>CAKJTW010000001.1:89910000-92415000 GCA_917880005.1 Nanger dama | reverse complement strand
GACTGGTTGGATCTCCTTGCAGTCCAAGGGACTCTCAAAAGTCTTCTCCAACACCACAGTTCAGAAGTATCAGTTCTTCGGTGCTCAGCTTTCTTTATAGTCCATCTCTCACATCCATACATGGAAAAACAATAGCTTTGACTAGACAGACCTTTGTTGTCAAAGTCTCTGCTTTATAACATGCTGTCTAGGTTGGTCATAACTTTCCTTTCAAGGAGTAAGCGTCTTTTAATTTCATGGCTGCAGTCACCATCTGCAGTGATTTTAGAGACCCCCAAAATAAAGTCAGCCATTGTTTCCACTGTTTCCCCATCTATCTGCCATGAAGTGATGGGACGAGATGCCATAATCTTAGTTTTCTAAATATTGAGTTTTAAGGCAAAATTTTCACTCTCCTCTTTCACTTTCATCAAAAAGCTCTTTAGTTCTTCTTCACTTTCTGCCATAAGGGAAGAAAGTGAAGATATGCAGATATGCCATCTGCATATCTGAGGTTATTGATATTCCTCCCAGCAATCTTGATTCCAGCTTGTGCTTTATCCAGCCCAGTGTTTCTCATGATGTACTCTGCATACAAGTTAAATAAGCAGGGTGACAATATAGAGCATTGACGTACTCCTTTTCCTAATTGGAACCAGTCTGTTGCTTGATGTCCACTTCTGTTGCTTCCTGACCTGAATACAGATTTCTTAAGAGGCAGGTCAGGTGGTCTGGTATTTCCATCTCTTTCAGAATTTTCCACAGTTTATTGTGATCCACACAGTCAAAGGCTTTGGCATAGTCAATAAGGTAGAAATAGATATCTTTCTAGAACTCTCTTGCTTTTTCCATGATCCAGCGGATGTTGGCAATTTGATCTCTGGTTCCTCTGCCTTTTCTAAAACCAGCTTGAACTAAAGAGACTCTTATATGCTCCAGACATATGTGTATGTGTGTGTGTAAGTGGTGTGAGTTTATTTCCATCTTAAAATCTTATTCCATTCCTACCTTCCACTCCCAACCTTCTCCTGCCAAACATGCGCATGTGTACACACACACACACACACATGCACATTCAATTTTGTTAGTAGAATCTTCTTATTTCTTTTTAGTCTTTCTTTCAGAGTTAATGAATTTCATTACCCTGCCCCCTACCATGCTCATGCCTTCTAATCTCCAGGGGTCTTGAAAGTGTGCCCTAGACAAAATCCTTTTGGAATGTGTGTGCTCTATTGGCAACAGGAATGGGGATGTATGACAAAGATAGACTAGTATTGACAACACAATGTATCATATGGTGAAATGTTCTTAAATTTGGATTTACTGGGCTTTTCAGTTGACATCTTGTAAATTTATTCCTAATGAGCTGCCTAGAGTTGACAACAGGACAGAACATATCCCACAGCACAACTAACTAGGAGAAGTTTCCTTCTCAGTAAGAAGGGGAGTTGTATTAGTAATAATATTTCGATGGTCTGATGGAAGTGGCTTCATGTTCTTCTGCAACATATATATGTACATTCTACACACATACACATATATATGTTCTATCTGTAATAGGAACATTATATATTCACATATGAAATTATTGTACATGATATTAAAATAATGACTTCATCTGTTGAAAAGTTTTAGGTTTACAGAAAAATAAGCAGAAAATACACAGAATTCCCATATACCCCATCATCCCCTCTCGCCCCCACTTTCCCCTGTTATTAACATCTTGCATTAGTGTGGTATTTGTAATAATCAATGAGCCAGTATTGTTACAATGCTAATAATTATAGCCCATAATTTACACTGAGGTTTATTCTTTGTAAGTTCTATGGATTTTGAGAAATATTTAATGAGGTGTATCCACCATTACAATAGCATATTGGATGATATCACTGCCCTAAAAATTCTCTATGCTTTCTATCCATCCCTCCCTCACCTTCCCTCTGAACCCCTGGCAACCACTGACGCGTTTGTCGTCGCCACAGTTTTTCGAGTGTCATAGAGTTGGAATTAAATGGCATGTAGCCTTTTTAGATGGGCTTCATTCACTTGGCAATATGCCTTTTGCAGGGTTTTAAATAAAAGCATTTGACTACAAAGATTGTTAAAAAAGAAAGTAAATACCACCAAGTGTAGTTTCATCACGAACTCCCAAAATTGGTGATTAAAGAAAACAGATCTATGCTGTTTAACTCGTTGCTGAGGTAGATAATTTTTTCAGTTTTTCTTAAGACAGTGGATTAATGTTTATTGTTACCACACCAAGTAAAGAGCGATAGAACACAGTGCTCTGTGAACAAACTTGGAGTTTCACTGCAGTTTCATGTGAGGTCCTCTCTGCTAAGCTGCATACTCTTGTACATTTTCATGAACCAGTTATATTCCTGAGATAAAATCTCAAGGATGTTCACCATCATTGCTTGTCAAAATATTTGTTGCAAGGATTAAATGAGCATGTGTATAGCATGATTAAAGCGAAACCTACTTTATGGAGTAAATATGAGGATAAAATGTAATAATACATTTAAAATACTCAGAACAATTCCTGGTACCCAGTAAGCGTTTGGTAAATATCACCTATTATTATTTTTAGCACAGCTGCTGATTTCCTTTCCTCTGTAAAGGCCATTGTGTAAGAAGGAGGGTGTACTTGAACATTGATAGGGAAGCAGCAAGTTAAAGAGGAATAGATCAATGATCGGGTGGCACTAGTGGTGAAGAACCTGCCTACCAATGCAGGAGATGTGGGTTTGATCCCTGGGTCAGGAAATTCCCTGCAGGAGGGCCTGGCAACCCACTCCAGTATTCTTACCTTGAGAATCCCATGGCCAGAGTAGCCTAGCGGGCTACAGTCCACTAGGTCACAAAGAATCAGACACAACTGAAGCGGCTTAGCATACACAGCACAGATCAATGATTAAGAGCTCTGGCCATAGAGTAAGGTCATATGGGTTCAAAAGTCTAGTTTTGCTTGTTACTAGCTAACTTGAAGTTACTTAATCCCTCTGTAAGACTACCTCCTGTGTAAATGAGGAGACTCATAATTCCTATCTAAGTGATTCTTTGCCAGGGCCTGACATTGGCTCTGCTCTACTGCAATGATTAAGGTGCCATCACGAGTGGGTTACAGCCTGCACTCTGGACCATCTGGGTAAATCCTGGCCCCTTTGATTTTTGGGAATGTGATGGGGCAAGTTATCTAGGACTTCCTTGTTTCTGTTTCATATTTGCATAAGTGAAAGTGTCAGTTGCTAAGTCATGTTTAAATTTTTGTGACTTACCCCATGGACTGTGGCCCATCAGTCTCCTCTGTCCATGAGATTTCTCCAGGCAAGAATACTGGAGAGAGTTGGCATGCCCTTCTTCAGGGGAATCTTCCCAACCCAAGGATGGAACAGATTCTTTACTGTCTGAGCCACCAGGAAACCCCTGCATAATGCATAATGAGTTAATAAATAATAGCTTCAATAATTAGAAAAATGAAAACATCCAAGAAAAGGATGTTTGGAGAAAATAGGCAGGGCATTTTGTGATAGAAACAAGTATTTGAGATGTTTTTTTCCCCATTCCTAGAAATCACTAAACCACTGGATGAGCATCATTGGAATTTATTCTTGAGAAGTGATCGTAGTATAGTCTGCCATCACTGGAAAGGAAAACAGCCTCTTGAAAACAAGTCACTTAACCTCTCTGAGTTGCTCTCCATATAAAATAAATAAGGGACATGTGCCCTACTTACCTCTCAGGGGTTTTGTTAGCTGGTATAGACTATGTGTGACTTCAGTGTTAATTCAGTATGCATTGGCCATCGTCCTAGATGTTTCTATCCTCCCTGAGCTTATCCATGAGAAGGAAGTGACTGTGTGTGTTAGTCACTCAGTTGTGTCTGACTCTGTGTCCCCATGGACTGTAGCGCACCAGGCTCCTCTGTCCATGGAATTCTCCCAGCAAGAATACTGAAGTGAGTAGCCAATCTCCCCTCCGGGGCATCTTCTTGACCCAAGGACTGAATCTGGGTCTCCTGCACTACAGGCAGATTCTTTACTGAGACACCAGGGAAGCCTGAAGGAAGTGTGTGTAATGAAGTGTCAGAGGTGCTCTGATGAAGGTTTGTACAGGGCACAGCTTGGGCACAAATGAGAGCGCTTGTCTCCATCTGAGGTTAATGAGGAATGGCTCCCTGGAGGCAGTGACATCCAACGCAACCTGTGAACATGCTTGGCTTACCTCATGGTGGGGTCCAGTTGAGAATGAGCTGAGGTTTTAAGGTATCTCAGACGCTTTTGGGTCATCAATCTATATCTGAACTTGAAAAATTTAGTTGAATTGCTGGGATCATTTTCAAGAGTACTGAGACCTGATGATGGAGTTTATAACACTGTTTGGTTAATGAAATTTTATCATTTTATTCAGTGTTTGTTTAAAGCATACTTCCGCCCTAATAAATATAGAAAGACTGATAGCATGAGAAAAATCACTATTTTGTAACCTCCAATGTAAAAATTGATTCAGATCACCAAGAATAGATGTTTCACCTTAAACAGTAGGTGAAAGATTCTTGGAGAACTGGATAGTCTCTCAGTTTGGGAACTTGCTTGATGGTTCAGATGGTAAAGAATTTGCCTGCAGTGCAGGAGACCCGGGTTCGATCCCTGGGTTGGAAAGATCCCCTGGAGAAAGAAATGACAACCCACTCCAGTATTCTTGCCTGGAGAATTCCATGAACAAAGAAGCCTGGCGGGCTACAATCGATGGGGTCACAAAGAGCTGGACACTACTGATGACATGAAAGTATCAGCCCATAGATAAATTATTGATTACAGAGGGACAAAACATGTCTTTATAAAGGAGAGGTGAACACATTAACCAAGTGATGGAGCTTGGCACTGCCAGTAGTGGGATAGCCTGAAGTCCTGCCTCCTGAAGCTATGTGACAGGAGGAACAGAGCATCACCTATAGTGTGTTCTGCCAGAAATGTTCAATCTGCACCTAACGCAAGGGAACAGACAAATCCTGGATATGGAATGTTCTGCAGGACTCTTCAAATAGTTTAATATTATAACTGAGGAAGCAAAGACAGATGAAAATTGAGGGAGTCTAAGTAGGCATAACAGCCAAATGAAATATATCAACCTTGATTATTACAATCTGGACTGAAAAAATAATCTAGCGAAAAGGACATGATGGAACAATTGAGAAAGTTTGGATATGACTGCTTGTTAGGTGTGGTACTGGTGTGAAGGTGTGTAGAGGAATCACATTTTCTTGAGAACTGAAATATTTAGAGGTGATGTGTTCTGATGTATGTATGCAGCTTAACTTTTGGATGGTTGAGAGAAGAATATTCATGTGTGTGTATAGGGGGAGGGGATGAGGGAAGAAAGGAGATCAGAAGTGGCAAAAACGTTACTACTCAGTGAATTTAGGTGAGGTTGTATGGGTTTTACTGCATTGTTCCTTGACATTTTTCAGTAACAAAATAAAACATACTTCTTATTTTAAAACAAGATTTTAAAATGGTTCTAATATTATGCTCTGCATATAAGTATGCATATAGACGTATGTACTTTTTACAAATCATTTGCTTTGCATGTTTTTAATACAATGGAAAATTTACCTTCTAGGCTTGCTTATAGTAACATCCTGCATTAGGATATCATATTTCTTGATAGAAAATAGTGCTCAATAATGGCATGAATATGTAATCCTAAAAACTACTTAATCGTGTATTAATATAAGTGTATGCTGCTGCTGCTGCTAAGTCGCTTCAGTCGCCTCCAACTCTGTGCGACCCCATAGACGACAGCCCACCAGGCTCCCCCATCCTTGGGATTCTCCAGGCAAGAACACTGGAGTGGGTTGCCACTTGCTTCTCCAATGCAGGAAAGTGAAAAGTGAAAGTGAAGTCACTCAGTCATGTCTGACTCTTAGCGACCCCATGGACTGCAGCTTACCAGGCTCCTCCATCCATGGGATTTTCCAAGCAAGAGTACTGCACTGGGGTGCCATTGCCTTCTCCAAATATAAGTGTATAGTTATATTCAATTTTGCACAAATGATGTAGTAAACTGAAAATGTATGATTAACACCAAGGAGACTGAAACTTACATGTATAAATGTGTACGTGTGTGCTTAGTCATTCAGTCATGTCCGACTCCGCAACCCCATGGAGAAGCCCACCAGGCTTCTCTGTCCCTGAGGATTTTTCCAAGCAAGAATACTGAGTAGGTTGCCATGCCCTCTTCCAGGGGATCTTCCCAACCCAGGGATTGAACCCAGGTCTCCTGCATTGCAGGTGGATTCTTTACCATCTGAACCACCAGGGAAGCCCATAAATGTGCATACCTAGATGCATACACAATTGTATAAGTTTTGGTATCTCTGCTACTTTATCACTTCTATCATCCTCCCCTTTTTCACACGTTATGCAGAGCTAGTGGTAGCACAATTTCTGAAGCACTTCCACTTGAATAATTGATTGAATTAAGATACCCTGTACCACAAACAATAGAAACGTAGAAATACAGACCAATTCTATGATTAGCACATTGATAAATATTCAATACTACCTTAATAATTTAATTAAAACTTATTTCTTCAAAATGCATATAGACAGCCTCAATATTTTTTTCCTTGACAATCTTTTGCAGAGGGAAGTCCTGACTGTCTCTGTTTGTCACTAGATCACATTGTGAAGTGTTCTGCATAATACGGGCATAACATACTATGGTAGTACCAATAGTAAAAACGAGGGTAAGATAGGAAGACACTGCATGCTGGCATGCTAAGTCATTTCAGTTGTGTCCAGTTCTTTGCACTCCCTGGACTCTACCCAGGCTTCTCTGTCTATAGTATTTTCCAGGCAAGCGTACTGGAGTGGGTTGCCATTTCCTACTCGAGGGGTTCTTCCTGACCTAAGGATTAAACCTGCATCTTCTGTTTCTCCTGCATTGGTCGACAGATTCTTTTACCACTAAGCCACCTGGGAAACCCCAGAAAGACATTATTTATACTCAAAAAGTCTCTGAATACCTCAAAAAAATTGCTTTAACTTCCAATGTAATAGATGCTGTCTTGCACATGGTAGGCACCAGAAATACTTGTTTGATAAGGATTATTTAAATGAACTATCTTAGACTGAGCGACTGAGCATGCACACATGCATACACAAAGGACTTCGGTTTAAGTTGATTTGATCAATCAGAAACACTGAGCACACTCTGGGTGCCAGGCACTGTATCTGGCACTGGGAAAAAAAAAAAAAAGTCCTTATTCTTGAGTAGATCACAATACAGATTGGGTGCAAGCATATAAGTGTATGTCATGCAATACGTTTTGATAAGTGTTGTGAATTTCTGTGGTTTTGCGTAAATGCCAAAAACTCTCCTGACATAGTATTTCCTTTCATTTTTGAATTTTCGCTGGATGGACAGCTTTTTCATCACCATCATTAAGATGTTGCTCTACTGTTCTTTTGTTACACAGTTACTGACAAAAAGTCCACTGTTATTCTTCTCTTTGTTATTCTCTAGGTAATGATTTTTTATCCTTCTGGTTGCCTTAAAGATTTTCTCTTTATTTTATTTTTATTTTTTTGCAGTAATTTGACTATGATACATGTTTGTGCCTGTGTGTGTGTATCCTACTCAGGGTTCTCTGCACTTTTTAGGTTTGTGGGTTTTTGTTTTTCATTAATTTCAGGAAATTTAGGCATTATCTCTTGGAATGATTCTTCCCTGTTCTCTCTGTCTTCCTTGTAGAAGTACACTTAGATCTATGTTAAATGACTTGACATCATCTCACAGCTCTCGGATGCTCTTTTCTCTTTCATCACTCTTTTTTGTCATTTTGTTTAATTTTTGGTTAATTTCCACTTTTCTCTCATTGATGCTTTCCTCAGCCATGTTTAATAAAGGAACTGTTGATTTCTTATATCATGATTTTTTCCATTTAGCATTTTATTATAGTTTCCATTTCTTTCTGATACTCTCTGTCTGTCCATGCATGTTGCCCACTTTTCCCACCATATACTTTAACAAATTATTTATAGTTATTTTAAAATCCTTATGTGAAGTACCACATCTAGGTCATTGTTTCTGGTTCTGTTGATTGATTTACCTCTTGACAGTACGCTGATTTTTTCCTTGCTTTTTTGAGTCTTATTTTTTTAATGCATTGTGTACATTGTGTGTTGAAGAATAATAGACCTTGAATTAAATAGTTTCAGATCTAGGAATAGCCACTCTTCTTCTGCTAGGTTATTAGCATGGGATATTGAATCATTCTAGTCAAGATTCAGGGCTCCCCTGGTGGCTCAGACAGCAAAGAATCTGCCTTCAATGCAGGAGACGCTCATTTGATCCTTGGATTGGGAAGATCACTTGGAAGGAAACAGCAACCCACTCAGTCTAGTATTCTTATCTGGGAAATCCCATGGACAAAGGAGACTGACGGGCTACAGCTCATGGGGTCACAAAGAGTTGAACACAACTTAGCGATTAAACAACCAACAGTTGGTGTTTAAGCAAGATTTGGGTTTTGTTACTGCTATTGTCATCCTCAGTGAAATCAGAGGCTTCGGATCCTTCTAACAGTGGGTTATCTTCACCTGTCTTTTGTATAGGGCTTGGGGCACTGAGGAGGTTTTTTTGGTATTCTACACTCAGCTTTTATTCATTCTTGGTCCCCTGCCTTGGTCCACGGTCTTGCCCCTTTCCCATCTGCGGTTGCATGTTACTCAGTGGTGGCTTGTAGGGTAGAGGTTCTTGATTTTCCTGGCCCAACCTCAGTTCCAGGCGCTATGACGAGGCTTCAAAAGTGTGCCCTTGTGAGTATTCATTCCCTCTGCTTCTGTGGCGGCCAGACTCTGCCTCGAATCTGTGGTGAGTTTGGGTCAGGAGAAATACTCTCTCCCCTCCCCCAGCAGAAGCAAATCTTTTTATTGGTGCTGAAAAACTGGTCCAAGAGTGTTTCCTTCACATCCTCCAGGGACGATATCTTTTGCTTCTACCCTCCCTACAGAAGCAATGGGTCTGTGACTAGTTCCTAGAGGCAGGAAGGAGTATTTCCTACCTACCGCCGCTTGCTGCGGAGAAGGGCTGAGCATGACTACTGCCTTCCTCCAATGGCTCACAGCTTTGGCTTCTTATGAAGATAAGGTCCACAGGAGTAGGCACTGTTTTGTGCCTGTTCCTCAGAGTCACCAGGTCACCACTGATGAGATTCGATCTCATCTCCTTCCCCTGTCCTTACTATTCCTCTAAGAATCTAGGGAGGCTTGTGCAGAAGAGCGTGCAAGTGGGTGCAGACTTCCCTATGCCCGGCACTCCTGTCATTCTAAAGTGGTCTGCTAACCCACTCTCAGCCTTTAGGGATTTGTTCATTTCTTCTCTTGTTTCTTCTTACTTCTATTAGAGCCACTTTTCCCTTCATGCTTTGACTAAGATGAATCCGTTTGTGTATCCTTATGTCCCAGAGGGACTCTTCACTGTGGAATTCAGTTCCATGGGCTGCCTCCTTACCTCAGCTCTCAAGAAAAATTATGACTTTGTAAATAATTCTGGTTTTTCTTTTTATTATGGTGGGAGCAACATTTGATTGTTTTTAAAAATCAATACATTTGTTTGTTTGCTGCTCTTAAATACTTACTTATCTATTTATTTGGCTGCATGTGATCTTAGTTGGAGCATGCAGGGTCTTCCTTGCATCGTGCAGGATCTTTCTGCAGTGCGCAGACTCTAGTTGTGGTGCATGGGCTCAGTAGTTGCAGTGTGTGGGCTTAGTTGCTCTGCAGCATGTAGGAGCTTACTTCCCTGACCGGGGATTGAACCTGCATCCCCTGCACTGCAAGGTGGGTTCTTAATCAATGGACCACCAGGGAAGTACCAATACATTTACTATCTTTAATATACTCATCAATAGAATGAGAAAAGGTCATTTAAAAATTGGACACCTCTGTGGTTGGTTGACTAAAGTGCAATTACTGAAACCTGAGAATTTGATTTTAGGATAAATAAATAAGTTACATTGGGGCTGGTATCCACAAGCGGGAAGTTTTCTTCAGGAGTAGTTAGAGACATAGAGCATGTGAATTCCCCATTAGCAGGTCTTCCTGGGATTCATATTATTATTCAGTCACTCAGTTGTGTCCAACTCTTTGCGATCCCATGAACTGTAGCATGCAAGGCTTCCCTGTCCTTCACTATCTCCTGGAGTTTGCTCAAACTCATGCCCATTGAGTCAGTAATCCCATTCAACCATCTCATGCTCTGTTGCGCCCTTCTCCTTGTGACCTCAATCTTTCCCAGCATCAGTCTTTTCCAATGAGTTAGCGCTTTGCATCAGAATTCATGTAGAGAAAATATTGTTGTTTATCCTTCTAGTCTACCTGCTGCTGCTAAGTTGCTTCCGTTGTGTCTGACTCTGTGCGACCCCATAGATGGCAGCCCACCAGGCTCCCCATCCCTGGCATTCTCCAGGCAAGAACACTGGAGTGGGTTGCCATTTGCTTCTCCAATGCATGAAAGTGAAAAGTAAAGGGGAAGTCGCTCAGTCGTGTCCAACTCTTAGCGACCCCATGGACTGCAGTCTGCCAGGCTCCTCCCGTCCATGGGATTTTCCAGGCAAGAGTCCTGGAGTGGGGTGCCATTGCCTTCTCCGTCTAGTCTACCTACTTTATCTAATCTAAAATGCTGGTTTTCTTCTAGGTCCTGTTGTGGTATTTTGGAGAACTATCAATACAAAGATATCCTCCATTTGCTTTCTGTGGTCCCAGCAGAAAGAGATGTCACACTGAAATAGGGTAATTTGAGAAGAGGAGTTAATAAAGTTTACAAAGGCATAAGCAGTGTGTAGAGATATTACCAGGAAGAGTGCTATATTGCCATGCTCTGCCATCATCAGGGGCTGAAAGGGAAAGAGGAGGAGCAGCTGGAGAAAATTTGAAGAAAAAGAGAGCTGTGTAGGCAGGGCACCCAGGTGGCACTGTGACCTTTGATTTATGGGTGACTCCAGAAGGAGGCATCCAAAGGAATAAATACTTCAGCTTCACTGTCCTTCCTCCTCATCTTCTGTCTGTGCTCTCTGTGGATTGTCCCCATGCCACACAGAACAGAGGCACACAGCAGGTGGGAAAGCTGGAGAGTGTATCTGGAGAGGATATAAGGAGGTCTCCCACACGTCTGGGGACTCTGCATGGGCATGGAGACCCCCTTTTTCAGTTTTTCTGCCTTATTTTGTAGATGATAGCACTTTTCCATGTCTTCATTATTTCTTAGAAAAACTTTTAACAGGGTTTGTTTTGTTGACTAGATATTAGTGGTTAAAGAAACGCTGTAACATTTTACCAGAGGACTTTCTTGAGAAAAGAGCAAATGAATTATGGAAGACCAAAGTCATAAATTAAGATGAACTAGTAATTCACTAGTGGCCAAGTGACCAAGCTGGCTGCAGAAGCCTCAGTCCTCTCGCCTTGGTGTTGGGAAGCTTTGTGAGGAGGACATTGCAGTAGGCAGCCGAGTTAGGCTACGGTATGGTCAGGGTCTGCTGGTGAGTGACCTGCTCTCTCCGGTACCTCATTCTCTGTATTCCCAGGGGTGGAGAGGAGCATAAGTTTCAGAAACATCAAAATGAGCTGCTCAGCAGGAATGATTGGAGACCCTGGAGAAGATTGGTCAATGTGTCTTGCTGAAGTCAGAGAAAAGGTAAGTCATTAACCCATGAGGAAAAGAGGCAGAATTGCAAATAGCAACAGGCTCTGCCAGGAATGACTAAGACTGGTATGAATCATGGAAGAAACTATCATGAGTCACAAGGCAGATTTTACAGCCTTGCCTGTGCACCTGCATGATCAGGAGGAACTTCTGAATATGAAAGATAATGATATAAGCATGTGCAGGGGACAGGGTGCCCAGAGATACAATATGCTCCTCTAGTGGACATATGCAATCTATCTTGACAGATCTACCATCTCACCTTTTAACCAATCTGATTCTCACTTCACAAAACTGCTGTAATCAGTGGATATAAGAATGTGTGCTAGAAACACCTGAAAGATAACTGGGCATATGATACAATGGAAATGTATCCATATTTTCTTTGCTCCATATACTTCTATATTTTTTATTTAAGTTTTTATAATTTACATTTTAATTAAAATTTGTATAGTATTTGTAAAATTAAAAGGAATGCTTCTATATCTCTACAAACACAGAGAATATGGTAGTTCCAAAGACTCTTGAGAGTCCCTTGGACTACAAGGAGATCCACCCAGTCCATCCTAAAGGAGATCAGTCCTGGGTGTTCATTGGAAGGACTAATGCTGAGGCTGAAACTCCAATACTTTGGCCACCTCATTCGAAGAGTTGACTCATTGGAAAAGACCCTGATGCTGGGAGAGATTGGGGGCAGGAGCAGAAGGGGACGATAGAGGATGAGATGGCTGGATGGCATCACTGACTCAATGGACATGAGTCTGAGTGAACTCTGGTAGTTGGTGATGGACAGGGAGGCCTGGCGTGCTGTGATTCATGGGGTCGCAAAGAATCAGACATGACTGAGTGACTAAACTGAACTGAACTGAATACTGGTTATGCACCAGTCTTACCTGTTCTTATGGTCTCAGTGTTTGTGTCCCCCAAATTCATATATTGAAACCCTACCTCCCCCAATATGATTTGATAAGTCACTGTAGAGTTAAACTGCCTTCTTTGAATCCTGGCTCTGTCAAGTATTAGCTGTGTGATGTTAGGCTGGTTATCTAACTTCTCTGGCCCTCAGATCCTCTCCTGTAAAATGGGGATAATAACAGTACCTATCTCGTAGGGTTGTTGTTGTTGTTTAGTAAAATGCTGAGATCAGATTTTGGTGCATAATAGAGTGCTGTAGTGAGTATTTACTGTTTTATTATTTATTCATTCCAAGTATAGACTAGTCCAGCCTGACAGTGAGGGTCTGAGTTATAGAACGCAATTCAAGAAGCAGGCATAATTTTATTCTTTACCACAGAATTCTGTTTTAAACTACTAGCCATAAACATTTGTCTTTTATTTCTTTTCTAAGTTTTTATTGGAACATAGTTGATTTACAATGTTGTATTAGTTTCAAGTATACAGCTAAGTGGGTCAATTAAACATACATACATACATATATATATATACAGTCTTTTTTTTTTAATAGATGCTTTTCTCATATAGGCCTTTACAGAACATTGAATAGAGTTCCCTGTGTTATGCAGTGGGTTATTAGTTTTCTATTTTATATACTGTTGTTGTTCCTCAATCGCTAAGTCATGTCTGACTCTTTGTGACCCCGTAACTGCAGCACACCAGGCTTTCCTGTCCTTCACTGTCTTTTTGAGTTTGCTCAAACTCACATCCACTGAGTCAGTGATACCATCCAACCATCTCATCATCTGTCACCCACTTCTCCTCCTGCCCTCAATCTTCCCCAGCATCAGGGTCTTTTCCAGTGAGTCAGCTCTCTGCATCAGGTGGCCAAAGTACTGGACCTTCAGCTTTAGCATCAGTCCTTCCAGTGAATATTCAAGGTTTATTTCCTTTAGGATTGATTGGTTTGATTACCTTGCTGTCCGAGGGACTCTTGAGAGTCTTCAGCACCACAGTTTAAAAGCATCAATTCTTTGGCACTTAGCCTTCTTTATGGTCCAATTCTCACATCCATACATGACTACTGGAAAAACCATAGCTTTCACTTTTATGGACCTTTGTGGGCAAAGTGATGCCTCTGCTTCTTAATATGCTGTCTAGCTTTTCTTCCAAGGAGCAAGTGTCTTTTAATTTTATATGTGTATATATCAGTCCCAATCTCCAATCTCCCAATTTATCCCTCCCCACTCATCCCCTGGTAATAACCATAAGTTTGTTTCCTATATCCATGACTCTACTTCTGTTTTGTAAATAAATTCACTTAGCAGGGGCCATGCTTATCTTCTCTGTATTGTTCCAGTTTTACTATATGTGCTGCTGAAGCTAACACCTTTATTTTCTATTAGTAAGTTCCTTATTTCTACCTGCATCCCAACTCTGGCTGAGGTATAGAAAAATCACAAGGGATGCTACAGAACCTCAGAGCCATTAGGACAGGGGCTTGTTACATTACACCTAGAGGGGTAACGGTGGGCAGTGGGTGGGCAGGGATTTCATGGGGAAAGTTGAATTTATATTGAGACTTAAAAGATGAGGAGCATTATGATATATAGTGATGGGTATTTTATTTAGAGAAAGTGAGAAATCCTGGGGCAGAGTCAAAAGATCCAATGAGAAGGGAGGTGTTGATAAGTCAGTTTAGAAATGTTGGGTCACAGTTTCAGATGGTAAAGTTCTAAACAGGAAGATTAGTTCATCTTCAACTTGGTGATGGGATTGTAATGATTATATAAGTAAAGACTAAATAATTTTTGAAATGAGTTACATAATCCACTAAGCAGAATGCTCAACTTTAACCCAGAACTATTTTAACACAAGAAGGATGTGGATTGAGAGGGCATTGGTTGAATAAGTTTCTTTCACATTGTATTGAATAAAGAATAACTTTCAAAATCTCTTCTCTTGTTATATAAAACTGAATGACATTTATACCTTAATAGGTATATGAGGAAAAACCTGTGTTATAAGTTTGAGCTTTAGTTGGAGCAGATTTTACTAGTCTCTTATTTCTCAGGATTTCAGGGCAAGGCCTATATAGTTAGAAAAAGGAGCAGAAAATAGCTGAAGGAATTGATGGGAAAAAATTGATGGGACTGTGGAGTGGGGGCAGTATAGTATAGCAAGTGATGTGGAAAAAAAATGTTAGCTTTGGAATCAAGATCCACAAGCTTCACATTTCATCAACATATGACCTTGGGTAGTTCCTTAACCTTTCTGAACCCCAATTTCTTCTAGTGACCTATGAGTAGGGGGCTAACAGTTGCCTGCCTATGGCTGTGCACACCAAACCCCACAGCCCTCCTGGGGATGCAGTGCCCATCCTGACCAGCTTCCCTGCTGGCTCATGGTAAATAATCCGCCTGCAATGCAGGAGATGCAGGTTTGGTCCCTGGGTCAGGAAGATCCCTTGGGGAAGGAAGTGGCAACCCACTCCAGTATTCCTGCCTGAGAGGTCACAAAGAACTGGACATGACTTAACGACTGAACAAGCTGGGATAATACCCACAAACCAGAGTTGTGGTGCAGCCTCACCCTAATGGAGCAATCTAATCATCATTTTCTTAAAATCTCAAATTGCTTTCCATTTCCTATTAAAAAGATTTCAAACTCATATACTGGAACAGTGTCTAAAGTGAAATAAAAACTACTTTCTGGGAATTCCCTCCACTTTGCCCCTTTTCAAAGTACACCTTTCTTCAGTTTAATAAAGTCACTTATCACTACATTCTTTTCTATTTCTGTACCTTTATCCTGCATTAGCAAGTGGATTCTTTACCACTGTGCCACCTGGGAATCCCTGTACCTGTCTATACCATTTTCATGCCCCTAATTCCCTGCTTTTCCATGTTGACTTATTCCCCAAATTTAGTGGTTTTTTAAAGCTCAATCTAAAGTCTACCCATTCATTGAAGTCTTCCCTGATTCTTTCTCAGCTGGAAGCCATTTCTTTCTCTGAATTGCCAGACATTGTCCCTGCATCTGCCTCTGCCTGAATCTGCTGCCTTGAACCACCGTTTTCACTCAGGTGTCTTATCGCCCTTGCCAGATTGAGAGCAGGGTGAGAAGATTCACACAAATCACGCTCCTGTTCCGAGATCACGACGCCCAGAGTCTTGCCTTTAGCAGGTGTGCTGGATTATTCGGACTCATTTTGGCATCACTGCCACCTTCCTACGGCCTCCATTGCAAGAGAAGTTGAGAACTGTGTTTTCCAGAATCCTACTGAGATGGGAGACACCAGCACAAAGTTTAGGAGAAAAGGAAGCCACTATCTTCTAGAGGCAACCGCAGGCGGATGACTGAGCGTATGAGGTTCTAATCAGCTTCCGGTGAGCTTTCCGAGAATCACCTGCATCAGTCCTGCAGCCTGAGGGGTCAGAAAGAAACTTCCAGAGCTTCTTGGTATTCAGAGAGTCTTTGGTGCAAGCCTGTTGAGAACCTTGTGGTACTACAGGCTGATATCATCACTGACAGCTTCCCTGGTGGCTCACCTGGAAAAGAGTCTGCCTGCAATGCAGGAGACCCAGGTTTGGTCCACGGGTCAGGAAGATCTCCTGGAGAAGGAAATGGTAACCTGCTCCATTGGGTTACCACTGAAATGGCAAGTGCTCTTGCCTGGAGAATCCCATGGACAGAAGAGTCTGTCAAGCTCTAATCTATGGGGTTGCAAAGAATCAGACATGACTGAATGACTAACACTTCACTTCTAACTCCCTGCATTGAAACTATTCATACTTGGAATATATTGAGTGACACCTATTTCCATACCCGAACGTTGACGTGTTTAATATTTGCAGAATAAATGAAAACCAGTTCTATTCATTGAAAAGTCAGTAAATATTCCACAAACATTCATTATTCAAGGGCAAAGAAGCCAAAGTCTATTGTGAGTTAATCATATGGCAAACAATTTCCTAGGTGTTATTTACTACTTCACAATAATTCTGAGAGATCAGTATCATTGTCCACATTTTATATGAAGATGTGGCAAGAAGAGAGTCAAACAGATACTCTGATTCACAAGCTAATAATTTTCCACACTATGATGTTGCCTTTTCGTGTGTCAACTTAGTATATGCCTTTGTGGATAATCACAAGCAACTTCAAAAAACATTTGAAACCCCAATATCAGCCAAGTTTTCCAGAGCAGTTTTACCTGCTCAGAGCAATAAATCTTAAGTTTCTTCTAAATTATACCACTGAGGAGGCTACCTATAACTAATGGATTTGATTTAAATATTTGAGTCAATTTTCTTCAGTTATTTAGACACTTGTATGCTCATATATTGCTAAGAATGAGTACTTTCATACCAGGTAAAGTAACAAAGTTAAAATTGTTTTAAATATCTGAAATTTGGGGTGAGGCTGGTTTATATATTCAAACTAGAAGGACAGTGTACAATAAAAGACCCAGCAATATACTTTATCAGTTATAGTTTAATTACCCACCAATATCCACTGTGCTCCTTTGGAGCTTAATAACTACTATTTCTTGACCTTTATGGAAATGCTGAAGACTTTGATCTGAAAGACAATCACCTGGAACACCTTTTAATGATTTATTCTTCATTGCAAATTATTTGGAAAATTTTATATTATGCATTGTTATATCTGCTTATAAACATTATAGTCACATCATAAATAGTTTTCTACATTTAAAAATAATGTTTAAGTGCTTAAATCATGAACAGACAAAATTATCAAAATTACAATGGTAGAAAAAGAGTAGTAAAGTAATAGTAATAAATTTCATAAAAATCTGATTCAAAAAGAGAATTAATGTTTATGAGTTAACAATTAACATTTTGCTAAAATGTTGGCAGTCCTACCAGGGATTATTTTTGGCCTTGGTTATTATCTTTGTACTAGTTTTAGATAAGTAAAGGATGCTTCCTTGAAGTAAAAAAAAAGCTGGTAATATTTCACATGGCAAAGTCCTTATACTTGCAGATAAACAACTATGGCTCAGATTGAATACGTGATTTTTAAATTTTTGATTCTGTTAGATGTTTATTGAGAGACAAAAAAAATGTTAATTTAAATTTCCAGAGAGGTGACAGGTAGTTGCTTAAAAGTCTGTCTTATTTTATTATAATGATTCCAAATCTATTTTGAGCTTTCATTTGCTTCAATTTTTTAAAAAATTGCTGTGCCTTAGCAGTAAATTTGGGGTTGATAAAACAGTCTCATGTTTAAAAACAATATGGTTAGTTAATACAACTTACCAGCAAAACACACAACCATTCAGAATTTAAATCTTCAGAAAGCAAACATATCACCTTGCCTTATCAGTTTCTTTTTGAAAAATAATGATGACATTTATAAAATAAAAGAACACTAAATCTACCTGCCTGCACTAAAGTAAAATAGACCAAGAAATGCTCCAATCATGCTGTTCAGTTAACTGAACATTAACTTGGCCTAGAGTTTGGTGTGACATCCACTTTGAGGCTCTTTTTTCCCCTTGGACTGAATCCCAGCTGGTTGTTTTATTGACATATATAATTCAGATAGTTCTGAATAAGACTGGATCCTTAAGAGACCCAAGAGAATGAAATAAATATACACATTCAAGTTTATAGATGAGGCAAAGAGTATTATTTATTTAGAAAGAGAAATCTTATCCCTTTCTAGTGGAGAAAAAGAAAGATTAAATGGAAAATAAAATTAGTAGTAAAAAGAAAATGTAGCCACGTATACTAGCTTGCTCATGAAAAAGAAGCCTGAGAATACAGATCTGCTAGAAACACAGTGGACTCACATGGAGTAAGGTGAATGTAGGAATATAAAAGGGTATTTTTCCTCCTCTCTGTTTATAGTCAGTTTATCTTAAAGGCCACTCTTCCAAAAGCACAAACTTTATAATGTGTTTGCAGGCCAGGCCCATTCACATATTACTCTTCTGTATTTTTTAAGAACATATGTGTTCATTACTGGAAAAAAAAACGGAGAAAACAAGCAGAGACAAACAAAAGGAGAAAAACAGAAAACATCCATAATTCCACCAAAAGGTCATTATCTTCAGTTTGGTGCACCCACTCTAACACCTGTTGTTTTCTTTACCTTTTCATAATAATCTTTTATTTCAGAATCCAGATATAAATGTTCATTTTCACCATGAATACAACATCAAACATATTTTTTTGTAAAATGTTTTCTTCCATATTATCACGATGTGAAGGCCACAGAATGTTGAGAGGCAGACAGTGCCGGGTGAAACCACAGGCTCTAAAAACAGGCTGCCTGGCATTGTGTTGGCTCTGCTGTGTGCTAGCTGTGTGATCTTGGACAAATACTTACCTGCTTTGCACCTCAGCTTTATCATCTGTAAAATGGGGGCAATAATATAATTACATTATTAACATTTTATACTATATTACATATGTTATAAAGATTAAATTAAAGTGCTTAGAACATTGTACATAATAATCCTACATAAGTGTAATAGTTTAATCAAAATCTCTTAATGTTTTTAAATTATTACCACTTTTCTACTAATATAGTCAATTTTGCAATGAATATTTTTCCATATGTCTTTGCACATTTGTTGTATTTTCCTTGAGATAAATTCCTAGAAATAGAATTGCTGTGTCAAAAGATGTGCATCTTTTCAATTCTGGCAGGAAAATTTGCAAGAAAAAATTGGCATATTGTAAAGGATATGCCAGTTTTCACTCTGAGCAGTGGTGAATCTAAACGTGGTTGTATGTTTTGAAACCTAGCCTGCAGACTTTAGTTTTCATATGAATCATCTGGGAGCTTATTAAAATTATTCTTAAAACACAGAGATTCAGTATTTCTGGGGTGGATTCTTGGAATCCCCATTTCTTAAGAACAAGCTTAGGTAATTCTGACTCAGATAACTGATGAATTTAGAAATACTGAATCTTCTCTTTGGCCATTCTTGTAACACTGACAACTACAACCCCATTGATGTGATAGGTTCACGAAAGACAATTCCATAGGAACTTTCAGCCAGAAAATATCATATTTTACATGCCAACTGTTTTACATCATATTTTACAAGTCAACTAGAAAACATATTTTTTTCTTTATATGGCACAAAAAGTTAACCTTTTCTGCAGCTATTCTCCGGAGAAGGCAATGGCACCCCACTCCAGGACTCTTGCCTGGAAAATCCCGTGGATGGAGGAGCCTGGTGGGCTGCAGTCCATGGGGTCGTGAAGTCGGGCACGACTGAATGACTTCACTTTCACTTTTCACTTTCGTGCATTGGTTAAGGAAATGGCAACCCACTCCAGTATTCTTGCCTGGAGAATCCCAGGGACAAGGGAGCCTGGTGGGCTGCTGTCTAGGGGTTGCACAGAGTCGGACACAACTGAAGTGACTTAGCAGCAGCAGCAGCAGCAGCTATTCTCAAATTTTCAACAGCTAAAGCAGATTTTGCTAGTTTGCCAATTTGCATATTTCCATTAATGACAAATGGTTATGTTAAACCTCCAAATCTCCTACATAGTTTTTCCAATGTAGATCTCATTGTTCCAGACATCCTTTTTATTCCATGGGTATGTCAAACTTCTCTATAGTATGCCAAAGTACAAAACAGAGCAAAATAAAACCAGTTTTCCAAGTGAGGCATAAAGTCTGAAGTTAGCAGTTTGGGATGGTTGGGCAAGCCTAAATGCTTGGTTTTGTGCTTGTAAGCCTTTTTGTGTGGGTGTGTACCCGATCTATATTTTTTAAGCTACCAGTCTAATTAGCCTGTTAGCTCCCCCTTCTCATAAAGGTTGGCTGCAAAGGTCAGAAAGGAGCCACTGAGTGCCAACAGCAGGAGCAGCTGTTGAGGAAAACAAGGCTCCCCGAGGGGCTGTTAAAACTAGCTGAACAAAAAGAAAAATTAGGGAGGAAAGGGCCACGCATTCAAATTAATAAAACAATTTCACACCTTTTAACAGCAACAGGCTTATAAATTAGTCTAGGTAGAGGCTATCTTTATTTTAAAATGATACGGATAAAGTCTAGAAGCTGGGAAGTTGTTTTTAACAGTTTGCTTCTAAGCTGATCATCCTGCCAAATGAGTAATATTTAAAGAATAGTCACTGTTTTAGAATAACATTTCAAAGCTTTTCTCCACCTGATGATGTGGGCTTTGTGATTTGATCTCAACCATTTTCTCAAAAGGGTCTTCTTGTCTCTTCTTCCATAAGGGCATGTTTCTTTTCACCATCTTTCTTGTGCCTTTTGACTACCAACTATACAAAGTCTTTCCTTCTCTTACTCCTGAACTCATGCCATTTCTCTCTCCTTCATCAGTCACCTGTGCATTCCTAAGAAGATGGCTTCAAAACAACTGACTCCACTGGGGAATCAGAATTGTCAAAGGCCACATAAAATTTCTCAAGACCTACATTCAGTAAGATTTTACTCTTAAGTCACATGCTTCAGATTTTCCATTATAACTGGTATTTTGCTTCCAGATTTTTCTCAACATTCTCTTCTCTTGATGCCAAGAATTCAAACCTGCTGGCCTACTCAGTGCCCAATTAGGCCCAAAGTTTTTCTTTTTTGTTTTAAGCAAAAGTAGTATTTAGTCATTTTAGGCACTCAGAAGTTCATGTGTTCCTCGCCTGCTGCTTCACACATCACTGCCTGCCCCCAAAGATGTGCATTTTTATCCATGGCACAACACTGTCATAGTTCCCCCTCTGACCTCTCTGATTCTACTCTTCTTCCCAAATACAGTTTGAACCATCTAGTTCTTTTTGTATCTTCATATTTACCATCAACATTATCATCCATTCGAATAATGTCAGGTATTTGTTTAAATAATTGTCCTAACATTGACATTTTCTGCCTTAATTTTGCTGTCAAATTACAGTTGTGAATATCCAACTGATTTGTAGATATTTCTAATCAAATGTTTCAACATGATTCTCAAGCTCAACATGTTTAAAAGCAAATAATTTTTTTTTTCCAGAAGACTACTTTTTCCTTCTGACTCATATTTTGATTAGAGGTATTATTTTGCAGTTGTTCAACTTGAGACTGTCTTCTCTTGAATCCTCTTTGCTCACCAGTGATTGCCCCACAGTTACTAAATTTATGAATAAGGAAAGTAAGTGTTAAGGCCCCAGTGTGAAGCCATCCAGCTGTTTAGTGACAGTGTTTCTGGATAAAATCTAAGTTTCTCGATGGTAGATTTAGTATTCTTTTCATTGAATCAGGTTGCCTTTATACTGAGAGAATTTACTACAAGCTTTCTAAGAACAAAAAAAAATTTAGTAAGGAATATTTTCCTAAATATCAACATAATTTTAGGATGCTGAAAGAGTTAAACTGACAAAATCACTGAGCATTAAATTTGAAAGCTTTATATTCACTATCAGATTTACAAAGGAATGGGAAAGGAAAGATAAATTTTATCTTAAAAAAAGTTTTGAAAATGTTCAGTTTGAGTCTGAAGAGACCCTGAAAGTGTGATGATGATAAGGATAATGATTCTGGCTTACGTTATTCATGATGGACTTCATGTAATCTTCACAGCAACCTTATGTAATCTTTACAGTAACCTTGTGAGGTATATATGTATTATTATTATCCCTGTTTGATGGACAAGGAAAAGGAGGTTAGGGATATTAAGTAACTTGTACAAGATTACATAGTTAAAAGGGTTGGAATCTGAGTTATAACCCAGGTCACTTGGCCTGATTTCAAATAAGAGTATCCCTATGTCAAATCTATTCCAGGTAGTTCTGATGCTCTCAGAAATTCTGCGTTTTGTAGCATTGTTCCTTATGGTTTTTAATGCCAGAACATTTTTTCAACAGCCTCCACTTTTAAATTACAGTGTCCTTATGGGTTGGAAGAAGCATGAAAGTGTTGAGTGCTTCTCTCCTGGGCATGTTGCAAGATACCTCAGAGAGCAGACCCCTCAAAGGCAAATGCTTTGTGCTCAAGGAGCTGCTGAAAATATCTTGTTTGTTATTCTTAATGGAGAGACCACTTCCCTGCTGACATTATAGTTCAGGAAATATGTCATGAAGGGATCATGTACGTGAGGAGGGCAGCTGTGGACCCTTGTAAAACTCCTTTTCCCTTAGTTTATTCTATACTCAGTTCATATACACCCATCAGCTCAGGTGACTCCTTGTTCTTGAGCAGTGATGCCACTGCCAGATCTGATAGCTAGTTTTTCTTTCCATTTCTTTCTCACTTTCAGCAGCTCATTTGGTTTCTTCCCAATGGACGTCTATCCCCATCTCACAACCACTAACCATAAAAAGGTTCTGTCTAAAGCATTTCTCATCTTCCAGTCCATTAAGGGATCTGGAACTTTCTTAAACTCTATAAATTACCACTATAGCCCATATAAATAAATAAATGTATATCAATGTGTGTATATATTTTTAAGTGATTGTGAAAGGCATCAGAGTATAAGAGGATAACAGGCTGAAGTAATGAATTCTCTCACCTGAGTTCTATTTCATCTGATAATCATTCATTTACTCTGGTCCTCTGTTCTCTTATCTAAAAAGAGGGTTGACCAGATCTCTATAGCTCATTCTATATGAGGAAATTTCTAATATTATTTATAGTAATAATAATAGTACCTAATACTGAAGCATTTTAGCCTTTCCAAGTGAGTCCAAAAGGATGTACTAAGTGTACCTTCTTCATTATCTCATTTAATCTTCATGGAATCTCACATGATAGGAATTAACATTAATGTTGTCCTGTTTTTTAATTTGGGAAAATGATGCCTAGAGCAGTTAAATAACGTGCCTGATGTCACTCACTAGTTAGTGGCTTCCACTGATATTGAGGCTATTCACAATTTTTCAGGTTTTGTCTTCTCTAGGCACTAATCAGATTTTGTTTCCCCAGCCACCTTGCCTTCCTTGAAGTTAAGAATGGTGCATAAATTGCTGTGGCTGGTGAAATGTAAACTCAAATGCTATGTGTCAATTCTGAACAGAAGTTTGAGGAGTCAGTGTGAAATTTGCCATGGTTCTTTTTCTACCTGCCACTGATGTTTCAGATACAGATATCAGCTGTCAGCTTGGGTCCTGGGGTAGGAACAAGGCAGAGCAGAGACCTCAGTCAATCAGCAAAAGGCATTTCATGGGAGCGAAAAGTCAACTTTTGTGTCTTGTGGATTTTTTTAATCACAGCAGCCTAACTGGCCCATTCTGACACAGTGCTGAAAGCATTACTTTTGACCATGGGGCTCACTGATCCTAAAACCCACAAACAACCACTGTTGTGGACTGAATTGTGCCACCCTAAAATTCATATGGTGAAGACTTAACCCCGATAGCTTGACATGTGACCGTATTAGGAGACAGGGACTCTTAAATGGTGCTGAGTGAAATGAGGCCATTAGGATGGGCCCTAATGCAATATAACAGATGTGCTTATAGGAAGAGGAAATACAGGCATACAGAGAGACCTCAGGGTTGCTGGCTCACAGAAGAAAAACCATGTGAAGACACAGTGAAAAGACAGCCATCCACAAGCCACGGAAAGAAGCCTCAGGAGGATCCAACCCTGCCAATGCCTTGATCTTGAACTTCTATCCTCTGGAACTGAGAGAAAATGGAGCGCTGTTGTTTAAACCACCCAACCTGTGGTATTTTGTTATGGAAGCCCTAGCAAACTGATGCAACCACTCTGCTCCATTTGGTCCTAAAAGATAGCACTTACTAATTACCTAATCATCAAGACCCTAAGAAAGAAAATATCTTAACTCCACATCTCAGATTTAATTCACACTGCAACCTATAGATTCTTCCATATAGTTCTCATTAAAATAAAAAAACTATTTATCTAGAAGCTATATAAAGCACTGCTAACTTTATCTATTACAAATAGCTGTGAAAAGAAGAGAACCTAAAGGCAAAGGGAGAAAAGGAAAGATATACCCATTTGAAGGCAGAGTTCCAAAGAATATCAAACAGAGATAAGAAAGCCTTCCTCAGTGATCAGTGCAAAGAAATAGAGGAAAACAATAGAGTGGGAAAGACTAGAGATCCTTCAAGAAAATTAGAGATACCAAGGGAACATTTCATGCAAAGATGGGCTCAAAAGGACAGAAATGGTCTGGACCTAACAGAAGCAGAAGATATTAAGAGATGGAAGAATACACAGAAGAACTGTACAAAAAGAGCGTCATGACCCAGAAATCATGATGGTGTGAGCATTCGCTTAGAGCCAGATCCTGGAATGTGAAGTCAAGTGGGCCTTATGAAGCATCACTATGAACAAAGCTAGTAGAGGTGATGGAATTCCAGTTGAGTTATTTCAAATCCTAGAAGATGATGCTGTGAAAGTGCTGCACTCAATATGCCAGCAAGTTTGGAAAACTCAGCAGTGGCCACAGGATTGGAAAAGGTCAGCTTTCATTCCAAGCTTAAAGAAAGGCAATGCCAAAGAATGCTCAGACCACCACACAATTGCACTCATCTCACATGCTAATAAAGTAATGCTCAAAATTCTCCAAGTCAGGCTTCAGCAATACGTGAACCGTAAACTTCCAGATGTCGAAGCTGGTTTTAGAAAAGGCAGAGGAACCAGAGATCAAATTGCCAACATCTGCTGGATCATGGAAAAAGCAAGAGAGTTCCAGAAAGACATCTATTTCTGCTTTATTGACTATGCCAAAGCCTTTGACTGTGTGGATCACAATAAACTGTGGAAAATTCTTCAAGAGATGGGAATACCAGACCACCTGACCTGCCTCTTGAGAAATCTGTATGCAAGTCAGGAAGCAACAGTTAGAACTGGACATGGAACAACAGACTGGTTCCAAATAGGAAAAGTTGTATGTCAAGGCTGTATGTTGTCACCCTGCTTATTTAACTTATATGCAGAGTACATCATGAGAAATCCTGGGCTGGAAGAAGTGCAAGCTGGAATCCAGACTGCTGGGAGAAATATCAATAACCTCAGATATGCAGATGACACCACCCTTATGGCAGAAAGTGAAGAGGAACTGAAGAGCCTTTTGATGAAAATGAAAGATGAGAGTGAAAAAGCTGACTTAAAACTCGTCATCCAAAAACTAAGATGATGGCATCTGGTCCCATCACTTCATGGCAAATAGATGGGGAAACACTGGAAAGAGTGAGAGACTTTATTTTCTTGGGCTCTAAAATCATTGCAGATTGTGACTGTAGCCATGAAATTAAAAGACGCTCCTTGGAAGAAAAGCTATGACCAACCTAGACAGCATGTTAAAAAGCAGAGACATTACTTTGCCAACAAAGGTCCATCTAGTCAAGGCTATGGTTTTCCCAGTGGTCATGTATGGATGTGAGAGTTGGACTATAAAGAAAGCTGGGCACCGAAGAATTGATGCTTTTGAACTGTGGTGTTGGAGAAGACTCTTGAGATTCCCTTGGACTGCAAGGAGATCCAGCCAGGCCGTCCTAAAGGAGATCAGTCCTCAATGTTCATTGAAGGACTGATGCTGAAGCTGAAACTTCAATACTTTGGCCACCTCATGCAAAGAGCTGACTCAGTAGAAAAGCCCCTGATGCTGGAAAGATTTAAGGAGGTAGGAGACAGGGACAACAGAGGATTGCATCTGTTATATAGCATCACGGACTCAGTGGACATGAACTTGAGCAAACTCTGGGAGATACTGAAGAACAGAGGAGCTTGGCTTGCTGCAATCCACTGGTTTGCAAAGAGTCAGACATGACTTAGGGACTGAACAGTGACAAATAATCTAATCACACAAGCCCTAAAGCAGAAGTCAGAAAGGTTGTGGAACATGAGAAGGATTTGATGTGCCATTGTAGGCTCTGAGATGGGGGAACTAGCGAGTAAGTGAGGGAGGCCTCTAGGAGATGAGAGCAATCAGGATGACAACAGGCAAAAAAAAAAAAAAAAGGTAATTCAGTCCAGAAAGAAACCAAATTCAGCCAGCAACCTCAATGATCCCAGAAGCAGAGTCTCCCCCTAGAACTTCCAAATATAAGGGCTGAGCCCAAACAACACTTTGATCTTGGCCTTTGATTCCTTGAGCAACAGAACTCAGTTGAGACTTCTATCCAGACTTCTAACTTACAGAACTAAGGGGTAATAAATGGATGTTGTCTTAAGCTGCTGCTTTGAATTAACCATGATGCAGTCATTGAAAGAGAATACACCACAGCTAGCAAACACTGAGTGCTTTTTTCAACAGTCACTATTCTAAGTGTTTTACAGTAAAAAAAAAAAAAAAAATCACAGCATTACTATGGAAATGTTGTTGTCTTAAGGCAAAAAATGAATTCACAATGTGAAATTATGTGACATATGAAGAACAAAGCAATGCAACAGACAGAAAATAAGCAGAACATCCTATTCAAGAGAAAGCAGAACAATGAGACAGACAGAATGGGAATTTTAAAGAAGTATAATTTTAAATAAATATAAAGATAAGTTAAAATGTTGGAAACATAAAGCAGAAACAGGCAATTATAACTTAAAAATATTCAGTGTAAAAATATATGATCGTTGAAATAAAAACATAGTAGTGGCAAAAAAATCATACCTGCTGACTCAGTAGAAGACTTGGACACCACTATGCAGTCCCCTGTAAGAGTGAATTGTCAGATGCATTGCCAGAACTTTTCAGAGTTTTTGAAAGGCTAGAAAAGAGACCAGAGGGACTTTCCTTGTGGCCCAGTGGCTAAGACTCTGCACTCTCTATGCAGGGGGCCCAGGTTTCATCCCTGGTTGGGGGAGCTAGATTCCACATACTGCATCTGAGCATTCACATACCGCAATGAAAGAGCCTTCATGCCACAATGAAGATCAAAGATATTACATGCCTCAACTAAGACCTAGCTCAGCCAAATAAATAAATAAAAAGAGATGAGAAAAAAATATCTTTAATGAAGTACAATCTAAATTTTCTTGCCAAATAATTTCTTGAGAATAGGGTTTCCCATTAGGAAGCATTATATCTAATGTATTCCCCTTCCCCAAAGCAACGAAATATTCTGCTATTATTATTGAGAATAAATAAGCCCATAAGTTTTGTGGGAAAAATTCCCAGCAAAACCTTCATCTTAGCCTTGATCATAAACATGGCTGATTTGTATCTCAGTGTGAGAGTCACTTAGTCATGCCTGACTCTTTGCGACCCCACGGACTGCAGCCCACCAGGATCCTCTGTCCACGGGCTTTTCCAGGCAAGGATACTAGAGTGGGTTGCCATTTCCTTCTCTAAATTTATATCTCAATTACTATGTAAATGGTGATTGCCACACCTCAGAAAAGATACAGTGGATCCAGTAAAGTGAAAGAAGATAAAATAATAGAATCCATCTACACAGTCTAGTAAGTTTGGGGCTATTCATTCTCAAGTGTCAAGCCTTGGCCAGTTTCAAGCCTCTGCCTCCTTCCTCCCTACACAGCTCCTATCCTAGGATTAGCCCTGAGGATGAACAGCCAATAATCCGACATCCCTGACATTTCTCATCTTATTTTCCTCCAGCTGAAAGAAACTCCAGCCAAGCTCCAGGGCACAGTGTGCTTAGTGACCAGTCGAGGGGCCACAGTGATCTGGGAGCCAGAGAACAGAGTGCAGGCATATGATCAAAGTCAAAACCAGGAGCTCTTACAGAACAGGACAGCTCAAGTGAAGGAAGCCAAGGTATCAAATTAAAGTAGTTAGTAAGTCAAGTAGGAGGTAGTCTGGAGAGTTTCCACCAATCAACCTTTTTCGTAGACTGATGAGGCATTTAAAGGATGAGTGAGTGGTACCTGAAGTTTTTACCCTAAACCACAGCTAAGAGGTTTTGACTTTACTACCTTTGATCAATTTTTCTGAAATTGACTCTCAGTCTACCTACAGAGGCAGGATACGCCCTGCTCTTAGATTTCTCATCATGATGCTCCACCAGTTTCACTTGGAAGCTAAAGCCTGTTCCCATACATTTGGGTCAGAATGCTTTCTTTGCCAGTTCACGGGGGTGGGAGGTGGGCTCTGTCTTGCTTGACTGTCACTGGGTCACCTCAATCTGTTCCAGTTGACTGGGATGTGCCAAAGACAAGAAATATGATGAGAACATGCAAAGGTGGGATATGACATCATTACATTCTGCAAATCACAAAGACTGTGAATTAGAGGCATAGTCTGTCACATTCTGAATAGACACTCTTGGAATCTCAAAAGTGGTCATTTAGATCAGCTAAACTGCTGTTTTTGGATAAAGTACTTACGTAAGAATTACTGGTAGAGATTTTATGAGTCGGTGGTAATGGCTCAATATTAAAAGAAATTTATGGCAGACCTGAGAAAATCCAGGTATGAAATCTGCATAATAGATTACTAAAAGAAGTTAAGGTTTACTTTTGGTAATATGTGAGGTTAATGTACTGAAGGACAACTGTATATGGACTTTTGTTAACTTTGTGGGGGAAGTGGCATCTTAGCACCTACTTGACCTTCCTAAGAGCACCCTTCTTTTGGAGGGATAAGCAGTCTTGGTACTACTGTAATCAGGATCTCTGTCTTCTGCGAGCCAAGGAGCAGGCAATTCCAGCTGGACCTGTCTCTTGAGACTTTGAATTATGAGCAACCTGAATTAAGATGATGACAACAACAACTTTTGAAGCTTTTCGTTCTAAAGCAGAAGCCAGAGTATGTCCTGCTGTCTAGATAGCTGGGGAATATCTGAGGTCCTGTCTTGGTTCTGTGGTCCCACCTAGCTGTGTAACTTTCCATCCACTCTGTGAGTTATCCACCATAAAAATCTTGTTGGCTCTTGTTAATTACAACACCAGAATCTCAGGTGAAAAGTCTTCTGCAAAGTACCATAGGGCAACCTTTCTGTCCGAGCATGGCTATAGGAATCATTAAGTGAGGAATCAAACCTGAGGACTGCTTTCTCTTCCACTTTTTGTGATTCTGAAAAACTTACTTAGCCTTATGGAGCCTTAACACCTTTACCTGTAGAATGAGGAATAAAATCTTCCTTCTAGGTTGTTGGAATTGGGTTAGCATTTCTATGGAAATTTCTGGCATAGGAAACTTTCTAGCATAGTTCCTATGTTCCGGCATAGGCACATAGGAAGAAGACCTGTGAATTTCCATGTCAAAGTGGTCCATTTCTAATGAAAGATTCAACATCAGTGATCTGGCCAGTGATTATAAGATGGAGTGTTGGGCAATCTTTTGTCATAGATTCTCTTTAAGAAAGTTATACTTAATAATCAGAATACCCATTCCCCCTTATTACTCTGCTAGACAAAGATAAGAATTAGTGATTCATGGATCTTTTAATTCTGGCAACATTTCTCCGTTTTTGGCAATAAAGATGGCATAGAATTTCCCAAATGAATATTTACAAAATAAATTGCTCTAGAGTTATATTATGTTGGCATACTTATTACTATAGCTCTTGGCAGATTTAAACTGCGTCTCTGTTTACAATAAAATAAAAATCATTTGGTGCTTTATACAAATGTTACTTTCAGTCTGAAATAAAGAAAAAATAGCACCAGTTTAATGAAAAGAGAAATTTCCTCCTGGGAAATAGCAGCAGACAGAACTGGCTTTTTCCAGAAATAACTAGAACCATGACTGAAGGTCACTGCTTTCTGCATCTCCAGTGCCTTGTGTTAAGATTCTGGGAAGGCTTCAAGTCCTACATGAATTCTTGACAGAATCCAGGAAAGCAAGAAAGCCACTTGACATACTGTCCTGTAACTGAAGATTTTAAAATCTTGCAATGATGTCACAGTGAACTTCTAAAATGAAATAGCAATAAAGAAAAACTATCCAATAATGCACCCCTCTCTGTGCTAGAGCACTTGGAGCTGTGGGTGGAAGGAGGCCAGTTGTCAGAGCCCCACCTGTCCTCCCACCCATCAACGGGGGAGGAAGGAGCACTGTGCAAAACTGTAGTCTTCTTTGTCTATGACCAGCCTAGGCTCAGTGAGCACATTTGTTTATGGAAATCTGTGTAAACTAAATAGTCCACAGGCCCTTTCCAACAGAGAAAAATGGTGGAACAACCACTACCTTAAAAGAAGCATTTTTCAAAGTGTCATATGGGATCATTCTTCAACAAAATCATCCTGAGATTGTAAAAAACTGTGTATCTAGGATTTATCCTTGATAGATCAAGGTATCAGAATCACTGTGAGTAAGACCTTAGAAGACTCTTCAGTTCAACTGATGTTTAAGAAACACATACCCACTTCTTAGCTGTGTTTCTGATCTGTGGGGTACAGATACACAACGGTCTGTTACTCAGCCATATAAAAGAACAAAAAAATGCCATTTGCAGCAACATGAATGAACGTAGAGACTGTCACACTGAGTGAAGTGAGTCAGACACAGAAAGACAAATAACATATAACATCTCTTATATAAGGGATCTTTTTAAAAGGAGTACAAATGAACTTGTTTCTGAAAAAGAAGTAGAGTCACAGATGTAGAAGAAAAATATATGCTTACCAGGGAATAAGGAGGGGAGGGGTAAATTGGGAGACTGGGACTGATATATACATACTTTGTTATTGTTCAGTTGCTAAGTCATGTCTGACTCTTTGTGACTCCTTGGACCATCCTCCACTATCTCCTGGAGTGAGTTGAGTTGAGTGTTAGTTGCTCTGACTCTTTGTGAACCCACAAATTATAGCCCACCAGGCTCCTCTGTTTATGTAATTCCCCAGGCAAGAATACTGGAGTAAGTTGTCATTCCCTTCTCCTGAGGATCTTCCCAACCCAGGGATCGAACCCAGGTCTCCTGCATTACAGGCAGATTCTTTACCAACTGAGCTACAGGCAAGTCAAATTCATGTCCATTGATTCGGTGATGTCATCCAACCATCTTATTCTCTATCACCCTCTTCTTTTTCTGCCTTCAGTCATTCCCAGCATCAGGGTCTTTCCCAGCGAGTTAGCTCTTTGCATCAAGTGGCCAAAGTATTGCAGCTTCAGTTTCAGCATCAGTCCTTCCAATGAATATTCATGGCTGATTTCCTTTAGGATTGACTAGTTTGATCTCCTTGCAGTCCAAAGGATTCTCAAGTCTTTTCCAGCACCACAATTCAAAAGCATCAATTCTTTGGCACTCAGCATTTGTTATGGTCCAACTGTCACATTCATACATGACTACTGGAAAACCCATAGCTTGATTATATGGACCTTTGTTAGCAAAGTGATGTCTTTACTTTTTAATATGCTATCTAGGTTTATAGATAGCATAGTTTGTAGATAGTTTATAGATAGCTCTTTTCCTTCCAAAAGAGCGTCTTATAATTTCATGGCTGCAGTCACCATCTGCAGTGGTTTTGGAACCAAAGAAAATAAAAACCGTCACTACTTCCACTTTTCCCCCTTTTATTTGCCATGAAGTATATGGATATGCATACTGTGCTGTGCTTAGTTGCTCAGTCACATCTGACTTTTTGTGAACCTGTGGACTGCAGTCCACCAGGCTCTTCTGTCCATGGGGATTCTCCAGGCAAGAATACTGAGTCGATTGCCATACCTTCCTCCAGGGGATCTTCCCAACCCAGGGATCAAACCCAGGTCTCTCGCATTACAGGCAGATTAATAAGGACCTGCTGTACTCTGTACTGGCCTATATGGGGAAAGAATTAGAAATTTTAATTATATCAAATTGGTTCATAATGCTTTTCAGGTCTACTGTCTTCTACTTCTCTGTACATTCATTCTATTAATTTCTGAGAGTTTGATATTGAAACTTCAACTGAAAATCTTAATTTTTCTCCACTAAAATAAATAACTGTAATATATAGTAGAACTATATGTAGCTTTGGTTCTATATTTTCCAAGTCTCCTGAAAATGTGTTATATTTTCATAATTTAAAAAATAAAAAGAAAGATGAAAAAGAATCTGAAAAGGTAGAAATATATACACACACATTATAACTGATTCACTTTGCTGTATACCTGAAACTAATACTACATTGTAAATCAACTATATTCTAATACAAATTTTAAAAAATTTTAATGTTTAAAATAAAAAATACACATGCCTCTCCAAAAGTCAACATTTCAGTAAGATACAAAAGTGAAATTTGAAATAATTGATTTTAGGTCAAGAGTAACTTTTTAAGACTTTAGTTTTTTTGCTTCACTTTAATAATGTCATTGTTGGTTAACCCTGAAGAAGGTTCCCAAATTAACTTTGAATATAAAAAAAATACTAATACATTTTACAATTATGACAATAAAAGAAAAGAAACACTGACCCAGAGGTCTCAGAAATCTAATTCCTGCTCCACCCAATTTACCTTTAAATTAAGAAGAGAAAATAACTATCCATTCAGTTTTATGAGCGCTAAAACAAGAGAGAAAGAATTCTGATGGATAGGAAATGTAAGAGAGATATTATTAATGGAACAAAATGTTATGTTTTGCCCCAATATCAGTTCAGTTCAGTCACTCAGTCGTGTCTAACTCTCTGAGACCCCATGAATCGCAGCATGCCAGGCCTACCCGTCCATCACCAACTCCCGGAGTTCACTCAGACTCACATCCATCAAGTCCGTGATGCCATCCAGCCATCTCATCCTCTGTCGTCCCCTTCTCCTCCTGCCCCAATCACTCCTAGCATCAGAGTCTTTTCCAGTGAGTCAACTCTTTGCATGAAGTGGCCAAAGTACTGGAGTTTGAGCTTTAGCATCATTCTTTCCAAAGAAATCCCAGGGCTGATCTCCTTCAGAATGGACTAGTTGGATCTCCTTGCAGTCCAAGGGACTCTGAAGAGTCTTCTCCAACACCACAGTTCAAAAGCATCAATTCTTCGGTGCTCAGCTTTCTTCACAGTCCAACTCTAACATCCATACATGACCACAGGAAAAACCATACCTTTGACTAGACGGACCTTTATCTAGGTTGGTCATAACTTTTCCTCCAAGGAGTAAGCGTCTTTTAATTTCATGGCTGCAGTCACCATCTGCAGTGATTTTGGAGCCCCTTAAAATAAAATCTGACACTGTTTCCACTGTTTCCCATCTATTTCCCATGAAGTGAAGGGGCCGGATGCCATGATCTTCGTTTTCTGAATGTTGAGCTTTAAGCCAACTTTTTCACTCTCCACTTTCACTTTCATCAAGAGGCTTTTTAGTTTCTCTTCACTTTCTGCCATAACTGTAGTGTCATCTGCATATCTGAGGTTATTGATATTTCTCCCAGCAATCTTGATTCCAGCTTGTGCTTCATATAGCCCAGCATTTCTCATGATGTATGTACTCTGCATTTAAGTCAAATAAGCAAGGTGACAATATACAGCCTTGACGTACTCCTTTTACTATTTGGAACCAGTCTATTGTTCCATGTCCAGTTCTAACTATTACTTCCTGACCTGCATACAGATTTCTCAAGAGGCAGGTCAGGTGGTCTGGTATTCCCATCTCTTGAAGAACTTTCCAGTTTATTGTGATCCACACAGTTAAAGACTTTGGCATAGTCAATAAAGCAGAAATAGATGTCTTTCTGGAACTCTCTTGCTTTTTCCATGATCCAGCAGATGTTGGCAATTTGATCTCTGGTTCCTCTGCCTTTTCTAAAACCAGCTTCGACATCTGGAAGTTCATGGTTCACGTATTGCTGAAGCCTGACTTGGAGAATTTTGAGCATTACTTTATTAGCATGTGAGATGAGTGCAATTGTGCGGTAGTTTGCGCATTCTTTGGCATTGCCTTTCTTTGGGATTGGAATGAAAACTGACCTTTTCCAATCCTGTGGCCACTGCTGAGTTTTCCAGATTCACTGCCATATTGAGTGCAGCACTTTCACAGCATCATCTTTCGGGATTTGAAACAGCTCAACTGGAATTCCATCCCCTCCACTAGCTTTGTTCGTAGTGATGCTTTTTAAGGCCCACTTGACTTCACATTCCAGGATGTCTGGCTCTAGATGAGTGATCACACCATCGTGATTATCTGGGTCGTGAAGATCTTTTTTGTACAGTTCTGTTTATTCTTGCCACGTCTTGTTAATATCTTCTGCTTTGGTTAGGTCCATGCCATTTCTGTCCTTTATCAAGCCCATCTTTGCATGAAATGTTCCCTTGGTATCTCTAATTTTCTTGAAGAGATCTCTAGTCTCTCCTATTCTGTTGTTTCCTCTATTTCTTTGCATTGATCACTGAGGAAAGCTTTCTTATCTCTTCTTGCTATTCTTTGGAACTCTGCATTCAGATGCTTATATCTTTCCTTTTCTCCTTGGCTTTTCGCTTCTCTTCTTTTCACAGCTATTTGTAAGGCCTCCCCAGACAGCCATTTTGTTTTTTTGCCTTTCTTTTCCATGGGGATGGTCTTGATCCCTGTCTCCTGTACAATGTCACAAACCTCATTCCATAGTTCATCAGGCACTCTATCTATCAGATCTAGTCCCTTAAATCTATTTCTCACTTTCACTGTATAATCATAAGGGATTTGATTTAGGTCATACCTGAATGGTCTAGCAATTTTCCCTACTTTCTTCAATTTCAGTCTGAATTTGACAATAAGGAGTTCATGATTTGAGCCACAGTCAGCTCCTGGTCTTGTTTTTGTTGACAGTATAGAGCTTCTCCATCTTCGGCTGCAAAGAATATAATCAATCTGATTTCAGTGTTGACCATATGGTGATGTCCATGTGTAGAGTGTTCTCTCGTGTTGTTGGAAGAGGGTGTTTGTTATGATCAGTGCATTTTCTTGGCAAAACTCTATTAGTCTTTGCCCTGCTTCATTCCATATTCCAAGGCCAAATTTGCCTGTTACTCCAGGTGTTTCTTGACTTCCTACTTTTGCATTCCAGTCTCCTATAATGAAAATGACGTCTTTTTTGGGTGTTAGTTCTGAAAGGTCTTGTAGGTCTTCACAGAACCGTTCAACTTCAGCTTCTTTAGCATTACTGGTTGGGGCATAGACTTGGATTACTGTGATACTGAATGGTTTGCCTTGGAAATGAACAGATCATTCTGTCGTTTTTGAGACTGCATCCAAGTACTGCATTTCAGACTCTTGTTGACCATGATAGCTACTCCATTTCTTCTGTGAGATACCTAAAGTTCTTAGAGCAGGCTGTTGGGGGCCAGTGTGAGGAACTCCGCCCTTGGCAAAGGTCATGAGGAAGGGGGCTTCGGCATATGCAAAAGCGTGACCAAGTCTCAGGAAATCCCCCTGCTTCCGAGCATCTAACCCCAAAACCAGAGCATATCTTGTACTCTCACCTATGGGGGACTCTCCCCCATAACCGTTTCTCTCTGAGAAGGAGTAAACATGCAGCTCCAAGGCAGTAAAAATTCCTGGGCGTGACTAGAGTGTTTCAACTTACGGGACTCCTCTGAAGGTTTTCTAGCCTGCCTGTGTAGGTTCCTCCAGCTACAACAGCCCTCCAACCATGAGAGGCACGAGATGTTTTTGACTTACTAAAGGCAAATTCTTGTGAGAAGTTAGAAATTCTTAGTATAGTGGGTTGGTTGAGAATTATATTGATAAAGGGTTTCTTCATTTGTTGTGTCAATTATTGCTGCTAATTCCCTGCCCTAGGTGGGACAAGGGCATCTCAGGTTAGACCTCTCTGTGGACACATGATGGTTTACTACCTCTCAACCATAAACAGCACAGAGAGTTTTGGAGTATTTTGAGAATCTTAATTAACATAGGACTTTTTCTTGTTGTTGAGTCAATGATTGCCGCCAGGCCTTCATATCCTTAGGCACCTGAGGATATATTAATCAATGTATTTGGAATAAATATAGTGGTTTTTGATGTTAGCAATATTAGACTTTTTGAATTATTGAATTTTCTCTTTTGTTATAGACTACTGTACTTTGTTATAAATCACTGTGTCCTTGCTATGCAAAAATGTAAACTTATCACTATCTTAAGACTAAATAGATTTTAAAGGAAACATTGGTGAAGGGTTTCATTTGTTGGGCTGATGTTTGCTGCTAAGTCTTCATATTCCCTGCCCTTATAATAAATATAACTAGCATATAGGAGAAATAAGTCTTAAACTTTAAGCATATAGGAGAAATAAGTATTAACCCATAGGAGAAATAAGTATTAACCTTTAAGCATATAGGAGAAATAAGTATTAACCCATAGGAGAAATAAATATTAACCTTTAAGGATATAGGAGAAATAAGTATTAACCCATAGGAGAAATAAGTATTAACGTTTAAGCATATAGGAGAAATAAGTATTAACCTATAGGAGAAATAAGTCCTAGCCTTTAAGCATATAGGAGAAATAAGTATTAACCTATAGGAGAAATAAGTATCAACCGTTAAGCATATAGGAGAAATAAGTATTAACTTTTAAGATTAATCATGTTAACCTTGGGTTAAATAAATTCCTTTCTTGATTGTAACTCATTACACCCTCACCCTATAGGAATGCGACTTTATTTGGAGGGTGGTGCTTGGTTTAAGGAAAAACACCCTTGGAAAAAATAAGTTTTCTGGTTATCAGAAAGAAAGGGTTGTAAATGTCAGCAGGCAGAAATGGCTTGAAGATGATGTAAAACCCTTAAGACTTTTTTATGTAAAGCACCTGATTTTGATAAGGTCAGGACAGCTGACCCCCACGTGACTCTGTATTCATCCCTATATGTAACAAAAGGTATATAAGCAAACCCCAAAATAAAGAAATTGGATCAGTTCTGGAAAGACTGATTCCCTCATGTCGTTCCTTTCTGCTCCCCAATTTTCTGGCTGAATTCCCATCTGGAGCATGGGTGCCCGCCATTCAGATGGTACAAATTCCTTGTCCGGAATTTTATTGGTACTCCACGTAAGCCAAGTTATTCAGCCCCTTTCTCTCTCTCTACTATTTTCTGGCCGAATTCCCATCTGGTGCATAGGACCCACCGAGCCTACTAACTTTGCCTGGGCTTCTAAGATCGGACCGGGGGGCCTCAGTGCCTCCTCTCCTTTGGGAGAACGGGAAGACGCCTGCGGCCTACGTAGGTGGTGATTGGTACCCTGTGTTATCCAACTTATTTGGCCTCTTTTTCTCTGCTAAATTCCTAGTCCCTCTCTATCTGTAATTCAATAAGTTTTTCCTAGGACGCCTACTCTGTCCCCACCTTCGAATCACCCTGGATCCACTGGGGGCTGGACCCCGGCAGCAGGCGTCTGTGACCAGTGCACTTAGCACAACTGAGAGGAGCTACCCCACATCCGAAGTCAGGGGCAGAAGCCAGGAGGACCCCATGCCTGAGGGGCGGCAGCCAAGAAAAGTTACCCCACATCTGAGGTCAGGGGCAGCAGCTGAGAGTGCCAGGCTGTGACGACGCAGGAACGGCCAAGAGGAGCTACCCCAGTCCAAGGCCAGGGGTGGCAGCCAAGTGGAGCAACCCCACGTCCAAGGAGCGGTGGCTCCTTGGGCGCAGCAGGGCCTAGAAGAGCTATTTCACGTTCAAGGTCATGAGGGGCAGCGGTGAGGAGAAACCCCTCGTCCAAGGTAAGGAGCAGCGGCTGTGCTTTGCTGGAGCAGTCGTGAAGAAATACCCCACCTCCAAGGTAAGAGAAACCCAAGTAAGACGGTAGGTGTTGCAAGAGGGCATCAGAGGGCAGACACACTGAAACCATACTCACAGAAAACTAGTCAATCTAATCATACTAGGACTACAGCCTTGTCTAACTCAATGAAACTAAGCCATGCCCGTGAGGCACCCAAGACGGGAGGGTCATGGTGGAGAGTTCTGACAGAATGTGGTCCACTGGAGAAGGGACTGGCACACCACTTCAGTATTCTTGCCTTGAGAACCCCATGAACAGTATGAAAAGGCAAAATGATAGGATACTGAAAGAGGAACTCCACACGTCAGTAGGTGCCCAATATGCTACTGGAGATCAGTGGAGAAATAATTCCAGAAAGAATGAAGGGATGGAGCCAAAGCAAAAACAATACCCAGTTGTGGATGTGACTGGTGATAGAAGCCAGGTCTGATGCTGTAAAGAGCAATATTGCATAGGAACCTGGAATGTCAGGTCCATGAATCAAGGCAAATTTAAGTGGTCAAACAGGAGATGGCAAGAGTGAACGCCGTCATTCTAGGAATCAGCGAACTAAAATGGACTGGAATGGGTGAATTTAACTCAGATGACCATTATATCTACTTCTGCAGGCCCCAATATCGTATCTCTCTAACCTGAGTAATCATTAACTGGTCACTGGAATCCAGCACAGGACATTTCCACCCTCACCCCACCAAACATTATTGGTCAGCAGAGTGATTTTTAAGATTTTAAACTGAGAAATATATCATAAAAATCAAGATATACAATCCTTCCTGAAGAATCAGATTGGCTTTAAACAAGCATTTAGAGTACATTTTATACCACCTCCAGTATTGTCTTTTTCCCAACCAAAGTGCCAGTTGACATTTATCATTGAGTTTATGCTGGTGTATTTTGTTTTTCAGTTAAAAAGTTTAAATAGTCTCACCTTGGGGGTTGTCAGTTATTACCTGACTGGTCTTGATGCCCAGTGTCATTTGAGTTTGAAAACATGCCAAGCAATGATGATGGAACTCTAATCCCTGTAGTCCTGACCCCACTGCAAAATCGAGGCATATGAGGATTCTTTATTGAAAAGTAGGCTTTCTGTTTGGCAATAACTCTGCAAATAAGCAGCAATCTTTTTTGAATATCTTGGAAGACAATTCAGAAGGGACATTTTAATTCATAAACTCATCTAGTTAATAGCAGAGAGCAGGAAAGAGACAGAATCTAAGTCTTAGTCTGAAAATCTGGAATACAGAACACCCAGTTCTGGATCTATAGGGACAAGCTGACATTGACTGTATTGTAGTTTGGTAGCTAAGTCGTGTCTGACTCTTTGCAATCCCATGGATTGTAGCCCACCAGGCTTCTCTGTCCACAGGATTTCCCAGGCAAGAATACTGGAACGAGTTGCCATTTCCTTCTCCAGGGTATCTTCCTGACCCAGGGATCCAATCTGCGTCTCCTGCATTGGCAGGTGGATTCTTTATCACTGAACCACTGGGGAAGCTCAGCATTGACTGCATACACAATACCATCTTATTTAAGTAAGAAATGCATACCTAGGAAGTCTTAACAGCAGACTTTTATTGAAGTATAGTTGATTTACAATATGATGTTAGTTTCAGGTATACAGCAAAGTGATTCAATTACATATATTTTTTCAGATTATTTTCCATTATAGGTTATTGCAAGATAATGAATATTGTTCCCTGTGTTATATAGTAAATACTGTTGCTGATCTATTTTGTGTATAGGAGTTTGTATCTGTTAATCCCATACTCTTAATTTAAAGGCACAAAATGACACCCTCCCTTTCCCCTTTGGTAACCTTAAGTTTGTTTTCTATGTCTGTGAGTCTCTTTTTGTTTTGTAAATAAATTCATTTGTGTTATTTTTTATATTCCATATATAAGTGATTTCATAGAATATTTGTTTTTCTCTGTCTGATTTACTTCACTTAGTATGACATTCTTTAGGTCCACCCATGGTGCTGCAAATGGCACTATTTCCTTCTTTTTATGGCTAAGTAATATTCCACTGTAAATATACATTTACATATACAAATACATATCTATCAGTCTTCTTAGAACAACCATCTGATGATGGGCACTTGGGTTGCTTCCATGTCTTGGCCTGTTTAGTGCTGCTATGAACATTGGGATGCATGTGTCTTTTTCAAATTAGGCCTTCTGTCTATTTTGGATATATGCTCAGGAAGCGTATTAAAAAGCAGAGACATTACTTTGCCAACAAAGGTCTCTCTAGTCAATTATGGTTTTTCCAGTGGTCATGTGTAGATGTGAGAGTTGGACTATAAAGAAAGCTGAGCACAGAAGAATTATTGCTTTTGAACTGAGGTGTTGGAGAAGACTCTTGAGAGTCCCTTGGACTACACGGAGATCCAACCAGTCCATCCTAAAGGAGATCAGTCCTGGGTGTTCATTGGAAGGAATGATGCTGAAGCTGAAACTCCAGTACTTTGGCCACCTGGTGCAAAGAGGTGACTCATTGGAAAAGACCCTGATGCTGGGAAAGACTGAGGGGGAGGAGGAGAAGGGGACGACAGAGGATGAGATAGTTGGATGGCATCACCGACTCAATGGACATGGGTTTGGGTGGATTCTGGGAGTTGGTGATGGACAGGGAGGCCTGGAGTGCTGCCGTTTATGGGGTCACAAAGAGCTGGACATGACTGAGTGACTGAACTGAACTGAACTGAACTGAACTGAGATTGCTGGATTGTAAGGTAGCTCCATTTTTGTTTAAGAAACCTCCACACTATTTGCCATAGTATTGTATTAATTTGCATTCCCATCAAATATAGGAATATTTTATATTCCTATATAAATATGAAAGTTCCCTTTTCTCTATTTCCACTTTAGCATTCATTTTATTTGAAGAGTTTTTGATGGTAGCTATTCTGACTGGTATGAGGTGATACCCCTTTGTGGTTCTGATTTGCATTTCTCTAATAATTAGTGATGTTGAGCATCTTTTTCATGTACCTTTTAGCTCATCTGTATGTCTTCTTTGAAGAAATGTCTATTTAGGTTTGCTCATTTTTGATCGGGTGGGTTGTTATTGAGTTTCATGAGCTGTTGGTATAGTTTAGAAATTAATCCCTGTCAATCGCATTGTTTGCAAATATTTTCTCCCTTTCTATAGGCTTGTCTTTTCATTTCTGTTGCTGGTTTCCTTTGCTATGCAAAAGCTTTTAAGTTTGATTAGGTCCCATTTGTTTATTTTGTTTGTATTTCTTTTGCCTTGGGAGACTGATATAAGGAAATATTGCTACAATTTATGGCTAAGAATGTTTTGTCTATGCTCTCTTCAAGGAGTTTTGTGACGTCGTGTCTTTTGTTTAAGTCTTTAAGCTATTTTGTGTATATTTTTGTGTAGGGAGTGAAGGAGTGTTCTAATTTCATTGATTATATGTAACTCTCCAGCTTTCCCAACACTTAAAAGCAAACATTTTATAATCTACCAGCAAAACAGATTGCAGAGTATCAGTTCAGTTCAGTTGCTCAGTCGTGTCCAACTCTTGGTGACCCCATGAATCGCAGCACGCTAGGCTTCCCTGTCCATCACCATCTCCCAGAGTTCACTCAGACTCACATTCATCGAGTCTGTGATGCCATCCAGCCATCTCATCCTCTGTCGTCCCCTTCTCCTCCTGCCCCCAATCCTTCCCAGCATCGGAGTCTTTTCCAATGAGTCAACTCTTCGCATGAGGTGGCCAAAGTACTGGAGTTTCAGCTTTAGCATCATTCCTTCCAAAGAAATCCCAGGGATGATCTCCTTCAGAATGGACTGGTTGGATCTCCTTGCAGTCGAACTTTACATTTTATAAAGTGGTATCATATTATTTCTTTCAGTTTCATACCAACCCTGCAAAGATTATATAATTATCTCACTTTATAGACCAGGTGTCTGTTGTTTGATAGTTAACTGACTTACAGTAGGTCAAATAGCTCCTAACCAGCAAAACAGTATATTAAACATAATTCTTTTGATCTAAATATATTTTTTCTCTGCTACACATCAACCACTTTCCATTATAATTTCAGAAGTTGTTCATATAAAGCCAGAAGGAATGTAGCACCACAAATTATACTGTCCATCGGGAAAGATCTCAGACTCCAGGCACTTAGACCTTTATTTTCCCTGAGTAAAATAGAGAAATCCAAGGATAGAGGGCAAACAACTCTTCTCCCTGTTCTTAACATGTTTGAAAAGGAATGTTTTTTGCTTTTCATGTTCTGGACAATTACTCAAAAGATATTTACAGAAGGCAGTGAAAGATCATGGAAATGCTTATGTCACAGTCAAGTTCATTGAAAACACTGAACAGGGAAAATTCTATAGACATGACATATTAAAGCTGAAAGAGATCCTGTGAAAATTGTTTAACCTTGTTCTCTTAGGTGAGGGTGTAGAACCCAGAGAAATGGCATCACTTCTAAAGCTTACTTGTAAACCCTAATCTCATAGATGTTAGGAGAGCATATTCCTTGTCAAATTTATTTCTAAGAGTTTAGCTTTTTGTTCATGTTGAAACTGTAATCCGTTTTCTGTTTTGGAAGCTCTTTCTTCCATAACTGATCTGTTAGAGTTTATGCTTTTTCTGGTTTCTAAAAGAGCTATTATTAATAGTAGTAAGTCCTGTGAAACCACCACTTACTGAGACCAAACACTAGGGCCATGTCCATAACCTTCTATAAATAAAAACATATCTCTCCATACGATTTCTCAGCCTCATTTCACCCCAGTGACTACCATGCTAAATCTCAGGTTGTTCCTTTCTTGCTTGCTTTCTTTGATACTTGGGTTTATTGCATCTGAATCCATCTTGAAAAAGAAGGAAACTCCATCTTACATTCCCAGTGAACTTTGGACTATGTGCCTGGTAGCCATGGAGATCACATACCCACTGGCCTCCTGGACTGATAAACACGATTCCATACCAAGATTTCCCTTCACCAAAAAGAATGTAATAATCCCTATGTAGTCAATCACCTTTATAATCTTTATGGCGCCCGTTGGTGTAGGCTACAGTGTATAATCAACTGACCCTTCTGATTATGAATCATGGCTGTAACCTGATTGTATCTCCCTTTAACATTTTCCAGGCTAGATTTAAGGAATGTGCAGATGTGTTCTTGAGCAGTACACTTAAGGTATATAAGGTTTTCACAGAAGTCAGTCAGGGTCCTTGGCTAAGAGGGAACTCTGCCTTGGGCCCGCCGGTGTAATAAGCTGCACTTCACTATCTGCATTCTCCTTCTGAGTGAGTCTGTTGCCCAGAACACGTGGCTACTACAACACATCTACATGTATTCCTAAAATGTATATGTAAAAGTGTCTGGAAATAAACAATTTGGCTTGTTCAGTTCAGTTCAAACACTCAGTCATGTCCCACTCTTTGTGACACCATGGACTGCAGCACGCCAGGCCTCCCTGTCCATCACCAACTGTTGGAGTCTACCCAAACCCATGTCCATTGAGTTGGTGATGCCATCCAACCATCTCATCCTCTGTTGTCCCCCTCTCCTCCTGCCCTCAATCTTTCCCAGCATCAGGGGCTTCTCAAATGAGTCAGCTCTTCGCATGAGGTGGCCAAAGTATTTGAGTTTCATCTTCAACATCAGTCCTTCCAGTGAACACCCAGGACTGATCTCCTTTAGGATGGACTGCTTGGATCTCCTTACAGTCCAAGGGACTCTTAAGAGTCCTCCAACACTGAAGTTCAAAAGTCTCAGTTCTTCGGTGCTCAGCTTTCTTTATAGTCCAACTCTCACATCCATACATGACTACTGGAAAAACCATACCTTTGACTAGACAGACCTTTGTTGACAAAGTAATGTCTCTGCTTTTGAATTGTTATCTAGGTTGGTCATAACTTTCCTTCCAAGAAGTAAGCGTCTTTTAATTTCATGGCTGCAGTCACCATCTGCAGTGATTTTGGAGCGCCTTAAAATAAAGTCTGACACTGTTTCCACTGTTTCCCCAACTATTTGCCATGAAGTGATGAGACCAAATGCCATGATCCTAGTTTTCTGAATGTTGAGATTTAGGCCAACTTTTTCACTCTCCTCTTTCACTTTCATCAAGAGACTCTTTAGTTCTTCTTCACTTTCTGCCATAAGGGTGGTGTCATCTGCATATCTGAGATTATTGATATTTCTTCCAGCAATCTTGATTCCAGCTTGTGCTTCTTCCAGCCCAGGATTTCTCATGTACTCTGCACAGAAGTTAAATAAGCAGGGTGACAATATACAGCCTTGACACACTCCTTTTCCTATTTGGAACCAGTCTGCTGTTCCATGTCCAGTTCTAACTGTTGCTTCCTGACCTGCATACAGGTTTCTCAAGAGGCAGGTCAGGTGATCTGATATTCCATCTCTTTCAGAATTTTCCACAGTTGATTGTGATCCACACAGTCAAAGGCTTTGGCATAGTTGCTAAAGAAGAAATAAATGTTTTCCTGAAACTCTCTTGCTTTTTTGATGATCCAGCAGATGTTGGCAATTTGATCTTTGGTTCTTCTGCCTTTTCAAAAACCAGCTTGACCATCTGGAAGTTCATGGTTCACGTATTGCTGAAGCCTGGCTTGGAGAATTTTGAGCTACTTTACTAGCGTGTGAGATGAGTGCAATTGTGTGGTAGTTTGAGCATTCTTTGGCATTGCCTTTCTTTGGGATCGGAATGAAAACTGACCTTTTCCAGTCCTGTGGCCACTGCTGAATTTTCCAAATTTGCTGGCACATTGAGTGCAGCACTTTCACAGCATCATCTTCTAGGATTTGAAGATGATCCCATGTCGATTGAGCTCAACTGGAATTCCATCACCTCCGCTAGCTTTGTTCGTAGTGATACTTCCTAAGGGCCCACTTGACTTCACATTCCAGGATGTCTGGCTCTAGGTGAGTGTGAGTGATCACATCATCGTGATTATCTGGGTCATAAATATCTTTTTTGTGCAGTTCTTCTGTGTAGTCGTGCCACCTCTTCTTAATATCTTCTGCTTCTGTTAGGTAGTTGCTTTTCATTCTTTTACTGTTTTGCTTGTTTCTTCTTATCCATCCTCCTACCCCCTTAACAATGATTTCTTCAAGTAATAATCAACTCTTTGCTTTTTTCTGTAAAGACTTTCTTTCCTGAAAAACTTGATCATATCTGGTTTCAAACTCCAGAAGTTTCACCTCTCACCTCAATTCTGATGATGCAGATTTCTAATCCCTCACCACCTCTAATCATATCATGTTAATCACTTACATACTTGGATACTGTTCTTTACAGTAGAAATTTATTGCATTACTAAATATACACTATGAAGAAATTAGGGTTTGGCTAAGTGAAGATAGGTGCATAGTAGAGATAGTATTTAAACTGGAAGAAGAAGTTCATAATAAGGCATAGATAACAAAATAACAGACGTAGATAACAAAACTGCAGGCTTCTACATTGGAGAGAATGAAATTTTAACTTGTCTAAGCTAATGTTATTCAAGAGCTTTCTGTCACTTGTAGCAGAACCTAATTATAATTAAACATTGGTTTCTGGGGCCATAAAATAATAATAGCTAACTAACATTAACTGGTCATTATGTTTGGAAGTTCAAGGCTAAATACTGAACATCTATTACCTCATTTAATCTTTACAACACCATTCTGTGTTGGTTGCTGTCATCACTTCCACTTTAGATGAGGTAACTAAAGATTTTTTGAGTGCCTAATCCAAGTTCCTGTAGCTGGTGACTGATTGAGCTGTGATTTCCAAAGCTAGCTCTTAACTACCTCTCCATTTTGCTTTCCCTCACAGGTGTTTTGTAACACAGCCATGGTAATTATAAACTAATTAATTTACTAGGTAAACTGCATTTATAACAAGAGTTTTTATTACTTTGTTTTAGTTACTGAAAGACTGGGTAAAAAACCAAAAAGCTGGTACCACAAAACCCAGGTTCCACCTTGGCAATAATTTCTATTCCTCACCCATGGGAACTTATAAAATACACACCCTGGGACCCTTCTAACTCATGTTTCAGGTATCAGTACCAGAATTTACCCTATTGTATCACAGAAACATGCTTTAAGGATTTGCCTCCAGGATACAAACAAGTATTGAAATACTATTTGAATGACTGGAGCCTGCTCTTTTCAATCCTTAAAGTAATTTTACTAGTTAGAAATTGCTTCTGGCGTTGCAATGTGACCTGACTACCGTGGTTTAGACATTTGGAAATTTTATTATTAGGAGGCTGAAAGGAGTTCCTCCCAGCTGAATCAGGGCCCTTCAAGAGCTTTCCAGGAAATGCCATGCAATGTCTTTCCTCACGCATCTCATTGATTAGCCATCCATAATGCAAAAGAAGTTTGGGAATGCGATCATTTAGCTTGGTACTTGGCTGTCCCAAATACAGTCTGTTGCTAAGGAAAAGAAGGAAGATAGAGCCGGGAACACAACCAACACTGTTGGCCAAAGCAATAATCCACACAGGTAAGGCACACGGACTTGTCACTGTTGATTCTGGTCATCCCTAAGTCCATGTCCTCACAAGGAATGTGGAGCGTTTCAGCCAACATACAACACAACAGACTTTCATCTTTTAAAGATCAGCATAGTAGGCAGAGAAGAATGGCAGGTACAGATCTTGGAAGACACTGAATGTCTGTCTCTAGCTTAGGAAAAGATAGGTTCTGTTAGGAGAAGCACACTAATTGAAACTATCCACCCTGGCCAGGCACCATAGTAACCATTTGCATAAGTTGACAAGAGGTCCCTGTAAGGAACTCGGAACTAATAAGCCTCCACCAACCATGAAATTAAAAGACACTTACTCCTTGGAGGTAAAGTTATGACCAACCCAGAAGCATGTTGAAAAGCAGAGACATTACTTTGCCAACAAAGGTCCGTCTAGTCAAGACTATGGTTTTTCCAGTGGTCATGTATGGATGTGAGTGTTGGACTATAAAGAAAGTGGAGCACTGAAGAATTGATGCTTTTGAACTGTGGTGTTGGAGAAGACTCTTGAGAGTCCCTTGGACTGCAAGGAGATCCAACCACTCCATGCTAAAGGAAATCAGTCCTGAATGTTCATTGTCAGGACTGATGTTGAAGCTGAAACTCCAATACTGGCCACCTGATGTGAAGAGCTGACTCATTGAAAAGATCCTGATGCTGGGAAAGATTGAGGGCAGGAGGAGAAGGGAACAACAGAGTATGCGATGGTTGGATGCCATCACCAACTCAATGGACATGGGTTTGGGTGGACTCCGGGAGTTGGTGATGGACAGGGAGGCCTGGCGTGCTGCAGTTCATAGGGTCACAAGGAGTCAGACACGACTGAGCAACTGAACTGAGCTGAACTGAACCAGAAGACTTTGGGAAAGGTCAAAAGGAGACATCACATATCCAACCACCTCCCAGAATCCTCCCTGGCATTCATCTTGGCTGAACAAGGAGTGCACCACCAGGAAGGACTCTCTGAATGATTGGCTAAAGACAACCTGGAAACTGATCCCATCACCATAAAACCCAAGACTGCCATGTGGCAGAGCTGTTCTCCTGGGTTCCCTTACCCTACTGCTCTCCACCCAGGTGCCTGTTCCCACTAAAATCTTTTGCTTTGTCAGCACATGTGTCTCCTCAGACAGTTCATTTCCGAGTGTTAGACAAGAGACCAGTTTCAGGCTCTGGCAGGGGTCCCCCTTCCTGCAACAAATGGTGACTCTGGCAGGGACTCTTCTTCACTGTAACTGACGTCCTGACCACTCAGGGTACTCAGGGGCCAGCTTGCCTGCCAGTGGACCAGACCCAGCAGCTGCAACTGGGACCTTTTTGTCCCCGGTCTCCTCCTGATGCAGACAACTGGCCAGAGTGCCCCGACTGGTAAGAAACAAGAGACTTTATTGACCTCTCTCCTCTTCCCTCTCCTTAACCCTTCCTATCCTTTCCATTTTTTCTAGTCCCCCGGACCTGGACATAGGAATCTGGTCGAAGTGCCTCAGCCTGTGCTGAGGATTGGAGACTGATCACCTCCTCTTGGCAGAGATCTCGAATTCTGGTTCTGTTCTGGTCTGGTTTCTGGTAGGGCCGAGTTCCAGTCCTCCCATCTCTGGAGGCCCCAGGGAAAAGTCTCATAACGCCTGGGTATCTGCAGGTGGCTGCAGATATCTGTAAGGCCACCCCTTTCACGCACCCCCGCCCCCCACCCCGCCTCCTCCCCCTTCTTGTTTCAACCTTGCTTCCTTTCCTCCCTTTGAAATCTTTTATGTTAGTACTTGGATCTGAAATTCTGTGTCTCTGTAGGAGGTTTTCTGAGAGACTGATTTCTTGTATTTAAGGGACTGTCTGATGAGGACTGCCAGGTCTATATGTGTGTTTGAACTCCATGTTCTGTGTTGTGATTTTTGATGGCCATTTTGCTTTGTCTGGACACCATTTGGTTTAGACCTGCCGCCATTTTGTTAGAACTTGATTTTCTTTCCCTGTACCTTGAGACCAGGGCTCTCAAGACCACTTATCTAGACCATCTCTAACACCTGAGACTGAGGGAAAATGGAGGAAAGCCTTTAAAATTTTTATTTATTCCAACTGTTTTTATAAGCTAGTAAATTTTATATTGTAATATCTAATTCATGACTAAGCTTAGAAAATGAAGCTAGATCTTGTGCTGTGTCTGTCTAAATATGTCTTGGTTTGTCTTTGTCTCTGGGTAATATTTTTGAGGTTAATTTTTAAATGAAAGTGAAAGTGAAGTCATGTCCCACTGTTTGTGACCCCATGGACTGTAGCCCACCAGGCTCCTCAGTCCATGGGATTTTCCAGGCATGAATACTGGAGTGGGTTGCCATTTCCTTCTCCAGGGGATCTTCCTGACCCAGGGATCAAACCCAGGTCTCCTGCATTGTAGGCAGCTGTTTTACCATCTGAGCTACCAGGGAAGTACCTCAATTTGTAAATGAGCTCTATTTAATTGGCTTAAAGAAAAGTAAGTGCTTACAAATCAAATAATTCTAAATTAAACAATAAATTCCAGGTTCATGTGAACTGGGAAATATTCTGTATTAAATACCTGATATTAATGTTTGTTTGTTGACCTATCTAATACAGACATGTCTTAGAGTAACTAACATTAAATGGAATATTTTCACTGTACCTAAGTATAATATGTTAAATACATTATCATATCTGTTACAAGTTTGTCAACAAGGAAATGAGCTCGACTGAAGAAACTTCTAAAAAAATGTAAATGAGATATGAGTTTTTAGATAAGCTCTATTAAGAACAATTATGCTTTAGAAATATCTGTCTAAAATAGTCTCTCCAGTTTGCCATAACTTGAACTTCTAAGGGTTGTGTTAAACTCAGGTTGGAAATCTATTGAATAGTTAGGTCATTCCCAAATAAAATAAGATTTTGAAACATTTACTACTAAACACTAATTTCCTTTTACAGATGAAGGAGGAAACAGACAGAGCTGGACTCCATCGTAGGTCAGGCTGCGAACATTAGGCTACACTCATGGTCACTCACCCAATGGACTCTCAACTTTGTGCCCAGTGTCTATAGAAGGGGTGTACCAACGGAAAACCAGACCCCCGCATAAAAGTGCCTCAGGACTTGTACTTGGACTCTCCATTGCCTAAAAGAATATGCTAATTATCTCTGTAACAGAACCAAGTCATAAATTCCATTATGTTTATCGAGATATGACCACAGTCCTATTGATAAATGTCCAGAGACACAAGGAGATTTGGGAGTATAAATGAATAATGTTTGGTGCCATCCTAAAATGTTCTAAGAAAGCAAGGGTTTTAGAGATTGTCACTGGTATTTATGCTCAAGAATCTATAAAGTGCTGATATAAAAGTTCTTGGTTGCTAAAGGAAAGTAGGAAGTGTGTTTTCAGTAAAAAAAAAAAAGCATGAAAAAAATACTAAAAAGAGTTATGCATGATCGGGATTCTAAAATTGGATTATAACTAGTTATATAAATGGATTTTGTTAGGAATGACACAGTCATAGGAAAACTGGTTAGAGCCAACTGAGGTCCAAGATTGAGGAGCTGACTTTCACTAGACCTTGAGCCTTGGTATTTACGCCCCTTATGACCTATCAGTGAGCTAAATGATACACCCATCAACATTGATTAAATCTGACCAAATGTTCTAAACCTTTTAATTGATCTTTCGATAAAACTTCCTAAATTGAATACTTTTGAAGATCCTTTGACCTCTAGCTAACTTTGGGGTGCTTCAGAGGGCACCTGAAACATCCCAAAGGAAGATATTAAACTGTGTTTATTTGGTTGGTTAAATTACATGGAAAAGATTATCAAATGAGTAATAAATCTGCTCGTTATAATGTATGATAAAATTACTAATACAGATATCCTAGAAATTATATGGAGTTCTTAACATTCTGATATGTCTTGGTGTTCTAATGGAAAACCTGATGAATTCACAAAAGTTAACAAAAGGACTGAATGAACTATCTGAAAAATTATAGGTTTGAATCTGATGTTTCTTGGGAGTAGGAAAACCTTCCTCTCAAACTAATTATGACAATACTTTGGTAAAATTATACATTATAAACAAAACAATTATATTTTCTCTTTATCCAACTCTTCTAGAAATTGGAAATTCTTAGCTTTCCAGTAAGTTTATCAAATGAGTTAGGAAGTTTATCTCATGAACAGGTAAAAAAATCTCTTTTGAGACCTTATAAAGGGAAGAATTCACCTAGATTTGTTAGGTAAAATCTGTGATAAGCCTTTGGTGTTTCCTAGCCCTGTTTTATTTTAAAAGTTCAGTCTGAGACTCTATAAATGTTTCAGCAAAATAAAAAGTCTATGATCAATTATGGTTATATAAATCATCAGGCCAAAATTAGTGACAGCAGACCTATTTTGGAAACAAACTAGCCTTAATTTGGTTATATTTGATAAAAATGATGATAATTTTAAGGAGAGAAAGACGTTTCAATAAATGTTAAATCCAGTTTGTTAATGGAGGTCTGTATCTAGTAAGACTCATTTCTTGGATAGTTCCTTGCTGTTATGTGATATTAATGTAAAATATGATTGAATTCTTAAAGAACTCCCTAAGTTTGTTTCTGAAGCTTATCTCAGTAATCTATCTTTGGATGAAGATTGGATGCCTCATGACCTGCAATCAGAACTGGAAAAAGACATAATTTAAGGGACTGTCTCCAACCTGGATGGAAGGACTTTTTATCAGGTACTTTTAACTAGCTCATGCACAATGAAAATGAAGGGAAATTATCTTTTAGATTAATTCCCACTTCCAAAGGCCCCTACACTGGATTGGTCTATAGAGAAGACAGCTGACCTTATCTCATCTTAAAATGATGCTCAGAGGAGAAACTACACTACACCAGGATGAGAAGATGATGACATCAGAGGTAGCAGCTTGCCAAGATGCTGGACCTGATTCGTATGATCATTTATAATGTTTTCTTGACTTCTTAGACCTTTGCATATAAATCAAATACTTTTCTATCATAGGCCAGATACTATGATAGTTCTATAAATCAATCCAATTGTTGGGTTTGTGGCCAATTACCTGTGTCTAGTTCTGGGTTACCTTGGTAAATTTCTCTACTACAAGGCTCTAACTGGTTGGCCCTGAGAAAATTCGCTTAAAAAAATAAATTACAGTCATATTCAGGTCGCTGTGATATTACTAGATGGGATTCCCTCACCAGGCCAATTAATAATGCCTGCTCTGACTCTGGCCATAAATTTGAGCTTTCTTCTATTACTCAAGCTCAATCAGAGAAACAAGCAAAGTTTCAGCAAAGGAGGAGAAAAATCTCCACAATTGTGGAATGGATTTATATAGCTAACACCAGGCTATGGTAATTTAGGTTTAAAGTCTCCTCTGTGTTGGAAACACTTAAATCATACTAGAGATAATCAGTCTAGTAACACTAGAAAACTGGGCTATGTGCCTTATAGACAGTGCCAATATATAATTTCCCTGGAAGATAAAGATTCATACAGAGTAGACTAAGTCAGATGACTGGGGATATACTGGGCTACATCTAATGGAAGCTCTTGACTTAAGACTTACTTGTGACTTTACTAATATTGCTGGCTATGTTATTTGTATTTCGCCTGTTTTACAAAATTGCTGTTTCTTACACTGCCAAATGTGTGACTGGGGCCTCATAGTTCCATATGAGATCAAGATAGTAACAGTGTAACTCTGATATGGGAAGAAGCAACAAGAAGGAATGTTTTCCTGGACCAAGAGGCTAGTAAGACAGGTGGGCCAGAGAATTTTGGATACTGTTTTATGGCCTAGTCCAGTAACAGCACATTGAGTGGCCTATCAACAGAATCTTTGCCAAACCTGAGAATGGGCATTCTCAGCACCATGAGATAAAATGGTCATGAAATGCCCCCTGAAAATCATGGTCAAGTTTATGAGCAAAAGGGGCTCTGCCAACTGAAAACTGACACTTGCCATCTACGTCTACAAAGATTAAATCATGGCCACTGCAACTGCTGAACTTCAACTCCCCGGAAAGGAGTTCAGAGTGGATATCAGGAATGAGGCACTCTGTGCTCTGGCAAAAACTGGCAGAACAGGCCTTCCGATAGTTAGATATTTTCAGAAGAAGATTTTATGAGTCCTAATTCTTGCATCTTCTCATACCTAGAGAAACACTGACATCATTAATGGTGAAATCTGCTTTGGCTATTAAGGAAAAGTTTACAATTAAAAGTCAAAAACAGAGTAGCTATGGTTCAGACATCCTGGGAAATAACTAGGTGATGCTATGGGTATACTTTCAGATTAGAGCTTGTATTGCTAAACTTGAGTTTTCTGAGTCGTGTCAGGCTTGGATGCCACCATTCTCAAAACAATTTCTGCTGGAAGCTAGAAACTGCAACCTTACTTTTGATAAAACTAGGCAACTGGCCACCTGGCTACAAGTCTCCCTGAAGTGCCAGTGTAAGACCTCACGGCCTTTCCTCGGGAACCGTCGCCCCAAAGACCACAGTGACTCGAATTCGATGCAATCAGCAAGAGGATTTATTAGGCCGGGCGTGCCGGGGTTCGATCTCCTTAGGAGGAGTGAACCTTGAACGCCAGTCGTGAGGGACTTTTATACAAAAAAATCACAGGTAGGTGGGGATGAGGTCAGGGTATGGGATACAATGAAGTAGGGGCCATAGGTGAGGTGGATACATTTGATTGGAGGAAAAGTTTGCAGGTAATTAAGTTGAAACGGTTGGCTGATCACCCTGCGGCATTTGGTCAATTTTTACCCAGAAAAGTCCGACAGAGAGATACATTCTTGGGAGGGGGTTTCCTTGACCAGGTCATAAGTTATCTGTTAAGAATCGGTCAGGAGGCTCTGAGTCACCAGATAAGGAGTAAGCTATTTTCCTTGAGGCACAGCCTGCTTCCGGGCTTAAATTTTAACCTAAGTCCTTCACCAGGTCCAGACAAGGCTTCAGGCCTATTCTAAAAAGAAATGAGATTTATTTTGTCTATTAAAATTCCAGTTATCACTCCTCCAACTACTTCTAAATGGGCCTGTTCCACCAAAATGGCAGACCAAGGGATTGAGACTTTAATCATACAGGACTCAGATCTAGAACTTGGAGCTCAGGAATACTTCTAATTCAGTGTCTATTCTCCAAGCTGAGGCAGTCCTATGCCCCATTTTGACAGAAAGTTATCGTAGTCATGGTTGCCCAATTCACTAAATTAAAACTGAGCAGGATTCTGTGGGGCTCTGGAGTACAGACCTGTTCTGTGTTCTCCATTTCTTGTCTGTAGGATATTAGGCTTCATTCAGCCTCCTTGACCTTCCCTGAGTTCCAAAGGGTGGATTCAGATAACTGCTAATCAGGGAAGGGAGGGGATACAGAAACAGAGGAGAAACAATCAAAGATTGGTACAGCCTCCAGACAGGGTCCTGATTCCTACTCAAAAAACTATGCAGAACAATGTCTTTGAGCTCTTCTACAGAACTGGGCTCCCACCCAGGTGGAGGACGGTAACCTCAGACTGAACACGAGATTCCTGGAGCACACAGCTCTGTTGCCCCACCACCAAGCATTCAAAAAAAAAAAAAAAAAAATCACAGACCCTGCAACCCTCACCCCAAATGTTGCCTCCTGTTTCTGGGGACCAGTGATGACCATCTTGTCAGGTCTCCTGTTTGGGCCCTGTCTATTTCATCTCTGAGAGGAGCCAACTGTTGTAAACTAAATTGCTGTTATTACAAGGGTGAATGCTGGTTTCAGGCAAAAAATACTTTGACTTAGATCAGGTAGAGAGAGACTTCTCTGCTAGGCAGGCCTACACCCATGCACAGCAGGAAGAAGTTACGGAAGAAAGACATCTCAGCCCCAATTCCCAAGAAGTATCTTGAGTATGAAGTCTCTCAGGGGAGTTGTTAGGGGAAGCACATTGATTGAAACCATCCACCCTGGCCAGGCACTATAGTAACCATTTGCATAAGCTGACAGGAGGTCCCGGCAAGGAACACAGAACTAATAAGGCTCCACCAACTGGAAGAGTTCTGGAAAAGTCAAAAGGAGCCACCACATATCCGACCACCTCCCAGAATCCTTCTCTCTGGCATCCATCTTGGCTGAACAAGGTGTGCACCACCAGGAAGGACTCTGAGTCAGAATGATTGGCTAAGGACAACCCAGAAACTAATCCCATCACCATAAAACCTGAGACTGCAGGCCATGTGGCAGAGCTGTTCTCCTGGCTTCGCTTACCCTACTGCTCTCCACCCAGGTGCCCTTCCCACTAAAATCTCTTGCTTTGTCAGCACATGTGTCTCCTCTGACAATTCATTTCTGAGTGTTAGACAAGAGTGTAGTTTCAGGCCCTGGAAGGAGTCTCCTTCTTGCAACAGTTCCTCTGGTTGGATTTCTTTATTAATTGAGGTGACAGCTCTGAAAGAGGGAGTTTGTAGCCCTGGGGATCTGACACTTTTATTCTTTTTGGATGGCCTATTGAAACCAACATAAGGCAAATACTTAGCATATACAAAGACAAAGCAAAATATTTTCTTTTTAAGCTTAAAAATTCAATATTAGTCATTGCAGTCATCTGAAAACAAGTCATCTCTTATAGTTAAGATCATTGCCTCTTAATATTCAGTTTCCATCCATACAGAATTGGAAACTTCACCTCCTATAATGAATATCAGGACTTGTTAATGATCTTCTGTAAGCTGTCACCTGGGGAAGTAGCAACGAAGGACAGACAGTCCCTTCTTGTAGATCTTTCCAGTAAAGAACCATGAGATCTTTCCAGTAATTACCAGTTACTAGACGGATGAAGTTTATATTAAGAACTTTGAAAACTTGAACACCTATACAAATGAAGATTTAAATAATTAAAATAATAGAATTGTATCAACAATATAGGCTTATTAGCAACCTTTATAGAATTTAACCCTTTTCTCATGTTGACTTAAAAAAATGTACAACATGAGAGTTGTGAGTCAAGCTTTATCTGCAGCAAAATGAGGACTTAATAGCCTGAAAGACAGCACCTCAAATATCTCTGAGAACTGCTGCAAAGAGGTGGGGGGCCAGGTCAATATATATATATGATTTTGGTGAAGGGAGAGTTCATCTAATCAAGTACATATTTTTTGGAAGAAGGTTTCTGCTAGTCACGAGGAGCTGTTGTCACCATGAAAGATTTTAGGGCTTTTCTAGATTCGAGGTGGAGAAGGCAGTGGCACCCCATTGCAGTATTCTTGCCTGGAAAATCCCATGGATGGAGGAGCCTGGTGGGCTGCAGTCCATGGGGTCACTAAGAGTCGGACACGACTGAGAGACTTCACTTTCACTTTTCACTTTCATGCATTGGAGAAGGAAATGGCAACCCACTCCAGTGTTCTTGCCTGGAGAATCTCAGGGACGAGGGAACCTGGTGGGCTGCCATCTGTGGGGTCGCACAGAGTCAGACATGACTGAAGTGACTTAAAAAAAAAGATTTGAGGAGGTACAAGTATTGGGCTCATAAAATCAGCTCCTGAAAATATCTATCTGAAGACCTGCCAGTTTTTCCCAGAGCACAGAGTGCCTCATTTCTACTCTCAATGAGCTCCTTTTAAGGGGTGCTGAAAATCAGCCACTGGAGCAGTACATGACTTAATCCTACAGGGGTAGATGGCAAGGGCCAATGGCAAGTGGCAATTTATGTAATAGTTGACAGCTGAGATTAATTAAACATTTATCTAAAAGTCAGATCTAACTTCCTCTGAACCATCAGTTAAGCACTTCTTCCTGTGTTCTCCATCTTGGAACTAGGCATCAGCAGTCTCCCTGTTGTCCAAGTCAGAGCACAAGAGCGGCCCTGTGGTTCCCTTGCCTTCACTCTCACCCGCATCCAGTTAGTCACCTTTTCCCAAGGATTCTGCCTGCCTCACATTGATCAAATCTGCTCTGAACTTTCCTTTTCCAGGCTACAGGTCTAGGTAGAAGCTTCTCTTTTATCTTGACTATTTTCCGGCAAGAGTCTCTGCAGCGGTTTCCCTGCCAGCAATCTCCACCTATTCACTTCATTCAAATCGTCTAGCATTCCAGAGATATTTCCAAGTTACAAATCTGAAAGACTCTGTAAGGCCCTACAGAGCTTCTAGGATAAAGGTAAAATTCTTTGATTTAGCCCTGAAAGCCTTTTGATGCTTTGCCCTTATCTGTCTCTCTGTTATTCTTGTAACACCTTTATATACACTCTTACTTCAGCCTGACTGAAAAACTGACTCCCTTCCTACTTATCATACAGTAGTTTACTGCCTCCATAACATTTAAGTGTGTTTGCTCTGGGACGCCATTTCATTCTCTTTCACAATCTCTCTTACATCATCATCGTTGTCTTGTCCCTCCAAATTGGTCAGGTGTCCACCCTCAGGGAAACACTCCTTTGCGGTAAGTCAGCTGTAGACGCCTACACCACCTACGGACAAGAAACGGGTCATTTTACTCAACCTCTTTGATCTATTTGGATTTCACCATAATTAAACCGATGAAACCTTAAGGATAGGAGCTATTTCTTTTTCTCCTTGGCATTCCTAGATCATAGCACAGTGTCTGTCATGGAGTGGTGCTGAATAAAAGCTTAGAAGCAACAGAAGGAAGAATGAATGAATGAGGGATCTTGTGCAACTTACCTTTTTGGTATCAGTCTTTGCAGGTACCCACAATAGCATACTCATATACCCTCCATCATGCCACCCTCTTCTCATTTCTTACTGTTTGCAGACTTACACCGACAAAGTGAGAGACAGAAAGGAAACACATTATAGACAGAACACCTTCTCACTGTTAGCAACCTACTGGGGAAAAATGAAGTACTTCTTTTTTAAGTTGTATATTTGACATAGAAAAATAAGAGGGTTGAGAATAGGAAGATTCATATATGAGTCCATCTGAGCAGGATAGTGGTAGGTATGCCCTTTACTTATGTTAACAGAATCCTCTCCCCCCCCCCCACCCTTTAATTCTTCTGGGAAACAGGCTTCCCCGTTCCCAGCACACAACTTAAATGGGTGCTGCTGTGTCCTTATATCGAGAGGCAGACACCAGATGGAAGCTAACTCAAATATAATCCTTCTCTGCCATTTAAAAACTCAAGACTAAAAACAAACAAACATAACCTCTGAAGCCTAGAGAAGCTATGTGTAAGCCCCTCCCTAGTAAGCAGAAATCAAGAAGTGTGAGGTTCAGGAGTTATTGGTTCCCATTTGAACTTCAAAGTTGAAGGACTGATCTACATAGATCAGAAAAGAATCCCAGTGGGAGATCAAGAGCTGTTAGTGATCAAAGTCCTAAGCCCCAGTCCCAGGCCAACCCCCTTTCTCAGATAGTGACATGCCCTCGGATCTTTCCAATAATGCTTCTGTTTACCTTAAACTTATTTAGGTTAGTTCTCTGTCACTTGTAACCCAAAGGGTTCTGACTATTTCTGCAATATCTAAGACCTTGGGATTCAGAGAACTTAGCAATACCTAGCCAAGGATTTGTGGCTTCTAAGTGCTTCATGAGAGACAACCAAAAATATTGGTAAATAACACAATCCATTCTTTGTCTCCCTAAGTCAGTAATATGACTGACATATTAATATTTTTATGTCTGATTTTTATGCACTGGTGGGTGAAGTCTGGAAAACCCTGTGCTGGGAGTCATGTCCCTTAGATTCATTAGTGATCCAGCCATTAATTTGTCGTGCAGTCTCTTAGTCCTGCCAGCATTTGGCCATGCATGTTTTTAAAGTGAGCTCTAACAAATTTTCTTTGGGCAGAATTTTGAAAATATTTGGCATCTGCTAGTAACTTTAGAATACTTTAATAAGAAAAAGATGAATGTTCTGATAGAAAACAAGCAATTCCAAAATTAGATAGTTAATAAATCTTTAGATCGTCTCAACCATATTTATCACTAAGAATATGCAAATTAAGACAACTGAGGTATGATTTTTCTACCTACCCTATTGCCAAAAGCTTAGAAGATACATAATATTTCATATTACCAAGGACATAAGGGATTAAGAAATCTCATAGCTTGGTCACACAAGCATTTTGGAGGCAATCTGAAAATATGTAGCAACATTTTATTGTGCATTCCCCTCAATCCAGCAATCCCACTGTGAGCTATTTATTCTAGGAAAATAAATAAATGTGAAAAGATGTTTGTCCAAGTTATAGGTAAAGAGCAAGAAGTGATCATTGGGTTTAGACACAGAGAGGTCATTGGCTAACTTGATTTGAATTGCTCAGTGAAACGGTAGGACCACAATACTAATTGGAACATAGATTCAGTGGTAAAGAACCTGCCTGCCAGTTTAGGAGACATAAGAGACATAGGTTCAATCCCTGGGTCAGGAAGATCCCCTGGAGGAAGGCATGGCAACCCACTCCAATATTCTTGCCTGGAAAATCGCATGGACAAAGGAGCCTGGCAGGCTACAGTCCATGGGGTCGCAGAGAGCAGACATGACTGAAGTGACTGAACACACATAGTAGGGAATGGATAGTGAGGAACTGCAGAGATAAAGGAATGACAACATGTTTGAGAAGCTTTGCTGTTAAAGGAAAAGGAAATCAAATCTGAGGGGAATTTAGTCAAGAAAGGATTTTTTTTTTCATTATAAACGGTGGAAGATAACAACAGTAGGCTAATAAAAATTATTGAAGTCAGAGGGAAAATGATGATACAGGAGACGAGAGGAGTAGTTACTGGAGAGATGAGATGAGAGCTGAACTTGGAGACACACAGCTTCTACAGAAGCTCGGGGAAGCTCACTAAAGGTGAGAGGAGACAAAGCCATGGGCGGAGAATAGGGAGGCTGCTGTATGTTGGAATGGGAACATGTTCTGATTGTCTGGTTATTTTGAGTGAAATCAGAAGCATGTTAGCAGCTGAAATTGAGAATGGGGAGTAAATATTGGAAGCATAAAGAATAAAAAGAGGAGACAAAACTGTCTAGGAGAGTGGAAGGGTGAATACATAAGCAAATGAGATCAGATCATTCAGAAGTTTCCTTCTTGTTTTGCAATAAGTGAATTTATTTTTATAAGCTTATCTCTGAAAACTGCTTTAGCTGAACTCTATGGGATACATAATGCCCCTATTATTAACTTCTAAACACTTTGTGAATTTCTCTAATTCATGTTTTTTAAAGTGTATTTTCAAATTTTTCAAACTGTTTTGTTAGATTGTTTTGAGTTTTAGATATCTTTCTGTTATTAGTTTTAACATTATTGCATCATGCCAGTGAAGGTTATTTATATAATTTCTGCTTTTGGAATTTTGTTGACATTGCCTTTGCAGCCCAATACAGTGTCAAGGTTTAAAATGTTCTATGTAAGTTGAAAAACTGTGCATTAGCCTGCTAAGTCAAGATCGTTAAGCCTAGCATTCAAAATGTTAACCATTTTTATTGTTTTTAGCCTACTAAATCTATCATTTCCGGAGAAGTGTGTGTGTATGATTGTGATTTGCTCAGTTATCCTTGTATGTCCATCAACTTTTGCTTTATTTCAATACTTTGCATTTAGAGGCATAAAATCTCATAACTAGTATTATATTTTGGGAATGACTATTATTTAAATTTTTTAATTTTAATGCTTTTAACTTTAATTCTAATTGGTGTGATATGAACGTTTCTATACTTATTTTTACTATTACGTTCACCTGACATGCCTTTTTGCCAGTCTTTTATTTTCTACTTTTCAAAAGTTTTTCATTGTGAACTCTTTAATGTGGGAGTGTATTTTAATATTACTGATTATTGATAGTTTTTGGATTTTTATAACCACTATATATTTTTCTCTGCTATTCTTTATTATTTTTCTCTTTATGTACTTTTGTTGGATAGATTAGGCTGTCTTTTATTTTTATTTTTAAATGTATATAGTATATTTAAAAATACAGACACATGGTATCTATTCTTCTAGTGGTTAACCTCACTTATAAAAGATTTTAATCTGATTTTTGTCAAAGTAATACTTTCATAGAGCTTTAAAAGTAGATGGTGCTAGAAATTTCATGAAGAAAGCCAGAAGTTTTCTGGTAATTTTTCTTCACCAGTTTTACCACATGTCCTGAGGTAGCAGAGGGGCAGACTGAGCTTCCAGATAGACTGTCTCTGCGGCAGGCCATCAAGGCCCTTGGTTCCTCTTTGTGTGGTTCTGACCACCAATTCATCTGCTCTATTCCTAGGGCAGGCGCCTTTCGAGGTCACTGCTTGGCACAGTACACAGCTGCTCTCATCTGGCATCAGTCCTTCCCCCACCATTTCCCCAGAGGCCCCTCCTCACTCTTCATATTCTCTTCTTCTAAAAGTCACTCCCATCTTTGGTGGCAATCCTCTGTTGCAAGTCCTCCCCATCGACTTTGCATCTTTTAGGGATTTCTCACTTTCTAGTCCACAGAAAACAGCAAGCATCCTCTCTTATTTGCCAGCACTGTTAGAAACATTGTCCATCGCTGGGATGAATGGGAAGCAGGAACATGGGTTCAGCCTACCATAATGAGCTAAACTCCAAGTTTTCTTTTTGATCATTGGTGAAATTTTTACATGGTCCCATTTAGGGTTGGGGGTTGGGTGTGGAATTCTAACTTACTTAATTAATAAGATCAAATGAGGAGAGGAGACAAAAGTGGACCCCAAGGCTCCAAAATCTAGGAAATGTGTGTGAGGATATGGTCAGTTCAGTTTCTGACAGTTCAGTGTCTGCCTTTCCAAGTTCCTCCGTCTCAGCTTACTCATGACCCTCTGTCCCACATCTCCTGTCCTTTCAGTTGTCCTTGCTGGCATGACTTGAAGTAGGAGACATTTCAGTGGCAACTCCTCAAAGGTGCGAGGTTTGATGAATAAATCAATAAACAAGTCAATGAATTTGGGAGATATCGCTTAACAAAATCCAAAGGATTGTTGTCTTTTGGATCTGAGGAGAATGTGATTTTGACTTTGAACTGAGGATTGTGCTTGAAAGACTCTTGGTGTGCAATAGAAAGAGCATGGTCTCTGGGGAAGGCCAGAATGGGTTTGTGTCCTGGCGCTGCTCTCACAAGCTAGTCTACTTTGGGTCAGTTAGTTACCTCACTAAGCTCTTTGACTCTCAATTTCTTAACCTGTAAAACTGGAATGAGAATGTCTTCCCTGAAATAGGTACCACACCTACTCTGTACACTCTAGCCTAAGCCACCATAATCTCTCACTGGAATATTGGAAAAATTCCAGAATGGTCTCCCTTTCAGGAAAGGTCTGCCTTCCTTGCTGCTCCTCATCCAGTCTGTGTCCAGCCCCACAGGCCCACAGATCAAACCATTCTCTGTGACTCTAAGCAATTCTTCCATCACACTAGAAGTAAAAGCCCAAGTCCTTACTGTTAGCTTCTACCAGATCTGGTCCTTCATTACCTCTCTGACCCCTTGTCCTGTTCAGTTCAGGTCAGTCACTCAGTCGTGTCCGACTCTTCGCGACCCCATGAATTGCTGCACGCCAGGCCTCCCTGTCCTTCACCACCTCCCAGAGTTCACTCAGATTCACGTCCATCGAGTCAGTGATGCCATCCAGCCATCTCATCCTCAGTCGTCCCCTTCTCCTCCTGCCCCCAATCCTTCCCAGCATCAAAGTCTTTTCCAATGAGTCAACTCTTTGCATGAGGTGGCCAAAGTACTGGAGTTTCAGCTTTAGCATCATTCCTTCCAAAGACATCCCAGGGCTGATCTCCTTCAGAATGGACTGGTTGGATCTCCTTGCAGTGCAAGGGACTCTCAAGAGTCTTCTCCAACACCACAGTTCAAAAGCATCAATTCTTTGGCGCTCTGCCCTCTTCACAGTCCAACTCTCATATCCATACATGACCACAGGAAAAACCATAGCCTTGACTAGACGGACCTTAGTCGGCAAAGCAATGTCTCTGCTTTTGAATATGCTATCTAGGTTGGTCATAACTTTTCTTCCAAGGAGTAAGCGTCTTTTAATTTCATGGCTGCAGTCACCATCTGCACTTATTTTGGAGCCCCCAAAATAAAGTCTGACACTGTTTCCACTGTCTCCCCATCTATTTCCTATGGAGTGATGGGACTGGATGCCATGATCTTCGTTTTCTGAATGTTGAGCTTTAAGCCAACTTTTTCACTCTCCTCTTTCACTTTCATCAAGAGGCTTTTGGTTCCTCTTCACTTTCTGCCATAAGGGTGGTGTCATCTGCATATCTGAGATTATTGACATTTCATGGTGACAATATGTTACTCTCCCTTTAATCTCTGCCCACTAGCCCCACAGACTTCCTTGCTGTCCCTCAAACATACCAGGCAGCTTCCACCTTTGGGAACTCAGCACTGGCTCCACTCTTGCCTGCAGTGTGCTTCTCCAGATAGCCATGTGGCTTTCTTTACTCAAACATCACTGTCCTAGTCAGGCTTCTCTTTGACACTGTGTCAAAAATTTTAGTCCTTTCCCTCTTCAGCACTTTTTTTCCCTCTTAACAGTTATCACTAGCTAACATTACATATTTTACTTGTCTGTATTTGCTATTGTCTCTTTCTGCAACTAGAATGGGAGTTCCATATGGACAGGGATTTTTTTTTTTAATTCTAATTGCTAATATCCTAGTACTTGGAATTGTTTTTAATTCATAGCAGATCCTCAGTACATACTAGCTAGAGGTGTTTGTAAAGCAAAATGATATAAAGTAGTGGTTAAGAATGAAGCTTCAGAAACTAGACTCCAGAGATTCCAATCTAGTTTTAATATTTACAAGGCATATAACCTTGGGCAAGTTACTTAACCTCTCTGGACCTCAGTTTTACCATCTTTGATGTGGAACACCGGTATTCATACCTATGTGTAGAGTTTTGAGGAAGATTAAATAATACATGTACAAGTGTTCAGTACAATGACTGACACATAATAAGCCATCAATAAGAGTCAGCTATTGTGAGTGACACATCTAGCACACTGTAGGTGTTTAGTTTAATGGTAGCTACAATCATCATTAAACTCAATCTGTAAGAGTATGGGGGCCTTGGAGAATGAGCAGGTTGAAGAAATGCAGTTATCTGGTTAGAACTGAAAACAGCCAAGCTTATGAGGTAACAGAGGAACTGTAACTAAACTGTCTCTAATTTAACTATACATATGCAGTTTATGCTAAGAATAACCAACTCCAAACAGCTGATTAATCACAATATGACTGAAGGACAAATGGCAACAATAAAACAAAGGGTCCAGGCTGTGGTCACCTAGTCTGTGAATTTAGAAGCCTCACTTTGTCTCTTAGGGAGCATGCTGCTGCTGCTAAGTCTCTTCAGTCATGTCTGACTCTGTGCAACCCCAGAGACAGCAGCCCACCAGGCTCCCCCGTCCCTGGGATTCTCCAGGCAAGAGTACTGGAGTGGGGTGCCATTGCCTCCTCTGTTTAGGGGAGCATAGAGTATAGTTAACCAGAGAGGAGCAGAGTAGCCTTCTGTTTGGGAGTCCCCTGAACAGTCCTGTCACACTTGAATGAGGAGGCAGGCACGGGTTATTATTAACTGTCCCATAAGCAAAGGTCCACAAAAGCAAAGTTGTCCTGTATCAGCAAATTCCACTGCAGATATATCATCCAGCAACTGAAGACTGATTCCTGGAAGCAGAGGATCTACTGAACACAGGATTCCTAAACGGTGAGAGGAAGGCAATGCCTTCCCTTCATACAGCCACTTTCCCTTCTGATGTTGACTTTGTGGATTTTGGAGGCCTAGCGTAGACAATTGTTGCTGCTGCTGCTGCTAAGTCGCTTTAGTCATGTCCGACTCTGTGCAAACCCATAGACGGCAGCCCACCAGGCTCCCCCATCCCTGGGATTCTCCAGGCAAGAACACAGGAGTGGGTAGTATAGACAGTTGCTGTTGATAAATTCCATACGCCACTAGATAATCTAAAAGAACTATGAACCTTTTTCAGTATTCTCTGATCATACTTGTGAAATGATCGTAGAATAATGAAAAATTCATTAAATGAGTTTATTTTTCCAATAATCAGCTTTACTGACCTATTCTTGATTGACTGAATTGGTTATTGATGTGATGTTATGAAGACAGGACCTAAACAGCACATGGAGTTATGAAGAAGAAAATAAAGAGCCATGACCAACGTATGACATGAGCCTCTGTGCAAATGTCCCTCACACAGTGCCCTGCCCCACTCCTCAGAGCTCCCCTGCCCTGCCCAGAGAGCCTTTGGGATCAGTCTCCTCCTGGACTGGAAGTAAACTCCAGTTCAACACTCAGCATCAGAGGATATTGTTCCCTCATACCTGGTAACCTACTCTTTGTCTTCTTCCCTAGAGGCAGAGCTCCTACTTGGAGGACAGCTCTTGCCTGTCCTCCACTGTGATGACAGCTTCACTCTTAGCCCACAAAGGGGACTGTCCGCTCTGTCTCCTTCTGGGAATCTCTCAATTCAGAGATTTCTAGGTGCTCTGAGCCGATGTTCTAGCCATCCATGGGACACTGCATTCTTCTCTACCAAGCTTCACTGATGCTGACAATTTGCCTCAACATCCACCCTCAACATCCACCTCTTTCTAGCTAGAGTTCTTTTCTACAACCAGCCAGCCTTTCCCTCTAATTCCACTCCACTGGGTTGGTCTAGGTCTGGGTCTGGCATCTTCCCCTTGGCTTGATCATTCAGCAGAAATTTTCATATGCATTCGTTCGTTGTATATGCACAACTCTGTAATTCAGGTGTCCAAATTCTTATTTTAGAGTTCAGGACATTGAGACTCAGAAAGGTTAAGTGTCTTGCTCATCTGAAGCCAAGAACTAAGACCAGATCTTATATCCATACAATAAAATATTATTCATCCATAAAAAGGCATGAAGTGCTGATACATGCTCTTGGATGGATGGATGTGGATGAACCTGGAAAGCATTATGCTAAGTGAAAAAGCTAGATGTAAAATGTCACATGTTGTGTGATTCCACTTATATGAAAAACCAGAATAAGTAAATGCATGGAGACAGAACACAGAATGTTGGCTGCCCGGAAGTTCACTGAAAATGTTTTGGAACTATATAGAAGTGGTGGTTATACAACACAGTGAATGCACTAAGTGCCACTGATTTGTTCGTTTTAAGTGGTTATTTATTTTTATGTTATGTGAATTTCACCTCAATTATTTCTAATGCTGGGTCTTTTGATTTTCAGAGATTGAGCTTCTTTCACTGAATTACTTGTTTGTCAAGTCTAAAAATAGGGGGAAATGATATCCTATGACATTTTTCAAATTAGATATAGAAAAGTAACATTATTTTAATGTGTGAATCACCAAGAAAAATTTTCAATTTAAATGTCATGAAGAAGTTCAAACGTTATAGGTAGAGGAGTACAGTTAAGGATACAGACTTATAACTGCCCAGCCACTGCATTCACTCCCTAGCGGTAAGCATTATTAACAGTTGTCTATATAAATTTTCAGAAGCTTTTTGAGCATATGCATAATCACACATTCCTGCCTTTTCTCTATTTTAAAAAATTAACAATAGGTTTTAAAGAACTTTTATAAGAGAAAAATCTATCTGGCTTGTGAATTCTAACAATTGTATAATACTGCATTTTATAGACCTAGCATAAATGTGTTTACCTTTCCCCTCATCCTAATGGGAATCCCTGGTGACTAAGTGCTAAAGAATCTTCCTGCAGTGCAGGAGATTGCCTGCAATTCAGGAGACTTGGGTTTGATCTCTGGGTTAGCAAGATCCCTGGGATAAGGAAATGGCAACTCACTCCAGTATTCTTGCTTGGGAAATCTCATGGACAGAGAGCCTGGTGGGCTATGGTCCATGGGGTCACAAAGAGTTGGACATGACTTAGTGACTAAACCACCATCTCATTCTAATATTATTAGTACTTTTCTTCTTCAAGTGGTCCTCTATTCTCATGTGTCATATTTAAAAGCCATTTGTAGGTCTAAGCAATAAACAGTTTTGCTTTTTATTGAAAACAATAAAAGTTTTCAAAATTTAGCATGAATAAGAATCACATAGGAAGTTTAGTAAAAATGAGAATGCCTCATCCCTAAAGACTCAGATTTGGTATGTCTGGAGTGAGTCCAATAGCTTCCATTTTTAATAAGCACCAGAGGTTATTCTAATGCAAGTAGTTCCTAATCACAAAGTAAGGATCCCATTTCATTCCCACATATCATTGTTGAGCTCTTGTATGTTCTAAAATCTATGTGTTTATAGTTGGAGTGCAAACACTAATAAAACGAGACCCTTGTCTCTGTGCCACTGAGTTGCTGGTGCCTTGCTTCGAGGTGTAAGTAGCAACAATGGAAAAGACAAGTAAACCAGTCAATGCCACAACATGAGGAATACAGAGGAGAGGTAGATACAAGATGCTGGAGCTGAGAAAGGAAAAAAGATTTACTTTGGGCAGAAATCAGGGAGTCTTCATGGAGGAGGTGAGCAGCTCAGTGGTGAATTAACAAGGGTTTTCCAAAGAGATGAAGCTTTGAATAGTGTAAATCAAAGCTGTTAGACAGAAGGAACATCGTTTGAATAGTGATGCAAGTGAGAGAAAACAGAGTGATCTCTGGAAGAGTCTACTGAAGAAAAAAAAGAAAAAGAGCGAATTGTCACATCATTGAGTGTACCATGTTAAGTAGCTGATCTTTATCTGTGGGTTACGGAAATCGTGAACTATTTTGAGCAGAAATGTAACTGAGTCCAACTTGCATTTTAAAGGTAATTATGGTTATAGTGTTAAAGATGGACTCAGAGGATCCTAAAGTAAGAGGCAGGGAGATTAACTTAGAGGTTACCACAAAATCATGTGATGATGATAAAAGAGATATGTAAAAGTACTAGAATAAAATGTAAAATGATCTTCTTATGAGTTTCAGTAGGGAAAATGCTTTTAAGTATGTTATAAAACTCAGAGGTCAGAAGAGAAAAGAATGATAAGCTGGACAACATAAAAATACAGGGTTCTGAACAGCGGCATCAGCATCATGGCAGAATGAGATGTACTCTTTATCCCTCCTAGCCAATCTACAACCAACAAAATGTCAGTAACCCAACAAAGGTGCCTTTACCCAACACCCCAAGACGCCAGAGTATTCGTGCATCTAAAGATGGGTGGACTGGGACACACAGAGGAGGTGGGTACAGGAAAGCAGCGGACGTGGTGCCCAAGATCCTGGAGCCCTCAGACCACCCGCGCCCCCGCCACTACCACTGTAGCAGCTGAGCTGGCAGCCCAGAGAGCCCAGTAGCGTTAGGGGAGGCAGTGACCACGGCCCCCGCCTCCCCCACTGCCGTGGCCTCCACGGCCACAGGGAACTAGGCAACAGCAGCAGCAGGGCCTGTGATCCCGGCTCTCCAGCCATAGGAGGCTCTGTGACTCCGTCACCCGGAGCAGCAGCTGCGCCTGTGAGCCCAGCTCCAGCCGTAGCAGAGGTGCCTGTGATCCCGGTTTCACCCTCCCCATGGCGGCAGCGCCCAGGATTCAGGCAACCCTGGATACGGTTGAGGCACCTGGCATTCAGGTGCCCTACATGCAGCGCACGCAGCGTCAGTTACACCAGCAGCAGCAAGGCGCCGGCGACCGGAGAAGCATGCGTGGCTCCGTGGAGCAGAGGGCGGCACTTCCGGCGCAGGCATCGGAGGGCGGAACTTCCGGCGCAGACATCAGAGGGCGGCACTTCCGGCGCAGGCATCAGAGGGCGGCACTTCCGGTGCAGGCATCAGAGGGCGCCCAGGGCCTATTCTCAGATGCAGCCAGAGGCGGCTCAAGGAAGAGAAGCCGGAAGTTTGTGCTATAGCTCCACCTGCTGAGAAGCAAACGGAAGATCTCTAATTACTAATCCGTTGAATAGAACCAAGTAAAAAAAAGCTTTACCTAAAACTTTACTACCTCAAAGATCCCAACAGAGAAACAACTCAAGTGCCATGAAAAACCACAGTAACACAGTATTACAGAAGGAAAATAACAATTCTCCTGAAGCCAAACTTAAAGTCACTGCAATAGCAATCTGATAGAGAATTCAAAATAACAACTATTTATGAAGAAACTCAGTGACCCAGAAGAGACCTCAGAAAGTAGTTCAATGAGCTTAAGAATAAAATTATCGACAGAAGAAATCTCTTTGATATCTTACCAAAAGACAAAAGCTAAAACAAAGAACTAAATAAATTCTGGAGCTGAAGAACTGAATAATGCAATAGAAAGCACTGGAGATAGAGCAGACCATATAGAAAAGAGCATTAGAGAGCTCAAAGACAGGGGGAAAAAAATGAAGAAATTCTATGAGGGTTATCCAACTCTTTTAGGAAGGGTAACATTAGGGTAATGTGTATCCCAGAAGGAGAAGAGAGGGAGGAGGGAGCAGAGAATTTATTTAAAGAAATAATAGCTGAGAACTTCTCAAACCTGGGGAGGAAACTGGATCTCCAAGTCCATGAAGCTAGGAGAACACATGATTATTGCAATGCAAAAAGACCTTCTCCAGGAAACATTATATTAAAACTGTGAAAAGTTGATGACCAAAAAATTTAAAGGCAGTCAAGGGAAAAGGTTTACAAAGTGAAAGTGAAGTTGCTCAGTCATGTCCGACTTTCTGCGACCAGTGGACTGTAGCCCACCAATCTCCTCCGTCCATGGGATTCTCCAGGCAAGAGTACTGGAGTGGATTGCCATTTCCTTCTCCAGGGGATCTTCCCAATCCAGGGATCAAACCCAGCTCTCCCACATTGAAGGCAGACGCTTTTGTAAGACCTTACGGCCTTTTCTCCGGAACCGTCACCCCAAAGACCACAATGACTCGAATTCGATGCAATCAGCAGGAGGATTTATTTGGCCGGCGCGCCGGGTTCGATCTCCCGCATGAGGAGTGAACCCCGAACACTCACCGAGAGGGATTTTTATGCAGAAAGATCAAAGACAACTGGGAATGAGATCGGAATGTAGGGAACAATGTGATAAGGGGGTCTGAGGATGAAGTGGAGACATTTGATTGATGGGGACGGTTTACAGATGATAGTAGAGACAGTTAATTGACCACCTGGCCCGCCGGTGCCTGGTACAGGGAAAGGTTTTTTTTTTTTTTTTAAGGAGAAGCCTGTTACACAGTGGAAACTAAGTCATTAGTCACCAGTTAAGAGCAGATCAGTCAGGAGGCTCTGAGTCCTTGAGATAAGGGGGAAAGCTATCTTCTATGTGGCACATTCTGCCTTTCAGGTTTTAACTTTTAACCCAGAAGTTTTCTCAGAAAGTACTAAATGAAGTTACATTCTTACAGAAGGACGAATACAATGATTTATAACAGAGAGAAATTCATTAATCCAAAGAGCCTTGTTTTTTTAACATCAAACTACTATAATTCTTTAACCTAAAGATTCTAAAAGTTCTTCAGTTTAACCTCTGCACCACCAGGGAAACCCAAAAAGAACCCCTTTTAGCCCTTTAGCTCTGATAAAGTGAAAGTGAAGTCGCTCAGTCGTGTCCGACTCTTTACGACCCGTGGACGGTGTAGCCCACCAGGCTCCTCTGTACATGGGATTCTCCAGGCAAGAATACTGGAGTGGGTTGCCATTTCTTCTCCAGGGGAATCTTTCCGATTCAGGGATCGAACCCGGGTCTCCCGTTGCAGGCGCACACGCTTTAACCTCTGGATAGAGGAGCCTGGCAGGCTACAGGTCGCAAAGAGTTGGACATGACTGAGCGACTAATCACACACATACACACATATGTATATATGGATATATATGTGAATATATTGTTTAGATGTGATTAACATTTGAATCAGTACACTTTGAGTAAAGCAGATTATCCTCTGGAAAACAGATGGGCCTCACCCAATCAGCTGAAGTCCTTTTGGTTATGAAAGGTTACTGTTGGACCATGCAAAGACGCCAGGATTCTTGGTCTCCAGAGGAGAAGAATCCAATCCAGGGCCAGAGATAAGGCTTGATCGCTCAGAGCTTTTGTGTAATAAAGTTTTGTTAAAGTATAAAGTAGATAGAGAAAGCTTCTGACATAGACAACAGAAGAGGGTAGAAAGAGTACCCCTTTGCTAGTGTTAGCCATGGAATTATATACTCTCCAATGAATCCAAAGAATGTCTGGAGATTGTAAAGACCTCACCAGACATTTTTACATAATTTACATTTTAAGATAACAGAATTAGCCAGAAGGTTCAATCCAGAGACTGTCCTCAGGCAGGATACATTATTGTTATATATAGTATCAGCATATTTATCAGCAGCAACTCAACAGATCAGAGGAGAGTGGAACAACATAATCAAAATATTGAAAGATAAAAGCTGTCAGCTAAAAATACTCTGTCCAGCAAAGTTATCCTTCAGATGTGAAGGAGAAATAAAGACTTCCTAAAACAATGGAAACAGTGACAAACTTTATTTTGGGGGCTTCAAAATCACTGCAGATGGTGACTGCAGCCATGAAATAAAAAGACACTTGCTCCTTGGAAGAAAAGCTACAACCAATCTAGACAGCATGTTAAATAGCAGAGACATTACTTTGCCAACAAAGGTCCACTAGTGGGCTTCCCTGGTGGCTCAGAGGTTAAAGCATCTGCCTCCAATGCAGGAGACCTGGGTTCGATCCCTGGGTCGGGAAGATCCCCTGGAGAAGGAAATGGCAATCCACTCCAGTATTCTTGCCTGGAGAATCCCATGGACGGAGAAGCCTAGTAGGTTACAGTCCATGGGGTCACAGAGGGTCGGACATGACTGAGCGACTTCACCTACCTACCTACCTAGTCAAAGCTATGGTTTTCCCAGTAGTCATGTATGGATGTCAGAGTTGGACTATAAAGAAAGCTGAGCACCAAAGCATTGATGCTTTTGAACTGTGGTATTGGAGAAGACTCTTGAGAGTCCCTTGGACAGCAAAGAGATCCAACCTAAAGTCCATCCTGAAGGAAATCAGTCCTGAATATTCACTTGAAGGACTGATGCTGAAGCTGAAACTCCAAAACTCTGGCCACCTGATGTGAAGAACTGACTCACTGGAAAAGACCCCGATGCTGGGAAAGATTGAAGGTGGGAGGAGAAGGGGAAGACAGAGGATGAGATGGTTGGATGGCATCACCGACATGAGCTTGAGTGAGCTCCAGGAGTTGGTGATGGACAGGAAGGCCTGGCGTGTTGCAGTCCATGGGATTGCCAAGTCAGACATGAATGAGCAACTGAACTGAAATGAAAACAAATAAAGGCTGAAGGAGTTCATCACCATCAGACCTGCTTTACAGGAAATGTTGAAAGTTCTCCTATCTGAAACAAAAAGGCAAAACCACACCAAACTGTAAGGTGATAGAATTAAAAAAATGCGAGTCTATATCAAAATAGGTTATTAAACAATTATAATGTAAAGGTTAAAGGGAAAAAAAAGCAGTAAAAATAGCTATAGCTACTTCAGCTTAATAACACATTCACAGCATAAAACGGGGTAATTTGAGACAATAAAAACAAAAGAGGAAAAGAAACAGGACAGAACCGGTACAGGTGAATAGAGATAAGAGACTATCCTTAGAATATGAGATATTCTATACAAACCATATAGAAACCACAAAATATAAATCTAGGGCAGAGACATCAAACAAAAACAAAAACTATCATAGAAAACTACCAAACTAAAATGGCAGACAGAGACAAATGGAAAATGAAATTATGGAGCTATAGAGCAACCAGAAAACAAAGAATATAACAACAGTGCTCATGTACCAACAATCAGTCTAAATGTAAATGCATTGAATTCACCAATCAAAAGACACAGAGTGCTGGGTAGATTAACACACAAAAACTATACGCAGCTTTCAGAAGACTCATCTCAGCTCTAAAGACAAACAGAACAAAATTTGTATGGAACCACCAAAGACCTCAAATAGCCACCGCAATGCCGGGCGGGGGCGGGGGGGTGGGGTGTGGGGGTGGGAGATGGGTGTGGGGGCGGAAGCTGGATATAGCACACTCCCTGAATTAAACTTAACGCTAATTCGAAAAGATATATGCAACCCTATGTTCATTGCAACATTATTTACAACAGCAAATATATATGGAAACAACTGAGTGCCCGTGAACAACTGAGCGCCTGTGGACAGCTGAATGGCTGAAGATGATGAATCCAAATGCACCAAGAAAAGACTCAGGACAGGCATCTTGATGCATTTGCCCATGGGAAAAAAATCTCTAAGCTCTTAGTTGACAGTAAATGCAAAAGTTTAAAGCTGAAAAACAATATTTTCTGTATGATCCCTTTTATCCCTTAATAATGTTTTTAAGTAACTTCACAAAATCCGAACAGGTTTATAATGTGATATGATTACAAGACCAAACACAAGCATCTGTTGGGGATTCAGACTTCCATAAAAGAAATATGTGACCCTGTTTAACGGAAATAAAGATTCCTCATGTAGTAAATACAGGACAAGCTTTATTCACTGTTCTTATTCAGTCACTCTGTCGTGTGTGACTTTTTGTGACCCCATGGGCTGCAGCATGCCAGGTTTCCCTGTCCTTCGCTATCTCCTGGAGCTTGCTCAAACTCGTGCCCATTGAGTCAGTGATACTATCCGACCATCTCATGTTCTGTTGTCCCTTTCACTTCCTACTTTCAATCTTTCCTCACATCAGGGTCTTTTCCAATAAGCTGACTCTTTGCATCAGGTGGCCAAAGTACTGGAGCTTCAACATCAGTCAGTCCTTCCAGTGAATATTCAAGAATGATTTCCTTTAGGATTGACTGAGCTCTTGAACTCTTTGCAGTCCAAGGGACTCTCAAGAGTCTTCTCCAACAACACAGTTCAAAAGCATCAGTTCTTCAGCGCTCGACTTTCTTTATGTTTCAAATCTCACACCCATACATGACTACTAGAAAAACCATAGCTCTGACTATATGGACTTTTGTTGGCAAAGGAATGTCTCTGCTTTTTAATACACTGTCTAGCTTTGGTATAGCTTTTCTTCCAAGGATCAAACATCTTTTAATTTCATGGCTGCAGTCACTATCTGCAGTGATTTTGGAGCCCAGGAAAACAGTCTGTCAGTTTCCATTATTTCCCCATCTATTTGCCATGAAGTGATGGGACAGGATGTCATGATCTTTGTTTTTGAATTCTGAGTGTTAAACCAGGAGAGTGATAACACTCTCCTCTTTCACCTGCTTCAAAGGCTCATTAGTTCCTCTTCACTTTCTGCCATAGGGTGGTATTATCTGCATATCTGAGGTTACTGATGTTTCCCCCGACAATCTTGATTCCAGCTTGTGCTTTATCCAGCCCAGCATTTCACATGATGTACTCTGCATAGAAGTTAAATAAGCAGAGTGACAATTACAGCCTTAACATACTCCTTTCCCAATTTTGAATGAGTCCATTGTTTCATGTCTGGTTCTAACTGTTGCTTCTTGACCTGCATACAGGTTTCTCAGGAGGCAGGTAAGGTGGTCTGGTATTTCCATCTCTTGAAGAATTTTCCACAGTTTGTTTGGATCCACCCAGTCAAAGGCTTTAGCATAGTCGATGAAGCAGAAGGAGATGTTTTCTTGTAATTCTCTTGCTTTTTCTATGATCCAACAGATGTTGGCAATTTGATCTCTGGTTCTCTGCCTTTTCTAAAACCAGCTTGAATATCTGGAAGTTCTCAGTTCACATACTGTTGACTAGCTTGGAGAATTTTAAGCATTACTTTTCTAGCATGTGAGATGAGTGCAATTGTGTGGTAGTTTGAGCATTCTTTGGCATTGCCTTTCTTTGGGATTGGATGAAAACTGGCCTTTTCCAGTCCTGTGGCCACTGCTGAGTTTTCCAAATTTGCTGGCATATTGAGTGCAGCACTTTTATAGCAGCATATTTTAGGATTTGAAATAACTCAGCTGGAATTCCATCACCTCCACTAGCTTTGTTCAAGCCTACTTGACTTTGCACTCCAGGATGTCTGGCTCTAGATGAGTGATCACACCATTGTGATTATCTGGGTCATGAAAATCTTCTTCGTGTAGTTCTTCTGTGTATTCTTGTCACCTCTTCTTAATGTCTTCTGCTTCCATTTGGTCCATACCATTTCTGTCTTTTATTGTGCCCATCTTTGCATGGCATGTTCCCTTGGTATCTCTAATTTTCTTGAAGAGATCTCTGGTCTTTCCCATTTTGTTGTTTTCCTCTATTTCTTGCATTGATCACTTAGGAAGGCTTTCTTTTCTCTCCTTGCTATTCTTTGGAATTCTGCATTTGAATGGATATATCTTTCCTTTTCCTCCTTGCCTTTCACTTCTCTTCTTTTTCTCAGCTATTTGTAAGGCCTCCTCAGACAATCATTTTGCCTTTTTGCATTGCTTCTTCTTGGGGATGGTTTTGATCACTACCTCCTGTACAATGTTATGAACCTCCATCCATAGTTCTTCAGGCACTCTGTCTATCAGATCTAATCCCTTGAATCTATTTGTTATTTCCACTGTATAATCATAAAGGATTTGATTTAGGTCATACCTTAATGGACTAGTGGTTTTCCCTACTTTCTTCAATTTAAGTCTGAATTTGGCAATAAGGAGTTCATGATCTGAGCCACTGTCAGCTCCTGGTCTTATTTTTGCTGACTGTATAGAGTTCTCCATCTTAAGCTGAAAGAATACTATCAATCTGATTTTGGTATTGACCATCTCATGATGTCCATGTGTAGAGTCTTCTCTTGTGTTATTGGAAGAGGGTGTTTGCTATGACCAGTGAGTTCTCCTGGAAAAACTGTTAGCCTTTGCCCTGCTTCATTTTACACTCAAGGCCAAACTTGCCTGTTACTTCAGGTATCTCTTGACTTCTTATTTTTACATTCCTGTCCCTATGATGAAAAGAATATCTTTTTTTGGTGTTAGTTCTAGAAGGTCATGTAAGTCTTCACAGAACTGTTCAAATTCAGCTTCTTCAGCATTAGTGGTAGGGGCATAGACTTGGGTTACCATGATATTGAATTGTTTGCCTTGGAAATGAACAGAGATCTTTCTGTCATTTATAAGATTGCACCAACTACTGCATTTTAGACTCTTTTGTTGAGTGTGAGGGCTACTCCATTTCTTCTAAGGGATTCTTGCCCACAGTAGTAGATATAATGGTCATCTGAATTAAATTCACCCATTCTGGTCCATTTTAGTTCACTGATCCTAAAATGTCAATGTTGCCATCTCCTGTGTGACCACTTCCAATTTACCTTGATTCATGGACCTAATATTCCAGGTTCTTATGCAATATTGTTCTTTATAGCATCGGACTTTACTTTCTCCAAAAGACACATCCACAACTGAGTGCTCAGCCTCTTCATTCCTTCTCAGAGCTATTTCTCCACCCTTCTCCAGTAGCATATTGGGCACCTACTGACCAGGGAGTTCATCTTTCAGTGTCATATCTTCTTGCCTTTTCATATTTAAATTTCAGTCCTTCCTACTGAATATTTTAAGGTTGAATACTCTAACATCTCTGATGTTTCATTTCCTATCAGTAAAATAAAGCAGCAATAATCCATTCTCAGAATTTTGAAGGATTAAAGAGATAATGTGTAAAGCACTTGAGCATAGGGCCTGGTACAAAATCTGTTCTTAATTAATGTCAATTCTCTTTCCCCTCCTCTTCTCTAGCCCCCTCTCCTTCCTTTCATATTATATTTTTTAAGATTTATTTTTACTATGGACCATTTTTTAAAGCTGTTTTTGAATTTGTTACAATATTGCTTCTGTTTTATGTTTTGGTTTTTGGCCTGGAGGCATGAACCGCCTCCTATGAGTTTCTTAGCCACGGAGAGCCAGAAATTGATTTTTAAAATATTTCTTTACAAATGAAATCAAAACTGCTGAGGGACAGGAGGGAAGAAGGTTAGCAATTCCTTGCTTCTAAGAGCAAAGTTCAATCTTATGAAATGACATCTTTAAACTATGGTTCTCCCGAGAAAAAGAACCAACAAGATATGTCGAAACATATAACAAGAGCTTTTTTAATAGGAACTGTCTCACTCAATTATGGGGGTAAATCCTGCAATTTGCCATTTGCAAGCTAGAGAACAAGGAAAGCTGATAGTATAATACCATCTGAGTCCAAGGAGAATCAGGAGAACAGATGATACAAGCCCCAGGCTGAGTCCAAATGCCCAAAATGGAATGGGGCAGATGATGGTATAAATCTAGGTGTAAGTCCAAAGACCTGAGAACAAGGAACCCCAGTGTTCAAGAGCAAGAGAAGATGAATTTCCCAGGTCAAGCATAGAGCTAATTTTCTCCTTCCTCTGCCTTTTTGTTCTATTCAGGTGCTCCAGCAACCAGTCCTAAAAGAAAACAAACAATCTAGTTGAAAATGGGTCAAAGACTTTATCAGTCACTGCACCAAGGAAAATATACAGATGACAAATAAACATGTGAAAATCTTTCACATCATATGTCATCAGGGAAATACAAATTAAAGCCAATGCTCACCTACTAGAATGGCCAAAATCTAGATCACTGACAATGCCAAATGCTGGCGAGCATGTGGATCACAGAAACTCTTATTCATTGCTGGTGGGTATGTAAAATGGTACATGTACTCCAGAAGATGGTGGTTTCTTACAAAACTAACATACTCTTACTATATGATCTGGCAATCATGATCCTTGGTATTTACTTACTCAAAGGAGTTGAAAATGTATGTCCACACAAAAACCTGCACACAGATATTTATAGAAGGTTTATTTGTAATTGCCGAAACTTAGAACCAGCCAAGGCCTTCAGTAGATAAATAGTGAATAAGCAGTGGTACATCCAGACAATGGACTATTATTCAGCACTAAAAAGAAATGAGCAACAAAGCCATGAAAAGACATGGAAGAACCTAAAATGTCTATTACTAAGTGGAAAAAGCCAATCTGAAAAGGCTAATACTATATGATATGATTCCAGCTATGTGGGAGTCTGGAAAAGGCAAAACTATTGCTTAAAAAAAAGAAAAGAGAAGAAGGCCCAGAATGGAGTCACAAATGCTAAGCCCCACATTACCAAACCAAGACTTAACTTACAGTTTCAACTCTCCTAGAAATGGCATCTTAAATCAGTTGCTCAGGAATTGCTGATGGGCCCTAGTTAGGTAATCTGTCGGATAGACCCCTGCCATCCTCTAAGGGACAGTAACCTTGCAATAAGCAAGCTGCCTTTTTGCCTAGTGTAACTTCCTTTTTCTCACTCTTTTCTGCTGAAAGTCTTTTGTTTTGTACTGTTCCTCAGAGCCTTTATCTTTGCTAGATTTAATGCTGCCTGATTCAATTTGATTTTTGCTCAGATAAACACTTACAGTTTTTGATATACCTCAGTTTATCTTTTAACACTATGAAGACAATAAAAAGATGAGTGATTGGCAAGGGTGGGGGTCAGGAAAGAAAGAGATGAATAGGCAGAGAACAGAGGAATTTTAAGGCAGTGAAGATACGCTGTATGATAGTATAATGATGAATGTATGTTATTGTACATTGTCCAAACCCATAGAATGTATACCAGCAGTGAACCATAAGGTGAACAATGGATTTTGGGTGGTTATGGTGCATCATGGAGAAGGCAATGGCACCCCACTCCAGTACTCTTGCTTGGAAAATCTCATGGGGGAGGAGCCTGGTAGGCTGCAGTCCATGGGATCAAGAAGTGTCGGACACGACTGAAAGACTTCACTTTCACTTTTCACTTTCATGCATTGGAGAAGGAAATGGCAACCCACTCCAGTGTTCTTGCCTGGGGAATCCCAGGGACAGGGGAGCCTGGTGGGCTGCCATCTATGTGGTCGCACAGAGTCGGACACGACTGACGTGACTTAGTAGCAGCAGCAGCAGCAGCATGGAGAATCAACGTAGGTTCATCCGTGATTTAAAAAAAAAGTGAGTTATGTTAATAATAGGGGGGATATGCAGGAATAGGGGCAGGAGACAGATGGAAAATCTCCATACCTTCCTCACAATTTTGTTGTAAGCCTAAAACTGCTATAAAAAATTTTAAATCTCTATGAAAAATACAGTAAAAAGACATTGTTAACTTACTAGATTGTTATAGTTTAACAAGATTTATAATACCTAGCTGGTAAATATATGAGAAAACAGCACTGTCACACAGTCTTCACAGAATCACATGATGGAGCAAACTCCCTGGAGAACAACTTTACATCTCAACGTTTTCCTGACAATTCTTTGAACAAATGTCAAAAGAGAAATTTATCAAATGGAATTTTAATAACAGTGTCACTTGCAATCGCACACACACACACACAACTAAAACAAGACCAGCCTAAATGTTCATTCATAGAGAAATAGTTAAATAAACCATGGTATACTGAAATAATGTAAAGCCATGAAAAAGAACAAGTTAGATTTTCATGTACTCCTAAGAAAGAGTCTCCAGGAGGCCTTGTTCAGTGAAAAAAAAAAAATTTGAATATGCAATGCAGCATGATTTCATTTGGTTTAAATATATGTATGAATATATATGTATGTTTATGCGCAGAAATTTTCTAGAAGGATAAGAGTATGAGCATTATCATAGTATAATTCTTTTTATAATATACATAGAAAATTTCTGGAAAGAAACTCCTTACAAGCCACATGCCCTTTAACAATCTAACTTTTCAAACCTGAGCTTTCTCATCCCTAAGAAGGACATGAAAATATCTGTCCTGCCTATTTCTCAAGGTTTCCAAAGGAATAAATAGACTGAAGATTTCAAAATGCTACATAAAGGGTATGTAGCACCAGCGTGGGAGTCCTCTTGGCACCAATTTCCCCATGTGCAAGAGGCTTGTACTTGATGGAGAAGTGGGAGATGCAGGTCAGGATTCATCTGACCTGCAGGGATGGACTCATCTGCCCAATAGGCTGTTGACTAGGAATTTCAGGAAACGACAAGAGTCATTTGAGGATACATTTGAAAATGTTGAGAACTTTATTTCTGTGCTTTCTTTCCCAATGGGAAGGAATCATTCTGAAGCTGTAGTGGAAAGAAAATGGACTTTGGAGTCATGCCAGCATTCAAATCCTGGCTCCACTCTTTCCTATCTATGTGACCTTAAGCATGTTTACTAATGTCTCTCTAAACGTCATTTCCATCCTGTGAAATGGGGGAAAGAACAAAACTTGCTTCATAGAGTTGTAAGAACATAATGCCTAGCACAGCATAGGCACTGGACAATCAAACCTGTAATTTTTGCTAATATTTTCTTCTACCTACACATAAATAACAGGTTTGTAATTTTAATGTCAATACAAGTAAATTTGATCAGTATGAACAAGAAGTGTTTCCATGGTGGATATTAATATATCCCTCTTACTGGAGCAGAGTTTCTCAGAAGTTGTACTGGTGACATTTTAAGGGGGATCATCTTTTGTGGGGACCTGTCCTGTGTACTACAGGATGTTTAACAGTATCCCTAGTCTCTACACAATAGATTCCAGTGGCATACCCCCAGGGGTAACAACCAAAAATGTCCCCAGCTATTGCCAAACATCACCAGGGGCAGGGAGGGCAACAGTTACCCCCAGCTGAGAACCATTGCTGTAGGAGACTTTTCTGGGAACCAAACAGAAGACAGGAAACAGTTCCATCTAGGACAGGGCAATGGGAAGAAGACATTCAGAGATATACGGTCAACTGCAAGTAAAAGTTTCAATACAATATAGAACTGTTTTACATTTAAGCTAAATATTTACCCAGGAGTAAGCTAATATGGGGATGAATTAAATGGATGCTCATTTCAGCACAGAGCTTAAAAGTTTAGATAAAATGACTCTTTATACAAAGTTCACTTAAATATTAGCTATCAGCAAAACTACCTGAAACATTAGAATATAGCCTATGCTCATGACAGGAGACTTAGGTAAATAGTTTGTTCATCTGAATCAAAAGCAGAAAATAATTAGATACATATAGGACCTCTAACAGTATGGAGAACATTTTCCAAAAAGAGACTGGAATAGATATGGCCTCTATCCTCGTGTGTCTTAAATAAAGAACTCAGTTCAGTCATTCAGTTGTGTCTGATTCTTTGCCATCCCATGGACTGCAGCATGCCAGGCTTGCCTGTCCATCACCAACTCCTAGAGTTTACTCATACTCATGTCCATCCAGTCGGTGATGCCATTCAACCATCTCATCCTGTGTTGGCCCCTTCTCCTCCTGCCTTCAATCTTTCCCAGCATCAGGGTCTTTTCCAGTGAGTTAGTTCTTCCCATCTAGTAGCCAAAGTATTGGACTTTCAGCTTCAGCATCAATCCTTCCAATGAATGCTCAGGACTGATCTCCTTTAGGATTGACTGCTTTGATCTCCTTGCAGTCCAAGGGACTCTCGAGAGTCTTCTCCAACATCACAGTTCAAAACCATCAATTCTTCAGCGCTCAACCTTCTTTACAGACCAACTCTCACATCCATACATGACTACTGGGAAAACCATAGCTTTGACTAGATGGACCTTTGTTGGCAAAGGAATGTCTCGACTTTTTAATATGTTGTCCAGGATAGTCGTAGCTTTTCTTGCAAGAAGTAAATGGCTTTTTATTTCATGGCTATAGTCACCATCTGCAAAGATTTTGGATAGCCGAAAAATAAAGTCTGTCTCTGTTTCCATTGTTTCTCCATCTATTTCCTAAGCTCGAGGGTAGCACAGATTTCAGTCAGACGTAATCTCTAAAATATACGTGTCGCAGTCTTACACTATTATCCAGGGTTTGAGGCTGTTTGACATTTGATTGTCCTTAAAGGAGTCTGATCTCTGGTTCCTCTGCCTTTTCTAAAACCAGCTTGAACATCAGGAAGTTCACGGTTCACATATTGCTGAAGCCTGGCTTGGAGAATTTTGAGCACTACTTTACTAGCGTGTGAGATGAGTGCAATTGTGCGGTAGTTTGAGCATTCTTTGGCATTGCCTTTCTTTGAGATTGGAATGAAAACTGACCTTTTCCAGTCCTGTGGCCACTGCTCAGTTTTCCAAATTTGCTGGCACATTGAGTGCAGCACTTTCACAGCATCATCTTCCAGGATTTGAAATAGCTCAACTGGAATTCCATCACCTCCACTAGCTTTGTTCATAGTGATGCTTTCTAAGGCCCAGGATGTCTGGCTCTAGATGAGTGATCACACCATCGTGATTGAGATAATCATATGGCTTTTATTTTTCAATTTGTTAATGTGGTGTATTACATTGATTGATTTGCAGATATTGAAGAATCCTTACATCCCTGGGATAAAGCCCACTTGGTCATGGTGTATGATCTTTTTAATGTGTTGCTGGATTCTGATTGCTAGAATTTTGTTAAGGATTTTTGCATCTATGTTCATCAGTGATATTGGCCTGTAGTTTTCTTTTTTTGTGGCATCTTTGTCAGGTTTTGGTATGAGGGTGATGGTGGCCTCATAGAATGAGTTTGGAGGTTTACCTTCCTCTGCAATTTTCTGGAAGAGTTTGCGTAGGATAGGTGTTAGCTCTTCTTGAAATTTTTGGTAGAATTCAGCTGTGAAGCTGTCTGGATGGGGCTTTTGTTTGCTGGAAGTTTTCTGATTACACTTTCAATTTCTGTGCTTGTGATGGGCCTGTTAAGATTTTATATTTCTTCCTGGTTCATTTTTGGAAAGTTGTACTTTTCTAAGACTTTGTCCATTTCTTCCACATTGTCCATTTTATTGGCATATCATTGCTGATAGTAGTCTTTTATGGTCCTTTGCATTTCTGTGTTGTCTGTTGTGATCTCTCCATTTTCATTTTTAATTTTATTGATTTGGTTTTTCTCCCTTTGTTTCTTGATGAGTCTGGCTAATGGTCTGTCAATTTTATTTACCCTCTTAAAGAACCAGCTTTTTGCTTTGTTGATTTTTGCTATGGTCTCTTTTTGTTTCTTTTGCATTTATTTCTGCCCTAATTTTTAAGATTTCTTTCCTTCTACTAACCCTGGGGTTCTTCATTTCTTCCTTTTCTAGTTGCTTTAGGTATAGAGTTAGGTTATTTATTTCACTTTTTTCTTGTTTCTTGAGGTATGCCTGTATTGCTATGAACCTTCCCCTTAGCACTGCTCTTACAGTGTCCCACGGGTTTTGGGTTGTTGTGTTTTCATTTTCATTCGATCCTATGCATATTTTGATTTCTTCTGTGATTTATTGGTTATTCAGCAGCGTGTTGTTCAGCTTCCATATGTTGGAATTTTTAATAGTTTTTCTCCTGTAATTGAGATCTAATCTTACTACATTGTGGTCAGAAAAGATGCTTGGAATGATTTCAATTATTTTGAATTTACTGAGGCTAGATTTATGGCCCAGGATGTGATCTATCCTGGAGAAGGTTCTGTGTGTGCTTGAGAAAAAGGTGAAATTCATTGTTTTGGGGTGAAATGTCCTGTAGATATCAATTAGGTCTAACTGGTCTATTGTATCATTTAAAGTTTATGTTTGATTATTAATTTTCTGTTTAGTTGATCTATCCATAGGTGTGAGTGGGGTAGTAAAGTCTCCCACTATTATTGTGTTATTGTTAATTTCCCCTTTCATACTTGTTAGCATTTGTCTTACATATTGCAGTGCTCCTATGTTGGGTGCATATATATTTATAATTGTTATATCTTCTTCTTGGATTGATCCTTTGATCATTATGTAGTGTCCTTCTTTGTCTCTTTTCACAGCCTTAGTTTTAAAGTCTATTTGATATGAGTATTGCTACTCCTGCTTTCTTTTGGTCTCTACTTGCATGGAATATCTTTTTCCAGCCCTTCACTCTCAGTCTGTATGTGTCCCCTGTTTTGAGATGGGTCTCTTGTAGACAACATATATAGGGGTCTTGTTTTTGTATCCATTCAGCCAGTCTTTGTCTTTTGGTTGGGGCATTCAATGCATTTACGTTTAAGGTAATTATTGATAAATATGGTCCCATTGCCATTTACTTTATTGTTTGGGGTTTGGGTTTATACATTTTTTTGTATTTCCTGTCTAGAGAAGATCCTTTAGGATTTGTTGGAGAGATGGTTTGGTGGTGCTGAATTCTCTCAGCTTTTGCTTCTCTGTAAAGCTTTTGATTTTGCCTTCATATTTGAATGAGATCCTTGCTGGGTACAGTAATCTGGGCTGTAGGTTATTTTCTTTCATCACTTTAAGTATGTCTTGCCATTCTCTCCTGGCCTGAAGAGTTTCTATTGAAAGATCAGCTATTATCCTTATGGGAATCCCCTTGTGTGTTATATGTTGTTTTTCTCTTGCTGCTTTTTAATATTTGTTTTTTGTGTTTGATCTTTGTTAATTTGATTAATATGTGTCTTGGGGTGTTTTGCCTTGGGTTTATCCTGTTTGGGACTCTCTGGGTTTCTTGGACTTGGGTGATTATTTCCTTCCCCATTTTAGGGAAGTTTTCAACTATTCTCCTCAAGTATTTTCTCATGGTCTTTCTTTTGGTCTTCTTCTTCTGGGACTCCTATAATTCGAATGTTGGAGTGTTTCATATTGTCCTGGAGGTCTCTGAGATTGTCCTTATTTCTTTTAATTCATTTTTCTTTTTTCCTCTCTGCTTCATTTATTTCTACGATTGTATCTTCTATTTCACTAATCCTATCTTCTGCCTTATTCTACTATTTGTTGCCTCTAGAGTGTTTCTGATCTCATTTATTGCATTATTCATTATATATTGACTCTTTTTATTTCTTCTAGGTCCTTGTTAAACCTTTCTTGCATCTTCTCAACCCTTGTCTCCAGGCTATTTATCTGTGATTCCATTTTGATTTCAAGATTTTTGATCATTTTCACTATCATTATTCAGAATTCTTTGTCTGGTAGATTCCCTATCTCTTCTTTTGTTTGCTTTGGTGGGCATTTACCCTGATCCTTTATCTGCTGGGTATTCCTCTGTCTCTTCATCTTGTTTATATTGCTGTGTTTGGGGTGGCCTTTCTGTATTCTGGCAGTTTGTGCAGTTCTCTTTATTGTGGAGTTTCCTCACTGTGGGTGGGTTTGTATCAGTGGCTTGTCACAGTTTCTTGATTAGGGAAGCTTGTGTCAGCGTTCTGGTGGGTGGAGCTGGATTTTTCTCTCTGGAGTGCAATGACATGTCCAGTAATGAGTTATGAGATGTCAATGGTTTTGGAGTAACTTTGAGTTGCCTGTCTATTGAAGCTCAGGGCTGTGTTCCTGAGTTGCTGGAGAGTTTGCGTGGTATGTCTTGCTCTGGAACTTGCTGGCCCTTGGGTGATGCTTGGTTTCAGTGTAGGTATGGAGGCATTTGATGAGCTTCTATTGATTAATGTTTCCTGGAGTCAGGAGTTCACTGATGTTCTCAGGATTTGGACTTAAGCCTCCTGCTTCTGGTTTTCAGTTTTATTTTTACAGTTGTCTCAAGACTTCCCCTTCTATACCACATCATTGATAAAACATCTAGTTTAAAGATGAAAAGTTTCTCCACATTGAGGAACATCCAGAGAGGTTCACAGAGTTACATGGAGAAGAGGAAAGGGAGGGGGGAGTTAGAGGTGACTTCAATGAGATGAGGTGGAATCAAAAGAGGAGAGAGCAAGCTAGCCAGTAATCACTTCCTCATGAGTGCTCCACAGTCTGGACCGCTCAGAGATGTTCATGGACTCATACAGAGAGGAGGAGAGGGAGGAAGGAGACAAGGGTGGTCCGGAGTATAAAAGAGGGGAATGAAAAGGAGAGAGATAGATACAGTCAGTAGTCAGTTCCCTAAAAGTTCTCCACCATATAGACACACAGAGATTCACAGAGTTGGGTAGAGAATAAAAGGGGGAAGGAGGAGACAGGGGCGATCTAGTGGAGAAAAAGGAGAGTCCAAAGGAGGAGAGAGCAGTCAGGCCAGTAATCTCGCTCTCAAGTATAAATGGGTACTGAAGATTGGGTTTTTGAAGGAACAAAATTGATAACAAATACCAAAAAGCAAAGATTAAAAATCTAGAGTAGAGGTTGGATTTTCAAAACTACAATATTAAAAAATAGAATAAGAAGAAAAAAAAAAACAAAGTCACAAGAATTATTAAAAAATAATAAAAATTAAAAGAAAATATATATGAAGTTTGCTTTAAAAATAGAGTCTTTTTGGGGGAGTAATAGTAGGTTATAAAAATGAAAACTAGAGGCGAAATAGAGGCCTTAAAATTAAAAAGTGTTAAAAAAAGAAGAAAAAAAAACAAAAAAAGGAATGATCATAAAAATGGTAAAGATTTATCTAGGACTTTCTCTGTTGCTGCTGTGGGCAGTGTGTGGGGACAGTCCATTTTCAGATAGTTCCTTGGTCTGGCTTATATTTCTCAAGATCTCTAGGCCCCTTCCTATGTAGTGGGTACTAATGACAGGGTTTTAATCTATTGCACCTGTCACTTCCAAGGCGGTTCCTTCTGTTTTAGCTTCTTCTATTTGCTGGTCTCTTCAGTGTCCGATTTCCTCCCTGACACAAGTGGGGCAGTGGAGAACAGTTTTTTTAGGCTCACTTGTTCAGTTGCTCTGTGGGGAGGGAGGGATGCTGCAAATAAATAACACTGGTAAGTGCTCGCAGTGTCCCAGCCACGCTGGGCCTGCCCCCACTCATGGCGCACACAGCTCAGGCTCTAGGTTGCTCCGCTGGGAACTGTCTGAGGCCGGCCCTAGGCTGCATGCACCTCCCAGGTCTAAGCTGCTCAGGCTCAGACACTCAGGTAGTTCCCAGAGGCGCAGACTTTTGGCCTGCGTTTTGTGCCTTTCCCAGGTCCGAGTAGCTCAGGAGTTTGGTGAGTGTGGTCGCTGCAACTTATCGCTTCTCTCATCCCTGCTGCTCAGTTTTCTGGGTGTACAGCTGGCGCACCTTCTCAGGTGGATGATGACTGTCCAGAACCCCAAGAAGTCTTAGTTAGCAAAGAAGCCTGTTTGCAGTTTCCTAGGTCATGTCTTTCTGGGGCTGTGATTGCCCCCTTCTGGCCCTTCCGACTCTGGTTGCCTGTCACCGGATGGGGATGATCTGCAGCCGGCTAATTCTGTTCCATCCATTGTTCTGTGCACGGTCCTGGTGGTGTCTTATGTTAGAGCTTTTCTACGTGGTAGCTATCCCACAGCCTGGTTTGCTAGCCCAGGTTAGCTCGCTCAGAGCATTCGGGGCATTTGGGCCCGATCCTTGTAAAGCAATGCAGCCCACGCCTCCCTGCCCAGCCCCTGCATGATAGTGGCAGATGCAGGCATCTGCGCTGCTTCTCCACTGGAGGAGTTACCGCTGGGCTTGTAATCTGTGGGTTTTAATTAATTATTTATTTTTTCTCCCTATTATGTTGCCCCTCTGTGCTTCCAAGGCTCACCACTGACTCGGCAGTGAGAGTGTTTCCTGGTGTTTGGAAACTTCTCTCTTTTTAAGACTCCCTTCCCGGACTAAGCTCCCTCCCTACCTCTTTGTCTCTCTCTCTCTCTCTCTCTTTTTTTTTTTTTGGTCTTTTATATTTTTTCCTACCTGTTTTTGAAGAAAATGAACTACTTTTCTGGATGCCTAATGTCCTCTGCCGGTATTCAGAAGTTGTTTTGTGGAATTTACTCAGCGTTGAAATGTTCTTTTGATGAATTTGTGTGGGAGAAAGTGGTCTCTCCGTCCTATTCCTCTGCCATCTTAGGACTGCCCCCCTGGTTTTCTTTCATATGTCTACAACATGTGACTCTCAGCCCACACCTTATAGGATCTGATAACATCTGTGCTTCCTGATAGCAATAGCCCAGTCTCAGAGTATCTACCACAGTTCTTATCATAAAATAAGTAGTAAATAAATCTTGGTTGAATTTAATTTATACAAATTGTATAATAAATGTCTCCTGCTTAAAATTCAGGATCTATGATTTGAGGAATTCTCAATTGGCAAACTTAGGAAAGAAAATAAACTTTGCATTTCTAAGTTGCAAGCAGGGTAGCTGTATTTAAGTAATTTAGTTAAAAAACTGTAAAACAAGCATCTCCCATGTTCTTAGAAAACTGTAACTTGGACAAAATTTTAATTTGAATGCAGATGTTCCAAACTGAAATCAGTTTGGATCATTAGCATAGTGCCTGGCACAGAGTTAGCACTCCAAAAATATTACCTATTGCCTAGTTCATCAGTTTTAAAATGTACTTTTTTCATTTAAACCTGTAGAATCAGGTTGCAACCAGAAATGCATGGTATCTTACAATCTCTGCCAGCCAGTAGCAGTCCTGATGTAGGTATCTAAAAGCTTTCCTTGGTACCATTTGGAAAGAGCAAGAAGGCACCAACAGCAAAGTGCCTTAGGTTTAATGAAATACAGATATTTTAATTGTGCATGGTTACATCTTGGACTAGTGCCTAGCACCTGGCAGGTGTGATTATGTGTTGAATAAAACTCATATGATAATCTTTGGAAACTTTGGTAGATTTTAAAATACCTTATAAATTGGAAATGTGTGTATAAGAACTCCCTTCATTTAGTAATGTCTGTACAGGTGAGTGGGCTTCCCAGGTGGCCCTGTTGCAGGAGGGGGATGCTTTCCAGGGCCCAAAATTGGGCTCTGATCTAACACTCAGAAATGAATTGTCCAAGGATACACATTTGCTGACAAAGTAGGAGATTTTTTGGGAAAGGGCACCAGGTGGACAGCAGTAGGGAATCCAATAGAACAGCTCTGCTGTGACTCACTGGAGAAGGCAATGGCAGCCCACTCCAGTACTCTTGCCTTGAAAATCCCATGGAAGGAGGAGCCTGGTAGGCTGCAGTCCATGGGGTTGCTGAGAGTTGGACATGATTCAGCGACTTCACTTTCAGTTTTCAGTTTCATGCATTGGAGAAGAAAATGGCAACCCACTCCAGTGTTCTTGCCTGGAGAATCCCAGGGACGGCAGAGCCTGATAGGGTCATAAGAGTCGGACACTACTAAAGCGACTTAGCAGCAGCAGCAGCTATGACTCACAGTCTCGGGGTTTTATGGTGATGAGATTTGTCTTTAGCCAATCATTCTGACTCAGAGTTCCAAAGAATAGCAAGGAGAGATAAGAAAGCCTTCCTCAGTGATCAGTGCAAAGAAATAGAGGAAAACAATAGAATGGAAAAGACTAGGAGATCTTCTCAAGAAAATTAGAGATACCAAGGGAAGACTTCATGCAAAGATGGGCTCAGTAAAGGACAGAAATGGTATGGACCTAACAGAAGCAGAAAATATTAAGAAGAGGTGGCAAGAATACACAGAAGAACTGTACAAAAATAAGATCTTCACAACCCAGATAATCACGATGGTGTGATCACTTATCTAGAGCCAGACATCTTGGAATGTCAAGTGGGCCTTAGAAATCATCGCTACGAACAAAGCTAGTGGAGGTGATGGAATTCCAGTTGAGCTATTTCAAATCCTGAAAAATGATGCTGTGAAAGTGCTACACTCAATATGCCAACAAATTTGGAAAACTCAGCAGTGGCCACAGGACTAGAAAAGGTCAGTTTTCATTCCAATCCCCCAAAAAGGCAATGCCAAAGAATGCTCAAACTACCACACAATTGCACTCATCTCACACACTAGTAAAGTAATGTTCAAAATTCTCCAAGCCAGGCTTCAGCAATACGTGAACCGTGAACTTTCATATGGTCAAGCTGGTTTAGAAAAGGCAGAGGAACCAGAGATCAAATTGCCAACATCCGCTGGATCATCAAAAAAGCAAAAGAATTCCAGAAAAACATCTATTTCTTCTTTATTGACTATGTCAAAGCCTTTAACTGTGTGGATCACAATAAACTGTGGACAATTCTGAAAGACATGCGAATACCAGACCACTTGACCTGCCTCTTAAGAAATCTGTATGCAGGTCAGGAAGCAACAGTTAGAACTGGACAAGGAACAACAGATTGGTTCCCAATAGGAAAAGGAGTACATCAAGGCTGTATATTGTCACGTGGCTTATTTAAATTATATGCAGAGTACATCACGAGAAATGCTGGGCTGGATGAAGCACAAGCTGGAATCAATAACCTCAGATATGCAGATGACACCACACTTCTGGCAGAAAGTGAAGAGGAACTAAAAAGCCTCTTGATGAAAGTGAAAGAGGAGAGTGCAAAAGTTGGCTTAAAAATCAATATTCAGAAAACCAAGATCATGGCATCCAGTCCCATCATTTCGTGTGAAATAGATAAGGAAACAGTGGAAGCAGTGGCTGACTTTTTGGGGCTCCAAAATCATGGCAGATGGTGATTGCAGCCATGAAATTAAAAGATGCTTACTCCTTGGAACGAAAGTTATGATCAGTCTAGACAGTACATTAAAGAGCAGAGACATTACTTTGCCAACAAAGGTCAAAGCTATGGTTTTTCCAGTAGTCATGTATGGATGTGAGAGTTGGACTATAAAGAAAGCTGAGTGCCAAAGAATTGATGGATTTGAACTGTGGTGTTGGAGAAGACTCTTGAGAGTCCCTTGGACTGCAAGGAGATCCAACCAGTCCATTCTAAAGAAGATCAGCCCTGAGTGTTCATTGGAAGGACTGATGCTGAAGATGAAACCAATACTTTGGCCACCTGATGCAAAGAGCTGACTCATTTGAAAATACCCTGATGCTTGGAAAGACTGGAGGCAGGATGAGATGATTGGATGACATCACTGACTCAATGGAGATGAGTTTGGGTAAAGTCCAGGTGTTGGTGATGGACAAGGAGACTTGGGGTGCTGTGGTCCATGGGACTGAGAAGTGTTGGACATGACTGAGTGACTGAAATGAACCTAACGGACTCTGACTCAAAGTCCTTCCTGGTGGTGCACGCTTGTTCAGCCAAGATGGGTGTCAGAGAGAAGGATTCTGGGAGGTGGTCGGACATGTGGTGGCTCCTTTTGACCTTTCCTGAACTCTTCCGGTTGGTGGTGGCTTATTAGTTTTGTGTTTGTTACCGGGACCTGCTGTTGTACAACCATGTGAATGGTTCCTACGGTACCTGGCCACGGTGTGCAGTTTCAGTCACTGTACTTCCCCTAACAACCACCCCCCACCCAGCTCCAAGAGACTTCATACTCAAAATATTTCTTGGGAATTAGGGCAGAGGTCTCTTTCTTCTGTAACTTCTTCCTGCTGTGCATGGGCATAGGCCTGCCTAGCAGAGCAGAGCAGATTAGATCTCTCTCCCTGATCTAAGTCAAGATATTTTTTGCCTGAAACCAGCATTCACCCTTGTAATAACAGCAATTTAGTTTGCAACTGTTGGCTCCTCTCAGAGATGAAATAGACAGGGGCCAAACAGGAGACCTAACAGGATGGTCATCACTGGTCCCCAGAAACAGGAGGCAACATTTGGGGGTGAGGGCTGCAGGGTCTGTGACTTCTTTTTGAATGCTTGGTGGTGGGGCAACAGAGCTGTGCTCCAGGAATCTTATGTTCAGTCTGAAGTTACCATCCTCCACCTGGGTGGGGGCCCAGTTCTGTAGAAGAACTCAAAGACATTGTTATGCATATTTTTTTGAGTAGGAACCAGGACCCTGTCTGGAGGCCGTACCAACCTTTGACGGTTTCTCCTCGTTTTCTGTATCCCCTCCCTTCCTTGATTAGCAATTATTTGAATCCACCCTTTGGAACTCAGGGAAGGTCAAGGAGGCTGAATAAAGTCTACAAGCAAGATATGGAGAACACAGAACAGATCTGTACTCTAGAGCCCCACAGAGTCTTGCTCAGTTTAATTCAGGGAACTGGGCAACTATGATTGTGGTAACTTTCTGTCAAAATGGGGCGTAGGACTGCCTCAGCTTGGAGAATAGACACTGGAATGGAAATATTACTGATTTCCAAGTCTTAGATATGAGTCTTATATGATTAAAATCTCAGTCCTTTGGTCTGCCGTTTTGGTGTAACAGAGTCAATTAGAAGTAGTTGGAGGAGTGATAACTGGAATGTTAATAGACAAAATAAATCTCATTTCTTTTTAGAATAGGCCTGAAACCCAGTCTGGACCTGTCACTTCAGGGAGACTTGTAGCCAGGTGACTAGTTGCCTAATCTTATAAAAAGTAGGGTTGCAGTTTCTAGCTTCCAGCAGACATTGCTTTGAAAATGGTGGCATCCAAGCCGGACACGACTCAGAAAATTCAAGTGTTTAGCAATACCAGATCTAGTCTGATATTACACCCATAGTATCAGCTAGTTATTTCCCAGGATGTCTGAACCATGGCTACACTGTTTTGACTTTTAATTGTAAAGTTTTCTGTAATGGCCAGAGCAGATGTCACCGTTAATGACATCAGTGTTTCTCTAGGTATGAGAAGATGCCAAAATTGGGACTCATAAAATCTTCTCCTGAAAAAATCAGAAGCCTTGTTCTGCCAGTTTTTCCCAGAGCACAGAGTGCCTCATTCCTGGTTTTCACCCTGAACTCCTTTCAGGGAAGTTAAAAGTCAGCAGTTACAGTGGCCATGATTTAATCTTTGTAGACGTAGATGGCAAGTGTCAGTTTTCAGTTGGCAGAGCCCCTTTTTGCTCATAAACTTGACCATGATTTTGAAGGGGGCATTTCATGACCATTTTATCCCACTGAGAATGTCCATTCTCAGATTTGGCAAAGATTTTGTTGATAGGCCATTCAATGTGCTGAAGAGACTTTAAAGCTAAATTACCATAGCCTGGTGTTAGCTATATAAATCCATCCCATAATTGTGGGAGATTTTTTCTTTGCTGAAACTTTGCTTGTTTCTCTGATTGAGCTTGAGTAATAGAAGAAAACTCAAATTTATGGCCAGAGTCAGAGCAGGCATTATTAATTGGCCCGGTGAGAGAATCCCATCTAGTAATATCAATAGTGACCTGAATATTATTTTATATATATATATATATATTTTTTTTTTTAAGTAAATTTTCTCAGGGCCAACCAGTTAGAGCCTTGTAGTAGAGAAATTTACCAAGGTAACCCAGAACTAGACACAGGTAATTGGCCACAAACCCAACAATTGGATTGATTTATTAAACTAGCATAGGATCAGGTCTATGATAGAAAAGTATTTGATTTATATGCGAAGGTCTAAGAAGTCAAGAAAACATTAATAATGATCATATGGATCAGGTCCAGCATCTTGGCAAGCTGTCTACCTCTGATGTCATCATCTTCTCATCCTGGTGTAGTGTAGTTTCTCCTCTGTTTGAGCATCATTTTAAGATGAGATAAGGTCAGCTGTCTTCCCTATAGACCAATCCAGTGTAGGGCCTTTGGAGGTGGGAATTAATCTAAGAGTCAATTTCCCTTCAGTTTCATTGTGCATAAGCTAGTTAAGAGTACCTGATAAAAAGTTCTTCCATCCAGGTTGGAGACAGTCCCTTAAATTATGTCTTTTCCAGTCCTGGTTGCAGGTCATGAGGCATCTGATCTTCAGCCAAAGACAGATTACTGAGTTAAGCTTCAGAAACAAACTTAGGGAGTTCTTTAAGAATTCAATTAAATTTTACATTAATATCGCATAACAGCAAAGAACTATCCAAGAAATGAGTCTTACTAGATGCAGAACTCCATTAACAAACTGGGATTTAACGCTTATTGAAACATCTTTTTCTCCCTAAAGTTACCCTTCTTTTTATCAAATATAATCACATTAAGGCTAGTTTGTTTCCAAAATAGGTCTGCTGTCACTAATTTTGGCCTGATGATTTATATAACCATAATTGATCATAGGCTTTTTATTTTGCTGAAACATTTATAGAGTCTCAGACTTAACTTTTAAAATAAAAGTTTTATTTTTATAAAACTGACAGACTGACACCAAAGCCTTATCACAGATTTCATCTAACAAATCTAGGTGAATTCTTCCCTAAGGTCTCAAAAATTCCTTGAGATTTTTCTACCTGTTAGTGAAATAAGCTTCCTAACACATTTGATAAGCTTACTGGAAACCTAAGAATTTCCAATTTCTGGAGAAGTCAGAGAGAAAATATGATTATTTTGTTTATAACTTATAATTTTACCAAATTATTATCATTATTAGCTTGAGAGGAAGGTTTTCCCTACCCCCAAAAAACACAATATTCAAACCCATAATTTTTCAGATAGAAACTATAGAAGTTATAAGCATATTTGCTGGTTCATTCAGCCCTTTTGTTAATGTTTGTGAAGTCATCAGGTTTCTAGGACATATCAGAATGTTAAGAACTCTATATAATTTCTAGGATATCTGTGTAGTAATATTTACCATACTTTATAACATGAGAGGATTTATTACTCATTTGATAACATTTTTCATGCAATTTAACCAAGCAAATAAACACAATTAGTTTAATATCTCTCTTTGGAATGTTTCAGGGCCCCTCTGAAGCACCCCAAAGTTAGCTAGAGGTCAAAGGAACTTCAAAAGAATTCAATTTATGAAGTTTTGTCAAAAAATAACTAAAAGGGTTTAGAACACGTGGTCAGATTTAGTCAGTGTTGTAAATGGGTGTATCATTTAGTTTGCTGATATGTCATAGTGGGCATAGATATCAAGGTTCAAGGTCTAGTGAAAGTCAGCTCCACCATCTTGGACCTCATTGACTTTAACCAGTTTTCCTATGGCTGTGTCATTCCTAACAAAATCCATTTATCTAACTAACTGTAATCCAATTTTAGAAAATCCTGATCATGCAGAACTCTTTTTAGTATTTTTTCATACCTTTATTTTGCTGCAAATACACTTCCTACATTTTTTAGGAGCCAAGAACTAACATTTATATTAGCATTTTATAGATTAGTGAGCATAAATACCAGTGATGATTTCTAAATCCCTTGCTTTCTTAGAACATTTTAGGATGGCACCAAACATTATTCATTTATAGTTCCAAATCTCTTTAGTTTATCTGTAAAAGGAAATTAGTGTTTAGTAGTAAATGTTTCAAAACCTTATTTTATTTGGAAATGACCTAACTATTCAGTAGACTTCCAACACTGAGTTTAGCACAAACCTTAGAAATTCAAGTTACCCTAGTCCAGAGAGACTATTTTTGACAGATATTCCTAAAGCATAATTATTCCTAACAGAGTTTATCTAAAAGTTCATATTTCATTTACATTTTCTTTAGAAGTTTCTTCACTCGAAGTAACTTTCTTGTTGACAAACTTGTAACAGATATGATAATAGTTATATTAAACCTAGGTACAATGAAAATATTCTACTTAATGTTAATTACTGTAAGACATGTCAATATTAGATAGGTCAACAAACAAATATTAATATCAGGTCTAAACCAAATGGTGTCCAGACAAAGCAAAATGGCCATCAAAAATCACAACACAGAACACAGAGTTCAAACACACATATAGACTTGGCAGTCCTCATCAGACACTCCCTTAAATACAAGAATACAGTCTCTCAGAAAACCTCCTACTGAGACAGAGAATTTCAGATTCAAGTTCTAACAGAGTAAATGAAAATATCCCAGGTCCTCAAAGATTTCAAAGGGAGGAAAGGAAGCCAGGTTGAAAGGAGAAGGAGGAGGAGGTGAACGAGGGGGTCAAAAGAGGTGGCCTTACAGATATTTCCTGCCACCTGCAGATACCCAGGTGTTATGGGACTTTACCCTGGGGCCTCCAGAGAAGGGAGGACTGGAACTCGGCCTTACCATAAACCAGACCAGAACAGAACCGGAATTCAAGTTCTCTGCAAAGAGGAGATGTTCAGTTCAGTTCAGTTCAGTTGTTCAGTCATGTCCAACTCTTTGCAATCCCAGGGACTGTACCATACCAGGCCTCCCTGTCCGTCACCAATTCCCAGAGTTTACTCAAACTCATGTCCGTTGAGTCAGTGGTGCCATCTAACCATCTCATCTTCTGTTGTCCCCTTTTCCTCCCACCTTAAATCTTTCCCAGCATCAGGGTCTTTTCAAATGAGTGACCACCTTTTGCATCAGGTGGCCAAAGTACTGAAGTTTCAGCTTCAGCTGTCAGTCCTTCCTTCCAGTGAATATTCCACAGTTCAAAACCATCAATTCTTCTGTGATCAGCTTTCTTTATAGTCCAACTCTCACATCCATACATGACTACTGGAAAAACCATAGCCTTGACTAGATGGACCTTTGTTGGTAAAGTAATGTCTCTGCTTTTAAATATGCTGTCTAGGTTTGTCATAACTTTTCTTCCAAGGAGTAAGCGTCTTCTAATTTCATGGCTGCAGTCACCATGTGCAGTGATTTTGAAAGAGGAGAGTGAAAAAGTTGGCTTAAAGCTCAACATTCAAAAAATTAAGATCATGGCCTGTAGCCCCATTACTTCATGGCAAATAGATGGGGAAACAGTGGAAGACTTTGGTTTTTGGTCTCCAAAATCACTGCAGATGGTGACTGCAGTCTCCAATCCTCAGCTTAGGCTGAGGGCCTTCGATCAGATTCCTGCATCCAGTACCAGGGGACTACAAAAAGGGGAAGGATAGGAAAGGTTAAGGAGAGGAAAGAGAGAGGGAGTGAGAGAGAGGTCAATAAAGTCTCTTGTTCCTTAACTGGTTGGGGCACACTCCCACCAGTTGCCTGAGTCAGAAGGAGACCGGAGACAAAATGGTCCCAGTTGCAGCCACTGGGTCTGGTCCATCGGCAGGGAAGCTGGTCCCTGAGTACCCCAAGTGGTCAGGATGTCAGTTGCAGCAAAGAAGAGTCCTGCCAGAGTCGCCATTTGTTGCAGGAAGGAGGACCCCTTCCAGGGCTTAAAACTGGGCTCTGGTCTAACACTCGGAAATGATTGTCTGAGGAGACACGTGCTGACAAAGCAAGAGATTTTAATTGGGACAGGGCACCCAGGTGGAGAGCAGTAGGGTTAAGGGTACCCAGGAGAATAGCTCTGGCATGTGACTCACAGTCTCGGGTTTCATGGTGATGGGATTAGTTTCCTTATTGTCTTTAGCCAATCATTCTGACTCCAAGTCCTTCCTGGTGGTGCACACCTCGTTAGGCCAAGATGGATGCCAGAGAGAAGGATTCTGGGAGGTGGTCAGACATGTGGTGTCTCCTTTTGACCTTTCCCAAACTCTTCCGGTTGGTGGTGGCTTCTTAGTTTCGTGTTCCTAACCAGGAACTTCTGTTGTAAAACAACTCATGCGAATGGTTCCTATGGTGCCTGGCCAGGGTATGCGATTTCAGACAGTGTGCTTCCTCTAATAGCCCTAATGGTAAAGAACCCATCTGCCAATGCAGGAGACATAAGAGATGTGGGTTCAACTCCTGGGTTGGGAAGATCCCCGGAGGAGGTCATGGCAACCCACTCCAGTATTCTTGCCTGGAGAATCCCCATGGACAGAGGAGCCTGGCAGGCTACATCCATAGGGTCATGAAGAGTCACACATGATGGAAGTGACTTAGCATGCACACATACAGGTGAGTAGTATGTCACCCTTTTGCTATTTTGTATTCAGACATTAGCATTACCACTTATTGCAGGAAAAGTTACAAGTTAGAAAGGCATTTTACAAAACACTGAAAGGTTGTTGTTGAGGCGTGAAATATGCTGGGATTCTTAGCCTCTGGAGAAGAATTCAGTCCAGGGATGAGGCTTGATAGCTCAGAGTTTTGTGTAATCAAGTTTTATTTAAGTATAAAGAGATAGAGAAAGCTTCTAACGTAGACATCAGACAGGGGCAAAAAGAGTTGCCCCCTTGCTAGCCTTTAGCAGTATGTTATATACCTATCTAAGCCACTAAGCACAGCTGAGAGGAGCTGCCCCACAACCGAGGTCAGGGGCAGAAGCCGGGAAGACCCCATACCTGAAGGGCGGCGGCCAAGAGGAGTTACCCCAGGGCTGAGGTCAGGGGCAGCGGCTGAGAGTGCCAGGCTGTGATGGCACAGGAACAGCCTAGAGGAGCTACCCCATGTCCAAGGTAAGGGGCGGTGGCCGGGAGGAGCCACATGGCACCCAGAGGACAGGGGCAGCAGCCAGGAGGAGCAACCACATGTCCAAGGAGCAGTGGCTGCACAGGCGCAGGAGGGCCTAGAGTAGCCATCCCATTTTGAAGGTCAGGAAGGGCGGCAGTGAGGAGATACCCCTGTCCAAGGTAAGGAGCAGCAGCTGTGCTTTGCTGGAGCCACCGTGAAGAGACACCCCACCCCCAGGGTAAGAGAAACCCAAGTAAGATGGTAGGTGTTGCAAGAGGGCATCAGAGGGCAGACACACTGAAACTATACTCACAGAAAACTAGTCAATCTAAGCACATTAGGACCACAGCCTTGTCTAACTCAGTGAAACTAAGCCATGCTCACGAGGCAACCCAAGATGGGCGGGTCATGGTGGAGAGGTCTGACGGAATGTGGTTCACTGGAGAAGGGAATGGCAAACCACTTCAGTATTCTTGCCTTGAGAACCCCATGAACAGTATGAAAAGGCAAATTGATAGGATACTGAAAGAGGAACTCCACAGGTCAGTAGGTCCCCAATATGTTACTGGAGATCAGAGGAGAAATAACTCCAAGAAGAATGAAGGGATGGAGCCAAAGCAAAAACCAATACCCAGTTGTGGATGTGACTGGTGATAGAAGCAAGGTCTGATGCTGTAAAGAGCAATATTGCATAGAAACCTGGACTGTCAGGTCCATGAATCAAGGCAAATTGGAAGTGGTCAAACAAGAGACGGCAAGAGTGAACATTGACATTCTAGGAATGAGCAAACTAAAATGGACTGGAATGGGTGATTTAACTCAGATGACCATTATATCTACTACCACGGGCAGGAATCCCTCAGAAGAAATGGAGTAGCCATCATGGTCAACAAAAGAATCCGAAAACAGTACTTGGATGCAATCTCAAAAATGACAGAATGATCTCTGTTCTTTTCCAAGGCAAACCATTCAATATCACAGTTATCCAAGTCTATGCCCCAACCAGTAATGCTGAAGAAGCTGAAGTTGAATGGTTCTATGAAGACCTACAAGACCTTTTAGAACTAACACCCAAAAAGATGTCCTTTCCATTATAGGGGACTGGAATGAAAAAGTAGGATGTCAAGAAACACCTGGAGTAACAGGCAAATTTGGCCTTGGAATGCAGAATGAAACAGGGCAAAGACGAGTAGAGTTTTGCCAAGAAAATGCACTGGTCATAGCAAACACCTTCTTCCAACAACACAAGAGAACACTCTACACATGGGCATTATCAGATGGTCAACACCGAAATCAGATTGATTATATTCTTTGCAGCCAAAGATGGGGAAGCTCTATACAGTCAACAAAAACAAGACCAGGAGCAGATTGTGGCTCAGATCATGAACTCCTTATTATCAAATTCAGATTGAAATTGAAGAAAGTTGGGAAAACTGCTGGACCATTCAGGTATGACCTAAATCAAATCCCTTATGATCATACAGTGGAAGTGAGAAATAGATTTAAGGGCCTAGATCTGATAGATAGAGTGCCTGATGAACTATGGAATGAGGTTCGTGACATTGTACAGGAGACAGGGATCAAGACCATCCCCCTGGAAAAGAAATGCCAATGAAAAGCAAAATAGCTGTCTGTGGAGGCCTTGCAAATAGCTGTGAAAAGAAGAGAAGCGAAAAGCCAAGGAGAAAAGGAAAGATATAAGCATCTGAATGCAGAGTTCCAAAGAATAGCAAGAAGAGATAAGAAAGCATTTTTCAGCGATGCAAAGAAATAGAGGAAAAGAACAGAATGGGAAAGACTAGAGATCTCTTCAAGAAAATCAGAGATACCAAGGGAATATTTTATGCAAAGATGGGCTTGATAAAGAACAGAAATGGTATGGACCTAACAGAAGCAGAAGATATTAAAAAGAGGTGGCAAGAATATACAGAAGAACTGTACAAAAAGATCTTCATGACCTGGATAATCACGATGGTGTGATCACTCATCTAGAGCCAGACATCATGGAATGTGAAGTCAAGCGGGCCTTAGAAAGCATCACTACGAACAAAGCTAGTGGAGGTGATGGAATTCCAGTTGAGCTGTTTCAAATCCTGAAAGATGATGCTGTGAAAGTGCTGCACTCAATATGCCAGCAAATTTGGAAAACTCAGCAGTGGCCACAGGACTGGAAAAGGTCAGTTTTCATTCCAATCCCAAAGAAAGGCAATGTCAAAGAATGCTCAGACTACCACAAACTGCACTCATCTCACATGCTAGTAAAGTAATGCTCAAAATTCTCCAAGCCAGGCTTCAGCAATACATGAACCGTGAACTCCCTGATGTTCAAGCTGGTTTTAGAAAAGGCAGAGGAACCAGAGATCAAATTGTCAGCATCTGCTGGATCATGGAAAAAGCAAGAGAGCTCCAGAAAAACATCTATTTCTGCTTTATTGACTATGCCAAAGCCTTAAACTGTGGAAAATTCTGAGAGATGTGAATACCAGACCACCTGACCTGCCTCTTGAAAAATCTGTATGCAGGTCAAGAAGCAACAGTTAGAGCCGGACATGGAACAACAGACTGGTTCCAAACAGGAAAAGGAGTACGTCAAGGCTGTATACTCTCAGCCTGCTTATTTAACTTATATTCAGAGTACATCATGAGAAACCCTGGACTAGAAGAAACACAAGCTGGAATCAAGATTGCCGGGAGAAATATCAATAACCTCTGGTATGCAGATGACACCACCTTTATGGCAGAAAGTGAAGAGGAACTAAAAGCCTCTTGATGAAAGTGAAAGAGGAGAGTTAAAAAGTTGGCTTAAAGCTCAACATTCAGAAAACAAAGATCATGGCATCCGGTCCCATCACTTCATGGGAAATAGATAGGAAACAATGTCAGACTTTATTTGCGGGAGCTCCAAAATCACTGCAGCCAGGAAATTAAAAGACGCTTACTCCTTGGAAGAAAAGTTATGACCAACCTAGACAGCATATTCAAAAGCAGAGACTTTACTTTGCCGACTAAGGTCCATCTAGTCAAGGCTATGGTTTTTCCAGTAGTCACGTATGGATGTGAGAGTTGGACTGTGAAGAAGGCTGAGCACCGAAGAATTGATGCTTTTGAACTGTGGTGTTGGAGAAGACTCTTGAGAGTCCTTTGCACTGCAAGGAGATCCAACCAGTCCATTCTGAAGAAGATCAACCCTGGGATTTCTTTGGAAGGAATGATGCTAAAGCTGAAACTCCAGTACTTTGGCCACCTCATGTGAAGAGTTGACTCATTGGAAAAGACTCTGATGCTGGGAGGGATTGAGGGCAGGAGGAGAAGGGAACGACAGAGGATGAGATGGCTGGATGGCATCACTGACTTGATTGCCGTGAGTCTGAGTGAACTCCAGGAGTTGGTGATGGACAGGGGGCCTGGCGTGCTGCGATTCATGAGTCCGCAAAAAGTTGGACACGACTGCACGACTGAACTGAACTGAACTATATGCCTATCAGCGAGCTGTTAGTTAGAGAAAGGAGATGTCTGAAAACTCAGAGTGGCACCAGCCCCTTACCCGCAACATGCATTTTGAGGTCACATTGGTGCCAGGTGAGTCATCCCATGCCATAAAATGATTGACATGAATCTTGAAGAAAGGCAGTGAAGTTGCTCATTTGTGTCCAACTCTTTATGACCCCATGGACTGTAGCCTACCATGCTCCTCCGTCCAAAGGGATTTTCCAGGCAAGAGTACTAGAGTGGGTTGCCATTTCCTTCTCCAGGGGATCTTCCCCAACCCAGGTATCGAACCCAGGTCTCCCACATTGTAGGCAGATGCTTTACCATCTGAGCCACCAGGGAAGTTGAAGAAAGGTAAGTCTTCCAAGTAAATATGTAGATTCATTAACATAGATTATGAGAACAATGTATGAGTAAAACACATTGGTTTGTTGAGCCCTTATCGGTTGGTTGGTTCTGAGTCTTAGCTGGACCGAATTTGAAGAAAGACAGAGTCTAGGGTAAATACATAGTTCATTAACATAGCTTAAGAAAAACATTTCCATAAGAAAACTGTATTTGTTAGCTCAAGGTTTAAGAAAAGTTCAGGTAGAGCCAAGTGTCATGGCAACACAAAATTTTAAGAGAAACCTCACTTTAATTTTGTATAGAGAAGGAAAAAAAATCTGACACTGAAAACGTCTGACACTTGCAACCTGTTTCTCCATTTGGAGACCCCTAGCCTTCCTGCTTGTTACCCTCTCAATACCACAAAGTCATTGTATGGTATTTTGCACATATGTGCTTTGGAAGGGCAAATACCTAAGTGTTACTTCAGAGTGGTCCTTGTTGCCCTTCTCAACACAGTTGATCTTGACCTATTTCCTACTTTCTTGATGGAAAATGTATTCCCCATATTATTCATTACCAAAAGCAGAGCAGGTTACTTCAACTTAAAAAGCAATGTGAGTTTCTTGGTCTCAGTAATGAAATAGACATGACTCAAGTGAGATTTTAAAAGAATCATAATTTAATAAAAGAATGAATATATCAAAGGGTTCGCTTCACACCCCCCCCACTCCCCTGCCCCAAACCCAGTGGGATGTATTCCCCAGTTTCCCTGATGCTTTTTTTTTTTTTTGGCCACACTATGCACCTTGAGGAATCATAGTTCCTGACCAGGGATTGAACCCGGGCCACAGCAGTGAGCAGTGGAAGTACCAAGTCTTATCTCCTGGACCTCCAGAGAATTCCCTAAGGCTTTTTAGAAATGAGACAGAGAATTTTCTGTTTCATTTTCCAAAATGTAGGAGAATTGAGAAATCAATATATAAACATGCAGAAAAAAGTCTTCCTCTGTAATTCATCTCTTCTATTGGACTAATGTCATTAACCACCATCCCTTTACTCAGGCATTTAATCTTTTTCCCACCCTACATGTCTAGTCAGCCACTAGATTCTGGACATTCTGCCTGTGCAGTATCACAGTCTTCTGAGCCACAGGAGACACAAGTTTGACCGCTGGGTTGGGAAGATCCCCTGGAGAAGGGCATGGCAACCCACTATAGTCTTCTTGCCTGGAGAATCCCAAGGACAGAGGAGCGTGGTGGGCTACATCGTGTAGCAGAATCAGACACAACTGAAGCAACTCAGCATGCCAGTTCAAATTCTGGCTTTCCTTATCTGGCCCCAGTTATAACTGCCTTCAAGATCATTTCCTCTGTTCCGTGTTCTGAGGCATTCCCTGCTGATGCAAACTGATTACCAATGCTACACTCCTAAACCTTCAGAAGCTCCTCCTTGCCACATTGATGGCTAGCAGTCATCTCAAATTCACTATGTCCAAAACTGTGGCCTTAATCTCCTCCAAACTCTCATTTCCTATATTCCTTCCATCTCAGTCAGTGGCGTGCATTTCAAAATCAACATGTTTCGCTGGTAGCTCCTGATTTAAGCTGCAAAGCTCACTCCTCCTATAGTTTTCCCTGTCATTCCAGTTAATCAGGAAAAAACCTTCAAGTCTTTTTTTTTTAATACCTCTTATTCCCATACTTTGGAGAAGGCAATGGCACCCCACTCCAGTACTCTTGCCTGGAAAATCCCATGGATGTGTTAGGGGAAGCACACTGATTGAAACTGCCCACTCTGGCCAGGCACCATAGTAACCATTTGCATGAGTTGTTTTATGACAGAAGATCCTGATAAGGAATACAGAACTAATAAGCTACCACCAACCGGAAGAGTTCAGGAAAGGTCCAAAGGAGACACCATGTGTCCATCCACTTCCCAGAATCCCTCTCGCTATCATCCATCTTGGCTGAGCCATGCGTGCACCACTAGGAAAAACTGAATTAGAATGATTGGCCAAAGGCCTCCCGGAAACTAATCCCATCACCATAAAACCCGAGACTGTGAGCCACGTGGCAGAGCAGTTCTCCTGGGTTCCCTTACCCTACTGCTCTCCACCCGGGTGCCCTTTCCCAGTAAAATCTCTTGCTTTGTCAGCACATGTGTCTCCTTGGATAATTCACTTCTGAGTGTTAGACAAGAGCCCAGTTTTGGGCCCTGGAAGGAGTCCCACTTCCTGCAACAGATGGAGGACCCTGGTGGGCTGCAGTCCATGGGGTTGCTAAGAGTCGGACACGACTGAGTGACTTCACTTTCACTTTTCATACATTGGAAAAGGAAATGGCAACCCACTCCAGTGTTCTTGCCTGGAGAATCCCAGGGATGGGGAGCCTGGTGGGCTGCCGTCTATGGGGTTGCACAGAGTCGGACACGACTGAGGTGACTTAGCAGCAGCAGCAGCAGCATTCCCATACTTAAGAGATATGTATTCCCATACTTTAGAGACATGGGTTCAATCCCTGGGTTGGGAAGATCCCCTGGAGGAGGGCATGGCAACCCATTCCAGTATTCTTGTGTGGAGAATCCCATGGACAGAGGAGCCTGGTGCGCTATAGTCCATAGAATCACAGAGTCTAACATAACTGAAGCAACTTAGCATGCATGCATTCCCATACTTAGCATCCAGTCCTCTAAGAAAAAAAAAAAATCTGTCACGTGTAGTATCAAAGTATGCATCCAGCTTCTTCTGAGAGCCTCCACTGACACTAGCCTGAGCCACTCTCAACTTTTGCTTCTATTGTTGCGGTAGCCCCTACCTTGTCACCCACGTGAAAGTTTATTCTCATCACATGACAGAATGATCCTTAAAGAAAACTTATATAAATCAGTTTTGTTACTGCTTTGTTCAAAAGCGAGGAATAGCACTAATTCCTCTAATATCCTGTAGTAGTCTGCAGGGTCCCACGTGATCTTGCCCTCACCTTCCTGACCTCATCACCTACCACTCTCCTCTTGCTCACCCCTGCAGCTGTGCCCGCCTCCTTGCTGAGTTCTCCAAACAAGCCAGATAAGCTCCCGCCTTAAGGCCTTTGGATAGTCTGTTCTCTCTCTGCGTAAACTAATCTTTACTCAGATATTTACCAAGCTGTTTTGCTTACATCTTTCATATTTTTGTTTAAATTTCCCTTCTTAATAGCAGAATCAAACCCTCTCTACTGCTCAGTATTCTTGAACCTCCTCATCATATTCAAACTTTCTTTTTTTCGTGGTGGCACTCACCACCTTCTAACATACTATACATTTTTCTTATTTCTTATTTGTATTGTCTTTCTACCTCTGCTACAACAGAAGCTGCACTGATACAGGAATCTTTGTTGGTTTTGTTTATGAATGTATGCTAAGTACCTATTACTTTGCTGAACATATTGTGTGTACTAAATATTTTTTAAAGAACTCGGTTAAATACCAACTAATTCAGAATGGATATTCTGAGCATGGTGAGAAACATCCACAAAACAAGTTCTAATCTATTTTCCTGTCTTTATTATCTACTTCACTAATTTTCTATTCTTTAGTTGAGTAGAATATCCATGTTTAAGAAGTTTTCATGAGAATAAAATAACAGAGAAAGATGTACTTCTATAAAAAGGATTTTTAATTCTGGGTCATTTGTCCAAATTACTATGCTAAAAAAAAAGAGGAATGCTTCAGGTGTCTTTCACAGTCCTTTCCAACGTGGTTAATTTCACTTTCTTAGTGAAGATAGAATAGCACCACCTGTGTCAGCATGGTGATTTTGATGACATGATTTTTTTGGCCTTTCTATAAGTGTTTTGTTCTCTAATACATTTTAATAATTGCCTTTGGAACTTTGTTCAGTTCTCTTTCATGCTATCACACAATAATTTTTATGTGGCCATATAAATTTTTTTTTTTTTCTTTTTAATTCTTTTTTTTTTTTATTGTTTTTTATAAACAAGTTTATTTTGTAATTATCACCAAAAACATTTCTCTAACTGATATTGTGAAACTAAAACATATTAACATAATATTGAATAAGGAAATGATTCATTCAGGAAATATAGAAAATTTCAGATCTCATTTCTGGGAAAATTAAGGAAAGTGTTAAGATAATAATTCTAGTTTTCCTGGTATATTAGTCATTTCACATCATGGTTGACAGTCATGAATAACGAATTTCCTTCTAGGGAAAATATCCTTCTTGTGTCCAGATTTTCAGAAATGCAGATGTCCCTCTTTTTTCCCCATAAGTGATTATTATATTGATTGCTTAACACAGAATCTATTAAAGAAAGGCAAGACTGGTCTATCTGACTCTGCATGTCATCAATTCGTTCAACAAACATTTATTGAGTGCCTGCTGTGTGCCAGATTCTGTTTTAGGTGAAGGTGATTCAACAGTCCAAAACAGACAAATTCTCTGTCTTCAAGGAATTTACATCTCAGTTGTCAATTCATTGCTTAGCTAGTGTGGGAAGACTGACAATACTTGCCCTCCTGGCAGCTAATATTTTAACTGAGAGAAAACAAACCACAAGCATAATAAAGACAACATATAGTATGTTGGATGATGTTACGGGTTGAATTGTGAGCCCCTCAAAGTTCATATGTCGAAGTCCTAACTCCCAGTACTGCATAATGTGACCATATTTGTCAGTTACACCACTGCAGATGTAATTAATTAATATGAGGTCATAATGGAGCAGGGTGGGCCCCCTAATCCAGCATGTCAGACATCCTTATAAAAAGAGAAATTTGGACACAGATATATACACCAGAAGAATGCCATGTGCATGTGCCAGAGTGATACCCTTACAAGCCAAAGAACGCCCAAGACTGCTAAACAACAACAAAACTGCCAGAAGCTAGGAGAGAGGCATGAAACAGATTGTCTCTTAAAACTCTCCAAAAGGATTGGAGGGTGAGAGGGAGGTTCATGAAGGAAAGGACATACATATACCTATGGCTGATTCCATGTATGTATGGCATAAACCAACACAATATGGTAAAGCAATTATCCTCCAATTAAGAATAAATAAATAAGGAAAGGGAACTCCCCAAAAGAACCAAGTCTGCCATCTAGATCACAGGCTTATAGTCTTAGATGTGTGAAGCAATACATTCTGCTGTTCTAAGTCCCCCAGTTTTTGGTACTTTGCTGTGGCAACTCTAGGAAGCTTAAGGAGGGAATAACAATAGTGTACAGGTTGCAATTTAAAATATTTTTATATTTTTAATTGGAGGATCGTGCTTTACAGTGTTGTGTTGGTTTCTGCCATACAACAATGCAAACCAACCATAATTTTCTATACATCCCCTCCCTCTTGAGCCTTCCTCCCACCCCACCTCCAGCCCATCCCTCTAGGTCATCACATGGGCCAGCCTGGGCTCCCTACGTTCTATAGCAGCTTCCCACTAGCCCCCTATTTTACATATGGCAGTGTATATTTGTCAATGCTACTTGACCATTTGAGTCACTGCCTTATTGGGTATTGAGGGGCTTCATCTGAATGGTGAAAATGTTTTAGAACTAGTTAGAGGTGGCAGTTGCACAACATTGTGACTATTCTAAATGCCATTAAGTTTTATGCTTTAAAATAGTTATTTTTTTTTACTTTTTAAATGAAATACCTAGTGGGCTCTTTGCCCATTATTCCTTGTCACATTGTGATGCCCAGTGTGCTGATATCACTTCCGGCTGTAGCTCTAGCACTCCAGTCACTATATTCTTTTTATTTTTTATAGACAAGACATTACGTCATATTTATTTATTTTCCAGCTTGGACAAATGTGGATGTAGTATAAACACAGTACCTTTCTACCATCTTCATCTAAAACATATCAAATAGACACTATTATTGTATTAAAAATATAGAAATGATACTGAGTCCACCAATGTCTTTCTGAAAGACATACAGGGACAAGTAATATCAAAAGTGTGAGAAAATCACTGGCTAATTGTACATTCTACACTTGGCACCACAGAGTGAGCTGGGACTAGTAGTCTATGTTCTAAGATCTTAGATAACATTTCACAACCTGTGGTAGAGCTAGTTTTCTGTCCTGTATGCATGCAAGGTCCACAGGCTATATAATAAAACTGGCAATAATGCATTTATATGTAAATCTGCAAATGCATAATTGACAATGTAATATATAAGCAAGTAACAATTGCTATGATACAGAAAAAAATAACTAAAGTGCTGACATTGTTTGATATAGTAAAAAGAAAAAAACACTGAATCAACTTTTAAATTTGACTTGTAAAATTTGAAGCTATTTACATTTATCTACTGATCAATATGATCAGCTGAATTTTGTGGGAAAAAAAAATCCAAGACCAATAGTTCCTCACATTTGGAAACTACTCGGATTGGCAGCCTTCAATTTCTGGATTCTGTATAAAAACGATACAAAAAGAGTGGAGGGGTCATTTCAGTCAATAAAGATTTAACAGCCACTGTGTCCTGGTAGTTGCCACACAGAGACCTCCTCTATCCCCATTGTCCATTAAGCCCCTTACGGGTTGTTCTTTGATGACTGACCCTCATTGCAAAGGCTGGCATCTCTAACCAGGTTTTGATCTCTTGATACCAGAGAAGATGGGGACTGTTTCCTCAGTGATCCTCCAAAGGAGTTTAAGCGTTTTAGGTTTTTGTAGAGTCAATCTGTCACACCCTCCCTGTGGAAAATGTCCTGGACTCTGTTGTGACAGAGAAGTAAACTCTGTCCTGTTTAGCTTTTCTTTTCCAGTTACAGCAGCATCTAATTCTAAATAATACAATTTGGAATTGGAGTTGGAGATTTAACCCATCTTTATAGACAAGGAAACTGAGAATCAGAGAGATCCATAACTGTACCTCAGTAAATATTCATTGATTGTCTGAGTTTCAACCTGTATGCTAGCCAGCCATAATACTTCTCCTCAAATTAGATTTTCTAGGAAAGAAAGCACTAGAAGGAAGTGGTTACTTCTATTAGGGCTGAAGCCAGTCTCTCCATAAATCTTTCCCTTTGTTGATTGCCTTCTAGCCTTAAGGAGTAAAGAAGTCCCAGAAATAATGCCAGAGGACCAATAACCAATGTAAATATTTTAAAAATAATTTGACAAAGCAAATTAATCACAATAATAGCTACCATTTATTAAGCATGTCTTATTTCCAGGCTCTGTGCTAAGAGTTTCAATAGGATTTTCTCATATAATCCTCACAACAAACATATGAAGTATTATTGTTATCCTCATTTTTCAAAGAAGGAAATTGAAGCTTCAAGAAATGGATTGACTTTCCCAAGTGTTCACAATTAGTAAATGGCACCTTACCCAGAACACATTAGCCCAAGACTGATTCCCAGCAAACACTGCGGTTGCAAGTATTGTGTAAAGAAATATGAGTGCAGATGCTGACTGCTCACCACTTGCATATGCCATATGATTGAAGCCTTTTTCTTTATAATTACCTCTTTGCTGCTTACTAATAAGATGCTCAGCATGAACACGTTATACTCTCTATATAATTATTTTTGTTTTGCTACATAATGAATATCCTGTCATATGTGTACTCAATGTGCAGTATAAGGTGTACATTGTAGAAGGTACTGAAATTCTCCATTTATAAATACAGAAGCAGCTATAACATCTAATCAGAAATCTTTATTCAACCTGTATATTTGTACAAGCAAGGAATGCATTACTTTATATCTATATTCCTACAGCTTTAATTTATATTTGTGGAAGAAAGTGTTTTGTTTTGTTTTGTTTTAGGAAAATGAAAGTTTCTTGCAAACTAAGATTTCTTGCTTCCCTCTGTGCTCCATCATGCTTGGTTTAGCTCCCTATTACACTCCTTCCCTCATTAGGTTTGACTTTTGTACTCATATGACTATTTCCTCCACTCAACTGATAGCAACATGACAACATAATCATGTCTTTTGTCATTATGAATCCTTAATACTTGAGTTACTTCCTGGCACATAGTAGGTTGATAAATATTTATTGATTAAATTAATGAATGATGCAATAAAAGAAGATGACATACTACTATACCAATCTCTGGATAAAGTCACCTAAGATAAGTTTTCAAATAAAGATTTAGAGTAGTTTTATTACTTTATAATATTGAGTTCAAATTAAATTAACAGATAAGCAAAGAATTGCAAAACAAAAAAATTCTCCAATGTCTTTTTACCATAAGTAGGCTAGATGTTTAAACTATATATTTTTAATTAAGTTTATAAAACATGTTTATATAAGAGACACCATTTTTTTCCACTAGATTTTAAGGGATTTGATGGTTGTGGGCTTTCTTTGCATGATTTCAGATATTCTGCCACATCAAATCCAAATGAAAATTTCAGTGGGCAAATAAATCATCACTTCTTTTTATGTTATTTTTTTAATCATCATCTCTTTTACTGTTGTAAATTATAATCCTTTCTTGCCTTGCAAAAATGACAGGTGTTGAATTATTTTGATCAAAACTGAAAGTGTTAATCAAGGTAGCTACAAATTGCCTCCTGCAGATGGGCATGTTTAACTTATGAACACACAATATGAACATGAGCATATATCCTTTCTCTTATTCAACTCAACAGTTATTCTACGATTCCTTGCATATTTTTCAGAATACTAGTCTGCAAGTTAATCTTCCAGGAATAGAATTTCTGAAATTAAATAGAAAGAACCTTAAAATTCTGAGTGTAGTAATAAGCTATTCAGAGTGATAATATCACCAAGATGATTAGCTATTATATAGTTCCTTGTCTCTCATAATTAAATATGATTTTAAAAGAAATCCTTTTTCTCCCTAGTTGAGTCCTAAAATTTTTTATCCACCTGCCCATCTCTAGAATAGTATGTCTGTAACCCTACCATTAGAAGAAAAGACTAACTATAACACGACACAGAATAGCGTAAAAAAAAACAAAAAAAGACACTTCTTTCATAAGCACTTTTCTCTCATCTACATATCTGTGCACTCAGTTATAAGATCATGAGACTTCTACATCTATTGTTATTACTTATATGTTTATTTTTTTTCCACCATACTTTTCCTGATTTCTACTCACCCTGCTTTTTCTGTGTGCTTTTTTTTTTTAACCTTCTTTGTCTTGTAGAAGTCTAAATCCTGATGCTCCATCTTTTTTCTGGAATACTCTATAGTCATGTCATCTAACAAATGTGATGTGAGCCATATATGCAAATCTAAAGTTAAAATATTTAGAATTAATTAGTGCATGTGTCTATGTTATTTAACATTTGTATCGATGTAATCAATAACCATTTTACTTTGTTTTATTGTATTAAGACCTGAAACTGGTGTGTATTTTACACTTATAGGACATCTCAATCTGAGCCAGCCACATTTCAATGTTTAAAAACTCCATGTAAGCTAGTAGCTGCCATACTGGACAATATAAGTCTAAAATTTACTCTCTTTTAGACTTCCTTGTGGTCCAGAGGCTAAGATTCCAAGCTCCCAATGCAGGGGGCGCAGGTTCAATCCCTGGCCAGGGAACTAGACCTCACACGCTGCAACTAAAGATCCCTTGTGTCGCCAAGACTGACGAGTCCTCATGCCACAACTAAGACCCAGAGCAGCCAAATAAATAAATAAATAATAAAAGTTACTCTCCTTTGTCAGCTGTAGGAAAACTTAATTTCAAAAATACCCACTTGGAAATGGTTCCCCCAAAAGAACAATAATAACTGTGAGTAAACATTATAATTTTCCTAAGCCTGGATTATCTATTCAAGAGTTATTCCACAGGCCAAGATCAGGATCTTCACAACATGCCATAATTGTACATTAAATCAACAAAATTGTTATGTTCTTCTAAAATGAGGCGTTCTAAATCACTACTCTTTGTAGTGAGTGAATTCACTAGAAGAAGGATCTAAGAATTGTTTCCCCTATCTTTAATGTTAGCAATCCAAAATCTTTCAATTCAATATGGATAAAAGTATGGCACTGGCGTAAACTGAAGAGAACATGGTATCATTGAATAATGTTAACATCATCAGTTTTCCAGTGAACATGAAAAATCCCCCAGTGAAAGAAGTATTCTTTATTCCATGAAGTCAAAGTGAATAAAGGACACAGACTGCCTTATGCCTCTACCCATTGCCAAACCATTGCATGTGCATGCCTCGACTGCATGCAGACTTCTCTAAAACACTCAACTATTGGCTGGGATTATACTTCTACTGCCAAAGTTCTAATTGGACTAACTTCAGTGCAAATATTGGACCTATCTTATCCCCTCATTTTGGCTAGCTTCACAAAGAGAAAAAATAAGCTATTGAAATAACTCAGTTCGGTGTTGACAGAACCTATTTCAAACTGTCAGCACAATTGTTCAAAATGTTCCCCACATAAGTCAGTTTGAATGAACCTGTTTAAAATGATCAAAATTGTGCCTAAATTGCCAGCAACTTGACTAGAAACACAGAAGGGTTTTTCTCCTTCCTTTTAGAAGCTATACTTCCAGTGGAAAAAGATTATTCACACCATTTCTTATTAGGTAAGATTTAATTTAAATGCAAATAATTTAAAACTTTAATTCTCTCATAATTCATTTTGATATCTGTCTTTTCTTTTTCATTTTTTGGCTTTTGTACGACATACATGCATATATATATACACACACATATATATGTTTCATGTGTACAGCATTATAATTCAACATCTGTATATATTACAAAATGATTACTGCCACTAGTCTAGTTATCATCCTTCGCAATACCATTGACCTTCTTCATTCATTTCACCTACTCACTCCCAACTGCCTCTTCCCTCTGGTAACCATTAGTGTGTTCTCTGCATTCATCAGTTTGCTTTTGTTTTTATTTTGTCCCCCCCGCCTTTTTTTTTTAAGAATCCATATATGAGTGAAATCATACAGTATTTGTCTTTTTCCACCAGAATTATTTCACATAGATAAATATCTAAGAGGACTCTTGGCATGAGGACTCTTCTATCTAAGATGAAGATATCTTAGCATGATATCTTTAAAGTATAGCCAGGTTATCATAAATGGCAACATTTCATTTTTTATGGCTGAATAATGTTCTATTGTATGTATATATGCTATATATTCTTTATCTGTTCATCCATCAGTGGGCGCTTAGGTTATCATATTTTGGCTATTGTAAATAATGCTTCAGTGAACATAAAATGCATATTTCTTTTTTAATTAGTATTTTCATGTTCTTCAGTTAAATACCAAGAAGTAGAATAACTTGGTCACATGATAGTTCTATTTTCAATTTTATGAGGCATCTCCATACTGTTTTCTATACTGGTTGTACCAGTTTATAGTCCCACTGACTGTACAAGGCTTTACCTTTTTCTTTGTACTCTCCAACATTGGTTGTTTCTTGTCCTTTCCATTATAACCATTCTAATGGGCATGAGGTGATATGTCATTGCATTTCTCTAATAATTAGACATGTCGAGCATCTTTTTATGTGTCTCTTGGCCATCTCTATATCTTCTCTATAACAGAAGAAATGTCTATTGTCCACATTTCTATTTGGAATAGAAAATGTCTATTCATATTCTCTTTCCACTTTTTAATCAGAATGTTTGTTTTTTTGTTGAGTTGTATGAGTACTTTTGGAGAAGGCAAAGGCACCCCACTCCAGTACTCTTGCCTGGAAAATCCCATGGACAGAGGAGCCTGGAACACTGCCGTCCATGGGGTTGCTGAGGGTCGGACACGACTGAGCGACTTCACTTTTACTTTTCACTTTCATGCACTGGAGAAGGAAATGGCAACCCACTCCAGTGTTCTTGCCTGGACATCCCAGGGATGGGGGAACCCAGTGGGCTGCCATCTAAGGGGTCACACAGAGTTGGACACAACTGAAGTGACTTAGCAGCAGCATGAGTACTTTATTAATATTTTAAACATTAACCTCTTATCAGATACATGATATGCAAATATCTTCTCCCATTGAGTAGGCTACTTTTTCATTTTGATGATGGTTTTTTTCACTTTGCAGAAACTTTTAGTTTTATGCAGTCCCATTTATTTTTTTTTTTCCCTCTTGCCTATGGAGACAGATAAAAACAAACAAACATCATCAGTAAGCCAAATCTCAGTGAAGTTACTATCTTTATTTTTTCTTCAAGGAATGAAATTATCTCAAGTCTTACATTTCATTGTTTTGCCTTCCAGATCACTGATTTGTTCTGCCTCATCTATTCTGATACTGAATCCCTGTAATATATTTTTCAGTTCAGTTTTAAATTGTTTGTTACATACTTATTTTTTCTGTCTCTTTGCTGAAGTTATCATTCTGTCCATCCATTCTTTTCCTAAGTTTCGTGACCATCTTTATGACCAATACTTTGAACACTTTATCATGTAAATTGCTTATCTCCATTTCATTTACCTCTTTTGCTGAGGTTTTTGTCTTATTCTTTTGATTGGAACATATTCCTCTGTCTCCTCTGTTTGCCTAATTCTCTGCATGTTTCCATGTATTAGGTACGTCAGCTGTGTATCCCAGTTTCAAAGGACTGTCCTTATTTCAAGGATGTCCTGTAGGGCTCAGAAGTGCCATCAGAGCCAGGAGATCAAAGGGTATCCCCTGTGGTCTGTGTGTGCCCTTCTGGAGTGGTTAGACTGTAGCTACTGCAGGGTGCTGGTGGGTGGGGATGGCCTCCAGATGGTTTTAAGACCCAGTGGTAGCTGCCTCAGTGAACCGGTGGCTATTAGGCAGGTGTAAGGTCCAGCTAAGGTGCAGTGTGGGTGGCCCTTCCTATGGAATGTGCCCATAGGCGATAACAGGTTAAAGAATTCCAAAATGGTACCTGCACTTCCTACTCAATCTTTCCTTCACAGAGGTCATACCTGAACTAGAATTCTCCCCTGAACTAAAGCCTTCTCCAGTTTCCCCCTCATTTTCCCCTCACAGTCATTTTCACCAGGAAATAACTTGCATATTTAGTTCCCTTCTGGTGTCTTCTTCTCAGAGGAACCAAACTAATACAACATCATTCTTGTTTCTAGTCTTCAGAATATATTCCTTCTTCCTCCTGCCTAAGGACAGCTCATTCAACAGTACTTTTAACCACAACCCCTCCTGTCATCCCCCGTACTTTATTACCTACACCATTCTTACTTACAATATTTCCATTTTTCTCCTTGGTATTTACATTCTTTCCCAACTAAACAACTACCAACGCATATACCCAGGGAACTGGACTCATTCAGTCTAGATTTGGTTATGAAAGTAGAAGTGAACTGAAGTGAAGTCGCTCAGTCGTGTCTGACTCTTTGCGACCCCGTGGACTGCAGTCCACTGTCCATGCGATTCTCCAGGCAAGAATACTGGAGTGGGTTGCCATTTCCTTCTCCAGGGGATCTTCCCGACCCAGGGATCGAACCCAGGTCTCCCACATTGTAGGCAGACACCTTAACCTCTGAGCCACCAGGGAAGTCCATTATGAAAGTAGAGAAACTTTAAAATTCCAGAAATAAAGAATTTATTATAAGAGTAAGGATTTATCCGACGGATAGAAGAACTGAGGGAGCAAAGGTCAGGGAATTCACCACCAAAGTTCAGAAAAAATGAAACAGACACTGATGACCACAATCTGAAGCAACAAGTTACCTATCTAAAGTTCATGTGAAACTTGGAATTTTCACGTTTAAAAGTTTTCAACTAATTTATTCCAAAGCAATGAAGCAGATGGTTCTCAAACATAAAAAGATTGTAGATTTCATTCAAGTATAGCATTAGCAAAATCTATGATCATATAACCAGAATCATATCATAATCAGAGTTATCAGATTTTACAACGACCTAGAAAACTTGTGATTGTGAGAACTCTGGAAACCTGGGTCATTTCAATACCTCTCTCTACCTCTTTCTACTCTCAGCTCATTGGTCCTCACAGCCAGGACTGAGTTTCACTATAACCTCCAAAAATAGGAGAAAAAACCCACAAAACTATATTTCTTTTACCTAATTCAGAAAAGAATATGAGGAGAATGCTACCTTTCTTAGTACTATTTTAACAGGTCCTCAGAAAATTCTGAAAAAAATTCCAATTTCTCATCATATATCTATAGCAATTAGAAAGGAAACATTAGGTTTGTTATTTCTTTATTTGAAGACAAATGGTTAAATTGCAGGAACGTGAGGTATTCATTCCGAGTCTTTGTTAAGAATGCAGGAGATCAGATTCTCTGGCTCATAAGTGTTTAACAACTTATGGCAAGCATCCTGCTTATGCTGGAATATTTTTTCATGTATGCTAACTATTCATTGAGCAGTTGCTTCATTTGTTGTTTTGTTGTTCAGTCCCTAAGTCATGTCCAACTCTTTTCAACCCTATGGACTGCAGCACACCATGCTCCTCTGTCCTCCACTATCTTCCAGGATTTGCTCAAATTCAAGTCCATTGAGTCAGTGATGCTTAACCATCTCATCCTCTGATACCCCCTTCTCCTCCCACCTTCAATCTTTCCCAACATCCGGGTCTTTTCCAATGAGTCACCTCTTCACATCAGGTGGCCAAAGTATTAGAGTTTCATCTTCAACATCAGTCCTTCCAATGAACTGATTTCTTTTAGGATTGACTGATTTGATCTCCTTGCAGTCCAAGGGACTCTCAAGAGTATTCTCCAACACCATAGTTCAAAAGCATCAGTTCTTCGGTGCTCAGCTTTCTTTATAGTCCAACTCTCATATCCTTACCTGACTATTGGAAAACCATAGCTTTGATTATATGTACCTCTGTTTGCAAAATGATGTCTTAATACGCTGTCTAGGGTGGTCATAGCTTTCCTTCCGAGGAGCAAGTGTCTTTTCATTTCATGGCTTCAGTCACAGTCTGCAGTGATTTTGGAGTCCAGTGCTTCCACTTTTCCCCTTCTATTTGCCATGAAGTAATAGGACTGGATGCCATGATCTTAGTTTTTTAATATTGAGTTTCAAGCCAGCTTTTTCACTCTCCTCTTTCACTCTCAGTAAGAGGTTCTTTTAGTTCCTCTTTGCTTTCTGCCATTAGAGTGGTATCATCTGCATATCTGAGGTTGTTGATCTTTCTCTTGGCAATCTTGATTCCATCTTGTCAATCATCCAATCTGGCATTTCACATGATGTATCCAGGCTGAAGTTAAATAAGCAGGTAGACAATATATATATCCCAATTTTGAACCAGTCAGTTGCTCAGTGTCAAGTTCTAACTGTTTCTTCTTGACCCACATACAGATTTCTCTTGCTTCATATTCACTTCTAAATAATTACCCAGAAATTTAGAAATATATGTTCAATTTTCTCTCACATATGTACAAAACATATAGCCAGCGAGCTACTCAGAACTGTTAAAAATCCAAAGGTGGGATATCATGTCTGTCATGCTGGCTGTGGACCTCTCAAGAACCAATTGTATTGACAGCTATAGGAGCTGGGGAGAATGCAGTTCATACGTACAATAGGGCTATAACATCAGTTCAAGGACTGCTATTACAAGTTAGCAGAAACTCAAATGTTTAAGAAAGGGAGCAGTCATCCAAGGGGCATGCATCTAGAAACATAACTGAACCAAAATTTCCTAGTTCTTAGGATTCCTTTTTGGATGCAAAGTATATATTTGCAGAAGCTGGAAAAATCTGGAAGAATGTGTTTTTCAGAATTATAAACCTGGCTTGTTCACGTATTCACCAAAAGGCCTGGGGAAAAATAACTTTTGCAGCGTCTCAAATTCCTCATTTGACTTTTAAAAATAACTGTCTTAATTATCTCCAAGGGCTATTGTGGAAATCAAAGGCAATCTTGTGTGTAAATTAAATACACTCACACAGAATAAAATAAAAGTAAAATAATTGTTGCTTCCTAAACACTATCTGGATTAGACCCTGAGAAAGTTAGGTTCATTCTGTATCATAGCATCATGTAGTGATTAAGGTTGTAATATAATAATGTGTCCTTTCTCTTCTTATTAATATATGTTCTTCCTGTTCTTCGAAACTCAAGCTCAAATTTTCTACAAGAAGTTTAAGAAGGTATACAGTTCAGTTCAGTCACTCAGTCATGCATGTCTGACTCTTTGTGACCCCATGGACTACAGCACACCAGGCCTCCCTGTCCATCACCAACTCCCAGAGTTTATTCAAACTCACGTCCATTGAGTCGGTAATGCCATCCAGCCATCTCTTCCTCTGTCATCCCCTTTTCCTCCCACCTTCAATCTTTCTCAGCATCAGGGTCTTTTCAAATGAGTCAGTTCTTCACATCAGGTGGCCAAATTATTGGAGTTTCAGCTTCAGCATCAGTCCTTCCAATGAATATTCAGGACTGATCAACTTTAGGATGGACTGGTTGGATCTCCTTGCAGTCCAAGGGACTCTCAAGAATCTTCTCCAACACCACAGTTCAAAAGCAGCAATTCTTCAGCACTCATCTTTCTTTATAGTCCAACTCTCCCATCCATACATGACTACTGGAAAAACCATAGCTTTGACTAGATGGACCTTTATTGGCAAAGTAATTTCTCTGCTTCTTAATATGCTGTCTAGGTTAGCCATAGCTTTTCTTCCAATGAATAAGCATCTTTTAATTTCATGGCTGCAGTCACCATCTACAGTGATTTTGAAGCTCAAAAAAAAATGAAATCTGTCACTGTTTCCACTGTTTCCCCATCTATTTGCCATAAAGTGATGGGACCAGATGTCATGATCTTAGTTTTCTGAATGTTGAGTTTTAAGCCAACTTTTTCACTCTCCTCTTTCATTTTCATCAAGAGACTCTTTAGTTCTTCGCTTTCTGCCATAAGTGTGGTGTCAGAAATATTCAAAGATAAAATGTCATTATATCTGCAACTTATTTTGAAACGTGGCAAAATGTTAAAAGTGGGAATCTATTTGCATCCAATAAAGCAGACTGTGTTCCTTTCCCCATGGCACCCAGTGTGCAATGACTGCAAAGAGCAGCCTTCTTGGTAGTGTACGCAGCCTGTTGCTTGTACCATGTGCCCTAACGGACCTTGGAGACAGCTCTTTCCAGGGGACAATCACAACTGGCATGCTTTCCCCAGTCTAGGCTCCAGACAGGTATGTGTGGTACCTTTGGAAAGCCCCAGGGCATATTGGCCAGGGTCTACACTGGCAAAGTCATAATGTCCATCTTCACCAAGCTGCAGAACAAGGAGCCTGTGATTGAGGCCAGATCTTCCACAGGGCCAAGCTCAAGTTCCCTGGCTGCCAAAAGGTCCATATCTCCAAGAATTGGGGATTTACTAAATTAAATGTGGATGAATTTGAAAACATGGTGGCAGAAAAGCAGCTCATCTTGGATGGCTGTGGGGTCAAATATATCCCTAATCATGACCTTCTGGACAAATGGCAGGCCCTGCATTCATGAGAACCTTGGCTCTGTCCTCTCCTTACTCATGTCCACCAATAAATGTTAGTTTCCTGTCCAAAAAAAAAAAAAAAAAAGTGGGAATCTAAAAGAAGAATGTTCATTAAACTGTTTGTTTAACTTGTCTCCAAGTTAAAACATTTTCAGAATAAAAAGTTGATGGAGGAAGCAGAATACATTCCTCACTTCAGTCCTTCACACAGCTGTTCTTTCTCCTAGAACAGCTTTTCCCTTCACCTCTGTGTTTAGAATTTATTACAGTGGTGAAGTTTAGAGTCATAGATCCTGATTCTGCCACATGCAAGGGGTTATGGGGCCTCTGAAATGTTATTTCACCCTTTGGAACCTCGGCTTTCTTATTTGTAAAGCAAGAATTTTAATAGTATTGGGTCTGAAGGCATACGGTTGATAGAACCTAACTCATGAGTTTATTTACTTTAAACCTATGCAAAGTAGCTTCAGTAACTTTTTGAGCTTCAACTTTCTTACCAATAGATGAGGAGCAATGACACCTTATAAAATTGTGAAGATGATAGGTATGATCACTGTGAAAATATTTTGTAAAACACAGTGTTCTGTTATGATTATTATTATTAATTTTTAAATTTTAAGTGCCCAATATATCATACTAGCCACATAGTATGGGCTTAGAAATAATTATGGATAGATTTTTTTAAGCTTTAAGCAAAAAGCTTTTTCTACAATAAACTGTTAGATTAAACTCTGTTCCCCTCAGCAGGTAATGTATCATGTTATGGTGTGAATTTGTTGTCCATTTACTGATGTCCCTAGATGTTAACAGCACCTGTTGGGAGGAAATCCAGTATTGGTCAGTTTGGGGACCCTACCCCTCCTTTAAAATTGTACAAGACCCCTAATAATTATATAATTTGGTAAAAGTGAGGAAGATCTGATGTTCATTCCATTAGGTCACTGCTGAGATGCTTATTGTCCAAGTCTACGTGGTCCAGATGAAGATCAGTGAGTCAGTGAGCAGTGTCTACACCCACTGAGGCAAACTTCACCACTGGGACCTTTGCTACCCAACCAATGGAACAGTGTGAATGCTCAGTCCCCAGGCATCCACACAGTCAACTCCATCAGGCCAGTGCACTGATCACCACAGAACCCTTCCACCCTTCAGTCCTTCTAGTCTTGATAAATCCAACTCTCTTTCCAAGGTAAACCCACATCCTTGTCTTACTCTGGCAGAGCAGATGTTTCCTTTCACTCCCCACTCATTACACTCTTGATTAGTATCAGTGGACCTGACACACTCAGAGCACAAAGAGCTGGCTCAGCATCCACAAAAGCAAAAGGAGAAGTAATCTTTGATTCTTTGTCCCTTCCTCCACACCAACAAAAAGACACTAAGTAATTAATCAATAACTCATCCATGACAATACAGAAAATTGCACTGACTCTTGCTAGGTCATCAGGATAAACCCTTCTCCAACTTTTTGATCATTCCAAGATAAGACTGGAGTCTGCAGATGTAGTTTCAGATATTCATGGCTCTCAGGTTTAAGAAATAGTGATATAAGGCAAACAAGTGATGATCTAAGCAAGCAGATGATACCAGGACCCTGATGAAATTTCTCCTCTCTCCAGAATTTCTATTTCAAACGTTCAGAAATTGATTCTTAAAATAGCTTCGTGTCTTTCTTTCTAGTCATCTTATTGAAAAGTTTTCAAATACCTGTGTGTGTGTGTTAGTCGCTCAGTCGTGCCGACTCTTGTGACCCCATGGACTGCAATCCACCAGGTTCTTCTGTCCATGAGATTTTCCAGGCAAGGATACTGGAGTGGGTTGCCATTTCCTTCTCCAGGGGATCTTCCCAACCCAGGGATTGAGCCCGGGTCTCCTGCACTGCAGGCAGATTCTTTACCGACTGAGCTACAAGGGAAGCCCTTCAAATACCTGCAATTATTTAAACACTGAATATGTTGTCTTAGTAGGAGAAAATGGTATAGAGCCTGCTATACCAGATAATTAAATGTGATTCTTTCTTTGGTTGTCATGTATTCTTTTCTTAACTCACCGCCTTCATAATCTCTGGTACCACTGCAGTTCATTAAATTCTGTTGTCTAGAGATTTGGGAATGATAAAATCAAAACTAAAGGAGAATCTCTGGTTTGCTGGGTTTAGACTATAAATACTTAAGATATCAGATTCAGGGGGAAAGGTAGTCATTTTAATAGGCATGAACATTTAAAAGCTAAAAGAGGATAGAATCCATTTAGTTCAACTCAGTATTACAAATAAGAAAAAAGGATCAAAGAGATTTTTTTGTCTCATCACATATTAAGGTAGTTATTAAATTATTTGTTTCAATACAGAAACATTTACATGACTATGAATGAATGAATGGCTAGTCTAGAATGAATGGCTGGTTCACTGTCATCTTTTAGACTGGGAAATTGGTATTTGCTACTTCTTTTGGGTCACTTTTAACTTTGAAAAAAAAAAAAGAATGTACCTAATCTTTTGAGGAGCTATTAAATTTCATTTCTGTTTTTATTTGATTTCTCTCTTTTATTTTTAAAAATTTTATTATTATTACTAGTATTATTATTATTTTATTTATTTATTTATTTTGGCTGTACTGGGCCTTCATTGCTGTGCCTGGGCTTTCTCTAGTTGCAGCAAACTAGGCCTACTCTCTAGTTACAGTGCACGGGCTTCTCATGGCTTCTCTTGTTGTGGAGCATGGGCTCTGGGGCACTCAGGCTTCAGGAGCTGTGGCAGATGGGCTTAGTTGCCTCAAAGCATGTGATTATCCCAGACCAGGGATCAAACCTGTGTCCCCTACACTAGCAGGCAGACTCCCAACCACTGGAAAAGCAGGGAAGCCCTAGTGGCTCTCTTTTAGTTACGCTTTACCTTTCTTTGTTTATCCACAAGTAAGCCAGAGTGATTGGTCCTCTTAGGCAGACTATGCTTCCATCCCATGCTCACTGAGATAAAGTCACAGTGATTTATCACAACCCTTCAAAACAAACCTAATCCAAATTATTGTCAATTAGTACAGATTTTCCTAAGTACTTATTTACAGTCATCTCCTCTCCAGCTCCCAGTGCTTCTCTCTTACAGTCCAGTCATTAGATTATCTTTTCCTGTTTTCATCCCAGTGTAGCATCTGTCAGTTCAGTTCAGTTCAGTTCAGTCCCTCAGTCGTGTCCGACTCTTTGTGACCCCATGAATCGCAGCACGCCAGGCCTCCCTGTCCATCACCATCTCTCAGAGTTCACTCAGACTCACGTTCATCGAGTCAGTGATGCCATCCAGCCATCTCATCCTCTGTCGTCCCCTTCTGCTCCTGCCCCCAATCCCTCCCAGCATCAGAGTCTTTTCCAGTGAGTCAACTCATTGCATGAGGTGGCCAAAGTACTGGAGTTTCAGCTTTAGCATCATTCTTTCCAAAGAAATCCCAGGGCTGATCTCCTTCAGAATGGACTGGTTGGATCTCCTTGCAGTCCAAGGCACTCTCAAGAGTCTTCTCCAACACCACAGTTCAAAAGCATCAGTTCTTCAGCGGTCAGCCTTCTTCACAGTCCAACTCTCACATCCATACATGACCACAGGAAAAACCATAGCCTTGACTAGACGGACCTTAGTTGGCAAAGTAATGTCTCTGCTTTTGAATATACTATCTAGGTTGGTCATAACTTTTCTTCCAAGGAGTAAGCGTCTTTTAATTTCATGGCTGCAGTCACCATCTGCAGTCAATTATTAATCTGTTGTCCCTCAGCTTCAAACTTGCTCCTTTATCTTTGTGATATTGAGACTGGGTTTCTGCAAATACTGCTATGGTTTCCTTTTAGAGGAAAGTTTCACCAGTAGGAGAAACTAGAGGGTGACCAAAAGGCAGGAGGAGGGAGAAAGAATTCACCATTTCCCTTTTTGCTTTCTACTGCTCTGTGGGTCACCCTAATATAGCTCTTTACCTAAGTAGCACAGTTGGTTCCAGAAGCAGGTATTTCCAGTTTCCAGGTTTTTCCCACCTCTTGGATCCAACTTCATATCAGGCTCCTTAGAGAGGTAACCACCAGGCAAGTAGTTCTGAAGACACTTGCTCCAAGTGTCTAAGTTTTTGAGAACCCTAATCTCTTCTCTTTGTTTCCCTAGTAGTAAAAATGAAGGTACTTCCTGAAGTTAGTATCTGTTTTATCTGTATCCCTTCCATTTCCCATTTGACCAGCTCCCTATATTAAATTGTCTGTGTTAAAACAGTTGTTGTGGTTTCTCTTTTCCTGATTGGCCTCTGACTGACACATGCTCAACATCCTTTCTGTTGTAAAGAGAGAAGTCTTTAGCCCTATAACTCCTGAGTTTCAAATCTCACATGTCACTTAGCAAAATGTTAGGGCACGTGTGTGTGTGCTAAGTTGCTTTAGTCTTTGCAACCCTGTAGATTGTAACCCGCCAGGCTCCTCTGTCCCTGGAATTCTCCAGGGAAGAATACTGGAATGGGTTACCATGCTCTCCTCCAAGGGATCTTCCCGTCCAGGGGATTGAACTCACACCTCTTAATGTCTTCTGCATTGGCAGGCAGGTTCTTTACCACTAGCGCCACCTGGGAAGTTTGTTAAGCACACATCTTCATTCATAGTTTGTCAAATACATCCCTGTTCAGGGTGATAGTTGGTAAAGGGCTTCGGTTGACCTGTTACCACCCCTTTGTGTCTCTCAGTTTCAAATGATGCACAGAAAATCTGTGCTCATAGGGAAAGAGATCAGGATAGTCTGGGTCCCAAATAGAGAAACTGAATGCTCATTATCCTTTCTTTGGCTGTCAGAAACATCATCAAAACATATCTTGGATCAGTTTTTTCATGAACTTCAGTTCAGTTCAGTCGCTCAGTCGTGTCCGACTCTTTGCGTGACCCCATGAATCGCAGCACGCCAGGCCTCCTTGTTCATTACCATCTCTCGGAGTTCACTCGGACCCACGTCCATCGAGTCCGTGATGCCATCCAGCCATCTCATCTTCTGTCGTCACCTTCTCCTCCTGCTCCCAATCCCTCCCAGCATCAGAGTCTTTTCCAGTGAGTCAACTCATTGCATGAGGTGGTCAAACTACTGGAGTTTCAGCTTTAGCATCATTCCTTCCAAAGACATCCCAGGGCTGATCTCCTTCAGAATGGACTGGTTGGATCTCCTTGCAGTCCAAGGCACTCTCAAGAGTCTTCTCCAACACCACAGTTCAAAAGCATCAATTCTTCAGCGCTCAGCCTTCTTCACAGTCCAACTCTCACATCCATACATGACCACAGGAAAAACCATAGCCTTGACTAGACGGACCTTAGTTGGCAAAGTAATGTCTCTGCTTTTGAATATAGTATCTAGATTAGTCATAACTTTTCTTCCAAGGAGTAAGCATCTTTTAATTTCATGGCTGCAGTCACCATCTGCAGTGATTTTGGAGCCCCTCAAAATAAAGTCTGACACTGTTTCCACTGTTTCCCTATCTATTTGCCGTGAAGTGATGGGACTGGATGCCATGATCTTCATTTTCTGAATGTTGAGCTTTAAGCCAACCTTTTCACTCTACTCTTTCACTTTCATCAAGAGGCTTTTAGTTCCTCTTCACTTTCTGCCATACGGGTGATGTCATCTGCATATCTGAGGTTATCGATATTTCTCCTGGCAATCTTGATTCCAGCTTGTGTTTCTTCCAGTCCAGCATTTCTCATGATGTACTCTGCATAGAAGTTAAATAAGCAGGTGACAATATACAGCCTTGACGTACTCCTTTTCCTATTTGGAATCAATCTGTTGTTCCATGTCCAGTTCTAACTGTTGCTTCCTGACCTGCATACAGATTTCTCAAGAGGCAGGTCAGGTGGTCTGGTATTCCCATCTCTTTCAGAATTTTCCACAGTTGATTGTGATTCACACAGTCAAAGGCTTTGGCATAGTCAATAAAGCAGAAATAAATGTTTTTCTGGAACTCTCTTGCTTTTTCCACGATGCAGCAGATGTTTGCAATTTGATCTCTGGTTCCTCTGCCTTTTCTAAAACCAGTTTGAACATCTGGAAGTTCACAGTTCATGTACTGCTGAAGCCTGGCTTGGAGAATTTTGAGCATTACTTTATTAGCATGTGAGATGAGTGCAATTGTGTGGTAGTTTGAGCATTCTTTGGCATTGCCTTTCTTTGGGATTGGAATGAAAACTGACCTTTTCCAGTCCTGTGGCCACTGCTGAGTTTTCCAAATTTGCTGGCATATTGAGTGCAGCACTTTCACAGCATCATCTTTCAGGATTTGAAACAGCTCAACTGGAATTCCATCATCTCCACTAGTTTTGTTCACAGCAATGCTTTCTAAGGCCCACTTGACTTCACATTACAAGATGTCTGGCTCCAGATTAGTGATCACATCATCATGATTATCTGGGTCATGAAGGTCTTTTTGTACAGTTCTTCTGTGTATTCTTGCCACCTCTTCTTAATATCTTCTGCTTCTGTTAGGTCCAGACCATTTCTGTCCTTTATCGAGCCCATCTTTGCATGAAATGTTCCCTTGGTATCTTTAATTTTCTTGAAGAGATCTCTAGTCTTTCCCATTCTGTTGTTTTCCTCTATTTCTTTGCATTGATCACTGAAGAAGGCTTTCTTATCTCTTCTTGCTATGCTTTGGAACTCTGCATTTAGATGCTTATATCTTTCCTTTTCTCCTTTGCTTTTCGCCTCTCTTCTTTTCACAGCTATGTGTAAGGCCTCCCCCAGACAGCCTTGCAGAAAAGCCTGTCATCTGGGTTACCCAGAGGATCACAGATTGAAGCTCCCCCATAGAGAAGAAAGAGATATAATCCCAAAAAGTAGCTCAAGCTCTGACATTGTTTGAAGACAATTTTGTATGAATTAAAAGCTACAGCCTGAGAATTACAGGACCAAAGCACCCATTCTGAGCAGCCCAGGGAATGAAATGGAAAAGAAGTAGGTGATCTGTGGCACTTAGGTCTAGAAACGTGTCCAATAGGTTTAAAACTCTCCAGAAGATAATTTTGGAGGGGAAACACAGTAAAGAATTTTTAAGTATTTCTATGTCATTATTATTGACATGGATAATTAGGGTTTGTTTAAATGTCTAACATAAATTACCATGTTGATAGCTTTTAAATTATTTTTCTTAGACTCATTTTTTTCACTCTAAGTTTGATAACTGGCAACAAAGCTTTAAAGGTAAAATATGATGCTTCATGAATGTTGACTTGAGCTCCTGAATATTTTATTAACAGCCGCTTCATTTAGTAAAATTAATAAGAGAAAAGAACCAGCTAATCAACTGTAGTACCCTGTATATCATTTAAATAAAGCTATTATGTATTAATTAAATAATCTGTATGGTTTTCTAAATGACATCAATCATACAGTGCATTTTTTACATTTGATAACTGGTCTCTGGGGGTAGTTTTTTAGTTAGTAGAAGAAAAACACAGGAAAATAAAAGGTATGGACAAGTCAGAAAGTTACAATTAAAAGACCATCTTTCTTGAACAAATCCTTATATTAAGTGTTTAATTTATTTATTAACTTATGCCCACATACCTATATCTGAAAAGAATTTGAGACAACAGATAAAATACATAAACTTAAATGGGATAAATTAGATAAAAAGTCAAAGTGAAGGGGAGTATGGGAGGAAGAGTAAAATAAAGCCAAAGTAAAATTTCCAAAAGTTCTTACACAGCTACTGAAGGTCAGGAACAGATTTAGCTTTGAGTTTCCTAGCCACCAAAGCAAAGAAAGAAATTAATAAAATACATGAATAGAGTACACATTCAAAGCCTGCTTGTTGCACAAAACAAGCATAGTTTTTTTCTGATATTATGGCTTTTTTTTTCTATGGATATTTATGAAGGGTTGATAGTTAGGTGTGTTGTATATGATGTTCTCAACATCATCCCCAGAGTAAATATACCTGTGAGTTCTCTCTCTCTCTTTTTTTTTATTAAAAAAATTATTTATTTTAATTGGAGGCTAATTACTTTACAATATTGTAATGGTTTTTGCCATACATCAACATGAATCAGCCACAGATGCACATGTGTTCCCCATCCAGAACTGCCCTCCCACTTCCTTCCCCATATCATCCCTCAGGGTCATCCCAGTGCACCAGTCCTGAGCACCCTGTCTCATGCATCAAACCTGGTCTGGCGATCCACTTCACATATGATAATATACACGTTTCAACACTACCCTTCCAAATCATCCCACCCTCGCGTTCTGCCACAGAGTCCAAAGGACTGTTATTTACATCTGTGTCTCTTTTGCTGTCTTATACATAGGGTCATCATTACCATCTTTCTAAACTCCATATATATGAGTTAGTATACTGTATTGATGTTTTTCTTTCTGACTCACTTCACTCTGTATAATCAGCTCCAGCTTCATCCACCTCGTTAGAACTGATTCAAATGCCTTCTTTATAATGGCTGAGTAATATTCCATTGTGTATATGTACCACAGCTTTCTTATCCATTCATCTGCTGATGGATATCTAGGTTGCTTCCATGCCCTGGCTATTGTAAACAGTGCTGCAATGAACATGGGGGTGCACGTGTCTCTTTCAATTCTGGTTTCTTCAGTGTGTATGCCCAGCAGTGGGATTGCTGGGTCGTATGGCAGTTCTAGTTCCAGTTTTTAAAGAATCTCCACACTGTTCTCCATAGTGGATGTACTAGTTTGCATTCCCACCAACTGTGTAAGAAGGTTCCCTTTTCTCCACACACTCTACAGCATTTATTATTTGTAGACTTTTTGATCGCAGCCATTCTGACTGGCGTGAGATGGTACCTCATTGTGGTTTTGATTTGCATTTCTCTGATAATGAGTGATGTTGAGGATCTTTTCATGTGTTTGTTAGCCATCTGTACATCTTCTTTGGAGAAGTGTCTGTTTAGCTCTTTGGCCCATTTTTTGATTGGGTCGTTTATTTTTCTGGAATTGAGCTGCATAAGTTGCTTATATATTTTTGAGATTAATTCTTTGTCAGTTGCTTCATTTGCTATTATTTTCTCCCATTCTGAAGGCTGTCTTTTTACCTTGCTTATAGTTTCCTTTGTTGTGCAAAAGCTTTTAAGTTTAATTAGGTCCCATTTGCTTATTTTTGCTTTCATTTCCATTACTCTGGAAGGTGGGTCATAGAGGATCCTGCTGTGATTTGTGTCAGAGAGTGTTTTTCCTATGTTTTTCTCTAGGAGTTTTATAGTTTCTGGTCTTATGTTTAGATCTTTAATCCATTTTGAGTTTATTTTTGTGAATGGAGAAGGAAATGGCAACCCACTCCAGTATTCTTGCCTGGAGAATCTCATGGACGGAGGAGCCTGGTAGGCTACAGTCCATGGGGTCGCAAAGAGTCGGACACGACTGAGCGACTTCACTTTCTTTCACTTTCTTTCTATGGTGTTAGAAAGTGTTTTTAGTTTCATTCTTTTACAAGTGGTTGACCAGTATTTCCAGCACCACTTGTTAAAGAGATTGTCTTATCTCCTCTGTATATTCTTGTCTCCTTTGTCAAAGATAAGGTGTCCAGAAGTGTGTGGATTTATCTTTGGGCTTTCTATTTCATTCCATTGATCTAGATTTCTGTCTTAGTGCCAGTACCATACTGTCTTGATGACTGTTGCTTTGTAGTATAGCCTGAAGTCAGGCAGGTTAATTCCTCCAGTTCCATTCTTCTTTCTCAAGATTGCTTTGGCTATTCAAGATTTTTGTATTTCCACACAAATTGTGAAATTATTTGTTCTAATTCTCTGAAAAATACCATTGGTAGCTTGATAGGGATTGCATTGATTCTATAGATTACTTTGAGTAGTATACTCATTTTCACTATATTGATTCTTCTGATCCTTGAATATGGTATATTTCTCCATCTATTTGTGGCATCTTTATTTCTTTCATTAGTGTTTTATAGTTTTCTATATATAGGTCTTTTGCTTCTTTAGGTAGATATATTCCTAAGTATTTTATTCTTTTTGTTGCAATTGTGAATGGAATTGTTTCCTTAATTTCTCTTTCTGTTTTCTAATTGTTAGTGTATAGGAATGCAAGGGATTTCTGTGTGTTGATTTTATATCCTGCAGTGTTACTATATTCATTGATTAGCTCTAGTAATTTTCTGGTGGAGTCTTTAGGATTTTCAGGGTAGAGGATCATGTCATCTGCAAACAGTGAGAGTTGTATTTCTTCTTTTCCAACCTGGATTCCTTTTATTTCTTTTTCTTCTCTGGTTGCTGTGGCTAAAACTTCCAAAACTATGTTGAATAGTAGTGGTGAGAGTGGGCACCCTTGTCTTGTTCCTGACTTTAGGGAAATGTTTTCAATTTTTCAGCATTGAGGATAATGTTTGCTGTGGGTTTATGATATATGGCTTTTATTACGTTGAGGTATGTGCCTTCTATTCCTGCTTTCTGGATGGTTTTTTATTATAAATGGATGTTGAATTTTGTCAAACGTTTTTCTGCACCTATTGAGATAATCATGTGATTTTTATATTTCAATTTGTTAATATGATATATCATATTGATTGATTTGTGGATATTAAAGAATCCTTGCATCTCTGGAATAAAGCCCACTTGGCCATGATGTATGATCTTTTTAATATGTTGTTGGATTCTCTTTGCTAGAATTTTGTTAAGGATTTTTGCATCTATGTTCATTAGTGATATTGGCCTGTAGTTCTCTTTTTTTGTGGCATCTTTAACTGGTTTTGGTATTAGGGTGATGATGGCCTTATAGAATGAGTTTGGAAGTTTACCCTTATCTATAATTTTCCGGAAGAATTTGAGTAGGATAGGTGTTAGAACTTCTCTAAATTTTTGGTAGAATTCAGCTGTGAAGCCGTCTGGTCTTGAGCTTTTGTTTGCTGGAAGATTTCTGATTACAGTTTCAATTTCCATGCTTGTGATGGGTCTGTTAAGATTTTCTATTTCTTCCTGGTTCAGTTTTGGAAAGTTATACTTTTCTAAGAATTTGTCCATTTCTTCCTAGTTGTCCATTTTCTTGGCATATAGTTGCTGATAGTAGTCTCTCATGATCCTTTGTATTTCTATGTGGTCTGTTGTGATTCCTCCATTTTCATTTGTAATTTTGTTAACTTGATTCTTCTCCCTTTCTTTCTTGATGCGTCTGGCTAATGGTTTGTCTATTTTATTATCTTCTGAAAGAACCAGCTTTTAGCTCTGTTGATTTTTGCTATGGTCTCCTTCGTTTCTTTTTCATTTATTTCTGCCCTAATTTTTATGAGTTCTTTCCTTCTACCAACCCTGGGGTTCTTCATTTCTTCCTTTTCTAGTTGCTTTAGGTGTATTTATTTGACTTTTCTCTTGTTTCTTGAGGTAAGCTTGTATTGCTATGAACCTTCACCTTAGCACTGCTTTTACTGAGTACCATAGGACAGGCATTAGTTTCTACTCTGTCACCCACACTGAACATAACTAGATACTATCCTGTTCCTTAATTGTTTATTATAAATTGTATTTTTCTAGAGATGTAAATCTTTGTAAATACTGTAAGTGTGTGTGTGTGTGTGTGTGTGTGTGTGTGTGTGTGTGTATATATGTATATATATATATATATGACAAAGCAACTCCCAGAATTTCCTTCATCTTCCAGACTTTGGTCCCCATATGGTGTCCCTGTGATTGATGGTGGTGCTGTGGCTTCCCCAGTGACTTCACAGGCAGGGGACAGAGGCAGGTGGGGGTGACAAGGCAAAGGGCAAATCTGGAGGGGTGCAGAGTGGACTGCTTCTGTTCATATATGTGAGCATGCAGAGGAAGCCTTTGGGGATTACTAGAGACACCTGATGGAGAAGGCAATAGCACCCCACTACAGTACTCTTGCCTGGAAAATCCCATGGATGGAGAAGCCTGGAAGACTGCAGTCCATGGGGTCGCTGAGGGTCGGACACGACTGAGTGACTTCACTTTCATATTTCACTTTCTTGCATTGGAGAAGGAAATGGCAGCCCACTCCAGTGTTCTTACCTGGAGAATCTCAGGGACAGGGGAGCCTGGTGGGCTGCCATCTATGGAGTCGCACAGAGTCGGACATGACTGAAGTGACTTAGCAGTAGCATAAGTTTTGGAGTGGCAGCTGGGAAGAGCTACCCAACGCCCAAACAGCAGTGGCTGTGCAGGCACAGGAGGGCCTAGAGGAGCTACTCCACGTTCAAGGTCAGAAGGGGTGGCTGTGAGGAGATACGCCTCGTCCAAGGTAAGAAGCAGCGGCTGCACTTTGCTGGAGGAGGCATGAAGAGATACCTCACCCCCAAGGCAAGAGAAACCCAAGTAAGATGGTAGGTGTTGTAAGAGGACATCAGAGGGCAGACACACTGAAACCATAATCACAGAAAACTAGTCAGTCTAATCACACTAGGACCACAGTCTTGTCTAACTCAATGAAACTAAGCCATGCTGTGTGGGGCAACCCAACACGGGTGGGTCATGGTGGAGAGGACTGACAGAATGTGGTCCACTGGAGAAGGGAATGACAAACCACTTCCAGTATTCTTGCCTTGAGAACCCCATGAACAGTATGAAAAGGCAAAATGATAGGATACTGAAAGAGGAACTCCCCCAGGTCAGTAGGTGCCCAATATGCTTCTAGAGATCAGTGGAGAAAGAACTCCAGGAAGAATAAAGGGATGGAGCCAAAGCAAAAATACCCAGTTGTAGATGTGACTGGTGATAGAAGCAAGGTCTGATGCTGTAAAGAGCAATTTTGCATAGAGACATGGAATGTAGGATCTATGAATCAAGGCAAATTGGAAGTAGTCATACATGTGATAATAAGAATGAATGTCGACATTCTAGGAATCAGCGAACTAAAATGGCCTGGAATGGGTGAATTTAACTCTGATGACCATTATATCTACTACTGCAGGCAGGAATCCCTCAGAAGAAATGGAGTAGCCATCATGGTCAACAAGAGTCCGAAATGCAGTACTTGGATGCAATCTCAAAAACGACAGAATGATCTCTGTTCGTTTCCAAGGCAAACCATTCAATATCACAGTAATCCAAGTCTATGCCCCAACCAGTAATGCTGAAGAAGCTGAAGTTGAACAGTTCTATGAAGACCTACAAGACCTTTTAGAACTAACACCCAAAAAAGATGTCCTTTTCATTATAGAGGACTGGAATGTAAAAGTAGGATGTCAAGAAACACCTGGAGTAACAGGCAAATTTGGCCTTGGAATGCAGAATGAAGCAGGGCAAAGACTGATAGAGTTCTGCCAAGAGAACGCACTGGTTATAGCAAACACCCTCTTCCAACAACACAAGAAAAGACTCTATACATGGACATCACCGGATGGTCAACACTGAAATCAGATTGATTATATTCTATGCAGCCAAAGATGGAGAAGCTCTATACAGTCAGCAAAAACAAGATCAGCTCAGATCATGAACTCCTTATTACTAAAATCAGACTTAAATTGAAGAAAGTAGGGAAAACCACTAGACCATTCAGGTATGACCTAAATCAAATCCCTTATGATTATACAGTAGAAGTGAGAAATAGATATAAGTGCCTAGATCTGATAGATAGAGTGCCTCATGAACTATGGATGGAGGTTCATGACATTGTACAGGAGGCAGGGATCAAGACCATCCCTGTGGAAAAGAAATGCTAAAACAGCAAAATGGCTGTCTGAGGAGGTCTTACATATAGCTGTGAAAAGAAAAGAAGTGAAAAGCAAAGGAGAAAAAGAAAGATATAAGCATCTGAATGCAGAGTTCTAAAGAATAGCAAGAAGAGATAAGAAAGCCTTCCTCAGTGATCAATGCAAAGAAATAGAGGAAAAGAACAGAATGGGAAAGACTAGCGATCTCTTCAAGAAAATTAGAGATACAAAGGGAACATTTCATGGAAAGATGGGCTCAAAAGGACAGGAATGGTCTGGACCTAACAGAGCAGAAGATATTAAGAAGAAGTGGCAAGAATACACAGAAGAAGTGTACAGAGAAGATCTTCACGACCAAGATAATCACGATGGTATGATGACTCACCTAGAGCCAGTCATCCTGGAATGTGAAGTCAAGTGGGCCATAGGAAGCATCACTACAAACAAAGATAGTGGAGGTGATGGAATTCTAGTAAAGCAATTTGAAATCCTAAAAGATGATCCTGTGAAAGTGGTGCACTCAGTATACTAGCAAATTTGGAAAACTCAGCAGTGGCCACAGGACTGGAAAAGGTCAGTTTTCATTCCAATCCCAAAGAAAGGCAATACCAAAAATGCTCAAACTACTGCACAGTTGCACTCATCTCATATGCTAGTAAAGTAATGCTCAAAATTCTCCAAGCCAGGCTTCAGCAGTACATGAACCGTGAACTTCCAGATGTTCAAGCTGGTTTTAGAAAAGGCAGAGGAACCAAAGATCAAATTGTCAACATCTGCTGGATCATGGGGAAAAAAAGAGAGTTCCAGAAAAACATTTATTTCTGCTTTATTGACTATGCCAAAGCCTTTGACTGTGTGGGTCACAATAAACTGTGGAAAATTCTGAAAGAGATGGGAATAACCAGACCACCTGACCTGCCTCTTGAGAAACCTATATGCAGGTCAAGAAGCAACAGTTAGAACTGGACATGGAACAACAGACTGGTTCCAAATAGGAAAAGGAGTACGTCAAGGCTGTATATTGTCACCCTGCTTATTTAACTTGCACACAGAGTACACCATGAGAAACATTGGACTGGAGGAAACACAAGCTGGAATCAAGATTGCCAGGAGAGATATCAATAACCTCAAATATGCAGATGACACCACTCTTCTGGCAGAAAGTGAAGAGGAACTAAAAAGCCTCTTGATGAAAGTGAAAGAGGAGAGTGAAAATGTTGGCTTAAAGCTCAACATTCAGAAAACTAAGATCATGGCATCTGGTCCCATCACTTTCTGGGGAAACAGTGGAAAGAGTGGCAGACTTTATTTTTGGGGTCCAAAATCAGTGCAGTTGGTGACTGCAGCCATGAAATTAAAAGACATTTTCTCCTTAGAAGGAAAGTTATGACCAATCTAGATAGCATATTGAAAAGGAGACATATTACTTTGCCAACAAAGGTCCGTCTAGTTAAGGTTATAGTTTTTCCAGTGGTCATGTATGGATGTGAGAGTTGGACTGTGAAGAAAGCTGAGCACCGAAGAATTGATGCTTTTGAACTGTGGTGTTGGAGAAGACTCTTGAGAGTCCCTTGGACTGCAAGGAGATCCATCCAGTCCATTCTAAAGGAGATCAGCCCTGAGTGTTCATTGGAAGGACTGATGCTAAAGCTGAAACGCCAGTACTTTGGCCACCTCATGCGAAGAGTGGACTCATTGAAAAAGACTCTGATGCTGGGGGGTATTGGGGGCAGGAGGAGAAGGGGACGACAGAGGATGAGATGGCTGGATGGCATCACCGACTCGATGGATGTACGTTTGAATGAACTCCAGGAGTTGGTAATGGTCAGGGAGGCCTGGTGTACTGCGATTCATGGGGTCGCAAAGAGTTGGACATTGCTGAGTGACTGAACTGAACTGAACTGAACTGATAGGTTTTGCGTTGTTGTATTTTCATTTTTATTCATATATATGCATATTTTTATTTCCTTTTTTATTTCTTCTGTGATTTGTTGGTTACTCAGAAGCGTGTTGTTTAGCCTCCACATGTTTGTATTTTTAATAGTTTTTCTTTCCTGTCAGTTCAATTCAGTTCAGTCATACAGTTGTGTCTGACTCTTGTGACCCCATGAATTGCAGCAGGCCAGGCCTCCCTGTCCATTACCAACTCCCAGAGTTCACTCAGACTCATGTCCATTGAGTCAGTGATGCCATCCAGGCATCTCATCCTTTGTCATCCCCTTCTCCTTCTGCCCTCAATCCCTCCCAGCATCAGAGTCTTTTCCAATGAGTCAACTCTTTGCATGAGGTGGCCAAAGTATTGGAGTTTCAGCTTTAGCATCAGTCCTTCCAATGAACACCCAGGACTTATCTTCTTTAGAATAGACTGGTTGGATCTCCTTGCAGTCCAAGGGACTCTCTAGAGTCTTTTCCAACACCACAGTTCAAAAGCATCAATTCTTCGGCGTTCAGCTTTCTTCACACTGCAACTCTCATATCTATACATGACCACTGGAAAAACCATAGCCTTGACTCGACAGACCTTTTTGGCAAAGTAATTTTTGCTTTTCAATATGCTATCTAGGTTGGTCATAACTTTCCTTTCAAGGAGTAAGTGTCTCTTAATTTCATGGCTGCAATCACCATCTGCAGTGATTTTGAAGCCCCCAAAATGAAGTGAGACACTGTTTCCACTTTTCCCCATTTATTTGCCATGATGTGATGAGACCAGATGCCATGATCTTCGTTTTCTGAATGTTGAGCTTTAAAAGGCCAACTTTTTCACTCTCCTCTTTCACTTTCATCAAGAGGTTTTTAGTTCCTCTTCACTTTCTGCCAGAAGGGTGATGTCATCTGCATATCTGAGGTTTTTGATATCTCTCCTGGCAATCTTGATTCCAGCTTCTGCTTCTTCCAGCCCAGCATTTCTCATGATGTACTCTGCATAGAAGTTAAATAAGCAGAGTGACAATATACAGCCTTGACGTACTCCTTTTCTTATTTGGAACCAGTCTGTTGTTCCATGTCCAGTTCTAACGGTTGCTTCTTGACCTGCATATAGGTTTCTCAAGAGGCAGGTCAGGTGGTCTGGTATTCCCCTCTGTTTCAGAATTTTCCACAGTTTATTGTAACCCACACAGTCAAAGGCTTTGGCATAGTCAATAAAGCAGAAATAGATCTTTTCTGGAACTCTCTTCATTTTTCCATGATCTAGTGGATGTTGACAATTTGATCTTTGGTTCCTCTGCCTTTTCTAAAACCAGCTCAAACATCCTTTTTCCTGTAGTTGACATCTGATCTTACCACATAGTTTTCAGAAAAGATGCTTGAAATGATTTCAATGTTTTTCAGTTTACCAAGGCTGGATTTATGGCCCAGGGTATGATCTATCCTGGAGAAGTTTCCGTGTGCACTTGAGAAAAAAGGTGAAATTCATTGTTTTGGGTTGAAATGTCCTATAGTTATCAATTAGGTCAATGTGGTCCATTGTATCGTTTAAAGTTTTTGTTTCCTTGCTAATTTTCTGTTTAGTTGATCTATAGATAGGTGTCAGTGGAGTATTAAAGTCTCCCAATATTATTGTGTTACTGTTAATTTCCCCTTTCATACTTGTTAGCATTTGTCTTACATATTGTGGTGCTTTTATGTTGGGTGCATATATATTTATTACTGTTATGTCTTCTTGGATTGACCCTTTCATCATTATGTAGTGTCTTTCTTTGTCTCTTTTCACAGCCTTTATTTCAAAGTCTATTTTATCTGATATGAGTATTGCTACTCCTGCTTTCTTTTGGTCTCCATTTGCATGAAATATCTTTTTCCAGCCCTTCACTTTCAGTCTGTATGTGTCCCTTGTTTTGAGGTGGGTCTTGTCACGCGAGTGTATGTTCCCCGGTTCTTTGTCTCGTTACAATAAAGATTTGGAGCAATGGACATTAAAGCCCTCAGCATGTCACAGCTCTCAGGTCTTGGACAAACCGTGTTACAGCTCTTAGGCAAATTCAGTGTTACAGCTCTATTTTATTTAGAAGATAGCAGGAGAATTGGGGAGAGAGAGAGAGAAAGAGCACACGCACGTGGGAGAGGAAGAGAAAGAGAGAGAGAGAGAGAAAGAGCGCACGAATGCAGGAGAAAAAGAGAGAGACACACACACACACACATGCAAGCATGCACGCACACAAGAGAGAGTGAGAGAGACAGAGACAGAGAGCACTTTGGCTCTTCCTTTTATATGTTTTCTTCCACCTGGGCCCACCCAATGCAAATTGGGCTTAGCCAGGAGTGCTGTTTGTTCTACCTGAAGTCTTCACTCTGGTCCTTGGACCTTCCTTTGACCTTCCTTGTTTTTTAGCCACTGCCATTTTGGACTCCATTTCCCTATTCTCCCTACCTAACAGTCTCTTGTAGACAGAATATATAGGGGTTTTGTTTTTGTATCCATTCAGCCAGTCTTTGTCTTCTGGCTGGGGCATTCAACTTATTTACATTTAGGGTAATTATTGATAAGTATGATCCCATTGCCATTTACTTTGTTGTTTTGGGTTTGAGTTTATAAACCTTTTCTGTGTTTCCTGTCTAGAAAAGATTATTTAGCATTTGCTGAAGAGCTAGTTTGGTTGTGCTGAATTCTCTCAGCTTTTGCTTGTCTGTAAAGCTTTTGATTTCTCCATATTTGAATGAGATCCTTACTGGGTACAGTAATCTGGGTTGTAGGTTTTTCTCTTTCATCACTTTAAGTATGCCCTGCATTTCCCTTCTGACCTGAAGAGTTTCTACTGAAAGATTAGCTGTTATCCTTAGGGGAATCTCCTTATGTGTTATTTGTTGCTTTTCCTTGCTGCTTTTAATATTTGTTCTTTGTGTTTGATTATTTATTTGATTAACATGTGTTTTGGGGTGCTTTGCCTTGGGTTTATCCTGTTTTGGACTCTCTGGGTTTTTGGACTTGGGTGGCTATTTCCTCTCCCATTTTAGGGAAGTTTTCAACTGTTATCTCCTTAAGTATTTTCTCATGACCTTTCTTTTTGTCTTCTTCAGGGACTCCTATGATTCAAGTGTTGAGGCATTTGACATTGTCCCAGATGTCTCTGAGGTTGTCCTCATTTCTTTTAATTCTTTTTTTCCTCTTTGCTTCATTTATTTCCACTATTCTTTCACCTCATTTATCCTATCTTCTGCCTCAGTTATTCTACTTTTGGTTCCCTCCAGAGTGATTTTGATCTCAGTTATTGCATTATTTATTATTGACTGACTCTTTTTTATTTCGTCTATGACCTTGTTAAACATTTCTTGCATTCTCTCAATCCTTGTCTCCAGACTATTTATCTGTAACTCCATTTTGTTTTCAAGATTTTGGATCATTTTTACTATCATTATTCTTCATTATTCTGAATTCTTTTTCAGGTAGACTCCCTATCTCCTCCTCTTTGGTTTGGTTTGGTGGGCATGTATCATGTTCCTTTACCTTCTGAATATTTCTTAGTCTTTTCATCTTGTTTAGATTGCTATGTTTGGGCTGGCCTTTCTGTAGGCTGGAAGTTTGTGATTCCTCTTTATTCTAGGAGGTTCCTCCCTGTGGGTGGCATTGGATGAGTGGCTTGTCAAGGTTTCCTGGTTAGGGAAGCTTGTGGCAGTGTTCTGATGGGTAGAGCTGGATCTCTTCTCTCTGGAGTGTGATGAAGTGTCCAGTAGCGAGTTTTGAGGTGTCTGTGGGTTTGGTGTGACTTTGGGCAGCCTGTATATTAACGCTCAGGACAATGTTCCTGCATTGCTGGAGAATTAGCCTGGTATGTCTTGCTCTGGAACTTGTTGGCTCTTGAGTGGAGCTTGGTTTAGTGTCGGTATGGAGGCTTTTGGATGAGCTCTTGTCGATTAATGTTCCCTGTAGTCAGGAGTTTTCTGGTCTTCTCAAGTTTTGGATTTAAGTCTCCTGCCTCTGGTTTTCAGTCACATTCTTACAGTAGTCTCAAGATTTCTCCATCCATACAGCACAGATGGTAAAACATCTGGGTTAATGGAGAAAAGATTCTCCACAGTGAGGGACAAGCAGAGAGGGTCACAGAGTTACATGGAGAAGAGAAGAGGGAGAAGGGAGATAGAGGTGACCAGGAGGAAAAGAGGGGGAATCAAAAGGGGAGAGAGCAATCTAGCTAGTAATCAATTCCCTATGTGCGCTCCACAGCCTGGAACACCCAGAGAGGTTCACAGAGTTACACAGAGAAGAGAAGAGGGAGGAAGGAGGTAGACATGACCAGGAGGAGAAGACAGGGAGTCAAAAGGAGAGAGACAAGTCTAGTTAGTAACCAGTTCACTAAGTGTTCTCCACAGCCTGGAATACCCAAAGAGATTCACAGAGCTGGGTAGAGAAGAGAGGGGGAGGGAGGAGACAGAGGTGACCTGGTGGAGAAAAAGGAGAGTCAAAAGAGGGAGAGGGAAATCAAGCCAGTAATCACCCTCCTAAGTAAAAATGAGTACTGAAGATTGGATTCTTAAAGGTACAAAATTGATAACAAATACCAAAAAGCAAAGATTAAAAATCTAGGTAAATGTTAGACTCTCAAAAATACAATATTTTAAAAAATCATAAAAATTATAAAAGTATATATGAAACTTCCTTTAAAAATAGGGTCTTTTTTTTGGCAAGGTAATAGTAGTTATAAAAATGAAAATTAAAGGAGTAATAAAGGACTTAAAATTTTAAAAATTTTTAATTAAAAGAATGATAATACATTTGGAGGCTGAACAACACCCTTCTGAATAATCAACAAATCACAGAAGAAATCAAAAAAGAAATCAAATTATGCATCGAAATGAACGAAAATGAAAACACAACTACACAGAACCTATGGGACACTATAAAAGCAGTGCTAAGAGGAAAGTTCATAGCCATACAGGCGTACCTCAAGAAACAAGAAAGAAGCCAAATAAATAACCTAACTCTACACCTAAAGCAACTAGAAAAGGAAGAAATAGAGAACCCCAGAGTTAGTAGAAGGAAAGAAATCCTAAAAATTAGGGCAGAAATAAATGCAAAAGAAACAAAAGAGACCATAGCAAAAATCAACAAAGCAAAAAGCTGGTTCTTTGAAAGGATAAATAAAATTGACAAACCATTAGCCAGACTCATCAAAAAACAAAGAGAAAAAAATCAAATCAATAAAATTAGAAATGAAAATGGAGAGATCACGACAGACAACTCAGAAATACAAAGAATCATAAGAGACTACTATCAGCAATTATATGCCAATAAAATGGACAACTTGGAAGAAATGGACAAATTCTTAGAAAAGTACAATTTTCCAAAACTAAACCAGGAAGAAATAGAAAATCTTAACAGACCCATCACAAGCATGGAAATTGAAACTGTAATCAGAAATCTTTCAGCAAACAAAAGCCCAGGTCCAGACAGCTTCACAGCTGAATTCTACCAAAAATTTCAAGAGCTAACACCTATCTTACTGAAGCTATTCCAGAAAATTGCAGAGGAAGGTAAACTTCCAAACTCATTCTATGAGGCCACCATCACCCTAATACCAAAACCTGACAAAGACACCACAAAAAAAGAAAATTACAGGCCAATATCACTGATGAACATAGATGCAAAAATCCTTAACAAAATCCTCGCAATCAGAATCCAGCAACACATTAAAAAGATCATACACCATGACCAAGTGGGCTTTATCCCAGGGATGCAAGGATTCTTCAATATCCGCAAATCAATCAATGTAATTCATCACATTAACAAACTGAAAAATAAAAATCATATGATTATTTCAATAGATGCAGAAAAAGCCTTTGACAAAATTCAACATCCATTTATGATAAAAACGCTCCAGAAAGCAGGAATAGAAGGAACATACCTCAACATAATAAAAGCTATATATGACAAACCCACAGCTAACATTATCCTCAATGCTGAAAAATTGAAACCATTTTCCCTAAAGTCAGGAACAAGACAAGGGTGTCCACTCTCACCACTACTATTCAATATCGTACTGGAAGTTTTGGCCACAGCAATCAGAGCAGAAAAAGAAATAAAAGGAATCCAAATTGGAAAAGAAGAAGTAAAACTCTCACTGTTTGCGGACGACATGATCCTCTATATAGAAAATCCTAAAGACTCGACCAGAAAACTACTAGAGCTAATCAACGAATATAGTAAAGTTGCAGGATATGAAATCAACACTCAGAAATCCCTTGCATTCCTATACACTAATAATGAGAAAGTAGAAAAAGAAGTCAAGGAAACAATCCCATTCACCATTGCAACGAAAAGAATAAAATACTTAAGAATATACCTACCTAAGGAAACTAAAGACCTATATATAGAAAACTATAAAACACTGATGAAAGAAATCAAAGAGGTCACTAATAGATGGAGAAATATACCATGCTCATGGGTTGGAAGAATCAATATAGTGAAAATGAGTATACTACCCAAAGCAATCTACAGATTCAATGCAATTCCTATCAAGTTACCAGCAGTATTTTTACAGAACTAGATAAAATAATCTCAAGATTTATATGGAAATACAAAAAAACCTCGAATAGCCAAAGCAATCTTGAGAAAGAAGAATGGAACTGGAGGAATCAACCTGCCTGACTTCAGGCTCTACTACAAAGCCACAGTCATTAAGACAGTATGGTACTGGCACAAAGACAGAAATATAGATCAATGGAACAAAATAGAAAGCCCTGAGATAAACCCACACACCTATGGACACCTTATCTTCGACAAAGGAGACAAGAATATACAATGGAGTAAAGACAGTCTCTTTAACAGGTGGTGCTGGGAAAACTGGTCAACCACTTGTAAAAGAATGAAACTAGATCTCTTTCTAACACCATACACAAAAATAAACTCAAAATGGATTAAAGATCTAAATGTAAGACCAGAAACTATAAAACTCCTAGAGGAAAACATAGGCAAAACACTCTCCGACATAAATCACAGCAGGATCCTCTACGATCCACCTCCCAATATACTGGAAATAAAAGCAAAAATAAACAAATGGGATCTAATTAAAATTAAAAGCTTCTGCACAACAAAGGAAACTATAAGCAAGGTGAAAAGACAGCCTTCTGAATGGGAGAAAACAATAGCAAATGAAACAACTGACAAACAACTAATCTCAAAGATATACAAGCAACTTATGCAGCTCAACTCCAGAAAAATAAACGAACCAATAAAAAAATGGGCCAAAGAACTAAATAGGCATTTCTCCAAAGAAGACATACGGATGGCTAACAAACACATGAAAAGATGCTCAACATCACTTATTATCAGAGAAATGCAAATCAAGACCACAATGAGGTATCATTTCACACCAGTCAGAATGGCTGCTATCCAAAAGTCTACAAGCAACAAATGCTGGAGAGGATGTGGAGAAAAGGGAACCCTCTTACACTGCTGGTGGGAATGCAAAGTAGTACAGCCACTATGGAAAACAGTGTGGAGATTCCTTTAAAAATTGCAAATAGAACTGCCTTATGATCCAACAATCCCACTGCTGGGCATACACACCGAGGAAACCAGAATTGAAAGAGACACATGTACCCCAATGTTCATTGCAGCACTGTTTATAATAGCCAGGACATGGAAACAACCTAGATGTCCATCAGCAGATGAATGGATAAGAAAGCTGTGGTACATATACACAATGGAGTACTACTCAGCCCTTAAAAAGAATAAATTTGACTCAGTTCTAATGAGATGGATGAAATTGGAGCCGATTATACAGAGTGAAGTAAGCCAGAAAGAAAAACACCAATACAGTATACTGACACATATATATGGAATTTAGAAGGATAGTAATGAAGACCCTCTATGTGAGACAACAAAAGAGACTCAGAGGTATAGAACGGACTTTTGGACTCTGAGGGAGAGGGAGAGGGTGGGATGATTTGGGAGAACGGCATTGAAACATGTATACTATCTTGTAAGAATGAAGCGCCAGTCTATGTTCAATACAGGATGCAGGACGCATGGGGCGGGTGCACGGGATGATTCAGGGAGAGGATGTGGGGTGGGAGGTGGGAGGGGGCTTCGGCATCGGGAGATTGTGTTCACCTATGGCTGATTCGTGTCAATGTATGGCAAAACAAATACAGTATTGTAATTAAAAAAATAAATAAATTTAATATAAATAAATAAATAAACAGTAAAATATATGTAGGAATTTCTCTGGAGCTGTGGTGGCCATTGTGGGGTCAGTTCAGTTTCAGATAGTTCCTTGTTCTAGCTTATACTTCTTCTTGAGGTCTATAAGCCCCTTCCATTGTAGTCGGTGCTAACTACAGGGGTTTAATCTGTTGCACCTGTCACTTCCAAAGCAGTTCCCTCTGTTTATTTTGACTTCTTCTGTTTGCAAGTCTCTTCAGTGTCTAGTTTCCGCCCTGACAGAAGGCAGCGGAGGTGGTCACTTATTTAGGCTCACTTGTTCAGTCTTGCTGTGGGGAGGGAGCAACACTGCAAACAAATATCACTGGCATGTGTGGGGAGTGCTCATAGTGTCTGGGCTACACTGGCTTTCCCCCACTCATGGCTTGTGTTCTTTCCCAGTCTACACTACTCAAGCTCCAGGTTGCACTGGAGCTTGCAGGGGAACTGTCTAAAGCAGGCCCTGGGTTGCACACACTTCCCAGGTCTAAGCTGCTCAGGTTCAGGTTCTCGTGTACTCCACAAAGGCATAGACTTGGTTGAGCCTGCGTTTTGTGCCCTTCCCAGGTCTGAGCAGCTCAGGTGACCAAGTACTTGGCGAGCACACTCTCCCCAGGTGGGCGGTGCATCTTATCATCTCCCCCCTCCAAGCCACTCGGTTTCTTGAGTGCAAGCAGGAGTGCCATCTCAGGTGTGCCGTGTGTCTCCTCTGGGGAGCTGATCTCTGGCTGCGACCCTCCTGGCAGATGTCAGCCGTCCAGGATCCCAAGAAGACGTTAGCAACTGGGAGCCTGCTTACAATTTGGTAGAGGATGCCATCTCTAGGGCCCAGATTGCCCCTCGCCCTCCAGCTCTGGCTGTTACTTGCCTGCCTCTTGCCTCCAGCCAGGAGGGGAATGAGCCAATCCGCAGCCAACCAGCTCTCCTCTGGTATTCAATCAGTCCTTTGTTCTGTGAGCAGGTCTGGCAGTGTTTAGGTTAGAACTTTTCTCAGGAAAGTTCTCCCTCTCCCTCCCTTCTTTCTTTCTTTCTTTTCTTTTCTTTTTTTTTTTTTTCCCTCTCTCTGGCCATGCCATGGTCTGGGTTGCTATCTCAAGTTAGTTCCCTCAGATTGCCCTCGAGGCATTCAGGCCAGTCCTTACCCTAAGCAACGCAGCCGGGCCTCCCTGTTCAGACCCTGCTTGCTGGTTGCAAATGCGAGTGTCTGGGCTGGGAGTTGTGGTTAGGTATGTAATCTGTGGGATTTATTTATTTATTTTTTCTTCCTGGTTATGTTGCCCTCTGAGAATCCAAAATTCCCCACAGACCCGCTGGTGAGAGGGGTTCCTGGTATTTGGAAACTTCTCCTCTTTCATGACTCCCTCCCTGGGATGGGTCTCCATCCCTAATTTTTTATCTTTTATCTTTTATATTTTGTTCTACCTTCTTTCGAAAACAATGGGCTGCCTTTCTGGGTGCCTGGTGTCCTCTGCCAGCATTCAGAAGTTGCTTTGTGGAATTTGCTCCGCATTCAAATGATCTTTCAACGAATTTGTGGGGGAGAAAGTGGTCTCCCCATCCTATTCCTCCACCATCTTAGGACAACCCCCCCACTAGTAAGTTCTTATTGTGTGTGTGTCTTTATTATTGAGTCTTGTGAAAGTGAAAGTGTTACATCAAAGCTTATTTCAGTAAAAGTAACCAGGAGTGACAAGGATACTCTAAGAAAAATCTTACTGATGATCTGGCTAGATTCAGGACTGGTAAATTTAATAATACCCAGAAGGTAGTGTATTCAGTAGGCACAGGTATCATTTCTCACAAAGGAGTTTTTACTGAGAGAACTTCTCTGGAATTAAAAATTGATGGGAATAATCAGAAGGTTTGATTGATGTTGTCTAGTTTAAATTAATTTGATGAATGAGAAGCCAGCCTGAATGGATGTGGAGATGAGGTGATAGAGTTCCTATGGCTAAGTCTTGTGTGTCCCTCAGAAAATGATTATAAGATTGTGTAACCAAAGACAAATAAACTAACAAAGAACCCAGGTTCCATCTGATTGTTAGCTAAAAACCTCCCAGAGCATGTTTTTCCAGTAGCTACACAGTCATGAAAACAAAAATCTCAATAAAAGAATCCTACCATGGCTTCCACATGTCATCCTTGACCTTCTTTAATATGAGAAAAACTCATACAGGTTTGTTAGATGAAAGTCAATTAATAAAAGCTTTGGTTTTTCCAATAGTCATGTATGGATGTGAAAGTTGGACCATAAAGAAGGCTGAGTGCCAAAGAATTAATCCTTTTGAACTGTGAAGACTCTTGAGAGTCCCTTGGACTTCAAGGAGATGAAATCAGTCAATCTAAAAGAAATCAGTCCTGAATTTTCATGGGAAGGACTGATGCTGAAGCTGAAACTCCAATACTTTGGCCACCTTATGTGAAGAACTGACTCATTGGAAAACACACTGATGCTGGGAAAGATTTAAGGCAGGAGGCTAAGGGGACAACAGAAGATGACATGGTTGGATGGCATCATTGACTCGATGGACATGAGTTTGAGCAAGCTCCAGGAGTTGGTGATGGACAGGGAAGCTTGGCATGCTGTAGTCCATGGGGTTGCAAAGAGTCAGACACAACTGAGCAGCTAAACTGAACTGAACCTAATGGAAGTCGATAAAATGATTGAAGATGTCTGCCCAAAATGCAATTTGGAGTTTAAGTTATTTGTGTTTACAGTAATTAGATAATATCCATTTATTCAACAATAAAAATCAACAATCTATTAAGTATCAGCAACTGTTCTGGACTTTGAGACAGAAATGCCAGCCTTCAGGGGACTGAAATTTTTCTAGTAGAACCATATTGAGCACATAAATAGTAAAAAAAAAAAAAAAAAAAAAAAAAGTGCTATGGAAGATATTAAAGCAGCGAAAGGGGAAATAAAGTTCCAGGAATTAAAACAGGACTGCAGTTTTAATAAGAACTTTCAAGAAAGGCCTTTTATGTATATGCTTAGTCACTCAGTCCTTTAGGATAGACTAGTTGGAATATTCATTGGAAAGACTGATGCTGAAACTCCAATACTTTGGCCACCTGATGTAAAGAACTGACTCACTAGAAAAGACCCTGATGTTGGGAAAGATTGAAGCTGGGAGAAGAAGGGGCCAACAGAGGATGAGATGGTTGGATGGCATCACTGACTTGATGGACATGAGCTTGAGTAAACTCTGGGAGTTGGTGATGGACAGGGAAGCTTGGTGTGCTGCAGTCCATGGGGTTGCAAAGAGCTTGACACAACTGAGCTACTGAACTGAACAGAGTCACTCAGTCATGTCCTACTCTTTGCAACCCCATGGTCTGTACCCAGCCAGGCTCCTCTGTCAATGGGATTGCTCCAGACAAGAACACTGGAGTGGGTTACCATGCTGTCTTACATGGAATTCTCCCAACCCAGGGATTGAACCCAGGTCTCATGCATTATAAGCAGATTCTTTACCATCTGAGCCACCAGGGAAGCCTGACTCCCTAAAATATCACTAAGACAACCTGCTGATAAGACAAGCTACCTACCTTAGTTAGAAAGAGCACAGAGTCTGAGCAGTCTCAGAAGGAGGAGGGCAAAGTGGGGATATTTGATGAGACCCTGATCAGCCCCCAGGATTTCTTTGGAAGGAATGATGCTGAAGCTGAAACACCAGTACTTTGACCACCTCATGCGAAGAGTTGACTCATTGGAAAAGACTCTGATGCTGGGAGGGATTGGGGACAGGAGGAGAAGGGGATGACAGAGGATGAGATGGCTGAATGGCATCACTGACTCGATGAACATGAGTCTGGGTGAATTCCGGGAGATGGTGATGGACAGGGAGGCCTGGCGTGCTGTGATTCATGGAGTCGCGAAAAGTCAGACACGACTGAGCGACTGAACTGAACCGAAATGAACTGAACTGAACTGAGTCAGTTTAAGGCAAGTCTTTCAATGGCACCCTGAGGCCAGGATCCAAAGCAAGACAAAATGACCAAATTGACCCCTATTTCCTAAGCTCCTGAATCTCAGACTTTTCCAATCCAGAGGGAAAAGTTTGTCTAACAAAAAGCAGCAGCAGAGGAGTGCCAAGAGACAGAACAAAAAGTTGGGTTCTTCCACAATGCCAAGAGACTCACTCCTTCCATGGGCTAGAGGAACAATCTAGACCAGCTTACTTCACCAGCTGTCAGAAGAGAATGCCTGCAAAACGGCAAAGAGTCCACCAAAGATCTGGTAGGAATCACAGTGCTGGCTACCTGGGGGATAAAGCATTGGCTAGGAAGGAGAACTAGGAAACCACCAGAGTCACAGACATATTTTTATTTTGATTTGGGTAGTCATTGCATGTGGATATATATAGGCAAAAATTCTTCCAGCTGTTCACTTAAGATTTGTGCATTTCATTACATGTAGATTATACCTCAAGAAAAAGGGGAGGACATCTTTTTAAAAGGAGACACATAACCAAACTTTTTCCAGTAAGAAAAACTTTCAGACTTTCTTTAATTCTCCAGATTTCTGGAAGTGATAGATCCCAAAGAAAGAATTAAGGGGCAGTCAAAAAGAAGACAATGATCACAGAGCAGGATAGTTTCCATTTCCCTTCAAACTCATGGCAAAGCAACTGAAAGAGAGACAAAGAAACAATGCCCTCACCCCATTACGACTGAGTTCTCATGAAAGAGAGTGCATCCCCAAAGTCATCACCTGTATGTACACTGTGACTTTAAAGCCCTTTCATGAAAACAATGAGGGCTCCATCCCAGAGAAACCTGGCCATATAGAGATGATGAATCCAAACTGCTGTCCAACCCTTGAGTAACCTTCTCTAGAGGCAGTTTCACAACTATAGTTCAGTGCAACTAATGTACAGATATATTCTTAGGGATGTGCCAAATGATTTTCATTTTACTTATTTTTGCTTTTACTTTTTGGCCACAAAGTGACATGTGAGATCTTAGTTCCCTGACCAGGGAGTGAATTGATGTCCCTGGCAGTGGAAGCATGGAGTCATAACTACTGGACCACCAGGGAAGTCACAAATGACTTTCTCTTTAAAGAGCTAGTGCATTATTTAAACTGGGAAATAATGCCTCTGAGGGTCTTAGGATCAACAAAAAGAACACAAGAAAAAAATTTATTTGATACTTTAAAATATTAAAATATTCTTATACCCCCATTCCTCAATATTTTCTTCTCGAATTCCCCGTTTGGCTCCCCACACACAAACTATTACCACCATCAGACAACCAGATTGTTCTACCGCCTGAACTAGAGGAGGGGATGTGTCAACAAATTAAAAGATTTTATTCTTAAAAGATTTAATTTTTAATTTAAAATTTGGAATTTTAAAACTTCGGCAGTTTGGAGACCAACAAAGATCCATGACAGATACAATATAAGTGGGAAAGTACCTGATACATAAGAGAAAAATATCCCATCCTCACTCTACTCCCTGTCAACCTCCAACCTCTAAAGTACAAAGGAGTCCTCAGGCTAAAAGAAGACTCCATCTTATTGCAATGGAAACACAGAAGTGGTAACAGAGCATCTAAAGGGTTCCAGAAAGAGGAAGCTTGCCCTTGAGTTCTTGGGTTGAGTTCTAGGAAGGATTCAAAACCCCTATATGGTCTGGTTGTCTCTGGGAGGAAAGGACACCAGCTCTCATTGTTTAGGCAGAACCTGTGGAAATGACATAGCCTTGGAGGAAAAGTTGTTACACAGCACCCTACCCAGATGGCATTGGAGGCAATGCCTTAGGGCTTCCCCATGCCCCAACACAGACTGGATGATTTACATGGCTCCTCAGAGAAGCACAGAGAGAGTGATAAAAGTGGAGGGCCCATGGATGGGAATTAGGACTGTGTGGATTACCATAAACTACGGAAAATTCTGAGAGATGAGAATACCAGACCACCTGACCCCCTTCTTGAGAAATCTGTATGCAGGTCAGGAAGCAACAGTTAGAACTGGACATGGAACAACAGACTGGTTCCAAATAGGAAAAGGAGTACGTCAAGTTTGTATATTGTCACCCTGCTTATTTAACTTACATGCAGAGTACATCATGAGAAATGCTGGACTGGAAGAAACACAAGCTGGAATCAAGAAGAAACACAAGCTGGAATCAAGATTGCCGGGAGAAATATCAATAACCTCAGATATGCAGATGACACCACCCTTCTGGCAGAAAGTGAAGAGGAAATAAAAGCCTCTTGATGAAAGTGAAAGAGGAGAGTGAAAAGTTTGGCTTAAAGCTCAACATTCAGAAAACGAAGATCATGGCATCTGGTCCCATTACTTCATGGGAAATAGATGGGGAAACAGTGGAAACAGTGTCAGACTTTATTTTGGGGGCTCCAAAATCACTGCAGATGGTGACTGCAGCCATGAAATTAAAAGATGCTTACTCCTTGGAAGAAAAGTTATGACCAACCTAGAGAGCATATTGAAAAGCAGAGACATTACTTTGCCGACTAAGGTCCGTCTAGTCAAGACTATGGTTTTTGCGTGGTCATGTATGGATGTGAGAGTTGGACTGTGAAGAAGGTAGAGTGCCAAAGATTTGATGGTTTTGAACTGTGGTGTGGGAGAAGACTCTTGAGAGTCCCTTGGACTGCAAGGAGATCCAACCAGTCCATTCTGAAGGAGATCAGCTCTGGGATGTCTTTGGAAGGAATGACGCTAAAGCTGAAACTCCAGTACTTTGGCCACCTCATTTGAAGAGTTGACTCATTTGAAAAGACCCTGATGCTGGGATGGATTGGGGGCAGGAGGAGAAGGGGACGACGGAGGATGAGATGGCTGGATGGCATCACGGACTCAATTGACATGAGTCTGAGTGAACTCCAGGAGTTGGTGATGGACAGGGAGGCCTGGCGTGCTGCAATTCATGGGGTCGCAAAGAGTCGGACATGACTGAGCGACTGAACTGACTGAACTGAACTGAGGCAATTACAGGGAAGGCCTGATGGCTAAGTGGTTAAAGTGTTTGCCTGCAATGCGGGACACCTGGGTTCGATCCCTGGGTCGGGAAGATCCCCTGGAGGAGGAAATGGCAACCCACTCCAATATTCTTGCCTGGAGAATCCCATGGCCGGAGGAGCCTGGAGGGCTACAGTCCAGTGTGTCACAAAGAGTCGGACACGACTGAGCAACTTCACTTTCACTTAAGCAATTACATAGACCTTCATTTAAAGACCAGATAGGATGACTATTCCAGTGGATGCCAGACCACATCAAGGACAACACTGACTTCCTGCCTTCTCCTCAATATGCAGTCATGACCACTGCTAGCCCACAGGGACTTTTGTACAGCTTAGGAAAAATACCTGTAAAATGTATACTGCTTAGTGAAAGGAGCAGCTAGCTTTCAGCTGACTTTTCTCTCTACCTACTCCAACCCCCAAGCCATGGTACTTAGAAATAGAACTCACATGGTCTAACACTTATACCTGAGCCACATCAACTCCAAACCTGCCTGAATAGTTAAGACTAACCCATCTCAGGAAATTTATCTAAAACTTCATGCAAATTAAATCTATCCCAATAAATAATCATGGTATTTTAAAAAATTGTAAAAAGAAAATTCAAACTTATACAACCAAAGATATAAAGGAGAAACCACAACGCAATGATAGAAGGTACAGAGACATAGTCAAGACCCATTACCCCAAATGGGCAACTTACAAATGGGAGTTGCAAATTAGAGTTGCAGAGCTTCTCCCCAAGGAGCAAGAGGTCTGAGTCCTACACTGAGGTCTCCAGCCCAAGGGTCCGGTACAAGAAAGATAAGCCCCCAGAATATTTGGCTTTGAAAGCCAGCAGGGCTTGCTTTCCAGAGAGGCAGAGAGCTGTGGGAAATAGAGACCCCCATTCAAAAGGGCACCTACAAAATCTCACACACTCCAGGACCCAGGGCAGAAGCAGTAATTTGAAAGGAGCCTGGGTCAGACCCACTTGCTGATCTTGGAGAGTCTCCCGAAGAGGCAGAGGCAATTGGAGTTCATCCTGGGGACATAAACACTGGTGCCAGTCATTCTGGGGAGCTTGATCTACTCTGAGGACACTGGCTTAGGCAATTTGGACAGTTCCCTTTAGCTTTACTAGCGCCTGGGGCCCAGGGCCCAGGGCCCAGGCCTGCCCACCAGCCTGTGGCACCAGTACTGGGATGCCAGAACAGTCTGGTACAGGCATAAAAACAGACACAAAGCTCAATGGAACAGAATAGAGGGCCCAGAAACGAGCCCCTCTTATATGGGCAATTAATCAGTGATAAAGGAGCTAGGAATATAAAACAGAGAAAAAAACAAATAAACAAATAAATTCTTTAATAAATGGTCTTAGAAAACTGGGCAACTACATGTGGAAGAGTCAAAGTGGACTTTTCTATTGGGCTTCCATGGCGGCTCAGTGGTCAAGAATCTGTCTGCTAATGCAAGAGTTGCAGGTTTGATTCCAGGGCCAGGAAGATCCTCTGAAGGAGAAAATGGCAACTCACTTCTATATCTTGCCAGGAAAATCCCCTGGAAGAGCAGCCCAACAGGCTATAGCCCATAGAGTTGCAAAGTCAGACACAAATGAGCAACTGAATACATTCTATTATACCATAAACAAAAATAAACTCAAAATAGATTAAAGACTTCACTTAAGATCTCTGAAACCATGAACCCTCCAGAAGATAAATAGTTAAGTTAAATAGTTAAGTTCTCTGCCATCAGTCATAGCAATGATTTTTTGGCTATGTCTCCTCAGGCAAGGAAAACAAAACAAAGACAAAGAAATGGGACAACATCAAACTAAAAGGCTTTTGCATAGCAAAGGAAACTATCAAGCAAAACAAAAAGGTTGCCTACTGAATGGGAGACATGTTTGCAAGTTATATATCCAACAAGACCCAAAATATACAAAGAACTCATACAACACAACATAAAAAAAAAAAAAATCTGCTTAAAAATTAGACAGAGGATTTAAATAGACATTTCTCCAAAGAAGACATACAGATAGCTACCAGGTACTGAGAAGGTGCTCAACATCACTGATCATCGGGGAAATGCAAATGGAAACCACCTGTCATAATGGCTGTCATCAAAAAGACAACAAAGAAGAAATTTTGGTAAGGATAAGGTGAAAAAAAAGTCCTCCTACACTGTCAGTGGGAATATAAATTGGTGCAGCCCTTGTGGAAAACCGGGTGGAGGTTTCTCAAAAACTAAAACTTGAACTACCACATGACCCAGAAATTTCACTCCTGGCTATACATATGAAAAAAATAAATACATTATTAGTAAAAGATACATGTGCCCCCAATGTTCATAGCAGCATTATTTATGATTGCTGAGATATGGAAGCAAATTTAGTGTCCATCAACAGATGCATGGACAAAGAAGAAGTGGTATGTACATTAACATGGAATACTACTCAGTCATAAGAGAGAAAGTTTGCCATTTACAGCAACATGGATGGACTTGGAGGAGATGACACCACCCTTATGACAGAAAGTAGAAAGGAACTAAAAAGCCTCTTGATGAAAGTGAAAGAGCAGAGTGAAAAAGTTGGCTTAAAGCTCAACATTCAGAAAACTAAAATCATGGCATCTGATCCCATCACTTCATAGCAAATAGATGGGGAAACACTGGAAACAGTGGCTGACTTTATTTTTCTGGGCTCCAAAATCACTGCAGATGGTGACTGCAGCCATGAAATTAAAAGACACTTACTCCTTGGAAGGAAAGTTATGACCAAACTAGATAGCATATTGAAAAGCAGAGACATTACTTTGCCAACAAAGGTCCATCTAGTCAAGGCTATGGTTTTTCCTGTGGTCATGTATGGATGTGAGAGTTGGACTGTGAAGAAGGCTGAGCGCTGAAGAATTGATGCTTTCGTTTTGTTTTGTTTTGTTTTGGGGGTGGGGGTGGAGGGTTATAATCCAGTACTACTTTATTTTGTTGCTCAAATTGTTCCAGCCTTGGTCACTGGGAGGTTCTTTGGGGAGTTCTTCTGTCCCTTTGACATACTCACAATCATTGTGATTTCCCTTCAAGCTCTTCTTTTTTTGTGGCTCAAGATACCTCAAGCTCATCTTGTAGATTTACTGCCCCAGTCCTAGACTCAGTCACTTCTCCAAGGAGCCCTAGATTCCTTTTGTTGGAACCATGATCTGGGCACTAGATGTGCTTTCCATCCTAGTTATTTTTCAGCCACATAACAGCTAACAAAGATGCCTCATATGCACTGGGAACTTTAGCAGAAGAGCTCTGCAATTTCGTAAATTACTTTTTTGTGTGTAGGGGGCAGTGGGGCCTGCACTATACAGCTTGTTGAGTCTTAGTTTCCCAGCCAGGGACTGAACCCTGGCCACAGCAGTGAAAGTGCCAAGTCCTAACAAGTTGACTGCCAGGGAACTCTTTTTCTTTCAAAGAACAGGTGAGTCTAAGCAGCAAAAAATAATATGCAAATAATTTCCATTATAAACTAAGCAAATCATCAGGCTTGCTGTATTGTAAACCAACACAACAGTATTATTACAGAACTACAGAAGGATCCTTAGAATAACAAAGTCATTTGTTAGAGGTCATCTGGGAGAATGCTGATAGTATCTTGGGCTTTACCACATAACAGAAACAGCATGGTATATTCTTTAAGTTCATCCATGATACGGAACGTATACTCATGCTTGGCTATTACGTGATGACAATCCTTACAAAGATGATCATAGGTAACTATTTTTTCTCCGTCTTCCTCTTTCAAAGATTTGTTTGTGATCAGTATAAAATCTCGCTTACTGCACACTGCACAGCCTGTAAAGTTCAGCAAGAAAGATCCATTTTCCAGGCAGATGTTACCCCAGTTGGGATATTCCTTCCCCACACGGTCCACACACATCGCAACGCTGTTAACAGTGAAGATCCTTCAGTACTTGCCAGAATTGATGCGTTTGAACTGTGGTGTTGGAGAAGACTCTTGAGAGTCCCTTGGACTGCAAGGAGATCCAACCAGTCCATTCTAAAAGAGATCAGCCCTGGGTGTTCATTGGAAGGACTGATGCTAAAGCGGAAACTCCAATACTTTGGCAACATAATACAAAGAGCCAACTCATTGGAAAAGACCAGAGCTGGGAAATACTGAGGGCAGAAGGAGAAGGGGGCAATGGAGGGTGAGATGATTGGATGGTACTACTAACTCAACCCACATGAATTTGAGCAAACTCCGGGAGATAATGGACAGGGAAGCTTGGTGTGCTGCAGTCCTTGGGGTACCAAAGAGTTGGACAAAAGTCAAACTTAGAGACTAAACAACAAGTAGTACTTGTACTGTAAACAAAAGAACAGAGTATCTCTCATTATCCAGTTATACGGAGTTAGGTTTAATCCCTTATTGCGATTGTGTGGATCACAATAAACTGTGGAAAATTCTTCAAGAGATGGGACTACCAGACCACAAGATCTGCCTCTTGGAGAAACCTGTATGCAGGTCAGGAAGCAACAGTTAGAACTGGACATGGAACAGACTGATTCCAAATAGGAAAAGGAGTGCGTCAAGGCTGTATATTGTCACTCTGCTTATTTAACGTATAGCAGAGTACATCATGAGAAACACTAGGCTGGAAGAAGCACAAGCTGGAATCAAGATTGCCGGGAGAAATATCAATAACCTCAGATATGCAGATGACACAACCCTTCTGGCAGAAAATGAAGACAAACTAAATAGCATCTTGATGAAAGTGAAAGAGGAGAGTGAGAAAGTTGGCTTAAAGCTCAACATTCAGAAAACGAAGATCATGGCATCCACTCTCATCATCTCATGACAAATAGATGGGGAAACAGTGGCAGAATTTATTTTTTTGAACTCCAAAATCACTGTAGATGGTGACTGCAGCCATGAAATTAAAAGATGCTTACTCCTTGGAAGAAAAGCTATGACCAACCTAGACAGCATATTAAAAAGCAGAGACATTACTTTGTCAACAAAGGTCCATCTTGTCAAGGCGATGGTTTTTCCCGTGGTCATGTATGGATGTGAGAGTTTGACTATGAAGACAGCTGAATGCCAAAGACTTGATGCTTTTGAACTGTGGTGTTGAAGAAGACTTCTGAGAGTCCCTTCGACTGCAAGGAGATTCAACCAGTCCATCCTAAAGGAGATCAGTCCTGGGTGTTTTTTGGAAGAACTGATGTTGAAGCTGAAACTCCAATACTTTGGCAACTTCATGCAAAGAGTTGACTCACTGGAAAAGACTCTGATGCTGGGAGGGTTTGGGGGCAGGAGGAGAAGGGGACGGTGGAGGATGAGATGGATGGATGGCATCCCCAACTTGATGGATGTGAATTTGAGTAAACTCTGAGAGTTGGTAATAGACAGGGAGGCCTGGAGTGCTGCCGTTCATGGGGTCACAAAGAGTTGGACATGACTGAGTGACTGAACTGAACTGAAGTTTCATCCCTCTGCAGTTGCCCAGGACAGCTGCCCTGAAGGGAATTTGGGCTGGAAGACAAATAGGATGAAGCATTCATATTTTGGATACATGTATCCCTAGATAGTTCAGAGAAGGCAATGGCACCCCCACTCCAGCACTCTTGCCTGGAAAATCCCATGGACGGAGGAGCCTGGTGGGCTGCAGTCCATGGGGTCGCTGAGAGTCAGACACCATTGAGCGACTTCACTTTCACTTTTCACTTTCATGCATTGGAGAAGGAAATAGCAACCCACTCCAGTGTTCTTGCCTGGAGAATCCCAGGGATGGGGGAGCCTGGTGGGCTGCCGTCTATGGGGTTGCACAGAGTCGGACACGACTGAAGTGACTTAGCAGCAGCAGCAGCAGTCCCTCAATAGTTAAGATACAGATCTAAGAGAGATCTCAATGACACTGGATCTTATATCTTCCAGTAAAGAAGCACTGAAATCATTAAACTTGAGAAGTTTGTTTTGTGTGTGTGTAATTAGCAGTTATCTTTTACTGAGATGTATGCTTGACTACAGACTTTCCAAGTGATCAGAAGTAAATAATCCACTTGCCAATACAGGAGACAGGGATTTGATCCCTGTTGGGAAGATCCCCCAAAAGGGACATGGCAACCTGCTCCAGTATTCCTGTCTGGGAATCCCATGGACAGAGGAGCCTAGTGGGGCTATAATACATGAGATAGTAAAAGAGTTGGACACAACTTAGCAACTGAACAACAACCACAAATGCTTGACTACATCTATTTTCCAGATTTAAAAATTGCATATATATGTACAGCTCCTCCCCTACCTCTTTGGAACAAGTCCTCTCAGAGCTTCTGAGAGGCTGTAGTCCTCAGTAAAGTGAAAGTGAAAGTCGCTCAGTTCAGTTCAGTCGCTCAGTCGTGTCCGACTCTTTGCGACACCATGAATCGCAGCACACCAGGCCTCCCTGTCTATCACCATCTCCCGGAGTTCACTCAGACTCACGTTCACCGAGTCAGTGTTGCCATCCAGCCATCTCATCCTCGGTCGTCCCTTTCTCTTTCTGCCCCCAATCCCTCCCAGCATCAGAGTCTTTTCCAATGAGTCTACTCTTCGCATGAGGTGGACAAAGTACTGGAGTTTCAGCTTCAGCATCAGTCCTTCCAAAGAAATCCCAGAGCTGATCTCCTTCAGAATGGACTGGTTGGATCTCCTTGCAGTCCAAGGGACTCTCAAGAGTCTTCTCCAACACTATAGTTCAAAAGCATCAATTCTTTGGCGCTCAGCCTTCTTCACAGTTCAACTGTCACATCCACACATGACCACAGGAAAAACCATAGTCTTGACTAGATGGACCTTTGTTGGCAAAGTAATGTCTCTGCTTTTCAATATGCTCTCTAGGTTGGTCATAACTTTTCTTCCAAGGAGTAAGCATCTTTTAATTTCATGGCTGCAAACACCATTTGCAGTGATTTTGAAGCCCCCCAAAAATAAAGTCTGCCACTGTTCCCACCGTTTCCCCATCTATTCCCCAGGAAGTGATGGGACTGGATGCTATGATCTTCGTTTTCTGAATGTTGAGCTTTAAGGCAACTTTTTCACTCTCCTCTTTCACTTTCATCAAGAGACTTTTAGTTCCTCTTCACTTTCTGCCAGAAGGGTGGTGTCATCTGCATATCTGAGGTTATTGATATATCTCCCGGCAATCTTGATTCCAGCTTGTGTTTCTTCCAGTCCAGCATTTCTCATGATGTACACTGCATAGAAGTTAAATAAGCAGGGTGACAGTATACAGCCTTGACGTACTCCTTTTCCTATTTGGAATCAGTCTGTTGTTCCATGTCCAGTTCTAACTGTTGCTTCCTGACCTGCATACAGATTTCTCAAGAGGCAGGTCAGGTGGTCTGGTATTCTCATCTCTTTCAGAATTTTCCACAGTTTATTGTGATCCACAGAGTCAAAGGCTTTGACATAGGCAATAAAGCAGAAAGAGATGTTTTTCTGGAACTCTCTTGCTTTTTCAATGATCCAGCAGGTGTTGGCAATTTGATCTCTGGTTCCTCTGCCTTTTCTAAAACCAGCTTGAACGTCAGGAAGTTCACGGTTCACGTATTGCTGAAGCTTGGCTTGGAGAATTTTGAGCATTACTTTACTAGCGTGTGAGATGAGTGCAATTGTGCAGTAGATTGAGCATTCTTTGGCATTGCCTTTCTTTGTGATTGGAAAGTCACTCAGTCATGTCCAACTGTTTGTGACTCCATGGACTGTAGCCCACCAGGCTCCTCTGTCCATGGAATTCTCCAGGCAAGAATACTGAGTTATTCTTTTGAACTGTGGTGTTGGAAAAGATTCTTGTGAGTCTCTTAGACTGCAAAGAGATCAAACCAGTCAATCCTAAAGGAAATCAGTCCTGAATATTCATGGGAAGGACTGATGCTGAAATTGAAACTCCAATACTTTGGCTATCTGATGTGAAGAACTGACTCATTGGAAAAGACCCTGATGCTGGGAAAGATTGAAAGCCAGAGGAGAAGGGGATGACAGAGGATGAGATGGTTAGATGGCATCACTGACTCAATGGACATGAGTTTGAGGAAACTCCAGGAGCTGGTGATAAACGGGGAGGCCTGTCGTGCTGCAGTCCATGGGGTCTCAAAGAATGGGATACAACTGACTGAACTGACTGACTGAATACTGGAGCGAGTAACCATTTTCTTCTCCAGGGGATCTTCCCAACCCAGGGATGGAATCCAGGTTTCCCACATTGCAGGTGGATTTTTTTACTGTCTGAGTTACTAGGGAAGCCCAGTCCTCAGTAAGGTGCTTGAATAAAACTTACGTTGTGTGTTTTTCTTTCAGTCAACAAGTTGTTTAGTTGCCAAGTCATATTTGACTCTTTTGCAACCCGATGGACTGACAGGCTTCTGTGCATGGGATTTCCCAGGTAAGAATACTGGAGTGGATTGCCAATTCCATTTCCAGAGGATCTTCTCAACCCAGGAGTTGAAGCCGGGTCTCCTATATTGGCAGGCGGATTCTTCACCACTGAATCACCAGGGAAGCCCATAATTGATATACAGTCTCATATAAGTTACAATAGAGTGCAATAGAGTGATTCAAAAATTTTAAAAGTTATCTACTTATAGTTATTATAAAATATTGGCTATATTCCCTGTGTAGTACAATATATTCTTGTAGTTTATTTTTATGCACAATTATTTGTACCTCTTACTCCCCTACTCCATGTTGCCCCTCCCCCATCCCCTCTTCCCATTAGTAACCAATAGTTTGCTGCTTATATCTGTGAGAGACAGACAGATATAATTTTAATCACTAGAAATATTATGAAATAATGGCCAATAAAATTAGAAGTTTTGCATTTAAAAAATATCTTTTGTCTTGCAGAAAGCAGTTTTAAGTTGACCTTTTCCAGGGAGGACCAAATTAAAAGTGATAACAACTAAAGTCACAAACCACAAATATTTATTTTATTCATACCCAAGAAATTAATGAAAATATTTAATATGCATATCCTCTATAATCAGGAACAGAAAAGAAATAATTGAGCTAATTTAATAAAGTGCATTGCCCACAAAAATATCCCTCACCCTTAATCTGCATATTTTCATTCACTGACTTCAGCAAAGTTTAAATTGTACCCTGACAGGTTTCAGCATATTAAAATCAAGTTGCTAAAAATGAGTAGATGTGAGTAACTTACAAGAAGATAGGAAGATAGTTGAGAAAAATGATACCTACTTTCTCAGTCTTCCAGGGCAAAGAGATGACCTCCTGAGAATGAAAGTTTTAGATTAATGCTCAAGAGAATTTGGAATAGTCATTGAAGAGTAGAGCAGAGAAAGCTAAATGTTGACAGGTGGTATGGAAAGCTCATAAGACTGAATGGAGATAACAAGTTTGTGATGGTGCCAGTCCATATGTCTCTCCAGCAGTACTCACCATCCAAGTTCAGAAGGATAGGACAGTTGAATAAATAAGACAAAACTACATATTGCCATCCTTGAATACCAGCACTTGTGTTTGTACAATTGGCATAAGGGATCCATTGAAGTTCTTCGATATTGAACTGTATTAGAGAAATATCTTGCAACACAGTATGAAATGGGGAGAAACTCCATGAGTCCACACATCAGGCCCTGAGAACAAGAATGGGGGCAGAAGCAGTGTGAATGTAAGGAAGCGAATAGGCTTAAGCTACATGCTAAGAAAGTAAGATGATTTTTTGATTGAGCAATCAGATTAAAGTAATGGAAGTGTCTAATATTTTGCACCAAGTTAATATGAATGGAACAATGAATTTCCTTGTGTACCCCAAAAGGATATAAAATCAATCAATATACTGGAAAAGTTGATAGAAAAATCTGACATATTTTTGCTTGTGTTGTTAGGAGGAAGGAGCCTTGAAACAAGTTATTTTTAGATGAGAGCAAGTCCAGCCAAGGGAGAAATAATAAACAGGTCATTGGTGCTGTTAGATGTCATGGCAGGACTGAAGATTCAAATGAAAATTGCCTAGAAGGGGTTGCTAAGGTGCAAAAAGAAAACAGAGAAGGAGAGAGAGGAAAAAAAAAATTGTAATCAGAGAGCCAAAAAATGGGAAGCTGTGCACCAACCATATCATATTTCATAGTAATCACTGGAGGGGTGGTCTTCCCTACAAATGTAAATTACTAAGTTGACTGGAGAGGAGGCAAATCAGTAATACACACTTCTCCACAAAAGACAGCATTGCTCACTATTATGTGTATATGTAATAGACAGATGGCACTAGTGGTAAAGAACCCGCCTGCCAGTGCAGGAGACGTAAGAGACATGGGTTTGATCCCTGGGTAAGAACAGTCCCCTGGAGGAGGGCATGGCACCCCACTCCAGTATTCTTGCCTGGGAAATCCCTTGGATGGTGGAATCTGGAAGGGTATGGGGCCCATGGTGTCTCAAAGAGTTGGACATGACTGAACACAAGCACGATGCATAGTATGTGTATGTATATATACAGTTGACCATTGAACAACACAGGTTTGAACACAGATTTGAACTGTGTAAGTCCTCTTATATGTAAATTTTTTCAATAAATACTGTGATACTCCATGATCCAAAGTTGGTAGAATCAGTGGATACAGAGGGCCACTATAGAACCATGGCATGGATTTTTGACTATATGGAGCCTAAGCCTTATTTTATTCAAGGGTCAACTGTATATCTTATTGCTTCTGTTTCTTTGGTGAATGTAATACACCATATATTTAATTTTTAATCAGTTTAATGGACTAAAGTCCAGTGTGACTGGTTTAGGGGTCAAGGAAGACATGGATTGAACTGGGATCACCTCAAGTGTACCCAGAAAATATAAATAGCATTATTATATGATTATTATGAAATTTAGTGAGCAATATAAATAAATTTTTTAAAAGTTCAAATGAACAAGAATTCAAAATGTTAGTATAACAACCACCACTGCAATAATAATAGAACACCCTAGAGCAGTTTTACTGCCTGCTTATGTAGTGACAACTGGAGCATTAAAGCTTTCCCTTATTGTACTCGCTACATTGCATGAAGTCGGTGCTCACTGCGTAACCCTGTGTGACTCCATAAGTAATTATTTCCTGAATGATAGTTATTCCATGAGATCTGTGGAGAAGATCCATTGTTGCAGCGGCCAGAGGTAACAATATAGCATCCAAAGCATTTCAGACGCCTTGAATACAATGCTGTTCATCCAAAACTATCTCAGTCTTACTCTTCTAATTATTAATCAGCCCAAAGGTCAATAAGCATTTAATGATAAGAAGAGAAGCATCCCTCAAAAACGAAAACACCTTTAGGAAGAAATCCTAGTTGAAGACTCCTAGAACAATGGGTACTGTCATTTATTGCTCATTTTGTTTTAGTGCTGAATAATATTCCATTGTCTGGATGTACCACAGTGTATCCTCTCACCTACCAAAGGATGGGCTTCCCAGGTGGTGCTTGTGGTAAAGAACCTGCCTGCCAATGCACGAAGCATAAGAGACATGGGTTCAACCCTTGAGTCAGGAAGAACCCCTAGAGAAGGAAATGGCAATCCATTCCACTATAGTTACCTGGAGAATCCCCATGGACAGAGGAGACTGGAGGGCTACAGTCCATAGGGTCACAAAGAGTCAGCCATGACTGAAGTGACTGAGCATACACACATCCTTCCAATTTTTTTCCCTGTGTGTATGAGTGCATTTTTATTTTGCCCTTCTAAGGATATATACAAATCAACTTGCTGCTGCTGCTGCTAAGTCGCTTCAGTCATGTCTGACTTTGTGCAGCCCCACAGATGGCAGCCCACCAGGCTCCCCCATCCCTGGGATTCTCCAGGCAAGAACACTGGAGTGGGTTGCCATTTCCTTCTCCAATGCATGAAAGTGAAAAGTGAAAGTGAAGTCACTCAATGGTGTTTGACTCTTAGCGACCCCATGGACTGCAGCCCACCAGGCTCCTCCATCCACGGGATTTTCCAGGCAAGAGTACTGGAGTGTGGTGCCATTGTCTTCTCTGATACAAATCAACTTAGCTAAGAGCAAATTCAATGTCTCCATTTGCTGGCCTAAAGAGTGGCCTTCTATTTGTAGTTTGCTATAGCTGGACACCTGTGTTAAGAATAACTAACTTGTCTGAGGTTCCTGAAAATGAAATAGATCTGTATGTTTTAATAGGTAAAAATGAAATGCTCATTTATATAAGGAATTAGGTAAAAGAGAGAAGTCATGGACCCTGGCTGCCAAGTTCATGGTGTCCAGTCTCAAAAAGTACCTCAAGATATGAGAATTCCCTGGTGGTCCAATGGTTAAACCTCTAAGCCTCTATTTGGGATCCTGCCTCCTGGGAGTCTTCCTCTGAGCTTCACTTCTTTCTTTCTCACCTCTGACCTGGTATTTAAATAAAATCTATGTTCCCCCCACCCCACCATCCTTCACTTCATCTAGGTATGAGTCCCCCACTAGGCCAACCTTCTCTGCATCTAGGTATGAGTATATCTTTCTCTTCAGAGTCAAATTTTATAAACAGTTGATTCATTTATTCAGCAAATACCTTGTGTCAACTGCATGCAAGGTTTTGTTTTAAGTACAAGAGATTTAGTTAAGAACACAGCAGACAAAAGTCCCTGCCCAGGTGGAGTATGGAGGGCTGTAACCACGCCCTCATTTCCAGGTCTATCACTACCCATCTGGTTTCTGCCTCTACCCATCTTTGCAAACTGATCTCATCAAGGTCACTAAAGATTTCCTTGTAAGCCTTACAGAAATGTGTTTAGTTCTCATCTTATTAGATGTAAGTTTTGCAGCATTTGAGATGATGATTACGTTTTCTCAAAACCCTAGGCCCATGGACTTCCCTGTTGGTCCAGCAGTTGAGACTTCATGTTTCCACTGCAAAGGGTGCAGGTTTGATCCTGGGTGGGAGAACTAAGATCCCACATGCTGCATAGTGTGAAGAAAAAAATTAAAATATTTCTTTAAAAACCCTAGGCAAAAATAAAGAAATAAATAAGTAAATATAAATAAATAAATAAAAACCAAAAAAACCAGGCCATTCAGATGATATCCACCCCCTGATTACAAACATTTAATGGCTGCACATCCCTTTTAGGATGGTTTTGAATCCTCCACAGTTTATAAAGCACTCACTAATGACTCTCTTATTTCCCTCTCCAGCCTCAATTCTCACCTTGTTAGCCTTAGTCTTGGTCTGCCACTTTTGGTTTCAAGCATCCTAATCTTGCCATGATTCACTAGAAATAGCACATATTCCTTCTCCCTTCTTCCATTGGCTCATCCTTACTCACTCTACATGCCTCAGCTCTGGCATCCTTTTGTCAGGGGCCCCCCAAGCTTCCAATTTTTAATTCTGAGTGTTTCTTACAAACTTTCATAAAAACTCTAATTCTTCATCTGGCAGCATCTATCACAGTAAGCTTTCCTCATCAGTTTACCTGTCTGTATCGTCTTGGGATACATACCCTAAAGAGTGAAGACTAACTCTTATTCAATATATGTTTCCAGTGTCTCGCATACTGTTGGACATAGAGTAGTACCCTAATAACTATTAGCTGAATTAAGATTATATATGTTGGAAGTTCCCTGGTAGTCCAGTGGCTAAGACTCTGAGCTCCCAATGCAGGGGCCATAGGTTTAATCCCTCATCAGGGTGCTAGATCCCACATGCTACAACTAAGACCAGGTGTAGCTAAATAAATAATCTTTTTAAAGATTATATATGTTGAAGATCTATTTTATGCCAGGCAGTGTGCTGCTTGCTTTATAAATAGTATCTCATTTAAACTTCACCAAAAACCACCTCAAGACACCATTTTTATCATAGGGAAATTAGGGCTCCAAGTAGTAAAATAATCCTGTTGGACCTGTGGTTTCCCAGCAGCCCACTGGTGAACAGTCTCAACCAGAGGAACCACCAGAGAGGGAGGACATTCTGCCTGGTCAAGGGAGAGAAGATGAAGGAGCACCTGTTATTCAAGGACCTAACCTGGAAGTTGATCGACTGGAACTGACTGGAGGTGAGTGTGGAAATGGTCTAGAGGTCAAGAGGCTTCTACCCAACCTTGAACTCACTGAAAGACAGTTATAGGTTTAAAAGAAGACAAACTGAAATCATGTAATTGGTTCTTATACTGGACATTTATTAAGATTCTCTCAGTAAAGTTTTACAATTTTCTCTTCAACAGGTCACAAAGATGGTAAGTGGTGAGGGAAGATTTGAACCCAGCTTTGACTTTAGAGCAAAAATTATATTTCATTTATCTCTGAGCTTCAAAATGCATTAAAGAAAATTATATCAGAGTTGCTAGAAGAACCTTCATTATGATTCCAGGTCAAGGTACCAGAGTCTGTGGCTCTGTTTTTTAAATATGTTTCTCTCTATGAGAACTTTTCAAGCTGTGCTGCTGGGTGGCATTTGTCAAGTTTACCTTCCTCAATATAACCTTTTTACTTAATCACACACAGAAACTTGTCTTGATGTGATAATGGTATAGAAATGGGAAAAGGTGAAAGGATGGCTAGTAAGAACATGAAATTCTGAGTCTTTAAATTTTACTCACAAAGATCCACATACTAGCAGAGAAATCCCTGAAAGAAAGGCAGGCAAGTCATCTTTTCCTGGTGGGACATCTTTGTCTTTAACATCCATACCTCATGACAGTACATATCTTTTAGCACATTTTGAGAAATAATATTTACATAGGCAGAATGTGTATGTATGCCTTTAAAACTCAATACAACATTTTAAACAAAACAATACACATAAAAAGCCTCAATTATTTTCCAAACTGACAGAATGAAAGAATCATATGAAAAGAACTCCAAGGGTCAGTTAAGTGGATGTATAATTCTTGCTGGCACCAACAGAGATTGTATTAACTACGGACAAAGCAAATAAATTAACATCCATATTAATTTTTTTCCTGACTGGGAAATGATATTTTAAACATTTTCCATTCTTATAGGCAGTTTATTTATTATACATAGTATTTGGATGTGTTTACATTTCAAGAAGTTGGCTCAGAGTTTGGGATAAATATGCAGCATTATATAATTTTTATCATTTAAAATAATGTGAAATACATTTCCTGTTCTTGTATTAATACCATAAAGTCTGATTTTCAGAAATAAATTACTGGAATTGAGCAGGAAATACTTACCTATGCATAGAAAGTAAAATCAGAAAGAGAGCTAAATTAACACTCCTGCCCAGACAAAGAAGTCCTACCAACTTATGCTCTCCTCTGAATTCATCCTTCCATATGCATAAAGGGACAAGAGATTGGGTCCAGAGCCCCTTCTAGAGTATACTCTGAGCTCCTGGAATCTTCAAAGTCCCTTCAGTCAGGAGGAAGAGAAGGCAAAGAAGGATTCTATCAGTAGTATCAGTCTCCTTTTAAAGAGCTTTCCAAAATGCCACCCTCTCATCACTTCTGCTTGTATCTCATTTGCTAGAACTGGATCCAATGACCCCTCTACCTGTACGAGAGACAGGACATATGGCTGTGAGTATTACCATAACCAAAAATAAGTAAATAAAGGAAGGGGACACTTTTATATTAAGGAAAAAAGAAAAATTGGCCACAGATGGAATAATTTGTGAAGGAACAGTAATCTTCTCCTAAGCCAACAACATTCACCAGTGTTTTGGTTTTTAGCCTGTTAACAGGCTCAGTAGCACTTAAATGGTCAATTAGCAGGAGGGAAATATTGGAATATCTTTATTCCTTTGTCAGGAAATTGCCAATGCTCCTAGATATGACAGGGAGTTCTGTCCATTAGTACCTTGTGAATATTTCTACTTTCTTATTCTAGAAGCATCTGAAATAACCTAGAATGGGCTGTTAATTCAATCTTGCTGTTGTTGGTTAGTTGCTATTGAGTGAAGATGCTCAGTCCTGTCCGACTCTTTGTAACCCCATGAACTATAGCCCACCAGCCTCCTCTGTCCATAGGATATTCCAGGCAAGAATACTGGAGTGAGTTGCCACTTCCTTCTCTAGGGGATCTTCCCAACCCAGGGATTGAACCCGTATCTCCTGCACTGGAGGGCAGATTCTTTACTGCTGAGCCACCAGGGAAGCCCAATTCAGTCTTCAGTTCAGTTCAGTCATTCAGTCATGTCCGACTCTTTGCGACCTCATGAATCACAGCATGCCAGGCCTCCCTGTCCATCACCAACTCCCAGGGTTCACTCAGACTGATGTCTATCGAGTCGGTGATGCCATCCAGCCATCTCATCCTCTGTCATCCCCTTCTCTTCCTGCCCCCAATCCCTCCCAGCATCAGAGTCTTTTCCAATGAGTCAATTCTTTGCATGAGGTGGCCAAAGTACTGGAGTTTCAGCTTTAGCATCATTCCTTCCAAAGAACACCCAGGACTGATCTCCTTTAGAATGGACTGGTTGGATCTCCTTGCAGTCCAAGGGAGTCTTAAGAGTCTTCTCCAACACCACAGTTCAAAAGCGTTAGTTCTTCGGCTCTCAGCTTTCTTTACAATGCAAAGAAGTAGAGGAAAACAACAGAATGGGAAAGACTAGAGATCTCTTCCGGAGAAGGTGATGGCATCCCACTCCAGTACTCTAGCCTAGAAAATCCCATGGACAGAGGGGCCTGGTAGGCTGCAGTCCATGGGGTTGCGAAGGGTCGGACATGACTGAGCAACTTCCCTTTCACTTTTCACTTTCATGCATTGGAGAAGGAAATGGCAACCCACTCCAGTGTTCTTGCCTGGAGAATCCCAGGGATGGGGAGCCTGGTGGGCTGCCGTCTATGGGGTCGCACAGAGTCAGACACAACTGAAGTGACTTAGCAGCAGCAGCAGCAGAGATCTCTTCAAGAAAGTTAGGGATACCAAAGGAACATTTCATGCAAAGATGGGCTCGATAAAAGACAAGAAGTGGTATGGACCTAAGAGAAGCAGAAGATATTAAGAAGAGGTGGCAAGAATACACAGAAGAACTGTACAAAAAGAGCTTCATGACCGAGATAATCACGATGGTGTGATCACTCACCTAGAGCCAGACATCCTGGAATATGAAGTCAAGTGGGCCTTAGAAAGCATCACTACAAACAAAGCTAGTGGAGTGGAATTTCAGTTGAGCTATTTGAAATCCTGAAAGATGATGCTGTGAAAGTGCTGCACTCAATATGCCAGCAAATATGGAAAACTCAGCAGTGGCCACAGGACTGGAAAAGGTCAGTTTTCATTCCGGTCCCAAAGAAAGGCAATGCCAAAGAATGCTCAAACTACCGCAAATTGTACTCATCTCACACGCTAGTAAAGTAATGCTCAAAATTCTCCAAGCCAGGCTTCAGCAATACGTGAACTGTGAACTTCCAGATGTCCAAACTGGTTTTAGAAAAGGCAGAGGAACCAGAGATCAAATTGCCAACATCAGCTGGATCATGGAAAAAGGAAGAGAGTTCCAGAAAAACATCTCTTTCTTCTTTATTGACTATGCCAAAGCCTTTGACTGTGTGGATCACCACAAACTATGGAAAATTCTGAAAGAGATGGGAATACCAGACCACCTGACCTGCCTCTTGAGAAACCTATATGCAAGTCAGGAAGCAACACTTAGAACTGGACATGGAACAACAGACTATTTCCAAATAGGAAAAGGAGTACATCAAGGCTGTATATTGTCACCCTGCTTATTTAACTTCTATGCAGAGTACATCATGAGAAACACTGGGCTAGATAAAGCACAAGCTGGTATCAAGATTGCCAGGAGAGATATCAATAACCTCAGATATGCAGATGACATCACCCTTCTGGCAGAAAGTGAAGAGGAACTAAAAGCCTCTTGATGAAAGTGAAAGAGGAGAGTGAAAAAGTTGACTTAAAGCTCAACATTCAGAAAACGAAGATCATGGCATCTGGTCCCATCACTTCATGGGGAATAGATGGGGAAACAGTGTCAGACTTTATTTTGGGGCTCCAAAATCACTGCAGATGGTGACTGCAGCCATTAAATTAAAAGACACTTGCTCCTTTCAAGGAAAGTTATGACCAATCTAGATAGCATATTGAAAAGCAGAGACATTACTTTGCCAACAAAGGTCCATTTAGTCAAGGCTATGGTTTTTCCAGTAGTCATGTATGGATGTGAGAGATGGACTATGAAGAAAGCTGAGTGCCAAAGAATTCAGTCTTAAAGGCATACTATTTACAACTGTCTGTGTATATCCCAAATTATTTCTGACAGCCTTTGGTTCAAGACGGCAGCCAACAAAAGAGAACAAGAGGGCACAGTCAGTAGACGTGAGAACTCAACAAGTTTCTAGGGGATGGAGAGAAGGTGAAAATACTAGGGTCTTGCAAGGGAAAAAGGAAGGGGTTTCAGCAAAAAGAACCACTCAGAGTTCTAAGACACTAAATGAGAATATCTGAAGTGGCCCAGGGTGGGGAAATAAAAGCAGGCCAAAGGCAGAGGTGTAAGTACAGTTCTGACCATGGAAAACATGCCCCAGTCAGTGAGCCACTGTCTGCCCTTCCCATCCTCATGTATTCTTATCTCTATTTATATGAGCACCAGCATTTTACCTACAGAGAAAAAAATACAGACACACAACAACAAAACATTAAGGATTTTTAAAAATACAATTGCAGCTCTTTCCTGGGGAGAGCTGGGGAGGAAGGCCACAGAATGAAGGTCTCCCCATTCCAGTATCTGTACCTTCTCTGTTCCCCTGATTAAACTCTGCACTTGCAGAAAGTGAAGTCTTCTGACCCAAATACACACATATACACACAGACTACCTTGTCCATATACATACAGACTATTGGGAAACTAACCTACAACACCACAACAGATGAAACTCATGCTGCCTCCTTAGAACAATCTAATTAAGCTGTGCTAAACTTTCCAGCCAGTATGGATGGATGCATAACATGGATCACATGAAAATGTAAATCCAAATGTGTGAAATCCTTGAACCTGGCCACCACCTTATAAATCTAAGATAATGAAGCTCCTCCAACTAACAAGTCCATCCTTCTTCCAAAAATAAATAAATTAATGTCTAGGTAGATCTCTCCTTCAATTTTAAGTCTCAGAAGAGGGAATCAATGCTTCTCCTCCCCAAATTCTTATTTTTCTCTGTCCCAACAGGAGAGTTCACACTCCACGCCTGGGATGAGTCTTATTCCTTCCTCAACAACTTGCACCAACTTTTGTATTTTTCTTTAGTGGGTCACGTTGGGGTAGCACCAACATTAGCACCTACAGAACTGGATCCGTTCAACCCCAATGGTCTCATGAGTCCCAGTCTTACAAATAGTCACAGAACCAACCCTTCTGAAACTCCAGTACTTTGGCCACCTCATGCGAATAGCTGACTCATTGGAAAAGATTCTGATGCTGGGAGGGGTTGGGGGCAGGAGGAGAAGGGGACACCAGAGCATGAGATTGCTGGATGGCATCACTGACTCGATGGACGGGAGTCTGAGTGAACTCCGGGAGTTGGTGATGGACAGGGAGGCCTAGTGTGCTGCGATTCATGGGGTTGCAAAGAGTCGGACACGACTGAGCAACTGAACTTAGAACTTAGAAAACTTTATGGAAATGTCTAAAGCAAAATGTAAGCCTTAACACTTAAATCTCAGCAACTACCTACCACCAGTTGCATTTCTTGAGCTGAAGTGGATATTTCAGACCTTAGCTACAACCTAAAACTGCATCATTGTTACCAGTTGTAGGTCACCTCAGAGACAGTGTCATGGAGGAGAAGAAGGTAAACTATGGAAAATTGTAAAAACATTCTTCTTATTGATGGATGTGGATGCACTACTTGAAAGACATCATTTCCCTAGCCAAGAGCAGCCTAAGACCTGGGTCCAAAGCAAACCAAATGACCTACACATTGCCCCTATTCCCTAAGCACCTGAATTTCAAACTTCTCCAATCCAGAGGGAAAAGCTTATCCAACAAAAAGCAGCAGCAGAGGAATACTGAGTGACAGAACAAAAGAGCTGGGGTTCTTCCACAATACCAACAGACTCACTCTTTCCATGGCCCAAATGAACAATCTAGACAAGCTTCCTTCACCAGCTGTCAGGAGAGAATGCCCACAGAATGCCAAAGACTCCACCAAAGAGCTGGTAGGAATCACAGTGGTGGCTACCTGCGGGAGAAAATATTGACTAGGAAGGGGCATTAGGAAACCACCAGAATCATGGAACTGTTTCTATTTTGATCTCAGTAGTGACTGCATGTGGATATATAAGTAAGCAAAAGTTCTTCCAACTGTTCACTTAATATTTGTGCATTTCATTGCATATAGAATATACCTCAAGAAAAAAAGGGGAAAAATATTTTTTTAAAACAAGAAGACACACAGCCAAACTTTTTGCAAATAAGAAATCACTTCCAGACTTTCTGTAATTCTCCAGATTTCTGGAAGTGATAGATCCCAAAGAAAGAATTAAGGGCAGTCAAAAGAGAGGAAGACAATGATCACCGAGCAGGAAATCATCACATTTCCCTTCAAATTCACGTCAAAGCACCTGTAAGTGAGCCAAAGAAATAACCACGCTTAGCCCCATGCAACACAAGTTAGCTCTCATGAAAGAGAATGCATCCCCAAAGTCTTTACCTATATGTTCACTGTGACTTTAAATCCCTTTCAGGAAAACAGAAAGGGCTCTGCTCCAGGAAACATTTCCAAATAAAGATGTTGAGTCAGAACCCCTGTCCAGCACTTGAGTAACCTTCTCCAGAGGCACAGTTTCACAACGATAGTTCAGTGCACCTGCTCCACAGATTTATTTTCAGGGATGTGCCAAATGATTTTCTTTTTCTTACTTATTTCTGTTTTTACTTTTTAGCTACCAAGTGGCATGTGAGATCTTAGTTCCCTGACCAGGGATTGAATTGGTGCCCCCAGCAGTGGGAGCATGGAGTCTTAACTGCTGGGCCACCAGGGAAGTCACAAATGGCTTTGTCTTTAAAAGGGCTGCTGCATTATGCAAATTGGGGAAGTAATGCCTCTGAGGGCCTTAGTTAGGATCAACAAAAAGAACACAAGAAAAAAACTTTATTTGATACTTTAAAATATTAAAATATTCTTATACCCCCACTCCTCAATATTTTCTTCTCTAATTCCCCATTTGCCTCCCCACACACAAACTACCACCAACATTCAGACAACCAGATTGTTCCACCTCGTAGACTAGAGGACAGAATGTGTCAACAAATTAAAAGATTTAATTCTTAGATTTGGGATTTTAAAACTTAGGCAGTTTGGAGACCAACAAAGAACCATGACAGGTACAATATAAATGGGAAAGTACCTGATACATAAGAGAAAAGTATCCCATCCTCACTCTACTCTCTGTCAACCTCCAACCTCTAAAGTACAAAAGAGTCCTCCAGGCTAAAAGAAGACTCCATCTTATTGCAATGGAAACACAGAAGTGGTAACAGAGCATCTAAAGGGTTCCAGAAAGAGGAAGCTTGCCCTTGAGTTCTTGGGTTGAGTTCTAGGAAGGATTCAAAAACCCCTATATGGGTTGATCGTCTCTGGGAGGAAAGGACACCAGCTCCCATTGTTTAGGCAGAACCTGTGGAAATGACATAGCCTTGGAGGAAAAGTTGTTACACGGCACCCTACCCGGATGGCATTGGAGGCAATGCCTTAGGCTTCCCCATGCCCCAGCACAGACTGGATGATTTACACGGCTCCTCAGAGAAGCATAGAGAGAGTGATAAAAATGGAGGGACCATGGATGGGAATTAGGTACAACTAGGCAATTACATCAACCCACTCCAGTGTTCTTTCCTGGAGAATCCCAGGGACGGGGGATCCTGGTGGGCTGCCGTCTATGAGGTTGCACAGAGTCAGACATGACTGAAGTGACTTAGCAGCAGGAGCAGCAGGCAATTACATGGACCTTTATTTAAGGACCAGATAGGATGACTGTTCCAATGGATGCCAAATGACATCAAGGACAACACTGACCTCCTGCCTTCCCCTCAACCATGCAGCCATGACCACTGCTAGCCCACATGACTTTTGTGCAGCTTAGGAAAAACACCTATACAATATATACTGCTTACTGAAAGGAGGGCTTCCCTGATAGCGCAGTTGGTAAAGAATCCACCTGAAATTCAGGAGACCCCAGTTTGATTCCTGGGTCGCGAAGATCCGCTGGAAAAGGGATAAGGCTATACACTACACAATCCTTGGACTTCCCTTGTGGCTTAGCTGGTAAAGAATCTGCCTGAATTGTGGGAGTCCTGGGTTCGATCCCTGGGTTGGGAAGATCCCCTGGAGAAGGGATAAGGCTACCTACTCCAGTATTCTGGCCTGGAGAATTCCATGAACTGTATAGTCCATGGGGCTGCAAGGAGTCAGATATAACCGAGAGACTTTCATTTCCACTTCAGTGAAAGGAGAGGTTAACTTTCTGCTCCCTGTCTCTCTACCTACTCCAACCCCAAAGCCATGGTACTTAGAAATAGAACTCACATGGTCTAACTCTTATACCTGAGCCACATCAACTCCAAACCTGCCTGAATAGTTAAGACTAACCCGTCTCAGGAAATTTATTTAAAACTTCATGCAAATTAAATCTATCCCAATAAATAATCATGGTATTAAAAAATTATAATTAAGAAAATTCAAACTTATACAACCAAAGATATAAAGGAGAAACCACAACGCAATGGTAGAAGGTCCAGAGACATAGTCAAATAGGCAAACCCCAAATAGGCAACTTACAAATGGGAGTTGCAAATTAGAATTGCAGAGCTTCTCCCCAAGGAGCAAGGGGTCTGAGTCCTACACTGAGGTCTCCAACCCAAGGGTCTGGTACAAGAAAGATAAGCCCCCAGAATATTTGGCTTTGAAAGCCAGCAGGGCTTGCTTTCCAGAGAGGCAGAGAGCTGTGGGAAATAGAGACCCCACTCATAAAGGGCACCCACAAAATCTCACACACTCCAGAACCCAGGGCAGAAGCAGTAATTTGAAAGAAGCCTGGGTCAGACCCACTTGCTGATCTTGGAGAGTCTCCCGAAGAGGCAGAGGCAATTGGAGTTCATCCTGGGGACATAAACACTGGTGCCAGTCATTCTGGGGAGCTTGATCTACTCTGAGGACACTGGCTTAGGCAATTTGGACTGTTCCCTTTAGCTTTACTAGCGCCTGGGGTCCAGGGCCCAGGCCTGCCCACCAGCCTGTGGCACCAGTACTGGGATGCCAGAACAGTCTGGTACAGGCATAAAAACAGACACAAAGCTCAATGGAACAGAATAGAGGGCCCAGAAACGAGCCCCTCTTACATGGGGATATAAAATTGAGAAAAAGGGGAGAAAACAGCTTTTCTGATAAAGGGTCTTAAGAGAATTGGACAGCTACATGTAGAAGAATAAAACTGGACTATTCTATTGGGCTTCCCTGGTGGGTGGCTCAGTGGTCAAGAAATCATCTGCCAGGGCAAGAGACTCAGGTCTGATCCCCTGAAGGAGGAAATGGCAACTCACTTCCGAATTCTTACCAGGAAAATCCCTGACAGTCTACAGCCCATAGAGTTGCAAAGTTGGATATGACTGAGCAACTGAACATGTTAAAGATATAATTTTAAGATCTGATAACATGAAACTTCTGGAAGATAACGTGAACAGTTAAATTTTCTGACATCACTCACAGAACTTTTTTTTTTAATATGTCTCAGGCAAGGGAAACAAAACAAAAATAAAAATGGACTAATCAAATGAAAACACTTTTGCATAGCAAAAGAAACTATCAAAAACCCCGAAAAGGCCACTTATTGAATGGAAGAAGATGTCTGCAAATGACACACCCAACAAGATGTTGATACCCAAAATATACAAAGAACTCATACAACTCGATATTAAAAAAACAAAGGATCTGCTTAAAAATTTGGCAGAGAATTTAAATAGACAGTTCTCCAAAGAACACATACAGATAGCTACCAGGTGCTGAGAAGTTGCTTAACATCACTGACCATCGGGGAAATGCAAACCAAAACCACCTGTCATAATGGCTGTTATCAAAAAAGACAACAAAGAAGAAATTTCAGCAATTATATGCTGAAAGGAAAAGTCCTCCTACACTGTTGGTGGGAATATAAATTGGTGCAGCCCTTGTGGAAAACTGTGTGGAGGTTTCTCAAAAAACTAAAACTTGAACTACCACATGACCCAGAAATTTCACTCCTGGCTATACATATGAAAAAAAAATAAAAGCATTATTATTAAAAGATACATGTACCCCAATGTTCATAGCAGCATTGTTTATGATTGCTGAGATATGGAAGCAAACTTAGTGTCCATCAACAGATGCATGGACAAAGAAGAAGTGGTATGTATATTAACATGGAATACTACTCAGTCATAAGAGAGAAAGTTTGCCATTTACAGCAGCATGGATGGACTTGGAGTACTGTTATTCTTCATAACAAGGTCCTTCCAATCACACTTGAGTTTTTATCAATGACATGACTTTCAATTAGCTTCAAGATAAAGGCTGGTGGCCAAGGGAATGATCAGCCATCCCCTGACTATGGAAAGCTCTATACCTTGCCCTATGCATCTCTTCCATCTGGCGGTTCCTGAGTTGAAACCTTTATGATAAACTAGTAATCTAGTAAGTAAAATATTTTCTTCAGTTCTCTGAGTCATTATAGCATATTATTAAACCTATGGAGGGATGGGGGAACCTCCTATTTGTGGCAGACTATGTCAAAAGCACAGGTGATAACCTGGACTTATGATTGGCATCTGAACTGGGGATGTGGGGTGCAGTCTTGCAGGACTAAGCCCTTTAACCTGTGCAATCTGATACTGTCTCCAGGTAATGTCAGAACCGAGTTCCACTCTGACACCCAGTTGGTGTCTATACGAAATTGGAAAATTGCTCAGAGTGAAAAAGCCTACACATCTGGCATCAGAAGTACTGACAATGACATATATGGCACCGAAAACCAGGTTTTTTCCCACAAGCTTCTTCCTTCCAAATTTGTCATGACTGCATCTAATGGACAGAACCTATGGCTCAGATGGTAAAGCATCTGCCTGCAATAAGGAGACCCAGGTTTGATCCCCAGGTCAAGAAGATCCCTTAGAGAAGGAAATGGCAACCCACTCCAGTACTCTTGCCTAGAAAATTCCATAGATGGAGGAGCCTGGTGGGCTACAGTCCATCGGGTTGCAAAGAGTCGGGCACGACTGAGCGACTTCACTTTCACTTTTTATTTTAACTTGCATCCAGATTACAGATGCAAAGGCAATTGGTCAACATAGTTTTCAGTTTTCCAGTCTCAGGTTTACATCAGTTCAGTTCAGTTCAGTTGCTCAATCGTGTCCGACTCTTTGTGACCCCATGTACTGCAGCACACCAGGCTTCCCTGTCCATCACCAACCCCCTTAGCCTACTCAAACTCATGTCCATTGAATTGGTGATGCCATCCAACCATCTCATCTTCTGTCATCCCCTTTTCCTCCCACTTTCAATCTTTCCCAGCATCAGGGTCTTTTCCAGTGAATCACTTCGCATCAGATGGCCAAAGTATTGGAGTTTCAGCTTCAGCATCAGTCCTTCCAATGAATATTCAGGATTGATTTCCTTTAGGATGAACTGGTTGGATCTCCTTGCAGTCCAAGGGACTTTCAAGAGTCTTCTCCAACACCACAGTTCAAAAGCATCAATTGTTCAGTGCTCAGCTTTCTTTATAGTCCAACTCTCACATCCATACATGACTACTGGAAAAACTTTAGCTTTGACTAGACAGACCTTTGTTGGTAAAGTAATGTCTCTGCTTTTTAATATGCTGTCTAGATTGATCATAGCTTTTCTTCCAAGGAGCAAATGTCTTTTAATTTCAAGGCTGCAGTTACCATCTGCAGTGACTTTAGAGCTCCTCCAAATAAAGTCTGTCTCTGTTTCCATTGTTTCCCCATCTATTTGCCATGAAGTGATGGGACTGGGTAATCCAGGGATCAAACCCACGTCTCCTGCATTACAGGCAGATTCTTTGCTGGCTGAGCCACAAGGAAGGGCCCTCACTGTACATAAAGACATTCTAATAGGAGAGTGGAATGAATCTTAGCAGGCCATTCTTCAATATCTATCACAGACATTGTATCACTGTCCTAATATATTGTATTTGTGCATTCTAAAATTATACAGTGCCAGAAAAACATGATGGAAGTTGCCCGCTTTGGGAAATATAACTATTTTAAGTAAATCTATTCTGTTGAAAGCAGAGGAAATGCAAGTAGTGTTACCTGGCAACTTTGAATATCAATGAAATGATTAAGCATACAGTTTCCATTTATTCATGATCTGTGGCTACACATTGCCAAATTTCTAACTTCTTGATATTACAGGGAAGGAGAAGAATCTGACATGTGTAGTGTGTGCCCATTTGATCTGTGCTTTCCTCAAATTTATTCATTCTCTCCTATGGGGGAAGAAAGGCATTCTGGCTTGCATCACATAAAATCTGAAAACTCTACAAATACTAAATAAAGTACTGCAGTAGGTGGAACAACAGCTACCCAAATATATTAGGTCCTAATCCTTTGAACCTATAAATATTACCTTATCTAAAAAAAAAAAAAAAAAAAAAAAACCACTTTTCAGATCTGATTAAAATAAAGATATGGAGATGGAGAGCTTATCCTGGTTTATCCAGGTGGGCCCTAAATGCAATTACATGTATCCTTATTAGGAGGAGGCAGAGGGAGATTTAACATGGATATACAGAGGACAAATGCATATGAAGACAGATTTGAAGATACTGGCCTCAAAGATAAGAGTGATGCTGCCACAAGGCAAGGAATGCCAGCAGCCATCAAAAACTGGAAGAACTAAGAGAGTCTCCCCTCCAGCCAGCAAAGGAGCAGCCCCCCCCACCCCCACCCCACTCCCCAACCCGACACCTTGATTTTGACCTAGTGACACTGATTTTGGACTTCTGGCCTCTAGATCTGTGAGAAATAAATTTCTGTTGTTTGAAGCTAACCAGGTTTACAGTGATTTACTGTAATAGTCACAGGACAAGTATTTCACAACTGAAATATTAGAGCGTACTAGCTCAGTTTCTTAAGGCAATTTTTGTCCAGTGACGCGTTGCTATGGAGCCCCGGCAGTTGTGGAGGTGTGAGTCGGAGACAGAGCACATTGCTTTAGCTCACACAAGGCAGACAGTGCCTCACTGGTGAGTTAAGCTTGGGTGCTCTGATATCAGTAGTAGTGTTAGTCGCTCAGTCGTGTCTGACTCTTTGTGACTCCATGGACTACAGCCTGCCAGGCTCCTCTGTCCATGGGATTTCCCAAGCAAGAACACTGGAGTGGGTTGCCATTTCCCTCTCCAGCGGAGCTTCCTGACTGTAAGAAACGCCTCGGGAAGAAAGAGCCACCTCTAGGGACAGGCGATGGAAGCCTTTATTGGGCGGTCGCTCTCGGGCAGAACTCCCGGGGGGTGAGCGAGGAAGGGAAGGGAGTCTGCAAGGTATGAGGGATGAGGAGGAGGTTTTATAGCCAGGGCTGGCGCTCGAACCAGGTTCTCCCATATAAGGTAGAAAGCGAGGGCTGCAGCGGTGGTTGGTGTCCCAGGGCTTCGTGTCGGCACCTGATTGGGCCAGGCCACGGGGGTTGGTCCCCAGAAGTTTGGTCCACTCCCGGTTCCTGTTTGGGCGTTGGCCAACCACCAGGACTTGTCCGCTGCACTTTCCGGGGCATGTCTCGACATGCCCGACCTCTCACTGACCCAGGGATTGAACCTAGGCCTCTTCTGGTCCCAGAGGCTGTGCTTTCTCCAGTCTATGGTTTGGCTGAAAAGTGGACACAATTCCCTTAAGTCACTGCTGGAGTCACTCTCCACTCCAATCCTAGCAGAAACCCAGGTTTCTCCCTCAATTTCTCCCTCTTCCTCTTACCCACACCTTTTCAACAAGGAAGGCATTCCTGTCCAAATTCAGTTACAGTTCTTGGATCCACTTCCTCCTCCCATCCCACTGCCACTGCATCAGTTTATATCTTTTATATCTTTTCCCCCAGATCATGGTAATAGTTTACCAACTCTTTCTACTTATTTTCAGTGCTTCCCTGTTACCTAAGGTATAAAGTCCAAGAGTATGCTGCTGCTGCTGCTGCTAAGCTGCTTCAGTCGTGTCCAACTCTGTGTGACCCCACAGACGGCAGCCCACCAGCTCCGCCGTCCCTGGGATTCTCCAGGCAAGAACACTGGAGTGGGTTGCCATTTCTTTCCCCAATGCGTGAAAGTGAAGTTGCTCAGTCGTTTCTGACTCTTTGTGACCCCATGGACTCTGCAGCCTCCTAGGCTCTTCTGTCCATGGGATTTTCCCAGGCAAGAGTACTGGAGTGGGATGCCATTGCCTTTTCCTCCATGAGTATAGCATCACACAAATAACTTTTCATTATCTGACCCCAAACTGCTTCACTACTTTATTTCTCCCCACACTCGTGGTTCTAATTACACGTTAACATTTGTATTCTCCTCCCATACACTAGGCCTTCCCAAATGCATGGTTTTGCTCATGCTACTCTTTCTCTTGCCATCACTCTCACCCATCCTCCAAGATTCAGTGCAAATCCCAGGTAACCCTAAATGCTCCCTTTACATCAAGTACTGCAGAGCATATACCAACTGGCTCATGAATTCCTCAAGAGAAATGTATGAAATACCATGAGCTTCACATTCTGGTTCAGAGTCTCCAATGGTGGGATGTGCGATATCCATTTGTTTGCATAAAGTAAGTGTTAAATCTTTATTAAAAAATTAATTTCTGTTTATATTTTCCTTTTATTTTAGATTTTGATGTTTTTAATAATGCATAAAATGAACACAATACATACCAGTGGTACCTGTATATGATTTTTAAAAATAAATGTGTATGAAGGGAATGCTCATTAATTTTCTTTTTTATTTTACTAATAGAAGTGTACAATAAAATGTGTGGCAACCACTGGTCTTGCCTATTTGAGGAGATTTAATAACAAATCACCCAGATGCAGCAGAGGAAGCCCTTTATCTCAAAAAAAAAAAAAATCCATATCTAAAACACTTATCCGCATTTGGCAAATAATCTTTGAATGTTAACTGAGCAAATAAATAAATGAGGAATACATTTTTAGCATACATGTTCATGGAAGATGCTACACATAGTCTTTTGATCCTGAAGGTCTTGGCTAAGAATACCAAATCTCATAGTCAAGTTTGTGTCTTTGGGTAAGTCATTCATCTCTTTGAACATCAATTTCCTGGTCCATATAATGAAGATAATACAAGTTTGTTGTGAGAATTAAAAGAACTAATAAATGCAAGCTGCTTATCATAATGCCACACAAAGCACTCAGTAAAATGAAGCTGTTTTGCAGTACAGTATGGATTGGGAAGATGCCCTGGAGAAGAAAATGTAACCCATTCCAATATTCTTGCCTGGAGAATCCCATGGACAGAAAAGCCTGGTAAGCTACAGTCCATGGGGTCACAAAGAGTTGGACACGACTGAGCAACTTCACTCATTCATGGTAGAAAGTTTAACCGGAAGCCCCTTATAACTTGTCGGTCCATCCTTACTTCTGCTCAAATTATTTTGCCTTATTGTCATCCCAGGAAAGGACTTGTGTGTCCTTAGATATAGAGGACTCTTACATGGACGAAATATGAGTATTTTTAAAGCCAGGTAAGAATCTTATGGACAGAGATTCGTGACATTGTACAGAGGACAGGGATTAAGACCATCCCATTGGAAAAGGATGCAAAAAAGCAAAATGGCTGTCTGAGGAGGCCTTATAAATAGCTGTGAAAAGAAGAGAGGAAAAAGCAAAGGAGAAAAAGAAAGATATAAGCATCTGAATGCAGAGTTCCAAAGAATAGCAAGAAGAGATAAGAAAGGCTTCCTCAGCGATCAATGCAAAGAAATAGAGGAAAACAACAGAATGGGAAAGATTAGAGATCTCTTCAAGAAAATTAGAGATACCAAGGGAACATTTCATGCAAAGATGGGCTCAATAAAGGACAAAAATGGTATGGACCTAACAGAAGCAGAGGATAGCCTTATGACCCAGCAATCCCACTACTGGGCATACACACCAAGGAAATCAGAATTGAAAGAGACACATGTACCCCAATGTTCATTGCAGCACTATTTATAATAGCCAGGACATGGAAGCAACCTAGATGTCCATCAGCAGATGAATGGATAAGAAAGCTGTGGTACATATACACAATGGAGTATTACTCAGCCATTAAAAAGAATACATTTGAATCAGTTCTAATGAGGTGGATAAAACTGGAGCCAATTATACAGAGTGAAGTAAGCCAGAAAGAAAAACACCAATACAGTATACTGACACATATATATGGAATTTAGAAAGATGGTAACAATAACCCTGTATGCAAAACAGGAAAAGAGACACAGATGTATAGAATGGACTTTTGGACTCTGAGGGAGAGGGAGAGGGTGGGATGATTTGGGAGAATGGCATTGAAACATGTATACTATCAGGTAAGAAACGAAGAGCCAGTCAATGTTCGATATAGGATACAGGATGCTTGGGGCTGGTGCACGAGGATGATCCAGAGAGATGATATAGGGTGGGAGGTGGGAAAAGGAGAGGGGTTCAGGATTAGGAGCTTGTATACACCCGTGGTGGATTCATGTCAATGTATGGCAAAACCAATATAGTATTGAAAAATAAAGTAAAAGTAAAATTAAAAAAAAATAAATGAATGTTGACTGTACAAAATGATAATAATAAGGCACTGTGATATTTAAAGTATGTAATACCAAAAATTAAAATGTTTGAGGACAATATAAGAAAAAAGAAGCAGAAGATATTAAGAGATGGCAAGAATACACAGAAGAACTGTACAAAAGAGATCTTCATGCCCCAGATAATCACGATGGTGTGATCACTCACCTAGAGCCAGACATCCTGGATTGTGAAGTCAAGTAGGCCTTAGGAAGCATCACTATGAACAAAGCTACTGGGAGTGATGGAATTCCACTTGAGCTATTTCAAATCCTGAAAGATGATGCTGTGAAAGTGCTGCACTCAATATGCCAGCAAATTTGGAAAACTCAGCAGCGGCCACAGGACTAGAAAAGGTCAGTTTTCATTCCAATCCCAAAGAAAGGCAATGCCAAAGAATGCTCAAACTACTACAAACTGCTCTTATCTCACACGCTAATAAAGTAATGTTCAAAATTCTCCAAGCCAGGTTTTAGCAATATGTGAACCGTGAACTTCCAGATGTTCAAGCTGGTTTCAGAAAAGGCAGAGGAACCAGAGATCAAATTGCCAATATCCACTGGATCATTGAAAAAGTGAGAGAGTTCCAGAAAAACACCTATTTCTGCTTTATCAACTATGCTAAAGCCTTTGACTGTGGATCACAATAAACTGGAAAATTCTGAAAGAGACGGTAATTCCAGAGCACCTGACCTGCCTCTTGAGAAACCTATATGCAGGTCAGGAAGCAACAGTTAGAACTGGACATCCCAGATGGCTTCACAGCTAAATTCTACCAAAAATTTCGAGAAGAGCTAACACCTATCCTACTCAAACTCACCCAGAAAATTGCAGAGGAAGGTCAACTTCCAAACTCATTCTACGAGGCCACCATCACCCTAATACCAAAACCTGAGAAAGATGCCACAAGAAAAGAAAACTACAGGACAATATCACTGATGAACATAGATGCAAAATTCCTTAACAAAATTCTAGCAATCAGAATCCAGCAACACATTAAAAAGATCATACACCATGACCAAGTGGGCTTTATCCCAGGGATGCAAGGATTCTTCAATATCCGCAAATCAATCAATGTAATTCACCACATTAACAAATTGAAAAATAAAAGCCATATGATTATCTCAATAGATGCAGAGAATGCCTTTGACAAAATTCAACATCCATTTATGATAAAAACTCTCCAGAAAGCAGGAATAGAAGGAACATACCTCAACATAATAAAAGCTATATATGACAAACCCATAGCAAAGATTATCCTCAATGGAGAAAAATTGAAAGCATTTCCCCTAAAGTCAGGAACAAGACAATGGTGCCCACTATCATTGCTACTATTCAACATAGTTCAGGAAGTTTTGGCCACAGCAATCAGAGCAGAAAAAGAAATAAAAGGAATCCAGGTCGGAAAAGAAGAAGTAAAACTCTTACTGTTTGCAGATGACATAATCCTCTACATAGAAAACCCTAAAGACTCCACCAGAAAATTATTAGAGCTAATCAATGAATATAGTAAAGTTGTGGGATATAAAATCAACACACAGAAATCCCTTCCATTCCTATACACTAACAATTAGAAAACAGAAAGAGAAATTAAGGAAACAATTCCACTCACCATTGCAACGAAAAGAATAAAATACTTGGGAATATATCTACCTAATGAAATTAAAGACCTATATATAGAAAACTATAAAACACTGATGAAAGAAATCAGAGGACACTAATAGATGGAGACATATGCCATGTTCATGGATCGGAAGAATCATTATAGTGAAAATGAGTATACTACCCAAAGCAATCTACAGATTCAGTGCAATCCCTATCAAGCTACCAATGGTATTTTTCACAGAGCTAGAACAGCTAATTTCACAATTTGTATGGAAATACAAAAAACATCAAATAGCCAAAGCAATCTTGAGAAAGAAGACTGGAACTGGAGGAATCAACCTGCCTGACTTCAGGCTCTACTACAAAGCCACAGTCATCAAGACAGTATGGTACTGGCACAAAGACAGAAATATAGATCAATGGAACAAAATAGAAAGTCCAGAGATAAATCCACACAGCTATGGACACCTTATTTTCGACAAAGGAGGCAAGAATATACAATGGATTAAAGACAATCTCTTTAACAAGTGGTGCTGGAAAAACTGGACAACCACTTGTAAAAGAATGAAACTAGAACACTTTCTAACATCATACACAAAAATAAACTCAAAATGGATTAAAGATCTAAATGTAAGACCAGAAACTATAAAACCCCTAGAGGAGAACATAGGCAAAACACTCTCCGACATAAATCACAGCAGGATCCTCTATGATCCACCTCCCAGAATATTGAAAATAAAAGCAAAAATAAACAAATGGGACCTAATTAAAATTAAAAACTTCTGCACAACAAAGGAAACTATAAGCAAGGTGAAAAGACAGCCTTCGGAATGGGAGAAAATAATAGCAAATGAAGCAACTGACAACAACTAATTTAAAAAATATACAAGCAACTTATGCAGCTCAATTCCAGAAAAATAAATGACCCAATCAAAAAGTGAGCCAAAGAACTAAATGAACATTTCTCTAAAGAAGACATATGGATGGCTAACAAACACATGAAAAGATGCTCAACATCACTCATTATCAGAGCAATGCAAATCAAGGCCACAGTGAGGTACCATTTCACACCAGTTAGAATGGCTGTGATCCAAAAGTCTACAAGCAATAAATGCTGGAGAGGGTGTGGAGAAAAGGGAACCCTCTTACACTGTTGGTGGGAATGCAAACTAGTACAGCCACTATGGAGAACAGTGTGGAGATTCCTTAAAAACTGCAAATAAAACTGCCTTATGAGTACTTTGGCCACCTCATGCGAAGAGTTGACTCATTGGAAAAGACTCTGAAACTGGGAGGGATTGGGGGCAGGAGGAGAAGGGGATGACAGAGGATGAGATGGCTGGATGGCATCACTGACTCAATGAACGTGAGTCTGAGTGAACTCTGGGAGATTGTGATGGACAGGGAGGCCTGGCATGCTGTGATTCATGGGGTCACAAAGAGTCAGACACGACTGAGAGACTGAACTGAACTAAACTGATGACCCAGCAATCCCATTGCTGGACATACACACTGAGGAAACCAGAATTGAAAGAGACACATGTACCCCAATGTTCATCCCAGCACTGTTTATAATAGCCAGGACATGGAAACAACCTAGATGTCCATCAAAGCAGTGGTACATATACACAATGGAGTATTACTTAGCCATCAAAAGAATACATTTGAATCAGTTCTAATGAGATGGATGAAACTGGAGCTGATTATACAGAGTGAAGTAAGCCAGAAAGAAAAACACCAATACAGTATACTAACACATATATATGGAATTTAGAAAGTAATGATAACCCTGTATGTGAGACAGCAAGAGACACAGATGTAAAGAACAGACTTTTGGACTCTGAGGGAGAGGGAGAGGGTGGGATGATTTGGGAGAATGGCATTGAAACATGTATACTATCATGCAAGAAACGAATCATTAGTCTAGGTTCAATACAGGATACAGGATACTTGGGGCTGGTGCACTGGGATGACCCAGAGAGATGATATGGGGAGGGAGGTGGGAGAGGGGTTCAGGGTTGGGAACTCATGTACAACTGTGGTGGATTCATGTCAATGTATGGCAAAACCAGTACAGTATTTTAAAGTAAAAAATAAAAATAAAAATATATATATATATTTTGAAAATGAAGAAAAAGGGGTATAATTGTACAGCACAGGAAATACAACCAACATTTTAAATACTTATAAATGGAATGTAATTTATAAAAACACTGAGTCACTATGTTGTACACTTGAAACTAATATAATATTTTAAATCAACTAAAAGCTGTTTCAAACAAACAAAAAAAGAACTGGAAATGGAACAACAGACTGGTTCCAAATAGGAAAAGGAGTACGTCAAGGCTGTATATTGTCACTCTGCTTATTTAACTTATATGCAGAGTACATCATGAGAAATGCTGGGCTGGAAGAAACACAAGCTGGAATCAAGATTGTTGGGAGAAATATCAATAACCTCAGATATGCAGATGACACCACCCTTCTGGCAGAAAGTGAAGAGGAACTAAAAAGCCTCTTGATGAAAGTGAAAGAGGAGAGTGAAAAAGTTTGCTTAAAGCTCAACATTCAGAAAACGAAGATCATGGCATCCGGTCCCATCACTTCATGGGAAATAGATGGGGAAACAGTGGAAACAGTGTCAGACTTTATTTTGAGGGGCTCCAAAATCACTGCAGACAGTGACTGCAGCCATGAAATTAAAAGACGCTTACTCCTTGGAAGAAAAGTTATGACCAATCTAGACAGCATATTCAAAAGCAGAGACGTGACTTTGCCAACAAAGGTCTGTCTAGTCAAGGCTATGGTTTTTCCAGTGGTCATGTATGGATGTGAGAGTTGCAGTGTGAAGAAAGCTTAGTGCCAAAGAATTGATGCTTTTGAACTGTGGTGTTGGAGAAGACTCTTGAGGGTCCCTTGGACTGCAAGGAGATCCAACCAGTCCATTCTGAAGGAGATCAGCCCTGGGTGTTCTTTGGAGGGAATGATGCTGAAGCTGAAACTCCAGTACTTCGGCCACCTCATGCAAAGAGTTGACTCATTGGAAAAGACTCTGATGCTGGGAGGGATTAGGGGCAGAAGGAGAAGAGGACGAAAGAGGATGAGATGGCTGGATGGCATCACTGACTCAATGAACGTGAGTCTGAGTGAACTCTGGGAGATTGTGATGGACAGGGAGGCTTGGCGTGCTGCGATTCATGGGGTCGCAGAGTCAGACACGACTGAGCGACTGAACTGAACTGAAGAATCTTATAAATTCAGGGTCATTCGTGGATTTTCTCAGTCTGCCACACTACAAGAGAGGTTTACTGGATTTTGGCAGAATCATTTCAAAACACTTCAGAATAGAAACACAGTGAAGTCACCTTTCTTTGGGTTTAGGCCTTTGTGTCTGTCTGAGTTCATCCAAGTTGAAGGGAGGCATGGCTCCTAAATGACTTATCGGCAGGAAGAAGATGAGCCTCTTCTTATGATCACTGAGGGACGGAAAGACTCCGTAAGCAGAGGGTCATCATCTTCTGTGACGTACGAGCACAAGTAGGTCCGACAGAACTTCACAACATTAGAGAGAGAAGGCTTAGAGAGAAAAACTACCTTAGGCTGGTAAGTCCTTAGTGAGATGAGAGCAACTAGAAGATTTGTTTAATTAAGTGTTAACCTATGAGTTTCTCATAGGATTGCCTCTTCCCAGCCTCTCCCCAGGTGGAATATAGGCTGTGGGGCAGGAACATCTGGCAAATTTGCAGGGTATTGTGAGTCAGTGGAGAGTGCAGCTAAGATGACCAGGGCAATTGCTCTATCAAACAAGTCTATTATTTTAAAAATCCATTCTTTACAGTACTTTCTTGACTCTATAATTGTTCAAAATTGCAAAACTTATATTTCCCCATCATGGACAAAATCCTCAGAAGCGCCTCACTGTGTAAATAATAAGGTCCCCATTCTTTAAGATCAGAAAGACCCACAGGATCCTTAATGATCTGACTTGTGGCTAACCCTCTAGTTTGTTGTTGTGTTGTTAAGCTACTAAGTCATGTCCGACTCTTTGCGACTCCATGGACTGTAGCCCACCAGGCTCCTCTGTCCATGGGATTTCCCAGGCAAGAATACTGGAGTAGGTTGCCATTTCTTTTACCAGGGCATCTTTCTGACCCAAGAATCAAACCCAGGTCTCCTGCTTTGGCAGGAAGATACTTTACCACTGTGCCACCAGGTATGCCCCTCTTTTCGTTTTCTAAAGAATGTAATGTTCGTGGAGTTCATGGATCTAAATACACCCAGAGGCCCCAGAGGCCATGAAAATTGACAGGGTGGCAGCTGCTCTCCCAGATCATAGCTGAAGCTTAGTTTAGTGTTTTCTTGGTGGAAAGTTTGCTAAGTCATGAGCACCAGTGATTTTTAGTCTGAGACTTTCACTGTTTCTCAGTGAACAGGCTCTGAGAACAAATGCCTTTGCAAAAGCCACTCAACGTCTCTAGGCCTATTTCTCCATTTCTAACATGGAAGTGGCTGGCTTGGTTTGCCTTCTGCACCTCTGTTGTTCTATAGGGACTTGAGGAAAGGTCATAACATGAATATCATGCTGTTATTGTCCCAGGCACTATGATAGTCACATTATATAGATTATCTATTTAAGCCTGTACTGTATTTAATCCTCATTTTCAGAGAAGGAAATAGAGGTAAGAGAGAGCAATGTGCTGCCCCATGACTGACAGGATCCATGTGGAATTAAGGGGCTTCCTAAAGTGTGATAGGGAAGAATCTTTGTATTCTATTACAAATTAATCACGAAAGGGATGTTTCCTATAAGTTTAAATCATACGTAATGGCTCAGGTATATGAACATTAAGCTCAAATACTTTTGTTTGGCTCACAGGAAACATCCTGACCAGGCCCACCTGTGATTGGCTGCAGAAAGTAATATATTAATATGACCCCTCTAGAGTCTGGCTAGAACCAGGAATTTACACCTTCCCCTTTGGGTATATAAAAAAAGCCTGAGTTCTAACTCAGGAAAGACAGTTCTTTGGGACACTAGTTCACCATTTTCTTGGTGTGTTGGCTTTCCAAATAAAGTCTCTATTCCTTGCTTCAACAAATCGTCTCTTGATTTATTCACCTGTCATGCAGATAACAGTAGGAGCTTGGAATCAGTAACAAAAGCTCCCCAAAGCTGCAATGGGATGCAGTCACCAAAAGAGGAAAGACCAAGGCAGCAAACTTCCAAATCAATATAGAAAGAAATGAGTGACTACAGGCTCTGTTTTTCTGAATTTTCCTACTGATGCTACAAACACAATCCCTTACGTCACTGATCTCCAATCTTTCTATGGCTTTGGAAAGTTTTCAGTGTGTTAACTTTCAAACGTCTTTCAAGCCAATTTGCAACTCTTGTTTATGTCTAAAGAAAGTGAAAGTCGCTCAGTCGAGTCCAACTCTCTGTGACCCCAAGGACTATACAGTCCATGGAATTTTCCAGGTCAGAATACTGGAGTGTTTAGCCTTTTCCTTCTCCAGGGAATCTTCCTAACCCAGGGATCCAAAGGGATTGAACCCAGGTCTTCCGCATTGCAGGTGGATTCTTTATCAGCTGAGCCACAAGGGAAGCCCAAGAATAAATGCAGTGGGTAGCCTATCCCTTTTCTAGCAGATCTTCCTGACCCAGGAAGCGAACCAGGGTCTCCTACATTGCAGGCAGATTCTTTACCAACTGAGCCATCAGGGAAGCCCTGTTTATGTCTAAAGAAAAGAAAGTGAAGTTGCTCAGTCGTGTCGGACTCTGCGATCCCATGGACTGTAGCCCACCAGGCCCCTCTGTCCATGGGATTTTCCAGGCAAGAGTACTGGAGTGAGTTGCCATTTCCTGCTCTGGGGATCTTCCAGACCCAGGGATCCAACCTGTGTCTCCTGCATTGTAGGCAGATGAGCCACCAGGGATATGTTTATGTCTAATCCCCTTCCTATTATCTCCAATAATCTTATTTTTTCTTCTTCCCCATCTTGATTAAAACTTCAGTTTTAAAAATTCAGTGATTAGAAGGTACACCCAAAGCAGCCAAGAAACCACCTGAGTCAAGATTAAAGGGACATGAGAGGCTCATCAAGATTAGAAGACTGGACCACCTACAACTCCTGCATACACCCTAATCTTGTCAGCAACTCCAATCTTTTGAAACTTTGTAGAAGAAAGAGGAATGCAAGACTGTTGTTACTGCCTTGATCTTTATCACATACCCTTGTCTGACTTATAACTTCTCCCTATTCACCAGAGAGTAGGGGCACAGTTCTTGAGAACCTAGCCTACTGTGTCCCCCCTTTTCCTGGCAAAGTAACAAAGCCACTCTTTCCTTCTCCACTAAAAAAAAAAAAAAAAAAAAACCTGGATCCAAATTCAGAATACCCCAGCCAGAAATCATTAAACTTTATAACAGGTACTATATGATCCTAAAAAAAGAAAAAAGCTTTAAAAGTCTAAAGAACAGAACTTCAAACAAAGAATCAGATATTAATAAATCAGTATGGGGACTTCCCTAGCAGTCTGATGGTTGGGAGTTCATTTTGCAATGCAGGAGACATGGGTTTGAACCTTGGTCCAGGAAACTAGGATCCCACGTGCAGCTAGGCTCGAGGCAAGAATACTGGTGCTGCAACTATTGAAGAGATCATGCCACAGCTAGAGAGTCAGTTAGTGACAGTTGCTTAGTCACGTCCGATTCTTTTCGACACCATGGAATGTGCAGTTCTGTGCAGTTCTCCGGGACAGAATACTGGAGTGGGTAGCCTGTCCCTTCTCCAGATCTTCCCAACCCAGGGATCAAGCCCGGGTCTCCAGCGTTGCAGGCGGATTCTTTACCCGCTGAGCCACAAGGGAAGCCCACAAGAGAGTCCATGTGCTGCAACAAAAGATCCCAAGTGCCACAGCTAAGACCCATGCAGCCAAATAAATAAATAAATCACCATGATTTTAGAAATCCCACATTTGGAGAACTGTTTTACTTATTTGGCTTCTTGGAAACTCTTTTTTTTTTTTTAATTAAATTTATTTATTTTTTTAATTACAATACTGTATTTGTTTTGTCATACATTGACACGAATCAGCCATAGGTGAACACAATCGCCCAATGCCGAAGCCCCTCCCACCTCCCACCCCACATCCTCTGCCTGAATCATCCTGTGCATCAGCCCCATGCATCCTGCATCCTACACCAAACATAGATTAGCGCTTCGTTTCTTACAGGAAAATATACATGCTTCACTGCCATTCTCCCAAACCATCCCACCCTTTCCCTCTCCCTCAGAGTCCAAAAGTCCACTCTATACCTCTGTGTCTCTTGTTGTCTCGCATATAGGGTCATCATTACTGTCTTCTAAATTCCATATATATGTGTCAGTATACTGTATTGGTGTTTTTCTTTCTGGCTTACTTCACTCTGTATAATCGGTTCCAATTTCATCCATCTCATTAGAACTGAGTCAAATTTATTCTTTTTAAGGGCTGAGTAGTAGTCCATAGTGTATATGAACCACAGCTTTCTTATCCATTCATCTGCTGATGGACATCTAGGTTGCTTCCATGTCCTGGCTATTATAAACAGCGCTGCAATGAACATTGGGGTACATGTGTCTCTTTCAATTCTGGTTTCCTCAGTGTGTATGCCCAGCAGTGGGATTGCTGGGTCATAAGGCAGTTCTATTTGCAATTTTTAAGGAATCTCCACACTGTTTTCCATAATGGCTGTACGAGTTTGCATTCCCACCAGCAGTGTAAGAGGGTTCCCTTTTCTCCACACCCTCTCCAGCATTTATTGCTTGTAGACTTTTGGATCACAGCCATTCTGACTAGTGTGAAATGATACCTCATTGTGGTCTTGATTTGCATTTCTCTGATAATGAGTGATGTTGAGCATCTTTTCATGTGTTTGTTAGCCATCCGTATGTCTTCTTTGGAGAAATGCCTATTTAGTTCTTTGGCCCATTTTTTTATTGGATCATTTATTTTTCTGGAGTTGAGCTGCATAAGTTGCTTATATATCTTTGAGATTAGTTGTTTGTCAGTTGTTTCATTTGCTATTGTTTTCTCCCATTCAAAACCTGGTAGGAATTATTTTATTTTATTTTATTTTATTTTGGAAACTCTTATTTTGTGGATGATATTTTTCTCAAAGTCACCTTATTTTCCAACTTTAAACATCTTCCAAAGGCAATGGCAACCCACTCCAGTACTCTTGCCTGGAAAATCCTGTGGATGGAGGACCCTGGTAGGATGCAGTCCATGGGGTCACACAGAGTCAGACACGACTGAAGCGACTTAGCAGCAATCTCTTCCACAGTTTTTTCTCCTGGTTCAGTCAGTTCAGTCACTGTCTTGTCTGACTCTTAGTGACCCCACGGACTGCAGCACACCAGGCTTCCCTGTCCTTCACCCACTCCCAGATCTTGCTCAAACTCATGTCCATTGAGTCAGTGATGCCATCCAACCATCTCACCCTCTGTCGTCCCCTTCTCCTCCTGCCTTCAGTCTTTCCCAGCATGAGGGTCTTGTCCAATGAGTTGGCTCTTCACATCAGGTGGCCAAAGTATTGGAGTTTCAGCTTCAGCATCAGTCCTTCCAATAAATATTCCGGACTGATTTCCTTTAGGATTGATTGGTTGGATCTAAGAGTCTTCTCCAACACCACAGTTCAGAAGCATTAATTTTTCTCCTAAGATACTTGAACCATTACAAGAGTTCTCTACATGGTCTGATTGAGAAAGATTCCAGGCTCAAAGTAGAACTATTGGAGAGGAATCCGCTGCTGTGAATGCCTGCGGCACTGAGAGAATGTAAACCATAGATGGTCAGGCCAGGGTGGGGGTGTGGGTGTGAGCCTAGCCATCTGCAGTGTGGATGGCCAAACTCAGCCTTCCCCCTTCCTCCTTTTCCTACTAAGAACCATAAAACATGACAAGTGGAGGACACCTAACTGTCCAATAATCCTCATTCTACAGGAGAAAACTGAGGCCACCAAAGGGAAAGGGATTTGCCTAAGATACCTGGTAAATTAATCAATGCAGGGCTAGGAAAGAACTCAGGCTTCCCTGGCAGCTCAGTAAAGAATCTGCCTGCAGTGTAGGACACCGGGGTTCAGTCCCTGGGTCAAGAAGGGCCTCTGGAGAAGGAAATGGCAAACTACTCCAGAGGAAAATCCCATGGACAAAGGAGCCTGGCGGGCTACAGTCCATGGGGTTGCAAGAGTCTAACATGACTTAGCAACTAAACCACCACCACCATCCGGAAAGAACTCAGGCCTTCTAAGAATAGGTCTAGTGCTCTCCCCTTGTGCTACAGCTTTCTCTTTCTTTTCCTTCCTCTAACAGGAGCTGAAATGACTTCTCCTGCCAAGGCTCCCTTTGCCTACATTTGGGGCTGGGTGGTCTTCTTCCCTCCAGCTCTCCTTCCCTCTCTCCTCCTCCCTTGCATTCTTTTCCTTCCTTGTATTATGCCCAAGTCACGAAATCTCCCAATGACCACCAGGGAGCCGGCATCCGATACAAAAGCAAGAGAGTCTATTACCAAGCTCGAGCTGGGGCTCCCACCGTTACCGACGCAGCAGCTAAGGAGAGGAGCCTCGAACTCTGGGCTTCATTGCTTATATAGGGAATTCTCGCACGAAAAATGTTACCTTCTGTGGAAGGGTTAGGTTTTGGGTTCTGATTGGTTTTCATTTCCTGGGCTGGCCATAGGTTCTGATTGGTTCCCATTTCCCGGGCTTAATTCGAATTTCCTGGGCAGGTCATAAGTCCTGAATGTAAAGTCAGGAGATCTTGCTCCGGGATCTGATTGGCTCAGGTCAGGGGATTTCCAAAGACTCTTTCCTCAGAACTCTAAAATGGAGTCTTTTTAACAAAATGGGGTGGCTTAGATTCTTCACTTGTTGTATATAAAATACAGCAAAATGATGTATACAATACAATACAATCATAAAAACAAGTAACAGAAGAAAACATAAGGGTAGAGATTACAAGATGGAGATGGGAATAAGGTGAAAAGTGTGTATTAATTAATTATATTATATTATAAAAACATCTCCAAAGGTAAGTCCTCCCAGATTTGCATCCAAATTTTTCTAACAGTGGAAACATAATTTACATTATTCTTGGTAATAAATCAAGTACCTAAGATGGCACAACTATTAATACTGAGACCAGGTAGAAATACTTTTCAGAGTTTCCTTATAATCAAAACATTTGAAGATTTGTTGTTGTTCCTTTTAGGCTATTTGCTGTAGAACACATTGAAAAGACAGTCTTTAGGAGTTTAATTAGTATTCACTGTCTTAGGCCAAGTCATAAAGTGGTAAAGCCCTCCTGAATCTTACATGAGAGTAACTGCTCTGCAGGTCTGAAGGCTCAGCTATGGCCCACAGTCCTGCCACATGTCTCTGACAGGTTAAAGTTGGATTGTGGTGGGAAAGGGACTCACTGAGATTTATGCCTTTCTCAAGGTCTTCTTTACAGTTTGGACCAATATTCATCAGAGGGAGAGTCTGAAAGGGCCTAGGTATTTCTTTGTAATTAAAAGAGTTTATTCATTATAAATTTCCATGCATCTATTTTCTACTAACACAAAAATAAAGAATAAATGCAGTTTCCTAGCAGCCAGTTCATTAATACATTTGTTTAGTTGCTAGGTTATGTCTGACTCTTTTGTGACCCCATGGACTGTAGCCTGCCAGTCTTCTGTCTATGAGATTTCCCAGGCAAGAATACTGGAATAGGTTGCCATTTCCTTCTCCAGGGAATCTTCCCAACCCAGGGATCAAAACTGTGTCTCCTGCATTGGCAGGTGGATTGTTTCTCACTGAGCCATCTAGGGAAACCCTCATTAATACATACAAACATATATATGCATATATAAATACACACATACACATGTATATATGGAGAGAGTGTGGGAACCTTAATATAATGTAAAAGTAACCCTTCAGTTCAGTTCAGTTGCTCAGTTGTGTCCGACTCTTTGTAACCCTATGAATAGCAGCACGCCAGGCCTCCCTGTCCATCACCAACTCCTGGAGTTCACTCAGACTCACGTCCATCAAGTCAATGATGCCATCCAGCCATCTCATCCTCTGCCATCCCCTTCTCCTCCTGCTCTCAATCTTTCCCAGCATCAGGGTCTTTTCAAATGAGTCAGTTCTTCCCATCAGGTGGCCAGAGTATTGGAGTTTCAGCTTTAGCATCAGTCCTTCAATGAACACCCAGGACTCATCTCCTTTAGGATGGTTGGATCTCCCTGCAGTCCAAGGGACCCTCAAGAGTCTTTTCCATCACCACAGTTCAAAAGGATCAATTCTTCGGTGCTCAGCTTTCTTCAACTCTCACATCTATACGTGACCACTGGAAAAACCATAGCCTTGACTAGACCTTTGTTGGCAAAGTCATGTCTCTGCTTTTAATATGCTGTCTAGGTTGGTCATAACTTTCCTTCCAAGGAGTAAGTGTCTTTTAATTTCATGGCTGCAATCACCATCTGCTGTGAAAAGTAACTCTAGATTTCCATTAACATGCAGGTTGCCTAATTGTTCTCCAGGGGTGCTTTGATCTTAATAGCAATAATTAGAAATTGTTTTCATTATCAAATAATGTTCTTGAGGTTTTCCTTCATATCTCAAATACATTTTTGTGCTACCACATAATTCTGTGTGTTGAACACATACAGGGGAAGTTTATCGGCCTATATCTGAATAAAGAAAGCACGTGAGGTAGGATCCCATTACCTCCCATTTGATCATCTTTCCCAGCCATCCCTCAAGGGCCAGGGAAAACTCATTCCTTTGGGCCTTAATTGCTCTTGGCTACTCCCAGAGCAAAAAGTCTTGGCTCAAATTCAGAGGCTTTCAGGCAGCAAGCGACTGTCTGCAGCATGGAAGGCACATGCTCAGCGTGTTGTGAAAACCCCAGAGTTAAGCTGGATTTTTGAACACCTCTCACAGTCTCTCATTACATTTTCTTAAACCAGATGTCTTCCTCTGAAATGCTGTGCTCACCACTCACTTAATTGAATTTTTTCAATTCACTGAATTGAAAGTGTCTGTTTTGGAGTATGAGTTTATTTTTATGTAACTATTTGTGCATCTCCTATTTACATAAAATTTTGATCTTTTACATTTCCCTTAATCTCTTCCAAGATTAATCAGGCATGTTGATCACTATGATAAGATCTTTTTAGGACAGGTCTACATGGGACGGGCTTTGAAGTGGCTCAGGCCCACCTCAAACTTTGGGCAAAGGAAGACGATACTTTGGAACTCTGGCCAAGCACCACGACAGGGAGATGCAGGTTGCCACCTGAGGCACACACAGAGCACCTCTGGAGGGGGCAGGGGGAAGCAGGAGCAGGAGCAGAAGGTGGGTCCCTAGGCCACCCTGTTCCTCCCAGTGTTTGGGGGAGGCCTCTGCCCTGCCACAGTCTTTAAGAAGGCTCCAGGCCCCAACTTCCTTGTTCCAATCAAAAATCTTGCAAGCCACCTCAGTTCTGTCAGTTTTTGTCAGAAAAGGAACAGGGAAAGTTAAGGCTCCTTGGCTTCTTTTGTTTGTAAAATAAATTGTGTCTTTGAGAGAGAAAAAAAAAAAAGATCTTCCTAAACTTTTTAATTTTCAGAGATCTAAAGTGAAAACTAAAAAAAGAAAGAAAGTGAAAATGACCAGAAACTGAATATTGATTTTCTCTCTCTGGGAGTTTTTTTTTACCCCAATGTTAGAATTTCTTGCTTACAAATCAATACAGTTTCCAACTTTGGAAACTATCTATCTCCAGTTAGGTTAGCAGAGTTCATTGGGGAAAAAAAAAGAAATGAAATGTGGTCCCTGAATTGCCAACCTCTGTAAGCAGGGCCAGAATAAAATTGCAACCTACCACTGTTGTCAGAGAGATGTAGTCCCTTTCCACCTGTGCCAGATCCAATGCCAACTTGGTGGCATCAAAGAAGGTACATGAAGAAATTATGATCTGAATCCCTCTCAAGGGGTCAACTAAATCAGAGGACAAGGAAAAATGGAATCACCTACTTGAGGTGTGTTTTTCAGTTCAGAAATCTTTAGATCTGTTGAAACGAGATGTGGCTGAAACAACTCTGATGTGATGTGGTTGTTTGTAGTCATTTGCTACAGCAGCCTTATGAAACTAAGAACTCATTGTCTCCGCCCTTAAGATACAAGGTACAATGGATTCCCCGGTGTCTCAGTGTTAAAGAATCCACCTGCAAGGCAGGAGACATGGTTGGATCCCTGGGTCAGGAAGATATCCTGGAGAAGGAAATAGCAACTCACTGCAGTATTCTTGCCTGGAGAATCCCACGGACGGAGGAGCCTGGCAGGCCACAGTCCATGGGGTCGCAAAAGTAGAACACAACTTAGTGACTAAAACCATCGATCACCACCACCTCCCACGTGGCTGAGGGCTTCAGAGCTGTGGTAACAAGCACAAGAGTTTAGGAGGTGAGAGAGCAAGAGATCTTATATTTGAACAGATCTTATATTTGAAAAGCCTTAAGCTGGGAGTAGCTCATGAATATCCAAAGGGGTTTTGGAAAGAAGGGTATCCAAGCAGAGAGAGTGATGGGACAAACGAAATCCAGACTCAAGAGGTTCAGAGGATGTGAAATGGGTCAGCATGACTTGACTCATCTAGGGACGAGAGGTCTAGAAAAGTAGGTTAGTGTTAGAAGGGCCTGGAAACAATGAGTATATTTTAACATATTTCTGATCCAGTGAAATTTTGAGCTGGTAGCATGCAGCCCAGTGGTTATTTTTCATAGAGAAAATGAAATTAAGGATCAATGTACTTTCCCCAATAGCCAGGTCTGGAATAGAGTCAAGACCAAACTCCAGATCTTTTGCTTAGCTGTCATTCATCTTCGTAAATAAATATGTCTTTCAAAGTATGCCTTACTCTCTGAACTAATTTTGAGAAATTTACTACTAAATGTCGATTAGCTGTTATTTTTAAGCCCCAATTATTTATATTCAGTATTAACTACCTATCTGGTTATGGGTTAGAAACACACACAATAAATCTTTTCATCAAAATTCCTAGTGGTATTGCTGGGCACCTTTCTAACATTCTTCTCCATTTCTCCTAAGCTTCTATAGCCTCCTTGCAGGAAAAAAATAATCAACACAAATAGCCAGGTCTTAGTATGTGTTTTGCAGTGCAAAATAGATATAGAAAAATCATCATTTAAAACATTTTATTTCTAATAGAAAAATAATCCATTATTTCACTACTCATCTAACTCCTGTTGACTTTTTTTAAATGAAATATAAATACATCATAAAATTCAAATACTGTGAAAAAATAAATACCAGGGACTCTCTTTAGTTTGCTCCCAGGTCTTTCCCCAAACATATACATCACCCACAAACTCTTCCCTCCAAACCCCATGAAAGTGTACATTTGTAAAAGTTTTTCTTAAATATATCACAATACAAAATGCGCTGTGCCTTGCTTTTTAATTTTCCTTAAAAATATTTCTGGAAGCTCTCTGAATATTGCAACAAACAGAACCATTTCTTTTCAAAAGGCTTTAAAATATTCTATTGCAAGGGTTTGCCATCATCTAATTAATATTAACCATCATTTAGTTAGCCCCCCATTATTTCCAATGTTTTCTTATTACAACTCCGCCAAGATCTGGCCATGCCCCGCCTCTCCAACTTATCAGTCATTCCTTCCTTATGACCTGGAAACACACCAACCTACAAACTTATCCCTTACCTTAGAGTGTACTTGCTCTTGCTTCTGCAAAAGTTAGTGACTCTTTGTCACTGTGGTTTCAACTACTGACCTATAACAAATAGACTGGTGATTATTATTACAGCAAGGAAGAGTTTATTCAGAATTAATAGAGAATTACAATTGAGAGTGTGTAACTGTGGTAAACCATGTGCGAGTCACCACAGAGGAAGGGAAGGAGAACACTCTTACAGAGGTGAAAAGGAAGTGGGGAGGGTGTAATAAACAAAGAGACCACGGTTTTTCATTGATTCAGTTGTTGCCAGAAAAAAAGAGGAGTCTTTCTTCTTCCTGTTGGGCTCTGCTGTGGTTGCAGGGCAGGAGGGCTCCCCCTTCTGGTCTCACAGCTTTATTTAACTGAGATTTCTGTGTATTAATTTTTTATAAGACACATAGTCACCTTCTCAGTGAAGCCTTCAGCGTTTAAATGAGCACTCCTATCTTTTCAGATGATGCTACTTAATTTTAATCTTAGAATGTCACCTTATATGAAATTATTTTGTCTTCTCTGGAATATGAGCTCCAAAAGGGCATGAGACCTGTCTTTCTTCTTCCCCTGACTCCCAAGAGCTCAGTAGAGCACAGGCTCAAGGAATATCTGGTAAATAAATGGTCAAAGGATAGTGTATTTAAAATGATTAAATAGGCTGCCAAATTTGCTTTCCAGGTAAAGTCACCAGTTTTCACTACCACTGACAGTGTCTGTTTTGAATACTCTTAAAAACACATAATACTATCAAGAATTTACCATTTTTGGTACTTGTCTACTTTAAAGGTCAAGAAATAGGAACTTACCTCCAATTGTAATTTTTCTTCAGGCACTGTTAAGAACAAATCAGATATTTGCTTTTAACAAAACCCCAACTCCATCTCCAGAAATTCACAGGTAATAACAGACAATAAAGTAAGTCAATAAAAATTTCTCATGCTAGTTTAAAATTGACATGATGCCTAGTGAGAATAACAGTTTAAAAATGGGGTCTTTTAAGGCAAAAGTAGGACTTATCCTTGTAAAATATAGCAAAATATTTGCTGGATTTTCTCACCCTTGTTTCCTTTGTCACTTTCCTTGCTTCTTTAGCAGCCTTCCCTTGTGGCTCAGATGGTAAAGAGTCCACCTGCAATGCAGGAGACTGGGTTCAATCCCTGGATCGGGAAGATCTGCTGGAGGAGGGCATGGCAATCCACTCCAGTATTCTTGCCTGGAGAATCCCATGGACAGAGCAGCCTAGTGGGCCCAGTCTAGTGGGGTTGCATAGAGTCGGACAGGACTGAAGGACTAACCAAAACATGCCTCCCTTCTTTCATCTACTTAAATTACTTCACTTTACAAATATTTATTGATTACTCATATGCCCAGGTGCAGTGCCAAAATCCTGATCTAATCAGGCCACATCCACCTTCCACCATGATTAAGTCTTTTGGCCTAGCTCTACTTTCATATTTACTCAGACTTTTGCTGCAGAAGTCTCTAGAATAACAACCCTTAAATGGAGAGATGCGGAAAGTTTGTATATGGAATATTTGGGAGCATCAACTTATAAATTAATTTGCCATATATGTGTGTGTGTATGTGCGTGCCTGCAAAGTCGGTTCAGTCGTGTCCAACTGGACTGTAGCCCACCAGGCTCCTCTGTAAGTGGGATTCTCCAGGCAAGAATACTGGAGTGGGTTGCCATGCCCTCCTCCAGGGGATCTCTCTAACCCAGGGATTGAACCCATGTCTCCTGTGTCTCCTGCATTGGCTGGTGGGTTCTTTACCACTAGTGCTACCTGGGAAGTCTGTCTGTCTGTCTGTCTCTCTATCTATATATATATATTGGATTAAAAAACCAAACTTCTAACTTTTTATTATACTCTCCTTATTTAAAGAGATGTTTCTCACAGTTTCCAGTTTTCAGTGGTTTGAGGCACTCGACTTTAAATGAAAATATCCTCTTTGGACTGCCTTGGAGGTGGGGAGGTGCAGAGAGTTTTCTTCCTGGTCCTAATGCCCACCTAATTTTTAAAGCATAGGTTCGTTATTCTTCTTATATTTTAAGCTTACAATTACATGTGTATGTTATTAGATGCCTCGATGTTCCATTTCACTTTTCTTAATTTGTGGGGAATGAGTGGAGGGAGGGACAGAGTGAAAAATACCTTCCCTCTGAGAAAATAAAGAGGGTGTATATGGAAACTAAGGTTAAAACGCTGGTGTGAGACTGGGAGGTCAGTAGGGGTCAATGGTACATTTAGCCCTCTCCTCAAAGGTGATCCTGTTCCACCTACACCCGTAAAATAAATAAAGCGAATTTCTTATGCATGCAAATACTTTTTGCATTGGACCAGTTGGTCCAGTTCTCCTATCTGCTAACTTCCTTACCCCCTTTGTTTCAGTTCACTATCTCTGCGGCTGCACTCTCTCTACCTTTCCCATATCCAAACCCTCCACCCAACCTCCCTCCCCTTCTGGCTTCTAGTCACTCTCGACTTTCTGCCACCTTCGCCCTCAGCATCCCCAGCCGGCACGTGACTGGGGGGCTCCGCAGAACCGGGCCCCACGTTTCCTTGAGTCAAAGCCAGAGCTCGGTGGTGAGCGACCTGGGCGGTGCGGCAGGGGCAAGAAGGTAGAAAATGCGTTCGTTTCACTTGACGTCTCAGCGCAAATTTGCCTGGAGTTCTTGGAGAGGAAGTGGGCAGGTTTTACTATTTACTTATAGCCTACGTGCTAAGCTCGCCCAGGGGCTTCGCTCGGTTTTCAGAAACTTCATTCAAACGCCAGGCGAGGCGGCCAACGAGGTCGGGACTGGGCGTTGTAGATGACCTCAAAGCTACTTCCACCCCCTCCAAGCCCTTCCTTCTCTCCCTAGTCACCTTTACGTATACAAAACTGCCCCCGGGGCTAGAGAGGTCTCGCTCTCTCTCGCAAAGGGTTAAAATTTGTCAGATCGCATGAGGGGGAGGAGATTCCCCATAGACAAGTAAAAGGGCGATGGACAAACGTGCGGGCACTAAGACCGCAAGGCATTCGTTTCCTCCTACGGTGGATGCGGACGCCGGGAGGAGCAGAGTCCCGGAGAGAGGAGCTGGGAGCAGAGGCGCAGGCAATGCTCAACCCCGACTGTAGCTGAGAGAGGCTGGGGAAACCGGTTGCCGGAGATCGACCGGCGAGGGGAAGACCTTGGGGGGTGGGTGGGGAAACAGACTGGAGAGCACTCGAAATCTAGCGCTTTACAGATTATTTTATTTTGTGTAGAGAATACGTAGCGACTCCGAAGATCAGCCCCAGTGAACATGTCAGTGTTGACTTTACAAGAATATGAATTCGAAAAGCAGTTCAACGAGAATGAAGCCATCCAGTGGATGCAAGAAAACTGGTAGGTGATGCTTTCGTGTGATACTGTCCCCGGGAGCCCCGCGCGTTTTCCCAGTGTGCCTTAATGTCGGTACTCCCTTTCTGGGGCGTGAATGGAGCGAGGAACCGCGGGTAGCGGAAGCGGATCGCTGAGTTCCCGGGTCTCCGCGGTGCAGGAGACATTGGGGCTGCATGAAGCGCGTGAGTATGTGGGTGCCCCTGAGTGAACCGTGGTACACATGCATCTTTAACATAGATTATATAACACAGAACATACATGTGTACATAGAGTGCGACAGGGAAGGCGGGAGAGACGCCACAGACCCTACCTGTGCTGCTCCTGGTTTCCCTCTAGATTTGGGTTTTCTTGCTTGGCCTCCTGCAAACAGAGTGTGAAAGGCAGTGGAGATGGGAACCGGTCTCCGGCTCTGTTTAACCCTCTCCCCTCCGCCGTTCTCTGCTCTCTGGTCCTCGCCCTTTTCCCATCCCTCCTGTCTGTCCTTCCTTTCTCCTTGCAGCTCTCCTACTTCACTGTCTTCCTCCTTGCTGCTCCCCAGCCAGATTCCTCCTTTCCTGGACCCCTTTTCCCCACGCAGATCCCCTTCCAGTTTCATGAAGAGACGGAGGCGGGGAGTGGGGGAGGAGGGGACAATGAAACCAGTAATAAAAATGAATGAACCCGAGCGAGTGGAGCCACGCCATTAAGTTTGTTTTACGGAAACGCCTTTTGGACACACTCGATTCTAATTTAGTGGGAAGCTGCTGATTGGAGTTGAGACACAGATTAAAAACCCCTGGGTCCGCAGAGTCCTTGCGGGGTGGGGAATGTTCCCCACACAACTTCTAACCCGGGAAAGCATCTTTCTTGTTAACTGTGTTCCCTCCGCCAGTCCTTTTGGAAATCCCTGTGTGGGAAGCGATCCCGTGTCACCTTGCAATATTTAACAGGGGAGGGTATGTATGTTCATATCGCTTCTAGCTTGTAGACGGAGCTGCTGTGGCAGACATTCTCTAACCACCCCACCTTAACCCCGTGTCTGACGACCAGTAAAGAGAAAGCCTAAGGCAGCCCCCAGCTAGGGAGCTGCTGGCAGCCTCCCAGGTACTGTTGGAGAGGGTCGGGCCGAGGGGGCTCTCGGAAGGTGGGGGATTCCGCCTGCCGCGTGCGCTAGCGCGTGGCCCCTGCGCCCTCACGACCTGCCTTCCCTCCCCCAGGTCATCAATGGGAAACCGGAGACGCTAGCGCGCCGGGAGGCTGGGGCGGGAGGGTGCTCTGCGCCGGAACCCGGGAATAGGGGCTCAACGTCTTCTCCTCGGGAGGTTCGGCCGCCGCTCCCACCTCCTCCCTCGCGGCCGGCCCGCAGGGGACCAGCTGGCCATTTGCGGCCTCAGCGCTGCCGGGCCCGCCCCCGGGGCCGGGCCGGTTGGGGCGGGCGCGGCGCGCGGCCTGGCGCGCTCACACTTGCTGCGGCGTGGCTCGGGGCTTCCTCGGGCGCGGGGGCCGAGGGCCGCATCCGGAGGCCAGGAGGGCCACGCGATTCGCTCGGAAGGCTGGCAAGTGCGGCAGCGCTCTGGGCCGAGACCCATCCTGGGCCTCCGAGGGCGAAGCGCCGAGGGTGGGCCCGGAAGACGGTTGTGCACCGAGAGACTCGATTCCGTAGGAGTTTAGACAATTAAGGCCTCTGCGCTTGGGGAAGCCAAGCCTCCTCGGGCTCCACCAAAGGGACCTTCTTTACAGGCACTTCCTCCTCCCGCGTAGGGGGTGGCGCTGAAAGGCCGGGCAGGGGCGGTGCCTGGGGGTTGGTGGCGCCGGGGGCGCGCGGCGGACCAGCAGAAGGCGGAGGTCTTCACTGCAACTGTTGGTCGTGGTGTCTTGTCACACCGCTCAGCCCATCTTCCCGCCCCATCGGCCCAGCGCTCTCTGTGTTTCCTAATATCTGACCAGTCTCCAACTTGCTACACCCTTGTTGAACCTGCCCCTCCGGAACTGGCCTCCCCTGGGCCGGCTGCTCGAGCTCACTGTGGGCTAGCCCCTCTCCTTGCACCTCCTCTGTGGATACTCCTTCTACTCACTTGTTGCCTTTTCTCTGGGGCCACTTTCGGTGCTTCCACCACCTCCTGGTACTATTTTCCGCCTCTTTCTCTATTGGACTGCCCTGGTGACTCAGAACGTAAAGCGCCTGTCTACAATGTGAGAGACTTGGGTTCGATCCCTGGGTTGGGAAGATTCCCTGGAGAAGGAAATGGCAACCCACTCCAGTACTCCTGCCTTGAAAATCCAATGGACGGAGGAGCTTGGTGCAGGCTACTATCCATGGGGTCACGAAGAGTCGGCCACGACTGAGCGACCACTTTAACTTTCTCTATTGACCAATACACCAATACATCAAACAGGGCCTAACCCTCTGGGGATTGAAAATGGGGAAAAAATGCACCAATTTATCTTGGCCTGTTGGACTCACTGTTAGCGCTTTTTCTGTACATTTCATCTGGCAGTATCTTTCCTAGCTTTTTATTCATATGCATAGGTATTTAGATGTATGTCTGTGCCTTCTAGGAGAAGGAAATGGCAACGCACTCCAGTATTCTTGCCTGGAGGATTCCATGGATGGAGGAGCCTGGTGGGCTACAGTCTATGGGGTCACAGAGAGTCAGACATGGCTGAGTGACTAACACACACTGTGCCTCCTGCTAGAGCATCATCTCTTCAGGGCATGCTTCTCATTCTGCTCTTGAATGCACCTTGAAGAATGCACTGTACAGGCAGATGCCTGGGAAAAGTCTTAACTAGTGAGTTAAAGTGATGATGGATGTCTACTTTATTGCCAGCACAGCTACCTGAACCTTAGCAGACTTGGCCTTCCCTTGAGTTTTGACTACTATGCCATAGTCACATATCAGGAGTTCCCCTTCCTGACTTTTTCTCTCTTTGACCCTAATTGTCTTGTTTCCTTTTTATATCCCAGAGGGTATGCATTTCTCCCAGTATCCTTCGGTGCCCATTTTATAAACCTCTCCCAAAATGTCAACAGCCAAAAAGTCTTGAACTAGGTGTATAAGAAAATGAAGGTTTCTTCCTTTTCATTTTCCTTGTTAACCAAAGCTTACACCCTCTTGAGGAGAGGAAACGTTTAGGAAGCACAAGGTCTTGCATTTGCCAGACTCATTAACTACAGATGACTTGAAATAGTTTCTGGAGGAAAAACAATGTTGTGAAGTTTCTTCTGTATTTTTTTTGACAAATTATTTTCAGTTGTCCTTAAAAATTCCCTAGACATAGCCTCAAATAAAACTCAGTTTACAAAATTAAGTTATAACTTATCTCTCAAAGATTAAGCTGCACTCACTGTGTTTTGAAGAATTGTAAGGAAGGTCAGGAGTCTTGTCAGGATGCTGTTTGCACTACCTTTTGAATATGATTTAAGAAGGCCTTTATTAAACTTATCCTATAATCTGTACTTTATTACATATTAATGTAATGGGACCCTTATTTTGGAGTGATGTTTTTATAAACTAAAGAGTTCAACTGAGGCAAATTTATCAAGTTTATTGCTGCTCAAACAATGATTAACCCTGTATTCATTGTTTTAGACATGGGATAGATACTATAGACCATTTTACTTTTCTAGCAAATAGTTTCACATATAATACATTAGAAAAACTATGGGAAAATGCAGAGTAATAAATATGTCTCGGAGAATCACCCTGAGCCACATCTTTATATGTCAATTAAAAAATGTCCTGGATAATATTATCTGGTAAATGAGGGTATATTGCATGAGATAGAGGAAAATACCTACTTTTAGCTTAACATTTTTAAATTCTGATTTGACACTGAAAAGCCCTTGTGGTTTTACAGCATTGAAAATAGAGGTGTTTTGTTCTTTTATGAGATGTCTGGCCTTTACCTGTTATTTTCACAAATAGCTGACTTCATTTATTAGGTCTGCTGGGAAGGGGGCAAAATCGCCTAGGGATTGGTAAAGTGACATAAAATTCACTGACTGAGAAGGGCAGCTGGGCTCTGCTCTGCCTTCTCGTTCAGCAGCCTGCCAGGTCTGTGCTAGCAGTGGTGGACGCTAGTTGCTTCAGTTGTAATTGTCTGACCAATGGTGATTATCTTCTGATGTCGGCTGACACGGTGTTCACCAATAAGAAAGCAGGAGGCCTGTGCTGACTGCTGTAACATTATGTATGTGAGGTGACGTCATCACAGGGTTTGCCTAGAACCTCGCGAAACCCTCCCCCGCTCCTCTCTGGCATCCTTCACATCTAGCCTTTCACTGCTTTGTATATTTTTCTGACCTTCTTTCCACCCTTGGTAATGGTTATAAAGATTTTATTGTTTTTATATTTTGTATGCTGTGTTTGAGGTCTACAAGATAGTGTGGGGATTTTTAGAAGTAAATACTGTCTGGCTAAGGAAACTACAGATTGGTTTTTACTAAGGGAAAAAATTAAACACTGTTAAAAAGAAATTGCACATCTTTTTGTTTTTCTTAGATGTGAGATTTGGAAGGTAACATACAATTTCAATATGAAAAAAACAAAGTATTATAAGCCTGTGTTAGATTTTTACTCAAAATATAGCATTTGATGTCTATCACACTTTGGAATGTAGGCTGTTTTTCCTGTAGTGACAATTGCTTTGCATTGATCTCTAAAATCCTCCTTGTGACTTGTATGTTTTTGTAAGAAAAGTGGCTGGAAAACAGTACCATCTGTGGTCATAAGACAGAAAAGGCCACAATGTCTCATTTAATCAATACAAATTTGGTCAGCTATCTAGGAAACTACTGTGTCCACACTGTACCCAGTGTGTTCTTGCCATTTTGTTTGGAGAATCACAGTTCATATTAGCCTTAAAATTGAAAATCCTAAGTGTGAGGAACTTAACATTCATTCAATAAACTTTAGAAAGCACTTGAGATGTTGGCCTCTTATGCACTAGCTTAAGAGTGAGAACACTGAGAAAATGTATACAGAGGAAAATTGTGATCTCTGATGTGATCCTGCTGCTGCTGCTACTGCTAAGTAGCTTCAGTCGTGTCTGACTCTGTGCGACCCCATAGCCCACGAGGCTCCCCCGTCCCTGGGATTCTCCAGGCAAGAACACTGGAGTGGGCTGCCATTTCCTTCTCCAATGCCTGAAAGTGAGGAGTGAAAGTGAAGTCTCAGCCGTGTCCTACTCTTTGCGACCCCATGGACTGCAGCCCACCAGGTTCCTCCGTCCATGGGATTTTCCAGGCAAGAGTACTGGAGTGAGGTGCCATTGATCCTAGGAAATAATATTGTGTTAAGAACTTTAATCTGAACTTTTATGTGATGTATATTCACGCAGTCTGTTTTTTCTAGGCTTTCCAGGAATATTCGCATTAGTAATTAAATATGAATATAGTGATAAAATGTTTACATAGGCCTTTTGTTAAATTGGAGGTTAAATTTTGTGGTCTAGACACAATTCCTTGGTGCTTTTAATGTTCATTTCAGTTCAGGCCAGTGGCTCAGTCGCGTCCGACTCTTTGCAACCCCATGAATAGCAGCACGCCAGGCCTCCCTGTCCATCACCAACTCCTGGAGTTCACCCAAACTCACGTACATCGAGTCAGTGATGCCATCCAACCATCTCATTCTCTGTTGTCCCCTTCTCCTGCCCTCAATCTTTCCCAGCATCAGGGTCTTTTCAAATGAGTCAGCTCTTCCCATCAGGTGGCCAGAGTATTGGAGTTTTAGCTTCAACATCAGTCCTTCCAAAGAACACCCAGGACTGATCTCCTTTAAGATGGACTGGTTGGATCTCCTTGCAGAAGGGACTCTCAAGAGTCTTCTCCAGCACCACAGTTCAAAAGCATCCATTCTTTGGTGCTCAGCTTTCTTCACAGTCCAACTTCACATCCATACATGACCACTGGAAAAGCCATAGTCTTGACTAGACGGACCTTTGTTGGCAAAGTCATGTCTCTGCTTTTGAATATGCTATCTAGGTTGGTCATAACTTTCCTTCCAAGGAGTAAGCATCTTTTAATTTCATGACTGCAGTCACCATCTGCAGTGATTTTGGAGCCCAAAATATAAAGTCTGACTTAGTATTTTTCTTCATATTTAAACTGTTTCCACTGTTTCCCCATCTTTTGCCATGAAGGGATGGAACCAGATGCCATGATCTTAGTTTTTAATCTTAGCTTTTAATATTAGATGATAGTAAATTCTAAGTGTCAGGATCACATTGGAATTTAATTACAAAGTCAGTCCACTCTAGATCCAAGGTTTGCTTTGCCTGTTTATCTTTAAGGAGAATCTATTTTCTGGGAAAGTTTTGAGAGGGGAAAGAGGCTTCAAATACTTTGGAGAGCATAAACAACTATCTTGACCTGTCTTAAGCCAACAAAGTAAAATAGAGTACAGCAAATCAAGAATTCATATTTGGTTCAATGATCTGGATATTTCATGTCCAACACTTTCTAAGATGAGTTATCCAAAAATTGTTGCTACAATTCACTTAATTTGTCATGTCTGGATACAGGTGAGCTGCGCTGGCTTTATTAATAAGAATCAGACAACAGTCCACAAATTTGCCTTAGCTTTCTATTTTTATTCTTAGCTTCAGATCCATCTGTTCCACCTACTTTCCATTTATCTTTGTTAGAAGAGCACAGACATTTACCTGGAAAAGTTTACCTTAGGAAAATTACCCATATCACAGATATTCCTGTTGGTAGTCTAAGGAAATCTGAATGAAAATATAACATGGCTTTATTGAAAGGTAAAGGCTCATAACTTCATTTCTTTGTTTGTATTCTGATTCTGAGTATATGGCTTCCCTGGTGGCTCAGAGGGTAAAGCGTCTGCCTGCAATGCAGGAGACCTGAGTTCAGTCTTTGGGTGGGGAAGATCCTCTGGAGAAGGAAATGGCAACCCACTCCAGTACTCTTGCCTGGAAAATTCCATGGACAGAGGAGCCTGGTAGGCTGCAGTCCATTGGATCACAAAGAATTGCACACAACTGAGCAACTTTGCTTCTTCTGTGAGTATATATATATGGGCAGGTATGAACATAAAGTTCATACCTGTAAAGTTCTGTAAAGTTCAGAACTTTAACAGCATCCTTAACTGTATTTAACTTACAATAATTTTATCAGATTAATCCTTTTTTAAAGAAGACTGCCCTAGTCAAAAGTGGATTTGTAATTTTAAGTTCATTGAGCAAAAAGCATCCCGAATCACAGATCTTTGTAAGTCATCTAAGCTTATATCTAAGCTTTGTAAGTCATCAGGCTTACATTTTTATTGTGATGTCTTTCTGTACTGAGTACTCATGATTTTAAGTTTCAAGGTTATTCATCTTAGTATATTAGAATGATAGGTATTTTTAGGAACCCTTTTTTGAGTCAGTCACCCACTGTGAACTTTCTAAAATTTAACTTCAAAACCTGTGTGTCCAAAATAATGTACAAATGAAAGATTCATTTTCTTAAAGATAAATTTCAGATGTCTTTCGCTCAACCCTTAATTTTCTTTTTAAACAATCGTTTAGATTCTGAGACTGATTTTTTTTTTCCTGGATTTTATTTAAAATTTATTGTAATGGGGTCCGCACAAAAGGAAGGAATGAAGAGTGGGGAACATTTAGGGGACACAGGAGTGTGGCCAGTGTCACAGGTTCTTAGTGGGGGAGAGGGGTGAAAAGAGAAGGCCAGGCTGGAGCTGGTGTGGAGTAGGGAAGGGGGAGACTGGCTGCATCCTCCCACCCCAGGAAGCGCCTCTCTTCCCTGGAGCCCCTCCTTTGCCCTGGGCCCCCGGGGTTCCATCGCTTGTCCTGCCTCTGGCCCCAGTGGCTCTTTTGCTCCCCTTGACTTGTTTTCCCTTGGCAGATTTTTAAGCAGGGTAATGTTCAGGGCCTGACCCCAAACAGTCCCACCTGATGAAAGTACAGCCTTTGTGAGGCTAAATTTTTGAATTGACTATTAACACTTAATGGGCAGCACACAAGATCATTCTCTGAAGACTGGCAAGATTAATGAAATGCATGTTTATACATAAATGTCCATACATTTACTTAGAAAAGTATATGTTTATATATATACACACAAACCTGTAAGTACACATAACTATGTTAAAGTGACTTTTAAAAAAACTGAAAACCAATACCCCATTAAAGACCACTTTTTGTGTATTTCCTGCTAATAGAAGAGCATCTTCCTTGGAATTCCCTGGAGGTCCAGTGGTTAGGACTTGAAGCTTTCACTGCCATGGGCCAAAGTTCAATCCCTGGTTAGGAAACTGAGATCCCACAAGCTACCTGGTGCAACAAACACAGCAACAGAAGCATCTTCCTGAATCCAATGTACTTTTCTAAAATTCGCTGCAAATAGGTCCTAATTTGAATATTTTGTCAATTTCTTAAACTAAATAATACTATTTAGTAAATTTCTTAAAACTACAAAATTTGAACATTTAGTACTTGAACTTAACCCCAGTTACTAATAATTTTAAAAAAATCTTCAATACGGGTAATAGTAGGGGAAACCCTCAAGTCCCAATTGCCTGGCTCCTTCTATTTATAATAGAAGCACGGTATAAAAGTTTTTATGGTACTTGGTCCCTCCAACTGGGGTAATTGACTTTTTCAGGTGAAGTGGGTTCAGTTGAATTGAACCACTTTGAAGTTGAGAATTTCATGATCTTGTTTTAGGAGCCTCGGTGAGGTAGTGGTGGTGCAGGGGTGGCGGCTGGTAGGGGAAAGCCCGATGAAAAGGTTTACACCTGAAACTTTTTTTTTAATGTGTGAGATTTCTCTTGAAGTCTATGGATGCCTTAGGCATTTAAAAGCTGGTGTAGCAGTGGTTATCATTACAATAAGAGGGTAGGAAGCTCTATAAAAAGTCACTCTAAATATCAAGGTCTGTAGTTTCAAGTTTATGACTTTTTGACATAGATTTAAAGATCTTAGAAAGGGGGTAAGTTTTCTTTATTCTGAAGTAATGATACTAACAGTTGAGAACATGGTCATTTACTGATTACAGGCGTTCTTTTAAAATGTGTTATATTTGTTAATAACAGTATCCTCCCAGCCACCCTTTGATGTATTATCTTTTTGATTTTAAACAATAGGAAATGAGGCCCAATGAGGTTTCACAAGTTGGAATTTGTATGTAGGGACGAAAAAAAGAGAAATGGGCTCCAGCATTGACCAAAGCTTAGCCACCCACGTCTTAATCATCCCCGTTTGTGTTAGAATAAATATTCAATCAGTAAAAAATGTGCTTGGAGACTTGGCAGCACTGTAAACATGGAAGAGATCTGCAGTTTTTAGTTTAGGATCTTACAGTGTCTGTTTCCTGTTGTTCAGTAAGTGGATCCCGATCACTGAAGGCAAGAATAACTAGGAAAAGCACTATTCACGTTATAATTGCCCTGTGCAGATATGGATACTGTAGTCACGCAGAACTATTATTTTCAGAATATTACTTAATCAAAATCTATCAGTACTTTTAAATTTGTGGAAAGCCATGTTACCTTTAACAATGCTTCTATCATAAAATATTTCAGTTTCATCTCAAACCATGACACATAGACTTGGAACATTTCTTACAAAGCATACTTTCTGTCTGCTTTTCTATGCTCTACGCTTTGTCCACTCAGCTTGGTTTTAGACTCCAAGCTTGTATTTCTACCTGTTACACTGCCTGTCAGCAGGGGGAAAGAATATATTTATATATGTGTGTGTATATATGGCCTCCCAGGTGGTAGTAGTGGTAAAGAACCCACCTGTCTATGCAGGAGCCATGAGACATGGATTTGATCCCTGGATCAGGAGGATCCCTGGAGGAGGGCGTGGTGACCCACTCCAGTATTCTTGCAGGAGAATCCTATGAACAGAGGAGTCTGGCGGGCTACAGTTCATAGGGTCACAAAGAGTCTGACACAACTGAAACGACGTAGCACGCATGCACGCACAGACTCACACACACCCATACATATGACTTGGAGATGTCCCTGTTCTTAAAGGTCAGTTCCTCCAGTGTGAAGAAATAGAGCCTGTTAAAAATTAGTTTTAAATCCTTTTCCTGATTTTAAAATAAATATTTATTATAGAAAAAGAAATAAAAATGTTAAAAAGCATAAAGATTCCAGAAAGAAAACACCTTTAATTCTTTTCCAGGGGTAACCACTGTTCTTTGCCACATTTCTTTCAGCCTTGTTTTTAAGATTTTTATATACTTTAGATCATTCAGTTCATGTCAGCAGTGAACTGAGTTGTCTATTATGTGCCAGGGACTGTACTGGATAGTTTTCATTCACCTACTGCCTCATTATAACTATACGTTGCTTCGTGTCCTCTTTACATTATAAATGTTTTTCATGTCACTAAAACCTCTCCTCTCCATCGGTATAATTTTCAGTGACTATTTAACATTGTATTGTTTGAACTTTAGGTAACCATTCCCTTACGTGTTAGGTTGAACGTGTTAAATTTCTAATATTTTGCTGTAGAAATAGACCTCTTGACATCATAGGAGGTCATCAAGAGTATACGGCCCCCAGCTGATCAGAAAGCCAGCCCTGGGCAATCCAGGCTCCTCATGCTTCACCTGCCCTTGGAATGTGTTTTGCCCGCTGATCCCACAGCAGGAGCCGTTTCAGGGATGCAGCCTTGAGAGGGTGATGTGTTGCTGAGATCATCTGGATGATATGCGCACTGAGCCTCATCAAGGACAGTATAGGACTCTTAGCTCTGGTGGGCAGCTGCCCAAGACCAGCCTGGTAGGCAAGTCCCTTGCTCACTACCTGCCACCCTACCCGTCTCGAGTGGCTGCCTTCCTTTTTGGCCTCTTCCTGCCTTCCAGTGTAAGGGGTCCACTTTCAAATTTCACTTTGGAACTCCCAGGGATACAAACTAACAGCTCTCCTTCTAGGCCCGGAGTTGACATTGCAGTGGGCAGCGTGAGCCCCTCTTTCTGATGAGAGCACGGGTGAAATGTGCCATGCTATTAGAGATGTTTTATAATTAACCTGTTATTACTAATACTTAACTCATACGTGGCCTGACCCCTGGTCCCCATCTGCTCTATAGAGTAATTCCCCTTTAAGACCTAGTGTTGTAGATGGAACTTGCGCTTTAACACCAGCAGTTTTGACTTGGAGAATACTCCAGCAATCCAGGAAATGAAACAGGTTTTTTTGTTTGTTTGCTTGCTTGTTTGTTTTTTGGCTTAAGTTCTCAGCGCAGTTATGTTTGCTTTCTTTACTGTCTGGTAGGTAGGAAATCTTGGAGGTAAAAGCTTATGTCCTTGTGAAAAATGGCCCCACAAAGGAGTGCAGCACTGGGTACTGACTCTAAAAGTAAGAGAAGATTAAGAGATCAAGGAACATTGTGATCCTTAATCAGGAAAAAAATAGTTGGTTTAATTAAATTTTCTATATTAAAGGAGGATTCTTCAACTGTTTTTGCTGACATCCATCTAAAAGATGTTTGAAAAATTATGTACTGCCTCACACATTTAATATTTTTTCCTTTGTAAGTTGAAGTAAATTAAATTTTTAATAAGATAGAAGAAATAAGATGAGGGTGGGCTAGTTTTAATAACTATTTCATGACTTGATAAGATAGGTTTATCTTTTTATTGAGTAATGGACAACAAATCTGAAATGCATTAAGATTCCAGTCCATGGTTTCATTCATTGTTAGCTCAAAAAAACGGTCTATATTCCACACTGATAACATTTAAAAGACCTCAGGTATACTCATCCTATACTGTTTCTGGGTGTTATGAATTCAGAACAGCTTAACATTCAAAATGTGTGTTCTAATCAGTAGGGGAAAAATGAAGATTATCATTATGCCTCACATCTTTGTTCATTTTTACTTTGCTTTTGGGGCAAGAAGGAGAGACACAGGTAATGTCTTAAATGATCCTTTCTTGACTATAGAGAAGGTTATAGCCGATAGCATTTCTGTGTGTGTTGCCATTAGGGCTAGTCTCCTGATCGGGCAAGTGTCAGTCACTGAGTCGTGTCTGACTCTTTGCAATTCCCTGGACTGTAGCCCGCCAGCCTCCTCTGTCCATGGGATTTTTCAGGCAAGAATAACTGGAGTGGATTGTCATTCCTTTCACCAGGGGATCTTCCCAACCCAGGGATCAAACCCAGGTCTTCTGCGTGGATTCTCTACCACCGAGCCACCAGGGAAGCCTCTAATTGGGCAAAACACTTCCTTATTCTTGACTTGGTCAGCCACTGAAAGAACCTGAGCACTTTCTTAGGAAGCTCCTTTCAGTCCATTCTACTTAGGGTGGCTCTGATTATTAGAAGACTGTTCTAATTACTGCCTGAAAGTTATGATCCTCCTAGTCCTGACTAGCTGTAGTTTATTCTCACATCTCTGTGATTATCTTGTATGCATTTGAAAATGACTCCTATCTCCTCTCTAGGCTTTCTTTTAGAATATCATCAGCAGTCCTCTGGTAATCCACCTGGATACTTGTAAAAATAAAAATTAGAACTCCTATACTTTTGAATAATCGTTACCTACTAGGAAACTCCTGAGAAAGATATTAAAACTTACTCAAATTTGGCACTCATACATTAAAATGAGTAAGCCTATATTAGAGGTGCAGCAGGCGAGGGGGGCTTCTAATTCAGTATTCTGCTGAAAAGTCTGCCACATGGTGCTTCGGAACATTACAAAGCTCCTATTGTATATGACATTCTGGGAATTTTACGGATTCTGTTAACCCTGAGCTACCAGGCTTGTCTTGAGTTGTAGTTGCTTTTCAGTGACAGTTCCTGCTTTCATGTTTGCAGAAACATTTTTTTGAAACTATTTCATGATGGCTGATATTGTTTGTGATTATACTGCTTTGGTTGGTGCTTAGCTCTTCAGTTCTTTATAATTTCTGGGCTCACTGTCTACCAACAAAAGGGTAGCTTGGGGGTTAAAAAAAAAAAAAGGAGAGAGAGAGAGAACCGCATTCTGTGTCCTCGATCCTTAACCAGGTGTTTGGGCCAGAGTCACACGGAGAGTTTGTTTTTCCTCAGAATACACATGTACGGGCTTCATCTCTGAGATTCAGAAATGATGGGTCCGTGGTGGGGCCCAGGTACTGGGAAAGATCTTCCAAGCTGAAGCTTGTGTCAGCGACGAGCACTGCCCTGACAACTGCTGATTTCATCTCAGTCTCTGGATTTGTCTTCTCAGGTCATTGATTTCACACATTGGACGCCTCTTTCTCTTCCTGCCTGCTTTACTTGCTTTGTCAGCTCCCTGGGACCAGGATATCAAGCTGCCCAACACCCTGCTATCCCTCCTTATCTCTAACGCACAACAAAGACCTTTGTGATATGGCCCTCAATTAGCTTTCTCTCAATGGTTTCCATTGCCAGTCACCTCCTTCAGGCCCCCATCACTACTTTTGTTTCCTACCTCCATCTCTCCTTGCTCACTTTCCTATCCAGCTCTCTGCCTTCTCCTGTCACTCCTATGGTAAAAAACTCTCAATGGTTTTCCACTGTCTGTAGGATAAATCCAAAATTTTCTGATTGATTTGAAAGGTCATTCAGAATCCAGCTCCAAGATTATCTTCCTAATGTTACCTGTTGAAAGGACTTGCCTGGTTGCTCAGACGGTAAAGTGTCTGTCTACATGCAGGAGTCCTGGGTTTGATCCCTGGGTTGGGAAGATCCCTTGGAGAAGGAAATGACATCCCACTTCAGTATTCCTGCCTGGAGAATCCCATGGATGGAGGAGCCTGGTAGGCTACAGTCTATGGGGTTGCAAGGAATTGGACACGACTAAGCGACTTCACTTTCTCCCAGGCCTATTCAAATAAAAATTCCTTCTCTTCCCCACCCATCAAAATCTGTTGCTATTTTTTTTGTGGTTTGCTTGCACTTGGCTCATAAATAGGTTAATATTCTTTCTTCTATATTGGGCTTCCTTGGTGGTTCAGATGGTAGAGAATCTGTCTGCAATGCAGGAGATCTGGGTTCGATCTCTGTGTCAGGAAGATCCCCTGAAGTAGAAAATTGCAACCCACTCCAGTATTCTTGCCTGGAGAATCCCATGGACAGAGAAGGCTGGTGGGCTATAGTCCATGGGGTCACAAAGAGTCAGACTCGACTGAGTGACTTTCACTTTTCTCTCTTCTATCTTTGAGATAAGTGCCTGTCACAGAATTTGGCATGTAGTTGCCCTTACTGTGTGTGGACTAGATGAATGCAGGTATGCACGGATGTTATTGTTGTTTAGTAGCTAAATCCTGTCTGACTCTGCAACCTCCTGGACTGTAGCCCACCAGTCTCCTCTGTGCATGGCAGTTCTGGAGTAGGTTGCCATTTCCTTCTTCCTGATGCAAGGACCAAATCCCGTATTGGCAGGCAGTCTCCTGCATTGCCAACCAGATTCTTTACCACTGAGCCACCAGGGAAGTCATACATGAATGTACAAGGCTGTTTACTCACTCTCAGATGTATTTATTATTCAGTATCTCTTTATGTTGTCCTTAAGTGAATTATGGATTGATTAGTACCTTCTTGAAATAATAATACTCCAGTCAGAAAGAAGTCAAAAGTTTGCTTAAAGTGGTAGGGAAGGTGGGATTATATACACAAGGGGGAAAAAAAATCAAAAAGTAATACCAAAATAGTAAAAAGTAGTTGTATAAATGATGGTTATTTATTTTCTTTTTGCTGTTCCAGTTTTCCATAATTTTTTTATATTACGTTCTGGGTATGTAAGGTGGTGAGATTTTGCATATTGGTCTTTTTCTTTTCATTTTTTGCATTAACTATAATTTAGTCAAGGCTATGGTTTTTCCTGTGGTCATGTATGGATGTGAGAGTTGGACCATGAAGAAGGCTGAGTGCCAAAGAATTGATGCTTTTGAACTGTGGTGTTGGAGAAGACTCTTGAGAGTCCCTTGGACTGCAAGGAGATCCAACCAGTCCATTCTGAAGAAGATCAACCCTGAGATTTCTTTGGAAGGAATGATGCTAAAGCTGAAACTCCAATACTTTGGCCACCTCATGAGAAGAGTTGACTCATTGGAAAAGACTCTGGGAGGGATTGGGGGCAGGAGGAGAAGGGGACGACTGAGGATGAGATGGCTGGATGGCATCACGGACTTGATGGACGTGAGTCTGAGTGAACTCTGGGAGATGGTGATGAACAGGGAGGACTGGCATGCTGCGATTCATGGTGTCGCAAAGAGACACGACTGAGTGACTGAACTGAACTGATAATATATTTAATCATAGTAAAAGACAGGCTTTATTTTACAGTGGTGTATTATCTGATATAAGGTGAAAATTACTTAAAGAAAAAACCAGTACATGTTTTAATAAACATTAAGCAGCATCAGTTCAGTTCAGTCACTCAGTCGTATTCAACTCTTTGCCACCCCATGAATCGCAGCACGTCAAGCCTCCCTGTCCATCACTAACTGCCAGAGTTCACTCAAACTCATGTCCATTGAGTCAGTGATGCCATCCAGCCATCTCATCCTCTGTCGTCCCCTTCTCCTCCTACCCCCAATCCCTCCCAGTGTCAGAGTCTTTTCCAATGAGTCAGCTCTTCACATGAGGTGGCCAAAGTACTAGAGTTTCAGCTTTAGCATCAGTCCTTCCAGTGAACACCCAGGACTGATCTCCTTTAGAACGGACTGATTGGATCTCCTTGCAGTCCAAGGGACTCTCAAGAGTCTTCCCAACACCACAGTTCAAAAGGATCAATTCTTCAGCATTGAGCTTTCTTCACAGTACAACTCTCACATCCATACATGACCACAGGAAAAACCATAGCCTTGACTAGACGGACCTTTATTGGCAAAGTAATGTCTCTGCTTTTTAATATGCTATCTAGGTTGCTCATAACTTTCCTTCAAACATGAAAGCATTTTGTGAGGACAGAAATGCACATTCTTACTTCAGATAAATGTAATTTATCAGATTAAGGCAGAGGTAAGCCATGCTGTTGATTGAGGTCACAATAATTTTTTCTCTCTTTCCAATTCCAAATTATACAGTTTGATTTTTTTTTTTTTTTTAAAGTAGAAAAGTGTCCTGCTTCTTTAAGGGAAGGTTATAAGAGACACTTGTTTGACTTGAACATGACAACTTTTACGTCTGGGTTTCAGGAATGTATCTAATAGGGCAAAGGTTCCCCAGGGACAAGAGTCATCTAATCTAACAGCATTGAAAGATTAAACATAAACCTGCCTCTAGAGAGAAAAAAACAATAGGATAATTGGCTCAGGGACCTTGTGGCATCTGGAAATAGACTGAACACACGTACATTGGATATATCATTAACAAACACTCCAGCACTGCCCATTGCCTGGGAGATGGAGTCTGATTTAGAGGTGCTGGAAGGATTTAGGTTACTGTCTGCCGTGAAGGTTATAAGGGGCATAAAGGACCAATCTAGTCCAGAGGCCAGCCTGTGTGGAGCCAGAAAATCTGGTGTGTCTGGTCTGGTAGGAAGGACCAGGGATCTGATTGGGAACTAAGTGAGGAAAGATTTTTCACAGGATTGCCTTGCAGAGGTCTAATCACTTTGGGGCATTGCTTTGAACACTTACTGCTTCTGTATTTCCTCTTAGAAGAGAGAGACAGGGATTTCCATGTGAGCACGTGAGAAGTAATGTTTTGATTTTAGTTCTCTGTGTCTAGGAAGACTTGGTGTTCCTTTTCCATAAGAGTCTTTGCATTGTCTCAGTCAGCATACAAAAGGTTACTGGAGCGGGGAAAGAGGGTAGAGGAGAACGGCTGCAAATCCTATGGAATATAGTTTGTAACAAAATTTCTGTAATTGAATTAATGATGAGATTTTGGTTTTTCCTTTTATAAATTTAGAAAAAGTTCTGCACATAAACTCCAGACAACTGAAGTGTTCTTTTTAGAAACAAGAAAATAAGAAATATGGTTAGAAATATTCTAAAGGACCAAAAAGAAAATACTCACTATAAGGAAAATGCTGCATACTTAATATGTGTTAGGTATGTTAGACTTGATTTTTCTAAAAGAGTGTTAACTTCTCTCAAAAAATAATAGTTCTTGAAGTAAATTTTAAAATTTAATTTGCTAAATATTTATGACTTCTTGTCACCTTAGAAGAAAAAGTACCTTCATTCCTTTTCAGGTAATTTTTTTTTTTTCTTTATAGACATTTTATTTTAAAGCACCTTTTTAATGTTAACAGTGGGTTTGTAACCAGAAAAGAGTAAAATAAAAGAGGGTACCCACCACTAGCAAGGTTAAAGTTCTCCTTTACATACACCACACACACACACACACACACACACACACACACACACACACACACACACACTCACTCACTCACTCACTCACTCACTCACTCACTCACTCACTCACTCTCATGCCAGAACAATTGGAAACATTAGCAAATAAGATCATTTAGTGAAAGGCTGGGGAAACTGTCATTTATAGTATTTATAGAAACCTAAACTACTGTTTATAAGAAATTAAATAACTTGGGGGATTCAAAAAAATACCAATAGCTGAACCATGAAAATAAAACTGACCCTTAAAAATAGAAAAAGATGTCAGAAAAATAAATTAGCCTCAATGCTGCTTTTTGATGTCAGATTTGTTATTAACAGGAAACCATTTGCTTGAAAAGGAGCAAAATTTTTTTAAGGCAAGTTTTTTCCTATCGTAGAAAAAAGTCTTTTTAATTTGACAACTACTCTAAAATAAAACATAAGAAATTGTTCATCATTTCATATTCTAGAGCAACATGCTTATGAGTCTAATACCAAAATTACAGCCTATCAGGTATACGGTGTTCTGATTGGCACAGTCTCTGAGTATGTAGTTACAGTTCCACCTGGTAGAGGGTGAGGGCTATATGATTGTCCTTGATTTTGTAAAACATTTAAACAGAAATTTTCACATTATAAACCTGGATACACTTTTTAATGTTCAAACAAATTTTCACATTTTAAACACTTGATATCTATTTATGCTTTATCTTGAAAATAAGCTTTCATTTCTTTGCCATATGATATGAATACTGTGGTACTTTTACAAAGAAATCTTTATTAATTATTGGATTCTTTTTAATTGAGCCAGTGTTGATGCTTATCCCTCGTTTAGTTCTGCCGAGGCAGATAAGAAGTGGTCAGCATCCTGCAGCTGCTATGTAGGCGTGGATTGGTGGTATTTATGTGGATAGTTAGGCAAACCAGAGAGCTGCTTTTTAAATTTGCATTATTACATAGAGAGACTAACACACTCACAATGGAAATCTGCACAGAATAAACTGATGAAAAAAGAAGAAGAAAGACTCTACTGTGTTTTTGTGAATTATCTCTTGGCTAAGGAACAAAAGCTCAGTTTTGGGGAGATTGTTTCTTCCCCACAAAACATTTGGTATCCAGAGCCTCTCTTTACCCCAGCAATGCTGGAGGGACAGCATTGTCCCTGGTGAATTATGCTCATCCTACCTTCGCACATTGAAATATTGTTCTTGTTCAGTTGCTCAGTTGTGTCTTAGTCTTTGCAACCCCATGGACTGCAGCACACCAGGCATCCCTGTCCTTCACTGTCTCCTGGGGTTTGCTCACACTCATGTCCATTGAGTCGGTGATGTTATCCAGCCATCTCATCCTCTGTCATCCCCTTCTCCTCCTGCCCTCAATCTTACCCAGCATCAGAGTCTTCTCCAGTGAGTCTGCTGTTTTCATCAAGTAACCAAAGTATTGGAGCTTCAGCTTCAGCCTCAGTTCTTCCAGTGAATATTCAGGGTCGATTTCCTTTATGATTGACTGGTTTGATCTCCTTGCTGTCCAAGGGACTCACTGGAACATAGATTCTAATGAAAAGTGGTGCAATTGTATACTCCTTTCAGGATAAAAATTTTCTTAGTGAGTAGAATACATAGTTTCTTTTATGTTTATAGTCTATCTTGTCTAGATGTGCTCTAATAGATTTAAACTATTTTCCTTAGGTGGTTACACTATAACAGCTCCAAATGCCTTGTTTATAGGCAAAGTCTAGAATATTTGGAATATAGTAGTTTACCCAAGTATTGTTACAAGCTGTGTTTTCATTGATCTTGAGTCAGACCATCAATAGCATGCCAGTTGTTTTCAGTAGTTGGCTTAAATTGCTTTTTTTTTTCACCTGAAAATAATAGTCTTGTTTTCTCGTGAGTTCAGCTGAGTTTAAAGATTTAATATTTCCACGCTAGTTCCTGAAGTTTGTATATGCATTGTTTTTCATCAAATTATATGCATATGGAGGCCTAGAATTAGGGGCCTTCCCTGGTGGCTGAGGTTAAAGCATCTGCCTACAATGTGGGAGAGCTGGATTCGATCCCTGGTTTGGGAAGATCCTCTGGAGAAGGAAATGGCAACCCACTTCAGTATTCTTGCCTGGAGAATGCCATGGACAGAAGAGCCTGGCTGGCTACAGTCCGCGGGGTTGCAAAGAGTCGGACACGACTGAACGACTTCTTGTTTTCTTGCGAGTTCAGCTGAGTTTAAAGATTTAATATTTCCACGCTAGTTCCTGAAGTTTGTATATGCATTGTTTTTCATCAAATTATATGCGTATGGAGGCCTAGAATTAGGAGATATACATAAAATCTTTACTTTTTTCTTACAATTTTATGTAGAAAAGTATTAGGATGCATCTTGATAGAGATATGTAATGTCACAAACACTTGGTAAGGGAATAAACTCTTATTAAGTTGTATCTTTTTTTTTCAGTTCCTCTGTAGTTATATTTCTTCATTCATTGGGTAGGCCTGGTGCAAGTAACTTGAAATTATACATTGTCATAAATTTAGGAAACATAAGAAAAATAGAAGTTAAAGTTACCTTTAGATAAACATTTTGGTGCAAATCTTTTAAACATCTTTCTTTCCGTTTACCCATCTTTATATTTTTAGCAATACCCTATTTTTCTATAACCTGAGTTTTTTTCTTGATAAAGCATGGAACATTTTTCCCTATTCTTAAATACTTCTTCACCAAATTGTTAAGTGGGATAATTGTGTTTCTTTAATGTAGTGTTCTAGCTAATATTGGGAAAGCTTGAGGAGACATGTGTCACTGTTTTCAAAAGAGCAAAGACTACACTGGTTAATAGCATGAAAATGGTTTTAAGTTTGACCAGTAGAATAAATATGCAGTATATTTCAGGTTATTTTCTTCACGGATTATGTCTTCTTTGGGTAATAACATCAGTTTGCTGTGCAGAACAAACCACCAATCAAGGAACAGTGTTAAGATGCTTTTAACTGCAAGTAACATTATAATTAACTGTGGCTTAAAACATAAAAACTTTTAGTTATTTCACATTAGAGTAGCTCCGGTTGGAAAGCTCTGTAGTCGTTCAATGGCTTAATAATGGCATCAGTGTTTCAGGTTCTATCTGGGTTTTTCCTGTCCTTACTGTGTCTACCTGCTTCTGTGATGGCCTGCTCCTGAGCCTTGTCAGGCCCAAGTTCACCTTTCTCTGTTGGCATTCATTCTCACACTTGACTAAGTCACATCCAGCAATTTGTGTGGTTGAGGCGGGGAAGCAGGTCAGAGGTGCTATTTGAATACAGTGATAAGCGGATGAGGTCAGTGGATGAAATAGCACACTACTATGGTTATGCAGGTTGGGCTTTTTCTACTTTCTTACACAGATCTGCAGATGACTCAGCACAGAGCTGATACAGGAAGTATCGCATGAACATAGGAAAAGTCAGCATGGCTCTGAATGCTGTTTTCCCTCGTGTACGTAGGATCTCAAGAAAAGCAGGTTTCGGAGATCCATGAATGTTAGTGTACTTCCTCTGCACTAGGTAACATAAAGTTCAGATGAAAACTCCCCATATTCCAGGCAGCATAGGTTCATTGTCTCACTGTGTTAGTCTCTCAGTTGTGTCCAGCTCTTTGCCACCCCATGGACTGTAGCCTACCAGGTTGTCTGTCCATGGAATTTTCCAGGCAAGAATGCTGGAGTGAGTTGCCATTGCCTTCTCCAGGGATCCCAATCCAGGGATCGAACCCTGGTCCTCTTGTACCATGGACAGATTCTTCACCTTCTGAGCCACCAACGAAACCCTTGTCTCACTCCTCTAACAAGACTTAAAAGCCTTATAGAGTCCTTGGTTACACAAGGGAAGGTAATCACTCACTAAGCAACCAATACGAAGTCCAGATTATACTCCACAAAGTTCTTTTATGGATTAGTACTGTCTCCCTCTGTCCACTTTCCTTATAGGTGGTACAAATGATTCTCATTACTTGACTAGATATGTTCTATAAAGTCACTGGAAACACTAAATTGGCAAATTCTGTTCCTAGAAGAAATACAGAGTTAGGTTCCTGCAAGCTTCTGGCCATATTTTTGTCAACCAGTCAACACATAACTTTGTTTTATGTGTTTCTGTTTGCATACTCACTTGTTCAGCCATGTCTGACTCTTTGTGACCCCATGGACTGTAGCCCACCAGGCTCCCCTCTGTCCATGGAATTTCCCAAGCAAGAATATTGGAGTGGGTTGCCATTTCCTACTCCAGTGTTTCTGTTTAAAGACACCTTATTTTACACTTTATTTATGTATAGTTGATTCATGAACACTGAACTCACAGCCAACAGCACCATAACTCATGCCTGAAAGAATGTTATCTAACACATGAATTTCTCTGTAAAACAGCGCAGCCTTGTATTTAGGGACACTAGTTAGATGGCATTTCAGCCCTGGGGGCCATTTTTAACAGGGAAATCACCAACAAAACAGCACAAAAATGCAGAACATGTGACTCTGCCGCTGCTGCTGCTGCTAAGTCACTTCAGTTGTGTCCGACTCTGTGTGACCCCATAGACGGCAGCCCACCAGGCTCCCTCGTCCCTGGGATTCTGCAGGCAAGAACACTGGAGTGGGTTGCGTTTCCTTCTCCAATGCATGAAAGTGAAAAGTGAAAGTGAAGTCTCTCAGTCGTGTCTGACTCTTCGCGACCCCATGGACTGCAGCCTACCAGGCTCCTCCGTCCATGGGATTTCCCAGGCAAGAGTACTGGAGTGGGGTGCCATTGCCTTCTCCAACATGTGACACTAAGTAGACTGAAAAATGGACACTTATTTATGTTATACTCTGAGCCCAAGTCTCCGAATAGACTGACAGAACAAGTCCTCCATGGCAATGCAAAGGCAAGAAGGGAGTTCTATTTCTAACTCGAGTTAGGGCACCCTGCCACATCCCACGCAGTGGAATGGAGCAAGAGAGCCCCGAGCCCAGAATTACAGGAGTATTTATAGACTTAGAACAAAGACAGTGAGTTGGCAAGGTCAGATTGGTTGCAAGGAGTTCTTGGCATCTATTAATTGGCTAAATTTTGCGCATGGGGGCTCGCTTAAGGGACTTTTCGTGTTATCTGGGCTAGTTCTAACCAGGCTACAGGGAATATGCTGACCGGCTGAGTCTCAAGGTCGGGGGGATGATGATCTCAGCTCCTTCTGGGCAGTGACCCAGCTTTTCCTGTGATTGTAGCTCTGGCTACTTTAGTCCTTGAGGCTTGTCATGGCTTCTGTCAGGTCTCAACATTCCCCCTGTCCTTTGATCATTGAGAGGACTCTTCCTCTCCATTCTGAGATACTGCCTGGTACTGTTGTCTCAGTACCAGCACCTGAACTGCAGCTGATACGTTCTCTCATAAAGGTTATTAGCCTGTTTAAAATACATGGGCCAGGGGTAAGGATGTACAAATTGCACATTGCACACATACATATACATAGTACAGTTAGTTTGTTAGAGTTTTAACTGTGTATGTACCAAAATTCTAATTATGATTGTCTTTTGAAGACAGGGTTAAGTTTTTACTCCAGGGAACCAATAGTTGTCTCAACGCACCTAATATTTTACTAGTGGAGAGACTTATAGAGGTCTTGTTCTTCAGCAGCTGTGTGCATCCAGGCTGATCCATCTATTCTTGGGTCAAACCAGCTGGTAATTACTAAAAGATCAGAGTGTGCGTGACATGCAGGAGATGGCCAAGAAGAGAGAGAAAGGAAGGCAATGTCCTATGAGTGTAAATATCTCTATCTATTTGAATTACAATCCATTCAGGAAGGCAAGTGTCCATGCAAAATATAGGTAGGTATCATATGGCAGAGCAAATATTCAAGTGCTGAAATACAGGAATTAGAGAAAATAGTAAAGAAAATCACTATAGTGGGACTTTAGAAAGACTCCATTAAGAGGCAGGAACCTTGAGAGCTTTTATTGTAGGTTTATTGACAAAAAGGAGAACTGGGCGTTTACTTTTAAGGTGATAGAAGAGAAAACCAACTCCATGGTCTCCAATATGCCAGCCATGACTGTGTACAGAGGGCTGAGAGTAAGAGGCAGTGTTCAGCTGCTCTCTGTTAGCCAGGACAAAAGTACAAACACAGAATTTAAGAGAGCTGATATTTGAAAAGAGGAGAGCATCCAGGTATCTAATTATTGCTCAATAGACTTAGATGATTTTGGCAATAAGGTAAGGACAAGGAAATGTCCTAGACCAAAGACTAGAGCAATATTTGAAGAACTCAGTGGTATGATACCAAAGAACACACCAACAAAGGGCCCAGATTCATGTGGCCCAAGGCATTTCCTAATCTCACTAGCAGGCTAGAATTCAGTCCCCAGGGGAATGGATAATGCTGTCTCATCCTTGAACTGGGCTCTGAGCCAGGCTGTGTTGATAAGCTATCCCAGGAGTACTGGGACTCTGTCACTGACAGGGGAAGTAGCCAGGTATATTGAAAAGCGGCTCACTTGTTGATAAGTTAGAAAAGCCTAGTTGGTTGCCTTGCTTAGAGGACCACCCCTCCTTTCCACCTGCCCTGGTAGGCCAAAGGGTGCAGGTGGACAGCGTAGGGTTGATTGTCCTCGGAAGTCCATCTTGGCTTCTCTCCAATGCATGGATAAATGTTTGGTTTTTTGAAGCAGATGTTACTGGTAACTTCCACATACCTTATTTCATAAATTCCCTGATAGTCTGGGCAGGATGCATTGTAACTGTAAAGCATGGCCCGTCCTTGTCTCTGTGAGTGGGACAAGCCGAACTCATTCCCACCTGCTCTTTTCTTGCAGTGACATTAAAATGAAGGATTTGATGAGCATTGCTAGCTACAAGGAGACTCAGCCCTGCCTGACTGAGGTTTACTTGAGGCTGTTGTGAGGAATGAGGTTGGATACGTGTGGGTAGATTGGCAACTGGGAAACCAGCCTTAGGAATTGGAGTAACTTCAGTGGGCATGGTGGTGGGGGGTGGGGGGTGGGAAGGGGAAAAAAAACACACATGTAAATCAGGTAGGAAAATAACGGTAAAGTGCCCTCTTCTTTCATAAGCCCAAGTCATATTTAGGATGAGCTATACGCAAGTGCCCACACTTAAATATTTTGACCTTTGAAATGATAGCATCATATGTTTCAGCTAAAACAGGTTCCCTATTGTTTTAATCACACTTTTACTTCACATGCACTTTCACCGAGAGGCTGTTGGAAAGGGTTGCCTTTAATTTAGCATTGTTTGCAGACACCAAGCCAACAATCTGTATTGCTTATCCAGCTAGCTGGAAGTCAGTTCTCTTTGTGCAGAAAAAAGGCCAAACCTGCTGCACAAGTTTATCTATTTGCCACGATTACGATAAACATTACAAAAATTAAAGTCAGAGAAAGGTCATGCACAGTATTACTTTTTGGAAATCTTTGCTTTCATCAGAAACGAACAGCCTACCTGCCTGCTTTCTGTCCTATTTTGTGTCTTTCAACAAATCCTCATGGCATGTCTATGGCAGACTATGATAGTGGAATTATTTAAGTGTTTACCTAGAGCCTGGTAACATACCCATGCCATAAATGCAGTTTTCCATTTCTCTTTTTAAAAGCATGGCCTCAACTTTCCTTTCCCTGAATGTGTCATTAAAGAAGCAGTGTGTGACTGTCTGGCACTTCTTTCTGGTATTTCATTCTAATTTCATTCCTTTGTGGTCGAGAATATACCCTGTATGATTTCAGACTTTTAAACTAGTTTGAAGGTTGTCTTATGGCCTAGTATATAGTCTGTCCTGTGGATGTAGGCACACTGAGTTCCAGATCCACCTTTGCCATTTGCCACTTCATGGTTTGCTGAATTTCATTTCAGCTCAGTTCAGTCACTTAGTCGTATCTGACTCTTTTCGGCTCCATGGACTGCAGCACGCCAGGCCTCCCTGTCCATCACCACCTCCTGGAGTTTACCCAGACTCGTGTCCATTGAATCAGTGATGCCATCCAGCCATCTCATCCTCTGTCGTCCCCTTCTCCTCCTACCCTCAGTCTTTCCCAGTATCGGGGTCTTTTCAAATGAGTCAGGTCTTTGCATCAGGTGGCCAAGATATTGGCATTTCAGCTTCAACATCAGTCCTTCCAATGAACACCCAGGACTGATTTCCTTTAGGATGGACTGGTTGGATCTCCTTGCAGTCCAAGGAACTCTCAAGAATCTTCTCCAACACCACAGTTCAAAAGCATCAATTCTTCGGCACTCAGCTTTCTTTATAGTCCAACTTTCATATCCATGCATGACCACGGGAAAAACCATAGCCTTGACTAGATGGACCTTTGTTGGCAAAGTAATGTCTTTGCTTTTTAATATGCTGTCTAGGTTGGTCATATCTTTGCTTCCAAGGAGCAAGCGTCTTTTAATTTCGTGGCTGCAGTCACCATCTGCAGTGATTTTGGAGCCCAAGAAAATGAAGTCTGTCACTGTTTGCATTGTTTCCCCATCTATTACCCGTGAAGTGATGGGACCAGATGCATGATCTTGGTTTTCTGAATGTTGCGCTTTAATCCAACTTTGTCACTGTCCTCTTTCACTTTCATCAAGAGGCTCTTTAGTTCTTCTTCACTTGCTGAACTTGGGCACATTCATTAACCTCCCTGGGTCTTCATTTCTCAGTGTGAAATTTGGGTAATCAAATGGGGTTCTGGCCAGAATTAAACTCAATAAAGTGTGTAAACCTCTTACAAATGTCCAGAGTTTTGTAAACCCTCTGTAAAGGTAGCTTTTTGCTGGTTTGTCTGTGAACCACCATTTTATTTTTACCTGGCTCTCCATATAACAACAGGGTTCCTAATCCAACACTTCTTTTAACTTCTCAGTAGGCATTCAGAAACATTGTATCACAATTTTGTCTAAAACCTTTTCACTGCTGGAGATTGCCTATCCATGGACTCAGATTTCACAACCTGATAAGCAAGATTCTTTGCAATATGATCTCAACTCACCATTTCTGTATTCAGTTCAGTTCAGTCGCTCAGTCGTGTCCGACTCTTTGCGACCCCATGAATTGCAGCTCGCCAGGCCTCCCTGTCCATCACCAACTCCCAGAGTTCACTCAGTGTCATGTCCATCGAGTCAGTGTTAATTCCCTCTTTTTCTTAGGGATAGCTTATGTTCACGGCAGACTGAAGCACTTCTTACTTCCCTTGTGTTTCCACCCCATCTTTTCCTTTTATTTCTATCACCAGGAATAGCCATCTCTTTTCCCTGCTTTGAAAACGTGCCCAGAAAGCCCCATGTTCCCTACCACCTTCATAAATACTTAAGTTTTTTGAAATGGTTTTAACCTTTGCCTTTAAACCCCCTAACTCTTCAATTTGCATTTAAAAGCCTTAAACTCCAATATAGCTCTGGCAGATTCTCTCTTAATAGTTAGTTGTGACTTGTATTATCATCTTTATAGCATTTTATACTAATTTTGATAAGATTTGCCTTTCAATCAAGCCTGCCACAAAGCACAGTAGTTCAATAACTATTTGTTGTTGTTATTTAGTCAGGAAGTCGTGTCAGACTCTTGCAACCCCGTGGACTATAGCCCCCAGGCTCCTCTGGAATGGAGCCATTTCCTTGGAGTGGAGTGGGTTGCCATTCCTTCTCCAGGGGATCCTCCCGACCCACGGGTCAAACCCACATTTCCTGCATTGGCAGGCAGGTTCTTTCCCACTACTGTCACCTGGGAAGCCTGATATTTCAAGCACCTTAAAATATATTATCCTATTAAAATAAATTATCGGTATGGTATGTAAATCTAGATTCTGAGCTTGTGTTTCTATCTCATTGTCACTCATTTCAGTGGTTAAACATTGATTGCTGTGGAGCTTTCATCTTGAGAAAGCAAATTTATGCCTTTAAAATCAGAAGCATAGCAAGTCCTCAAGGAAGGTGCCTGCACACACTCCTCTCCCCAAAAGCCCCCCAAGAGTTGTTTTGATGAGGGAACTATGGTGATTTAAGAATAGACTATAACATGTTAAGCGAGCTGGAGAAACTGCCAGTAGATATTTCCTTAACCAAAATATGATTCAGTTTGTCTTTAGAATCCACGCCTATCCTAATAGGCGTGTTTCAGGATCCCTTATTTTATATTTACAGCAGTGAGAGACAGAGGGAAAATGGCCAAAAAGAAAAAAAAATTTCTGGGGAAAAATTGTTCAAAATAGCTAAATATATTCAGCAAAATGGTTTATTATACCATCTTGAAATAGCCACATTAAAGCTGTATTGAGTAAAAGTTGATAGAATTTTGGTATTTGGTTGTCTGTTGTCTTTATAATTCTACTCTGGGTAGCCTTTAAAGCCAGTTGTTGAACTTTCTACTGTTAACATTCTTTTAGTTAATTTTTTTTACCTTTAGTTTTATTCATTTAAAAAATAATTTAAAACAGGCATGGTATGAAATAAAAAATGTACACAAGGGTATTTATTGGAAAATGTATTCAATGTAAAGGGATTTGTTGTTTAGTCGCTAAGTCGTGTCTGACTCTCTTGTGACCTCATGGACTCTAGCCCGCCAGACTCCTGTGTCCATGAAATTCTCCAGGCAGAAATACTGGAATGGGCTGCCATTTCCTTTTCCAGGGGATCTTCCCAACCCAGAGACCAAACCTGTGTCTCCTATACCTCTGAGCTACTTGGGAAGTCCATAAAAGGGTATAAATCCATTTTTAATTCGCAATGCCCCTTCCTGTGGGTAACCATCATACCTGTATGGTCTTGCATATAAAAGCAACTGTGAATACAGTCAGTTCTCATTATTGGTGGTATGTGCATGCTAAGTTGCTTCAGTCATATCTGACTCTGTGTGACCCTTTGGATATAGCCTGCCAGCCTCCTCTGTCCATGGAATTCTCCAGGTGAGAATACTGGAGTGGGTTGCTCTCCAGGGGAATCTTCAGTCCAGGGATCAAGCCCACATCTCTTGCATCTTCTGCACTGGTAGACAGGTTCCTTACCACTGGCACCGCCTGGGATGTATTACTGGTGGTAGCTATGTTCTATAAAATCACCACAAACACTGCATTAGCTAATACAGAACAATGCACTCAGGGGAAATACAGGATTTGGTTCTTGAGAGCTTCTCATCACTCTGATCAATATGTATTTCTGTTTAAGTACATACTATTTAGTATATATTTGTTCATTCATTAACAGTGAACCCAGCCAGTGGCTCTCTGATTCATGCATGAAATTTCTTCATAAGGTGTATCACAGCTTTGCTTGGGAACACTAGGCAGTGCCTTAGCACTGGGGGCCATTTTAAACAACAAAACATCAACAAAAAAGCACAGAAATGCGAGAGACAGGGTGCTAAGACCTGGAAAGGACACGTGCTTACAGTGCAAGAGCTGAAATTGGAAGCAGAGAGCCCTTTGTCTTGTTCTGCCTCAGTTGGGCACATACGTCATGTGACTCAATTTTTTTGCCACTCGGTACATGTCCACAGTTGATGCTGAAAGTGCTTCAGGTGTTGATTTCAGGAGAGGGTAGAAATAAATTTTAGTAGGAGGATTTGCAAATACAAAATCTGTAAATGTATTCTATTTTCTAATTTTAGATACGCAAGTGGTAGGATACTGTACATAATGTTCTACATCTTCATTTCTTCATTGAGCACTACTGTTTAAACTTATTTTATATACACATACATGAAGTGTTTTTATTTCAGTGAAAAAGGAGCTTCTGCATTGTATATTTTTGAAGCTGTATATTGTTTCATTACATGGGCATTTCTGTTGTTTCCAGTCTTTTATTATTTGAGGTACAGTATATCTGTAAGATATACAAGCAACAAACTGCAATGAAAATGTTGATGGGTATTGTCAAATTGCCATCTCTGATGATGTACATTATACACTGCTACCACTATTTTAAGAGGAAATGGTATTCTTCCTCATAGCATCGTCTTTTGCTGGTTGTAATGATATGAATTATATCTTAATATCAATCTCCTATGTCAGAGAAAGCATCTTACTAAGTTTCCCAGTAAGGCATAAGAATCTACTGAATAGAAAATAATTTAAAAAGAAAAAAACCTCAAAGGAGTCAGTGTGTGAGATATTGAGGTTCCTTACTCCCTTTGTCTACCTATTTCCTAAGCTTTTCATTTGGTAGATCACCCTTCTTGTTATTTCACATGAATCCATTTGTTATATCCCATTCTAGTTACACTTTCTATAGAAAATATCATGTTTCCAAAATCAGTACATGTTGTAGCAACATATGGGCAACATGCATGCTTTTAGTATTGTAACAACAGACTAGAGTGGATAATTTGAATACATTTAAAATATCTGAAGCTTCATTACCATGAAGTTGATGAGCATTAAACCTAGTAAAATGGCATAGCTGTGCAGATTGTTTAATGAAATAGCATTTTTAATCCCTGCCTCTATGGAGGTCACAAAGAGTCAGACATAACTGAGTGACTTTTACTTTTTTTTTTTAAATTACAATACTGTATTTGTTTTGCCATACATTGACACGAATCAGCCATAGGTGAACACAATTTTACTTGATTTTTATGAAGTTTATATATTAGTAGTAAGAGATAGATAAAATAAGTTAACCATGTATATTTCTGGTTTATATCTAGTGTGCCTGATAGTGATGTGTGCTATGGAGAAAAGCAAAGCAAGATGGCTTAGACAGGAACTGGGAATAGTTGGATGATCCGGTTTGGCAGGAATGTTAGGAAAGATAGTATCTGAGTAACGATTGTAAGGTAATGAGGGTAAGCTATGCATATTCTGAGATGCCGGAATGAGGGAAGGGCCCAAGAATAGGCTCTGTCTGGCAGGAAAGTCACATGTCTGTCAAGGCCAGGATGGCAGGAGCAGGTTAGTGAGGGGACAGGAAAGAGGAAAACTCCAGGCAAGGAGTCAAAGGAACTAGATTCTAAAATTTGATCATTATCTGTGTGTTGAGGGTATGGGAGAATAGATGGTCATATGTACTATTGGTGGGACATTCAATGGCTACAGTCTTGGAGAGCTTTAGACACTGTCGAGACTTTGCAGTGTAAAAGCGTTTTGCCCATGACTAGGATGCCGCCACCTACCGCGCACCCCGCCCCCAGCCCACCGCCCTTATACATGTGTACAAAACAATGCAGGTGCAAGAATGTTCTTTGCAGTATTGTTTTTAATAGCAAACAATTGAAGGCATTCTCTATGCTTTCCGAGGGCATATGGAAGCCGTGAAGTACTACAGAACGGCAGGAAAAATGAGGTCAAGCTTCAAGTGCTGTGATGGGAAGATCTGTCATACACATTGTTAAAACGATAAGAAATCGTGGCATTTAATAGTGCATGCCTGTGTGTGTCTTTTATGTGTTTGTATTTAATGTGGAGCAAAATGGTAAACAAATTCCCATTGTATTGTTTAAAAAAAAATATTTAATTTTTGTTTTAGTGTTTGCTTTAGGTGCCAATTTAAGAGTAGAAAACAGCAGTGAGGTACTACTTTCATCTTCTAGACTATGAGATTAAAATTTTTCCACACTCTCAATCCTGGGGAGTATGGGAAAATATTTTGATTGAAGGATAGAAATTCTTGTACTTTTTGTAGTCATTTTTGAGGGTAATTTTGTATTCTCTATGAACTGTTAAAAAGATGGAGGTAGTGACTCCTGCTGACGTGAAAAGATTTCAGATACATTGCCATAAGTGAAAAACATAAAAATATGCAATAGTATTAAGATACACCTTTTAAAAAACATGTATGCATATATTAATACACAAATATACATAAAAATCCAGGGAGTGGAATTGGGAGTCAGTGGAAAAGGGAAGGAGACTTAGCTTTCATTTTGCATCATTCCTATATTACTTGACTTTCTCTTTTTCCCTAACCCTGGGCATTTCTTATTTTTATGGTAAAAATTTAATCTCACCTACTTAAATTGAAAAACATTTATCTTTTTCATGATTAAGCAAAGTAATCATCAATTTTAAAAATTGCCTTCATATATATTATTGACTGACAGTCCCCCTGTATTATAAATCCCATGACAGTAGAAGATTTGCCTGTCTTGCTCCCCTGGGTGTACTCTGATTTCTTGGCATGTGGTAGGCACTCCATGAAAGTTTGCTGGCTAAATGAATAAAGGAAAATGATTTTGAAATAGTGTTCAGTATTCCAACACTACCATCATCCTGGGCAGGTCCACTATTACCTCTGTTTTACAGACAAACTATGGAAAAACTTACAAAGTAAGTCTGTTGTGAATAGAATAGAGAAAATAAAGAAATTGTGCAAAGTAAGTTTGGCATTAGAGCTGAGGCTAAGATTTTGTGAGTCATGACTAGTTGTTTAACTTAGTGTGCTATCCACCTTTCTTGGTTACCAACTGGAGAATGAGAATGGCTGTTCCGTTTTGTCCTGCTTCTTGATAAATGGTGTGCTAGGGGTCCAGAAGGATGTTAATGAGTGGAGTTTCCCTTCATCAAAGCTATGTTTCTGTCTCAGTAAACAGATCACAGTTGAAGAAAATGTGCAGATTGATTCCACAGGTGGCACAAAATAAATTGCTTCATGTTTGGCTTAAAATTTGTTGTGATATTCAGAATGGGATTACTTAAATTATGGACCCTCTATACAATGGTCACTGTGGGGTCCTTTCTCTATTTCTGTGGCAATGGATAAATATGTAGTGCCATGGGAAAATGCACTCTTGTATAATATAAAGTAATACAGAGATGTATACTATGATTGGATTTTTAAAAATAACATTCACGTTAATAAATTCAATAAACTGTAAATAAGTACAAGAAAAAAATGTAATAAGTTCCTTAAGCTGTGTATGAAAGCATAATTGACTGATTTGGCAAACTTATTTTTCAGTGTATTATATCCATGAATTTTGGATTACCTTTGTATTTAAATATAAAGTAACTGAGTATTTGGTTACTATTTATATGTATTTGTTTAATCCTTCCTTTTCCTAGAAAAGAATTTGCGATTAGATGTCAAAATACTAAGCACTGATCTCTGGTTCACATCTTAGCGTCATGAACATTTCTTACTTTTCCTTTAAAAAATTTACTTTGTATAATGAAACAGTAAGGCTGCAAAGAGTCGGACAGGACTGAAGCAACTTAGCATGCAATGACAAAAAGTGTCATTTAGCCTAATGGCTAATTCAACATGTGTAACTCCAGGAAGGTGTTTTTATATCTTCCATGGCAGATACATAATTCTTTGAGGGAGTTGGTACTCGGTATTTATTGAATTGCTGTTGGTTTTCTTTCTAAAGATAAAATATGTTTAAGAACTGTATTACAGATTATTCGGTCACCACCCCCCTCCCCAATACTGTGTAGTATTATTTGGCATCTGGCTCCCTTTGCTTCACATTGCATATTCCAAATTGTTACTTAACTTAGGGACCATCTGTACACCGGTCAGTCACTGTGTACAGATGTTCCTGTTATGCTTCAGTTAGCAGTAAATTATGGAGGGAACAAGTGAGGTTGGTATTAGGATAGATGAAATGTCTGAGACTTTCTCTCACAAACCTCTCACTAATCCTGGACTCTGGCCTTGCTGCAAGGAAACGCGGGCGGGGGGGTGGCCTGGCCTTACGCTCTCGGACTGTCCCCCTGTCCAAGGCTTCCAAAAACGGGTCCAAATGATGATGCACAGGTTGCACAGGTTGATACAGATCAGTCGAGTGAGTGAGGAAACTGGCATCTTTTGCCAGTTTGGCTGTGGCTTCCTGTAGCCACAAATACACAGCCACAGGCTACCATCTGAAAGAGTTTTTGAGGAATAATTTTGTGCTTGGGTGTAGATGCTGTGTCTTGATACATTTTGTAAAGGCAGACATTTATTAATCAAATCTTTCTTTAACCAAGGAAGAACAAGACTAACTGCTTAGAGAAACTAATTCAGTTCTCCTGTCCTTCCTTTCCTGAAAATGAAGTTTGTAACTCAGCATAAGGAGCTCTTTCATTTCTGTTCATGAACATTAGTAAGATTTTAGACAGCACAAGCAAGGCAGTGTCCTAGAAAAGCCCTTCCCTTTCATTACACCCTCTGTATAGTTCTCTCCTTCAGGGAGATCCCATCCTAATGTCATGTCACTTGTTACCTAATCCTCTTTCCTGACATGCCTCCTGCTTTTGCAAGCATCTGTACTTCCCAAATATTCAGATTTCACCAAACGTGGCAGGGTCAGTAACAACTACCCATCTCTTTCATTTTCAAGGTGGCTCTGATGGAATCCTCCTTTTCCAGTAGGTTCTGGTTTTCTTTTGTCTAGCTCTTCTTGTTCTATCATTATTTTTTTAAACCTTTTTGAACAGATATTTAAAGAGAAGACAGCAGGCATATTTGGAGGTATGCCCACTAAGGCACTATTCTTAAGAGAACATTTGTTCGTGTCTTTTTAACACTCCTGTGCTTTACTATTCCTGCACTGCCTAGTGGCCATTCTTATTATTTAGCATAGTTGGTTCTTCACATGACTTGGCACTTCCCACTTGTAATCACCTGGAAAGATTTTGCAGTCACCATGCAAAGTCACCTTAGCATCTCTGGAGGAGGAGATCGGGTTTAACGCCTTACTAGATGAGGAGAACCTGTCTGTAGGAAGATGTTAGAGACATGAGGTCTGTTTATCTGCCCAAGTAATTCTGATTATTTAAGATCTACCTAGAAAACATAGCCATTCTGCCATGTCTCTAGATATGAGTATATGAACAAGGACAACATGGGTCTCTTTTTCTTACTCTCTGAAAAAACTGAAGTTGTGTTAGAGTAAAAATAAATACTCCAACAAATGCCTATAAAGTAGTTAAATCTTGATACTTAAACAAGTTTTTTAATTTTGATTTTGTTATATATTATCTGATATTAAATAAAATGCATTTAAATACTTTCAGTAGAGTTTATAGTTATCTTTCTTGTTTTCTTTTTTCCATTATTATGAACAAAATTTTTTGCTAAAGATAGGAAAGTTTTCTATTCCCTCAGGTCCTGGGGCTAATCATTTTGGTGCCTATATTTTTAAATAATGTTTTAAATGATATATAAATACTAATAAATATGTTAACACTAATAAATATGTGTGACTTGATTGTAAGAGGATTTCTAAAACCACAAGGTCATTAGTATGTATTAGGCTTAGGATTTGGTTTCAAACATGCAATTATAATGATTTATCATCTGAAAACTTCTAAGAAGTAAAAGTTAGTTTTTGACTATATAAGTGTGCTCAATATATATGTTAACATTACATTTTCAAGGAATTTAAAAAATGTGTTACTTGTTGTGCCCACAATTTGCTACAATTTATTGGGGTTAATAAAGTAAATTAATTGCCTGTCCTGCTTAAATTGTATTACTTATTTAATTCTCAGAATAATGCTACAGGGAAGAGATTCTCTCCATTTTACAGATAAAGACGCTGGGGCTCCATCACAGAATTAGTAACTCAAAAGGGTAGGATTTTGACTCAGTGCTGTCTTTCTGAAAGGCTTTTGTTGTTTCTGCTTCTACCACATTTTTGGCCTTATAGCAGCCAGAATGGCATTTCTTCTCCAGGGTAATTACAGATAAGAAACGGAGTTTCACAGTTGGAGAGCAGCATCACAGGAGCTCCATCTCACCATTACATTGCCTTGCCTGTTTCGTGTCCATGCACACCACCCCCTCCTCTACTCAGCGGTGTGCAAGACAAAAGGTGGCAGCTGATAAGAAATTCAGGCAGAGTTTGGGTCCCATGACAGAGATAGCCTTAAAAATTCCTGGAGAGAGGCAATTAGGAAGACACGAAGAAATTAGTATTGACGACACAATGCCTGGGACTTTTAACATTTTGAGCTTTTCTAAACAAAAGAGGACACATAATTTTTAATAGACAAAGTCTATGCCTTGGTATAAAATTGCCTTTGGAGAGAAAACTATTTCTGTTTCATTGCAAATGAGGTAAAGAATGCTGTTAGGTCAGTGGAGACAGCTAAGCTCTGTAAAGCTGCTTACTTTGCATTAAGAAACTACAAAATAAGAAACAGCCCATTATTCCATCTCTAGAGTTATTTCAGGAATGGCACTGCAAAGTTCAGTGGATCCCATTTTAAACAAAGATCTGTTAGTTTTGTTTAAATATGTAAAATCATCCTTAAAATTTTCTAGATTATAACACTTTTCACTTTTTTTTACATGAGAACAAAAGATTTAAAGGTTTAATTTTTGAAACATCAAAAAAAAAGCTGCCTTCTTTTAAGATTTACATGAAGAATAAAATATGTCATCAGCTTATGAATCTTAAGCGTTTTTTATACTTTATTTCCCTATATGGCACCATTCATGTAACCACTCTACTGCATTTCATATCATCAAATACGTTTTTTTGTTTTGTTTTTTTTCAAATGAGCTTCTTCAGAATTGCCACCCTTAGAGAGGATATTTCTCGTTTTGTTCCTCTATCAATTAAACCTCACCTCACTGTCTAATAACTATCTATGAACTTATCCTACTGTCTCTTAAGGTTTAAAGCATTCAAGAAGGATAGGTAGGTGGTTAATGCTATCATTCTGTTTAAAAGATAAAAATTTTGGGTAAGAGATTAAGTATGGCCTTAACTGAGGTCTCAAAAGTGACACTAGCCATTTACTTTGTACGGAATGGTATCATTTTCACAAAGTTGCCAAAGTTATAGTTTACTATTATTAATAAATTTGAAAAATATCCATGACATCAGGAAATTGCCCTCATATATTCTGTTTGTAGTTTTCTTCACGTCTGTCAGTATCCGGGCCACCCTAAGAGACATAGGCTGATCATGACATTAAAAAGTGACGTGGTATATCAGAGAAGCAGCTCATTAACTACTGTGTCCTGTCTGCTCTCTCACAGGCCAGTGCCTTTAGTTATGGAGGGGTCACCTAGGCTTGAGAGCCTTATTGTGAGAGGAAAAACTATCTTTACCAATTTGAAAAAGCAAATTTTGGAAGAACCAAGTGTTCATCTTGAAATAAGGTTTCTAGGACAGTGCAGCGAGTGCCTCTCCTTCTTCATCTAAAAATTCCTGGAATATTTTTAGCCATGTCACACATGCATATGCGCATGCATGTGCACACACACACACTCACACACACACACACACACACACTATAGTGACCTCACTAGGATTGTCACAATCCTCGCTACTTATGACCTGGCTCTGTGTGTGGACTCGCAGCATCACTGGGGAGCTTGCTACACATAGAGCATATCAGGCCCCACCCCCAGACCCACTGAATCAAAATCTGCATTTTAACAAGATCGCCAGGTGTCTCTTATGCTCAAACATACTCAGAATTTGAAGAGCTAGTGTCAGGGAATCAATCACTGTCTGGCAGAAAGGCACTGTCTGTACTTTCACTGGAAAAAAAAAAAGTATTTTTGTGTGCTTGAGAGAATCCTGCTTTTTTCCCCAGGCAAGCGAGATCCTGAATGGGGTGGTGGAGAGGTGAGACTTAGGCAGGTAAAAGTTTTATAACCATAATAATGTGACAGTAGCAGCTATAACTAATACCTGGGAAACAGTTGAAAAGAATCCATTGTGACAGATTTCTTTTTCCCCTCAGCAGTTTCCTTTTAGATGGTGTCTTCAGTTAAAGAGCTGCAAAGAGAAAGGTCCATTTTGGGGACTGGGATGATGTAAAATGTGGCCTTTCAGTAGTCTCTAAGGAAAACTATTTCTTTTATAGTAATCCAAACAGTATGAAGCTGTAAAAATATTTTTTGGAGGGTGTGGGGGTTCCAAGAGCCAGATCAATAGGAGTCCACTGTTTAGAATTGAGTACTTCTCATGTAATATTCATTTTCTTGTTAACATGTGTCAACTAAAAAGAGATGCACAACGTGAGAGTTGCGAGTTAAGTTTTATTGGTGGCACAATGAAGACTGCAAGCTGGGAGACAGCACCTCAGAGAGCTCTGAGAGAGGAGACTGCTCCAAAGAGGGAGATCAATATATCCCCTCCAAAAGGGGAAGGTCAATATATCAATATACGATTTTGATGAAGGGGGAGTTGAAGCTAGTCATGAGGCACCATGAAGAAATTTACTGCTTTTCTAGCTATGAGGAGATGCAAGGATTGAATTATGAAATCAATTCCTGAAAATATCTAACCATCTAAAGACCTGGTCCATCTAGTCAAGGCTATGGTTTTTACAGTAGTCATGTATGGATGTGAGAGTTGGACCATAAAGAAAGCTGAGTGCTGAAGGATTGAAGCTTTTGAACTGTGGTGTTGGAGAAGACTTGAGAGCCCCTTGGACTGCAAGGAGATCCAACCAGTCCATCCTAAAGGATGTTCACTGGAAGGACTGGTGCTCCAATACTTTGGCCACCTAATGTGGAAGAGCTGACTCACTTGAAAAGACCCTGATGCTAGGAAAGATTGAAGGCAGGAGGAGAAGGGGATGACAGAGGATGAGATGGTTGGATGGCATCACCGACTCAATGGACATGAGTTTGGGTAAGCTCCGGGAGTTGGTGATGGACAGGGAGGCCTGGCGTGCTGCAGTCCATGGGTCGCAGAGAGTCGGACAGGACTGAGCAACTGAACTGAACTGAAAGACCTGTTCCACCAGTTTCCCTGGTGTGTGCCTCACTCTCCACCCTGAACTCCCTTTGGGGTGTATGTCAAAGGTCTGCACAGGATTCAATTACAGAGGCAGATGGCAAATCCCTTTGGCAAGCGCCAGTTTCTAGTTGACACATGTATTAGATAAACTTTCTTTTTCCCACTAGAATTTCATTACAGTTTAGAATTTAGAGATGTTGATAGTTTCAGGTAATGGCTTCTTATTGTTGACTGCTACAACTTCTCTAAGATTAATATTTATTAGCTGATTAGTAAATGCAGCCATCAGAATTCATTAAGTTAATCTTCACAATACTCCTAGGCAACTAAGGACTAATTATTTCCTTTTAGTACTGATGAAGAAACTGAGATGCTGCAAAATTTAAGTAAATTGATAAAAACTGTATAGCTAGTAAGTGGCAGAAGCAAGTAATAAGTCCAAGATCACTCATTCCAAAGTCTTTCAATTATGATGCTAGATTGCCTTCTAGACTTATTTATGGCCCAAGAGCACTGGCTCTTAGGAATGGAAAATATTTTAAACCTCATTATTGCTCTAGTTAGTAAAACCTTTCTGTAAATAATTACATGTAAATCTTCTGAGACAACCAAGCATCTATCTTATCATTCCCACCCAAATACTGGTCTCATTGGTGACTCATAACTATAACAATGCTATTAAAAGACTTTGAAACCTCTCTTTTCATGTGGAACTTATGCAAATAAGAGGTATAGAAATCTAGCTAAGAATTTTAATTTCACTTTAAAGAAACATTTTTATTTTTAAGTTTTCAATATATTGCCAAATAAGGTTAAATTATAGAAATGAAGGGATCATGTAGTGAATTAATATCTAAAGTTATTTAAATCATGTCAAGTTGATGCTTTAAGTAATCTGCTTTTTAAAAAAATTATGTTAAATTGTATTTATTTATTTCTGGTTGTGCTCGGTCTTTGTTGCTGTGCAGGCTACTCTTTAGTTGTGGTGTGCAGGCTTCTCATTGTGGTGGTTTGTTATGTTGTTGGGGCGCTCCAGGTGGCACTAGTGGTAAAGAACCTGCCTGCCAATGCGGAGATGTAAGAGATGTGGGTTCGATCCTTAGAGGGGGAAGATCCTCTGGAGAAGGGCATGGCAACCCATACCAGTATTCTTGCCTGGAGAATCTCATGGACCAAGGAGCTATAGTCCATAGGGTCCTAAAGAGTTGGACACAACTGAAGGGACTTCATACACACACACGCGCACACACACATATATGCACGCTCTTGTTGCAGACCATGGGCGCTAGGACACACAGGCTTCAGGAGCTGTGGCGTGGGGGCTCAGTAGTTGTTTCCAGCGCTAGAGCATAGGCTCGATATAGCGGCTCATGGGCCTTGTTGATCTCCAGCATGTGGGATCTTCCTGGATCGGGTCACACTCATGTCTCCTGAACTGGCAGGTGGTTTCTTTACCACTGAGCCACCAGTGAAGCCCTTAAGATTTTTAAGCATCTTTTAGTTTTGTAAAATATAAAGTGGAGGACTTTTGAAAATATTTGCTTAATTTTACTTATTGTTGAGAAATCATCAGTTTTAGAAACTGGCTTGACTTATTGCCTTATTGATGAGTAAGAGATTTCCTTTTGCCAGACAATATAGTGCCATGTGATAATATGGAAATTGCCAGTATGTTTGGGTATTTATGGAGAATCATGAAAAACAAATCTAGATCAAGCTATACAAGCCAAGAACTTTAAACTTATGAGTTTAATTTTTGCTGCTTCTGTGTTTAAAACAAAAAGTGTTAGTTGCTCAACCGTGTCTGACCCTTTGCAACCCCATGGACTATAGCTTGCCAGGTTCCTCTGTCCATGGAATTTTCTAGGAAAGAATATTGGAGTGGGTTGCCATTCCCTTCTCCAGGGGAATCTTCCTGACCCAGGGATGGAACCCAGGTCTCCTGCATTGCAGGCAGATTCTTTACCATTTGAGATACTAGGGAAACCTCTATGTTTAAATTTGGCAGTTCAGGAATAAGAATGTTGTATGAACTTGAGTGCATGTGTTTTCACGGATATTTTGGAAGTATATGGAATATAATGCAGAAAAGAGGAAACAATTCCCACTCAGATTTTTACTTTTTAACAACACAGTCGCTCACTGGCTTCATTGATGTCCTTTGTTTAAAGAAATTAGTAAGAATTCAACCAAGAATGTGATAAAGAAGGTATTAACAGAAGCAGAAGATATTAAGAAGAGGTGGCAAGAATACACAGAAGAACTGTACAAAAAGATCTTCATGACCCAGATAATCACAATGGTGTGATCACTCACCTAGAGCCAGACATCCTGGAATGTGAAGTCAAGTGGGCCTTAGAAAGCATCCCTACGAACAAAGCTAGTGGAGGTGATGGAATTCCAGTTGACCTATTTGAAATCCTGAAAGATGATGCTGTGAAAGTGCTGCACTCAATATGCCAGCAAATTTGGAAAACTCAGTAGTGGTCACAGGACTTGGAAAAGGTCAGTTTTCATTCCAATCCCAAAGAATGCTCAAACTACCACAAACTGCACTCATCTCACATGCTAGTAAAGTAATGCTCAAAATTCTCCAAGCCAGACTTCAGCAATACGTGAACTGTGAACTTCAAGATGTTCAAGCTGGTTTTAGAAAAGGCAGAGGAACCAGAGATCAAATTGCCAGCATCCACTGGATCATCGAAAAGCAACAGAGCTCCAGAAAAACATCTATTTCTGCTTTCTTGACTATGCCAAAGCCTTTGACTGTGTGGATCACAGCAAACTGTGGAAAATTCTGAAAGAGATGGGAATACCAGACCACCTTGACCTGCCTTTTGAAAAACCTATATGCAGGTCAGGAAGCAACAGTTAGAACTGGACATGGAACAACAGACTGGTTCCAAATAGGAAAAGGAGTATGTCAAGGCTGTATACTGTCACCCTGCTTATTTAACTTCTATGCAGAGTACATCATGAGAAACGCTGGGCTAGAAGAAGCACAAGCTGGAATCAAGATTGTCGGGAGAAATATTAAGAACCTCAGATATGCACATGACACCACCCTTATGGCAGAAAGTGAAGAGGAACTAAAAAGCCTCTTGATGAAAGTGAAAGAGGAGAGTGAAAAAGTTGGCCTAAAGGTCAACATTCAGAAAACGAAGATCATGGCATCCGGTCCCATCACTTCATGGGAAATAGATGGGGAAACAGTGTCAGACTTTATTTTGGGGGCTCCAAAATCACTGCAGATGGTGATTGCAGCCATGAAATTAAAAGACGCTTACTCCTTGGAAGAAAAGTTACGACCAACCTAGATAGCGTATTAAAAAACAAAGAGATTACTTTGCCAACAAAGGTCCATCTAGTCAAGGCTATGGTTTTTCCAGTGGCACGTATGGATGTGAGAGTTGGACTGTGAAGAAAGCTGAGTGCGGAAGAATTGATGCTTTTGAACTGTGGTGTTGGAGAAGACTCTTGACAGTCCCTTGGACCGCAAGGAGATCCAACCAGTCCATTCTAAAGGAGATCAGTCCTGGGTGTTCATTGGAAGGAATGATGCTAAAGCTGAAACTCCAATACTTTGGCCACCTCATGTGAAGACTTGACTCATTGGAAAAGATTCTGATGCTGGAAGGTATCGGAGGAGAAGGGGATGACAGGATGAGATGGCTGGATGGCATCACCAACTTGATGGACATGAGTTGGAGTGAACCCCGGGAGTTGGTGATGGACAGGGAGGCCTGGCGTGCTTCAATTCATGGGTCACAAAGTGTAGGACACAACTGAGTGAATGAACTGAACTGAAACTCTCTAAAGTCTATAGGGAACAAATTCATTTGTCAATTTTGATGTACTTATAACATGTTTTTCTATGTATGTCTTTTCTAAGTGGAAATTAATCTATGTAGGCAGGTAAATGTCTAGTCTTAGGAAGACACTTTAACAGGGAGATAATAGAAGGTGGTCCCAATACAATTCAAACCCATGTCTGTTTCATTCCATAATCTGTTTCTGTCTCTAATAGTTGTCTTTTTCTGTCTTGTCTTTGTCCTAATTTGTGCTCACCCAGACATCCATAGATTGATTCACCTCTTTTCTACAACCAAAGCAGAAGTCTTTACTGTGGTAAACTGCTCATCTTGGGAATGGCCGTGGTGACAGGTTTCTCATCAGCATCCTCAGTTTCTTGAGTAGGGGGTTCTAGCCAGGATTCACCTTGAGGAGTGGGCATTGGGATCGAGTAGCTGGTAAACAATCTTTTTTGATCAGTTTTGTCTTCTCTCTTTATTCGTCCTCATTTGAGGGGATGCAGTGTTTTCCTACCTAGCTTTAAACTGAAATCTTTCCTTCTGAACCTGCTTTGCAACTACTCTAGAAATACAAAACATGAAACCAGAGCTTGACATATTTTGACCTTATCCACAGATTCAGGAGTGCCATTAAAGAGTACTTGAACTAATGAAGTAATTGGGAGACTTGTATTATATCTTGTGTGAAAACAATATAACATTTATGGAGAAAATATTTTTTTAATTTGCATTTTATTTCCAAAAAAACTTTATGGAAAAAATGTAAAGACAAAGACAACAGCACTGGACTCTGGTTAGAAACACCCTGTACAGCTTCTCTCCATCTCTCCTGTGTTCTGTCTGCCTGATCTGCGGGCTTAGCACACCTTTCCCTTTCACCTCAATCACCCTCCTCCCTCATTTCCTCTCCAGCTGGAATGGACCTCTTACACTGTAGCATGCTGGATACCAGCCTTCTAGGGCAAAGGACTTTAACACGCTCCTGTGAGTCTGTGTTGAAAGTGAAGGAGCAAGTCAGACCAAATAGAGAGAGGTGACTGCCTGATGACAAGATAAGAAAGGTTTTGACAACCAATGGTTTCTGGCTTCTAACATTAGTTAGATCTTTTGAAGTGCTGGGATTTCCTTCTTTACCAGTGTATTTCTTGGCAGATGTCCTCTTTGTAGTGATTACCGTTGCTGTATTTGGAATTAATTCTGTTCTTCAACACAAGGAGAATCTGCTTAAAGACTTAGCTTCACATTGTGTTTTTATTGGCAGTGGTCACTCCCGTGTGACACCTAACAAGCAGGATGACACTTCCTTGCATCTGCTCTAGCTCATTATATGTCATTAAGATCCTTTCTGCAGGTTGGGGACAGTGGAAGGCTGGAGACAGCTGTGCACAGCTGACTCCCGAGGAAGGGGCTTCCTGAGCCATCTTTCAGAGGCTCATCCCTCCAGTGCTGGTCATGCAGGTTCCTTGGTCGGGAGGGGAAAGGGTATTCATATGATATGTTCATATTTGTCATCAAAAATTGGAAGTGGACTAGTGATTTTGATGCCAGTATAAACTTGGCACTATAAAAAATTATAGGTCTATACTGTAAACATAGTGCCAAGTTTATTGATTTGCAGAAGACGGCTTTTCCAGTATTTAAAATATTCATAACTACTCAATGTGGCTCTCCTTTTCGTGTAAATAATCCATAAGAATTATGGGTTGGGGTGGAATCAAAATGCAGGGAACCACCTAATTTTGTGGGTTATTTCACCTGTAATAGCAACTGACAAGACTGTGTATTACTAGTATTCAGCACATCATGGAGCATGCCCCTGTATGACAGATTAAGTATTTTGCTTTAAAATTGCTATGTCAGTCACTTGACAGGTTTTTTTCAAGACCACTCTTCTTATGTTATGAAAGTCACTGTGTTCATGTTGTCATTATTGTTTTCTCTATGGAAAACTAAACCTTCTAATACCATATTGTTCAAACTTTAGTGTGAATCCAAATTGCCTGAAGAACTCTATTTCAGGAAGTCAGTCTGTAGAAATACAGATTTTTAATCATAGATGGTGCTGGTAATGATGGTTGTCACTACCCTTTGAGCAGCAAAGTTCTTAGTCATCCTAAGAAATGGCTGAGATTTCTTGGGATGGGATATTTCTATACAACCTAATGCTTCTCTTCTGAACTTGGTTTGAATTTACTCTATAAATGCAAAATATGAAACCAGAGCAAAAAAACAAAACAAAAAAAACCCAAGAGCATGGAATTTTTTGACCTGCCATTAAAGAATAACTAATATTATTATTCAGCATAATATATTATATTGTTTTATACTTATAGAAAAAATTTATTTTAAGATAAATGAAAAATAACACTGGAGTCTAGTTTGCATGAAAATCTCGCTTCTAATTTTTTGAGCTGGCATTGATGAGGTATGCCATGTTTAATTAGGTCAAATGAGGCTGCTTGTTTTCTTTTTTAATGATGTATCCTTACCATATCCTGGAATTAGGTATTTGATATTCTTCACACAGTGTTATGATTCAGTTTACAGTAACTATTGACTTGCTAGGTACATAGAACAGAGATTGCTTATTAATTAGCTTTTAACCAGTAGATTTAAGAGCCTAGGAACTTGACAAAGGTTAAGTCATTCTGTGTAGGCTGAGGGGTGGAGGAGGGAATGGGTATGAAGGAGAATCAGCAAGTCGTAGTAGTATTTTTAGAAGATTTAGCATTGATGTTTTTCCAAAAGGTAAAATCACAATTTGATACATAAGTTATACTGAAAAATGTGTGTGCTGTAGTGCTGGTAATAACTGGAAAAAATGACAACACAGTAAAAAGCTCCTAGTCAAGTGATATGAAAAGGAATTAACTCAGAATGGCATGCACAACTTAAAACTTCTGAATTGTCTGTTCCTGGAATTTTCTATTTAATATTTTTGTCAAATATTTATATATTTTCATCACAGTTAACTGAAACTTAGGAAAAGCACAGGTAAGGGAAGGGGGCACTACTGTATTCTCACAGTATACATGACAGAGGACTTTGTTAAAAAGAAAAACAAAAATATACAGACTTTTAATTTTTTTACCTGGAGGAGTGTAAAATTAGAAATGCAGTTAATACTCTTAAAACATACACATGGGAATCAAAACCTTTCTGATTGTTGAAACCTAGTCCCAGTGCTGTTAAACACAGGCCTGGGAAGTAGTAAGAAGAGGTAATAGCAAGAAGACCATGTGACAATTTCCAGCAGTATCCCCTACAATTTAGTGGGTCTTATGAGACGGTACCTTAAAAGCATCTGCCTCCAATGCGGGAGACCTGGGTTCAATCCCTGGGTCGGGAAGATCCCCCTGGAGAAGGAAATGGCAATCCACTCCAGTATTCTTGTCTGGAGAATCCCATGGATGGAGAAGCCTAGTAGGTTACAGTCCACGGGGTTGCAAAGAGTCGGACATGACTGAGCAACTTACCTTCACCTATGAGACGGTAAAGTGTCTGCTTGCAATGCGAGAGATCCAGGCTCGATCTCTGAGTCAGGAAGATCCCCTGGAGAAAGAAATGGCAACCCACTCCAGTATTCTTGTCTAGAAAATTCCATGGATGGAGGAGCCTGGTGGGCTATAGTCCATGGGGTAAGAGAGTTGGACACGACTGAATGACTTCACATGTGATGAATTAAGTGGCACCACTGTTCATATAGTGCTAAGTTTTTAAAAATACAACATCCATGCAAGAAATCTGCAGAAGATAGTTAAACTGACAATTTGAACTATTTGTGTACCACAACTTACTCTGGGGATGAAATTCTCCAGACCGAGTAAGCTACTTCTCAGGTAAGTGAGCGTAACCAGCTCTAATACTATGTCACAACCCACTAAAAAGTGTATTCCTCACTTGCCATAGTAGAAAGAGTAACTCTGGGAATGTGAAAACTTATTTTGTGATTAAGAAAAATTTTTAAACCTGTTAGTATGGGAATGGGAATACCTCTTTGTAGAATTCAGTCAGGAGGTATCCTTTTGCATATGAAAAATTCTATTTCTACTAGAGAGAAGAGCTGCTCATTTCAGAATCAGTCATTTTGTGATATCTGTATGAAAAGGAGGCTTCCCACCAGTGAGGAAGAAGCAAAGTGCTTCTCTAATCTTTGGAGCTTAAAGAAGACTTCAAAGAGGGGACATGAGATATCTGCCATTATATAAATTCAGATCATGAACAAATTTCCATTCAGTTAGTTTTAGTGGGGAGAAGCATCCTGCAGTGGCGGCCAGAAAATAACCAAGTTTCCTTTTTGGTTGTCCTCCAGCTCCACTGGACTATGGAACACAATGGGTATTGGCATTTGATAAAAACTGGAAAGAGACCATAGTAATAAGTGGACAGACATGGACGGGTGGCCATTGTGGCTTACAGGGCACTTTCCCAATGCAAAAACTGTGAGCCATTTGGGGGTATTCTGCACGTTCAGAAGTGGACAAAAGGAATATGCTCAGAAGCGCAGGACCAGCTTACAGGAAAGTTGCGATGTGAAGCTACTACAGTGGGGCTAAGCTATCTATATGGTAGTCATTCTGCTTTATTGTATAGTCTGTCACACCAGCTGACTTTCTTATATTTGCAAACATTTTACCTGAAATCCCAAAGCATCACAAGGTTCTTTTAGATTAATAAAACACAAATTCATACTAGTAGAATTTTTCTGCAAGAATCATAGTGACTCTCCAGATAAGGACCACTCCCCTCCATGTGGTTATCAGTCACCTTCAGACTTCCCACTTCTTCTCCTGTCCTTGTGATCATCTGATAGACCCTTTTCTGAGGAGGTGGCCTCAGGAAATGCTGTTTCTGTTGTATTCCTCAGGTACATTGTGAGTATCCTTCAGATGTGCTGGAGCTGAATATTGGTTACCTGGGAAGCTTTTAAAGATACCAATGTCTCTTACCCCTAGACAAATCAGATCCTCTAGGAGGCGGTTCTCAAATACTGTATTTTTAAAGCTCTCTAGATGATTCTTGCCTGGAGAATCCCAGGGATGGCAGAGCCTGGTGAGCTGCTGTTATGGGGTCGTGCAGAGTCAGACACGACTGAAATGACTTAGCAGCAGATGATTCTGATGTGCTCCAGGGCTTAGAACCATGCAACTTTCAAGAATTAAGCATGAGCACTATCATTCACTCATTTATACCTCAAGGTGAGTCAGTTCCCCCTGGACTGAGTGTTTTCAGAACAAGGAGGTATGAGAATGAGTGAATGAGAAATTTTAATAGTCATTGTGAGCCATTAAAAAAGCAAACATTTTAACAGTCTGTAAATTTGGGGTAACTATTTAAGTCAATATTTGTTTAGTTTAAACTGTAAGCTATTCAACTGATAGCAAACCACTTGCAGAAAAACAGCATAAGACTGCCTGTTTCTTGGAGCCAAGAGCAGGGTATTGATATAAAATGCCCTGTATGTCAATAAGCCGTTAAACGCCCCCTTACCTGTTGGGAGCCCCAGACATGTGTGAGCCCACTGCCAGCTGCGTTAGTTCCACAGATTTGCTTTTGTCTCAGAGTGGGTTGCCGAGGAATCTGTGTAATGTCAGTAGAACTGTTTTGTGAATTGCAAAGTGCCAAATGAATTTATGGTCGCTTTTTTATTATATGGTTAAAAAAATAGATTCTATTAATAAGTAAGATAAATCAATTAATGGTGACTCTTAGCTTTTACCCTTTTAAATTTAGATAGACGTACTAGAAGCTTGGGCTTCCCTGGTAGCTCAGCTGGTAAAGAATCTGTCTGCAATGCCAGAGACCCTGATTCGATCCCTGGGTTGGGAAGTTCCCCTGGAGGAGGGCATGGCAGCCCACTCCAGTATGCTTGCCGAGAGAATCCCCATGGACAGAGGAGCCTGGCAGGCTACAGTCTATGGGGTCGCAAAGTGTCGGACGCGACTGAGCGACTGAGCACAGCACTAGAAGCAGCAGCTTAGTATAGTCAAAGTAACTTGTAAAACCTGGTCAACGGTAATGTTTCTTCATGTAATCAAGCAGGACCCTGTAGGGCCTTCTCAGGACAGACTTCCTCCCCCATACCCTCTGCTTCAGCAGGTGCTTAGATAATACCACCTGATGCACATCAGAGGCTAAAACTACCACCAAGTGAAAGCAATTAACTACTTAATGACCATGAGCGTGCAGCCCCAAGACCTCCTGGCACCTAAGACTCATTAAGTCCTGTGACGCCGCCCTATTACCTCACCATCCACCAATCAGGGAATTGTGCCTGAGCTGATCGCTTCCCCCGGGATACCCCTCTCTCACCTTGCCTTTAGAAGTGCTTTGCTGGAACGCACGGGGAACTCAGGCTTTTTGAGCGCTGGCTGCCCTGGACTCCTTGTCTGGTACCTTACCTAAACTGCCCTTTTCTTCACAACAACCTGGTGCTGGTACATTGTACTGTGCACGGGTAAGTAAACCTAAGTTTGGTTCAGTATCAACAGTGAAAAGTCCTCCTCACCAGGGAGTGGAAGGTGAGTTTGTTTGCTCCATTTCAGGTTGACTTTGCCTTCTGGCGGACTTCCCTGGTGGCTCAGATGATAAAGCATCTGCCTACAATGCGGGAGACCCGGGTTTGATCCCTGGTTTGGGAAGATCCTCTGGAGAAGGCAATGGCAACCCACTCCAGTACTCTTGCCTGCAAAATCCCATGGACGGAGGAGCGTTGTAGGCTACAGTCTATGGGGTCGCAAAGAGTCGGACACGGCTGAGCGACTTCACTTTCACTTTCCAACGTACCGCCCAAGAAATTAGTCACAATGGTGCACTTTTTAGAGGAGGCAGCCATAAAGTGCAAAATCACTAAAGGCAGCCAGCCAGTGCCAGGTTTATACTCAACCAAGGTAGATTTAACACCAGCTCAGAGTTAAGGAACCTCTGAAATCTAGTGCTGGAAGGAACTAAAATGTACTTATATTAACCTCAAAGGTCTCTTGATTTCCAGTCTTCTAAGGAAACCAAAGAAACCAGTTTTATTGTATTTCTTGATCTTTATATAAGGCCAGACAATATTTGAAGAAATGAATGATCCTTGCACAGAGGAGGCAAGCCTTTGGAACACTCCAAAGTTTGGTTTCCCTACCAAACTTTGACCTGTGTCCTTGGGCTTCCAGTCAGGAAGAAGCAAAGAGCATAATTCTGAGTTTCTGATTTCCACAGCTCTTTAAATGACAATCCCAGAAGACTGGATGTTTCTGTGATAAGGGTTTTTGTTTTTTTTTTTCTCAGACCTCTTTTCCTTTTTCCTTCCTACGTTTTCCTTTACTGAAATAATCATAGGCTTTACTGTTGCTAAAGTACAGATGGTATGTGTTCTTATTTTCTAAAGGTATAAAAACAGGGTTTCTAACTACTTGTTTTAGAGGCTTAGAGGTCAAGTTTGCAGAGTCATTTTAAAAAGTGGAAGCTCTTCCAGGAATGGTGTTTAGAGGCATTCCACATAATGGTCCCAAGCTTGACACACCATTGCAGGCTCTACTGAAATACAACCTCTAATAAAACTAGGCAGTGTTGAACCCCTGGTAGTAGAACTACTTGCTTCTGTACCAAGAGGATTGGGGAAAGCACCAAAATCTGTATGTGGTATGTGCTGAGAAGTTCATGCTGTGAGACCTGACGTTCTTGAGAGGTTACCTAAAATGAAAAAACATGTCAGCAGGGCCTGTGGTAGCCCATGTGTGTGCTAAATGGGTCTGTGACTGGGTCAGGCTCACTCTCCTTACTGAGGAACAGAAAATCCTGGTCAAAGTATGAAAGGCACAACCACAGAGTCAGAAAGTTTAAAAAAAAAAAAGGTTTTTGGTAATTAAACCTGAAAGACTTGTTTTATTTTAAAAGAAAAAAAAAAACACAGAACGAAACTAAGGCACTGTGCTAAATAACTATGAGATGAGGGTTCAAAAATGTAGTCCAGAAACATTTCAGTTACATTTGGTGAGTTTAACTCTTTCCTGTCTTATTCTTCTTGCAATACCGAAAGAGTCTTTTGGGAAATAAGGACTTGGCAGCAGAGGACTTTGCTCCCCAGGCAGACGGAGTTAAGTCAGGGTTAAACAGAGAAAAGCTCCGGATGAGGAGATGATGCTGCAGTGCCTTTCCCTCCTGCCCCCCTCTCATCTCCGACTCCTTCCTTCTGAAGCATGCCACCTCGCCTCTTTTTGCTGTCCGCCCACCTGCAGCTTTCCCCAGTGCTTTGCATACGAATCCAATTTCCATTCACATCTACAAAGTGCAGCATTTGTAAGGAAATGGAAGTGCTTTTGTTATGCTTTCAAAGTAGGATGATGCTGTCCTTGAGGTTTATCTTTCCAGCACCTGGCACTCAGGGACTTCAGTAAATATTTGAAGAAATGAATGATCCTGGCACAGAGGAGGCAAGCCTTTGGAACACTCTTTATCAGCACTTACCTGTCTTGATTGCTCCGGGACACTTGACCCTCTCTGCTGTGACCTTTCTTCCATGATACTCCTAAGTTTTCTTCTTACCTTTTGATTGTCTCTTGTTCTTTTTCACCTCCCCCTTAAATGGTGATACCTCCCTCCCAGTTGGAGAAGGAAATGGCAACCCACTTCAGTACTCTTGCCTGGAGAATCCCATGGACAGAGGAGCCTGGCAGGGTACAGTCCCTAGGGTTGCAAAGAGTTGGACACGACTGAGAGACTATCCCTCCCTCCCAGTTAGGCTCTACCTTGATTTTCAGGACATTCCCCCTGGATGATCTCATCCAGTTTTGTGACTTCAGCCATCACCACGCAGATGTGGATGGCTTCCAAATAGATACCAGACCAACCCAGACATTTCTAAGTCCCACGCCCTATGGGTCTCTTTCAATCTCTACCAGCAAGTCACACAATCTTATTAACTCTCTTTATTAGTAAATATTAAAATGTCACTTCTTTACTCCCCACCCACAAAACTAATACCAGTTACCAAGTCACACAAACCAGAAACCTAAGAACCATCACCTAACCTCTCTTTTTTGCCTTTCTCCCCATGTTAGCTTAGTTGCTAAGGGCTTCCCAGGTGGCACTAGTGGTAAGAAAAATTCACCTGCCAATGTAGGAGACGCTAGAGACACAGGTTCGATCCCTGGGCTGGAGTGATCTGGAAAAGGAAAAGGCTACCCACTCCAGTATTCTTGCCTGGAAAATCCCACAACAGGCTGCAGTCCATAGGGCTGCAAAGAGTTGAACATGACCGAGTGATTGAGCACAGCCACATTAGATTAGTTGCTAAGACCTATCTGTTCCTCACCTATTGAATTCACTTCAATCCACATAGGGAATGATTACTGTGGGTTCAGTTCAGTCGCTCAGTCATGTCCAACTCTTTGCGACCCCATGAATCACAGTGCACCAGGCCTGCCTGTCCATCACCATCTCCCAGAGTTCACTCAGACTCACATCCATCGAGTCCATGATGCCATCCAGCCATCTCATCATCTGTCGTCTCTTTCTCCTCCTGCCCCCAATCCCTCCCAGCATCGGAGTCTTTTCCAGTGAGTCAACTCTTCACATGAGGTGGCCAAAGTACTGGAGTTTCAGCTTTAGCATCAATCCTTCCAAAGAAATCCCAGGGCTCATCTCCTTCAGAATGGACTGGTTGGATCTCCTTGCAGTCCAAGGGACTCTCAAGAGTCTTCTCCAACACCACAGTAAAGCATCAATTCTTCGGCGCTCAGCTTTCTTCACAGTCCAACTCTCACATCCATACGTGACCACAGGAAAAACCATAGCCTTGACTAGATGGACACTTGTTGGCAAAGTAATGTCTCTGCTTTTCAATATGCTATCTAGGTTGGTCATTAGTGTGTTAGTGATAGTCGCTCAGTCGTACCCGACTCTGCGACCCCATGGACTGCAGTCCTCTGTCCATGAGATTTTTTCCAGGCAAGGATCCTGGAGTGGGTTGCCATTTCCTTCTCCAGAGGATCTTCCCAACCCAGGAATCGAACCCAGGTCTCCTGTACTGCAGGCAGATTCTTTACCAACTGAGCTACAAGGCTCAGAGGTTGGTTGGTCATTACCATCTCCTAAATGGCATGCACCTGCCTTCACCAGTCCTGGCTTCTTCCCTTGAGAACTGCAGTTCCCTGGCCTCTCTGCCTCCATCAGATTGCATTCCTCCCAGGTGTCCTCTGTGTGACTATGGCCTGCAAGCTTTCTAAAAGTGAATTAACTCTGCCCCTCATGCCTCAACCCTCAGCTACCTCCTGTGCCTTCAAAAGTTCAAACAAGTCCCACATAGAAAAGTCATTCGGGACACCACTTCCCAACTCTCCCACCTCATTTCCGACTTCTCGGGTGTCCCGGTGAGTCCATACTCCGCATCCAGTTCCTGACAAGCCTCACCCAGTGCGTATCCTTGCCGTGCTTCTTTCTACCTGAGCACTTTCCTACCATTCTTTTGCTGTTCCACTCTTTTAAAACGAGTTCACGTCATAAGGGAGCTTAGTCTCACTTGTGCACTCAGTTTCATGCCTTCATTCCTCTCTGAATACTTTGGGCATTGGAAAATTGCTGCTGCTTTGTGCCTCTCACTAGTCTGAACAGTCTGGGCTTTGTATCTCTAGCATTTCTCAAAGGGAGGTCTGCAGGCCTTCCTGGGCCAGATTCATGTAGCCACTGTCAACATTCACGTTGTCGGGCTCTCCTCTCCCCCATAGGACCCAGAGAGTCAGCATTTCTGTTTTTGTTTTTTAACAGATTCCCCAGATAGTTTTATGAATATATGTATTTAACACATATTTTAAAATAAATCAACCAGTGCCTTTGAGCGTATATTTTACTAGTTCATGGACACTGTAGTAACTTGGATTTGTTGCTGATCATTCTATAAATACTCATCCTGTTTCTAAAAAACCATTTAATTTCTTAAAGAAAAAGTTGACCTCTATGTCATAAAATGAACTGGGGATTTGAAAGTCCCGTGGTCAGTTCTAATCAGTTTAATAAACAATTTGAACAGTTCACATGAAATAATCCACACAACTAGATTTAAGCAGGCCAGATGACTCTTCTTGTTAATTACATAAACACTTGGTCTCACCTCTCTGAAACTCAGTTTCTCTCTGTGCACATTCAAATTCCTGGGCATAGCTCCGGATGGCTTATAGGAATTTGAAAATCACTGTGGCAGACACTTTATGTGTTCCATCATATCGAGTTCAATGTCCAGGTGTAGCCCCTACACATAGGATAGTATTAATTCTTAGGAAGCTCCTTAACTGAAATTTTTATTATATGCAAAGTAGACTAAAAAAACAGTGCAGCCGGAACTTCTATATTTATGAATGGGAGTGAGAAGTCTCTTGTGATGTTTAAACTCATATTATTTCCGTGAACAGAAATATGTACTTACCAATGTTTATTCCTTTTAAGTGCCAATAGAAATTCATGCAGGCATAAGGATGACTTTGCTGTGTTTGATATCTTATAAAGATTCATCGTCATGTGCTTATAAACTAGTCTGAAGATCCTGGAGTCTGCCAGACAGGTTGCACAATAGCCGGTAGCTGTTGTGAACGTTAGCTCACATGTTTGTGCAAAGAGAGCCATCCAGTCCCTGGTGGCTAATGCTTTTGGCTGGGTTGCACAGTGTTTACTATTGCATAACTTTAATTTGCCTCAAATTGTTTATAAAACATTTGGTTCTTGATTTTTGAGGAAGTTATATCCTTGGGCCAGTGTGTCTCTTCTGCTTTAGCATTCAGGGCTTGGTCATTTTTAATACTTGACCAATCAAGCTCAACTAAGTGAAGGTAATTGTGGCCAAACTGCCCTGGCAGAATGTAGAGAGTTTGGGGTTTTGCTTCCCTGCTGTTTTTTGGTATCAACATAGTAGATCAGGTAGCCCAGCGTTTTTTCTATAAGGAGGCTCTACAAATGTCACTATATAAACATTTATGTTTTGGCGGTAATGGCTTGCTTATTCCCAGCCAGTGTCATCAACTTGCCACAGAAATCCATATATATCAGTAGCAAAGAGAAGTTTGAATAGAAATTCAGGGTGCTGATTAAGAGTATGATGGAGACTAACAGAAAAATCAACAAGTAGAACCTTAAGTATAGAGATTTCCTTGTTCCATTCAACAGAAATCCATAGTTGGTAAAGCAGCCCAGTGATGCCATCTGAAAACCAAGCTAATCTCACCTTTCTGTGCTGCCAGCTTTCTCTCCCATGGCTACAAGGTGGCTGCAACCAGGCATCTGCTCTGTGACAAGGCAGGAAAGAAGTGCACAGCAGCAAAACTCTGAAGGGGCATGTCAGCTTAAGCAAGAAACGCTTCTACTTTTGCGTCATTGCCAGAACTCCATCACTTGACTAGCCCTAGACCATTTGCTGGAAGGGAGCCAGGGAGAAGGGCATTGTGATCGGCAGCTCAGTCATACCGCCATCCTCAGACAACCTCCATAAGGATGCAGTCTGCTGAAACTCCGGTTCCAATCAGAGGCCATTTGCAGAGCACTTCACTCTCTGTAATGTTTGCCCTGGTGGTGGGGCATCTCTTGAGAGATTAGGGACTTTGCAGGAAACAACACTGGGGACACTCTCCTCTCAGCTGGCGAGAAGCTAGAGCAATCCAGTATAGATGTGCCTCACTTGCGAAAATATATAATACAGTAACAAGATTTGATCTTTACAAGTAATCATTCAGTTCCTCTTCAGTAGGGAAGCTCCCCAAAGTTTCTCAAAATAGTTTAAAATAATTTATACAGTTGTATATAATTAAACAATTGTACAATTAATTTTCTGGGGAATCTGTTTAAAGCAAGATAAACCTGTGTTTTAAAAAGGTTTATTTTACTTCTGAGACATGACTATAAAATTCATAACAAAATCTTGGAAATCAGTCACTTATGTATTAGATCTTAAGTGTGTTCCACATGAACTTAGAACTTTAAAAGTTCTGCCTTGTTGGTTAGGAAAATGGGTGAATGTTTTCTTAGTCCTGACATCATAGGAATGAGCATAATTTTATAGCCAAGGTCATGATAAGCACCAAAACCATGAGGAAATAATATACTTTGCTGGGTTCCCCATACTCATGAATGGGTAGAGTGAAAAAAATTTGCAGAAGTCACTTGACTAACCTCATACACCCTTCCTTACACTGAGCACTATTAAAGTTTATGATCTGTTCCTATGAAATGACTCCCCAACTCGGAATGTTCAAACTGGAGACTTCCTAAAACCATACTGCACTCTCCTCCCTTATCCTCAGCTCCTGGTCCTGCCCTTATCTAAAACCTGTGCCATTCATGCAAGACTTAGTCAAGCTCCTGCCTTCATCTTATCAGTGAGCAGTCTTTACATATCACAAATAAGAGCATATTGACTTCATTTATTTAAAGTCTTCAGTGGCTTCCTGTTGCTCTTAGGATTAAAAAGAAACATTGTAACATAATCTATAAGAGCCCTCATACTCCTGCTTCTACCTATTTCTTGGGCTGTCAGCTCAAAACTCTCAAAACCTTCTCTTGGAATTTGGAGATCAAGCCCACTAAATTTCTTATAGTTGCTTGAATGTGGTTTCCCTCTCTGCCCATGCTATTCCCACTCACTCACTCATTTGATCTAAATATGGGTTAAAGAGCATCCTTATTTTTTAATTGGGGTATAATTGCTTTACAATGTTGTATTAGTTTCTAACATGAAATGGATCAGCTACATGTATCTCTTCCTCTTGAGCCTCCCTTCCATGGCACCCACCCAACTAGGTCATCACAGAGCATGGGGCTGAGCTGTGCTGTATAGAAGGTTCCTACTAGCTAGGAGAATCCCGGGGACGGGGGAGCCTGGTGGGCTGCCGTCTATGGGGGCACACAGAGTCGGACACGACTGAAGCGACTTAGCAGCAGCATATATATGTTAATCCTGATCTCGCAGTTCATCCTACCTTCCCTTCCCCATGTCTGTTCTGTATGTTTATGTCTTTATTCCTACCCTTCTAATAGGTTTGTCTGTACCATTTTTCTAGATTCTATATATATGCATTAATATATTAGTTTTTCTCTTTCTGTCTTACTTCACTGTGTATGACAGACTCCAGGTTCATCTACATCTCTACAGATGACCCAGTTTCATTCCTTTTAATGGCTGAGTAATATTCCATTGTGAATATGTATCACATCTTCTTTATTCATCTGTTCTTGGGCATTCAGATTGTTTCCATGTTCTGGCTATTGTAAATAGTGCTTCGGTAAACACTGGGGTACATGTGTCTTTTTGAGTTATGGTTTTCTCAGGTTATATGCCCATTTGTGGGATTGCTGGGTCATATTATAGTTCTTTTTTTTTTTTTTTTAGGAAATTTCCATACTATTCTCCATAGTGACTGTATCAATTTACCTTCCCACCAACAGTGGCAGGAGGGTTCCATTTTCTCCTCACCTGTTACTGGAGTGTTTCCTTATTATCTATTCCTCCACTTTCCCATTCACTTGTCTATTACCCCCCAAAGCTATAAAGTCTCCAAGGGATCAGGGAGTGTATCTGTTTTGTCAGCCCTTCTCAATGCCTTGCATGTAGTCAGCACTTAATAAATATTTGTTGAATTGCGATATGAAAGAACAAATGAATCAGAACTCTCCATACTCTTGGCCCAGATAAACTCTTAGCAGTACAAATTCAACAAAATTTGGTTCTGTAAGCCAAAAGACTTCATAAATTTATATTAACTAGGAGGTAAGTATCTTTGATCTTTGCTATTAGACTAAATTCTCCTCCTCCAAGGAATTCCTTAAATAGTATATCTTTCAACTGAAATAGCTTATCTATGAAGAAAAGTTCCTGTGTTTTAGTTATCTGTCTAAAGGGCAAAGAGTGAGACTAATGTGTGTATCAAATTCTCACATAAATAAGAAGCTTAGCGAGGTTTAGACTTACCTTCTCCTCATCAGAGTCCTAGGGCGGCTGCAGTGCAATGTCCTGTCTCTGTTGTCAATGCAGAGAACAAGAGATGTGTGCCGCTCTTCCTTCTTCGGGTCTTCCCTGTTGGCTCAGGGGTAAAGAATCTGCCTGCCAAGGCAGGAGACCTGGGTTCAGTCCCTGGGTCAGGAAGATCCTCTGGAGAAGGGAATGACAACCCACTCCAGTATTCTTGCCTAGGAAATCCCTTGGACCAGGGAGCCTGGCAGGCTACCATCCATGGGATTGCAAAGAGTCGGACATGACTGAGCGACTCAACAACAACTTCCTTTCTTTTGTTTTCCTCCTTTGTCAAAGTCTTTGCTCTTTGTAATGCACTGACTTTTTTTCTTTTCTTTATTCTTTTTTGTAAATATGGTATTAGAAGTTTTTTTAATTTGATTGTAGGATATAATTGATTTTGCTGTGCATTACAGTTGTGTTATATTTGGGGTAGGAAATCAAAGAACCAGGAGGGATGGTGTTGGCCAAAGACAGGAAGCTGTTTGATCCTGACGTGGGTCCATCAAGCTCAAGTTGAAACGTCTCCTAAGAGGTGTACTGAAGTGCAGACTTTTAGGGTTATTTTTTATTCTTAGTCTGTTCAGGCTGCTCTAACACAGGACCCTAGACTGAGTTGCTTAAGCAACAAAGTTTTCTCACAGTTCTGGAGGCTGAAAAGTTCCCGATCAAGACCACGGCAGATTCTATATCTGGAAAGGTCCTGCTCCTTAGATGGCCATCTTCTCTCTCCAGCCTCGTGGGGAACTTTCTTTTATAAAGACACTGATTCCATTCAGGCGATCTCTGCTGTCTCCCAAAGGCCCCGTCTCCTGGAGGTCACTGTCACACTGGAGGTTAGGATTTCGACACAGATTTTAAAGAGAATACAGGCATTTGGACCATAGAACTCTCTAGATTCAGGTCTAGGGCTGGGAAGGGAGAATCTGCCACTGTAACAAGCACCCAGAGGCTCTGATGCAGTCAGTGGACCACGTTGAGAAACACTTAGGATTTGCTAGGAAAAGGTGCATAGTTAGAAAATGTGCACTTGTACATAGATGTGAGAAGACCAGCACCCACCTCCAGATCTGCTTAAACTCTTGCCATATTATCAGGGATCAAGTTAGAAGGTGGGAGAAAATTGGCTTCTAATCCCTCATCACCTTCCATAGGAACACTTGTTCCAAAGGCCTCCTGAGCTACTGAAGGAACAACATTGAGCCACTGGTTTGCCATTACTGGAAATGCCAGGCCTTCCTCCAACTCAGACTAGGACCTGACGTTTTTTGTTTAAGACTTTCACTTTTGCCAGTTTTCCTCAATTCTCATTCCCAATCTCTAGCTCTCTTTTTCTCACTCAAATTAAAACTTATAAAATATATCCTGTTTTAAAATACATCTTGCAAAACACAAGTAGAAAATAAGTTTCCCCTAAGCCTACCATCTCAATGTTTCTTTCTAATAAAGAGTAAATAAAGAAAATTAACTTGTATCCATTCTTTTCTTTATATATATATATTAATATGGTTTTAGCCTTTCATTTCTCAGGCAGCAATCTGAGTTCTGTAAGGATGTGAAGATAATCTTTTGTGACATTAGAAAGGATGAACTAGACAAATACAGAATTTTTTTTTAAGTAAGCTATTAGTTTTTGGCGTTTAGAAAAACAACTAGCCCTTATATTTGAAGTATTATGATGACTTCCTAAAACTGGGGTTAGGTTATAGTTATATTGTGTTATTACTTGGTTGAAAATTTAAAACCTAATTGCAACTCATTTAAACTCTAGAATAAAAAGCCTAAATTTTTTTAAAAAATGGAAAGAGTTGCTACAGTATATTTTAAAAGAAATTAACTTAATTCCTTTTTTTAGTTTTAAAGTCATATTTTACTCATTTGCCTCTTCTAAAGTTTTGATTTCTACAGTACCACTGGGCTTTGCTTCTTAAAGGACATTTAGAAACATAAACATTAAAAAGTCACTTCTGTCCTACAACCCCCACCTCATCCCTCCCCCTGTTGATTCAGGAAGAAAACTAAAAACTTATTTTCTTGTCCTTGTCAGGAATTATTACCCCTTTTTTGCTACTTGGACCTAAAGTGATTTTGCCAGTGAAGCAGAATTAACGTGCTCACAAAATCAAATTGTCTCTAGTTGGGGAATAATCTTGGCAATTTTTTTTTTTTTTTAAGAACCAGCCTTTGCTTTTGTATATTCAGGTTTGGGTTTGCAGGAGGAAATCCTGAAAGAATAATATACATCTTCTTTATGAAAAAGATTAAATAAATTCATCTCTAGTGTCAAGCTACTTTAGGTCTGTCTTAATTTAAGATTCTACCATGGTACCTCATAATCTTTTGTCTACAGACTACCTTAATTTACAAGAAATCAGAAACTCAATAGTTTGGGGATTTCTTAGGAACTCAGATTTTCAATTATAATTATCCCCTAAATAAATATTATTTGCTTATATAAATTAATAACTTTCTTTACCATAGTCGAAATACTTTTATGCTCATTCTTTCTGAATGATATTTATGACTATGCAAACATAGCTATATTTACAAGAAAAGGTACTGAAACAAGCAGAATTATTTTTCAGATACACACTTAGAGATTCATGCCCAAAGGATATCCCAGTATACTGAAATTTCCAAAGGCAAAACTGGCGGAACCTGGTAAAAGTGAACTGGAAGACAGTTCTTGCCCTGGTGTTTTTCTCAGCCTCACACAGCTTTTCTCAGAGTGGTTCACTTCCTTTCTATACTTTTTTTGCTCAAATTCACCTTCTCAGTGTGTCTGCCCTGGCCACCCTATTTAAACTGTGGTCTGCCCCTCATTTCCTGCCTTGTTTTTCCTGCACACTGCTTTTACTTTCTCTTCTTTCCACCATATGTATAATCTTCTAACATACTTTATTCTTTATTTCTCTTATAAAAATTTATTCATTTACTCATGTGTTTGTACCAAGTCTTACTTGTAGCACATTGGATCTTCCATGAGACCAAGGGACCATATAATCTATATGATTTAATGTTTGTTTCCTTAGATATAGTCTTGGACATGTGTCCTCAATAATTTTTGAATACTAGATTTTAAGATGCCAAACAAAGGAATACAGCATGTCCATTTGGACAACTAGAACTACAGAGTACATCATTCTAAGTAGGAGGACACAAAGGCAGAAAATTATTATGCCACAGATTACAAAGAAATCACATGGAGAACTGTGTAAAATCCAAAAGTATGTCCAGCCATTAAGTGATCCAGGGAATATGCCTGTCAGCATACGAAAAAGCAGGCAAACATCAGATTGCAAGAGTCAGCTTCTAGTATGCACTGACTTTTTGAGATGCATTCTCTAGAGACGTTGACCTCTTGGGCAAGGGCACTGCTTTAGTTGATCTTCTTCAAGCTATTTCTTCTCTCTATTGAAATTAATAGCCTTGTTAATGTGACTTAAAAGGAATACTTTTTTTGAAGAACAAGTGGCTTTCAAGAGTAAGTGATTATTTACCTTTGAAAGAACCAATGAGGAAGTAGTCTAATATTTTGGATAGGAACCCAGTGTAGTGGTTAAGAGCCTGGGCTAACACTTGGCTGCCTTGGTTTACGTCCCAGCACCATCACTGAAAAGTTCTGGGTTCTTGTACAGATTATTTAATCTTGTTCTTTAGTTTTTTTGTCTGCAAAATGGACATGTTCTCTGAAATATAAATAAGACATTTTGTATAACAAGTCCTTGGAACACTAAGAATTTTGAATGTAGTAAGTGCTTGGTGAAACAAGTTATTATTACCAAATTGAATCTTAGTGGTCTTATACCAAATATTCCATCTTAGTGGTCTGGAGCAGTAAACAAATACACATTCTAGGCCAGTGTTCAATTTTGTGTCTGTTGTGGAATAGTAAATTCATGTAATAGAGATTTACTGTGGGTGCTCAGTAAACACCCATGGTAATGCTGGTGTTTAATGTTATTGGTGTTTAAATGTCGTTATAGCACATAGGTGAGGCTTCCCAGGTGGCTCAGTGGTAAACAATCCTCCTGCTCATGCAGGAGATGCAGGTTCAATCCCTGGGACTAGAAGATCCCCTGAAGAAGGAAATGCTAACCTGCTCCAGTATACTTAGTTCGTGGGGTCGCAAAGAGTCGGACACGACTTAATGACTGTGTGTGCGCATGCACGCTCATAGCACGTAGGCATCTAGAATTTCTCAAATTGTTTGAAAAATGCTTTAGACTGAAGGATGTATTTTGAATTAACACTTGCCAAATCATTTTTTAACTTTTTGTGGGGGGAGGGAGTGTGGACTCTTTGTGTAAACATAGCTAAGTAAAGAATATTCTTTCTTCCAAATCTTGTTGCTTATTAAATTGGCCTTAACAAATAAGAAAAGCAAAGGCTGAGGTTTCCTATTTAGAGTGATGGCTCTCTTGACACAGCATGTGCATGCCACTGTGAATAATCTCAAGGACTCTGTCCCTCATAACACACATTCCCAAGAGGAGTGCTTTTGGAAATATGGGAAGACCCATCAAGCTTCCAGCCTTCAAAGAAAGCGTGAGTCAGAGACACGTGTCTCCTTAAGAAACTTCCTTCTGAAATTGTCTGATTGAAGAAAGGTGTGCTCTGGGCATATTGCTATTTTAAGAATCTCTTTTCTCAGAACACATACTTGATAAATCCCAGCTGTACCTTAGTTATGTCTCAGGATTCACCTGCCATGCAAGTGAAGTAGAAATTATTCTTGTCTTACACCCTAGTAGTAAAAAGAAACTTTAGAAATGAGACAAATTCTCTTTTCACTTTCTGGAGAGTTGGGAGCTGTGCTCTTCATTTCTATGTTTGATAGACCTGGAGATTTTTCTATTAAACAATAGCCCCAAGATAAATTTTTATCATTGTTCTTAGCTTTGATCCTATAATTGAAGGTGTTTGTTTTTTTTTTTCTTTTAAAGTGAAAGTCTCTGTGGGAAACGATGAACACAGATATAAAGATAAAAAGCTCCTAAACCAGTTATTGGCCACTCTCTGGCAGGTTTTATTCTGGTTCCTCCTGTAGAAATTGATGACACACACGTAATAGAGAATAGCTTCCTGTTTGACTGGTTCAGCTTGGTACACAAACATCAAGGGACGATCAGTATCTCTCGACATGGCAGAAATGCAGGAGACCCAATGCCTGAGTGTGACTAATGAAATAATAATTTGTTCTAAGATTTAGAAAAGAGTGCAGTTCATTTTATTCATTACAATTGGCATTCTTTGGAATATGATAGCACCTACTTACATAGTTCTGAGATTTGCAAAATAGAGTTACCTTAATTTTAAAAAGGTTGTGGCACAGAAACCTTTATTGTTATCAAATTGTCATACTTTGATTTAGAAGAAATTGGCTAAGAACATTTAAGATCAGATTTAGATGTATAAGTCCTGATCAGTTCAGTTCAGTCACTCAGTCGTGTCTGACTCTTTGCGACCCATGAATCACACCATGCCAGGACTCCCTGTTCATCACCATCTCTCAGAGTTCACTCAGACTCACGTCCATCGAGTCTGTGATGCCATCCAGCCATCTCATCCTCTGTCGTCCCCTTCTCCTCCTGCCCCCAATCCCTCCCAGCATCAGAGTCTTTTCCAATGAGTCAACTCTTTGCATGAGGTGGCCAAAGTACTGGAGTTTCAGCTTCAGCATCATTCCTTCCAAAGAAATCCCAGGGTTGATCTCCTTCAGAATGGACTGGTTGGATCTCCTTGCAGTCCGAGGGACTCTCAAGAGTCTTCTCCAACACCACAGTTCAAAAGCATCAATTCTTCGGCACTCAGCCTTCTTCACAGTCAAACTCTGACATCCATACATGACCACAGGAAAAACCATAGCCTTGATTAGACGGACCTTATTTGGCAAAGTCATGTCTCTGCTTTTGAATATGCTACCTAGGTTGGTCATAACTTTTCTTCCAAGGAGTAAGCATCTTTTAATTTCATGGCTGCAGTCACCGTCTGCAGTGATTTGGGGGCCCCAAAAATAAAGTCTGACACTGTTTCCACTGTTTCCCCATCTATTTCCCATGAAGTGATGGGACTGGATGTCATGATCTTCATTTTCTGAATGTTGAGCTTTAAGCCAAGTTTTTCTCTCCTCTTTCACTTTTATCAAGAGGCTTTTTAGTTCCTCTTCACTTTCTGCCATAAGGGTGGTGTCATCTGCATATCTGAAGTTATTGATATTTCTCCCGGCAATCTTGATTTCCGCTTGTACTTCTTCCAGTCCAGCATTTCTCATGATGTACTCTGCATATAAATAAGTTAAATAAGCAGGGTGAAAATACACAGCATTGACATACTCCTTTTCCTGTTTGGAACCAGTCTGTTGTTCCATGTCCAGTTCTAACTGTTGCTTCCTGACCTGCATACAGATTTCTCAAGAGGCAGGTCAGGTGGTCTGGTATTCTTATCTCTCTCAGAATTTTCCACAGTTTATTGTGATCCACACAGTCAAAGGCTTTGGCATAGTCAATAAAACAGAAATAGATGTTTTTCTGTAACTCACTTGCTTTTTCCATGATCTAGCAGATGCTGGCAATTTGATCTCTGGTTCCTCTGCCTTTTCTGAAACCAGCTTGAGCAGCAGGAAGTTCACAGTTCACGTATTGCTGAAGCCTGGTTTGGAGAATTTTGAGCATTACTTTACTAGCATGTGAGATGAGTGCAATTGTACAGTAGTTTGAGCATTCTTTGGCATTGCCTTTCTTTGGAATTGGAATGAAAACTGACCTTTTCCAGTCCTGTGGCCACTGCTGAGTTTTCCAAATTTGCTGGCATATTGAGTGCAGCACTTTCACAGCATCATCTTTTAGGATTTGAAATAGCGCAACTGGAATTCCATCCCCTCCACTAGCTTTGTTCATAGTGATGCTTCCTAAGGCCCACTTGACTTTACATTCCAGAATGTCTGGCTCTAGATGAATGATCACAACATCGTGATTATCTGGGTCATGAAGCTCTTTTTTGTACAGTTCTTCTGTGTATTCTTGCCACCTCTTCTTAATATCTTCTGCTTCTGTTAGGTTCATACCATTTTGTTGTTTATTGAGCCCATCTTTGCATGAAATGTTCCCTTGGTATCTCTAATTTTCTTGAAGAGATCTCTAGTCTTTCCCATTCTGTTCTTTTCCTCTATTTCTTTGCATTGATTGCTGAAGAAGGCTTTCTTATCTCTTCTTCCTTTTCTTCAGAACTCTGCATTCAGATGCTTATATCTTTCCTTTTCTTCTTTGCTTTTCGCTTCTCTTCTTTCACAGCTATTTGTAAGGCCTCCCAGACAGCCATTTTGCTTTTTGCAAATGATGGTCTTGATCCCTGTCTCCTGTACAATGTCACAAACCTCATTTCATCATTCATCAGGCACTCTATCTATCAGATCTAGGTCCTTAAATCTATTTCCCCCTTCCACTGTATAATCATAAGGGATTTGATTTAGGTCATACCTGAATGGTCTAGTGGCTTTCCCTACTTTCTTCAATTTAAGTCTGAATTTGGCAATAAGGAGTCCATGATCCGAGCCACAGTCAGCTCCTGGTCTTGTTTTTGTTGACTGTATAGAGCTTCTCCGTCTTAGCTGCAAAGAATATAATCAATCTGATTTTGGTGTTGACCATATGGTGATGTCCATGTGTAGAGTCTTCTCTTGTGTTGTTGGAAGAGGGTGTTTGCTATGACCAGTGCATTTTCTTGGCAAAACTCTATTAGTCTTTGCCCTGCTTCATTCCGCATTTTAAGGCCAAATTTGCCTGTTACTCCAGGTGTTTCTTGACTTCCTACTTTTGCATTCCAGTCCCCTATAATGAAAAGGACGTTTTTGGGTGTTAGTTCTAAAAGGTCTTTAGGTCTTCAAAGAACTGTTCAACTTCAGCTTCTTCAGCGTTACTGGTTGGGGCATAGACTTGGATTACTGTGATACTGAATGGTTTGCCTTGGAAACAAATACAGATCATTCTGTCATTTTTGAGATTGCATATTGTAAGTCCTGATAGTCTAACATTATTTTTACAGCATTACCCTAGCCAGGGTTAGGAAAGTGTTGGCTATCATCGAATTTTTATACTCGGGGGTGAATGGAAATAACTGAAATTCTACTTCAAAAGGAAGTTGTCTTGGCGGTTACTGTTCTTCATTTCAAGTTATTTGTTTATCTTGCTTTGAGCGATGTTATAAAATGCAGTCTGGATGACCTTTTTGGCAAGGGAAGCATCTCAACAGTTGTACAGTTTGTAAGAATGGATCATACCAGGCTTCCCATGGTGGCTGGACCATGACTTGATTGTACGCAAAAATGAACCTAATTCTAGAGCAGTGCAGGGAAAATATTGCTCCATATTGGTGGTTCTGTTTTAGTCTCAGTTGTAAACAACTGCTGATTTGGGACCAGGTGCTTACTTTGTTTACTCTGGAATTGGTTTGAAGCAACTTAGCCGGAGGGTATCTGAAGGATAAGTGACTGTCATTCTAACCAACAAACACTTTGTGTTTGGGCGGCAGTATCACATTTCAACATACACTGTTACATGTTTCAACTTCTCTGTTCCTCACTTCACTTCAGTTCGGTCACTCAGGTGCGTCTGACTCTTTGTAAACCCATGGACTGCAGCATACCAGGCTTCCCTGTCCCTCACCAGCTCCTGGACTGTATCTTTTCTTCTCAGCCTTGGCATGTTGACCTTAGGTGTAGATAGTGCTTTTGTGAACAGCTGTCCCGTGCAGCACCCAGCAGGCCCTCTACACACCAGATGCTAGCAGTCAGCCCTCCACCAGCTCTATGGACGTCTCCAGACATTGTCAAATACCTTCTGCAGGAGACCTTTTGAGAACCACTGGTGTGTATGAAGAGAAAAGAGGTCCACAGACTATACCCTGGGAGCCCTTCAAAGTTTAAAGATTGAGGAAGCTGAAAAGGAAGCTAGCAAATGAGAATAGAAAAAGGAGCAGTGGTGAAATTGAAGAAACAAGAGAATACAGTGTACCATAAATCAAGTGAAAAAAGTGTCGCAGAAAAGAAGGGATTGCCATTTGTGTCAAATGCTGCTGTTCATCAGGCCACTATGAAGACTCTTCCTTAGGTATTTAAGGGTTTTCAAGTTTAGAAAAAATGGATTGCTGTCATAGGAAAATGCACTTGATGGAGCCTTTAGTGTGTGTGTTTCTATGACATATTAAAAGATTGTTTAACATGCCACAGAAGTAAGTTCAATTGCTTTTTGGTTTCTGGCCACACCAGGTGGCATGTGGGGTCTTACTTCCCCAACTAGGGATTGAAGGACAGAGTCTTCACCACTGAACCACCAGGGAAGTCCCTATAGTATATATTTTAAAATTGAAATTCAGAGGGTGGTCACAAGCCAAATAAACTTGTTGAAAAATAGTATAAGATGGCACTTTAGAACCTGTGACATTTGGGATAGACTGAGTACATACTAATTTCTGACTGCACGTTTCACTAGAAATCCTAATCTTTGGTGCCTTGTCCATTTATGGTGTTAATAGTATATGATAAGTCATTTGTTACTAATGCAAATTCAAGTAAATTTGTGAATTTATATATTCATGAGTCGTTTCAGGACAGTCCTTAATAGTGTGACTCAGCCCGTTGAATTCTAAAATGCTTTCTTGAGTTGAAGAGACTGCTTTTGGATCTAGCAAACCAAGAACAAAAGAGAAAGGTTTGCCCTCTATAGGGGATTCCTCTCTGTCATAATAGAAAAGCGCCTTTAGACTCTGCTCTCAATCAGCATAATCCATGTGGTAAGATGAAAATAGTCCCTCCAAGAGGTCCATGTCTTAATCCCTGGAAGTGTTGACTACGTTACCTGACAGATCAAAAAGAGACTTTGCATGTGTAAGTTTAGGAATTTAAGGTGAGGAGAGTGGTTTGGAATATCTGGGGAGACACAAAAGGCAAAGGAGCAGATCTTCCCCAGAACCTCCAGAAAGAATGCAGCTCTGGGAACACCTTGACTTTAATCCCATGAGACTCATTGGAGACTTCTGACCTTTACAACTATAACATCATAAATGCATGTCATTTTCAACCCATTAACTTTGTGGGAATCTGTTACTGCAAATAGTAGGAAAGTAATACAATCCAATTTGTAAGGCAGGTTTTCTTGATGACCAGCCTTCTCAAAGCTACTGTCCTTGGGCCTTATCTTATGTCACTGAATGAGCATTCAGATTTTGAAGTAGCAGTGTGAATAGCCTGATTAAAATCTTGCCTTATTATTATTTTCAAGAGTAAAATTAGATTGATAGTCTTTGCTTGGATAAGTGGGTGGTATCTCATGGGTGAAAAAATGTCTGTTAACCTCGCTAATGGGCTTCCCTGGTGACTCAGCGGTAAAGAATTTGTCTGCCAATGCAGGAGATGCAGGAAATGCAAGTTCAATCCCTGGGACAGGAAGATCCCCTGGAAAAGAAGTAACACCCCACTCCAGTATTCTTGCCTGGGAAATCTCATGGACAGAGGATCGTGATGGTCTACAGCCCACGTGATCATAAAAGTCAGACACAACTTAGCAACTAAACAATAAACAACTACAGCAACCTTGCTAATATGTCATTGCTTCTTCTTGGCATTGCTAATTTTTACTCAGTCTTCATTTCTTATGTAAATATGATTTGATGACAAAAAAGGTGGCCCCGAGTTAGACCATGAACTATTCTTTATTATTGCTGACTTATTTTCTCCCTAATCCAGAAATATATTTAATCACCCAGTAGTTAACATGAAAACATAATTTTTTTTTCCCTTGAGAGTATTTTCTAACTTTAAAGTTGTCTGAAGCAATGAATGTCAACAAAAAAATTTTTTGACTTGTTATTTTGTATTGGGATACAGTTGATTAGCAATGTCGTGATAGTTTCAGGTGAACAGCAAAGGGACTCAGCCATACATGTACATGTATTCATTCTCCCCAAACTCCCCTCCCATCCCGGCTGCCACATAGCATTGAGCAGAATTCCCTGTGCTATATATATAGTAGGTCCTTTCAACTAAAACTCTTTGTAAATATAAGGAGATAGTTAACAGAAATGGATCACCTTTCAGTTCAAACAGTTCCTCCTTGAGTGTAGAGAAAATGCTCTCAGATTTGGGTACATTTATGCACCCCACTCCAGTATTCTTGCCTGAAAAATCCCATGGACGGAGGAGCCTGGTAAGCTACAGTCCATGGGGTCACTAAGAGTTAGACACGACTTCACTTTCACTTTTCACTTCCATGCATTGGAGAAGGAAATGGCAACCCACTCCAATGTTCTTGCCTGGAGAATCCCAGGGACAGAGGAGCCTAGTAGGCTGCCGTCTATGGGGTCACACAGAGTCGCACACAACTGACGCTACTTAGCACCACACCATGCCTATTTACATAGTTATCTGTGTGGCTGTCATTTTGACTTAAATCTGGGAACATTTTATATCTGAATTGGATTTAATCTTGTAAGCCTGAAATCCAGTTTCCATTCCATTGTGAACAGTCATATGCTTTTCATAGTGTTTTTTCATTTCTGGTTTTAGTCTCCAGCACTGAGGTAAACCTATTAGCCACAGAACATTTGGGGCTTCTTCAGAATAAAGACAAACAGGAAACATTTTTAGTTTGACTCTGATTTTATTTTTATTTTTATATATTTTATATTTCTATAGTCAGCTGGCCATTTAAGTGGATGACAAGATCTTTTTAAGCTTGCAGCCTTGAAACAAGCCCCTAATTCTACATTGTACAACTTCTGGTCCAAGAAAATTTCATATTCAGGGGGAAAATTCATCAAGACCTCATTTATATTACTTGGTAGGTTTTAAGCCTGTGAGAGGCCCAGTTTAATCTGTTCACAGGAGTGTTCATTTCAGAATTCTGGTATACTTTCTGTATTATCTTTATTATACTTTAAAATAACCAACAAGTGAGCATTTCTTCATTGGAAATTAAGATGCAAGCTTTCTGTTTCTTAGAACAAAGGGCATTTCTTTAAGGGCTTTAGCACAATGAAACGGAATTGTTGGTGAAATTACTTTCTGGATTCTCTTTCTGCTTGGTGCCTCTCCTATTAGAAATGTACTGTGTTTTGTTTGGTTTTTTTGGTACTGGGCTCAACCATGTCTAGTATCAGTAGCTTATATATTATATAAGACAGTTATTTGAAAATTCTAACTTGAAGTGACAATAATTAGCAAAGAATCAGGATGACTGAGGGCAATATTTGCAACAGAACAGAAGCTAGCGATTGTCTTGTCAATGCAGAGCTCATTGTAAGTTAGCACTGTAAGGTGGGAGGAGATGTGTCTGATTAAAACCACTGATACATTTTTGGCTAGCATGTTATTCAGAGGTTTTGGCATGTGTTTACCCTTTTAAGGAAATAAAACTTTGTAAAAGAATTCTTTTTGTTTACTGTCCTCAAAAATCTTTGATGCTTACTTTGAAATTAATTCTTTCTGATTTGTTAGGTTAAACCATGTCTTCCAAAACAAAAATATTCTTGTATCTCTCGAGGACGCAGTACTTCAGGATTAAAATTGACCTTTACTCTATGACAATTCAGGACACAGCTTGACTGAAATAATGCCATGATTAGCCTAGCCATTTTCAAAATTTTCTCAGAACAGGAAGATATCCATTCTTAAGTGATAATTTAAAGAAAGTCCCATCTGATAATGCCTGTGAAGAGGAATAATTCGTTAAAGAAGATCCTTTTGTAGTTCATGAGCGTGATGATTGGGTGTTCACGCAGCTGCGTGACATGTGCCTCCCCGCAAACCTTGTTATGACACCAGCATATTACCCGTCTGACGTAAAAAAAAAAAAAAAAATCCTTCAGTTCATACATGTGCTTCAGTAACTCCTGTAGCTACAGATGCTGACAATATAGGTTGTGGGGAATATGCCAGAATGTACTAACTTAGAGTACTAGGATTAAAGTTCAGCCGCATCTGCCCACTAGAATAAATGTATTTAATGCCAAGTGTCTCTGTGAGCATATCTTTTCTTTAATTCTTTGTTGTAGTTGTTCAGTCATGTCTGACTCTTTGCAACCCCAAGGACTGCAGCATACCAGGCTTCCCTGTCCTTCACCATCACCTGGAGCTTGCTCAAACTCATGTTCACTGAGTCAGTGATGCCATCTAACCATCTCATCCTCTATCGCCCCCTTCTCCTTCTGCCCTCAAGCTTTCCCTCAAGCTGCATTTCTCAAGCTGCAGCATCAGGGTCTTTTCCAGTGAGTCGGCTCTTGGCATCAGGTAGCCAGAGTATTGGAGTCTCAGCTTCAACATTGGTCCTTCCAGTGAATATTCAGGGTTGATTTCCTTTAGGATTGACTGCTTTGATCCCCTTGCAGTCCAAGGGACTCTCAAGAGTCTTCTTCATCACCACAGTTTGAAAGCATCAATTCTTTGGCACTCAGCCTTCTTTATGGTCCAACTCTCACATCCATACATGACTATTTTAAAAAACCATAGGTTTGACTAGATGGGCCTTTGTCGGCAAAGTAATGTCTCTGCTTTTTAATGCTGTTTGTTTGTCATAGCTTTTCTTCCAAGGAGCGTCTTTGAATTTCATGGCTGTAGTCACCACCGTCAGTGATTTTGGAGCCCAAGAAAATAGTCTGTCACTGTTTGCATTGTTTCCCCATCTATTTGCCATGAAGCGATGGGACTGGATGCCATGATCTTCATTTTTGAATGTTGAGTTTTAAGCCAGTTTTTTTCATTCTCCCCTTTTACCTTTATCAAGAGGCTGTTTAGTTCCTCTTTGCTTTCTGCCATTTAGGGTAGTGTTATCTGCATATATGTGGTTATTGATATTTCTCTCAGCAATCTTGATTACAGGTTGATCTTCATCCAGCCTGGCATTTTGCATGATCTACTCTGTATAGAAGTTGAATAGGCAGGGTGACAATATACAGCCTTGATGTACTCCTTTCCCCAATTTTGAAGTAGTCTATTCCATGTCCAGTTCTAACTGTTGCTTCTTGACTGGCATACAGGTTTCTCAGGAGTCAGGTAAGGTGGTCTGGTATTCCCATCTCTTTAAGAATTTTCCAGTTTGTTGTGATCCACACTTTGAAAGGCTTTTATTCTGCCCCCTCCCATCTCGAAGTTTTTCATTGCTCTCCACAATTTAAACCAGCATTCTCCATCTCTCTCTTTCTGGAATCACTATCCATCATTCTTCCCCCACTTCTTGCATCCAAGTCACACAATATATTTTAAGAAGGAGGAAAGAAAAGAAAATTAAGCCACAAATTTTGGTACTGTACTTTAACTATTAATGGTAACAAATTACTGGCCACCTGCCTTAAAACCTATTGCAACTTTGAGCTAAGATACAGGCAGAGTTAGCTCTGCTGTTTTCAGAACTCTAAATACTTTGACTTTCCAAAGTAGCTTTCCCCACTCCACTTAGCTCATGCCAAACACCACTGCTTCTTCCCACCCAAGTTCTCTTGCCTCTGTCCATCCATCCAAAGCCTTAAGGGTCCACCTCAAAGCACCAACACATTTTTTCCTGTCAAAGGCAGAATTTGTGCCTACGTAGCAATTTTTTTAAACCGTTCAATGGCATACTAACCACACTGCAAATGAAAAGATGATTACATTTTGAATGGATGGATAGATGTCAGCATTTTTCATCAACAGGTGAAAATATCTAGGGAAACAAAGGTAATTAATTGGTATCTTACCAATTTAAGTATTAGAGAGGTGGTATATTTTAGGGGGCTGTGTGTGTGTGTGCACGTTTACACATTTTGAAAGTATTTTTCCCCAAAAGATCTTATTTCCAATTGTAAAAGAAAATAAGAAAACAGTTTATCAAGTTGGGTTTGTTTGTTTTTATAGCAAAGTGAAAAAAGATGTTGACAGAAAATGTACAGACAACATTCTACAATAAGTCTGTCTTAGAGGAGTGCTCTTCCCTGGGAAGGAGTACATGGCCATGTCGTTGAATCCATTGTATTAATGTGACTACTTTGGTCATGACCTACTTTGACAATAGAATGATTTTTTTAAAAATGGTTTTCTCACCTTAAACAAAGAGAACCTGTGATCTTTAAATTAGCATGTGAGGGGAAAGCAGAATGAGAAGCAGATTTAAACCAGTAATGGATTGTCTTGCCATCATAAACACACCATTTGTATTAATTATGGACATATTCCATTATTCACAAAATTATTTCTCAGAATTTCTGGGCACAGAGTTAATTCCCAGCTACAATTTACTTAAGGATAAAAACTGCTGAAAATTTCCCATCATTTTTAATATAGCAAAATGCTTGAAGTCTTGGTGGAACTCTCAAGAAAGTGACAGTCCAGCTCTGCCTAGACTGTGTATAATTTCAGGATCCCTCACCAGAAAACCTCCTTTTATATCCTCATCAAATTGTAACCACGATACACATCCCCTGAGTATCTTGTTGGGGGAGAAAGCAGTATATTTCCTTCAGTCTCTAGGTCTTGTTTGACATCAAACAAATAGATGACCAGACATTTCTCCAGCAAAGATGGGGGATCAGCAGAGAATTTCAGTTTAGGGTGTTATAACCATGGTGAACCTCATGCAAGGAAAGGAGAATGCTTTTATAAGGAAGTACAGAGGGCTTATAATAAACAGAATCCATGACTTTTCATTGGCTATGTTGTTGCCAGGAAAAAGAGAAGTAAGTTGTCCTTTTTCCTGTTGGTCTCTGCTGTGGTCACAGGGGCCTCCCTGGAGGCTCACTGGCAAAGAATCTGCCTGCCTATACAGGAGACACAGGTTTGATCCCTGGGTCGGGAAGATCCCATGGAGAAGGCAGTGGCAGCCCACTCCAGTATTCTCACCTGGAAATCCCATGGACAGAGGAGCCTGGCAGACTACAGGCCACGGGGTTGCATGCAGAAGAGTCAGACATGACTTAGCAACTAAAACAACCAAGAGAAGATGGCCGCGGGACGGGAATTTCCCCCTTCAGGTCTCCAGACTCTATTTAATTGAGGTTTCTGTTCATTGATTTTTAGTCTCCAATTCATGTGTGTCCTACAATTACTTTCAGAACCTTGAATTATTTTTATGACTAGAATCAGCAGCCAAACTAAAGGAGAAATCTTAAGGAGATGTGGCCTTACTGAGCAGCATACTTTCTGGGCTTCACACTCTTTGGCTTAGAACGTGGAGACTTTCTATGTACCAGATAGATCAGCTGAAGTCCTTTTAGGTCTCCCTTCTGTTCCTTTTCTCCCTCACAGCATAATTTTCTCTTTCACAACTCCTTGTGTCTGACAGGTACACAATAGCCATTAAAACAAAATTGCTGATATAAAGAGGCTCAGGTCATCTCCCCATAGGGATCATTAGCAATTATCTGATGTGAAATGCTACCCACATGAAAGTTTCACCACTTTCAAACCTGTCTGACTTCCAAAGGAGTGCAGGTCATCTGGCAGAGATTTTGATGGGCTACTCAAGCTACTAAGTGCTGGTTCAGTGTAATCCCAGGAGTTGAAAAGAAAAAAAGTTGAATATATATATACATACACACATACACTCATTAAAAAGTTTTGCTAGAACAATAAATATCAATACAAATCATAAAGCAGGTACACAGACTAGGTCGGAAAAGGAAAAACATGTAGGAATGTTTTGGAACAATATAGCATGATGAAGAAATCCAGATTTCTGAAGATAAAAAGTAAAACAATAGTTTTGATTAATTATGGGCTATTTTCATTAATCACAGGGACAGAAATAAAAGGGGAAGAAAGGGTATATACAAACATATCCGTATTGCATTTGGATGGTCCTTATTTGGTTGGTTACTTTTTGTGTGTCCTAGGTCACTTCTGTCATATTTGACTCTTTGCAACACCGTGGACTGTAGGCCACCAAGCTTCTCTGTCCATGGGGTCTCCAGGCAAGAATATTGGAATGGATTGCCATTTCCTTCTCCAAGGGATTTTCCCAACCCAGGGACTGAGCCCACATCTCTTACATCTCCTGCATTGGCATGTGGGTTCTTTACTACTACCGCCAAACTCTCTCATGCATACATGACTACTGGAACACTCATAGCCTTTACTAGACGGACCTTTGTTGACAAAGTAGTGTCTCTGCTTTTTAATATGCTGTCTAGGTCGGTCATAATTTTTCTTTGAAGGAGCAAGTGTCTTTTAATTTCATGGCTGCAGTCACCATCTGCAGTGAATTTGAGGGCCCCCCACCAAAAGCAACTTCTGTCACTGTTTCCACTGTTTACCCATCTATTTGCAATGAAGTGATGGGACCAGATGCCATGATCTTCCTTTTCGGAATGTTGAGCTTTAAGCCAACTTTTTCACTCTTCTCTTTCACATTCATCAAGAGGCCCTTTAGTTCTTCAATTTCTGCCATAAGGGTGGTGTCATCTGCATATCTGAGGTTATTGATATTTCTCCCAGCAATCTTGATTCCAGCTTGTGCTTCTTCCAGCCCAGCATTTCTCATGATGTACTCTGCATAGAAGTTAAATAAGCAGGGTGACAATATACAGCCTTGACGTACTCCTTTTCCTATTTGGAACCAGTCTGTTGTTCCATGTCCAGTTCTGTTGCTTCCTGACCTGCATACAGGTTTCTTAAGAACGAGGTCAGGTGGTCTGGTGTTCCCATCACTTTCAAAGTTTTCCACAGTTTATTGTGATCCACACAGTCAAAGGCTTTGGCATAGTCAAGAAAACAGAAATAGATGTTTTTCTGGAACTCTCTTGCTTTTTCAATGATCCAGAGGATGTTGGCAATTTGATCTCTGGTTCCTCTGCCTTTTCTAAAACCAGCTTGAACATCAGGAAGTTCATGGTTCACATATTGCTGAAGCCTGGCTTGGAGAATATTGAGCATTACTTTACTAGCATGTGAAATGAGTGCAATTGTGTGGTAGTTTGAGCATTCTTTGGCACTGCCCTTCTTTGGGATTGGAATGAAAACTGACCTTTTCCAGTCCTGTGGCCACTGCTGAGTTTTCCAAATTTGCTGGCATATTGAGTGCAACACTTTCACAGCATCACCTTTTAGGATTTGAAATAGCGCAACTAGAATTCCATCACCTCTACTAGCTTTGTTTGTAATAACACTTCCTATTGTGCTCATTTTTGCATGAAGTGTTCTCTTGGTATCTCTAATTTTCTTGAAGAGATCTCTAGTCTTTCCCATTCTGTTGTTTTCCTCTATTTCTTTGCACTGTTCACTGAGAAAGGCTTTCTTATCTCTTCTTGCTATTCTTTGGAACGCTACATTCAGATGAGTATATCTTTCCTTTTCACTTCTCTTCTTTCACAGCTATTTGTAAGGCTTCCCCAGACAGCCACTTTGCTTTTTGCATTTCTTTTCCATGGGGATGGTCTTGATCCCTGTCTCCTGTACAATGTCACAAACCTCATTCCGTAGTTCATCAGGCACTCTATCATATCTAGTCCCTTAAATATATTTCTCACTTCCACTGTATAATCATAAGGGATTTAATTTAGGTCATACCTGAATGGTCTAGTGGTTTTCCTTACTTTCTTCAATTTAAGTCTGAATTTGGCAATAAGGAGTTCATGATCCAAGCCACAGTCAGCTCCCAGTCTTGTTTTTGCTGACTGTATAGAGCTTCTCCATCTTGGCTGCAAAGAATATAATCAACCCTATTACAGTATTGACCATCTGGTGATGTCCATGTGTAAAGTCTCTCATGTTGTTGAAAGAGGTTGTTTGCTATGACCAGTGCGTTCTCTTGACAAAACTCTATTAGCCTTTGCCCTGCTTCATTCCATACTCCAAGGCCAAATTTGCCTGTTACTCCAGGTGTTTCTTGACTTCCTACTTTTGCATTCCAGTCCCCTATAATGAAAAGGACATCTTTTTTGGGTGTTAGTTCCACAAGGTCTTGTAGGTCTTCAAAGAACTGTTCAACTTCAGCTTCTTCAGCGTTACTGGTTGGGGCATAGACTTGGATTACTGTGATACTGAATGGCTTGCCTTGAAACGAACAGAGATCATTTGTCCTTTTGAGACTGCATCCAAGGACTGCATTTTGAACTGTTTTGTTGATTAGGATGGCTACTTCATTTCCTCTAAGGGATTCTTGCCCATAATGGTAGATATAATGGTCATCAGAGTTAAATTCACCCATTCCAGTCCATTTCAGTTCTCTGATTCCTAAAGGTTGACTTTCACTCTTGCCATCTCCTGTTTGACCACTTCCAATTTGCCTTGATTCATGGACCTAACATTCCAGGTTCCTATGCAATACTGTTCTTTACAGCATTGGACCAGGATAAAGGAACAATGACTCCACAAGAGACTGACCCAGAGTTACCCATGAGTGTCCAGTAATCTCCAGCAGAGACATGGGTGGCCTGGTGCAGGGTTGGGGGCACTGAGTATAGCAGTACATGCATGGGATCTTTTGAAGGAGGTCACCATTATCTTCATTACCTCCACCACAGTTTGTGAAAGCGAAGTCACTCAGTCGTGTCTGACTCTTTTCGACCCAATGGACTGTAGCCTACCAGGCTCCTCTGTCCATAGGATTTTCCAGGCAAGAATACTGGAGTGCGTTGCCATTTCTTTCTCCAGGAGATCTTCCCCACCCAGGGATCGAAACCTAGGTATCCTGCATTGTAGACAGATGCTTTACTGTCTGAGCCAAGGCCCCAGGTAAATAGCAGGAGGGAACACAGGTCCACCCATCAACATGCTTTAATCCAATTTTCTGTTGATGGGTGGACCTGTGTTCTCTCCTGCTATTTACCTGGGGCCTTGGCTCAGACAGTAAAGCATCTGTCTACAATGCAGGATACCTGGGTTTGATCCTGGGTGGGGAAGATCTCCTGGAGAAAGAAATGGCAACCCACTCTAGTATTCTTGCATGGAAAATCCTATGGACAGAGGAGCCTGGTAGGCTACAGTCCATCAGGTCAAAAGGAGTCGGACACACTGAAACCATAATCACAGAAAACTAGTCAGTCTAATCACACGGACCACAGCCTTGTCTAATTCAATGAAATTAAGCTATGCTATGTGGGCCCTCCAGAACGGGGTGGGTCATGGTGGAGAGATCTGACAGAAAGTGGTCCACTGGAGAAGGGAATGGCAAGCCATTTCAGTATTCTTGCCTTGAGAACACCATGAACAGTATGAAAAGGCAAAATGATAGGATACTGAAAGAGGCACTCCCCAGGTCAGTAGGTGCCCAATATGCTACTGGAATCACTGGAGAAATAACTCCTGAGAGAATGAAGGGATGGAGCCAAAGCAAAAACAATACCCAGTTGTGGAAGTGACTGGTGATAGAAGCAAGGTCCGATGCTGAAAAGAGCAATATTGCATAGGAACCTGGACTGTTAGGTCCATGAATCAAGGCAAATTGGAAGTGCTCAAACAGGAGATGGCAAGGGTGAATATCGACATTCTAGGAATCAGTGAACTAAAATGGACTGGAATGGGTGAATTTAACTCTGATGAGCATATCCACTACTGCGGGCAGGAATCCTTCAGAAAAAAATGGAGTAGCCATTATGGTCAACAAAAGAGTCCGAAATGCAGTACTTGGATGCAATCTCAAAACCGAGAGAATGACCTCTGTTCATTTCCAAGGCAAGCCATTCATTATCACCATAATCCAAGTCTATGCCCCAACCAGTAAGGCTGAAGAAGCTGAAATTGAACGGTTCTATGAAGACCTACAAGACCTTTTAGAACTAACACCCAAAAATATGTCCTTTTCATTATAGGGGACTGGAATGCAAAAGTAGGAAGTCAAGAAACACCTGGAGAAACAGGCAAATTTGGCCTTGGAATATGGAATGAAGCAGGGCAAAGGCTAATAGAGTTTTGCCAAGAGAACGCACTGGTCATAGCAAACACCCTGTTCCAACAACACAAGAGAAGACTCTATACATGGACATCACTAGATGGTCAACACCAAAATCAGATTGATTATATTCTTTGCAGCCAAGATGGAGAAGCTCTATACAGTCAGCAAAAACAAGACCAAGAGCTGACTGTGGCTTGGATCATGAGCTCCTTATTGCCATATTCAGACTTAAATTGAAGAAAGTAGGGAAAGCCACTAGACCATTTAGGTATGACCTAAATCAAATCCCTTATGATTATACAGTGGAAGTGAGAAATAGATTTAAAGGACTAGATCTGATAGATAGAGTGCCTCATAAACTATGCACAGAGGTTTGTGACATGTACTATGAACATTGCACAGGAGACAGGGATCAAGACCATCCCCATGGAAAATAAATTAAAAAAAGCAAAATGGCTGTCTGGGGAGGCCTTACAAATAGCTGTGAAAAGAAGAGAAGTGAAACGCAAAGGAGAAAAGGAAAGATATGAGCATCTGAATGCAGAGTTCCAAAGAATAGCAAGGAGATAAGAAAGCCTTCCTTAGCGATCAATGCAAAGAAATAGAGGGAAAGAACAGAATGGGAAAGACTAGAGATGTCTTCAAGAAAATTAGAGATACCAAGGGAACATTTCATGCAAAGATGGGCTCGATAAAGGACAGAAATGGTATGGAGCTAACAGAAGCAGAAGATATTAAGAAGAGGTGGCAAGAATACACAGAAAACTGTACAAAAAGATCTTCATGACCAAGATAATCATGATGGTGTGATCACTAATCTAGAGCCAGACATCCTGGAATGTGAAGTCAAGTGGGCCTTAGAGAGCATCACTATGAACAAAGCTAGTGGAGGTGATGGAATTCCAGTTGAGTTGTTTCAAATCCTGAAAGATGATGCTGTGAAAGTGCTGCACTCAATATGCCAGCAAATTTGGAAAACTCAGCAGTGGCCACAGGACTGGAAATGGTTAGTGTTCATTCCAATCCCAAAGAAAGGCAATGCCAAAGAATGCTCAAACTACCACAAACTGCACTCATCTCACATGCTAGTAAAGTAATGCTCAACATTCTCCAAGCCAGGCTTCAGCAATACGTGAACTGTGAACTTCCTGATATTCAAGCTGGTTTTAGAAAAGGCAGAGGAACCAGAGATCAAATTGCCAACATCCTCTGGATCATCGAAAAAGCAAGAGAGTTCCAGAAAAAAACATCTATTTCTGCTTTCTTGACTATGCCAAAGCCTTTGACTGTGTGGATCACAGCAAACTGGAAAATTCTGAAAGCGATGGGAAAACCAGACCACCTGACCTGCCTCTTGAGAAACCTGTATGCAAGTCAGGAAGCAACAGTTAGAACTGGATATGGAACAACAGACTGGTTCCAAATAGGAAAAGGAGTACGTCAAGGCTGTATACTGTCACCCTGCTTATTTAACTTCTATGCAGAGTACATCATGAGAAACGCTGGGCTGGAAGAAGCACAAGCTGGAATCAAGATTGCCGGGAGAAATATCAATAACCTCAGTTATGCAGATGACACCACCCTTCTGGCAGAAAGTAAAGAGGAGCTAAAAAGCCTCTTGATGAAAGTGAAAGAGGAGAGTGAAAAAGTTGGCTTAAAGCTCAGCATTCAGAAAACGAAGATCATGGCATCTGGTTCCATCACTTTATTGTAAATAGATGGGGAAAACAGTGAAACAGTGTCAGACTTTATTTTGTTGGGCTCCAAAATCACTGCAGATGATAACTGCAGCCATGAAATTAAAAGATACTTACTTCTTGGAAGGAAAGCTAAAACCAACCTAGATAGCATATTCAAAAGCTGAGACATTACTTTGCTGACAAAGTCTGTCTAGTCAAGGCTGTGGTTTTTCCTGTGGTCATGTATGGATGTGAGAGTTGGACTGTGAAGAAAGCTAAGTGCTGAAGAATTGATGCTTTTGAAGTGTGGTGTTGGAGAAGACTCTTGAGAGTCCCTTGGACTGCAAGGAGATCCAACCAGTCCATTCTAAAGGAGATCCATTCTGGGTGTTCTTTGGAAGGAATGATGCTGAAGCTGAAACTCCTGTACTTTGGCCACTTCATGCGAGGAGTTGAGTCATTGGAAAAGACTCTGATGCTGAGAGGGATGGGGGCAGGAAGCGAAGGGGATGACAGAGCATGAGATGGCTGGATGTCATCACTGACTCGATGGACATGAATTTGAGTGTACTCGCGGGAGTTGATGATGGACAGGTGATGACCAATCCTGGTGTGCTGCAATTCATGGGGTCGCAAAGAGTCAGACAGGACTGAGCAACTGAACTGAACTGAAGCATGGCCCCGCCCATCAGAACAAGACTGTTTCTCCCTCAGTCAGTCTCTCCCATCAAAAAACTTCCATAAGCCTCTTACCCTTCTCCGTCTGAGGCAGGGAGACTTAAAACCAGTCACAGAATACTAACCAATCTGATCACATGGAACACAGCCTTGTCTAACTCAGTGAAACCATGAGCCATGCTGTGTAGGGCCACCCAAGATGGACAGGTCATGGTAGAGAATCCTGACGAAATGTGGTCCACTGGAGAAGGGAATGGCAAATCACTTCACTATTCTTGCCCTGACAACCCTATGAAGAATATGAAAAGTATTAAGTACCTACAGTTAAAGGTTGTGCTGTATGATTGTACATTTAAGAGTGCATTTAGTAAAGAAGAGTCCATACCATCTAGAAATTTCTAGTTAATGGTGATAAAACAGTGCAGTGTTACCATTATACCCAGCTATGGAGACCTGTCAGAATATGAAGTATTATTGGATTACTGTTGAAGTTTTAGGGAAGTCATCTATCCACATTAAATAGTACGTGCACTTGCGGCAAGTCATTATTCATCTTGACTGTAATTGAAACTTTACCAAAGCGATACCAGGTTGGAAATACAGTTTTAATCCACTTAAATCACCCTTTTGGCTAAAGAAAAATTTTCTTCTAGCAAAACTGAAAAATCATAACATTCAACTATGGATGATTAATTTTTACTCAGTTAATGTTTCCTCAGATGACTCCTTCTCTTAATAGAACCCTAAACCTAGTTCTAAATTAACTCAGTGCGTTATTTAACATTTGTGTGTGTGTGTGTGTGTGTGTATTTACTCATTTTTACTACAATTTTTAAAGTTTATACTCCTTTTACAGTTATTGCAAAACATTGGTTATATTTCCCGTTTGTAAAATACAACCTTGTAACCTGTCTTACATCCAACAGCTGGTTTCTTCTTCCCTCCCACCTTTATACTACCCCCTCCCCTTCCTTTCCCCACTGCTAACCAGTAGTGCTCTATATCTGTGAGACTGCTTCATTTTTCTTATATTCATTACTTTGTTTTATTTTTTTAGATTCCTTCTATAAGTAATATCGTACAGTATTCTTTCTTATCTGTCTCATTTCACTTAGCATAATGGCCTTCCAAGTCCATCCATTGTTGCCAAAACATTTAAATTTCACCACAGTGGAAGATTTATGTAGGATACAATAAGTAACTTGGTTTTTATTATACTATTTATACTCAGTTCCTGTGATTGACTGTGGGCTTCCCATGTGGCTCTAGTGGTAAAGAACCTGCTTGTCAATATAGGAGACATTAAGAGATGTGGGTTCAATCCCTGGGTCAGGAAGATCCCCTGGACAACTAGTGATTCCCACTAGTGGAGAAGGGCATGGCAACCCACTCCAGTATTCTTGCCTGGAAAATCCCCATAGACAGCAGAGCCTGGTGGGCTACCGTCCGTAGCATCACAGAGAGTCAGAGACGACTGACGCGATGGCACTCATTACTGACTGCCTGGGACCCAGATGGAGCCTAGACAATCGATTTTTGTTTACCTGCATGCTTGATCACAGCCATTTCAATTTTTGGTAGTTGTGACCAATATGTGTGAATGCAGCCACGTAACCCTGAACAACCAATGTCATCAGCACACCCCCACCTCATTTCCTTTTCTGTAGAACATTTGTCCCTCACAGTTCTCAAATTCTGCATGTTTATATCGATCAGCTTGGTTGCTCTAGGTGTGGAATTGAAGATTCTTAAAGAGATCTTTAGTAAACATGTGCAAAAGGGAACTGCCCTGGCCAGGAACCTAGCAGTACCTTAGGACTAATTCCCATTCTGGAACTGAAGAAATTTGAGCGAAGACTGCAGAGGGAAGATTTGATTCTTTGGTTAGTTCTTCAAGGCACATTATTTTGCCCTTAGCTTAGAATGACAGGATCATATAGACATTCTTTAACTTGGTTCACAATTCTGAGTAATATAATTAATGTAACTATAACTGAACTTGGAATTAGAGTGAATGAGCAAGAGAAAGAATAAGAAATCGTTGAAAGGAAGAGTTTTCAGTGATACATATAGTGAATTTGTTCTGGAGAGGATTTGGATCAAAGACTTCAACTTCTCAGAAAATGTGGCAATTGAAACAAAGGTGTAGAGATTCCTCTTCATCTTTTCACAAACAGTGTGCCACAAAGTCACACAACAGCCTTGTAGTTTTGTAAAGGTGTTTAAGGAATTCTTATAACACAGCAGATAACCTCTTCTTACCATAGGACTGAGGCTGCTTAATCTCTAAGTCAGGCTCCTTGGCCATAACATGAAGAAAATGTTTTACCTACATTTAAGGATCACAGGGAGGCCTGGCTGCTGCAATTCATGGGGTCGCAAAGAGTCGGACACGACTGAGCGACTGAACTGAAGAGAATTAAATACCGAGCTTTTTAGCACTATCTCTACCCCCAGGAATCACTCCTTAAATCATAATACTATGATTATTGTCACTTATCATTACCTTTAATTTATTAAAGAATATATGCTTTTGTTTATGACTGCTGTTGCTACTGCTGCTAAGTCGCTTCAGTCATGTCTGACTCTGTGTGACCCCATAGACAGCAGCCCACCAGGCTCCCCCGTGCCTGGGATTCTCCAGGCAAGAACACTGGAGTGGGTTGCCATTTCCTTCTCCAATGCATGAGAGTGAAAACTGAAAGTGAAGTCACTGAGTGGTATCCAACTCTCAGCAACCCCATAGACTGCAGTCCACTAGGCTCCTCCATCCATGGGATTTTCCAGGCAAGAGTACTGGAGTGGGGTACCATTACCTTCTCCATACTAATATATGAGGAAGCCAATTAAAAATTATGTTATTTGACATAACTCAAATGAAGATGGACTTTAGCTAAAAATTTCCTATGGATTCTTATATAATTTAGTAGTAAAAATGGGTGAAGTTCTGTTTGATTCAACTGTTCTTAAAACTTAATTGATTCTCTTGAGTTTACCTTTTGGTTTAGAATGCCTGAGCTCTTGGTTGTTTTCCTAATTTCATACATTATGTTGATGAAACACTCTTCAAAAACAAACAAGTTCTTTAAAAGTGTTTATCGGTGGGTAGGTATTTCCTGAAATGTGAGGGTTTCGGGTTTTTCTTTTTACTTTATTTTTTAATTGAAAGATAATTGCTTTACAGAATTTTGTTGTTTTTAAACCTCAACATGAATCAGCCATAGGTATACAGCCCCCTCCCTCTTGAACCTCCCTCCCATCTCCTTCCCCATTCCACCCTTCGAGGTTGATACAGAGCCCCTGTTTGAGTTTCCTGAGATAAACAGCAACTTCCTGTTGGCTATCTATTTTACATATGGTAATATAAGTTTCCATGTTACTCTCTCCATAATCTCACCCTCTACTCCCCTCTCTCCCCCATGCCCATAATTCTATTCTCTATGTCTATTTCTCCATTGCTGCTCTGCAAATAAATTCTTTGGTACCATCTTTCTAGATTCTGTATATATGCGTTAGTATATGATATTTCATTCTCTTTCTGACTCACTTCACTCGGTATAATAGGCTCTAGGTTCATCCACCTCATTAGAAATGATTCAAATGTGTTCCTTTTTATGGCTAATAGTCCATTGTGTATACGTACCAAAACTTCTTTATCCATTCCTCTGCTGATGGACACCTAGGTTGCTTCCGTGTTCTAGCTATTGTAAACAGTGCTGGAATGAACAATGGGATACATGTGTCTTTTTCATTATTGATTTCCTCAGGATATATGCCTAGGAGTGGGATTGCTGGGTCACATGGTGGTTTTATTCCTAGTTTTTTAAGGAATCTCCATATCATCATCCATAGTGGCTATATCAATTTACATTCCCACCAACAGTACCAAGTGTTCCCTTTTCCCCACCCCCTTTCCAGCATTTATTGTTTGTAGACTTTTTGATGATGGCCATTCTGACCAATGAGAGGTGATATCTCACTGTAGTTTTGATTCACATTTCTCTGATAATGAGTGATGTTTAACATCTTTTCACGTGTTTGTTAGCCATCTGTATGTCTTCTTTGAGGAAATGTCTGTTTAGGTCTTTTCCCACTTTTTCATTGGGTTGTTTATTTTTCTGGTATTGAGTTGTATGACTGCTTGTATACTTTGGAAATTAATCCTTTGTCAGTTGTTTCATTTGCTATTATTTTCTCCCATTCTGAGGGTTGTCCTCTTACCTTGCTTATAGTTTCCTTTGATGTGCAAAAGCTTTTAAGTTTAATCTTGTTTACTTTTGTTTTTATTTCCATTACTCTAGGAGGTGGGTCATAGACGATCTTGCTTTGTGTCATCCAGTGTTCTGCCTATGTTTTCTCTAAGTTTTATAGTTTCTGGTCTTTCATTTAGGTCTTTAATCCATTTTGAGTTTATCTTTGTGTATGATGTTAGGAAGCATTCTGATTTCATTCTTTTACATGTAGCTGTCCAGTTTTCCCAGCACTACTTATTGAAAAGGCTATCTTTGCCCCATTGTATATTCTTGCCTCGTTTTCAAAAATAAGGCACGCATAGGTTCAGTACAGTTCAGTCACTCAGTTGTGTCTGACTCTTAGCTACCCCATGGACTGTAGCATGCCAGGCCTCCCTATCCATCACCAACTCCTGGAGTTTACTCAAACACATGTCCATTGAGTTGATGATGCCATCCAGCCATATCATCCTCTGTCATCCCCTTCTCCCGTATTCAATCTTTCCCAGCATCAGGATCTTTTCAAATGAGTCATTTCTTCACATCAAGTGGCCAAAGTATTGGAGTTTCAGCTTTAGCATCAGTCCTTCCAATGAATATTCAGGACTGATTTCCTTTAGGATAGACTGGTTGGATCTCCTTACAGTCCAAGGGACTCTCAAGGGTCTTCTCCAACACCACAGTTCAAAAGCATCAATTCTTCACTCAGCTTTCTTTATAGCCCAACTCTCTCATCCATACATGATTACTGGAAAAACCATAGCTTTAATCAGAAGGACCTTTGTTGGCAAAGTAATGGGTTTATTTCTGGGCTATCTTTTTCCATTGGTCTATATTTCTGTTTTTGTGCCAGTACCATACTGTCTTGATAACTGTAGCTTTTTAGTATAATCTGATATCAGGAAGGTTGATTCCTCCAGCTCCATTCTTCTTTCTCAAGACTGCTTTGGCCATTTGGGGTCTTTTGTGTTTCCATATGAATTGTGAAATTTTTTGTTCTAGTCCTGTGTAAAATGCCATTGGTAATTTGATAGGGATTGCACTGAATCTGCAGATTGCATTTGGTAGTGTAGTCATTTTCACAATATTGATTTTTCCTACCTAAGAACATGGAATGTTTCTCTATCTGTTTATGTCATCTTTGATTTCTTTCATCAGTGTCTTACAATTTTCTGCATACAGTTGTTTTGTCTCCTTAGGTAAGTTTATTCCTATATATTTTATTCTTTTTATTACAATGGTGAATGGGATTGACTCCTAAATTTTTCTTTCTGATATTCATTGTTAGCATTAGGAATGAAGTGATTTCTGTGTATTGATTTTATATCCTGAGACTTTGCTAAATTCAGCTAACTAGATCTAGTAATTATCTGATACCACCATTAGGGCTTTCTGTGTATAGTATCTTGTCGTCAGCAAACAGTGAGAGCTTTACTTTTTCTTTGCCAATCTGGATTCCTTTTATTTCTTTTTCTTCTCTAATTACTGTAGCTAGGACTTCCAAAACTATGCTGAATAACAGTGTTGAAAGTGGGTGGCACTCTTGTCTTTTTCCTGATCTTAGGGTGAATGCTTTCAGTTTTTTCCACTGAGAATGTTTGCTATGGGCTTATCATATATGGCCTTTATTATGTTGAGGTAGGTTTCCTTCTTTGCCCATTTTTTGAAGAGTTTTAATCATAAATGGGTGCTGAAGACCTGTGTTCCATCATTTTTTTAATCTCCTTTCATCTCTCCATTCTTAATACTGCCTGAGTTCTATTTGTTTCCTAGAGTATTTTAAAGCAAATCCAAGACACATAATTTCACCCATAAATATTAACTAATAAGGACTTCTAAAATTATGACTGATAACTTTCTAATTTTATTAAAGATTTTTTTAAACATCTGTTCAAATAAGGATCCCCAAAAGTTCAACATGTTATATTTAATTATGTCTCTCAAGTTGCTTTTAATATAGAACAGCCCTAGATTTTGATCTAACAAACATTTTGAAGAAAGAAAGTCAGCTGTCCTACAGAATGTCCTGGGCTTCCCAGCTGGCTCAGTGATAAAGAATCTGCCTGCCAAGATGGAGATGCAGGCTCAGTCCTTGGGTGGGAAAGATCCCCTGGAAAGGAAATGGCAATTCACTCCAGTATTCTTGCTGGAGAATCCCATGGACAGAGGAGCCTGGCAGGCTATTGTCCACAGGGTTGCAAAGAGTTGGGCACAATTTAGCAACTAACAACAGAATGTTTCAGTTTGGCTTTATCCCCTATCTTTCCTATAAGCAGGTAGAAAAATCAGATATTTGTGGAGATTCAACCTCAAGGTTTTAGGCCACTGTACTATAAGAAGTTCTGTTTTCTTCCTTTTGCATTGTATGATGTCTGACAATTAGGCTTATTATTCATGATTATACTGACATTTAATACCTGCCTCCCCTGGTGAAGATGTCAGGAATCCATCTTTCAGGAGCCATAATTCATGTAGCTTGATTTTAGTGTTTTAAATCATGAAGTGTTTCTCAAATCATTTTTTAGTATGATTAATTTGTTAGGAAGATGCCGTTTTTAAAGGCTTTCTTGTCCTAGAACACAGGTCTGTCACCTAGTTTTTCTATTTCCAACAAAATTGTCCTTTTTAATCTATCTAAATTGTCCAACAAACTCTGAAAATCAGTTCTTTTGGTAAAAATGTTTCTCTTGGTACCTCAGTACCATGTTGATGAAATGTTTAGAGTTACAGAGCCCCAAAAGAAAATACATCCATCCTGACATGAGTTAACCTGGATGGCCTACCTTTTCAGGGGAGGAGTCAGTAGCCATCATGTTGCCAAATGGACTCCGGTTTCTCTCTTCGGGGAAGGGGGCACATTCCCAAGAGTATATTTTCAGTGAGTACGAAGAAAAGAGTGGTAGAAATGTTGGTGAAGCAATATACATTTCTAATGAGTAAAGATACATTGCTTAAAGTCCTGTATTTCATAAGATTTTGTTTTCCTGTTTGTTCCCAGGAAGAAATCTTTCCTGTTTTCCGCTCTGTATGCTGCCTTTGTCTTTGGTGGTCGGCACCTGATGAACAAGCGGGCGAAGTTTGAACTGAGGAAGCCTCTAGTGCTCTGGTCTCTGACCCTTGCAGTCTTCAGGTAGGCTGTGTTTTTGTTGTTTGTTTTTCATTTTCCAAATAAAATCCATCTATTTCATGAGATTAGCTGAAAGACAACCACGTTTAATCCTGCAGCTCATATTTTTTATCATTAAGGATGTAAAACAGCACCACATCCCGAGGGAAAGGCTTCATGCAGCCAAGCTTGCCATGCTCTCTTCGTTTTGAGAACCCTCAGGCCATCTCCTCTCTTGTCCAAACTGTTCGTGCAGTAACTCAGTTTATGTCTTAGGACTAGAAGCAGAACATCATTTCCATTCTTTGGCATATAAATATAGATGTAGGGGTAAATGGAAAGCTGCAGCAATAAGCTGTGGAAGTGTGTGGTAGTGTTCAGGTGGGGTGGGCATACTCTCACAGACTGGTACATAGTCAAAAATGGCTTACGGGCATTTGATGAGACACTGGACCAGAGAATGCTTCTGTCCCATATCCCCAAAGCATCCTCCACCTGAACTGCCTCACAGGCATTTGCTTATGCATTCAGGTCTTACTTTGCGTCAGACAAGACTCGTCATAGAGGCTGGTCAGGATCAGGTCTGGTCTCTCCAGGAGTATCTGCCAACCAACATGCAGACACACTCCTGGAACCCTGAAGGAGCGTGTCTAGCTTTGTAATATCTGGTGATTTGACAATCATGAGATGAATTACCACACAGCTGATATCCAATCAGGTGCCAGCACTTACCTACAGTGCTAACAAAAGCACCTGATCCTTTTCTGTTTTGCTTGTCAAAACCAGCACGTTGATAACTGGGCTTGGGGGCGGGTAGGGAAGCAGATATAAATATGCTACAGAATAAAACCGATTCTTTCTAATATATAGGAGTATTTCTACTTTTCTTGTATTACATATTAACAGTTCTACTTCTTCAGTGGTTCAGTGGTAAAGAGTCTGCCTGCAATGCAGGAACCACGGTAGACACTGGCTTCGATCCCTGGGTCTGGAAGATCCCCTGGAGGAGGGCAGGGCAACCGACTCCAGTATTCTTGCCTGGAGAATCCCATGGACAGAGAGCCTGGTGGGCTACAATCCATGGGGTCGCAAAGAGTCGGACATGACTGAAGTGACTTAGCATGCACCACTAATGAGAAACGCATGGAATCATTAAAAGCCTCATTAGGCACTTTTTAAAGATGATCAGGCAGGAAGAGAATTTTCACAGACTCTGATCTGTACATTTCCGTCAGGCTGGCTTCCTGCATCTGAAACACTGATGTGCTTACTACTGGAGGCACTCTTTACTTTGGTGCATTTCATAAGGCACTACAGGTGAGATACTTGTGATCTGAACCTATCATTAAAGACTCCTTCCATTTCATATGTATCAAGTCCTAATTCTCTAATACAAAGCAGCATTTTCATTTTTATTTACATTGAAGGTTCACGGAGTCTGCCTCACCTTAAGTACTTTGATATTTGAGGGGAAATTTATCTTGATGATGCCTTTCAGCATTTTACAGCTCTTTCAACATCCCCTGAACCTTTATCTTCTGTTTTTTTTTTTAACCGTAGCACATATAAGAGGGAAGAAGAAAGTCCAGGGACCCCCACACACCTGTTCTCCTGCTTAAACAGTTATCAACACTGTTTCGTCTATGTTCCCACTAACTTCTCCCTTGACCCAAATTATTGGGAACTATTAGACTCAACTATTTCTGAATGAGATGATACCATTTCTAAAAAGTTAAGTAGTCTTACTAAACTAGTCAGTATTGTTATCTCACCTAAATTAGTAATAATTCTTTCTTATTGAGTGTTCCGTTTTCTCCAGTTGTTTCAAATTTTTTTGTACAATTTATTTTTAAGAATTTTGACCCAAAGGACTTACACACACTGCTGCTGCTGCTGCTAAGTCGCCTCAGTTGTGTCCGACTCTGTATGACCCCATAGACGGCAGCCCACCAGGCTCCCCCATCCCTGGGATTCTCTATATATAAAATAGTCAACCGATAAGGACCTAAAAAAAGTAAAGAATCCTCACCCAAACGGGTCCACACTTTCCCATTGGTTGATTTAACTTTGAGGTTTTGTCTTTCCTTCCACTTCCAATTCATTCTTTGGATAATCCAGATTGTTTCTCTTTTAGAGTTTCCCCCAGACAGGATGTTACTGATTACATTCTTCTGAAACCCTGTATTCTTTGTTAGTCAACAGAGCTAGAAATTTTATTATATTTAGATTTGATAAGACTTCTTATAAGAAGTTAGTGAAACAAAAGCAAGGATAAATACTTGATTCTTTACTCATATTTAGCAGTTTCAAAAAATTAACTTGATTACTTAGCATGTGAATAATAATGAGTGTTTTTAAGTATCATTATGAACTTACAGAATTATACTTTTTTACATGTCAGTGAGTGTGAGGTGAATTGGGATATGATGTCTTATAGTCCAATGCTATTATTCTTTTGATGCTAAGTTAACCCATGTTTGGCCAGAGGGCGTTTCTTCAGATTAGCTCCTGAATCTTTTCCCCATCCTGAGCAGTGCTCATAGCTTGATTTTGTGTGTGTGTGTGATTGGGGGTGGGGGTGGGGATGACAAGCTGTCCCAGGCCAAGCACGTTGCATATCCTCGTCCAGAACTGAAGTCAGTCATTTCTCAAAAGATCCCAACTTCCTTTGGGAGAAGTATTATTTAGAAATAACTCTAAGTACCTGGAGTGGTTGTTGTCGCTAAGTTCTTATTTTTAGACCTCCAAGAGAGCAGAAAAAGAAAATTATTCGTTATTTTGAAAGAATGTATCCAGAGTTAATATTCATACTTCTGATTCATATTTATGACTAGAGAGATTTAATTAATAGATTTCTCTTTCCTCCTATGCCAAAACCCAAGTTCCCAAGGTCAGTACTTACTTACACCATAGAACATTATGCAATAGTCATTAACACTACCATCTTTTTTAGATTGACAAGTTCCTGTTTCATCTTCAATTTCCTTAATTCTATTGGTTACTTTACTTTTCAGAGCCATGTTTTGTATAAAATTGTAAAAGCTGAAACTACTGAAAGGTGTCCAAGCATGGACTGTCTTGGGTCTTATAAAAATTGATCATAATATTCTAATCAGTTATTTGGAAACATTATAATGGAATTCTGTGGTTGTATTAATTGAACATGGTCCCATGTTAGGAAGAATATATTAAGGTTTCTCTGTGCTTAATTCTGATCAACAGTGCACTGAATGAAAAGGCTTAATACAGAATGAATTTTTAAATGGAATGTTTATGTAAATTTTACTCCTAGACATAAAACACATGTTGTTCATTAATACACTTAAGTATTTCTAAAAATTTCTAAAAAGATAATAGAAGAGAACATAATTCTTATTACATCTATGGTAAGGGGAGAGGAGACAGGTTTTTTTAAATGCCTACTATTTACTGTAAAATAAGCAGAAAAAAAAATCAGAGCTTATAGAGGTTGGTTCTAGTGGACCAGTAATCTAGAGCAAAAGGATTTAAATTTTTGTGATGCCTTATCTTCTTATTCAAAAGAAATGAAACAAGCATCATGTTGACAGCTCAGTTCTGGATACTGGGTGTTTATTATTCTTTGTGCTTTACTGCATTTACAGCATTTCCTAAAATATACATACATGCATATACAATCTCATACACAGCTTAGAGAATCTCAAGTGATATTTGCTTTCTTTTAGAATCTAAATAGCTTTTGAATGAAATTGACATAAAGCATCAAAAATTTATATAAAGCATCAAAAAAATAACACAAACAGATGTTTTGATGAGTATTAATAAAAATTCTATCTAGGTCATATATTAATAAAATAACTTCATTATTATAAGAATATGTTTGCTGGGAGGAATTGGGGGCAAGAGGAGAAGGGGACAACAGAGGATGAGATGGCTGGATGGCATCACTGACTCTATGGACTCAAGTCTGAGTGAACTCCGGGAGTTGTTGATGGATAGGGAGGCCTGGCCTGCTGTGATTCATGGGGTCGCAAAGAGTCGGACACAACTGAGCAGCTGAACTGAATGTTTGTAGAAGATTATGACTCTTATTTTACTATCATTCACAAATTTTCAAATTCACCTATAAATGGTGTTTAATATATAAGTATATAAAGTCCTTACACAAGAGATTCCTGCATGAAATGGCATGCAATTATGTAGGACCCTTAAGAGCCACTGCTTACCACTAATAGGATATCATGGATTTGGAAAAAGAGGGGAGATAACCTAACTTTTCTGTTAAAGGAATTAGAAATGAGGGAGAAGAAGAGTAAGATTTTGCTTTTGCAAAATCACTGAAAAGAATTTTTAATGTATGCTGCTGCTGCTAAGTCGCTTCAGTCATGTCCAACTCTATGTGACCCCATAGACAGCAGCCCACCAGGCTCCCTCATCCCTGGGATTCTCCAGGCAAGAACACTGGAGTGGGTTGCCATTTCCTTCTCCAGTGCATGAAAGTGAAAAGTGAAAGTCAAGTCGCTCAGTTGTGTCCGACTCTTCGCGATCCCATGGACTGCATGCAGCCTACCAGACTCCTCCATCCATGGGATTTTCCAGGCAAGAGTACTGGAGTGGGGTGCCATTGCCTATATTACTGCTTAAAACGAATGTCTTTTCCCCAGTTTTTCAAGCTTGCCTGTTAGCTCCTTTACAGTAACTAGAGACCCAACTTAGACTTAATTCTGGATACCCCAAACTGTGTTTACTCATGAAATGAGACAACTGGGTGGAAATTAAATCAGATATGTAGGCTCCCTAAGCAAAAAGAAACCCCTCTGTTACTGCTCTGTTTCAGAAGGAGGGAGGGGTGTTATATGATTTGGTGAGCGTTACCTGTAGCGTGTTTTCTTTATCTTTGTATTTTGACTGAATATAACAGCAGTTTTCATACAGGTCAAATACACTGTAATTTATTGAAGACCGTCACAAGTTTTGACGGAGTAGACAGGATATGATCAAGTGAGGTTTTTCCCAGTTCCACCATGGATTTATTTCATTGAAAAATGACTTCTCTGGGGTTTTCTTGACAATTTCTTCCCGTTAACCTCAAGCCATGCCTCCTCTTTTAGACCCAAGCCATCAGCTTCTGTGTCGGTCTTTATGGATAAGATTAGGACATAGCCGCCTGCAACCCAAGGATAAGTATTTTCTTATTTGATGAGACAATTCCAGGTGGCATTTGGCCCTAGATATTTGGATATTTCCTTAGGGTAATACTGAAAAAAATTCTCGTAATTTGAACTAGTAAATCCTGAGATTACTGCTTATGGAAGACAGCCTCAAGCCCTTCAAGGTGCCAGCCACCCGTTCTTCCTGAGTCATTAAATCATGTTGCTATGGCATCTCAGCGGGGTTACTTCTGTTGATTTATAAAGGACTTTCTATGTACTGATTTAATAACTTCAGATCCTTCTAGATTGGCCGCAGATGTGCATGCTTCTGATTTAAGCAGCCTTCCTCAGGTCTCTGTCTGGCAGAGCTTTCTTCTCACTGGCAGAATAAGGAGCCTTCTTCCAGGTCTCTGACCCAGAGCAGATCAAAGGACAGGTGTCTAGTCAGTGCACATTAGAATAAGTTAATTACTTTGTGCAGCATATTTGTAGATGCCAGTATCACACCTGCTTCACATTTGCTTATTCCTGTCTCCTGGTGATTCACTCTGGCCTCAATTGCTTTAGGCTTTATTTGTTCAAAGCCAGATACCCTCACTTTACAGTTGGACTTTTTGCCATGTTATTATCCGGCGATTTTCTCTGTTGAAACTCATTTTTATTTCCTGGCCTTATTTTTATTTTGTCATTAGATTTTATCTTCAGCTTAAGTATAAAATATATTCAAAGTGAATACAAAATTACTCTTTTTCTTTAGTAAGAGTTCCATGAACAAAGGGCTTATATATACCATAGGACACATTCAGAAAAGTGTGTTTAACAGAGCAAAGATGCACATGAATGATATTTGATCAAATCTACTTGTGATTTTATTCACCCATCAGTATTTAATATTGGAAGAATTATTGACAACTGCCTTATTTTTAAAGAAACAGATATATAATAAAACTAACTGAAACTGTTCAGATGAGAAAAATATGACATTTTAAAAACTCATATTGAAGGAGTTAAGTACATCATTGACCTATAAAGTGATGAAACATAGAAAATAACAAATTTCAGAACTGAACTTATACTCACGTGCCTTGTATCTAGTGCTTTGTTTTGATTTCCAGAAGTGGTCCTTCTTAATCCACAGAGAACATTACAGACAATGATTACAGTGATATTAATATTATGAAGGAAATGAATACATAAACTATAAATGTCATAGTGGAAAAGCTCCTAGTTTTTCAACCACAGGTTATAAAAACATTTTTTAAGACACAGCATCAAAAGGCCAAATGTAACAAAGCAGAGGTATTTCTAGAAAGCATATACTAAGTAGCAAAAAAGGCAAGCTGATGAATAATTGTGGTAATGTGATAACTTTTGTGAAAAGTTTAATAACCTATAAATTAACACTACATTGTATTTATTAACATGGCAATGGCACCCCACTCCAGTGCTCTTGCCTGGAAAATCCCAAGGATGCAGGAGCCTGGTGGGCTGCAGTCCATGGGATCGCTAAGAGTCGGGCACAACTGAGCAACTTCACTTTCACTTTTTGCTTTCATGCATTGGAGAAGGAAATGGCAACCCACTCCAGTGTTCTTGCTTGGAGAATCCCAGAGACGGGGGAGCCTGGTGGGTCACACAGAGTCGGACATGACTGAAGTGACATAGCAGCAGCAGTGTAGTAAAACATAAAAACAACATTTCAAAAGTTCAAGCTAGTGATTCTTTTTGGGGGACGCAGCAAGCCCAGTGAGATCAGAGAGGGTCTTGACGGAGGCTTGCTCTGATTTTGTATGACCTTGTTATTATTAAAAAGTTAAATAAGAAAAAAAATAACTGTTCGATACAAGTATGGATAGCAAATTTTTTAAGTTGAAAGCAAATAATGAAGTCAGTTGTTTAAAGGAAAGCTAGAAATTGTATTCATTTATAAGATTCTGGCAAAATGCTGGTGTACATTAAATAGAGCAAGTTTATTTCAAAACACAAACTTTGTGCCCTGTTGATCCAAACACACACCACAATAATGGCAGATTTATAGTTAGAATTAAGAATGGCTTTTTATATATTGTTGTTGTGCAGTTGCTAAGTTGTGTCCGATCCTTTGTGACCCCATGGACTGCAGCACTCCCTGCTTCCCTGTTCTTCACTATCTCCTGGAATTAGCTCAAACTCATGTCCACTGAGGAGAAGGCAATGGCAACCCACTCCAATACTCTTGCCTGGAAAATCCCATGGACAGAGGAGCCTGGTAGGCTGCAGTCCATGGGGTCGCTAAGAGTCAGATATGACTGAGCGACTTCCCTTTCACTTTTCTCTCATGCATTGGAGAAGGAAATGGCAACCCACTCCAGTGTTCTTACCTGGAGAATCTCAGGGACGGGGGCAGCCTGGTGGGCTGCCATCTATGGGGTCGCACAGAGTCGGACATGTCCACTGAGTCAGTGATGTCATCTAACCATCTCATCCTCTGTTGTCCCTTTCTCATCCTCCTTTCTATCTTTCCTGGCATTAGAGTCTTTTCCAGTGAGTCCAGGTAGCCAAAGTATTGGAGCTTCATCTTCAGCATCAGTCTTTCCGTTGAGTATTCAGGGCTCAGTTGTGTCTGACTCTTTGCAGCTCCATGGACTGGGGCTTGCCACGCTCTTCTGTCCATGGAATTCTCCAGGCAAGAATACTGGAGCGGGTTGCCATTTCCTTCTCCAGGAGATCTTCCTGACCCAGGGACTGAACCCAGGTCTGCACTGCGGGCAGACTCTTTACTGTGTAAGCGGCCGGGGAAGCTGTTTATATATACATTCTTTGGTTGACTGCTCTGGGTCTTCATTGCTGCGCTTCATTGCTGCTGTTTTCTCTAGGTGCGGCACATGGGCTGCTCATGGCGGTGGCTTCTCTTGTTACTGAGCACAGGCTCTAGGCACTCAGGGTTCAGTAGTTGCAGCCTGCGGGCTCAGTTGCTCCCTGGTGTGAGGAATCTTCCCAGACCAGGGATCGAACCTGTGTCCCCTGTTTTGGCAGGCAGGTTCTGATCCACTGTACCACCGCAAAGTCCAAATTAAGTACTTTTTTTGTTTTCTATTTTCTGAAAGTGACCCTGAGCTCAGTGTGTATGTGTAGCTGGAAGGATAATTTGGGGACCTTTCTTCTGGTTGTTTTCTTGTGACACTAGTTGAGTCACTTTTGACTCGTTTTGAAAAACCAAGAGCAATGCTAAAAAGAATTGGCAACTCTCCATCCTTTAAAGTGACATGGAACCGGTACACTAAAATCCATACATCCTGGTTTGCTCAGGATAACCTTAGTTTTATACGCATTGTCTCAGCATAATTATTGATAGCTCCCCTTTCACTCTCAACAGTGACTCACTTTGAATGGTAAAAGATAATGGTTAATCTAGTTATAACCCACTGAGGAAGTGAGTTGGCTTAATAAAACAGAAAAAGGGGAAATTCCAGCTATCATTTGCCAACTTGCCCCAACACATCTTTTAGAATTTCTCTCCTTTCTGAAACTTGGTCTTCTGTCCATAATATTCCCAAACATTTAACATATTTTCACTCAAATTTAAAGTATTCAAACCAGATGTCTTTTTGATAGCCCTTTAAATTTTTTCAAAATTTGTCACTATTTTCCTAGTGAACATCTTTAAGTCATTCAAAAATAAAAGCTCAACTAGTCACTGAATTGTAAAGTGAAGTGTTAGTCGCTCAGTCATGTCCAACTCTTTGCAACTCCACGGACTGTAGCCCACCAGGCTCCTCTCTCCGTGAAATTCTCCAGGCAAGAAAACTGGAGTGGGTTGCCATTTCCTTCTCCTGGGGATCTTTCTGGCCCATGAATCAAGCCTGGGTCTCCTGCATAGTGGGCAGATTCTTTATAATCTAAGCCGTCTAAGTGAATGCTGGAGACCATGTCACTTCTTGGGAAGATGAAGCTGGTTTGAGACCTGTGGTCAAATAACCCAGTGGAGCATGGGTTTCATTTATTCAGCTCATGAGCTTGGTGCCAGGTAGCTGTATTCTTTGTTCAAAACAAGACAGCCATATTCATACCGGTAATTCTAAAGGATGAGGTAATGAAGCTATGCAATAGAAGGAACTATGAACTGGACTAATCTAGATTTTACTGATCCAGCTCATCTTTTATGGATTTTAAAATCTTACCTAATACGCTCTCTCAGGGCAACTTGAGAGGCAGGAAGGACTGAGAAGATGGGTAAATTCAACACAGTTGTTATGAGTATGATTCTTATTTCTCCCTTTGCCTTGCACTATGCTAACCTACCCCACCCCCAAAAAAGATGAACACTAAAGGAGAGAAATAAGTCCAGAGTAAAACAGAACCTCAACGCAAGTAAATCTGCTCTCATTGCTACTGAGAGGCTTTTAAACATATCAATATGCATTCCCCGACCAAGGGTCACTTCCTATCTCAACACTCTGGAGTTTGGGGTCAAACTGCCTTCAACACCCCCTGAGTTGATTCTGGGGGCACCTAAGGACCTTTCTACACTGTGACTGGGAGATGATATGCCATGTACATGACCAGGTTATGGCCAAACCCAGGGAGACTGAAAGATCTGGAGAAAAATCTCTTTGGAAAAAAATCATCATAAGGTGATATTATTTAAAAATACTCTGATACACCTGGTCATAAACGATAAAGCTATAAATCAATAGTCAGTTGCATCATATAATAATCTACTGTGGCAATAAAAAGATATTTCTGGATTGAATAGCAGGAAGTATCGTCCACCTGTAACTCTTCTCCCTCTGTTTAATGGTTCCCGTGGGTCATAGAACTGCTCCAACCCCACCCCAGTGCCCTAATATTGTTACTGATGTAAAGCTAAGTCCACCACAGAAGGAACAGCTAGAACCAACAATGCTGATTCGGTTTGGCTTGTTTGTTTTTAAAGGCTGTATTTAAAGACTCACCCATTGCTGGATTCTGAATATCCAGTGTCCTTAGTGTCCAAAAACTCCTCTGAGTTATAAAATTCTTCTTAAATATGTTGAGTAGCTGTCTCATCTCCATTTCCGTGCTGGAATCTCTGGTCTGGCCTTCATCACGTCACATCTTAGTACTGCAAACCACCAGATCCTGTTTCCCAAATGTTTTCTCCATCAAAGCTACTCTACATATCTTATTTTCCTGCTTAACATTAATTGAAATGCCTTTGCCTTTAGGTTGACACTTCAACCTGCCCATCAAAACTTAGTCTTTCTTTGATGGATCTTTCACCACTGCCCTATAACAGGCTTTCCACTCAAGCCAACTTGCCTAATCATTGCCCCCCAAAATACATACTTTTGCCCATGCTCATTTCATATCTTTGAATCCAATATCCCTCCTCTTTCTCCATTCATCCTCCATTCCCCACTCCCTCCCTTTTAAGTCTTATCCATTTTAGAGTAGCTTCTCTGTAAAGGATTCTCTGATCATCTCAACCCATTCTATAGACCTTGTTGCTGATGGTCAGTTAGCCAGGCTATATACGACCTTATCTGTGTACCTCTGAGGGGCCTTGTGAGTTCCTTGGGGCCAGAATTGTGTCTGGTTGTTCCTGGAACACCCTGGCATGCACACAGTTTCTGAATTAATGAATAAAAATCTCACACTTAGCCACTTCTCCAGTCATGTGTAATCAGTGTTTTTATTCATTGCACTTGTTCATCCTTTATATTTCTTGTATCAACTGCCACAGACAGACCCCTAGTCCGGTCTTCCTTTGGTATCATCAGGCTTCACCTGTGAAAGTACAGATGTGCTTCAGGAAATCCAGGGTTGATGCCCTGGAGTTGGAGGTGCCTTGCAGAGGCCTGCAGAGGGGTGCACAGAATTGCCTTTGTTCCTGACTCCTCCTCTCCCATCCCTCTGGCCAGAGTGGCAGCTCCCTTCTTCCTCAAACCTATTAACAAGGCTGCTGCCTCAGGGCTCTCATCCTAGCCGCTCCCTTGACTGGAACACTCATTGCCCATTATTCTAATAGCCTGTCCTTCGCCTCCTTCAGACCTTGGCTCAAATCTCACCTTCCCACCTCCCTGTCTAAAATCACACAAACACCCACCCTCACTCCTCATTGTCCTGATTTCCTTTTTATCCTTGACATGGATCACCTTCCAGCCACTCTGTGTATTGCTAATCTTGCTCATTCTGGTCTGTAATTCAACTCGGAGTTCATGAGGGGAAGGATTTTGTCTGATTTTTGTTTGCTGTGTCTCTAGTGTCCACCTAGGCATTGAAAAAAATAGCTTTTCAAAATGAAAAAGGAAATGAAAAGAGATTTGTAAATAGTTGTTAAGTCTCCTTGCCTTGCCTTTAAAAAGTCTTCTTTCCAAAGAGGGAAATAGGGTATTTTATATGCTTTTCCCTTGACTCCAGGAACAATGTGGATTTTCCAGTATTCCTAGGAAAAGAGTAATTAGATTGATTAACTAAATGCTTAATATTTTGCTTTAAAAAAATTAAGATGTCCATTATAGGGGAGGATTTGGAGCTGCTGTAAGAGGCGCTTTCTGAGGAAGGCCAGGAGAGCAAACGTCACCCTGCTTTGCAGGGGGAATCTGGGCTCTCGGCAGAGCCCTGGCCTCTTCCTTGGGGATGGAGGTCACTCTGCTGCTCCAGATTAAGAGAAAAATCAACTCATAGTGTCAGGATCTGGTCCAAATAGGAGAAAAGTGTATAGTTTGTTGTAAATGTACTGTCCCCAGTGTGTGCATGAAGGGAGCTGCAGGTTAATGAGTCTACAGTCTGCCTGCCAACCTTTGCTTCTTTACAGCTGGAAATGGGATCCAGAAGTCATTGTTTTATTAAATGATTTTTTATAGTTATAAGAGTGAGAATTCGCTGTTCGTAAAACTGGTACCTGCGGAAAAGCACAAACACAAAACCTTTCCTTTCAGAAATCCACATACATTTGCTGCTAATATTTTGGTGCATGCCCTCTCGATAATGTTAAGCTTGAGATTCTTTCCTCATAATTTTATTTTTGTGTAATCCAATTAATATATTTGAGTCTGGATGAAAATAGGACTTCAGTAATGTTTGTATTACAGGTGCTAGAACAACGCAAAACAGTGACACATAAGGGCATTTTAAATCATTTTACCAAAAGGAATTAGTATGTAAATAGCTAGAATAGCAGCTTTTCTGAACTTGTGTGAGAAATAACATGAGTGTTCTTGAAGAGATTTCACAGTCATTTAGGATATAAGTGTTATAATTCTGAACCATTTGTTAAGGATTATTTTGAGTTAAAGCTGAGTTAAGGATTACTTTGCTTATACATTTGTAGTATTGCCTTCACAAAATCTTAAAGAATCCTTATTTAGTAGGATTTAAAAAATATGATACTGAACAAAAAATTGAATCCTCAAAAGACTCTTCAGACCTAACTTTTCATAAAATCCCCTAACTGCATAATCTAGAGTACATCTGGTGATGTGACATCCTTATTAAGATGAAGTAACTAGAATCACCACAATTGTAGACTGGCTGAAGAAAACAAAATGAATAACCTGGGAAAGGACTAGAAGCTTGTTCTGGAAAGAATTTGCACAGAATTAACTGAAATATGGAGAGAGAAAACTTCCTTCTCCTCAAAGTCCACATGTCCTCAAGGCATGAGTGTGAACAGAGAGTGAATGAGATGAGGGTTCAGGAAAGAAACATTGATAACTCACGCTAGGGTTAACCACAGCTGTCAGAATCAAAGGAAATATGAAATAGTTCTCGCAGGAAACTTCTGACCTCCATCTTGAAAGTATCAGCAGTCCTTTCATGAGAGCTATCAATTTTTATTCTCTGTATTTCAACCAAGAACTCCACATAGTAACTGCTCATCTATTGTTGAGGGTGCTGTAAAATTGACGGGCTGTGCACATCCCACTTGATTTTGCATGTGATAGAAGGACCCAGTTTTCTCCCTGGTAACTAACGTGTCTTGTAGTCCATGCTACCAGTAGATGGATTATTTTAATCGATTGCTGGTTCTCCTTGGAACTTGATTCCTGCCATTTGTTTTACCAGCTCTTGAGTGAAAATTGCTGGGGGCTGTTGGATGCCTTCTCATCACTTAGGACTGGATGGTCGTTTGTGGTGGAGGCTGAGGTACCCCCAGCAGTCCTCACTCGATTCATTGCAATCCACTATTTCCTTTATGGCTTTCAGAGCCCGGGGTTTAGAAACAAATTGATATGACCCAAATCATTGATTTGGGGCATAATACTCGTAGCTCTCATGCTGCATTTTCCTAACAGCATGATTTTCTTTTATTCTTTTTTTTTCATTATTAACAGTACCATCATGGGCAGACAGGAATGGACTGCCTGGCCCGGGAGGTTGCATCTAAACCTCTCAAGATGTTCTTACCACCACTTACATTCTTGCTGAGACCAAACCCATCTTTTGTCACACGGAGCAGTGAGGGGAATTGCAGTTGAGCATGCACTAATGGTAATGCATCCGCCTACAATGCGGGAGACCCAGGTTTGATCCCTGGTTTGGGAAGATCCTCTGGAGAAGGCAATGGCAACCCACTCTAGTACTCTTGCCTGCAAAATCCCATGGACGGAGGAGTGTTGTAGGCTACAGTCTATGGGATCGCAAAGAGTCCATAGAGACACGACTGAGCGACTTCACTTTCACTTTATGCACTAACCTGCTGATTGACATGTAAATGTATGACATTTCCTGCACTCCTTAAGGACTTCTCCTTAAATGCATTGAGGAGAATGGGGTTAAAGTTTGAAGTCATTAAAAGTTAAAGCAAAGACCCATTTTCCTGCCTTGTGTATTTCTTTCTTTTTTTTGTTTTTGAGGACCGATGCTTATTTATTTATTTTTGCCACTTTATTTCTTTAATTGAAGGATAATTGCTTTACAGAATTTTGTGGTTTTCTGTCAAACGTCAACAAAAGAATCAGCCATAGGTGCACCCATGCCCACTTTTTTTTTTAAGTTAACATTTTTTAATGGCCATGATCTGAGGTATATGGGATTTTAGTTCGCCAGCCAGGGATCTGACTTTCACAGCTGCCTTGAGGTATATATTTTCTCCTTTTACAAATGAGGAAACTGAATCTCAGAGAGGGTGAAGTAATCTTCCCATGCTTACTGCTAGGCAATAAACCTAAAGCCTATTGTGTTTTACAAAGAAAATTGCTGCAAAGAACCTACTGCCCTTTGGGGTAAATTACTGCTCTCTTCCTCCTCATAGTCCTAGTCATCATCAGGACTGTGCTCTTCTGCAGCCCAGGGCCCTTTGGGTAGGAGCATACATTGGTGATTTTATGACTTGCTGTCTAATGCAATACCACAGCAGAACAATGAGCAGCTCTGAGGAGAAAATATGGCCCATCTGATGACAGGTTCTCACTGGGCAAGAATCCCATATAGTCCACAATGTTAGCACCCATTGCCTGCATATAAAATTTTTTTTAAAAGGCACATGATCTGTTAGTGATTTCAATTACTGAGAAATGCAGAGATGCAGTGTTGAACCGTTTGTGAGACCACCAGTAGAAATGGACACCAGGTGTGTAGGCAGCCTAGTAGAGTTTTATATTCAGCCAAATGCATGTTTTCATACACAGTGTCCATTATTTCTTCATGAGGAAAAGACTGAACGTCTATTTCTTCATGAGGAAAAGGCTGACCTGTTAATTTTGATTTTTTAAAAACACTTTATCCTAAATATGTGATTATCACTTGAAATATTTATCAAAATAGCATCTGCCAGAAAGGAAAAAATAAAATAACCCACCCCCCAAAAAAAAACTTTTTTTTTTTTTTTTTAAAGGAAACGGAAATCTGTTGTGGAAGTTCTGGCTAAGTTAAATAATAGAGTCTCTACATTAAAACACAAGTATACCCAAGTAAGTCCTCCTGCTTTCACTTACTCTTGCTGCACTTGGCATTTGGATAGAATGTAATATTTGTTCTCATGAAATATACAAGCCATAAAACCCTGATGTTGGCTTCGGTGAAAACAAACTCCATATTTAGTTCCACTGAAGGCTTTGAGGAGAAATGACCAAAGGTTGTATAAGCTTCTGTACCACTGTCTCATGTTTCCTTGAAACTTCTGGACAAAAACCTATGAGATGTTCTATAAATCCTAAATAGACTTATAATTTAAAATGTTTTTAAAATCAATAAAACCATAATTTTTAAAATCTTCATTTAAAAGGAAAGACTAGAACCAAAGTGACTGATTTTTAAGGACAAAATGAGCACATTTTACAGAACAAAACTAGTAGAAATCACTTTGATTACAAGTATTTTGTACCAAAAACCAACCAAAAATAGGAGCTACTTAAAAAAATTAACTCCTCCTCTAACCCACCATAAGTTTTAAATTATTATTTCTTAATGCAGTTTAAGTAGGTACACAGACAAGGCAAGGCCGAGTGTCTCTGCTGTGACTTTAGTGACAGGCTCACTAGGAAACTCATTCAAGTATGTTTGTAAAATGAGAGGTGTCAGAGCCAGTTGGGCTTGTAAGACCTTCCGGAAGGCTCTTATTGTTTCCTGTATTGGATCCAGTCCAAAAGTGAGGATAATTGCCCTCTAGAACTGCCAAGGTTTCAGGCTATTCAGAAAACCCTGATCTTGTAGTAGGAAAGAAATGTGGGCCAAGATATAAGACTAGTGACTGGATTTTAAAAGAATATTTCCAAGGAGCAGTTTTCTCAAAAGTGATCCTTTTGTTTTGACTGACAGAATGCAAAGTAGAGAACCATCCAGTCAAAACCACAGACAATAGAAAGAGAGGAAATCAGACTCATTATCCACTCCTAGGCTCCCCTAATAATGGAAGAGCTGAGAATTTCAACCAGGTTTCATTGGGACTTTTATTTAGGCAATTCATGAAAGCCTTTGCTGGGACAGGGAAACAGAAGTAGATTTTCAGTGCTGAATGGGAAATTTTTATTGTCCTGAAAGCTCCTTATTTTCCAAAATTTTTAAAGATTACCCTGATTTAAAGTGAACAGATCCCCTTTGTTTAGAATAGAGAAGAAATGATAGGTTTTGCTCTAAATTTCCAAACCTAATAACCAGATCAGATGGTATATGCCGGTTACTTTATCTGCACTGTTGCATTCATCCTCACAACTGGCAATAGAACAGCAAAAGGCTTTCAGAAGATGTTCAGTGTGTGGTGAGCTGCCCTACAGGGGTGACAAACTGACTGCCAACGCCAGCGTGCTTCATCCTTACTCATGCATTCTTCCTGTGCCTCTGACTTTCTACAGACTTTCTCCAGCACCATAGAGTATTCATTCAGGTGCATTACATCACAACCAGCATCCTGGTCGACCAAAAGCCATCTAGGCAGAGCCAGGGGAGGCAAAGCCAGCTGCCCCCCAACAGTGTCTCAGACCTCCACTATGACTTCCTGTGAGGGAAATATCTCCCTGTTTCTGGGGAACAAAGCTAGTGGAGGTGATGGAATTCCAGTTGAGCTGTTTCAAATCCTGAAAGATGATGCTGTGAAAGAGCTGCATTCAATATGCCAGCAAATTTGGAAAACTCAGCAGTGGCCACAGTACTGGAAAAGGTCAGTGTTCATTCCAATTCCAAAGGAAGGCAATGCCAAAGAATGCTAAAACTACAGCACGATTGCACTCATCTCACATGCTAGTAAAGTAATGCTCAAAATTCTCCAAGCCAGGCTTTAGCAATACGTGAACTGTGAACTTCCTGATGTTCAAGCTGGTTTTAGAAAAGGCGGAGGAACCAGAGATCAAATTGCCAACATCCGCTGGATCATGGAAAAAGCAAGAGAGTTCCAGAAAAACATCTCTTTCTGCTTTATTGACTATGCCAAAGCCTTTGACTGTGTGGATCACAATAAACTGTGGAAAATTCTGAAAGAGATGGGAATACCAGACCACCTGACCTGCCTCTTGAGAAACCTGTATGCAGGTCAGGAAGCAACAGTTAGAACTGGACATGGAACAACAGACTGGTTCCAAATAGGAAAAGGAGTACGTCAAGGCTGTATATTGTCACCCTGCTTGTTTAACTTCTATGCAGAGTACATCATGGAAACGCTGGGCTGGAAGAAACACAAGCTGGAATCAAGATTCCTGGGAGAAATATCAATAACCTCAGTTATGCAGATGACACTACCCTTATGGCAGAAAGTGAAGAGGAGCTAAAGGGCCTCTTGATGAAAGTGAAAGAGTAGAGTGAAAAAGTTGGCTTAAAGCTCAACATTCAGAAAACGAAGATCATGGCATCCGGTCCCATCACTTCATGGGAAATAGATGGGGAAACAGTGGAAACAGTGTCAGACTTTATTTTTGGGGGCTCCAAAATCACTGCAGATGGTGACTGCAGCCATGAAATTAGAAGACGCTTACTCCTTGGAAGAAAAGTTATGACCAACCTAGATAGCATATTCAAAAGCAGAGACATTCCTTTGCCAACAAAGGTTCCGTCTAGTCAAGGCTATGGTTTTTGCAGTGGTCATGCATGGATGTGAGAGTTGGACTGTGAAGAAGGCTGAGCACCGAAGAATTGATGCTTTTGAACTGTGGTGTTGGAGAAGCCTCTTGAGAGTCCCTTGGACTGCAAGGAGATCCAACCAGTCCATTCTGAAGGAGATCAGCCCTGGGATTTCTTTGGAAGGAATGATGCTAAAGCTGAAACTCCAGTACTTTGGCCACCTCACGCGAAGTGTTGACTCACTGGAAAAGACTCTGATGCTGGGAGGGATTGGGGGCAGGAAGAGAAGGGGATGACCGAGGGCGAGATGGCTGGATGGCATCACAGACTCGATGGACGTGAGTCTGAGTGAACTCCGAGAGATGGTGATGAACAGGGAGGCCTGGCGTGCTGCGATTCATGGGGTCGCAAAGTCGGACACGACTGAGCAACTGAGCTTGAACTTGAAGGACAGGGAAGCTTGGCATGCTGCAGTGTGTGAGGTCCCAAAGAATGGGACATGACTTAGCCACTGAGCAGCAAGCGTGGAAGCCTGATGCGCCTGTGGCAGACGGTCACGTGCAGTGTGTCATGGAGAAGCGTTCTGAGTCCATCCTCCTCCTGTCATGCTTTGCAGCATTCCTGTCCCAAGACATTTCTGCTGATGTCTATTTCTCTTTCTTTCTTTCAACCACTCATCACTGATTCTTCACCTTTCGTGATGAATGCATTCAGTTTATGGCTGCAAGTGCTGAGTCATTTATCTGGCAGTCTCTTAACTTTGGTGTTGATATTGGCTGTGACTGGGCAATTTGGAACCAGTCTGTTGTTCCATGTCTGGTTCTAACTGTGGCTTCCTGACCTGCACACAGGTTTCTCAGGAGGCAGGTCAGGTGGTCTGGTGTTCCCATCTCTTGAAGAATTTTCCACAGTTTGTTGTGATCCACACAGTCAAAGGCTTTGGCACAGTCAATAAAGCAGAAGTAGATGTTTCTCTGGAACTCTCTTGCTTTTTCCATGATCCAGCGGATGTTGGCAATTTGATCTCTGGTTCCTCTGCCGTTTCTAAAACCAGCTTGAACATCAGGAGTTCACGGTTCACGTATTGCTGAAGCCTGGCTTGGAGAATTTTGAGCATTACTTTACTAGCATGTGAGATGAGTGCAACTGTGCAGTAGTTTGAGCATTCTTTGACATTGCCTTTCTTTGGAATTAGAATGAAAACTGACCTTTTCCAGTCCTGGCCACTGCTGAGTTTTCCAGATTTGCTGATATATTGAGAGCAGCACTTTAACAGCATCATTTTTAGGATTTGAAATAGCTCAACTGGAATCACCTCCACTACTAGCTTTGTTTGTAGTAATGCTTCCTAAGTCCTGCTTAACTTCACACTCCTGGTGAGCGGCCCCAGCATCATGATTATTTAGGTCATTAAGACCTTTTTTGTACAGTTCTTTTGTGTATTCTTGCCACCTCTTCTTAATCTCTTCTTATGTTAGGTCCTTGCTGTTTCTGTCCTTTATTGAGCCCATCTTTGCATGAAATTTTCCCTTGGTATCGCTGATTTTCTTGAAGAGATCTCTAGTCTTTCCTATTCTGTAGCTTTCCTCTATTTCTTTGCATTGTTTGCTTAAGAAGTCTTTCTTATCTCTCCTTGCTGTTCTTTGGAACTCTGCATTCAAATGGGTGTATCTTTCCTTTTCTCCTTTGCCTTTAGCTTCTCCTCTTTTCTCAGCTATTTGTAAGGGCTCCTCACAGCCATTTTGCCTTGCTGCAATTCTTTTTCATTTCATGCATCCATTTGTCTAATGGATTTTTAGAGCAGCCCAACAAAAGGAATTGGGCACATAGAGAGCAGAAATTTATGGCTTATGTCTCCTCCCTTTATTATGGAACATGATCTCACGTAATTTTAGGGCTCAAATCCTAAAAGACATTCCTAGTCCCCAGTTTTAAGGATGTGGAAAGCTGAGCATCATAGTTACTTTTCTCTTCTTTCCTCACTTTCTTTCTTTTTGTTTCAGTTTTTGGGTCGGGAGAGACCAATTATACAAATAATGTTATATATCATTATTCAAGTACTCTCCCAGTGAAATTTTCATTAATCATCTCTCAGGTGGAAAAAAAAGTTTGATTTATTCTTGCAGTTGCAAACCCTAGTTAAGACTGTGCAATGGAATTAATGGTCAGTGCTATTCGTATTGGCACTGGAGTTACCATTGCCTGGTAATTTGGGAATATTCCAAAAGAGATTAAGAGTTTTCTCAAAGGAACAAAGGTTTCTGTAGAAACAAGATATGTAGCCACTTTTGTAGTTCTGGTGAGTTTTTGCTTCAACATGAATTTCTACTATGCCCACATTTATTTTCAGGTTCTTTTTAGTTCATTCAAGTCTCTTTCTTTAATTTTCTGCCATACTTAATTAGGATCACTAATAGTAAGACTTTATCTCATTGTTCCCATCTTAAAAGTCCAGGAATCAGCACATTGTTCTTTCCATATATTGGTGACAGTCAATAAACCTTAGTCATGAGCAAGTCTCCACTCACCCAGGCATGAGTTAGATGGCATCCCATCAGTGGTGGAATTCAGGGAGAAGAGCTCTCACCTAGGACAGCAGTGATGCAGAGGCAGGCATCTGTCTTCATCAGTTACCTGGACAGCTTCATCCAAAGACTCATAGACTAGGGAGTGGAAGGCAGTCTGTAGGGTGAAGTCTCCAGGACACCCCTAATTCAGAGCCAGCACTCATAGGTGCTTCCACATCCAAGATGCCAAGTGAAGTGGTATGAGATGAGTCCTGGGTATTAGAATTGTTTTAGCATGCATCTTGATGATTGTAATGTCCTGTCAACTTGAGAATCACTATACTAAATGAAAGCCTCCTGGCAAGTTCAGGGTCAGGTCTGGGTAAAGGGCAAAGGACTGGAGCTATAGTAAGTTACTGCTACTTAGTAACTGTAATCTCAGGCCAGTCCCCTGCCATTTCCATGCCTATTTCTCTCTTTGTCTATGTAATCATGAAGGTTACATACCGCACCATAGTGGCACCACATGAAGTTGTTGTGAAAATCAAATTTCATAATGTAAGGACTCGATAAATTTTTTTAATGTGAAACACTGTGCCACCATCTAGTTCTCAGCCAGAACTGAAGCTGATTTCATGTGGCTTACCTTCATATATATTTTTACAACTCACAGTCTATGTATGTATAATCTTTTTAAATGTATACAACCTGGATCATCCTACAGAATATTCTGTTTCTTATATTTTTCACTTAATCACCACATATCCTGGAGCTCTTCTATGTCAACACCTACGGCAAATGTACCTTGTCTATTTTATTGCTATATTGTTTACATTATAATTAATTAAATCATTTCATGTCAGTTATATTGAGATGTTTATATTATGTCTTCACTTCAGTTGCTCAGTCGTGTCCGATTCTTTGCGACCCCATGAATCGCAGCACTCTTTTTGGCCTCCCAGCCATCTTTTTTTTTAATCAGTTTTTAAAATTGCAGTAACATTGGCTTATAATATTTTACAAGTTTTATGGGTATCGAAAGTTAGTCGCTCAATCGTGTCTGACTCTTTGCCACCCCATGGACTGTAGCCCTTCAGGCTCCTCTGTCCATGGGATGCTCCAGGCAAGAATGCTAGAGTGGGTTGCCATTCCCTTCTCCAGGGGATCTTCCTGATACAAGGATTGAACCCGAGTCTCCTGCATAGCGGGCATATTCTTTACCATCTGAGCCACCAGGGAAGCCCACTGGTACTGGGTTGGCCAAAAATTCATTCGGATTATTCCACAGGATTTTACAGAAAAACCAAATGAACCTTTTGGCCAACCCAATACGTAACATTTTTACTTCTATCTACCTTACAGCTTGCTTACCAGCAAACTTCTGGTATCTGTTCTTATACAGTAGATCCCCTTTACCCATTTTGCTCTCTGGTAATCAATACCTTCTCTCTTCTGCATCTACATGTTTTATTGTTTGGTTTGGTTTATTCATTTATTTCGTTGTTCAGTTCAGTTCAGTCACGTCCAACTCTTTGCAACCCCATGAATCGCAGCACGCCAGGCCTCCCTGTCCATCACCATCTCTCGGAGTTCACTCAGACTCATGTCCATCGAGTCTGTGATGCCATCCAGCCATCTCATCCTCGGTCGTCCCCTTCTCCTCCTGCCCCCAATCCTTCCCAGCATCAGAGTCTTTTCCAATGAGTCAACTCTTCAAGTGAGGTGGCCAAAGTACTGGAGTTTCAGCTTCAGCATCATTCCTTCCAAAGAAATCCCAGGGTTGATCTCCTTCAGAATGGACTGGTTGGATCTCCTTGCAGTCCAAGAGACTCTCAAGAGTCTTCTCCAACACCACAGTTCAAAAGCATCAATTTTTCTTCACAGTCCAACTCTCACATCCATGCATGACCACTGGAAAAACCATAGCCTTGACTAGACGGACCTTAGTCGGCAGAGTAATGTCTCTGCTTTTGAATATGCTACCTAGGTTGGTCATAACTTTTCTTCCAAAGAGTAAGCGTCTTCTAATTTCATGACTGCAGTCATCATCTGCAGTGATTTTGGAGCCCCCAAAATAAAGTCTGAAACTGTTTCCACTGTTTCCCCATCTATTTCCCATGAAGTGATGGGACCAGATGCCATGATCTTCATTTTCTGAATGTTGAGCTTTAAGCCAACTTTTTCACTCTCCTCTTGCACTTTCATCAAGAGGCCTTTTAGCTCCTCTTCACTTTCTGCCATAAGGGTGGTGTCATCTGCATATCTGAGGTTATTGATATTTCTCCCAGCAATCTTGATTCCAGCTTGTGTTTCTTCCAGCCCAGCGTTTCTCATGATGTACTCTGCATAGAAGTTAAATAAGTAGGGTGACAATATACAGCCTTGATGGACTCCTTTTCCTATTTGGAACCAGTCTGTTGTTCCCTGTCCAGTTCTAACTGTTGCTTCCTGACCCGCATACAGATTTTTCAAGAGGCAGGTTAGGTGGTCTGGTATTCCCATTTCTTTCAGAATTTTCCACAGTTTATTGTGATCCACACAGTTAAAGGCTTTGGCATAGTCAATAAAGCAGAAAGAGATGTTTTTCTGGAACTCTCTTGCTTTTTCCATGATCCAGCGGATGTTGGCTATTTGATCTCTGTTTATTAGTTTTCTCATATTCTACATATGAGTGAAACAATATGGAATTTGTCAGTCTGACTTTTTCACTTATCCATTAAACCACTTCAGGGTCCACCCATGTTGTCCCAAATGGCTAGGTTTTAAAAGATGTGTATATTTTCAATTTTGATGAATATATATGTTGTTCAGTTGCTATGTTGTGTTTGACACTTTGCAACTCCATGGACTCAGCATTCCAGGTTTTCCTGTCCTTCACTATCTCCTGGAGTTTGCTCAAACTCATGTCCATTGAGTCAGTGATACTATCCAACCATCTCATCCTCTGTCAACCCCTTCTTCTTTTGCCCTCAGTCTTTCCCAGCAACAGCGTCTTTCCTAATGAATCAGCTCTTCGCGTCAGGTGGCCAAACTATTAGAACTTCAGCATCAGTCCTTCCAATAGATTATTCGGTTGCAAACTCTAGTTAAGACTGTGCAGTGGAATTAATGGGTCAGTGCTATTTGTCTTGCACTGGAGTTATTGCTGTCCTAGTAATTTGGAAATATTCCAAAAGAGATTAAGAGGTTGATTTGCTTTAGGATTAACTGGATTAGTTTCCTTGCTGTCCAAGGGACTCTTGGGAGCCTTCTCCAGCACTATTGTCCAAAAGCATCAATTCTTTGGTGTTCAGCCTTCTTTATAGTCCATACATGATTATGGAAAAATCATAGCTTGGACTATATGGACCTTTGTCTGCAAAGTGATGTCTCTGCTTTTTAATACACTGTCTAGGTTTGTCATAGCTATTCTTCCAAGGAGCAAGTGTCTTAATTTCATGGCTACAGTCACCATTGGTGTTGATTTTGGAGCCCAAGAAAATGAAATCTGACACTTCCACATTTTCCCCATCTTTTTGCCGTAAAGTGATGGGACTGGGCTCCATGATCTTAGTTTTCTAAATGTTGAGTTTTAAGGCAGCCTTTCAGTCTCCTCTTTCGCCTTCATCAAGAGGCTCCTTAGTTCCTCTTTACTTTATGACATTAAAATGGTATCATCTGCATATCTGAGGTTGTTGATATTTTCCCCAGCAATCTTGATTCCAGCTTCTGAGTCATCCAGCTCAGCATTTCACATGATGCACTCTGTATATAAGTTAAATAAGCAGGGTGACAGATATACAGCTTGGACTTATTCCTTTCCCAATTGTGAACCAGTCTGTTATTCCATGTCTAGTTCTAATTGCTGCTTCTTGTCCTGCATACAGGTTTCTCAGGAAGCAGGTAAGGTGGTCTGATATTCCCATCTCTTTAAGACTATTCCAGTTTGTTGTGATCCACACAGTCAAAGGCTTTAGCATAGTCGATGAAGCAGAAGTAGATGGGGTTTTTTAATTCCCTTGCTCTTTCTATCATCCAGCATATATTGTCAATTTGATCTCTGGTTCCTCTGCCTCTTCTAAATCTAGCTTGTACATATGGAGATTCTTGGTTCACATACTGCTGAAGCCCTCCTTGAAGGATTTTGAGCATAATCACACTGGCATGTGAAACGAATGCAATTGTACAGTAGTTTAAACATTTTTTTGGCATTGCCTCTCTTTGGGATTGGAATGAAAACTGACATTGTCCAGTCCTGTAGCCATTGCTAAGTGTGCCAAATTTACTGGCATATTGAGTGCAGCACTTTAACAACATCATCTTTTAGGATTTGAAATAGCTCAGCTGGAATTCCATCACTTCCACTAGCTTTGTTCATAGTGATACTTCCTAAGGCTTACTTGACTTCGCAGTCCAGGATGTCTGGCTCTTGGTGAGTGACACACCATCGTGGTTATCTGGGTCATTAAGAGCTTTTTGTACAGTTCTGTGTATTTTTGCCATGTCTTCTTAATATCTTCTGCTTCTGTTAGTTACTTGACATTTTGTCCTGTATTGAGCCCATCTTTGCATGAAACTTTCCCTTGGTATCTCTAACTTTCTTGAAGAGATCACAAGTCTTTCCCATTCTGTTGTTTTATCCTATTTCTTTACATTGTTTGCTCCAGAAGTCTTTCTTTTCTCTCCCTGCTATTCTCTGGAACTCTGCATTGAGTTGGAAATATCTTTCCCTTTCTCCTTTGCCTTTTACCTCTCTCCTTTTCTCAGCTATTTTTAAGGCCTCCTTAGACAACTAGTTTTCCTTCCTGCATTTCTTTTTCGAGAAGGAATATGTATATATTCATTACATTATACAATTTTAACATCAACTTTCTTGATCCACAAGAACTTCAAACTTTCTAGTGGAGATATGCAACTAAATATCCAAGTCAAGAGCAATCAGTCACAGCTATAAATAACCACTCAGTAAAAAATTGAAATTCTGCACTCTGAATTGTTGAAGGAGGAGTAGAGAAAATAAATTTTTAAACACTACATTGTGTGGGGTTGGCCAAAAGTTTATTCTGTTGTTTTTCCATAGTATCTTACAGAAAAATATAAAGGAACTTTTTGGCCAATCCAGTACATCCCCATTTTACTGCCTGTTTATTGGACCAAAAAAAACTTTAGACTTGTTATATTATTATTGGAAAATGTGTTTGTAGCAAGGAACAGTCTAGACCAAACAAAATGAGACATTCTCTATTACAGATACGTGTCCTCAAGTGTGGAAAGGTGGGTTGTCAGTAGAGACAAGATACTGATGTGGAGATGCCTTCATTCCCTCTCACAAGTACTGTAATATTTTGGTTCTCATGATTTCCTTTAACATATGAGGGAATCATTGAGTATTCTTCCTATTCTGAAAACTGTCAGAGTCTAGGATAGTTGTCAGAGTCTGGCTCAGACGGTGAAGCATCAGTGTACAATGTGGGAGACCTGGGTTCGATCCCTGGGTTGGAAAGATCCCCTGGAGAAGGAAATGGCAATCCACTCCAGTACTATAGCCTGGAAAATACCATGGACAGAGGAGTGTGGTAGGCTACAGTCCATGGGGTCGCAAAGGTCGGACATGACTGACCGACTTCACTTTCACTTTAAGACAGTCTCACTTCAGTTCAGTCGCTCAGTCATGTCCAACTCTTTGTGACCCCATGAATTGCAGCACGCCAGCCCCCCACCCCGACCCCACCCCCCGTCCATCACCAACACCCGGAGTTCACTCAGACTCACATCCATCGAATCAGTGATGCCATCAAACCATCTCATCCTCTGTCGTCCCCTTCTCCTCCTATCCCCAGTCCCTCCCAGCATCAGAGTCTTTTCCAATGAGTCAACTCTTCCCATGAGGTAGCCAGAGTACTGGAGTTTCAGCTTCAGCATCATTCCTTCCAAAGAAATCCCAGGGCTGATCTCCTTCAGAATGGACTGGTAGGATCTCCTTGCAGTCCAAGGGACTCTCAAGAGTCTTCTCCAACACCACAATTGAAACACATCAGTTCTTCAGCACTCAGCCTTCTTCACAGTCTAACTCTCACATCCATACATGACCACAGGAAAAACCATAGCCTTGACTAGATGGACCTTAATCGGCAAAGTAATGTCTCTGCTTTTGAATATACTATCTAGGTTGGTCATAACTTTTCTTCCAAAGAGTAAGCGTCTTTTAATTTCATGGCTGCAGTCACCATCTGCAGTGATTTTGGAGCCCCCAAAATAAAGTCTGACACTGTTTCCACTGTTTCCCCATCTATTTCCCGTGAAGTGATGGGACCGGATGCCATGATCTTCGTTTTCTGAATGTTGAGCTTTAAGCCAACTTTTTCACTCTACTCTTTCACTTTCATCAAGAGGCTTTTTAGCTCCTCTTCACTTTCTGCCATAAGGGTGGTGTCATCTGCATATCTGAGGTTATTGATATTTCTCCCAGCAATCTTGATTCCAGCTTGTGCTTCTTCCAGTCCAGCGTTTCCATGATGTACTCTGCATAGAAGTTAAATAAGCAGGGTGACAATATACAGCCTTGACGTACTCCTTTTCCTATTTGGAACCAGTCTGTTGTTCCATGTCCAGTTCTAACTGTTGCTTCCTGACCCGCATACAGATTTCTCAAGAGGCAGGTCAGGTGGTCTGGTATTCCCATCTCTCTCAGAATTTTCCACAGTTTATTGTGATCCACACAGTCAAAGGCTTTGGCATAGTCAATAAAGCAGAAAGAGATGTTTTTCTGGAACTCTCTTGCTTTTTCCATGATCCAGCAGATGTTGGCAATTTGATCTCGGTTTCCTCTGCTTTTTCTAAAACCAGCTTGAACATCAAGAAGTTCATGGTTCACATATGGTTAAAGCCTGGCTTGGAGAATGTTGAGCATTACTTTACTAGCTAAAGTAGGAAGTCAAGAAACACCTGGCGTAACAGGCAAATTTGGCCTTGGAATGCGCAATGAAGCAGGGCAAACACAAACAGTGGTAGTTTGAGCATTCTTTAGCATTGCCTTTCTTCGGGACTGGGATAAAACGGACCTTTTCCAGTCCTGTGGCCACTGCTGACTTTTCCATATTTGCTGGCATATTGAGTGCAGCACTTTCACAGCATCATCTTTCAGGATTTGAAACAACTCAACTGGAATTCCATCACCTCCACTAGCTTTGTTCGTAGTGATGCTTTCTAAGGCCCACTTGATTCACATTCCATGATGTCTGGCTCTAGATGAGTGATCACACCATCGTGATTATCCAGGTCATGAAGATCCTTTTTGTACAGTTCTCTGTGTATTCTTGCCACTTCTTCTTAATATTTTCTGCTTCTGTTAGGTCCATACCATTTCTGTCCTTTATCGAGCCCATCTTTGCATGAAGTGTTCCCTTGGTATCTCTGATTTTCTTGAAGAGATCTCTAGTCTTTCCCATTCTGTTCTTTTCCTCTATTTCTTTGCATTGATCGCTAAAAAGGCTTTCTTATCTCTTCTTGCTATTCTTTGGAATTCTGCATTCAGATTCTTATATCTTTCCTTTTCTCCTTGGCTTTTCACTTCTCTTCTTTTCACAGCTATTTGTAAGGCCTCCCCAGACAGCCATTTTGCTTTTTTGCATTTGTTTTCCATGGGGATTGGTCTTGATCCCTGTCTCCTGTACAATGTCACAAACCTCATTCCATAGTTCATGAGGCACTCTATCTATCAGATCTAGTCTCTTAAATCTATGTCTCACTTCCACTGTATAATCATAAGGGATTTGACTTAGGTCATACCTGAATGGTCTAGTGGTTTTCCCTACTTTCTTCAATTTGAGTCTGAATTTGGCAATAAGGAGTTTATGATCTGAGCTACAGTCAGCTCCTGGTCTTGTTTTTGCTGACTGTATAGAGCTTCTCCATCTTTGGCTGCAAAGAATATAATCAGTCTGATTTTGGTGTTGACCATCTGGTGATGTCCATGTGTAGAGTCTTCTCTTGTGTTGTTGGAAGAGGGTGTTTGCTATGACCAGTGCATTTTCTTGGCAAAACGCTATTAGTCTTTGCCCTGCTTCATTCCGCGTTCCAATTCCAAATTTGCCTGTTACTCCAGGTGTTTCTTGACATCCTACTTTTGCATTCCAGTACCCTATAATGAAAAAGACATCTTTTTTGGATGTTAGTTCTACAAGGTCTTGTAGGTCTTCATAGAACCGTTTAACTTCAGCTAGTTCAGCATTACTGGTTAGGGCATAGACTTGGATAACTGTGATATTGAATGGTTTGCCTTGGAGACGAACAGAGATCATTGTGTCGTTTTGAGATTGCATCCAAGTACTGCATTTTGGTAATAAGGAGTTCATGATCTGAGCCACAATCAGCTCTTGGTCTTGTTTTCGGTGACTGTATAGAGCTTCTCCATCTTTGGCTGCAAAGAATATAATCAATCTGATTTTGCTGTTGACCATCTGGTGATGTCCATGTGTAGAGTCTTCTCTTGTATTGTTGGAAGAGAGTGTTTGCTCTGACCAGTGCATTTTCTTGGCAAAACTCTGTGTTTGCCCTGCTTCATTGCGCATTCTAAGGCCAAATTTGCCTGTTACTCCAGGTGTTTCTTGACTTCCTACTTTAGCATTCCAGTCCCCTATAATGAAAAGGATATCTTTTTTGGGTGTTACTTCTAAAAGGTCTTGTAGATCATGGCATCCAGTTCCATCACTTCATGTGAAATAGATGGGGAAACAGTGGAAAGTGTCACACTTTATTTTCGGGGCTCCAAAATCACTGCAGATGGTGACTGCAGTCACGAAATTAAAAGACACTTACTCCTTGGAAGAAAAGTTATGACCAACCTAGATAGTATATTCAAAAGCAGAGACATTACTTTGCTGCCTAAGGTCCGTCTAGTCAAGGCTATGGTTTTTCCTGTGGTCATGTATGGATGTGAGAGTTGGACTGTGAAGAAGGCTGAGCACCGAAGAATTGATGCTTTTGAACTGTGGTGTTGGAGAAGACTCTTGAGGGTCCCTTGGACTGCAAGGAGATCCAACCAGTCCATTCTGAAGGAGATCAGCCCTGGGATTTCTTTGGAAGGAATGATGCTAAAGCTGAAACTCCAGTACTTTGGCCACCTCATGAGAAGAGTTGACTCATTGGAAAAGACTCTGATGCTGGGAAGGATTGGGGGCAGGAAGAGAAGGGGATGACAGAGGATGAGATGCTGGGTGGCATCATGGACTCAGTGAACGTGAGTTTGAGTGAACTCCGGGAGTTGGTGATGGACAGGGAGGCCTGGCGTGCTGCGATTCATAGGGTCGCAAAGAATCGGACATGACTGAGCAACTGAACTGAACTGCATTTTGGACTCTTTTGTTGACCATGATGGCTACTCCATTTTTTCCGAGGGATTCCCGCCCACAGTAATAGATATAATGGTTATCTGAGTTAAATTCACCTATTCCAGTCCATTTTAGTTCACTGATTCCTATAATGTCGATATTCACCCTTGCCGTCTCTTGTTTGACCACTTCCAATTTGCCTTGATTCATGAACCTGACATTCCAGGTTCCTATGCAATATTGCTCTTTACAGCATCAGACCTTGTTTCTATCACCAGTCACACCCACAACTGGGCGTTGTTTTTGCTTTGGCTCCATCCCTTCATTCTTTCTGGAATTATTTCTCCACTGATTCCAGTAGCATATTGGGCACCTACTGACCTAGGAGTTCCTCATTCAGTATCCTATTATTTTGCCTTTTCATACTGTTCATGGGGTTCTCAAGGCAAGAATACTGAAGTGGTTTGCCATTCCCTTCTCCAGTGAACCACATTCCGTCAGACCTCTCCACCATGACCCGCCCGTCTTGGGTTGCCCCTGCAGGCATCGCTTAGTTTCATTGAGTTAGACAAGGCTGTGGTCCTAGTGTGATTAGATTGACTAGATTTCGGTGAGTATGGTTTCAGTGTGTCTGCCCTCTGATGCCCTCTTGCAACACTTACCACCTTACTTGGGTTTCTCTTACCTTGGGTGTGGGGTATCTCTTCACGGCGGCTCCAGCAAAGCACAGCCACTGCTCCTTACCTTGGAGGAAGGGTGTCTCCTCACCGCCGCCCTTTCCTGACTTTCAACGCTAGGCCCTCCTGAGTTGTTCTTCCCAGCCGCTGCCCCTGACCTCAGACATGGGGTAGCTCCTCTCGGCCGCTTAGTGCGCCAGCTGTAGCAGCTGCTTGCTGGCAGTTAAAGTTTGTTGTCAGGGAAATTAGTGGCCTCGCCCATGTTTACAAAGTTGCTACTGTTAGATCAGCCATCCCCATTTTTTGACAACTGATAAGATCTGGTAAATATTTTTTTCTGATTACAAATACAAGTGTAATGAAACATTTTTGTTGCTCAATACCTGAAGGGATTGCACCTTTGGTTATTGAGTTAGCAGGAGGTAGGGAGTGGAGGAAGGGAGACCACGGTGGTTGGCACTGTAGAATAAAAAATCTTTGAGAAACTGTTTTGATCCCTAAATACATTTAAGTTGAGGGCCACGAAGGAAGCAATGCAAAAGTGGTTTCACCAACTCTTAGTGTTAATGCAGAAATAATTGAAAGTATTATTGATGATTTATACCCAAGGCTCTTTATTCTCAGGGTAGAATTCTGGAATTCTTGTAGTCATTACTGAGATATTCCACTTTAACTTCCAGAAGGCACTAAAATTGGAAAATTAGAATACAATTATTCAAGTTTTCTCAGGTAAATACATAGTCTGACCTCATGATCACAGCGTGGGTTTGAAAGATTAGCCATATTGCTCAAGCTTTTTTAGAAGGGACCCCAGTGTTTATACCATGAGTTGTTTCTGTCAGAATTTGACATTTTTAATATAATAGTATATATGTTTATTACCACTTATAAGGAGCTGTGGAGAGTCTCTCCCTGCCCCAGTGGATTATAATGTCTGATACTTGGTGGATGTTGATGACATAGATGTTGATTCAATAAATGAGTCAGTCTTTCTTCACCAGTGCCCGTGTGTCATCCACGGGCATATCAGGGAGTAGTATTGTATCTCAGTCTCATACTAAGAAATTGCAAGCTAGTGCCATTGTGATTATTCAGGGTATCCAATTGTAAGTAGGTGCCTATTTTAAAATGTATTTTTAAATTGTCCGTCTAATGCCAGCTTGCTGTCCAGTAGTCAGGCAATGCAGAAATCTGTGTACCGTACAAAATAGAAGGTTCCCATCTCCATCCCCGGAGTGTCACAGTAGGAGTCCAGTGAGCATTCTTGGCACCTCCTCGATTACATGCTGTGGCAAATGGTAATGATGATGAAACAGGCTTCTTCTGGGCCAGAAATCTAGAACAGAAATCTAGGTGTTTGAGAAGAAGCATCTTAGTTAATCAGGGCTGTGGTTTCTTCCCAATCTTCCTGCATTGTGTCTAATAGGACCCAGTAGCTGAAGCAGGACAGGAACATCTACCTCCACTGAGCTCTCCCCTCTTCCATTAACTGTTATAATCAAAACTAGAGTCAGGCAAGAAAAATGATGTATTTCTTAAAAAAAAAAAAAAAGTTGCTGGTGTGACTTTACAGCTGGGAAAAGGATGTGATGATGTCACATGCCCCCATTAAATACAATGAATGGCCCATACTCTTAGCCTCTTTGAAGCCCTAGATTTGCAATCTTTATAATCTGATCAAAAGATAAATTTCACATGAACCCGGAGCTTTTCTATACCAACAATCTCTTCTTCCTGTTAGAAAATGCCCATAACACTTAAGAATAAAACACATAATAACATGAATAATCATCAGTTCAGTTGCTCAGTCATGTCCAACTCTTTGCAACCCCATGAATCACGGCACGCCAGGCCTCCCTGTCCATCACCAACTCCCGGAGTTCACTCAGACTCACATTCATCAAGTCCGAGATGCCATCCAGCCATCTCAACCTCTGTCGTCCCCTTTTCCTCCTGCCCCCAATCCCTCCCAGCATCAGGGTCTTTTCCAATGAGTCAACTCTTCGCATGAGGTGGCCAAAGTACTAGAGTTTCAGCTTTAGCATCATTCTTTCCAAAGAACACCCAGGGCTGATCTTCTTTAGAGTGGACTGGTTGGATCTCAGTGCCAATCAAATTCTCCATTTATCAATTTCCTTGACTTTCAATTAGGATAATTTCAATTAAGGACATTTAGTCTTAACTGGAGAAAGTTAAAAGTGATTTTCAACACTGAAGGACAGACAAAGCAGCAATGATAACAATAAATAGTAAAAAAAAATAGTATAATAATTTATTCAGCAACTACATATGAGAGGCTGTGTGCTAACTAAATACCTTACTTATATTGTCTTATAACATTTATAGAACTAATTTACAAATTACATATTAATTCAGATGAATAAAGACTGAGAGAGGTTAAGTAATTTGTCTAGTCATGAAACTAATGAGAGCTCTGTGATTGGAATTTGCAACTCTAATCTATGGGTATCTGCTCACAGTGGTCCAGGCATGTGGCCTGGAAAATGTGTCAAGATTGGTAAAAGCACTGTCTGGCATGAGTTTGAGTAAGAACTGGGAATAGTCAGACATAAGCTGTATATTTGTCTCTTGCATCATATCAAGATGATGTAAATTATGGAGGGAAAAAGCCTCCTCCCTTAAAGTACATGTTGGTGAAGTCTCCCAGTCTAAGAACCCTGTGCCCACTTATAACAGAAAGCTGCCTGGTTCCAAAGTGCATGGTGGCTGAGATATGCCAGGGGCAGAGGTACTGGTTTCCCACAAGTAACAATCAGCCCATTGGCCCAGCAGCTCCCTGACGGCTCCCGGCAGTGGCATTGTCTCATCACAACAAAGCGCCTTTGCCCTCAGACACATGCGCCCAATGGCTGGCACTAAGGTTTTCCCTGAAAAATGCACTGTCCTCTGTTTTGAGTCAGCCTTATTGTTCAGAGCTTAGGGGTGAGGCGCATGTCCCGATATGGGACAATAAGATGAGCTATGGACTTGTTGCCAGCAATATTTTGGGTCACTGTGAGACCTAAACTTGCAATTCTGCAGTGCTCTGCAATGACCTCCCCCTTCGTGCCCTTCCCGCAGAGTCTGGATACCTGTTTAACCCTAACTCAAATGCCACCTCCTCTTCCAGGACTACTAGCAGCAGCCAGTGTTACTGTGCCGATTCTTGTCACCCTAGCTCCTGGAACATGGCCAATGAGTATTTAACAAGTGAAAGAATGAATAGCTGTGCCAATACTTAGAATATTGGGTGTAGTTAAACTACAGTGACTTTTGAAACTCAGGAAGATAAACAAAGTCATTATTCCAAAACGCCTTTCCTTGGATCTACTATGATCATGTCTGAAGCACATAGTCTAGCAGCATAATGTGGTGGAGGAAAGGCTCTGCTTCTGGGGTGTGCTGGCCGGGGCTCAGCAGGGAAAGACATGGTCTCTACAATGCGTTGATTGTTCAGAAAAGTCACAGATCTGAGGCCTCAGGAGCAGGGACTGATACATCTTAAAGTGTGTAAAGTGTGTGTTTCTTTGCTTTCACCTGGTATAGAAATCACTGATGTGTCTCCCACTGACGTATCTGTCTATGAAAACCAGCTAACTGATACAGTAGGTGGTTCACCAGCAGCATCTGGGACCAAGACATATTTGATAGCCACAAAAGGTTAACCAGTGTTCAGAAGTTTCCTGAAAGTAGGATGCTCTGGGGTCTAAATAATAAAAAGCAGGACTCCAAATGGCTTGTACAGTAAGGAAGCTGTATCCCCGAGCCAAGAGGCCTTGTGGTAAAGTCACTGAAAGATTGGTACATTCGGCAGGTCAGCCACACTTTGAAGGAATGCTTTGCGATCCTCTCTCACTGAACTTTATCCTCAAGGGAGCTTCCTCCTGGTGGCAAGATGTCTGCTGTTCTTCCAAGTAGTATGTGCTAATGAGCAAGGAAAACTTTCCCCAGAAGGCCCCCAGCAGCTGTCTCCTCACATCATATTGATTAGAACTGGGCCATCGTCCATCCTAACAAGTCATTGTGAGAAAGGGAAATGGGATTACTAAAACTTGCTTAGGTAATTAGGATTTACTCCTAAATTGAAGATAAGATCACCTTCCTGGAGGCAATCATGATTTGAGAGAACCTGGACAAAATCAGAGTTCTTTTCACATGGAGAAGGAGGAAGGGACTTGGCCCCAGAATAGACAACTAGAATGTCTCTCTGTAGGCTCAGTGGAAGTGCTATATTATCCATTTTTGCATACTACCTTCCACAGCAGCAAATCAGTCCCCAATTTGCTAATGATTTGGTGATGGTGGCAACTTTTCATATGAAATTTAGCCATCGTCTGTTGGAATAAAGACAAAACAGGAAAAGTCAATACAGGTTAAGACAGAAAGTTCTCCATTATTTGACAGTACCAATGAAATCCAACTCCCCATTCTCAAATTGGGACAAGTTTATTGACTCTAAAGGCTTTTAGGTCATTACATCAGGAGGGGACATTTCTTTGAGATAAGAGAGTGAGAAGAGCAGCCTTCGAGTAAACACAGAAAAAAGCTCCCCAAGAAGAGGAAATATCATATGCACAGGTCCTAAGGCAAAAAACTGGAAGGATCAGAACTTGCTCCTGGCTCACAGGAGCAGGAAGAGCATGGCAGGATGCAGGGGTGAAGAAGGAGGGGCCATCCAGAGTCTTGCATTTTCTATTAAGGAGTTGGGGGTTACATTCTGTGTTCAGCAGGAAGACACTGAAGGATTAAACAGGGATCTGCAACTGTAAAATCCTATCAATAATCCTATGCAGAATGGTTTTATGTGTTGGAAAGAGTAACTCTGTTTAAGGTAGGCCATATGTTATTAGAGAAGCTGCTTATAGAATCCTCAATTAATAGGCAGTTGCCAAGAATTCAACTTCATCACCTCTATTCTATGCAAAGCTGGCCTTTAGTTCTCACATGTTTGTGGATGGGTTAGCCAAGTGGAATGACAGTCAAGCAACACTGAAGACGTTTTAAATGCTAAGGTGATTCAGTTATACATACATATATATGTATATGTGTGTGTGGTTCTTTTTCATATTTTCCATTATGGTTTATTATAAGATACTGAATATAGTTCCCTGTGCTATACAGTAGGACCTTGTTGTTTATTTTTATATAGCAGTGTGTTTGTCAGCTAATCCCAAACTCCTAATTTATTTCTCCCCCAACCTCCTTTCCCCTTTGGTAACCATAAGTTTGTTTTCTATGCTGACTTTAGAACCTAAAAGGGAATGCTGCCAGAAAAAAAAAAGATGGGCAAACACATCTCTCCTCTGATCAGTCAGCTCTCCCATCACTCGTGCGCGTGGCTTGTGAACTCTTAAAGTATTTGCCTTTCTTTTTCTGGGACATATGTCTATGGGGTTCGCACCATGATGGAGCCTGTGTGTTCCAGTTGACAAGTCCTCTCATACTTCACTTACATCGCTGAGCTCAACACACTCCAGAGCTCTCCTGTTTCTTTAGCAGTTCTGTGATAACAAGTCCACATGTGAGTTGACTTCTCAAGCAGTGATCTGACTTTTTCAGCACTTGGAGCTCCTCTGACTGTGCAGAGACAGGCACATTACAGGGCACTGAAGAGCAGTGTTGGCGTGGTGTCAGAGCCTAGTTCCGGGCACTCAGGGGAGTGAGCCTGGATGCGCTGCAGGGCTGGCAGCAGAGCTCAGCCTTCTTCCTCTGGCTTCTGTGGGAGAAAAATGGATCAGAGAGATTCAAGGGAACAGAGGCAGGGGATTTGGAGAATGATTGGGCAAGGGACAGAACTGAGATAATTCCAAAAGTTTTCAGCCAATTCCCTCTCATCCCCAAGGGATAGTTTTCAAGTTGAAACACTAAGGTAATTGGCATTCCTGAGACCCTGCCCTGGATCTAGTCCCCTTTTCCATGACCTCTTTTTGGAACATGGATGAAGAGTGAAGTGGCATGGCCTTCAGAATAAAGCTCTGTGTAGTTTTCCTGCTCTTAACATTTTTAAACAGTTCTGGGTGAATGCAAATGATTGTGATGCGGTTCTGCCTATTTCTGCCAACGGCAGTCTTCTACTAATGGTTAATGTCAGACATGAAATTATTTTCCTGAATATTGTTTCTTTTCTCTTCTCATTATGAAGTATATTCGGTGCTCTTCGAACTGGTGCTTATATGGTGTACACTGTGATGACCAAAGGCCTGAAGCATTCAGTTTGTGACCAGGGTTTTTACAATGGACCTGTCAGCAAATTCTGGGCTTACGCATTTGTGCTAAGCAAAGCACCCGAACTAGGTGAGTGTCTTTTCTCCTTCCATTTCCTCCCCCACCCTCACCCCCTTTGTAGTTGCATACGCGTAATATTTATTGAAAAATGAACAAAGAAATAATTTGAAGGTCCTATTTTACTGGTTTCAGGAAAATTACAATAAGTGAATTTGCATTCTTGACTAACTTCTGTTATTTTTGTTCTTTTCTCTCCTTTTAAATAATTGTACCTTGTATGTATCAAGAGCCAAAAGTTTATATAGAATGTGCATGGATCCAAGTCTCACTGAAAGCACAGTTCCAGGGGCTAAGAACACCTACCTAGCCCCTTCTCTGAAGCTTTTAATAGTTGAGCTAATATTAGAATATTGGGGAAAATTAGCCTCACAGTCACAGCACAGTGTATGTTCAACTCTGGAGTTTGAATACAGACTAGGACATTCAGCCTTTGTTTGGGTAGCCTTATGTTCTCATTCACAAAATATTAAGGGTTAGTTTCTGATGTTGTTTAGTTTTAATCAATTGAAGAAATAGGCCTTAGAGAAATGTAATTCATCTTCTAGAAATTAGTCCAAAATTCTGGTTCTAGATAGATGGGTAGATTCCTAACAGTTTTTGCTTTAACTCTTTAATAGTATGAATATAAGTGTGTCACAAGTTAACAGACAGTGGAAAATCAAGTAGCAAGGTTTTTTTTTTTTTAAACACAGGCACAGTTCCCCAGAAAAATATCCTTGTTGCCAGAAAAAGGGAGCCACCAGTGATAAAAAGATCTGAGTTCATCTATGAGCCATGCTGGCCAGAGTCTCACAAATTGGTCCACATCCTTAGGGGACACCTATGCATCCTCTGGGTTTCTTAATGTTTTATCTATAATTAAGAATTGGCTTATTTAATTCAAAAGTCTTATCTATCGATAGCACTCCACCTCCTGTTTCTTCTGGAAAGGGGGTTGGAAGTTGTAATTTCATTTTAAGTTACCTACAGTGTTAGCTATCGAGTCTTTCTGAAAGGTTCCCCTGGTTGGTATCTGTTCACAGAGGATATGACGTGTCTCTGATGTAAGCATCCTCTGCCTCTCGCCATTCTGCAGCAAGGGCTCTAATCTGCTGGCAGTTGGTTTGAACTGTTGGTTTGACCACTTCTTCCCAGGTCAAAGACAAGGGAGACACAGCAGGAAAAAACTTCAGCACTCACACACACAGCCTATCAAAAGTCTTACAGTGAAATGCATTAGTATGGACTCATTGGTTTATTCCTTTAATAAATTTTTAAATTTTTTTATTGAAGTGTAGTTGATTTACATGTTGCCCTAATTTCTGCTGTACAGTAAGGTGATTCTGTTATTCATACACATTCTTTTTTATGCCTTCTTTTCCATTATGGCTTATCATAGGGTATTGAATATATTAATAGTTCCCTGTGTTCTACAGTAGGACTTTGTTGTTATCCATTCTATATACAATAGTTTGCATCTGCTAATCCCAAACTCACACTTCATGCCTCCCCTGCTTGCCCTCTTGGCACCCTCGGGTCGTTTCTCCATGTCTGTGAATCCATTCCTATTTTGTAAAATTCATTTGTGTCATATGGTGGGCTCCACATATAAGTAATGTCTTGTGGTATTTGCCTTTCTTTTTCTGACTTCCTTCACTTAGTATGATCACCACATCCACACCGCTGCGTATGGCAGTATTTTATTTCTTGCGGCAGAGCAGCATTCCCACGTATATATGTGCCGCATCTTCTTTATTCATTTGCTGACAGATACTTTAGGTTGTTTCCATGTCTTGGCTATTGAGAATAGCGCTGTTATGAACATAGGGGTTGCATGTATCTTTTTGAATTATAGTTTTTCTGAATATATGCCCACGAGTGGGATTGCTGGATCATGTGGTAGCTCTGCTTTTAGTTTTTTAAGGAACTTCCATACTGTTCCATAGTGGCTGTGATAACTTACATTGCTACCAACAGTGTAGGAGGGTTCCCTTTTCTCCACATCCTCTACAGCATGTTATTTGTAAACATTTGTAAACGTCTGGCTGGTGTGAGGTAGTACATAACTGTGGCTTTGATTTGCTTTGCTCTAATAATTCCTGATGGTTGAGCATCTTTTCATGTGCCTACAGGTCATCTGTATGTCTTCTTTGAAGAAATGCCTATTAGGTCTTCTGCCCATTTTTCAATTGGGATGTTTGTTTTTATTGTTAAACTGTATGAACTATTTGTATATTTTGGATAGTAAGCTCTTGTTGGTCATGTTGTTTACAAATATTTCCTCACAGTCTATGGGTTGTCTTTTTTTTCCCCCTGTGTAAGTTTTCCTTTGCTATGTAAAGGCTTGCAAGTTTAATTAGCTCCTTTAATTTGTGCTTTATATCTGTTGCCTTGGGAGAATGGCCTTAGGAAATATTGGTAAGATTTACCTCAGAGAATGTTTTGCCTATGTTCTCTTCTAAGAGTTTTATGGTATCATGTCTTATATTTATGTCTTTAAGCCATCTTGAGTTTACTTTTGTGTATGGTGAGAGGATGTGTCCTAACTTCATTGATTTATGAAGCTGTCCAACTTTCCTAACACCCCTTGCTGAAGAGACTCTCTTTTTCTTACCCTTGCCTCCTTTGTCAAAGATTAATTTGACCATAGGTGTGTGTGTCCTTTAATAAACTTATAATAAGCATCTACCATGGGCCATTCAATGATGGTCCATGTTGTTTTCTTGGAAATAAATTAATATATTATTTTCCACAAAAAAAAATAAAATAAAATAAAATGCTGAAATGGAATTGCTGCTTTATCAAAAAGAGAAATTTATCATATGAATTTTTTTATGAACCAGGCCCCCAGGCAGCTATTTTTTAATATTTAGATTAGGACCACTAGCTGCAAAGTCTTACACTAGAGAAGTGTTTTTCAGACTTGGAGGTACGGACAGTGCCTAAAAGCCTACAGATGTATTTTTAGGAATTTCAAAATTCTGTGAGGACATTTTAATTTTGTATTTTCAGGTATAGATAAAAGATTGTCTACATTTCTCAGTGATTTTTTATTTAGAGTCAGAGTCTCTGCTATGAGTCAGACTAAAGAATTATTCAAATTAAGAAATATATCCCTTTGATTTTGACTTTATTCTGTGTAAGTATCCTTATGAACTGCCTCCCCACCTTTTTGATAAAGAATTGTCTATAGATACATGAATACAGTAAATGCATGAGCCTTGATTCCCTCTGCATGCCATCCCTGAACACCTTTACAGTTTCCCCCTCCCTACCCTCAAAAAGTACTTTCTTGCTGGCTTTAATCAGGAAAGGTGCCTCTATGCTTCTGGCCTTTAGGCCTCTAATTACAAAGGAGCTACTTCATTCTTGGCTTCTAGAAATGCATTTCCCTGCCAGGGCTGCTTATCTATGTTCTGAGTTTTATCCAATTGTGTCTGAGGGACTTGAGAATAAAAATAGCTCCTTCTACCTTTTGAAGGAATAATACATGGAAGAGCCACACCAACCCATTCATAGTGGCCATTTTCCTTCAAAGGCGTGCGTGAGCTCTGTGCTGTCTGTCCTCCCAGCTTCTACTCTAGATGGACACCTGAGTCGTAAGGTTAGGATTTGTGGATGAGAACTGCATCACTCAGAGATATTTGTGCTCTACTCCTCTGTCTTGTTGGAGTGTTGTTGGTCCTGAGGAGGATAGGGCAGTCAGTCACCTGTCTTTATTAATCTAGGCTCGAATATAACACTCCCTCCTGCCCCAATGTAGACCTTGAATTAGACACAATTCTGTTCCCTCTTGAGGCCCAAAGGCGCTATACTCTAGTTCCTTATGCCATGGGCTTGATAGTCACTTTGCCTGGAGAAGCCTCATTCACCACAGCAGTTCATAGGCTGCACATCAAACATTCCATTCCTTCACAGTTCAAACAAGGGATTGAAGTGCTGCCAGTGGGCTGAAGAGTTGAAAAATAAATCCTAAACTTGATGCAGCTCTTTAATGAGGGTAATGTGTGACACCAATTCTTCCTGTGGTTTCAGATCCATTATACAGATATTTTCAGTCTTGAGTACCCTTTTCCAGTTTTCAAATATGACTTATTCCCTTTCAGATATCCTGGATCTTACTTGATAGCTATCTTCCCAAGGTAAACTGCTTCATCAAAATAGATCCTAAACCAATTCGCCTAGTTTAGTGAACACGTGTGCTTTGGATGGCTTTTTGTTGGTTTGGGTAGTTAAATCCCTTCCCTGTAAAACACTCTTAGAAAACCTTGTCGCTACTATTAAGAAAGCTTTATTCATTTGGATTATTTAGAATTTTTCTTATTTTTTAGGTTCCCAGTTCTGCTTTCAGTTCTCTATTCTGAACTTCCTAATGTATACCAGAAAGAAAAGGTCTTGAGAGAGAAAAAAGAACAGTTCTTCCATGTTCAGTACTGAAAGCTCTATTTTCCCACTCCCAAAACCTGCCCGACTACAGTTTTCACTAAAGTATTTTTTTTATTGTGGCAAAGCAATATGTAAAGTTGGCCATTTCTAGGTGACAGGGCTGCTCCATTATGCGCGTTGGCATTGTTGTGCAGCCATCACACCATCCACCTCCAGAACTTTTATTTTCCCCAGCTGAAAACTCTGTGCCCATTAAACACTAACATTCCCCCCGACTTTTAATAGCAAGAAGGGCTTTCTGTCTCAGCAGAGAACAATGAGCTCATTTCAGTGAATTCCACAGCTACGGTCTACTAGAACAAGTGAGGGCAAGAGAGCCACCAACCTGCTTTGTGTGCCAAAATCTTTGACTGACTACTGTTTGAATTATATTCAAACCTGCTGAGATTTTGTTTTGTTAAAACTTGGAAACATCTGCTCTGAGTCTAGGTCCTTGCTCAGTTGAGCTCGTCATTGTTTTTGAAACTCTGACTCAGCAGAGCTCCCGCTAACTCTGTGAAGAGGGGCGCAGCCATCTGTAACAAACCACACACCCAGCGGGCGCTCCATCTCTTGGCGGCTGGGGCTTCCGCATGCTCAGGAGCTTCTCCAGAGCTGCACACAGGGCTGCATTTGACAACACATGTGCAGCAGGCATAGTTCAGAAGTGACACTTAGATACCAGATCACCATGATCTGGCTTCAGGCTGGCTCTTGACTGAAAATAGCCAAACCAAAGAAAGGTTAGACTGTGATAAAGAACATGAACCAGAGGAAGCTAAAATATGTGACATGGCCAAAACATTCACGAGTCAGAAGATCCACTGCTTATACATGGCCAAAATTCTTCCCATCATGCCCATAGGACTTTTGACCAAGAAAGATGGGTTGGCTGACACTGCATTCACGGTCTCAATATCTTTTGTTTGCATTTCTTGGTCACTCTGTAGCTTTTGATAGGCCTGGGTGTGGAATGCTGTCAGTATGATTGGCTCACAACAAATTAAATGAGTTATTGTGTAGTTTTTCCCAGAGGAAAAATAATTCATAATTCCCAGAGCTGCATGACTGGTGCATCTCAGCTGTGATATCAGAAGAACCGTGAGAGGTCTCAGGGCGTCCTTTCTAGAACCTCATTCAAGGGAAACTCCCCTTCTCTGGGTCGGTGGCCTGCCTGGAGACAGTAACTTTGATATGGAACCGGAGTGCTACTCCTGAGAGATTCAGGGCCGTTACTGGAAGAGTCTCATCTTCTTTCTCCATCTCATCACCCTGTATAGCTGTTATGTGTATCTAAGTTAATTTCATTTTGAAGATCTCATGGCATGACCTTTGCCCCCACCCATGTTAAGTGAAAACACCTAGTATGTCTTATATCAAGCCAGAGACCCCCACTCAGACAGGAAGAACACAGTATTATTCCAGATTTGTAGCTTCTATGTTAGCCCATTTTCATGATCTATGTTTTGTCCCCTACCACTCTTCCCACTCAGACTGTTCTTTAGACAATAAAGTTTCAATATAAAGGTGATGACAGAGGTAAAATTAAATCTAAGGAATTTAAAAGGATAAAATGCTCATTATTTTATGGCAAATAATTATGTTTGAATATTGTACAGGCTTTATTTTTATTTTAGTTAATACTTAGAGACTCAATGTGTCAATTACAAATAAATAAATTTGCTTTTAACGTACAATTCCTTGGAAATTCTACCTTCTTTCTACTGTGAACAAAGGTAAGTTGGGACTACCATGTCTACGTTATAGTCCATAAAAGGAAGGGAGGTGCAAAGTAGTAATTATATAGAAATAGTGGATCTTTGACAAGCACACAAAAATAGCACAGATTAACACAAATAAGTAGACACCAGGTCTCCTAACACTCGTTGTCTCCCTTTAACATACAACTGAGAGTTACTGTCACCATGGATCATTATTAGTCTGTCTGACATTTATAGGTTTAATATGTCAAACATCTCACAATAGAGAAGACTTCAAAGAAAACTTTATAAAAGGTTCAGAAATGCAGCAGCTGGAAACTTCCTTTCTGTTCTAAACAAATAAGTAATAATGTTGGAGTTTGCTTTTTCTTTTTATTTTTCATATTCCTTAGATAGTAACTGACTGTATGTTTTCTTGAAGAATAGCTGATTTACAGTCTTGTTAATTACAGGTGTACAGCAAAGTAATTCAGATTTTTTGTTAAAAATTTTTTTCTATTATAGTTTATTACAAGACATTGAATACAGTTTTCCATGCCATACAGTGGATCTTTATCTATTTTATGTATGTATAATAGCATGTGTGTCTGTTAATCCCATTGCTGTTGTTTAGTCGCCAAGTTGCGTTCGACTCTCTCTGACCCCATGAACTGCTTCCGATTGCTTCAGTTTCAACATCAGTCCTTCCAATGAATATTCAAGGTTGATTTCCTTTAGGATTGACTGGTTTGATCTCCTTGCTATCCAGGGGACTCTCAAGAGTCTTCTCCAGCACTGCACTTCAAAAGCATCAATTCTTCAGTCCTCAGCCTTCTTTATGGTCCAATTCTTATGTCCATATATGACTACTAGAAAAACCATAGCTTTGACTGTATGGACCTTTGTTGGCAAAGTGATGTCTCTGCTTTTCAGTACACTGTCCAGGTTGGTCATAGCTTTCTTCTAAGAAGCAAATGTCTTTTAATTTCATGGCTGCAGTCATCAACCGCAGAATTTTGGAGTCCAAGAAAATAAAATCTGACACTGTTTCCACTTTGTCCCCATCTATTTGCCATGAAGTGATGGGACCAGATGCCATGATCTTAGTTTTTTGAATGTTGAGTTTTAAGCTAGCTTTTTCGCTGTCCTTTTTCACCTTCATCTAGAGACTCTGTAGTTCCTCTTTGCTTTCTATCATCTGCATACCTGAAATTATTGATATCTCCTGTCAATCTTGATTCCAGTTGTGATTCCTCTAGCCTAGCATGATGTACTCTGCATATAAGTTAAATAAGCAGGGTGACAATGTATAACCTTAAGTTACTCTTTTCCCAATTTTGAACCAGTCCATTGTTCCATGTATAATACTAACTGTTGCTTCTTGTCCTGCATACAGGTTTCTCAGAAGGTAGGTAAAATACTTGGGTATTCCCATCTCTCTAAGATTTTTCCACAGTATGTTATGATCGAGATAGTCAAAGGCTTTAGCATGGTCAGCGAAGCAGAAGTAGATGAGATTTTTGGAATCCCCTTGCTTTTCTGTGATCCAGCAGATATTGGAAATTTGGTCTCTGGTTCCTCTGCCTTTTCTAAATCTAGCTTGTACATCTGGAAGTTCTTTTTTCACATACTGTTGAAGCCTAGCTTGAAGAGTTTTGAGCTTTATCTTGCCAGCATGTGAAATGAGTACAATTGTACGGTAGTTTGAACATTCTTTGGCATTGCCCTTCTTTGGGATTGGAATGAAAATCGATCTTTTCCAGTCCTGTGGCCTCTGCTGAATTTTACAGATTTGCTGGCATATTGAGTGCAGCACTTTAACAGCATCATCTTGAAGAATTTGAAATGCTCAGCTAGAATTCTATCACCTCCACTAGCTTTGTTTGTAGTAATGCTTCGTAAGGCCGACTTGACTTCATACTCCAAGTGAGTGACCACACCATCATGATTATCCAGGTCATTAACTGTCATTTTTGTACAGTTCTGTGTATTTTTGCCACTTCTTCTTAATCTCTTCTTCTGTTAAGTCCTTGCTGTTTCAGTCCTTGATTGTGCCCATTTTTGTATGAAATGTTCCCTTGGTATCTCTAATCTCCCATTCTAGTATTTTCCTCTGTTTCTTTGCATTGATCACCTCAGGCTTTCTTAGCTCTCCTTGCTATTCTTTGGAACTCTGCATTCAGTTGGGTGTATCTTTTGCTTTCTCCTTTGCCTTTAGCTTCTCTTCTTTTCTCAGCTATTTGTAAGGCCTCCTCAGACAACCACTTTATCTTCTTGCATTTCTTATTTTTTGAGGATGGTTTTGGTCACCACCTCCTGTACAGTGTTACAAAGCTCTGTCCATAGTTCTTCAGGCATTCTGTCTACCAGATCTAATTTGATCTCTGGTTCCTCTTTTTCTAAATTCAGCTTGTACATCTGGAAGTTCTTGGGTCATGAACTGCTATAGCCTAGCTAGAAGGATTTTGAGCATAATCTGCTAACATGTGAAATGAGTGCAAGTGTATGATTATTTGAACATTGCTTGGCATTGCCTTTCTTTGGGATTGGAATGAAACTCCTAATTTATCCTATGCCCTGCTCCCACTTTTCCCTTTGGTGACCATAAGTTTGTTTTCTTTGTTTGTGAGTCTGTTTTGTAAATGAATTCCTTTGCATATATTTTAGATTCTACATATAACTGATATCATTATAATGTCTTTGACTTCACTTACGATATTCTCTAAGTCCATTCATGTTGTTGCAAATGGCAATATTTCTTTTCTATGGCTGAGTTATATTCCTTCCTGTGTGTGTGTGTAGTAGTTGTTGTTTAGTAGCTAAGTACTGTCCAACTCTTTGTGACCCCCATGGACTGTAGCCCACCAGGCTCCTCTGTCCATGGGATTTCTCAGACAAGAATATTGGCATGGGTTGCCGTGTCACATTATTATCCATTCACCTGTTGATGGACACTTTCGTTGTTTATCATGCTTATATGAACATTGGAGTGCATGTATTTTTTTGAGTTAGAGATTTTGTCTTTTCACAATATATGCCCAGGAGTGGGATTGCTGGATCCTATGGTAGCTCTGTTTGTAGTTTTTTGAGGAACCTCCATACTGTTCTTCATATTGGCCGTACCAATTTACATTCCCATCAGTCTTATCTTTTCTATTTGCTTAAGGTCCCATCAGAACCTTAAGTTTTTCCAAGAGCCAACATTGTCTGACCTTCCTTTGTACCCATTGTTTTAGGGTATCCTTGAAGAATAAGGGGTAAGACAAGGGTAAGTACTAATTCCCCATGTGGTTAAATTTCAGAATAAGAGGGACCACCTAGTTAGCCTTGTTATACAAAAAGAAGTCAAGGTCACCAAAGGTCATGAAGGATATTGATTTTTCTCATATCTGAAAACCACGGAGATAGGAAAGAGAATGAAGCATCTGCCACATAAATCCTGCTTTTGTCCCACATCCCAGTGTTTGTTGTTCTGGTACTTGTTAATGGAACTGGGTGTATTTGTTACTGTGCCTGCTCTTCATCTATTTTTATGTAAGTGTTCTAAAGTATATTTTTCAGAATCCCTAGGCTTTTCAGAGAATCATTATCATCTACCTACATGAGCACCATTCTTGCTTCTATAATATAAATTCTCTACCTTAGATGTGAATAGTGGTCTTTGGGTAGCCAAAATAGCTCAGATGGGAGAGTCAGACCAAAGAAACAAGTCTTTTTCTTCAAGGGGTTAATGTTACTGAGATTTTGGTTAATCCTGTAAAGCATGTTCAGAGTTAATTCCACAAGAAAGTGTCATTCTCAGTTTTTTATCACTTGATTTATTGCTACCAAAATAATACCTATTATCCTCTTCAGTAAATACAGAGGATTGTTGTTCTTTTCTGTTTTTGTCTTTTAACTTTTCAAAATTTATGTTAGAGTACTATTGATTTACAGTGTTGTTAGTTTCAGGTACACAGCAATGATTCACGTATAAATATCCATCCCAAATCCATCTCATTCTTTTTCAGATTCTTTTCCCATATAGATTATTAGAGTATTCAGTATATTTCCCTGTGCTATACAGTAGGCCCTTGTTGATTATCTAAATGCCTAATTTACCCTTCTCCCACCCTTTGGAAACCATAAGTCTGTTTTGCAAATAAGCTCATTTGTATCATTTTTAGATTCCACATATAAGTGATGTTGTGTGATATTTGTCTTCCTCTGACTTATTTCACTTAGTATGATAATCTCTCATGCACTGCTTCAAATGGCATTATTTTACTCACTTTTTATGACTAATATTCCATTGTATATAAGTACCACATCTTTCCCATTCCTCTTGTGATGGACATTTATATCACTTCCGTGTTTAGCTATTGTAAATAGTGCTGCAGTGAACATTAGGGTGCATGTATCTTTTCAAGTTATGGTTTTCTCTGAATATATGCCCAGGAGTGGGGCGGCTAGATCATAGGATAGTTCTATTTTTCATTTTTTAAGGACTCTCCATACTGTTCTCCATGGTGGCTGTACCAATTTACATTTCTACCAACAGTGCAGGTTGCTTTCCTTTTCTCCATACCCTTTCCAGGATTTATTGTTTGTAGACTTTTTTAAAGCAATTTGTTGGAATATAGTTTATTTACAGTGTTGTGCTAGTTTCAGGTATACAGCAAAGTGAATCAGTTGTATACAGGCCATTATAGAGTATTGAGTGGAGTTCCCTGTGCTCTACAGTAGGCTCTGAGTTGCCTATTTTATATGCTGTAGTGTATATAAGTCAGTCCCGGTCTCCCAGTTTATCCCTCCCCTACTTTATCCCCTAGTAACCATACAGACCATAACCTAGTTTTCTACATCTGTGATTCTACTTCTGTTTTGTAAAGAAGTTCCATTGGAACTTACATTGGAATATTACTCAGTCATTAAAAAATCACAAAATATTGATATTTGCAGCAACATGAATAGATCCAGAGACTGTCATACTGAGTGAAATAAGTCAGACACAGACAAATGTTATATAATATTACTTATATGTAAATAGCCTAAAAAATATTTTTATAGACTTTTTAATAATGGCCATTCTGACTGGTGTGATGTTTTTGTCTTTGGATATAGCGTATCTTTTTGTCAACAGCTGTTCAGTAGTTACTTGTGATTTTGATGTTTTTGTGAGAAGAGGTAAGCTCAAGTCCTACTCTGCTCTCTTGTCCATTCCAGAAATAGCCTTTTGTTTAAATTTTACTTTTCTAATTTCCATATGCTAAGGCTTCACATTTGATAGGGAACCTGCAAAAGTGTGTACTTTTGTCGTGTACCCAAGAAAGGTGGTTTTATTACTCCAGAGTGGCCTAAGTACATTTCACTGGGTACTTGAATTCAAATTTGTTTCTCTTGATTAATGAATATCACTTCACTCCCTTCTAGGTGATATTTCCTAAAATGCATAGCCTCACTGCTAATGGACAATATACTTAGTAGTGTCCCTTCCAAATCAAAACTATGATTGTGTGCAAAACACCTTTCTGACAGTAACATTTATGGAGTGCTTACCATGTGCCTGTTTTGTATCCTACTGAATCTTCAAATAATTCCAAGCTATTATCTCCATATTGCACATGAGGAAAGTAGAAAATAGGATGAATAACCTGCTAGGGTCACCAAGCTCGTAAATACCAGTCCACAAGTCTAACCCCAATCCATCTCCTTCTGAGGTCCAAGTTCAAGACATTCGCCTTCTTGATACGGAGTATAGTCAGGGGGCTCACGTCCATTTCTGTTTGTGTCTTCCAGGAGATACAATATTCATTATTCTGAGGAAGCAGAAGCTGATCTTCCTACACTGGTACCACCACATCACTGTGCTTCTGTACTCCTGGTACTCCTACAAGGACATGGTTGCTGGGGGTGGTTGGTTTATGACTATGAACTTCAGCGTGCACTCTGTGATGTACTCTTACTACGCCTTGCGAGCAGCGGGGTTCCGCGTCTCCCGGAAGTTCGCCATGTTCATCACCTTGTCCCAGATCATTCAGATGCTGATAGGCTGTGTCATTAATTACCTGGTCTTCCAGTGGATGCAGCATGACCAGTGCTACTCTCACTTTCAGAACATCTTCTGGTCTCGCTCATGTACCTCAGCTACTTCGTGCTCTTCTGCCACTTCTTCTTTGAGGCCTACATCGGCAGCAAGATGAGGAAAGCAACGAAGGCTGACTAGTGTCGGAACTGAGGAGGAAGCCGTAGCTCAGGGTCATCAAGAAAAAAACAGACAAAAGAAAATGGCACAAGGAATCACATATGGTGCAGCTAAAACAAAACAAGACATATGAGCAAACACACAACCCAAGGCAGCTTAGGGAAAATTAGGTTGACTTAACCCAGTAAGTTAGTGATCCTTTTGGGTGAGGACTCACTAAGTACACCTCCATCTCAAAGGACTGCTGCTGGAAGACCCCATTCCCTCTTGATCTGTCAACTCTAGGACAAATGAGAACAAAGTGGGCCAGAGGCAGAGAGAAGGCAGACAAGCTATTAACAGTATATGGGAAAAAATGAATTTACTGTTATATTTCTCTAAGGATCAAAGAAGTTTACTTAAAAACCATGTGAGCACATGCATACAATCCTTTCTAATCTTTTTTCACACTGAACTGGAGCCAACAGAAAAGGTAAAAATGGAAGCAACACAGGGTGTATATCTAGAGTAACGCTTTTGCAAAATTGAAAGTACTTTTTCAGAAAGGTTATGGGTTGTAGCCCCGTGAGAAAAGATGTCTTACTCACCTCCTGAAAAACAGATGATAAACTGTATTTCAACTAAGAGAAAGACTCGTTCCCCTTCATAGCATAGCCTCAGTCTAGTGAGTTCACCATAACAAAACGGGGCGCAGTATTTTCCCAGGGTTCTCCCTGGAAGGAAGGAAAGAGTGCAGCCCAACTCCTGAAAGGGCAGCTCCAATCTCAGTATTTCTGATAGTTTTATTTCTAGCCCTAAATGGGGTAGGACACAGCATCCTTTGTTCAGTTGCCTTGGGCTTTCAAACAGAAGAATGAATATAGAATAGAAAACAGACAACTCAACCAAATTATGTGAAAAATAGACTCTCTTACCTGTAAAAAGTTGCAGCCCTACACCGAAGTTTTTGAGCTGGGAAAGAGGAATGAGCCGAAGATCAGTTTAAGAGAATAAGTACTCCCCTCCATAGTTACTCCACACATAACTTTCCAAATGAAACCCTGTGGTACAGTCCATATTTTCTATATTTTTGTGAATTTCACAAAGCAACCCACAGGGCTCTCCTTGATCTTGGGTGAACACTGTGTTTCTGCATCATCTGCCTTTGCTCCCTAAAGCAATGCAGAGGTGTTTAAAGTGCCCTCTGCTGGTCAAGCGGAGATACTTTGACAAACACACTTCATGGCAAGTTGAGCTGAACAGTTGACACACAAACGGCCCCCTTCGAGACTTATTCTCTAAATTTTAAATGATATAAAATACTCACCATATTTTTGGCCAAATCAGAAGACATTCTTCCTACTTTGAGTCAGCTTCAGAAATTTTTGAAAAGGGACTTACGCTCTGGAATTCAAAAATCAACTTATTAAGAGCCATATTCTTTAAAAAAAAAAAAAAGCTAGATACTATAATATCTGTAATATTTCAGTCCTTTACAAGCCAAATAAATGTGTAAACATTCCTGTATTTCAAAGAAGCAATTATGTCAAGTTGTTCAATGTGATAATAGTAGTATTCTAATTGGTTATATAGCTTAATGATTAGACAAACTAGATAAAAATTAGGGGCTACTACACTGCATAGATTAGACATGCATAACCACACACATATACACACAGATGTGAAGTCCACCAAACTTTAAAGCCCAAATAAATAGAAACATGTTTTCTGGCTAGCAGAAAAAGAAGCTGTTTAGCTTTCTTGCTTTGAGTGTGTACAGAAAAGGGATTTTTCAAATTATTTTTATATTATTTTAGCTTTAATTGTGCTGTCATTCATGAAACAGAGCTGCTCTGCTTCTCTGTCAGAGATGACAAGGGCTTTCTCAGCATCTCGTCTATGTGTGGAATTGAAAAGAATAAAGTTTTATTCCATTCTGTGTGAATGGTCTGAACCATGAACAAAGAATCCGTGCGAACCAAGTCATGACTGATGGGATGGAGGGTGGGTTGTATGCAGGGAAAGGAAGCTGTTATGTCTGTGTTAAATTATTGTGAACAATCTATGACGTCTTGACATTGGTTCATAGATGCATTGATCGAAGAATGTATTAATTAGGGCAAAAACTGACATGGACTGAAAAGACAAGTCCTGCTATAACAACTAATAGATTATTAGGATGCAAACAATGTTATTTTGAGCTTTGAAAATACATGATACTGTGCAATAAGCTTTTATTTTCTTATAACAGAAAATAAGCAGAATAATGAGGAAAAGGCCAAATAACAGTTGACTTGAATTTAACTGAAGGACAGTTAGAGCTTATTTGGTTAATTTAATTTAATGATTTAATCCATTGATTTATCAGTGATCCTTTAATGCAGGTTAGAATAAGGAAATAATCATAGACCTTAAACAGACTGATGCTTCCAAAGCACTTTCATCTAGGTACAGGTTCATACTTGTGTCTACTTATGAGATAATTTAGAAATTTTGCTTACGGGTTGAATGTCTAATAAATAGTTTTTAAATTAGCTAAATATATCTACAGGCATTTCCGACGTTTATCATGAGAGGGGGGGAAAAATCACACCTTTAAAAAATTGAAATTCTGGTATTACAGGTTCAATACACTGTTTTTAACATCTCAGCTTAAGTGATTAATTCTATTAATATATGAGGCTGGACCACTACCCCATGGCAAATCTGAAGCCTGAGAATTGACTGCCACATAGATAATCCTGCTGTCACTTAACATTCCAGAAAAACTTGGGCAGGCAGGCTTATATAGCTGCCCCACTATGCTGCAATAGATTTTCTTTCTCTTGAAGATTTTCCACTGCACTTCAATTCCAGTATCGTGAAAACATTCCTGGATTGAAAAAGTTTTTAAACCAAATCTTCATTTCAGACATAAGTACATGCAATTTGATACACAAGGTCTGAGCATCAACCCAAGTCTATGAGTTTTCAGTGAAAAACATTCTACTGAGAAATGAGAAATGGTCTATTCACAGATCAGCGGTTTTATCTGGACCTTCTAATTTTGCTCATGAAAACAGAGCCACTACTATATTCAAAAATCATGTATTGAGATGATTATTCCAGTTAATTTACTCCCATCTGTTCCCTTCTCCAGGGGATCTTCCCAACCCAGGAATCAAACCCACATCTCCCATATTTCAGGCAGATTCTTTACCATCTGAGCCACCGGGGAAAACCTTCTAATCATATGCTGCTATGAACATGAGGGGACAGGGACAAATACATTCATATACATTGCTGATGGGGAAAGAAAAAATTATATCCCCTGTTATTTCTATTAATGTGGCTCTGAGTCTGGAACTTTACTGAGTGGGGTTTTCGCAGAACAGGATGGAAGAACACTTCTAGGAAAGAGACTCACAGAAAAAAAAATTTTAAGTCAGCTGTGGTATCATTATCATAAGATAAAACCTGTCACATTAAGAGCAACAAAGCACCTGGAGTAAACTACACTGGAGTAGAATATTCCAAAAGTCTGGTCTGGTTCCAGACTGCTGGGTTACCAGGGAGAAATAAGCTCAGGTTGCTGTCTATTATGAGAGAATAGCCTTTCTTCAGACACAACTAAGCTCCAGCACACTTTTTCCCCCTAGTTTGGTTAATGAATCTTCAACACAGTTGTTGGGTTGGTCATGTGCTGACTCAAGAGGGCTGTTAGGAGAGTGGAGATGGTCAAACAGACCACCTCCCTGAGTTCAGTGCTTTGAGCTGTGTGTGAATGGTCTGGTCTGTGCCTGTCTCTTAGACACTTCTTTCCCCGGAAAATGTGTCCATCCTGAAAGTTACAATTGTGTGAGAGCTTTATGATGAAAGTCTAGTGGTCCGATCTTTTTGTTTTCAATAATAAATATTTTGCTATCAATTCAGGATGGTAGTAGAGCATATTTTCGTGCTGTGAGTCATTGTCTCCTGTGACTTAACTTGTCATTCTGTCCCTTTTCTGTCTGTATACAGGAACCAATTCTTTGTGCCTCAGACCCATCACCAACCAAAAGAGATTTTGATAAGAATGCACCACAGGGTTTGGCCTCTGTTGCATACACATTACAGTGATACAGCAATGACACTCTATTTTGTGCTGACAATCAGGATGAAGTGTTAGGTCCCAGTCTTGCAGTTGAACCAACAGCCTCTGTATGCTGGTACCCAATACTTAAGCAAAAAATAATCATTGTAGTGGTAGCATTTTCTTGAATACCAGTTGTAACATGCCAGTTATAAACATCTTTAAGCCATATGGCAAAACCCATAGCTAAAGAGACCAGTTAGGTACCCCTGTGCAGAGCATCAAAGACTATTCACAGGCCTGTTGAATCACCAAGTTACTTGCTTCATCCTCAGATACTCTGAAAATGCAGGGCTCACAGAGAGGGAAAAATAAGCCCCAGGTCTCCCTTCCTGCTGAATTATACTTAAAAAAAAAAAAAAAAAAAAGTGAAACAAGTTATTCTAGCACTAAAGAAATAGACAGTGGGAACACATCTGTGGCGGAGTTCAGAGGGGCTGGGCAAATCTCAAGAATGGCAGTTTAATTTCACGTTGGGCAAGTAAAGGTCTTCACATCAGATACACTTCACAGAAATCCAAGCATGAAACTACATTGTAGTAAACAGCTCCTGAAGCAACTGGTTAAAGAAACTGGTTGCATAAATCACAGTCAGGCCATTTTCTCAACATATTCAAGCCAGGATTTCAAGGTCCCGACTCATGCTGGTGTTGAACACTGTCCTCCTCTCAATGCTTGGTGTCTCTGGAGACTTTTCCCCAGAAGACAGGACCCTAGAATGCTCCAGAAGTAGCCTCATAGTGCTGCCCAAGCCTGTCAATTCAAACAGGTCTGCTCTCTGGGCATGTTCAGGCAGGAGCTTGCTTACTGCTACCTGGAAAACCACTGGAAGATTCTACTTCTTAGAGGACCCAGTGCCTCTATTCAACTAAAAGCCCACCCATATAATCCTCACAGAGCAAATCACAGCAATGTTGGAATTGTTATTTGCAAGTGCTGATTTCACGACATTAAAAGAAATATTTTTTTCTGGTATAGTAAAAATAAAATCATAACTTTTGATTTAAAACCAAACTGTTTCCGGTTTCTTTTCTTTCTTCTTCTGAGCAGTGCAAAGGAGGCATCCATAAAGGCTACTTAGAAATCTCAGAAAGGCCTTCCAGTGTGCTCGTGGAACACGGGAGAGTCACTGAGGCTCCCCAGTTCTCAAGCAAAGCCCAGGAATGATGTGGGTAGAAGATACTTCTGATCAAAACCCAACAGGTGTCCAGCCCTCCCACAGTGTTTCAAGGGTGAAACACAACACATTATCCAGACCTGACATGTCAGGGCAGTCCTCATGGGGCAGGTAGTCTAAGCTGGACCCCTGTTTAACAGGTTGAGAAAAATATGTTCGTTAGATCAAATGTCACCGAAGCAGAAGGAACAAGATGTGAACATAATCTCCTGAAAGAAGTGTAAGTGAGTGAAATTCCAAAGCTCAGCCCTGCACTAGGAAGCACGGTGCCATGTCACCGGAGTTCCAGGACAAAACGTGTTGGAAACAGGAAACGTAGCACCTACCTCCCATCGCTTACACTCCCATGACTAGCAAGGGGAGCACAACCATCTGCTCCCCGCTCCTACAATTTGGCGTCAACTCCTAATGTTTTTGTATGATCTGTTGTATATGTTTCAGGCTACACGTTTGTGTTTTTCTCTACAATGTGTACAATAGCAAAGTGCTTAAAGTATTTATATTTAAAACCAAGAACCTGTTACTTGTGAAAGTTCTCTATAGCTAAATTGCTATGAACATGCCTCTCTTTTCACATCATCTCAGAATAAGACAAAACTTCCCATTTGTAACTCATTTAATGTATGTTCTTAGGTCAAAATGGGTGGATGGGAAGGGGGAGGAGACCTATACTGAACAGAAAGTCATTTTTATTAACTTGGCAACAATAACAAAAATGTGTGTGTAAAGGAAAAGCAGAAGCAAACCTTAGAGGTGTTTCTCTTTTCCATAGCAGTCGCAGAACCCCAGTACAAATGATTGTGCCATCAGGTAGCTTCTGACAGAAACACAATCTCGTATAATAGTATACAAGCTTCAGAAATGAATATGGCGCACATGAAAACATATGAGAATTTTATATCACTAGCTGGCAAAAACGCTGTATTTATGACACTTCAAGACCAAGAATATGCTATAGCAGGCTTCCTAGGGATGGAAAAATACAAATAGGGTCAGAATACAGTATTTCAGCAACATGACCACTCTTGGTTGTTCCTGCAACATGAATGAAATTAATTGGACCCATAATAAGGTATCATGGTTAAATGCATGGTCAACACACAGTAATTAAAAGGGCTCCCCACCGGTTGGTCTGTTGCTGATGAATCTCCAGGTCTCATAGATCTGGGGCAAGGTTTCATTTATTGCCAAACACGTGTCCTGAGACTAAACAGGGAGGTCTTGCTCAGTGCACCGGTGACCACAGGGGTTTCCATTGTGTAGGGAGAGGTGGTCTGCACCAAGTGACCCCAGCGCTCACAAAACTATACACTCGGACATACACAGACTCATACTTATGCTCTCCCCTTTAGCCTGTGATATCTGCACCCTCATGTCACCATAAAGGGCTCCAGGCAAGATTAGAAGCTCTGGATTAGATCAGATGAAATTCACCAACCCCGTTCGCTCTGTAACCTTTGACATTTCCTTCTGCTTTTCATTCTTTACCTGTGTAATAGTTGAAGAATGTAACCATTAGTATTCCACCTTACTTATACATGGCTCCTCTGTCCATGGGCTTCTCCAGGCAAGAATACCAGTGTCAGTTGCCATTCCCTCCCCAAGAGGATCTTCCCGACCCAGGGATCGAACCCAGGTCTCCTGCACTGCAGGCAAATTATTTACCATGAGCCACCAGGGGAAACATGCATTATAGAAGACGTATTTATATGGAAAAGATAACATACATAGGCTCTCAGAAAACAACACAGCATCCTCAGGGTTAAACCCGTGGCGTGGCCCCTCCTGACACAACCCCTGCCATCTCACTACTGGATTCTGCAATCTTTGGTATTTTCAGCCCCCCAGGGTGAAAGCCCTGTGCTTCAGGCTGGGGTTTCATACACAGCTTCCTTTTCTATAGACTACACTAATTCCTTTCATAATAGAGGGAAAAACTGGCCCCCTGGGTGTTGCTCTGCTGCGTTTTATTTATGAAAACTGTACTAGGTGTTTCTTCAGGCAGCTAATCTCTACAAAGAGAAGGCAAACAGGTTTGCAATGTTTGCATCTCATCTGGCTTGTAACTCTGTGTGAGTTACTATAAAACACCAGTCCATTTTTGCAAAACGAGCACTTTGTCTCCTAATCAGAAGCAGTGCTTATTTCAACTTGGTTTTAGAATAATCAAATCTAGACAACATAAATCTACTGAGCTTCTAAACTGACTTAGGCGGCCAAGGCAACTCATCTGTTTATTTTCACCTAAGCCAAATTTTCCCCGACCCACTGGCCTGTAGAGGCCAATTGTTTGCTGGTTCATAGCTCCCACTGATGCAGGGCCTCTGACTTCCTGCCAAGTCCCTTGCATCTGATTCTAGAAATCGCCGAGGGGAGTCTCACAGCCTCTGTCAGGCATTCCTGCTATGTGGCCACTCCCACCCCACCCCCTGCCTTTCACAGCTGCCCAGCTGCTATCGCCTCTGTCCACGGCGGGGCCCTGCAACCTCTCGGCCTGGCCAGGTGGAGCGGTTCTCAGAAGGCCTCCACTGCCCCTCCGAGAGACAGGGCACCCTCTGGTCTGCAGTGAGACAAGATGCCTCTTTCCCTTGGTTAGATATGCTTTGTGAGCAAAACCACCCCCTTCTCTACCTAACAGCCAGACATGCATCCAGGAGCTGAAGAGTGGATTTGAGAAACGGCCACTGCACTGAATCAAAATGTCTATTTTCTCTCCTGCCAGGGGCAAAGCTGGCCCTTGGATTGAGCTAATTGGATCTCCTTTTACCTGGAGAAGTATTATCCCCAGAAGGCCCTCAGCCCCACTATAAATGGACTCCTATGGCGACCACCTCTGCTCCCTAGACTTGCCCTGACATCTCTGAGTCTAGCAGAGGACACAGGTGGAGTTCCTTTTCTAGAAGCCTCCCAGGTCTCCTCCAGGCTCCCCATTATCTGTCCCCATTACAGGTCCGGGCATCTCTGAGATGCACTTAAATTCAGCCCAGGCACCGTGCCAAGTTTGTAAAAATGAAATGCTAAGCACACTGACCAAGGGAACATTTCATGCAAAGATGAGCACAATAGAGGACAGAAAGGGTATGGACCTAACAGAAGCAGAAAGACATTAAGAAGAGGTGGCAAGAATGCACAGAAGAACTGTATGAAAAAGGTCTTAATAACCTGGATAACCATGATGGTGTGATCACTCACCTAGAGCCAGACATCCTGGAGTGTGAAGTTAAGTGGAACTTAGGAAGCATTACTACAAACAAAGCTAGTGTGGGTGATGGAATTCCAGCTGAGCTATTTCAAATCCTAAAAGATGATGCTGTTAAAGTGCTGCACTCAATATGCCAGCAAATCTGTAAAATTCAGCAGAGGCCACAGGATTGGAAAAGATCGATTTTCATTCCAATCCCAAAGAAGGGCAATGCCAAAGAATGTTAAATCTACCCCACAATTGTGCTCATCTCATGTGCTAGCAAGGTAATGCTCAAAATCCTTCAAGCTAGACTTCAATAGTACATGAACAGAGAACTTCCAGACATACAAGCTAGATTTAGAAAACCCAGAGATTAAATTTCCTACATCATAGAAAAAGCAAGGGAATTCCAGGAAAAAAATCGACTTTTGCTTCATTATATACACTAAAGCCTTTGACTGTGTGGATCATAACACACTGTGGAAAATTCTTAAAGAGATGGAAATACCAGACCACCTGAGCTGCCTCCTGAGAAACCTGTATGCAGGTCAAGAAGCAATAGTTAGAACTGGACGTGGAACAATGAACTGATTAAACATTAGGAAAGGAGTATGTCAAGGCTGTATATTGTCATCCTGCTTACTTAACTTATATGCAGAGTAAATTATGTGAAATGCAAGGCTGGATCAAGCTCAAGTTGGAATCAAGATTGCTGGGAGAAATATCAATAACCTCAGATATGCAAATGACACCACCCTTTGGCAGAAAGTGAAGAAGAACTAAAGAGCCTCTTGATGAAAGTGAGAGAGGAGAATGAAAAAGGTGGCTTTAAATTCAACATTCAAAAAGCTAAGATCATGGCATCTGGTCCCATCACTTCATGGCAAATAGATGGGGGAAAAATGGAACTAGTGACAGACTTTATTTTCTTGGGCTCCAAAATCTCTGTGGATTGTGATTGTAGCCATGAAATTAAAAGATGCTTGCTCCTTGGAAGAAAGCTATGACAAACCTAGACAACATATTTAAAAGCAGAGACATTACTTTGCCAACAAAGGTCCATCTAGTCAAAGCCATGGTTTTTCCAGTAATCATGTATGGATGTGAGAGTTGGACTGTGAAGAAGGCTGAGCACTGAAGGATTGATGCTTTAGAACTGTGGTACTACAGAAGTGTCTTGAGAGTCCCTTGGACTGCAAGGAGATCAAACCAGGCAATCCTAAAGGAAATCAACCTTGAATAATCATTGGAAGGACTGATGCTGAAGCTGAAACTCTAATACTTTGGCCACCTGATGAAAAGAGGCGACTCACTGGAAAAGGTTCTGGTGCTGGGAAAGATTGAAGGCAAGGAGAAGAAGGGGGGAGACAGAGGATTAGATGGTTGAATGACATCACCAATTCAATGGACATGAGTTCTGAGCAAACTCTGGGAGAAAGACAGGGAAGCCTGGCGTGCTGCAGTCCATGGGGTCGCAAACAGTCAGACACAACTGAGTAACTGAACTGAACTGAGCTACTGAACAATGAAAACATACTTAAGCAAGTCCTTTCCTTTCTAGTGAAAATCACCTTTGAATTAAACAGGCAAACTGCAGAAAGTCATGACAATTTCTTAGACTTTCTCTCTTTATCCCTGACTTATGGCCTTCTCCTGTGCACATTTCATCTGCCTGGAAAGTAGAGGTTAGGGCACTTGTTGAGTTCTCATATCCCTGCCTGTGCATTCCTACCTTGTGTGGCTAATCACCACGTAAATATATAATTTGTTATTTGTGGACTGTTGAAAAATCTGAATTCAATACATTACAATCTTTACAGCAATGGTTCTCCCACCTCCAGGATCTAATGCCTGATGATCTGAGGAGGAGCTGAGGTAATAATAATAGAATTAAAGTGCACAATAAAGGTAATACTTGAATCATCCTCAAACTATCCCCCCCTCACTCCTGATGCATGGAAAAATTGTGTTCACAAAACCAGTTCTTCGTGCCCAAAAGGTTGGGGACTGCTGCTTTATAGCACAAAGAATTAAGTTCTCCCATCCCCCTGGCAACTCCAGTGCCTTGGAGTTAAATATTTGTTGAACTGAGGGAAAAAAATGTTAGTTGCAGCTGTGGATGTAAACAGAATTTTAGATTTCTGTCTTCTTTCTCCTCTCTGTGCTGTGTGTGTTTGTAAATGTTTGTGTGCTCTGGGAAAGCTCTTGTCCTTTTTCACTGTATACTTACAAATAGGCAGAACTGTGTTTTGAGCCACTGGATTAGTTGCTTATTCCAGTGGGAATTTTTCAAATCTCATGCAATATCATGGTTTGATTAGCAAAAGTTCTTGTCTAGGACTTCAGAAAACAGGCTCTGGCATCAAGTTGCCTAACTCTGTCATCTGCCTGGAGGTAGTTATTTGACTACCCTGTGCCTCAATTTCCTCATCTGTGAAATGGGCGTAAGAATGATACCTAAGTGTTAGTCGCACAGTCATGCACAACTCTTTGCGACCCCATGGACTGCAGTCCACCAGGCTCCTCTGTCCATGAGATTTTCCAGGCTAGGATACTGGAGTGGATTGCCATTTCCTTCTCCAGGGGATCTTCCCAACCCAGGGATCGAACCCAGGTCTCCTGCACTGCAGGCAGATTCTTTACCAAATGAGCTACAAGGGAAGTGTGAATCTCAAATACATCAGAACATAAAGAAACCTATACACTTTCCCAGAATACTGAAGGTTTATAATAAGATTCATTAGCTCCAACTCCATGTTTAGTCAGCTGCTTTTTTTCTGAATTCTTCTGGATTCTGATTTCTTTCTCAGACAAAAGAAAAGGAAAAGTTACTCTCTGCAAGAATGTTTCAGTTTAGTCACATCTCAGAAATAAGCCAGCCCACTAATTTGGGAATATGAGAGAGAGAGAGAGAGAGAGAGACCGTGTGTGTGTGCGCACGCGTGTGTGTGCTGCGCACGTGCGTGCACGTGCGCACGTGAGCGTGTGTGTGTGCACACGTGAGCATGTGTGTGTGTGCACACGTGAGCATGTGTGTGTGTGCACACGTGAGCATGTGTGTGTGTGCACACGTGAGCACGTGCATGTGCATGCACCTTCATGTGTGTGGGAGGTGGCGTGATGAAGGAGTGGAATAATACTATTCTAAGCAACAGCCACTGGGTAGGTTTTCAAATACTTGGTTTCAGTGTCTATGCTACAGTACGTACTCCTGAGCATCTAAGAGAAAGAAGAATTTTCCATCCTTTGCTCACAATCTCTCTTTAAAAGAGACTGTGCTTGATTGTGGGGGAAAGATGCCTTATTATATTATAGTGCATCAGAGCCTACCTTTGGAAATGGAATGGGACGGTATTGGTGAGATCTCTGTGCGGTATGTTTGGTCCATGTTGGTGGTCCTGTCAGCAAATGTTAGTTACAGCAAGTCCCACTCAATCATAGTGATCTGGACTTACACTGGTATACATATAGTGACATTCATCAACCAGAGGGCTACGAAATGTGGATTTTGTTTGTTTATTTGTTTTTTAAGTTCATAGCCTATGTGATTTTATGGGGAAAACCCTTTTCTAAAGGTAAAAATTTCTAGATTCAATGGACAGTCATTCAGATAGGATCATTAGAAAACCATTAAGAAATCAGTGATCTTAAATGACACCTTGGACTAGTTGTGCTTAATGTGTACCTGTAGGACCTTACGTCCAAAAACAGGAACACGTTCTTCTCAAGAGTACATACAATGTTCTTCAGGATGTATGTTAGGCCACAAAACAAGTCTAAACAAATTTAAGAGGACAGAAATTATATCGAGCATTTTTTCTGACTACAGCATTATGAAACTATAGGTATCATTTACAGGAATACAAATGAGAAAAAACACAAACAAGTGGAGACTAAAAAACATGCTACTAAAAAACCCCCAATGTTTCAATGAGGAAATCAGAAAATATCTTGAGACAAATGAAAATAAAACTATCTAAAGTCTATGGGATGTAGCAAAAACTATTCTAAGAGAGTTTATAGAAGCACATGCCTACCTCAAGAAACAAGAAAAGTCTCAAATAAACAACCTGAAAGAAAAAGAACAAACAGAGCCCAATGTCAGTGAAAGAAGGAAATAATAAAGATCAGGAAGGAAATAAATAGAAACCTAAAAAATAGAAAAAAAAAATCAATAAAACCAAGAGCTGTTCCTTGGAAAGATAAAATTTATAAATGTTTAGCCAGATTCACCAAGAAAAAGAGAGAGGACACAAATTAAGAGGACACAAAGTAAGAAATGAAAGAAGAGAAATTATAACCAATATAACAGAGATTAAAAACATGAGAGAATATTATGTATAGCTATAAAGTATAAAGCAATAAACTGGACAACCTAGAAGAAATAGATAAATTTCTAGAGACATACAATCTTCCAGACTGAATCAGGAACAAATAGACAATCTGAAATAGACCAATTAAAAAAACTCCTAGCAAACAAAAATCCAGGACTAGACAGCTTCACAGGGGAATTCTACCAATATAGAATATGTAGAGAGAAGAGTTAATATTATCCTTTTCAAAATATTCTTTAAAAACTGAAGAGGAGGGAACACTTCGAAATTCATTCCACAAAGCCACCATTAATTTGATACTGAAAATAGGCAAAAACAGTACAAAAAATTATAAGCCAATATCTCAGATGAATATAGATATAAAAATCCTCAACAAAATATTAGCAAACTGAATTCAACAATAATAAAAAAAGATCAGACACCATCAAGTAGGATTTATTCTAGGGATGAAAGGATGGTTCAAGATCCATAAATCAATCAATGTGATACACAACATTGACAACAGGAATACAAAAAGTATAAATAATAAATGTTGGTAAGGATGTGGAGAAAAGGGAACCGTGGTAGGACATTGGAGGGAATATAAATTGGTACAGTCACTATGGAAAGCAGCATGGAGGTCCCTCAAAACAATAAAAATAGAGCTATCATGTGACCCAGTAATTTCGGTCCTGGGCATCTCTCTGGAAAAACAGTGAGAACACCAATTTGAAAAGATAGATGCACTTCAGTGCTCATAGCCAAGATATGGACACAGCCGAAGAGTCACCAGCAAATGAATGGACAAAGGTGATGCAGTGTGTGTGTATACGGCGACTGTTGCTCAACCGTGAAAAAGAATGAAGACATACAGATGGATAACAAACACATGAAAAGATGCTCAGCATCACTCATTATCAGAGAAATGTAAATCAAAACCACAATGAGGTACCATTTCACGCCACTCAGAATGGCTGTGATCCAAAAGTCTACGAGCAATAAATGCTGGAGAGGGTGTGGAGAAAAGGCAACCCTCTTACACTGTTGGTGGGAATGCAAACTAGTACAGCCACTATGGAGAACAGTGTGGAGATTCCTTAAAAACTGCAAATAGAACTGCCTTATGACCCAGCAATCCCACTGCTGGGCATACACACCGAGGAAACCAGAATTGAAAGAGACACGTGTACCCCAGTGTTCATCGCAGCGCTGTTTATAATAGCCAGGACGTGGAAGCAACCTAGATGTCCATCAGCAGATGAATGGATAAGAAAGCTGTGGTACGTATACACAATGGAGTATTACTCAGCCATTAAAAAGAATTCATTTGAATCAGTTCTAATGAGGTGGATGAAACTGGAGCCTGTTGTACAGAGTGAAGTAAGCCAGAAAGAAAAACACCAATACAGTATACTAACTCATATATATGGAATTTAGAAAGGTAACAATAACCCTGTATGTGAGACAGCAAAAGAGACACAGATGTATAGAACAGTCTTTTGGACTCTGTGGGAGAGGGAGAGGGTAGGATGATTTGGGAGAATGGCATCGAAACATGTATAATAGCATATATGAAATGAATCACCAGTCCAGGTTCTACGCAGGATACAGGATGCTTATGGCTGGTGCACTGGGATGACCCAGACGAATGGTACAGGGAGGGAGGTGGGAGAGGGGTTCAAGATGGGGAACATGTGCACACCCGTGGTGGATTCATGTTGATGTATGGCAAAACCAATACAATATTGTAAAGTAAATAGCCTCCAATTTAAATGAATTTGTATATATTTAAAAAAAGAATGAGAGCCTGCCATTTGCAACAACAAATGAAACAGAAACAGACTCACAGATATAGAGAACAAACTAGTCCTTACCAGTGGGAAGAGGGAAGCAGGGAGAGGCAAGATAAGGGTAGGGGTTTAAGAGGTGTAAACCACTATGAGTAACACAGGCTCTCAGGATATATAGCAATATTTCATAATAACTTTACGTGGAGTATAATCTGTAAAAATATCGAATCTCTATACTATAAACCTGAAACGAATATTATAGATCAAGTATTCTTCAGTGTTTTAAAAAGGCCCTATTTGTATATGCTAAATTCCATCAGTGTTACTAAAGTTTTCTAAATATATGCAAATTTGAAAACAATGTATATGAGATAGCCTTACAAAACCATTTCGGACAATGACTTCTCTGGAGGGGTTTTATTCAGTGATAAAAGCTTTTTTTAAAATTAGATGAATTGTTTTGCAAATTTAATGGAAAAAGCCTGGCTAATCACAGTATGTTCAGGAGTAACTCTTGGGTGGGTATGTCCTGAATAATTATAATGCTAGGCAGATGTGCTGAGGTAAACCATTTTTCTACAGGGGCCTCTCCATGTCATGTTAATAAGTCACTTACTAGACCCAGCACATTAAAAATATAATTCTGTGTAGCTTGTTAGTTTTACAAAAGGGAAGGCATTCCTCTGACTTCTCTGAGTGGGTGAGATTAAGGTAACCTCAGAGAAAGCTGAAGGGAGAGGAAGTGATGATGCAAGCACCAAGCCGTTCACTTGGAATCAACTTAAAACAACTGCTGGACTGCCTCATAAATCATCTGGCACACTGTTTCCAGTGAAGACTCTCAGGCTACGTTCAGTAGTTTAGTAACTTGAGCCAGCAAATGAACAGCAAGGTCTGGGTGAAAACTTAAATGAAGGACTTCTGATGCAGGTGAGGCAGCCACAACTAAGTATCATTGCAGACTTAGTGCAGGGTTCCAGAATTAAGTACAGGAGCTGATCGGTGCCAAACAACCCATTTAGATTATTATCCAGACTCCAACCTGTTTCTATGGTGGTTTGAACCAGTTAAATATTTTAATTTATTTTCCAACAGCTCTTTTTCTAAGTGGAGGATACTCAACTAAAATTTCTTTTATTTCCTTGCTTCCAACATAAAGGAAATTACTATGCATCCTGCGACAAGTAAACAAGGCCTCCCCTGCCAAATCTGTTCTTTATTGATAATGGGCATACCAATAATTTAACACATCAACTTAAGAATATAATGAATAAACTGATATATAGTTAAAATTTCAAGATCAGAACTACAGTGAGGATACATCTCCATGTGTGAGGATATCACACATACACACGCGCTCTTATTCATGACCATCCCACTGATTTCTTTTCTGCCAAGTTTCCACTTAACTCTTTATCCCAGGTCCTAAACTTGTGCTTCAGATTTATTTATCCAGATGCCTTCTAGACATCTCTTCCTAGATATCTAACATTCAGCACATCTGACACCAAACTCATGAGCTTCCCTTCTAAACCTGGTTCTTCTGTTTCTAATGTCAGTGAAAGCTGGGCTGTCAGATCAGACTTCTGGAGCATCCTTGATCTGTAACTTTAGCTCATCTCTTCCCCGTAGCCAGTTAGTCTGCCAGTCCTGACTATGTTGCCTCCAGACTGTTCCCTTCACTGTATTCTCTTCTGTCTGTCCTGAAGTCACTGCCCTACCTAATCCTTATCTCTTTCCTGGATACCTGCAGTTTCTCTCATATACTCATGTATAAATTTAGTTCTTTCCTCCCCATGTAAATAGTCATGGGTTAACTTTTCTGCATAATGCCTTTCATTAATTAATTATCCTTACTTTTTTTTCCCAATGGGATTTCCAGACTTATCTCTAGCTAACATCTTCAAATAAACCTCTCCTACAAAGGTATTTCTTCTCCTTAACCTGCTTTTTTGATGTAGTGCCTTTCCTTTTTGCCTGCTTTTACATTACTTGTCTCTGCCTATTGAAATCCCACCACTACATCAAATTCAGCTTCAATCCCAGCAATACTGTTGTGGTTCAGTCGTGTCCAACTCTTTGCAACCCCATGGCCTGCAGCACGCCAGGCTCCCCTGTCCTTCACTGTCTCCCACGGTTTGCTCAAACTCATGTCCATTGAGCCAGTGATGCTATCTGGCTCATCCTCTGCCAAAACCCCAGAAAACCAAACTGAAAACTGTCTGTCTTTTTAAGTGTTCTTGTTGTAATTCCTATCAATTCCAATGATTCTCAGTCCTTAAAGTAGGAAGATGGCATTCTTAAGTCAAAAAAGAGATTTTACCAGCTCCACTTGCCTTTGACATGATACGTACCATATAGTTATTGTGAAGAATTAATGAGCTAATCCATGTAAAGCCCTTACCATAGTACTTGCCACATAGAAACTGCTCAATAAATATTAGCTAATATTACTACTTCTGTTATTTCTTACTTTCTCTCTTCTGGGTGATAAAATATATGTGTTGTGCTTAGTCACTCAGTCATGTCTGACTCTTTGCGACCCATGGACTATATGAAGCCTGCCAGGCTCCTCTGTCCATGAGGAGTCTCCAGGCAACCTGGTATGGGTTGCCATGTCCTCCTCCAGGGGGTCTCCCAACCCAGGGATTGAACCCAGGTCTCCCACACTGCAGGTGGTTTCTTTACCACCGGGTGAATTCTGAGCCACCAGAGAAACCCAAGAATACTGTAGTGGGTAGCCTATCCCTTCTCCAGTGGATCTTCCCAATCCAGGAATCAAACGAGGGACTCCTGCATTGCAGGTGGATTCTTTACCAGCTGAGCCACCAGGGAAGCCCACAAATACATGAACCTCTGTTTTTTCCTCACTGTGATCCTCCTAAAGTTTGTCTGTATAAATTGTCTTATTATTATAATGCATTCTAAAAACAACAAAAATATCTTTTCTAGGTTAAAGGAGAATGAGATGCTAGGTTAAAAAAATCAATGAGGGTAAATGTAGTTTTTTCTGGCATTCCTGTCATGCTTTGTTTGTTGCTTGCCGCTTTTGATATCCATTCCTGATCAGCCAAGATCCTTGAGAGAAAGAAAAAAATCTTTCATCTGAGTACCCAGTATTTGTGCCCAGATATGATTCTTTCTTGCTTGCTAAATCGCTTCAGTCGTGTCCGACTCTGTGCGACCCCGTAAACGGCCGCCCACCAGGCTCCCCCGTCCCTGGGATTCTCCAGGCAAGAACACTGGAGTGGGTTGCCATTTCCTCCTCCAATGCATGAAAGTGAAAAGTGAAAGTGAAGTCGCTCAGTCGTGTCTGACTCCCAGCGACCCCACGGACTACAGCCCACCAGGCTCCTCTGCCCATGGGATTCTCCAGGCAAGAGTTCTGGAGTGGGGTGCCATCGCCTTCTAACTTGTCCTAAAAGATCGTTTGGCTCCACAGCTCACTTCTAGCGTCAATACTGTAGCAAAAAGAGTTCTTGAGGAGATAGAGGTGAGTTCTTGTGATGCATAGCTTTAATATTAGGTTTTCAGCATAACACACTGAAAAGTTGCCAGGGCTCTCAGTACAACACGAACAGAACGGCCTTCCTGTATCATGGCTCTGGTGGCTCTGTCTGTCAATAACAAACGTGTGTTTTTAATGAAGTTTTCTAATAAAATAAACTTGACTCCAGGAATACAGACATCTCCCAAAGGATTATTACATTCAAAAGGCCCTAAAACTCTGGAATTTACATATAAAACTCTAAGCTAATTAAACATGTACTTGTCATTCAAAAGTAGTGAATGAAACATTGATCACTGGAAGCATCATTAGATGTAGACCTACTCCTTTACCTTTAAGTTCACAAATAAAACTTCAGTTTTTAAGTGTCTGTAATGAAGTCTTAGGAAGAAAACTTGTTCCCGTGCAAGGAGGTATATTTGCCTATTTGAACTAGATTAAAGGCATTTTGAGGTTTTAAACCATGGATTTTAAGCGTCGAACTGTGGGAATTATTTAAACCTCATTTAATTTATATTGCCATTAAATATAATATAGTGTATAATGCCACTAAAAAGGGTTCTCTTTGTCTAGAATTTTCATGCACTTTACATTTCTGTATTAATCTGCCATTATTTTACAGTAACTGCATTTTAATTATAACAGCATGTTTTTTCTTCAAAACTGCAGTTCTACTTAGTGGATTTATCCAATATACAGCTCTGAGACTAGAATAAAGTCAGCATCCCTAACAAACAGGATGTTAGAACCTGTTTACATTTCCTTTTTTGTTGTTACATAAAAATTGTTTATCAATAAAAATCCTTGCTATATCTGGAAAGCTGTTTTGGTTCTTATCAAAATATCCCACATTTACATATATGTTTATTTTTTTAAGGAATTTTCAGTTTTTTCTGTATTTTGGGCTGCTCCTTAGAGCTTAATTCATAAAGATTTTGTTGAGCCTAACCACTCACAATGAGGAAACAGTGGAAACAGTGAGAGACTTTATTTTCTTGGGCTCCAAAATCACTGCAGATGGTGATTGCAGCCATGAAATTAAAAGACGCTTACTCCTTGGAAGAAAAGCTATGACAAACCTAGACAGCACATTAAAAAGCAGAAACATTACTTTGCCAACTAAGGTCCGTCTAGTCAAGGCTATGGTTTTTCCTGTGGTCATGCATGGATGTGAGCATTGGACTGTGAAGAAGGCTGAGCACTGAAGAATTTATGCTTTTGAACTGTGGTGTTGGAGAAGACTCTTGAGAGTCCCTTGGACTGCAAGGAGATCCAACCAGTCCATTCTAAAGGAGATCAACCCTGGGATTTCTTTGGAAAGAATGATGCTAAAGCTGAAACTCCAGTACTTTGGCCACCTCGTTTGAAGAGTTGACTCACTGGAAAAGACTCTGATGCTGGGAGGGATTGGGGGCAGGAGGAGAAGGGGACAACCAAGAATGAGATGCCTGGATGGCATCACGGACTCGATGAACGTGAGTCTGAGTGAACTCTGGGAGTTGGGGATGGACAGGCAGGCCTGGCGTGCTGCGATTCATGGGGTTGCAAAGAGTCAGATACTACTGAGTGACTGAACTGAACCAAAGTGGGTAAAGGAAAGCACATTTCATCATAATAAAAGCCATTTATAACAAGCCCACAGCCAATATAATACTCAACCACGAAAAGCTAAGTCTTTCTGCTGAAATCTGGAAGAACACAAGGGTGCACACTATGAGCACTTTTCTTCAACCTAACATATGTAAAGTAGTAGATAACCATTGAGGACCTACAGTATAGCACAGGGAATTCTGCTCAATATTCTGTAATAACCCAGATGGGGAAAGATTTTGAAAAAGAATAGATACTTATATATGTATAACTAAATCACTTTGCTGTACACCTAAAACACAACATGGTTAATCAACTATGTTCCAATATAACGTTGGAGAAGGACATGGCGACCCACTCCAGTGTTCTTGCCTGGAGAATCCCAGGGATGAGGGAGCCTGGTGGGCCCCCGTCTATGCAGTTGCACAGAGTTGGACACAACTGAAGCGACCTAGCAGCAGCAGCAGCAGATCCAATATAAAATAAAAATTAAGGGAAAAAGGACAGAGAAAATAAAGTCAGTCAGGTCTACCCGATCCAATGTGGTTTTCCTACCTGAAACTCTTAAACTGTGCTTTTGCTCACCCTCACTGAAAAAGCCATATGGTTTTCATTGTATAAAGATAGAATTGTATCCATTCATCTCCAGTTTAGTTTTTGTATCCATCTTTCTATTTTAGTAGATGTATAAATTTAATTATTTTTGATAAACATAAAAAGGAATCTTCAAATTGTTCATTACACAAAAATAAAGGATCTTTGTGCTAACTGGATGCTCATGAACAGAAATTAAGTGTCACACACATCACGGCAATTTCCACAGCTTACAACTACCCTAATTTTATGTAGTACATATTATATGGAAGTAGAATTTTAAAATTGCAATAACAAAAAGCACTTTGTTTCCCTACATATTTCTTATTGAAAATATTTGAAGTACAAAATTGGTTATGGCCTAAGAAGGCTTATGATATTTGACAACACTAGGTACGACTGCTGAAAAAGTTTGAGAATTTTTAAGCAATCAAAAATGGATTAATTTGATATAATTTGATCACAATGAAGTTTAGTGAAGGATTGGCATTATCAGATTTTTAAAAAATGTTACTACAGGTAACACAATGGTTAAAATAAAAGTATATACCTTCCAAAAAAAGAAAACCAGGCTAAGACATATAAATGGCCAATAAGCACATGAAAAGATGCTTAGCATTGTTAATTATTAGAGAATGCAATCAAACTTACAATAAAGTATCACCTCACATCAGGCAGAATGGCCATCAAACCCTCCTGCACTTAGCAGGAATGTAAATTGGTCTAGTCACTATGGAGAAGAGTATGCTGCTGCTGCTGCTAAGTCGCTTCAGTCGTGTCTGACTCTGTGCGACCCCATAGATGGCAGCCCACCAGGCTCCGCTGTCCCTGGGATTCTCCAGGCAAGAACACTGGAGTGGGTTGCCATTTCCTTCTCCAATGCATGAACGTGAAAGTGAAGTTGCTCAGTCGTGTCCGACTCTCAGTGACCCCATGGACTGCAGCCCACCAGGCTCCTCCGCCCATGGGATTTTCCAGGCAAGAGGACTGGAGTGGGGGTGCCATTGCCTTCTCCAGAACAGTATGCAGACTCCTTAAAAATGAACAGTAGTGTTGCCACATGACCCAAAAATCCCACTCCGAGGCATATATCTGAACAAAACTCTAATCCAAAAAGATACATGCATCCCTATGATTATAGTATCACTATTGACAATATATGCCCAAGACATAGAAATGATCTAAGTATCTCTTAAGAGAGGAATGGATAAATAAGATGTGATATATATATATATATATATATATATATATATATATATATATACACACATACACATACACACATATATACATATACATACACACAGGGATTCCCTGGTAGCTCAACTGGCAAAGAATCTACCTGCAATTCAGGAGACTCCAGTTTGATTCCTGGGTTGGGAAGATCCCCTAGAGGAGGGCATGGCAACCCACTCCAATACTCTTGCCTGGAGAATCCCCAAAGGACAGGGGAGCCTGGTGGGCTACAGTTCATGGGTCACAAACAGTAGGACATGACTCAGTGACTAATCACAATACAGCACAGATACATATAATGGAAAATTACTCAACCATAAAAAAGAATGAAATACCATTTTTATCTACATGGATGGACCTTGAGATGATCATACCAAGTGAAGGAAGGAAGGAAGAGAAAGACAAATATCATATGGTATCACTTATGTGAAATCTAAAATATGACACAAATGAACTTATCTATGAAACAGAAGCAGACTCAAACATACAGAACAGAATTGTGGTTGCTAAGGGGGAGTGAGGGTTGCAGAAAAAAAATGGACTGGAAATTTGGGGTTAGTACATGCAAACTATTGTATATAGAATGGATAAACAACAATGTCCTACTGTACAGCACAGGGAACTATATTCAGTATCCTGGGATAAACCATGATGGAAAAGAATTTTTTTTTAAATGCCTACATATGAATAATTGAGTCACTTTACTCTATAGCAGAAATTAATACATTGTAAATTTATTAGACTTCAATAAAAATTTAAAAAGATAAATTGGAAGGAAGAGTAAAATTGTCACTGTATGCAGATGATATGATACTCTATATAGAAAACCTTAAAGGACCCCACACAAAAGCTACTAGAACTGATAAATGAATTCAGCAACGTGGCAAGACACAGGATTAACACACAGAAATCGCTTGCATTTCTTTTACACTAACAATGAAACATTGGAAAGGGAAACTAAAAACAATCCCTTTAAAAATTGTATCCAAAAATAAACTTAGGAATAAACCTGATCAAGGAAGTGAAAGACTTATACACTGAGAACTATTCAACATTGATAAAGGAAACTGAAAATGATTCAAAGAAATGGAAAGATATCCATGTTCCTGGATTGAAAAAATTAATATTGTTAAAGTGGCCATGGTACCCAAAGCAATCAACACATTTAATGTGATCTCTATTAAATTTCCCATGACACTTTTCACAGAAATAGAGCAAGTAATCCTAAAATGTAGATGGAACCACTAAAGACCCAGACTTGCCAAAGCAATCCTTAGGAAAAGAAAAAAGCTAGAGGCTTAATCCTCCAGATTTCAGACAATAACACAAAGCCACAGTAATAAAAAACAGTTTAGCATTGGCACAAAAATGATATATGGACCAAAAATGGAGTAGCATAGAGGGCCCAGCAATAAACCTGCACACCTACAATAAATTAATATTTGACAAAGGAGGTAAGACTATAAAATGAAGAAAAGACAGTTTCTTCAGCAAGTGGTATTGGGAAGGCTGAACAGCAAAATGTAAATCAATGATGTTAGGACACATCCTCACACCATACACAAAAATGAATTCAAAATGACTTAAATAAACCACAAACAAAATGAAATGACAACATATGGACTGGGAGAAAATATCCAAAAATGATGTAGGTAACAAGAGCTTAGTTTCCAAAGTATACAAAAACTCATACAACTCATTAACCAAAAAAACTCCAATAGTCTAATTGAAAATGGGCAGAAGACCTGACCTGAATAGTCATTTCTCTAAAACAAACAAACAAAAAAATCCACATGGTCAATGGGCATATGAAAAAATGGTCAACATTACTAATTCCAAAAGTAATGAAGAGGCTGAGTCAAAGCAAAAACAATGAAGAGCTGTGGATGTGTCTGGTGATGGAAGTAAAGTCCGAACAATATTGCATAAGAACTTAGAATGTTAGGTCCATGAATCAAGGGAAGTTGGGAGTGGTCAAACAGGACATGGCAGAGTGAACATAGACATTTTAGGCATCTGTGAACTAAAGTAATGACCAACCTAGACAGCATATTTAAAAGCAGAGGCATTACTTTGCCAGCATAGGTCCATCTAGTCAAGGCTATGGTTTTTCCAGTGGTCATGTATGGATGTGAGAGTTGGATGGTGAAGAAAGCTGAGCGCCGAAGAATTGATGCTCTTGAACTGTATGTTGGAGAAGATTCTTGAGAGTCCCTTGGACTGCAAGGAGATCCAACCAGTCCATCCTAAAGGAGATCAGACCTGGGTGTTCATTGGAAGGAGTGATGTTGAAGCTGAAACTCCAATACTTTGGCCACTTCATGCAAAGAGCTGACTCATTTGAAAAGACCTTGATGCTGGGAGGGATTGGGAGTAGGAAGAGAAGGAGACAACAGAGGATGAGATGGCTGGATGACATCACCGACTTGATGGACATGGGTGTGGATGGACTGTGGGAGTTGGTGATGGACAGGGAGGCCTGGTGTGCTGCAATTCATGGGGTCACAAAGAGTCAGTCATGACTAAGCAACTGAACTGAATTGAACTAAAATGGACTCGAATGGGTGAATTTAATTCAGATGACCGTTATATCTACTACTGTGGGCAAGAATCCCTTAGAAGAAATGGAGTAGCCCTCATAGTCAACGAAAGAGTCTGAAATGCAGCACTTGGATGCAGTCTCAAAAATGACAGCATGATATCTGTTCATTTCCAAGACAAACCATTCAGTATCACAATAATCCAAGTCTATGCCCCAACCACTAATGCTGAAGAAGCTGAAGAGGAATGATTCTATGAAGACCTACAAGACCTCCTAGAACTAACACCAAAAAAAGATGTCCTTTTTCATTATAGGGGATTGGAATGCAAAGTAGGAAGTCAAGCGATACCTGGAGTAACAGGCAAATTTGGTTTTGAAGTACTAAATGAAGCAGGGCGAAGGCTAACACAGTTTTTCCAAGAGAACATACTGGTCATAGCAAATACTCTCTTCCAAAAACACAAGGAACAATTATGTATGGACATCACCAGATGGTCAATACCAAAATCAGATTGATTACATTTTGCAGCCAAAGATGGAGAAGCTCTGTACAGTCCACAAAAACAATACCACGAGCTGACTGTGGATCAGATTATGAATACCTTATTGCTGAATTCAGACTGAAATTGAAGAAAGTAGAGAAAACCACTAGGCCACTCAGGTACGACCTAAATCAAATCCCTTACAATTATACAGTGGAAGTGACAAATAGATTCAAGGGATTAGACCTAATGGACAGAGTGCTTGAAGAACTGTAGACAGAGGTTCATGACATTGTATAGGAGGCAGTGATCAAGACCATCCCCAAGAAAAAGAAATGCAAAAAGAAAAATGGCTGTCTGAGGAGGCCTTACAAAAGCCAAGAAAAGAAGAGAAGCAAAGGGCAAAGGAGAAAAGAAAAGATATACCCATATGAATACAAAGTTCTAAAGAATAGCAATGAGATATAAGAAAGCCTTCCTAAGTGATCAGTGCAAAGAAATAGAGGGAAAAACTAGAATGGTAAAGACTAGAGATCTCTTCAAGAAGATTAGAGATACCAAGTGAACCTTTCATGCAAAGATGGGCACAATAAAGGACAGAAATGACATGGACCTAACAGAAGGAAAAGGTATAAAGAAGAGGTGGCAAGAATACAAAGAACTATACAAAAAGATCTTCATGACCCAGATAAGCATGATGGTGTGATCATTCACCTAGAGCCAGACATCCTGGAGTACAAAGTCAAGAGGGGTTTAGGAAGCATTACTATGAACAAAGCTAGTGAAGGTGATGGAGTTCCAACTGAGTTATTTCAAATCTTAAAAGAGGATGCTGTTAAAGTGCTCTACTCAATATGCCAACAAATTTGGAAAACTCACCATTGGCCACAGGACTGGAAAAGTTCAGTTTCATCCCAATTCCAAAGAAAGGCAATGCCAAAGAATGCTCAAACTACCACACAATTGCACTCATCTCACACGCTAGTAAAGTAATGCTCAAAATTCTCCAAGCTAGGCTTCAACAGTATGTGAACCGAGAACTTCCAGATGTTCAAGCTGGATTTAGGAAAGGCAGAGGAACCAGAAATCAAATTGCCAACATCCGTTTGATCATAGAAAAAGCAAGTGAATTTCAGAAAAACTCTACTGCTTCCTTAATTACACTAAAGCCTTTGACTGTGTGGATCACAAAAAACTGTGGAAAATTCTTAAAAGATGGGAATACAGGACCACCTGACCTGCTTCCTGAGAAACCTGTTTCAGGTCAAGAAGCAACAGTTAGAACTGGACATGGAACAGACTGGTTCAAAATTGGGAAAGGAGTATGTCAAGGCTGTATATTGTCACCCTGCTTACTTAACTTTTATGCAGAGTGCATCATGTGAAATGCCAGACTGGATGAAGCTCAAGCTGGAATCAAGATTGCTGGGGAAAATATCAATAATCTCAGATATGCAGATGAGAAATATCACTAACCTCTAATATGCAGATGACACCATCCTAATGGCAGAAAGTGAAGGGGAACAAAAAAGCATGATGAAGGTGAAGGAGGAGAGTGAAAAAGCTGGCTTAAAACTCAACATTTAAAAAACGAAGATCATGGCATCTGGTCCCATCACTTCATGGCAAATAGATGGGGAGACAATGGAAACAGTCACAGACCATTTTCTCGGGCTCCAAAATCACTGCAGATGGTGACTACAACAATGAAATTAAAGGAGACATGCTCCTTAGAAGAAAAGCTATGATCAACCAAGACAGCATATTAAAAAACAGACATTACATTGCCAACAAAGGTCCCTATAGCCCAAGTTATGATTTTTCCAGTAGTCATGTATGGATGTGAGAGTTGGACCATAAAGAAGGCTGAGCACCAAAGAACTGGTGCTTTTGAACTGCGGTGTTGGAGAAGACTCTTGAGAGTCCCTTGGACTGCAGGGAGATCAAACTAGTCAATCCTAAAGAAAATCAGTCTTGAATATTCATTGGAAGAACTGATGCTGAAGCTGAAACTCCAGTACTTTGGCCACCTCATGCACTAATTTGGCTTAAAGCTCAACATTCAGAAAACGAAGATCATGGCATCCGGTCTCATCACTTCATGGGAAATAGATGGGGAAACAGTGGAAACAGTGTCAGACTTTATTTTGGAGGGTTCCAAAATCACTGCAGATGGTAATTGCAGCCATGAAATTAAAAGATGCTTACTCCTTGGAAGAAAAGTTATAACCAACCTAGATAGCATATTGAAAAGCAGAGACATTACTTTGCCAACAAAGGTCCATCTAGTCAAGGCTATGGTTTTTCCAGTAGTCATGTATGGATGTGAGAGTTGGACTGTGAAGAAGGCTGAGTGCCGAAGAATTGATGCTTTTGAACTGTGGTGTTGGAGAAGACTCTTGAGAGTCCCTTGGACTGCAAGGAGATCCAACCAGTCCATTCTGAAGGAAATCAGCCCTGGGATTTCTTTGGAAGGAGTGATGCTAAAGCTGAAGCTCCAGTACTTTGGCCACCTCATGTGAAGAGTTGACTCATTGGAAAAGACTCTGATGCTGGGAAGGATTGGGGGCAGGAGGAGAAGGGGACAACAGAGGATGAGATGGCTGGATGGAGTCATTGACTCAATGGACGTGAGTCTGAGTGAACTCTGGGAGTTGGTGATGGACAGGGAGGCCTGGCGTGCTGTGATTCATGGGGTCACAAAGAGTCGGACACGACTGAGCAACTGATCTGAACTGAACTGATTTACAGCAGTCAGGACATGGAAACAATCTAAATATCAATAGATGAATAAAGAAGATTGGGGGCGGTCCTAAGATGGCAGAGAAGTAGGATGGGCAGACCACTTTCTCCCCCACAAATTCATCAAAAGAACATTTGAACACAGTAAATTCCACAAAACAACTTCTGAATGCTGGCAGAGGACATCAGGCACCCAGAAAAGCAGCCCACTGTCTTCGAGAAGAGGTAGGGAAAAATATAAAAGATAAAAAGAGAGACAAAAGCGGTAAGGATGGACATCCATCCTGGGAAGGGAGTCTTAAAAAGAGAGAAATTTACAAACACCAGGAAACACTCTCACTGGCGAGTCTGTGGTGAGCCTTGGAACCTCAGAGGGCAACATAACTGGGAGGAAAAATAAATAAATAATTAAAACTCAAAGACTACATGCCAATCAGTAACTCCCAGCAGAGAAGCAGCACAGACGCCTGCATTTGCCACTAGCAAGCTGGGCTGGGCAGGGAGGCACAGGCTGCATTGCTTAGAGTAAGGACTAGGCCTGAATGCACCGAGGGCAATCTGAGGAAACTAAGTTGAGATAGCAAACCAGACTGTGGGATAGCTATCACCTGAAAAGCCCTAACCTAAGACATGCCAGGCCTGCTCACAGAACAAACGAATGAGCAGAGCTAGCCGGCTATGGACCGCCCATCCTCTGCCAGTGACAAGCAGGCAGAGGCAGCCAGAGCCAGAAGCGGACAATCGTGGCCCCAAAGAGGCATCTTCAACCAAACTGCAAGCAGGCGTCATTGCTAACCAAGACTTCTTGGGATTCTGGATGGTCGACATCTACCAGGCGGGTCGCAGCCAGAGATCAGCTCCCCAGAAGAGATACACGGCACACCTGAGAAGGTGCTCATGTTGTACACCCAGAAAACTGAGCGGCAGGGACAGGGGAGGCGATAAGTCGCAGCGACTGTGCTCACCAAGCACCTGGTCACCTGAGCTGCTCAGACATGGAAAGGGTACAAAACGCAGGTCCAACCAAGTCTGCACCTTTGTGGAGTACCCAAGTACCTGAACCTGAGCAGCTTAGACCTGGGAAGTGCACTCAACCCAGGGCCGGCCCCAGACAGTTCCTGGCAGAGCAACCTAGAGCCTGAGTGGTGTAGACTGGGAAAGCACACACACCATGAATGGGGGCAAACCCAGCGTGGCTGAGACACTGCGAGCACTCCCCACAGACGCCAGTGCTGTTTGTTTGCAGTGTTCCGCCCTCCCCACAGCACGACTGAACCAGTGAGCCTAAAAAGTGTCCACCACCGCCCCCTGTGTCAGGGTGGAAATCAGACACTGAAGAGACCAGCAAACAAGCTAAAACAGAGGGAACCGCCTTGAAGTGACAGGTGCAATAGATTAAAACCCTGTAGTTAGCACTGACTACATAGGAAGGAGCCTATAGATCTTGAGAAGTATAAGCTGGATCAAGGAACTATCTGAAATTTAACTGACCCCACACTGTCGACAACAACAGAGAAAATCCTAGATATATTTTTTACTATCATCATTTTTAAATAAAAAATTTTTTTATTTTTAAGTCCTCTATTCTTTTAATTTTCATTTTTATAACTGATTACTTTGCAAAAAAAAAGGACCCTATTTTTTAAAGCAAACTTCATATATATATATTTTATAACTTCTATGACTTTGTTCTTTTCTCTAATATTGTATTTTTGAGAATCCAACCTCTACACTAGATTTTTAATCTTTGCTTTTTGGTATTTGTTATCAATTTTGTACCTTTAAGAACCCAATCTTCAGTACCCATTTTTCAGTTCAGTCGCTCAGTTGTGTCTGACTCTTTGTGACCCCATGAATCACAGCATGCCAGGCCGCCCTGTCCATCACCATCTCCCAGAGTTCACTCAAACTCACGTTCATCGAGTCCATGATGCCATCCAGCCATCTCATCCTCGGTTGTCCCCTTCTCCTCCTGCCCTCAATTCTTCCCAACATCAGATTCTTTTCCAATGAGTCAACTCTTTGCATGAGGTGGCCAAAGTACTGGAGTTTCAGCTTTAGCATCCTTCCTTCCAAAGAAATCCCAGGGCTGATCTCCTTCAGAATGGACTGGTTGGATCTCCTTGCAGTCCAAGGGACTCTCAAGAGTCTTCTCCAACACCACAGTTCAAAACCATCAATTCTTCAGTGCTCAGCCTTCACAGTCCAACTCTCATATCCATACATGACTACTGGAAAAACCATAGCCTTGACTAGACGGATCTTAGTCAGCAAAGTGATGTCTCTGCTTTTGAATATACTTTCTAGGTTGGTCATAACTTTTCTTCCAAGGAGTAAGCGTCTTTTAATTTCATGGCTGCAGTCACCATCTGCAGTGATTTTGGAGCCCCCCAAAATAAAGTCTGACACTGTTTCCACTGTTTCCCCATCAATTTCCCATGGAGTGATGGGACCAGATGCCATGATCTTCGTTTTCTGAATGTTGAGCTTTAAGCCAACTTTTACACTCTACTCTTGCACTTTCATCAAGAGGCTTTTTAGCTCCTCTTCACTTTCTGCCATAAGGGTGGTGTCATCTGCATATCTGAGGTTATTGATATTTCTCCCAGAAATCTTGAGTCCAGCTTGTACTTCTTCCAGTCCAGCGTTTCTCATGATATACTCTGCGTATAAGTTAAATAAGCAGGGTGACAATATACAGCCTTGAGGTACTCCTTTCCTATTTGGAACCAGTCTGTTGTTCCATGTCCAGTTCTAACTGTTGCTTCCTGACCTGCATACAGATTTCTCAAGAGGCAGGTTAGGTGGTCTGGTATTCCCATTTCTTTCAGAATTTTCCACAGTTTATTGTGACTCACACAGTCAAAGGCTTTGGCATAGTCAATAAAGCAGAAAGAGATGTTTTTCTGGAACTCTCTTGCTTTTTCCATGATCCAGCGGATGTTGGCAATTTGATCTCTGCTTCCTCTGCCTTTTCTAAAACCAGCTTGAACATCAGGGAGTTCATGGTTCACACACTGCTGAAGCCTGGCTTGGAGAATTTTGAGCATTACTTTACTAGCGTGTGAGATGAGTGCAGTTGTGCAGTAGTTTGAGCATTCTTTGGCATTGCCTTTCTTTGGAACTGGAATGAAAACTGACCTTTTCCAGTCCTGTGGCCACTGCTGAGTTTTCCATATTTGCTTGCATATTGAGTGCAGCACTTTCACAGCATCATCTTTCAGGATTTGAAAGAGCTCAACTGGAATTCCATCACCTCCACTAGCTTTGTTCATAGTGATGCTTTCTAAGGCCCACTTGACTTCAGATTCTAGGATGTCTGGCTCTAGGTGAGTGACCACACCATCATGATTATCTGGGTCGTGAAGATCTTTTTGTACAGTTCTTCTGTGTATTTTTGCCACCTCTTAATATCTTCTGATTCTGTTAGGTCCATACCATTTCTGTCCTTTATCGAGCCCATCTTTGCATCAAATTTTGGTATCTCTAATTTTCTTGAAGAGATCTCTAGTTTTTCCCTTTCTGTTCTTTTCCTCTATTTCTTTGCATTGATCGCTAAAGAAGGCTTTCTTATCTCTTCTTGCTATTCTTTGGAACTCTACATTTAGATGCTTATATCTTTCCCAAAATCTATGCTAAGTTGCTTCAGTCCTGTCTGACTCTCTGCGACCCCATAGGTGGCAGCCTACCAGCCCCCCCACCTCCCCCATCCCTGGGATTCTCCAGGCAAGAACACTGGTGTGGGTTGCCATTTCCTTCTCCAATGCATAAAAGTGAAAAGTGAAAGTGAAGTCGCTCAGTCGTGTCCGACTCCCAGCGACCCCACGGACTGCAGCCTACCAGGCTCCTCCATCCATGTGATTTTCCAGGCAAGAGTACTGGAGTGGGTTGCCATTGCCCAAAACCTATGGGACATTGTAAAAGCAGCGCTAAGGGGAAGGTTCATAGCAATACAGGCATACCTCAAGAAACAAGAAAAATGTCAAATAAATAACCTAATTCTGCACCTAAGGCAACTAGAAAAGGAAGAAATGAAAAACCCCAGGGTTAGTAGAAGGAAAGAAATCTTAAAAATTAGGGCAGAAATAAATGCAGAAGAAACAAAAGAGTCCATAGCAAAAATCAACAAAGCTGGTTCTTTGAGACGATAAATAATATTGACAAACCATTAACCAGACTCATCAAGAAACAAAGGGAGAAAAATCAAATCAATAAAATTAGAAATGAATATGGAGAGATCACAACAGACAACACAGAAATACAAAGGATCATAAGAGACCACTATCAGCAATGATATGCCAATAAAATGGACAACGTGGAAGAAATGGACAGATTCTTAGAAAAGTACAACTTTCTAAAACTGAACCAGGAAGAAATAGAAAATCTTAACAGACCTATCACAAGCACAGAAATAGAAACTGTAATCAGAAATCTCCCAGCAAACAAAAGCCCAGGACCAGACGGCTTCACAGCTGAATTCTAAAAATTTAGAGAAGTGCTAACACCTATTCTACTCAAATTCTTCCAGTAAATTGCAAAGGAAGGTAAATTTCTCAACTTATTCTATGAGGCCACCATCACCCTAATACCAAAACCTGACAAAGATGCCACAATAAAAGGAAACTATAGGCCAATATCACTGATGAACATAGATGCAAAAATCCTTAACAAAATTCTAGCAAACAGAAGCCAACACATTAAAAAGATCATACATCATGACCAAGTGGGCTTTATCCTAGGGATGCAAGGATTCTTCAGTATCCACAAATCAATCAATATAATACATCACATTAACAAACTGAGTAATAAAAATCATATGATTATCTCAATAGATGAAGAGAAAGCCTTTGACAAAATTCGACATCCCTTTGCTCTACAGAAAGCAGGAATAGAAGGAACATACCTCAACATAATAAAAGCTATATATGACAAACCCACATCAAACATTTTCCTCAGTGGTGAAAACTTGAAAGCATTTCCCCTAAAGTCAGGAACAAGACAAGGGTGCCCACTCCCACCACTAGTATTCAACATAGTTTTAGAAGTTTTGGCCATAGCAATCAGAGAAGAAAAAGAAATAAAAGGATTCTAGACTGAAAAAGAAGAAGTAAAACTCACTGTTTGCAGATGACATGATCCTCTACATAGAAAACCCTAAAGACTCGACCAGAAAATTACTAGAGCTAATCAATGAATATAGTAAAGCTGCAGGATATAAAATTAACACAGAGAAATCCCTTGCATTCCTATACACTAACAGTGAGAAAACAGAAAGAGAAATTAAGGAAACAATTCAATTTACTGTTGCACCTAATAAAGAAACAAAAGACCTATATATAGAAAACTATAAAACACTGGTAAAAGAAATCAAAGAGGACACAAATAGATGGAGAAATATACCGTGTTCATTGATCAAAAGAATCAATATAGTGAAAATGAGTATACTACCCAAAGCAATCTACAGATTCAATGCAATCCCTATCAACCTACCAATGGTATTTTTCACAGAGCTAGAACAAATAATTTCACAATTTGTATGGAAATACAAAAAACATCAAATAGCCAAAGCAATCTTGAGAAAGAAGAATGGAAATGGAGGAATCAACCTACCTGACTTCAGGCTCTACTACAAAGCCACAGTCATCAAGACAGTATGGTACTGGCACAAAGACAGAACTATAGATCAATTGAACAAAATAGAAAGCCCAGAGATAAATCCACACACCTCTGGACACCTTATCTTTGACAAAGGAGGCAAGAACATACAATGGATTAAAGACAATCTCTTTAACAAGTGGTGCTGGAAAAACTGGACAACCACTTGTAAAAGAATGAAATTAGAACACTTTCTAATACCATACACAAAAATAAACTCAAAATGGATTAAAGATCTAAACATAAGACCAGAAACTATAAAAACTCCTAGAGGAGAACATAGGGAAAACACTCTCCAACATAAATCACAGTAAGATCCTCTATGACCCACCTACCAGAATATTGGAAATAAAAGCAAAAATAAACAAATAGGACCTAATGAAAATTAAAAGCTTCTGCACAACAAGGGAAACAAAGGAAGCAAGGTGAAAAGACAGCCTTCAGAATGGGAGAAAATAATAGCAAATGAAGCAACTGACAAGAATTAATCTCAAAAATATACAAGAAACTCCTGAAGCTCAATTCCAGAAAATAAACAACCCAATCAAAAACTAGGCCAAAAAACTAAACAGACATTTCTCCAAAGAAGACATATAGATGGCTAACAAACACATGAAAAGTTGCTCAACATCACTTATTATCAGAGAAATGCAAATCAAAACCACAATGAGGTACCATTTCATGCCACTCAGAATGGCTGTGATCCAAAAGTCTACAAGCAATAAATGCTGGAGAGGGTGTGGAGAAAAGGCAACCCTCTTACACTGTTGGTGAGAATGCAAACCAGTACAGCCACGATGGAAAACAGTGTGAAGATTCTTTTAAAAAACAGAAATAGAACTGCCATATGACCCAGCACTCCCACTGCTTGGCATACACACTGAGGAAACCAGAATTGAAAGAAATGCATGTACCCCAATGTTCATCGCAGCACTGTGTATAATAGCCAGGACATGGAAGCAACCTAGATGTCCATCAGCAGACGAATGGATAAGAAAGCTGTGGTACATATACACAATGGAGTATTACTCAGCCATTAAAAAGAATACATTTGAATCAGTTCTAATGAGGTGGATGAAACTGGAGCCTGTTATACAGAGTGAAGTAAGCCAGAAAGAAAAACATCAATATAGTATCAGTTCAGTTGCTCAGTCATGTCCAACTCTCTGTAACCCCATGAACTGCAGCATGCCAGGCCTCCCTGTCCATCACCAACTCCCAGAGTTCACTCAAGTTCATGTCCATCAAGTTGGTGATGCCATCCAGCCATCTCATCCTTTGTTGTCCCCTTCTCCTCATGCCCCCAATCCCTCCCAGCATCAGGGTCTTTTCCAATGAGTCAGCTCTTTGTATCAGATGGCCAAAGTATTGGAGTTTCAGCTTCAGCATCAGTTCTTCCAATGAACACCCAGGGCTGATCTCCTTTAGAATGGAGTGGTTGGATCTCCTTGCAGTCCAAGGGACTCTCAAGAGTCTTTTCCTACACCACAGTTCAAAAGCATCAATTCTTCAGCACTCAGCCTTCTTCACAGTCCAACTCTCACATCCATACATGACCACGGGAAAAACTATAGCCTTGACTAGATGGACATTTGTTGACAAAGTAATGTCTCTGCTTTTCAATATGCCGTCTAGGTTGGTCATAACTTTTCTTCCAAGGAGTAAGCGTCTTTTAATTTCATGGCTGCAATCACCATCTGCAGTGATGTTGGAGCCCAGAGAAATAAAGTCTGACACTGTTTCCACTGTTTCCCCATCTATTTCCCATGAAGTGATGGGACCAGATGCCATGATCTTCATTTTCTGAATGTTGAGCTTAAAGCTAACGTTTTCACTCTCCTCTTTCACTTTTATCAAGAGGCTTTTTAGTTCCGCTTCACTTTCTGCCATAAGGGTGGTGTCACCTGCATATCTGAGGTTATTGATATTTCTCCTGGCAATCTTGATTCCAGCTTGTGCTTCTTCCAGCCCAGCATTTCTCATGATGTACTCTGCATATAAGTTAAATAAGCACGGTGACAATATACAGCCTTGATGTCCTCCTATATTAACGCATATATATATGGATTTAGAAAGATGGTAATGATAACCCTGTAAGCGAGACAGCAAAAGAGACACAGAATTATAGAACAGTCTTTTGGACTCTGTGGGAGAGGGCGAGGGTGGGATGATTTGGGAGAATGGCATTGAAACATGTATATTATCATATGTGAAACTTGTCGTCAGTCCAGGTTCCATGCATATACAGGATGCTTGGGGCTGGTGCACTGGGATGACCCAGAGTAATGGGATAGGGAGAGAGGTTGGAGGGGGTTTCAGGATGGAGAACACATGTACACCCATGGAGGATTCATGTCAATCTATGGCAAAACCAATACAATACTGTAAAGTAATTAACTTCCAATTAAAATAAACAAATTTATATTTTTAAAAAGAAGATGAGGTATATAGATATACAGATAAAATGGAATATTACTTGGCCATAAAAAGAATGAAAAATACCATTTGCAGCAATATGGATGAACCTAGAGATTATCATGCTATGTGAAGGATGTCAGACAGAAAAAGACAAATATTATGATATTACTCTCATGTGGAAACTTAAAACTGATATAAATGAATGTGTTTATAAAATGGAAACAGACTCACAGACATTGAAAACAAACTTATGGTTACCAAAGGGGAAAGTGGGTGGGAGGACGAATAAATTAGGAGTTTGAGATTAGCAGATACACACTACTAAAATAAAATAAGCATCAAGATCCTACTGTATAGCACAGGGAACTATATTCAGCATCTTGGAATAAGCTATAATGGAAAATAAAAATAATCATTCTCTATCAACTCAGGTAATTCAGGCCTCTAAAATACAACTTATGTTGGAAACTAAAGGTAGGATAAATTCTTAATTCTATCCTTAAATGATTTTCAGAGTATCTGTCTGGTGCAGCCCTTCCAAAGGTGACAAATGAGTTTTTAGATTTTTTTTTCCCCTTTCACTCTCTTATTTTCATTATCTTTACTAACTCATGGGTTTTTATAGTTTTCAACCAGCTGTAGTCATTATTCTCTTTTGGCTACTCAGCTTGTCCCATCTTTAGGCAATGAGCACCATTTGGGACTGCTGCTGTGTCCCTCAGGGACACATGCATGTCCTCAGAAGTCTCTGAGAGGTTCCTCTCCTTCAGCCAAAACAGAAAGTCCCAAGCTCACCCATGCATTTCCTCACCCAGACCCAGAATCAACCATCTCTCTAAGGAGTCACAGTTACTCTTAATGGGGGAAAGCTCCAATTTTTTTTCTACTCTAAAATACATTTCAAAATGAAGCTGAATTTAACTACATTATCAATTTGAAAATCAACTTATTTCAAAGACTAAAAACCCATTTACATGCTACTCACAAAAGATGTTTTAATTAATATAATAATCACCAGGCACACACAAGTAAGATTATCAAAGCACATTGGGCATTTCATCACTGGTTCTGCAATATTCCCATTAATTTGGTACAAGATAGTTTTATCCCCATCTAACAAGGTGAGCTGAATAGAAAAGCAGAAATTTAATTGCACAGAATATTAGATGCATGTAAACCTTAAGGCATGAGTCATGTTCTCTCACTATTAACAAAAAGCTAGTCAAGACTTTAAAGAAATTGTATGAAGCAGTCCAAAAACTATTGTGCAAATAATACTTAACTGGCAGTTCTTTGATTAAATGTTAGTTAAGCAATTTAAAAGAAGTGTTTTGAGCATAATTTTGAATTTTTATTTCACATAAAAATAAAGATTAGCCAGGGATGTAAAGTACTGGCTAGAGCAAACATTCATTTAGTCAATAAATATTTACGTACTTAGAAACATGATACACTAAGTCTTTTGGGTTGTGATGTTTTAAATTAATTTTTAGAGATAGAATACTTTTCCTGTGACTTTAAATTATCCTGTGACATTTGAATTATCCCACAACTGTCAAAGGTAGGATTACAATATCATGATCTCTTCAAGACATGATCTCTTCAAGATATAAGAAGAAGAAATTGGTCTAATATCTCAAGATATCAAATCCCTTGAGTTCCTTAGCATTTGGTAGTTGATAATCTTTTGTTTTACACTGTGGGTTGGGGTAAGGTTTATCAAGTTATAAATCTGGGTTATTCTCATTTTGGTTGCCAGCTTGTCTTTATCACCATCGGAACCAGCCCCAGCCACCTCATTGTCAGGCATCTCTCGTACCAGAGAGTAAACCTGAGCTGAATATACTCCTCCCCGGAGGGCTTTCTCTGGCTGAAAGGCCCTGGAGACGTCCAATAGGACAGTTTCCCCATTGGAGTCTGCCTGTCAGCAGATGCCTTATCACCAGCACTGTTACTTTTCAGCTTCTTCAGTTTACAGGGCACCATTTTGGAAAGAGCTCTGTTCCAGAAAGTGAGCACCCTAGGCTCCCAAGAAGTCCCTCTTTGAACTATGGCCCCTGATTATGCACAAGACTCTGACCCTCAAAAATCCAATAAATTCACAGTAGCAAAGAGAAACACGCTCAAGGTCAGATCCAGGCGACTTCATTTACATCACTGTGCTTCAGTTCTTTTTAGTTGGTACAGACCCAATTGATACAGTGAGATGGAGAATTTAGGAAAATGGGTGGGGGAAAAAAAAGAAAACAGTAATTGAGAACTTAGACACCATCCATCATCACAACCTGACTTTTTCAAAATATATGTGTTGCCAAATAGGGTTGACTGAATTCACCAGAAAATAATCCAATGCTTCACTCAACCTTTTTGCTGGGACACTGCCTTTCTTCAAAATAATTTGAATGATATAAGCCTACAAATGCCTCCTCTTGCTTCAGGTTATGCCTTTGGAGGCTGTGTAGCAAAATGGAAAAAGAGCATGTGCTCTAGAGTTAAACTATCTGGACTGAAATCTTACTCTATCATTAATTAACTGTGTGACCATGGGCACATTGCTTAACCTCTCTTTGTCTCAATTTCCTTATCCATCAAACGTGGGTGGTAAAAGTACCTCCCTTGGGCCTCCATGGTGATCCATAGGCTAAGACTCTGAGCTCCTAAGGCAGGGGCTCAGGTTCTATCCCTGGTCAGGGAACTAGAACCCACATACCACAAACTAAGACCTGTAGCAGCCAAATAAAAAAACAATTAATTAATATAATATTAAAAAGTACATCCCTCACAAGCAAATACATTTAAGTTCTCAGATAGCCTTTGGTACAGCCTGTGCCCTCAATAAATATTGGCTAGCATGCATCAAACCAAGCTGCCATTCCTGACCGAAAAAAGAGAACTGTGAGTTCTTTCAACGTATCACCATCACCCTTCATCACCCACCACCAAAAGCTCATGAGTCACTACATTTTTACAGATTATACAGCACCTGTGGGGACAGTTAAATTTTCAAGGCAGTCCAATAGAGAAACCATAACTTCCACATATTTCTAGAACACTTTCTTTGCGTTAGTGCCTATCCAGTTGCAGATCAATCAAACTACTGCTGAGCCAGTATTGCTCTCCTGAGAGCTGTTCAAACATTCTGTCTCCTGGCAGGCAAAGCAATCTGCCTCTTTGGTGGACTTTTTTTTTTCCCCCGAAAGATCATTATCTACTTGTGACCTTAAACTTACGCTGAAATGTGTAAGTCTCTCTTTTAACAGGATTCTTCAGGCTACTCGTCCTACACCACAGACCCTAGCAGCTCTCACTTCTAATTCTCACAACCAATGACTTGAACAAAGATTGAGCATTTCCTCAACAAAGATTGAGCACTTCCTGTCTGCATGATTGCTGCAACTGTTACAATATTTTCATAAGAAAAATTTATAAATGGGTTTCACTCAATGCAAAATTTCCCCTAAATTCCTTCACGTATGCCGAATGTGGAAAGAAAATTAGAGTTACCTTCAGAAAAGTCCTTTTTTCCTTTTCTGCCATGAGGACTAGTCAGAGTAGTTTGAAACTATGAGAACATGCCTGAGATGTATTTGCTTGTCAGCTATAAATAGATTCACATTTCTGGTTTAATAGATCACTCTCGAAGTCTCCCAGCAGCTTTTAGAAAAGCAATTTCTCAGGTGTTTCCATGAAATTATTGAGACAAAATGGATTTTTCTACCTAAAATGTTAATTCTGTTTCACATATTGAAGCATGTATTTTGGTAAATATATAATGTAATACTGTATCCTTCTTAGCTAGCTGTAAGCAGGAGACAGGGGATTAATTCACCAAATGGAAAACCTTTGCCTGGATTGTAGCTGACCAAAAAAAAAAAAAGTGTTCTTACCTCAGAAGCCAACAGACGGGCATGCTTAGGAGAGGAGTGGGGGGAATTCATCGGGAGTCCTATGGGGAATGGGAAGAAAAAATTATTACACTGCACCTTTTTATTAACACTCTGTTTAATAAATTCACTTGTTTTTCCCATTCAAATTAGAAGACTGTTCCACTTGGACATAGTTTAACATTAAGGAAAATATAGCCTTTAGTAGGAGGAAAAAACTGGCATCAGTTTCACAACAACAGTTGTAAAACTGGGAAACTTTCTGGTTGTAAAACTACAAACTGCTTTTCCATAATATTCTCCATCATGTCAATGGATAACAGTTTTCTAATGATGGGTACCCCACTCCCTTTACAACCTGGCCCACCCATGCCCCTAGTCACTGTGTTATAACTAGGGAAAACAGTTTCAGTGATATACACAAAGTCGGGACACAGTCTCCACCTGAGGAATTGCAAAGTGGATCAGAAGCCAGGATGTTTTCAGAGAATAAAAAATAAGAAAAATTTTGGTAAAGGAAGAGAAAAATAGAAAACATACGATTGGCCGAACCACACAGTTAACCCAGGATGAAAGAACAAGGAAATAAGTAGAGTCCAGAGTCGTCTGGGCATTTGGGGATTGGTTGGCTGGATGTACTGCATTTCTGGTCAAGAGGGGACTTTACAGGGACACACAAGGTATCTAAGTATCTGTTTGCTGATAAAGTACCCCAGGCAAGCTCCTTCCTAGGCCTAGAAATTCAATTCAACAGCTGATAACAACTCAATGGAGAGCTGCTCCCTGCTCTCGGGGTGTATACTGACAGGGCTGGGGACCAAAGAGGCAGACAACCATCAGGCACTGACTAAAGCTGAGTCAAAAGACCAGTCCTCTCACCTCGAGAGAGGTGGTCCTTCAGGGAAATTCCTGCCCGGGATTTTCCACACCAGAAAGTCGGTCTCCAGCTCTGCTCTATCCCTGCCTCTCTCCTCTTCTTTAGAAAGCTTTCTTCCAATAAACAACCAGAACACGAAACCCCAAGCAGGCTCCTTCTGGGGAATCTAACCCTGTGTTGCGTTTGGCCCTAGGGAGCAATGCCGGGGGTGGACGCTCTGCCTCCCTACCTGGCCGGTTGGAAAGGGGGCTCACTTCACTGGTGGGGCCGGGGGAAGGCTGCCAGTTCTCAGGCAGGCTGGTTGCTGAGACTTTAACCTGTGGAGAACTGCAATGAGATTCAGGTGGAGAGCTGTGCGTTAACTGGCTCAGTGAGCTAGGCATTTAGGGTATGTGGGAAACAGTAAGGCCAGAGGAATTTAGAAAGAAAATGACTGGCAGATCTATTAACCAACAATTTAAAGCAAAGTTTGAGAGCAAAAAAGAAAAAAAAAACCTCTGGCAGTTTTCTACAGGGACCCTCCTCTCCCAAAGTTAGAAGACTTACTTGTAAGAACAGCAGAAGTTGAGAGAAAGTTGGGTTCCCAGCAAAGGCCAAAGTCGGGGCCCTAATGGGGAAGACATTTCTCCCCACTGCTGCATTTCTTTTGTGGGATCCAGTCTCTGGCAGGCTTTCACCTGGGGGTGACTCCCAGCTGCACCATCATTATATCTTATCAGCTCAGCATCTCTGCAAAAACAAAGGGAAGAGCTCTATCTCAGGGAATTTGCTGGTGGTTCAGTGATAAAGAATCTGCCTGCCAAGCAGCCAGGTGAGGGTTCAATCCTGGGGTAGGGGGTGGGGGATGCCGGGAAGATCCCCTGAAGAAGGAAATGGCAACCCACACCAGTCTTCTTGCCTGGGAAATCCCATGGACAGAGGAGCCTGGTGGATCACAAAGAATAGGACACAACTTAGCAACCAACCAAACGACAGACTCAAAGAGCAGAAATCCCAGGAGATAATGGTATTATCCTGATTGAGATCAAGTGTCCATTTCTGGAACCAGTCGGTGTAAACTGAAGGATGAGAAATTACCTAAAGAAAACCAAAAGGAGAAAGGATCCGAGACTACCAATAAGATACTGCCCTTTCCTGAAGGTACAGAGCTTTCTGCTTTCTAGAGATATTAACTTCCCTGCCTCATCCCTCACTGGAATAATCTTGGCCTACAGGAATCTTTCCCTTCTTTAGGCTGACTGACTCTCCTACAACAATAATAGTAGCTCACCCTTGTAACATTTACTATGTGCTGTTTACATGTTTTTACTCATTTATTCTTCACAGTGTCCAACGAAGTTGTTACTATTATCAGCCACGTTTTATAGATGAGGAAACTGAAATACAGAGAAGTAAATAATTTGCCAAGTTTACACGCTAGTGAGTGGTAGAACTGAGGGGCAAACCCAGCAGGCTGGCTTCAGTGAATATTAATATCTACCTTGCTATTTTGCCTTTGTAAAACACTTATCTCTTATTGCCATTTTATACAATTAAACTGTTTAAAGCATGGTTTCAAAAGCAAGAGTGATGCGTAAAATCTTTTTCTCCTTAGGTTTACATAAAATTCAATTGATCACAGAACTCAAAGGCTCTGCAGTGGGTAACAGTGACAAAAATTCTTAAAGATTTTTACATGTTGATTTTTTGACTCAATCAAAAAAAGCCTTGGAAATAGAGGAAGTCTGATAAAGGATCCTCTGTAACAGTATTTCTCAAGCTTCTCTCATTCACAAGTTTTCCATATCCATATACCATCTCAACTATTATTTACTTGGTGTTTTTACTGAACTTGATCTTAAATTGACTCACTATTTGGACTCCAGCATGGCTTACTTGAAATTATGTTGTTCTAATTGTCTATCTCCTTTGCTGTTGTTGTTCAGTTGATAAGTCCTGTCTGATTCTTTGTGACCCTATGGACTTCAGCACGCCAGGCCTCCCCTGCCCCTGGAGCTCAGCCAAGTTTATGTCCATTGGATTAATGATGCCATCCAACCATTTCATCTTCAGCCTCCCTCTTCTCCTTTTGCCTTCAGTCTTTCCCAGTATCAAGGTCTTTTCCAGTAAGTCGGTTGTTCACATCAGGTAGCCAAAGTATTGGAGCTTCAGTTTCAGCATCAGACCTACCGATGAGTATTTGGAGTTGATCTCCTTTGGAACTGACTGGTTTTAAATCCTTGCTGTCCAAGAGGTTTTCAAGAGTCTTCTCTAGCACCACAAAACATAAAATATATTAAACATAATATTAAATGTAAAGTGTATTTCCTAAAACATATTAAAAATAAGCACCTGAGAAATCAACTTACCATGAGGTACCACCCAGAAAAGCTAAAATTAAAAAGACTGACAGGAGGATAGCCAAACCACACATGCATTATTGGTGGAAATATAAAATGGTACAACCATTTTAGAAAAATATCGGTTTCTTATAAAACTAAAAGATACACCTAGAATTAGAATCCTACCTGAGAGAAATGAAAATACATCTCCACAAAAAGACTGACATGAGAATGATCATAGAGGCTTTATTCATAATGGTTAAAAACTGGAAACAGACAAGAGAATGGAAGCAAACTGTGGTGTTCAGTTCAGTTCAGTCGCTCAGTTGAGTCCGACTCTTTGCGACCCCATGAATCACAGCATGCCAGGCCTCCCTGTCCATCACCAACTCCCAGAGTTCACTCAGACTCACATCCATTGAGTCAGTGAGGCCATCCAGCCATCTCATCCTCGGTCGTCCCCTTTTCCTCCTGTCCCCAATCCCTCCCAGCATCAGTCTTTCCCAATGAGTCAACTCTTCGCATGAGGTGGCCAAAGTACTGGAGTTTCAGCCTCAGCATCAGTCCTTCCAAAGAAATCCCAGGGCTGATCTCCTTCAGAATGGACTGGTTGGATCTCCTTGTAGTCCAAGGGACTCTCAAGAGTCTTCTCCGACACCACAGTTCAAAAGCATCAATTCTTCGGCACTCAACTTTCTTCACAGTCCAACTCTCACATCCATACATGACCACTGGAGAAACCATAGCCTTGACTAGATGGACCTTAGTTGGCAAAGTAATGTCTCTGCTTTTGAATATACTATCTAGGTTGATCATAACTTTTCTTCCAAGAAGTAAGCGTCTTTTAATTTCATGGCTGCAATCACCATCTGCAGTGATTTTAGAGCCCCCAAAATAAAGTCTGACACTGTTTCCACTGTTTCCCCGTCTATTTCCCATGAAGTGATGGGACTGGATGCCATGATCTTCTTTTTAGAGTACTATTCAGCACCATAAAGGAATACAGTACCAGTGAGCACAGAAAAATAGGAATGAAGAAAAAATAGGCTGAGTGAAAGAAGTCTTACACAAAAGAGTACCTATCATGATCCTAGTTAACTGAGGTTCTAGAATAGGTAAACTTATCTATGGTGAAAAAAAATCAGAACAGTGGTTCCCTGGAGATGAGGGTGGACAGAGATGAAGGAGGACCAGGCAAAAGGTAGCTTTCTGCAGTGATTCTGTATTTTTACATGAGTTTGGGTTACAATATGTAATCATTTTGTCTACTCAGTAAATTTTACTAATACAAAAAAAAAATAATAGATAATAGATAATCAACAAGGACCTACTGTACAGCACAGGGAATGCTACTCAATATTCTGTAATAACCTGTATGGGAAGAGAATCTTAAAAGAACAGATATGTGTATATGTATAACTGAATCATTTTGTTATATGAAACTAACACAACATGGTAAATCAACTATACCCCATATAAAGTAAAGAAAATTTTTAATGTAAAAAACAAAAAGGAAAAAGAAACTATTAACAAGTATTGAACTCTCATTAATAACCTGCACACAGAAGGGTTTTAGGACAAATGCTCCATTGTCTGCAATGCATTAAAAATAAGATGAGCTGATGGCTCCATCAAGGGGTGGCTAGTTTAGATATGTGGTGAAGCAAGCACAGTGAAATGTTAGTAGAGAATCGAAGTGGCAGGTTTACCGCTGTTCACTGTAAAATTCTTTACAAATGGCTGCATTTCAAAAATTTCCATAATTAAATGTTGGAAGTAAATACCTAACCATTAAAATAGTTCACCTAGCTACTACTTGAAAGCACTTCACCTCCCTCTAGTAGTCCACATTCAGAGCCTGCAAACACTGCTGGAGCAGAAATTTGCTTTTTCTTGATGTCTAGATTCGCAAAGAACATTTTTTTCAGCTCTGTTTAAGCCTATAAACTGAGTGAAAAAGTTATGATTTAGATTCACATCCATCTCTCCACTTTTCATGTCAAAAATTACACATTTCCTCCAATCTGTCTCCTTTCCAAGCTTTTCTGAAACAAAGGAACAACTGACTAAAATTTTGTAAATGAGCTCTATTTTCCTGCAGGAAAGTCATTCTTTAGGAAAAGAGAGGGATTTGGCTTTTGGAAGTCTTGCTCACTGCACAAATATGTCTCTAACTTAGCATGGAAACAGCATGGGAGAAAGACATCAAAGCTGACCATTATGGAACTCGGTAAGTTTTGTAAGCGTCACCACTTAAATCATTGCCTGAGATACTGTTAAAGTTACAGTATGCAGCTATCAAATACTTGAATAAAATAACAACCCAAATCAATATTGATTTGGACCAAAATATTTTTTGTGATAAATTAATGACTGCCATTCACAAGGCTGAAACAGTAGTCCTTTATTAAAAGAAACTGAGAATGCCAGAACAGCAGAGCAAGCTAATATAAACCAAATTAGAATAGAAGATCTGGAGCTTGGCAGAATAAATAAAATGATTATTTTTCAAAGCCATAACAATTACTATCTTGATCAAGAAAAGCACTAAAGACAAATATTCATCAGTCTGAAAGAGTTTTAATAGCTATTAGCATAGATTAAATTTGTGAAGGAAAAAAATAGCACATAGGCTTGTGCCTTGCTATGGAATCCAAAAACTCAAAGCTTATAAAATGCAGGAATTATTCTAATTAGGCAACAATAAGGACTGTTTATTAGAACTGTAATTCAAATGCAAGCTTCCATTTTATATTATTTAGCACTAAAAGGAATAAATTAACTGCTATTAGGAAAGAAGAAACCCTCATTGCTATGTGCTTTATATCTGTGTATAATCTAATAGAAGGTGGGAATCAGATCAATGTTTCTTCTTATAATATCTACATGAAAATTATCCTTATTAACTACCTAGATGAGATAAACTCAGACAAACTGATGAGGTTCATTTGAATTTTTAAAAAAAAAAATGACAGTGATACAAAAATAAAAATTATAGAGCATATTAAGACTATAAGCCTTCAAAACTGCCTCCTATGGGGAGAGGACAAACCTCTGCAGCTACAGCCAAAGATAAATTACAGATAGCTAAAAAGGAAAAAAAAAACAAGAGAGACATTCCCACTAAGAAAATCAGAGTGAAGAAACTATGGGTTCGGTCTTGATATCTCCCATTTGGTAAAAATGGAAAAATCTTGTTGAAACCGTGTGATAAACAGACACTCCATGAACATGGTGGAATCATGCGTCAGTGGTACTGATGCTGACAGATTCACACACAGACACTTCCATTTACTTTTCATGGGCTTGAAAACTGATCTCTACAGTGGTCCCAGGTGAGTGTCTTTTTGGTCTAACAAATCTCCCAGAGTACTTTGATTTTCTCTTCATCTCAAATGAATCTATCCATTGTGGCTATGCCTCTTAATTGACAAAGTTGAAGAGATGGAAAGGAAGCCAAGTTTCTGAATAAATTAATGTGCCAATTTGCTGAATTATCAATGACCCTTGCAAACTCCATATGGATCCTATGGTTTTTCTAGGACTAGTTTGTTTGTTTGTTTGTTTTTAACTGAATGAATGATAGTAACCAACTCTGACAAGCCAGGCTTGAAATGAACGGTTATAAGGTTTCATCCTAGGCTCCTCAAAGTAGAATCACATGGTTACACTCCCCAGTCTCCTGCCAGAGAACTTTCTCATTTTTCTGTCTTGTCATCACTTCTCCATTGCACATTCACTCAAGTACTTCAGTCTCTAGAAACTACCTGTGTACTAGAGACTAAAGAAGCTCTGGAGCCAATCAGAATACCAAAGCACTGTAGTATCACTACCAAGGAGGAAGCATCTAGACTAGGGAGCAAAAGTAAAATGTTGACATGGTTTCCAGTATCTTTAATGTAGCGGGGAAGTCAGCTTTCTGCATGGTATGTGGATGAGGGTATTGGGTGTAGGTTTTCATTCTGAACTACAGTGTTTCCATCTGGATAGTGTTTGCACAGTTTACAGATCACACTCAGACTCCTGGAAGGGCCATGCAGGCCCACCATGAGAGGCTATTGAAAAGGGACATTTGACCATTGTAATTTCAAATTTGCACCAAGTTCAGGGCCTGGTACAAAGATCAAGAATGCAATATAAAGAGTTTCCTTTAGGATATCTGATGTGAGAGCAAGTCTTTGTTTCCTTCCAAAATCTCACTGAAATGACAGAATAGAATCTAAAGTATGAACATCTATTTTAAGAAGATAACTGATAATTTTTTTTCTTTTTTGGAGTATTTTAACTTGACAGTTGTAAGCCCCACACATCGAAAATAGATTTAACTTAACGATGTGGACAGGGTTTAAAGGAAATCAGAACCATGCCAATCATGTTGAAAATGACAGTCTTTCCCACTAGAAAAATTGTACAAGGGCAAGATGGAAAATTTGGCTTAGTGAACCCTTTGTATAAAAATGACCTGGGGATCGAGTTGATTTTTGCCATAGCTGCATTGTGGCATTTGGAGCTACTCAGTCTGCCGACAGCTCCTGGTGAAAGGGCCAACCAAGGTGGCTGTGTTTGTATTATGACCATCTGTTCTGCCAGTGGCTAATTGGAGCAGCGTGACCCAGGGTGAACAAACCAAAAATCAAACAAGGATAATCAGATTCCTTCTCCCAGGAACTGGAAACTGGATCAGCTGCATCCCGATTGCTTTGCTTCCCCAAATGTGACTTGTGGGTCGGCAGCATCAGTGTCCCCTGGGAACTGTAAAATATACACTCCTTCCCTTAGACTGAGGGAACCCTTCTTCACATTTTTTTTAATATCTCTGTGTGATTTGGTGGATATGAAATTCTGAGAGACACTGAGCTGGACGCTGGGGAGGGAGGCATTTCAAATGAAAGGTTGTGTAGAAATTGGGTTAGGTTGGCTTCAGGGCACACTGGGCAGGCAAGCCAAAGTTACAAGGAAACAGAAAAGGCTGGAAGAGGCCATGTTGTTAAGAGGGAGAGCAGAGTGGAGAGAAGCAGAGATGAGAGCTCCTCTGGGGTAAGAGACTAAGAAAGAGCCTAACTTACTTACATGCATGACCAGTCCTCAGACCCAGAGATCTCTCTCCTCACATCTCGGATGGATGCCCTGTAACCTGTGGCAATGTTACATTGAACACTTCTTTAGGGCTAGTCTCTAATCCCTGATTATTTATGTTTCCCATCTGATGTAGTTGCTATCAGAACTAATAAGATTTAGGAAGCTGAGTACAAAAGGGGAAATAAATCACTTCATTCTCCCGGGATCTGGGCCACATCTGGAGAATGCTTAGATGCTCAGGTGGTGCTAGTGGTGAAGAATCTGCCTGCCAATGCAGGAGACATAAGAGACACAGGTTCGACCCCTAGGTTGGGACGATATCTTGGAGGAGCACATGGCAACCGACTCTAGTATTCGTGCCTGGAGAATCCCATGAACAAAGGAGCCTGGTGGACTACAGTTGATAGGGTCACAAAGAGTTGAACACAACTAAAGTGGACTTAGCACGAGCATGTTCAGTTTGGGCCTCTCACATCAGAAAGGATGCTGCCACCCAGGAGTCAGACCTCCAAAGAGGCAAAGTCTGAACTATGTCAGCAAGATCTGAAATGTAATCGATAGCAGAATGGTCAATGAAAGCAGGAGTATTTGGCTCTTGTAAAGGAAGATTCTCAGGACACATGGTTTGAAAAAGGAGATACTATTTTCTGATATTTTAAGGATTAAATGAAGAATGGGTCTTTTTAGATGTCAGACCCAGCCCAGTAGATGAGTTAACAGCTCATATAAGGAAGAATTTTCTTACAACTCAGACGGTGTAACAAACTGTCTTTTGGAATAGCAAGCTCCCTATGATCACAAGTCTCAAGTCAAAAGCTGAAGCCAAAGACCCTCTTTCAAGACTTGGGAAAGAAAATCCTACTTTGAGCATGGACCTAGAAGATCTTTAGGGTATGCTGTATCTCTAAGATGGTCCAGTTGCAGAGCTAGGATTTTAAAGGCTCTTTTCCCTCTTCTGTCCTTGAGCAGACAAAAGGGGGACTGCTTTAGGGATCTAAGTGATCATGGAAGTCCAGACTTGACTATTTGCCTTTATAGTCTGAGAACTCTACTGAGTTTTTGTTATTCCCCCCGCCCCCCCCCGCCGCCGCCGCCTCCCGCCAGGAACTGATCCCATTTCTTCGTTTTTCCGATTTTCTTATATACCTTTTTTACATATAGGGATGAATACAGAGTCACGTGGGGGTCAGCAGTCCTGACCTTTATCAAAATCAGGTGCTTTACATAAAAAAAATGTCTTAGGGGTTTTACATCATCTTTAAGCCATTTCTGCCTGCTGACATTTACAACTCTTTCTTTCTGATAACCAGAAAACTTATTTTTTCCAAGCATGTTTTTCTTAAACCAGGCACCACCCTCCAAATAAAGTTGCATTCCTATAGGGTGAGGGTGTAGTGAGTTACAATCAAGAAAGGAATTTATTTAACCCAAGGTTAACATGATTAATCTTAAAGGTTAATACTTATTTCTCCTATATGCTTAAAGGTTAATATGGATTTATTCCATATGCTAGTTATATTTATTATAAGGGCAGGGAATATGGAGATTTAGCAGCAAACATCAGTACAACAAATGAAAATCCTTTCACCAATGTTCCTCTTAAGATCTACTTAGTCTTAAGATAGTGATAAGGTTACATTTTTACATAGCAAGGACACAATGATTTATAATAAAGTACAGTGATCTATAACAAAAGAGAAAATTCATTAACTCAAAAAGTCTAATATTGCTAACATCAAAAACTACTATATTTCCTTTTCTATATTCCAAATACATTGATTAATATATTCCCAGGTGTCTAAGGATATGGAGGCCTGGCGGCAATCATTGACTCAACAACAAGGAAAAAGCCCTATGTTAATTAAGACTCTCAAAATACTCCAAAACTCTCTGTGCTGTTTATGGTTGAGAGGTAGTAAACATTCATGTGTCCACAGAGAGGCTTAACCTGAGACGCCCTTGTCCCACCTAGGGCAGGGAATTAGCAGCAATTATTGACACAACAAAAGAAAAAACCCTTTATCAATATAATTCCCAACCAACCCACTATACTAATAATTTCTAACTTCCCACAAGAATTTGCCTTTAATAAGTCAAAAAATCTCATGACTCTCAAGGTTGGAGGGCTGTTGTGGCTGGAGGAACCTATACAGGCAGGCTAGATAAACTTCAGAGGAGTCCCGTAAGTTGAAACACTCTAGTCACGTCCAGGAATTTTTACTGCCTTGGAGCTGCACGTTAACTCCCTCTCCAAGAGAAACGGTTATGGGGGAGAGCCCCTGTAGGTGAGAGTACAAGGCAGACTCTGGTTTGGGGGTTAGATGCTCAGGAGCAGGAGAATTTCCTGAGACTTGGTCACACCTTTGCGTATGATACGAAGCCCCTTCCTCATGACCTTTGCCAAGGGCGGAGTTCCTCACCCTGGCCCCCAACATCTCCCCCTTCTTCTTCTCCTTTTTTTTTAAAATAATCAGGTGAACTGAAGACATAAGACAGAATGTTTTTTCCAGAAATAAAGTTAGAAAAGGTGTGGGAAAAGTCATTAGCTGTTCCAGTGGCAGTAAAATCCAATTGAGAGTATTCCCAAGGTCTGTATCTGATTATGAAGTTTCCCTAAGTCTAAACTAATATCTGAGCTATTCCAAACACCTAAAATATGATTTTTCAACATATTGGGCATTTGCACTTGTTGAGTCAATGAACTGCTGCCACAGTAACAGTAATAGTAATAGTTGTTAATTCCCTAAAATAGTAAGTCCACAAACCGTCTTGATCACATTAAATCTTAACAAGATAAGAGCATACGTTGTTTACAAGACACTACATTAAGTCCACCTGTGTAATTCATATGAACATTAAGTTTCCCAGAATCATTAACAAAGAGAAAAACAGAAGGAGAGGGTAGGCAAACTAAAATAGAATAAGTAGAATCATTTCTTGGTCAGAGTTCAGGCTGCAGCAGCAGCAGCTGTCAGTCCTGCTGGATCTCGATGCTTATCTTGCCTCTCCTGCCTGCGGTCAAGCAGCCAGGCCGGCCCCTGCCCACAGCTCCCGGTGGGCTGGCTGTTCCGTGCGGCGACGGCAGGTAGAGGAGTGCCCTTGGAAGCAATGGGGCATCAGTCTGTCTGGGATCCAAATTGGTGAATCTGTGTCCTTCACATAGCCTGTTCCGGGCACCACTTGCTGGGGTCCAGCCCCAGTGGATCCACGATGATTCGAAGGTGGAAACAGCATCAGCGGGCGTCCTTCTTGGAAAAATACATATTTAGTTACAGATATAGAGAGATTAGAAGCGGATAGTGTAGTAGGAAAATTAGTGGAGAAAAAGAGACTGAGTAACTTGGTTCACATGGAATAGCATCCATGGTCCAGATGGGAATTCAGCCAGAAAAACGGGGAGCAAGAATGAACGACATGGGGAGTCAGTCTTCCCAGGAACTGATCCCCTCTACTGAGTTTTATGACAGTTTTTGAATAACAAGACAGTGATAATTGTGAGGGAATAAAAAGTCCCTTGGAGTCCAAGAGAGAAACGGAAGGAAAGCTGTGAGTTTGGAATGAGAAAGGAACAAAAGTTGGTTTCAAGAGTAAAAATTTTAACATTGCAGAGGGTTAACAAAGCTGTTAGAAGATCTTGAAGCTTTCTTGCATTTGTGATCTTGATTCCCTCTCTATTTTAATTGCTCAAAAATTATCCCTATCAGCTGTCTCATGATTGCAGGAAGTACAGACAGCTTCATTATCATTTCCAGCTCAGACCAAACAGGAGAAGGCAATGGCACCCCACTCCAGTATGCTTGCCTGGCAAATCCCATGGGCAGAGGAGCCTGGTGGGCTGCAGTCCATGCGGTCGCTAGGAGTCGGACACGACTGAGCAACTTCACTTTCACTTTTCACTTTCATGCATTGGAGAAGGAAATGGCAACCCACTCCAGTGTTCTTGCCTGAAGAATCCCAGGGATGGGGGAGCCTGGTGGGCTGCCGTCTCTGGGGTTGCACAGAGTCAGATACGACTGAAGCGACTTAGCAGCAGCAGCAGCAGCAGCAGCAGACCAAACATAAGCAATGTTGTGTGAATCTATTGAGTAATTTAGCAAACACAGAAAGTTGTATCATGAATTGAAAGGCAGAATCTAAAACTAAAAGTTAAGGGGAAAGCCTTAACAATGAATTGGTAAAGGTCAGATCTGTTAGAAGAATGAAGCAAATAGTATCACCAGAATTTGAATGACTCTTTTCATCATACTTATAAACATCATTTTTACTATCCCCAACCAGATCATTTCTTATGAGACTCCAAATGCCAATTTCTTATTTTTCTATATGTTGCCTCCTGTGCAGCCTTTCTTTCTTCATAACCTGTTCTCTCATTCTTCTTTCTTATGCATTTGCCAAAACCGTTCAGAGTATGTGGTAAACAGCACTCCGTGTTTCTCTTCATTCTTCCAACTGTGGAGGAAAATTCCCAGTTCAGAAACATGTTAATCCAGCATACATGCTCCATGGCTTCCGTGATCCAGAGTCCAGAAAACCTAACCCAGACAAATGCAAGGAATGTGAATAATTCTGCTTTGGAATCCATGAAATGCTTAATAGAATTGAGGGACAATTTCTTTTGTATTCTTTTCACTATTTCTTTTTGGAATTTTTTTTTCACAGTTTTGGCAACTGGGAAACACACATTTTTTTCCTACTTTTTGTGTGATATGATATATGGGTAGTTTACAGAGAAATAATAACAATAGAAATACCTATGTCCCTACCAATGAGACTTACAGATAGGACACAACCAGACCTCAAAAGCCCTGGATGCCCATCGCTGAAGGTCTCCTCTCCAGGTGTCAAAGACAACTACCCTTTAGAACTTTTTTGTCAATGATTCTCTTGCTTTTCTTTATAAGTTTACCACATAAGCCTGCATCACCAAATAGGATATTGTTTAGCTTTACCTGCTGATAACTTTATACAGTGGAATTATTTCATACTTAATTTTTTCTTTTCTGTTTAAATACTGTTTTTCAGATTAATCCACTTTCATGTGGGTAGCTGTACTTAACAGTATTCTGTAATAAACCTATATGGTAATTTCTTACTCCCATTACTGTTGATGGATATTTATATGGGTTCCAGTTTTGTTTTGTTTTTTGCCATTATAAACACTATTGTATGTGCCTTGAGATATATTATTGATGTAAGAGTTTCTCCGGGATATATATCTCAGATTAGAATTGCTAGGTTGTAAAATTTCTTGCCAACACTTAGACTACAATGATTTTAAGATTTTTCCCAGTGGTTGAGTGTGAAATGATCTCTCCTTGTGGTTTGATTTCCCTGGCTACTAAGGGGATTAATCATCTCTTCATGTTTTTTTTTTTTAATTTATTTTAATTAGAGGCTAATTACTTTACAATATTGTGGTGTTTTTTGCCATACATTTTCATAAATCAGCTATGAGTGTACATGTGTTCGCCATCCTGAATGCCCTGTCCCACCTCCCTCCCCATCCCATCCCTCTGGGTCATCGCAGTGCATCAGCCCTGAGCACCCTGTCTCATGCATTAAACCTGGACTGGAGATCTGTTTCACCTGTGATAATATACATGTTTCAATGCGGTGGTTTTGAGGTCACATCTGTGTTCCCTTTCCTGCCTTTCTTTCTATTGCACTTTCTTTCCTTCTTGTTTCCTTTAGGAAGTACTTACATATTCTAGGTTTACATCCTTTGTCAATTTCAAGTTTCTTTTCAAAGTTACACCTTGCTTTTCTACTCTCTTTATGATGTGCTTTGAGGAACAGAAAAGTTCTTAATTTTAATTATAATTTATTGATATTTTTCTTTTTGAGGTCTTAAGAGATTTTCCTTTAACCCAAGGTTATTAAAATATGATCCTATAAATGTTTGTAAAGGCATTATAGTTTTGCCTCCCACATTTAAGTTTACAGTCTACCTTAGATTGATTTTTGGGTAAATGTGTCAAGTGGGCATTGGTTTTATTATTTTCTGTACAGAAAACTGATTTTTCAGGTGTACGTATTGATACTCCATACTTCTCCCACCCATGTGCCACTCTGTCCCACTCTATCAAGTTTTTTTATATCAGTATTTTATATTTTATTTGTCCATTGTTATTAATATATTCCTACAATGATACCACACTTCTTAATGGCTATTGGTTTGTAAAGAATTTCTGGTATCTGAAAGATCAAGTCCTCCTAGTTAATTCTCTTTAACTTTTGTTTTGTAAATAAGTTTATTTGTGTCATATTTTAGATTCCTCATATAAGTGATATCTTATGGTATTTGTCTGTCTCTGACTTACTTCACCTAGTGTGATAATCTCCAAGTCTATCCATGTTGCTGCATATGACATGATTCATTATTTCATTCTTTTTATGACTTAATAATATTCCATTATATAAGCAAACCACATCTTCTTTATCCATTCATCTGTTGATGGCCACTTAGATTGTTCATGGGTAACTTTTGACTTTATTCATTTAAATTTACTTACATATTTGTTCTTTTAATTGTTCTTCATTTCTTGATTTCTTCATTTTCATGATTTGACCTGGTATCATTTAACTTCTGTCTGAAAAATCATTAATATTTCCACTGGTACATGTCTTCTGGTGTGCAATTTTCTGTTTTTGCTATCCAAAGTTTTGAATTTTACCTTCATTTCTTCACCAATATTTTTGCTGGATCTAGAAGTATATTTATTTTAACACTTTAAACGTATTATTCTATTTTCTTCTGACTTTTATCACTTCTGTTACTTGTCTTTTTAAGGTATAATTTTTTTAATTTCTGAATGCTTAAAAAATTTTTTTGTATTTAAGTTTTAAAATATTTATCTTGTTTAATTTTATAGAATTTCTTTAATCTGCATTTAATTCTTTTAATTTGTTACTGTTATGTTTATTGGTTTAAATATTTAGCCAAATTTTCATTTATCATATAATTTCCATTTGGTCATTTAAGCTGTCTTTAATTTCTGAATTCATTAGTTAATATTTTGTTCAGACATTTTACATCTGTACTCATAATTGAGTTTGATTTATCAGCATTCTTTCTTGTACTTTACTTATCTAATTTAGAAGTAAGGATTATATTAACCCCATACCAGGGCTTCCCAGGTGGCTCAAGTGGTTAAGAATCCTCCTATTGATATAGGAAACATAGGAGACACAAGTTTGATCTTCAGGTCAGGAAGATGCCCTGGAACAGGGCATGGCAACCTGTTCCAGGATTCTTGACTGGAAATCCTGGACAGAGGACCCTGGTGGGCTACAGTTCATGGGGTCACAAAGGGTCACACATGACTTCGTGACAGAACAACAACCCCATGAAATGAGTTAGGCAGTGTTTACCTTTAAAATGACTTTTTAATTGTTTTATAGAAGTTTTAGTTTCCCAAGAAAAGTGGAGGAAGGTACAAGGATATCTCACATGCCTCTTGCCCGCACACATGCATAGCCTCCCCTGTTTCTGACATCCCCCACCAGAATGGTATATTTGTTACAACTGATGAACTTTCATTGACACATCATAATCACCCAAAGTCCACAGTTTCAGATTTACTCCTTGGTGGTGTACATCCTTTGAGTTTGGAAAAATGTATGACATGTATCTCCCATTATAGTATCACATAGAGTATTTTCACTGCTTTAAAAATCCTCTGTCTTCCATCTATTCATGACTCCCTCTCAATCCTTGGAACCACTGATACTTTATAGTTTTGCCATTTCCGGGATGTTGTACAGTTGGAATCTATTGGTAGCTTTTTCCAATTGGCTTCTTTTACTTAGGAATTTTTTTAAGTTTCCTCCTTTTCATAGTTTTGATAGCTCATTTATTTTCAGTGCTAAATAATATTCCATTATCTGGATTATCACAGTTTATACATTCAGCTATGGAAGGACATCTTGATTGCTTCCTGTCAATTTAGCAATTATGAATAAGCCTGTTATAAACACCCATGTGCAGGTTTTTGTGTGGAGACAAGTTTTCAACACCTTTAAGTAAATACAAAAAAGTTGATTGCTGGATCATAAGAGTATGTTTAGTTTTATAAGAAATCACCAAACTGTCCAAATGTGACACACGAGATCTTAGTCCTGCAACCAAGGATAGAATCCACACTCTCGGTGGTGGAAATGTGGATTCTTAAACACCGGACTCCCAGGAAAGTCCGTTAAATTTTTAAATTTCTTTAGTGGGTTTAAAACTATTTCTACCTCTGAAAGGTTGGTAAGTTTTTTTTTCCCTAGGCAATTGTCCATTTGGCTTAAGTTTAATATTTTATTATCAAAGTTATTTATACTTTTTTTAAATTGCTACCATGTCTATAGTTTTATGGTGATCGCAGCCATGAAATTAAAAGACGCTGCTCCTTGGAAGGAAAGTTATGACCAACCTAGACAGCATATTCAAAAGCAGAGATATAACTTTGTCCACAAAGGTCCTCCTAGTCAAGGCTATAGTTTTTTCAGTAGTCATGTATGGATGTGAGAGTTGGACTATAAAGGAAGCTGAGTGTTGAAGAACTGATGTTTTTGAACTGTGGTGTTGGAAAAGACTCTTGAGAGTCCCTTGGACTGCAGGGAGAACCAATCAGTCCATCCTAAAGCAGATCAGTCCTGGGTGTTCATTGGAAGGACAGATGCTGAAGCTGAAACTCCAATACTTTGGCCACCTGATGTGAAGAGCTGACTCATTTGAAAAGACCCTGATGCTGGGAAAGATTGAGGGCAGGAGGAGAAGGGGATGACAGAGGATGAGATGGCTGGATGGCATCACCGACTCAATGGACATGAGTTTGGGTGGACTTCTGGAGTTGGTGATGGACAGGGGGGCCAGGCGTGCTGTGGTTCATGGGGTTGCAAAGAGTCAGACATGACTGAACAACTGAATTGAACTGTAGTTTTATGTTCTTTTCATCCAGAACATTATATAGCTTTTCCTTCCTTTATCCTCTGATTACTTTTGTCATATTGTTGTTACATTTTTCTCAAACAACTGTATTTTGGCTTTTAAATTTTTCTTATATTTTTTTTCTCTATTTCAGTAATTTCTGCTCTTTATATCTTTGGTAATTCTGCTTTTGGATTTATTCTGCTTTTTAAAAATTTCTTCAGTTGAGTGCTTCTCAATTCACTAACTTTCTTTTTCCTATATAAAATAAAGACATGGAGCAGCCATCATGGTCAACAAAAGAGTCCGAAATGCAGTACTTGGATGCAATCTCAAAAACGACAGAATGATCTCTGTTTGTCTCCAAGGCAAACCATTCAGTATCAGAGTTATCCAAGTCTATGCCCCAACCAGTAACACTGAAGAAGCTGAAGTTGAACAGTTTTATGAAGACCTACAAGATATTCTAGAACTAACACCCAAAAAGATGTCCTTTCCATTATAGGGGACTGGAATGCTAAAGTAGGAAGTCAAGAAACACCTGGAGTAACAGGCAAATTTGGCCTTGGAATACGGAATGAAGCAGGGCAAAGAGTTTCGCCAAGAAAATGCACTGGTCATAGCAAACACCCTCTTCCAACAACACAAGAGAAGACTCTATACATGGACATCACCAGATGGTCAACACCAGAATCAGATTGATTATATTCTTTGCAGCCAAAGATGGAGAAGCTCTATACAGTCAACAAAAACAAGACTAGGAGCTGACTGTGGCTTAGATCATGAACTCCTTATTACTAAATTCAGACTCAAATTGAGGAAAGTAGGGAAAACCACTAGACCATTCAGGTATGACCTAAGTCAAATCCCTTATGATTATACAATGGAAGTGAGAAATAGATTTAAGGGCCTAGATCTGATAGATAGAGTGCCTGATGAACTATGGAATGAGGTTCGTGACATTGTACAGGAGACAGGGATCAAGACCATCCCCATGGAAAATAAATTAAAAAAAAGCAAAATGGCTGTCTGGGGAGGCCTTACAAGTAGCTGTGAAAAGACGAGAAGCAAAAAAGCAAAGGAGAAAAGGAAAGATATAAGCATCTGAATGCAGAGTTCTAAAGAATAGCAAGAAGAGATATGAAAGCATTCTTCAGCAATGAATGCAAAGAAATAGAGGAAAAGAACAGAATGGGAAAGACTAGAGATCTCTTCAATAAAATCAGAGATACCAAGGGAACATTTCATGCAAAGATGGGCTCGATAAAGGACAGAAATGGTATGGACCTAACAGAAGCAGAAGATATTAAGAAGAGATGGCAAGAATACACAGAAGAACTGTACAAAAGAGATCTTCATGACCCGGATAATCATGATGGTGTGATCACTCATCTAGAGCCAGACATCCTGGAATGTGAAGTTAAGTGGGCCTTAGAGATCATCACTATGAACAAAGCTAGTGGAGGTGATGGAATTCCAGTTGAGCTGTTTCAAATCCTGAAAGATGATGCTGTCAAAGTGGTGCACTCAATATGCCAGCAAATTTGGAAAACTCAGCAGTGGCCACAGGACTGGAAAAGGTCAGTTTTCATTCCAGTTCCAAAGAAAGGCAATGCCAAAGAATGCTCAAACTACTGCACAATTGCACTCATCTCACATGCTAGTAAAGTAATGTTCAAAATTCTCCAAGGCAGGCCTCAGCAATATGTGAACTGTGAACATCCTGATGTTCAAGCTGGTTTTAGAAAAGGCAGAGGAATCAGAGATCAAATTGCCAACATCCGCTGGATCATGGAAAAAGCAAGAGAGTTCCAGAAAAACATCTCTTTCTGCTTTATTGACTATGCCAAAGCCTTAAACTGTGGAAAATTCTGAGATGTGAATACCAGACCACCTGACCTGCCTCTTGAGAAACCTGCATGTAGATCAGGAAGCAACAGTTAGAACTGGACATGGAACAACAGACTGGTTCCAAATAGGAAAAGGAGTACGTCAAGGCTGTATACTGTCACCCTGCTTATTTAACTTCTATGCAGTGTACATCATGAGAAATGCTGGACTGGAAGAAACACAAGCTGGAATCAAGATTGCCGGGAGAAATATCAATAACTTCATATATGCCGATAACACCACCCTCATGGCAGAAAGTGAAGAGGAGCTAAAAAGCCTCTTGATGAAAGTGAAAGAGGAGATTGAAAAGGTTGCCTTAAAGCTCAACATTCAGAAAACAAAGATCATGGCATCCGGTCCCATCACTTCGTGGGAAATAGATGGGGAAACAGTGGAAAAGTGTCAGACTTTATTTTGGGGGCTCCAAAATCACTGGAGATGGTGACTGCAGCCGTGAAATTAAAAGACGCTTACTCCTTGGAAGAAAAGTTATGACCAACCTAGATAGCATATTCAAAAGCAGAGACATTACTTTGCCAACTAAGGTCCGTCTAGTCAAGGCTATGGTTTTTCCAGTAGTCATGTATGGATGTGAGAATTGGACTGTGAAGAAAGCTGAGCGCTGAAGAATTTATGCTTTTGAATTGTGGTGTTGGAGAAGACTCTTGAGAGTCCTTTGGATTGCAAGGAGATACAACCAGTCCATTCTGAAGGAGATCAACCCTCGGATTTCTTTGGAAGGAATGATGCTAAAGCTGAAAGGAACTCCAGTACTTTGGCCACCTGATATGAAGAATTGACTCATTGGAAAGACCTTGATGCTGGGAGGGATTGGGAACAGGAGGAGAAGGGGACGACCAAGGATGAGATAGCTGGATGGCATCACTGACTCGATGGACATGAATCTGAGTGAACTCCGTGAGTTAGTGATGGACAGGGAGGCCTGGCATGCTGCGATTCATGGGGTCGTAAAGAGTCAGACACAACTGAGCAATTGACCTTAACTGAGAGCAATAGGCCTTGATTACCTTAAAACCTCAGTGGTAGAAAGAACACCTTAGTTTGTATTGGAGTAATTGTTACTTTAACTTGCTTCACACAAAGGATGCCTCATTTAGAGCTAAAGAATCCAAGGTGCAAGCACCTGCCTCGGTGTCCTAAAGGACTCCTCTAAGGGTTCTGAAAAATACAGTTTTACTATACCTTATTGTTTTGGCAGGTGAGTGGTATAAATGCAAAATAAGAACTCAGATAATTCAGGCATTAGTCTGGGATTTAGAGCTGTTAGTTTAGAATGCACTCTGAAGGCTTAATTGTTGAGCAGGGCACATGGTTTTTTCTTCTGGCCTACCAGAAATGGAAATTGAATCATGTCAGAAGGGTCAAATATTCACTGTAGAGGAGAAAAAAGTAGGAAATGATCACCAGTTACGAAATTTTCCTATTTGTTAATTTATGTGCTTCCTAAGATCTCTGGTTCAGATAGGTAAGTGATTAAGATGCAACGTCCATCACATTATTTTCCTACTGAGCTATGTTATTGTATGTGAATCTGCCTGCAATGCAGGACCCAGGTTTGATTTCTGTGTCTGGACGATCCCCTGGAGAAGGAAATGGCAACCCACTCCAGTAATCTTGCCTCGAGAATCCCATGGACTGAGGAGCCTAGCAGGCTACAGTCCATAGGGTCACAAAGAGTTGGACACAACTGAGCGACTAACACATGTTATTGTAAGCATATGGCTGCTAGCTACAGAAACCCTGTCATATTCCAAATGGAACAAAAGAGTTCAGCATGAAACAATGCAGAGAGGGTTTCTCATTTAAAGACTTAGAAAAAGAAGAAAGAAAAATTAAACAGCAAGAACAAAATCTTGCCTGTCACGACTGTTTAAATTACCTAGATAGTTCCCCTTTCTCCCAATCTCTCTTTTTTTAAAGAACTTATTTAGTGCTTTTAATACATTTTCAATGACCACATAATAATCATTTATTTACATGAAAAGGAGAGAGCTGGAAATCAAGATTAACAGGAAGAACTGGAATCATATGTTTCAAAAGAATTGAGTATACTACACCTTCTTTGAGGTGCTAGAAAAGAAGGCAGAATGCTCACGTTATGTGTAGTAGGTGTTGCTGTTCAGTTACCAAGTGGTGTCCAGCTCTTCACAACCCCGTGGACTACAGCATGCCAGCCTTCCCTGTTCCTCACCATCTTCCGGAGTTTGCCCAGGTCCCTGTCCATTGAATTGGTAATGTCATGCAACCATCTCATCCTCTGTCACCCTCTTCTCCTCTGCCTTCAATCCTTCCCAGAAATGTAGTAGGTGACATTTAGTCAGACAGAGTCACAATCAGGCATTGAGCATGAGGGCAGGAGATTGAAGAAATAAAAATATTCAGTCTGGAAAAGTGCAAATCAAATATCTTAGATGAAAATGCTGTTTTTTAAAAAATAGATTTTTAAAGGAGGATATTTCTGTAAAGATGTGAAGCCTCAACAAAGGAAAATAACTTTTCAGGGTGACTTGCTGACTAAGGACAGAAAACGTGTTTTTCTCTATTTTGACCAGGGAGATGGTGTTAGGCCTGATCAAGGACACGAGCTCCCAGTTTATGAGATATCAGAGTCACTGTCTAGCTTGAAGATAACAGTTCAAAGAAAATGCTATATTAAGGGCTATTATAGTCTCACATCATCCCTTTGGTTATCATAGGAATCCTAAAAGAGGTACTAAAACACTAAAATGTAATCTAAACACAGCCTTAAAAATGCTCACTTTTGGAAGAAGAAAGAATATTCACACAGTAATATAATTTTTGCATCATTAGGAGAATTATAACTATAGTTTTTCTGAGGTCTATTCACTCATTAGAGATAAATGACAAGTCATCTGATCCTCCAGATTATCAACTGTCATAGGAAAACTAAATGGAGAAAAATCTGAGTTAACTAGAGGAAAGGGTCATGCTGAATAATTAACTAACATAAGTTATTCTCGCCCCACGAAATCTTTACCAAACTTTTAAGAAGCATCTACTTGAGATGTGCTTCAACTGCTTCTCATGCTGACTTCTGGCCTAACCAAAGTTCAAGGAGTTCAAGAGAAAGGAAAGACAGGACAAGCAAAGGGACTAGTGTTAATGCATACGCTGAATAATCCAAAGCCCCAAATGATCCACAGATAACTGTATTAAGTTGTGTAATTTGTAATAACAATGTTTTGGCTCCAAGAATGATCTTTAATTGGAATACCTTGTGAAATTTTATAACAGAGAGAAAGATTTCAAATATGTTTTGCTTAAAATAACAATAGTAAGCTAGTCAAACCACTTTGCTTTAACTATAATTTATTACTTAACCAGGTATACAATGTTTTTGTTATGTTTATGTTATGCACTGGTTTTATTTAATTAGAAGAAAATTGATTGCTGTCCAAAATGAAAATAAATCAGGCAATTTGCTTACAATCTCATATTTTGAAAATAAGTAAAAATTCTGTGCAGATATACAGAGGGGGATTTACCATTTTTATTAGAAGAAAAAATTCTGTGGGGAAAATGATAGTAATGACAGAAACAGAGAAATCTCTTGGGTAATGGTTTAAAAGTTTTCCTTCAAAGATTTTAAAATAGAAAAAATAAGCCATGTAATTTTGAAGAAATAAGGTTCTAAGTCAGTAGATTTTTCATTAATTTTTCAAAATTCATTCTGCAAAATTATCATCATGGACTACACTGATGATGTTAAATGCATACAATGTATTATAACAATAATTTTAACATTCTAACCACTTCATAAGATTGAGCTAAATGTTCTGCCCAAATAAAAGAAATTATAACTGACCAAACCAGTATGATTGATTGCTTTAATCCCAGATTTCTTCTGGGAAGTAAAAAAAATTTGTATTGATTATTGAACACTTGAACACAATTTATAAAGCACTATTTTCCCCATGTTGGTGTCTAATGAGATACCAAATAATTCTCCAGTTTACTTTACTTGAAAGTCTGCAATAAGACTACTTGAAGAAAAAGCAAACACACAATATATATTTGCCTTCAATGCTGAGTAGGTGATATGTTGTAGAGATTATAGATGGAAAATCTGTATTTTTTCCTCTACTTTTAAAATGTATTACCATCCGTCAATACAGTTTATTCCTCATGATCTTACTTCTGATTCAAGTTTTCACTGAGTCAGCTCCATTTTGTGTGGAGATCTTTGTTGCAACAAAGGGTGAGCTGATGGGAGAGGACAGGATTTTTCAACCCCCTCAGCAATGGGCTGTGCCCCTTCAGAGATAAGATGAAAGCTACACTTCATCCCCTGGTCACCAGAGCCTCTATAACTGGATGATGCAATACAACTTCGTGTTCTGTGCCCATATACATCTGGGGCTCCATTCTCCATGATGACTCTTCCAAGGATGCTATACAACAGAAAAAAAGGCATTTCAGTATTCCCACCACCTGCAGTGTCCAGCAAGTGAGACCCTTACAGTGGTTGGAGAGTAGACCTGAAATATGAGACACAAAGGACCCTATTCTCAAGCCATTCTGAAGCCAGTTTTTAAAAATTAAAATGTTGGGGTTAGTTAAGATGACTCAAAGGACTGTGCTACCTGACGTTGCTACCTAGCTTTCTCTGTGAACTTTCTTTCTTTCCATTTGGCCCATAAATGACTTGAAAACAGAGCTCAGGTTTTAAATGCAGTTGCAGTCCTCTTCCCTGACATGGTATTCTACCCTTAACCTGCACCAGCTGATGCTGGTTTAGGTCAGTGAATAAGTAACTTTGGAGGCACTGCTAGTATAGCTTGTGGTTTAATGGGTTTTCCAGGAGCAGAGAAAGAATTAGTTCAGAGCCAATCCTGAGCTTTTATCTCAATTTCCACTCTACCTCCAATCTCTACATGCTCTTTCATAACAGGTATTAAACGTTTATGAGCTGGCTAGACATGATTGGGGATGTGATGACTCGTATTGGGAGACAGGTATATGAGTGGCTCATACAGAATGGGCCAAACCGTTTGCAACAGAATGAACAAAAAGAGAGACTCTAATTTATTCCTGAAAATACTCAGCTAACTAAGTCTTCAGTGTTTTCTGGGCTTAACCATACTCTTTCATTTGCGAAATTACACTATATGTACCTCTAAAGAAGATTACTTTCATACCAAAAAATTATTCACTTTAGCTCAAGAAAAAGTACTATGTAAGGTATTCCACTACTTTCAAAAATTACAAAACCCTAAGCAACTTTTGAAAATGCCAAATATTTTCATTATCCAGGTTAACAACACATTAAAACTACAATAAATATTATACATAGTATATATTTTATGTTATTAACATATATGTATAATAGGTAAAATATTTACTGTAGTTTTAAGGTTCAATTCTGACATATACTTTAGTATCCAGAGCCTTCCTCAAATTAGGAAATAAAGTCATACTGAATCTGGGTTACATGGCAACACGAATGAGAGGGGAGTTTGGAGTTTTTCAAAATAAGAAGCCAGTGTTCTCTCTACAAGGAAGTTCTAGGAGGAGAGAATGGTAATCAGTGTATTTATGAAGGGCAAATATCAGAAAATATATTTTCTGAAGTGAAATATGAAAGGGCTGAAGTGCCTCTCATGAGCAGAGAAACTACTGTCTCAAAGTTTTTCGGACTTTTCTAAAGGTTTAGGATACAAAGTGTATTCAACCTTGTCCTGTGAGTTAGGAAATACGACTATGATATATATCTAAGACCCAAGCCCAAGAAGCTTATCATAATGCAACTCTTGGTAAAAGCATTATGTCAAATCATACATAACTCCGTTTCTACCTGAAGCAGATTGAGCTCCACAAAAGCCTGAAAATGTGAGTTGATTTTATGGCCCCTCTTCTAGGGGTCTGACTGGATTTCACAGATGGCCAGGCATCTGGCTGAGGGCTAGACCTTAACAAGACTTAAATAGCCCTCAATCCCTAGGAGAATCCCCAGATCAAGTTAAATTCACAAGAACCCTTTATTCTAGAACATGAAACACGTTTTCTTGGAGTCATTTGCAATTCCGCCGGAACCATACTGACAGCAGCCAATATAGATCCATCAGCCCAGGGATGACCTCAAACTCCAATGTGATTCCAGGAATCCTTATTCCAAGAATAAGGTGGCACTCACTGCGTGCTTGCTTAAAGGGATCTGGCAGACTGCTCTGTGACCAGAGTTTTGAGTGAATGTGGTAACCTCCCATAAGACAGGAATCTGGTCCAGATATATTTCTCTAAGCTCTGTGGCATTGCAACACAACCAGTTGTTCACATAGCTTATACAATTTCACTATTGCTTCTGTGCAAAGAAAGTGAAGTCGCTCAGTCGTGTCTGACTCTTTGTGACCCCATGGACTGTAGCCTACCAGGCTCCTCTGTCCATGGGATTTTCCAGGCCATAGTACTGGAGTGGACTGCCATTTCCTTCTCCAGGGGATCTCCCCAACCCAGGGATTGAACCCGGGTCTCCCACATTGTAGACAGACGCTAACCATCTGAGTCACCAGGGAAGTCCTATGCTTCTGTGCATAGATGAGACTTTCCACAGTCAGGGAAACGTCAAGACCCAGATAAAGATAATCATTCACCAGAATCCAGGGGGCAACACTGGCAAAATCTGCTGCCAGGCCTTCCTTGAGGGCCTCAGGTGGACTCCCATTCCCGAGGCTTTGATATTACTTTACAACCACGAACTGCAGAGAACAAAAGGGAGAGAAAGAACACTGTTAAAATTCATAAATTATCTCAACATACATTAAAGTCTATGGCTTTGTAATATTCATCCTATAGGAGGGGAAAGCCAAAAGGAAGGTCCTATCAAATTTATTTCTCTGGCTAGTGAAGGGTTCAGTTTTCAGTGAGAAGCCTTATGCTACTCTCTGTTAAAGCAACTAGGCGCCCCAAACAATGTACCTAAATTAAAATGATGATCTGACTGCAGTCAGTATTTGTCCAGGGGGAGTTTTTCAAAGATTAAACATTGTATTAAAAGGATGAGAGAGAATTTTTCTTGAGGAAAAATATATAAAAATTTTATTAAGCCTAGTTAATTGAATACAACTGCTACATGATTCAGAGAAGGTAACGGCACCCCACTCCAGTACTCTTGCCTGGAAAATCCCATGGATGGAGGATCCTAGTGGGCTGCAGTCCATGGGGTCACTAAGAGTCGGACACGACTGAGCCGACTTCACTTTCACTTTTCACTTTTATGCATTGGAGAAGGAAATGGCAACTCACTTCAGTGTTCTTGTCTGGAGAATCCCAGGGACGGGGAGCCTGGTGGGCTGCCGTCTCTGGGGCCGCACAGAGTCGGACAGGACTGAAGCGACTTAGCAGCAGCAGCAGCATACCTTTACTGAAGAATCTATCCTAATTCTGGAATCCCAACTTTTGGGCCATGGATCCCTAGGGACTACTTTTTCCCATAAGCAACCGATGAATCAATAAGAGGTCTAAAGGTTGCCCCTAGACCAGATAAATAATGCCTCTTACATGTATCTGCTCCAACTTTCCAAATATGTGCGTAGGTGCTTAGTTAATAAAATTCACCTAAATATGATACCAAGGTCTGAAAAATCTGGGCTCATTAGTGACTAATACACACTGATAAATGCAGCTACTTTTTATCAGGGATCCATGAAATGTCTTCTCATGCTTGAACAGCTTGGGAACCAAAATTCTAAAAGACAGGCCCAGAAAACAACATTATTTCTCTTTGGTCAACAGAATTATTATTTATGTCATTGTTTGTACTGTCCATATTTGATTGGGCACTTGCAATGCAGGCTGACCAGAGTTAATTGGCTCACATTCACAAGAGATGAATGCACCTGCAATGCAGGAGACCCCAGTCCAATTCCTGGGTCTGGAAGATCCACTGGAGAAGGGATAGGCTGCCCACACCAGTATTCTTGGGCTTCCCTGGTGGCTCAGCTGGTAAAGAATTCACCTGCAATGCAGGAGACCTGGGTTTGATAAGGGAACAGCTACCCACTCCAGTATTCTGGCCTGGAGAATTCCATGGACCATATAGTTCATGGAATTGCAAAGAGTCAGACACAACTGAGCGACTTTCACTTTCACACAAGATAGATTAGAGATTAAAGTATTAATAGATCAAAGATAAAAGGAAAGAAAAGAAGTTACCCCATGCCCCAGGATGAAGGACCCAGTTTGGTCAAGTCCTTCCTTGCCAATCAGTAACCCAGCAGAGAGGCTGCCCCAAGGCTCTAGTTGATTATGCTCCATTGGTTCAGAAATGGGCCCTCCACATAACGAGCCCATAACCCAGAAATATAGAGAAGAAAAGAAAAAAAGTTTCCTTGACCATATTTCTTTTTGAGAAAAGTATAGGAAGAATGAGTGGTTGATTAGGGAAAGAAATATTGGTGAGAGAATGATGAATCTCTGAACACATTTTCATTTTCTTATTTTCCACAACACTAAGCATCCTTGCCACCTCCTCCTCCTCAATAGCCTCCTGCAGCAACACAATGCAAAATTAACACATGACCCACTGTTTAAGGGCATATGCCCATTTTTCTCACTGGAGAAGGGAATGGCAAACCACTCCAGTATTCTTGCCATGAGAACCCCATGAACAGTGTGAAAAGACAAAAAGATATGATACCAGAAGATGAGCCCCCAGGTCAGGAAGTGTCCAATATGCTACTAGGGAAGAGTGGAGAAATGAATGAACAGAGAGGCTGGGCCAAAGCAGAAATGACATTCAGTTGTCTGGCTCAGGCCATACTTCAGCCCTCTGCATTGCAAATTTTCCAACCACATGCCTCTCTGCTAGAAGAACATAGGTTCCTGGATTCTGGCCTGGTTTGAGGAAGGCAGCTGATGGAACCAAACATGTTTCTGCTGCTTCTCCTCCTCATTCAGGTGCTCCCTGCCCATTCTCACGGATACCCGCAGCAGCAGTTGGTGTCAAGATGGTTCTGACCACTGCTGGTGAGCCTCTCTCCATGGCCCTATGTCTGCACGCTGCTCAAGACAGCAGCAAGTGTCTCTGAGTTTTTACATAAGAAGATACACACAGACTGCATTTTTCCTTCTCTCCTATGATTTAAATAAAATGAACTAAACTTGCTACCTAAAACCTGAAGGAAGTACCATATAGACTAACAATGAAATCAGGGTAATTAAGGATTTGAAGACATGAAGCTTCAAAGATCTGAGGACATTTCTGTAACTAAGTTCACCCAGAACAACACATTTACGGAATCACTAGAGGCAGAAGGGGTCTTACAGCCCATGTAATCCAAATGACTTGGAGTCCTGATGAGTAAACAGGGGTTAAGTGACTTGCTGAAAATTAGCCAACTGGTAGAGGAGTAAAGTCAGAATTCTCATTTCTTATTGCATTTCTGTACTCAAGTTCAACCAAAAATAAGTACACACTAAATGCCTACAACGGGCAGAGACAGATGGTTGCTTGTCCATCAAAAGCACAGCCACAGGAAAGCTATTCTCTGAAATGCATGAGGCAGAGGCAGGAAAATGCGATATGGGAAGGACCCCAAATGATGCCTTTGACCCTCCAAACCCCCTTAATAAGCTTTTCTCTATGTGCCCACAGGTTTCACTTCCCCATGGGCCTACCATACATTCCAGCTTCTTCCACAATATATGCCACAAGTTATACCAACAACACACACTGAACCAGTCAACACGTCTCTGACAGGATCGTGGAAATGGAAATCCCACCGTTGCCAGGAGAGCTTGTCCCATGTTTGCCCTCTAGTGTTCTAAGACCAGTGACTGAAGAGGATGATCTATGAAGCATTTTGTTTGAACTTGCAGTTACTATGCTTTTGGAAAATATACAGGGTTGTCAGATAAAATACAGGATACCTAGGAATATTTGAATTTAAAATTCAACTTTCAGTATTAGTATGAATTTAACTAGGTGAACGTTCTATATTTTTATTTGCTAAAGCTGGCAAACTGTTTTGCTGCTGAAGTTTAAGGACTTAAAATGTTTGTAAGAAAAGTTTTAAGAAAATTAGGAGTATAATCTTCAGTTTGTAAGACATCCATCTGAAAGGGATCACCTAAAAATTTGGAAAGACTTTTCACAAATATATAAAAAGCTAAGTTATAGCAAGAAAGTACTTGATAGAAAAAATGATCCCATAAATGTCTTGGGCCACTACATTATGGCACTAGTTTAGCTTGTCTGATTAATTAGGACACAGTTCCCCCAGCCCCACTGCCCACCCAGGACCTCCCAGTTGTTGTGGTGCTGGGTAATAGTAACAGCATCTGGAAGTTATAATAGGTTCCAGTCTCTCTCAGCAAAGAACAAGAAAAATGAACTGGGATTAATATAAAGACAATTTCTTGCTTCATGTACTTTGGTTACATTACCCAAGGTTGGGGGCAGGAAGGCATCCCAGCCTCGCCATCTGCAGGCCTGCTACGAATCACATCTCCACTCGGTTCTTCACAAGGATTCTTTGGATTTTTAATAGCCACTTCTGAGTCCTGCAATAAAGCCAAAATGTGAGATGGTCTGAAAACAAAACAGGAGCCCATTCAGCAATGGTCAAAAAATTACTTTTGCTACTGAAATTTAAGTACCTAAGATGCATGAGAGAAGAGAAGTATTAAGGAGACTAGGAACATAACTTTAGGTTTCAAAGCCTTCTTTACTGCATTATTTTATAGGTTATGTTTCACTGTTTGCAAGGTGCTGTGAGAACGGAGGAGGAGGGCATGGGAGGCAGGGGAGTCACGCATGCATTCATGGATATATCGACTGAGGACTAACTATATCCTAGGCCTTGTGCTAGTACTAGAGATATAGCAATGGAAAAACAACAAAATCTCTGCTTAAATGGACTTTGTAGAGAGGGGGAGTGCCTATAGAAACACTATCACAGCAATTGTGTGACACACACAATATTAACTCCATCTTATAAGTGAAGCCAGCAGCGTTGGAAGATAGTAGTGATGTACCCAAGGCACACGGCCACCAAGGGCAGCCCAGGGGCCGGGGCACAGTGATGGGCCAACTGCAAACTGGCATGCGCCATCTACCACTGTAAGGATTAAGTCATGAGCTGCTGAAGCTGCTGACCTTCAACACCCCCTGAAAGAGTTCAGGGTGAAGAGCAGAAGTGAAGCACTCTGTGCTCTGGGAAAATCTGTCAGGACACATCTTCAGAGAGTTAAAATTTTTTCAGGAAAAGATTTTATGAACCAATTCTTGCATCTCCTTGTACCTAGCAAAATACTAAAATTCTTCATGGCGATGTTTGCACCTCATGACTAGCAATAACCTTCTGCAAAAAAAAAAAAAAAAAAAAATGTGTACCTTCACCAAAATCACGTATATTCTGACGTCCCCCCACCTCTCTGGAGCAGTTTCTCAGAGCTATCTGAACTGCTGTCTCCTGAGCTGTAGTCTTCATTTTGCTCCAGATAAAACTCAACTCATAACTCTCCTGTTGTGCTTTGTTTTGTTTTGCTTTCAATCAACAGATACAAAGCCTAGGCTCCATCCAGGTCTATGCAAGGCATGGTGTCATGACCTAGGGGAAAGGGCAAAAGGAAAGGAGATCTAACAGGGACCCCTGTCCTCAGAGTCCAGCCTCAAGAGGGAGAGAGGCAGGTGAATCACATCTGAGCAGCCATCTAAGGGAAGGCAGATGGCAGCTCAGTTCCCTTTGGGAGTGCAGCCCTCAGCCACACGGCCCTGTCTGCCCATCTGAAAGTGAAAATTGCTTAGTTGTGTCCAACTCTTGGCGACCTCGTAGACTTTAGAGTCCGTGCAATTCTCCAGGCCAGAATTCTGGAGTGGGGAGCCTTTGCCTTCTGCCCATCTGAGGAAGGGCAATAGGAAGACAGGGGCTGCTCTGGAAGCCCATGCCAGGAGCTGTGAATTCCATGTGACAGACGGAACCCACTGGGAAATGGGCTATTACTTTTAACCAAAGGCATCAAGGAGAACAATCTTAGTGGTTAATAGAAACAGTTCCAAAGTTTCAGTGTATAGTTTCTGGAACATAGTACTTCCTGTTGATTTTCTTACAAAGCAGGCCTTTCAAGAAACCAAGTTTCATGAAGTAATTACGCTACCATGCTTTAAAAATTATTTAGTTTCACAAATAGCCTTTTCAGAGATACACAAAACAAAGAGTGCTTGGACAGTTAATCTAAAGAAGACAGGCAAGACTGATACGAAGGGAGGGATAACTGATCTTATCTCTTTAAAGAAAATTGCTTAACAGGCCTAACTGACAAACTCACTGCTGGAACTGTATTTGCCAACTTACATCAGTGACGTGGCAGTATTTAAGTTGGCAGTTTTAATTTGATCCCAAGAGAATCTTACTATGTTGTAGTCCACAGAATAAGAAGAAAAAAACCTTAATAATTAGAGTACATGTGGACTTAAGTTTCTTCCTTTTTTTTTTTTTTTTACAGTACTTGCCAAACATCTGCTTTTCTTTTGACATTCTGCCCAATGGATGAACAGCTGATTATTCAGTATTCTGTCTACAAACATCCAACATATTGATTGAACACTATGCTAAAAGTACAAAGTTTACTGATGGACCACTGAATTAAAATGTCAAATTTTTGCCCATGAATCCTGTGTCTCAAGATAGAAAAGGGTTTGGAACATGGGACTCCTTGGGGAAGCTTACAGTTCTTGGAAAATCGTAACAATAAGAACAGAAAGCATTTATTAAGCCCTAAATTAGCCAGACAAACCACAATAGTGCATAAAATGCTTTTCAATAATTGAGGCTAGTGGATGGCGCTGGCCTACTTTTTAAGAAAGTGGAAAATAAGGAAACAATGTGATGCCCAATGTAGTGGGGGTTTTTGTGTGCAATAAATACGTAAATACTATTATTCCACAGTTCTGAGCTTTTAATTGGAAATGATTAAAAACACAAACTCCAAGAACCAGCAACTTCCTTCCAGTTTAGGGAAGATACTGATTTTCTTGAACAGAAGTTAATATTTTGTGGGAAATCAACCCAATGGACAGGATGTGTGAAAAATCATAGTTATACAGGCTGGGGATGGGGTAAGGGGAAGCCTGTGATGCTAAAAGAAAAAGGTGGAATATAAAAATGCATGATGCTAAATAGCCACCCAATAAACTACATAGGTCTATGGACAAAAACTGGAAAGGAAAAATAAAACCACAGATGTTTTAGAGCAGTGAAACCCTGGATCATTTTTTGTTTTGTTTTGTTTTTTTTTTTACTGTTTATCCAATTTTTAAATGAAATAAGTATGTAGAAGCAGCTTATCTCCAAGAGCCCCTGGGAGGAGCTTAAAGGGGGTGGAAAGTTCCAGTGGAAGCAAAATCATCAGTAGTAGTGAGCTCTGCACAGCCCCAGGAGCAGCAGGAAAGCCAGCACCAGCATGCAGACAGCCACCGGGCTGACGTTCCGCTGATGCCCATGGCCCACACAGTGCAGATCCCACCCATCGAAGTCTGCGTACTCACATCGCTTCCCGGGGTAGCCAACGGGTCAGCTGTGACAACTCCCAAACAGAAGTCAGCAGTGAGCCATGGCCAAAACACTTGTATTTTTGTACTCACTAGCCAGTCAGCTCTCAACCTCTACACTTCAGCCTCATACTTTGGGAAGAATATGGAAAATCCATCAGGGGTCAGTTGCTGCTGTTGTTCAGTCACTCAGCTGTGTCCCACTCTCGCAACCCCATGGACTGTAGCCCACCAGGCCCCTCTGTCCATGGGATTTTCCAGGCAAGAAATACTGGAATGGGTTGCCGTTTCCTTCCTCAGGGGATCTGCCCGACCAAAGGATCGAACCGTGTCTCCTGCACTGGCAGGCAGTTTCTTTACCACTGAGACACCAGGGAAGCCAAATGGGTCAGCTGAGAGCACTCTGATCTACAAGTTACTGCAGCATAGACTTGCCCATTGGTCTGTTGGCCCTGGGACTGATTCAGGGTTATTTGCATACTACCTCTATAAGGCCCTGCAGAACACTGATTAAAGATCAATTTCTGTTAAAAGAACAACTGCCTCTCTCCAAGACCAACACAAAGCAACCCTGTCCTGGGAGCAAAGGGAGTTTTCAAACAAACGTTTGGCCAGATTGCAATCAATATAAATCAAAGGAAGGAAGAATTTGAAAGCAGAGTCTTTCACTTGAGACCAAGTTATAAAAGAATGTGAGTAGCCTCTGAACAGGAATCAGAGGAAACCATTTTTCTTAATTTTTTTCTTAAAAGTCATAGATCCAAAAGCTCTCAGTGTTAACAAGAAGCACTTACTTTCTTCAAGAGAGAAAAACTAAGGGAAGGGAAATAAGGCATTCACCAACATCCAGCTGTTCCTTAGTGAAATTGTTACTGGAATTATTGTTGTTCATATGGGGCTTCCCTGGTGGCTCAGACAGTAGGTAAAGTATCTGCCTGCAATGGAGACCTGGGTTCGATCCCTGGGTTGGGAAGATACCTTGCAGAAGGGAATGGCTACCTAATCCAGTATTCTTGCCTGGGGAAATCCCATGGACAGGGAAGCCTGGAGGGCTACAGTCCATGGGGTCTCAAGAAGTCCAAGGCAGAAGATGGGACAGAGTGACTAACACTATCAGCAACCAACACAGGCTGTGCACTTTTATGTGAAAGTAAATGAAACAATGCTGCCATCTACTGGGAATGCATGCTTCCAGAACCTCTCAGGATCTTGAGTAGAATTAATTATTCTTTGAAAGAGCATAAACTTTAAAAATAGTCTATTAAACATTTTGTGATGCTCACTTGTTAGGAATTTCTTCCCCTTGGCCCTGGACCCACTAACTATATACCCATCAGTTCAGTTCAGTCACTCAGTCATGTCAGACTCTTTGCGACCCCATGAATCACAGCACCCCAGGCCTCCCTGTCCATCACCAACTCCCGGAGTTCACTCAGACTCGCGTTCATCGAGTCTGTGATGCCATCCAGCCATCTCATTCTCGGTCGTCCTCTTCTCCTCCTGCCCCCAATCCCTCCCAGCATCAAAGTCTTTTCCAATGAGTCAACTCTTCACATGAGGTGGTCAAAGTACTGGAGTTTTAGCTTTAGCATCAGTCCTTCCAAAGAAATACCAGGGTTGTTCTCCTTCAGAATGGACTGGTTGGATATCCTTGCAGTCCAAGGGACTCTCAAGAGTCTTCTCCAACACCACAATTCAAAAGCATCAACTCTTTGGTGCTCAGCCTTCTTCACAGTCCAACTCTTACATCCATACATGAGTACTGGAAAAACCATAGCCTTGACTAGATGGACCTTTGTTGGCAAAGTAATGTCTCTGCTTTTGAATATGCTATCTAGGTTGGTCATAACTTTTCTTCCAAAGAGTAAGCGTCTTTTAATTTCATGGCTGCAGTCACCATCTGCAGTGATTTTGGGAGCACCCCAAAATAAAGTCTGACACTGTTTACACTGTTTCTCCATCTATTTCCCATGGAGAAACTATATACCCATACCCCCACTTTATTCCAGGAGGAGATGAAGGAATGAATACACAGAGAACTGACATCAGTCCCCACGATGGGAAGAGGCAGCAAGGGACAAGCTTTAGATGAATCATGCATCTACTGCATGGGTGAAGCCCTAGAAGAGATCTCAAGTCTAGTCCTAGCTGTACCTTGAGTTAGTCACAGGAGCTTTCGCAAGTTACTTTCAGAGACAGAAGGGAAAGAAACTAGCATTTGTTATACACCTTATGTTTCTGATACTGGGATAGTTAGATAGCATCACCGACTCAAGGGACATGAATTTGAGCAAACTCCAGGAGATAGTGTAGGACAGGGGAGCCTGATATGCTACAGTCCACAGGGTTGCAAAGAGTCAGATGTGACTTAGCAACTGAACACTGGGCACTTTTGCTTTGTTCTCAATGGTAGATTTCCATTTTACAGATGAAGAAAGTGAGATGCAAAGGAGTTACATAATTTGTACCAGGTCACACGGCTAGTGAATAGCAGTTTTGATTCAAATGGTTCTCTGATTTCAAAGTCTGTATTCTTTCTACTACAATGGGCCACATCCAAGAAGAGTTTTAAGTTCCATGCGCCTCTGAAAAACTGTTCTTCTAGAACTGACTCTGCAAGAACATGCACGATCTGAGTATAGGACCTATGGAGGACTATCCAGTTATTCCTGGCTTTCCTGATGCTGTTTTAATTCTAGCTGTCCTTGGTTATACACATCTCACTATTAACACCTAGCAGCCATTTTTAAACTGGTGGATATTAACAGGCCACACCTCTGATCCTCTCAGAGATTGTAAAGTCTCAAGTAATAAGTCAAGCACATGAAAAGAGGTCTGGAGAGCCAAGCATGCTGCAATATCAAAGCTTTTCAGCCCAGAGCAATCAGCCAGCATTTCACAAGGGCAGGCCACACATCACTAATTTTTAGGTTTTGATTAATTCTTCTCCTACATTAAACAGAAAATTTCCTGGCTGAATAAGCTTGGTTCCATGGTCAAACAATTTCAAGTTCTGGACTAAACAAAGGTCAATAAGACTTTTTCACATGTTGTGGTGACCATAAATCAAGAATTGAAGGCTAGCGTATGCAGCATTTCTTAAACTGGGTCACACAATCCTTTTCTCATGCCACATTTCACAGCACCATAGTTTGGGCAACTTGGGCGGAAGAAGACCTGCCCTAGAGGCTGTGGTTGTTTCAGAGCCAAACCAGAATAAATGAGGACCTCTTCTGCGCTCAAGAGGTTTGGAGTCCTCTGAGAACTCTCTGAGCAGGGGCCCTCTGAGGAGGCCTGTGGGTGTGGAGACTTCCGGTTCTCATATCCTCTGTATCCCCAGGGCAGCTGGGAGTTCCTGCATCTGGGAGATGAGCTTCCATTGCCTCCAAGCAAGGAAGGAAGAAAGTTCCTTTTCTAACCTGCTCACAACATTGTGAACAGTCTCTGGGCTTCCCAGGTGGCGCTAGTGGTAGAGAACCCATCAGCCAATGCAGGAGAGGCAGACGACCTGGGTTCAGTCCCTGGGTTGGGAAGATCCCCTGGAGGAAGGCATGGCAACCACCGTAGTATTCTCGCCTGAAGAATCCCATGGACAGAGGAGCTTGGTGGGCGATGGGCCACAGGGTCTCACAGAGTTGAACATGACTGAAGTACCTTAGCACTCATGTATACCTGTGCAGAATGATGCCTGTGAGATGTTTCTAATAACCGTTGGACTGGGAAGCACTTCCTAGATATGTTTTCTTTTTATGGAATTAAAAAACACAAGGTGAGGTCATTGGGGCACGGAAGGACGGAAGGGTTGGACATCTGATAAATCCATGTTTTTGTCTTACTAGAATAAATTATAGTATAGAATTCAAAAACAAAGTTATGATCCAGATTAATGGGAACTCTGGTGATATTTTAAATATTGCTTTTGATTAAAGGTGCTTAAATTTAAGTGTTAGACCCAGTTTAATTGTCATTTTGTAGCTACTCATATTTAAAATATTATTAAAGGAATATGATATTTTCATCAGGTTTTAATGACAGGAATGAAAGCAGTGTGTTAAAGAGTGTTCACAAGTCATTTAATGAATTGGTGCTATCAGTTCCAACTGCAATTAATGTGCTAACTACAATACATAACTCTGCAGTACCCTTCTTCTTCTGATAATGCCTTTAATAATCCAAAGTTAAAGTGTCAGAGAGAAACATAGACCATTGCTAGGATACTTGTTTTCATAATTTCATTACTGGGAATAATAAAAAGCCATGAACAGATGAAAACAATTTGACCCTTATTATCAAAATCAAGAATAAGTATCATCAAGTACTAAATTTATCTTAGGTTAGAAAACCACAGCATGAAATATGAATATAAAAACAGATTTCTATTAGGACTGAGTCATTTTTGCTAATATTCACGAACATTTTCCACTATTTTTGTCAGGAAGAGGTGATTTCTAATGCAAGGCCACATTCTTCATCACAGAATATAATTTATTCTAGTAACTTAGACTATGTTTCTACTAATTATTATTAATAATCAAAGCTTTTGAGCTTATAGCATCTACTCAAGAGGATCAAAGTATTCTCTCACTCCATCATTGCTGCTGGTGCTAAGTCGCTTCAGTCATGTCTGACTCTGCATCTTTAGACACAGAGAAAATTACCACTGAGTCAGGAGGCCAGTCAGAAGAGACCTATTTATTTTTCAGTATCTGTCCATTCCCTCAGATTGCCTTCAGATTACAGACGTTACTAAAAGTAAGATTTGATACAGAACTAGATCTTCTGTAGATCTTCTGGGTGTGGTTTCACTAAAGATTGAGGGGCACGGTTTCTGAGCGAGTGTGGCGGGAGCAGGCTGACAGCCACCAACACCATCATGGTGACAAGGGAGAGCAAAGGTAGCCGCGGCTGCATTTACCAGCTGTCAACAACGTAAAGACCAACTATTAGGATGGAAAGGGAGAAAAATGGAAGCCCGGTGTGACTGTATGTAACGCTTTTTAAAATTTATAAACGTAGCACTGATGCTCCCCACCTATTTGGCAGGAAAGTGAAAAGCGAAAGTGAAGTCGCTCAGTCGTTTCCGACTCTTTGCGAACCCGTGGACTGTAGCCCATGAGGCTCCTCCATCCATGGGATTTTCCAGGCAAGAGTACTGGAGTGGGGTGCCATTGCCTTCTCCAGGGGATCTTCCCAACCCAGGGATCGAACCCTGGTCTCCTGCATTGCAGGCAGATGCTTTATCCTCTGAGCTACCAGGGAAGCCCATTTTGGCATAAAATAAAAGTTTTAAGAAATTCTCTCTGTTTACTTCCCAGACTGTACCAGCAAGTACAGCAAGTACCAGTAACAGCGAGTTATTTAAGTCAGAGGGGAAATCACCCAATTCCTTAAATTTTATATTCGCCACTGACACCTGGGGTGTGTGTGAAATATTCAGAAAGAGTGTAATACACACATTTTATATATATATATATATATATATATATATATAACAGATTTACATATGTGTGTGTGCTCAGTCATGTCAGACTCTTTGTGACCCCATGGACTGTAAGCCCACTAGGCTCCTCTGTCCATCTCCAGGAAACAATACTGGAATGGGTTGCTACTTCCTCCTCCAGAGGCTCTTCCCTGACCCAGGCACAGAATCCGAGTTTCCTGCATCTCCTGCACGGCAGGCGGATTCTTTATCGCTGCACCATGTGGGAAGCCCAGATTTACATATATAAATTACATATATTTTTCACTATGGAAAAGTTTAATTATAGAAAATCTCAATATAAATTTTCTGAATTCACTAAAAGTTATGGGCTGCAATATCATATCTCTGCAGAAAAATAGTTTGACTTAACTGCAGGAGAACAGGTTGGCAATGCCAAAATATATACAGATACCACCACTGAGGCAGTACCCTTCAAAATTCGGGGAACATTCAGGGAAACGATTTTTCAAAAAAATTGTGTCCATTCTTCCCAAGGTGAGACGGCGGAGTAGAGTCTAGAAGAATCAAAGGCATTTCTTTTACTTTCTGAAGTGACTGGAATCTCAGATATCAGCATCAGGAACTAGCTTCTGTGAACAATTTGTTATATGGAACAATAATTTCACTTTCTTAACCAGACTTTATGGAATTTGCTATGGAGTCAGCCATTTTGCTTGAGGTTCAGCACTATTTGACATAAAGTATATTGGAGGCAAGAAAGAGAATGGTCAATCCTAAAACCATATGAACCCTGAGTACAGATCTCATTAAAAGCCATCTATCATATAGAAACATACCATGTAAAACAACAGTTAGCTTAAGAGGGTCTCTCTTCATGGCTTATAAACCACCCACCACTATACAGTCCATTACCCCCAGTTCCCTGGGAATCTCAAAATTTTATCCCACAGGATACTTGCTTCTAAAAGCAATTCAACTTTCAGGGAGCCCTCAAAGACAGGACTAGCAACTTTGACAGAGAGGAAATGTTATCATAACAGAGGGAATGCCCAAGTGGAAAAGTCCTTTTTATTGAATGGTTCACTGCTCTTTAAAAGAAAAACATTAGGGTGTGTAGCTGACTACATAAATATTAGGAGTCTTTCAATACCTCTAAGAGAAAATTATTTGAGAAAATAATATACTAAAAAACCAGAGCCCCAAACAAGTGCAGAATTTTCCTTTTTCAGGATGTTTTCTGCTTGCAGAACTGAGAAATAAATGGCTGGCAGTGACTCAGCTGATTCTGGCTTCTGGTGTCTTTGAAGCCAACTCCTGGCTTCAAAGCCACCCTCCGACCACCCCTCCCCATTCTGGAGTGCTGATGGCGAGACGATACTGCTCTTGCAGGGGAGGGTTCAGGAAGCAGAAATGGAGTACAGTTAACAATTTTAAAAGTTCTCATTCAGCTCAAGAAATACTGACTTTTAAAGTAATACTTTAAAATCCTTGAAAGTGATTCAAAATGCCAGGAGTCCAGACATCCTCCCCAACCTGTCTAGCCTGCCAAGTTCTCCCAGGGGCCCCCAAAATCAACATTACAAAGCAGGACATGAGCTGAATAGTTAAAGAGAACCACCTGTGCTCTCACCTATATTGCATTGTGAATAATGAAAAAGGATTTATTCCAGATGCTATTAAATTAAGAAAACTTGAACCATTTCATTCTTGACTCCATCATCAATCTAATCAGGAGAGGAACCTCACCAGCCTGATTGAACCAAATGATTTCTCAAAGCTCTAATGAAAACACACTTAAGTAGAGATTTTTTTGGAATCAAGTCCCTCCCCTTGGATCCAAACCACCCGCCAACGTACCACGGCAAATCTGTCCAGGCCAGCCACCAGCACACAGGCAACTGTAGTTTCCCCCATATTTGTTCAGATGGCATTTTCCCCACAGTTGTGCACACCCAGTCGGCACTCATCAATATCTGCCAGGAAAAAGGAGTAGGAAAGAGAAAAGTGAGGTGCAGAGGAGATCAGAGGTTCATATAGTAACTGAAAAACCCAATATTCTGGAAAAGAAGCACCTTCAATTTGTGTCATGATACATGTTCTCAAAGCTCTGTACATTTTTAAATTCAATTATCCATGTTGGAAAGAGAGATGAACTGGGTCCCTGGGGTGCATACCCATGCAGGTAAACTCCTGATGTCAGGCTGGAAGCTTCCCTACTGCTTGGAAAGAAAGGAAACCTCCCAGCACAATAGCTCTATGGGAAAGCTGGAGATGGTAAACTATCTCTAGGTAAACATTTAGAAGTTCAGAGCCTATTAAATAAAACATTTTTGCCTTTTTAACACAGATATAAATGCAATCATCTCTTTCTTTCCCAACTACCCATCTTTTTACTCTCGGTTATCACCACCGTAACCTTTCGGTCCTTCCTCTCTTCAGTTTTCCATTGCTGTAAAAGGAGTAGCCCTCCTACGTTCCCCGTATCCCATCTCTCCTCTACTCCTCTCCTAAGCATCAGTGCCACCTTGATCTTCCCCAACCACATCTCCCATCATTGCACCACTGACTCAAATGCCTAATAAAATGTACTCATGCACCCAGGTTCATCCAAAATAATACTTCCTCCATGAAGTCCTACCTCAAACAGGTATTTCTACTTATTCTCAACTCCCACTTCATTTTTAGTTCTCTTATGATGCACATCTTTCTTCACTACTTATCACAGCTGCATTGATTTTAGATTATATTCTAAAGGTGGAGGACAGTGCAGAGAACAAGAAGCAGCTCACTGTTTCTATGTGGCCTGAGGACTCCCCACCAGTCAGGCAGGCTGGGCCATAAGGCTCTGCTACATGAAAGGAGGTATGTGAGTAATAGAGTGGGAATCCAGAGTATACTGACTTTAAACATCCAAGAAAGTATACCTTCCTTTTTCTTCAAAGTAAATGAAATATAAAGCCTGTTTGTCTAAATTATCTATGAGCCTGTTTAATTAGAGCAGTGACATTTTCCTGACTGACAGCCAAGTATGTGCTTAAAAGAGCATTTACAGATGTTTGTGAACTCCACAAAACTAATCTGATAAAGGTCTGATTTAAATCAACCAGATCCAGAAAACTGGTAGTTATGACTGATATTTCATCTTTAACCTCAACATGTGGGAGAAAGCAGTGCCATTTCAGTTTGCTATCAGGGCATCTGCCTCTCACCGTGAAAAGATTTTCATGTTTTCAGAAGGAAAAGAAAACATTGGAAGAGACATTTTAAATCCCCATAAAACTTGAGATAACTATTTTACTGGGCCAGGATGGCTTCGGGTCAGGTCTTCGCTTGTATAGTGATGCTGTGCTATTGACACTTGGAATGGTACCTGACATGGGAACTCCCAACCCAACCAGCCACACCTAGACCTTGGCAGAGGATGGTGATTGTGAAAGAGGTCTTAATCATTCGTTGCATATATTTAAATGTCAGTGGCTTGAACTGATCAAGAGCCAGCCAGCGAACCCTTTCATAGAATCTTCACGCACAGCAGTGACCTCCAACAAACCCATGTCAGCTCTGAAGTTCACCACAGTTCAGTTGCCAAGTTCAGTCTGGTTTCCCCCATGATGCCTCAAAGTATGGAGTACTGATCAGGTACTGATGTCACTCAACCCCCAGAGAAAGAATTAGAAAGGTAGAGGGGGAAAGAGCTTCTGCAGAGTGTAGGCACTAAGTAGTGCGGACATGGCCAAAGGGCATGGACTTGCCTATTTACCAAGAACTGAAATATGTCAGTTTGAACAGATCACACAACTCCCCTTTTCAACTTAACATGTATCACTGCAGTTATACCCTATGTTTTCTCAAACCGCCACACCCAGCATTCAGTGATTCTCCAAGGCTTGCCCTACCCACTTTCCTTCACACACAGCTTTCTTGCCCAGACAGTGGATTCCATCTCCCTGGCAGCCTTCTGAGCACTGGCAGACATAGCCACCTTTTGTACTGACACACTTGGAGGAGGTGGGAGGGCAAACTAAGAGGCCCATCTCACGTTCATCTATATCTGCGGGCAAAACAATGAGCTAGTGAAATATGTACGCAATCCTGGTATAAATTACTATAGTAGGAAATCGAAAGCGTTAGTCGCTCAGTTGTGCCTGACTCTTGTGAGCCCACAGACTGTAGCCCGCCAGGCTCCTCTGTCTATGGAATTCTCCAGGCAAGAATATTGAAGTAGGTAGCCATTCCCTTCCTCCAGGGGATCTTTTCAACCCAGGGATCGAACTCTGGTCTTCAGTATTGCAGGCAGATTCTTTACTGTCTGAGCCACCCAGGGAAGCCCATAGTAGGAAAGAATAGTATAATCTTACATACACTCATCTAGCCATTTACAGGTACTGTTTGCAAACATAATGCAGCCCCTGCATTTGGACCTAAAGTTCATTTCTGAATCAATTTTCACAGATTTCTCAGTGTTTGACTAGATAAGTATGTGTAAGTAAATCATTTTGTGCCAGAGTTTCAAACCATAAGAACATTTATAACAATGGCCATCAAAATAAAATAGAAAGCTGTCTAGCCTGGATGGGAGGTGAGTTTGGGGAGAATGGGTACATATACATGCATGGCTGAGTTTCTCTGCTGCTCTGCACCTGAAACTACCACACACGGCCAACTGGCTGTACTCCAACATAAAAGTTAAAAAAGAAACCTATCCAGCAAAACCTATTTAATAAATTAAAACTTATGATCTAAGCCTTTGAGGGGAAAAGTTGCTTTTCTTGGAACTGGGAGTTTATAAATTTGACTTGAACTCACATTCATGCTTCTAAAGCTAATTATAAATTCTTCTCCATAATATCAACTATATACATTATGGAATTCTAATATAAACTCAATGTATTAAAGCATATACTCTATGTTTCATTTTTTTCTATTCATATATCCACTGCCTTTTAGCTAATATCAAATAATTTACTCACACCTGAAGATAACATAAATCCTTCTGCAGATTTTGAGTCAATACAATCTAAGAGAATCTTTTTATTCACTATTTTCCAGATATGTGTATTTGGATTTTGCTCTTAACAGAACATTGTTTTCCATCTCCAGCAAATCCTTTCAAACACTGACATGTGGCATCCGCTCCCTCTGAAACACACTCAGCCCGTGTACTGTACCCCATGGCATCAGTCTTTATTATCTGCAAACAGCAAAAAACCTATCAGACTACTTTCAGATCTCAGAGGAAAAAATGGACTTGAATGCTTTGCATTCTACAGAACATTCTAGAACTTCTTTTGTCAAGTTCTGGGACAGGTTAGCCTCCAAACAGAAACACCATGTTGATCTGTAATCTCTATCTATATCAAAGGGTCCACAAGCCATATGTTTCTGTTTACATGCTCTCAACAAATCTGTAGTCTTAAAGAATTATGTGGTGTTCAAAACCCTGCTGTGAACTTATGATTTTTAAAGAATTTTCAAATTTGAACTATATCATTTCTAGGAGTAAATGGACTCAAATTTTTTCAATTGTATTGCTTTATTTGAGAATTCCCAAAGATCATGAAAAGCTCAACATATTCTTATCTCCCAAAGATAATATGTAGCAAGTAGGTCTATGTACCAACATGGCAAAGAGATTTCATCATAAAAATAGCTACTGTCAATTTACTAAAATTATGTTTCATATATAATAGAATATGTATGTCAAAAATGTATGTTTTACTATCAAGATTTATGCCGTGACTTGCAAACCTCTAGGCACTTTTACAGAGTCATGAACCATACAAACTAAATGCTGTAAATGGATCATTTCATTTCATACTCCATTGAAATGCAAATGCCTCAGGGAACAGAGTTGCCTGTTGAGCCATAAACATGAGCAAGTTTTTTTTTCTTCCTTTAGCTACATATGTATGAAATCATTCTCCAAATGCCTCCTCTCTGTTGGAGTTGGGGGTATCTGACATACCACAACTATCTTCTGTCTTTTCACTGGTAAACTTGCTCTTCTGAGTATAGAAGAGGTCAAGAAACTCTCCAAAGTTGCCCATAAATTAAAGAAAGTTAAATGATCTGAGTAGGATTCAAGTCCCATGCAAATGCAGACATCGGGTAATTGCATTTGACTTGCTTACCTATTTGAGCGAAAAGATTTCTTTTGTGGGAATACATGCCTTTCATGCTTGCTTGGTCACCTCCTACCACTCGTGACTCTTTGAGGTGGATAAGTACAGCCTAAATCAATTATCCATTGGATTCAGCATTTATTTGGAAGACTAGCTCCCAAATCACAGGCTGTTCAGAGCGTATGGTGCACAGTATCCAATTACCCAGTACATTTTAAGTCACTAGCAGAATTAGAATATGATTCATGAATTATTTGGTAACTTGCAATCTCCCAGGCAATGAAAAGCAACTGACATGCATTTGCAGTTGTGGGGTAGGCCATAGCCAGAGTTCTTTTGCCACCCCTTGGCTCCAGAAGGAGCGAATGCCTGTGCTCTACATGCCTCCTCTCTAAAATACAGTGACAGTTTCCATCCAGTCTACTTCACATGGTTGTTTTAAGAACTTGAACAAAAAGTGATTGAAAAAATAACATTTTGAGAATTTTGAGATATACATATCTAAATAAAGGTGTTAAAGGAGAAAAGCATTGTGATGGCCTATATCAGAATTAGCCTTATCACACTAGAAAAGACTCTGCAGTATGTTAGTAAAACTAACAAAATTAATTTATTCCAAAATGCCTACTATGTGTCAGATCCTCATGAGGGCCAAAAATACAGTGGTGGAAGATACAGATGAGAGTTCTGCTTTCTTACATGATTAATTACTGAGGTATATGTGTAATGAGCACAATCAAAAACAATACTGGGTTCCAAGAGGGCTGAAGCAGCTCTCGTATCGCCTAGTCAGGAGACTAGGAAAGTCTTTCTGAGAAAGAGCATATTATGTTGAGATACGAAGGATTCACAGGACAAGCACTGTAAGTCAAGAAAACAACACCTGCACGTTACAAGCAAGGCCTATGTAATGGAAGAAGGCCATCAAAAGAGGGGATAGAAGGGCACAAACTAAGGCTGATGAGGTGGACACAGGTTAGTTTCTCCAGGGCTCAACAGGCTACATTGGCACAAATGGTGAAAGTAGAATACCAAAATCCTCATGCACAGAATCAGCTCATAATCACTGCTTGCCATGATGGAGGACAAAGCGACCTCTCCAACCTACCTTCATATATACACTTTCTCCTTCAGGCTGCCTTAGACATTTATCTTAGCCTGACTTTTCCAGTATTTAGAAATGTGGGAGAGCATAAATAAACCATAACTTAACATAGGCATGGGACCTAAGCAACTCCCCAGAACACAGGAGAAATGGATCCCCTAAAACACCGTGTATTCTCTAAGTGTGGTCCATGGATCCCTGGGGTCTCATGGCATGCCACCTAGAAGGTCAAAACTATCTTCATAAAAGGCAGATAACTCCATTATTATTTTCACTGTGTTGACCAATGGGGCAAAAGCAATGATGGGTGAAAGCATGGTGCCTTAGCATGAATCAAGTCATGACATCTCCACTGTGGTCATGCTCTTCACTGCCACATACACACACATGCATGCGTGCACACACTCTAGTTTCACCTTTAAAAACCATGACGGAGCAGTAGAATTCTTAATTTTTAAAACTCTTGACTATGGACTACTTGCTGTTTAATATCCCATGTGATGCAACGGGAAGTACACATGAAAGACTGCACACACTGATCTCATGATGTCTGTCTGGAAGAAAGGCACTCGGGAAAGGAACTCTTAGGTGTCTGAGCAAAAACTAGCCTCTTTTTTTTCCACTGAACATGATTTTTACCTGAAAGAATGTTTGATAAACTGTGTCAGTAACACTTGAGGATTTGGCATTTTTTCAAAAATGAATGAAGCTATTCTGTCTCTTCAGGGAAAATTAGCTCACAGTGCTTGTTGCCAATAATAAGACTGGAGTTTTCAAGTGAAAAGTACCTTTCTACAAAATTTTCCACAAAAAGTTTTTGACAAAATCCAGACACTCAAAGACTTTTCTGATGAGTTTGATAATAACTCATGAACATTATTGTAGGTATATTAGTATGACACTCAGAAGACTCAATCAATCAATATTTTTAAATGACCAAACCACAACAAATCATGCATAGCAAAAGATTCATGCAAAATATAAAACAAAAATACTGAGTTTTAATATAGCAGAGGACAAGAAGTTCATTGATATGACTTCAGATTCAACATTGCAACAGGCTTTAATATAGCAGAGGACAAGAAGTTCATTGATATGATTTCAGATTCAGCATTGCAACAGGCTCTAACCATCTGTCTAGTTCTGAAATAATATCAAAAGATACACAAAAAGGGCATCTGAAAAGGCTAGTAAGCAATCTTTCCTTTCCCAGCTCCATGTCTGTCAGAGGCCAGATTTTCTTCATAGGCTCCAACCAAAACAACACAGCAACAGCTTTAACAGAGAGGCAGATGGGAGAATCTGGCTGCCCTCTATTAAGCCAGACATTAAAAATATAAATGTAAAACAATGCCATGCTTCTCACTACATATTTTTGTTTTGAAAAACAGAGATTTCCTTTTCATAAAACATGTTCACATATAATGGATTACTGTAACTTTAATAGATATTAGATTTTTAGTTTTAATTTTTAATGTCATAAATCTTAACAGATAAAACACACAAAAAAACCTTCAGTTTTTCAATCATTTTAAAAACATAAAAGGTCCTGAAATTAAAAAGATTGAGAATTGTTATCCTAAGGCAACAATTAATAGATCTGAAAATCCAAAATATCCAGTTCTGGTCCATGGATAAATTATTCTGTTTGCTGTCAATCTGTCACCTAACTTATATCATGCCTATTGGATAAACATGAATTTTATAAACATCTAAAATAACATTTAGGTTCTCTCTTATTAGATGTCTGTCAAGAGATGAATCCAAATACATCTTACTTGTCTGGATGCATATTCAAGGGAAATAGATTAGCACCTCTGGCTACATGTCATATCAGATCTATTCTTGCTCGAAGTCATGTTTTAAATGTGGATCACAAGCCTTGTCAGTCTGGATTCCCTACACTTGTTTGGTATCCTCAACTTATTTATTATAAAGCACTTTTCTTTTCATATTAAGACAGTCATGTGGCTGGGGAGTTGTATATGACTGCCTTTAAAATAGAGGCCATAAAACTCCTGGACAAAATATCTTTGAACATTCCCTGAGTTGGTAAAATACCGGCGTTTATTTCTAAGAATAAGCTGTGTATGCATACCTGCTCAGTCATGTCCAATTCTGTGTGACCCTATGGAACTGTAGCCCACCAGGCTCCTCTGTCCTTGGGATTTCCCAGGCAAGAATATTGGGGTGGGGTGCCATTTCCTACTCCAGGGGATCTTGCAGACCCAGAGATCGAACCTGGGTCTCTTACATCATAAATGGGGGGCTGAAGCATTGGAAGACTTTGAATGTTATATTTTGTTCATTAATTTGACAGCTGAAAGTGAAAGTTAAAATCATTCAGGTGTGTCCAACTCTTTGCAACCCCATGAACTATAGCTCACCAGGCTCCTCTGTCCATGGGATTCTCTAGGCAAGAAGACTGGAGTGGGTTGCCATGTCCTCCTCCCGGGGAATCTTCCAGACCTAGGGACTGAATCTGGGTCTCCTACAGCCTGAACCATCAGGGAAGGGAAGCCAGTTGAATTTAATTTGTAATGAGGAGCTAAAACTCATCAGAGAGAGAGAGAGAGAGAGAGAGAAAACAGTTGGCATCCCTAAAAGTAAGGGAGCTTTTTATACCACAAAATATTAAAAATAAGCACAAGCACAGGAATCAACATAGAACAATATTCCTGAGCCAAAGTAAGACAATTCAGCTGCACAGTATGTCATATTATCTGCCAACATCCGATGGCCATCAAGAGCCAGACACATTTTTCCATCTGGAGCTTTCACAAAACCTTCACGACACAAACACTGAGCAGTTCCAAACCTCTCTTTGCAAATATGTTCACAGCCTCCACTTTGATGTAAGCAGGGATCTGCTCCTAGCAGGGAGAAGATACGCATTCACAGATGGGCTTGGAGATGAAAGGTTGCTGCTGATGCAAACTACAGCATACAGCTTGGGGGAGAGACTCAGTATCTAAGTGGAGTTTACAGCAAGGGCTTTCAGGAGAGCTCCTATAAAGAGCCACAGGTTCTCAGATAAGCTCAGAAAGTTATTACCTGATGAGTATTCATTGAATTTAGCCAGTACTTTTGTTTGAGAAGCTATCCTGACTCATCATCCAGTCAAACTGACAAAGGGTGATTCACAAAGAAGTTACGATGGAAAACCATTTTTTTCCATTTTGCTTTACCTCCTCCTGGCTGAAGCTTACTCACTGGCATTCTCAGGAGGTGGGGAAAAGCCCAGTGTAGGTAGCAGCTTCCGCTGCAGGCTTCTAAACTGCTCCCCCAACCCATCCCTGCTCCTGGACTTAATGCCTTTAACCCAAGTCTTTGAAAAGGAGCAAGTAAGTAAAAACTAATTAGGAGAAGAAAAGATGAGCGTGGAGGGATAAAGCCCAAATTCATTACTAGACTGTCTTAATTTAAACAAAATTCAAGTCTCAGGAAATCTTAACATCTACCTAAATTAATGAGAATTGCAACACCCCCCTCCCTTCCCTACCATCAAAAAATTTAAATAGTTGCAGATGCCAGTCAAAGAAAGACCAATGTACCTGGTTTTGCCAATAGATGAACTACAACCAGAGATGAGGGCTTCAGCATGCTGCCTCAGAGACGTACACTATTTTTGCCAGTCCTCTTGTTCATCCTTATTATCGATGGCACAGTCGAATCAGAGAATCACACGTGATCCTCAAACCCAGCCAGAGCAAATGGGTGACCTGGAAGCAGTCAAATCCATTAAAAACATCTTGTTTTTATAATAAATATTTTTCAAAGGACAAAGAATACCCAGTTCCTACACTAAATCAATTCTTTAATAAGCTGCTAAGCAAATAGGAAAAGGAGTACATCAAGGCTGTATACTGTCACCCTGCTTATTTAACTTATATGCAGAGTACATCATGAGAAATACTGGGCTGGAAGAAGCACAAGCTGGAATCAAGATTGCCGGGAGAAATACCAATAACCTCAGATATGCAGATGACACCACCCTTCTGGCAGAAAGTGAAGAGGAGCTAAAAAGCCTCTTGATGAAAGTGAAAGTGGAGAGTGAAAAAGTTGGCTTTAAGCCCAACATTCAGAAAACTAAGATCATGGCATCCGGTCCCGTCACTTCATGGGAAATAGATGGGGAAACAGTGGAAACAGTGTCAGACTTTATTTTGAGGGGCTCCAATATCACTGTAGATGGTGACTGCAGCCATGAAATTAAAAGATGCTTACTCCTTCGAAGGAAAGTTATGACCAACCTAGATAGCATATTCAAAAGCACAGACATTACTTTGCCAACCAGTGTCCATCTAGTCAAGGCTATGTGGTTTTTCCATTAATCATGTATGGATGTGAGAGTTGGACTGTGAAGAAGGCTGAGTGCTGAAGAATTGATGCTTTTGAACTGTGGTGTTGGAGAAGACTCTTGAGAGTCCCTTGGACTACAAGGAGATCCCACCAGTCCATTCTGAAGGAGATCAGTCCTGGGTGTTCATTGGAAGGACTGATGCTAAAGCTGAAACTCCAGTACTTTGGCCACCTGATGTGAAGAGTTGACTCATTGGAAAAGACTCTGATGCTGGGAGGGATTGGGGGCAGGAGGAGAAGGGGACGACCGAGGATGATATGGCTGGATGGCATCACCAACTCGATGTACGTGGGTCTGAGTGAACTCCAGGAGTTGGTGATGGACAGGGAGGCCTGGTATGCCTCAGTTCATAGGATCACAAAGAGTTGGACATGACTGAGTGACTGAACTGAACTGAAACAATGTAATGAGCCACCCACATCAAGGAGAACCACGCGATGAGGAAACCTGTTAGAAGGGGATCCCAGTGGTACGAAGTCCTAGCAAAGCCTGTTGTCACTCAGCATTCAGAGAGTGAGAGAATGTGGGTGACTGATATAATACCACCAAGAAGAAGGAGACCTGGACAGGAATGTTTCTGTGTTCAGTAATTCTATCACTATTTATAGACTAAACAACTTAACTGTGTAAATTATTTTCCTCCTCTTTGTCTTAGGTTCCTTGTCTTTTTTTTTTCCAGATTTTTTTTTTTTTTACTGACTTACGTAATGACCAGTAGTGATTTAGAATTGACACTCCTTTTAATAAAAAACAAGTTACTGTTAGGACTATATATCTGCCTACCCTGCAAAAATGCATTCTTCTTAAGCTAAGTTAGTACCAATTGGAAGCCACCTTTCCCTTTGCAATACTGTGAGGAGTATTTTGACTCTTAACTGGAGCTGAAATGGGAAGATATGGTTTACCAAAAGTAATATAAATTAATAAGGCATTTTTATTTTCTTTTTAAAAAATTTAGCTTCCTTGTCTTTTGAATGGCAGTAATAAGTAGCAGACTAAATTCACAGGTTTTTGTAAAATTTTTTAAAAATCTAAGGTAACTGAATAACAGTCTCCTCAAATTCCCATCTCCAACACATTTCCAGGCATTAAACCCCTACCTCCTTTCCTACTCTAGGACCTTGTTCTGTCAATTACCCCTTTCATTGATTCATTCTCTTCCTCTCCCCAGCTTCTTTCCTTTAGCTGATTAATATCTCCAGGTGGCTCCATCTTAACTCCCTTATCCCCTTGAGCTCTCTTCTCTTCATCTCTCTCCTGCCCTTTGCAGCCAAGTTCTTTGGAAGTCATTTATTATCTGTTGCTTCCACATTCACAGCTCTAATCAACCCCTCCAAGTGGGCTCTTCCCATCTTACCTCAACTAAACCCACCTCTCCATGCCACTGAAACTGCTCTGATAAAATATTCCAGTGTTAAGTAAGCTGGGAGATGTTTTAATATACTATCTCAAGTGGTTAGAGGCTATGGCTAAGGACCCCTATGTTTGGAAGCTTTTTAATCACTGCACATACAGTCACATTTCCCAGGCCAGTCACTTTTGCAAATGAGCAATGGATTTGGTGGACTAGGATGAATGTCTCCCCTCTAGTGGCAGCAAACTCAAATGATTACTCCTGGTGAAATGAGTCTCCGCCCATCATTATTGATGGGGGCCCGTGAAGGCAGTGGCACCCCACTCCAGTAATCTTGCCTAGAGAATCCCACGGATGAAGGAGCCTGGTGGGCTGCAGTCCATGGGGTCTCGAAGAGTCAGACACAACTGAGTGACTTCACTTTCACTTTCATGCATTGGAGAAGGAAATGGCAACCCACTCCAGTGTTCTTGCCTGGAGAATCCCAGGGACGAGGGAGCCTGGTGGGCTGCCATCTCTGGGGTTGCACAGAGTCAGACACGACTGAAACGACTTAGCAGCAGCAGCAGCAAGATTCATTTTGATATCTAGTCTTTGTTCCAAATAAAGCCATTAATGCAGGAAGGGAAATTTTTACATAACTTTTGTTTTGTTTTGCTTACTGAAATAAAAAAATATCTAACACAAAATTTACCCTCTAAGCCCAAGACTTAACCCACAGTTTCTGCAGTGTAAAATACATTCACATTGCTGTACAACCAATTTTCAGAAATTTTTTTATCTTGCAAAACTGAAAATCTATACTCATTAAACAACTTCTCAGTCCCTGCCCAGCCAGTCCTTTGCAAATCCTATATTACTTTCTGTTTCTGTAAGTGTGATTATTCTATTCAATGAATACCTTAAGTTAACAACATTTGTCTTTTGTAACTGCCTTATTTCATTTAGCCAAACTTCCCTGAGGAAATGGCAGCCCACTCCAGTATTCTTGTCTGGAGAATCCCATGGGCAGAGGAGCCTGGCGGGCTACAGTCCATGGGGTTGCAAGAATCAGACATGACTTAGCAAATAAACCACCTCAAGGTTCACCTATGTGGTAGTATGTGTCAGAATTAGCTATAGTTTTTCATCACAAACCCCTAACTAGATATCATCTTTCTTATTTTTTGTCTACAGGAGAGCCACAATTGTGTGTTAAATTAAGAATGAATTCCTTCAATCTTTAAATGAAAAACCCTGAATTGGTCATTGAGATGCTACCATTTAAATACCGGCAGGTGGCACTATAATGATGAGAATGGTTATTTAGATATTTTCATACCAAATTATTTGTATTTGTGAATGTATTTAATAGGAAGTTGCATTGGTCATAGAGTAGAGAAATGCAAATTATTTATAAAATATCTGCTATACTTTTTGGCTTAGAATATGGTGTCTTTACATTCTAGTAAGGAATTTTCAAATCCCTTTATATATCAAAGCTATAAATTTACATTTATTTGGGAGATTCATTATTTAACAATGTGTGTCTCCTTACTAGACTCAGTGACTTCACAGGAACCATACTGTACCCTCCACTGTGTCTCTACTTCCTACAAGATTCTATAAATATCTGTTGGGCACATGGATGGTAGAGCCTATGATTACATACATGTGAAGTATGTCAATTTTTAAGAAGCTTGGAAGTAGGTCACATTTTAAATTATATTTATCTTGATCTGTTTAATGTATAATACAAATCTAGAAATTCACTATCAAAGGGCAAAATTAGTACCTTATACAAATTATTAGTTTTGTTAGCTCTTTCCTAGAAGAGAGAGACCATGTTTTCTCATCTTCTCAACCAACCAGTTTCTAAATTTCTGAAGCATCTTTGACATCTCCCTGGCCTTTATTCTGGCATCCAATCTGTTACTTAGTCTTCTGTTTTTCATTCCCAGGGTTTTGTGTGTGTGTGTGTGTGTTTTAATACTCTAATCCTCCATTCTGCTTTTAAATGGCAATGTTCTAGTTCAGGCTTTTATTAACTGTTGACTGAATAATTGCTGTAACCTCCTAATTCATTCCCTTCTCTCCAAATTCCAATCCAACCCTTGTACTGTTACCTACGTGGCTATCCTGATATACCAATTTTATCAGATACAGTTCCTGCTCAAGAATTATGCAGTGGCTCTCCAGTACCTTCAGAATGAATTTCAGTTAACGTATTCTGGCAGGACTACAAAGACCAAATATATACAATGACCGAATTTCGCAGGCTTATTTCAAATGATTATGTTTTATCAGCATTTATTTACCGCATGGTCGAGTTCAAATACTGTCAAAATGAATCCCCCACTGTTACATCATCTCATAACCATCTGTACTTCTAACAGATAGCATAATCTACAGTGCTTCAAAACTATTTATGAAAATACATGACATCCTATGCAAAATCTGAAAATACAATAGAAGGGGAAATTTATTAATCTTTGCACAGAATGGCTAAAGGGAATGTTATCACTTGTGAAAATGACATTTTATAAAACATAAGAAATGATAACAGCTGAACAAGTTCTTAAAAACTTTAAAAGTGTTTAATATTTTCATTCTGCTTTTAAGAAATCTTGGCAAAGAGAAATGATAATGCAGCACTGTTTTTTAATCTAATATTACAATGTTAAAATAATCTCCATAGCTTATAAGCCCCTGGAGAAATCTGTTAGCCTGTTTGTTTCTATTCCTTTCTCATCATGTGTTTAAGGGTACGTGTGTGGGTATGGGGAGGGGGGTGGTGAGTGTATGTGAGTGTGTGTGTGGGAGTGTGTGTGTGGGAGTTAACATTCATCAATACTCAATCAAGTTAAAGAAATAAAGCCTTACCAGGGCTTCCCTGGTGGCTCAGTGGTAAAGAATCCACCTGTAATGCAGAAGCCACACAGGAGACACAGGTTCGATCCCTGGGTCAGAAAAATCCCCTGGAGGAGGGCATGGCAACCCACTCCAGTATTCTTGCCTGGAGAATCCCATGGACAGAAGAGCCTGGCAGGCTACAGTCCGTCGGGATGCAGTCAGATACAACTGAAGTGACTTAGCATGTACACATGCATACTGGCAAAAAGACAATCAAAGCCTTACCTACATCCTTCTGGGCAAGTCTTTGGCATTTCAAGCCATCCAGATTGGACATTTCAATCACAGACTGCTTGGCATCACACCAATACAACTGGTCAGTAAAGTAATTAATTGCTATTCCACTGGGCCAGACCAGATCCGAGCTAGCTATAACCAGTCGGCCACTGCCTTGAAGAAAAGAACTTTCAATTCGTGGATTAATTCCCATATCAGTCCAGAATAATCTCCTTTAATCAAGAAAACATATAACAAAATTTGCAAGGAAAAAAATTCTTTTACTCTTTTATTATTAAAAACATCAATGTAAATCACTTTAGGATAAACTAAAGTGGGACACCAAGGAATACAGAAAACATAGCGCTGTATGCTGGACAAATAATTTTCAAAATCAAAAAATTATCTTCTCTATGTACAACAACTTGGACAGAAAATGCTGAATTTAAGCTCTGATAATTAGATAAAGAGGAATTATTTGTTTTTTTTTAAATGTATATTGTATATTACAAATATACAAATACATCAAAAGTTTCTGAGTGCATATTCTTATTAGTATTTTACATTGCAAAAGACAATGGAATCTTGCTAGTCTCTCCCTTGGCTATGCTGCTTCTGCTGCTAAGTCACTTCAGTCGTGTCCGACTCTGTGCGACCCCATAAACGGCAGCCCACCAGGCTCTGCTGTCCCTAGGATTCTCCAGGCAAGAACACTGGAGTGGGTTGCCATTTCCTTCTCCAACGCATGAAAGTGAAAGTGAAGTCACTGAGTCGTGTCCAGCTCTCAGTGACCCCATGGACTGCAGCTCACCAGGCTCCTCCGTCCATGGGGTTTTCCAGGCAAGAGTACTGGAGTGGAGTGACAGTGCCTTCCCTTGGCTATACATATGTAAAATTCACTGGTTATGCAAAGTTACAACATAAAGGGAAGAGCATATTTATCTATTATCCAGTTTTATATGATAAACTTGGTTAACTTGGTCAGTTTTAAGCTCTGTGAGTCAGGTGCTGAGAGTTTTTGAGTTCAATATGGTTCAATATCTTTTCACTGTTCTAATCACATGGCTAGCTCCAAATTAATGATATATTTTCTATCAGCTTACTGTTTTCTATAGACCATCATAACATTCTCTTTATAGATAATAGTGTTGGTTTTTATCTTCAGTTTTTAACTAGGAAGGATTGTTTATTCTCTTAATTCTCTAAACATAAACCAACACTTGTCACCAATTCACAATTAACAACTAGAGCCTTCTAATCTTTCACAATTTCTCTTACCTCTTCTCTAAATCTAGGACTGACCTATCACTGCAATGCACGATTTTCCTGAAGAGTATTCATAAGCCATGCAATCCAAATATCATCCTCTCAGGGAACAGTATAGTTTTTAAAGAAAGTACAGAGTATAGAGGACTTCTGCTTCATTGATTAATGAATCACAACCCATTTCTTTTCAAAAAGAAATTGAATTTGCTTAAAATGAAGGGTTTTCTAAACAAAAAAATTTTATACAAGAAAAGTAAATCGAAAGACATTAAAAGGGGGGCAGAAGTCACGCGAGCCATATAATTTCCAAACATTTGAACACATCTCATGGGTTTTCTTGGTTTCTGATTCCACTGATTACCTGAGATCTTAAGACAAATTTTAGACACTAGCACATCAAACATGAAGTGTTCTATGATCTCTGCAAAAAGGGCCTTATTTTCACAATCACTTTCTTGGCCATTGGATGAACAGCAATTCCTTGTGGCTGAGAGATACCCTCCTTAATGATTATTTCACGATACTTTCCATTTAAATCCTTCAATGAGAGATTTCCTAAAAGGCATGTAAAGGGGCTTGTTACACCAACTTTAGTTTTTAAACAAAAACACTTTCTCTGTTGCTTACTGAAGAGCAAAATAGGCATTCTAAACTACCCTGTCACACATGTGCACAAGCACATGCACATTCTCATACACAAGTCAGGAGAAACTCTCTCATAGTCTGGTTTTTAAAAAAACAAAAAACAATGTTTTAATTAGTTCCTCAATATTTAACCCATGTTATTAAAATACGCAGTGAGAGGTTAGGTAAGAGGGACTATGTCAATGGCCCAACAGGGCTAAACCCAGGATGTGTAAAATAAATACCACCATTCCTTTCTCTTCACAATTTCCCAGCTCCTGCTGAAACCAGTAGGAGCCAGAGGAACCACCAGCCTCTGGCCACAGACCCCAGGGAGCAGGGAGAGCAGATCTCTCAGGGCCACAGAGTCAGCCAACACAAGGATGGGAAGGGGAGCGTTATATTGAATTTAATTTTCTTCCATGTGATTCTAAGACAAATGGGAGAACTGAAATATTATTTGCTACCCTTCACATTTTAAAAAATGATAACAACTCTTTGGAATCTGGCTGGGGAGAAAACTTTTGTTTTCTAAGTTTTTTTCATTTGCCAAACAAGTCTTTATTATCAAATTAATATTTATGAAGCACCTAATGTGTGCCAGGGATTGCCCTAAGCATTGGAGACACAGCAGTATACAAGACCCAGCTCTGTCCTTAAAGAGCTTAAAGATCCGCAGAAGAGTGAGGGGGAGGGAGGGGGTCAGGAGGGAAGAGAAAAGGAGAAAGAGGGAATTGTATTACGGAATGTGTAAGAATGCAACTGACACAGAGGGAAGTAAGTCAGAAAGAGAAAAACAGGTATCAGACACTGTGCTTAGCCGCTCAGTTGTGTCTGACGTTTTGCAACCCCATGGATGCAGCATGCTAGGCTCCTCTGCTCATGGGGATTCTCCAGGCAAAAATACTGGAGTGGGTTGCCATTCCTTTCCTCAGGGGATCTTTCCAATCCAGGGATCAAACCCAAGTCTCCCACATTGCAGGCAGATTGTTTACCATCTGAGCCAGCATGGAAGCCCAAATATCATATATTAGTGCGTATATATGGAGTCTAGAAAGATGGTACTGATGAACCTATATGCAGGGAAAGAAGAGAGACACAGACACAGAGAACAGACTTGTGGGCAAAGAGGGGGAAGGAGAGGGTAGACCAGATCAAGAGAGTGACATTGACATGTATACATTCAGTTCAGTCGCTCAGTCATGTCCAACTTTTGCGACCCCATGAACTTGCATGCCAGGCTTCCTAGTTCATCACCAACTCCTGGAGTCTACCCAAACCCATGTCCATCGAGTCGGTGATGCCATCCAGTCATCTCATCCTCTGTCATCCCCTTCTTCTCTTGCCTCCAATCTTTCCCAGCATCAGGGTCTTTTCAAATGAGTCAGCTCTTCACATCAGGTGGCCAAAGTATTGGAGGTTCTGTTTCAACATCATTAACATGTGTAAAATAGATAGCCAGTGGGATGTTGCTATACAGCAGAGGGAGCTTAGCATGGTGCTCTGTGACAACCTAGAAGGGTGGGATAGGGTGGGAGGTGGGAGGCAGTCTCAAGAGGGAGGGGACATGTGTACATGTATGGCTGATCATGCGGCTGTGTGGCAGAAACCTATGCAACATTGTAAAGTAATTTATTCTACAATTAAAAATAAACAAAAACAAAACAAGCAAACAACAAAGAATGCAACTGGCAGATTCAGGGCCGTGGCTTGGAGGGCACCATGAGCCCCAGCAGCTCCCTGGAACAGGCAGGATCACAAACAGAAGGGATCAAAAGAACCTCCCTTCCCTTCCATGTGAGGCCTGCCTGCCCAGTTTTCCCACTGCAACCTAGAAAGTGCAGCTATATGTCATTCAATAAACATCTGGAAAGGCCGAGCCCTTGTTCTTCCAGGCAGTGTGTGCACACAACAGACCTGCCCAGAAACACAGGGCAGGATCATTCCCTCCTCCCTGTCCTACAGAACAAATGCTAAGGGATCTTCTCCAGGTGGCTTGCTCAGTGCCCATTCTAGACAGGGGAAAATGCTTGATTTCTTCTTCCTCACATGCCATATGCAAGAGGGAGACAAAGGTAACACCGGCTCAGGGCCTGGGCTGGGGCAAGTACTCTTTGCAAACGATCAACTTAGGGCAGTGGATAATTGGAAATTATCCAGTGCCACTTCTTTCCTAGATGACGGGGTTGCAGGAAGGGCACTCCTAGGCAGAAGGCATTTTTGAACTCAATGTGTCAAGTTCACTCAGTCACAGCTGTCACTGTGCCTGTGCCCTTGGTAGGAGGCAAGGAATTCTGAAGCCACTTGCTTGTGACCAGAGGGGATACAGCTGTCAGTTCTGATCTCATTGTTATATCATCTCTAAATTCTCACTGTTTTGAGCGGGAGTGAGGGGGTGAGAATTGACACAGATGTAAGCTCCTGACTCGAGCTGTCTCAGGCAGGACGGCTGGTATTTGCTCTCAAAGCTCCCCAAGGGGGTCACTCAAAACAGACTTCTGCTTGATTCAGCCAGAAAGCACATCTTGGACTCCAGTGTTGGTCATGAGAAAGCAAAGACAAGGACGAACATTTGGGTTCACATGAGTTCAAGCATAACCCTCAATCGAGTGGAACATCTTTCTTTTAGAGTCGTTATCTAATTGGTGTCAATGCCACCACTGGGATCCTCGAAACCAAAGGCCCCCAAACTTCAGGATCTACTGCCTGATGATCTGGGGCAGAGCTGATCTAATAGTAACAGAAATAAAGTGCACAATAAATGTAATGTACTTGAATCATTCCAAAAGCATCCTTTCACCCCTGGTCCATGGAAAAATTGTCTTCCACAAAACTGGTCTTGATACCAAAAGGCTGGGGACGCTGACCTAAATCCACCCTATTTCCAGGGCAAGAGCTGTCCATCCAGAACTCTAAAAGAGTGATTTTCTTACCTGATAGTGGTTTTTGTCACCTAAAAAGATGAGCAAGCAGATACATTGTTTTCTTCCTGATTCTTTTTACTAAGGATCTGACTTTAGGAATCGGGACCCCTTATCGCTAAATAATAACATTGCCAGGGGAATTACCAACTTCCTTCCTTCCTACAGTTAGATGTTAATATGAATCTGTCTTCTCCTAAGCCAATAGAAACCATAAGCATCCATTCTGCTTTTTTTTTTTAACTTGGTTAAGAGTTACTATATAATCTAATATCATAAGCTAGGAATCCCAGTTATTTAAATCAAATTTCTAGCTAATATCAAGGTTTTCAAACTATAAACCTCTCATTTCCAGACAAATTAAAGGTTTTCTCTTAGCAGCTGTCTTTAGAGGGAAGAGGACTTGAGAAGGGCTTGTTATTACTCAAGTCAGTGAACTAGGGAATTTGAGGTCTGATACTCCAGGAGAGGGTGGTGCTTGTCTATCTCCTGAAGGCACTGCCTTAGCAGTAGGTACTACAGTACTATTAATCAAATATGTAAAATTAGAGGTGCCATGAGAATGTGAGAAACGTGAGGAGACCCAGCATCTTTAGAGAGTCCAAAAGTGGCTGACATCTGCTGTCCTGATCAACGTTTCCGAGAACAGCCGTGTACAAGCTCTGTCATTATGCACAGGTAACATTTTAAATGTCCTTTTAAGTAGGTTCAAAACAGAGATCATTATTATGATTTTTATCATTATTACAACTGAAGTTGATTTTCACTTGTTATAGGATTGTGGGTCGAGCACATTTAATCAACCTTGGTTGTTGGAGGCAGCACATACCTATGATTATTAAAAACATAAGTTTCAGAAATGGTCGCCCTTGAGTTCAAATTCCAGATCCAATACTTGCTGGCTGCTTGACCTTGGGAAAGTTGTTTTACCTCTTTGATTCTCAATTTTTAAAGTTTTAAGTTGGGGATATAAAAACTTACCTTTTGGGGTGTCAATATGGATATGAAGCTCTTAGTGCAGTATCTAGGGCATTTCAGTTATTCAATAAATGAATAAATACAAAAAGAATAAAGAAATGGGATGAAGGTATGGCTAAATGAATAAGCAAATAAGTGAACAAATTAATTAAAATATACTCGGTCTGGACAGAGAAATACCGTATTATTCATAACTGAGCACCACATCATACATCTGGCTCATTTTTAAAAACTCGTTTGTTTCCCATGGGTTATCGAAGCCAAGAGAGATTTTCTGGGACACAGAAAACCTGCCCTGAAGCATTTAAACCCACTCCCTGGGACTTCTTCCTCTGTGTTGGGACCACTGGTTGAGGTGAAATCGCAGCTCATTCTCTCTTTTACTCTGACATGGCTGCAGAGGTGCCAGAGGTTTGAGTTGGCTGCCAGGTCGCTCCATAGCTTTAAGATCCTCTGAGACAGGGTCCCAGGGCCTAGAGTCTCTAAGCCTCTCCCGAGAGGTATTGTGATTGGCTCCTTCTCACTCAGAAGCAGGACGTGGACTCTCATTAGCAAGCACAAGAGATGCAGCCGCTTCTCCCCCTCCCTCCTCCCTACCCCAACTGTTCCTGGGGCTCACGCAGGACTCTCTCTCTCTCTCTCTCTCTCAGTGCACAAATGCTTCCTGCAGCCCCAAGAGCAGTGTGCCCGGAGGGCAGACACACCACAGCTTCTCTCTGGTCCTGTTGTCTCCCAGCAAAGAGAAAACACAATCTCTCCCCCCTGCAGAGGACCTTCCTCCACAACTCCAGTGTGAAGCACTTGCTCCCTCCTTCACCCTCATTTAAAAGAGCCAACATGTGGGTTCCAGCGAGACTTGCCCTTTGAATGTTGTACAACTTTGAATAAATCACTTAGCTTTATGAGGCTTAGTTTCCCCCTGCCCCTGCAACCTGTAAAACGAAGGGAAGTTGGTCCCTGAAGCTCCTTCCAGAGCCCCCTCTGGGAGTACCCACCTTCATTTGGCAATTATTTATGCATGACCTTATGACATTTTTTATACTGAGATTCAGACCAAGTGTTTGCATGAGTTTTTCCTGTGTATATGCACTTTGTCTCCCTGGCTACACTAAGCTGACTGGAAACATGGAGCTCCTCATGCTCCTGTGTATCTTCCCTGCCACCTAGGTAACAGCTGACCCGTAGCAGATCCTCAGAAAAAGTGTGTGGATTGTATCCAGACAGGCTTTGTGTTTCTCTGATTACAACAGCCTGAAGTGCAAAAACACAGGCTGCTTTCTTGGTCCTCAACATTCACTCTTAATGAAAGATACAGTCTTAATGAAAGGAGGAAGGTCCTGCTTGGTGGTGGGGAGCGGGGTTAGGGGGTGCTGTAGACAGCACCAGGGCATCTTCCTCTGAAGCTAGGCAGGGGACCAGCAATATCTTCTTGTTTTCCAAGTGAAGGATGAGGCCAGCTGTACTACATATCCATCATTCCCATCCCATGTGACTTAGCAACAAAAGAGGGAACATACCCTCTGTCTTTCCAGTAGAGTTTACGGCCAATCCAGTCAACAGCAAGACCTTCTGCTAAACCTACTTCTTCCTCGATAAGCATTTCTCGCTGGGAACCATCCATATTAGCTCTTTCTATCCACTTCAGCACTGTATGGGCAAAATATATCTACGAAAGAGAACACAGGCATACAGTCTGATATGTTTAAAAATTTAACATGGATTATATACCAACAGGGTTAGTAAATCTTTGTATCACACAGTATAATCATTCAGAGCTTGGCTTTGGAGATAGATGCACCTGGAACTGAACTCTCTCTCTGCTGCTTCCCAGATGTGTATAAACTTAAGCAAATTACTCAATGTCTCAGAAGCTCAGCTTCCTTATTGGCAAAATGGGAATAATGCTATCAAGTGCATTAATGATATATATATATACACACACACCCCTTAGCCTTGTGCCTGGCACATATTTCTGTTCCAGGTGGTTTGCTCATCTTTGATCACTGGTCAATAACAAAGCCATCATATTTAAACTCTAATAGCTGCTACAGCCTGAAAGGGAGCAAAGATGAGCAGTTTAATGGGGGCTGTAAGCTAAGGTTTATCTTCCACAGCTTGATCTACAGGACTCCACTTCACTGCCAGTCAGGGCACAAGGCTTCATCTCCCTGTTTGGCATTTATTTGTTTGATAACCTTGGTTAAATCATCCTACTTATTTATATATATTTTAAATTGAAGTATAGCTGATGTATGATATTATATGTTGCAGGTATATAATATAGTGATTCACCATTTTTAAAGCTTTGTTCCATTTATAGTTCTTATAAATACTGGCTATATTCCCTGTGTTGTACAGTATATCTTGTAGCTTATTTTACATGCTACATAATAGTTTAAACCTCTTAATTTCCTTCCCCTATATTGCCCCTCCCCACTTCCCTTTCCCTACTGGTAATCTCTAGTTTGTTGTTTTGTATCTGTGAGCTTGCTTCTTGTTACACTCACTAGTTTGTCGTATTTTTAGATTACACATATAAGTTATATCATATAGTATTTTTCTTCCTCTGTCTGGCTTATTTGACTTTTAGCATAATACCCTCCATATCCATCCATATTGTTGCAAATGGAAAATTTTAATTTTTATGGCTTATTATTATATTGTTTTATTTATTTATACCACATCTTTATTCATTCATCTGTCAATGGATACTTAGTTGCTTCTATATCTTGGCAATTGTAAATAATGCTGCAATGAATATTGGGGTGCATGTATCTTTTTGAATTAGTATTTTTATTTTTTTTTCTGATATATACCCAGGAGTGGAATTGCTGGGTTATATTGCTGGGTTTATTTTCAGTTTATTGAGAACTCTCCATACTGTTTTCCACAGTGGTTGTACCAATTTACATCCCCAATAACAGTGTGCAAGGTTCATTTAAGTCATTTAATCTCAATTTTCTCAGCTATAAAAATGACAAAATCAGACGAGATATTTGCTAAAGTTACTTTCATCTCTAACAATATATAATTTCATTTTAAATTATCAGTTTTGTTCAACAGAACATACCCTGCAAGTACAAAGTTCCTTTTCAGTTTAGTATGAAGACTATCAAACAGGTACAAGAATAAAAATTGCTGAGTGGCTGACAGTTTAATGATAGCATATGTAGAATATTAACTGTGAGTACATATATATATATATATAAGCTCATCATCAATAATGAGAATATTCATAACGTAGTTACTAAATAATGGGCTATCATTTTTCTGGATAAAATAGAAAAGGTTCTATTCCATAATTTAAAAATGGGTACTTCTTATATTAAAAAATAATTCTGCTAGTGTTCTGCTTCACCAGCTTAAATGTGTGCATCTGGGGAATCTTGTTAAAATGTGGATTCTGATCCAGTGGTCAGGGGTGGAGCCTGAGAATGCAGTTCTAAAAGCTCCAGGTCATATTGATGTAACTGTGATCCAAGGATCACAGTTTGAAAAGCAAGAAGGTGGGACCATTGACCAGAGAAATGAAAAAACATGCATAAGCCATATGACTTAGAGTTCATTTTAGGTTTTCTTGTTCACCTCATTATAAAAATTACTGGCTGTGTGGGGATTAATTTGGTAATAAACGAGTCTTGAACTGATTCTATTAATTTTTTTCCTGTTAATATAATTCTTCTATGGAGTTATATAGATTCAGTTCATAGAAAAAAAATAACTATTTGCTAGTGTTAAATTATAATACTTCTACTTGAAAACATAGTTATATTAGGCTACCAATCCATATTAATTAAACACAGAATCAATTGACTTCACTCTGTCTCTTTTGGCCATTTACTAGAATGCTTCAAATCAGAAAATAAAAACAGAAGCACAAAATTTAAAAATTCTGTGAACAAAAGCACCATATAGTAATAACTGAATCATTGTGGAAGGAGATTAATAACTATATAACTTCACCATTATTGGGTGATTAATTTTCAAAAGAACACTACAACATGTCATTTCAAGCACATTCTAATCTAGACAAAGATAACTAAGAAATTAAAGACCAAATAGCTGATTGGGTTGATAATTTAGAAATTCTAATGTTTATACAAAAACACTTCATGTGAAATTTTGTAAATAACATCCTACATTGCCATTCACACGTGGACTGTAAGACTTACGTTTCTTGATTTTCATGACCAGGAGGTCACCAAATTCCTTCCCTATGTGTGTTAGTCACTCAATCATGTCTGACTCTTTGTGACCCCGTGGACTGTAGCCCACCAGGCTCCTCTGTCCATGGAATCCTCCCGGCAAGAATACTGGAGTGGGTAGCCATTCCCTTCTACGGTGGATCTTCCCAACCTAGGGATAGAACCTGGGTCTCCTGTATCACAGGCAGATTCTTTACCATCTGAGCCACCAGGAAAGCCCTCCTCCCCTTAAGGCCATGTATCAAGTGCAAATTAGTAATCCATACTTACTATGCTGCATCCCAAACTCCTACTTCTCCCAAAACATAAATAAATCAAAACCAACTTATGGCATTCCCCTGGTGCGTATGGTACCGTGCTAGCTTCCCATTCTCACCTTCAAAGAGGAAGCTAAACCTCACATTCTGTTTAAATCATCCCCAAAGCTGAATCATAGCCAGGACCAGGGTTGGCTGCTTGTTTAGTTGTTAAGTCATGTCTGACTCTCGCGACCTCATGGACTATAGCCCTCCAGGCTCCTCTGCCCATGGGATTCTCCAGGCAAGAATACTGGACTGGGTTGCCATTTCCTTCTCCTGGGCAGATTCCCAACCCAGGAATCAAACCTGGGTCTCCTGCATTGCAGGTGGATCCTTTACCAGCTGAGCTACACAGCTTATGGTAACAGAATCACCCTTAAAATTTTCTCAAGTGATGTTTCAATGACCATTTAAATTTTTCTTTGCCTAATCATTCCAAGCTTTGTAGCAGATTTTCAAGTAGCCCAAGTTATCTTTTATGATAAAAATCCTCTATTCTGTCCTTAAAGCACAGCCACGTCTGTTCAAGTAGCAAAACCATACCTTATTTTCCACAGGGTCATGATCAAGGGCAAAAACCATTCCTATTTGTTGGTGGAGCAGGGTTCCATAATCTGTTCCATCAAAATGCATGTATCAAATATCTCAAGAATTGGCAAACAGCAAAAACAATGGTAGTCCTAATAATTTAAACATTTAAAATAAGCCTTGGAACCCACAAGGCACTTCAAACTCTTCCCATCCGTTGTGCCCGCTTCCTTAATTCCTGCAGTACTTGTTTTCTTCATTTCCCACCAGCGTTGTGGTATGTTGAAACAGGCAAAAAGACTGCCTTTTTCATGAGTTGACATACGGTCAGAATTTTATCACTGGATTCCTCCCTTTGTGTCTGCTTTTAAATTGCAAATTACTTCTAGAAAGATGCAGTATTAAGTAACAAATATCTCAGCTAAATGATGCAAGTCTTATGCTGTAATCTCCTTGAGTCACACATATTGAAACATTAATACTATCAGATTGTATTGATTCATGTCCAGATAAATTCCCTTCTCTGGACTGGATAAATGGAGGTAACACTGTGTGAGTTAATAACAAGACCCCTCATAATTTCAGAGCTCAGATTACACTATATTACTGAGAAGTTAAGACTATTGGAGTCTGAGTAAGGCAAGTTCTGCAAGTTCATCATTTACATTACCCCAGATTACAGGCATAATGAACCTCAGGAGAGATTATGTCAATTTGGGATAAATCCAGGATTTCAAGGCTATTGAAGGACATAAGGGATGTAATACTAGAAGATGAAAAAATATCTGGAGCACACAACTTTAATTTTGTCATGGAAAGGACAGAGCTTGTCAAAGTATTATGTTAATACATTTACTGGAGAGATGAAAATGAAATCAGTCAACAAATATTTATTAAATGCCTCTAACTATAAAGCATTTTAAGACTGTTCTTATTCTGGTTATGACTTTCATATATACTAGAATGCCATACTTTATATTATAGCAAATCTTTGCTTAATGTTAATTAACTTTAAAATGTTTCTCGAACACATAATTATTATTTATACAATAATAACATGTTATTTATACTTATGTGATCTGTTTTCAATTTCCAAAAAAAAAAAAAAAATTCAACTGCCTATGCAGAAGCCAAAAGCAATTTAACATTTTCTAAATTAAATGGTGTTTTTACATAACCTTTTCACAGAGACACACTTTTGAATGTTTACAGCACTAACCTGAAGGTCTACAGCTCTTTTTGTCCAGTTGTAGGTCATACCCAGGAAGGCAGCCACATTCCAGGACACTGGGCTGAGAGGGGTGCAGAGCTGGCTACACCCACCATTATCAGGTGATGAACAGCCTGCAAAAAGCAACTCCTTGGTAATGCTATGTCACTCAAGAATACACCTATTTTTCCTCAAAATATTGAGGTGAACCAAATATACATTGATTTTTAAGACCATTTCCATTGTAATTGCCATTCATACTGTTACAATCAAGTTTATTTTTCAGAGATTAGGAGGAAAATGTCACTGTGTCTATTTCCTATAACCTGACATTGTGAATGATAAACCTTCACATCCCAGTGACCCTTGCCTTCTTGATCTATCACTGAGTTTGTGAACAAGTGCTCTGGTAGCTGGCTGGAATAAGTAATATGTTTTGATGAGTTTGGCAGCTGGTTTAATTCTTCTAGCATGTATGCTAAGCCGCTTCAGTCATGTCCAACTCTTTGAGACTATATGGACTGTAGCCTGCCAGGCTCCACTGTCCATGGGGTTTTCCAGGCAAGAATACTGGTTAACATATTTTTTTTTTCCCTCACATTTCTGGACTCTTGACTTCTTTTGCTCTTCTTGTTTAAAAACAGTTACACATAACTCATCTGCTAACTTTGAGTTATAACCTTTGCTCTACATACTTAAGTCTCTATGAAGATGAAAGTAGGGAGACAGTCATAGGTACGCAGAACTGGCAAAGCACTCCATATCCAGTATCTTGTTTAATGCTGGCCACAAATCCAGGAGGCAGGTATCAACCTCTACAGAGGAGCAAACTGACACCAAAAGAAGGCAAGTAATTAGTCCAAAACAATACTGCTGGTATTTGATACTACTACCTCAGAGCTGTCTAGCTTCAAAGCTCTGGCTTATAGGTACTACACTATGCTCTCTAAAAACAAGAAACAAACAGAAATCTTAGTTAAATTCATATGTTAATCCATTGCTGCTGCTGTTGCTGCTGCTAAGTCGCTTTAGTCGTGTCTGACTCTGTGCGACCCCATAGAAGGCAGCCCACCAGGCTCCCCCGTCCCTGGGATTCTCCAGGTTAATCCATTATGTAAAATATTTCAATATATAATGTTGGGAAATCTGTTTTCCTTTGTCAGTAGTTGTGACTTTTAGGTGTCAGTTAGAAAATAAATGTTTTCAAACAAACAATAGGTAAACAAGCTTACCACTGCATGTTTTTCCACCTATGTCAAGCACTGAGCCTTCTGGACAGAAACATATGGGACCGTCTGATGTCAGAACACAGTCATGACTGCATTCAGACACATTGCTTGGGCAGGAAATTAACTCTAATGAATGAAAAATAAGGTCAAAATTAATGTTAAATCAGATTTATGGAAATTTGGTAAAATCAGTTGCTAACCAAAAAATGATCTCCTGAAAAGAGTAAGTTAAATAAAGACTGAACATGTACGAATTGCTATGGTAATGGAGATATAAAAATAAAGAAAAAAATCCCAAACCTAAAGCAAATTAATGAAAGACCTGATTTTGGAGAAATTATTCATTTCCTCAAAGTTTCTTTTCTGTCAAATATTATTTTTAAGTTATTAGTCATCAAAATTCCAAAATATTTTTGATAGAACCTGGGCAAATGATTCTCAAGTTCACCTAGAAAACAAATTATATGCGTATGAAAAATAAAAACATCGTGTGACTATCGTTAGATGAAAGAAGAGAATGAGAGGCAAATAAATAAATATCAAAATGCATCATAAAGGTACAATAATTAAAACAGTTGGTAATGTATAAGAATAGATCATGAGGCTAATAGAATCAGATAGAAAGTTCGTTTTAGAAAATGAACAGATAAGAGTATGGCATGTGATAAAGCTATTTTAAGTCACTGAGCATGTGGAATATCATCCAGTAAATGGTAAATAAATGAGTAAAGATTTGGGGCAAAAATTAAATCCCTGTACTATACCACACATCAACATAAATTCTAAGTAAATCAAATATTAAAATGTAAAATATATATCATAGAAGTTCTAGAAGTTTGGACAATCAAGTGAGATTATATGTGTCCTGTTTGGCATATAATGAACTCTGTAACATACTAACATCACGCATCTAAGTACAGCTGCTCACAGGTAAACCATATGGTGTTAGAAGAAGGGCAAGTTCCATAAACAATCACAAAGGTGGTGGGTAATTTCCAAAAATTCATTACCCTTCATCCTTTACTCTGTGCCTCATTTGATAAGACATATGACACTTTATCATCTGTGAAGCAGTACTAGGCCATATGTATATATTTGGCCACACTGTAACTTTTAGGACCTTAGTTGCCAGACCAGGGCCAAACCAGGCCCTGTGGCAATAGAAGCATGAAGTCCCTTACCACTGGACCACCAGGGAATTCCCACACAATTTTAAACCTTTGTTTCTACTTACCTATGTTAGTAGATTCAACAAGAAACCTATAAGAAGTTGTTTGAGCATGTAATCCTAAACTTGAATTGAGAATATCCATATAAACTCATATTTCTGTTTTTAAAAAATGCTTTTCTAATTTTGCTGCCCCAGAAGCCCTCAAAACAATAACCAACTTTGTAGTGAATTATATTATCTAAATACAATTTCTTATTAAAAAGAAGTAGTAGCCTTGAGAGATTGCTGATTCTAGGTCTAGAACATAATACATACAGGACAAGACAGGAAAATATGTCCTGCCAGGTAGGAGAAAACTATCAAAGACTGCTGGGATCTGGAATCCATTTGGAGAGTCTCCCACCAGCCAAAGAGGAAATAATTTGCTCATTGGTAAGCCTAACAACTGCATTGGATTGAAACATATAAAAAATGTTTAAACTTCAGGAGTTCATAATAATACTTACAAAAAAAATTCCCAAAGTCCTTCTATGAAGACATTATCACCCTGGTGTCAAAACCAGACAAAGACACTACCAAAAAAGAGTTACAGGCCAGTATCTTTGATGGACATAGATGCAAAACTCTTCAAGAAAATATTAGCAAACTGAATCCCACAGCACACACAAAGGATCATACACCATGATCAAGTTGGATTCATTTCAGGGTCACAAGCATGGTTCAGTATATGCGAATCAATTGATGTGATGCACCACATCATTAAAAGGAAGGACTAAAATCACAGGATGCAGAAAAAGCATAGATAAAATTCAATATCCATTCATGATAAAAATCTTGCAAAAAGTGGATATAGAAGGAACATATCTCAATAGATATGACAAACCACAGCCAGTATAGTGAAAAGCTGAAAGCCTTCCCATTAAAATATGGAACAAGAGGATGCTCACTCTCACCACTTCTAGTCAACAGTGTATTGAAAGTCCTAGCCACAACAATTAGACAAGAAATAAAAGGTATCTGAATTGGGAAGATAGAGATAAAACTGTCAATATATGCAGATAGCATGATACTTTATATAGAAAACCCTAAAGACACCAGACAAAAAAATATTAGAACCTATAAATAAATTTGTTATAAGACTAATACACAGAAATCTCTTGCATTTGTTTATACTAATGATGAAATATCAGAAAGAGAAAGTTAAAAAATCAATCCCATTTATAACTACATCAGGAAAAAAAAATACGTAGGAATAAATCTAACCAAGGAGGTGAAAGATTTATTTGCTGAGAACTATGAAACATTAATAAAGAAGATCAAAGGTGATTCAAGGAAATGGAAAGATACACTATGATCTTAGATTGGAAGAATTTTAACAATATTGTTAAAATGGCCAATCTACTGAAAGTAATCTACAGATTTACTGTGATCTCTATCAAATTACCCATGGTGGTTTTCATAGAACTAGAACAAATAATCCTAAAATTTATTTGGAAACACAGAAGACCCAGAATTGACAAAGCAGTCCTGAGGGAAAAGAGAAAAAGCAGAAGGCATAATCCCTCCAGATTTTAGACAAAATACTACAAAGCCACAACAATCAAAACAATGTTGTATTAGCACAAAAACAGACATGGATCAATGGAACAGAAATAAAGCCACACAACCATGGTCAATTAGTCTTTCACAAAGGAAGCAAGAACATACAATGGAGAAAAGACAGTTTTTCAGCAAGTGGTGTTCACATGTAAATCAGTGAAGTCAGAACACTCCCTCACACCATACAGAAAAAACAACATAAAGACTTAAATATAAGACATGACATTATAAAACTCCTAAAGGGAACACAGGAAAAACATTCTCTGACATAAATTGCATCAATGTTTTCTTAGGTCAGTCTCCTAAGGCATAAGAAATAAAGGCAAAAATAAACAAATTAGGCCTAATTAAACTTACAAACTTTTGCACAGCAAAGGATACCATAAACAAAACGAAAAGACAACAAGCATTGCTGGTGAGGATATAAACTGATGCAGCCAGTATGGAGGTTCCTTAAGAAATTAAAACTAGAGTTACCATGTGTGTGTGCTTAGCCATTCAGTTGTGTCCAACTCTCTGCATGGCTCAGATGGTAGAGTTACCATATGATTCAACAACTCCACTACTGGGCATATATCCAGAAAAAACAAAAGCTCTAATTCAAAAAGATACATGCACTCCAATGTTCATAGCAGCACTATTTACAATAGCTGAGAAATGGAAGCAATCTAAGTGTCCAGCAATGGATGAATGAATAAAGAAGATGTGAGATGTATATACAATCGAATATTGCTATTGCTAAGTCACTTCAGTAGTGTCCAACTCTGTGTGACACCATAGACGGCAGCCCACCAGGCTCCCCGTCCCTGGGATTCTCCAGGCAAGAACATTGGAGTGGGTTGTCATTTCCTTCTCCAATGCATGAAAGTGAAAAGTGAAAGTGAAGTTGCTCAGTCATGTCCAACTTAGCGACCCCATGGGCTGCAGCCCACCAGGCTCCTCCGTCCATGGGATTTTCCAGGCAAGAGTACTGGAGTGGGGTGCCATCGCCTTCTCTGACAATTGAATATTACTCAGCCATAAACAAGAATGAAATAATGCTATTTTTAGCAACATGGATGGACCTAGAGATTATCATACTAAGTAACTCAAAGACAAATATTTGATAACACTTATATATGGAATCTAAAAAATAGTACAAGTGATTTTATTTTAAAAACAGAAACAGACTCACAGACATAGAAAACAACTTAGGGTTACCAAAGGGGGAGGGCAGGTAGGAATAAACTGGAAACATGGGATTAACAGACATACACTACCATATGTAAAATAGATAAACAAAAGTACAGAGAATTGTATTTTATATCTCAATACCCAAAAAACTATAATAGAATATTTTTAAAAAAATAATGTAGATATATACATATATGTGCTTAGTCACTCAGTCATATCCAACTCTTTGGGATCTCAGGGATTGTGTAGCCTGCCAGGCTCCTCTGTCCACGGGATTCTCCAGGCAAGAATACTGGAGTGGGTTGCCATGCCCTCCTCCAGGAGGCAGTCCCAACTCAGGGATCGAACCCAGGTCTCCCACATTGTAAGCAGATTCTTTACTGTCTGAGCCACCAGGGAAGCCCATAGACATATATATGTATAAGAGAATCTCTTAGTTGAACACCTGAAATAAAATAATATTGAAAACCAACTATACTTCAATAAAAATAAAATTAAAAATCCATCAGCCACCTTTGAAGATGTTAAAGAGCCAACCCATTTTTCTAAATAAAGAAAAAAAATTCAAGATTTATACTACCTTAACTGTAAGAATCAAAACTTGAAGTAACCAAATAGTAATGAGAGTATATTTTCTTTATAAAAGTATTATAATTAATAATTTAAAAGAAATATAAGAACTAGATATCACCATTCAAATCCCCTGATGGAACAGTAGATCCAGGAAATGAGTGTTCATGGCTGCTACAACCTTTCCCTGAAAGATGACTAGCCTTTCTTGCTCCCAGACATTGTGGCAGCTGCCCTTGGTTGGAGACAGTCCCATGCCTATGGCAGAAAAATGGTGATCCAAAAGAAGACAAAAAAGTTGCTAAAGTCCATCAGTTCTAGGCTCCAACCTGTTATAACAAGTGGAAAGTTGGTGCTGCAGGTACAAGCAGACTCTGAAAATGTTCAGATAAGGTAAGAAGAAACCAGTCATCCTCACCAACAAATGCCAAATGCCCAAAACAAATGGAAATCTGAAACAGAGTACTACACTGTGTTGGTCAAAACTGGAGGCCACCGCTACAGTGGCGATGATAATGAACTGGGAACAGCATGTTGAAAATCTGCAGTGTGTATGTCACTGGCAAAGCCCACAGGGGTCCTTGGAGGCGCTGGGGGTGGATAAGATAGAATCTAGGTAATAAGGTCTAACCTCTTCTTTGGGTTTATCAGATAGAACAGTGGTAAAGACTCCACCTGCCAAGCAAGAGATGTGGGTTTGATCCCTAGGTTGGGAAGATCTCCTGGAGGAGGCAATGGCAATGCACTCCAGCTTTCTTGCCTGGAAAATCCCACGGACAGAGGAACCTGGTGCCCTACAGTCCGTGGGGTTGCAAAGAGCCAGGCATGACTTAGCAACTAAGCACATACACAACCTCCTCTTTGAGCTTTTTTTTTTTAGTTGCCTATAGGGGGCCATGTGCATAACACATGGTATTAGGGTTCCCAGTGAAGAATTACTCTGCCTGACGCTGCAGCTCCCTGGACTGCAGGGGACAGAATGCAGAAGCACTGTGTTCAACATCTCAATTCAACATGGTAGAGACAGGCCATGTACACAAACCCTAAGACCAGTAGAGAGAGCTGGAGTGTGAGCACTATACCAGCCAGGAGGCCCAGTGGAAACTCTAGCCCCTACCCAGCTATTGAGAACTCTATAAAGCAGCCCTGCCTATTGGGGGAGGCAGAACTATGCAGGTCAGCTCACATTTCTCCAATCTCTGACCAAATAAGGCTTTCCTTTGCTGCTGAACCAAACTAGGTCTCTTTCTACTGGCATTAGTGACGCTGGGCAGATGGACTTTTGTGGAGACTGACTGAAAAGGGTTGGCAACATGTACTCTTGACCCAGGTGATTCTGGTATCACTAGAAGAATGCCAGAACGGACTGGTGAAAAGTAAATCGTACATATTTTTCTTCAGCAAAACTGCCCACAGTTTAGAACAAAAGTCAAAAAGTGAAACAACCAGATGTTATGTGTCTCCTGATGGGAGTATAAACATAACAATGAAGGATTATTGCCAAAATTTCAAATCTGATCAAGACTGCAGATCCAGCTACAGGTGTTCAGAAGGACAGCGACATCACAGAAGTATGTTCAATAAAATCCAGAGTATGAGAAATTCTGCAGGAAAAAAAATATATAGTTTCTTCAGTAAATACTTGCAAGGGGGAAAAAGAAGAGAAAGAATTTGTAGGGTAAAAGAGAGGCATCAAGCTAAAATAACACAAGGAATTTGTTTGCATATTTAGTCAAACCAATCAACTATTTAAAAATCTTTTAAAGATAACTTGACAACAGTTTTTTAGATGTAATAGTTAACTATCCACTGGAGAAGGAAATGGCAACCCACTCCAGTGTTCTTGCCTGGAGAATCCCAGGGACGGAGGAGCCTGATGGGCTGCCGTCTATGGGGCTGCACAAAGTTGGACACGACTGAAGCGACTTAGCAGCAGCAGCAGCAGCAGCAGTGTACTATGATTATATTTTTACATGCTTATCTTTTAGCAATATATAATGAAATATAATAAAATATAGATAAACAGTAAAATATATAAGTTCATGCTTAATGGAGGTTTTGATTTAACAGGTCTTGGGTAGCATCTGATCACGTATGTTTTAAAAAAACAAACCAAAATAAAACTCCAAGTTAATTCTGATACATACTATTGATCAAGGGCCACCAACCCAGACCATAGGCATATTATAAACAGTGAAAATGGAGGAAATAAAGCATCAACACTCGTGACTAACGGTGACAGCATTTCCCGTCAGGAAGCAGAACATATCCCTCAGGGCACGTGCAGTGATAGGACCGGGGATATTTTCACAGTCCTCTCTGTAGCTATGATTCCGAAAAGCACACTCACTGACATCTACACCATGACAACAGCAAAACAGTCAGAAGGTCATTTTTGAAAATAAATTGTAGTATCATTAATATGTCAGCAATAAGTAGGGTGTCTCACACCTCCACCCGCTATAACTGACTGTAGCAAAACAGTTTTTGCTACTCTGACAAGGGGTGAAAGTTCAAGTATCCTGAAAGCTACCATTTAAACTGTCACCGTTTATTCTTTCAAATATAGATTTTATCAAAATTACTCTTGGGATAAAGTAGCACTATTTCCCCTGAAAAGATATAGCCATTAAGGAAGGACCTTGACAAGGACAAGACATCCCATGCTCTGCTCTTCAGCCTTCTCAGTGCTTGTCAGCCTTGTCAGGGCTCTTTACCTGAATGTGGGAACATTCCCCAGCAGTTTTCTCTGGCCGAAACCCAGCCTTCCCGATCACTGTTCTGTGCAATGGCTCTCATCTACTGGTCCCAGGTAATCAGGGGGCCACAGTTAACAGGCAGATCCCAGGTTTACCTAAGGTCTCATCTCAACTAATTCCACTGAATTCTTTCTGTCAGTACTCCCCTGGCCCTCCCAGGAGAAGGGACACCGCGTTTCTCCCTCGGTTCATTACATTGAGTCTGGAGTCTCAAAACAGGAAAAGCCTAACATAACCGGCCCTTGCACAGTCTCAAGATTCTGAACAAACGGTTACATGATGAGATGTGGGAATCACATACTCTTTGAGGATCTCTTTTGAGAGCTGAAAAACTTGACAATACTAACATTTTGTACACCGTCAAACCAAACCCACGGAGATCCATAGAGTCCACTCAGAGAATTCCTGCCTTGTATTCATCCCTGCGTAGCCTCTGAAAGTATTTGATCTAGGAACAGAAGATATAAAGGAAAGCTGAAAGTGCTACAAAGGCTATACAATTGGGAGGGGGAATAACATTCCTTTTCTGGGGGAAATATGAGGAAATTTTAATTTGATTTCACATTGAAGCTCTTGATGACCCACTAAAGACCAGCCACTGGCTAAGCTGAGCTGAGCTTGCTCACCACAGATTACCTTCACAGTTCTCTCCATCTTGGCTTAAGGTATATCCCTCTGCACACGTGCACACTTGGGACTTAGGCTCTTGCTCACACATCCTGCCGCTGCAGTTACCTTTCTTCAGGTTGCAGAGTTTCTGATCTAAAAGAGAAGACAGTTAATTTGGAGCAGAAGTGTGTTTTGACAGGGATGCTACATGATCCCTGCCTGGTTCTTAAGAACTCCAATCTTCCTGCAACATCAGCAGGAACGTTGTTTCACAGTGGTGGCCCTGCTCTAGGGTCAAACCATAGCCCAGATTACTCAGCATTCCAAAGTCCATTTATTTCTCTAATTGTACTCCTCCTACAGTAGCTCTCAGAATGAACAAAGTGTGTCTGTTAGTAGCTCAGGCATGTCTGGCTCTTTGTGACCCCATGGATTGTAGCCCGCCAGGCTGCTCTGTCCATGAGATTCTCCAGGCAAGAATACTAAAGTGGGTTGCCATGCCCTTCTCGAGGGGATCTCCCTGATGCAAGGACTAAACCCAGGTCTCCTGCATTGCAGACAGATTCTTTACTGTCTGAACAAACAGGGAAGTCCTAGTTCTCAGGTTAGGACATACAATTAAATGGAAATGTCATTCCTTGGGTTATAAACACTAAGTACAACTTAATAGCTTCATCTTTTTGACCTGCTTTTATGAAAATACATATTTATTTAAAAAAACAAGGCACAAAACAAATGTTGTTTTTCTGATGCTGTTTCTTGTTGAAAATGCTGAAAATGAAATATATTTAAGAAGCAAAAAGGTACAAAATTAAGAACACGTTTTAAGTATAATATTTGCAGGTCAGATCTATATATTTATTTATTTTTAGAGTCATTATGTAAAGAACAGCATCTTTCAGACAATATATTGCATTGCCATATGTCGTATTCTCAAATTTCTGGGTTTATTGCTGCCAGCATTCCTTGTTTCATAAAATCACCAGAGTGAGTAGTAAAATCTGCTCAGTGAGGTAGGTACTTGGGCTAAATTAACTGAATACACTGAACAACAAATGGCCAACTTGGTACCTCTGGTTATCAGAGTCCTGGGCTAAACTGGCAACACATATATTCCTATTCATAATTTGCTCATTTTTTTTTCTGCCAATTTTAATGACTTTATGAAATACTATAGGATAAGCTTGAGTTTGAGGGCTGCTCTCAAGGTGCATTTTGGAGGCCAGAGCTCTGGCAGTAGGAGATGGCAGGGGAAGAGGACTGGGGCCATGGACCAGGAGTCCTGGCATAACTGAGGTCAGTGACAGCCTGAGTTATGTGAGGAGCCAAGGACCTATGAAAAGGACCACTGAAAACCCAGCCTTCCGCGAAAGAAACAAGCACAAGCAACAATTGTCAGCGAGAGCCTACGCACGGCAGTGTGAGAGGCCTAAGCTGTCCTCCATGTAGGTTTTCTCCCCTGGTCTCTCTTCATCTGTTAGTACCTAGAATGATGGCACCTAACCCTGACTCTGCCCCTTTCTTTCTACTTCAAGTTACTAAACACATTCCTTGATGAACAAACCATCACACATGCATACGTCACTAAGCTGTGTCTGACTCCTTGCAACCCCCGTGGACTGTAGCCTGCCAGGCTCCTCTGTCCATGGGATTTTTCAGGCAAGAATACAGGAGTGGGTTGCCGTTTCCTTCTCCAGAGGATCTTGCCAACCTGTGGATGGAACTCAGGTCTCCTGCATTGACAGGCAGGTTCTTTACCCCTGAGCCACTTGAGAAGCCCAAAGCATCACATGTTGAAAACATAGTCTGGTTCCCTTGAAAATGTTTCTAATGTACACTGAGATCTCGTTGGGGGCGGGGGGGCATGTCACCTTCTAGAGATTCTGACCTGATAAATGAAGGGAGGGCTCATCTTCACCAGAATCTAGATCAACTGTGATGCTAAGAGTCTTCACAGTGCACTTTAAGAAATGCTGTCCTACTATGCTAAGGGAGCACCCCACTTTCACCTAAGTTACTGACACCTCCTTTTAGCTAATCGGTGTTATTTCTCTGGTTATTTTAAACTTGTTTACTCAGATCTCTGATAGAGTTAAATGCATAATATTTCTGATTATTTAATACTACTGCAATACTACCTACTAAGTCAGGTAAGATTTACACAGAATAGTTTTGGATATTGATTCCAAAATCTTTGTTTCTTGTCCACAGTTTTTATGCCAATTACACATTTAGTTACATTGTTCATGTTCCTACATGCTTCTATCAACATTTTAATTAAGAAAATTAAGAATCAAATGACCCCAGTTTTTAAAGTAAGTGACTAAAGTCAGAAACTCAAAGACGTATTGGAGACAAAATGTACCTACTTCAATTTCTAAAAAAGAGCACGTGATTGTTTTAACTGTACTTTTATAATATTTACAAGTGAGAATCAACAAAAATCCAGCAAGGTCTGACTCAGCCTTTCAATAGCACCAAAGTGCTACCACTTTCTTGAGGTAACAAAAAATTGAGGGATCATGCTTCCTATAAATATCTTTTATAAAAATCTTTCCAAACCAAGCATGATAGATGACCACTGAACTTAAGAGTTGGGAAAACTGAGTTCTATCTCAGTTCTGCTTTTATATAAAACCACTTTATCTCTTTGACTTCAGTTTCCATAAAATAAAAGTGTTGAAGTAGATAGCCCCTGAAATCTCTCACTGAAAAAAACATTATGGTTCTATACAGAATCAGATGTTTGTTGTAAATTCCTCTAACTTTACATCTTTAAAGATTCTCAAACCTTAATTACTGCTTATAAATGTTAAGGGACATTCAAACTGACTTATGAGGAAAACAGTGAGTGTCTAGGGTACAGGAAATTGCTGTGTCATCTATATCCATTGTTATTTATCTCTTTTCTTCTTGTGCTTTTCTATTACCTCTTACTTGCTCTTCTGTGTGTTCTTACCATTAACATTGCCGTTTTCATCACAATTATATATGTATATGCATGCGCATATATGTATCTATTTTTCATTCATCAATAAGCTTTTGAAGATATGGCATGTATCCCATTCACATTTATAGTCCAAGTAGCACCTAGCCTGGTGCCTTTTGCCACACAGGGTGCTACAAACATCTGGAATACATGCACAAAAATCCGTGCTAGTGAAACCTGCAACTTAACTCCCTTCTTTGGCTTTTCCTTGAATATCCAGTCAACCTCAGAGTTAGAACTCAAACAGATGGTCAGTACTCTTTTACTATACCAAAATGCTGATGGTTTTACTGATACTTATTACCAATATACAATATTATTCAATGGTGAACATACGAGAAAAGCAATCACTATTCTACGCTGAATGGTTGTGCTAATGATGTGACCTAAATTCAGACACTCAACACCTAAAAGCCATTTTAGGAAGTGGCAAAACAGAGGACTGAGAGCTGTATTTTGCTTAATCTCCTTAATCTTCTGCTGTGCTTTAGCCTCAAATTAGGTTGAAGCCAGCACTCAGAATGCTGCTGCTGACCTCAGATAACACCCCTCCTGGAGCTCAGCAGTGCAGCCTGATTACCTTTGAAATCAAATTAAAGCTTCTTAATCATGGAATTTAATGTCCACCCCCAACTGCGCCTTCAATAACTGTCCAGCACACCCTCATGAGCCTTGCTACAGCCAAGCAAACTATAGATTTTTACCTTGGGCCAGTTTTGAAACAACACACGTGGGATTCCCAAGCCTGCTTCTTTCCACTGATCACACTTTTTCTCAGCCTCAAATTCAGTGTCAGATTCACATCATCAACAAAGCCTTTCCAGTCTCTTCCATTTGAAACCATTCACTTGAGTCATTCTTGTAACTAAATATTTAGCAGCCCCAATGGTTACAAAATTTGAATAATGTTTTATAAAGCATTTATATTATCACATGTATATTTTCATAACAAGCCCTTGAGCTGTGTACAACAATTATTGCCTTCATTTTATAGATTATGAAATAGTATCTTAAGGATCACATATAGATAATAAGGGGTAGGACTGGGACTCAAATTCCAGTCTTCAGTGATACAACCCATCTCTTTAATACAGATAACATGTGTGTATGTGTACATGTGTATATGTATACTTATGTGTGTGTGTATAGAACAATGTGTTTTATAGAAAAACATTTATATTAGTGATATTATATATTAATATATACCATTTACTGATATGTATCAGTTATTAACATTAACAGATGTTATACTATATTTTTATATATGTAAATTATATGTACCTAGTATATTTTTCTATAAATGTCCATGATTTTTGTTTTTTTATTTATTGTCTATTTCATTAGTGAGTTTCCCAAATCAATGGCTCACTCACCTTGCTCAAAAACCTCCCAAACAGTAAATATAGGAGTTCTTTGTCCTAGAAAAGAAAGAGGAAGAAACAAAAGTTTTCTATGCTATTGCAGTTCCTAATTATCATAAAAATCACTTAGCCAGAGTTTAGCTACTTGGTATCATTATCTATCTAAGCCTAAGAATCAGAAAGTAAACAAATCAATAGCCTCTGAGCAGTTAAAAAATGAATGCCTCTCACTCGGTCTTTGTGTCTTTAGATCTGTTTCTGAGGAGCTCGGCCTGCCCACAACACGATGATGGTGTGCAGCCCTCCGCCCACCTCCTCACTGCCACCCCCTCACTCCTCCGCCCAAGGCAGGTGGCTGCATGATTCCAGAGTTCTTTCTTGCTGAGCCCAGACGCAGCCTCGGCCAGCACTGCAGACCACTAAGGGTTAGTTACTGGTCACTTTTCCCACCACCATATGCCTCATGTCACGACTCTTCTTGAAGAAAGATGGCATAATGTAGAGTGTGAAAATGATAACTGCAATGAATAAAATCATGTCAAATATTTTTTACATCCTTGAATCTATAAAGATGCTTTACAAAAAAATAAAAATAAAAAGGTCATCTCTGGAGGATACACTAACCCTTTATTCCGAAAACAGATAAAGTAAGGGAAAGATTAAATCAAGCATTTAATTTACCTTTTTAATAAAAGATGCTCCTCAGGGAAATCATATACCTGATTGGAAAAGTTTCAACTAATAAAGCAGTAATAGAATTAGAATGTCATTACTTCAACCTTCTAATGAAAAAAATGGCTCTAGACAATGATAATCAATAGCTTGTAAAGCCATTATATGAAAGGCTGAGAGGAAACTCTACAACGGACTGACCAGGCTGGTGACACCTAAATCCCTGACTTATCTTTGAGCATCACAAGGAGAGTGGAGACCCAGCCACCACATGCCCTCTGGCCTGGTCACTAGCAGCACGCAGCACTACCTGCAGTGCCACCTATAGAGTCCTCTTGCAAAAATCTGCATCTGATCAGGCTTCCAGGCCGAAACTGCCACCTTATACACAATCATGCTAAATGATACCATGGGGTAGAATCTGCAAAGTCCAGAATGTGGGGAATTCTAAGGGACAAGATCTGGATTCCTCAACAAACAAATGGCAGGGAAAAGCCTCAGAGAATAAACAGAGGCCCCAGCGAGGCATATGGAAACCACCAAGAAGAGACAACACAAGAAAGATATAAAAATGATAAAGAGCTATTCAAAGTATTTAAAAAGCATTTCAAATGGCAGCCATTTGGTGTCAGGGCAAACTTGCATTAAAAAACCCAGCTTTGCCTCAAATCAGTCCTATTCTTGGTGTGTAATCTTTGCAAATGTGATCCTTATCATTAAGAAAATACCTATAACTATCTATAGATGTTATCAAGATATAGAAATCCACAATTTGCTAAGATTTCTAGAAGAAATAACAGATTTGGGTACTCAAATTGATCATTTAAACTATATGAAAAGAGAGAATATAGATGTAGGCGAGGATATGGAGAAACTGGAGGCCCCGTGCTCTGTCAGCGGGAAGTTAAAATGATGCAGCCACTGTGGAAAGCAATGTCATGTGCCTTCAAAGAACTGAAAACAGGATTACCATGTGATCCAATAATTCGCTACTGACTATATGTTCATAAGAATTAAAAGCAGGGTCTGCAAAAGAAATTTGTATACCCACATTTTTAGCAGCATTATTCACAATAGCTAAAAGGTGGAAGAAACCCCAATTATTCATCAATGGGTAAATGGGTAAGTAAAATGGAATATATACATGCAATGGGGTATTATTCAGGCTTAAAGAGGAAAAAAAATTCTAACACATGCTACAAAACAGATGCATGTTAAGGACATCATGCTGAGTAAAACAGACTCGTCACAAAAAGAGAATGCTGCATGATTACACTTAAAGGAGGTACTTAGAGTAGGAGTCAGAATCCTTGAAACAGAAAGAACAATAGAATGGTGGGAGCCAGGGACTGAGGAGAGGCAGAAATGGGGAGTTGTTATTTAATGGGTGGAGAGTTTCAGTTTTACAAGATGATAATATTTACAGAGATGAATGGTGGTGATGGTTGCTTACACACACACACACAAACCATAAATGAACTTAATGCCACTGAACTGTACACTAAAAATGGTTAAGATGAGGGACTTCCCTTGTGACCCAGTGGTTAAGACTCTGTACTTCCTCTGCATGGGTTCAGTTCCTAGTTAGGGACCCAAGATCCTGCATGCCACACGGCCCAGTAGGAAAAAAAAACCCTAAGATGATAAATTTTATATGTATTTTATCACAATTTTTACATTTTTACATTTCAGAAAAACTACATGAAAAAATACTTATATAATGATTCTTTTCTAGAAGTTTCACAAAAACCCCCAAGGTTTTATAGTAGAAACCCTAGCAATGACATTATCAAAATGAATCAGAGACTGAAGAGACTGAAATGAATGCAAAGTATTTTAAATAGTGTTGCTGACAGATGTCCCATATTTTCTAAAGAATATGCTCTTGAAACTCTCTTCTGAATTTTAAACTGGAAACATTTTAAAGAATTACAGAAGAATGCAGAATTATTTGCACCTTTTACAAAAGAACATCTGTGAGCAGCAAAACTATAGTTGCAAATTCCCCAAATGTTGAACTTGAAATAATGTCATTAACATTACATACAAAGTTCCCACACTGGCTCTCAGATTCATATACCATCTGCCTTTCATATTTGGGCATTCCACATCTGCAGAGTCAACCAACCATGGATTGAAAATATTCTTTAAAAAAATTCTATAAAGCTTCAAAAAGCAAAATTTGAATTTGCCGTGCACCTGCATGGTTTGCATAGTATTTACATTGCATTTAGAGCTATTTTACACAGCATTTACATTGTATTACATAAGTAATCTTGAGACAATTTAAAGTATAAGGATGTTAGGTAATACGCAAGCACTATTCTGCTTCATATCAGGGACTATTGCAGCCTTGGATCTAATATTGGCAAGAATCCTGGAACAAATCCCCATGGGCACAGAGGGGTGGCTGTACCTGCATAGCTGCCGGGGCAGCCACAGGGCCGCTGCTGCCTCACAAGTTTAATCACGACGACAAAAATGTGAGATCAAGTCAGTCTCTTTCCAGAGAGCCAGAGGAGAAGAGAGAGAGAGACTCTGTGTGTGTGTGAGAAAGAGACTGATTTCCTGAGTTCCTGAATAGAAAACATTTTTGAAAGAAAAAATAAGATTTGGGTCCCACTGATCTGTGCAAATGGAAGCTTTTAACCACAAGCATGCCATGGATAGACAAGAATATGCCAAATTACAGATTTTCCCAAAACAAGCAAGGCAAATCTAAGATATGAAATTATAGACAATAGTGAGAGTAAAGTTGAGGAGGCAGCATGGTGTCAGTCTGTCTGGGTTCAGATCCCAGGTCTACCCCAGTGTGACCTTAAACAAGCATTTATGACATTGCTGAACCTCAGCTTTTAACCTATAAAATGGCACTAATAATCACATGATTGGTAGGGTGGTTAAGATTAAATATATTAGAGAACCATTGGAGGCAGAAAACTATGAAATGTTGCTGTTTAGAAATGATTATGAAAGCTTTTATCAAGGTGATGGCACCCCCACTCCAGTACTCTTGCCTGGAAAATCCCATGGAGCTTGGTGGGCTGCAGTCCATGGGGTCGCAAAGAGTCAGACACAACTGAGGGACTTCACTTTCACTTTTTACTTTCATGCATTGGAGAAGGCAATGGCAACCCACTCCATGTTCTTGCCTGGAGAATCCCAGGGACGGGGAGCCTGGTGGGCTGCTGTCTATGGGGTTGCACAGAGTCGGACATGACTGAAGCGACTTAGCAGTAGCAGCAGTATAGCGTTAAGAGCCTAAGTTTTACGCCTTTTGAAATTTTAGGGAGAGTGAGCCTATAATTTCAAGATAGCTTAAATAGCAAAATTTGAGCCACGTCTTCCAAGTGCCATTCTTCATAAATCTATTTAGAATCAAGCTTAAAAATCACCACCAGCAAATCATTTTTGTAGCCTATATGGCAACTGACCATTCTATTTAATTTTTCAGCACTGCTTTATTATAAGACATAGGTTGCAAAAAATAATAAGCTAGTTGTATTGTAAGCAGAAAAGAATGAGAATCATAGAGTAGATTTGCAGCAATCTCTGAGGATAGGATGAAAAATAGACATTTCAACTGTGCCTTTAGATTCGCAGTCAGGTGGATGGAAATAAATAGCCCCAGGTAATTCACCTTAAAACCTAAATAAAGAAACAAACAATCAGCCAACCAGAGATATAGAATTGGTATAGAATTTAAAGACTTAAGAGACAGTTTTCTATAACAGGTTAACCTGGGGATCCTCTAATGCACATTAATGAAGTCTCCTTTATGTACAGTTGGGAAGGTCCCCTGGAGGAGGAAATGGCAACCCACTCCAGTATTTTTGCCTAGAGAATCCCATGGACAAAGGAGCCTGGCGGGCTACAGTCCATAGGGTCGCCAAAAGTCAGACACGACTGAGCGACTAATACTAAGATTAAATGAGATAACATAGTCCAGAGCAGATCATTCTGCACCCGTTCTATAGTCATGACTATTACTATTATTTCTAAGAGCACTACAACCTGCGCCATTTTTCTATTATATCTCCTATTCAGCAGCCTATGTGATCCCCAAACATTATTCCTAGCCCAGATCTTTTCCCCGAAACCTAGATCACTTAACTAAGGAATTTAAAAAAAAGTCTCTGAGGCACAAGAGAGTCTAAAAGATTGAAAAACATTCTCACTAGAGTTTCCCTAGTGGCTCAGACAATAAAGAATCCTACTGCAATGAGAGAGACCTGGGTTCGAACCCTCCAGGGAAGATCCCCTGGAGGAGGGCATGGCAACCCACTCCAGTATTCTGGCCTGGAGAAGCCCATGGACAGAGGAGCCTGGTAAGCTATACAGTCCATGAACTTGCAAAGAGTCAGACACGACTGAGTGACTAAAGCACAGCACAGAGCTGAGCTGCAAAGATCTGTTGCAGGGAAAATTGATTTAAAACACTGGGATTCTTTCATAATATACAAAAGGGAGCAGCCCTCTGAAGACTATCTGGCCAAGGGTGGAGGTAGGGCTTATAATGTGTAAGGAAGGCAGCATGTACTCAGATATTAAATATCTTTAGAACTTGTTCCTTGTGGTATTATTTAGGGGAGAAGGTGTCAAAGAGTGTTTTTTAAATTCTTTTTTCTAATACAGTTTATTAAATGTCCTTTAGGCACTGGAAATACAATGGAGAGCTGTATTCTCTGTCCTCACAGGACTAAGGAAGCTGAGGAGTCAGACAATTATAGCAAACCATGATAAGTGCTCTGTGATGGGAAATCCACTATTTTCTAAAAAGAGCTACTGAGGCTCCAGTGAGCTGGTCAGGGAAGGGGCTCCTGAAAGAAGAGATATTGGAGCTATTAATATTTTTTAGAGGATAAAGAGTAAGTCACTGCTGTGAATTAGAGAGAGTTCTCTTTCAGGTAGCCTGAAAGAAAGTGAAAGAAATTGTTCACTGCTCAGTCATATCCAACTCTTTGTGACCCCGTGGACTATAGCCTGCCAGGCTCTCTCTCCATGGGATTTCCCAGGCAAGAACACTGGAGTGGGTTGCCATTTCCTACTCCAGGGGATCTTCCTGACCCAGGGATTGAACCTAGGTCTCCTACACTGCAGGCGGATTCTTTACCATCTAAACCACCAGGGAATCGTGATTAGGATTCATGCCTTTCACTGTCTCAGCCTGGGTTCAATACCTGGTCAAAGAATGGAGATCCTGCAAGCCGTGCAGCCAAAAAAAAAAAAAAGGAGAAACCATGTTCCCAATCATGCTGAAAGCCTGGAGGAGAGAGCAAGCGGAGCAAGCGTGCCTCCTAGGGTAAGAGAAAAATCAAAACTTTGAGGATGGCTGCAGCCCTGACTATAAATGAAACTGAGAAACAAACAGGAGCCCTGTGGACCAGTTAAATAAAAAAGAGACTGGGTTTTATTACTAGCAATTGAGAGTGTTTTAACCCAGGAATGACAAAATTGGGTTCTCCTTTTTGAAGGGTGATGCCCCCTGCAGCATGGCAGAGGGAGCCAGGGACACTAATGAAGTGGAGCCCAGGGATGGAGAGCTGCCGAGAGGGGCACAAGACGGTAGGTGGTGGAATTGCTAGCAGCTGGAGAGTGATCTCACAGGGATGGATCTATGCCTGAGGATATGGAGATAAAATGCCACTCGCCGAGACCTACACCTAGAGGTCTTCAACCAGACACTGGAGGGAAAAGAGCTGGGCAGAAGGGAAGGGAAAGTGAGTGAGTCAGTTATTCCTTCTGTGCCTGAAGCACTTGCAACAAATCCAAGCAGAAATGCTCAGAAGGCAGATAAATGTGGGCCTTGAGAGGCAAAGGTGAGCTGAGTCCGAATATGTACGTCCACTGTGCCCCCTTGCTTCGCACGTCTGAGCAACTGCGTGAAGCTTTGTGTTAGAGTCCAATGAGGGAAGGGGGAAAGAATGCTAAATCAAATTGGTCAAATAGTGATAGGCCTGGTTAAATGTTAAATTACAATCTAACTGCAAAGGAAAGCTTGTTAACCCATCAGATTTACCATTTATCAGCAAGAGGAGAAAATAAAAAGATTAAGTGGCTGCTCCAACAGGCCAGACAAGACAAGCTGGCTGTTTGGACTATGGTGGCGGCAGTGGAAGAGAGAAGTGGACATTTGAGATATATTAGAATGTAGCATGGAAAGGATTTGGCAGTAGGCTGAAAATTGGGGTGAGATAGTCTATGGGGTCTCAGAGAGTCGGACACGACTCAAGCGACTGAGCAGCAGCAGTGGGAGAAATCAGGGATGACTCCTAAATGTCTGTCTTGAGTAAGTGGAGAAGTGGGGACTACGTGCCAGACCTTGTTTGAGGTCAAAGATGACTCACCAGATGCCCAAGCATCACCCTCTGCCTTGGGCTGTACGAGTGGATGAACCAGTGTAATTCCACTGGGTGGCACAAATGACGAGTTGAGGGTGATTTTAACCATATCCTTCTCTGTGTGCTTGTTAGCTATCCAAATCGTCCTCTTTTTCCATGTTGAATAGAAGATCCGATCACCAAAGAGGGATGCTGCAGGCAGGTTGTGCCTAAAACAACAGGAGAAAAGCATAAAGAATGGCAGAATATTTCTTCCTGGATTTATTAAAGTTTCACTTCAACTTATGGTCTGAATTTTAATCACCTACATTTTCAATCGTTTCTTATTTAGGGTTAGAAACAAACATTAAGTTTAAATTTGTATTTATGTAGCCATAATCTGAATTAATAGGATGTATTTTTAGCTTCAGATTCAATATCTCTCTTTTTTTTTTTTTTTTTTGCTGCTCAGCATGTAATTGTGCTGAAAATAAAACACTGAATAAAACAGACACAGGATAAGAGTGGATTGCTGGTTTCATCCCTTTCACATGCTTAATTTCTGCTCTCACTAAAGGCAGCTGGATTAGTTGCTGGCAAGATAGCAAATCGAATGAAACACAGATGTTTTACAAATCACAGGACATCATAATTTAAAAAAACTAACCAGCATGTGAAAACTATAAGCCAAGTACTCTATTTTTTTAATTTCTTGACTTAATCTTCACAATAATTTCAAGAAATAGGTGCTACTATTATTCCTACTGAAAAACTTCCGCTTCACTGACTATGGTAAAGCCTTGGACTGAATGAATCACAAAAAAGGGAAAATTCTTAAAGAGATGGGAGTGCCAGATCACCTTACCCGTTTCCTATGAAGCAACAGTTAGAACCAGACATTGAACAATTGATTGGTTCAAAACTGGGAAAGGAGTACAACAAGTCTGTGTATTGTCACTCTGCCTATTTAACTTCTATGCAGAGTTCATCATGAGAAACACTGGGCTGGAAGAAGCACAAGCTGCAGTCAAGATTGCCGGGAGAAATATCAACAACCTCAGATACACAGATACTACTCTAAAGGCAGAAAGTGAAGAGGAACTAAAAGCCTCTTAATAAGGGTGAAGGATGAGTGAAAAAGTTGGCTTGAAACTCAGCATTCAAAGAACTAAGACCATGGCTTCTCGACTCATCACTTTGTGGCAAATAGAAGGGGGAAAAAGTGAAGGCAGTGACAGACTTTATTTTCTTGGGCTCCAGAATCACTGCAGATGGTGACTGCAGCCATGAAATTAAATTAAAAGTGACCCAGAGGGATGGGATGGGGAGCGAGGTGGGAGAGGGGTTCAGGATGGGGAGCACATGTAGACCCATGGCTGATTCATATCAATGTATGGCAAAAACCACTACAATATCATAAAGTAATTAGCCTCCAACCAAAATAAATAATAAAAAAAAAAGAAAAAGTCAATTGCTCCTTGGAAGGAAAGCTATAACAAATTTAGATATCATATTAAAAAGCAAAGATATTACTTTGCCCAAAAATATCTGTATAGTCAAAGCCATGGTTTTCCCAGGAGTCATAATGAGTTGGACCATAAAGAAGGCTAAGTGCTGAACTGATGCTTTTCAAACTGTGGTGCTGGAGAAGACTCTTGAGAATCCCTAGGACTGCAAGGAGATTAAACCAGTCAGTCCTAAAGGAAATCAACACTGAATATTCACTGGAAGGACTGATGCTGAAGCTCCAATACTTTGGCCACCTGATGTAAAGAGCTGACTCATCGGAAAAGACCCTGATGCTGGGAAAGAGTACAGGCAAAAGGACAAGGGGGCAGTAGAGGATGAGATGGTTAGATAGCATCACCAACTCAATGAATATGAATTCAAGCAAACTGTAGGAGATAGTGGGAACAGAGGAGCCTGGCATACTACAGTCCATGGAGTCACAAAGAGTTGGATACGACCTAGCAACTGGGTAACAACAAATTATCCCACTGTATGGCTGTCAGCAGAATTGATAACATATCAGGCCTGTATGGTTTCTCCTGTCTTTCCACTGACCTTACCCTACTCAGGACTGTTCTGTGCTGCAAATAACTTCTGTTGTCAGGGGCTTTATAATTAATTGTTGTTGTTCAGTCGCTAAGTCATGTCCAACTCTTTGCAACCCATGGACCATAGCCTGTCAGGCTCCTCTGTCAACGGGATTTCCCAGGCAAGAATATTGGAGTGGGTTGCAATTTCCTTCTCCAGTGCATCTTGTAATCAACAGATATGGTTTAATAATCATTAGGATCGAGTAGTCTCTATGCTCTGTTAGTCACCAAAAAGTGATGAGGTCCTTCAATGTTGTATTTCCAGCACCCACAAGACTAAGTTACCCATTCATGACTCTTGACTTAGGAATGCACTTCCTGTTTCGAAGTATGTACTCCTAGACTCTGGGTTAACTATAAACTTGTCTCAACGGCCCTTTCACAGTATGGAAGCAACAGTATGCGGCTACAAATGCTTTTGGATCATTTCCACCTGATCCCACCCTGCAAGTTACCCAAAGATATACTGATCCACTGATTGTATGGAGTGGCCTGCCTTCTTTTTCAATTCAGTGGGCACTGTCTGTTCTCTCCATCCTCCAATACCCGCATTAAAGGAAGCAGGATGAGAGAAGTCATGCAACCTATCTAAGTCACTCACCTAATAAATAGTATATCTGGGACTTGAACTCAAGTCTTTCGGATCCCCAAATCTGTGCTCAACCACTACACCAGTTTCAGATCAGTTCAGTCACTTAGTCATGTCTGACCCTTCGTGACCTCATGAAGCGCAGCACTCCAGGCCTCCCTGTCCATCACCAACTCCCAGAGTTCACTCAAACTCACAGCCATTGAGTCCATGATGCCATCCAGCCATCTCATCCTCTGTCGTCCCCTTCTCCTCCTGCCCCCAATCCCTCCCAGCATCAGAGTCTTTTCCAATGAGTCAATTCTTCACATCAGGTGGCCAAAGTACTGGAGTTTCAGCTTTAGCATCATTCCTTCCAAAGAAATCCCAGGGTTGATCTCCTTCAGAATGGACTGGTTGGATCTCCTTGTAGTCCAAGGGACTCTCAAGAGTCTTCTCCAACACCACAGTTCAAAAGCATCTATTCTTCAGTGCTCAGCCTTCTTCACAATCCAACTCTCACATCCTGAAAATAAAATTTATTTATCACACAAACTCCAAATGGCAAGTGTTTTATTTTACACCAAAACTTACCAATTTTACACCAAAACTTGTCAATTGCTAAAAAGGACAGAACCTCCGTCATAATCACAGGAACAAATACAAGGATCACCTCCTTCTCTGTGGTACTGAATCCAAAAGAGCCGCTTATCAAGCACATCCAGTGGTACAGCTGCTGATTTCTCTGATGTCTCTAACAGAAGCTCCACTTCCATACCACCAAGATCTGCTCTGTGAAGGCTGCCAGCCACCTCTGAAGAGCAAAACAGAAACCTGAGGGCCAACATACCACAGAGACACTTCAGTGAGTCAGGCCACTTAAGCGGTCGACTATCTCAGTGTCTCAGTAGTCCCCAGATGTCTGCACAGGACGAGTTTGACTGTGTGAATGAAAATTCAGTTCAACAGATACTTATTGCAATTCCATGTGATTTCAAGTTAGAAGGAGAATTTTGCTTCTCTAGTGGGAAACCTTGGTAGTCAAGATGCTATTGGAAGAGGGAGCCTGCTTCGGTTCCAAATCCAGGCAAATGCCCTATTGAAAATGGGGTTTGTGCACCATAAAAGAGGGTCTTTGTCTCTATCAGGAGGCCCCTTTGAATCAAAATGTTATGATTCCTTGACTTTTCATCAGATTTTGAAATATATTTCAATGTCCAAAGCCAACAGAATTTACCTTGCTACTGGATCAGTTGATATATTTGCAGGATATGTTAAGGCACTTAAGAGAAACTGGGAATTGTTTCCTTTCATATCAGTTACTGTAATGATTCCTTCCTGTTGATTTGACCAAATAAGTTCTTCATTGATCCAATTTATTGCCATTCCTGAAACATTTTTATTTATGTCACATACTTTCTATAAAACCAAAATTTTAAATTGTTATTAGTATTTCTCCATTCACAACAAAATTGTTTATTTTTTATATAACAAGGCTTATTGTTTTAAGTAATTGTCATTTTTGTACTTTCCCAAAATTATTTAAACTATTCATAGATACTGTGCCATTGTTCAGATGCAGCAATATTGATTCTCCCATGTGACTATTTCTGGGCATAGTATTTATATCACAGTTTTGGAATGAAAATGTATTCTCTATTTATGTAAATTAGGCAGTCAGTCATAATGTGTGAATAATTTTAACTACAGTAATGGCAGAATTTCGATTTTAACTTACAGTTAGTTTATTCAATTCCATTTTGCCAGTGGAATTTCCAAGATTCTCACCTGAATCCAATTTCAAGCTTTGCTAAATTCTAGCAAGAGTGCCTTGGAGGTTGTACATAGGGTCATGAAGTAGATTTCGCATTAGGGCCCCCACATTTCTTCTAGCACCTCCTCCACCAGGTCCTGCTCTTTCTACAAGTCCTCACCCTTCTGGCTATGACTCCAGGATCCTCATAGCAGGGCTTTTCTTTATGCTTTCTCATGATAAAAACAACTTAGCTAAACCCCTTCTAATTTCAGGCTGTGCAAGTAAACCAGTCCTCTAACAGGGTGGAGGGTGAAAGACAGGAGGAAACCCTGGTTTGCACCATAGCAAATTTCCGTGGTGGAAATAGTCCTGTCCCACAGTCCCTGATTTGCAGCTACCAACATGAAGTCACTGAACACAGAGTTGGGCAGAAATCAGTCTCCAGAATCTGTGTTATTCCTACATTTCATACAAAGTAATCTAGCCAATCCATTTAATCAATTGCTAATATATTAATTCATGCAGGTAAACTGTTTTGCTTTTTAATGGTTATCTTCTATAAACAATGTTTTAATCCAAAGGAAGGACTAATATGAGTGGATTTTAGGCTTCAGGCTAATCTGTTCCTAATGATTTGCCACAAATTCCCAACTATCTAATGCTTTTTTCCAGTTTTCTGACAGTAAACCCTCTAGATTCTTAAACCTAAGATTTTGAAGCTAGTCTACAGATGGCTGGAGAGTAATGAGTAGCCATTTTTGTTAAAAGTGAGATTAGCAAGTATTAGAGATGTGATAAAACAAATTAGCACCTAATTGAAGACTTTAGGAGGGCGAAAATTTTGCTTAAAAACAAAAATTAAAAAAAAACACAAAAGCAAACACTGGGTACTTTGTGTTGGGGATAAATACTGAACATGAAGCCACCTGCTCTCTATAATTCACTTTCCAGGAGAAAACATTGCTATTGGGACTCATTTAAGGGTTTTACTAAATAAGAAGAAAGATTAAAGATGTTTTGTATGTTCTTGAACCAAAGTATTTTGTTATATCACCTGCTTTATTTTTTTTTTCCAACATGCAAATACCTTGAGAAGAAAACAAATTTCTTCCTAAATTTCAGGTGCAAAATCCCATGACAGACTTTAAACCGATAAAACAGGGCTTCTCAACCTCAACACAACTGATGTTTAGGGCCTGATAATTATCTGTTTGGGGGACTGTCCTATATATTGTAGGATGGTTGGCAGTGCCTCTGGCCTCTAACACATTCTCTCTTCTCTCCATTCTAGTTGTGACAACCAAAATGTTTCTGGACATTGCCAAAGGTCCCCTGGAGGCAAAATTACCACCAGCTGAGAGCCACTAGAATAGAAAATAATGATGTAAATAATCTGTCTTAATCATTAAATGGTGATCTGGCTTATTAAACTTACATCTTTCCAAAATTACATTGACATCCTCACTTTCTCCTTTGGGGACTTCTGAATATCAATGCCACATGCATGGGCTTGTTCAGTAGCATGACAGCACAGATGCAGATTAAATACCTACATATGCCGGCTGCATATCTGCATTGTAATAATTTTCATTTATCTGAATGTTACAAATTTTGCTTTATCTTTTTGACAGCCTATTCAAAAATCCCTCAAATGACATAGGAAATGGTACTTTACCTCTTGCCTTCTGCAAGAGTTGTCTTTGTAGATCAACCCAATAGATTCTTTCTTCATTGTAACAAAAATCTGTGATCACTGATACGCCAGCATCTGCCACCAATTGTTCATAATTCATTCCTTCCAAGTCAATCCTAAAGATACTATTTCCATGGGAGAAAATTAAGAAGGGCACAAGACCTGCATGGGAAGAAACCAGACAGTATATTTTCAATGCTTTTTGTCTGATTTAGACAAAATACTTCCCCATGACAAATAACACAAGCAGAATTAATTTTTAAGTCCTGATTTTATATTTTAAATAAATACCATTGTTTAGAGGATAAAGAATGCCTGTAGATGTTCACAATTAATTTTGTAAATCATCTCCACAAATTGATTGTAAGAAATGAACGTTGCCAAATTATGAAAAGAAAAACAACTGAAGAAAAATATACTTCCTGGCTTAGTAATATTATATGTTCAAAAAGAAACCACCTACTGTATTCTATTATACAGAGGGTCTGTACGAGTGTCAAATCTAATTATGTAAATTGGAAATAAAATTACAGATATTACTGTTTGGGAAATGGATCTCTCCCTCTTCTGCTAAGTCACTTCAATCGTGTCCAACTCTGCACAACCCCAGAGACGGCAGCCCACCACGTTCCCTCATCCCTGGGATTCTCCAGGCAAGAACAGTGGAGTGGGTTGCCATTTCTTCTCCAATGCATGAAAGTGAAAGTGAAGTCACTCAGTCGTGTCCGAATCTTCGCGACCCCATGGTCTGCAGCCCACCAGGCTCCTCTGTCCATGGGATTTTCCAGGCAAGAGTACTGGAGTGGGGCGCCATTGCCTTCTCCCTCCCTCCTCTAGCCTTACGTTATGAATAGAGCCTCCAGGTTACTGACAGAGAAGAACATGGTGAAACCTAGAGGTCTTAGGTAGAAGCAGGAAAAACTGAAAAGCTATCCATGAAAGCTCTGAAATAGTTTGTTCCTGTTAACATTGCCACATAAAATTTAGGACTCCTAATTAAATCAAATTGCATATGTACTGCGTGGGATATCCTTTACCTTTAATAATTGTTCCCTGCTTACCTGAAATTCAAAACTCAAGTAATTGAGTGGCTTCTATTTTTATTTGCCAAATCTGAGTAGTGGACCTCACTGGACATCTTGATTTCTACAAGGCCTTGCCCTGTATCCTAACCCCATATCTGAGACTCTGTTCCGTTCTAGGTGATGACCATCTACCCATTCTGACTCCCAAGTACTCAATACCTGCTTGGGAATTTGATACCTTTCTCTGGAAATTTCAGTAGAAATTCTAGCTGACTTCACATAGAGCTTGCCTGTGATGCTCCAAGACAGGGGACAATTTCAAACTCTGCAGCCAGAGTTAGAAAAGGTTGGTTTTCTTGATTTTTCCTGACTGAGGTTGGGGGAGGCTTCTGCCACTCTGCCTTTAGATAACAATACCAGGTAACCACAAAGATGAGTGGGGGATTAGGAAAGAATTCCAACATATTCTCACTGCACTGCCAGAGTGACTCCATTCTGTTTTAATATTTTCACCAATAGGAACAAAGTCAAAGAAACTAGCAGACCTATCAAATTAATAAAAGCAGAATCTATCCTATGGTAGTTATTTTACTAACAATAATAATAATGAACTTTTACATCCTGATCTCATTTACCCCTAATATAACAACACAGGCTATATAGGCCATATATCACATTTGATGAATCAAAAAAAAAAATCTGAAAAACACTGAAATCCATAAAACAAACCATAGGATTAACTTCAACAGCTTTTCAAAAATATTTATAAAAATACTAAATATAACAAATATTATCTCAAGATTTTTCTCATTCATGGGTGAATTCTAGCATCCAGAGCTTTATCCTAGCTCTCAGAACTAGAAGACCTAGACATTACCTAGCTCAGTGTTTCCCAAAATTGTTCAAAAGAATCACACAGAGTGTTGTGTGTGTGTCTTTGGCAGATCACTTCCCTGGAGATTCCAATTCAGTAAGGTTGGGCTGAGGACTAGGAATCTGTTTTTTGAACAGATAATCCAGGTGATTCTTTTATCCTACTGAATGTGGAAGTCATAGATCTAGTTCAGGTGAGAAATTTGATGATGCTTCCCAAAGTCCCACCAACAGTTGTTGGCAGAGTTAGATTTAGAACTCAGGTACTATCTTCCCAATCCAGCACTCTCTCCTGCCTCGCTCTGGGTTGTCATGAATCAAGACATCACAAGCTTCATTTTACTCAAGCAACTGATTTTAATTCTGGTCCCCTCCAAACGCCGTTCCTATACTGTCAGCATCGTTGTGTGTAAACCAGAGCCTAGGCTGAGTATTGTAAAAATGAATTATAATATGATTTAAAAGAAAGTTAAAAGATTAGTCTTGGTGAAATACTCATTAGTCTGTACTATGCTGGAAATGATAAATACGTTAGTGGTTTTTAAGACCTGTCAAGGACTCGTAAGTGGTACAATCTGTGGATGTGTCAGCAGAGTGTGCATGTTTAAGCAAGTAAAATTCTCCCATGTCAAAGCCTACAGCGTTTATTTTTGGTGCAGTTCAGTGAGAAGAAAGTGCATAGAAAATCACTTCTAAGCAACACAAACCCAAAGACAGCAAACAGGTCCCAGCAAATCAAATGGAAACTCTGACCTCTCAACCTGGGGATTAATAGGGGATCGTCAGGAATTAGAAAGGAGTCCAGGATGTTTGGAGCACATTGAAGATCTGGGGCTTCCATAACACAGAGGTTAATCACAAAAGCGGGGTTTTGATTGAAAGGGTTGGGGTGCGTGGGTGGGCAGCAATATTGCACAACCAGCACCTCTTCATCTGCTCCGAGTCTGGGAGAGTAGCCCCACCCAGGTAAATGAGAAGAGGAATCGACTGTCTACTTTGGACCTTGGGAGCTAAAGGTCATGGGACCAAGTGAACACATCAAGGATACTGGCAAGCATATTAGCAAGACACCTTGGTCTTCTCACGCCAACACAGTCACCTGCCCTCAACACCACAGGTTTCCTGCTCTAAATCTGGAGACAGATTGAAGAAGGCTCACAGGACGAAAGAGAAAATAGAGCTCTGGACCTTCAGTATTCAATGACACCCTGAGAAAAGACTGTAGATTTAAACTGATGGGTCTGATGTAAAAACCTGAGGCCTCCTCACCTTCTCCTGCCTAAGCTCCCAATAGGAGTGATTTGTTTCTCCCCAGCAAGGAGCTGACTTGAATATTATCTGTGTCTTATGAAGTGCAGAAGTTTTACCTCACTCTAAAAGTCTATCCTCATTTTTTTTCAATTACAGGACTTAAAAGGATATACATTTACTTTTTTGGGAAATTACAGCTTTCTTCTCAACTTATTCATTAGGGTCCAAACTCAGGACAGGTGAGAAAGAAGCGGGATGACTCAGAAGTAACACATTGAATAAAAACAGCTCATACAACTCAATAACAAAAAATACCCAGACAACCCAACCAAAAAATGGGAAGACCTGAATAGACATTTCTCCAAAGAAGAAATACAGATGGCCAATAGACACAAGAAAAGATGCTCATCATTGCTAATTATTAGAGAAAAGCAAAGTAAGTGGCAAAGAAAAGGATGTCACGTCACACCAGTCAGAATGGCCATCATTAAAAAGTCTATAAATAACAAAGACTGGAGAGAGTATAGAAAAAATGGAACCCTCCTACGCTGTTAGTGGGAATGTAAATTGGAGCTGCCACAATGGCAAAAGGATGGCGGGCCCTCAGAAAACTAAACATAAAATTATCATACGATCCTGCAATCCCACTCCTGGGCATATATGCAGAGAAAACCATAATTCAAAAAGATTCATGTAGCCATATATTCATAGCAGCACTATTCACAATGGCCAAGATGTGGAATGTCCATTAACAGGTGAATGAATAAAGAAGATGGGGTACACATATACAATGGAATATACTCAGCCATAAAAAGAATGAACTAACGCCATTTGTACCAACATGGTTGGACCTAGAGATTATCATAGTAAGCAAAGTAAGAAGGAAAGAAAAAGAAATACCATATGGTATCACTTATATGTGAAATCTAAAATACAACACAAATGAACATAACTACAAAACAGAAACAGACTCACAGACCCAGAGAACAGACTTGTAGTTGCCAAGGCGGGGTGTGGAGGGAGGGGTGGGGAGAGAAGGATTGGGAGTTTAGGATTAACAGATGCAAACTATTATATATAGGATGGATAAACAACAAGGTCATAATGGGGAATTATCCTGTGATAAACCATAATGGAAGAGACTATAAATATATATGTATAACTGAATCACTGTGCAGCAGAAATTAACACAACACTGAAAATCAGCTATACTTCAATAAAATTTTTTTTAAAATAATTACACATCTAGAAAGGTGAGAAAAGAGATGTGAACTTAAATTGTTACCAAGCCAAACTTGGGTCTGCTCACCTGTGTGCAGTAAGGCCTAGCTGCTGGTACCAGGTTGTGGTGAAGGACAGCTCAGTGTTTATTGTAGGAAGCCATATAAAGCCTGGAACAGCTAGTGCTCAGAAACCCTGTACTCCCCATGGCGTTCTGCAAAGCATTTATAATGGAAGGTGAGGTAGTGGGGCCGGGGGGGAGCGTCCCAGACTGTGAGGTCAGCTCACACACAGTTCTCTAATTGGTGAGGTAATGGGGCAGTTCCCCAGGGGTTAACATATCAATCCTTAGGCACCAATAGGTGTATGTAGGGAGGGCTATGTGCTCATGGTCACCAAATAGTTATTTACTTCCATTTGGTGGGGGGGCGGGGGGGATTAACACCTGTAAAACAATTCAGGAAAAGTGCATCAAATCTGTTATGTAGGTACTTCAGTGAGGAGCTGAAGCAGAGGGTAAGGGGAGGGGTCTGTTGCAGGAAGGTCCCATCGGGTCCTGCTCAGTTACAAAATCTTAGTTCTGTAAGAAAAGCTCTGAAAAATGTGAAGATTGCCACTCTAGATGCTGAATTGTGGTAAAATGGTGGTAAAAATCACCTGAAGCAAAAAATAACCCCTTCCTGACCCTCAACCTCTTGCTGATTATCAGCTAAAGAGGACCCATCGCCAGGTCTTCAAGACAGTAACCAAGGCTACCAAGTTCCACAAACTTGAACTTGTTCAACAGAGTTGCTCAGTCTTTCCTGTGCTATCACACACTTTGATTCTCCAAGAGGGTGGGTGGTGCCTATCACCATAATAGTAAGAGCCAACCTCTTGAGTGTTACCTCTGGGGTGGCACATTAAACACATTATTTGGTTTCACTGGGTAATGTTAGGAAGTAGGTGCTCTTAGCATCTTCATTTTACAAAAGAAACTGAAGTTTAGAGCCATTAACTTGCTACAAGTCACATGTCCAATAAATAACAACCGGAGATTTAAAGCCATGTCTTTCTGATCACAGAGTTTAATTTTTAAATATCATGCTTATCCTGAACTGAATTCATCCAGAATTCATTGTTGAGCATCTTGTAGTCCATATCTGACCAGACATCCACTTTAGGTCACATGTTCTAGGCATCTCACCAAAAGGCTGGGCTGTCTGCATCCATCCATGTTCTAGGAACTATAGAAAGTGGGTCCTTTCAATGGCTTCTATATCACCTGTATATTGGTGGCTCAGAGGTTAAAGTGTCTGCCTCCAATGCAGGAGACCCGGGTTCGATCCCTGGGTCAGGAAGATCCCCTGGAGAAGGAAATGGCAATCCACTCCAGTATCCCATGGACAGAGAAGCCTAGTAGGTTACAGTCCATGGGGTCACAAAGAGTTGGACACGACTGAGTGACTTCACCTTCACCTCAATTCTATAATATATTGCAACCCACATATAATGTAATCCCTGCATTCATGAACCCTTTCTCCATCTTCAAAGCCATCTTCAAATGTTTCTGCTTCGATCATCTTCTTCCTCTAATATTTTGGCCTCCCTCTCATACAGATGCTGGTGAGTACATTTGGAATCCACCTAAAAGTCCAGAATAATTGCCCTATCTCAAGTTCACTTTTGTGACATCCCTTTTGCTGTGTAAGGTCACATTCACAAGTTCCAGGAATTAAAACATAGATTATTTGGGAGTCCCTATTCAGCCTGAAATAATTAACAATGGTGAGTATCTTTTCACGGACTTATTTACCATCCTTATATCCTTTTGGATGATATATCTGTTTAAATCTTTTGCTGATTTTTAATTAGATTATTTATTATTATTGCATTTGAAAGGTTTTTTGTTTTTTTTTAAATATATGTTGAATACAAGCCCTTTGTCAGATGTGTGTGTGCGCTCACTCAGTCATGTCCAGCCCACCAGGTTCCTCTGTCCATGGAATTTTCCATGCAAGAATACTGGAGTGGGTTGCCATTTCCCTACTCCAGGGGATCTTCCTGACTAAGGAATCAAACCTGAGGCTCTTGTGTCTCCTGCACTGGCAGGCATTTTCTTTACCACTAAGCTACCTGGGAACCTACCTCTGTCAGACACATGCTTTGCAAATGTTTTCTTCCAGCACATGGCATGTGTTTTCATCCTCTTATCATTGCCTTTTGTAGAGCAGAAGTTTTAATTTTGATGAGATACAATTTGACAAAATTTTTCCTTTGTATATTATGCTTTTGGTTTGTCATTTCTAAGAACTCTTAATTCCAGGACATAAAGATTTCTGTTTTCTTCTAAAAGCTTTATACTTTTACATCTTAAATTTAGAGCTATGATCCATTTTGAGTTAACCTTTGTAATAAGGTGTGCAGTTTAGGTTGAGGTTAATTATTTTGCTTGTGGATGTCTAATAGATTCAACATCGTGTTGAAAAGACTATCCTTTCTCTGTTGAATTGCTTGGGCATCTTTGTCAAAGATCAAATGACTGTTTTTATGTAAGTCTATCTCTGGACTTTCTAGTCTGTTCCATTAATTTATGTGTCTATCACTCTGCTAATACGACAGCTCAGTATAACTTTTTGCAAAAACTAATGATAATGCAGTTTGGGGGACTTCCCTGCTGGTCCAGTGGTTAAGACTCTGCTTGCAGGTGGTCCAGGTTCAGCCTCTGGCCAGAGAAGCGGATCCCACATGATGCAACTAAAGATCCTCTATGCTGCAGCAAAGCCTCAAGATCCCATGTGCCACAGCTAAAACCTGGCAAGGCCGAATAAATAAATATTTTAACAAATAATGCCGTTTTGAAGAGCAGTGAACACTGTTAGAAGGTTCCTATGCTATAGGTAATTGTTCATCTTAAGTAAGCAGGCTTATCCCTCAGCTCATCAGCATAAGCTATGCTCAATTTTATTTAAAGATTGATGCTACCAGACTAAAATGCATTCCCTTAACATTAAAGCATCACCCTGTATGTGAGACAGCAAAAGAGACACAGATATATAGAACAGTCTTTTGGACTCGGTGGGAGAGAGAGGGTGGGACAATTTGGGGGAATGGCACTGAAACATGTACAATATCATATAAGAAATGAATCGCCAGTCCAGGTTCGATGCAGGATACAGGATGCTTGGGGCTGGTGCACTGGGATAACCCAGAGGGATGGTACGGGGAGGGAGGTGGGAGGGGGGTTCAGGATGGGAAACACGCGTACGCCAGTGGCGGATTCATGTTGATGTGGCAGAACCAATGCAGTATTATAAAGTAATTAGCCTCCAATTAAAATAAATAAATTTTAAAAAGAAAACATTAAAGCATCAGAAGTTTTTCCAGATGTTACACACACACAGCACGACTCAGAAGTCACTATCTTGACCTGTTCTCTGAGTTTTGCTCTTATATTTTCTATTTTCCGCTGGACATTTCCACCTGGGGATATTGCACAGCCTCAAAAATCCTTCTGCATGTTGTAAATTGATATGCGTCATTTTCTGATTCATTTGCATCTATTGAAAACATTAAATATGATATGTACTTAGTCACTCAGTTGTGTCAACTCTTTGTGACCCCATGGGCTGTAGCTCACTAGGCTATTCTGTCCATGGGGATTCTCCAGGCAAGAATATTGGAGTGGGCTGCCATGCCTCCTCCAGTGTAAATATGATATAGGAATTCAAAATTCTGGTTTAAAGTTCATTGTGTTTTGCTATTTAGTCTTTGATAACTGTAATAGACAAAAAGATATTTCACAATTATATTTATATCAAATACAAGAAAATACTTCACTGGCTATATTTATAAAATCATAGAATAGGCCTTTTTAATTATCAGCTATTCACAAATTTTATTGAATTAGACTAGCAAATTTCTTCCTTCCTGTAATTTTAATCAGTAAATATAAACTAACCAGGTGTTGCATTTTATATTTTAAGCAAGTGGAACTGAAGGGACAAAAATTCTTTATTTAGAAGTTTTTAAAACCAGTTTGGAAAATTCTGCATACAGGAGTAATTTTAAGAATGCAGACATGAGTGTCTTTAATAAATGACATATTGACATTGATTCAACAATCAAATCACATAAAAAAAAACATTTCCAACGTCAGTTTTCAAACCACTTTCTTCATCAAAAATTGCCTACAATCAGCAAATCACTTCCTCACCAATTAGAATGTCACCTTTAACTTGGAGGGATAAATTTCTGTTGTTTTAGTTATTTTTGAGTAGCACACCTGTGACATCAACTTATCACTGAAAAGGTTAAAAAAATTTAAATACTTGTCTCTTTTTAAAAGAAAATATGTAATATTTGGTTATTATCATAAGTGCTTTACTTCCAGATACTCTGCAGAAAGCATGTAGCGCAAATATTAACATTTTCATGGTTACTCCCTATTCAGTGCAAAGTATTATAAAGAATCTAGTTTAGTTTGCTCTTGTAGGAGTAATGACATCAGGGACGTCCCACTGCATTTTCTGCAATTCCAGTTTCAGTATTTTTGCTGCCTGTCTCCCTGCAAAACTGTGGAGATTGTACTGTAGGGTCCACTATTATCTCACCCAAGAATTTTTGTTGATGCTCCGGTAAACGCGGTGGCTCTACTGCTTCTGGGTACAGGTGAACTATTTTTTCATAATATATTTGTTCATATATTAAGAAGTCAAGAAATCATTGACTACCGAAAAACTGTCTTCTCTGATGCGATTTTCTTTTACTGGCTTATGAAAAGGTATCTCAGCTCTCTGTACATTTCATTGCTGAAGCAGAGAGGTGACACAAATGTGGCTAAGATCACTGGCACTGGAGCCAGAATACCCACGTGGACTCGTTACTGGCTCTGCTATTAGTTAGAATGGCCGTGTGACTTTCAGTTCATTATTTAACCTCTCTGTGCGTAGGTTCCTTCATCTTGGAAATGATCATCATATTTACTCATAGGGTTATTATGAAGACTAAATAAATTCATGCCAAGTCCTTAGAACGTTCCCCTATATATACTGAGTTCTCAGTAAATGTTCCCTAGTAGTCCCTAGAAAATACCATAGCCTGAGATATATCAGAAACACTTTTACTCTCAAACTGTATTATTTTTCTTAAAATTGTAGTAATGCTTTCTGTGAAGTTTTCAGTAGTAGTTGCTGACGAAAGAACACATTTAATCTGTTGTTATGTGGTTTTCCACGTATTATTTTAGGCATGTTTTGCCATAGTGGAAAGCACAAGAACACGTCTTTTCCTAATAGTGTGAGGCTTGACCATTTTTGCTATAAAGTCAAGAACCTCCAGGAAGCCTTGGAACATTTTATCAGTAAGTTTAGTAAATGTAGTCTTACATATTGTAATTTTGAACAAAATTGTGAAAATCATAAAAGTTAATTTTCACCTTCTGGACTCTCATTACTAAATATCTTGCTTGTCTTGATGGCTTCATTAGCTAATGTTTTGAGGCAAATTTTCACTCGTTTCAAGATTTATCGCTAATAATAACTATAATAAGTGTAAATCCAAGACCTCCTTCTTGTGAGTTTCTCTTTTGCGGGTCAGATCTAAACATTCTTATCCCTTATGCAGTCAACAAGGAATAAGGGGTCAGTGCTGTTCTTCCCTCACTATCCTCTTGGGCTTATTAGCACATCTGCCATATTTATATCCTTTGCAGGAGGGTTTTTAAGTCACTTGTCAGGTTTTGTAAGAGTTAGTTTTGATAAAAGCCCATAAATCATGAGGTAAACTATAGCCCACCCTGCACCTCGCCTTCTAAGCCGGGAACCTCACTGTCCCCTCAGGACAGTGGGCATCGTCTGTGATGCCATCCCTCTCAGTCCAAACATACGACTGATGTTTAGTAAATATTTGCTGAGTTGATTTAAATTAATTCAGTGGTGTAACTGGTGTATTTATGAGGACATGGTCCTACTTTCCAAGTGCTTTCAATATAGAGACCTAATAAGGGACTTTCCCTAAGCCAAGTTAACATTATTAATACTTTTCAGTAGAAAGAAGTGATGAAACCATTACACTGGTGGGCTTTCAACAGTCAGTTGTGGGGGCAGCATGTTCTTGGTAAATTCTGTACAATGAGTTGAGGGTCCTGAGTTCTAGTTCTCTTAGGATCCTGGTGAGTTACCTCATTTCTCTGGATTCCAACCTCTCATCTGTAACATGAGGCAGTTGAGTTAGATGATTTTGAAGAGCCTTTCTGATCTAATGTATCAATTCCCATCCTGCCTGTCTTACAGAACTCAATAGTTTCCCTGTTTGCAGCAGTTTTGTAAAGAAGCCTAAGCTTATGGTAAATCGTAAATAGATATTATCCATCTTAACCCCTATTTTCTATGAAAGGTTTCCTCTCTCTGCTTCTCTAAACTTCAAATACCAAATCAATAATGTGTCATTATGAGCTCTGATAAAGAAAATAAAATAATAACCTAAAACAAACAACCTCCCCCAAAAGACAAAAAAAAGCTCAACTCTTTTAAAGAAGTCTACAAAATTAACTGATTGATTAAATCTGTAAAGATTTATTAAAGGTAAAAAATTTGATATTGGTCTTATTTATAATTAACACAATTATCTTCTCCTCCTACCTTTACAACAATATTCCCCACATCAAAAGGTTGAACAATTATTTTCCTATAGGTACTACATTCTGAGTGTTTCTAGACAGACAGAAACAAAAAGAAAATAAGAAGTGTTGGAATTTAGTTATTTCCTAAGTTATCACTTCCATAGTTCATATTCTACCAGAGAACACCCAGGATAAGATGATTGCTAGGACCTGGCTCATGCCAAGAAACAAATTTCACATTTCTCTAAGAATTGTTGAAAAATCTGAAGAAATAGGTGTTAGAAAACTTACACAAAGCAAAGGTGTTTCTAATATGCCTTATCTTACTGTGTTTGATAGCATAGTAGGTAATATTTAGTGGGAACACACTGTGTGTCTGGCAAGATTCTAAGCACCTTACGCAAATTTATTTAGTCTTCACAACAATCCTGTGAGCTAAGTATTAGCATCTCATATCAACTACATAACTGGACCTTATCCATTTCAGGAGTTGAGGCCTAGCAGGACCTGCCAGGCAGGGTGCACTGACCAGGCATGAGAGGATTCCCTCAAACAATGCAAAGCGATAAGCAAGTGGGACACGGGAACCACCACTTGTCTGAAACAGCTCCAGGTTTTCCTGGGACAAAATCAATCCACTTGTGTAAAGCACCAACCAAAATTCACTGTCTAAAATATATCCTATTTGAAAATGGCACTTTATCCTGTCTCTTTAGTAGCAAAAAACCTGGTCATTTCACATGTGTCAACATAATCTGCATTAAAGAGGAATATCCATGCAGAAGGTGGTTCTGTTTAGCTTTCTGTTGCAGAAGATAACACCTTGATGTAGGAAGACAATCTCCCATTATCCTTTCATGAACCTTGTTGGGTGCTTTTAAATGCACTGAGGCTCACAATGGAAAGTTTCTTCACATACCTTTTTTTTTCCCTCTTACATGAAATTTTTGCCAAGATTCATTAGAATAGCCAAGAAATATAAAAGTTTCAGAATTTGTTTCAAATGTGTTTTCCAAAACATAATAACTTGTAATCCACTTAACGCTTTTAAAATTCTCAACAATGTTGGTTGAATCTTAAAAGATATACATTTCCACACACTGGGTAAATCACCATTAATGATAGTAACCTTTGTAATTTCCTTGCAAACCAAGAAAAAATTAAGCTCCTATAGTAAACAGAATAATTGTAAGCTTCAGAGGGAAGGAAAGAAACCCCAAAATATCCCTAGTAGGGTCTACCTCTGGGCATATTTTGAAACCTCATTAGGGAAGGACCCAAAATGCAGAGTTTCAAGAACCTTCCATCTTTGACCTATTTATTCAAGGATAGTTTATAGAAGAAGAAAGATGATTCTTCAAGCTTCTGACATTTTAACCAGAAAAGCATTGAAATGAATGAAATAAAATACTATTTCTCAACTGACAAACCAGGTGCTAAAGAATAAGACAGCTGCTCTGATGTTGTTAGGGCTATCTGTATCCTAGCTACCAAGCATCCACAAAAAGAACCACCTCATGAATGAGATCTACTTACTACACACAAAGCTGGTCCATCGCACCCTGATAGGCAGCTCTGAAGTGACGAAGCAGGTAATGTGTTCCTCTGAAAGACTCCATCTATTCTACACTGGATGGGGCTTAGCAAATGAATCCGTGCACACCGTGAATCACTGTCACACTCACACAAACTCCAGGGTACTAAGTATCCCAGAAAATCCAGACCCTGAGTGACATTAGCACGGCTAGGCTTGGGAGAATCCCAAAATCAAGGTCATAAGTGAAGACAGGTGCATACACCAATTCAAACTCCACAGACTCAGAAAGGTCAAGAGGTGATGAGAACAGACATTCCCGCCTTGTATTTAGCTAAAGAGACGGAAATTTCTGCACATTAACTAATTTCCAGCATCAAAGGAAAGCTTTGAATGATGATGTTAAGGAGAAAGATCTCCTAAAGAAAAACGTATTTGTATGTTTTTGTCTACAACTGCCCACATAGGTTAGTAACATTGGCCATATAAAATATTTTCTGATACAGCAAGACCTTTCAAGAAATATAAAGTTCACTTCTATTTAAAGTAATTTTTTTCTTCTTTCACCTGACAAAACATCACTTATCCTTCCAGGCCCAGATCTCAGTCATCTTTTTGTCATGGATCTCAACAACTGGGACAGCTGGGGACATGCCTGGAGTGATAATATACAAAGCCAATATTTATTAACATTATTGTTAAAAAGAATCTCTACAAAATAAATCTTCATTCCTGGTTCACCTAATATCCAAGTAATACTGCCTTCATGGTGAGTAGTATTAGCATTCTGGGTGAAAGTGCTGATCTATAGGCAAGAAGTAAATAGACAGTGGGGACAATTATGCTCTGATGGTCAAGGTTTTGTTGTTGCTGTTATTTTTCTTCCTGGTTCTTTCTTAAAGTTAATTTTAACATTAGAAACTACAACATAATGAAGCTCACATTTTGTTCCCTAACTCTGCTGCTGCTAAGTCTCTTCAGTCATGTCTGACTCTCTGAGACCTCATAGGCGGCAGCCCACTGGGCTCCCCCGTCCCTGGGCTTCTCTAGGCAAGAATACTGAAGTGGGCTGCCATTTCCTTCTCCAATGCATGAAAGTGAAAAGTCAAAGTGAAGTCGTTCAGTCGAGTCCGACTCTTAGCGACCGCATGGAGTGCAGCCTACCAGGCTCCTCCATCCATGGGATTTTCCAGGCAAGAGTCCTGGAGTGGAGTGCCTTTGCCTTCTCCATCCCTAGCTCTAAGATTGCTCAAATTTGGAGTTATTACTACAACACCAAGCTGTTTTATGGAATTTGAGAGTGTCTTGAAAAATATTGAGGAATTCCTTGAAGAAAAGTACATCATTTAAAACTGGCCTGGACATTCTGAAAAAGTTCTCTAGCTATTCAGGCTAGTTGTTGAGTCTTTTTTTGTTCACAACAAACAAAACTGTTTCATTAAAATAACTGCTGAAATAGATTAGGCAATTTACATATATTGGAAGGTTACTAGTTTCTTCTCCAATTTTTCTCCACTATTATCAAAGTGACTAAAATATTAAGAATGTTGAACAGACTTTAGAAGACTTATTTTCCAGTTAAGGAACTTTTGTTTCCTTTCATCTGAGGTATTATGTTTGATTTTTTAACTGTCTGGATTGAGAGACAATATGTAAGTTCAGTCCAGTCGCTCAGTCATGTCCGACTCTTTGTGGCCCCATGAATTGCAGCACGCCAGCCCTCCCTGTCCATCACCAACTCCCAGAGTTCACTCAAACTCATGTCCATCGAGTCAGTGATGCCATCCAGCCGTCTTATCCTCTGTCGTCCCCTTCTCCTCCTGCCCCCAATCCCTCCCAGCATCAGAGTCTTTTCCAAGGAGTCAGCTCTTCGCATGAGGTGGCCAAAGTACTGGAGTTTCAGCTCTAGCATCATTCCTTCCAAAGAACACCCAGGGCTGATCTCCTTCAGAACGGACTGGTTGGATCTCCTTGCAGTCCAAGGGACTCTCAAGAGTCTTCTCCAACACACTACAGTTCAAAAGCATCAAATCTTCAGTGCTCAGCTTTCTTCACAGTCCAACTCTCACATCCATACATGACCACTGGAAAAACCATAGCCTTGACTAGACGGACCTGTGTTGGAAAAGTAATGTCTCTGGTTTTGAATATGCTATCTAGGTTGGTCATAACTTTCCTTCCAAGGAGTAAGCGTCTTTCTATGTAAAGTTAATCTAAATAAATTAATACAATAGAACTTACAAGTCAATGATAAAAATAAGAGAGGAGACATAGTAATTGCTTTGTAATCCAAACTATTTGATTCTCCACAACACTGAGAGGCCACAGAGCTTGTGGAAGACAGCCCCTCCTACCTGCACTCATTCTACCATTTCATCTGAAATGTGTGACTAGCCTTTTTCTTGTTTTCCTCAGTACAAGTGAGATCAATCTCTGACTTTTAATAAACTCTTCTTTTAAAACTAGTGACTAAAAGAAAGGGGCTTCTCTGAGGGCTCAGGGGTAAAGAACCTGCTTGCAATGCAGGAGACTCAGGTTCAACTCCTGAGTCAGGAATATCCCCTAGAGGAGGAAATGGCAACCCACTCTGGTATTCTTCCCTGGAAAATCCCATGCATAGAGGGGCCTTGGGGCTACAGTCCACAGAGTCACAAAGAGTCAGACACTACTGATCACACACGCACCACAATAGAAAATAAGAACAACCCACCTTAAAATGGCTGGCTAAGGCCAGACCTCTGAAGGTCTCCTCCATGGCAGTGCCCTGCCTCATTTCTGACCTGTGTCCACCAGGCCGGAGAAAGGGCTCCCCAACCCCAGAAATCCGCAGCCCCTTCCCTAGCCCAAGAGTTCAGGAAAGGCCTACTCTTCAGGTGGTATTCCTAACATCTGGGCCATGCCCTCCAAGATCTCCTCTTCTGTCTAAAACTTAACCTTCTCCCATTGTGGAAAGAAAATTGCAAAGACTGGTTTAATCTGTGGGCAGAACTTCTGAAAGACACCTGTTTTGTTTTTACTACAACACTTCAGTGTACTATTTAGTAATTTAAGGTTTTAAAATGATTATTTATAAAGCGAGGCCTAGGATATGATTTTAAAAAAAAAAAAAAACAGAATTGAGGGAAGATATCTACAATGTTCTACATAAGGATGTAAGTCATCTGAAATAGATGAAGGAGGCCAAGATAAGAGAAATAGATGGAGATCAAGGGTCACTGAGAGCGAAAGAGGGGTGGCTAACATGGCAGGAAGGTCACACTCAAGAGAGATGACTGGTAACTGAGTCTTTTCCACATAAAACAATGTCTTGACTTATAAGTATAAGAATGAAAAACATTTTGTTCTAGTTGTTTGATGTGCTGGATCAGGATGTGACCATGACTTCGTTTTTGTTTTGCCCTTAGCCTTCAGTTAAAGTCTGTACGCTCACAACCCAAAGCTCTTTTAAGAAATGAAACAGGGTGACGTGGGTGTGAGGTGCTGGAGTGGGAAAGGGACATGAGGGAAGCAAGCCACAGAGGCATCAGTGATTCAGTGGAAAGACCAAGTGGACGCAGAACCTTTCCTTCCACATCACCATCCCTGCCCAGCAATGCTCCAAGACAGAGGAGGGGAGATGGGCAGGAGATGAGGCCGTTTTTATTTAAAAATTCTCAGGTACTATGACCCCAGCAGGCCATAGAGCTTTGGAATTTATGAAATGCCAGTCCATTCTTAGGGACGTAGTCTGTTCTTCTGACCCTTATGGCAAAATTTCAACACAATACTACCGTATGCAAGAGGGATCCTGGGGGCGTTGAAGTTAGCCAACTGGGGAGACCAATTTTAATTGCTACAACTACACACTATGAGAAAAGGTATTCATTATAAATAACCCCCCCTTTCAGTTCAGTTCAGTTGCTCAGTTGTGTCCAACTCTTTGTGACCCTATGCATTGCAGCACGCCAGGCCTCCCTGTCCATCACCAACTCCCAGAGTTCACTCAAACTCATGTCCATCGAGTCGGTGATGCCATCCAGCCATCTCATCCTCTGTCGTCCCCTTCTCCTCCTGCCCCCAATCCCTCCCAGCATCAGCGTCTTTTCCAATGACTCAACTCTCCGCATGAGGTGGCCAAAGTACTGGAGTTTCAGCTTTAGCATCAGACCTTCCAATGAACACCCAGGACTGATCTCCTTTAAAACGGACTGGTTGGATCTCCTTGCAGTCCAAGGGACTCTCAAGAGTCTTCTCCAACACCACAATTCAAAAGCATCAATTCTTTGGTGCTCAGCTTTCTTCACAGTCCAACTCTCATATCCATACATGACCACTGGAAAAACCATAGCCTTGACTAGATGGACCTTTGTTAGCAAAATGATGTCTCTCCTTTTCAATATGCTATCTAGGTTGGTCATAACTTTCCTTCCAAGGAGTAAGCGTCTTTTAATTTCATGGCTGCAGTCACCATCTGCAGTGATTTTGAGCCCCCCAAAATAAAATCTGACACTGTTTCCACTGTTTGCCCATCTATTTCCCATGAAGTGAAGTGATGGGACCAGATGCCATGATCTTCGTTTTCTGAATTTTGGCTTAAACCAACTTTTTCACTCTCCTCTTGCACTTTCATCAAGAGGCTTTTGAGTTCCTCTTCACTTTCTGCCATAAAGGTGGTGTCATCTGCATATCTGAGGTTATTGATATTTCTCCCAGCAGTCTGGATTCCAGCTTGTGTTTTTTCCAGTCCAGCATTTCTCATGATGTACTCTGCATAGAAGTTAAAATAAGCAGGGTGACAGTATACAGCCTTGACGTACTCCTTTTCCTATTTGGAAGCAGTCTGTTGTTCCATGTCCAGTTCTAACTGTTGCTTCCTGACCTGCATACAGATTTCTCAAGAGGCAGCTCAAGTGGTCTGGTATTCCCATCTCTTTTAGAATTTTCCACAGTTTATTGTGATCCACACAGTCAAAGGCTTTGGCATAGTCAATAAAGCAGAAATAGATGTTTTTCTGGAACTCTCTTGCTTTTTCCATGATCCAGCAGATGTTGGCAATTTGATCTCTGGTTCCTCTGCCTTTTCTAAAACCAGCTTGAACATCAGGGAGTTCACGGTTCATGTATTGCTGAAGCCTGGCTTGGAGAATTTTGAGCATTACTTTACTAGCATGTGAGATGAGTGCAATTGTGTGGTGGTTTGAGCATTCTTTGGCATTGCCTTTCTTTGGGATTGGAATGAAAACTGACCTTTTCCAGTCCTGTCGCCACTACTGAGTTTTTCAAATTTGCTGACATATTGAGTGCAGCACTTCCACAGCATCATCTTCCAGGATTTGAAATAGCTCAACTGGAATTCCATCACCTCCACTAGCTTTGTGCGTAGTGATGCTTTCTAAGGCTCACTTGACTTTACATTCCAGGATGTCTGGCTCTAGTTGAGTGATCAGAGCATCGTGATAATCTTGGTCATGAAGATCTTTTCGTAAACCCCCTTTACTTGAAAAATAATTAGCCATCCTTTTGCTTTTCTCTTCATGCTTAAGTGAAAGGAACTGAGCTAATAAAGAAGGATGTAACGTTTATTCCATCATTCTACTACTTCTCTGAAACAGTCTCTCCCAAGTAGGATGTGTACCAGTTAGAGACTGTAAGATCCTTCATTATTGTGTGGAAAGAAAATGTTAGAAATGTTACATGCTTTATAATATTCATAATAGTGTATATAACTAACGTAAGTGATAAATAAAACTGTATTGGGAGCATATGTTCACATTTTAACTTTTTTAAAGTAGAAGGGAGTTTGGAGGTTAAGGAAGGTAAAACAAACAAAAAAACCCAGCCATTTATACTATACAAGGAGATATGTCACTAGATTTTCATGAAGGCAAATTTGTAGATGATAAAGTAAGATTTTTAATTTAAAGCCAAATTACGGATCCATTTACCTTTGTTGGGAAGCACATGCTCTACTCAAATAAGCAAATATTTCTCACCTTCCAACTTCTAAATTGAACGTCAAATAAAAGGGACAGACCACGACAAGCCCCAAATGTAAATTCATTTAAAGTGCTAATTTATCATTTCTTTATATGCCCCCAACAATTTTACAAATATTAAAAAAATTGGCTCCAAACATAGGAAAGAATACATAAGAGATTTAAATACGTAGTGGCTTGTTTTTGCTGCTGTTTAAGTGACCACTGGTAAGAAAACTAACAAGCAGACTTACTTTGCACTCAGTGAAATTTTTTATCAGTTGATGTCACAGAAAGACAAATGCTGGAGCTGCAGTTCCATGAGGGCACTCAGTCAAACCAGTTTGATATGGATTTTTATTTTTAATAAACATTTCTTCTGAGCACAAAAATACAAGCTATGTATGTTGAAATTATTTTGAATACAAATTGTAATGTTATAAAACTATTATCAGGTTTTTCAACACGGCATTTTTCCACGTGTAAAAGAAATTTAATTATTATAGAAGAAACTAAGTCATATCTATAAAATTGTTGTCATTGTTCAGTTGCTCAGTCATATCTGATGCTTTGCAACCCCATGGATTGCAGCATGCCAGGCTTCCCTGTCCTTCACCATCTCCCAGAATTTGCTAAAACTCACGTCCATTGAGTTGGTGATGTCATCCAACCATCTCATCCTCTGTCATCCCCTTTCCTTCTGCCCTCAGTATTTCGCAGCATCAGGATCTTTACCAATGAGCTGGTTCTTCATATCAGGTAGCCAAGGTATTGGAGCTTTAGAGAATACTACCACTATTACCACCAATAAAATAAGGTTAACTATAATAAAAATATGAATACAAGCTAAGATTTATGGAGGGGGCTTCCTAGGTAGCACTGGTGGTAAAGAACTTGCCTGCCAATGCCAGAGACCCAAGAGACATGGGTTTGATCCCTGGGTGGGGAAGATCCCTGGAGGAGGGCATGGCAACCTACTGCAGTATTCTTGCCTGGAGAATCCCCTGGACAGAGGAGCCTGGTGGGCTGCCGTGCATATGGTTGCAAAGAGTTGAACACAACTGAAGTGACTTGGCATGCATGCACACAAGACTTATTGAGTGCTCATTACATTCCAGGCTCCATTTTATGTACTTTATGTTTTTATGCACTTTACTCAGTTATGTGATAACTGAGCAGTCCTGAACCCAAACTGCCCATGTTAGAAGCACCAAGGGAGGGTAATCAAAAAAAAAAAAAGTCCAGATTCCACCACCAAAGGAGACTCTGACTCACATTGCCCAGGTGCTTAACCCTATTAGTGGTTCTAACATGCAGCCAGAATTGAAAACAGATGCTTTAACACAATCCTGACAACAGTCCTGGGAGGAAGGGGTAATTATCTTTATTTTACAGTGAGGACAATGAGACACACAGTTCACAAGCAGCAGAACTGGGATGTGAACTCAGGTCAGCAGACTCCAAAACTGAAGCCCTTTACCACTAAGCTCCCTGGTGGCTCAGATGGTAAAGCATCTGCCTGCAACGTGGAAGACCCGGGTTTGATCCCTGGGTTGGGAAGATCCCCTAGAGAAGGAAATGGCAACCCACTCCAGTATTCTTTCCTGGAATATTCCAGGGATGGAGGAGCCTGGTGGGTTGTAGTCCATGGGGTTGCTGGGGGTCGGACATGACTGAGCGACTTGACTTTCACCTTTCACTTTCATGCATTGGAGAAGGAAATGGCAACCCACTCCAGTGTTCTTGCCTGGAGAATCCCAGGGACGGGGAGCCTGTTGGGCTGCCGTCTCATGGGGTCGCACAGAGTTGGACACGACTGAAGCAACTTAGCAGCAGGTGTTTTTTGTTTTTTTTTTTAAAGCTTTTGCACAACTCTAGCTGAAAAAATAAACCAGATTTTGATCATGGAATTACTCTGGTTTGCACGTGACAGGGAAGCTGACCAAACCCTAGCCGGTGCTGAAATCAGTGATTTCACTGTTTACTGCTAAAGGTGATCTTCCCAGATGGCTGACTAGTGCTGAGGTTTAGCCTGCATTTCTTCATCACTCTGTTTACCAGGAAGTGAAGTGAAGTGAAGTCGCTTAGTCATGTCCGACTCTTTGTCACCCGTGGACTGTAGCCCACCAAGCTCCTCCGTCCATGGGATTCTCCAGGCAAGAATACTGGAGTGGGTTGCCACTTCCTTCTCCGGGGGATCTTCCCGACCCAGGGATCGAACCCAGGTCTGTCACATTGCAGGCAGACGCTTTAACCTCTGCACCACCACAGGAGACCAGGAAAGTTCATATAAATAATGGAGGCAGAGACATCAAACAGGAAAAGTTCCTTTTCAATTGCTATTTCTCCTCCAAGGGAAAAAAGACTTGAAAGTTCAAAAGCCACTCAACAGCACTTTTCCTTATTGCTCTCCTTTTGTTAGTGTAGCCCAAACAGAAGCGAACAGAATACTCAGTGATTTTAAAAAAGAAGAAGAAGCAATAGCAGCAGGAGGCATGGGGGAGGGGAAAAATTAAAAGAAAACCCATGTCTGTCTTACCACTTGGTTTATCAGGCTCAGAGTCACATTCAAGACAACATGGCATAAAGTTACGTGAATCCGACCACAAAGGATTCTTCCTCCTGGGTTAGGCTGGCCACAGGTGGTCTGTCTCAATGCCAAGGGTGAGGAATAAGGCAAGTAGAATTTAATTAGAGGAAAAATAGATGATGGCACCATATCTATCTAGAGAGGAAAAATAATATCCTCTGAAATGCATGGGCATAGTGTGCGACCTGGGCAGTTATTGGCTAACGTAAGACATGGAGTGTCAAGCAGAGGCTTTAAACCTTTGACTTGCAAGGAATGAGGGAGCAAAGAGTCAGAGTCACAAAGTGGCATCCAGGCATTCCACCCTCCATGGGGTCTGGGCCATGTCACTGCAGTGTTCAAATAAGGCATCTTGTGACACAATTTGATCAAAGAGATTTAGCCAAGATATGGAGCCAAGAGGATATTTATCAAGCACAATCTGCCAGCCTCTGTGGTAAGTGCATTTCCCATGTTATCCCATGGGATCCCCACAACAATTCCAAAAGGGGGTATTATTATTTTTCAGCAATGTTTCACTATGTAGTTGTGGTTTAGTCGTTAAGTCAATTCTGACTGTTGCGATCCCGTGGACTGCAGCCCACAGGCTTCTCTGTCCATGGGATTTTCCAGGCAAGAATACTTCAGGAGGTTGCCATTTCCTTCTCCAGGGATCTTCCAGACCCAGGGATCGAACCCCGGTCACCTGTGCTGCAGGCAGCCTCCTGCATTGCAGATGGATCCTTCACTTGACTGAGCCACCAGGGAATTACAATATTTTCCACTATAGCTCCAGTATTAACTAGGTAGCATAGATTTGAAATGAGGTATGTTTGCCTCTAAAACCTCTGTTCCTTCCATTTTGTGACAGTCCTCCTAACTCATTGTCTCTGTCCTGGGCTTCAGGCTTATTTCTTCAACCAGCCTCAGTGAAGGCAGTTTTGAGCCACCAGCAGGCACTGGTGAGAAGCACGAGGTGTAGGTTCCCTTGTTAGCAGCGAGTTCCTTGAGACTCTAAAGCCATGTACAGAAGTTCATTTGCATCTTAGTTTTTCTCTCTCAGTTTCTGCTTCTTGACTGGTTCCCACTGTCTCTTTGCATCCCAAGCAGATGCCTGGCTGTGGTCACTTGCCAATTACTCTCTCCCAACCCAAGAGGGTCCAGGCCACTCGACAAAAACTGTGCTCAAAAGCTCTGCCTCCAACAGCTGAGTCACTGGCTCATGGGGTTATTTTTGCTTTTGTCTTTTTTTTTTTTTTGGCTGCACTCCACAACATGTGGAATTTTAGTTCCCCAACGAGACTAGGAATGGAACCTGAGCCCCCTGCAGTGGAAGCTTAGAGAATAACCACTGGCTCCAGGAAAGTCCCTGTCATTCCTTTTTGTTTTTATTGTTTAGGACTTGCATTATCAAGTCAGGAATACTCATTCATTCAGCAAGAATTTGCTGAGTATAAACTATGACAGAGGATATGTTCCAGGTGCTGGGGACCCAGAGATAATTAGAACTCAGTCCTTCCTTCCAATACCCTAGGGTTCTGCTCACCCATTCCAGGGAGTGCTGCCTGGTGACAGAGCCTTGACCTCCTCTTCCCTGTAATTTCCTTTACAGCCAGGACAGGAGCCAGGACAGGAGCCCAATGTCAGCAGTCTGGCTCAGAACTGTTCCTTTTATTCCCATTATTTTGTGCTAATTTCCAGAGGCTTCTCTTTCTTTTCTGGAAAATTTACTGTTTCCCTCAATCTACCTCTTTTGGGGAGCCAGACCTCTTCTCAAAAGGGTAAAATGACAAGAAAGGAATATCAGGGCAGTTTATGCCCTTTTAGTGAATGGAAATGACTGCCCTATTTGAGCAACAGGTTGGAGAGCCGCCAAGGATTAAAATAAATTCTTACTCAGGATTGCTATTTTGCATTCAGTAGAATTCCCACTTCCTCTTGATTAAGAACCCATTTAATATGAGAGGGGTTGTGGCATATTATCATCTCTTAGCAGTTCCCAAAGTTACAATGCACCAGTTACTAAAACTGGCGCTGCATCAGAGCTTCAGAAACAGCTGTGGGGGAGAATGCAAGGAGGTTTAATTTGAAATTTTGCTTAACTTTCACAATGAAGGAATCACATTTGTTCCCAGTTCCCTCTTCATTTTTCACTGGTTTTTAGCAACCTCTTAGTTTCTACACAAAGTTATTCAAAGGATGTTTTTTTCTTTATGGCTTAGAGATAGTTTCAAAATTTTAAAAAGTCATCTGTTTCCCCAGTTTCCCACATAAAGCTGGTAAACTAAGTATTTAATCACTCATCACATCAGAATCAAGACAGAGGTTTATGTTCAACTAGTTAAAAATGAGACCTATTCACTCACACACAGACAAATAGTTTGAATTATTATAGTTAGTCCTAACAGCCAATAGGATGTTATAGTCCTAAACAGCCAATAAGGAAATAAACATGCATTGAAAACAAAAAGGAAGCAAATATACACATCCAAAGACAAATCGGAAGCAAATGCCAAGTATACAAGATGGAACAAACAGATATAAGAAGGGTTTCTGGGAAGATGTGAACTCCTTTTGATTAGATTACTTACCGGACCAAGCAGAATTCCCAATTTCAGAGGGAGAGCCTTCAGGACAGTTCCAGTGCGACAGGGCTGAGAGGCTAACAAAACTAAATTTGAAAACTATCAGCAACACAATGACAAGGAAATGCAGCATGATGTTGATGGGCTTGAACTCTCAATAGAAAATAAGCTGACTTTGCTCGAGAAAACCCCGGGCAAGGCAGGTATGTCTGACTCTCAGTGTGTCCACTCAGGTTGGCCTGCAGCTCTGGGGTATCTTTTCCTCTGTTGCTCTGCTGTTGCCCTCTTGCTCCTTCTCCTTTAACTCAAGACAGCATCCAAATGCACCCTGAGGGGAAAGATTACTCTAAGTTTTTGGGAAGCTGTAAGAAATATCTGACACCCTTATGACAAGTTTCACAGAGTTGAACAGCTATGCACTGGAGGCCTGCTGCTGTATTCACTGTGACAAGGCAGAGCTGCAAGGCCAACGACAGAAAAAGGAAACTAGGGAAGAATTGGTAGAAAGTTCTGACCACGACCCTTGATGAGATAAGGACATACGATTCCTCCTCAAACATGGTTTCTCATTTTGAAAAGTAGAATGACTCCTCTTTCCTTTGTAAAGCCTCTTTGGCTCCACCCCCTCTCCTTTAGTAACACTTGAGTGAGCCTCTGTTTGCAAATAATTTCATGCTCCAGGAAAGCGGGTACCACTGCCAAGGAGACAGCTGACTGTTCACCATGAGCATTCCGGGCAACACCAGGTGAAGAGCCATGAGGGGGCTGCGGAGTTGCTTCTGGTGTCTTGGAGGTACCTGCTGAATATTGGCTATGTTTTAAACATCTGGCAGAATGGAGACAACGCTAAATCACATCGTATAAATTAGTGGTGAACAGCACGGCTGATAACGCAGACTTAGAGCAATGGATCATTCATCTGGGCAATACTAAAGAAAACTGACCTTCAGTTCCTTATGTGAGTGAATGTCAACACCAGGGCACAGTCCTGGAGCTTTTTCTTTCTCCCTCCCATATATTTTATAGCAGAATTTGAAAGAGTATTTTTTCCAAATCAAAGGGAAATCCTTGATGCCAGATGAAGAGTTACAGTATGCACAGTCACCCTTTCTTGCAGCAGGACCATAATAAAACACCGTGAGGGGCCAGGAGCACAGGAAAAGGAGGCGACTGTTATCGTAGAGCAGTGTTGGAAAAAAACAAGCTAATAGCACTGTTCTGCTGGAAGTTTTACTTTTGTTACCTTATGGCAGGCAGAGAGGAGGATCCAGTCCCTCCAACCCAGCGCAGTACATTCGTATCCTTTCTCAGGTGGCACAAGCTGCAAACATTCAATAACTTCTAACAGTCTGGCCCGCGTTAATTTGGGGTCCCAGTTCTCATACAATCCAGTGGATATGCTCTCTTCAGTAGCTAGCGAGCAGTAAGGCAAATCTTCCGACCTGGGAATAAAACCTTGAATAGTCTTAACCTCTTTCTTTTTAAAGAGTGGCATTTTGCTTCACAAATCCTGCTCACAGTGCCAGTTTATGTTTTGCCAAAATTTTTATTTTGTTTTAGGTTCAAAGGATTCATTAACAAAAGAAATCACTTGTTACAAACAAATATACAATTTCAATATATAATAGAGGATTATTTGACTTAATTTCAATATACAGTCATTACAAGGAGAGAAATAGAAACAATAAAGAAAAGTAACAGGACATACATCACCAAATTGGGATGACGAACACCCAGATTTGGACAGCACTGGGAAGTCTCGTTAACAGCAATTTGGAGTTCCAGCTGGGAAAGGGTCCCAGGGTGCATCCACCCCATGGGTGAGACTTCAGATTGCAATTTCAGGGACTCCTCATTTATAGTCTCAAGCTGCAATCTGATATCATTATCAGTTTTCATACAAAAATGCAGCTCTGTTTTTTTTTAACTTTTATAATGCCATATATTTCACTTTGTGAACCACAAAACTTCTGAGTCTCCAGGGGTTGGCCAGACCCTCAGGGGCTCAAGAATTCCAAGATCCACTCCCTTGATTATTATCTAAAGTGCCACCTGACTTGCTATGCTTGTAGGCAGGCATGGAATCCAGGCAATGTCCAGGCAGGTCCAAGGCAGGTCAGAGTCCTGCTCTCCTGCCTCTGAAGCCTGAACGAGACTTCCTCCATTTTAATTTCCCTAACAGCTGGCTTTAGGATTATTTTTTAAATAGCATAGGAATAAGGCAAAATAAAATGGGCAGTCTTCTCAATTCTGTAAGTCAAATAACTATTCCAGATAGTCAAAAGAAATAAAGTGATCAAAGAAACAAGAAATGAATTATACAATGCAGAAAACAGTTTTTGAGCAGTAGGATTCAGCAAAGAAAAAATCCCACCATGAATGAGAAGTATGCTTTTGTACCTCAGCTTCTACATCCATTAACTTATTGGCAGCAATGGTAGTAACAACAGAATGTTCTATCAAGGTATGATTATGTTTATCTATGAAAATTTGTAACTCCTTGGTTCCTTGCAAAATCTTACATAACAGTTCTAAGAAGCTAATATTAGGAAAAGACAAAGTAAGGAATAATATTTGGGTCTATAATACCTAATTTCTCATGGGGGGAAAGTAATAAGTGGTCCCCCTTGTGGCTCAGAGGTTAAAGTGTCTGCCTGGAATGCAGGAGACCAGGGTTCGATCCCTGAGTCGGGAAGATCCCCTGGAGAAGGAAATGGTAACCCACTCCAGTACTCTTGCCTGGAGAATCCCATGGAGGGAGGAGCCTGGTAGGCTACAGTCCATGGGATCGCAAAGAGTCAGACACGACTGAGCGACTTCACTTTCACTTTCCTCCAATATAAATGATCAGTGTGTGTTAGATATGTGTTTGTGCAGCGTTGGTGGTATAGTGGTGAGCATAGCTGCCTTCCAAGCAGTTGACTCTGGTTCGTTTCTGGCCAAAGCAATAGGCCAATCTTTGGGCTTCCCTGATAGCTCAGTTGGTAAAGAATCCACCTGCAGTGCAGGAGACCGCAGTTTGATTCCTGCATCAGGAAGATCTGCTGGAGAAGGGATAGGCTACCCACTCCAGTATTCTTGGGCTTCCCTTGTGGCTCAGCTGGTAAAGAATCTGCCTGCAATGTGGGAGACCTGCGTTCAAACCCTGGGTTGGGAAGATTCCCCTGGAGAAGGGTACGGCTACCCACTCCAGTATTCTGGCCTGGAGAATTCCATGGACTGTACAGTTCATGGGGTCACAAACAGTCAGACATGACTGAGCAACTTTAAAAAAAATATGCTAGACATCTGGAAAAAGGAGTTACTAACTGATATACAGAAGCTGTGTTTACATCATCAGTTACAATACATACTAATTAAGGGGCTATTTTAAAAAATTCTTACAGGATTTAGGGAAGATAGTTCATTCACAATGGTTGGTTGGTTTCCCCAAAGGCAAGAAGTTGGTCCACATAGCAGTTCCTCAGTAGTCTTGTCACAGTCTGTCAATAGGTGGGTACAACTATTAAAGTCAATCAGCACATAATATTTGTGTTCAGGGCTTGAGCTATATCTTTATCAGTGCTGTGTAATCTAGCAAACAGACAAATTTTGCCCATAGAAAGTCTAAGTTAAGAAAGGACAGACCTTGTCTGCTAGGAACACAAAATTATCCTGAGTCTAGGTCTGGCTCATGTTTCAAAGACTCAGAATCGGATACAACTTAGTGAATAAACAACAACAAAACAACAACTCTTGTGACAGCTTATTCTTGGAAGCCTGGCTATAAAGCGGATTGTCACTCACACCTCAGCCTTCACAGATATGCTACACATAAAAGAAAAATATGAAGAAACCTATTTGGGACACTTCTCTTCATATTTTTCTTTACTTGTAGCATATCCCTGAAGATCAAATTGTGAATGACAATCCACACTATAGTCAGGCTTCCAAGAATAATCTGTTCACAAGAGTTGTTGTTGTGTTGTTGCTGTATAGTCACTAAGTCGTATCCAACTCTAAGTCTTTGACTCTTTGCGACCACATGGACTATACAGCCTGCCAGGCTCCTATCTCCTTGGGATTTCCCAGGCAAGAATACTGGAGTGGGTTGCCATTTCCTTCTCTAAGGGGTCTTCCTGACCCAGGGATCAAACCTGAAGCTCTTGTGTCTCTTGCTTGGCAGGCAGATTCTTCACCACTGTGCCGCCTGCGAAGCCCCCATTCTTCACCCATAGGGGAAGCCAAGTGGCCCATCCATTGGCTACTCACCAAGAATCTGTGTATATGCATCAGTCAAATTTTCTTCTTTTAAAGCCTTCTGTTGACAGGGTTTCCCAGGTGGCACTAGTGGTAAAGAACCTGCCTACCAATGCAGGAGATGTGAGACATGGGTTTAATTCCCAGGTAGGGAAGATCTCCTGGAGAAAGGCATGGCAACCCACTCCAGTATTCTTGTCTGGAGGATCCCATAGACAAAAAAGCCTGGCACACTACAATCCATATAGTCACACAGAGTTGGACATAACTGAAGTGACTTAGCACACATGCATGCATATACTGTTGACACTTTTGGATTGTGGTGCTGAAGAAGACTCTTGGGAGTCCCTTGGATGGCAAGGAGTTCAAACCAGTCAATCCCAAAGGAAATCAACCCTGAATATTCACTGGAAGGACTGATGTTGAAGCTGAAGATCCAATACTTTGATCAATTGATGGGAAGAGCCAACTCATTGGAAAAGACCTTGATGCTAGGAAAGATTGAGGGCAGAAGGAGAAGAGGGCCAAAGAGGATGAGATGGCTAGATGGCATCATTGACTCAGTGGACATGAAGCCGAGCAAATTCAAGGAGATAGTGAAGTGCAGGGAAGCCTGGCCTGCTGCAGTTCATGGGTTTGCAAAGAATCAGACACTCCTGCTGCTGCTGCCAAGTTGCTTCAGTCGTGTCCGACTCTGTGTGACTCCATAGACAGCAGCCCACCAGGCTCCCAGACCCTGGGATTCTACAGGCAAGAACACTGGAGTGGGTTGCCATTTGCTTCTCCAATGCATGAAAGTGAAAAGCGAAAGTGAAGTCACCCAGTTGTGTCCTACTCTTCGTGACTCCATGGACTGCAGCCCATCAGGCTCCTCCCTCAATGGGATTTTCCAGGCAAGAGTACTGGAATGGGGTACCAGAATCAGACACTACTTAGCAACTGAACAACAACAGCATACTGTGTATAATTCAACAAATTGATTACTCTTGGTATTCTTCTTTCCAGCTTCTGGAAATTTCGTATTCCAGAAATCCAAGGACATTCTTTTGTCTTATTTTCTCCCTAAGCTCTAATTAGCACATAGTTCATTGATAGATACATGTAATTTTATAATCCCTGGATATAGCTCATGGGGTGGTGGTGGTTTAGTCACTAAGTTGTATCCTACTCTTGCAACCCCATGAACTGTAGCCTGCCAGGCTGCTCTGACTATGGCATTTCCCAGGCAAGAATATTGGAGTGGGTAGCTTTTTCCTTCTCCAGGGGATCTTGCCAACCCAGGGCTAGAACCTGGGCCTCCTGAATTGCAGGTGGATTCTTTATCAACTGAGCCACCAGGGAAGCTGATCTCTATCCAAAGATAGATTACTGAGATGAGCTTTAGAATAATTTAATTAAACTTTTTAGTAACCAAACGTAACAGAAAGGAACTATCTGGGAAGTGAGTCTTCCCAATATAGATCTCAACTAACAAAACTAGAATTTACTATTCAGTGAAACAGAAATTTTTGTGAGGACATTAACCCTGCAGCCAGGGAAGGCTTTATCCCATCAAATAAAAATGAGGTTTGTCAGGGAACCAGGAAAAACCAAGCAGTTTTAGATTTCCCGTAGCCCTGGCTGCTTGCTTTACAGCTATTGTTTACCCATTTTAAATTTCTTGATTTAGTAGTAGGCTCTCGCCATGTCCTAAGGGCATCAGGATAGCAAAAGTCTGATGATGAAGGTTAATTTTTGTAGATACACAAGTTGCTTTATTTATGTGTGTCACAAACTTCACAGATCATTGTGAAATATTTATTTACCAAAAGATTTTAAAAAACAAATATAAATCACTTAAAGGCAAAGAAATTCATATATTCTGTTATCAAGTCACATGATAAGAAAACTTTTTTTCTCTTAACAGAGAGAGAAAACCAAATCCAGTCTAATACCAGTTTACTGTTAATAACAAAATTTGCTTATCTAGCTAATTTTAATTTAACCTTAAAAATTGTTTCTATAAATCTTTAAGAGGTAATATTTTTGCAAAGGCATCAGAGTGAAACCCATAGCTCTCTATAATGACAAAAAAGGCTTTAAAGAGCATGTTTAAAATCTGATTACAGGGGTTTCCCTGGTGGCTCAGTAGTAAAGAATCCACCCACCAATGCAGGAGACTCAGAGTTCAGTCCCTCATCCAGGAAGATCTCACGCGCCTTGGCAATTTAGAGCAAGCCCGTGGGCTGCAACTATTGAGCCTGTGCTCTAGAGCCTGGGAAGCCCAACAATTGAGCCCATGTGCCACACTGAAGCTCAGTGCCCTTGATCCTATGCTCCACAACAGAAGAAACCACTGCAATAAGAAGCCTGTGCAATGCAATGAAGAGTAGTCCCTGCTCACTCCAACTAGAGAAAAGCCCAAGCAGCAACAAAGACCCAGTACAGCCAAAAATAAGTAAATTTTTTAAATTATTTTTTTAAAGTCTGATTACAACACAATTGATAAAGTAACTTGGTTACTGCTGTGACATGTAACATTTTAAGATAGCAATTAGAATTATGAAGGGATAATGTTTTACCAGGACATATCAGATCTTTATGAAATTATATAATTTCTAGAATACCTATATTAATAACATATTCCATACAACATAACCTGAGAAAATTTATTGCTCATTTGACAATTTGTTACTATTCAGTCACTAAGATCATGTCCAACTCTTTTCAGTTCCATGAACTGACTCCTCTGTTCTTCATCATCTTCCCAAAATTGCTCAAATTCGTGTCCATTGAATCAGTGATACTACCCAACCATCTCATCCTCTTTGGCTCCTTTCTCCTTCTGCCTTCAGTCTTTCCTAGCATCGGGGTCTTTTCCAATGAGTCAGCTCTTCACATTAGTTGGCCAAAGTATTGGAGTTTCAGCTTCAACATCAGTCTTTCCAGTGATTTCCAATATTCAGGGCTGATTTCTTTTAGAATTGACTGAGTTGATCTCCTTGTAGTTCAAGGGACTCTCAAGAGTCTTCCCCAGCACCACAATTTGAAAGCACCAGTTCTTTGACACTCAGCTTTCTTTATGGTCTAACTCTCACAAATGTATATGACTACTGGAAAGACCATAGCTTTGACTATAAGCACCTTTGTTGGTAAAATAAGGTGTCTACTTTTTAATACACTGTCTAGGTCTGTCATTGCTTTCCTTCCAAGGAGTGTTTAACAATGTTTCCCATGAACCTAACTAGTTTAATCTCTCTTTGGGATGTCCTACAGGCTCTATGGACATGTCCTGTTGGCTCAAATGGTAAAGAATCCACTGCAATGTGGGAGACCTGGGTTCAGTCTCTGAGTCAGGAAGATCCCTTGGAGAAGGGAATGGCAACTCACTCCAGTATTCGTGCCTGGAGAATTCCATGGGTAGAGGAGCCTGGCTAGCTACAGTTCATGGGGAGAGAATCAGACATGACTGAGCGATTAACACACACACACAGACACACACACACACGCACAGACACACACACGCACAGAAACACACACACACACACACACACACACACACACACACACACACAGGCTCTTTGAAGCATCCCAAAGTTAGCTAGGGATCAAAAGGGCTTCATTAGAATTTGATTTAAGCTATGTCAATAAGTATCAAAGGGTTCTTGTCTCTGCACTTCCAAAATGACCAAGAAAAGAAGGAACAATGGTGCCCAAAAGGGCCACAGCCTCATGCAGGCTATTCGCTGCACCAGCTGTGCCTGCTGTGTGCCCAAGGATAAGGCCGTTAAGAAGTTCAACATTTGGAGTATGATAGAGGCAACAGCCATCAGGGACATTTCTGAAGCAAGTGTTTGTGATGCCTACTTGCTTCCCAAGCTATATGCGAAACTACATTACCAAGTGAGTTGTGCCATTCACAGCAAAGCAGAATCACTTTCTGGAAGCCTGGGGAAACAGGACACCTCCACCAAGATTTAGACCTGCGGGTGCTGCTCCACGTCCTCCACCAAAGCCCATCTAAGAATCCAAGTTCTTAAAGACTGAAGAAATACTGGTTTTTGTTATGCCCAGAGTCCGGATCCCAGAACTGAGAGAATAAGATGTCCACAGCAATGCAAAAGCAAAAAGGGGTTTTATTGCTAGCTCGAGCTAGGGCTCCTGTCTCATCCAGCGCAGTGGAGTCTTGATGAGAGTCCCGAGCTCTGGATTACAGCAGTATTTATACATTTAGCCTGGTTCAAATGTTGCAACAGAAGAGTTGGCAAACAGCGACTGGTTAGTTCATGCGCGTGCGTGGGATTTTTCAAATCACACAAATCACAAAATCTCATTGGCTTGGATTTGAATCAAAATCCCAATTCTGATTGGCTCGTGTTTGGCACAAGTGGGACTTTCCCAGGGAGTGGTTTCCCGGAATCATGACTCAGGTTTTACAAGAATCTGAATCTTAGGCTTAGTATAGCTTGTTGAGCCTGTCATGGCTCAGGTCTGGGCCCTTAACAGTTTTTCTGAAAAGACAATAAAATGAAAATTATAGTTAAAAAATATATTTAAAGGATTTAGAACACTCAAGATCAAAGGTCATAATTTGTTATCGTTATCAGTATGTGTGCAAAAATGCAGCTCTGATTTTATCTTAACCTTTTTACAATGCTGTTTGTTTCACCTTGTGAGTCAGAAGACTTCTTAGACCCCAGGGGCTGGCCTGACTTTCAGGGTTCAATATTTCCAAGACCCACTCCCTCTCTTATCTGAGGTATCACCTGACTTGCTCTGCATGCAGGCAGATGTCCAGGCAGGTCCTGCTCTCCTGCATCTGAATCCTGAATGAGACTTCCTCCATTTTATCTTCCCCAAAAGCACAAAATCTGGGAAGCATTGAGAATCCAGCATTGCTAAATGCTGTTCCTTCTCAAACAAATTTGGCTATCTTTTCACAGATCAGTGATAGAAAATAAAAGCTCCAAGTTTCCTGGACCACTTTCTACTTGGAACAACAGCAGTTATTTCTTAAGGAGAGAACCCAGGACCCAGAAATACCTGGCTCAAGCAAATCATCTACAACAGACTTGATGAACAGTGGAAATCTCTGCCAATTTGCTTCAAGCTGTAAAACAAGCTTTCATTAAAGCTGCCCAGAGGTAGTGTTCCAAGTGCTAGTTGAAACATAGATGAAGCAATAGTCAGAAAAATGACAGTCACAGTTGTGAACATCCCTTATAGAGAATGGGAATGACTCCAAGTCTTTCTACTCCTGTTTAATTATGTCCTCCTCATTTCTCACACACTAGGTCACATTTCTGAAAGTCAGGATTCTTCTGATTTCAGCTAACCTCCACCAGGTAGCTCTGACCTTTTATTTATTTTTTTTATTTTTTTTTAATTTATTTATTTTTTTAATTACAATACTGTATTTGTTTTGCCATACATTGACATGAAACAGCCACAGGTGAACACAATCTCCCAATGCCGAAGCCCCCTCCCACCTCCTACCCCACATCCTCTACCTGAATCATCCTGTGCTCCAGAAACAGACCCCAGGGGCAGCAGGAGTTCTATGTGGGGGATACATGGAATATTCCATTGCTTTCTGGACTTACAAACTCAAGACTCAGAATGAACATCCTACAAATACGCTGCATAAGAGTTACTAACCTTGATATAAGCTTTCCATCCAGAAAACACATTGGTGTCATTGCAGGGGACAGCAGCAGTAGAAGGAACTTAGAGACAGTGAGTGTTAGTGGAGAAGAGAGAGGAGAATAACATGAGCACAAATAGAACATAATCCACAACCACATTCTGTTTGGATTTTGAATCTCTCATGTTACTTATGATTGTAAAAGCCTTGCTTTCCAAATTACATGGCACTTGGGCTAGTGTTGCCATTCATGTTGCACGTAAGCTCCTTAGGAGATAATGGAGTCCACATGGATAGAGCAGATGTGAAGACTGGTGACTCACGTTAAAAGTCAACCCCAGCTCATCCACAGACAGGCTAGAGTTGCCCAGATGGCAAACACATATGACAGAGCAATCCACCTAGAAAGGACATACAGAGATACTTGACTAGACGGACCTTAGTCAGCAAAGTAATGTCTCTGCTTTTGAATATGCTACCTAGGTTGGTCATAACTTTCCTTCCAAGGAGTAAGCGTCTTCTAATTTCATGGCTGCAGTCACCATCTGCAGTGATTTTGGAGCCCCCAAAATAAAGTCTGCCACTGTTTCCACTGTTTCCCCATCTATTTCCCATGAAGTGATGGGACCGGATGCTATGATCTTTGTTTTCTGAATGTTGAGCTTTAAGCCAACTTTTTCACTCTCCTGTTGCACTTTCATCAAGAGGCTTTTGAGTTCCTCTTCACTTTCTGCCATAAAGGTGGTGTCATCTGCATATCTGAGGTTATTGATATTTTTCCCGGCAATCTTGATTCCAGCTTGTGTTTCCTCCAGCCCAGCGTTTCTCATGATGTACTCTGCATAGAAGTTAAATAAGCAGGGTGACAATATACAGCCTTGATGTACTCCTTTTCCTATTTGGAACCAGTCTGTTGTTCCATGTCCAGTTCTAACTGTTGCTTCCTGACCTGCATACATGTTTCTCAAGAGGCAGCTCAGGTGGTCTGGGCTTCCCATCTCTTGAGGAATTTCCCACAGTTTATTGTGATCCACACAGTCAAAGGCTTTGGCATAGTCAATAAAGCAGAAATAGATGTTTTTCTGGAACTCTCTTGCTTTTTCCATGATCCAGCAGATGTTGGTAATTTGATCTCTGGTTCCTCTGCCTTTTCTAAAACCAGCTTGAACATCAGGAGTTCACGGTTCACGTATTGCTGAAGCCTGGCTTGGAGAATTTTGAGCATTACTTTACCAGCATGTGAGATGAGTGCAATTGTGCAGTAGTTTGAACATTCTTTGGCATTGCCTTTCTTTGGGATTGGAATGAAAACTGACAGAACATGAATTTCAGCAAATTTGGAGAGATATTGAAGGACAGGGGAACTTGGCATGCTGCAGTCCATGGCATCGCAAAGAGTCGGACATGACTTAGTGACTGAAAAAAACAACATGGAGATAATAAAATATCAGTGATTTCCAGGGTTTGGGATGAAGGAGAGATGAATAGGAGGAGCACAAAAGATTTTTAGGGCAGTGAAACTATTCTGTATGATATGATAATATTGGATACATGTCATCACACCTTTACTGCAACCCACAAAATGTACAACAACAAGAGTTGTAAACTGTGGACTTTAGTTGATAATAATAATGCATCAATATTGGCTCATTAATTGTAGCAAATGGACCATATTAAAGTCTTAATAATAACGGAAACTTGAGGGAAGAGGAGGGGACGCAATATGTGGACATTCTCTGTACTCTGTACAACTTTTAATGAATCTTAACCTGCTTTTAAGAAAATGCCTATTGATTTTTTTTTTTTTTTAAAGAAGGGGACTCACTATCCAATTAAGTAAACCTATGGTTAATGCACAGGTTGAGTAGTTCCATGCTTCAAACAAATGAAATCAGATTTTTAAAAGTACTTGGCAAACAATAAGTGAAAGATAAGTCCTACCCATGTTCCATCTTTCAGCTAAGTTGCCTCCAGTCACCTAGAATGGTTCCTCTGACCAAGAGGAAGAAACGGGCCCCCAGAAAATGGGTTGCTGTTGTGGTGGTGGTGGTTGTTGTTGATGTTGTTCAGTCGCTCTGTCCTATCTGACTTTCTGCAGCCCCATGGACTGCAGCACTCCAGGCCTCCCTTGTTCCTCATTATCTCCCGGAGTTTGCCCAAATCTATGTTCATTGAGTCAGTGATGCTATCCAACCATGTCATCCTCTGCCACCCTCTTCTCCTTTCGTCTTCAATCTTTCCCAGCATCAGGGTCTTTTCCAATGAGTTGGCTGTTCAAAACTGGGTATTTATTTTTAAAACAGCGTTAACAATCCATAATATATAATTCCTAATTCTATGAAGCTCCAACAAAATTTAAATTAAAAAAGAAATATCCTTTTAGAGTGCATAATTACATAATCTCAGAATGCCTATTGGTTTGCAGCCTTGGAAGTTCCCTGGGAGAAACTTGAAAACTGGCCTCTGAACACAGAGGACAGGAAGAAACCAAAGAAAGAGGCAGACCACTCCTAAATGGTAGGTGGCAGATTTAATAAGGGAACTTAGTTATGAGGTATGTCTTGGATGTCCACAAAATGAGTAAATCTTCACACCTACCCCATAGAATCTTAAAATTTTATATAGAGGCCTTAACTGAGTTCAGTCACATATTCCATCCAAATGATCTAAATAGCACATTGTTCTCTCAAGGCTGTGTCCTTGAAACGGCTCCAGCTGTGAGAATGGTGAGCAGAACATAACATTCCAAGGGCAGGGGAGGCGTTGAAGAGCCTCTGGTCACCTGGTGGTCACAACCTCCTGATGATCTCCTTCAACAATCCCTCCTTCATTGCTCTCAGTTATTTTAACTTCTAAAAATGTCAAAGGTTAATGGAAAGAACTCTTCTGTCACCCACAAGTCTGTCATCCCTAGGTATCTGAAAGGGATTGGTTCTAGGACCCCCTGAGATACCCAAAGCCAAGGATGCTCCCTAGTCACTTATATAAAATGGCATCATATTTGCATGTAACCTACACACATTCTCCTCTATACTTTAAATCATATCCAGATTACCTATAATACCTAATACAATGTAAACAGTTGCTCTCATGAGGCAAGTTCAAGTTTGGCTTTTTGGAACTTTTTGAAATTCTTTTTCAAAATATTTTCCATGCAGGATTAGTTGAATATGCAGATGTGGCATCCACAGATATGAGGGGTTGACTGTAGACCCCATCTTTCCCCTGACCTTCAGTTCTGCTGAACCTGTAGAAAGCACCATTGCATGTGATGGCTTGACAACATTACTGGAGATGCTATATATTACATATAATTTCACATAATTAAAACTACTTTCTGGGAACTATTGAAAATGCAAACCTTAGTTTGCAGCTCTTTCTATGTTTTTATCTATTCAGTTCAGTTCAGTCACTCAGTTGTGTCCGACTCTTTGTGACCCCATGGACTGCAGCACACCAGGCCTCCCTGTCCATCATCAACTCCCAGAGTTTACTCAAACTCATATCCATTGAGTCGGTGATGGCATCCAACCATCTCATCCTCTGTCGTCCCCTTCCTCTCCTCTTCTTTCCCAGCATCAAGGTCTTTTCAAATGAGTCAGCTCTTCGCATCAGGTGGCCAAAATAATTACATAAATAAATATAAGTATTACATAAATAAAAGTACAAATAAATATATAGATAAATTATATATTATCTATATAAGTATATTTTATTATATAATTATAAATTATATAATAAATATAAATGTTTATATTTATTAAACTGTGAAGTAATATCTTTGATCGTTTCCTTTTTACCTTCAGACAGAAATTATTAGTATAAAAATCATCATGGTTTACAACTTAAAGTTGGAGAGATGTACAAAATGGATGGTGGAGAGAAAATATCTAAGTAAATGATGTATTTTAAAATTTTCAAATACCAGAGAAAGAAAATAAAGTTGTTTTTATTTGGTTTACCCAGCCTGACTCTCCACAGAGATGTATTCACTTTTTATTTTTATTGAAGTAAAATTTATAAAAAGTGAATAGATTTTAAGTATAAACTCTTACGAGTTTTGGTAAATATATATACAGAGTAAACTAACACCTCAACCAAGATAAAATGTTTCTGCTACTGCCAAAATTTCCCTTGTGCTCTCTCCAGTCAATCCCACCCTTATCCACAGACAACCATTGTTCTGACTTCTGTCATCATAGGTTAGTTTTGTCTGTTCATGAACTTAGGTTTGCTTTTATGTCTGACTATTTTTGTTCACCATAATGCTTTTAAGTATTCATCCATGTTGTTGCGTGTTCATTCTTTTTTTTTTAATCTCCAGGAACTATTCTTTTGTATGAATAGATCAAAATTTGTTTATCTATTCTTCGGTTGATGGACATTTGGATTGTTTCCAGGTTTGGCTGAATGAATGTTTTTTTCAGTTAATACCTAATTATTGGTTCATAGGGTAATTATACTGGGACTTCCCAGGTGGTGCTAGTGGTAAAGAACCTGCCTGCCAATGCAGGTGATGTAAGAGACTCAGGTTTGATCCCTGGATTGGGAAGATCCCCTGGAGAAGGGAATGGCAACCCACTCCAGTATTCTTGCCTGGAGAATCCGATGGACAGAGGAGCCTGGCGGGCTACAGTCTATGGGGTCACACAGAATCGGACACAGCTAAAGTGACTGAGCACGGCACAGGTTAAGTATATGTTTAACTTCATAAGAAGCTGCCAAACATGTTTCCAAAGTGACTACTCCATTTTATATTCTCATAAACAATGCATGTGAGTTCCACTTGTTCCACAGCCTCACTTGTACTTGGTATTGGCAGTCTTTTTAATATTAAACATTTTAGTAGGTGTAACAGTATCACATTGCAATTCTAATTTGCCTTTCCCTGATGTTGACCATCTTTTCAGATGACAATTGATGATAATGTATCTTCTTTTGTGAGATGTCTATTTAAATCTTTTGCCCATTGTCATTGTATTTTAAATTTTTTATTGATTTATAGAAGTTCTTTACACATATTCTGGATGCACATCTGATCTATGTAAATATGTATGTCAGACCTTTGAATTACACATATTTCCCCCTGTCCATGTCTTATCTGTTCATTTTCTTAACAGTATCTTTTTTTTAATCTTAAAACATTCATCTTTCCATAACCCAAATCGAACACCTTCAATCATGCTGTGTTTACATAATTACATCACCAATCTGCTAAGTCTTTTTAAAATAAGACCCCAATCACATCCCCTGTATTTCATAAGACTGTTACTCTGTTCAACATTAAAAGCAAATAACACCTGAAAATATAGTAAAATTCAGTGCAATAAAAAAGAAGACTGAGGCAAGTGTATCCCTAGCGATATAGAAAGTTCTCCAAAATAAGAATGAAAAGGCAATTTTATGCGTGTGTATCTGTGTATGGTATTGTACAGTTAAGCATCGCTCACTTTAAAAATTTTTGGAAGATTACACACCAAGCTGACAATTTGTTGTTATTTGTTGTTGTTTAGTTGTGTCTGTTTTTCTTTAATTAACAGTAATTGTTTTGATGATCCGACTACCTGGTTTTTGTTACAAGAACTAGACATCCCAACCCACTCCAGTATTCTTACCTGGAAATCCCATGGACAGAGGAGCCTGGTGGGCTGTAATCCATGGGTTGCTGAAGAGTTGGACACAATTTAGTGATTTACAGTATCTTCTCATGAGCAAAAATTTTACTTTTGATGAAGTCCAGTTCATCATTTTTTCCTTTATGGTTATATTTCTGTCTGTATTACCAATTATTGCCTACTCCAAGCTCTCAATATAGTCTCCTATTTTCTTCTAGGCACTTTCAGAGTTTTAACTTTTATGATGGGGTTTGTGATTCATTTTTATTATTGTTTGTATATTATATGAGGTTGAAGTTTATTTTTCTCTACATCTATATTTACTGCATGGATATCAGCTGGGAATGGATTGACATTTTAACAATATTAAACCTCCCAATCTAAGAATATTACATATTTCTCCATTTATTTAAGTCTTCTTTAATTTCTCTCATCAATGTTTTTGACTTTTCAGTGTAATGTTTTACAAATCTTTTGTTAAATTTATTTACATTATATGTTTTTGAAGGCTCTTAAAAATGAATAGCTTTTTCATTTTATTTTCTAGTTGTTTGTTGCTCCTTTATATTTATAGAGATAAAACTGAATTTTATATATGGACTTGGTCCTATTACCATACTAAACATCTCATACATGAGTAGTTTTTTCACTGAGTCCAAACCCTAATGTTTTACTCATAATACTGGAGGTAAAACTTAAAATGTGAACAAAAGCATGTTTCTTTTTCCTTCAAACATTAGCTACCTTTACTTGCCATCAGTTAGGAGCAACAATATGAAAGTTACCACTAGCGCCACCTGGGAAGTCTCACATGGAGGTCACAGTGAGTCTTATTATTCAAGGCTAAATAAATAGCTTACAGGGTGCCCTGGCATAGGTGGATTAGCAAACACCAAGTGGACTCAAGCCAAAAGAGGCTTTATGCTTCCCCTCTTCTAGCCTTGGAAGCCCCCAGACAAAGAACTGGATCCACAAAGATAATGAGCTAGAGGGAGACCACAAGCTAGCTCAGCAGCCAGCCAGGCACCCACAGCACAGACAAGTAGACCTGTCTTCCGTCCCAGCCTGGATATGCCACCACAGGAGGCCAGATACCATGCAAGATGTTTGGTCCTGACCATCCACAAGGTTGGCTGTACAGGAGGAGGGGTGGGGGCTCAGGTTTGTGAAGCTGCTGCTGGAGACCAGGACCCACTGACGTCTGACTTTCACCAGTCATATTAGCAGCCCCTCTTCCTTTGAAGAAAAGGCTTAGAGGGAAATACAAAATACAAAGGAAAAAAACAACAAAAGAGCTCATTTTTATAGCTCTTTGTATGAAAATATCAACATGGAAAAATATATTTTCTCCACTTGAGAGACCATTATTGTGAAGAATTTAAATCAAATAAAATGTTTAAAATAAAATACTTTTTAATAGAATACCACTTAAATGGCCATATTGGCTTTACAAAATGAAAGTTATTAAGAATATTTGGCTGATTTACAGAGGTCCATTATGAATTTTTAATTAGTTTATATGTTATTTTCCCCTATAGAAGTAATGCATGATTATGCTAGAAAACTTGGAAAATAGAAAAAAAAACAGTAAGAAGGAAAAATTAGTTGCCTAAGGTCCTAACCATCTGGAGACAACAACTTCTAACAAATGCATTCTTTCTGAATTTTTTTTAGAGTTGTAATAATTATGGTATAAATGCAAATTTTAACTTAAAAATAACATGTATGTTTTTATGATAAAAGTAATATGTATTCATTATTAAAAAAAAACTTCTTGGCAAATATAGAAAATAAAAATCACTCTGTGTGTGTGCTCTATCACTTCAGTTGTGTCCAACTCTTTGCAACCCCATGTACTGTAGCCCTCCAGGCTCCTCTGTCCACAGGATTCTGCAAGCAAGAATACTGAAGTGGATTGCCATGCCCTTCTCCAGGGATCTTCCTGACCCAGGGATCGAACCTGCGTCTGCTGTGTCTCCTGCATTGCAGATGGATTCTTTACCACTGAGCTACCAGGGAAGCTCCCCAAATCACTCTAAAATCCACAATTAGCATAGTACTTTATAAAAAGGAAAATGAAAAATGACCACATCTGTGCCAAAGTTTTACTTTACAAAGTTCTCACAAATGTCTCTGATTTTGAATCTGAAAAGAAAGTAGTAATAGAAAGTTATAGTTCTAAGATGAGCGCCTATAGTTATACTTCTAAGGTAAATTTATAGCTTCTAAATTCTCCCTTCTGTGGGAAATTATTCTGAAAACTCTTTAGCACATCACGCTTTCAAATTTCTTAAACCCACTGATGTTGGCTGATGCACTTCCACGTGATGCACCTAGAAGTAAATGAAGATTATATTCGACTGGACAACGAGTCCCAGTGGTTTCTCTGGGCTGTAATCTGAACTGATTAAAACCCAGAGATGCAGGGCTTCAAACTAAAACTGAAAGACACAACTTTAGTTAAATCATGGCCAAGCATTTAGCAAACAATACCACTCAGGCATCATTAAGCAGCTCTAAGGCAGTGGTCTCAACCTCAGCTGTGCATTGTAAAATTACCCAGGAAGCTTTTAAAATCTCAAATAGGTAGGCCCAGTCCAGTGAAATAAAAATCTCTGGGGTCTGGTAGCAGCACATTTAAAAGCAGCTGATTCAAATTTATATGGGTCCATTATGAGTTTTTAATTAAACAAATATTATTTTCCCCTTATAGAAGTAATATATGATTATGGTAGAAAACTTGGAAAATAGAAAGAAAAAAAAAAAGAAGAGGGAAAAAATGTACATTCAAGGTTGGGAACACTGCTTAAGGGAAAAAACATTTCACCTTTATCCCCAGTAGTGCTTAGAAATGTATAGAATGTCTTTCATCTAAATGGCAAAATATGTTGCACACTTGTCCCATGGGGTAGATTAGAGATAACCAGAGATGGAGTGCTTTTTTTTGTTTTCCAATTATATTTTTTTCTCCTAATTTTTATTATATATGTTTTATATTTCAAACATATCTAGTCTGATTCTTGTATTATAAACTTACAAGGAGTATTTTTAAAATTTCAAAACTAGTTCAGTTCAGTTCAGTCGCTAGTTGTATCCAACTCTGAGACCCCATGAATTGCAGCACACCAGGCCTCCCTGTCCATCACCAACTCCCGGAGTTTACCCAAACTCATGTCCATTGAGTCAGTGATGCCGTCTAACCATCTCATCCTCTGTCGTCCCCTTCTCAAACTGCCTTCAATCTTTCCCAACATCAGGGTCTTTTCTAATAAGTCAGCTCTCTGCATCAGGTGGCCAAAATATTGGAGTTTCAGCTTCAACATCAGTCCTTCCAATGAACACACAGGACTGATCTCCTTTAGGATGGACTGGTTCGATCTCCTTACAGTGAAAACTAAATTAATATTAATTCACTGATAATTTGTATTATATCTGTTCTCTACTTCACATCATACATACATTAAAATTGTCTAGAAATTAAAAACTCAAAGTTGGGGGAGGAAGTAGAGAGTAGGAGGAGAGGGTAACATGGAAACATACATTACCATATGTTGGGGAAGGAAATGGCATCCACTCCAGTACTCTTGCCTGGAGAATCCCACGGACGGAGAAGCCTACCTAGTAGGTTACAGTCCACGGGGCCGCAAAGAGTTGGAACGACTGAGCAACTTCACCATCACCATCACCATCACCATATGTAAAATAGGTAGCCAATGGGAATTTGCTGCATGACTCAGGGAACACAAACCGGGGCTCTATAACAACCTAGAGAGGCAGATGGGGAGAGTGGTGAGAGGGAGGTTAAAGATGGGGGACGTATGTATAGCTAAGGCTGATTCATGTTGATGTTTGGCAGAAACCAACATAACACTGTAAAGCAATTATCCTTCAATTAAAAATAAATAAATTGAAAAAACTTCAAAGTAAAATATAGCTATAATAAGTACAGGAGAGCATTCTGAAAATATACATGCAATTTGGGGATGGGGGTGCTTTTAATCACAATAATAAGGCCAGAAATTTTTAAAAGTGTGAATATGACTGATTTAACTATGTGACAAAACTCTATGCAAAACACCATAAATAAAGCTAAAAGATATATATAAAAAGCCAGGTAAGAATATTTCTGATATATATAATATATATATATATCAGATATACAGTTAATATCCTTAATATGTAACTATTCTTGGGCAAATTAAAAAGGCAAAGACCACCAATCTACATTAGAAAAATGTAAAAGTCAAAAAATAAGCTATTCACAAAAGAAATATAGACTACCAAAATATATAGATAGATGTTCAATCTCAGCGAGGAAAAAACTACTTCAAATTGAAAGTACAAAGAAATGTTTGGCCATTTACAGGACTATAAGCAGACCTTGATTCTCTTGGCAGGGTAATAACTCTCCATAGTCTTGATTCCCCTTCACCAGTTGTTAACATTTTGCAACATGTGCATCATTAACCTCTTGCTCTCCTAAAATATATATTGAAGAATAGATTGCATACGTCATAATACATCACACCTCTCCACTCCTCAGTATTCCATGTACATCTTTTATCATCCTGTGTAAGGATTTTGTTTACTGCCATTGAGAAAATGATAATAATCTAGCTCATACTTGGTAAATATATTAGTGGATATCAGAATCACAAAACTACTCTCCAGAAGAATTTCATTGGTCATCATAACATTCATTAAACACCTGGCAAATGGACAGACATGGTTGTTTCCTTCTGAGAGTCTGACCTCTAAAACTTGACCACAATGAAGAAACTTGTAGCCATACATCAAGAACCTTATTTGAATTCCAAGAGAGTAGTGCAGGGCCAGTTTATCTAGGAGCAGACTGTCATGTATGCACATAAGCATGAACACACAGACGCACATGCATATTTAAAGAAGTCAAGAAGCTGGGATACACCCTATGAGCAATGTTTTGAACACTAAAACCCTAGGTATCCAATTTTACAAATGTGCAAATTGCTGAAGTGAAATAAGATTCTGCTAAAAGTAAAAAGATAATCAGGATTGGCAGGGCTGCATGGGAAGGGAGGTGAAGGAGTCCTAAGGAAAGAGAATTGAATGAATGTTGAATTTCTTTGGGATAAGGAAACTATTCCATTTGTCCAGAAGAAAGAATCAGTTGCTGTGTTTGGACCCTAACATACGGCAAAGATCATATTAAAACAAATACCCAAAATGCCTGCCTAAAGCAGTCATATTCTAATAATATATATGCACCATTGAATTCTATCTGAAGATTAACCTTAATTGCACTAATATCAGAGCCAATTTTCACTACTTTTCCTTAAATGTTCATCTTTCCTTAGCTTTAGGAACCTGATCTAATCGCCTACGTTTATTTAAGCTCTGGTGTATTTTCTAGTTCAGGTTGAATGTATGAAAAATTATAATCATAGCTCTGCCAAGCTGAAAAATAGTTTCATAACAGATTTCTGTCTGTAATTCAGAGGTGAAGCTTTAGCTGTGTTTCTATTTCCTATTTCATTCTAGTATTTGATCAATTATCCTGTATTTCTTTTTTTTCCTTTTTAAAAAAATAATTTTTCTTATTTTTGGAAACAATTCCAAATTCACAAGAAGGTTGCAAATGAACTCCAAAAGATCCTTTATCCACACTCACCAGTTGCTGGCATTTTGCCACAGTTGCACTACCAATCTCTTCCTCCAAACACATGTTGAAGTTTGGGTTGCATAAATCATAACACAGCACACTCCTTTACTCTTCAACAGGATGCATGCATCTCCTAAGAACACAAATAGGCTTCCTAGGTAGCTCAGTGGTAAAGATATGCCTGCCAATGCAGGAGACCCGAGTTCAATCCCTGGGTTGGGAAGATCCCCTGGAGAAGGTAAAGGTAATCCACTCTAGTATTCTTGCCTGGAAAATCTCATGGACAGAGGAGCCTGGTGGTCTACAGTCCATGGCATCTCCAAAAGAGTCAGACATGACTTAATTACTAAACAAGGAACACAAATAGCGACTTTTTTTCTCTTTTATAACCTTAGTATAGCTATTAAATTCAGAGTATTTCATATTAATATATTGCTTTTACCTAATCAATCATCTTTATCCCAATTTCATCAATTATCTCAATAATGTCCTATAGACTTTTACTCTTCAGAGTCCAGGATCCAGTCCAGGATAATATATTGCATTTAGTTGTTATTCAGTCTGGGTTCTCCTTTAATCTGAAATAATTCTTATTATTTTCGAGAATGTTCTTCAATTGGGGTTTATCTGCTATTTTCTCATGATTAGATTCAGTCTATTGCATCCCCATCCAGAAACACTACATAAGTGATATTGTGTCCTTCTCATGAAATGATATATAGGGGCAGCTTATGTGTGGTGTCTCCCATCAGTGGACATTCATTTTGCTATTCAGTCAAAGGATTCTGCTCTTCCACTGCATAGTAACTATTTTTTCCCATTGCAGCAGTGAGCAAGCTGTGGGGAAGCATTTAGAGACCATGAAAATATCCTAATTCTCCTCAAAAATTTCCCCTGGATTTATTACCCATTGATGATTCTCACCCAAACCAATCTTTACCATAACAATTACAAAATGGTGACTCCTGATTTATCAGTCAGCTTTCTGCTATAAGGAAGAGCTTTCACTTCCCATCTCTGCCTACCTACCTACCTACCTATCTATCTATCTATCTATCTATCTATTGTCTACTATAAACTATCAGTAATGACTCGTGGATTTCTATTTTATTCAGTGGCTTATAAACTATTACTGTGTTTATTTCCATTTATGCTTAAATTTTTCCAGTTTTAGCCAGGAGAGCCTTCAAGCTAGATTTATTGTCCTATCATTTGAGTACCTTCTTATGCACCCCACTCCAGTATCCTTGCCTGAAAAATCTCATGGACAGAGGAGCCTGGTGGGCTGCAGTCCATGGGGTCACAAAGAGTCGGGCACAACTGAGTGACTAACACTTACTTACTTATATTCCGGCACAAAAAGATGTTATCTTCCCCATCACAGTCTTGAAATCAGCTATTTCTCCAAAGAAATACGAGTTTCTCTTAGTGTGGCATAATATTAGAAGACAAGACTTTGGTGCTGGGTGTGCTCATTATTGCTGGAGTGTAATTGCTTCTAGCTGTTCAAAAGATAGTGCTAAGAGAGGAAAAACATATATATGTAGATAGATGATATTGATAGATAGATGTGAAATAATCAGTTCATACCTTCAATTTCAAATTTCAATCCACTTCGCAAGGTTGTTTCTTGCCTTTCCCTATTTCGTATTTGTATCTTCCTGCACAGTAAAAATCTTGGTTTCCAAGAAATATTGGTTTTCCATTCACTCATTTACTTATTCCTACAACTCGTAAGAAATAATTTTAGAATTGCTACTCCTATAATACTCTGAAAAGCACATCTGAAAGAAAAAAAGAATTCAAGATTCATTTGCTGGTCATTTTCTCCCCCAGACAGAGTATACATAAAGGGCTATATTCAAGAGATATTTGAGGGGAAATTTCACTTCTAGAAAGATAGGATAAACATGCTTATCTTTATTTCTTCTGTTCAGTACAATTAAAAACCCTGGACTTTATATCAAACATAAGAAAACTGAAAGGTGGAGAGAAGACCCAAGGAATGACATGATAGTGAGTTCCCTAGATTTTCTTTTGCCTTCTGTATCCCACACTTGGAACTGAAGAGGCTAGCAATCCAGAAATTTCAATAGGCATAGATAAACACAATAAGAACAAAAACTGGCTCTTTTAGCCAAAGAACTAGAAATCATAGCCTAGCAAGATGGAAATCATTTGGATAATAAGTGCCCTCCAACAAAACATCACAGAAAAACCTGGGTCCCACCCCCCACCCCATGCCAGCAAAAACCAACTGGGGACCCTGGATTTTCACCCTTTCTGGGCTAAAAGAGATATCCCCACACTTCCCAAATTACAACTACATATAAATCTATAATTATCTCAAAATGAGAAGGGTTTATAAAGAAATGCAAAGATGATTCTTTAATATAAATGTATTAATGCATTGATTGTTCTGGAAAAGCCTCTGAAAATTTTCAACATTCATTTCTAATAAAAACATTGAGGAAATAAAAATTGGTAAATACTGCCTTTATGTACAATATTCTGATATCACAGATAATAGATTCAGTTCAGTTCAGTTCAGTTCAGTCGCTCAGTCGTGTCCGACTCTTTGCGACCCCATGAATCGCAGCACGCCAGGCCTCCCCTGTTCATTACCAACTCCCGGAGTTCACTCAGACTCATGTCCCTCAAGTCCTTGATGCCATCCAGCCATCTCATCCTCGGTTGTCCCCTTCTCCTCCTGCCCCCAATCCCTCCCAGCATCAGAGTCTTTTCCAATGCGTCAACTCTTCGCATGAGGTGGCCAGACTACTGGAGTTTCAGCTTTAGCATCATTCCTTCCAAAGAAATCCCAGGGTTGATCTCCTTTAGAATGGACTGGTTGGATCTCCTTGCAGTCCAAGGGACTCTCAAGAGTCTTCTCCAACACTAGGAAATGTCAAATACCATTGATATGACATACCACCACATAGGAGTCTGACCACAACAGACCATGTGCAGAGCCCTGAAACCACAGAGAAGGGAAGGGACTCAGCCTTCCATGCCTCATTCCCACCAAGGCACCGGACATGCTTGGAGAAGCCATCTTTGAAGTGTATCATCCAATCAAGCTATCCCAGCTGACACCATAGGATCAAAAATGAACCAAGCAGTAGAGCTTTTTCCAAATTCCTCACCCACAAAATCATCTGTAAAATATAATGTTTTAAACCACTGAATTTCGAGTCACAAAGTTTAAACCTCTTAGGAAATAGAGAAAACAGTTTATCTCTTCTAGTCTTAAAAGGCAGCGTAGCTGTATAGAAGAATTTTGGCTTGCACTTTCTCTGGTCTAAGTACTAACCAGGCTCGACCCTGCTTAGCATTTGAGATTAGATGAGATCAGGCATGTTCAGGGTGGTATAGTAGTAGACTGTATCTTCTTTCCTTGAATTTTCTGAAAATACAGCTCTGCTGTAGTTTGTTTTATATGTGACTTTTTAGAAGTCCAATGGCAGCCTAATTTCCTTAACCTTATAACTAATTTGATTTTTTTTTTTTTTTTTGCTTGGAGGCCCTGAGGATGTTTTTCGTTGTCTGATTCGTGTCAATGTATGGCAAAACAAATACAGTATTGTAATTAAAAAAATAAATAAATTTAATTAAAATAAAATAAAATAGCCCCTGAATAAAAAAAAAAGTAATGGTTTTAATCTTTCTGCACTTGAGGGCTTGCTTGCCTTTTTTGTTTGTTTGTCTTAATTTCCCTTGTTTTTTAAGGGAGGCATGCATTTTGTTTTTGTTGCTTTAAAGAGTCTTTTATCACTGGGATGACCCAGAGAGATGATATGGAGAGGGTGGTGGGAGGGGGATCAGGATTGGGAAATCATGTACACCCGTGGCGGATTCATGTCAATGTATGGCAAAACCAATACAGTATTGTAAGGTTAAAAAAATAAAGAGCACAATTAGGATATAAGTTTAAAAAAATAAAAATAAAATGCTTTTAAATCTTCCCCCACACACACCACTTAACATTTTACTATGTGATCTATAGGCTTTCTAAGTGGTGTTAGTGGTAAAGAACCCACCTGCCAATGAAGGAGACAAGAGACATTTGATCTCTGGGTCAGAAAGGTCCCCTGGAGAACCCACTCCATATTCTTCCTGGAGAATCCCATGCATGGCGGAGCCTGGAGGGCTACAGTCTGTAGGGTTGCAAAGAGTCAGACACAACTGAAGCAACTGAGCAAACACACATCTGATCTATAATTCTTAAATGGTGTCCTTTGACTCTCACCTTCCTTCTCTTCCTTCTCTTGCTCTCCAGGCTCGCAGCAATGGCAAGACATCTTTGGAATTTGATGTTTTTTTCTCTTACAAGCACTGCGAAGTTCATGGTATTCTCCATCTCCTATTAATGCTAAAAATGTGGTCATAGTAAGGGGTTTTGAATTTTTAGTTAAACTAATAGATTCTTTTGAGGGAAGAATGCATGAAAATAATAGGATTCAGGTGGCTACTGTTATCCTCCAGATTGCTATCTTGTTTTTTGAGATGCTTTCTTTCGAAATTCTTCTGTACTTTTACCCTTCTTTTTAGTTCCTAGGAAGCACAGAGAATATGATAAGAAACCCAGCATCAATGCTTATCTATGTAATTACTTCAAGAATTTAACTCCTTACTATTGTCACAGTGTTAAATACTTTTGCATTGGAGAAGGAGATGGCACCCCACTCCAGTCCTCTTGCCTGGAGAATCCCATGGACGGAGGAGCCTGGTGGACTACAGTCCATGAGGTCATGAAGAGTTGGAAATGACTGAGCAACTTCCCTTTCACTTTTCACTTTCATGCATTGGAGAAGGAGACGGCAACCCACTCCAGTGTTCTTGCCTGGAGAATCCCAGGGACGGGGGAGCCTGGTGGGCTGCTGTCTCTGGGGTCGCACAGAGTCGGACACGACTGAAGCAACTTAGCTGCTGCTGCATCCACCCACTTAGTTGAAATTAACTGCATAAAAAGAGGACAACACAAACCTACCCGATAGTTTGTAGCCTAATTTTTCCACTATTTAAACAAATTAAGACTCAGATGTTTAAACATGAAATAAATTTTATTATAATTAAACAAAAGAGGCTACTTAATATAAATATTCACATTCTCTTCCACTGAAACCAAAGGATACAATTTTATTGATATTCCTTTCTTTCTGCTACAGTCCAAAGGATTGAACTTTTTAGTCTACAATGTCCTTTAGGGTATCTTTCATCATTCCTGATTTCCGGAATACCTATGAAAGTCCTGAGTAATATTATGACAATATGACTTACTCCACTGTTTTCTGACTGTTAGCAGAAAAAAAAAAATTTGTTTTTAATGTGGAGTAGTTCTGCTTCTTTGTCATCCCAATATTGCTTCTATATCCATCGCACAAAACAGTGTTTGTCAGTCATTACATCATCTTCATCATTCCCCTGAGTTGAGTATCAAAGTGCAGTTTCCAAGACCCCAGGCTGCTGAATTCATATGTCTACTTGTAGAACCTAGTAGCCTCCATTTTAACAACCCAAGCAGATGGTCCTAAACATAGTCCTCCAGGGAAAAGTTAGCACCTGTGCTGCACTAAGTTAGTCTGGTCTCCCCACAGTCTGTGCCCCAGATCCTTAACCCTTTCATGCATGATAAAGTTTCCAAATGCTTGGTGATCTTAGTTGCTTTCCGATGGATAGCCCATAGTTGTAATAGAGGTTCATAATTATTTAAATTTGGCACCCCAAATTAAACCTGATCCTGTAGAAATGGTCTATTAATGCAGAGGATAACAGACCACTTGCTTTCTTTGATCTGTTACCTACACTGCTGCTGCTTTGCTGTTGCTGTTGCTGCTGCTGCTAAGTTGCTTCAGTCGTGTCCAACTCTGTGCGACCCCACAGACAGCAGCCCACCAGGCTCCTCTGTCCATGGGATTTTCCAGGCAAGAGTACTGGAGTGGGGGTACCATTGCCTTCTCCAGTTACCTACACTGGAGTAACCTAACGCTAGCATTTTTAGCAGTTACCATACGTAACTTGCCCAGGTGGTGCAGTGGTAAAGAATCCACCTGCTAGTACAGGAGACGTGAGTTCCATCCCTGGGCCAGGAACATTCCCTGGAGTAGGAAATGCCAACCCACTCCAGTGTTCTTGAGCTTCCTTGATAGCTCAGTTGGTAAAGAATGTGCCTGCAATGCAGAAGACCTCGGTTCAATTCACAGGTCAGGAAGATACCCTGGAGAAGGGAAAGGCTACCCACTCCAGTATTCTGGGGTCTGGAAAATTCCATGAACTGTCCATGGGGTCGCAAAGTCCATGGGGTCACAAAGAGTCGGACAAGACTGAGTGACTTTCACTTTCACTTTTCCAGTGTTCTTGCCTGGAAACTTCCATGGACAGAGAAGCCTGGCAGGCCACAGTCCATGGGGTCGCAAAGGAGTCAGGCAGGACTTAGCACACACATGCATACACAACTCTACCAGTTCACTGAATGATTGTAATCAACTGAAGTCAAGAATTTTGCTTTTTACTTGAACACCTGTATTTATGCTAATCAAAACATAAAAATTGTTAGCTTCAATATGCCATCTTATTAAGATACTTTTCAAGATTTGGTTTCTTCACCTGTTATATAAGTGTGTTCACAAATGCCTTCAACAGCATGAAATGGTCTCTAACAGAAAGTCACAGGTCTCTGTCCCTTAACCTTAGGGCCCTAATTTACAACATTTTTATAATAGATTTTCTAATTTCTACAGTTATCTTAGCTACTCTTTCTTCTTTATATCTTTTATACATACAGTTTGAAATTTGAGATTACTAAACAACCATTCAACTTTCCTAAGCTTTCTCTCACTTTATTAAAATTATTTCATAATTATTCAGCAGAAGTGTGTGTGTGAGTATGTGTGTGTGTGTGTGTGTTTAAAATCTCTCTTTGTTAGCCATAATCCCTTTATGGATTCAAGTCCCTGGGTCAAAAGTTTCTTCTTTGAACTTTTTGCAAAATTTCCCAAGGCACCACTCTCTCTTCAGGATTTGCTTTTCCGGACACTGTGAACAATTTGCTTGGTGTTCTCAATATTGTTTATGTCATAGCACATCACTGATGATAGCCTCACAGGTGACACTCCCTCACCATATATCCAGAGTTTTACAACTTCAAATGTATTTTGTCTGAAAGTAACATATTGTAATCATAATTACCAGATATATTACTATTTATCATTTATGACTGCTCTTCACAATGCATATATGTCAGTTGCTCAGTTGTATCTGGCTGTTTGTAACCCCATGGACTGTAGCCTGCCAGGCTCCTCTGCCCATGGAATTTTCCAGGCAAGAATACTGGAGTGGGTTGCCATGCTCTTCTCCAGGGGGATCTTTCCGACCCAGAGATCAAACTGTGGTCTCCTCCAGTGCAGGCAGACTCTTTACCATCTGAACCACCAGCATATAGTGATAGCGAAAAACAGGCTGCTGCTTGTGTAGAATTCCATGCTGCTTGCTATAATATCAGCCTTCCCCTCCCACTCAAGGAAGCACCTACTTGTAAGAACGTAAGAGCAATAATATCATCAGGATAACCCTATGTTCAAACATACGTATTTTTAGAAACTAGATGATTTACAATTTGCTCTTACTTTGAGTAACAAGTTGCTTGTGACTCACCTCATGTGCCAAGTCCAAGTTGAGGATGACAAAGGTGTTTTCTCCTGCCATTCTTATCTCCTCTCCACCACCAATTAGCTTTTCCTTGCTGGGCAAAATTAAGTCCAGGCTGCAGTTGATTTTCATTATGAGAACAGTCAGTAATTCATTTCATCAGGATGATCCAAATATCCTTTCTTGACAAATAGCCTGCCTTTGTACTGTTTGGGTGTCTTTTGGCTCAGCAGTCTGTAACATTCGTCCACAGCTATATTATTTCTAAGGTGGTAGTATTTTGGCAGTCGGTTTATATGAACTTTTTAAATATGGCAATGAAATTCCATGATGTTTTTAGAGTAAAGAAATGCACGTTTTTGCCATCATTAAATTTAAAATAAATCATCTAACATAAGTTGAACACAAAACTGTCTTTAAAAGTTTTTTTTTTTTAATCAAAAAAATGAATAGTGAATTTAAAACTGTTATATCATTAGACAATGCACACAGTGATGAAAGCACCAAGGCCAAACAGGTTGGAAAGGAGAGGAAGGAGGATAAGAAGGCGAGGTTTGGGAGTTCTGAGCGGGACATCCATCCATGCTAATCTTCTAATACAGATTACAGTAAAACTAGATTTCTCTTTTTCTTTTTAATTAAAAGCCATTTGGAATGAGAAGGTTTTCATCCTCTGGCTGCTTATATTATGATTTCCAAAATGTGTTACATTAAAGCCTGTTTGTTTCTTATGTAAAATATAATATTTTCTTAGAACTTGCTTCTCAGTATATTTCATGACTCATGACACACTTTTGTAAATCTGCTCTATACTCCAAAATCTTCAATGTAGATAATATAATATTTAATAAATATGGTAAAAAGATTTCTTTAGAAAAGCTAAATTTTATTTATCAATCCCCTTTCCTATCTAATCATGTGGCCCACTCTAGTCAAATTTCCCTGATGTTTTTAACCTTGAGTTTGACTAAATCAATCCACTGAATTTGCTCTTTCAAAATTCTAGGACGTCCTTTTGGGATCTAAAAGACTTTCAAAGATCATTTCTTTATCCAAGTAATCAAAATATAACATGGCAAAAGACAAACTCTTTAGCCATGGTCCTTTAACTACATGAATATTTTCTGACAAAGCAGAAGGAAAAAAAAAGTGGAGGAAGTAAGGGGAGGGGAAGGAGAGAAGAATAGAGGGAAGGGGAAAAGAAGAGTAAATATAAAACTATTAAAGAGATTGTTTTAAGATGAGTACATTTTTTTAAGATGAGTACATTTTTTTAAAAGACCTCATACAGTCTGTTAGCAGATGTATTAGAATGCAACAGTTACTATCTTCTCAAAATGGTCTTACTACTTGCCATGATCCTCTTTTTAGCTTATTTTTGCTAGTACCTATGTTTCTAAGGACAAGGAAATATTTTTCATACTTTCAACACAAATACCACTATACTATATTATAATGCATAATGGTACTAAGAGCTGGAGCCCTCCCCATCCACTGGGTTGCATTTAACCATAGTGAAAGCAAAATTATGTACTATTCCACTCTACCAGGCAATGGCAGCAAATGTGCACAGCAAATGCCATACAGCACTTTGAACAAGAAGGAACATCAAGGCTTAACTGGTGGTACTAATCTTTCTTCACTGCCCCCAAAAGCTATCTTTTTAAAATTCAGAGTTTACTTTTTATGACTATTTTCACATGAATTTATTTTTAAGAACTAAAGCATTATCCTAAAATATATTATTAACTGACTTAGCACTACCCTAAAAATGATTTCTATGGATATTTTCTACAGAAAAAGAAAATCAAAATTATTTGTCTTTTCAGTTCAGAAGTCTCATGATTTTTTTAAACACATTTAAAAGCACTCCATCTGTGATTTTTTTCATAAAGGATGTGAAAAGCGTCCAAAAGTCATCCAGAGGGTCAACTATACCCCTAGAGCCTTAATTTTGTGAGAGAAATTCTGTGGGGCTCACATGTGCCTGTAAAACCTTAGCAATAATACTCTGATCCAGAACCCTCACTTTTAATAGTCAGGAGACTCCACACTTGACCTAGAGCAAAGCAGCAGTTTTTCTGATTCAGCTCTGGGCCTTCGCGTCCACAGTTCCCCTACACTTTGAGACCTGGGGGACAGCGTCTCAAACTGGATATAAGTCTCTTTTGCCAAATCATCTTCCCAGAGGGAGTCTGGCTTACACTGAAGTTTGCAAACTTTGTACAACAGGAAAAAAATCAATGGCAAGACAGCAACGCAGGCAGCACCACTCAGCACCATTAGGAAAGACTCTTGAGAATCTCCTGCTTCAGCTCTGTCAGTAGAAAAGGTGATACACTGGTCTTTCTGGGGAGGCATTCCCTTTGGACAGACACATGCTATATACTGCCAACCAGGCAGCAAGCCGTTTATGGTGACTTGGTTCTTGCTGGCGTTCACATTAAGCAGCAGCAGGTCCTTCTCACCATATCTGGAATAAAACACGGTCACTTCCGAGTTCTGGGTGGTGTTAGCGGTGTCCCATGTCAAAATGACGCTTTCTTCTGTTTCGCTGACCACCTGGAGGTTTTCTACTGTGGCATTCGCTTCCATCCGCAGGGCTCGATCCAACAGTGCCAGCTCTTCTCTTCTACTTGCACTAGCTGGGGAAGCCTCCCGCCACCCATCTCTGCCTTGGCACTTCTTTTCCCATCTGGGCTGAGCGACTGTCGGCTGCCCGTGGTGGTGCTTGTGGATACTCTAGTGCTTGGAGCTGTAGCTGAAGAGACAGTGGAGGAGAAGAAAGGAGACAAGGAGGAGGGAAGCAGCAGAGGGAGGAGATGAGGCTGAAGAAGGAGGAAAAATGGAAGAGGAGGAGTAAGGCCAGGGAGACAATGATGAACCAGGCAGAGGAGCAGGGCGCTCAGATCCCGGCCGGACCTCCTGTTCAGGGTGATCCCCAGGTCTTGGTTCAGAGGCATCTGATGAGACGGTGGCTGTGGCAACACTGGCCACTCTCACAGTCACCACAGCTTCTGACATCCCAGCCAAGTTTGTGGCCTGACATTTGTAATCCCCCAGCATCCATGTAAGAAATGCCCGTCAAGCTTATTACGGACCATCTGACTCCCTCCCCTGGAGATTCCTGAATTACTGGAATAAAGAAAAATGCATACTCTGTGAGAAAAAAAGAAAGAAAAGACTCAAGCAACATGCCAACTGAAAAGTAAACAATTTGTGGTCCTACACGCACACCTCTCACATAAGCAAAGAGAGAAGTGGCACACTGCAAGTCTCTGAAGGCAGGTGATGGTTCTGTAAATGGTTTATATGGAAATCTAGGACATGCCAGGTGACATGAGGTTTGTATGGGAAATAGTATTTTAAAAATACATGGGGCTGAGAATTAAGAAACTGGCTTTAGTAAACTTTTGTCGCTAAATATGTGATTTAGAATCACTAGTATGTGATTCTAGACAAGCTATCAGTTTTTGGACCTCTGTTTCCATACTTTTTAAAGAAGCGGATAAGACAAAGTGATCTCAGATATCCCTTCCAATTTTAACCTACTGTGATTCTATAAAATGTTCATCACAAGATATTATTTAAATATTTCTCAAAATATTTTTTCATTGTAATAAAATGCCAACCATCCACACAGTCAGAAGGCATCATGGATCATTTTCTAGCATAGAGGAGTCATAACTTCTGTTCCTTTCTTCCACAGTATGTTTCATTTAGATACCCTGGTAAACCACGAGTTGGTTTTTTTCCTCCTGATGGAGGAAAGTTAAAGACAGAGGTCTATCTGCAACCATCCAGATGCTGAATCACATTGTTTTCCATCTAAGAAAAAAAAAGTCAGATTGTCTGATTTCATCTATGTGGTTAATCAGATAAACAGAGGAAAATATTAATCAGCAAAGTGTACCTTTCAAAATTTTTCCATTCAACACTCTTAGCAATATTTTGTTAGAAATAGCCAACCAATCTCAAACATACAAAAATGCAAGATTAAGGTCAGACATTTGTAAACACCTTATTTCAAAGGCCTGAACTAAGAAGATACCTGTATAATTGACTGGCGAGCTATCTGGTCTGGTCCACGTGAGCTGCGGGGTGGGGTAGCCAGTGGCATCACACCGCAGCAGGACATTGCTGCCCAGAGCAGATGTGATCTGGGTAGCCGAGGTCATCACTGATGGCTTCAGACACTGCTCCAGCTCAGCCCGCTGAAACAAAATCCCCGTGAGGCGTTCTGGTTCACTGCACACCATCATCGGATCAAGAAGTACTATTGCAGGGTCAGCGACTTTTGACAATGACATTATTTTGGAAATGTGACAGTCACAGAACCATGGGTTGTCCTGCAGACCTAGACCAGAAGGGAGGAAAAGGTTGATGAAGTTTTTCCTGATGACATCTGTCTACTCACAGCTTTGTGGGATGGCATTTCTGCACTCTGGCCCTGAAACCATAAGTACTTTGAGGGGTCAGAGTCACCTCTCTGTCAGTTTTACCCTGCACTCCAAATTCAATGTGTCCTATCAGTTCAGATCATCAATGATCATGTGTGTGTGCGTGTATACTCAGTTTTGTCTGCCTCTGTGACCCCACAGACCTGTAGCCCACCAGCCTCCTCTGTCCATCAGACTTTCTCGCAAGAATACTGGAATGGGTTGCCATTTCCTTCTCCAGGGGATCTTCTCAACCCAGGGATCAAACTTGGGTTTCCTGCATTGCAGGCAGACTCTTTACCATTGAGCCACCTGGAAATCCTTTAATGATCATAGCTAATAGTTATTGAACATTTATTATATACTAGGCTCTGTTCTAAGCACTTACCTATTATTATTTTATTTAATCCCTACAGTTCTATGAAAAGAATATTATTCCCCCATTTTAAAAATGAAGAAGCTGATTCACAGAGAAACCAAATAACTTGACCAAGTTCATGTAGCTGATTAGTGTCAAAGTCAAGATCTGAATCCAAGTATCACAGAATGTCATAAATAAGGTGACAGATTCTAGAGTGCCAGAAAGTATTCATATTATTATAAATATTATTATAGGGTGCTAAGAGGCACCTAACTCAACCTGAAATATGTCAATATTTTGTGTGACTTTGAGGTAGTACCATTTCTGTGTAACGAAAGCATAGAGTGAGACATAGGCAACGTTAGGTGACAAGATTGGAAAAAGTGGTAGAACATGGCTTGGCATGAATGTCACATGTGATGGCCATGGAGGTACACTGCTCAAATCCCCCTTCAAGAGAGAATCAGCGGCAGGAAACACAGTTAGCTGACAGCCTCCAGTTGCAAGTGCCTTCAGGATCTGCCTTGGCTTTCAGGACTGTTAGCCAAAGCGATGTACCCTTCAAAGAGGATGTCAGTGAAAGCTTAAAGAAAAGTGAGAAAAATATTATTGGAAAGTAGACAAAAGGGCACACCCTTGTTATGAAGCAGCAGAAAGCTTGGCAACACTATCACTGGTGGTTAACACGGAAAGTAGAAAACATACTCAATGAAATGAATGTTCTGACTAAGGATATTTCCACAGGGTGTTGAAACTGCTGCCTGGTGTCTTTTGCTGCTCATAGCAAAATATAAAGGAGAGACAACAGCTAAAGGAAGAATCGTTAAATGTAAAGGAGCTAAACCCAATAAAACTGCTTCTTACACCACCCTCTCCAAAATTCTCAAATTAAGAAAGGGTCTCAGAGAAAAAGTCAAATTCAGGTGGGTGGTTCTATACAATTAGATGCTAGGATCTCAGAAAGATCTAAGATGGTGCCTTCAGAGCATTCAGTCAGACAGAAATCTTAAGGATCTTAAGGGTGATGTCCCATACCAGCCTTACAAAAAAGCCCAAGGTTAGAAAAAGATTTATCTCAAAGAGATTTGTGGCTGTGGAATGGTTTTGTATTGATTTTTAAGAAGGAAAAATAGAACCACAAGTTTAAAAACGTCTGACCATGGTGGAAGACAACCATTCATAAATTCCAGATTTCTCTCAATGCCTGTTTTTATTATAACAGCACTTTGTGAGTGGTTCATATTTCTCTGCCAGTGTTGGTAAAGCTTACCATTTCTACTATATTCTATATTAGAAATTTCTTTTCTTTCATGGATGAATTACCTTAACCTTCTCACATTTAGTCCCATGAATCTATAATCATGGTTGAATCTCAAAAAAATATATGTTGAATGAAAAAAGCCAAGCACAAAAGCACCTCAAATGAAATTATAGAATAGGCAAAATTAATTTATGGTCATAGAAAGAAAAGTAGTAATTCTCTGAGGTGGGAGAAGACTGATGAGACAGGGCACTGGGAAAATTTCTAGGGTGATGAAAATACTCTGTATCTTAATGAGGGTGTGTGTTTTGTGCAGGTATAGGTTTACCATCATTTGCTAAATTGTGCACAAGATTCACGGTATGCAAATGATATCTCAATTCCTCAAATTAAAAAATAGTTTAAGGAGTCCTCTGATTGCCTGTTGGTTAAGATTCCCAGCTTTCACTGCCATGGCCTGGGCTCAATCGCTGGTCAGGGAACTGAGATCCCATAAGCCATACAGTGCAGCCAAAAAACTTTTTTAATTAAATTTTTAAAAATAAAATTGTTTTTAAAGTTTAAAAAATACAAGTGATGTCTCTGGAGATGGATTGTGAAATTGAAACTTGACTCTGCCTCTTTACCGGCTGGAAAAGAAGGTGATGACAATTACAGACCCAGCTCATGGGGTTGTCCTAGAGCCTGAGACACTGCCAGGCAGTCCTCAGATGAATGTCTGGCAAAGGGTAAGCCTTAATTGTATGGATTTGTCTCCTCTGTGCCTAGGAAAGAGCAGGTAAGCCAATAGAGAATCAGAAGTATTTGTCAAACTAAATTAATGCCATTTTACAGAATTCTGTGGGAATACCACTGCCCTTTGGCAAACTCCGTTCTGAATTTTTTGTTGTTTAGTTGCTAAATCGTGTCTGACTCTTTTATGACTGCATAGACTGTATCCCACCAGACTCCTCTATCCATGGGGTTTCCCAGGCAAATACACTGGCGTGGGTTGCCATGTCCTTCTCCAGGGGATTTTCCCGACCCAGGGATCAAAACCATCTCCTGCATTGGCAGGCGGCTTCTTTACTCCTGAGCCACCGAGGAAGCCATTCTGAATAGAAGAGCCCTTTACAACTAAGCAACTGTAGGTTCCCGTAAGAAGGACACAAAAAAGCAATTCATACTCTTCTACTACAGAGTTTTTCCTCCAAGATAAACAGTGTTAGGCCTTACAGACTTTGCCTGTGTAAATATTTCCTTATTCTTGAGAAAGAGGTCGTGGAAATTTACCTGTACTGCAAATCAATCTAGTTTCATAGTTAATTTAAGTGCTTATTTGCAGGACACTACTTTACATTTTTATAACTACATTAAAGGACAATTTTATTAGGTTGATATTTTTACTCACACAGAAGAGAAATGGAGTAACTGAAAAGCTTCTCCCTAAATTCTTTTTATTAAATAAATATTTGATTTAAATAGATCAGTAAAATAATACATATGAGGAAAATAACTCTGGTATTACTACATACCTTGCATTACAAAGCAGTGGGGAAGAGCAAGGGTTCTACAACCAAATGGTTTGTATTCAAACCCTACCTCCATCACTACGGAATAAATGATTCTGGGCAAGTGTTACAGTACTTATCATGGGGTTAATGTGAGACTAGAAGAAGTTATATCCATAAATTATAAGAACTAGGCTTGGCCTAGCATTCATCAGTACTATTACTATTATAAATAGAATCTGTTAACAATAAACATAGGGTAATAGAAATGAAAAGAGAATGTATCCCATTATAATAGTACAAAAGTAAATTCTACAGGGCACCTAGAAAGATATAATTGCTACAGTTAAGCACTTGAGTTCTAAATCATCCAGAGTTGGTTCTCCCTACCATATTTAAACAATGAAATTGGAAGACTTTGGTACATTATAGTTAAACTAACAAAAAAGTCAAACGAGAGAAGTCCTTCTTTGTAAGATACTCACATCTCAGTCACAATTGCTATGGATTGTTGTTGATCTAAAATCATAGCCTCAGAAATTGTCCGATTTATATTCTAAAAGACTGTCACATAAACTGCATTCTCATTACATTTCTATTAGCAAGATGGAGTAAATCCTGTTATCTCCATTTTCCAGATGTGAAAACTGAGTTTTCTTTGTGTGATGCACAAACATGACAAGTCTTCTTTGCAGGGGGTAGCACTTCTCTCCCTATTTTGTCATGCATCAGTCATGACTTTGCTTTGGTCAGCTGCCACATGTGGCTGGACATGTTCTGAAATATCTTTTGTTGCTTATTATTATGATTATAAAAATTAATGCATGATCACTGCAGAACATTTTGAAAATACAGAAAAGCAGAAAGATGTCAAAAGAACAGTTAATCAATTAGTATAACTTTTAGTCTTTTTCTTTGCAAATTGTAAAATTACATAAATTTAATGTTATATTAAAAGTATTCTTGGTAAGATTTTAAATAATCTGAACTGTTCCTCAATAAAATATTAGCAAACCAAATCCCAGAATACAGCAAAAGGATCATATACCATAATCAAGTGGAATTTATTCCAAGGACACAAGGATGGTTTAACATCCACAATTTAATCAGTGTAACATATCATTTAGCAAATTGAAGGAGGAAACACATGATCCTCTCAATAGATAAAGAAAAAGCATCTGACAAAATTCAAAATCCATTTATGATTTTTTTAAAAAAACCTCTCAACAAAATGGGTATAGAGGAAATGCACCTCAACATGGTAAAAGCCATATATGATAAACTCATAGTTAACACCATACTCAAGGATGGAAAGCTGAGTAAGATTAGAAACAAGATAAGGATGCTTAGTCTCACCACTTTGACTCAACACTATATTGGAAGTACTAGCCAAAAAAAAAAAAAAAAAAAAGGCACTTGTATCTAAAAAGGAAGAAGCAAAACTGTCACTATTTGCAGATGACATGAAACTATATATAGAAAACACTAAAAAACACTGAAAAAGAACCATGAATTCAATAAACTCACATGATACTAAATCAATATACAGAAATCTGTGGCATTTCTATACACTAACAACAGCAATCAGAAAGAAAAATTAAGAAAACAATCACATTTATAATTGCAACAAAAAGAATAAAATACCTGGAAATAAATTTAACTAAGAAAATGAAAATCTGTACACTAAAAACTATAAGACACTAATGAAAGAAATTGAGGATGATGAAAATAAATGAAATGATATACTGTGCTCATAGATTGAAAGAATTAATATTTTTAAAATAAGTATATTACCCAAAGTGATCTATATATTCAATGCTATCTAATCAAAATTTCAATGGCATAGTTCACAGAACTACAACAAATAATTCTAAAATTTGTATCGGACCACAAAGGATCCCAAATAGCCAGAATAATCTTGAGAAAGAAAAAAGCTGGAGATGTTATGGCTCCTTGACTTCAAATTATACTACAAAGCTGTAAAAATCAAAGGGGTATAGTACTAGCACAAAAACAGTCACACAGATCAGTGGAATAGAACTGAGAGCCTAGAAACAAATCCACACAGGTGTGGACAATTTACAACAAAGGAATAAAGAACAAGAAAGGAGAAAGGGCAGTCTTCAATAAGTGGTGTGGGGAAAGCTGGACAGCCACATGAAAAAGAATGAAACTAGACCACTACCTCGTAGAAGGCAATGGCACCCCACTCCAGTACTCTTGCCTGGAAAATCCCATGGACGGAGGAGCCTGGTGGGCTGCAGTCCATGGGATCGCTAGGAGTCGGACAAGACTGAGCAACTTCACTTTCACTTTTCACTTTCATGCATTGGAGAAGGAAATGGCAACCCACTCAGTGTTCTTGCCTGGAGAATCCCAGTGACGAGGGAGCCTGGTAGGCTGCCGTCTCTGGGGTCGCACAGAGTCGGACACGACTGAAGAGACTTAGCAGCAACAGCAGCAGAAGACCACTATCTTACACTATACACAAAAATTAACTCAAAATGGATTAAAGACTTGAATATGACTTCAAACCATAAAATTTCTAGAAGAAAATATAGGTGATAACCTCATTGACTTTGGTCTAAGTGATGTTTTGTGGATCTGACTCCAAAGGCAAGGAAAGCAAAAGGAAAATATTAATATTTGATAAAATTATTTCTTCATATTAATATTAGCAACTAATCATTAGAGAGCTATTAGTAGCCATTTAGTAATTTGATTTTATTTTCTAGTCTATATCTCCATTGAGTAATATTATTAGAATTAGGAATTGTATTCAAAGAAACTTTTAAAACTACATAGCAAAATAAAATTCTAATGTTATGAAATTTTAAGTTATGAAAATTTCTAGCCATTAGTGTTACTCATAAGAATCAAATTAGTCACTAGAATAAAGTAATTAAGTACTACAGTATGGTTTTGCATGGCTCCTATCACAGTATATTTATTAATATTTAAAGACTCCACAACTATTGCTAAATTAAACTAATTTTTTCTCTAACCCACCCTAAAATGCTTCTCTTATTATATAAACAAAAATGTCTGAAGGATAGATAGTGGTCAAAACATGAAACAGCTGTGCAAGAAAAATTTTGTGACTTTTTCTCTATTTGGTTCTTATGGAGAAAATATTTTTAGTATCATAAGCACTAAAATGCATATACATTTCAACAAAAGTAATGCTAAAGCCATTTAAGTGCTGTCACAGTATTTCTCTTTTTTCCAATTAAAACACTTTTTATTTAAGTGTAGTTGAGATACAATATATGATATAGGTGTACGATATAGTGACTCAAAATTTGTAAAGGTTATACTCCATTTACAATTATTATAAAATACATAGTACTTTCCTTTCTATAAAAATATCAAATTTATCTTTCATTTATACTTTATTTCAGAAAATATTTAGCAAGTGATATTGGTCAGTAGAAATTTCTGGCGCAATTTCTTAGCATCCAGTTGCTTGACATTCCAAAGTCTTATAAGTCATTTCTCTGACCAAACATTCAAATTTTCTTTCATTTTTCTGAGAATTAAAACTTCTTCTGCAGCCATGATGAACATATCTTGTGCAATTCAAAAAAGCCTTATAGGATGAACAAAATGTGTATCATCGCTCAGTCGTGTCCGACTCTGTGACCCCATGGATTGTAGCCTATGAGGCTCCTCCGACCATGGGATTTTCCAGGCAAGAGTACTGGAGTGGGCTGCCATTTCCTTCTCCAGGGGATCTTCCTGACCCAGGGATCGAACCCAGGTCTCCTGCATTGTAGGCAGATGCTTTAGCAAATCAAATTGCTTTGTCAAAGCTTCAGGTCTGTGTCTCATACAAGAGTGGGAAAAGGCCTCACTGCCCACAGATACTGTTGAGAAGGGTCTCAGTTCACTGACTTCAACTGGGCAGTCACAATTACTGGGCATTCACGAGAGCACTGTGCAAAGCACTGTAGGAAAACAAACAAAAAAGAAGAGAAGGGCTTGCTAGAAGGGCTACATGTTAAGAATCCAAGATAAATATCTATAGAATCTAAACGAATTCAGGATCAAAATACACAAGATTAAACACAGCTAAATTAAGAGATTAAATCCATTAGGAGACCCATCTAATGTATGGCAAAACAAATACAGTATTGTAATTTAAAAAATAAATAAATTGAAATTTAAAAATAAATAAATAAATAAAAACAATGCCATGAAAAAAAAAATAACAACTGGTTTTTAGAGTAGTTTGTTTATTTGTTTGTTTTTTAATTAAGAATATATGGAGGCTACAGGGCTTTCCTGTTGGCTCAGATGGTAAAGAATCTGCATGCAATGGAGGAGACCTGGGTTCGAACCCGGGGTTGGGAAGATCCCCTGGGAAGGGAATGGATACCCACTCAGTATTCTTGCCTGGAAAATCCCATGGACAAAGGAGCCTTGTGGGCTACAGTCCATGGGGTCACAACAAGTTGGACACAACTGAGTGACTCCCATATATACACACACATCTGGAAGCTATACTTCCTAACCAACTAAACCACTGCTACTTAATAAAGATGCGGATGCCCTTCCCTCCCTCCTGAAGACCCTGATAAAGGGCTGAAAAGAGACCAGAGCAAAACGTCAGTTGTGGCAGAGTATGGAGCACTGATGTGCTCATGAGAATCAGGGCAGGTTGGTAGATTTTGTCATTCTTTTCCAGGTTCTCTAAGAGCAGCATTTGTCTCTCAATTTATGAGGTAAATTTCCTTCTCTCCCCTCACATGCACACACAGATACCTGCTGCCCTCATTCCACAAACATGGATGCATCCATGCTCATACACACATGGTGTGCACGTATACAGACACAAAAAGAGTCATTATACCTTACACAGGGCAGGTCAGTAAACTGACCTCGGTCAAATGATAAAGTACTATTCCATCAAAAGAGAAAGTACAGAGTAAAACACCAAATTCAATAGATGCAAAAATACTGGACAACTGAAGAAGGTACACAGAGCAAACTGTCTGGGCCTGAAAAGCCCAGAGGCTGTGAGCTTACCGAGAATAACTCTTCCTGGTAGAAGATCCAGGCTTCTGGATGGTGCTGTCACTAAGTGGGGCCAGCTTTCCAGGAAATCTGGGGGCAGTGTGGTTAATCTGTTGCTTGATAAATCCAAGTAGGCGAGGTTCTTCAGGTACCTGACTGCCTCCTTTGGCACATTGGTTATTCTGTTATTGTGCAAATCCAGGGTCCTCAGATGGGGCATGTCCCTCAGAGATGTCCAAGGGAAAGCCGTCAGAGAATTTCCATCCAAGCGCAGCTCATGCAGATGCTTTAAGTTGTAAAAGCTGCTGATGTCAAGGCTGGCCACAGAATTGTAAGTCAGCCAGAGGTACTGGAGCTCCACCAGGTAGTAGAAGGCCTCGGCGGGGATCCTATGGATAGCGGTCTTTTCTATGCGAAGCTTCACAGTGTCCACGGGAAAGTTTGTAGGTACCTCATTCATATCAAGGTCATTACATAGCACCACCCTAGTGTCACAAAGCAATGGAAGGAAATCTGTTTTCTGAGATGCATTTGAAAAAAGTAATACTTATTTGAAATATGCATTGAATTTTTCATTCCCTACTGGTTTGCACAAAGTATGCATTCATCCTGGCTTAATGCTCAGTAATAATTTGTCATCTTCATCACCTTCTAGGTTGAACCATATGAAATGGCCATTTTTGCACGTTCAAAACCATCAAATATTAATTTCATGTGACTCAACCTGAGCCTTTTATGTGTCAGGCATGTGCAATATACATCATATTCCACCCCTTTTTAATCATCACAACAGCCCAATGAACTGCTATTGGGGAAGAGGTAAAGGTACCAGCTCTAGAGTCAGTCTGGTCTTGGTTTGACTCGAAGCTCTAACATCATTGTGGCCATGGAAAGCCACTTCACCAGTCTCAACTCATTTTCCCACATGGTACTCTTATGGTGAGTAACTGAAATGGATGGAAAAGTTTACACCTTCTTGGCACTCAGTAGGTGTTTGCTAACAAGCACTCAATAGGTGTTTGCTATTATTATCATCAATCTCATTTTTATAGATAAAATAACTGAGGCCCATCAACACTAGGTAACTTTCCAGAGTCACAGAGCTAGTGGTTTACACAACCATCTTTCAAACCCACATCTGTCCAGCTCCAAAGTGTACACCTAAACTTCTTTAGGAAATGCCCCATTTTAAAAGTATTCCCTATTGAAGTTATAAATTGATCCTTATGAAGATGAGCACAAGAGAAAGGAAGAAAGAAAGGAGGGAAGGGAGGAAAGAAAAGGAAAGTGTTCATATTGGATGACCAAAATTAAGCTCTGTTTTAACAATGCAACCAATGCATTGCTTCAGCCTAAGAAATAAACCAACTAACTGCAAGTTGGGTTTTTTTTACTGCTCACAATTTAAGTGACCTTGAGCAAATGACATCATGATCTTGTTTGTGGCATGTAGAAAAACAAGCATAGGAAAACAAACTTGTCCGTGTGTGGGTGTAAAGTATGAAAAATCAGAAAATTTAGATTCATTTAAACCTGAAAAAAAAAGATCTATTTATTTCCCATTATATATTCAGCTCCACCAGATTGCTGAAAATGATTAATATAAAGCATCATCTGAATTATAATACATTACACATGTAGTAAACAGTCAATAAAACAGCCATTCAATAAAACACATCACATTAAATCAGTGAATTTTTTTTGTTGTTCATTTTATTTATTTTTTATGATTTTTTTATTTTTATTATTATTTTTTATTATTAAATTTATTTATTTTTTAAATTACAATACTATATTTGTTTTGCCATACATTGACACGAATCAGCCATAAATCAGTGAATTTTTAAAGCCAGGCCATGATGTAAAGAGAAGGAAGCAGCATAAGCAATGTGCTGGCTGCCTCCTCTCCTCTCTTTAGGGGAAGTGCCTATGCGTCACTGGAATTCTCTAGGCATATCTCTTCATCTCTATTCTGAATCACAAATTTCAGTGTACTTTGTACCAGAATGATCCAGCTTCTCCTCATTAAGTTAGCATTCCAGTGCATTGTATTGGATAAAGCCTTAATTGGAAGCTAAAAGACCTAGTCTCTGTCAGCCAGTCACTGCAACAACTCAACACTGTGATCTCAGACAAGCCATTTCGTCTCCATATGATTTATTCATTTAAAAAATTACAATGGTCAAACGAATATTTCTGGAGTTCCTGTCAGGCATAACATCTAATGATTTTTATAAAATGCATCAATAATGGGGCCACCATGAAGAAGGAAACCCTTCTGTGACTGCTTTCTGAAAGGTCGTCTGATCTGAGTCATTAACTGCAGTAGATCTTTTGCCAAGTAGGTCTTAAACTGTTACATTCTTCTCACTGTCTTTAACCACCTTGAGTGATTCTTAAACAGATACCAGGAGTTAGTAAATTTTATACAATAACATGAAAACTTATACAAAAATATGTGTTATTAGTTATTTGTATAAATTTGTAAGACATGAATTGAGTGATTCTTTTAACAAATTACTTTGAGGCTCACTGTTCACTTCAACTGAGTCACACAAAATATCTGACTTTGTTACTAAAAATTCTCTCTCTCAAAAAAAATTTACTGTGTTTAGCCAATAAGAGTTCTGTTTTGTATTTAACTTCTATCTGAAAGGACTCATGCATATTATAAATAAACACTTGTTCTCACTTCACAAGCATATATTAAAGAAACACAGAGGTTAAGTAACTTCTGCAAGGTCCCAGTGTCCAACACAAAGGTTGACCCATTTCTTTCAAACTCTAACATCTTAAAATGAAAAATTCTGATTATGAACGTCTCTAATTTCACTCATGTGATCGTCCTTCCTACTTCCTAAAGTCTATTCAGTTGGCATAAATAATCCTCAAAATGAAAGGGAAAACCCTGGAAGCAAATGATCTGGGCATGTCACACACATTCTGATCAGCCCTGCCCACTTTTGCTTTCTATAAACAGGTTGAACTGGCCACACAAATATCAGTGGTTTGACCTCTAGCCAGGTTCATTGTGTGAATACAAGTGCAATGAATATTTTAGTAACACAATGTGTTTGAGAGTCTCAAATAATTTGAGGGGCTTTGAAGGAGTTAAACTGATCGAAGTGAAAACAATGAAATAGGCAACCAGGATTAACACAATTAGGTTAAAGCTTATCTAAATTAAGCCTCCTCTCTGATTTCTGAGCAGTCAACTGCTTTCAAAAACAAAGCCATCTGGTTTGAGAACGTTTCCTCCGAATCATTAGAACACTGAGTAGCAAGGAGAGAAGCATACCTTGATCCCAGGCCATCATTTCTGCCGTGATAATCACAGGTGCACTGTGAAGGACATAAACAGCTCACTCCCTCCAATAAGCTAAGTGCAATGCACAGACTTGCAAAGAGATGCATGGCTCCTTTTAGAGGTTATTTGGACAAAAGGTAAAAACCAAATCCTAAGCATTCAGAAACTGGTGCGCCAGGAATACAAATGGCCATTTAGTAACAGCAGATTATACAGGATTAGCTGAGATCTGTAGTTACTTAACCTTCAAGTGTAGCTTGCAGAGGATCAATCCGCCTAGACTTTGAAACTGGTTTCAGCAAAGTAACACATTCTAAGAGAAGTAAAAATCAAACAAGTGTCAAGAGAATTTCAATAGTTTCTCATATCTAAATTTGCCAGGAAATGCCTATCAAATCCCTTTTCCTTAGATGTACTGCTACTATACCTTGAAGAAACACATAATGTTCAAAATACTTCAATGTCTTATCAGATGTTAGAAAACACTGTAGATTACTTGCATGTTAAACATTATAAATTTTACTTTTGCTTTCTACCAGCATGCATAATATTCAGTTTTATAAAATTTAGCTTTAAAGATAGAAGTGCATGACATAAAATTGATTTAATCAATATTGCCATGTTCTGCTTAGCCCCCAAAACAAACTAAATAAAGTCCAGTACCTAGAGTATTTTAGGCAAAATGCTTGAGTTCACCACTGTCACAGCAGCACTGAAACTCTGGTAAGAGAGCATCCTGGATGCTCCCAGGTCCTCACCATGCAATGCAGGCTCATGATCAACATATTTATTTTTCAGTGAATGTTATTATCTTTGTTCTAGAACATATTTTGCTCCAAGCTAACTTCTCAAGTTATGAGCAGTCAAACCTTATCTGAAGCTCAATTCTCCTGTCTGCTAGCATATATTAGGCTCTGTCCAAAAATAAAAATTAAATATTTAAAAAACTACTTCCATATCCATACCACGGAATGGAATGGTCAGCCAAGGATTTAGGTAATAAATATATAAGGCACTTAACTTTCTTTTGACATGGTTCTATTCATCATCTTTAAATCAAAAAACTTTTTAAAAAGAAAATGAATTTCATAAAAATAAGATTATGGAACACACTATTTAAAACTAATAAGACACATACGGAAACAGCATCAGATGAATTTGCTCAAAATAAAATACTGCAAAGTTGCAGAATCCTCACAATTCATTTGCTCATTCAGCATTTACAGAGCATTTAAAGAATTCAGTGCTTTGTACTATGTACAAGCACTAAACTACGTCCTAAGGGTAGAATTGATGCTTTTGAACTGTGTGTTGGAGAAGATTCTTGAGAGTCCCTTGGACTGCAAAGAGATCCAACCAGTCCATCCTAAAGAAAATCAGTCCTGAATATTCATTGGAAGGACTGATGCTGAAGCTGAAACTCCAATACTTTGGCCACCTGATGCAAAGAACCAATTCATTTGAAAAGATCCTGATGCTGGGAAAGATTGAAAGTGAGAGGAGAAAGGGACGACAGAGGATGAGATGGTTGGAAAGCATCACCAACTCAATGGACATGAGTTTGAGTAAACTCCAGGAGTTGGTGATGGACAGGGAGGCCTGACATGCTGCAGTCCATGGGGTTGCAAAGAGTCAGACACAACAATTTAAATATCCATTATTGGTCCACAGTTAGTACAGAACAGACTGGGTCAGATGAGCTGGGGATATACTGGGCCATACATGATGGAAATTCTTAGCTTAAATACTTGCTTATGACCTTATTAATGTTACTAGCAGCAGCAGCAGCTATATTATTTGTATTCAGTCTGTTTTACCAGATTATTGTTTCCTGCATTACCAGATGTATGACTGAGCCTCAGATAAAAGTAATAATGACTAGAGAACTTAAAACAATTGACCTAATACATAGTTCTATAATAAGATCAAGGGTTCTAACAGTGGAAGTCTATATACGGGGATAATCAACAAGAGGGAACAGTTCCTGGACCATAACAGACTGGTAAGACAGGCAGTCCAGAGGCTTCTGGTTGCTGTTAGCTGGGCCTAGTCCAGGAACAGCAAATGGAGTGGCCTATCAACAAAATGCCCACCCGACCTGGGAATGAGCATTCCTAGCACTAAGGGGCAGATGAGTCACAAAATCCTTCTCTAACCTTGGTCGAAATTATTATCCAAATGAGGGCACTATGAAATAAACAATGGTGCCCACTATCCAGCTCTACAAGAATCAAGTCATTAGCCACAGTAGTCACTGACCTACAACACATCCTGAAAGGAAATCAGTGTGAAGGTTAGGATGAGGCACTTTTTCCTCTGGGGAAACCAGCAGAACTGACCCGTCAGATGATTATGTATTTTAAGAAGAAAATTTTATGAACCCAGCTTCTTGCATCTTTCCATACTTCAGTTCAGTTCAGTTCAGTCACTCAGTCATGTCTGACTCTTTGTGATCCCATGAATCGCAGCACACCAGGCCTCCCTGTCCATCACCAACTCCCGGAGTTCACTCAGACTCATGTCCATCGAGTCTGTGATGCCATCCAGCCATCTCATCCTCTGCCGTCCCCTTCTCCTCCTGCCCCCAATCCCTCCCAGCATCAGAGTCTTTTCCAATGAGTCACCTCTTCGCATGAGGTGGCCAAAGTACTGGAGTTTCAGCTTTAGCATCATTCCTTCCAAAGAAATCCCAGGGCTGATCTCCTTCAGAATGGACTGGTAGGATCTCCTTGCAGTCCAAGGGACTCTCAAGAGTCTTCTCCAACATCACATTTCAAAAGCAGAGGTTCGTGACATTGTACAGGAGACAGGGATCAAGACCATCCCCATGGAAAAGAAATGCAAAAAGCAAAATGGCTGTCTGAGGAGGCCTTACAAATAGCTGTGAAAAGAAGAGAAGCAAAAGCAAAGGAGAAAAGGAAAGATATAAGCATCTGAATGGAGAGTTCCAAAGAATAGCAAGAAGAGATAAGAAAGCCTTCTTCAGTGATCAATGCAAAGAAATAGAGGAAAAGAACAGAATGAGAAAGAGATCTCTTCAAGAAAATTAGAGATACCAAGGGAACATTTCATGTAAAGATGGGCTCGATAAAGGACAGAAATGGTACGGAGCTAACAGAAGCAGAAGATCTTAAGAAGAGGTGGCAAGAATACACAGAGGAACTGTACAAAAAGATCTTCATCACCTGGATAATCACGATGGTGTGATCACTAATCTAGAGCCAATCATCCTGGAATGTGAAGACAAGTGGGCCATAGAAAGCATCACTACTAACAAAGCTAGTGGAGGCGATGGAATTCCAGTTGAGCTACTTGAAATCCTGAAAGATGATGCTGTGAAAGTGCTGCACTCAATATGCCAGCAAATTTGGAGAACTCAGTAGTGGCCACAGGACTGGAAAAGGTCAATTTTCAGTCTAATCCCAAAGAAAGGCAATGTCAAAGAATGCTCAAACTACTGCACAATTGCACTCATCTCACATGCTAGTAAAGTAATGCTCAAAATTCTCCAAGCCAGGCTTCAGCAATACATAAACCGTAAACTTCCTGATATTCAAGCTGGTTTTAGAAAAGGCAGAGGAACCAGAGATCAAATTGCCAACATTCACTGGATCATGGAAAAAGCAAGAGAGTTCCAGAAAAAAATATCTATTCCATACTTAAAAGAGCACTAAAAACATTAGCTAAGATACCTGTTCCTTGAAAAAGCAGTAACTTTTTTCCAAGGTATGTTCTTCATTGCACATATATATTGGCCTTCCCATTCACCTTTCTGAAACAGTCCTCAGAGCTTTCTGAAAGACTGTCTCTTGGGTTATAATCTTGAGGCCAGCTCGTGTAAAATTTCCTATTCCTTTCCTACACTGACTATTAATTTTTTCATCAACACAGCAAGATAGGAAAAAGAGAACAAAGATACAGAACCCCCCACTCTGATTAAACTTAATTCTAATGTCACATATATGGAAATACATATGCATAAAAATAGTAATTAAAAAAGTATAACACATATTAATATGCACAGGTTATAGTGTTAATAAAATATATATGGCATTGACTGACATGTGATTTAAAAACAATAGTGCTTTTAATAGTGCATTTAATATTCATTAAAATGAATATTAATTCATTTGATTATTTTTGGTAAGTAGTAAGTGAATAATTGCATTAAAATTTGAAAATTATGAAATGCTAACAGTTTCCCATTCTAGCTAGAAATAAATTCCAACACCTTATTTCAGTAATTATTTATTAAAGACTGTTAACCATTATTTGTTGTTGTGCTTTTTAGTTGCTAAGTCGTGTCCAACTCTTTGGTGACCCCATGGACTACACCCTGAGGCTCCTCTGTTAGTGGAATTCCCTAGAATACTGGAGTGAGTTGCCATTTCCTTTTCCAGGGGATCTTCCTGACCCAGGGACTGAACCCATAACTCCTGCATTGGCAAGCAGATTCTTTATCATTGAGCCACTAGTGAAGCCCATTAACTATTACTCAGTTCAGTTCAGTTCAGTTGCACAGTCGTGTCCAACTCCTTGCAACAGCACGCCAGGCTTCCCTGTCCATCACCAACTCCCGGAGTTTACTCAAACTCATCTCCACTGAGTCAGTGATGCCATCCAGCCATCTCATTCTCTGTCATTTCCTTCTCCTCCTGCCCTCAATCTTTCCCAGCATCAGGGTCTTTTCAAATGAGTCAGCTCTTCGCATCAGGTTGCCAAAGTATTGGAGTTTCACTTCAACACCAATCCTTCCAGTGAACACCCAGGACTGGTCTCCTTTAGGATGGACTGGTTGGATCTCCTTGCAGACCAAGGGACTCTTAAGAGTCTTCTCTAACACCACAGTTCAAAAGCATCAATTCTTTGGTGCTCAGATTTCTTCATAGTCCAACTTTCACATCCATACATGACTACTGGAAAAACCATAGCTTTGACTAGACGGATCTTTGTTGACAAAGTAATGTCTCTGCTTTTGAATATGCTCTCTAGGTTGGTCATAACTTTCCTTCCAAGTAGTAAGTGTCTTTTAATTTCATGGCTGCAGTCACCATCTGCAGTGATTTTGGAGCCAAAAACCAGTGACACTGTTTCCTCATCTATTTCCCATGAAAGGGTGGGACCAGATGCTATGATCTTAGTTTTCTGAATGTTGAGCTTTAAGCCAACTTTTTCACTCTCCTCTCTCACTTTCATCAAGAGGATTTTGAGTTCCTCTTCACTTTCTGCCATAAAGGTGGTGTCATCTGCATATCTGAGGTTATTGATATTTCTCCCTGCAATCTTGATTCCAGCTTGTGCTTCTTCCAGCCCAGCCTTTCTCATAATGTACTCTGCATGTAAGTTAAATAAGCAGGGTGACAATATACAGCCTTGACGTACTCCTTTTCCTATTTGGAACCAGTCTGTTGTTCCATGTCCAGTTCTAACTGTTGCTTCCTGACCTACATACAGGTTTCTCAAGAGGCAGGTCAGGTGGTCTGGTATTCCCATGTCTTTCAGAATTTTCCACAGTTTATTGTGATCTACACAGTCAAAGGCTTTGGCATAGTCAATAAAGCAGAAATAGATGTTTTTCTGGAACTCTCTTGCTTTTTTGATGATAATTATTATTATTACTAATAATTTATTCTAACATTAAAATTACAGGGAGGCCTGGTGTGCTGCAGTTCATGGGGTCACAAAGAGTCAGACACAACTGAGCGACAGAACTGAACATCAAAATAGCAGTTGCTTCTAATCTAGTGGAGGAACCAGGCAAGACACCAGGTCATTGATACAATGTAATACACACCATGATAGAGAAAAAGAGAAGAGGCCTTAATCTCATGTGTCTCTATTCATCAGACTAGATGAGTAATATGTTTACATATAAGGAAACAGTGAAACATTCCCAATGGTAGCCAGTGCACAAACAGAACTATAAACTACACTTGAGAAATGTATAGTCTATTAAGACGATATTCTATGTCTCTATTTGATTGAAATGATCTCACATTTAAAATGAAATTAAACCACTACAAAAAAGTAAAGAAAATGTTTTGATAAATGTGTGAGTTCCTCTTATTTCAGACTTTTCCAGAAGTCAGTGGGTTTTGAGGTACATCCATTGGTAAAATACTCGTCACAGGCATTGCTTGGGTAGTCTGACATTTGAACATAGCAACCATCGCCCTTCGAAACCTAGAATTAAAAAGGAAAATCTGGCATTATGCCATGATGACTTGGAATGTTTAAAGAACTTTCAAATGTGACTAAGATGCCACTACTGCCAACTAGCATCTCCAAATAAATTTCTGCTTCCAACTTTAACATATCCTATTGAGACCTTATAAATGTATTATAAAGTATATAGTACAACTAAAGATCAATTTTGTACCACTGATTGTAAACACTGAAGACATTCAATAAAAATCAATAACTATATCTAAGATGACACCATGTCTAAGATGACAATGTCAGTTGCAAGGAATCATTTACTTGAACTAAGGATGGGTATTTCAGACATTTATTCTAATGAGCAAAGGCCAGTTTAATGCCTGACCTTTCCAAAAGAACTACTAATAGACTCTAAATTTAAGATGTGTTCTTTATTCTTCTTATGTGGTCTATTTGATCTTAAAAGTTTTTATGTTTCTTCATATACCTATGGCTAAAGTTGCTTTCCCAAACATGTGCATAAATATATAAGCTTAATAGAAGCAGCACTGGCAATCCAGGGTCAAATTATCGGTACTTCACATCTACTGAGATTTTCTGGTCAAATATTTAAGCACAGTAGATTGGCTCAATCCACCTTTAAGCAGTAACAGGAAATGAAGTAGTCTAAGCTGCCCTACCCAGAGGCTCAAGGGTAAAGAAACTGCCTGCAATGAAGGAGACTCAGCAGGAGCCTCAGGTTCGATCCCTGGGTCAGGAAGATCCCCTGGAGAAGGAAATGGCAACCCGTTCCAGTATTATTGCCTAGAAATACCATGGACAGCCCATGGAGTCACAAAAGGGTCAGACACGACTTAGCGACGAAACAACAAAAGCTGCACTGAGGAGGCAGGAAAGAAATCCTTGCTCAGAGGCTCAACCAAAGGGGGATAGGAAGAGTCTCCATTATCCTCAGTGACTACACAATCCTGTAGCCTGTTATGTTAACAATGAATTTTTCTCTTGCATCTGAATGATATGTCTTCCTTCTAATAAATATACACCTATGCTATCCACATGAGGAACCCAACTGGCCTCGCTGTGTCCACTTTCCAGTAACAGAATCGCTCTTTTCTTTGCAAAAACTGATTACAGGTTTTCTTTGCAAAACCTTCCAGGGTCATTGCTGCCAGAGGGCCATCGAAGATGAAACTTGCATTTGGGGATGCTTAGCTGGTGGAACTTGGTCTTGAATTACCCATGATCATCTCACCTCCATGTGGGAAGAATCTGTCACAGAACTTGAGTCCTAGACATTTGAGGTCCTGAATGCTTCTGCAGCACAGCTGCATGAACCAAATAACTCATAATTTCACCTCAAGCGAGTTTCTGTCATTTACCTCCCCCAATAGAACATTATCCATTGCCTTTCTAACATTCTTTCTGTATACACTTTTATTTTTAAGTTGAGAAGCATTTTAGATGTGACTTACTTTTATTAGCAATCACATAAATACAAGGATTGTAGAATGTAGAAGATTTTGCGAACAGAGGAGCTATGATGGCCATTGAGGGAGGAATCTTCTTTGGGTCACCAAAAGATGCCCATAAGCACACGATGGAATAAGGGGACCACGCCACCAGAAACATGAGTATCATTATCACAGACATCTGTAAAAGAAATCAGTATTCACCAAGCCTAATAACTAAAATATAAAAATAGCTAGTATATCTAAAACTGCATGAAAAATTATCTGGATTGGAACTTGAATAAGTTTATGATGCTGAAGACATAGAGGAAACACTGAAATTTTCCCCTCATTGTACTCTGCTAATATACCTACAGTCAGCTATAATAACTGGAGCTTGTGAAATGGATGAACTGGTTCATAAATGTAAAGAATGCCCTCTTTCTGCTGGTGAGTTGAGGAGAATACAGCTGGATTTATCTTTGGGGGTTACTAAGCTTTTCAGTGCTTACTTAAATTTTACAACCCAGGCTCGAGCATCTCTTCACCCAATCTCAGTCCTGGATATGGTTGAGGAAATCTCTCAGAAAGTAGAAACCAAGACAAACAAACAAAACCCCAAAGAGAGACAGTGTAGGAAAGAATATTTAAGAAAATTAAAAGATAAATCCAGGAGATTAAATACTCAAATAAAAAGAGTTCCAGGAAAAGAGAATAGAGAAAACAAAAAGGGAAGTGAAATTCAAGAGAGAAATAATACAAGGAAGCTCCCAGAAGGGGAGATCTGAGTCTTGACATTGAAAGCACTCGCCCAGTATCCGGTATATGGGTGAATAAAGAGCTATATCAAGGCACATCAGCATCACAGTTCAGAGAGAAAACTGGAGACACAGAGAAAATGACAAGCTTCCAGAGAGAACACAGACCACCAGTAAACTGTCAGTCTTCTCAACAGCAACACCTAAAACTGAGAGACTATATAGTAATGCTTTCAAAAATCTCTGAAAATCATTTTTCTACTTTGAATTCTATGCCAAATGAACAATCAATCAAATATAATAGGAGCATTAAGACATTTTCAGGCATGCCAAATCTTAAAAACTTTACTTCCCTATAACGTTCTCAGGACTCTGTTAGGGGATGTGTTCCACCAACTGTGAGAAAATCAACCAAAAACAAAAAAAAAGGAAGACATGCAATCCAGAAAACAGGTGATCTGATCCAGGCAGGCCAAAGGCATTCTCAGTTTGTGAAAAAGGAGATGTGGGGATACTGACTTTCTAGGTAGTCATCTTAAAGAAGAGCCTATGTAATCTGGAGCAGGAGATCTGGGGGTGTCAGGAGGATAACTAAGAAAAGGACGAAGTCATTTTAGTCTCTGATGCATATGAAAATACTAAGAGGAAACCGAAGCTTCTGATAGATTATTTAGAGATGAATTAGGACAGGTACATAGGACAGTCAGGCTCCCCTGGTGGCTCATAAAGAATCTGCCTGCAGTGCAGGAGACCTGGATTCGATCCCTGAGTTGGGAAGATCACCCTGGAGAAGGAAATGGTTACTGACTTCAGTATTCCTGCCTGGAGAATCCCATGGACAGAGGAGCCTGGTAGGCTACAGTCCATGGGGTCACAAAGAGTTGGACACGACTGAGTGACTAACGCTTCCACTTTCCAAAATCACTTCATTTTCACACAGCATAGTCCGGAAACAAAGCTATAGAGAGATGGGGGTGGAGGGGGAGGAGACAGGGAGAGAAGAAGAGAAGGGGAGAGAGATGGACAGAAGACAAGAAGGAGAAAGAAAAGGAATGAACTGTTAACTCCAAAGGGGGAACAGCTGTATAAAAGAAGAAATACGAGTCATAAAGCCCTACAGAGATCTGCAACAAATGAAATTTAGATAATCACAATAATGTGAAATTGACTCTTCATCTAGCCAAATATTAACATTTTGTTGATGAGAGATGTTGGTGGGGAGAAGGAAAGGATGGTGGTATGAGAAATTCTCTTTGTTCACAGTAGGAAATCAAGAAGTAGCAGCAAACAAAAATACCTGAAATAGTAGATAAGCACATTGTTTAGAAATATGGAGGCCAACACTAGAAAAAAGAGCCAGAAAATAAGAATCGGGAGTTGGGGAGAGATGACTACAGGGCCAAGGAACCATGTCCATGTAGAACCTTGATTATAAACCTTTTTTAGGATTTTAATGCCTTACCTTTGTTACATCTACCTGATCTGACCAATCTCTATTGAGGTACTCCGTGCAGTTATTAGTACCGTGATGTTTAATGGATTGAGTGACATGGTAATAACAGTAAAACATCACTGTTAAGGGCACGATAAAATTTATCGCAACTACCATCATCGTGTAAGAAACAAAAGACCTGAAAGTAAGAAAAGGAAATAATTAAATCATGACATTAAATCACTATTTCTCTAACGTATTAAATAGGGGAAGGGAAACAGAATAATTACCAGAAGTAATACTGGCATTGCCTAGTATTAGTAAACTGCTTAGGAGGTACATTCGATTTTTAGTTCATTCAGACTAGCGGTTGGCAAACTATGACCTGTGGGCAAATCCAGGCTGTCGCCTGCTTCTGTAAATAAAATTTTATTGGAAGCACAGTCATTTCCTTACTGTCTATGGCTGCTTCCACAGGCAGAGTTGAATAGTTGCAATGCAATGGAGACAACCTTGCCTGTAAAATCTAAAATATTTATTTTTTGATCCTGTACAGAAAAATGTTTAGACTTAGATTTAGTTTGAGAGAAATTTTCTGTTTACTTTTCTGAGTAATCTTTCACTTCCTTTAATGAACTAAATTACCTTCTTTTCCTTAGTAAACATAGAAGAGCGTCACCGATGAGTAAGCAATCCTTGCAGTGACTGCACTTTTGCTGTGTAATTCTCAGAAGATGCTTTATCACCAGAAAAGAAAACCTGGGCTTTCTCCAGAACTGCACACTGTCTAGCTCCACCAATAGTCCTTTCCCCCGTAGGTCCTACCTCTAAGGTGCAGCTAAAGGAGCTCTGTATCCCCTTTGCTGCCAAAGGACAGAAAGGAGGGAACAGAGCAGGGAGACAAAGGGATGCCCTGTCCTCGCAAATTAACATAGTTCACATTTCTCAATTAGTCTCTAGTTGGAATCACATCAATTAAACCAAGGAAACCCTTTGCCACACTCTATATGAGAAACATTAGATCTGAGGTTAAATTTAAAATGGTGAAAATGTGTCTGCATTAGAAGCATTTAATTATAAACTGCATATACATTTCTTACACATCATTTTTCCGCCAGTTTATGGTACAGGTGGCCCCGGTAGGATCTGGGGCATAACCAGCCCACCCAATGATAGGCATCAAAGCCCAAAACAGGCCATTGGTCCAGGCCCCCAGAATCATGCTGATGTAAGTGTTGGTGGTCATTCTTCTTCCTATTAACAAATACATGGAATATTAAATCATTTCCCAATGATGTGATTCATATCTTCATCTTATTTTAACTGATTATTCAAAATTATTACCAAGTAGATTCTTTACAGAGCACTTTAGTTCATACAAAACCTATGAATTAATATTCTGGAAAAAAATAACATTTAAGCTGAAACTTGAATGATAAAATGATGAATCAGAGGATAGGCAGGGAGAAACACTAGGGAAATAGCATCTACAAAGACCCCAAATTGGGAAAGGGTTTCGCCAGTACCCCAAAGTGACAGGATCCCAGGCTATGCTGCAAGGGTAGTCAGGGGTCAGAACACGTAGGTCTTGGGGGCCATGTTATGAAATTTGAATTTTATTCTAGGTATAATAGAAAACCACTGAAACTTCCAATCAAGGATTATCAGAGAAAGAAGGCTGACCATGTCACAAGTCATTACATTTATTAATACATTTTGAAGTGAAGGTGTGACAAGCAGAACTTAGGCAAATGGGTTCATTGCAAAAGCTGAGAAAAGTGCTGTACCTGCATCAGGATGGCAGATGGTCAGGTATCGATCCACGGCCACGACCGTGAGCAATCCAATACTTGCCATTCCAAAAAGATATTCAACCCAGCATAAATCTGAAAATTAAAATTGGAATGATTCCACCATTCTACACACCCTCCCAAGAGACATTTATACTTTTATCCCATTGCTAAAATATATTTTAAATACATTGAACAGTAAATAAATACATCGAGTGTTTTCTATTTTGTGCGTGTGTTCAGTCGCTCAGTCGTGTCCAACTCTTCACATCCTGACTCCTCTGTCCATCGGATTTCATAGGCAAGAGTACTAGAGAGGGTTCCATTTCCTCCTCCAGGGAATCTTCACAACTCAGGGATTGTACCTGCATCTCCTCCACTGTAGGCAGATTCTTTATCACTGAACCACCAGGGAAGCCCCATTTTCTATTTTACTAATGTTAAAACACATCATCTATTGTAAAATTTAAGTGGCTTAATAAAGGTACTGAGAGAAAACATTCTGGGACTTCATTAATTAAAATAAGCTTTTTTAAAAAGCTAAGATTTAAAGTAAAACTTCTATACATACTCTAAAGAGGGCAAAAACAAACCATAAATCAAGTGCAGTGCATATAATCAACAAAAGACTGGGATTCAGAAAACAGACAATTCACTAAGGGGAAAAAACAAACAGAAAAATGGGCTATTCACACAAGAGGAAACCAGAGTGTCTATGACATAAGAGGTACAATCACATTAAGTATTGAAAGCAATGCAAATCATAAGATACTATTCTACATCCATCATAACACTACAAATTTAAAAGTCTGATAATCCCAAGCACTGGTGAAAATGTCGAGCAACAGAGGTTCTCATAATTGGCACAACCATTCTGAAGAATAATTTGGCCACACCTGATAAAGTTGACGTTGTGTTATCTACCACCAAACCATTCCCCTTCTAGTAATGTATCTCAAGAAACTCACATATACTGCAGAAAGAGACATGCATGAGAACATTTGTGATTTTAAAAATTGGGAACAGAGAATTCACTGGCGGTCCACTGGTTAGGACTCTGCACTTTCATTGCCAGGGCCCTGGGTTCCATCCCTGGTTGGGGAACTAAGATCCCATAAGCCCTGAAGCACAACCAAAAACAAAAAGCAAGTAGCCCCAAACAACCTGAAGGTCATATTGCAAAACATCAAGATTTGCCAAAACCTGTCGATGCATAAATGGGTATTCACTATTCTTGACCATTTTCATTTTATTCTCTACAGCTATATAGTTTAAAACAGCAAACAGTTCTTAAAAAATTGGGCCAAAAGCCATTACTGCAAACTATATTAATTTATTTTCTTGTCAGTAAAAATTATAGCAGATATGTTTACCAGCAATTCTCACAAAGAACTTACCACAGGAAAAAGATCAACAACATGTAGTTTGACTATATTACTTAGATATTATGATATAGTCATTAAATATTTTATTGTTTCAAATGAAAGCAGAGTATTTCTTTTTGAATTTGCAAGTTTTTATTTGAATATGCAAATGTTCACTTTTTTCTCTAGCTTATTTCTAATTTTTTGCTAGTTTAATTTTTTCTTTTAGGTCGGGAAATTTTGAAAATTCAATGATGGCTACTGCTTTCATTTCTCTTATTAAAGAATATGTTTCCCTGTCGCTCCTGAAGCTGTTTTCAGTAAGAGCACCATATCTATTATGCTACATAAAACTATTTGATTTTGTAAAGACACTTAAACTTACAAGTTCTTAATCTAGTTCATTTTCCTTTGATTCTAAGGATCTCTGATACCTGACATCCTGCATATCCAAATTTCCAGCTTCCATGTAGATCTGAAGCAGCAGACATGGGGTAGCCAATGCTACTGACCCCTATATCAGTAACAGCCAGGTTGATGATAATTGCATTTGTGGGTGTCCGAAGTTCCTTGAACTTAATGAAGATGCCTAGAACAATTATGTTGCTGAGGATACTTATCATACCTGAGAACATAAAAAAATCACACATTTCACTTAATTTGAATGTGAAAAACTAAAATAAAAATTAAATATTTAAATTCCTTCAGAAACAAAGCAAATTCACAAATCGGTTTTGGTTCATTTACTGGAAGAGCTCCAGCTATTCTTCAAACTAGTCACAATATTGTCACAGCCCTCTTGTGAAAACAGAAATATAAAAATCAAAACACAAAGAATCCGCCACTTGTATAAGCCAGCACCAAAGGATGGCATTTAACATCACTATTGATCACTCCATCCTTGAAGTTACTCCCATGATACCACCAATGCTGATTTTTAGGATACGTGTGTGTGTGTGTGTGTGTGTGTGTGTGTGTGTGACCATATAGTCTCCTTTGGCAGCTTAATTTCCTCTCCTCCTTCCTGAAGATGGAGGCTCTTCTTTCTCTATTGTTTCTCAGGCCTCAGCTATCATTCTATCCTAACAGCACTTCTGCCACTTTCTATTCCTGAAATACGCTCCAGTCCCTCATCCCTTTTCATACAACTTATTGCCATTAGACATTTATTAAGCATCTACAGTATGTAAGATCATATGACTGTTTCAATATTACTTAAAATTTAGCATGTTCAAATCTGATTACACACACACACACACATGTACATCCCTAAATAAGAATACACACCACAAGGTTTGGCTAGCTAGACAGGAAGTGAAGCTGGCTTTCGGATCCACCGAGAAACCTCACAGGCCACATCACCCTGGTGAGGTTCCCACAGTCTGGGATCTGACTCAGTCCTCCCTGCAGGTCCAGAGACTCCGTGTTGTCAGTGCCCCAGAATTGGCTGGATTCAGGGAGACTGATGACTGAAATTCTTAATCGGAATGCCAATGTATTAATTTACAATGAGAAATACTGTGAGTAGACTGGATGTGAATGTTAGCCTGCTTAACACCCCCATCTGATGAATAAATTTCCCATCAGCCAGATGTAAGCCATACTAGGTCTTAACAACTGAGAGAGGGTAGAGCCATTACCAGACTGCTAGGGGCTAAAGGAGGGTACAGGACACAAGGAATAGAGGGTGTTCACCATTACGAAGAGGACTCTGGTGAGCAGACCCAGCTATTGCCAGAGAGAGGGAAGGTTTCCAAGTACCAACACACAAAGGTGTCAGCTAAGGAAGAGCTTCTGTTATGCTTGGCGCCTTGGTCAAAACTTCTGCTCAGCATCCTGTTATACTACTCTTCCAGGCTCCTGCTCTTTTCCTCCCGCAAGCTGCCAGCAGAATAAGCATGCCACAACATAGAACTGACCAAGACCCTTCTCAGTTTACTCCCCAACGTCTGTGGGATAGACGTTCACATGTCCAGCCTGGTACCCCAGTCTCTGCTTCTAACTGTTTTTACCTTCTCCAAGCAAATGTTCTGGGGTCGCAGAGTTGGACATGACTGAGCGACTGAACTGAAGTGAATGTTCACACTTATCAAATAAGCCCTCCGTCTAGTTATCTATCAGATATACCAGGCATGTGGTAAATTTCAGTTCTCATTTCTTCCACTTGGAATACCCTACTCCTTTACCTATCCAAATGCTACCCACCCTTCAAAATTCTGTTCAAGCCTGATTCTGCCCTCAAAGGTTTGTCTTCCTCATAGTATCCTCTCATCACTAATAAATTTTGTAAGTTCTTGTCTATATTATACTTCATCTTATGTGATGCTATATTATTTAACTCATATATTCCTAATCTTCCTGTGTAAATTACAGGCTTCTAATGGCTTCTATGTTGAGTATGTGACATATAGCAGATTTATTTAATAGACAACTAAAACTCATATTGCTTAATATCTATTATTCCTGCAAGCATAATTAAGACACAATGATATCAGATTTGATTATTATTTGGCTCATTATTTTTGCATCCAGTATTGTAGCTCCAAAAAGTTTAGTGAACTGAAGAATCTTTCTGGTTAGTTACAGATTTGTTGATTTTTTAAAAGTCAGTGTAGTAAATTTGTTGCCTATCAAGTATGCAACTAGAATAAAGTAATTGTACTTATGGGGTAGTTTTAGATATAATGTGGGGAATGAGGTAAGCAGTTTAGTCCTTTTCTTTATTTTCTCTGCAGCTGTCTAAAGCACTCTGATCTATTTGCTAGCTGTGAAAGTGTTAGTCAGTTGTGTCTGACTCTTTGAGACCTCATGGACTATAGTCCACCAGGCTGCTCTCTCCATGGGATTCTCCAGGCAGGAATACTGGAGTGGGTAGCCATTCCCTTCCTCATGGGAATCTCCCTGACCCAGGGATCGAACCCACATCTCCTGCACTGCAGGCTGATTCTTTACTGACTGAGCAACCATGGAAACCCATGTTTTCTAATGAGTAGACAACAGATTATTTAATAGTTAGGTCTAAGTTCACTTAACTTAGGGACTTCCCTAGTGGCTCAGAGGTAAAGAATCTGCCTGCAATACAGGAGACATGGGTTTGATCCCTGGGTTGGGAAGATCCCCTGGAGAAGAGCATGGCAACCCACACCAGTGTTCTTGCCTGGAGAACTCCATTGACAGAGCACCCTGGTGGGCTACAGTCCACAGGGTTGCAAACAGTCGGACACAACTGAGCAATTAACACACTTTCACTTAATTTCCCCTCTGGCTTCTGTGGCTCTTCTCCAATCTCTTTGGGAGATCCTTCTCAGTCTACTTCCTGGTCTTTCTTTCTTCATCTCTACCTTATTAAACATATGCATTGTCCAAGTTTCTGTCCCAGACCTCTTTCTTTTCACATTCAACACTCAGTGATTTCAGAGTCAAGGCTATATGCTGATACTTTCCAGATCAGTCTCATAAAATTCAAAACCATGTGTCCATGGTTTTATGGGACTTCTCTCAAACTGAACCCAGAGATTTTCATTCCTGCCCCAAACACGTTCTTCTCCAGGTGTGAATAGCTTCACCATTTATCCAGTGGCCCCAAAAAGAAACCTACTTGTCATCTTTGATGCTCCCTCACCTTCTCCCCAAGTCTCCATATCCAACCACCATGGATTCTAAATTCTAGCTCTTTCTATCTCTACTGCCACTACTTCCTCCTCAGAAGCCTTCTTAACCTTTACCATACCTCCTACCTAGGGTGCCTCCTACCTGGTCTGTTAGCTACCACTATAGCGTATATCTAAAATGCAAATTGGATCATGTCATTTAGTGGCCCCCTACTGCCTTCACAGCTTAGGTCCTTCATTAGCTGGTATGCAGTCATCCTCTCAGCCTAATATCTCTTATCTTTTAGCCTATAATGCACCCATAATGAATCTATTTCAGATCCTTAATTCACCATGCCTTCTTACCCCCAGAATAAACTGGAAAAAGGGAGAGCTTAAGTTGGTAAAAGTTTGTAAGAGCTAAAATCCAAAGAGAACTATTAAATTAAAAATGAAATTTAAAATGTAAAGTAGGCTTTTTGTAACAGCAGCAAATGAAATAAATGCTTTGACTAAATTTTTTTCCTCATAGTTTTGGTTTAAGTGAGTTTTGTTAAAGGTGCGGTTTGGGGGCCCAAAGAACAATAAACCTTTAAACAAAAGCATAATAAGGTAAGACATGCTCCCTTTCAGTTCACCTGCTAAAAATACAACACATACACATTAAAACTGATCCTTGTGATTATACATGAGGGTTCTAGAGCCAAAGAACCTGAGTTCAGTACTGGGGTAGCTATTTAGTAGCTGTGTGTGTGTTAGTAAAGTTACTTAAACTCTATCAGTATAAATGGAGAAAATAAAACAAATTTTCTTACTGAATTAGTTTAAGGATGAATTATTCCATACAGGTAAGTGCTTACAGCAAGCAGTGCTTAGCATATACCAAGTGCACTCGCAGCAGTGGTGGTGATGGTGGGCGTAGCAGTGGCAACAGGAGAAGGAGAGCCCCACTGTCACAGCAAGCCCACTATTACTGTTATTGTTGTTACAGGAATAAGAACAAGAGAGAACACTTTCTTAACAGGAAATCTTCTTTGCATGCTTCCTTGGTAACCAGATCAAAAAGACAGCTTTTCTTGGTCATCTACCAAAATCTAACCAAACCAAAAGTTGGTATACAAAGTATTCCTGTGTAGTCGTGATAAGGAGATTATCTCATTAAGTAGCATATTGTTTTCTCCTTTTGTTGCAACACACACACACACAAAAAGAAACCAGAACTCAACCAGGGCTTATCATACAGAGGTATTCAAATGAAAGAATTATTAGCATGCCACTAAAATTTATGAAAATTAACTGAGGAACCATAGTTTCTAGCAGAGAAGTGACACTCTAATTGTGAGTAATGGGGAAATTAAGCAATTATAAAGAATAAACTGGCCATAGTAGGGTTTGCTATGCTTTTACTCTACTTTTGAATATACTTACAATTTTTCATAAGTTAACCCAAAAAATAATGAGTTACTTCTAAAATTCATTAGTCTTTGTTCCAACATATACTGTATATATCATTTAGATACATTTGTGCATTACTTTTTTTAAATTTTTCACAACAACCCCAACTGGTAGTTTATTCTTATCCCCATTTTATAGATATGAAAATGGAAGAACAAAAGATAAAGGAACTTGCTCACTGCTGCAAAGAGACTAAAAATGAAAACCAAACTTCAGTTTTCCAAGACAGCATTAAAAAACAAGCTCAATCGTCAAACTCTGTCCTCAGTACAATCTGCTCTCTCTTTTTACAACTAATTTTCTTTCCAGGATCTTTCAATCTGAACTAGATTCCACCACTGATGACAAAATTACAGAAAGTATGTATGAGAACAGTAAATGCCATAAAAATACATTTTTGCCACAGTGCACATTCTCCCCCAATAAAAATTCATTTGACAATAAAATAACCAAACAGATGATTCTTTGTTTTCTAGAAAACTTTTCTCAGCCCCATCTCACTGCCTATCAAAGTTCAAAATAACTTGTTAGATTAACCACCGTTAACAATGTTTCCACTTATCCTTTCACCTACATTCTCTTATTTGATCTTTACAGCCAGGAAGAAGAGCAAGTATTACCCTTATTTATCACATGAGCACAACTGAGAAAGGATAAGTGACTTGTCGAGGTTGGCCAACATTAAAGAACTCGAAACACTATCTCTGAAGCCATGCTTCTTCCACTACCTTATGCTAAATACCACAGCTTTTCTTCACTCATTCGAAAGCAAAATAACTGTTAATGGAGTAAACATCCATACCTGCAGTAATCAAGTAAGCTGCAACAATGTTGTGTTCAGTCTGTGAAAAGACAGAGCCATTTTCATTTTTACAGTCTGAACTGTTGCCTAAATTATTCCTTAGCATTTTGGAGTGAAGATATTGAGACATCCTTCATAATGAGCTTTCAATATCTACGAAATGGTTCAAAAACCAGTGAGAGAAAAATTTTCAGAACCAATCATTTCCATCTCCACTTAAAGACCTCAAAGAAGGGCCTTTTCATAGAGGCCCTCCTTTAACAAATCTAATTGGGCTAAAGAAGAAAGGATTTTAATCCCCAGAAGGGAAAAGCTTACTAGCAAAATAAAGAGAAATACCAAACAACACATTTTTTAACCAATTTGGGCATCAGGTTTGTATCCAAGGAGATTATCAAGTGCACACGTCCCATTTAAACAATAAACAAACTCAGAAAATCAGATCAGGACCTGAATTAACTGATTTCTGCTGGAAATTAAGAGTCAGCATTAGTCCTCTAAAACTATACAGGTTAAAGTGACTGTTTTCTGTTGATCCTTTCAAGTTTTTCATTTCAGTTCCTTTTGGTTTTTTATGACAATTTAAATCATTAGAGATAAAGAAGTAATCTCCCTCCAACCTTTCAAATTTCACTCTCCTAACGATAATAATACCTTTGTGTATATTCTTTTTCTTTGCTTATAGAAACATTTATTTATAGAACTATTTAATGTTTCCTCCACTTTTCCCCCATTCTTTTCAAAAAATGGGGAGCTATATATATACAAAATAATTCTGCAATTTGTTTTCCCTAAAGCTATACCATAAATTCCAGATCAAGAAATCTAAGTTATTAATAACTATATATTTCAAAGCACAGATATAACATGATCTACTTCATAATCCACCTAAGTTCATTTACCCTACATTTTGATATGCATCAGTTGTTATCTGGTTAATAATCACAGCATACACCAACAAAGTAGAGTGAATGATTCACCTCATAAACTACAGAGCAATTCTAACATTCTGGATTATCTTAACTCCAAAAGTGTATTACATAAATGGTTGGTATCTAATATGAACATTTATTGTTAGAATAAGATATCCCTACCATCTTTTTTCTTTGTAATTTTTTATGCCATATATTATAAAAATCTGATTCTACTCAATCGGCAACTTAAGAAAAATGATAGATGCACCAAAGTTAACAGTGTAAGTATATAACTGAACCACTAGAGGGCTGTATTTCCCTACTTAATTCTATAATTTTAGCATGGCCTAGCAGGAAGGGGACATGTTGCCTCAATTTTCAGCCATATACTTGAATAAACTGAAGAAGTTGAAACCAGATGGGTTCATCTGTCCCAGATCTTAAAGCTACTAGTATTCAAATTTTTATGACCCGTATAGTAATAATGTGAAGCGTATACTAGAAAAGTGAATCTCATTAGTATTCCAATATTGAAATATTTTCAAACAACCCTAAAGCAATTAACATAATCTTAAAATGACCTCTCCATTTAAAAAACCATGGGTTATTAGGTTTCAAGTCTTTCTTTTTTTTTTTTTTTTTTTGCAATCACTATTCACTCAAAATGTTTTGAGTTTGCTTTTGTTCATAGTTCCTATCTTTTCTGTAAAGGATTATGCCTAGTTAGCTGTACCACCCATTTAAATTTTCCAGAAATAATTAGCTCTATTTATAAAAACTGAAGAAAAATTAATTCCAAAGATGACTATTTGCTATTTGATATTGATTTACAGATTATGAGTGTGATAGGTACATTCTAAATAATTTATGCTTCCTTCATAAGTCACAAGGAAAAACTATATTATGACAAGGCTTAGAATACTAAGAAATATAACTATAAGCATGTCAAGTTAACACAGCTCATGATTCTTTGATTTTATAAACTTTAACTGGTGTAAAATCAGTCCTCCTTTCATAACTTCTCAAATGCTCAGGGATACCAGGTAATATTGCTTGTATTCCACTAAACCTTTTCATTGCTATGGCAACAAGTACATTTTAGCATGATGCAAGCACTCAGAAAGTTATTCAGCTAACATGTCAAAAGATTTAATATGTCAGTAACTATTAAAGTATCTTTTACAATGGAGCTCAGTGATACCACAGTACAAAATGTATTAATGTTAGGTTTCCTAAACATATGAACTAGATTCAAAACCACATGCCCTAGGGACTTCCCTAGCAGTCCAGGGGGCAGTCAATACCTGGTTAGGGAACTAAGATCCCACATGCCATTCAGTGAGGCCACAAAAAAAAAAAAAAAAAAAAAAACCACTAATATACGAAAGGAAACCCAGGAAGAACTACTATAAGAAAAAAAGAAAAAATAGGACGTGGAAATAAAAGTTTAAAGATGGCTAATGCCTAACGCACTGGTCATAACAAACACCCTCTTCCAACAACACAAGACACAGCTCTACATATGGACATCACCAGATAGTCAATACCGAAATCAGACTAATTATATTCTCTGCAGCCAAAGATGGAGAAGCTCTATACAGTCAGCAAAAACAAGACCAGGAGCTGTCTGTGGCTGAGATCATGAACTCCTTACTGCAAAATTCAGATTTAAAGTAGGGAAAACCACTAGATCATTCAGGCATGACCTAAATCAAATCCCTTATGATTATACAATGGAAGTGACAAATAGATTCAAGGGATTAGACCTCATAGACAGAGTGCCTGAAGAACTATGAATGGAGGTTCCTGACATTATATTGGAGGCAGTGATCAAAACCATCCCCAAGAAAAAGAAATGCAAAAGGTTGTCTAAGGAGGCCTTACAAATAGCTGAGAAAAGAAGAGAAGTGAAAGGCAAAGGAGAAAAACAAAGATATACCCATCTAAATGCAGAGTTCTGAAGAATAGCAAGGAGAGAGATAAGAAAGCCTTCCTAAGTGATCACTGCAGAGAGGAAAACAATAGAATGGGAAAGACTAGAGCGCTCTTCAGGAAAATTAGAGATACCAAGGGAACACCTCATGCAAAGATGGGCACAATAAAGGACAGAAATGGTATGGACCTAACAGAAGCAGAAGATAAGAGGTGGCAAGAATACACAGAACTATATAAAAAGGTCTTAATGGTTCAGATAAATGCAATTGTGTTGATTGCTCATCTAGAGCCAGACACCCTGGAATTCGAAGTCAAGTGGGCCTTATGAAGCCTGACTATGAACAAAGCTACTGGAGGTGATGGAATTCAGCTGAGCTATTTCAAAGCCTATAAGATGATGTGCTGCACTCAATACGCCAGCAAATTTGGACAACTCAGCAGTGGCCACAGGACTGGAAAAGGTCAGTTTTCATTCCAATCCCCAAAAAATGTTCAAAATACTGCACAGTTGCACTCATTTCACATGCTGGCAAATGCTCAAAATTCTCCAAGCCAGGCTTCAACAGTACATGAATCGAGAACTTCCAGATGTTCAAGCTGTATTTAGAAAAGGCAGAGGAACCAGAGATCAAACTGCCAACATCTGTTGGATCATAGAAAAAGCAAGAAAATTCCAGAAAAAAAAAAATCTAATCTGCTTTATTGACTATGCCAAAGCCTTTGACTGTGTGAATCACAACAAACTGGAAAATTCTTCAAGAAATGGAAAAACCAGACCTGCCTCCTGCAAAATCTGTATGCACACCAACAGTTAGGAACAGACATGGAACAGACTGGTTCCTAATTGGAAAAGGAGTATGGCAAGGCTTTATATTGTCACCCTGCTTATTTAACTTATATGCAAAATGCCGGGCTGAAGCACAAAACAGAATCAAGATCGCCGGGAGAAATATCAATAATCTCAGATATGCAGATGACACCACCCTTATGAGAGAAAGCGAGAGGAACTAAAGAACTCCTTCATGAAAGTAAGAGAAGTGAAAGGGTGGCTTAAAACTTAACATTCACTTCATGGTAAATGGATGAGTAAACAATGGAAACAGTGAGATTTAACTTTCTTGGACTCCAAAATCACTGCGGATGGTGACTGCAGCCATGACGCTTGCTCCTTGGAAGAAAAGCATGACCAATCTAGACAGCATATTAAAAAGCCAAGACATGACTTTGCCAACAAAGGTCCATCTAGTCAAAGCTATGGCTTTTCCAGTAGTCACGTATGGATTTGAGAGTTGAACTGTAAGTTGAGCACCAAAGAATTAATGCTTTTGAACTGTGGTGTTGAAGAAGACTCTTGAGAGTCCCTTGGACTGCAAGGAGATCCAACCAGTCCATCCTAAAGGAGATCAGTCCCGAATATTCATTGAAAGGACTTATACTGAAGTTCCAATACTTTGGCCACCTATGTGAAGAATTGATTCCTTAGAAAAGATACTGTTGTTGGAAAAGACTGAAGATGGGAGGTGAAGGGGACGAAAGAAGATGAGATGGTTGGATGGAATCACCAACTCTACGGACATGAGTTTGAGCAAGCTCCAGGAGTTGGTGATGGCCAGGGAACCTGGCATGCCAGAGTCTGGGGGTGGCAAGGAGCCGGAGACAACTGAGTGACTAAAATAGATATACCCAAGTTAAAAGGTGAAGAAATCTCAAAAGTGCTTTGTCTACAACCTATACATTACTTCTACACAGCCATTTTAAAGACTTTTTTTTTTAATGTTAAAAAAAGGTGTAGGAACTGTATATTATTTGTCCATAGAACAATACCATAGTCACTTTAGTGCTTGCTATGTCTTTTACAGAACAAGAGTAAAGACCCTGGCCCTAACTTTAACTGAAAGTTTCATCCCAAGAATTCTAAATCAAACAGATTCCTTTCCCAAGTTATAATAGAATAACTGCTTCTGTGAAAAAATTTCCACATATTTCATCATATATACTTATGTTTTACACATTTATTAATCCTGCTACAATTCCATTAACCAAAAAGGATAGTTCAGTTCAGTTCAGTCGCTCAGTCGAGTCCGACTTTTCGCAACCCCATGAATCGCAGCACGACAGGCCTCCCTGTCCATCACCAACTCCCAGAGTTCACTCAGTACTCATGTCCATAGAGTCAGTGATGCCATCCAGCCATCTCATCCTCTGTCGTCCCCTTCTCCTCCTGCCCCCAATCCCTCCCAGCATCAGAGTCTTTTCCAATGAGTCAACTCTTCGCATGAGGTGGCCAAAGTACTGGAGTTTCAGCTTCAGCACCAATCCTTCCAAAGAAATCCGAGGGCTTATCTCCTTCAGAATGGACTTGTTGGATCTCCTTGCAGTCCAAGAGACTCTCAAGAGCCTTCTCCAACACCACAGTTCAAAAGCACCAATTCTTCGGTGCTCAGCCTTCTTCACAATCCAACTCTCACATCCATACACGACCACAGGAAAAACCATAGCCTTGACTAGACGGACCTCAGTCAGCAAAGTAATGTCTCTGCTTTTGAATATACTATCTAGGTTGGTCATAACTTTTCTTCCAAGGACTAAGCGTCTTTTAATTTCATGGCTGCAGTCACAATCAAAAAGGATAAGGAAAACGCAAATACTGACTTAAGCATTCAAGAATTAACCAAGTATTAGTTAAAGCATGCTAGAAAACTGAAGAAATAACACATCTCATTCCTTCTAAGAATGAACCATGTTGGGGAGGGAGGGCGGGTTGGAATCAATGCAGGGGAAATTATTCTATATCACAGTATTCTAACTTGCCACCATTGTTACATCTTGATACTAAAACAGCACTGAGGACCACAACCAATTTCATTTGTAATGTCCCTATCCAAGAATATGAACATGTAGCAAGCAATCCGATATTTATTTATGGTCAGTAAAACCTTAAACCTGGAGTCCCTTAAAAGGAAAATAAAAACATTCAGTGAAGCTTTCAACATTCCACCTATATTGAATGAAAAAGAAATATTTCTTCAGAAATGTCTTGAATTTCTAGTTTTCAACCTGAGCAGTTTTTACAACTTTAATAGATTCATAATTAACACTAAAATTTTCTAATCATTTGAGTTACAATGAAAGAAGTTGTCTTACTTTGATTTGTGTCCTAACACACAAAAGGGAAAAAATGTGATAAAGGGTGCTGATGTTCTTATACAAAAGGCAAACATTTTAAAGGGAGTGTTAATTTATAAATAATGTGAAATACTGCTCTACTAGCTGTTTTTCTTTGAAGCTCAGTTAGATATGTAAACACCGTCTTTTTCTATCTTAAATCTAGTGGGCTGTCCCTTTAAACTCTGGTTTAATAAACACAGCTCTAAATTACTTAAAGAAATAAAACACTTTATTTACAAAATTCAAATATACTTCAATTAAAAGCGGTCCCTTTATTAAACACCCACAAAGTTCCAAACATTGTACAAAATGTTAAAACACTTATTCATACTCTTTTGAAGCAAAGCTGCCTGTTCTGCCGCACTCATTTTTGCATGACGTTGACATTTTATCTCCACTGTCCTAAAAGACCAGTTCTTCAAAATTTGCTCAGCGAACAAGTTTCTGATCCACTGAAGTAGATTATGAGGTTAATGCAGAAGTCAACTGGTGAAGTTTCTGTCAACTGTTACAGTTAATGTCCTCTTCCTGATTAAGAGAAAATGAAAATATTAAAAATATAGAAAAGTGAACTTTAAGTAACACTATGGGCCAGAACTCAAGTTTAAAATCAGCATTAGTTCTGGTAAAGTTCAACAAACATACTTTACCAAATTTAACTATCATTTATATTATCACCTTTTGTGCTTTTCAAATTAAAAATATAGCAAAGTAAAGTAGAAGCAGGTGAAAAAATTCAAAGGTAAAAGTGATATAAAATGAAACTGTATATTAGGCTAAAAAGGAATACCATGGTGTTCTACATACTTGCTGGCAAAAAGAAATAAAAGTTAGTAGACAATACCATTTCTAGAAATTCAGTTATTTCAAGTTTTTTTTTCCCACTCACCTCTGAAACCACCACCCCCTCTTCCTCCTCTGAAACCTCCACCTCCTCTTCCACCTCTAAAACCACCTAAAAATAAAGGAAATATTCATTAAATAACTGTAACCTGTCATATTTTGGTAAGCCTATAAACATCAATGTATTTCTTACAATTATAAAGAACAGTATTAGGTTGTTACAAAAGTCACTGCAGTTTCAGAACCTGAATTTTAAATTATAACTAGGTTCAAGCATTTCCTAATTAATCAAAATAGGAACTATTACAACCAACACACTTTTTCCAACAAGAAGTAAGTTTGTTTATTCCTATAACATAAAAACCCAAACTATGGGGTTCAACGAACTCTTGGAGAGCATTTTCTGTATCCTGCTGGTTGTGGAAGCTTCTTCCCTACAAGAAGTTGTCAAGATGCTTGAAGAAGTTGTAGTCGTTTGCCAAGAGATCAGATGAATAAGGCGAGAGGTCAGGTGAATTCAGCATGAGGCAAAACTTCACAGCCCAGTTTGCTCAAGTTTTGAAGTGCTGGCTGTTCGACATTAGGTCAAGTGTTGTCACAGAAAAGAATAGGGCCCATTCTACTGATCTGGCTGCCAGCACTGCAGTTTTCGGTGCATCTCATCAATTTGCTGAGGATATTTCTCAGATGTAATGATTTCATCAGGATTCAGAAAACTGTGGTGGATCAGAAGACTGGCAGCAGAACACCAAATGGTGACCATGACCCTTTTGGTGCAAGCTTAGGGAAGTATTTTAGAGCCTCTTTTCAATCCAACCACTGAGCTGGTCATCACTGGCATCATATAAAATCCACTTTTGTTGCACGTCACAATTCAATCAAGAAATGCCTCGTTGTTGTTACACAGAATAAGAGAGGATGACACACTGAAATGATTTTTTTTTAATTTGCAGTCAGCTCATGAGGCACCCTCTTGTCAAGCTTTTTCACCTTTCAAATTTGCTTCAAATGTCAAACCATCATAGAATGGTCAATAAGTTCTTAGGCAACTTCTTGTGTAGTTTTAAGATTGGCTTTAATGTGGCTCTCAATGGCTCAGTCACTTTCCAGTGGCCAGCCTCTGCACTCCTCATCAAGGCTCTCCTTTCCTTTGCAAAACTTCTTGAACCACCACTGCAATGTACATTTGTTAATTCCTGGGCCAAATAAGTTCTTGATGTCCCAAGTTACCTCCACTGCTTTATGACCCATTTTTGAACTCAAATAAGAAAACTTAGATTTTGCTTTTTGTCTAACATCATTTCCATAGTCTAAAATACATATAAAATAAACAGCAAGTAATATGTCACTGTTGTTGTTGTTCAATCACTACATCGTGTCTGACTCTCTCTGACCCCGTGAACTGCATGCAGCACGCCAGGCTTCCCTGTCCTTCACTATCATGTTGATTTTGCTCAAATAGTCCATTGAATCAGTGATGCCATCCAACCATTTCATCCTCTGCGGCCCCTTTTCCTCCTGCCTTCAATCATTCCCAGCATCAGGGTCTTTTCCAATGAGTCGGCTCTTCACATTGGTGGCCAAAATATTGGACCTTCAACTTCAGCACCAGTCCTTCCAATGAATATTCTGGACTGACTTCCTTTAGAATTGACTGATCTGATCTCTTTGCAGTTCAAGAGACCCTCAAGAATCTTCTCCAGCACCGCAATTTGAAAGCACCAGTTCTTTGACACTCAGCTTTCTTTACTGTTCAACTCTCACGTTCACACATGACTAATGGAAAAACCAAGCTTTGACTAGATGGACTTTTGTCGGCAAAGCAACGTCTCTGCTTTTAAAACGCTGTCTAGGTTTGTCACAGCTTTCCTTCCAAGGAGAAAGCATCTTTTAATTTCGTGGCTGCAGTCACCATCTACAGTGATTTTGGAGCCCAAGAAAATGTAATCTGACAGTGTTTCCACATTTTCCCCACCTATTTGTCATGAAGTGATAGGACTGGATGCCATGACCTTTGTATTTTTACTGTTAATGTCAGCAAAAAATATAAAGAAATGTGCATTAAAATGAGGTATAATATAATCATATTTAAGAATGTATTCTAATATCAAAGGGCAAAGTTCAACACTGCAAAATTGCAATTATTTCTGTACTAAGCTAACATATATTCACATATTTTATCTCCCAGAATTTTTAAAAGATAAAAATGGAGAAACAGTAGTAGTTTCTCAATCCAGCGGAAAGCTAAAATCCTAGGTTACAACTTTTAAACAAGTTTTGTTTTAATACATTAGAAAATCTTGTTACTTTTTTTTTTTTAAGAGGTGGCGCGCGCCTGGCCCGTCCACCGGACAGAAGTGGCGCGCTGCTGGACCCACTCCAATCTTGTTACTTTAAAGTTCAATTTAGCTCTATTGTTAAATGTATTTGTACCTCAACTTTTGCTTATGGTATATACTTTTTAAACTGCACTAAGGCTTCTTAATTCTAAGAACAAAAAGTAGCAGACATGGGTGGTTTGGTTCTGGGAGTACTACCACGCCCACTAAGTTGCTTCAGTCGTGTCCAACTCTGTGACCCAATGTACTGTAGCCCACCAGGGCCCTCTGTCTATCGGATTCTCCAGGCAAGAATACTGGAATGGGTTGGCAAGCCCTCCTCCAAGGAATCTTCCCAACCCAGGGATCAAACCCGTGTCCCTTATGTCTCCTATATTGGCAGGCAGATTCTTTACCACTAGCACCACCTGGAAAGTACCATGGATACAACATTTAAGGTTAACTGAGCTGGAAACACTGATGGACACACTGATGTTCATATGCTGACAAGCTTTGAAATTTTAAAATTTTTAATTATTTTTTTCTATTATCCAATACATTTGGCTTCCTACTGCAATCCCTACTTTTACTTATTTTGGGGGACAGCTTTGTAAAAGAATGATGAAACATAAAGAAAGAAATTATAAAGAAACAAACACATGTCTAAAATACAATATAAAGATGAAGATTTTAAGAAAATAGAGTTGTAAATTTTTTCAACTATTATATATACGACTGAATATAGAATGGGAATGAGGGGATCTCCATTTAAATTCACAAAGGAATACTTCCAAAGAAATAAATATATACATATCTCTTAAGAGATTATCTCCAAGTTATTTGGATCCCAAAAGGCACATTTACAGAGTGAAACGTTCATTAAATTGAGAGGCAAAAGTGAAAACAGAATTCTCTTTTTCTGATACAGTAACCCACTTGGCAGCTCCTCTTCCTTACCACTTTGGCTCTGCCCATCATCCTGTCACCCACCTAGCACATCAATCCCAGATGCTGCATCCCAGCTCATCCCCAGCCTTGCTTATCACCTGGCTGCCTACACAATAAATGTACCAAAGCTGTGGGGAAATACATAATATCAACATACTGAAATCAAAGCAATGAATTTATTGGTAATAGTCTTTGACATGACATTAGAAGACACTGGTTTTATTTCTGAGCCGCCAATCGTTTGATTAGGACAAATTAACATTTCTAAGCTTCCATTTCCTCATTCATAAAAATAAAGATATCACCCACCTTCATGAAGTTTTGCTAAACACTACTTAAAAATTAAAATTCAATTAAGATAATCCTATACGTTATAGAAACTAAGCATTATTACTATGGTAATCTGCCAAGATTTGAAAGAGCCTAACTATAAGAAATAACCTTAATGGAGAAGGAAATGGCAACCCACTCCAGTATTCTTGCCTGGAGAATCCCATGGGCAGAGGAGCCTGGTAGGCTACAGTCCACGGGGTCGCAAAGAGTCGGACATGACTGAGCGACTTCACCTTCACCTTAGTCTTTTTTAAAATTAGTTTTTAAAATCCAAAAATAATGGATCCAAATGAGTAAATAATTGTTGTCCTTGTTCAAAAAAAAAAAAAAGAAAGAAATAACCTTAAGAGACGTTGGCTTATATTCAAAATTAAATTGTACTCTTTAAATAGGCTGTGACTTTGAAATCTCATTAGAAGTTTTCTTCCATGGGCAACTTACCACCTCTACCACCTCTGCCACCTCTGCCTCTTCCTCCTCCTTGACCTCCCCTGCCACCGCCTCTTGGAGGTCCCTTTTCACCAGGAGGTCGAGGTAGAAACCTCTGCAATGGCAGCAGCTTATATGGGTCTATGTAAAACTGAAAGTAAAATAGAAACAATTAGTGTGATGAGCTGGGGGATAATACAATATAATAATTAAGAACCGACAAACTAGACTCAAAACTGCCTGGGTCAAATCCCAACCCTCTAACCTCACTAGTGATACACTGAGGAAGTCTCAAGTGCTTTTAAATAAAACTGTCCTAAGGTAGGTCATTCATTTATAAAACCAAGGATCAAGGTATCAGCTTGACTCACCTTCTGTAGTTTTTTAAAGGAAGATGCTTTCATGTTCTCTGATAATTTAACTGAAAAATACTATTAATTTTATTAAGGAATAAGCAATTATAATGCAAGATAATCTTCTGAATTCACATGCCATTTTTAAAATAACAAGGTTAGAATATACAGAACTATTCACAAAAAGAAAGAAATGACTTTCCAAAGAGAAGGGAAGTTTTGTTTTAAAACTTCCAGGTCCACTATACTATTGCAGTACCATCATTCTATCGAAAGCAAAGTAACTCAAGTGGCACTGATCCAAATGACAATCATTTCTAAAAGCTTCCAAAAAGGAAGGCACAGTTAAGAGGCCTATCTTTTCAATTTATGTGGAAATATATTCCCCTGTCTTGATTCTCCTTTATGGTCCATTCTTAGCAATACTGCATCCACTTCAGTGAAGCACCAAGTTCAGTTTAATCAATATTCAACTCCAGAAAAAAACAAATCATGACCTTTCAACAGGATTGCTACATCTTCCAATTAAAAAGGATACAAAATCTCTAAGCTGCCCAAATATTTCATCCACTTTTCCAATTTGTTCTTTGTTTTCTAAATAAACTGGAGCATTGAAATAAGGTACTTTATTTTCATCTGTGGTACATTTACACACTATGTCATCTTCACAAGGGTGCAGGAACTCTCCTAATACTGAAATAGGACATGAAATTGTTAAAATATAAAACAGTTTCAAATGATATTGACCAACCTCTCCTAGAAGCTTTTCTCTTGGCTGCCTGGGATTTTATCAGGAAAAAAGCCTTCCTGGCTTAGTACCAACTCCACAAAATACTAGCTATGTGACCTGGAGTAAGGGTCTCACCTCCTCTATTCTTCAGTGTCTTCATCTTTAATGTAGGGCTAACAACAAAACCCTCGCCTACCACCTAGTACTGTGAGGCTTAAGTACAACAGTAAGTGTCAAGTGCTTAGAAAGTGCCTGGCATATTGAGACCACTCAACGTGTAAGTTATTTTGCTATAGTTACTATTATTATTTTATTAAATACTATGCTTCAGTCTCTTCTTTCTTGTCCCCATCCATAACTCTAAGACAGTCTGTTTTCTCCTGCCTTTTCCCCCTTCCCCTTTTAAAACTTTCCACTACCACCTTTTCACTGACTCTTACCAAGAAAGTCTGGAATTTCACATAACTACTTTTATATCTAACTTATATCCGCCCCAAACTACTCACCATATTCCTATAAAACCAACTCTCAGTTACCATCACCCAAGCTCAAAATCGAGAACCTTTTATTTATAGTTATTAGTCAAGTTCTAAGTCTGTTTCCACTGAGACATCTCTCCCATCTAACCATTCCTTTTTTCTTCACTTTCGCAATGCTCTCAATGTGTCATGCATGGACTGTTACGGGACAGGACCTTTGACCCTAGTCACTGACCTCTTTACACCATTTTCATACTGACCCAACTTTCTCTTCATATATTAGACTCTATTTATCCTGTCTCCTCTTTAATGCAGGCTTCTACTGTCAAATTTCTGTCTCACTTTCTAAAACCTCCACCCTATCTCTTTGATAATTACCCCAAAACTGCTCTAATTAGATCATTTTTTTTTTTGCTCCCTTGTGCAGTTTCCCTTCTCAGCAAGTTATGGTTTTGTTTTTGTTTTTAACTCACTTCACTTATTTAAGAGTGGCAATTACAAGTCAGGAAACTTGGTTTTGTATCTCAAATATATCCCTTACTGATCACTCATCACTATGACCTTAGCAAATAAACTTAACTCTGAATCAATTTTCTTATCTGTAAAATGGAAACAGTAAGGGTAAGGACATAAAATATCTATTTATATCTCCCTTTCAGCCAAAACTCTAGTTCTATATCCATGATACATTTTAGGTGTCCTTCAGCTTTCTTACTTTCTACAGCACGATTTGAGGTCAGCTTACCGCCTCTCCGTAGGCCTGGCTCCACAACTAACCAACACCCTGAGAAAAACAGCTGCTGCATCTACCTTTCAGCACCAGACTCCTAGTCAAACTTACTAATAACACAGACCTACAGCCTCCGCCCCCGACTCCATTCCACCCTCCGCGCCCAAGTAGGCCAACCTCTGAAGCCTACATACAAACTACTTGTTCTGGAGGTCCCTGGTCTTGGCCTTTGTTAAAGCCTCCGCGGCCGCCCCCCTCGTCCGAATCCTCCTCTGCCGCCGCCGCCGCCGCCTCTGAAATTACCGCCGCCTCCACCTCGGAAGTGGTTGTTGCTGCTGCCGCCGCGACCGAAGCCGCCACCTCGATTAAATCCTCCGCGACCTCCGCCCCGAAAAAGACATGTTCGCTCCTATCTGGCAAAAAAACAGTGCGTGCCGTTCAGTCACTGGGGCCTCTGGGCCTCAATCAGAAACCATAAACGCGGATAACGATGATAACAGCAACTCTGCCACTTCAACCATGGCCAGAGGGCCAGCGACTCGCCCGAAAGGTGAGCGCCGACCGACCACTCACGAGCCCCGTCGCCCCGGGTGACTACCTCCTCCCCCAGCAGGCAGGAAGGGCCTCAGCTGCATTCCCTCCCTCCCTCCCTCCGCTGGGTTCCGCGTCCAACATTCTCAGACTGCCTGGCCTCCTCCCGCTACTCACCGGCGCCACGTGCGCCTCAGGCCCCGGTGCTCACACCCCCCGGCCGGTACTTCCGCCTCACACGAGCCGCTTCGGCCACCGTACCGGGGCAAAACTGTAAGTGGGGAGGCAATCACCTAGAAACTCGAATAACTGGTTTAGAAAAAAAGCCAGGCACCTGCGGAAGCAGGTACGCTGTCGCCTGTCCGAAAGAGCGTTCAAACCTGGAAGAGCATCAGAAATAATATCTCAACATCAACCGTTGCTTTACGACAATCAGCTTTACTTGCCTACGGCGAGCAGAGGAAGTGACATACAATATCGGCGTCCTTTGAAACATGACGTTGCAGGAAGTTCCGCTCTGCGGCGTTGCCCTTGGAGATGACTGGCGTCAGGGCCCGCCCCTCTCCCGGCGCCCGGCAAGTTCCGGTTGGGAGCTGAGTGAAGGAACGTGCTGTGTTGTTAGACTGCGCTGAGGTCCTCTTGTTCAACAGTTGGTTGAGGCTCCCTCAGTTGTCTATTAAGATTTGAGCCGCGCTGTGCCCGGAAGGTGGATCTGTCCGCATCCGAACCCAGTGAAAGGGCTTGTCTGAGTTCTTCCGAGTCGTTTGTTTCTTCCGGATCCTTTGAAGTACGCACGATTGTGGGCAGTACTGTGCCCATCGTTTTATCCTATGGTTTCGCTAAGTTCAGTTCAGTTCATTCGCTCAGTCGTGTCCGACTCTGCGACTCCATGGACTGTGCAGCGCGCCAGGCCTCCCTGTCCATCACCAACTCCTGTAGTTTACTCAAACTCATGTCCACTGAATGGGTAATGCCAACCAACCATCTCATCCCCCTTCTCCTCCCGCCTTCCATCTTTCCCAGCATCAGGGTCTTTCAGATGAGCCACTTCTTCACATCAGGTGGCCAAAGTATTGGAGTTTCAGCTTCAGTATCTGTCCTTCTAATGAATATTCAGGACTAATTTCCTTTAGGATGGACTGGTTGGATCTCCTTGCAGTCCAACGGACTCTCAAGAGTCTTCTCCAACACCACAGTTCAAAAGCATCAATTCAGCGCTCAGCTTTCTTGATAATCCAACTTTCACATCCATACATGACCACTGGAAAAACCATAGCCTTGACTAGACGGACTTTTGTCAATGTCTCTGCTTTTTAATATGCTATGTTGGTCATAACTTTTCCTCCAAGGAGTAAGCGTCTTTAATATCATGGCTGTAATCACCATCTGCAGTGATTTTGGAGCCCCCCAAAATAAAGTCTTGTCACTGTTTCCATTGTTTTCCCATCTATTTGCCGTGAAGTAATGGGACCAGATGCCATGATCTTAGTTTTCTGAATGTTGAGTTTTAAGCCAACTTTTTCACTCTCCTCTTTCACTTTCATTAAGAGGCTCTTTAGTTCTTTGCTTTCTGTCATAAGTGTGGTGTCATCTGCATATCTGAAATTATTGATATTTCTCCCGGCAATCAGCTTGTGCTTCATCCAGCCCAGTGTTTCTCATGACGTACTCTGCATGTAAATTAAATAAGCAGGGTGACAGTATACAGCCTTGACGTCCTCCTTTCCCAATTTGGAACCAGTCTGTTGTTCCATGTCCAGTTCTAACTGTTGCTTCCTGACCTGCATACAGATTTCTTAGGAGACAGGTCAGGTACTCTGGTATTCCCATCTCTTTAAGAATATCCACAGTTTGTTGTGATCCACGCAGTCAAAGGCTTTGGCATCATCGATAAAGCAGAAGTAGATGTTTTTCTGGAATTCTCTTGCTTTTTTGATGCTAACAACGGATGCTGGCAATTTGGTTTCACTAAAGCAAGGGGGTTGAGCGCTGAAGAATTGATGCTTTTGAACTGTGGTGTTGGAGAAGACTCTTGAGAGTCCCTTGGACTGCAAGGAGATCCAACCAGTCCATTCTGAAGGAGATCAGCCCTGGGATTTCTTTGGAGGGAATGATGCTAGAGCTGAAACTCCAGTATTTTGGCCACCTCATGCAAAGAGTTGACTCACTGGAAAAGACTCTGATGCTGGAAGGGAATGGGGGCAGGAGGAGAAGGGGATGACAGAGGATGAGATGGCTGAATGGCATCACTGACTCTATGGACATGAGTCTGAGTGAACTCCGGGAGTTGGTGATGGACAGGGAGGCCTAGTGTGCTGCGATTCATGGGGTCACAAAGAGTCGGACACGACTGAGTGACTGAACTGAACTGGATTGAAAGCAAGGGGGAGAAAGTTTGTGTGTGCACTATTAAAGAAACTGTTGTCTGAAGGAAAGCCAGACCATATTTTTATCTTTTGTGCCAAATAGTTTGTCCCTCTGCAAGTACATTTTGAGCACCGACAGGACTGTCTCTACTAAAAGTCTTTCTCTGCTCCTGTTTTTAAGTCCTGGATGTTTGACTTCAGCTTCCACTAAAACTTATCTCCCAAAGAAGGCTAGCAACCCTCCATTTGTTAAATTTGACTTATCTTTTTTCACTCGGATATTCTGAGGCCTTACCTTGATGTTTTGCACAGTCACCTGCCTTTTTGAAAGAAGGTAGGGATTGGTATCTTTTTTAGGGAGTTCTTTACATATTGGAAGAATTTCGTAGACTTTAACTATGGATATATTAGGAATAACAATATGTCACGTACACTAAAGTACAACCTTCTTGAGAAAGCACCTAGCAATCATATATATAAGAAATTTTTCTAAATAATTTTTTATTCAGATTTGATAAATGTACTTTAAATTCTATACATCATACAGAGGCAGAATGATTCATAACAGCCCTGCTCTATTTTGCTCTGTTTACATTCAGTGTTTTATCTTCAGTTCAGTTCAGTCACTCAGTCATGTCCAACTCTTTGCGACGCAGGCTTCCCTTTCCCTCACCAACTCCTGGAGCGTCCTCAAACTCATGAGATGCCATTCAACCATCTCATCCATCTCATCCTCTGTCATTCCTTTCTTTTCCTGCCTTCACTCTTTCCCAGCATCAGGGTCTTTTCAAGGAGTCAGTTCTTCAAATCAGGTGGCCAAACTATTGGAATTTCAGCTTCAGCATCAATCCTTCCAATGAATATTCAGGACAGATTTCCTTTAGGATGGACTGGTTGGATCTCCTTGCAGTCCAAGGGACTCTCAACAGTCTTGGTGTCTGTTATCTCCAACTCAATGTGTTGAAACCATTGAACGCCTATGGAACCTTCAAGATTACATGATACCCCTTTATTTTACATGTAAGAAACTGAAAGAAGGGCAGAAACTTCCCCAACTAATTAGAGGGACAAAGCGAAACCATGGATTCTCACACCCCATCAATCCTTTGGTGTATCACCACTTCTAGGCTCCCTCCTTCCTCTTTTCAAGTTTTGCATCATTCCAATTCCTGTTTGTCGTCATGGTAGCATCATACTCTTGGTTTCTGAATCTTTGGACTCCAACATCTGAGCACTCTCCTGTCATGATCCCCACCCAACCTCAGTGGCAGTCTCTTTATTCAAAGCTATCTATTTCTATTCGTTCCATCTAAAGTAGATTCGTACTGTTGATACAGGCCTCCTATTGCCGCTACCACACTCTCCTCTGTTATTCCTATCCTAAATCACCCAATATAATCTACAACAACTCAAAAGTCGAGAAATAATTGCAGTGAACTACAACATCCTCACATTCTGGGCATCTTTGTTGTCTTGAAATAAATGCCTCCACCCTTTTCTTCCTTCCATCTGTAATGCGTGTGATGACATACTGAACTTAATAAGAGTTTCCTCATACCATAACCATCTTCATGACCCCGAACAGTTTCCCATTTCCTTTAGTAACAAGTCTAAAGTAAAATTTCTCCATTGACTAGGCCTTCTGTATAATTAATTGTGTTTCCCTCCAGTGCTCTACACCATTTTTCTGCCCCATCAGACCAGCATCATTGCCTTGCTTCTCTTTCTCTGTCACTGGCAATTCCTTCCTTCCTGGAAGAGCTCCATTTCCCATCCATTAGATCAGCCTGTTCCTATCCTTTTACCCTGAAAGAACCATTGAATTAATTTTTATGTCTCAGAAAACCCTGCATAAAAATTTTATATACCCAGGTGACACAGTGATGTATAATATTATATGTTATCATTGTACAATAGTTATTCATAACTTTTAAGTTTAATACTTGATTTATAGTTACTTTAAAATAGGATATCAATTCTCATGCAAATTGAGTAGGAGAGGAAATGTCAATTATTTAATTTAGTAGAGTGCAAGTTGATTTTAATAAACATTAATCTCTTTATGCTTCCCTGGTGGCATAAAATCTTTTTATAGGCCTACATGTACATAAAAGTTATTTAATGCATAAATTGTTTCATCTTTGGCATGTGAGAGCACTTTCAAGTTTGGTCCTATGTCTTACCTCTCACTAGCTTCCGATGGCTTCCTCGCTCTCTGACACTGGATGTCTCTGTCTGACATACACTTTTCCTGCCTCAGCCCTTTCTTTAAAAAGCCCAAAGAACACAATCTGGCACTAAGGGGTCATCCTTGCTTCTGAATTATCATGACTTCTGTGTCTTATTATTGGACAGAGACAGGAGGTACATATTTTTAGAAAGGAAAAAGTGGTTGAACTGCTATGTCCAATTTAAATGTGAAATTCTCCTACCCTGAAATTCAGACATTTAACATAAATATTTTATTTACTTGAGCCTATATACATATTTATGTGTGTGTGCAGAAAACGTTGTCGAGTAAGTGTTAATGTTATTATTAACAGACTGCTGAATCCTGTTTAAGATTTTGTATCAGTTGGTTGGTATTTTGTTTAGGATTTTTGCAGCTATAGTGATAAATGAGATTGGTCTTTCTTTTTCTGTTTATTGTGCTGTACATACTGGCTGTCTTAATTCTGACTACAAAGGACTGTGTGGATGACTGTGTAGGAAAAGGTGGGGTGGAATGTGAGGTCTCGGGAGTTGCCTATAGCTGACTTTTTCAAGAGCAGAGATTCCCTGAATGCCAGGAAGTTGTGTGTACCAGGAATGGTTCTCTGCTTCTCCTGCCCCAGTGCTTACTCCAGGGACACTCGGTTAGAATATGCACCACAGAGAATCTTTGTAGGCTTTATCCTGGAGGAAATGCTGAGGTGAGTTTCCAAAGAATGGAGTACTGGCTCAACTGTTTTGCTGTTTATTTAATTGATCACCTATTTATCACTTCTCTTGGATTCCACCATCTTTACTTTGTGGTCTCTTATTCTGGATACAGTTGTCACCTACATCAGTTCAGTTCAGTTCAGTCGCTCAGTCATGTCCAACTCTTTACGACCCCATGAACTGCAGCACGCCCACCTTCCTGTCCATCACCAGCTCCCAGAGTCCACCCAAACTCATGTCCATTGAGTCGGTGATGCCATCCAACCATCTCATACTCTATTGTCCCCTTCTCCTCCTGCCTTCAGTCTTTCCCAGCATCAGGGTCTTTTCAAATGAGTCAGCTCTTTGCATCAAGTGGCCAAAGTATTGGAGTTTCAGCTTCAATATCAGTCCCTCCAATGAACACCCAGGACTGATATCCTTTAGGATGGACTGGTTGGATCTCCTTGCAGTCCAAGGGACTCTCAAGAGTCTTCTCCAACACCACAGTTCAAAAGCGTCAAATCTTTGGCACTCCGCTTTCTTTACAGTCCAACTCTCACATCCATACATGACTACTGGAAAAACCATAGCCTTGACTAGATGAACCTTCATAGGCAAAGTAACGTCTCTGCTTTTGAATATGCTGTCTAGGTTGGTCATAACTTTCCTTCCAAGGAGCAAGCGTCTTTTAATTTCATGGCTGCAGTCACCATCAGCAGTGATTTTGGAGCTACATCAGTTCGCAGTTAATCTCTTCCTCTCTATTGTATGTCTTCTAGTAAATCCTCACTGTGTCCTCTTGATGGAGTCCCTCTTCATTTTTCAGTGGTGTAATGAAATTATTTTTATATTTATTTTCACTGAGATGTTGGGAGGTAAAAGATATAGAGAATGTCAGTCATTGTGAGCTATTTATTGCATTTTCTCTTTGTTAACCGCTGACAAATAGGAAATTCATTTTCTTACCTTGACTTCATATCCAGTTGCTCTAAGAAACTTTGACTTTAGGTCTAATAGTTTTCAATTAATTTTATCTAAGTAGACAATCATCTCAACTACAAATAATGGCAATTTTGTCTCTTCCACTCCAATATTTATAAATTTTTCATATTTACTGCCTCTCATTATAACAACGGTATTGAAATATAACATCCTTGATTTTATTCCAGACTCTGAGTTTGGCTCCAGTGTTTCACTAGTGTATGTGGTTGATTCTACATTTTATCAGGTTAATGATATTGTTCTTTTCCTAGATTACTCACTTTTTAAAAATTAAAAATTGGTGTTAAACTCATATCATATACCTTTTCCATATCTTGTGATATAATAATACAGATTCTCTTATTTAATCTATTATTTTAATTAATTAAAGATTTTAGTATACTGAATTACACTCCAGAAGAAATATCAACAACCTCAGGCAGATAATACCATCCTAATGGCAGAATGCAAAGATAAACTAAAGAGCCTCTTGATGAAGGTAAAAGACAGTGAAAAAACTGGCTTAAAAATCAACATTCAAAAAATGAAGATCATGGTATTTGATCCCATGACTTCATGGCAAATAGATGGGGAAGAAATGGAAACAGTGGCAGATTTTATTTCCTTGCTCTCCAAAATCACTGCAGACGGTGACCACAGCCATGAAATTAAAAATTCATGCTCCTTGGAAGAAAAGCTATGACAAACCTAGACAGCATATTAAAAGACAGAGTCATCATTTTGCCAACAAAGGCCCATATAGTCAAACCTATGGTTTTTCCAGTAGTCATGTATGGATATGAGAGTTGGACCATAAAGAAGGCTGAGCACCAAGAATTGATGCTTTTGAACTGTGGTGCTGGAGAAGACTCTTGAGAGTCCCATGAACTGCAAGGAAATCAAACCAGTCAATCCTAAAGGAAATCAGACCTAAATATTCATTGGAAGAACTGATGCTGAAGCTGAAGCTCCAATACTTTGGCCACCTAATCAAAAAGCCAACTCATTGGAAAAGACCCTGGGGCTGGAAAAGATTGAAAGCAGGAGGAAAAGGCGGGCAACAGAGGATTAAATGGTTGGATGGCATCACTGACTCAATGGACATGAGTTTGAGCAAACTCCAGGAGATACTGAAGGATATGAAATCCTGGCATGCTGCAGTTCATGGGGTTGCAAAGAATCTGACCTGACACAGTAACTGAACAAGAACACTAATAAATATCCTAATGTTGAACACGCCCGTATTTCTGAAATGGTCCTCACTTGGTCATGATATCTTATTCTTTTGCTATATCGTGGTTTATGGTATATGGTTTGCTAACATTTTATTTAGGACCATTGCATGTATATTAATAATTAAGATTAACTTATAGATTTCTTTCAAAGACTTATCTTACCCAGTTTTGGATAAGTATGTCAGAGTATTGCTAGTAAGTCAGAGAGCTTTTTATCTTTTTTCATGTTCTGAAAAAGTTTAAATAACAGAAGAATGATTTTTCTTTAAAAAGTTGGTAAAACTTAGTATCTTTTGGAGTTTAAAATCTTTAATATTTCCATTTCATCTTAGCTATTAATTTATTTGAATTTTCTATCTCATCCCAAGTCGATTCTGATAATTCTATATTCCTTGACTTTTTTTTTTTCAGATCTTCAGATTATTTGATAAATTGCACATGACTTTATCACTTAAATTTCTAAGTGACAAGCCACCAAGCCAACACTGGCTAACTTTCGTAAAAGAAAATTCAGTAGAAAATAACAGGATGTTCACAAGTACTGACAGGTGGCTAAGAAACTAGGCTTAAGAATTAAAGAAACTTAATAAGGCCTAAAGGAATCCAAGGACGCTTATCTGTAGCTGAAACAGTCTGACCAGTATGCTGCTGCTTCTGCTGCAATAAATAATTCACAACTGTTTCTTTTGTTCTCTTATCACTTAACTCAAGACCCAAACACCTGAGAAACAGAGACTCCTTGATCAGTCCCTGGGCTATAAAAAGGAATGGAAGGAGGCTGGATATGGATTTCTCAACTTCCATTTGGAAAGCAGGTGCCTGGAATTACTCTCCTACCAACAACAACTCATAATAGAAGAAAGATAATTCCACGCAGACAATTGGGACCCTATTATGAAGCACAATGGATGTTGGCAGCCCCCTAGAAATGACCACTTCAATAGCTAAATTTTCCTCTGAAATTTTTTTGCTCTCTCTTTTAAAAAGTTATTTCTCTTAATGACTCATGTTACTTATCAAGTCTGCTAGTTTTTAACTTTCTGGTTTATTTACTATTGCTTATGTCTTTATTAGTTCCTTTGTACCATTTTGATTCTTTTTCATTATTTTTTAAATAGTATCCTGAGTTATATGCTTAGTTCACTTTTCAGTACTTTTTGTTATAAAATGTTTAATATAATTTGGATATATAAATGTCTTTTGTTTTCTTCTATTCTTTCTAAGACTAGAAATTCCACCCCTGCTAGGGTTTAATATTTGTTTCAATCAAATTTCTTTTAGAGATAAGAGCCTTGATTCTAGTTTCAGCAATATTATAAAGTATATCAATAAGAATGTTTTCAGGAAAACTGAAAACACTGTAAGTATTTTAAGCAGAAAAGAATATCAGAAACAGTTTGCATTCACATGGGATGAGCAACAGTATACATTTACAATTTTCTCATAAGTCTTATCTTCCATCTTCTGCCATAAGAAAGTCTGAAGAGATCTGGGTATCATTGAGATTTCTTATAGAACATTAAATTGTTTTATTACACTGATGGAATTACCTTAATCAGAGCAGATAAGCAAGAGGTGGCCAGCATGCTGAATGCCTTGATAAGACATACATGCTTCAGAGAGCAGGTGACAAAGTGGCACATGAGTAAAATTATGAGAAAACAGAGCTCAGATTTCTTCCAAGACATCTTATCTAAAGTAAAAGACAAATTATTTTGTCCTGTATTTCATTTCACAAAGAAGGAAGCATAAAATTTAGTCAGTCTTTTTGGAGATATTCCTTTTGGGGAATATTTGATTTGGGGGCAAATATTTCACACTGAAGAAGAATGCTTTGGTTCCCAGAGCAGGAAAGAGTTCTGCAGTAATCCAGAAGACCCTGTAGTGTTAGAGGTATCACAGGTGGGAAAAAACATTGCCGAGTGTTTGAGGAAGACCCAGTGGAAGAACAGCACCCTCAAGTTCTGCAGCAAGGCCATGCCATCTACAGCAGAGAATTATATTCTTTTGAGTGACAACCTATGCACTACTGAACACTGGCAAATGTGGAATGATATGTTGCTGTGTGAGAAATGCACACTACGAGCTGGGTCCTAACAGACCCGTAAAGTACAAGGTTGAAGAGGCCTAACAAAAACATGAGATGAACCTGTCACATCTAGAACAAAGAGCACAGAGGAGCAAACGGCACAAGCAAAGTACTTGAGCAGGTGCCCAGATTTCTCTCTTTTCCCACAAATCCAAACTGTTGCACCCGTGTCCCTCAGCTCACACCTGTGGCTCTGTGGGAACCCTGGTATGAGCAGCTGAAGGAGGAGAGAAACGTTTGGGTTTGCTTCACAGATGGGTTGGCTCTGTACGTAGGTACAACCTGAAAGTGGCAGCTGAACGACAGCCATGCTTGGTAACTGTCTGAAAGACAGTGGTGGAAGAAAGTCCTCCCACTGGGCAGAGCTTCAGCCTGTGCACATGGCTGTCCACTTTGTGTGGGGAAAAAAAGAGGCCTAAGGTTAGACTATACATGGAATCACAGGTAGTAGTAATTGCCTGATGGTCTTTTTCCCTATCATGAAAGATATTCAAAGATTAAGAACAAGAAGGTCTGAGTAGAAACTTGTGGACATACCTATAGGAGTGGGAATGAAGTATAAAAATCTTTGTAATGCATGTTACCACCACCAGAGAACATCCACTAGAGAAAAGGAATCAGTAATCAACAAAAGGACTCAGCTAATCGAAATCCGCGAATCTCAGTCGTCAAGCACCTCAGTACTAGCACAGCAGGCACAAGTATAAAATGGCTATGGTGACAGAGACAGCCAGGAACAGTACAGGCCCTGAAGGTTTCTTTGGCTACTGCCATCAACAAACGTCCAATCTGGCAGCAACAGAGACCAATGCTGATGGTCTCCCCAAGATGGCACAGCTCATCAAGGATACCAGCTAGCCACTCGGTTGATCATTCAGTTGTTTCACTCTTAAAAGGCCAGAGGTACATCCTCACAGGAATAGACAGAAATAAACAGACATAAAGTCGGGTACCTTTCCTACCTGCAGGGCCACAGGGTCATGAGTCAAAGGATTACAGAGTACTTAATCCTCCAACAAGGGATCCCATGTAACATCCTGCTAGATAGGGGAACCCACTTTCTAGCAAAGGAGATGTGAGCTTGGAGCTCTGGCCATGCAATTCACTGGTCATACCATATAACTGCACCGCTGTGAAGCTGACAGCCTTATGGAGCATTGGCGTAGCCTGCTGAAGGCGGAACTGAGGTGCCACTTAAGACAACACTCTGAGGACTGGGTGCTGTCCTCCAAGAAGCAGCATATGCATTGAATCAAAGGACCGTCATGCCGCACTGTGTCTGCAATAGAGAGAAGACACAGGTCTGCGGCCCAAGAAGCAGAAGCAGGAATGGCCACACTTGCCATCACTTCTGACGACCAACTGGAGGCCGTGTGCTTCCTGTCCCCACATTTTGCACTCTGAGGTCTGTTTCTCAAAGGAAACACACTGTTGCCCTGGGGCACAACAAGAATCCCAGTGAACTCTATGCTCTGCCTTCTGCCTGGCGCACACTGAGCTGCCTGGAGAGAGGAGGAGTCACCATCTTGACAGGAGTAACCTATCACTTCAGAGGAAGGACGTCTGCTGTTACACAGCCAGGGTAGGGAGCAATGTGTGGGGACCGTATGAGCTACTCAGGTATCTGTTGCGACAATAAAGGGGTAGGAACAGCAGCCATGGTCTGAGAAGGGAATGGTATTCAGGGGCTCAGGCCGCTCCGGGAAGAGGTTGAGAGTCATGCCACCGGGTAAGCCACTGAGGCCAGCAGAGGGGGAGACTCAGGGTGAAGGGAATCTAGAATGGACAGGAAGGAGGCAGAGGCTCAGGATAACTGCAGCCCCCAGATCCACCGCAAGGGCAGGGGCTACAGTTCCTCTCCACCCCCCGCCCCCGACCCCCAGCAACTTCCTCTCCTAAATTATCTCTCAGGAAAAGAAGCCCACTGCAATTTTGACGGAGCCACCCTTGAAACATACATGGAAAGCAGACCTCCAAGGTGCAAATGGTAGACTCTCAAAGACCAGGAGATGAGTTTCCCGATCTCGCTTTCAAGGAAAGTCTGGCTGGCTGGCTGTGAAGAGCGTGGTCAGCGGACACTTCTTTCTGACAGCAACTGAAGAGCTGCCTCACCCAAGGGCATGCATTTCCTGGGCAACTGCCACCAGGTCACGTCACTGAGCAAGGCAGGCAGGACCCAGCCATTTCTGCAGGACCCAGGGCCCCTGTGACTGACCACTGTCACTCCAGAGCCCCCCCGAGCTGGCCGAGGTTTTGTCGAACCCACTTAGCAGTCTGCTTTCTCTTTCTGTTCATTCCTGCTTCTCCTCCCTTCCTTTCCTTTCCTCCCTGATTCCTGACAAGTATCCCCCCACCCCAAACTCTGTCTCACATCTGCTTCAGGAGAATCGAAATGTGACAGCATTTCTGCTGAGAGAAAAAGAATTTATCACAGGACAACCCATGATTGATAAAGGAACCATTTTGGTGAGGATTTTTAGTGTTCAGCACAGCATTCAATATGATGGACTTTTTACTCCTTACCATTTCCTAGTCTTCGTCCTTAAAGAAAAATATGATTCTGTTTTTACCAAAGCATAAGAAATTTCTTTCAGTGGTTTCTGCCTACTGTAGCAAACAGAACAAGGCATTGTTCAGTATCGAGGTGGGGCATCAGTTTTCTCTGCAGGAAACAGTCCCTCAGTTATTTGCTGAGGTCTTTTTGGTTTCATTTACGGTAAAACTCTGGATTTTTGCCAAATTCTCCACAAGTTCAAAAGTACAAAGCTCTTTAGGAGGCCTGCTCTTTTTAAATATTTTTTCAGAGGTTAAAAATTAAATTTCAAAAGAATACCTGGGGTGCAGAGGAGTCCACAGTAGAAACACAGACCCTGATTGTCTCCAACATGAAGCTTGGTCATGTCATTCTCTTACTTTTGTGCTTCTACTTAAGTTTTTGTGAGGTAAGCAATTCAATATTTATGCAAACTATTAAGTAGATATTTCAAATATTGTAAAAATACAGAAAAAAATCTCAAGGATATTATTTTGACTTAAAGATTACATAGTTCACTTGCCAACGATGACAGCATTTAGTCAGTAACCAAGATTTTATGTTATATCTTGATGAAAGAGCTTGAAGAAATTGTTTTTTTAATATGCTATTATCTGTGCATAGAGATTGGACTGAATGAAAATTTTACTAATAGATCTATGATTTTTAGTAATTATTAAATCAGTAAACATTTATCAAGCCCTATATATGTGCAAGGTAGGGAGATGCGCGAGACTGATCCTTCCTTCAACAGCCTTTTGTACAGTTGTAGAAAGATGATACAAATATACCAACGAGGAAATAATAAGCATAATTTGAAAAATATTTGAAACCATGAGAAGGAACTGTTATAAGACATATATATTTAATTGCCCCCAAATGGAACAAATATCATCATCTGCCAAGGGACTTTAATGAGAGGAAAAATCCCTTCCTTCTCTGAGATTGAGAAGGGTTTATGGGCCTAGTGGGATCTGAACTAGACCTATAATTTTGGATTAGATCTGATTAATAGAGAAAAAGAGGAAGTGATTTTCAGCCTGAAAAATAGCAAGTGGTATGGCCAGAAAGACAGCAAAACACTGGGCTCCTCTCCATGAATAAACCCACTTGATCAGAGTAGAGACTTTGTAGGCAACTCAAGGAGTTAAAGCCAAAATAACAGACTGTAGCCAGTCTGGAAGGTAGCCTGTTAAGGTTAGAAATGTTTAAGACATTTTAGAGACTTGCTGATCAAAGAGTTTTGAAACAATTCCAAAAATTGTTTTGTTTTAAAGTCTGTTTATAGCAGCAAATGTTTAAAAAAGAACTACCTAAGATATCAGAATTAAATACTTAAGTTTCTTATAAGTTCTAAACTATATATGCAATGTTGTTTATAGTATAAACCAAATGGAAATAAAGTAAGTGCTTGTTGATTAAAATAGATTAAATTATTGCACATCCAGAAGTAACTATCACATTGAAATGGTGTTTTTATATTTATTGAAATAAAAAAGCCTCACTGAAATCTTATTTTTGTTAAGAAAAATACACACACACATAAATACACAAATATATTACTAAATGCTTATATAAATGGCAGTTGAAAAGTTCATGAGGGGTGTATATTAAACAGATAACAGTATCCCTGAGTAATGGGATTACCCATGATTTTTATGTTTTATGAATTTTCAGAGTTCAAAAATTTTGTCTTATTCATTCGTCATTTTTTAAATACCAGATTAATGTGTTACATTATAACAAGAAAAATTTGTTTTCTGAAAAAGGATATTTCAGCCACATTTTGGGTTCCTGGAACAAAAACAGAATAAAAAGAAAACTGAAAATAGTTTTCACTTATACAAAGGAAAAGAGCCTTTTTTCTTTTACTGAACGATCATCCAATCAAAATTGTCTTCATTCCTTTAAGAAACAGCATTTTGAAACCACAACTTCATAAAATACTATTATTATTTCTTTATAAAAGGAAATGGAATGATTTTTTATGCCATCTGCTGAGAAATAATCATTTTTAAATGGAGCTTACCATAGAGATAGGGGCTTCCCTGGTGGCTCAGCAGTAAAGGATCCACCTGCCAATGCAGGAGACCTGGGTTCTTCCCTGGGTTGGGAAGATCCCCTGGAAAGGCAATGACAACCCACTCCAGTATTCTTGCCTGGAGAATCCCATGGACAGAGGAGCCTGGTGGGCTACAGTCCATGGGGTCACAAAGAATCAGACCTGATTTAGTGGCTGAAGAGCAACAACCATAGAGACAACATAAATATGTTTTAAGTTTTAAAATCTATCTACATTTTCAACATGAAATAAAATATGACAGCTGGGAGAAACTTTTGTGTTTTAAAAGCTGGGAGCAGATTTCCTTCTAGGGGATAAAAGCCCCACTCCTTTTTATATCAAAACATTTCAACTGGACTGATTTGAAAGTGGATTATGTCAATGATGGGGTGGGCTGGCAATGAAGTTGTTCTGAACAGTGAGATGAGAATCCTGGTTTTACTGAACCTACCCAGACAAAGAGGTAAGGGGAGTTAGGAAAGGGTAGGAAAGAAACTCAGAGTGTGTGGCTGCTGTGTCAATAACAAAGGGGTATTAAGGAACAGGGATCTCGGTCCTTGAAATTTCCCAGGCAAAAATTCTGGAGTACATAGCCATTCCCTTAGCCACAGGATCTTCCCAACCTAAGGATCAAACTGTCTCCTGCATTCAGGCAGTTTCTTTACCATCAGAGCCACCAGGCAAGTCCCAGTAATGGAACAGGGAAGCCAAATATTTTAGTCAAATGGTTAAATACTGTGATATACTTGGCTGTGACATAATCCCTCACCAAAACCTTCCATTTTTTTTTAACCCTAAAAAGCATATTATAAACTTCGGTTTATATGGGTAATATTTTTTTATTATTAAATTTATTTATTTTTTTAATTACAATACTGTATTTGTTTTGCCATACATTGACACGAATCAGCCATAGGTGAACACAATCTCCCAATGCCGAAGCCCCTCCCACTTCCCACCCCACTATATGGGTAATATTTTGGAAGGAAAGAACTGGGGTGATGGTCAACAGAGTGACGAGATCTGGAAAGAGGATATGCACAGGAGGCAATACACAGTGCAGAGAGTGATGTCAGCCAGCAAGGCAGAGTAGCAAATCCGAACACTTGTCCCTCCACCCAAAAAAACCTAGAAAAGTCAAGCAAACGTGCAAAACCAACTTTGTCAGAACTCCAGTTATCAGAGTCCTACAGTGCCCAAGTGAATGCTGAATGAAGGAAAAAGGCAACTTACAAATGGTAGGAAAACTGCAGTATCTCTACTTGCCCTTTCCCCACCCAGATACCAACTGAGCAGCAGTCTTGAAGATAGCACTCCAGATTCCCAGGGTGGAACTCTAGTCCCCAGTTCTAAATGGAGCAGAGCAGACTTTATTTAAAAAGAAATTGTGTTTGTCTGTTCTAACCTATCCAGGGGCTAAAGACTGAAACAATAAATTTGTCTTTGTTTCATCTAACTTGGAACTCAGAGTGGAAAGGCAGCAGGCATTCCTCAAAAACATTATAAAGGCAAGCAAATAAACAAATCTAACTTGGAACTCAGAGTGGAAAGGCAGCAGGCGTTCCTCAAAAACATTATAAAGGCAAGCAAATAAACAATCTACTGGCACCTGAGACGAAAGACAACAGCTGAGGCCTACAGAAGAGTGTGGAAGCTTGGAAGGAAAAGTTAGAGGTTCAGCTGGAAATTAGGGCATTCAAAGGCCCCTGTGTATCCTGGGAATTTAGAAAGCAACACACACGCCCAGGGCAAGATGAAGCCCAGAAAACACCTAAGAAGACCCTAAGCCTACACCTCCAGGCTCAGTGCAAATGTGAAGTAAAAGCTAAGACAGAATTGTAAACGCTCTGGTTAAGTACTGAGCACTGCAGTGGCCCAGCAGAGAGCCAATTTGCAAACTCGGAAGAGGTTTTTTTGTTGTTCTCAGTTTCAAGGATTCCTTATTCTTTTCTCTCCATCTTTCCTTTCTTTCTTTTATTTCCTTCTTCCTTCCTTTCTCTTTTTCCCTCCCTGTCCCTTTCCCTTTCTCTTCCTCTCTCTGTGTTGAAGGAAATCTTTGTCTAAATTCTAGCTAAATACAAAGTAAAGGAACCAAGACTTCAGAAACCACACATGACCAAAAAAAAAAAAAACCTTTATAGAAACAGTTTTGAAAAATTAGTAAACAGCTATAGTCTATAGGAATCAAGGAAAGCAAACCCTGAGGAGAAGAAAGAATTTAATTTCAAGAATTACAACATTATAATATTCAAAATATCCAGTCTCCAACAAAGAATATGAAGCATGCAATGAAACAAAATATGGCCCATTCACAGGAGAAATTATTTCTGAGGAAGAACAGACTTTGAACTCATCAGACAAAGACTTTAAGTTAAACATCTTAAATATATTCAAATTGCCAAAAACAGCAAGGAGGATGTAGGAACAAATAGAGAATACCCATGAAAAGATAGAAATTATAAAAGGAATTAGATTGAAAAGTATAACAAAGAATTCACTAGAGGGTTTTAATAGCAGATTTGAGCAGGCAGAGGAGTAAGTGAAGCTGAAGATTGGTCAATTAAATTATCTGAGGAGCAGAAAGAAAAAAGAATAAAAAGAGAAACCATCAGTATATACACAACTGGAATCTCAGACAGAGAAAAGAGAGTCAGAGAATATTTGAAGAAGTAATAACCAAACACTTCTTAAATTTGATAAAAGATAATGAATCTAGAATGTCCCTGGTGATCCAGTGGCTAAGAATCCGCCTGCCAATGCAGGGGACACGGGCTCCATCCCTGGCCTGGGAGGATTCCACATGCCGTGGGGCAGCTGAGCCTGTGCACCACGACTGCCAGGAGCATGCCCTCTGGAGCCTGTGCTTCGCAACAAGCAAAGCCACTGCAGTGGAAGCAGCACAGCCAGGGAGGGGGCTCTAGAGAGGGCCTAATGCAGCAGTGGAGACCCAGCGCGGCCACAAAGGAGTTAATTTTTAAAAAAAGAAAGAAAGGTGTTCAACCTCAGTCATTGGGGGAAATGCAGATAAAACTATTCTCTGATGACATTTTTATATACCTAAACGACAAAGATAAAAATGTTTAATGTTTTCTGTTCTGCGGTCAAAAAGATGGAAAATAGGCCCTTTCATATATTGATGACCCCTGGAGAAGGGATAGGCTACCCGCTCCAATATTCTGGCCTGGAGAATGGACTGTATAGTCCATGGGGTTGGAGAAATATCAATAACCACAGATATGCACATAACACCACCCTTATGACAGAAAGTGAAGAACTAAAGGGCCTCTTGATGAAAGTGAAAGAGGAGAGTGAAAACGTGGCTTAAAACTCAGCATTCAGAAAGCTAGGATCATGGCATCCAGTCCCATCACTTCATGCTAAGTAGATGGGGAAACAATGAAAACAATGACAGACTTTATTTTCTTGGGCTCCAAAATCACTGCAGATGGTGACTGGAGCCATGAAATTAAAAGACACTTGCTCCTTGGAAGAAAAGCTATGACCAACCTATATAGTATATTAAAAAGCAGAGACATGACTTTGCTGACAAAGGTCCGTTAGTCAAACCTGTGGTTTTTCCATTGGTCATCTATGGATGTGAGAGTTGGACTGTGAAGAAAGTTGAGTGCTGAAGAATTGATGCTTTTGAACTGTGTGTTGGAGAAGACTCTTGAGAGTCCCTCGGACTGCAGGAAATCAAACCAGTCAATCCTAAAAGAAATCAGTCCTGAATATTTGTTAGAAGGACTGATGCTGAAGCTGAAACTGTTTCAACAAACCTGAAACTTGAATAGTTGGTCACTTGATGCAAAGAAATGACTCATTGGAAAAGATCCTTTTGCTGGAAAAGACTGAAGGCAGGAGGAGAAGGGGACATCAAAGGATGAGATGATTGGATGGCATCACCAACTTGATGTACATGAGTTTAAGCAATCTCCGGGAGTTGGTGAGGATGGAGATGCCTCACGTGCTGCAGTTCATGAGGTTGCAAAGAGTTGGACATGACTGAGCAACTGAACTGAACTGATATATTGATGATAAGAGTTCAAATTTGAGCAATTTCTAGAGAGAGAAGAGCTTCTCAGTGGCTCAGTGGTAAAGAATCCACCTGCCAATGCAGGAGACCCAGGTTCATCCCTGGGTGGAAAAGATCTCCTATAGTAGGAAATGACAATTCAATCCAGTATTCTTGCCTGGAAAATTTCATGAACAGAGAAGCTTGGCAGGCTACAGTCCATGGGGTCACAGGAATTTGCAACTGAGCATGCACAGTGCTGCTGCTGCTGCTGCTGCTAAGTTGCTTCAGTCATGTCCACACTACAGTGAGAAATTAGCCAATGTCTTTCAGAACTACAGCTGCTCATTTCTTTGATTCAGCGATGCTACTCCCAGGTAAGTACTGACAAATATACTTAGCGTACGGGGAAATGATGTGTATATATGAGGAGATTTATCACAAAACTGTTTATAATAACAGAACATTGGAAACAATCTAAATGCCCTTTGTTGGCTACCGGTTGTAAATTATACTGCTGTTGGGGGTGCAGAATTAGAGAGTAACGTATGGGTCCACATATACAGTGATGATCTTTGGAAAAGTTCACTATAAACTATTAAGTGGTTGACTCTGGGGAAGTGCTTGAGTGTGTTGAATGGATAACAGAAGGAGAGAAATATTATTTTTACAGGCACCCTTTGGAACATGTTTGTAATATTTCTATGCATTTTCTGTTTTTAAAAATATCAATTAAAAATGAAAAAAATCTTTCATCCATTTTACATTCATTATAAAAAAACAAGACCAAGAAACTACACCATTGTTTTGTTTTGTTTTGCACTCTCTGAGGCAAAAGTGATGGAAATGACCCTGAAATAAAATTGGAGGAAAAAATTGCTGGTGAAGACCATGATGAGAAGGAACTGAGGCCATATAGGGCCTAAAACTCTTTCAATGGAAATATTTCTGATATGATTATTAACTTTCAGGATATGAACTGTTTATTCACTTCTGGAAGAAAGACAAAAGAAACTTTTCCATCTTATTCCTCAGTGTTTTCCAGGGAAATCATGATTGTACCTGTTGGCCATCATGATGCAATCATCACAAAATCTAAATCTAACTTGATTTAGTCTGCTCGCCTACAGGTTAGCTGGAGATCATCTCATCTAAGGAGGGCTCAGCTGGAGTGATTCTTCGTTGCTGGCCTGATCATCTTCTTCCCATAGCTATGGCAGAGAAGCAGAAGGACAAACCCAGTTGCACAAGTACCCTCCAAGCATCTCTTATGTCACATACGCTGACTTCCTGTTGTCCAAAGCAAGTCACTGGCCAGGCCCAGAATCTAGAAGTAGGAAAATATACCTCCCTCTCCGGGAGGAAGAGATAACAGCAAAGGATAGGATGAGGAGTAGTAGAGCTGGGGCCATAAGCAGTCTACCACAGTCAGCATCACACTGGCGTTTGTACAGGCTCCTAAGTGTTTATTTGTGCCATCCCGTGTCCTTTGCACTTGCTGTTCACAACAGCTCTGTGAGGATATTATTTTTATTTTCCACATTCCACAGAAGAAGAAACAACCAGAAAGGTAAAGTCATTTACCAAAAATCACACAACTAGTTAGCAGTAGAAGGAGAATTTTTGACTTTTTACAGCAAACAGTAGGAGGGAAAATGGTGGACTTTTGCTCTATTTGGTCATAATTGATCATTTCTTTCTTTTGTTTATAGGATAATTTTAGAAAACGAGGAAAGTCAAAGGCAGTGAAGAAATCAGAGGTAAAGCTATATGGCTGTTTACCAGGGTGGGATAGTAGATTGTTTTTTTTTCTTGTTTGTTGTCTAATAACCAACCATCCATCTAAAATGGCTTCACTGGGAAATTCCCTGGAGGTCAAGTGGTTAGGCCTCTCACCATGCTTCACTGCCAAGGGTGCAAGATCAGTCCCTGGTCGAAGAACTAAGATCGTACAATCCACGTGCCATGGCTAACAAAACGGCTAACCTGTACTCCTGCCTAGAATAAAAATATAAAGTTTACAGCAGGATAATTATTACAGCATCACAAATACCAAAGAAATGATCCCCTCTAAAAAAAAAAAAGAAACAGCAGCTAAGGGAATTGAGTCATGATTTAGAGATAACTAGGCTATAGTAATAATCACTAAAAATTTTTGTACATGTGCCCCCAGTATATGTGAATATATTTATTTATAAATAATATATACTCTACTGTATAAATATACTTTTTGAAAAATTTTTAAACAAGTATTTTGATAATAATCTTACTGTTAATCTTTAATGAAATAATATAATCAAATACACTATTTTTAAATTTTTCACTTGATTTTAATATCATATTAGTTGGAAAGATACCTTACAAAGAGCTGCTGCTGCTGCTGCTGCTGCTAAATCAACATACACAATAAACACAGGGAAAGTTTCAATAATGATATTCGATGGAAACCTGTATTTCAATTAGTCTCTTTAATGTTACTGATTGGAGGAGGTGGCTTCTTTTCATACCTGATTAGCTTTCTGTTGTCTTGAACCCCATGGTGTGGCTAATGAACAGCTTCTACTGTAGCTGAAAGTGTAGACTCTGCCATTTTTTTGTTTATTGATGTTGTATTTGGCATTATTGTCAATCTGGTATCATTTCACTACATGAATCTCTAAATCACTTGTCCATCTGCGAAGATTATTTCAGCTAAAACTAGATGGTATCATCTATAATGTCCTGTAATCAAGCACATGAATATGATTCTCCATCCTAAAACAGAAACCTTCTCTTGACCCCATGTTGTTGCTTAGTCACTCAGTCGTGTCCAACTCTTTGCAACCCCATGGACTGCAGCATGCCAGACTTCCCCGACCTTCACCATCTCCTGGAGCTTACGCAAACTCACGTCCACTGAGTTGATGATGCCATCCAACCATCTCATCCTCTGTCATCCCCTTCTCTTCCTGCCTTCAATCTTTCCCAGCATCAAGGTCTTTTCCAATGAGTCAGCCCTTCACATCAGGTGGTCAAAGTATTGGAGCTTCAGCTTCAGCATCAGTTCTTCCAATGAATATTTGGGACTGATTTCCTTTAGGATTGACTGGTTTGATCTCCTTGCAGTCCAAGGGACTCTCAAGAGTCTTCTCCAACACCACAGTTCAAAATCAACAATTCTTTGATGCTCAGCCTTCAAACTCTCACATCCATGCATGACTACTGGAAAAACTATAGCTTTGACGAGACAGACTTTTGTTGGCATAGTAATGTCTCTGCTTTTTAATATGCTGTCTAGGTTTATCATAGGTTTTCTTCCAAGGAGCATGTCTCCTTTAATTTCATTGTTGCCATCACCATCTGCAGTGATTTTGGAGCCCAAGAAAATAGTCTGTCACTGTTTCCATTGTTTCCCCGTCTATTTGCCATAAAGTGATGGGATCAAATGCCATGATCTTAGTTTTCTGAATGTTGAGTTTTAAGCCAGCTTTTTCACTCTCCTCTTTTACCTTCATCAAGAGACTCTTTAGTTCCTCTTCACTTTCTGCCGTAGAGTGGTGTCATCTGCATATCTGAGGTTACTGATATTTCTCCTGGTGATCTTGATTCCAGCTTGTGCTTCATCCAGCCTGGCATTTCACATGATGTACTCTGCATATAACTTAAATAAGCGGGGTGACAATATACAGCCTTGGCGTGCTCCTTTCCCAATTTTGAACTAGTCCGTTGTTCCATGTCCGGTTCTAACTGTTGCTACTTGACCTGCACACAGGTTTCACAGGAGTCAGGCAAGGTGGTCTGGTGTCCCATCTCTTTAAGAATTTTCCACAGTTTGCTGTGATTCAGAGTCAATGGCTTTAGTGTAGTCAATAACGCCCTCAATTATTATCCCATTTCTCTGTGCTTCTTGACATCTAATCTTCAAAAAGTTGCTATGCTCAGTTTTTCTTTCTGTTATTTCTTGGGGCTTCCCAACCCAATCTGGCTTGAGTTCCCACATTCTACCAAAATAACCTTTGTCAAGATCCCCATCTTACTGAAGGAGCATCACACAACTGCTAATCATCCCTTCCTTCTCTCTGCCTCTGTGTCACCATTTTCTGTTTATTTGTCTTTTATTTCACTGGTCACGTCTTCTTGTCTCCTTTACCAATTCTTCATTATCTGCCTACCCTCTCAACATCATTTGCTCACATCCTCCAGTGGATAAGCCAAAGTCTTTTCAGTAGCCAACAAGGTCCTATGTGACCAGTCACACATCCCTCCAATTCTCTGGCCTCATCTCCTCCTGTTCTCCCTTCAGCCATTCACAGCCTTCCAGCCACACCAGCATCCTGGTCCAAAAGCACATCACATATACTTCTACCCCTCAACTTTTGCTCTGGCTGTTTCCTCTGACTGTGACACTTCACCCCTAGATATCTGCATGGCTTACTCACTCACCTTCAGGCATCTGCTCCAAGGTAAACTTTTCCTCAAAGTCTTCCTTGACAACCCTATATGCAAAAATAGCAATCCTTCCCCTCACTCTCCACAATCTCTCTCTCTCTCTTACTGTGTGTTTGTATTTGTCACCTTATGTCATATTACATATTTATTCTTTTTAAAAAATATTTATTTGTCTGCACTGGGTCTTATTTGGAATCTTTCATTGTGACATGTGGGATGTCACACATGTCCTGGGATTGAACCTGGGCCCCCTGCATTGGAAACACAAAGTCTTAGCCACTGGATCACCAAGGACGTCCCTATGTTTATTTACTTTTTGCACTTGGGGTCTCCAGGACCCAGAACAGTGCCCAGCATATAGTAGGCTTTCAATAAATAGTGAATGAATATGCTGTGAAGAGCCAACCCATATTCAAATATTAGAAAAGGCTCATTTCTGTCTTTCTACTTTTCAATAAAACATACAAAGTTATTTTACCCTCTGGGTTATCTTCACATCCCCGGGGTTTATGTAATCCACTTTGAAAATTATAGCACAATAGGAGTGGCTCTCTATCCTTGGGGAGTATAAGAATCTTTATGGAGCTTCTTCACGGTACAGATTCCAAGATCTTCCCTCAGAAATTCTGATTCAGGAGGTCTACTGCTTGGGTCCAAGAATCTGCATTTGCACGATTATACACCTCATGTGAGTGATGCAGACAGTCCCAGGCTACAACTGGGAACACTTTTCATGTATTTGGCACTCTTCTTTTTCAGCTTTTCATTCTAGGCTCAATAAAAATGGGGAAAGGGCTTCTTCAGCATACTCTATCAGCTTACACACAGAATGATTTAGTTTGTCCCAGTCTCCCTAGACAAGTGGTTCTCAAGGTTTTGGATTATAAAGACTATATCTAGATGGCTATCTGTATCAGTCAATTTTGGCTACACTGCAATAAGAACCAATCCCCAAATCTTAGTGGCTTGACATAAGAAAAATTATTTTTCTCTCGTGCAAAGACTGTGGGTCTGTGTAACTCTCCAGTGAACACATCCTGCATGTGTTGGCCCAATCTTACTGAGCTGATTTGATTCTATGGTGCCTCTGAAACACATGTTCCCCTGATCACCATAGCAGAGCAGAAGTAAGTAGCATTGTTGAGCACTGGAAATTAAATGTTTCTACCTGAAACCAATACATGTTACTTCAGCTCACATTTCTGTGGACAAAGCAAGTTACCACCACATCCAGCCACAAGAAGGAAATGCAATCTCACCATTTTCTTGGAAGTAAGAGTTACATAAGATTTTAGTAAATAGTATTATGTTTACCACAAAAACAAATCCTAAGAAAATACTTAGATCCACCACTCTACCTTTCACCATCAACTCTAGGCAGATTAGTAGCTCTAATTTTAGTATCTGATATTGTCGGAAGGATGGAAGTTACACAATCAATATAATTTCAGTGATGATTTAAATGACTTTGCTTCTTATTAATTTTAACAGCTTCTGCACACATTGGAAAGATAAATACACATGAATGTATGAGTAATAGTGTATATTCTGTCTACAGCAAATACTGGTGTAAAAATGCATGGACAAACCCTTTAATAATGTCCTCTAAGATCATCAGCTACTGCTCTAGACATTGAGGATCCATGAACAACTGTGACTTACCCAGTCCCTTTAGAGGTAAAACTTTTTGCCATCAGGTTTTACACAGTGAATAAGAAAGCCTTACTTTTACTGTTTTCCACCATCAGAATAATCTTCTAACTTTCCTTTGATTATTGCCATTGTCAGCAGCCACAGGATTGGTATTTGCCATTACCATCAACCTTAAATGTTAAATGGTAATATTATCATAAAATAGATTCCACTTACAATAAGAAATTATAGAAATAGAAAACTGCTTAATTTCAAAGGCAATCTTCTCCCCCATGCCCTGGTTACACCTTCTCCCATCCCATCCTCAACCTTATTCTAACAATTTTGCCCTTTTTCTCTTAAAGCTTCCGTCTTTCCCATTCCGTTGGATTACTGACCTTACCCTTTACTCCTGATGAAATCTCACATAACAACAAAAATCTCTCTTTACTGTGTCCCTTTATGATTCTATCTTTCCATTTTTTTCCCTTCAAAGCCTAACCTTAATGTTTTCTATACTGAAAGCTTGAAGACCTTCTTTTTCATTTAGCTGTTTTTGCTAAATTAATTCTATATACAATTACAAAGGCAAATAATACCACATGGCTTAAAATCATGGTGATATTAAAATATTTAATAATTTATTTAACAATTGGTTGGGCTTAGATGGACTTCCCTGGTGGCTCAGATGGTAAAGAATCTGCCTGCAATGCAGGAGACCCAGGTTCAATCCCTGGGTCAGGAAGATCCTCTGGAGAAAGAAATAACCCACACCAGTATTCTTGCCTGGAGAATCCCACGGACAGAGGAGCCTGGAGGGCTACAGTCCTTGGGGTCACAAAGGGTCAGACACGACCGAGCGACTAACACAGACACACATAATGTAAAACACCTCTATCACACACACCTCCTCACCTTTGATTCTCTCTAACTAGCGACAACAACTTTCAAATATTTGTTGTTTCTTCTGCTGTTTATACCAGATTCCTTAAAAACATATTCATACAGCCATTCTTTTAACTAATCCTGTGGTTCTTTTAGCCACTCCATCTTCTTCAGAAGTATAGGCACCCCAGTTGCTAAGCTTTTCTGGGGTTCTCCGGGGGTTAATTTACTTTATCCTTATAGACTTCCCTCATTAGGTTTGGGTTTCATTTCTCTGTCATGTGCTAAACCTAGTACCACCTGCCCATCTGCTTTCCGGCTTCCAACCTTATATCCCAAGTCTATAATCCTCTCCCCCGTTCTCCTTGGCCTTATTGATTATGCCTTTTTAAAAATTCTATTACTCTCGTTTTAATGAAACTTGGAGAGGAGGCAGAAGTTTCTGTAAAGTCTGTGTTCAGTCTCCCATGTCCAAGTACAGGACCAATCAACAGAGTTAACCCGTGGTTCTGTTTCCATTTCTTTACTGCACATTCTGGCCTCATCACCGAGGTCTGGTTTCTGCCTCTGACATTTAGCTAAAACTTCTGCCTCAAGGATCCCAGTCATCTTTGTTCATCAGATTCAGTGGCCTTTTTTTCAGCTTCCTCTTCTGAAGCTCTCTGCAAAATTAGACGCATGAGCAACATCTCTCTGGCTGAAAAGCGAAATATCTTCTGCTTATTCCACATCTTCAGCTACTAAAGGGTAAAATTCTCCTCAGTGTTCTTTGTGTGTGTGTGGGGGGGTTTGGTTTGTTTTTTGGGGGTCTTCTTGGTTGTTTGTGTGTTTTGCTTTTCACCATCCATTCAATACATTCCAGGCTCACCATGCCCGTGGAGCAAGTCTGAGCAAGGAGACAAAAGCTTCACCTGAAGTGAAGGTCAGAGTCTGTAAATTACTTGCTGTTATGTTGTTGTAGCCACGTGTTCCGGGGAAACAAACTCACACAGAAGGACAAAGCAGATAGTGGAGTGCAGTTTATCACACCGGGGGCCCAAGGCAGAGTCTCCTCTTAGCCAAGGGCCCAGACCAGTTTTTGTGAAAACCTTATATTCCCTAAGTGTATGTGCCCAAACCCACCTCCCCAAATTCCCTGAAACTAGTCTGAACAAAGGAAAAGAAAGATACAATCAAAGTTAACCCGTGATTCATATGCCTTAAGCCTAGGTAGTTAACAGTTGACAATTATCAATAGGCCTGTGGTCATCCTCCAATAAACATAATAGAATTTATGATTCTATTTGGTTACACAGATAATTAGGGTATTCTTTTGGAGAGTCTAGCTACAAGCCCTGGGGTTCTTCCATGGGGTGGGGGATGGAGGTGGGGGGGCGGGTCTGATTTTCCAGTTGGTATGTGGCTTCCATAGATACTGGGCATAAATAACTCAACATCCACAGTCCAGCCCAAGATCAAGTCCTGCTTTCAAGATGGAGCCTGTTCTGTCTATTTCCTCCTTCAATATGTGACTCTTCGTGGGACCAAATGTCTTTTAATTTTTTGTTTTTGCTCTAAAAATGACTGAAAAGTTGATGACACTTGTCCAAGTTTCAGTCTAAAACTCAGGGGAAAATGACACCTCAGAAAGGGATAAATTTGGGAAAAAAGAAAAATTTTCACCCAATTAAAATATTGATTTCTCAATAGAAAGGTGATTGTCCCTAAAAGGGTGACTGTCCTAGCTGTCGGGGCACTTAAATTTTATCAGTGGAAGGTACAGGAGCTAAATAATTACAAAGTTCAACTCTAATAAGTGCTACCAAAAAGGCACAAGGAACCATGGGAAGTATTAAGTAGTAGATTTTATTCTAGACCAGTATATCAAAAATTGGTATATTTAATGATAAATTTGTCAAATTTCCTGGTTATTTGATAAAGTTTGCTAAAAATCACATCAGATAGAATGACTTTCACAGCTTTTGCAAAGTTTCATGTGGTCTTTAAGTGACTGATTTTTTTTTTCATCACAGCCCTTAAAGATTGTTTAACTTGTTTCCACCCACTGAGCAAGAGTAGGAGTTGGGGAGGGGGTGGGGACTGTTATGGCCTGAGGCTGGGGAGGCCAGATAAAAGGATGTCCATCCTTCAAAGGGATACCTGGAGCACACACACACACAGAGAGCATTAACTTTCCACAACTGGCTTTTGACCCAACTGAACTATTTCCAGCCTTCATTTTATTTCCTCTGGATTCCTGCAGGTCTTTTTTTTTTTTTTTTTAACAGCACTGATCACATGTGGGATCTTAGTTTCCCCCACCAGGGATGGAACTGGGGCCCCTGCAATGGAAGTGTGGAGTCTTAACTACTGGACTGCCAGAGAATTCCCCCACAGGTCTAATTGGCCTCCTGCCTAGCTGTCTGATCTGATTTCCAGAAAGATCCTCCAATGCAAATTTAAGGAAACTCAAAAAAAGTCTCCCAGGGGCTCCCTCAGGACCCACTGCCTTATCCCTCACCCTCTTACTCTTTCCCTCAGCCTGAAATGCGCTGTTTTTACTGTCAGGGGTTCATAGTTCTGCCTGGAGTGTGTCCCCACCCCACCACTCAGTCCAGCCATCAGCTCTTCTTGGAGATGTTCCCAAGCCTCCTAGTCAGGCCAAGGACCCAGAACACAGTCCTGATGGCATCTTTGGGCCATGTCTACTAGGGAGCTTGAGCATGTCTACCCTGACTCAGGTCTACCAGAGATGGGCTCGCCTGTCTCTCTTCTGGTTGGGGTACTCCTCAGGCAGGGCTTCCTAACCAGTGGCCATCCCAGCTAAGCACACACAAACCCAGAGCCCATCAGGCGGGACCGCTCTTGATGCGCGCCACTCTTCCTGTGTTTTGCTGGCACCAACCCTCTGCTAACACCTGACTTAACTCCCTTTGCTTAGATGCTCCATGAAGCCTTTTAAAACGCACCTGGAGGGACTTCCCTGGTGGTTCAGTGGTTAAGATTCTGCATTTCCACTGCAAGAGTCGAGAGTCTGATCTCTAATTGGGAAACTAAGATCCCCAATGCCCCATGGAATGGCCAAAAAAAAAAAAAACCACCCCTGGAAAGATGTAGTCTCTCCCACTCTGGATCTCAGAGTACTGCATCTTGTTGTATGATGCAGTATGATGCATCACTTACCCTAGTTATTATGTGTATTTCTATCTTACTGTCTAGATGTCAAACCCTTGAAAGACAGAGCCAATGTCATGTTCATTTTACCAGGATTTTGCACAAAGTAGGAGTTTGGCAAATGGTTTTGCATTTATTAAAGAATTAATCAGCTTCATTCATCAGTTCATTCCATGAGACTATAATCAGCACCAAATTTGCTACTCCTTAAGGTGACTGGTGGAGAAGGCAATGGCACCCCACTCCAGTACTCTTGCCTGGAAAATCCCATGGACGGAGGAGCCTGGTGGACTGCAGTTCATGGGGTTGCTAAGAGTCGGACACGACTGAGCAACTTCACTTTCACTTTTCACTTTCATGCATTGGAGAAGGAAATGGCAACCCACTCCAGTATTCTTGCCTGGAGAATCCCAGGGACGAGGGAGCCTGGTGGGCTGCCATCTATGGGGTAGCACAGAGTCGGACACAACTGAAGAGACTTAGCAGCAAGGTGACTGGTGAGATACATTGATTTCTTCAAAGGCAGAATTTTATGTTGGCTTTTGAATAATTACAGCTCCCACTGATTTCATGCCTAGTACCTGCCAACTATTTTATTTCTAAACCTGGCAATAACCTTGCAAAATAGAAGGTAATATCCCCATTTTACAGATGAGGAAGCTCATGTTTCATGAAAGTAGGTAACTTGCTCAAGACCAATTTAACTGTAAGTGCCCAAGTTGGGGCTAGAAGCCAGGTTTGTTTGAGTCTAAAAACCACAAGACCAATCACCCTCATCTATGCTGTGGAGTAGGTGAGTCTGTTTTGTTTCTTCCTTCAGGTTTTCATCTTTCAAAAGATTTTAGCTTGTTGCTAAGTTAATGTTTATTTTGTGCTTTATAGCCCACTTCAACACCAGACACATCTCAAAAAGATTTCGTGGATAAAAAGTGCTTAACTGAAAAACACACACATCTCTCCTGCAAAAAGTCTTCTGCCAACCATGGCAGAAATGCATCGATGGGACCTGTCTTTGTAAACTTCCTTATCAGTGCCCGAAGAATGGTACCAGGGTGTGCTCAACTAACGGGAAAAGCTACTCAACTTACTGTCAGCAGAAGAGTTTTGAATGTGTTCGTCCTGAGGCAAAGTTTTTAAAAAGTGGAGCATGTACAGGTGGAGGTAGGAAAAGCCTAGTTTATTATATTAAGAAGAAAATTGTCTACTATATTTTCTATTAGAAAATACTTTTCCTTTGGGATGTTATAATGACAACTCAAAATTATTCTCTAGACCCTCAGTAGTAGTTGGGGTGATAATAAAGAAATTAGGAATCATCAGAACACAGCCACCCACTGAATCTAGAGCACGTGACCCTGAGGCTGGTCCTCCCCACTCCCAGCGCCTATGCCACTCTCTGCTGCCCAGCCCGTCAGAACCATCCCTGCTCTCACTTCTCCTTGGCTAAAAGGATTGTTCCCAGAGCTGTTGAGTTGCTTTAGAACCCAGGGGGAAATACTTTACATGAGACTGGGACTGAAATAGAACCTCTTGACCTCCAACCCCAGTCATTTCTTCCAGTTTCCATCCCACCCACCCCTACCCCTCTCCCTAGCCCCAGCCTCATCAGCTCTGATCCAAAGTTTAGCCCAGGCCACCTGGCCAAGGACATACTCCACCCCAGCAAACGACACATCAGATCAGAGAGCTTGTCAAGACTTCATCCGGGTGCCTAATGTAGCGAGGAGGCTGGGACCCTGATACGTGAGTTAGTAGAGTGATTAAGATGAAAAGACTCTTGGGCTGCCCTGGTGGCTCAGTGGTAAAGAATCAGCCTGCCAATGCAGGAGACATGGGTTCAATCCCTGGTCCAGGAAGATCCCACATTCCTTGGAGCAATAAGCCCCTGCACCACAACTACCAAGCCTGCGCTCTAGAGCCCAGGAGCCACAACCACGGAAGCCCATGCTCCTTACAGCCCGTGTACCACGGCAAGAGGAGCCCCTGCAATGAGCAGCCCGTGCGGGGCAATGCAGACCCAGCGCAACCGAAAATAACGAAGAAGACTGGGGGTCTCATGCTGGTCAGATTTAGTTGCAAGCCCCTCCAAGCACCCCCTCCATGACTGACAAGCTGTGCAGCCTCTCTGGACTGCAGTTTCCGCATCTGTAAAATGTAACAGTAGTTCCTAACTCATAAGATTCTTTTGAAACTTAAACCATGTACACAAAACTCTGTGAAGAGTGAACAAGAAGTGCTCATGAAATTTGAACTATGACAGCAAGTTTCAAGCTTGTTGTCTTTGGATATAAATTATCACAGACATTTCATGAATTTACAGAAGAATGCTTGAAACATTCTTTTAAAGATACCATGACGTGCACCAGAACTCACTAGCCTAAATATTTTTGTTGCTGAGTTAAGATGCTGAGGTACTGTGGACAGGAGGAAGGAGGATCCCTGAGTCCAGCTCTCTTACCTGCTGGAGAGGAGGAAAGCATAGTGGAGATTATTCTGCCAGTGTCAGACTTCTGTTCTCTTCAGGCATGCAGTGCCTTGAGTATGTGAGACTACGTAAACCTTTCTTACATATTCTTTACTTGTTTGGCTTACTTTTAAGAGCACGGATTTTGGAATCAGATCAATATAGCAAGTACAGATTTCTGGCTTCACACCTTAAGCAAGCAACTTAATCTCATGTATAAAACTAGATAAATGCAGGTTCCTCATGTGTAAAAATGGAAATAAATATCACTCTTGTCTTCATAAAATTGACATGAGGATTTTATGATTTTTTTTTTACACCTGGGTAGTTCAACACTGATACATAATAAACTCATAAAATAATTGCTTACCATTATTTGTTAACATCTTCATAGTTTTCAAAGTTAATTAAAAATTATGCATTTTATTTCTTTAGAGGCTTTTAATCAAGAGTAGAAAAAATGAATGCCTGACTATTGCTAATTCTTTAAAAAATTTTTTTTTAATTTTAGGACAATTTAGTGTTTCCTTGTCAAATGGAAAACAAGATTCAGAAGGACTTGTTGCAGTAAAACTTGCAGACCAAGATAGAAAAATGTTTGTGTGTGGAAACAGCTGGAGCATTACTCAGGCCAACGTGGCCTGCCTTGACCTTGGTTTCAACTGTGAGTGCTTGCTCACTGAATTTTCCCAGGGCTGATTTTATTCTTTCAACTATTCGTCTTTTGATTACCCTGTCTTTCCATGCCTCAGCTTCCTCAAATGTAACCTGAGAATACTAACTACTGCCTCACAGTGTAGTTGTGAGGATGAAATGTGTTTATGCTTGACTAGTACTTAGAACACTGCTGAGTGCAGACTGTAGGTTTGCTCAGGTCTCTGGGTGCAAATCCTTTGCTGATCCATAGAGTTGCATACTCTAAAGTTGCATCTGTACAGCTGCATGCATAACTCTCTATTCATCTATGATTATGTCCATTCTTTCGTACCTAATGTTGTTTGTATACTCTCTCTTTCTCATATTTTCTCATCAACCTTGCAAAGATATTCTATTGGATTAATGTCTTTTGCTTTTATATTTATAAATTTTCTCGTTTCTTTGTTTTCATTAATGTTTGCTGTTATCTTTGGCTCTCTCTCTCTCTCTGCTTTTCCCTATTGTACTTTTTCTAATTCTGTGAGTTAAATCCTCCAGTTCAGTTCAGTTCAGTCGCTCAGCCGTGTCCGACTCTCTGCGACCCCATGAATCACAGCACGCCAGGCCTCCCTGTCCATCACCATCTCCCGGAAATTTTCAGTTTTTCTTACTTTCTAATATAAGCATTTAAAGTACAAATTTCCCTCTAGTTAATGATTCATCTGCATGCCTTTACAAGTGAGTATTCTATTTATTGTTCAGTTCAAAATATTTCTAATTTTCAGTATAATTCCCCCTTGACTCAAACATAATTTAGAAGTTTCTTTTTTACTTTCCTAATGAATATATTAGTTCGCTTTTGGTTAACTTTTTGTCATAAATTTCCTATTTAATTGTATTGTGGAGAGAGAATTTCTCCACATGAGGACAATTGTTCAAACATTTTTGAGACTTCCTTTGTACTGAGTATATTTCAAATGCTTCATATGCAGGGTTCTACATAATAGATGTGTTAGAATAAAAATTTTTATTCTATTAGAATGAAAAAGCATGTCAATGGCTTTATTCAAATATTTTCCCATTTATTTATTTATAAGTTATCAAGGTCTTTGTCTTTTGAGTGTGTCCCTTATAAACAGCACATATCTTGTTATTTTACTACAATATGATGATAGCTGAACAGTTTAGTCTATTTACATTATTGTGATTATTTACATTGTTGATTATCCTGTCTTATTTGGGGCTTATTATTTACCCTTTTCATATCCTCTTGTTTCTTCCTTTTAAAAATTCTGTTGAGTTAATAAAGCTGTTGTTTTCTCAAACTTCTTTTTCTTCCTCTACTTGGTTTGAAAATTATATACATCCTATTTCTATTCCATTAATGATTATCTTCGTGTTTAATACCATGAATCCTCAAATTATGAAGTTCTTGCCCTCCTCAGAAATAATACAAAGAATGTCATTTCCATATCAACTTTTCAGTATTTTGTTCCACCTTATTTGTATATATTCCTTAGGTTAATTGCTATCTTTACTTAATAAGCAACTATCAGTACTGTTGTTCGGTCAGTGGTTATTCAGATGGACTTCATGTTTGCCAACTTCTTGGTTTGTTGTTGCTTCTTGCATCTCACGTCTCCATTTTTCATTCAGTTTTCTTCTTCCTAAACCACATCTGCTAGTAGTTCATTAGTGACAGTCTTTTATCATTAAATTGAGTCATGAGATAGTTCTTATTTTTGACAGTTTGTGACCTACAACCTATGATTCAACCTAATGGCAAACTCTCTCATTCTTTGATCTCCCAATATTTTCTTCTTATCATATTTTGTATAAGCTCATGAACAGACTTCTTTGATTTAGCCAGTGGGTATTTCCTTTAAAATGACTTCCATTTGTTCTCATATTTCGACTCAGTTTGGCACAGTTTCATGACTACTATATCTTCATTATGGATCTTTGTTTCTTTTAATTGCTCTCTTTTTCCCTTTCGTTGTAATTTATCGGACATTTACATTGCCATTACTGCTTAATTTTTGCTTACATTTGCCTCCTGCATCTTTGCTGAACCTTTTATTTTTAACCCATTATTTCCCCCATTAACTTCAAGAGAAATGCAGAGAGCAACTGAATGTTCTGGAAGCTCACTGTAACTCACCATCTCTAGGATACTGGGTCATTGAGGTAGCCTCTTAGCTACACAAATTCTGAACAAACTGGGAAGTCCAAGTAATGGCATATAGATGTCAAATACCACTTAACACTGTCAAGACTGAATCGAGGCCATAGCTTAGCATAAAACTAGAGAATTAAGCCAACTGTTAGAATTAAACTAACTCAATCTTCTGATCCCAGTAACCATGGGGCCAACCAGGTAAGACTCAGCATGGGGCAGGGGAAGAATGGAAGAGCAGGGTTGACCTGGCCTGCTTTTTGTTTCCAAGATTTCCTGATCAAATTAATCTTCTCCCTTTTCTGGAGAAAAGAGGAGTTAACCGGTAGAGAGGCCAAGAATGACACATCTCAGGTTGGAAAGAAATCAGGAATGTTTAATCAAAGAGGCATTTCTTCTTAACAAGAAACAGAGGAGGAGAAAGCAATATTTTTGGTTGCTTGTCATATTTTGAACTTTTCAGTCAGTTTAAATTGTTTTTGTTTATCTTTACAAAACTAAGTGAGGGAATTATATTCCTTGTTACTGGGGAAGATATGGAAGCTCAGAGAATGTAAGTGTCTTGCCTAACCTATCTCCCATACGTAGAAAATAAAAGGAAATGAGTCCCTCACCTCTTCCAGTAGAATTATAAACACAAAGCACTGATTATTCTGCTTTAACGTTTCATTTGTTTGATTTACAGAGGTGCTCTTGATACTCATAGAAGAGATCCTGATCTAGACTCCGCTGAATGTCTGCATGTGCATTGTCGAGGATTAGAGACCAGTTTGGCTGAATGTACTTTCACTAAAGGAGTACACAATTCGGAGGGGTTGGCTGCCATGGTGTGTTACACAGAGGATGCAGGTTAGTGGAGGACTTGCCCAATATTTTCCCTTCCTTAGAAATTGTTTATTTCACACCAACTCTGTAGTAAACAAACAAATTACAGATATCCTGTTGCCAGTCACACACAATGACAAAATCACATTTTGGGTTTTAGAGCCCAAATCGGTGCTTTTCCCCTAATGTACCTTTTTTCCCATTCAAATATCCTTCTATCCTTGACTTCCTACATGGGAAGTAAAGTTGTTTGATTCCCCTTTGATTCTTTGAACATATGGATAAAAACTGATGAAGCAAACACAAGTAAATATTAGAAGAAATGCAGCATCTCCTTTGAGGAGTCCAGCTGATTACATATTCCTTTAAAATGGTTAAATCACTGCCGCTTTTCGCCTTCATCTTGACGTTGGAATATTTTAGCTACATATGTAGTGTTAAAGATCATATCCTTTTTGGTGCTAAAAAAAAAAAAAAGGCCATCAAAATGTAAATGGCACTGTCCAAGTCAGCCTCGGGGTGAGGCTGGGTCAGCATGGAAGGAGTGGGTGAGCACCAGTGTTTGCCAGTGTTAGCAAGGGATCTGGATTCCCGGGTCCCCTCCCGGGGCTTCTCAGAAGAAGCCTCCACAGTAAACGCTGGCTGACAGAGATTAGCAAAGGACCTCCTTAAGCCAGCTTTGGCATTTATTTTCCCTGTTAATATATTATGGTAATGCTACCACTCGTGCATTTTATATCACTTTTTGTCAGTGCCTGACTTCATCTTCATGCCCCCATTATTCCAAACATGTGATAAAGATGTCATCCACAACTTCATAAATGAATTTCACACAGACAATTCTACTTTACAGCTCCTCCAAAAAGGACTCCTTTCAATGTGTGAATGGGAAACGCATTCCTCAGAAGAAGGCCTGTGATGGTGTCAATGATTGTGTAGACAACAGTGACGAGCTGTGCTGTAAAGGTAGAGATGACCCCAGCCTTTAAACTCCCAAGTGCTTTCTTCTAAGAAAACAGAAGCAACTTTCCCACTGACTTAAGATCCCAACTTGTTGCTTTTTAAGAATGAATAAAAACCTCCCCTCTTCTCTTTGTGTTTGCACAGACTGCCGAGGTGAAGGTTTTCTCTGTAAATCGGGTGTTTGTATTCCAAAGCAGTATAAGTGCAATGGTGAGCTGGACTGTATCACGGGAGAAGATGAAGTTGGTTGTGAAGGTAATTTAAAGTTTTGTGGTTATGTTTTATTATTATTATTTGACCCAGGGGTTTTAGCAGACTTTGTAATTATTGCCTAGATCCAATTTGTCAATAGGGCCTGTAAAATGGCAATTTCTTTTTCTAAAGTTTTTACTGAAGTATAGTCAACTTACAATATTGTGTTAGTTTTAGGTGTGGGCTTCCCTGGTAGCTCCAGTGATAAAGAATTGAAACTGCAGTGTTTGAACCCTGGGTTGGGAAGATCCGCTGGAGAAGGGAACAGCTACCCACTCCAGTATTCTGGCCTGGAGAATTCCATGGACAGAGGAGCCTGGCAGGCTATAATCTATGGGGTCGCAAAGAGTTGGACACGACTGAGGGACTAACACTTCACTTCACTTCATAGTGATATCCCATATATATATATATATATATATATATATGTTCTCTTCCAGATTCTTTTCCCTTAGAGGTTATTACAATATATTGAGTATATTTTCCTGTGTTACACAGTAGATCTTTGTTGATTATCCATTGTGTGTTGGGGTATGTGTGTCTGTGTCTGTGTTTATTAATCCCAAACTCCTAATTTATTCCTCCTCTCTTCTTTTAAAAAATGGCAATTTTTTAAAAGAACATTCCTTCTGCATTTATTAACTGGAATCTTGTAGAGAGGAGCTATTTTGTTTCCACGAAATGCAGTTCATTTTGAAAGGCAAAATGTTGTTTAATTCCTTCCTTTTGCTTACTAAATTTCAAAGCAGTGAGCAGGTGCTCTTTGTTTTTAGTGCTCACTGGAAAACCTCCAAAGGTGGGGAATATTTACTAGGTACCTAACGCATGCTTCAGTCCATGGGGTTGCAAAGAGTTGGACATGACTGAGCAACTGAACTGAACTAAACCTAATGCATCCCACCCAGACTGACTTCATGCTCCCATTAATGCATTCTGGAGGAAAAATCTTCCTAAGTTAATATATTTATTCATCTATTCAATGGATATTTATTGAGTTCTTACTGTGTGTGCTGGATCCTATTCTAAGACACTGGGGTTAACACTGTGAATAACATTTCAAAATACCTGCGCCTTCATAGATCTTATATTCTAGTGGAGGAAGAGAAACAATAAAGAAAAATAAGTAAAAATATCTAGTAAAATAGTAAGTACTTTTTAAAGAAAGCAGGAAAGGAAGATATAAAGGGGGGATAAATTCTGGAAGTGTAGGTAAGGTGGCTTGGGAAGGCTCACTCACTTTTGTTTTTAGGTAAAGAGCTGAAGGAAATGATGTTCCAGCCATGCAGAAGTCTGTGGAAGAGTGTTCTAGGCAGAGGCAACAAGCAATGTGGTTCTGCTAAGATAGGAACGTTCCAGTATGTTTGAGGGACAGTCAGCAAGGAGGCTCATGTGGCAGGAGTTCCACCTGTGCATAGTGAGAGATTAAGAGACAAGCAGGAGGGGACTTCCCTGGGGGTCCAGGGGCTACGACTCCACGGTCCCAGTGCAAGGGTCCCAGGTTCAATTCCTGGCCAGGGAACTAGACCCCACATGCCCTAACTAAAAGTTCACATGCCACAACTAAAAGTTCCCTTGTGCTGCAACTGAGACCCAGGGCAGCCAAATAAATAAATTAAAAAAAAAAAAAAAAAACAGGCAATAGGAGAGGTTGGAGAGGTACTTGGTTGGGGTGATCAGGGCAGATCTAGGGATGTCTGTTAAGGAATGAAATGGGGACTCTAAGCAGAAGAACAGCATGACCTGAGTTACATTTTTAAATCAAGATTACTCTGGCTGCTGCATGGGGAATAGGCTGTATGAGGGTGAGGGGAGAAGCAGGGCGACCCACGATGAAGCCACTGAGTAATCCAGGGAAGATGACACTGACTAGGATAAGCTGGTAAGAATGGAAATGATGAGAAGTAGTCAGATTCTGCATATATTTTGAAACTAGAGCCAGAATGATTTGCTTATGGGTTGGATGGGGGTGTAAGAACAAATGAGCAGTCAAGGATGACTCCAGGGATTTTGGCTTGAGAACAGAAAGGATGGAGCTCCCTTCCTCAAAGATAGGGAAGGCTGCTGGAGGAGTGTGTGCGGGTCCTTGCATCCACCTTACTTACATGGAGCGAATCTGGTGGTGTGCTGGTAAATGTTTAACAGTGGGCTTTGAAGAGGGAGAGGGACTCCCTAATTTGTAGCTTTGCTAATTTCTGTGGTATATATTATTCCCACCATGGATGATTTTAAGCCATTGATGTGATGTCACAGAACACAAGCTGGGAGTGACACAACAGCCTCTTCTATAGCGGCTGTGTCTGTGTCAGGACACCACTGCATTACTGTAAATGGTTTATTGTAGTGTTTTGTACTTGTCTTACCTTCCCTTTTCAACACTACATGCCTTTAAAACAGAGGCTATTTTTACATTCCAAATGCCCCTGGTAAATTGTCTTCTTTAAAGTGCATAGGAATCTGGATGTTAGGTCCATGAATCAAGGCAAATTGGAAGTGGTCAAATAGGAGATGACAAGAGTGAACACTGACATTCTAGGGAATCAGTGAACTAAGATGGACTGGAATGGGTGAATTTAACTCAGATGACCATTATATCTACTACTGTGGACAAGAATCCCTTACAAGAAATGGAGTAGCCATCATGGTCAACAGAAGAGTCCAAAATGCAGTACTTGGATGCAGTCTCAAAGAATGACAGAATGGTGTAGTCCAAGGGACTCTCAAGAGTCTTCTCCAACACCACAGTTCAAAAGCATCAATTCTTCAGTGCTCAGCTTTCTTTATAGTCCAACTCTCACATCCATACATGACCACTGGAAAAACCATAGCCTTGACTACACGGACCTCTGTTGGCAAAGTAACATCTCTGCTTTTGAATATGCTATCTAGGTTAGTCATAACTTTTCTTCCAAGGAGTAAGTTTCTTTTAATTTCATGGCTGCAATCACCATCTGCAGTGATTTTGAAGCCCAGAAAAATAAAGTCAGCCAATGTTTCCACTGTTTGCTCATCTATCTGCCATGAAGTGATGGGACCAGGTGCCATTATCTTTGTTTTCTGAATGTTGAGCTTTAAGCAAACTTTTCCACTCTCCTCTTGCACTTTCATCAAGAGGCCCTTTAGCTCCTCTTCACTTTCTGCCATAACGGTGGTGTCATCTGCATATCTGAGGTTATTGATATTTCTCCTGGCAATCTTGATTCCAGCTTGTGCTTCTTCCAGTTCAGTGTTTCTCATGATGTACTCTGCATAGAAGTTAAATAAGCAGGGTGACAATATACAGCCTTGATATATTCCTTTTCCTATTTGGAACCGGTCTGTTGTTCCATGTCCAGTTCTAATTGTTGCTTCCTGACCTGCATACAGGTTTCTCAAAGGCAGGTTAGGTGGCCTGGGATTCCCATCTCTTTCAGAATTTTCCACAGTTTATTGTGATCCACATAGTCAAAGGCTTTGGCATAGTCAATAAAGCAAAAATAGATGTTTTTCTGGAACTCTCTTGTTTTTTCCATGATCCAGCGGATGTTGGCAATTTGATCTCTGCTTCCTCTGCCTTTTCTAAAACCAGCTTGAACATCTGGAATGCTCAAACTATTGCACAACTGCATTCATCTCACATGCTAGTAAAATAATACTTAAAATTCTCCAAGCCAGGCTTCAGCAATACATGAACTGTAAACTTCCAGACAAATTTTTGTCTAACTATATAATAAATCTGCTGTTAGGTATGTATTCAAATATATCTAACATATGAATCTCTTTTAAACTCAAGTGAAAATGATTTCCTTGCTGTGGTAAAGTTGGTGTGTGTTTTAATATAAGAGGAAACATTTGTTAGGCACTATTAAAAATCAAAGTATTTGCTACAGAAAGTGGCATACTGTGGGCCCCTTTATCTTTTTATAAATGTTAAGTTGTTATTCTGTACTGAAAATTGATGATTAGTGTACATTTAATTCAAGTGAAAATGATCTCTTTGCTACAGTTGAGTTTTTTTCTTTTGTTTTTAGGAACTGGACATCCTGAAATTAAAGGTAAATATGCTTTTATCATAGAAAATTTATATTATCAAATTGAAAAGAAGAATAAAGGGTGCTAGCTTGAAATGGTGTGCATTTTTTTTCACATAAAAATGATGCTTTCCTGGGGTAAATTTTTTGTTTTTGTTATTTTCATGCCCTTTACTTGTAGCTCAAAGTAAAAATTTTATTAAAGTCTTGGGATATTGCAGAATTGAAACAAAACACAAGCACTGCTTTTATGTTATATTGTTATATTTGATGGTAACCATTAACGGAGGATGATATATATGACCAGTTTCACCATTAGCTTAGACACAGAGGCCTTGTCCCCCAGTGAGGTAAACTCCTTCTCACACTCCCCGCTCACAGCCTGCCAAAGCGCCTTCTCTGCACATTGCACCCATTCCAGATAGCCTTCTCTTTCTTTCCTTTCTCTTCAAAACCAAGGCAACTGCTGAAGAAACTGTCACCAGAGGAAAGATAACAACCTTTCAACTTAGATATTTTCTTACTTACTTTTATAACAGACATCCGCAAATCTTCCAGCTCTTTAGAGTCATCTTTTTCTTCGTTATTCATCTAAAATGACCGCCAGAAGCTTTTGGTCCTCCTCAGGGTTTCTCAGGATTCCTGAGTGATTTTTGTATAGTCAAGATCACCCCTATTCTAAATGACTAATTTCCATTGTTTCTTTGTATTCCCTCCCTCTTGTCATTTTGCCCTCCAAGGCTGCTGCTGTCCTTTTTGTTTCATTTTGGTATTTGTTTGTTTTCTCTTCTTAATTCCTTTGCCCCTTCCCTCCCTCTTGCCCTTCCTTCCTTTCTAGTTTCAGACTTCAGGTACAAAGTGCTGAGTTAGTGACACTCCTCAGCCCAGTGACAACTCACCAGAGATGATCAGCACACAGTCATCACTGGTTCAGGCAAGACCCCGCTCTTGCTTCATTGATTCTCCATTACTCCTGTACCTTAGACTCGCTCATTCCCCATAGCAACCACTGTAATGTGATTTAACATGTGTGTCTTTTTGTTCATATACATTCTTATCCAGTGTCGGTTGTTATCTTGTGAGGGTACATTTGTAATTCACAGGATATGATGTTGTGTATCCTCTATTTCCTTTTTATCTTTTCACAAAGCATTGCATTTTTAAGACCCGCCCATGTTGTGATGTTTCTGTCTAATCTGTTGCTTCTAACTGACACACAATAAAACACTACGTGGTGTTCACCTTTCACAAGTGACTCTACCTGCTCAGCATTGGACTCTCAGCCCACACTCACATGCAACGATGAATAGCCTCTCCTTAAGGATGTGTGGGAGATTTCTCTGAGGCATCGAGCTAGGCCAAAAATTGTTAGAGTCATTTGACAAACTGGTGCCTACATGTTCTGTGGCAAAGCTGCTCACCTCCACCAATACCACCTGCCGAGGGCTAGCCTCCGCTCCACTAACATTTAGTACCATCCAGCTTTCTAATTTTCCTGCTCTCATACTCTCAAGTGATAGGGCATTGTTTGTTTATTTGAACTTTTGTCATAACCAATGATTCTGGGTTTCTTTTCACATGAATACTAGCCTTTTGAGTTTCCTCTTCCTTTTCGTCTTTCCTTTTGCCAATTCCCATCTTTTGCCTCATTTCATATTGGGGCCGCAGTCTTCTTTCTTCTAGCATTCTAGAAATTAATCCATTTCCCATTTTAGACATGCAAATACCTTCTTCCGTTCTGTCTCCCACCTATTAACTTTGGCCATAGTGAGCTTTGTTGAAGAGAAGTCTTTAATCTTTAAATTTTAAAATCTTTATTTACTCAAAGTCACTTATTGTTTTTCTTATGATCTGTGCTTTGGAGCTTTCTGCTCGTCTTGTAATATCCAGTATATCTCAGCTCTACTGGACTTTGCCCATCGCCCTTTGTTGAGCATTTGATATGAAGTCTTCTCTTTGGTTTATGTCACTGCTTCTGTGAAAGCTCTGAGCAGAAAATAACCTAGGTGTGTAGTGTAACAGATACATATAAGTCTTTCCCCCAAAAATGTGGGGAATACAGTAATAATGCACAGGACTGCTGCAGCAAAGTAACATTGCCCCTCTGGGCGGCAAACTCATCCAAGACAGAGCAACCTTTTGTGGGAATTCACCTTTAGATGCTCAGGTCAAAGAAATCAAGATTCTGTTCACAACTGAAATGTTTCAGGACAGCAGAGTGAAGATGGAATCATCCTGTATAACTTCAAGCCGAAGTCTAAGAAAGAAAAAGAAAAGCAAATCTGTTCTTGTTTTTGTTTAACTTCTGACTTCTGCATCCCAGATGACTAATAATAACCCTGCTGGATACTGAAACTGATGAATTATTGCATGACTCCTGTTAAGAGATACCTTATTATATACAAAATACTAAGACCCTTTTTAATGTCAGCTCAGGATTCTTGGTCACTGTCCTGAGCCTTCACAATTACCTACCTACAGAAAGGAAATAAGATGATTTCATGTTGTCCTTTTTAAAGGTAGGACAGAGTTTAGACAAAAAATTATTATCAAAGTTTAAATGATTTTAGTGATTTAATTTTTACTATAAACATAACTTAAACATTAGAACTTTTGTTTGATTATAGAAGCAGCAGAAATGTTGACTGCTGATATGGATGCAGGTAAGCTAACATTTTTCTTTTTCACTAGTACTTCACTGGTCAAATTTGCATTTTAATGTCATGTGCATGTATGTGAGCATATATGCATATATGCAATATAATTGATTCAAGTACTCATTTCCTTTGATTTCAATTTAAATAGAAAAAACCATTACTACTTTTCTTATCATTTTTAAGAAAAACAAGCTTAAATGCTTCTTGAGAACTACTTTTAAAATGAGTTAATATATATGGCTTATTTTGAAATGGAAAAAACAGTCTAGTTCTACATACAGCTTTTCTGTTTGCTATGAGCTTTGTCAGATCAGTTTTGTCAAAGCCAACCAGATTTGTGACCCAGGACATACATTTTAAGTACAGAAATAATAGATTCTTTTGCAATATTTTAAACCATGATAACAGGAAATCTGTGAAGATCTGTTTTTGGCCAAGTCTACACTGAGAGCCAAATTTAAACAAAGTAGTAAGTTCCTGGGAAAACAGTAACTGATAGGAATTTTTTGAGTCAAACTGACGTATTAATTCCTGACTTAATTATTTGTTAGCTGTGTGACCTTAGGTTAGTAACAAGCTCAACTACAAATTGGGAGTGATTTGTATTTTAGGAGGATTGAAAACTGAAGCTCATGTAAGACTCCCTTCTGATTGCCAGGCCCCAGAGTTCATCAGCAATTTTTTTAAAAATCAGGCAATGAGTGGAAGATTTAGATCTCAAAGCTGCAGATATCAGTCAGAGGGATTTCCAACAAAGGCCCTTTATTTTCTACTCAGGGTAATAAATTAATTTTCAGGTTCAATCCAAGCTGATTTGACAGTCCTCAATAGATGGGGATCTCCCTTCTTAAAGGTACAAGCAGAAATTTAAAATTTATCATCACAGTCTTCCCTTAACCCAGTTCTTAGGCTGGATGGGACTCCCCAAAATCTTTTATCCACATTTGTTCACAACTTCTCTCGCTTGAGGACCTACCTCTTTCTTATGTGCTCAAAGTAATTGACAGCGATATTAATTTCCCTTTCTCATTTGGGACTAAGAATCAAGTTTACAAAAATTTTCATGACATGATAAAATAGAGCGAGATAAGAAGAAGAGCATCTTATACTTTTACTTTCTTCCTTTGTCATGAATTCCCTTGCAGATTCATGTCTTAACCCTGACTCTAGCATGCCTCCCAGTGACGTGTGCCATGTCTGAGTGCTCACTGAGGAAGGAAACACCATCACATGTTAGGTGGCTAAAAACACAGCCCCATCCCAGCCCACTGATCTGGATTGTCCAGGGGTTCCTGGCATGTTACCTCTCAGTGTTAATATGATGATTAAGTGATACAAACTATATTCAAAGTATTTAGTATGGGATCTGACACATAGAACTCAACATTAAAATCATTAATGTTAATATTAATATCACTGAAGAGTCCCACATAAACAGTCTCTAGAAAGTAAGAACTAAGAAAGTAGACTGTGCAGTTCTGCTTGTGAACTTCATCCAGAAGTTAGGTAAAAGACGACCAGGACACCGAAAAAAAAAAGTCTAACAAGCTTTTTAATGATGAAGCGCTACTGGGCGGGATTCCTGGCCCCAAAGGAGGCAGGTGGAGGAAGTCCGCGGCAGGGCCGTGCTGGAAGCAGCTTATATGTTTGTTGCGAGGGATGGGGTTAATGGACAGGGGTTTGGATAGGTCGTCGGGCCGAGGTGTCGCGGGCTGATAGGTCCTTCTATGCGGCTGGGGTGGGGCGGCTTTAGCTGGCGAACCGTGCTGTCACTGGTCCCCGGGATCTGGGAGGCTCCTTCCCTAGGGACTTCCAGGGGCGGCCCATCATGGGCCCCGGGGTCTGACCTTACAGTCATCCCATCTTGAACTGTCACAGTAGTAATGTCTGGGCGCATGGTTTCTCTTATCTGCCAGAGGCTGGTCAGTGTGTAACCCCTCGGGCAACTTCCTTCGGCCACGAGTCCACCTTTAGGTAGAACTTCAGAGAATCAAGCCAATTTCAAGCTTAATTTTTAATAGGAAGCCAGAATTTTTAAGCAAGGTGAATAGCATCCCAAAATAACTTACTAATGAATCTGGGCTGCTTCGTATTAGTTGTGACTCTGCTGTTTTTGTGGCATAGATAATCAAGAAGTTTGCCCAGAAGGTAATGGTTTCAAAAATCATAATGATACAATCTCTTCTTTTCTTAAAGAAAGAAAATTTATAAAGTCATTTTTGCCTAAACTATCCTGTGGAGTTAAAAACAACATGCACATTCGAAGGAAACGAGTCATAGGAGGCAAGCCAGCAGAAATGGTAAACCGGCACAAAAAGTTATAATGTCGTTTCCCAGGAGCTGCCCAAGTTTGGGGAAAAAAAGGGGGGATGATAATTATTAGAGACTAAGAACCTTGCGATGGAAATCTTCAAGCCACCTGTCTGGCAGGATGGCAGTGACCACGTGAATGTCTTTACAGGGAGACTTCCCATGGCAGATTGCAATCAAGGAAAGTGACAAAATCCACTGTGGAGGAATTTACATCGGTGGCTGTTGGATTCTGACTGCTGCACATTGTGTCAGGTATTAAAAAAAAACAAAAACCTCTCCAGTAGATTCCTGATTTCTGAAACAATGAAATTAGGCAATAGAGGTTGTGATAAAGTCAAATGATGAGAGTCCAGAGGCCAGTTCCTCAGAACCCAGTATGTTCCCCACAGACCAAGTTGTTGACCTCAGCTGGCAAGGGCGGATCGAGCCTGTAGGTGCCAAGTTGTTTCACTTGGCTCATTTGCATGGGTCAAGGACAGAGTTCAGAATTCTGGCTTCAGTTCTGACCTTTAGAATGAATGAAACACCATGTGTGGAGTACGTCTTGCAGACCCGATACTGTGCCCAGAGCTTTCATAAATGTTATTTTTGTTTTAACATTCTTAACATTCTCGAGAGGCAAATAGTATTCCTCCCGTTTTGTAGATAGGCAGACTGGAACTAGAAGTTGCCTAACCTGGCCGAAACAGCACTACGGGTCTGCACAGTGCTTGCGTGTGTGCTAAATTGCTTCAGTCCTGTCCAGCTCTCTTCGACACCATAGCTGTAGCTCCCTGACTGTAGCCTACCAGGCTCCTCTGACCCTGGGGTTCTCCAGGCAAGAATACTGGAGTGGGTTACCATTTCCTACTCTATGGGATCTTCCTGGCTCAGGGATCGAACCCCCGGGTCTTGTATCTCCTGTGTTGGCAGGCAGATTCTTCTCCACGGCACCACCTGGGAAGCCCAGTCTGTAGCAGAGCCAGGGTAAAACCAAGGTCAGCATGTGTGACAATAACTTGGATGAAGGCCTGTTCAGAAAATCTGCAGGAGACCCAAACTCTAGAGGGACAGGAAATCTGTTGAATGACACCCATAAAAATCCTCTTGGATTGGAGCAAAGCACCACATCCTGTTTCCTCCTTCTGAACGACCCTTTTCCCTTGGCTTCTGTAACAACACGCTTCTGGTTTTCTACCTGCCTCTCTGGCCACACCTTCTCTGCCTTCTTTGCAGCTTCCTCCTCCAGTGACTGAGCATTATGGCTCAAGTGAAATACTGAAGTTCCTAGATGTGTATCCTGGCTTCCTCTTCTCTTCCTACTTCTCCTTTCTAAAGTCATCTGCACTTTAAAATACCACCGTATGCTGACACAGTGATATCTCCAGTCTAGATTTCTCCAACCCTGACCCTACAGTACACTATCTTGGCTGTATAGAAGTATTAGTACATCAAATTCAAAGGGTCTAAGACTGAGCTCCAAGACTTCCCTATGAGCCAGTGGTTAAGACTCCATACTTTCAATGCCGGGGGACCAGTTTGATCCCTGGTCGGGGAACTAAGATCCCACCTGCCCCACACTGTGGCCAAGAAATTAAATATAAAAGATAAGACTGAACTCATGACTTGCCCCTTCCCCCAAATATTGTCCTGACCTACTGTTCCCTATCTCAGCAGATGGCAATACCATTCATCTAGCTATCCAAGGCAAAAATCTAGAAATGATCGCATTTCATTCCCTCAACCCTACCACACAGCTCAGCTATATATCACCAACTCCAGATGTCATTTAAATTTTTTTAAATTTTTAATTGGAGGATAATTGCTTTACAATGTTATGTTGGTTTCTGCCGTACATCAACATGAGTCAACCGTAGGTACACACATGTTCCCTCCCTCTTCAGTTTCCCTCCCACCCCATCCCACCCTTCTAGGTTTTCACAGAGCACCAGGATGAGTTCCTTGCACTATACTGCAACTTCCCACTGGCTCTCTCTTTCGCACATGCTAGTGTATATATTTCAACGCCACTCTTTCAATTCGTCCCCCCTCTCCTTCCCTCATTGTGTCTGTAAGTCTGTTCTCTATGTCTGAGTCTCTATTCCTGCCCTGCAAATAAGTTCATCAATACCATTTTTCTAGATTCCATATATATGTGTTCATATACAATATTTGTTTTTCCCTTTCTGACTTACTTCACTCTGTATAACAGGCTCTAGGTTCATCCACCTCACTAGAACTGACTCAAATGTGTTTCTTTTAATGGCTGAGTAACATTCCATTGTATATATGTACTACAATTTCTTCCAGATGGCGTTTTTAATTGCCAGTTATTTCATTCTCAAAGTTTCTTCTTATCTCCACTATTACCATGCTCCCACCTCTCTCTTGGATTATACCATCTGCTTCCTAATTGGCTTACCCACATTCACTCAGCACATTAAATATTTCTTAAGTAAATTGAATGGATGAACAGTTAACCTTTGAACAATATTCAGGACCCCTGATCCTGAAATATAACCAAAATTAATATGAAGGACAGCATTCTTAGAACACTGAGTGTAAATAAAAACATCCTAAACACCTCATTAGCTCCTAGGACACCACTGTTTAATGGTAAGCTGTTTCCCTGAGAAAGTGATGTAGGCTGTGCTGTGCTTAGTTGTTCCGTCATATCTGACTCTTTGAGACCCCATGGACTGTGGCCCACCAGGCTCCTCTGTCCATAGAGATTCTCCAGGCAAGAATACTAGAGTGCCCATGCCCTCCTCCAGGGCTCTTCCCAACCCAGGAATCAAACCCTGGTCTCCCGTAGTGTAGGTGGATTCTTTACTGTCTGAGCCACCAGGGAACCCCAAGAATACTGGAGTGCACAGCCTATCCATTCTCCAGGCGAACTTCCCGAGAGGAATCGAACCAGGGTCTCCTGCGTTGCAGGTAGATCCTTTACCAGCTGAGGTACCTGGGAAGCCCAAGAAAGTGATAGTAGATGCCAAATTTGCTAGAAACCACAAGATGAAAATTGGTAAGAAAATGGAGTGAGGCATGAGGACAGGCAATATTTAACCCATTCACCATTTCAACCAAAGTTTGAAACAGCTATGGTGTTCCAGATACAATACGCAACACAGGTATCTGTCTGTAGATGAATAAGACCCAGTAAAGGTTCTTGAGCAAATAATACAACACAAAGTTAGGATGAAGTCAGTTTTAAAGGTTACAATGATGATTCCCAGGTCTTCACCCCGGGAACCTCTGGGATCCTGTGCTCTGACTCCCCACTTCCTCAAGCACATTCCTGGCTAGATGCTCTCTGGTTTCTGCTTCAGTTCAGTTCAGTTCAGTCACTCAGTCGTGTCCGACTCTTTGCTACCCCATGAATCGGTGCAGCACGCCAGGCCTCCCTGTTCATTACCATCTCCTGGAGTTCACTCAGACTCACGTCCATCGAGTCAGTGATGCCATCCAGCCATCTCATCCTCGGTCGTCCCCTTCTCCTCCTGCCCCCAATCCCTCCCAGCATCAGAGTCTTTTCCAATGAGTCAACTCTTCGCATGGAGTGGCCAAAGTACTGGAGTTTCAGCTTTAGCATGATTCCTTCCAAAGAACACCCAGGACTGATCTCCTTCAGAATGGACTGGTTGGATCTCCTTGCAGTCCAAGGGACTCTCAAGAGTCTTCTCCAACACCACAGTTCAAAAGCATCAATTCTTTGGTGCTCAGCCTTCTTCACAGTCCAACTCTCACATCCATACATGACCACAGGAAAAACCATAGCCTTGACTAGACGGACCTTAGTTGGCAAAGTAATGTCTTTGCTTTTGAATATACTTTCTAGGTTGGTCATAACTTTTCTTCTAAGAAGTAAGCGTCTTCTAATTGCATGGCTGCAGTCACCATCTGCAGTGATTTTGGAGCCCCAAAAATAAAGTCTGCCACTGTTTACCCATCTATTTCCCATGAAGTGATGGGACCAGATGCCATGATTTTCGTTTTCTGAATGTTGAGCTTTAAGCCAACTTTTTCACTCTCCACTTTCACTTTCATCAAGAGGTTTTTAGCTCCTCTTCACTTTCTGCCATAAGGGTGATGTCATCTGCATATCTGAGGTTATTGATATTTCTCCCAGAAATCTTGATTCCAGCTTCTGCTTCTTCCAGCCCAGCATTTCTCATGATGTACTCTGCATATAAGTTAAATAAGCAGGGTGACAATATGCAGCCTTGACGGACTCCTTTTCCTATTTGGAACCAGTCTGTTGTTCCATGTCCACTTCTAACTGTTGCTTCCTGACCTGCATACAGATTTCTCAAGAGGCAGGTTAGGTGGTCTGGTATTCCCATTTCTTTCAGCTTAAATACCCTCAATACCTACCCTCTTACTTCAGAGGCAGCCAACTCATTCTACTGTTGGCATCTCTGGTTAAGTAGTGAGACCTTTATATCCCTAATATTTAGCAGGTAGATGAACTATTTCTTTCTACATTTATCCACTGACTTTAATTCTGTCCTAAGAAAATTTCATTGCAATGCTTCATAGCAGCAAGGATTTAAAAATCTGGGAAAACGAAAAAGCTCCTTAAAAGGGGAGAATTTAAAGATGAAGCATCAGAAGTCCAATTTATACTTGCTTCCCCCCCTCCCAACTCAATATATTTTCCACCTTTCCTATCTGTTACAGAATCAGCAGAATGCATCGTTACCAATTATGGACATCATTTACAGACTGGATAAGACCTGGCTCTCAGACAGTGGTTCACTCGGTGAATCAAATTATTATCCATGAAAAGTACAATGGAACTACCTACCAAAACGACATAGCTTTGATTGAAATGAAGAAACGCCCAAATGAAAAACAATGTGTGTTGAGTAAATCCGTCCCTGCCTGTGTCCCCTGGTCTCCGTACCTATTTCAGCCTAATGATAAGTGCATCATTTCTGGCTGGGGTCGAGATAAAGGTATGTTTTAGTTTGTTCATCAGAATGCAGGGGTTGAAAAATGAATAGGAAGAGAAACGCATAGGAGCTAATCTCCCAGGGTTCAGAGAGAAACAGTACGTCAAATCCAGAAAAGTGAGTGTCCGGCCAGGGCCACCTCACGGGCAGAGGACATGTGTGGTGGCTCAGCACCCCAAGCTCTGGGCACCGGAAGGCCTTGTGCTTGCTGTACTACTCTGCCATCACCATCGTGAGATTCTCAATCATTTTTGCAGTGGCTCCACCTCACGTTTTTAATTTTTAAAATTAAATTTAATTTGGCTCTGCAAATTACGTAACTGATCCTGACCCAGAGTTTCAAGGATACTTATACTCTGCAATATTGAAACATCCATTGAGGGGAACCATTCACCAAGAAGAAAAGCAGAGTGACAGGGAGACATATAGCATGGACTTTTGGGATTGGTTGGAATGATATGAATGAAAGATAAAATGTTTTTCAAAGGTATTGTCACAGCAGGTGCCAAGTCAGTGATCCCACAGCCTTCCCCTCTCTCCTCTGCTCTCCCCCGTTCTCTGTGCCTCACACCCCAACATCTCACAAAGAGAAAGATAACGTAAAGAATTTATCCTTTGAGCTTCTAAGATAACTTGAGGTGAACATTCGTATGAATAAGAGATGTACTTTGCTTAGGGCAATTATTAGAAGAGACTTCCCTGGTGGCTCAGATGGTAAAGCATCTGCCTACAATGCAGGAGACCAGGGTTCAATCCCTGGGTTGGGAAGATCCTCTGGAGAAAGAAATGGCAACCCACTCCAATACTCTTGCTTGGAAAATCCCATGGATGGAAGAGCCTGGTAGGCTACAGTCTGTGGGGTCGCAAAGAGTTAGACACGACTGAGCGACTTCACCTTATTAGAAAGACCTACTAAACTAAAGACAGATTAGAATTAATTTAGACAGTACTTGTCCCCTCATCTTGAAGTCAGCCTAGAAATGTAGCTTCCTTTCGATCTCTTAAACTGTCTTTGTCAATAGCTTCACTGCATTTGCCTAACAGACCCCTATTGCAACACACTCTTTATAACTGCCCTATTGAGAAGTATAAGGTGAAAGTTACTCAGTTGTTTTCGAACTCTTTACGACCACATGGACTATTCAGTCCTTGGAATTCTCCAGGCCAGAATACTGGAGTGGGTAGCCGTTCCCTTCTCCAGGGGATCTTCTCAACCCAGGGATTGAACCCAGGTCTCCCACATTGTGGGCAGATTCTTAAGCTGAGCCATGAGAAAAGTATAAAATATGCATACAAATGAACCTGAATTTGTAGTATGTTTGAATACCCAAGACTTACAAAATGCTAAAATTTTATTAGTAATTAATTTATCCAGAGAGTATTGTGTTCTTTTATTTGTTCTTTTTAAAAATACCAACATTTTATATTATTTTGGCTAAACTGCATGGCTTACCAGATCTTAGTGTCCCAAACAGGGGTTGAATCTGGGCCCTCAGCAGTGAGTCCAGACTACTCTGTCCATGGGATTTCCCAGGCAAGAATACTGGAGTGGGTTCCCATTTCCTTCTCTTCCCAACCCAGGGTTCAAATGCAGGTCTCCTGCACTGCAGGTAGATTCTTTACCACCGAACCACCAGGGAGGCCCAGCCAAATAAATAAATAAAAAGAAATATTAAAAAGAAAAAAAAGACTAATGTGAAGTATGACTTGAAGGAGAAAAAGAAACTCTTTCCTGATTTGCCATATTTGTTGGAGGAATGTGTTAGAAAGCATTCGTTTCTCCCTCTGTTTCCCAGAAGAGAATATTAGCCCGTAACACCCTGGGTAGGATCTGTAGGGGTGTCCTTTCAGGGTAAACCAGAGGTCTCTGTCCCCAGGTAGTGACAGAGATTTGTAGATTAATTGAGGAGCCAAGTCATTTGGCATAAAATGTTTATTGTATAATGGAATTGAGTTCATGCAATAACTACATAAATATTTATTAAGTAACTACTTGGTACTAGCATGAGGCTAGGTGCAGCAGTGAATGAATCAAGCCCAGCCCCTGCCCTCCGGAGCACATACACATTGCCGTAGGGTGGGAAAAAGGAAAAGGGGAGATGGGACAAAAATTCTTTCCTTATACCTGAGGTATATGAACCTGTGTTCTTAGGTCTTTCTCATCTTCCCTGGACTGTCAATCAGCAACAGCTCCTGGTCCTTCTCTTTCCTTGGACCAAGTTCAAGTCCCAAATCCATGACTTAAAGGGAAATCCTAAATTCTCTTTCATTCACTTTCAAATCATTTAGGAGATGGAGCTCCTCACAGACACAAAAACTCGTAGATACCAATTGCTTCATGTGTATTGTCATTTTAAGTTTTTGTACTTAAAAGTTGTTTTCACTCTAACAAGGACTTTCAAGCAAATAAGGGACTATAAGAAGACTGGAACTATTTATGTGAGAAGACCCTGATCACAGATCTCTAGCCACCCTCCACCCCCACCCCACCTCACCACTAGACTCGGTGATCAGAAGGAGTCTATCCCATTCATTTCACAGTGTACTGTGTCTCAGTCACTCAGTCATGTCCAACTCTTTGTGACCCCACGGACCATATAGCCCTCCAAACTCCTCTGTCCATGGGATTCTCCAGGCAAGAATACTGGAGTGGGTTGCTAGTTCCTTCTCCAGGATCTTCCCAACCCGGGGATTGAACCCTGGTCTCCTGCACTGCAGGCAGGTTCTTTACTGACGGAGCCACCAGGGAAGCCCATCTCACGGTACCCAGGCCAGATACTCAATAAGGCTTCTTGCCTATTTTTAGAAAGACAACTAGAGAAATGAGATACGAGCAGTGTATGACTAAATTTGCTAGTGAGTTCTCCTCAAAAGTTTACATATGTATTCAAGAATATATATATTCTTATATGTTCCTAATGGTTTACTAAATTATGAAAGTAAATACTTAGATTCCTCATTTGTAATTTCTAAACGCCTCTTTGTTTTTTCACTTTGTTTAGGTAACCAAAAAGTATATTCACTTAGGTGGGGTGAAGTTCATCTAATAAACAACTGCTCAGAGTTCTACCCAGGTCGCTACTTTGAAAAAGAAATGGAGTGTGCAGGTAAGCATGAAGTAGCTTCTGGGAGATGTCTCCATGGTCCCAACCAAACACCTTTGTCCTCCCCACTGAGTCACCGCCTTGTTCTGGGCCTCCAAGCTTTTCCTTTGGCCTCTGGATGTAAAGATCCCCTGGAGAAGGAAATGGCAACTCATTCCAGCATTCTTGCCTGGAAAATTCCTTGGACAGAGGAGCCCGGCAGGCTACAGTCCATGGCGTCTCCAAGAGTTGGACACCACTTAGCAACTAAACCGCCACTGGCTGTTGCATTATCAGGCTCTTTCAGTCCCTTTCCCTTAGCTAAAGTTCCCGCAATCTAATACCCAGAGGAAAAATCTTCCCTAAGCCATTATACAGCAGTCTAACAAGGTGATTAAGAGCACAGACTCCGGAACCAAGACTGCCTGGGTTTACATTCCAGTTCTTACCAATTACTACTTTGTGACCCTGAGCAAGTTTCCTCACCTGCAACACTGGTGATCTTAAGAGATGAGAAAAGTGAGATGCAGAGCAGTTATGCAAGTTGCCCCAAGTCTTACAGGGGCTTCCTGGACGGCTCAGTGGTAAGGAATCCACCTGCAGTGCAGGAGACACAGGAGATGCGCGTTTGATCCCTGGGTCAGGAAGGTCGCCTAGAGAAGGGAATGACAACCTATTCCAGTATTCTTGCTTGGGAAATCCCATGCACACAGGAGCCTGACGGGCTACAGTCCATGGTGGGTCACAAAGAGTCAGACACAACCTAGCGACTAAACAACACAACAAAGTCTTACAGGCAACAAGCAATGGTATATTCAGGATCGAAGCCTAGACTTCTAAGTAAAAATACAAAGGATCTCATTTCAAATGCGTCCAGTTGGAAGTCAGTTCTCCCCTCTTAGAAATCCCTTTGGCTTCTCAGGGTCCCTGCCCCCACCCCACCTCCTTCAATATCCCAGGGACGCTAGTGCTACCACCTAGCAGAACTACATCAGTGCCTCTTCTGGTGGCGACCCGAAGGCAGGGTGCCAGCCAGGGCAGGGCATTTAGGACACTTTACTGAAATCACTTACAAATAGTGGGTTATAGAAAAAGGCAGAGTTATTGACATCCTGTAACTTCCGGGATGTGTGTGTGTGCTCAGTCGCATCCAACTCTTTGTGACATTTTGGACCATAGCCCGCCAGGCTCCTCTGTCCATGGAATTCTCCAGACAAGAATACTGGAGTTGGTTGCCATGCCCTCCTCCAGGGGATCTTCCCAACCTAGGAATCAAACCTGAGTCTCCTGTACTGCAAGCAGATTCTTTATTGCTGAGCCATCAGGGAAGCCCCAACTCCTGGATACAGCAATTTAAAATCTTGGAAAGTCACAAGAGTGAGAAGAAAGTAAACAGACTATTCCCTGTGCCTCCCCCAACCTCACCATCTTAAAACGGAGCTAAGGATTTCAGAGCACGAGAGGAGAGAACAGCACACAATCTACCCAGGCACGATTGCACAGTTAAGAGGATAAGCTCTGAAGTCTGGCTACCTGGGTTCAAGTTCAGGCTCTGCCACTTATTAGCTGTATGACCCTAGGCAGGTTCATTACTGTCTCTGGGTCCTTATCTCATCTTAAAATAGGTATACTAATGATCTTTCCCTCATAGGGTTGTGATGAGGATTAAAACAGTGAACAATTAATAAACATTAAGCACTCAGTGAGCACTAGATACTCCTATTATTTTTCCACTCAGCCGTTGATGCTACTTTGAGATTGCCATCTCATTATGAAATATGCTTCCACAAAGTAGAGGAAGGAGGAGAGTACTTGCTAAACTTGGAGAATGAGTATAAAAATGTATGAGTATAAAGTTGGAGTACGAGTATAAAGTTGGAGTATGAGTATAAAAGACACAGTATTTTCTAGCTTACATTTCCACAACTCTTTGGGCCTGCTCTGTAAGGGAGCCCATCGTTATTGCCTGTTAGGGAAGTGTAAGAAAGTCAGTGTTTGGGACTTTGCTGGAGGTCCAGTTATTAAGACTGCATGCTTCTGATGCAGGGGGTGGGAGTTCAATCGCTGGTCAGGGAACTAAGATCGCAGATGCCACACAGCATGTTCAAAAATACAAACAAAAATTGGAAAAATAAAAAAGAAAGTCCATGTCAATACAGGCATTGGTGGAAGAACAGCCTTGACAATGGAAGTAAATGTGTGATTTTCTTTGTCCCTTGTCTTCCTCAGGTACAGATGATGGTTCTATTGATGCCTGTAAAGGGGACTCTGGAGGCCCCTTAGTCTGTCAGGATGTCAACAATGTGACTTACGTTTGGGGTGTTGTGAGTTGGGGTGAAAACTGCGGAAAATCAGAGTTTCCGGGCGTTTACACCAAAGTGGCCAATTATTTTGACTGGATTAGTCATCATGTAGGAAGGTCTTTTATTTCTCAGCACAATGTATAAAACTATGATCTCTCTCTTCTCTCTACTCTTTTTCTCTCAGGAGCTCCATTTTAATTGAAATGATACTGAATAATTAGTACTTCTTCAAGAAAAAAAATAGAGGCTGTTTGATGGGACATGTTTTAAAGGTCTCTACAAAGTTTATGCCATTTTGAAATTTTGCTGTATAATTCTCAAATAAATATTTCACTCAAGCATACACATTTTGTTTTATTTTATTTATAAGAGACCTGGATAATCTGCTCATTCAGGAGTGCTGTATGTGTTGTTGTTTGTTTTTTTTTGTTTTACAATTTCTGTATTTATTTTTGACTGTGGGTCTTTGTTGCTACATGCTTACTTTCTCTAGTTGCCATGAGTAGGGGCTGCTCTTCGTTGCGGTGCCCTGGCTTCCCGTTGTCGCGGCGGCTTCCCATCTTGAGGAGCACACGCTCTAGGTGCAAGGGCTCAGTAGCTGCAGTGCTGAGGGCTCAGTAGTTGCCAGCCACAGGCTTAGTTGCTCCGAAGCATAAGGGATCTGCCTGGACTAGGGACTGAGCCGGTGCCCCTTGCATGGCAAGGCGGATTCTTAACCCCTGGACCCCGGGAAGCCGGGGAGTGCTGTATTGACTGTACTAAGGTCTAGCAAGTGGAAGGACATTGGATTCCCATAAGCCCGGTTCAAACCCCAACTCTGCCACCTGCTCATGGCTTGGCCCTGGACAATTTACTATCTTCTTTGTGCCTCATTTCCCACTTTTAAAAAGGAAACTGGAATTTTGAGAAAATGAAGCTACATATTATAGTAAAACCATTGCCATAATACTTGTCACAGGAAAATAATGGACCTCACAGCTCTTGTCCCATTTTTCTGTTTCTTTAAGTATTCAAAGTTTCTAAAAACTTTTAGTTCCTTATTTCACAAGTCCTCCTTAAATCCCACCATGGTCCAGCACCACACAAATCCGTATCTCCAGCCCTGACCTTTCCTAGAAGTCTGGACTGTGCATCTCACTGAGTGCTTAACATGTCTGCTGGATGCCTGATAGCATTTTCAAAGAAAGGCCAACCCCAAACTCTACCCCTGTTCTTCAACCTATTCTTCCCACCTTAGCAAATACCCTATGGCCTCAATGTACACTGAGCATGCAGCTGCTCTCTATCACATGAGCCTCCTTCAGTCTCACCATAGCCCTTGTCACCACCCAGCACATTCTGTTTTCACTCGTCTACCCCTTCCCCAAAACACCCACCACCCCGCAGCCCCCACTACACTGCAAAACACAGGAGACTTTTCTTCTTATCAGCAGCCCTAGCACTTTGTTCATGAACAGTGCTCGCTGCTTTTACTATATATATATTTTTTTTTGTTTGTTTGTTTTTTAAGGGAAGCTATCAACATCCTTCTTGGGTGGCCCCACAGGGCATGGCTTAGTTTCACTGAGTTAGACAAGGCTGTGGTCCTAGTGTGATTAGATTGACTAGTTTTCTGTAAGTATGGTTTCAGTGTGTCTGCCCTCTGCTGCCCTCTTGCAACACCTACTGTCTTACTTGGGTCTCTCTTACCTTGGACGTGGGGTATCTCTTCATGGCTGCTCCAGCAAGCGCAGCCGCTGCTCCTTACCTTGGACGAGGGGATATCTCCTCACCGCCACCCCCTCCTGACCTTGAACGTGGAATAGCTCCTCTAGGCCCTCCTGCGCCCATGCAGCCTCCGCTCCTTGGACGGGGTAGCTCCTCCTGGCCGCTGCCGCCCTGGCCTCAGACATGCGGTAGCTCCTCTCGGCTGCTCCTGCGCTGTCTCAGCCTGGCACTCTCGGTCACCGCCTCTGACCTCCGACACGGGGTAGCTCTTCTCGGCTGCCGCCCCTGACCAAGACAATCACAATGGTGTGATCACCTACCTAGAGCTAGACATCCTGGAATGTGAAGTCAAGTGGGCCTTAGAAAGCATCACTATGAACAAAGCCAGTGGAGCTATTTCAAATCCTGAAAGATGAGGCTGTGAAAGTGCTGCACTCAATATGCCAGCAAATTTGGAAAACTCAGCAGTGGCCACAGGACTGGAAAAGGTCCGTTTTCATTCCAGTCTCAAAGAAAGGCAATGCCAAAGAATGCTCAGACTACCACACAATTGCACTCATCTCACATGCTAGTAAAGTAAAGCTCAAAATTCTCCAAGTCAGACTTCAGCAATATGTGAACTGTGAACTCCCTGATGTTCAAGCTAGTTTTAGAAAAGGTAGCGGAACCAGAGATCAAATTGCCAACATCCTCTGGATCATGGAAAAAGCAAGAGAGTTCCAGAAGAAAACATCTATTTCTGCTTTATTGACTATGCCAAAGCCTTTGACTGTGTGGCTCACCATAAACTGTGGAAAATTCTGAAAGAGATGGGAATACCAGGCCACCTAACCTGCCTCTTGAGAAACCTATATGCAGGTCAGGAAGCAACAGTTAGAAATGGACATGGAACAACAGACTGGTTCCAAATAGGAAAAGGAGTACGTCAAGACTGTATATTGTCACCCTGCTTATTTAACTTCTATGCAGAGTACATCATGAGAAACGCTGGACTGGAAGAAGCACAAGCTGGAATCAAGATTGCTGAGAAAAATATCAATAACCTCAGATATGCAGATGACACCACCCTTATGGCAGAAAGTGAAGAGGAACTAAAAGCCTCTTGATGAAACTGAAAGTGGAGAGTGAAAAAGTTGGCTTAAAGCTCAACATTCAGAAAACGAAGATCATGGCATCTGGTCCCATCACTCCATGGGAAATAGATGGAGAAACAGTGGAAACAGTGTCAGACTTTATTTTTGGGGGCTCCAAAATCATTGCAGATGGTGACTGCAGCCATGAAATTAAAAGACGCTTACTCCTTGGAAGAAAACTTATGACCAACCTAGATGGCATATTGAAAAGCAGAGATATTACTTTGCCAACAAAGGTCCATCTAGTCAAAGGTATGGTTTTTCCAGTGGTGATGTATGGATGTGAGAGTTGGACTGTGAAGAAAGCTGAGCGCCAAAGAATTGACACTTTTGAACTGTGGTGTTGGAGAGACTCCAACTGTGGTGTTGGACTCTTGAGAGTCCCTTGGACTGCAAGGAGATCCAACCAGCCCATTCTGAAGGAGATCAGCCCTGGGATTTCTTTGGAGGGAATGATGCTAAAGCTGAAACTCCCGTACTTTGGCCACCTCATGCGAAGAGCTGACTCATTGGAAAAGACTCTGATGCTGGGAGGGATTGGGGGCAGGAGGAGAAGGGGACAACAGAGGATGAGATGACTGGATGGCATCACTGACTAGATGGATATGAGTCTGAGTGAACTCTGGGAGTTGGTGATGGACAGGGGAGGCCTGGCGTGCTGCAATAAGAGTCAGACACGACTGAGCGACTGAACTGAACTGACTGAACTGATCAACATCCTAAAGACAGAGGTGTATTTTTTCACATAAATATTACCTTTAAAACCTGAGAGCCAGAACCAGTTCTGGATAGATTCCAGTTGTATTAATAATATGAATGTCCATTTCTACATTTATTCCAAAATCAGTTATTGCCCAGATTTTTTTCCTTTAAAAATTTTAGTACCTGGAGAAGGAAATGGCAACCCACTCCAGTACTCTTGCCTAGAAAATTCCATGGATGAAGGAGCCTGGTGGGCTACAGTCCATGGGATCCCAGAGTCAGACACGACTGAGCAATTTCACTTTTGGTATAAAAAGTGCCAGGTGGTTTTCAGCAAGCACTGGTTGGGTGACTGACAGGAGAACAAACGAAATGCAGCAAATGACAGTGTCAAGATTTGAAATAAATCACTTACCATGAGTTGCTTCAAAAAATAAAAATAAAAATTTTAGTAAAATAAACATAAAGGTTTTTTGTTTGTTTGTTTGTTTTTTACCATTTTAACCATTTTGAACTGTGCAGTTCAGTGGCATTAAAAATATTCACATTTTTTATGCAGCCATCTCCAGAAATCATTTTTCTTCCCAAACTGAAACTGCCCCATGAAGCAGTAATTCCTGCTTCCCTCCCACGCTGCCCATTTTAAATTCCTTTTGTCATTGCATGCAAGAGAGCATCTGGTTACTTACAGCTGTGAAAGAAAGGCCCCAAAGCAGTGATTGCCTAAAAATTGTTTATGATTTTGCTCCTGCATCCAGGGATTGACTGGACTGGCTAGCTCCTCTATTCTCTGATACAGCTGCCATCACACGGGGCTGGGACAAGGATAATCTCGAAGCCTTTTTCACTCATGGCTCCACACAGAAGAGTGGACCTGAGTGGGCCAAGGAGAGGCGCCAGCTTCTCCATAGTGACCCCATGTGGTAGAGATTGGGAACAGCAGGAGTGGGATGACCTGATTTGAGGGCTCTCCCAGTTTGGAGGTTCTTGCCTGGAGAATCCCAGGGACGGGGGAGCCTGGTGACTGAAGCGACTTAGCAGCAGCAGGAGCAGCAGCTAGTTTGGAGGTTTGTGTGAGGGCTCCTGGTTGCATACCACAGAACCCAATTCAGTTCAGTTCAGTTCAGTTCAGTCGCTCCGTCGTGTCCGACTCTTTGCGACCCCAAGAATCGCAGCACGCCAGGCCTCCCTGTCCAGCACCAACTCCCGGAGTTCACTCAGACTCACGTCCATCGAGTCAGTGATGCCATCCAGCCATCTCATCCTCGGTCGTCCCCTTCTCCTCCTGCCCCCAATCCCTCCCAGCATCAGAGTCTTTTCCAATGAGTCAGCTCTTCACATGAGGTGGCCAAAGTACTGGAGTTTCAGCTTTAGCATCATTCCTTCCAAAGAAATCCCAGGGCTGATCTCCTTCAGAATGCACTGGCTGGATCTCCTTGCAGCCCAAGGGACTCTCAAGAGTCTTCTCCAACTCCACAGTTCAAAAGCATCAATTCTTCTGTGCTCAGCTTTCTTCACAGTCCAACTCTCACATCCATACATCACCACTGGAAAAACCATAGCCTTGACTAGACCAAAGAAGCCAATAATATTGCTTAAATGAAAAAAAAAAAGATTTATTCAAATATATTGTGCAGTTCACAGAACCTCCAAAAAAAGCCAGAAAGTTGATTCCCACTACCACTAGCTTGGGTCCCAGGCTCTATGCCTAGCTCCTACTGCAGAGGCTGGGCACTGGACACTACTGATTGACCCTTTGCCATTACTGCTTCTGTGAGTTAGCATGATCTTCCCTGAAGGTGGTCAACAAACAGAGGTCACTAGATGTGGAACTCTGCAATCACCACATTTAACCCAAGGAGCCTAGTGGGCTGCCGTCTATGGGGTTGCACAGAGGACATGACTGAAGTGACTAAGCAGCAGCAGAACTCACCAGCTTATAAGGCAGATGGGAAAACAAATTAAAAAGCTGCACTTGACTGGTACAGTGGTAAGAAACCTCATCGAAGAATCATAAATCAGCTTTAAGAGTCCAAGAAGACTTCCCCAGAGATGAGCTTAATCTGAATTATGGAAGAACTTTCCAGGAAGATACGAACACAAAAGCCCTGTGACTTGAGGAACCAAATTCAGCACCAAAGAGATGGAGAGCAGTTCAGCATGACTGGAGCCCAGGGTGCAGCTGAGGAGCTGGAGACGAAGAAAAGGTCACATCAGGGCGGGCCTTGTGTCAAAGAGTTGGCACCAATCAAAGACTTTGGAAAGTTCATGCTGGAAGCATTGCAAAAGATTTTTGGAGGGAGTGAGATGAGGTAGGGAAGAGAGTTAAGAGATAACTGGAATAATACAAATGAAAAATGATGAATGGAGAAACCAAAGCAGGGCCCCTATAAAGAGAATGGAACTAATTCTAGGTAAGTTAAGGAGCAAAACAGATGATATCTGGGGACCAAAGACGTATGGCACTAGGGAGAGGGATAGGAGACTAGGGCAATTCCCAGGTTTTCTCTTGGATAATGAGGTGATCAGTGTTGACACTGATTGCAGAAATAAAGGGAAGAGAGGAATAGAAGTAGGTTTAGTCAGGAATATTTTGAAGCTGTGCTGTCTATGGGAGTCTGGTGAAGATAAATAGTAGGAAAATATAAAGTAGGAAATAAAAATTCAGAGTCAATCAGAGGTTTGAAAGTAGTCAGAAACCCAGCTGAGAGAAATCACACACCTGAATTTATCCTGATGGTCTAAAACCTGCAATTTCACTTAAGTGGATTTCTTTCCATCTTCTCCAGTGCTTCGTCTTTGTGTGCCAAGTAATCTTACATTCTAGCCACAAAGGTCACTTGAAAATCTCTCTCCCTGATTACTATGGTCTGAAAATTTGTGCCCCACTGTGAAAATTAATAAAGGGAAACCTCACTAAAATGCATTTGGGTGAACAGAAAGGGAAGCTCTCATGCATATGCCCTTTATATATCAATCAATGGTACAGATCCCAACAGGAAGAAACTACTTTGCATTTTCAGCAGGAAGTGACACTACTTTACTACCACAAGCAAAAGGAAAAAGATTTTCTTCTTGTCTGGTAACAGCTCAGCCAATGAGAGAGTGTCACAAATTGGCCAGTGAAAAGCCAGTATACATCAAGCTCGGAGTTTTCTCCAAAGGCCTTTTCATTTATAACAGGCCGCTCCCAACTTCCTGATATCCTCTATAAAAGACTTTCCTTTGTTTTCATGTGGACTTGGATGTGGTTCAGGACAACTGCATGTCTTGAATTATAATTCTTTGCTGCTCCAGAATAAACCTGTTTTATTGGGAAAATAACTGGCTGTTTTATTGCTTTACGTTGACCCTCCATACTTATTTTTGAAATTCTAATACCCAGTGCGATGGTATCAGTTCAGTTCAGTTCAGTTCATTCGCTCAGTCATTTCTGACTCTTTGCGACTGCATGAACCACAGCACAGCAGGCCTCCCTGTCCATCACCAACTCCCAGAGTCTACCCAAACTCATGTCCATTGAGTTGGTGATGCCATCCAACCATCTCATCCTCTGTCATCCCCTTCTCCTCCTGCCCTCAATCTTTCCCAGCATCAGGGTTTTTCAAATGAGTCAGTTCTTCGCATCAGGTGGCCAAAGTATTGGAGTTTCAGCTTTAGCATCAGTACTTCCAATGAACACTCAGGACTGATCTCCTTTAGGATGGACTGGTTGGATCTCCTTGCAGTCCAAGGGACTCTCAAGAGTCTTCTCCAACACCACAGTTTAAAAGCACCAATTCTTTTTCACTCAGCCTTTATAGTCCAACTCTCACATCCATCCATCACCACTGGAAAACCATAGCCTTGACTAGATGGACCTGTGTTGGCAAAGTAATATCTCTGCTTTTGAATATACTATCTAGGTTGGTCATAACTTTCCTTCCAAGGAGTAAGTGTCTTTTGATTTCATGGCTGCAATCACCATCTGTAGTGATTTGGGAGCCCAGAAAAATAAAGTCAGCCACTGTTTCCACTGTTTTCCCATCTGTTTCCCATGAAGTGATGGGACCGGATGCCATGATCTTAGTTTTCTGAATGTTGAGCTTTAAGCCAACTTTTTCACTCTCCTCTTTCACTTTCATCAAGAGCTCTTTAGTTCTTCTTCACTTTCTGCCATAAGGGGGTGTCATCTGCATCTCTGAGGTTATTGACATTTCTCCCGGCAATCTTGATTCTGGCTTATGCTTCCTCCAGCCCAGCGTTTCTCATTATGTACTCTGCATATAAGTTAAATAGTGGTATTAGGAAGTGGGATCTTTCAGAGGTGTCTAGGTCATGAGGTTGGAACCCTCTCGAATGAGATTAGTATCCTTATAAAAGAGCTCCCAGAGGTCCCATACCTCTTCCACCATTTGAGGACATGGTGGAAAGTCAGCAGTCTACAACCCTGAAAAGGGCTTTTGCCAGAACCCCACCATTCTGGCACCCTGATCTTGATCTTCCAGCCTCCACAACTATGAGAAATAAACTTTTGTTGTTTGTAAGTCACCCAGTCTATGGTATTTTGGTACAGAAGCCCAAAGGTCTGATGGTAGACCTCCCCAAGCAAGGAGCCATTACCTTCAACATATTAAGATTATGGAGGCAGACCTTGTTCACAGATCTGATGCAGCCATTGCTTGTCTTTCACTTCATTTCCAGCTTGAAAGCTATCAAACCATTAATTTTTTTAAGGCAGAGGCTAGAAACTATAATTTGAAAGGGAAAGTGTTAGTTGCTCAGTCATGTCCAATTCTTTGCAACCCCATTGACTGTAACCCTCTAGGCTCTTCTGTCCATAGGCAAGAATACTGTAGTGAGTTTCCATTCCCTTCTCCAGGGGATCTTCCTGACTCAGGGATCAAACCCAGGTCTTTCACATTAAGGGCAGATTCTTTACCATCTGAGCCATCAGGGAAGCCCCACCTAGCACTTATTCCCCCTTAATTTGAGCCTCTTTTAGACAATAACCTTCCAGCCTTTGCATTGGGTCAAAATTGATCATTATGGCTGGAATTGTTTCACTACATGACATTTATTTTTATCATGATAACACTGCTGAGGCCATTTAATGAGACACTGGAAAAGACTAAAAACAGAAACTTCCCATGATTATTAGTATTTTGTTCATTTTGTTTTATTTCACACAAGACAAAGGATTGTGTAATATTCTAGTTTCCAAGCATTCTGAGTTAATATGTTACATTAAACCCAATACATTTTGCATTCTTACTTCGTTAATACCATCCTGTACCATGATGTCCATGTCCAGTGAAGAGACCATAAGAGGTTTTTAGAAGGGTATCTGACTGATCTTACTTATAACTGTACTGGGAAGCTCTCTATAGAAGTTGCTATTCCAAGGCATTTAATCATTCAGACAAGATTCAGCACAAAAATAGAATATTTTATATTTTCGGAATTAGCTTTGATAGTTTTCACCATAATTGTTTTTCCTAGTTCCTCTTCCTATCTTTTCTTCCTTGGACTACAACTGTGTTTTGACCCTAGTACCCCACAGAGGTGTTCATAAAATTCACCCATAACTTCCATGTTATTAAATCCATGATCAGTATTCCGTCTTCATCTTCCTCCACACCAGCTGAACGGATGCTTCTGTCTTTTTTAGATACAGGGGACTGTAGCACTCTCCTGCTGCACTTGGCTGTCTCTTCCTGGTCTCTCCTGGTTCCTAGTTTCTTGGTCTCCAACATCGCAGGCCCTGTTCCACTTCTCTTTATGTATCCACTTCTTAGAGGACCTCATTCTGTTCCATGGCTTTAAAAGCCATTTATGTGCTAACATTATCCAAATTTAGTTCCAGTTCTTAGCCCATTCTGAATCCAGAATACTCTTCTCAAACATGGTATGTCTGGAAATAATTTTCTAAGTTTTCCCTGAAATCTTTTACTTCTGGGACTCTCCCCTTTTAGTTAGTAAGAACTCTCTATTCTTCCAGTTGTTTAAGTCAAAACTTTATTGTCATCCTTGAGTTTTCTCTTTCCCTTTTACTATAGTCACTCCATCAATAAATCCTGTTGGCTCTACCATCAAATTATATCTAGAATGTGACCACTTTTCATACTTCTACTTCTTCCTCCTTGGGCCAAGCCATAATAATATCTTACCTAGTTTATTATGTCTTAACTGGGTTCCTGGCTTCAGCTCCTGCCCAATCCACAGGCAAAGTGTATATAGATAAAACTAGCCATCTGCTAGCAGGAAAGATCTGGAAACCATGGGTTTCCAACCAGTAGTATCTGTCACAATAAATACAGGCTTTCCTGATTAGATGAAAGTGTCCTGTAAAGGAGGCTCTTTTCAAACATTCTAAGCTAACTATGGGGTCGCAAAGAGTCGGACAAGACTAAGCAACTGAACTGAACTGAAGCTAACTAGTTAGAAGAAAAGATGGAAGTGGGTCATCTAGGAGCTATATGATATTATCAATCAGGCCTGGCTTCCTGAGCAAGCAGCCTGTGCATTTGCACAAGGACCTGGACTCAGAAGGGTTCCAAACTATATCTCTCATTAACACCCTGAAATTCTTAATAATTTTTGAACAAGGAAACCTGGATTTTTACTTTGTGCTGAGCCCTGCATGATCAGCCCTGATTATGCGGCTGATCAGGTGATCAGTGCCATACCATGGTATCTGACAGCAGGCATTGAGAGGAAAAAGTAAATCTTGGAATCACTACAGCAGAACAAGTATCTAAGGACTATGAAGAAAGTGAAAATAAAACTTAAAATCTTATTTTCTGAGAAGATGGCAGTGATTTCCATGAAGAACATAGTAGAAAAGATTTGTTTGAGAAAAAAAGAGATCTCTATCGGTCAGAGGAAATGGAGTTTGAGGATTTAACCCCTAAGGAAAGCTGAGACAAAGAGGACAAAATCTGAATTTGCAGAGCTGGGGCTGTATTTGTTGTTGTTTAGTTGCCAAGTCGTGTCTTTTGCAACCTCACAGACTGTAGCCCACCAGGTTTCTCTGTCCACGGGATTTCCCAGGCAAGAATACCTTGCCATTTCCTTCTCAAGGGATCTTCCCAACCCAGGGCATGAACCCACGTCGCCTGCATTCCTAGGTGAATTCTTTACCGCCGAGCACCCTGGGAAACCTGAGGTTGCATTTAGAGTATAAGAAATTAGGTGAGATTACCAGAAATACATATACAGAAAAGGTATAAAGGAGAGACTTGGGGCATCTATAACAGGGCTGGAACAAGGAAAAATTGTTATATTTTGTCTTTTCTTTGTGAAGACTTATTCCTATATCACCAAGTTTCTCTGAAAGAACCAAGCCTGGTCAAGGGAGCTAGGTGGGACCTCAGAGGTACTGTAGGACAACAACCACACTTCAGAGATGAGAAACCCAAAGCTTCAGAAAGCAGACCAAAGCAGAACGCTGTGTTTCCTTTTCCTTTTCGAGCTGTTGAAATGTGCTGTCCAAAAATTAATTTAAAAAAATCTTTGACATCTTGTGACGGCAGAAAGAGGTCTTGGGAATTTGCTGGTGGCCCCATGGTTAGGACTCTGCTCTCATTCCACAACTGGTGTGAAAGAGGCCTTGATTTGACTGGATCCTATCACATGACTTCTCTCTAGTCAACTCCCTTACTGTAAAAATGTTAATACCCCCTCAAGCACGTTTCTCCTCTTCCTCCACTGTGGTTCGAGTTGATCACAGCCCTGAGGTTCCTGGCTGAGCATCTGAAGGCAGACTTAAGCCTGGCTACTCCCCAGTAACCTAGCCTTGGGGTAGGCTCATAGATCAGCCGGGGAGGGATGCCCTTTTCTGGTACTAATTTGTCCAAAGGCTGTATTCCTGAAAAGCATTGTTTTGAGTGTAAGAGAATGAGTCTGTGAAGTGCCTGGCACAGAGTAAGCTCTAAATAAAGACACATACAATTCTTATGAACTCTGCATTGCACATTTATTATAAACTCATGAAGCTTAGATCAGTTCAGTTCAGTCACTCAGTCGTGTCTGACTCATTGTGACCCCACGAATCGCAGCACGACAGGCCTCCCTGTCAATCACCATCTCCCGGAGTTCACTAAGATTCATGCCCATCGAGTCAGTGATGCTATCCAGCCATCTCAGCCTCTGTCGTCCCCTTCTCCTCCTGCCCCCAACCCCTCCCAGTATCAGAGTCTTTTCCAATGAGTCAACTCTTCCCATGAGGTGGCCAAAGTACTGGAGTTTCAGCTTTAGCATCATTCTTTCCAAAGAAATCTCAGGGTTGATCTCCTTCAGAATGGACTGGTTGGATCTCCTTGCAGTCCAAGGGACTCTCAAGAGTCTTCTCTAACACCACAGTTCAAAAGCATCAGTTCTTCGGCGCTCAGCCTTCTTCAGAGTCCAACTCTCACATCCATCCATCACCACTGAAAAAACCATAGCCTTGACTAGACGGACCTTAGTCGGCAAAGTAATGTCTCTGTTTTTGAATATGCTATCTAGGTTGGTCATAACTTTTCTTCCAAGGAGTAAGCATCTTTTAATTTCATGGCTGCAGTCACCATCTGCAGTGATTTTGGAGCAAAAAAATAAATAAATAAAGTCTGACACTGTTTCCACTGTTTCCCCATCAATTTCCCATGGAGTGATGGGACCAGATGCCATGATCTTTGTTCCTCGTTTTCTGAATGTTGAGCTTTAAGCCAACTTTTTCACTCTCCTCTTTTACTTTCCTCAAGAGGCTTTTTAGTTCCTCTTCACTTTCTGCCATAAGGGTGGTGTCATCTGCATATCTGAGGTTATTGATATTTCTCCCGGCAATCTTGATTCCAGCTTGTGTTTCTTCCAGTCCAGCATTTCTCATGATGTACTCTGCATAGAAGTTAAATAAGCAGGGTGACAATATACAGCCTTGACGTACTCCTTTTCCTATTTGGAACCAGTCTGTTGTTCCATGTCCAGTTCTAACTGTTGCCTCCTGACCTGCATACATGTTTCTCAAGAGGCAGGTAAGGTGGTCTGGTATTCCCATCTCTTTCAGAATTTTCCACAGTTTATTGTGATCCACAAAGTCAAAGGCTTTGGCATAGTCAAGAAAGCAGAAATAGATATTTTTCTGGAACTCTCTTGCTTTTTCCATGATCCAGCAGATGTTGGCAATTTGATCTCTGGTTCCTCTGCCTTTTCTAAAACCAGCTTGAACATCAGGAAGTTCATGGTTCATGTATTGCTGAAGCCTGGCTTGGAGAATTTTGAGCATTACTTTACTAGCGTGTGAGATGAGTGCAATTGTGTGGTAGTCTGAGCATTCTTTGGCATTACCTTTCTTTGGGATTGGAATGAAAACGGACCTTTTCCAGTCCTGTGACCACTGCTCAGTTTTCCAAATTTGCTGGCATATTGAGTGCAGCACTTTCACAGCATCATCTTTTAGGATTTGAAATAGCTCAACTGGAATTCCATCACTTCCACTAGCTTTGTTTATAGTGATGCTTTCTAAGGCCCACTTGACTTCACATTCCAGGATGTCTGGCTCTACATGAGTGATCACACCATCATGATTATCCAGGTCATGAAGATCCTTTTTGTACAGTTCTTCTGTGTATTCTTGCCACCTCTTCTTAATATCTTCTGCTTCTGTTAGTTCCATACCATTTTTTGTCCTTTATCAAGCCCATCTTTGCATGAAATGTTCCCTTGGTATCTCTAATTTTCTTGAAGAGCTCTCTAGTCTTTCCCATTCTGTTGTTTTCCTCTATTTCTTTGCACTGATCGCTGAAGAAGGCTTTCTTATCTCTTCCTACTATTCTTTGGAACTCTGCATTCAGATGCTTATGTCTTTCCTTTTCTCCTTGGCTTTTTGCTTCTCTTCTTTTCACAGCTATTTGTAAGGCTTCCCCAGACAGCCATTTTGCTTTTTCACATTTCTTTTCCATGGGGATGGTCTTGATCCCTGTCTCCTGTACAATGTCACGAACCTCATTCCATAGTTCATCAGGCACTCTATCTATCAGATCTAGGCCCTTAAATCTATTTCTCACTTCCACTGTATAATCATAAGGGATTTGATTTAGGTCATACCTGAATGGTCTAGCGGTTTTCCCTGCTTTCTTCAATTTCAGTCTGAATTTGGTAATAAGGAGTTCATGATCTGAGCCACAGTCAGCTCCTGGTCTTGTTTTTGTTGACTGTATAGAGCTTCTCCATCTTTTGCTGCAGAGAATATAATCAATCTGATTTCAGTGTTGATCATCTGGTGATGTCCATGTGTAGAGTCTTCTCCTGTGTTGTTGGAAGAGATACCCTATGCCCAAGGAAAGAGAAACGCAAAGTAAGATGGTAGGTGTTGCAAGAGGGCATCAGAGGGCAGACACACTGACACCATACTCACAGAAATCTAGTCAATCTAATCACACTAGGACCACAGCCTTGTCTAACTCAATGAAACTAAGCCATGTCCACGGGGCAACCCAAGACGCACAGGTCATGGTGGAGAGGTCTGACAGAATGTGGTCCACTGGAGATGGGAATGGCAAACCACTTCAGTATTCTTGCCTTGAGAACCTCATGAACAGTATGAAAAGGCAAAATGATAGGATACTGAAAGAGGTACTCCTCAGGTCAGCAGATGCCCAATATGCTACTGGAGGCCAGTGGAGAAATAAATCCAGAAAGAACGAAGGGATGGAGCCAAAGCAAAAACAAAACCCAGCTGTGGATGTGATTGGTGATAGAAGCAAGGTACGATGCTGTAAAGAGCAATATTGCATAGGAACCTGGAATGTCAGGTCCATGAATCAAGGCAAATTGGAAGTGGTCAAACAAGAGATGGCAAGAGTGAACGTTGACATTCTAGGAATCAGCGAACTAAAATAGACTGCTGCTGCTAAGTCGCTTAAGTCGTGTCCGACTCTGTGTGACCCCATAGACAGCGGCCCACCAGGCTCCCCAATCCCTGGGATTCTCCAGGCAAGAACACTGGAGTGGGGTGCCATTTCCTTCTCCACTGCATGAAAGTGACAAGTGAAAGTGAAATCGCTCAGTCGTGTCCGACTCTAAGCGACCCCATGGACTGCAGCCTAGCAGGCTCCTCTGTCCATGGGATTTTCCAGGCAAGAGTACTGGAGCGGGGTGCCATTGCCTTCTCCAAAATGGACTGGAATGGGTGAATTTAACTCGGATGACTATTGTATCTACTACTGCGGGCAGGAATGCCTCAGAAGAAATGGTGTAGCCATCATGGTCAACAGAAGAGTCCGAAATGCAGTACTTGGATGCAGTCTCAAAAACAACAGAATGATCTCTGTTCGTCTCCAAGGCAAACCATTCAATATCACAGTAATCCAAGTCTATGCCCCAACCAGTAACACTGAAGAAGCTGAAGTTGAACGGTTCTATGAAGACCTACAAGACCTTTTAGAAGTAACACCCCCAAAAGATGTCCTTTTCATTATAGGGGACTGGAATGCAAAAGTAGGAAGTCAAGAAACACCTGGAGAAACAGGCAAATTTGGCCTTGGAATATGGAATGAAGCAGGGCAAAGACTAATAGAGTTTTGCCAAGATAATGCACTGGTCATGAAGCTTAACAAACACAAAATGCCAAGCTAGAATTATTGGTGTAATTCTTATAAAGTTCACATCCATTCTCAACACTTGCAGCATTACCCTGGAGCTTATTGTAAAGTCCTTGGAAACTGCCAGGACGCTAAAATAACTAGGTATTTATGGCTCTGGTAAAAACTAGTGCAGTTCCTATTTCAGGATTCTGCACTGCGCTGGGATTGAAAATACAGGGAAACGTCACTGGAGCCATGAAGCTACAACATACCTTCAGTAGGAAAATTGTGTGTGTGTGTGTGTGTTTTAATGCTTTCAAGTTTATAGTATGGCTTCTTCCCTATTACGGAAGAAAACTCGCGGTTTTTATTGTCAAACCATTTTCTTCTAAAATTTATCAACCAGCATCTACATTAGTCAGCTAAGCACCACAGGGCCTGGGTTAAAATGTTCCAGTCCCCATCCCCCAACCACCGCCACCTCAGCTCAAGAAGACCAGTGAGGAACCAAGACCGGGAGATGCCCATCTGAACTCTCATCCCATGTATCATGCAGAATCAAGGTTTCAAACCCCACATTCAGCTGGTTCCCTCACAACGCTCTCTGCAAGGGACTACGGAGGCTTGTTTCTCCGACGCTGTCTACAGCCTGAATAGCTTGTCGCTTGGGTTCGGGATGGCTGGGCCGCACGCCCCCAAGTCAGAGGAGATCACGGGGGTTCACCACCTCGCTACACCCTTCAATTACCCGAAGAGCTTTCAAAATGTAACAGTGCCCACTGACGGCGGGATGAACTTCGTCAGCCTCTCTGGGACATGGGGCCCGACATGTATTTAGTTAGTACTGCTGCTGCTGCTGCTGCTAAGTCGCTTCAGTCGTGTCTGACTCTGTACGACCCCACAGACGGCAGCCCACCAGGCTCCCCTGTCCCTGGGATTCTCCAGGCAAGAACACTGGAGTGGGTTGCCATTTCCTTCTCCAATGCACGAAAGTGAAAAGTGAAAGTGAAGTCACTGAGTCATGTCCAACTCTCAGCGACCCCATGGATTGCAGCCTAGCAGGCTCCTCTGTCCATGGGGTTTTCTCAGGCAAGGGTACTGGAGTGGGGTGCCGTCGCCTTCTCCGTTAGTTAGTACAACCAACCCCTAAGGTAGTACTAACGAGCACCAGGTGGTGAGAACCTCGCGAGCTGGGGAGGCAGCCAGGGTCACCTGCCTTCCCACCTGCCCCGCGCCTCTGACGCACCACGCCCCGCGCAGGCGCACAGCGCAGCGGCCGGCCTGGGTCGGCGCGTGCGCGTCGCCCGGCGCCCCTGCCGTGGCAAGGTCTCCCGGCGGGAGAGCTCATTGCGCGCGGCGAGCCCCGCCTCCCGGCCGGGCAGGGGGCGTGGCCATGGAGCCGGCCGCCGCTGCCTAGTCCCGGGCTCGCGCCGCTGCCTGGGACGCCCCGACGTCTCCGTGGGGTGGGCCGGGCGCGGCCTGGCGCTGCGCGGATGGCCCTGCTCGCCGTCCTCCTGGTCCTCTTCTTGACCGCCGCTGGGAGGTGCCAGGAGCAAGCCCAGACCACCGACTGGAGGGCCACCCTGAAAACCATCCGGAACGGCGTTCACAAGATTGACATGTACCTGAACGCCGCCCTGGACCTCCTGGGAGGCGAGGACGGGCTCTGCCAGTATAAGTGCAGTGACGGTGAGGGGGACCCCAGGCCCTGCGGGGCCCATGCGTTCGGGGCTGTTGGGGGACTAGGGTCGTGGAGATGTGAGATGCCTGGCGAACCTTGTCGGTGTCTTTCTGAGCCTGGATTGGAAAAACGTAAGCACCGCTAGAACTTGCCGTTCTTGTGACTGAGCAACCTGCTGATAAGTTCACACCATTGCTTTTAGAATGTGAGAGGTCGCCTGAGAGTACTCTCCATTCTGTTTCATTGCATCTGAATTACATTTTTTTTTTTTAGCAATTGCATGATGACGATTGCCTAAAACTTAGTAACATACGCTTCATGGGGATGGAGTGAAACAGACTGATTTTAGAGCCTTTAAATTAGCTGACTATGCAAAACATACGGAGAATTTTCACGTCATGCTGTTTTATGATAACTTTTTCAAGAATTGGTTTAAGTTTTAAAGCTACAGAAAATAAATTGCGACCTTTGTACAGACATTGGTGTACTTTATTGTTGAGAAAGAGTTCCGATTGACTCTTTTAGAACGATTCTATCAATACTTAACGGGAATTTTCTTTCTTTAGATGTCAGTGACCTGCCTTCTCATTGTTGGTTGCTATTAATGTTATTCTTTTGATTTACTTTTTCATATTTTTAAACTTGAATTCTGTTTGAATCTGAGAACTTGTTTAGTGTCATTGTTGGTGATAACTTGGTATTTCAGACAGAGGTCTTTCTTTTGAGGCCCTTGACTTTTTGAATGCCTAAATGCTATGATTGTTCAGATGAGGTACTTGGGCTTCTTTTTGAAATTCAGAATGCTAAGAGTAATTGGGAGACCATGTTTCCCATATATGTGGACAAGTGTGGGGCCTAGTTAATTTCATGTTTGGCAGCTTAAAGTATAAGGCAACTCGGTGACTTCAGTGGTAAAACTGAACTATACATAAGTGAATTTAAAGGGACTCTGTCACGTGAAAGCATGATGTAACAGGCAGTCATAATTTCTGCTTTTCTGTTAATGGAGGTAAAGAATGAATTGTATGTTGTATGCTATGAACTGCTAAATATCATTCCTTCTTAAATGTATGCCTGAGTGCTGCTACCAGTCTTCGATCAGGTGTTTTTGTCCTTTTAGAGCTTGTTAGGAATAAGAAAGTAGCTTGCAGATTAAGTGGTTGCTTTTCTGGAGACAGACATCCCCGTTTTACTTAGTCATCCCCATTCATTAAACAAATATTTGAGAGCCTGGTTTATGTCAGGTGTTCCACCAACTGGAGATTTGGCAGTGAACAAAACCAACAGAAAAATGGGGGAAATGTGAAATAAAACTGACAGAATCCGTGTCCATGGCGCTTACATTCTGGTGCGGAGAGACAGTAAACTGAAGACCAAGTAAAGTGAGCCAGGTCTGCAGTGTGTGGAGGTCTGAAGTGTGCCAGCCCTTCCAGAATAGTGCAGCAAGGAGCCAACGGTGGTGGTGCTGGGAGGCAGTTAGTTTACTCTTTTAAACAGGTTCAGGGAAGGCCTCACTGATGAGACACTACTTTAGAAGAAGTCTGAAATGGTGAAGGTGACGCTGTGATGAGCTAGGGAAAGAACAATCCAGGCAGAGGGGACAATAAGCGTAAAGCACCAGGATTGAAGGGCCGGGCAAGGATGACTCTGTAGGTTTTGGCCTGAGCCAAAGGAAGGGTGTAGCTGCCATTGACTGAGAGAGGAAAAGTTGGAAGGATCAGTCTTCATAAATTGATTATGAGCCAAGGGTTCTAGAGTTTATTACGTTTATAAACTGTTTATAAACTGTCTCTGAAGTTAAATGCATGCTATTCTTTTTCTTTTAACTTGTTGTATATTGGAGTATAGCCAATTAACAGTGTTGCCATAGATTCAGATGGACAGTAAAGGGACTCAGCCATACATGTACATTTATCCATTCTCCCCCAAACTCCCCTCCCATCCTGGCTGCCACATAACATTGAGCAGAGTTCCCTACGCTGTACAGTAGGACCTTGTTGGTTAGACATTTTGAACATAGCAGTGTGTATATGACCATCCCAAACTCCCTAACTCTTCCTTCACCCTGCCCTTTCCCCCAGCAACCATATATTGTTCTCTAAGTCTGTGAATCTGTTTCTGTTTTGTAAATAAGTTCATTTGTATAATTTCTTTTTAGATTTCACATATAAGGGGTGTCTAATTCTCCTTATCTGTCTGACTTCAGTGTGATGATCTCTAGGATCCATGGATCCTATTCTTATTAAAAATATTGTTTTAATCTTCCTTTTACTTAAACCTCTTCCACATCCTCACTCAATTTACTGTTTAGAGCAAAGTTTCCAGCATCAAAAACACAAATGAACTTGAGAATTTAGGAAATGGTATGTTTCAGTGAAAATCTTTTTGTGTCTTAGTAAGTACTCTCTGCTCATAGGACTCATAGGCTCCAAATTACCAAATTAATAATTCTGACATGATGAAAATTGTTCTTTAATTGCTATTACTCAAGAAGTCTCCCTGGAACAGTATTTTAACCTTTCCTGTATTTTGAAATGTGAGTGACCTTATCAGAACTAAATAGAAACAGACAAATCTCAAAACTAGAGGAGCATGGTAATTAAGGGATGTAGCAATAAAAGACATGGCAGCCCACTCCAGGATTCCTGCCTGGAGAATCCCGTGGACGGAGGAGCCTGGAGGGCTGCTGTCCATGGGGTCACACAGAGTTGGACACGACTGAAGCGACTTAGCATGCATGCATGGGAGAAGGAAATGGCAACCCACTCCAGTATTCTTGCCTGGAGAGTCCCAGGGACAGAGGAGCCTGGTGGGCTGCCATCTGTGGGGTCGCACAGAGTCGGACACGACTCAAGTGACATAGCAGCAACAGCAATAAAGAAGTCAAGGGAGCCTTTAAAACAAAACAAAAAAAAGACTTAATGGCGGAAGAGGTGTTGAATTAAAGGGCACAGATTTGTTGCATTCATTTATCTTTGCTCTGTGGAAAGAACTCTGAGGAGTGAGTTCTAGTACATAAATATATTGGCCAGGAGCAGTGATGGCGTTTCTCTGTTAATTGCAACAAAGGTGTAGGATATGTGCGCAGATGCCGGTTGGGGTAATGTGCAAGTTCTCTTCTCATTCCTTGCTTTTCTCAGTGAAGAAGGAATAGAAGTAATCTGCTGAGTGAGAAGGTGGAAATGAAAATGTTGGTTGTTGTTGTTTAGTTGGTCAGTGATGTCTGATTTCTTTTTCAACCCCATGGACTGTAGGCCACCAGGTTCCTCTGTCCATAGGATTTTCTTAGGAAGAATACTGCGGTGGGTTGCCATTTCCCCAGGAAGTATTGGAGATCGAAGAAAATAGAGTGAGTGTACTAGGGGGAAAAAGTGGCATTAGGGCTTTTTGGAGATTAATAATCAGAAATTTAAATTCTCAAGTGTTTGAGAAAACAGGTTGGAGTTCTATACTGTGTTTCCTACAAAACGCAGTAGTAAGCTTTCTGAGACCCAACAGCCTTCCCTTATGCCTCTCATCTGTTTCAGTGTCTTTCAGGTGAAAGGCATTGGTCTATTATTAAACCAAATTAAGAAAAATATGTAGAAAAGAACTATCATTGTCTTAGTCCAGGTGGGTTTTAGATTTCAACTGCCCATACAGATGATAAAATGTAAAGCATCAAGATAAGAGCAGCAGTTGAGTTAAAAAAGAGATCAGTGAATAGTATTTGTGTGTAGTTGTGCGAAGTGGATTTGATTTGGTTTTAAAACTCTTATTCATAGCCCATTTCCCGTTAGCTTTCTGTACAAAAGTGCTGAGAAATTATCATTTGTAATTTCTGCTTATGTATTTTAGGAGACAGTGACCACAACACATTATGGATTTTGGGTTTGACTCATGTTGTTTCTTCTGGTGTTGAGTTTTTACTTGTACTGTGTATTAGTCTGCTCAGGTTAATATAATGAAATACCACAGACTGGGTGATGTAAACAACAGGAGATTATTTCTTACAGTTCTGAAGGCTAAAAAGTGGAGATCAGGGTTGAGCCAACCCTTCTCTATGGTGAGGAGCGGTCTTGGCTTGCAGACCTCGGCCTTCGTGCATGGTGGAGGCGGGGAGTACAAGGAAAGCAAGTTCTCTGGGCCTCTTCTTAAAAGGGTACCAATGCCGTTGTGAGGCCCTACCCTTGTGACCTCATCTAAACATAATTACCTCCCAAAAACCTATCACCAAATGCATTGATAGTTAGGGCTGCAGCATATAAATTTGGGTGCGGGGAAACACAGTTTAATTCATAGCACTTAGTAAAAACCGGAGAAGGAAATGGCAACCCACTCCAGTGTTCTTGCCTGGAGAATCCCAGGGACGGGGGAGCCTGGTGGGCTGCCGTCTCAGGGGTCGCACAGAGTCGGACACGACTGAAGTGACTTAGCAGCAGTAGCAGCAGCAGTAAAAACTGGCACCCAGTAGAAATGCTAAGTACTTTTAATGTTCAGCAGCTTATAATACCATTTATAACAACATTTAAAATAGTATTAATACAGTTGTAATCTTGGTATCCATATCAAATTAACCTTTTTTTCTTTTTTTAAACTCTTTTATTTATTAAAAAATTTTTCAATTTTATATTTGAGTATAGTTGCTTTACAGTGCTGTGCTAGTTTCAGGTATATAGCAGAGCTATTTAGTTATTGTTGTTGTTTAGTCACTAAGTTGTGTCTGGCTCTTTGCGACCCCATGAACTGCAGTATGCGGGCTTCTCTGTCTATCACTGTCTCCCTGAGTTTCCTTGAACTCATGTGCATTGATTCAGTGATGCCATCCAGCCATTTCATCCTCTGTTGCCCCCTTCTCCTCTTGCCCTCAGTTTTCCCTAGCATCAGGGTCTTTTCCAGTGAGTCAGCTCTTTGCATCAGGTGATCAAAGTATTGAAGCTTCAGCTTCAGCACCAGTCCTTCCAGTGAATATTCAGGGTTGATTTCCTTTAGGATGGACTGGTTGGATCTCCTCGCAGATCCAAGTCTCAAGAATTCTCTAGCACCACAGTTTGAAAGTGTCAGTTCTTTGGTGCTCAGCCTTCTTTATGGTCCACCTCTCACATCCATGTTTAGTTATACAGATTCTTTTTCAGATTCTTTTCCCATATAGATTATTGCACAGTATTGACTGGAGTTCCCTGTGTTGTTCCATAGGTGTGGGCTGATTATTTTACGAACACTAGTATGTATATGTTAATCTCAACCACCTAGTGTATCCCTCCCCCCACACCTTTTCCATTTGGTAACCATAAGTTTGTTTTCTAAGTCTGTAAGTATTTCTGTTTTGTGAATAGGTTGATTTGTACCATTCTTTTAGATTTCAGATATAAGTGATATGTCTTTCTCTGTCTTACTTCACTTAGTATGATAGTCTCTAGGGCCATCCATGTGGCTGCAAATGGCATTATTTCACCCTTTTTTATGGCTGAGGAATATGCCATTGTATTTACGCACCACATCTTGATCCATTCATCTGTTGATAGACATTCAGGTTGTTTCTCAATGGTAAAGAATCAGCCTGCAATTTAGGAGATGCCAGTTCTGTCCCTGGGTTGGGAAGATCCCCTGGAGGAGGAGGTGGCAACCCACTCCAGTATTCTTGCCTGGGAAATCCCATGGACAGGGGAGCCTGACAGACTACAGTCTATGGGGTCGCAAAGAAGCCCAGATGTGTGAGCAACTAACACACACACACAGTAGTTATGGAGGTTTGTGTGCAGTGGAACAGTGACTGAGGTTGGTAAGATACAGTTCTTGCCCTGTAGATTTTAACCTAAAAATATAAGCATTAGAACGTGCAGGAAAATAGGTTGGATTTATGTGTCATACGTATGGACCCAGTCTGGCCTGTAGGCTCTGGAAGTAGAAGTCCAGAATAAGGATTTATATGTGCATATGGTGTAGAAATACAAATAAACTGTCAGAACACTTTATGAACTGCCATCTATGTGTACATCTATACATTTGTACATATTTTGCTTGAGAAATAAAAAATAATTTGGTAGCAAATCAGCATTTTAATGCTCATCCAGTTTAACACATACTCACTTATGTCAGCATCAAACAGTAAATATTTCCAAGGCTAGTCCAGCATATTGTACACTGTGTATTTTCTAACATATTTGAAAATTAATTTTTATAACATTTGTGTTTTATAGGATCTAAGCCTTCCCCACGTTGTGGATATAAACCCTCCCCACCCGAATGGATGTGGCTCCCCACTGTTTGGTGTTCATGTAAATATTATCTTTTATTTGTAAGTTTTTCTAATTGGTAGTCTTTGTAACACTTGATAAACCATCAGTGTGTTCTCAGGTTCAGAAATAATTTTGTTTGTTACAATAGTGATCTTTTATAACTATAACACAATAAGTTCTAATGAAAATAAAAGTCATGTTGTTTTTTTTCTAATCCTGTAGATGTTAATACCATTTAAATGATATTTCTTTTATGTCACAAATATGATTGAAAAGTTTGGAGTACAGAAGTAACACTACTTAGGGTGAAAAAGTATAGGAAAGCATAGCATTGTATGTGTTGAAACTAGATTGAGTGGGACAGCTGTGCGTTTGTTATAAGGGAAGCTGAATCTGAGCCCATATTATGGGAAGAAAATGTTTTATGAAAGTGATTCCTGGATACAAAGGTTTTGCATATAAAATTATTTAAAATAGTTGAAGATAACTATGAATTCAAAGGAATAATAATATCTTTAGGGAATTGGTGAACACTTAAAGACTAAACATAAAAACAAAAAAAGAAATTCAGTTGTAGGAGCTTAGGCGTTGTCAGTGACATTTCATAAAAAGGACATTGTATTGAGAATCTGCCTGCAATGCAGGAGAACCAGGTTCCATCTCTGGGTCAGAAGATCCCCTGGCGGAGGGCGTGGCTACCCACTCCAGTATTCTTTCCTGGAGAATCTCATGGACAGTGGAGCCTGACGGGCTACAGTCCATGGGGTTGCAGAATTGGATACAACTGAGTAACACTAACATTGTATTGAGGGAGGAGGCACAAAATACTTTGGAATGGCCAAAAATCATACTTGTGTAGCCCCTGCAAAAATCTTCTAAAGTTCTTATCTTTATCTTTTTGTTTTTAAAACTATGTTTTATGTCTTGGAAATTGTGTTTTGCTATCAGCGGATGACTGCAAATACTCTAAGATGGCAAGATAGGGAGCTTTGGGGCACGATTTCAAGCGAGAGGACGCAGTAACATGGGGGTGCAAGCGAGAGTAATGGAGAGAGATTTAACCTGAAAAACATTTGGAGGCAGAAACAAATTTTGCAAATTATCTACACAACAGTATTGTGATTTCTAAGTCTGTTTGAATGTCCTACTTCAGAGAAAGGTTGAATTTCATCAACAATAATCCATCCAAATATCGCTTTCAGCTTAACATCGGCATCCCTTCCCTGACAAAGTGCTGCAACCAACACGACCGCTGCTATGAGACCTGCGGCAAAAGCAAAAATGACTGTGATGAGGCGTTTCAGTCTTGCCTGTCCAAGATTTGCAGAGATGTGCAGAAAACACTGGGGCTGGCTCAGCACGTGCAGGGTAAGGCTGATTTCATGCGATGGGGGTGAGTGTGTGTTAGTATCAGATTTACTGACAGAAATCTCTCACTCTGTATTACCATATCTGTTGTGACATAGTCTTGTCAATTTCCCGAGATGATTTTGTCATCTAAAATGATTTACAGTCACGGAAGCAAAAAGTGGTAGGAAACCTTGGGAGGAGGGTGTGTGAGGTGGAGAAGAATTCATCCAAGATCTTGTGCCCTGTAATATAGTCCTAATTATCCAGAGCTTGAAGTTTGAAACTCTGGATCCAGTGAAGTTTCCACTGGAGTAGGAAGTTCCAAAGATTTGCATCTTAACTCTGTCTCTGTGTTGGGAAAGTCCTCAAAACCCACCCCCAGGCTCAGTGCTTTGCTAAGTGGATTCACGGGGCTCAGCATGTAGTCCTGTTCATGGTGATGGTTATTGCAGAGTCAGCAAAGATGACTAGGTGTTTCAGTATCCTCATTTATAGAATGAGAATGATAATACCCATCTTGTAGAGTTGTCATAAGGGTAAAATGAGCTATTTGTAGAAATACACATTGCTGTACAAATACTAGTAGTTAACAAGATTTTTTTTTTTTCCACTGACAAGCCGAAGAATATACCATACACTGAAATAACAAGAGGAAGGGCAATAAGAAGAGGCAGGAAAGGAAATTGCCATTGCCATTTTTAAGCACTTTCCATAAGATACCATGCTAGATACTTGAGACAGGTTTTCATTGATGTTCACAGAAACCCAAAGTACTAGTTGGCATTATGCCCCTTTCTAAAGGAAGGAAACTGAGGTTCAGAAAGAAGTAACTTGTCCCAAGTTACACACATCTGTCTACTCCAGTATTCCCCAAGTCTCATAGGTGTCTTGGATTTTGAAATCCTATTATTAGTAATAACTAGGAAGTAATAAGAAGGAGGAAATCTCTGTTCCAAGTGAAGCTTGAACTCACTCTCTCTGAATCCCTTTAAATGCTTTTGGCTAAGGTAAACTAGTTGTGCAGCTGAAGCACAGACAAATGCCATTTCTGCTTTCTGGCCAAAGGATATAGTAATGTTAAATGATGAAACCACCTTCCTTGCAATCTCCTACTTAATAATCATAACCTTTACACTTCTGCAGTTAGTTATATTCCTTAATGGCGCAGTCTTTTGGAAACTTTGAAAATGCCAAGAATTTATATTGAAAAGTTTCTTTCTTAACCTGAATGTTGGAAACTAGAAGTATTTGAATAACTAAAGATCACTCTGTGCCATGTCTCTGTAAGTATATTAAGATAATCTTGGACTTCCCTGGTGGTGCGGTGGATGAGAGCCCGCCTGCCAATGCTGGGGACACAGGTTCGGTCCCTGGTCTGGGAAGACCCCACATGCCGTGGAGCAGCAAAGCCCACGTGCCACAGCTAGCGCCTGTGCCCTGGAGCCCGCGAGCCACAGCTACTGGAGCCCGCTTGCCCTAGGGCCCATTCTGGGCTGCAGGAGAAGTCCGTGCAGTGAGAAAAGCCCATGCGCCACCACAAACATGGCCCCCCTCCCGAGACTCAGGAAAGCCGATGCACAAAAACGAAGACCAGTGCAGCCAAGAAAATTTTTTAAAAAGGTTAAAAAAATAGATCATCTTACCTGGGTGTTCTAGGTTTCTTAGAATAAGAAAAGTTAAATGTATTGTCTTTTCTTACAGTCTTTCAAAAAATTAAGAATTCCCACCAGAGGAAAAACACCTTCGATTCCTGTGTTTGCCTTCCCTAGCCACATTTGGATATTGGTCACAGAAGGAGATTGAGGTCTATTTACTTTAAGCATCTTAAATGTGTGACCATTAAAAGCTATTGGCTTATAATTAAATGTTTTGAGGTGTCTCCATTTTTAACCTTCATTTTTTCTGCACCTCAAAGTCACTCCTTAAAGTGCAAACTGAAGTGTCATCAGGCTTCTGTGTTAATGGTATTTTTCAGATACAAGGGAAATCAACAGTGATGAGCTTATCAGTGCTACTGAGAGAGACTCATTGTCTGGTACAAAAAGTTGGGTTGAATAGTTGCATGCAAAGAAAACAAACAGGTGAAGAGGCTGAAATGAAAAGTCTTTGTATGTATGTCTATGTGACTAGTTTGCGAGAGCTTGGAAAGACGTTCACCTAAATAGGTTTAAGTGCCCTCCAAGGCTGTGCCTGACACTGTGCTGAAACATGTAATATATGTGAAGAGCGAGTGATGCTTCGCAGTTGCCCAGCGGTGACAGCACTTTCTTACTTTGCAGCCTGTGAAACCACCGTGGAACTCCTGTTTGACAGCGTTATCCACTTAGGGTGTAAGCCGTACTTGGACAGCCAGCGAGCCGCGTGTAGGTGTCGCTACGAAGAAAAAACCGATCTTTGAAGAAGATGCTGACCAGTGGTGACAGCAGATGAGGACAGAAGAAGATAACCTTTGACAAAGAGCTAGTGTTTTTACAGCCTGAAGTTGCCTTATTTTTCGTGAAAGGATTATTTTAAGACCTTACTTTGACATTAACACTTCAAACTAAAGAAACAAATGCAGGTTATCTTCCCAGACGTTGCTGCCTCAGTGTGCCACACCGTCTCGACCGCTCACAGAAAGCGGTGCATGTTAAGGGGAGAATTGTTTAAAGAAAGAGTATGACTCGATTTTCACAACTGTATTTACCAAAAAATAAGGTCAAACGTGAAATTCATGATAAGGTATGTTCAACATTATCTTATTTGGAAATATGGTGAAGTCTTCACTTAGAAGTATATTTGTTTTCCATAAAATTTAAAATATACATATATGCCCAGAAGGATCTGACTTTTATTTTTGCTCTTTTAATTAACACATACTATACAGTTTTTCCGTAGCCCACTGAAACATAATGAATAAGCCACATTTCTGTGAATTATGGGACTAGTCACAAGGACAAGGGCATGTCCGTTTCTCTTGTAAAACTGGAACCATCTGCTGGGACCTCTTAGGAAGCAAAACTAGGATATCTAGGTATTAATGTAATGTGCCTATAAGATGACATGAACAAAATTCAGAAGCGTAGCCATTCCCATTTATGAACCACTCATGACAAATGCCATATTTTGCTATAATCTTTGCCTATTGGAGAAAAGATGTATTCAGTAAGACAAAATGACGAGTTGTTTAACACACATCAGAGCAATATAATCTATTATGCTTTGGTATTTACTCCTTAATACTTGGTCTTCAAAGACCATAAACCTTTACTAATAGTGGCCTTAACAAAATTGTTCTTGATATTGTTGAGTTTTCTTTTTTTAAGTCTTTAACTGTGGAATCAAAAGAGATGGAAAAACAAGATATAAAAAACTGTCTTTTATAGAGCTCAATTTATGCTGAAAATTATTAACGCATATTTAAGAGCAAATTCCAGAACTTTAGCTGCCTCTGAAAATCTCTTCAGCCCCTTGGAAAGCTCAGCTGTGTCCCTCTAACATTCTTTGCTTACCACTGGCTGTTGACTTTCCCCTAGCCCAAGCTGTGTATGTCTTCTGAGTAACCTATGGCCAAAGTTATTAAGGTACTGCTACTGCTAAGTCACTTCAGTCGTGTCCGACTCTGTGCAACCCCATAGACGGCAGCCCACCAGGCTCCCCAGTCCCTGGGATTCTCCAGGCAAGAACACTGGAGTGGGCTGCCGTTTCCTTCTCCAATGCATGAAAGTGAAAAGTGAAACTGAAGTCGCTCAGTCATGTCCGACCCTCAGCGACCCCATGGACTGCAGCCCACCAGGCTCCTCCGTCCGCTTGGAAAGTCAGAGAAAGACAATACCAGGGGAAATGGTTCTTTTTAAATCATTAAATCAATCTTTTTAAATCATTGAGAAGAACTAAAATATGTTTTGGAAAAAAAACCACATTTCCTAACTTGGAATATATGTCATTGCTAAGAACTTGATAGCTTGCCCAACTGAGATGATGGCGCTCTTCTGCTAACAGATGTCCTCTATTAAACAAAGCAAGCGTGTCCCTCAGGGCTAAGTAAGCAAACTAGACTCCAGTCAGCAATATTTGACGAGGTAGCTTTAAACTTACAATAGATTCATGGATTTTCTTGGCGACCTTGGCTTTCTCAAGAGGACAAAGTCAGAATGTCTTTGTAAAATATTTAATTCATTATCATAAATGTACAGATATCAGTAGAAGCAGCTTTTATGTTCAGATTTTTAAAAACTTGTCTAGGAATAATTTTAGATTTACCAAAAAGTTCCCAAGATAGTACAGAGCCTTCTCATATACACTTTATGCCTAACGTTAACTAAGGAGCCAGCATTGGTTGGATCTATTAATGCAACTCTGGACTTTATTTGACTTGCACTAGTTTTTCCACTAATGGCATTTTTCTTTTCCAGGATCCACTCTAGGATACCACACTGCAGTTAGTCATCCTGTCTAATTAGCCTCTAGTCTGTGATGGTTCCTCTGTCTTTCCTTGTTTTTCAAAACCTTGACAGTTTTGAGAAGTACCGGTCAGGTGTCCTATAGAATGTCCCTCAATTTGGGTTGGTCTTTCCTTGTGTTTGGACTAGGGTTATAGATTTTTAGGAAGGAAACCAAGAATTGATCAGTTCTTCTCATCAAATCATATTGGTAGTTGATTGTTACCAGCTCGTTAGGTTAACTCTAGACGTTTGGTTAAGGTAGTGATCGTTCGTTTCCTCCACTCTAAAGTTACTATTTTCCCCTTCCTATGCTTCTGTTCTTTGGAAACCAGTCACCAAGTCCTGGCTGTGGTAGGTGGGGGATGGGCAAGATTACATTCCACATTTTGATAGGGGACTTTATCTAGATATACTACTTGAAATTCTTGTTAATCTCCCCCTCACCCACTTATTATTCAGTTATTTGTATTAGTATGGCTTCATGCTTCTTTTTTGTACTCTGGGTAATGTATACAAATCCTTCCAGCTTGGCCGTTGGGAATTAGCTCAGGTTGACTCTGTATGTCTTTGACCTGCACCTTGGTTTTAACTTTTGAGCATCTCCATACTTTCTAGCCAGAAAATAGGAAAGTTGCTTCAGGCTCATCTTCTATATTCCTCAGCACTAGAATCAGCATCTTTTCAAAGGTTACTTTGATTGAAGAATGGTTTCCAATGGCACTTAGAAACCAAGATCTGGACAGTGGATAGCTTGTTTCTACTGGAGTGTCACTGCTTCAAGACCCTCCCACCAAACAGAGCTAGGAAATATATGTATACTAACTCATGTACATGTACATATCTGTAATTACTTATGTGTATATATATTAAACTGTCTTCGCTTGAATTCTGTACAACAGGGCATATATTTAAGTTTTAAGGATGGTTTTTTCCTTATTACGGAATACATTCATGAAAAAACAAAATCACATGCCAAAAAACTAGCTCTTAGAAGCTCTTTGCAAGACGTATATTGATATTTTAAAATAATAAAACTATATTGCCTTCAAACAATGCCTGTCTTTTTAAAGTCTTTTGACTCACCTCTTCCAGGGACAGATATGGCTGTACTCATTTCATAGGTGGAGAAACCGAGGTACAAAGACGTTGCAATGAAGACAATTAAAGTACGAGGGCAAAAGCAAATTAAACCCATCTTCTCGAGCAGGCTTTCTCCAGTGGCCCCGAAGAGCCTAGACGAGTGGCACTAATTAAAAGGCTGTTTTGTTAGCTTATAACTACTTCTCCCTAAAGTGAAAATGTGCTGTTTCTATCAGTATGGACAGAAGCACAAGATTTTCAGGTCAAAATGATCATTATTTTATGTACAAAACAGGAATAACATCTAACGAAGTGAAGATAATGGAGTCTTTCTGTAAAAACAACTGTCTTTAGTAGACGGGCTTTGTTAACTTTGGGGAGTAGAGTGAAACCGATTAGGTAAGGACGCTTCCACACAGGTAACACTGCACTGGCCACCGTTCACAGACTCTGCCAGCTGTGGATTCAAGTCTTGTAGAACGCCTGGCTCTAATGTTGGAAAGAGCCCCCTTAGTTTGCTGTTTTTCCTCTGAGTATTGGTTCACCCAGTATATGAAAAAGAGCTAAATGAAGAGTTACCAATCAAGAGAACTAAAACTAGACCAACAGGGTCATCTTTGCATCCGGCTGCAGTGATGTTATGCTTTGGTTTGGTCTCAGGCTTAATTTGGTTTCCAAAACATCCTTCAGTCTGATGTTTTGGACTGGTCTGCTGACTACGTAACAATGTTTGTCTTTGTTAGCTCTCAAATGTAGGAATCAGAATTATAAAAATTCGGTATTTCTACGATTTGTATAGGAAAAAACAAGGTTTAGTGGGAGTAAACACTGAAAAAGAAAGGCCACATTTTAAGTTTTAGAATTCTCTCTGAAATTAACTTTAGCCCATATATTTCATTCCTTGGATAGGTAACAGTTGACTAAGAGCTTCAGTTTCAGTAAATTCTGTAAAATTGACTATAATGTCAAGAATCAAGCCATCCTGTCAGGTAACTTTTGGTCTTTAGTATATCTTAATTATTTTAATAATATGGATTTGCTATGAGTTCTTTTTTTTTCCTTCTTTGAGAAGGACGAGATTGCTCGGTAGAATTTTAATCCGTCTATGTCTCAAATGAGAGCATGCTGCAGAGTCACTGGAGGGCTTGTTAAAATATACTCCTGGACCCCACCTGCAGATTCTCATCCAGTGTCTGACTGTATAGGTCCCAAGAGTTTGCATTTCTAGTGCATTCCGAGATGATGTCGATACTGCTGGTTCAGAGGCCACAGTTTAAGAACTGTCTAGATAATCTTCAGTAGCTAAAAATAACACTGACCAAAAGCTCACTGTGGGCTGGGTACTATTCTAGGAGTCTGGCAGTTTCTGTCTCAGCTATTGAATTAATTTGGTCCCCATTTTAAAGAGAAGAATCTGAAGCTGGGAGTGGTTAAACTGCCTTAACTGTCTAAAGCCTCATGGCCACTAAAATGATGGAGCAAGGATTAGAACCTTGACAGCCTATTTCCCAACTGCAGACACCCTTTTTCATGGGGTCAGGGTGAGGGGATAGCTATTGCTTTAAAGGCTAAAATTTAGCACTTATAATTTTGAAATGGCTATCCTAATACTTTATACTTACATTTCCTAAGGTAAACAAATCTTTAAAATATATCACCCCATATGCTATAAAGGCAATACAGTATTCTGAGATAACAAACATGGGGGGGTGGATTTAATTCCTTTCATCTGTTCCTTTCAGGTAAATGGAAGGTTAGCCAATGGGAGTTCCTTTGGGGCTCAAGTAGAGCAGACCATGAAAGGCAGGCTGAAGAACAAGAAACTCTGGTGGTCAGATAACTCATTCAAACTGGGTAAAGTCCAGAGCACAAGCGCTGAAATAACGAATCTCATTCAATGGGTAAATATTTATTGAGTACCTCCTACATCCTAAGCAACTTCCTGGTAATGGTCAAACCAAAAGAAGGCCAAGTCTGCTTTCAATATGCTTAAGATGGTGCCAATAAAAATTTACTGAGCTTTCACAAGCCAGGCACTGTTCTGAATACAGTAATTTAACTCAATTGTCTCAATCAGCTTATGAGGGAGATACTGATATTCCATGTCTTCACTGCACTAGGAACAAAGTGATTTCAGAAATATTTTATGCCTTCAATAAAACGAACAGTAAATGGCATGGAAGGAAAGTTATGAGCAACCTAGACAGCATATTCAAAAGCAGAGACATTACTTTGCCAACAGAGGTCCGTCTAGTTAAGGCTATGGTTTTTCCAGTGGTCATGTATGGATGTAAGAGTGGGACTGTGAAGAAGGCTGAGCACTGAAGAATTGATGCTTTTGAACTGTGGTGTTGGAGAAGACTCTTGAGAGTCCCTTGGACTCTAAGGAGATCCAACCAGTCCATCCTAAAGGAGATCAGTCTTGGGTATTCACTGGAAGGACTGATGTTGAAGCTGAAACGCCAATACTTTGGCCACCTGATGCGAAAAGCTGACTCATTGGAAAAGACCCTGATGCTGGGAAAGATTGAGGGCAGGAGGAGAAGGGGACGAAAGAGGATGAGATAGTTGGATGACATCACTGACTCGTTGGACATAGGTTTGGTGGACTCCGGGAGTTGGTGATGGACAGGGAGGCCTGGCGTGCTTCGGGAGTTGCAAAGAGACACAACTGAGCGACTGAACTGAACTGAAATGGCATGGGGTGAGTAAAATCCTTTGATTTCATATTCTGTGTGCTTTTTGGAACCACAGCACATGTAGGAAGTTAGATTTTATTTTTCTCTCTCATATAAAAGGGTGATATTTATAGAAGCGCGAATGCTAAGTTGCTTCAGTCATGTCTGATTTTTGGGCCCCTATGGACCGTAGCCCGCCAGGCTCCTCTGGCCATGGGATTCTCCAGGCAGGAATGCTGGAGTGGGTTGCCATGCCCTCCTCCATGGGATCTTCCTGACCCAGGGATAGAACCTTGTCTCTGGCATCTCCAGCACTGGCAGGCCAGTTCTTTACCACTAGCGCTTCCTGTGGTGGTGGTTTAGTCGCTAAGTCCTGTCGGACTCTTGTGAGCCCATGGACTGGAGCCTGCCATGCTCCTCTGTCCGTGGGATTTTCCAGGCAAGAATACTAAAGTGGGTTGCCATTTCCTTCTCCAGGGGTTCTTCCCAACCCAGGGATCAAACCCAGGTTTCCTGCATTGCAGGCAGATTATTTACCGACTGAGCGCCACCTAGGAAATCCCATTTATAAAAATTGGATCTCTTAGGCTAATATATCGGAGAAGGCAATGGCACCCCATGCCAGCACTCTTGCCTGGAAAATCCCATGGATGGAGGAGCCTGGTGGGCCGCAGTCCATGGGGTCGCTAAGAGTCGGACACAACTGAGCAACTTCACTTTGACTTTTCATTTTCATGCATTGGAGAAGGAAATGGCAGCCCACTCCAGTGTTCTTGCCTGGAGAAGCCCAGGGACGGGGGAGCCTGGTGGGCTGCCGTCTCGGGGGTCGCACAGAGTCGGACACAACTGAAGCGACTTAGCAGCAGCAGCAGGCTAATATATTAGGAATCGTGTCTTACACATTTCCCCTCCGTCTGCCACTGGTTACTTTTTAAATGACGAGACCATGAGAAGTTAGAAAAGATGAGGCCACGTTTTCTTCCAGTCTCAGGAGTTACTCGTTGAAGCAAATTTACACAATAACCAGCCACCCAAAGAGGAGCTCAGTTAAATGCAGCAAACATGCTCTAGCTCAGTAAAAGTCATAATCTACAGAGCCCAAAATCGGGTCTCCGAATTTCTGCATGATTCCTTTCCATAATTAACACTACATATGAAAGTCAAACTTGAAAATTCTGGAGTTGCCTCTAGTTTACTTTGTCTCGAATCTGCTATACAAAGAGCATTTTAAAATCCTCTTATGATTATACAGTGGGAGTGAGAAATAGATTTAAGGGACTAGATCTGATAGATGAGTGTCTGATGAACTATGGACGGAGGTTTGTGACATTGTACAGGAGACAGGGATCAAGACCATCCCCATGGAAAAGAAATGCAAAAAAGCAAAATGGCTGTCTGGGGAGGCCTTACAAATAGCTGTAAAATGAAGAGAAGCGAAAAGCAAAGGAGAAAAGGAAAGATATAAGTATCTGAATGCAGAGTTCCAAAGAATAGCAAGGAGAGAGAAGAAAGCCTTTCCTCGATCAATCAAAGAAATAGAGGAAAACAACAGAATGGGAAAGACTAGAGAGCTCTTCAAGAAAATTAGAGATACCAAGGGAATATTTTATGCAAAGATAGGCTCAATAAAGGACAGAAATGGTATGGACCTAACAGAAGCAGAAGATATTAAGACGAGGTGGCAAGAATACACAGAAGAACTGTACAAAAAAGATCTTCATGACCCACATAATCACAATGGTGTGATCACTCACCTAGAGCCAGACATCCTGGAATGAATATGAAGTCAAGTGGGCCTTAGGAAGCATCACAAGGAACAAAGCTAGTGGAGGTGATGGAATTTCAGCTGAGCTATTTCAAATGCTGGAAGATGATGCTGTGAAAGTGTTGCACTCAATATGCCAGCAAATTTGGAAAACTCAGCAGTGGCCACAGGACTGGAAAAGGTCAGTTTTCATTCCAATCCCAAATAAAGGCAATGCCAAAGAATGCTCACACTACCTCACAATTGCACTCATCTCACACGCTAGTAAAGTAATGCTCAAAATTCTCCAAGCCAGGCTTCAGCAGTACGTGAACCGTGAACTTCCAGATGTTCAAGCTGATTTTAGAAAAGGCAGAGGAACCAGAGATCAAATTGCCAACATCTGCTGGATCATGGAAAAAGCAAGAGAGTTCCAGAAAAACACCTATTTCTGCTTTCTTGACTATGCCAAAGCCTTTGACTGTGTGGATCACAATAAACTGTGGAAAATTCTTCAAGAGATGGGAATACCAGACCACCTGACTTGCCTTTTGAGAAACGTGTATGCAGGTCAGGAAGCAACAGTTGGAACTGGACATGGAACAGACTGGTTCCAAATAGGAAAAGGAGTATGTCAAGACTGTATATTGTCATCCTGCTTATTTAACTTATATGCAGACTACATCACGAGAAACGCTGGACTGGAAGGAGCACAAGATGGAATCAAGATTGCCGGGAGAAATATCAATAACCTCAGATATGCAGAAGATATCACCTTTGTGGCAGAAAGTGAAGAGGAACTAAAAAGCCTCTTGAGGAAAGTGAGAGTGAAAAAGTTGGCTTAAAGCTCAACTTTCAGAAAACGAAGATCATGGCATCTGGTCCCATCATTTCATGGGAAATAGATGGGGAAACAGTGGCAAACTTTATTTTGGGGGCTCCAAAATCACTGCAGATGGTGACTGCAGCCATGAAATTAAAAGACGCTTACTCTTTGGAAGGAAAGTTATGACCAACCTAGATAGCATATTCAAAAGCAGAGACATTACTTTGCCAACAAAGGTCCATCTAGTCAAGGCTATGGTTTTCCAGTAGTCATGTATGGATGTGAAAGTTGGACTGTGAAGAAAGCTGACCGCGAAGAATTGATGCTTTTGAACTGTGGTGTTGAAGACGACTCTTAAGACGCCCTTGGACTGCAAGGAGATCCAACGAGTCCATCCTAAGGGAGATCAGCCCTGGTATTTCTTTGGAAGGAATGATGCTAAAGCCGTAACTCCAGTACTTTGGCCACCTCATGCGAAGAGTTGACTCATTGGAAAAGACCCTGATACTGGGAGGGATTGGGGGCAGGAGGAGAAGGGGACGACAGAGGCTGAGATGGCTGGATGGCATCACCGACTAGATGGACGTGAGTCTGAGTGAACTCCGATAGTTGGTGATGGACAGGGAGGCCTGGCGTGCTGGGATTCATGGGGTCGCAAAGAGTCGAACACGACTGAGCAACTGAACTGAACAAGTCTCCGCTCTCGGAAAAGGGGAAAACAGGGCAGAGCACACCTTTGAGACGCGGGAGGAGCAGAGACTGGGAGCGGAGCTCGAGCGATCCGGGGCTCGCCGCACGTGGTCTGTAATTGTTTGCAGCCTCCCACCCAGGACTGCGGGTTGTCTCTGGAATCGTTGCTGACATCTCCCGAGGGCCGGCTTCTGCTCCCCAGGCGCCAGGCGGGCGAGACAGCGTCCCCTGCTTTGCCAGGGCGATCCTGCCGCGGCCAACTGCGAGCGAAGGAAAGGGCACCAGCAGACCCCCAAACCCCGCCTCCACGGCTGGAAGGCAGGGAGCCGGGGCGGCGGGGGCGGAGGAAGGGGCGGGGGCAGCGGCCAGGCTCCAGGAAGCGGAGGCCGCCCGGGCGTCGGCGCTACGCTCTCGGCTGCGATGAGCTCGGAGGCTGCGCTTCGCTGCGCTCGCGGTCAGGTAGGTGGCGGCTGCGGAGCGGGGCGCGCGGGCGCGAGTGGGGAAGTGGGTTCCTCCAGCTTTGCTCGGTGGCCGGGAGAAGTTGAGGGTCTTGGAGGGAAGCGCTCGGGTCGGGTGGGCGCAGCTGAGCTTCTGGGCTCAGGGAAAACAACTCGGGGACCTCGCCGCCGTCTCCCTTGCGGTCCCTGGTGGCGGCGCCTGGCGCTGGGGAGTGCCCAGGCCGCTTTTGTCCTCCGGGCGCTGATCTCTTCCTAGCTGTCGTGGCTATTTGAACTTTTAACTGCGCTTGGTCATAAGAAAAGTTAACTTTTGGGTCTTGTTGGGCCTTAATTTTTTCACTCCTACGTAAAAATAAGTGGTTGCCTTGTAGTAACAGTGGAGCGTGAGCAGCCCGCGGGGGCGCCTGGGCAGAGAGAAGCCCCCAGGCTTGCCCGCACGGAAACTGGAGATCAGAGTCAGGCCTTGGGAACTGCACAGCCCCCTGGTTCTCCTGCGTCCGGGAAACCTGCAGTTATTTGTGAGTTTAATTTAAGGCCCCGGTAACTTTTCTCTGGGGGTTTCCCTGGTGGCTCAGATGGTAAAGAATCCGCCTGCTAAAGCGGGAGACTTCAGTCGGATCCCTGGGTCGAGCAGATCCCCTGGAGGAGGGCATAGCAACCCACCCCAGTATTCTTGCCTGGAGAATCCCACAGACAGAGGAGCCTGGCGGGCTGAGGTCCATGGGGTCGCAAAGAGTCGGACACAGCGACTAAAACAACAAACAACTTTTCTCTACAAAATAATCAGCTTCTCAACACATGCTTTAGGACGTTCTTCCCTGTCACTTATAATTATATTACTGATAAGGTTTAGAAACTCTGAGCCTGGCCATAGTTTTTAAAAAGGGCGGGCCAGGGCGGGGTGGAGGGAGGAAGGTGGAGAGTGGTTTGACTCGCCGGCGGTCAATCCACTTAGAGTGCCTGTATTTCAGAGGTTTCTGTTCTTTGCAACAGAAAACAAGCCTTGTCCCAGAGGCAGGTTGTAAAGTCAGCACGGTTGTTCAGGAAGTGTGGTTACCCTGATGGGACGGTGCGAGGTCCAGCAACCATTTCCCTTTTGGAATCCAGAAGGAGGGCAGGCTGCTTGAGGCACCGCTAGTCACTGCACATGCCGCGCCATTCTTGTAATGGTTTCCTTCCTTTCCCTACTTGCTCCCTTTCTTTGTCCACAATACTCCTTTTCCTGTGTATTCCAGACCTGACGTGAGCCAGTCCTTGGCTTCCATGGTGGCTCAGAGGTTAAAGCTTCTGCCTGCAATGTGGGAAACTTGGATTCGATCCCAGGGTCGGAAAGATCCCCTGGAGAAGGAAATGGCAACCCTCTCCAGTATTCTTGCCTGGAGAATCCCATGGGCGGAGGAGCCTGGTGGGCCACAGTCCACGGGGTCGCAAAGTATTGGACACGACTGAGTGACTTAACTTTGATAAGGAATATGGGTAGATTGTCACAGATACTGCAGTGAATGAAGATGACGACAGTAGATACTGAAGAAGTTTGGAGAAGTGAGCACTTGGTTTAGAAAGGTTTCTGGTCTCTCCCTGGTGGGAGTGGTTTTACCAATGTTAACAGCTAGTGCATGGACTTTGGAATCTGCAGGCAGAACCGGGCCTTTCAGTACCGATTCCAAGGCACCAACCTCAGATAAGCCCCTTGCACTTTTTCTGTATCAAAGGGCCTATGGAGTAGAGTGAGATAAAGTCATCTCATGTGCCAAGCCATCAACAAATGGTGAAGTGAAGTCACTCAGTCGTGTCCAACTCTTTGCGACCCCATGGACTGTAGCCTACCAGGCTCCTCTGTCCATGGGATTTTCCAGACAGTAGTACTGGAATGGGTTGCCATTTCCTTCTCCAGGGGCTCTTCCCGACCCAGGGATTGAACCCAGGACTCCTCCATCGTAGACAGACGGCTTAAACATCTGAGCCACCAGAGAAGTCCAGCAAAAGTCCAACAAATGGTAGCTGGAGGTATTCTCACGTTAAGGTGTGGAGGAAAAAGAATGATTGATTGGTTTTGTAAAAAGCGGTTTGAGCAGAGATGGTTACATTTTTGGAGAAGAGAACTGCATAAATCAGAGACAAGGAGAAGGGAGGAGGAGGCCAAGAGTCTGGTTGACCCATTTCTGATAATAATTGCAGATGAAAAGGAATTTATAAATCTTATATAGAGTATCTCCCTCGCTAAGATTTATTTTCTCCATGTCAGCAAAACCAGTTTATTTGTATTCATGCAGTGTGTCATTCAGTCACTCAGTTGCGCCCTACTCTTTGCAACCCCATGGACTGCAGCATGCCAGGCTTCCCTGTCCTTCACCATCTCCTGGAGCTTGCTCAGACTCATGTCCATTGAGTCAGTGATGCCACCAGCCATCTCATCCTCTGTCTTCTCCTCCAGCCCTCAGTCTTTTCCAGCATCAGGGTCTTTTCCAATGAGTTGGCTTTTCGCGTTAGGCAGTATAGTGATACTGTGCACCCTTTCTGAAAGCTGGCCTGTTGGGCACGTACAGTTTAAAATGACTGTGACAGAATCATAATGATCTCGGAGTGGCAGCAGTGAGCTGTGGCACAAAGCGAGATTGTAATTCCCTGCCCAGGAGTTAAATCTGGGTAACCTCGATGAAAACCAGGAATCCCAGCTTGCAGACCAGTAAGGGCTAGGAGGCTAGAACCTGTTCCCTGACTCTTGCCCCCAGTGAAAAATGCATTTTTCATGGAGGCAAAAACTGTAAATGCAGGTACAAAGTTTATGATTAGAGACACAGCACAAGAAAAATGGGAGCAAACATGGAGAGACTGTTAAGATAGACGCAAGCCAGAGATGCACGCCTGCAGAGAAAGGGTGCGGGTGTGTCCTCTCTAGTGAGGGACACAGGAAAAAGAAGGTTCAGTTCAGTCTCTCAGTCATGGCCAACTCTGCGAGATGGTTAAGTCATTTATATAGAATAGTGCTGGTGGCTAAGATGGTAAAGAAGCTGCCTGCAATGAGGTTTGACCCCTGGGTCGGGAAGATCCTCTGGACAAGGGCATGGCAACCCACTCCAGTATTGTTGCCTGGAGAATCCCCATGGACAGAGGGGCCTGGTGGGCTTCACTCCATGGGGTCACAAAGAGTCAGACACAACTGAGCGACTCCTGATCTTTGTTTACCTTTGGCCAGTTGTCTTGTTTTGACACCCCTATATCCCCCTACTCTCCACGCCCCAGTCAGTTTGTCTCAGGACCCTCCGCTGGGTGTGCATGCACCCCTGAGTCAAGATGGATTTCATCGCAGAGGTATATGGTAGGGAGAATAGCAAGACTTACTGTGGTCTGACATTCCCTGCCATTTTTGGTGCTTTGAAGCCTTTTGCACATGTGTAGTGTTTCCTTTGCCTTAAGAATGGGAAATGTCTTGATCTTCTAACAGAGTTTAGTCCCTCTCTGTTCCTGCCATACAGTACCCAGTGGATAACCCACAAGGTCTGGTTATCCACTGAATTCCTGTTGGTTTTATATCTAAGAGCAGATCTTGAAATGTAGACAGCAGTCTGGTCATAAATACATAGCCCAAAGCCCATCTTTCTCTTGCCTCAGGAAGTGTAAGCAGAGGGCTAGTAGTGTCTGGCCTGGAGCCTATCTTTTTCTCCCCCAGGAATTGTGATCAAAGGGCCAGTTGTAAATGTCTGTTCTAGAGTCCAACTGCCTTCCTGCCTCAATAATGTCTGTTCTCTGAAGCTGGGTAGAACTGATCAGCTCCGAGGAAGTTTTGGAACTTCCATTCTAATGTCTGTCTCCATAGCTTTCTATTCCGATTCAGCAAACTGCTAGAACAGACTGGCAGCTGGACCAGGTCAGTGTTGATATTGTAGGTTACAGGGCACCTGTTTATAACAGAGTGAAGGTTAGAGCCTGTGAGGTTCAGAATTAAGTTTTCAGTGCCCAGTTTCTTTCTATGTCTATTGTGTTAACAGTGACAACAACAAAAACTTTAAAAAATGCCTCAATGAGACTGTCCTGTTAACTTTGAAACTGAATGTCATTTTAAACAAATTAATCTTGAACGACTTAATACTAGCTGTCTTTCCTAAATCTGTAAGCTGATGGCAATATTTGAGATGACTCAAACGCACAGCTTAGATTACATCAGCCCAGGAGAACTGCAGTGCTCCTTCCTGAGACTGAAAAAGAAGCCTTAGAGACCCAGTAGCGTGTCCATCTCCAGTGCTTTCACTCCCAAGGACTTGAGTTAGTTTGGTGACCAGCCACTTGGCACAGCCTCTGCTGAGGACACTTCAGGCTGCCTTAGGCTCACCACCACCAAGGTGCAGAAGCTGGGGGAGGGGAGCTGCTGGGTCTGCTGCTCCTCTGGGGTTCTCAGAAGAGACTCGGTGCTTCGCACCCATGCAGATTCTTGGAGGGGGAAGGAAGTGATTAGCTTTCAGATAGATAGAGATTTTTTTTTTTTTAATTGGAGTGTAATTCTTTTTACAATGTGTGTTAGTTTCTGCTGTTCAAAGATGTGAATCAGCTACATGTATGCATATAGACCCTCCCTCTTGGGCCTCCTTCCCACCACCCGCCACGCTCCGCCATCCATCTGGGTCATTACAAAGCCCTGAGCTGAGTTCTCTGTGCTATAACGGCAGGGTCCCACTACGCTATCATTCTACGTGTGGTAGTGTATATATGTCAATCATGATTTTCCAGTTCATCCTATCCTTGCCTTCTACTGTGTCCAGATGTCCATTCTCTACAGCTTCTTCTCTTTCCTCTCCTGAAACTAGGTTCATTTACCATTTTTCTAGATTTCCACAGTTCAGTCGCTCAGTCGTGTCCGACTCTCTGCGGCCCCATGAATCGCAGCACGCCAGGCCTCCTTGTTCATCACCAACTCCCGGAGTTCACCCAGACACGTGTCCATCGAGTCGGTGATGCCATCCAGCCATCTTATCCTCGGTTGCCCGCTTCTCCTCCTGCCCCCAATCCCTCCCAGCATCAGAGTCTTTTCCAATGAGTCAACTCTTCGCATGAGGTGGCCAAAGTACTGGAGTTTCAGCTTTAGCATGATTCCTTCCAAAGAAATCCCAGGGCTGATCTCCTTCAGAATGGACTGGTTGGATCTCCTTGCAGTCCAAGTGACTCTCAAGAGTCTTCTCCAACACCACAGTTCAAAAGCGTCAATTCTTCGGGCGCTCAGCCTTCTTCACAGTCCAACTCTCACATCCATACATGACCACAGGAAAAACCATAGCCTTGACTAGACAGCCCTTAGTCGGCAAAGTAATGTCTCTGCTTTTGAATATGCCATCTCGGTTGGTCATAACTTTTCTTCCAAGGAGTAAGTGTCTTTTAATTTCATGGCTGCAGTCACCATCTGCAGTGATTTTGGAGTCCCCCAAAATAAAGTCAGCCACTGTTTCCACTGTTTCCCCATCTATTTCCCATGGAGTGATGGGACCAGATGCCATGATCTTCGTTTTCTGAATGTTCAGCTTTAAGCCAACTTTTTCACTCTCCTCTTGCTCTTTCCTCAAGAGGCTTTTGAGTTCCTCTTCACTTTCTGCCATAAGAGTGGTGTCATCTGCATATCTGAGGTTATTGATATTTCTCCCGGCAATCTTGATTCCAGCTTGTGTTTCTTTCAGCCCAGCGTTTCTCATGATGTACTCTGCATAGAAGTTAAATAAGCAGGGTGACAATATACAGCCTTGACGTGCTCCTTTTCCTATTTGGAAACACTCCTTTTCCTATTTGGAAACACAACAGTCTGTTGTTCCATGTCCAGTTCTAACTGTTGCTTCCTGACCTGCATACAGATTTCTCAAGAGGCAGGTTAGGTGGTCTGGTATTCCCATCTCTTTCAGAATTTTCCACAGTTTATTGTGATCCACACAGTCACAAAGGATTTGGCATAGTCAATAAAGCAGAAATAGATGTTTTTCTGGACTCTTGCTTTTTCCATGATCCAGCGGATGTTGGCAATTTGATCTCTGGTTCCTCTGCCTTTTCTAAAACCAGCTTGAACATCAGGAAGTTTACGGTTCATGTATTGCTGAAGCATGGCTTGGAGAATTTTGAGCATTACTTTACTAGAATGTGAGATGAGTGTCATACATCCATTAATATACGATATTTGTTTTTCTCTTTCTGACTTACTTGACTGTAGGAAAAACTGTGGGTCCACCCAAATCTCTACAAATGACCTCATTTTGTTCCTTTTTATGTCTGAGTAATATGCCATCATTGTATGTTTGTGCCACATCGTCTGTGTCCATTCATCTGTCATTGGACACTTAGGCTGTTTGCATGTCCTGTCTTTTGTAAATAGCCCTGCAGTGAACACTGGGGCACATGTGTCTTTTTCAATTCTGGTTTCCTCAGGGTATATGCCCACTAGTGGGAGTTGCTGGGTCATATGGTAGTTTTATTCCTACTTTTTTAAAGGAATCTCCATACTGTTCTCCATTATGGCTGTAGCAGTTTACATTCCCAACCGTGCAAGAAGGTTCCCTTTCTCCACATCCTCTCCAGCATTTATTGGATGTAGAATTTTTGATGATGTCCATTCTGACTGGTGTGCAGTGATACCTGGTTGTGGTTTTAATTTGCCTTTCTATAATAATTAGAAGTGTCGAGCATCTTTTCATGGGGTTGTTGCCCATCTGTATGTCTTCCTTAGAGAAATGTCTGTTTAGGTCTTCCTCCCATTTTTTGGTTGGGTTGTTGGTATTTTTTAACATTTATTTATGTGTTTGGCTGGGCTGGGTCTTAGTTGAAGCACAGTGGATCTTTGATCTGTGTTGCAGCATGGAGGATCTTTAGCTGTGCACTCGAACTTTTAGTTGTTGCTTGTGGGATCTAGGTCCTTAACCAGGGATTGTACCTGGGCCTCCTGCATCGGGAGCTTGGAGTCTTGGCCACTGGACCACCAGCAAAGTCCCGGTTTTTATTTTTTATATTGAGCTGCATGAGCTGTTTGTATATTTTGGAGACGAAGCCTTTATCCATTGCTGCATTTGCAATCATTTTCTCCCATTCTGAGAGTTGTCTCTACATCTTGTTTATGGTTTCCTTTGCTGTGCAAAAGCTTTTGAGTTTAATTAGGTCCCATTTGTTTATTTTTGTTTTTCATTATTCTTAAGAAGTGGGTCAAAAGATCTTGCTGTGTTTTATGTCAATGAATGTTTTTCTTATGTTTTCCTCTAGGAGTTTTTATAGTGTCCTTTCTTAAATTAGGTCTTTGATCCATTTTTAGTTTATTTTTTTGTACAGTGTTAAGTACTGTTCTAATTTCATTCTTTGCCATGTAGCTGTCCCGTTTTCCCAGCAGCACTTCTGGAAGAGACTTTTTCTCCATTGTATATTCTTGCCTCCTTTATCATAGATTAGGTGACCATAGGTGAGTGGATTTATCTCTGGGCTTTCTGATCCTTATTTCTGTTTTTATGTCAATACCATATTGTTTTGATTACTGCAGCTTTGTAGTATAGTCTGAAGTTGAGGAGCCTGATTCCTCCAGCTTCATTTTTCCTGCTCATAATTGCTTTGACTGTTTGCTTTCAGCAGCTTGACAATTGCTTTCAGGATCTTTTGTATTTCCATACAAATTGTACAATTTTTGTTTTAATTCTGTGAGAAATGTCATTGATAATTTGATAGAGATTGCATTGAATCTGTAGATTGCTTTGGGTAATATAGTCATATTGACCCATCCAAGAATATGGTGTATTTCTCCACCTGTTTGTGTCATCTTTCTGTCTTTGATTATTGATTTATAGTTTTCTGAGTACAGGTCTTTTGCCTCTTGAGGTAGGTTAATTCCTAGGTGTTTTATTATTTTGGTTATGATAGTAAATGGGATTGTTTCCTTGATTTCTCTTTCTGATCTTTCATTGTAAATGTATAGGAAAGTAGTAGACTTCTGTGCATTAATTTTATATCCTGCAACTCTACCAACTTCATTGATGAACTCCAGTAGTTTCCTGGTGGCATCTTTAGGATTTTCTGTGTATAATATCATGTCATCTGCAAACAGTGACAGTTTTACTTGTGTTTTACAATTGTATTCCTTTTATTTCTTTTTCTTCTTTAATTGCCATGGCTAGGACTTCCAAGTGAAAGTGTTAATCACTTAGTCATGTCCAACTCTTTGCAGCCCTGTGGACTATTTAACTGTCCATGGAATTCTCCAGGCAAGAATACTGGAGTGGGTAGCCATTCCCTTCTCCAGGAGAATCTTCCCAACCCAGGGATTGAATTCAGGTCTCCTGCATTGCAGGCAGATTCTTTACCATCTGAGCCACCAACTTCCAAAGACATGCTGAATAATAATAGTGAAAGTGAACATCCTTGTCTCATTCCTGATCTTAGAGGAAATGCTTTCAGTTTTTCACCATTAACAATGATGTTTGCTGTGGGCCTATTGTATATAGCCATTATTATATTGAGGTAGATGCCGTCTATGCCCACTTTCTGGAGAGTTTTTTTTTTATCATACATAGGTGTTAAATTTTGTCAAAAACTTTTTCTGTATCTATTGAGATGATCATATGGTTTTTATGTAATTTAATGGTGTATAGTGTATCACATTGATTTGAGTATACGGAAGAATCTTTACACTCCTGGGATAAATCCCACTTGATCACGGTGTATGAGTCTTTTAATGTGTTGCTGGACTCTGTTTGCTAGTATTTTGTTGAGGATTTTGTGTCTTTGTTCATCAGTGGTATTGATCTGTAATTTTTTTCGGGTAATTTATTTGTCTGATTTTGGTATCAGGGTGATGGTGGCCTTGTAGAATGAGTTTGGGAGTGTTCCTTCCTGTGCAATTTTTGGGAAGAGTTTGAGAAAGATAGGTGTTTTCTCTTCTCTAAATGTTTGACAGAATTTGCCTGTGAAACCATCTGGTCCTGGCCTTTTGTTTGTTGAAAGATTTTTAATTACAGTTTCAATTTCCTTACTTGTGATTGGTCTGTTTATATTTTCTAATTTTTCTTTGTTCAGTCTTGAAAAGTTGTACCTTTCCAAGAATTTGTCCATTTCTTCCAGGTTGTCTATTTATTATCATATAGTTGCTTATAATAGTCTCTTGTGATGCTTTGTATTTCTGCGGTATTAGTTGTTAATTTCTCCTTTTTCATTTCTAAATTTGTTGATTTGAATCCTCTCCTTTTGTCTTAGTGATTCTGGCTAAAGGCCTATCAATTTTATCTTCTCAAAGAACCAACTTTTAGTTTATTGATTTTTGCTTTTGTTTTCTTCATTTCTATCTCGTTTATTTCTGCTCTCATCTTTATCATTCATTCCTTCTACTAAATTTTGGTGGTGGTGGTGGTGTTATTGATGTTCTTTCTCTAGTTGCTTTAGGTGTAAGGTCAGATTGAGATTTTTGTTGTTTCTTGAGGTGAGATTGAATTTTAGGTATAGATTTAATGTTTAGTTTGAGTGATTCTATTTCTTTTTATGTGATTTGTTTTAATGATAAGGAGGTAAGGGTATTAAAAGGAGGTAGAAAAAAAAGTAGATCATGGAATGCTTTTGAAAATGGAAGGAGAGGAAACCCTGCATACTGCTTAGTAGAGCGGTGTGGGGACCACACTGGGGAACCCCAGGAGACAGTGTGTAGAATAAGAGGTCTTCTGGGAGGGGCAATCTGTGGGGTAGGAGGAATCCCAGTTAGAACAGTGTGGGACTAGGTAGCCCCAGTAGAGCACTGTGAGGAGTGGAAAGTGTCCCGGGGAGCAGTGTGTGGACGAGAAATCATCCTCCTGTATCACTGAGTTGTAGGAAATATTCTGGATGGAGGAGTTTACGGGCTCAGAGGGATTTGGGGTAGCTCAGTGTGTAGAGTGGGCAGTCAGCCTAGAAGAGCTGTGTTCAGAAGGGCAGCATCCCTGAGCAGAGGGGAGTCTTGGTAGGAAATACACCCCGTGGAGTGGTGTGGAGCAGGAAGTTCGCCCTGGTACAGCAGCGTGTGGACAGGATGTATTCTGGATGTGGCGGTGTGTGGCCTGGGGAGAGCAGGACGTACATTCGGTGGGGCAGTGTCTGGGGTAGGGAGTATCCTCGGTGAGCGCTGAGCGCAGAGCGCAGCAGGGAAGGGTCCCTTGTGTAGCGCTGTTGAGGAGGAGATCTCCAGGTAAAGAGGCCTGAATGATCAGTGAAGGAACTCCCCTTGCTGGAGCACCGTGGTGGTAGGGCGTATATACACAGAGCTGTGTGTGGAGCAGGTAACCACGCAGAACACTGTGCAGCAGGAAGGTCCCCGGTGGAGAGCAGAGCGTGAGCAGGAGACGCCTCTTGTAGAGCAGTGTGCGGAGTGGGACGCGTCTGGCTGCTTGTGGCATAAGAAGGGAGGATGTCCCCTCGGGTGAGCGCTGAGTGGAGTAGGAAGTCACTGCTGCAAAGTGTGCAGAGAAGGAAATAACCGTCCACAGAGCAGTGTGTGGAGCAGGGAGGATTCTGAGCAAAGTATTTGTAGAGGAAAGAGAGGCTGTATCCAGAGTACCGCAGTGTGATGGGACGTACGCTGGGAAAGTAGTGTGTGGAGTAGGGTGTGTCCCGGCTACAGCAGGGTATAGGTGGTACCGGGTCACCTTGGTAGGTCAGTGTGTGGAGGACGGAGTCCCCAGGGTAGGTGTGGATTCAGTCCCCGTAGTAGAGCAGGCTGTGGCGCTGGCTGCATTCTGTTTAGCAGTGTGTGAGCTGGGAAGTAGCCCAGCACATCGTCCTGTGGACTAGCAAGTATTCCGGGTACAGCAGATTGTACGCGTCCCGGGAGAACAGCGCGGGGTGTCGGAAGTAATCCTGGTAGAACAGGGCGTGTAGGAGGAGGTGTGCTGGGCCCAGCAGGGGTGGAACCGGAAGTGCCCCCTAGGGCTGTGTTCACTGGGTCAGCATCCCGAGTGGAGTGTGTCGCATTAGGAAGCATCGGCGGTAGCAGGGAGCGTCCTGGCAGGAGCCCAGTGTGTGACGGAGGAAGTGTTCTGGATAGAGGAGTTTGGGAGGAGGAAGTGTCCCTAGTATCCAGTGCACCGGGCAGGAAGAGTTCTAGTAGAAAAGTGTGTGGAATGTCTCTGGTGGGACAGTGTCCAGCAGCAAGTATTAATAATCCCCAGGGTCAGTGTGTGGAGTAGAAGTCTCCTGGTGGGACGGGGTACTGAGGTACCACGTGACCTTGGAGCAGTGTGTGGAGTGGGCGGGACCCCTTCTAGAACATTGTGTGGGGTAGGGGGTCTTAAGTGGAGCATTGTGTGAAATAGCGGATCCTCTAGTAAGCAGCTGCATGGTAGGGAGGTCCCCTGATGGAGGAGAGCTTGGTAGGAAGTGTCTGCAGTACAACAAGGTGTAGAATTCGCAGAATCCACCTTAGAGCAGGACGAGGGTAGCATGGAAGCTCCGGGAGAGTGGGGAGGATGCATCAGAGAGGCTGCTTCTGACTCCTAATATTTGGTGCGAGTGAAAATCACCTTGGCACATGTCCCAGGATTCTGATTCTGTAAATCTGGCTTAGGGACCAGGAATCTGCATTTTATCATGCAGGCCAGGGATTGATGCGGAAGGTTAAGGAAAACTGATTGGGGCCTATTGGACAGGGGAAGGGTGATGCCTCTCTGGGGTCTTGGCTGGTTTGAATACTGGATGCTGTCCAGGAGGAGCAGGCTGAGTGACTGGTAAAGGGCCCTGGAGTTGAATTCTCCCTCTCCTCATCCTCTCTCTCTAGGTGGATTTTTGTCAGTGAGCAGACATGAGGTTAGAACCATCAGGCGTGAGGGAGAGACTCCAAGGAGTGAGGGGGAACACCACCCTCTTGGAGGGGAGATGATGGCTAGGAGTGTACCCTTAGGGTCCGTCCACCTTCCTTCAAAGACCTCACCTGAAAGGGGCATCTTGCTGCATTATTAGTATTTGTGTGGTCATCACCTTCTGTCCCCTCTCAAGCTGTTTCTCAGGTAAAAGCAGATTCATGAGCATATGGATTCTTCTGGTAGAAGATGTTAGACTCACTATTGCTGTCCAGTAGAGAAGCCACTGGCCACATGTTATATAAATTTAAGTTAGCTAATTAAAAATTGAGTTCCTCAGTTACACTAGCCAAAGTTCAAGGGCTCAAAAGCACATGTGGCCATTGGCTGCCCCCAGAGACAGCTCGGGGATAGGGCATCTGTCACTGCAGAAGGCTCTGCTGCATAGCACTGTTCCTGGGAGGAGAGGGATTCGGTGAGAGGTTGTCTTGTGGGTGAGGAAGTCCGATCTTGGGTTGGGAGAAGAGGGTCCCCATTATAGGATCATAACAAGCGCATGTTTCATGCAGGAGATCAGAATCTGAGTCTTTGCCCTTCCCTTCCTCCACCAAAAAAACGTCTGCCGCTTCCAGGCAGTGGGGTAATCCAGTGTCAACCACACTGTGTTCAGTTCTCTTGCTTGACTTCACTCTTGCTCTGTTTCAGAGAATATTTGCAAAAAACATTTGCTGCAAAATAAAGCAATTTCATATTTTATTTGAGCTTCATAATCACAGAGCTACATTTGTTGCTTTTGGCATAGTGTGCAGTGAATGAATGTGAGTAGTATTTTTCCATTTCTGTTTATGATCTTTTTTATTTTGCATGTAAGAGTTGGAGGTGAGAAAGAACTGAGCCGTGCGTTTACGGTTCGTGTATTTATTTTGGCTGCGCTGGGTCTTCCTTGAAGTGCGTGGGCTTTCTGTAGTGGTTTGCAGGCTTCTCTGGTTGTGGCACGTACAGTTCGTTTATTATTAATAGCACTTTCCCTTCCTTCTCCCTTATCCCTTCTCACATCCTTTGACTTTTAAACCAACCAAGACAGAAGGAGCTTAGCGGATAGGAATCAAGGCAGCTGGGAGTTCCTAATGTGTTTTATGACCATAAATCAAAAAGTATATTAACAAAACCCTACTTTCTTTTAATAGGTGAAGAACAAAACATGACCGAAGTAGATGCCTTCCCTAGGAGGTAATAATGTTCTGTTTACTCATTAAGATCTTTTCCTTTAGTGGCCATCATTAGCCTACAGAAATCAAAGTAAGACAGGGACATGGGCGCTGAAAAGCAGAGCGGAGAATGTCAGGTTTAGCATCTGGAGGGCTGCCTTGTAGGTGTGCGAGTTGGTTGCTGCCCCTGGTTCTGAAGGGACCTAGACTGAGGCTCAAGATATTGAACAATTGGGATGGCCTTGGCCTGGGCCAGACCAGTGTCTTTGGTCTCCAGTCCCTGGAGCCCTGGGGAAAGACGCCCAAGCAGAGGAATTGGGGGATGGGAGGGGTTTGCTCAGGGTGGCTGCCGTTTACCAGTTGGTACAGAGATGTTTCAGGACTTTCCCGACCAGTGCAGCTGGGAGGCCTGCCCAGGGCACAGCAGTGGCCTGCCGGCCTGGTGGAGGAGGAAGCAGCAGGCCTCTGTCTGCTCTGTGCCTTGACCTTGGGCTTGGAGGAGCTTATTATTTAATATGACCTAGAGTGATTGTTTTTTAAACTTCTCCTAAACAGAGAAATATTTGATCCGACTGAAAAGTACAAAATGGACCACAAGAGGAGAGGAATTGCGTTAATCTTCAATCATGAGAGGTTCTTCTGGCATTTAACCCTGCCGGACAGGCCGGGCACCAGTGCCGACAGAGACAATCTTAGGCGCAGGTAGTATTGTTTTATTTAACATCCAGGTGGTCAGATATTTAAGCGATAACTACTTGTCCACACTGTACAAATAACAGAGCAAGAGAATTTGAGGATGAACCTCACTTGGGCTCAGCACCCCCTAAGAACTTGCCTGAGTTTCCCCCTAATCCTGTTCTATTAAATGTTAACAGTCTTTGCATTCTTATAAATATATCTGCATAGTAGATGGCAGTGTTCTAACTTAAATCAGTTACCATGAATAAATCCCTTCCTGCCATGGGTAATCGAGGAAAACCATCACTGTCATATTTTCTTTCTCCCTAAAGAAAAGTCAATGTATATGTCATAAAAATGAGTATAGATTCCTCAAATAATTAGGAGTATATGACAGTTTTGAATAGCTCATAAGCTAGTATCCAATTTAATCTCCAGGTTTTCAGATCTAGGATTTGAAGTAAAATGTTTTGATGATCTTAGAGCAGAAGAACTATTGCTCAAAATTCATGAGGGTAAGTTTTCCTGTTCATCTTCCTTTGATGGGACTGAGTAGTTTTTAATTATCCTTGTATGGAGACAGGTCCAAGTAATTAACTATTGTAAAAAGGTATGTCAATTAATTTAGCATGGGTTATAGGTTTTGGTTGTGCCTCTCTGATTATACATTACTCAGCAGATTTAGAGACCTTTGCAAAGTATAATGCCTACCAAGTTATAGTTTATATACCACTGGTTACAGTCTGTTACTCTGGAAATGAATGTAATGATCTTCTCATTTGGCAATTAAAAGCCTAAGATGCAAATACTACAGATGCTGGGCAGTCATTTTTAACTGACTCCTTCCACACCCAAGTTTTTCAGTGACTTCAAAATACTGCTGATTTACATACATTATCTCATAATTTCTACGTCACTATACAGTAGGTTGGAGAAGGAAATGGCAACCCACTCCAGTATTCTTGCTTAGACAGTCCCATGGACAGAGGAGCCTGGAGGAGGGCTGCTGTCTTCAGGGTCGCATAGAGTTGGACACGGCTGAAGTGACTTAGCATGCAAGCATGCATTGGAGAAGGAAATGGCAACCCACTCCAGTGTTCGTGCCTGGAGAATCCCAGGGACAGAGGAGCCTGATGGGCTGCCATCTATGGGGTTGCACAGAGTCGGACGAGACTGAAGTGACTTAGCAGCAGCAGCATGCAGTAGGTAAATTAACAACTTAATGTGTATAATAATCACCACGTGTCATGGGTTTTTAAGTAATCTGTCAATGGACTATTAGAACAATTGCATCATTAAACTTTCTTCAGAATTTTTTTTAAATTGAGGTATAATTGACATACAGAGGAGCCTGGTATGCTGCAGGCCATGGGTCACATTTATGTACATTGGGGAATGATTGCCACCATAAGTCTAGTTACCATCTGTCACCATTCATAGTTACAAACTCTTTTCTAGTGACTTTTAAGATTTACTCTCTTAGCAACTTTCAAATATGCAGTACAGAACTGCTAACTGTAGTCATCATGCTGTACATTAACATCCCCAGGACTTAGGTTTTTGTAACTGCAAGTTTATACCTTTTGACCCCCTTCACCATTTTGCCTCACACTCCTTTCCCCTGCCCCAGCTGCCACCAGTCTGCTCTCTGCAACTCTGACCTTGGTTTTGCTTGCTGGCTTGCTGGATTTTTAGTTCCCACATATAGTGACGTGATCGCGTCCTTCTCTGACTTGTGTCCCATAGCATAATGCCCTCAGGGTTCATCTGTGTTGTTGCAAATTGCACATTTTCCTTTTTTTAATGAATGACTGAATGCTCATCCATTGAATATGTACAGACCACACTTTCTTTATCCATTCATATATTAGTGGACATGTAGGTTGCTTCTGTATCTTGGCTGTTGCAATAATGCTGCAGGGAATACAAGGGCTCGTGTATCTTTACAAGTTAGCATTTTTGTTGTCTTTGGATATATACCCAGAAGTGGAAGTGTAGGATGTGGTAGCTCTCTTTTTAATTTTCTGAGGACCCTTATACCAGGGTTCTTCTTTAATCTGTAAATAATTTCACCTGGCTGCCCCCCACCTTTCCTACTTCACTCGCTCCTCAGCTTTGGAGGGCATCCACCTTGTGTCTTAACACTCTTTGGGAAGCTCCAAGCACTGTAGACAGAATAGCGGCGAGACAGAAGCACCTCCTTTCGAGGTGCAGCGACACGGAGGGAAGTGATATGGGGTAGTTCCTGTGTTTGCCCTAAGAAGGTGTCTGCTGATTCAAAGAAACTTCTTAGGGGTTCCCCATAATAATCCCTTTACGTTTTCCATGTCATTATTCTGTGTTTTAAAAAAGCTAACAAAAACCTGTTCAAACTCTTATTTCTTTGAAGTGTAATAATTTGGATGTTTAAAAGTCAGATACTGTATTGTATAAATCATTGCTTAATTAAATAAGTTGTTTCATTAGACATTTTATAATAAAATTTTCCCTCAATTATCTGCAACTTTATTCTAATATTAGTAAATTAAAATTTCTTATGTAGATAATAAGTACCTTATTTGCATTTCTAAATAACTTTTGGGGTCCTTTTTAGCATCAACTGCTAGCCACGTAGATGCAGATTGCTTTTGTGTGTTTTCCTGAGTCATGGTGAAGGTAACCACATCTATGCATATGATGCCAAAATTGAAATTCAGACGTTAACGGGCTTGTTCAAAGGAGACAAGTGTCAGAGCCTGGTTGGAAAACCCAAGATATTTATCATTCAGGTAAGACTGATTATGTTATAATCTTAATTATAAAGGCCATAGCTCTATACATGTGATTAGAAAGAACTAAAGCTGATTTTGGAAGTTAACTTTCTCCAGTAATCGGAAAAGGCCCTTTTTGAATCCTAGCCAATCAGAGTTGCAGCTTCAGCTATTAGTGGTAATTCTTTAACATAAAGATGCTCAGAATCTTTATTACTTGGAAATGACTCAAAATAACAAATATTACTTGGAAATGACTCCCTGGCCCAGCCCAGTGTCAAGGTAGGGCCTCTGGAGAAGGTGTCTACTGATGGACCAGTGCAATGGGGCGCTGCCTGTTCAGACCAGATTTGGTCTGGGGGCTGGAGAACGTGCCAGCCAGTGAGGAGAAGGTGGGCATAAAGACTTCCAGTTCCAGCTAGACTTCTAGTCCTTTCACATTTTCCCTTAGGCCAAGATGTGGCTAGCCGCTGCCCAACTTGCAGTAAGAATAAAAATAATTTTGGGGGTCCTGAATAACATCCCCTTTGTTACCTCAGTAAGGATTTCTGGGAAAAAATGAGAATTCCTGATGTTGCCGGGCTACATGAAGGACACGGGCACCTTTCACACCCCGCCATTCCTTGAGAGAGAGAGTAGGGGGCTACTTAAAAAAAAAAAAGTCAAGGATGACTGCCCGGTTTCTTGTTTGGACTGCGGCACTGGGGCGTCTGTGAGATGTGTTGGAAATACAGGTTGAAACTCGAGACAGGCGGCCTAGGCTAGAGAAGTTAGTTGGGAGTAATGAGGGGGTGGGTGGTAATGGAGAGGGGCGGCCCGGGTTAGAGAAGTACACTGGGCAGTGACGCGCGGATAGAGGGCTCTGAGCGGGCGTGGGAGTGGATGAGCCTCTCCGTGTCCAGGATGCCCTGAAGAGGGCGTGTGGAGGGAGCTCCGCTGCGGCCCACTGACAGCACTCAGCAGCAGCAGCAGCGCTATCGCTGCAAGGGCTCCGGCTTCAGTCCCTGGTGGAAAACTGAGACCCAGGAGCTGCGTGGTGCCACCAAAAACAAGTGCAGAGCAGAACTGAGGGGTACTGATGAGGAGTGGACAGAGGGGAGACAATGAGGAGGATGACTCAGAAGAACAGAACAATCACAAGAATGATAGGTGACTGTTCATGGAAAAGGGAGTAGCCAGCACCATCAGGCACTACATCAAGGAAAATGTTTTGCCAAGTTACTTGATTTCTCTGTGCCTCAGATTCTTCATAACAGGTGCACTGCCTCATAGGGTGATTGAGAGGATAAGAGGACGTGGCCTGAGATGAAAAACGCTTTGCACGGTGCATAGGAGGTGGCACATCCCCTGCCAGTAAAGACCGGCTCTTCCGCTTACTGCCGTTGATTTGGCGAGTGATGGCATTAAGTTCCACATGCTCTGCATTCCATTTAGGAAGACAGTAGAAAAGGTCTGAAAATAAGCCTGATTGATAGTTACAAAATAAGATTAAAATCTTCCTGTACAAATAGGGTATAAGGGATCTTTTATCTGGTAACTCTGAAATCCATCAGAATGTTTCTTTTAAAGCTTATAATTCTTCAGCCATTTCAGAATTGATGGACACATTTATAATACTATAGCAGAATCTTGTTAGAGCACTGTGCTACGTTTACGAGGGCCGCCAGAACACAGTACAGGCACACCTCGCTTTATTGGCGTATTTTTACACTTGCGCTTTTTAAAAACAAACTGAAGGTCTGTGGCAACCCTGCGTGGATGCCATTTTTTCCAACAGCATTTGCTCACTTTGTGTCTCTGTGTCCCATTTGGGTAACTTTATATTTCACACTTTTAAAATATTATCTGTCATGATGATCTGTGATTTTGACATTACTATTGTAAAAAGATTATGGCTAGCTGAAGATTCAGGTGATGGTTAGCATTTTTTAGCAATAGAGTAATTAAGGTCTGTACTTTTTTTTTTAGAATTAATGCTACTGCACACTCTAATAGATTACAGTATAATATAAACATAACTTTTATATGCACTGCTGCTGCTAAGTTGCTTCAGTCGTATCCAACTGTGTGAGACCCCATAGACGGCAGCCCACCAGGCTCCCCTGTCCCTGGGATTCTCCAGGCAAGAAAGCTGGAGTGGGTTGCCATTTCCTCCTCCAACGCGTGAAAAGTGAAAGTGAAGTTGCTGAGCCATGTCCAACTCTCAGTGACCCCATAGACTGCAGCCCACCAGGCTCCTCCGTCCATGGGATTTTCCAGGCAAGAGTTCTGGAGTGGGGTGCCATATGCATTAGGAAACAAAACGATTCATGTGACTCACTCTGTAGCAATATTTGCTATGTTGTAGTGGTCTGGAACTGAAGCTGCAGTGAGGCCTGCCTGTACAAAGACTGGGTGGCTTAGACAACGGAAGTTTATTTTCTTGCAGTTGGAAGCCCGAGCTCAAGGTAGCAGGGTTGATTTCTGAGGCCGCTCTTCTTGGATGGGAGGTTGATTCTCGTCTCTTTGTCGTCACATGAGCTTTTCCCTGTGCGGTCTGTGCCCTGGCCTCTTTTATAAGGACACCAGTCATAGGGGGTTAGGGCCACCAACAGTCCTCATTTTACCTTAACCACCTCTTTAAAGACTGTATCAGCATATACAGTTACATTTGAAATATTGGAGGCTATGTTTTATATTGAAGCCCTCAGTATATAAATGGGGGTGGGACCTATTGACTGAAAGACCAAACTCCCAGGGAGAAGGACCCTGCCAAAAATAAATGAACGAAGTGGGGACAAAAAGCCTGTAATAGTCATTTAATGTTAGCCTTTGTATGTGTCAGAATTAGTAAGAATTTGAGCCCTCACTTTAAAGTAGGAGCAGAAGGAAGGAGGCACATTGATAATGACTCTCAGGTCAGGTGGTGTCATTTTGACCCTTAAAAGCAGCTTGGCAAGGAAAATCCAAGCTGGGAATATATTACCTGATTACATAGAAACACTTAGGGACGTACTGTAATTTTCTAAAAGAAGGGGTGGCTCTTGGTGCTGTGGTGTGCATAATGCATAAGAAACTTTAAAACCACAGATGTTTTCTCCTCTACAGTATACCTTTCGATCAACATAATTTGGTGTCTAGTTGAGGATGCCAGTTTTTTAAATCATCAACTATGAGAAAACATAAGTAGGAAAAAAAGAACTGTCAGTTTTGGCCTGCTCTAAACCTGAATGCATTGTTTCTGAAATGCCTATGAAGTGGATTCTGTTGATGTTGCTGTAAAGGCGTACTGAACTACACATTCACTGTGAACGTGAAGCATGGGGAAGAACAGGTAACTAAAGGAGGGGATTTTCCTCCTTGACCCGTAGGCGTGTCGGGGCAGCCAGCACGACGTGCCGGTCATCCCTCTGGACGCAGTTGATCATGGGACAGACATGCTGGGGGCCAACGTAACCCAGGTGGACGCAGCCTCGGTTTATACACTTCCTGCTGGAGCCGACTTCCTCATGTGCTACTCTGTGGCAGAAGGTGTGTGGGTGTTGAATACAAATGTATAACTGGCTTTCTCGGCTAAGTTTCTGTACGTTTCATCCCGGCTTGATTTAGGTGAGGTCTTTCTAATGGGACGTGAGATCTGGTCGTGAAGCTCACAAGCTTAATGGACATCTTGGGCCATGTGATCAGAGTGACATTTAAAACTATAAAGTACCTTATAGAAAAATCCTTCCTGAAAACTACTATATGTTAAACAAAACTCTAAGGCTAATTATATTGAATATCTTAGCAGCAGAATGTATCAGTGATGGTGATACCATTTTTATAGTAACACTTGTGGAAAACATTGTTGAAAAAAATTTTTAAGTGTGGCATCTAAACCAGGGAAGTCCCTGAAAAATATTTTGATGACAGTTGTTCTCTATTGTAGTAAATCATTTTATGTTTTTCTTTTTCTAATCACTGGTCTCAAAAATCATTGCCTAGTTTACTACTAGCTTGGGAATTTTTAGGAAGTGGAGAAAATTACATAGTATCAACACCATTTTTATAGAACTGTGTGGAATTAATCTCTTTTTCCACATGAGAAGAGTCAGCAGAGAAAAATTTTAAACTCTATCATGGACACATCTTAGTCTCGCCCAGTAATTTCTGAGAACTCGGACTTGAAAAGTGATTTTCTGTCACAGTAGGTAACCAGGAAACTTCAGTGGCTTCTCCTGTCTTTTTCAGGGTATTATTCTCATCGGGAAACTGTGAATGGTTCATGGTATATTCAAGATTTGTGTGAGATGCTGGGGAAATTCGGCTCCTCTTTGGAGTTCACAGAGCTCCTCACTCTGGTGAACAGGAAGGTTTCTCAGCGCCGAGTAGACTTCTGCAGAGACCCAAGTGCGATTGGAAAGAAGCAGGTTCCCTGCTTTGCCTCAATGCTAACTAAAAAGCTGCACTTCTCTCCAAAATCTAAATGATAGGTGCTATTTTGTTTTATGTATTCAAAATAGATTTTCTCTTTTCATATAAAGGAGTATCACTTGGTTGAAGCAATTTAAATGGTACTGCAATTTTAAATGTTTTAAGCTTTAAAAACTTAAAATAGTTCATATTGGACATGGTGAAGGGGTTTTGATATATGGAAAAATGAAATCCTCAGGGAATTCCTACAGATAAAAATCCACAAGCATTTGTAATATTAGACTTTTGTAGTAAATTGCAAGTTTACTCAATCTCTGGCTGACTTAATTTGTATTTTGTGACTTTTTTTTAAAATAAAATTTCATAATGTTTTTAAGGGCTTTTGAAATGTAAGAACTTGTTTTCCTTTAATATTTGAAATTTTTTCATTAAATTTTTCTAATTTCCATTCTTACTTGAATAATTTATAGATGGCTTGGTTTTACATGGTCATAAAAATTAATCTACATATGAATTACTACTTTTTTGTATAAGACTAAGTTTTAAAAAAGCCTTCAAGAACTATTATGTGGCATTTTGAAGAAATATAAAGCAGTTAATTCTTAAGAGAGGCCACAAACCTGCAAAGTTTGATTCTGTCAGTGTCTTGCATGGTAAGTTATACACTGCCTGGTAGTCCCACTCACAGACTGTCATCATATTTATGGAATAATAGCTGTTGCTTTTTTTTTTTGGCAGTGCTGTGCAGCATGTGGGATCTTAGTTCCCAGATGAGGGACTGAACCCATGGCCCCCTGCAGTGGAAGAGCAGAGTCTTAACTACTGGACTGCCTGGGGAGCCGCAGATGCTATTTTTAAGATTCAGCTCTTACTAATATGATATGTAAAATTTGAGTAATATGCTTTGTTAATAACCTGCCAGAGTCTGAAGATGCATAACAGTCTGGGTTTTGATAACAAACTTGGGACCTGCCAGTTCAGCAGTAGTTTGTGCTATTTCAGGTATAGTTCAGAACATGTGCCAACTATATGCCAAGGTCAGTGGGGCATTCATCCCTTTTCCTGTGGTCATGGCAGGGGTTTCACTGTCAGTTGAACAGTTTACCTTTAACCTCTGACCCTCAGGTGCTGCTGTCTCCATGGCACTCCTTACAAGGGTGAATGACTATAGAAACTCTCCTCAGCTCATCCAGTGAGCACAGGCCCAGCTCTAGGCAAAGATTATATAGCTCTGCTTACCTAAGTTAGCTGATGTTATTAAAAAGCTCAACCCCTGCCACCTACCACATGCATACACACACATTTTTTTTTTTCTCTTCAGTGATCAGTCAGAGGGTTTATTTGAATAAAATCCTCTTGTTTAGATGCAGTGGCACTGGTACCAATGTATCTGGGTACCAAAGTGCCATCAAATTTGAGCTGTGGAAACAATAGGGACACAGCTGAATTTTGTTTATAACAGTTGTCTCAGGATAAGATGACCCTTTCGTAATAAAATTAACATGCAATTTCTTTGGAATCCTTTAGTTTTGGTTTCAGTCTGTTTAACTTGGAACTTGAGTAGAAAGATCATACTCTGTGTTAATAAATGATCTCTCTAATCAATAACCTTTTAACATATGACATCTCCCATTTGAGTAACTACAGTTTAAATAACTAAAAAGGTCAATGTCCTGCCTCTGATCACTGAGCTGTCATCTCCGGTGCTCAGAAATCAGTTTCACCTGTCAAAAAAAAGTACAACTATGCACAGCTCCTTCTCTGAAGAATTAAACTCTATTTTAAAAGACTATTTTACTTTGCAAAGTGGGATGACACTAATCAAAGGGAGCTGTCTTAACTAAGAATTCATTCATTTTTCACATGACAAATTTTCTGAAGCTCTAATACCACGATACTTGAGGTATTCTTTGATAATTGTCTTTCACATCCTTTTTCAAAGGTCAGTAAAATGTTTCTGTACAGAGCCAGACTGTCTGCTGCAACCAAACCTTGATTCTATATTGTGAGAATAACTATAGATGGTGCATCAGTGTTCATACTTAACTAAAATAAAATTCTATTTACAAAAACAGGCATAGGTATTAGTTTGCCAACCCCTGCTCTAGTCTACCCCTCTTCCCAGGTTTTCCTTTAGACTGTTTGAGAATTCAGAAGCCATCCTTTCTCTTTCCTATTCCCAGCTTTCTCCTAGCTCTATACCTGAAAATGCCATAGATACCTGTCTCAGGTATGTCATAGGGGCCAGGCATTCTTCTTGATGCTGGGGATGGAAGCATCAGTGAATTCAGTACAGCAAACGGCATTCCCTAAGGCCCACCTTGCCCAGCTGGTTTCTCTTAACTTTCATTGTATTGATGGTCTTGTCCCTTCCTGGGAACAGGGTTCCTTAAAGGCAGAACATGTCCTAAGTGCTTGTCATAAGTGCATATTCTTAGCTTGTTAATAAAACACTTAACATACTGCTAATCCAGACTCTCTGGGTTTCAGAGATACTGATACAGACTAGCACCTGGATCACTGGGTGTTGCTCTAATTAAGGTGTTTGAAGTTTGAATCTGATTTGACTGAAAGGTATACCCTTAAAACAGTGTTCTTTTTCTTAAAGCAAATTCTCAGTATCAGGGTGTCATAATTACTCTTTCTGTCCCGTAGTCAATCACTGAAAAGGTGACATCCTAGGTAATGGATTAAACACCATGAGTTGTACATTTATAAAGATGTATGATCTACTCTGAGTAGGTGCTTAAATTTTTCTAGCTATGTACACCTGGGCAAATTAACCATGATAAAGCTTAGTTTCCTTATTGGGATTAAAAGCAGCAACCTCACAGGATTATAGGATTACAAATAAGTATATGTAAAGCACTTAGAACAATACTTGACAACAAATGATCCTTGGAAGGAAAGTTATGACCAACCTAGATAGCATATTGAAAAGCAGAGACATTACTTTGCCAACAAAGGTCCGTCTAGTCAAGGCTATGGTTTTTCCTGTGGTCATGTATGGATGTGAGAGTTGGACTGTGAAGAAAGCTGAGCGCCGAAGAATTGGTGCTTTTGAACTGTGGTGTTGGAGAAGACTCTTGAGAGTCCCTTGGACTGCAAGGAGATCCAACCAATCCATTCTGAAGGAGATCAGCCCTAGGATTTCTTTGGAGGGAATGATGCTGAAGCTGAAACTGCAGTACTTTGGCCACCTCATGCGAAGAGCTGACTCATTGGAAAAGACTCTGATGCTGGGAGGGATTGGGGGCAGGAGGAGAAGGGGATGACAGAGGATGAGATGGCTGGATGGCATCACTGACTTGATGGACACAAGTCTGGGTTGGTGATGGACAGGGAGGCCTGGCGTGCTGCAATTCATGGGGTTGCAAAGAGTCAGACACGACTGAGCGACTGAACTGAACTGACTGCACTTAAGTAAATATTAAGATGAAACATTTCAAGTGACATTTTATAATTTAACTATCGAATGATAAAAATCTTCCAACTACTGTGAATTTAAAAAGAAATTAATGACCAGATGATTTTAAATGAAGCCTAAGAAAGGGAATCCAAACACACTGAGGGTTTCATGTCTTCACGGGAAGGAACATGGGACAGGCTGATAAAGCTTCTTAAATGATGAACTGTAACAGCAGCAGCTTTGATTCTGATGGATGCAGCCCAGATCCTTCCAGCAGTAAACCTCAACAAGCCGTGAAAATCCACAAACCGAAAATCTCAAATGAGAGCAAAGAATACCTATTTTGCAAGCATTTTTTTTTATTAATAAGAGATTGAAACAGTCAAATGCAGTGAACTGTGGGATTCAAAAAGTTCCAGTTGCAAAATAAACACATCATGGAAAAATTCACTGATATTAAAAATGTAAGATTACTTCTTTTCATCGAGTTCCTCTACTTGCATCCGCAAATAGAGAGGCGGCGCACGTGTCTCAGGGCTTCGGTAGCCTGTCCAAGGGAAGAGGAGGGGGCACTGATCAGAGAGGACCACGAGCACATCAGATTCCTGTTCGAAGGAAGTTCATAACTCTAACATCTCCTGAGGCCAACACCGAGATCTAAATGACAAGTGGCAACTGCCCACAATATTTCAATTTATGTGGATTCTTTTGTAAAAGAGTTCTATAGTATGAGTTTATAGTATATGGTTTATATATTTTATATATATATATATATATACACACACACACTATATAAACACACACACTATATACAGTATAGTATATAAACTATGAGTTTACAGTACTTCCTTACAGTTATTATGTTTGTTTTCCCTTTTACAAAGGGGTTTTTCTAGCTCATGAAAAACAATAGCAATAGCAACAACAAAAACTCCATTAATCTGACCTATTAGCTTCCCCTTTTTCACAACTATATTACCTTAAAAATCTAAATCTTCAGTGCCCAGTGCTGGAAACTAGTTAGGAGACCATTCTTTAGCCTTCTTGGACTGGTTCATTTAAATGTAAGTTTTCCAGAAAGCATCATTACATTTTTCCTAAGTAATGATTTTATGGAATGTAAATGTATTTTTAAAGCCTCTTTATCTCTAATTTTGGGGCTGTAAATTCCTGTTATATCTGTCCTTTTTTAAAATTTGAGGGATGGGTAGTTTACAAGATACAGGTAACAAAAGATATGATTGATCACTGGCTATTAAATGATCATGTATTGAACAGTAGAAGACATTTTTTTCTAAAACTTTGTTACAAAATCGCTAAGAAAAATTTAAAAAGCTAATGGGTCTGCTGAGAGGCCAGAGATAACAGCTACCTAGGAATCAGATTATATGGAAGTGCTCCAGAGTATCGCTCCAGAGCCAAACTTTTGGCTTCATACCCTAGTTTCCCCACTTTGCAACAGGGTGTACACCTCTGTTTTCTCATCTGAAAGAAGGAAAAGATGAAAGGATGGATGGAATCCATATGGATTCTGTTTTTAAGAAAAAGAAACCTGGAAAGTATTTAGAGAGTTTAAAATTGTTTTATCAGAGTGCTCACCTTCCTAAAAGTCTTATGTTCTTAATGGGTTCAAAATTTGCAATTGAGCTTGATATTGGACTTCTTTCTTTAAAAACACATCTTCACTTAGAAATAGATTTCTATTTAAAACTATTATTTTATTATCTCAGAGTCATTTAAGACTTTTCCTATTTACATGTAAAGCTATCCCCATGTAGAATACAGATGACAAGAAAAAAACTGTAGGAAATTAGTATCAGGACACGTCAGCTGTTTAACTGAACAAACCAAAATACAGAGAAGCCTATGTAGGACCAAGATTTAATCTGTGTGAGTGAGCCACCGAGCATGCTTCCCGACCCTAAATTCTGGCTCCCAAATAAGACCGGCTGTAAGATGTCATATTTGCAATGAAGTACCTTAGCAAGGTCGTCTTTTAGCTTGTTGTACTGTACCACATCAAAATGCTGTTGCTTTGACCTCTTATGGAAGAAGTGAAGAAACTGCCTACTCTTTACAGCTGAGTAAGTATAATCCTAAAAAAGGCAAAGCAAAACAAAACATGCTTTAAATGAACATAATACCTCGGCAAGAAAGACACTTGTCTTAGCAACAACAAAGCAGAGGAAGGCACATGAGTAAAATATTTGCCATCATATTTGTAGCCATCAGAGCCAGCATAAGGCAATGCAGGTGAAACATTTAGTCTCACTCGAGATCAGCTGTTCCTTTCAAAAGCAAGCAAGCAGGGAAGAGAAATCACACACGCAGGGATAGAAAAGAGGAAATCGAAAATGGACATTTTTGGCAAAACAATCACAAGACAAAGCTAAAGTTATTGGGTGGTTTGAAATATAAATTCATTTATAAACAAGGCACAGAGTTCACAAATTTGATGTGTGTATCTCAAAGGAGGAGTTTAAGTTGCACTATATTTCTCTATAGAGGTTATACACACTTTCTCTGTGCTAATATAAATCTCCATCCTCTGGAAAAACAACAAAATTTAACAGCTGAAAAGAACCCAGGTAGCAGTAATTCGGTAAGTAAGAAGGATTTTTTGCTCATTACTTGAGTGAGGAATTATTTACAAAAGACATTATAACTTAACCATTTTCTAAACAAACTACTTACCTGTCGAGTGACTATAAAGTACGCAAAAAAGACCATGGAATTTGCAAATGTGATGAAGTATGTAACTGGTTCCATGATATCCCAGGAGTACACCCACCAGGTGAGCCAGGCCATTGCTCCGCCCTGAACAGACAGCATCGCTAATCCAGCCCACAGGAGTCCACTGATTTGGGCTTCTGAGCGAGCTTCAATTCTAGCTTTCATCTGAGGAAAAACCAAATGACTGTCAGTTGTTTCCAGTGCACCAACTTAAAAAAAGCAAAGGAATGAAAGTAATACACATCTGCATTAAAGAGGTAAGATTTGTGAAAAATCAATTTACAAAACATGTACGTTCATGAGTGATCACTTATTTCCAAATCAATTCATTAGTCAACCATTTAAAAAATAATAACGGTAATACCTGGTCATGGAAAAAATAAACAGAAGGGTATACAATGAAAAGCTCAGAAGTCACCTTTTAAAAACCAAGCTAAAATTACGTCTACTTTCTTTGACCCAGCAATTTCACTTCTGTGTATCCTACAGGTAATACATGCAGGTAATACACATGATTCATTATAGTTTCATTCTTAAGGGTAAAAACCAAAAACTATCAATTTTTCATGAAGCTATCATGCAGCTTTAGTGAGAAGGCTGTCTAGGTATAATATGGAGATCTTTCCTGGATATACCGTCAGTGAAAAAAGGTGAGACTAGTGTACAACAGCATATATACTCTACTGGAAAAGGAACTGCTGCTGCTGCTAAGTCGCTTCAGTCGTGTCCGACTCTCTGCGACTCCCAGAGACGGCAGCCCACCAGGCTCCGGCGTCCCTGGGATTCTCCAGGCAAGAACACTGGAGTGAGTTGCATTTGTACACACAGATAAAGTCTGAAATGATTCACAGCTCAGGGATATGGTACTGGGAGGACAGTAGGAGGAAAACTTTCCATCAGCCATTTTTAAAAATCTTAACACAAGTGAAATGTATTACCAACTTTAAGTAAAGAAAAATGAAAATGTGGGTGTCCTTAGTCGCTCAGTTGTGTCTGACTCTGCGACCCCATGGACTGTACAGCTCCTCTGTCCATGGGGATTCTCCAGGCAAGAATACTGGAGTAGGTTGCCATACCCTCCCCTCCAGGATATCTTCCCAACCCGGGGATCAAACCCAGGTCTCCCACATTGCAGATTCTTTACCGTCTGAGCTTCCAGGGAAGTGTGAAAATGTGGGTACACAATCCAAAAACCAAAGTCCCTCTCTCTGGCATCCCCTAAGTATCCTTAGAGCTAATTACTATCAAAAGTTTCTTTCAACAACAAGGCACTACTGTATAGAACAGGGGACTATATTCAATATCCTGTGAAAGTCTCTCTCATGTCTGACTCTGTAACCCCATGGACTACACAACCCATGGAATTCTCCAGCCCAGAACACTGGAGTAGGTAGCCTTTCCCTTCTCCAGGGGATCTTCCCAACCCAGGGACTGAACCCAGGTCTCCTGCATTGCAGGTGGATTCTTTACCAGCTGAGCCACAAGGAAAGCCCAAGAATACTGGAGTAGGTAGCCTATCCCTTCATACCTCTATGTCCTGTGACAAACTATAATAGAAAAGAATATAAAAAGAATGTTTGAATCACTGCTGTACAAGAGAACACAATACTGTAAATCAACTATACTTCAATAAAACAACATTTTTTCTATCTCCAGACACTCTTTATTCATACACAAAGATATACTTACCCATTTTTAAAAATCACAAATAGGAACAGAGGTTTTAAAAATGCATTTTTCCCTGTAAAACAGACTCTTGCCCCTCCTCCCTAGAAAAGTCTGTGGTTTTGTGTTCCTTCCACCACCGATTAACTTCAGATGTTAGAAAGCCACTGCTAACTTTCCAGTTGCAATTCAGTTGAGCAGAGTGGGAGTGGAGGGCCTACTGTCTTAAAAAAAAATGGTAATGCTCCAGCTAGTGCATCGCAGTTAATCTTACGCTCAGTCACTGAGACACTGGCCCATCCACAGACAACGCACAGCACGGAGTTGAGGTTGGCAGCCTGGAGTCAGACTGCCAGAGCTCAAGTTCTCTTCCACATAGTAGCTATGTACCTTTTCTTAGTGTCCTCATGCAAAGAATGAGGCTGATAATACTGAACTCACAGGTTCACTGCGAGGATTAAAGGAGAAAATAAACCTATGTGAAGCATTCAGTAAAACGCTCACATGGAGTAGTTATACCAATGAGTGAGTGAAGTCGCTCAGTCATGTCCGACTCTGCAACCCTATGGACTGTAGCCCACCAGGCTCCTCCGTCCATGGGATTTTCCAGGCAAGAATACTGGAGTGGGGTGCCATTTCCTTCTCCAGATCTTCCTGACCCAGGGACTGAGCCCTGGTCTCCTGCAGGGAGTGCTCCTGCAGACGCTTTACTGTCTGAGCCACCAGGGAAGATTCAGTTATACCAATATTGGGTATTAAAATCTTATGGGCAGAGAAGCCTGGTGGGCTACAGTCCATTGGGTCGCTAAAGAGTCAGACACGACTTTGCGACTAAACGATGATTATTCACAAACAGACTCAATTGAGACGCTTGGAAACCTGTTCGAGGGGCTGCAGCTGTCCCTTCAGGTGGTCAATTTTCTCCAGCAGATGGTGCTCTCTCTTCTTCTGAAACTCTTCTAAATGCAAGGCGGTGAACAGTCTGTAAACCAACGACTTCATGTTTTCCATCTCAGTAGCCTGCTCGCTGCTCAGTTTTTCTGAGAAAAGAAGACACAGAGGAAACGTAAGGCAGTCACCACATCTTTTCCTCAGGAAACCAAATCTGCGCCCCCTGGCTGGCTGGCTGGGCGCTCCCCACTCCTTGGGGGCATTTGATATCAGCCTTTATTCCCGTCTCAGGTGATTCCTCTTTCTGGAATAATAATAACCAGACAGTAGGTTTAAAATTCATTATGTTTTTGTCTTTCTTTTGTAATATGAACAGCACTGTTTCTTTCTTTTCTTTTTTTTTAAAAGGAAGAGTAATACAGGAAAAAGGAGTATCCATCTACCAGAACCCAGGTAAATATCTCACCTGAGTTTGTAACACATCAGTTTACGGGTTCACCTTTATACCTGAGTTAACCTAAGATCCTTCTTAACCCTCAATTCTCTATCCAAAATCATTTTAGGGTCCACTGGGGAGGGAAGCTGGTGTACAAACATGTAAACAACAGTACAATAGACATTTGAAAAGCAGTTTAAGTGTAAGTTATTTTCAATAAGATATAGAGCTGAGGGGAATCACATTTCTGATTTTTAAAATTATTTAAGTTTTTTCTTTTTAAATTTTTAGAAATATTTTTCTTGGAGGTATCTTCAGAGAAAAGGCTGGTATTGGTGCTGGAGTATAAGATCAGCCTGAATCATCTAGTTACATGAGAAAGAAAGAAAATGTTTAAAATAAAAAGAGGCAGGCAAGCCACAAGCATGGGAGCCAGTGATGTTCAAATTGTACCAGATATATGGTTAGTGGGAGACCCTCCAGCTGGCTCCTCTGTCCTTATGACTTACTCCCATTTTTGTTAGCGTTTCATTTTTTTTTTTAACCGACATATATATATAGTTGACATAATATTAGCTTCAGGTGTACAGCATAGTGATTGTTATTTTTACATATTATACTCCATTAAAAGTTATTAGAAAATAATGGCTATAACCTTCTGTGCTGTATTCTTGCTTATTTTATACATAGTAGTTTGTATTTCTTAATCCCCTACCCCTATCTTGCCTCTCCCCCTTTCTCCCCACTGGTTCCCACTAGTTTGTTTTCTATATTTGTGAGTCTGCTTGTTTCGCCATATACATTAATTTGATTTTTTAGATTTCACATATAAACAATATCATATAGTATGTGTCTTTGTCTGACTAAGCATAATACTCTCCAGGTCCATTCATGTTGCAGCAGATGGCAGAATTTCATTCATTTTTTTTAAATGGCTGAGCAATATTCCTTTTCAATGGCTGAGCAATATTCATTCTTTTTTATGGCTGAGTAGACATTCCAAAATGTCTACTGAGGTCTGAGTATATACAGCAGTATTCCAATATACACACACACATCTGTTGGTGAACACCTGGGATGCTTCCATATTTTGGCTACTGTAACCAGTACTGCTATGAACATTGGGGCACGTGTATCTTTTCCAGTTAGTGCTTTCATTTTTCTCCATATACATACCCGGCGTGGAATTGCTGGGCCATATGCTAATGCTAGTCCTATTTTTGGCTTTTTGAGGGACCTCCACACTGTTTTCCAAATGCCTGCACTGATTTATATTCCTACCAACAGTGCACAAGGGTTCCCTTTTCTCTGCGTCCTTGCCAACATTTGTTATTTGTAGACTGTTTGGTGACAGTCACTCTTAACAGGTGTGAAGTGATATTGCATTGTCTGGATCTGCATTTCTCTGATAATTAGTGATGCTGAGCATCTGTTCATGTGCCTGCTGGCCATCTGTATGTCTTCTTTGTAAAAATGTCTACTGAGGTCTTTCACTCATTTTCCATTTGCATGAAACATCTTTTTACATCCTATACTTTCAGTCTGTGTGTCTTCAGCTCTCAAGTGAGTCTCCTGTAGGCCACATAAAAAAGGATCTTGTCTTTTTAATCCAATCAGCTGCCCTATGTCTTTCGATTGGAGCTGTCAGTCCATTGACATTTAAAGTAATTATTGATAAGTATGTACTTATTGCCATTTTATTACTTGTTTTCCAATTGTTTTTGTAGTTCTTCACTGTTTTTTATTTTATCTAAATCACCTCCTCCCACCCTTCTCCATCCCCTTGCAATCTGTTGATGAGTCTTGCCTGAATTTGGCTGCAATATAATGGTTGTTCAACTACAGCAGCCCTCCCATATTCACCAGTCAGAACCTGGCATTCTAATTATAAACACGGGCCCTCTCTTACATGTTGATTTACTTGGCTCATCATCTGTTTATTAAGGCACAGACTCACTATTCACCTTACCCTCAGCAGTCCACAATCACAGTTTAACTGAGAGCAGAATCCTCTGGAGCCAATACAGGTAGGAACAGTAAACTACAACTGTTGAAATAAATGCTGGAGGCTCAGTGCTGACTAGTTTGAGAAATAAACACACTCACATTCATGAGTTTTATCTCCAGCAGTCCATCAGGTTCTCACAGTGAAGGTCAGATCTGCTTCCAGCAGAGACAGCAGAAAATTAACCATTCTGAAATAGCCCTGAACATTACTTTCTCTATACCTAGGAAATAACCAGTTGACCCTCAAATAAGGTGGGGGTTAGGAGCACCGACTCCCCACACAGTCAAAAATCCACATATAACTTCATGGCTGGCCCTCTGTGTCCATGATTCTATGGACTCAACCAACTGTGGACCACGTAGTACTGCAGTGTTCACTGAAACAGACCTGCATGTCAGTGGACCCACACAGTTCTCACCTGTGCTGTTCAAGGATGCACTGTGCTATGCTGCTGCTGCTGCTGCGAAGTCGCTTCAGTCGTGTCCGACTCTGTGCAACCCCATAGACGGCAGCCCACCAGGCTCCCCCGTCCCTGGGATTCTCCAGGCAAGAATACTGGAGTGGAGTGCCATTTCCTTCTCCAATGCATGAAAGCGAAAAGTCAAACGGAAGTCGCTCAGTCGTGTCCGACTCTTCACGACCCCATGGACTGCAGCCCACCAGGCTCCTCCATCCATGGGATTTTCCAGGCAAGAGTATTGGGGCGGGGTGCCATTGCCTTCTCCATCACTGCGCTCTATCAGAGCCTAGTGTGGCCTGGAGGAAGGGCAATTAGCCAACTCCAGGCCCCTCTAACATTCCTGTCTCATATTGGAAAGAGAAAAAAAGATAAACTCTTCTGTAGGTCACAGCATAGTAATCCTGGCCCAGTAAAAACCCTGAGATTTAACCGTAAGATGATACACTGCTTCTCCTCCCCAGTACCTTAACATTACATCAACAGGGCTCCAGTTCTGTGCAAGACACAGACTCTATTCAAGTAAGAATTCTGGAGAAACTTGAACATAACAGGGGAGAGAAAAACAGGGTCACTAGAAGAAACTGAAGCCTCTGATACCTACAGCTATAGCAAACAGCTGAACTCCTGGTCAGACTCATGTAGTACCTCAAAATAGAGACCTACTTGCTTCAGCTTCTATTTTCAATATCATGTCCAGCTTTCAACAAAAAATTACAAAGCAGGTAAAAGGCAAGAAAAAAAACCATCTAAAGAATCTATAAGGCAAACATCAGAATCTGATATGGTAGGGATTTTGGAATTATTAGACCAGGAAATTAAGACAGATGTGATTAATATGGTAAGGCCTGTGATGGGAAAAGTAGGCAACAGGCAAGAACAGGTTTGGCGATGATTTTAGATACAACACCCAAAGCACAGTCCATGTAAGAGATAACTGATAAACTCAGCTTCATTAAAACAAAACCTCTCCTCTGCAAAAGACAATGACAACCAAATGAAAAACAGTGGGAGAAATACCTGCACAATAGAGATCTGATAATGAATTGTTACCCCCAATATACAAAGAAACCTTAAAAATTAACAACATGCTGAAAAAGCGGGTCAAAGGCATGAAGAGACACCACACCAAACAAGATATATAGATGGTAAGGAAACATGTGAAATACGTTATCAGGCAAGTGCAGACTGAAGCAGTGAACTGCTGCTACTTCACAGCTTTAAGGAAGGCCAAAATCCAAGGCACTGGCAACAGTACATGCTGGCCAAGATGTGGGGCAACAGTAACTCTCATTCACCGCTCGTGGGAATGCAAAATGGTGCAGCTTGTTTGGAAGAAAGTCTACCAGTTTCCTACACAACGAAATATATGCATTATATGGGCAATCATGCTCCTTGGCATTTACCCAAACAAATGGAAAAATCACGTCCACATTAAAACCTGCATACACATTTACAGCCATCTTATTTGTAATGGTCAAGACTTGGAAACCTCCAAGATATCCTTCAGTAGGTGAACAGATACATAACCTATGATACCTCCAGGCAATGGAGTAATAGCACTCACAAGAAATGAACTGTAAAGCCATGAAAAGACAAGAAAACTTTCATGCGTACTACTCAGTGAAAGAACCCAGCCTGAAAAAAAGTTATGCATTGTACCATTTCAACTATACAACATTCTGGAAAGGCAAAACCATGGAGACACTGAAAAGATTAGTGGCTGCCAGAGGTTAGGGGTTAGGCAGAGATGAAGGAGGAGAGCACAGAGGATTTGGGGGCAGTGGAGCTGTTCTGTGTGAAATGACAATGGAAAGGTGAATCCATGTCATTATACATTTATCAAAACCCATAAAACAAGCGGGAGATAACCCGGAAATCTGGAATTGACATATACATACTACTATATACAAAATAAACACTGTCTGCCAGGATTTGCTCAAACTTATGTCCACTGAGTCAGTGATGCCATCCAGCCATTTCATCCTATCTGTGAGATAGTGAAGGTCAGGGAAGCCTGGCATGCTGCAGCTCATGGTGTCTCAAAGAGTTGGACACAACTTAGGGACTGAAAAACAATAAAACAAACAGCAAGTACTGTATAGCACAGGGAGCTACATTCAATATCTTGTAATAATCTATAATGGAAAAGAAACTCATTCACACACACACACACACAACTGAATCACTCTGTGGAACTCTGAAACATTGTAAATCAACTACAGTTCAGTAATAAAATATAGTCTTAAAAACCCCATAAAGTATACAACACCAAGAGCAAACCATAATGTAAACTATGGACTTGGAGTGATAATGATATTTTGATGTAGGTTCATGATTAAAAAGAAATGCTCCATTCTGGTGTTTACAGTAGGGGAGTTTGTGGGGAATGGGTACATTAGTATATAGGACCTCTGTACTATCTGCTCAATCTTGCTATGAACTTAAAACTGCCCTTTAAAAAATAAAGTAAAGCCTACTTAGAAAAAAAAAGAGCTAAAAACTGTACAACAGTATACACTTGAGTTCATGATTTTCAGGTCCACTTCTTCTTAACCCAGTAATGTCAGATTAAGCATTCAAGATCCTAGAAGAAAGTCTTAAAAGTCTAAAAGAGCATGTGAGATATATGAAGCCCTGACACCCAGCTTCTACCGATCATTTCCACCCTTGCTAGAAAAGCTTAATTACTGGTTCTCCAAAGCCTTCTTGGTCATTTGGTTAATTAAAAAGATTCTCAGGATAAGCCTGCTCCCTGAAGAAAGGCCTACAGCAACAGGGAAATGTTAAAGATAGTTCACAGCTCTGCTTCTTACCTTTCTTAGGGCACTGTACATCATATGTTATTTTATCAATAACAAGTTTAAAATCATTCATTAGCAAAATTTCCATCAAGGTTGAAGCTGCAATTTCAGTGCCATCTGAAAATGCAAAAATATGTCCTTGTTTTAGAATAATAAGAGCCATTTTTCAACATATGGAAAAATACTAATCCAGGTCTTTATAATACAGTAGTGGACATTCGCCTTTTGGGGTGGGCAGAAGCTCCCCAATACCCAATACTGTTCCCACTGGGAGTAATCCTCCCAATACTGCCTGTTACACTGGACCAAGATGAACAAGCAGACACCTCATCACCCACTCTCTGTCAGCAGGGCTAGGGTCCAGACTGATGCTCCTGGTGAGACTGTTCCTACAGACAGTCATGTACAGATTCTGGGCTGGGAGGCAGGGACGCATCACAGCAAGGCCAGTGGAGGCGGAGGCTGGGGGCGGGTACCAGCAGCGGAGCCCGTCAACCATTCCCAGGCTAACTTCTTCACCCATGTCCTCCTGCAGCTCTTGCCCTCTTCTGAGCCTGGGTTTCTGTCAGTTCCAATCAGAAAGCCTGCTGACACACTCCTCAGCTCAGCCAGTGTCCAGCCCCTGTAGCTTATGGCCAAACCCCTGACTTCGTGGTGGAGGAACGCAGGTAGTAACGTTTTAAAAGAGCCCACCTTTCTCTTATTTTTTTCAAACTTCCTTTGTGGCTCAGCTGGTAAAGAATCCACCTGCAACGTGCAAGACCTGAGTTCGATCCCTGGGTTGGGAAGACTCCCCCGGGAGAAGGGAAAGGCTACCCACTCCAGTATTATGGCCTGGAGAAAGCAATGGACTATATAGTCCATGGAGTCACAACGAGTCAGACACGACTGAGCAACTTTAACTTTCCCTGGTGGCTTAGACAGTAAAGAATCTGCCTGCAGTGAGGGAGACCCAGGTTCAATTCCTGGGTCAGGAAGATCACTTGGAGAAGGAAATGCAACACGTTCCAGTATTCTTGCCTGGAGAATGCCGTGGACGGAGGAGCCTGGCGGGCCACAGTCCACGGGGTCACAAACAGTCAGATGCGACTGAGTGACTAACACTTTTCTTTTACTTTAATTACTAAAGGTGAGTGATTTGTATTATTTAAACCACTTCAAGCCACCACCACACAGGGCTGCCTCCCTTTCTAGCTTAGGAAAGATGAAAAGAGGCAAAATTGTGGCAGGAGTAAACATGCACTTGTGTGGCATGTTTAAAGAGGTGGAGAGAGGGGGCAGGAGAGATTCCAATAGTGATTTCAAATATCCTAGGAACATTTCAGAAAAAAAATCTCTAGGAAAATTGCAAAGTCAGTGTGCTTTGCACAGCTTCCTATCTAGCCTAGCTGTTTTTATATTTTTGAAGTTTAATGTAACCCAGGGGTTAAGATTCAAACTCATTGAATAATAATAATAAAAAAAAAACATGCTGGGAGGGGTTTCTCTATCATTATTCTTTCAGAAGAGTCTGCACATAATTACCTGATATAAAGTCCAAGACATATACTTTCGCCTGGCCTGGCATCTACTTGGCTGCATTCAACCAGAGAGGTTTCAGCTACACTAATACGCATGGTGAGAGGAACGCTGCTAGTAAAAGCAGGAAGAACCCGGATGCCTGCCTCCTGCCTCCCTGCCTCCTGCCTCCTGCTCAGCAGTTCTTTTGTTCCAGAAGGCGTCAAGGCAAGTCTGCACCTGGGTCTGTTCCTAGAATTTGGCTGTTTGGGTTCCTGTTCATCAGCTGGGGTGAGATCATCTTCCCAGGAATTGCCAAATAACTCCGCCCACGTTATGGGCAAAACTGTGACAAGCTTAGAACACTCTTTTCAAGCCCAAATTAAATGCTGGCAAATTCCACCCACAGAGCCTCTTAAAAAAAAAAAAAAAAAAGATCAGCAACACACCAAATCCACTTTATCTGATTTGCAAGTGTCATTTTAAAAATTTACACTTAAATGACTTCAAACCTACTCCTTAAAATAGTATAATAAAAAGAAATCAGCTGAGTATGATTTCTCAGTTGAAGTACTACATTCTCCTGTATAAATACTCATACAGGATCAGCTTAGAGACAGATATAAAACATTTTTAAGGAGCTCATGATACAGTGATGAATTTTTCACCTGTTCTTGGGCAAGTACTGACATGAACCCCAAGAAAGTGTTTTCACTCAGTCCAAAGAGCACCTGTACTCTATGAATTCTGGCGTTTTTCTGGTGCACACTGCAGGCGAGCACTGTGTGTGGTGCCCTTCTGAATTCTGCCTCTTCTGAGGAAGGCAGGTCTTGCCCCGCAGGGAAGGCCCCGAGGATTCGGTGTTCTGCGACTGGCAGGAATATGTCCGGTCAAGGATGAAGTGTTAGGCCATGTGGCCACAGGGCTAAATCCTCATTTCTCTGGCCTTGGTTTTACCAGGAAGAAACTCCCCTTCCAGCTGAATCCAAAGTCCTTCCAACAACTTACATGGAGGCTTTCCCTGGTCCTCCCTACCCCCTCCTACCTGTATCCAGCCCCCATGGAGGCTTTCCCTGGTCCGCCCTACCCCTCCTACCTGTATCCAGCTCCCTCCCTTTATGGCTGAGGGTGGAGTTAGCTCCACCTGAGGGTCTCTGTCTGGAAAGCTCTTCTCCCATCCCTGTCATCTCTCTTCCAGGTCTTCACTCACATGTGACCTCAGTGAGTACCTCCCCCAAACACACACACTCCCACCTCCCCATCACTCTGCTTTTTCACTGTAACACTTATTATCTAATATATAAATTTAAATTTTATATAATTTATAAATTAAATATTTATTTTCTTTCTCCTTGTAAAATGTTAGTCCCATAAGAATAGGAGTTTAATCTCTATTGTTCTTTGCTGTCTCTAGCATCTAGAACAAGGCCTGGCATATAGGATTAATACACAGGAACCTCAATTAAATAAATAGTCTGGAGGCCAGAAGGGGGAGCTCTCACACCCTGTGAGGGCAGCACAGCCCAGCAGGAAGACGAGCGCCTCTTCTTTCCCAAGGACCCAGCCAATGAAAAGTGGGACCCTCTGTTTGCTACTGTTCTCCCCTCTTCCTTTCCTTCTACAGAAGCATCTTCCTTTCCTCCTCGCAAGTCCTCACACGTGGCTCGCGTGAGCGGCTGCAGACGCTGAACCGCAGTTCTCCACTCTCTGCAATAAAGCCGTCTTTGCTGGACAAATATCTGGCAATCTATTTGTTTCAGGTCAACATCTGCTAGCTGCTCAATGTTCGTTAAGTAAATTAGTTGTTAATTGCTACTCTTCCAACTTTTATATCTATCCCTTAACTGGTTCTGAACTTGGACAGGGAAGAAGGATGTTAATTTCCTTTCCAAATTGTAATAGTAATCATTAACTTTTAAATAAGCTTATTCTAAGAATGGAATACTACAATAAAATAACAGTGCAAATTTATTCATTTGTTTATCTGTATAGTAGCCTGGTATATTGGGCTGGGGTAAATAATTCTTTATTTTCTTATAGGGGCAGTAGGGCCTGCTTTTATGTCCTTAGATCATACAAATATAAAAGCTATATCCTACATTTATTTAAAAGTCTATCTGATTAACTACCTCTGCTGGTATCAAACTAGTTTCCTGAGAATTAATTCTGTCAAAAACACTCCATAGCTGCTTTATAACAAAGATCAATAAACTATTTGTGTATTATTCACTGTCTATTTCAATCATGGAGCCTGCATTTCATTTTCTAATTATTCACATTTCTTATGGAAAACTAGATGCTAATTACTATGCCATTAAAATTTTCTCAGAGAAAAATCTGGGGGCTATATTTATGAAATAAATAACCAAAACATGAATTAAACTTATTCCATTTCTTTTTCTCCATTAGAGTTCATTTTTTATATCACTCATGTTCAAAAATGAAGGACTCAGTAAAGACCAACCATTTATTGTATAATAATTTTCTAGAAAGTAAAGAAACAAAACAAAGGTTCAAAAGAAGAGAAAAAGACAAAGTTGGAAATATTTATATACCTGCTGTGAAGATGGCAGCTGTTCTGATACCTTTATCTTCATTTTGTAGGTCCTGAAGGAATGAACCAACTGTTGATAACATTGGCTTGACTACAAATTGACAGCGCTCTTTCTGGATGGCAAAGTAAGTGTTATCAAGGGAAGGCCATGTTTATAATTAATTGTGATTTCTGTTACGAAAAAAAGTTGATAATAGAGGATGGATAAAATATACTTTTAAAATAACTTTAAAATTATTATTAAACATTATGAACACCAAAATTCTAGAAGGAATACCTAAATATGGAATTCATAACCCTCTGAATTCCTGTAATAATTTGTATCGCTCTCATAGTGCCTTCATTATACTAGTTAGCAGATTCCCCCTACCATTCTATTAACATTTTATTAAGTGTGTACCACACTTGGTTATAATTATCTGCTTAGTCTTTCCAGGTAAAAATTTACTGAGGGCAGAAACTACTTCCAAGTCACCTCTAAGTCCTTTGATTACTGGGATGCTGCTGCTGCTGCTGCTGCTGCTGGGAGTTTGCTAAAAGACATCAGAGATCTTATGGGAGCAGAGAAGGCAGAAACTGAACTCTGATGGGGGAAGAGTGGAAGGGGCAACACAAGAAAAGTCTATTTTGCTCAAAACTCACACTTCTCACTTAATTTATAAAGATGAAAAACTAGCCTGGGGAAATCAAAGAAGTGATAAGAAAGCTTACCATCAGATGGCACCAGTGTACTATAAAGATTTGATTGATAGAATTTCAGTTTTCCACACGGTTTCACACACAAAACCTGTAATGATATAAATGATTATCCATGTATAAGAGTATAATATAAAAGGTAGGGAAGGTAGCAACTACCGTCCTATAAAATGTTTTTTAAATGTAGGTGGTAAAAGTTAAAGCCCCTCCCTTTACTTCTTCACAGTCCCCCAACTTTCCCCAAAGATAATCACAGTAGAGGGGACTCACTCCAGGACCAGACTTTTAGTTGGGATCCTCTGAGCCTGACTAAATCCCAACCTGTGCATGTCCTCCAGGAGTTAAGCAAGAATATTGTCAAGTTAGCTTAGCCACTCCCTCCCCCCACCCCACACAGCCCTCAGTATCTGATCAAATTCCTCGTCCTCCACCATTCCCCAGGTATTATCTAACCACTCCAGTCTGTCTTCAACAAGAATCCTGCCACATCAGTTAGCAAAAAATTACCCTATCCTCTGAGTAATTTCCCATCCACCACCTCCCCATAACGTGTGCCCACCTTTGCTCCTTGGACACAAATCCCCACTTTTCCCTGTTGTGTTCAGAGGTGAGCCCAATCTCTCTCCCCTACATCAAAACCCCACCATGGCAGTCCCCTTGAATAAAGTCTACCTCACATTCCTTAACAAGTGTCATGAATAACTTCTTCTTTCACAGTGGTTTGGTGTATAGCCTCCCAAATGTTTTTCCATATACTGCCACCTTCACGTGCAAGTTAAATTGTATGCTAGAGTTAAATTTAATGCTAAAGACAGTTTGTAAGTCAGGTTCCTAGATGCCAATGATGATACATTGCTCATAAAGTACTTATTGTTTAATGTGCTGATGAAGTTTCTGTACCACTATTGAAGAAATCATTTTAGAGGCAGTCATTAGACAACCAGGAAATGCTAAAAGCAGGTAAAGTGCCCTGGGGAAAATATCAAAGCTTTCTCAAGCTTCTGCATACCTAATAATCATCTGGACACCATAATATTGTCCATTGCTAAATTAAACAGGGCTTGTTAAAAGCACAGCTTCCTGGACTCCACTCCCAGAGATTTTTGATCTAGTAAGTCTGAGGTAGGGGTATGAGATTTTACATTTTTTAATATAAATTTAATTGGAGGCTAATTAGTTACAATACTGAATTGGTTTTGCCATACATTGACATGAACCCGCCATGCATGTACATGTGTTCCCCATCCTGAACCCCCTCTCCCATCTCCCTCCCCATCCCATCCCTCTGGGTCATCCCAGTGCACCAGCCCTGAGTACCCTGTCTCATCAAACCTGGACTGGCGATCCATTTCACATATATTTTACATGTTTCAGTGCCATTCTCCCATATCATCCCGCCCTCTCCCTCTCCCAGAGTCCAAAGGACTGTTCTATACATCTGTGTCTCTTTTGCTGTCTCGCATCCAGGGTTATTGTTACCATCCTTCTAAATTCCATATATATGCGTTAGTATACTATATTGGGACTTCCCCCGGTGGCTCAGATGGTAAAGCGTCTGCCTACAATGTGGGAGGCCTGGGTTCAACCCTTGGATCGGGAAGATCTCCTGGAGAAGGAAATGGCAACCTACTCCAGTATTCTTGCCTGGAAAATTCCATGGACCTCTAGAGAAGCCTGGTAGTCTATAGTCCATGGGGTTGCAAAGAGTTGGACACGACTGAGCAACTTCATACTGTATTGGTGTTTTTCTTTCTGGCTTAGTTCACTCTGTATAATTGGCTCCAGTCTCATCCACCTCATTAGAACTGATTCAAATGTATTCTTTTAACGGCTGAGTAATATTCCACTGTGTATATGTACCAAAGCTTATCCATTGGTCTGCTGATGGACATCTAGGTTACTTCCATGTCCTGGCTATTTTAAACAGGAAATTTTACCTGTGCTGTGATGAACACTGGGGTACACATGTCTCTTTCAATTCTGGTTTCCTCGGTGTGTATGCCCAGCAGTGGGATTGCTGGGTCATAAGGCAGTTCTATTTCCAGTTTTTTAAGGAATCTCCACACTGTTCTCCATAGTGGTTGTACTAGTTTGCATTCCCACCAACAGGGTAAGAGGGTTCCCTTTTCTCCACACCCTCTCTAGCATTTATTGCTTGTAGACTTTTGGATAGCAGCCATTCTGACTGGCGTGAAATGGTACCTCATTGTGGCTTTATTTGCATTTCTCTGATAATGAGTGATGTTGAGCATCTTTTCATGTGTTTGTCAGCCATCTGTATGTTTTCTTTGGAGAAATGTCTGTTTCGTTCTTTGGCCCATTTTTTGACTGGATCATTTATTTTTCTGGAATTGAGCTGCAGGAGTTGCTTGTGTATTTTTGAGATTAATTCTTTGTCAGTTGCTTTGTTTGTTATTATTTTCTCCCATTCTGAAGGCTATCTTTTCACCTTGCTTATAGTTTCCTTTGTTGTGCAAAAGCTTTTAAGTTTAATTACGTCCCATTTGTTTATTTTTGCTTTTATTTCCAATATTCTGGGAGGTGGGTCATAGAGGATCCTGCTGTGATGTATGTTGGAGAGAGTTTTGCCTATGTTTTAGTTTCCTGGTCTTACGTGTAGATCTTTAATCCACCTTGAGTTTATTTTTGTGTATGGTGTTAGAAAGTGTTCTAGTTTCATTCTTTTACACGTGATTGACCAGTTTTCCCAGTACCACTTGTTAAAGAGATTGTCTTTTCTCCACTGTATATCTTGCCTCCTTTGTCGAAGATAAGGTGTCCATAGGTGTGTGGATGAGAATTTGCATTTTTAATAAGCCCCAGGGTTATACTCAAGTTATAGGTGTGAAGACCATACTTCAGAGTAGCTGGGTTCTAGAAGACCCTCTGTGGCTTTTGGGTCACACTTCTAAATTTCAGCATAGAATCATTCTGAAATCCCAATTTTAGTGCTGGACAAGTGCTACTACTTCAAATGATACTCAGTATCAGGTCAAAAGAAGACTCAGGCTCCTCTTTCATAGCATCTGTTTCCTAAATACAATTCTAACTACTTCACTTAAAACCCTGAAGACTTCAATAGCTTATATAAAGTACTGACAGAAAGTACAGTGACCCCATAGTTGAAAAGACTGGTATTCTACGATGGCAGGAGATCACAGATAAGTCACAGGACTATGTTTTTGTTCTCTGAAGCCTTAGGTGGGGATACCCGTATCTTGTGGGTCTTGTGGAGTCAATATAAGGATTAAACAACACAAAGTATCAAGCAAGGGTCAGGTATAGTCTGTGAGCCTCACCTGAGCAGTACAGGCCCCCTCCACTCTACAGCTCCATCACTTATTATTCTCTTTCAGCAGGAACTTGGGCCCCAGCCAGATGAGCTGTGTGCCACTGATGTATTAAAATGCCTTCTTTATTCCCTTCTGCCTAACAGACCCTGTCTTTCCCTCCATGCCCAGCTCTAAGTCCTTCTGCAGGGTCATGATGGTTGAGTGTGATGGCTTTGCCAGCAGAACCAAGGTGGAATCCCAGCTTCAAGATACACTAACTGCCATGATTTCTGACATGCAGAGGAAGTTTCAGGAAGAAATGGGTTGTAAGAGAAAGAAAAGGACAAGTTTGCTAGTAGAAAAAAAGAAAAGAAAAAGAGCCAGGGCTTTAGTAAGAAAAGGAAAACAGCACTAACATGAGAAAGATCTGTTTGAGTTTCCAAGTAAAAGGGAGGCAGGTGTTAGTGGAAAGGAAATGTATTATGATCACATGTTGGGCCAACTAATCAGATCAGATTATTTTGAGAGTTTTAACATATTTTAGATTATGTATCTTTATTATTAAGTAAAACAATATGTAATTCCCACTCAAGACAGTATAAATTAATACTTAAGCAACACCTCTGCTCCATGTTCAAAAAGAATACATGTTCCCCTTGTAGCAACACCAAGAGCAAAACAATGTGATAATAACCAAGACTCAAGCAAGTAGGGAGTCCACTAAGGTTCTCTATTCTGCAGGAAAAGGGTTTCAGTGGAAAATGATGTACTGTGTATACCACGCTTTCCTTGGGGAGGGAAGTATTAATGGTTTTATTTTTATTTCTTTTTCAATCAATATATTTTTATTGAAGTGCAGTTGATTTACAATGTGTTAATTTCTGCTGTACAGCAAAGTGATTCAGTTATATATATATATGTACATAAGATATATATTATATATTCTTTTCATACTCTTTTCCATTGTGGTTTATCACAGGATATTGAATATTGTTCTCCATGCTATACAGTAGGACCTTGTTTATCCATTCTGTATATAAAAGCTTACATCTGCTAACTCCAGCCCCCACTCCATTCCGCCAACCCCCGCTCCCCCCGACTGGCAACCACCGGTCTATCCTCTCTGTCTGTGAGTCTGTTTCATATGCTAAGTTGCTTCAGTCGTGTATGACTCTTTGGGACCCTACAGACTATAGCCTGCCAGGCTCCTCTGCCCATAGGATTTTCCAGGAAAGAATACTGAAGTGGGTTGCCACTTCCTCCTCCAGGGGGTCTTCCTGACCCAGGGATTGAACGCACATCTCTTACATCTGCAATTAGCAGGCGGGTTCTTTACCACTAGCGTGACCTGGGAACTTTGTTTTGTAGATGGGTTCATCTGTGTCATATTTTAGATTCCACATATGATATCACATGGTATTTGTCTTTCTCCTTCTGGCTTGCTTATGCTTAGTATGGTAATCTCTAGTTGCAGCCATGTTGCTGCAAATGGCAGTATTTCATTTGTGGCTGAGTATTTTCCATTATATATTTGTGCCATGTCATCTTTATCCATTCATCGGTTGATGGGCATCTAGGTCGTTTCCACGCCTTGGCTATTGTGAATACCGCTGCTGTGGACACAGGGGTGCATGTACCGTTTTGAATTATAGTTTTGTCTGGATATATTCCCAGAAGTGGGATTGCTGGATCACATGGTAATCCTGTTTTTAGTCTTCTGAGTAACCGCCACACTGTTCTCCACAGTGGATGCACCGACTTCATCCCCACCAGCACTATAGGAGTGACTTTTCTGCACATCCTCTCCAGCATTTGCTGTTTGCAGCTTTTTCGATGATGGCCATTCTGGCTAGTACTAGGTGCTATCTCACTGCAGTTTTGATCTGCATTTCTCTAATAATCGGCAAGGTTGAGCACTTTTTCCTATGCCTCTTGCCATCTGTATGTCTTCTCTGGAATGGCTGAGTGGTGCTCCATTGCATATATGCACCACATCTTTATCCATTTGTCTGTCAATGGACATTTAGGTTGTTTCCTTGCCTTGGCTATTGTGAAATATGTACGGCCTGCTTTTTCAAGTTATCACATGCCAACTCTGTTCGCTGGTTTGAAGCCATTTTGGAACTATTTGTAAACTGTAGGTAATTGGTAGGTATACAAATTTTGTCCAATCTGATAGTAATCTATGAGTTCCCCACCCGATCCCAAACACCAGTTTTAGCTCTACATGCAATTCATTTTAACATTCTTTCCTCCATATAAATTTGTGATGTTTTGATTTTCCCCTTTAGCTGGATAAAACATGTGCCTGGTTCCTTCATATCATAAGAGTAGAATACATTTTTAATGCATATTCATTCTTATAACTGTATGAGAGTCATATTTTTATTTTTTCCCAAAATTGTCTTCTGTCCAGAACAGAAGTAGCTGAGAGTTTGACTCTTTGGGGATAGGAAAGACTAAAGTAGCCACTGACAAGATTGTGTCAAGATTCCCAGTAATCTGATGACCTAATCTGTGATACATCCAATATCACTGCAACCTGGTCAGGGACCTTAAGGTGGCAATTTAGGAACCATTTCTGAGCTCTGGCTACAAAAGCCTAGTTGGAGGCAATATAAAATTGCTAGTCAGAAAGCAGTGAGGACAGAATGAAAAATAAACTCCTACTTAGAGTCTGTACGGAGAAGGCAATGGCACCCCACTCCAGTACTCCTGCCTGGAAAATCCCATGGACGGAGGAGCCTGGTGGGCTGCAGTCCATGGGGTCGCTAAGAGTCGGACACAACTGAACTACTTCCCTTTCACTTTCCACTTTCATGCATTGGAGAAGGAAATGGCAACCCACTCCAGTGTTCTTGCCTGGAGAAGCCCAGCGACGGGGGAGCCTGGTGGGCTGCCGTCTATGGGGTCGCACAGAGTTGGTCACGACTGAAGCGACTTAGCAGTAGAGTCTGTAACCCAGAATTTTACTATATGAGAAATTAAATGCTAAGGAACCAAGTTTATTAAGAAGATTAATATCATTTAGGGAAAGTAAAGAGAGTCATCTGAAACTGACTTTAACACAAATTATAGAGTCTTCAAAGAGATAAACAGGAGAATTAGCTTCCAGAGAATTAATAAGAAATTATGATAGTAAACTTGTAGAAATAAAACAAATATTAGTAAATTGGATCAACTAAGATTTCTAGAAATGGAAAAGAATCTATATACATGTAAAAAACCCAGTTTAATGAACTAGATAAATTCTAGACTAAAGTCAACAGAAAAGAGAATTAGTGAATTAGACAATACTTCACCCAGGTACAAAACAGAATGATATAGAAACTTTAAAACTTTAAAAAGCAATAAATTTCATACATTGAACATAAAATGGTACAGTTCAGTTCAGTTGCTCAGTCACGTCCAACTCTTTACGACCCTATGGACTATACCACACCAGGCTTCCCTATCCATCACCGACTCCTGGAGTTTACTCAAACTCATGTCCATTGAGTCGGTGATGCCATCCAATCATCTCATCCTCTGTCATCCTCTTCGGTACAACCACTCTGGAAAACTTTCAGCAGTTTCTTATAAGATTAAACACACACTTCCATGTGACCCAGGCATTCCCACTCCTAGCAGTTTACCGAAGAGAAATGAAAACTTATGTTCACACAACTGCACAAATGCTTTTTCCTCCCTCTAGAGTTGAACACTCCTTGGTTCACTAGTGTCTTCCCAGCACCTGGAATAGTACACTACCTGACACAGTATAGGGACTCAATAAATACATGATAAATGGATGTATAAAGATTCTCATGGAGCTAAGGGAAAATAACGATCAATCTAAAACATTATCTTTAGGAAGGTTACTTAAGGTTGAAGGCAGTGAAGAAATTTTCATATATACAGAGATGTACATAGTCTCTTTCCCACACATCTTTGCTAAAGAACTTCCTAGAGAGAAGGGGGACTAAACCCAGGCAAGAGAGTATGGTTATGGGCTGAAATGTGTCCTCCCTTCCCCACCAAACTCATATGTTGACGTCTTAACCTCCAGGACCTCAGAGTGTGACTGTATTTGAAAGAGGTAATTAAGTTAAAATGAGGTCATAAGTGTGGACCCTGATCCAGCATCACTGGTATCTTTGCAAGGAGAGCTCTGGACACAGACACACACGTGAAGGAAAACCCTGTGGGGACATGGACAGAGGTGGCCGTTTGCAAGCAAAGAAGAAAAGCCTCAGAAGAAACAAACCCAGCGGACACTTTTACCCTGGAATTCTGGCTGTCAGAATCATGAGAAAACGAACCTGTTGTTTAAAATCTGAGGAACTCTGTTATGGAAGAACTTCCTGATGTTCAAGCTGGTTTTAGAAAAGGGAGAGGAACCAGAGATCAAATTGCCAACATCCGCTGCATCATCGAAAAAGCAAGAGAGTTCCAGAAAAACATCTATTTCTGCTTTATTGACTATGCCAAAGCCTTTGACTGTGTGGATCACAATAAACTGTGGAAAATTCTGAAAGAGGTGGGAATACCAGACCACCTGACCTGCCTCTTGAGAAATCTGTATGCAGGCCAGGAAGCAAGTTAGAACTGGACATGGAACAACAGACTGGTTCCAAATAGGCAAAGGAGTCCATCAAGGCTGTATATTGCCACCCTGCTTATTTCACTTATATGCGGAGTGCATCATGAGAAATGCTGGGCTGGAAGAAGCACAAGCTGGAATCATGATTGCCGGGAGAAATATCAATAACCTCAGATATGCAGATGACACCACCTTTATGGCAGAAAGTGAAAAGGAACTCGAAAGTCTCTTGATGAAAGTAAAAGAGGAGAGTGAAAACGCTGGCTTAAAGTTCAACATTCAGAAAATGAAGATCATGGCATCCGGTCCCATCACTCCATGGGAAATAAATGGGGAAACAGTGCAAATAGTGTCAGACTTTATTTTGAGGGGCTTCAAAATCACTGCAGATGGTGACTGCAGCCATGAAATTAAAAGACGCTTACTCCTTGGAAGAAAACTTATGACCAACCTAGATAGCATATTCAAAAGCAGAGACATTACTTTGTCAACTAACGTCCGTCTAGTCAAGGCTATGGTTTTTCCTGTGGTCATGTATGGATGTGAGAGTTGGACTGTGAAGAAAGCTGAGCGCCGAAGAATTGATGCTTTTGAACTGTGGTGTTGGAGAAGACTCTTGAGAGTCCCTTGGACTGCAAGGAGATCCAACCAGTCCATTCTGAAGGAGATCAGCCCTGGGATTTCTTTGGAAGGAATGATGCTGGAAGCTGAAACTCCAGTACTTTGGCCACCTCATGAGAAGAGCTGACTCATTGGAAAAGACTCTGATGCTGGGAGGGATTGAGGGCAGGAGGAGAAGGGGACAACCGAGGATGAGATGGCTGGATGGCATCACGGACTCGATGGACAGGAGTCTGAGTGAACTCCGAGAGTTGGTGATGGACAGGGAGGCCTGTCGTGCTGCGATTCATGGGGTCGCAAAGAGTCAGGTACGACTGAGCGACTGAACTGAAGAAACTAATACAGAACCAAAGCTGTAAAATACGTTAATAAACAAACTTCTTACGGTAAGAAATTTTAAACCATTTTTTCTGTGTTAAAATGAGTGGAAAGCTAAACAAGATGTTGCATGCTTTCTTTGGTGGATTCTTAGAACATGTGAAGATCTTCATCACATCAGAAGAAGGGAAAAAATAGTGAGAAATCAAGACTTTGTTAGGAAAGTTATAACTGAGTATGTTAAACCCTTAAAGGAAACCATTCATACACAACCTGTATTTTCTACAGTGGTAGAAAAGGAAAAATAACAAACTTTTTCAAGAAAAGTAGAAGAAAGAAGCAAAAAGCCCTACAGAAACCAGAAAATTTAAAAAAAAAAAAGATGAAAAGAAATATAATAAAATCACGGTGGAAACTTGGAAATAGAGAAAATGAGCATCCACAATCCCACCACCCCTAGCCTATGCCACCCTTTCCAGAGATATATATCCTCATATAATCATAGAGCCAATCATCAGTGTTTTATAAGTATTTTCTTCATTAAAAGCTTTTCATAAACAAAATAAATAGCTCTATAACCACATATCCTACAGGTATAGCAGAATTTACTATTTACCTATTGTTGAACATTTTATACATTTCTACAAATTTTTTTCCATGTCACAGAGTATAATGCATGCTCATTTTAGAAAATCTATAAAGCACAGACTCTCAAGAAGAAGAAAATAAAAATCCCCAATAACGTCATTATCCAGAGTCTCACTTCTCAGGTGGTGCTAGTGATAAAGAACCTGCTTGCCAATGCAGGAGACATAAGAGATGTAGGTTCGATTCCTGTGTCAGGAAGATCCCGTGGAGGAGGGCACGGCGACCCACTCCAGTATTCTTGCCTGGAGAGTCCCATGGACAGAGGAGCCTGGCGAGCTTCAGTCCATATGGTCATGAAGTGCCAGACACGACTGATGCAACTTAGCACACACACACCATAGTTTATACCTTCTAGTTTATTTTCTATGTATACTGTATTTTGTTTTCACCATTACAACTAAACTGATTCAAAATATCTTTGCACATAAATCTTTGTTACAATTTTTTCCTTTAAGGTAGACTGAAGAATGACTGAATCATAAAGTAGTTTTAGGATCCTGGTCTCATATTATCAAACTTTGGGAGTTGTATTTTTTTCATCTTGTTTTACTCAGAATAACCATGAAATTATTAATCTGAATCCAAACAAGCAAACTTGCATAAAGTTCAGAATCACACAATAACAGACCCAGTTGGGCATCCCTGGAACGAGAAGTTTCCCTCTGGAGGCGTATCCGCAGACAGGCTCACCAGACATATTCACCAAGACAGCCCACAGGTACCACAAGCTCAGCAGCTCCTCAACTGAGCTCTTTTTTCTTCCTCCATGGACCTGATCTTCTCCTTGAAGGACTCACACCACTAACTACCAGTCCTTAGAACTAGAGGCCTGAGTGTTACCTCAAACAGTTAATATTCCATAAAGTCACCTGGTAGACCAGTAGTTACAACTGAATGGTCACTGAGGCCCACTGGTTCTGCGTCTTCATAGCACCCCAGATCCATCCTCCCCTCTCCATCTGCACTTCCACTGCCCTAGTTCAGATCCTCACCATCTCCCCCAGATCACTGTAACGGCTTCCTAACCAGTCTCTCCCACCAATCCACTCCAGGTTAGTATCTCTACTTTTCTAAAATTACATAAAGTCAAACTAGGTCAAGATTTAAAAACCTCTATTTGTTCTCTGTTGCAAAGGGAAATCATTCCAAAGTACACTTTCCATGAGCTGATTCTCAGCAGCTTCTCCCACCTCCCCTTACCAACACCAGCACTGCCCACCTCCCAACCCTCTATTTCAGATATGCCGAGGGTGTTTCTCAAGGAAGGAACACTGTTCATGCCTCCTTGTCTTCACACGTATTCCCATCCTGCCTAGGAAGCCCTGCCCGGAGTACCCACCTTGTATGTCAGCTCTTACTCTGAACACACTCATGTTCCCTCTGTAAAGCCTACAGAACTTCATCTGAGCCCACCATTGCACCCTCCCCGCCTACTACAGTCAAGGGATCAGCCCTTACAAAGGCCAGTCCCTTCTCAGATACTCTCCCTCTTACACATCACAAAGCCTTTGTAACTCCCCCTTAATCACTGCCTCTCACACTCACTCCTCCCTAACCCCTAGCCACCAAAGATCCTTTTATGGTCCCCATAGTTTTGCCTTTTTCAGAATGTCATATAGTTGGAATTGTATAGTATGCAGTGTTTTCAGGCTGGCTTCTTTCACTTAGTAATACACTTTTAAGATGGTTCAATGTCCTTTCTTTGTTCTTTTTAATTTTTACTGAAATATGTTTCACATGTAACATTCTATAAATTTAAGGTGTTCGGATGTTGATTTGATGCATGTGCCTGATGAACTATGGAATGAGGTTCGTGACACTGTACAGGAGACAGGGATCAAGACCATCCCCATGGAAAGGAAAAAAAAAAAAAAAAAAGGCAAAATGGCTGTCTGGGGAAGCCTTACAAATAGCTGTGAAAACAAAAGAAGTGAAAAACCAAAGAGAAAAGGAAAGATATAAGCATCTGAATGCAGAGTTCCAGAGAATAGCAAGAAGAGATAAGAAAGCCTTCTTCAATGATCAGTGCAAAGAAATAGAAGAAAAGAACAGAATGGGAAAGACTAGAGATCTCTTCAAGAAAATCAGAGATACCAAGGGAACATTTCATGTAAAGATGGGCTCGATAAAGGACAGAAATGGTATGGACCTAACAGAAGTAGAAGATATTAAGAAGAGATGGCAAGAATACACAGAAGAACTGTACAAAAAGGATCTTCATGACCTGGATAATCATGATGGTGTGATCACTCATCTAGAGCCAGACATCCTGGAATGTGAAGTCAAGTGGGCCTTAGAAAGCATCACTACGAACAAAGCTAGTAGAGGTGATTGATTTCCAGTTGAGCTATTTTGAATCCTGAAAGATGATGCTGTGAAAGTGCTGCACTCAATATACCAGCAAATTGGGAAAACTGAGCAGTGGCCACAGGACTGGAAAAGGTCCGTTTTCATTCCAATCCCAAAGAAAGGCAATGCCAAAGAATGCTCAAACTACCGCACAATTTCACTCATCTCACATGCTAGTAAAGTAAGGCTCAAAATTCTCCAGGCCAGGCTTTAGCAATATGTGAACCATGAACTTTCTGATGTTCATGTTGGTTTTAGAAAAGGCAGAGGAACCAGAGATCAAATTGCCAACATCCACTGGATCATGGAAAAAGCAAGAGAGTTCCAGAAGAACATCTATTTCTGCTTTATTGACTATACCAAAGCCTTTGACTGTGTGGATCACAATAAACTGTGGAAAATTCTGAAAAAGGTGTCACCAGGCCACCTGACCTGCCTCTTGAGAAATCTGTATGCAGGTCAGGAGGCAACAGTTAGAACTGGACATGGAACAACAGACTGGTTCCAAATAGGCAAAGGAGTCCATCAAGACTGTATATTGTCACCCTGCTTATTTCACTTATATGCAGAGTACATCATGAGAAACGTTGGACTGGAAGAAACACAAGCTGGAATCAAGATTGCTGGGAGAAATATCAGTAACCTCAGATATGCAGATGACACCACCCTTATGGCAGAAAGTGAAGAGGAACTCAAAAGTCTCTTGATGAAAGTGAAAGAGGAGAATGAAAACATTGGCTTAAAGCTCAACATTCAGAAAACGAAGATCATGGCATCCGGTCCCATCACTCCATGGGAAATGGATGGAGAAACAGTGGAAACAGTGTCAGACTCTATTTTGGGGGGCTCCAAAATCACTGCAGATGGTGACTGCAGCCATGAAATTAAAAGACGCTTACTCCTTGGAAGGAAAGTTATGACCAACCTAGATAGCATATTCAAAAGCAGAGACATTACTTTGTCGACTAACGTCCGTCTAGTCAAAGCTATGGTTTTTCCTGTGGTCATGTATGGATGTGAAAGTTGGACTGTGAAGAAGGCTGAGTGCCAAAGAATTGATGCTTTTGAACTGTGGTGTTGGAGAAGACTCTTGAGAGTCCCTTGGACTGCAAGGAGATCCAACCAGTCCATTCTGGAAGGAGATCAGCCCTGGGATTTCTTTGAAGGAATGATGCTGAAGCTGAAACTCCAGTACTTTGGCCACCTCATGTGAAGAGTTGACTCGTTGGTAAAGACTCTGATGCTGGGAGGGATTTGGGGCAGGAGGAGAAGGGGACAACCGAGGATGAGATGGCTGGATGGCATCACTGACTCGATGGATTTGAGTCTGAGTGAACTCCAGGAGATGGTGATGGACAGGGAGGCCTGTAGTGCTGCGATTCATGGGGTCGCAGAGTAGGACACGACTGAGTGACTGAACTGAACTGAATATAACTGCCACAGTAGCGACAGTTAGCAGCTCCATCATATCTCATAATTATTTCTTTTTGTGGTAGGACTAATTAAGATCTAGTTTCTTATAATCATTGAACTTGCTAACACAATATTACTGTCTATACTGCTCGTTTCTTTTTAGTGCTTTAATATCCCTTTGTCTGGATGTATCACAGTTTATCTATTGATTTAGTTGAATGCTTCAAGTTTTGGCAATTATGAATAAGGGTGCTATAAACATCCATGTGCAGTTAACTTCTCAGATTTTAATTATCAGAGTATTGGAAAACAAGGAGATTAAGTGATCTGTCTGAAGTCACACAGCTAATGAGAGCACAGTAAAGCTAGCAGGAGCCCCCCACCCCCTACTTTTTAAATTGCTTCACTGTACTGTCATCCTGTGAGAAAAGGGATCCTGGCTCAGGTTATCACCTGCTGTGGCCACATCGTGTGGAGCAGTGGGTTCTGTTTTCAGATGAAGGGTAAAGAAGGGGTCCTGGGAAGACAGAAACAACTGTTAATACCAGCTCCACACTATTGAAACCCATGTACAGAAGGCTCCCAGGTGTAAGTGAACTTAACCAGAGGAATAAAATATTTGCTACTTCTATTACAAACCTTAATTGCATTCACACAATAATGTTGAAACCAATTTATTAATTATAATTTATTTTTCTGCCAATATATTCTAATGTTTCGATATGTTTTGCAACAGACTAGAGTAGGACAAGCAAATTAGTCTAGTATTTCTTCTCTCTCGGTTGTAATCTTCTTTAGAATTTTGCTCTCAAAAGCCATTTCCTTGTTAAAGGAAGAAAGAAGGCAAGAAGCAGAGAAAGGAAGTAAAGAAGAAGAGGAAGGAAAGGAGAAGGGAAGCAGGGAAAGAGGAAGAAATACACATAAAGACACACACAAAAATATAGTTTCAGGGGACCTGCTGAGGTTAGTCCAGGGAACAAAGGATGACTGGCTCAAATGCCAAGTGTTTACAGGGATATAAATGGGGCCTGGCTGAGACTCTACAGTCAATAGATGAAAGTTATTGGTTATGAATAAAGTACTGTGTGCATTACTCCCATATCTTTTCTGTTTCAATCTTGCTATGTATTAACTACTCTTCTTAGTCTGCCCAGATCAAAAAGAAAAATTTATTTTAACAGTGATTATTCATGTAGCATGTGAAAGAGACTGGAACATTAATTAAGACAAATGCCTAGTGTGTGCAAAAATGCAATTTTTGTTGGGCAGATTTAAAATATAAATCTAGAGACAAGTCAGAAGAGTTCATCAAAATAAAGTTGCTATACAGCAGTTTGATTTTTGCTTTTGTCCAGGGAAGCAAAAAGAAATCACAAAAGCCTGGAACTCAGTGTGAGGTTCTGCAGAGAATCATGATGCACCACAGGTAGGAAACTAATGAACCCAAGGATGAGCTTCAAAGCAAAACAGTTATGTAACCAAAGAGTTCATCTGCTTGCTTCACACATTCCACAAAACTGCCCCGTTGGTGGTAAGTAAAATACGGTTTAAAATTATTGAGTTCCATTCTTTTCTATGCTTGTCTTTTACCTGTTTCCTTGTTCAACATTTCTTCTGCGTCCTTGTTCCTTTCATGTTAAATTTTGCTCACCAGATCTTTGATCAGTGCTTTCACTGAGAGCCTATGTAGAGTAGCAAACCCTTCGTCTATGTTATAAATTCAATTTCTGCAATCTGTTCATATTTGTTGCTATATCAGGTAAATTTGGATATCTGTCATCTTATTTTGTGCTTTCTGCTTATAGTGATTGTCTTTTGCTTCCTTTTTTCTTATCTTCTAATAATCTAACTCTTCCTTTAGACTGTGTTATCTTTCTGTTAGTTTGGAAGTAGTTGGGTTTTTTCCTCTGTGTCATTTTAGTGTTTGTCCTTTACATTCTGAGACATGCTTACTTGGCTGAGAGTATAAATTTCTCTATCCTATGGCCGAACAAGATCTTAGTACCAGTCACAATTAAGAACAAATTATTTTGACCTTATTTTTTAGAACTCTCCCCAAAATAGACGTGGGTTCAATCCCTGGGTTGGGAAGATGCCCTAGAGAAGGGAAAGGCTACCAATTCCAGTATTCTGGCCTAGAGAACTCCATGGACTGTATAGTCCATGGGGTCACAAAGAGTCGGACATGACTCTCTTTCACTGACTAAAAAGGCGTCTAATGTTGTTTTACACAGTAGCTGTTTCTTGGAGTCACCTGTAAGTTATCCAACTATTTTGCTCTCCATTTCTTCTTACATCTTGTTCACTTATGTGTTCAATTTCATGCTTCCTGAGAACTTTCAATAAGAATCTTTTAATCTCTGAAACTTAATGCTGTTGAAAAGTATAGTTTACTGGATATAAAATTCTAGATGGTTACTTCCTCTCAGAACTTTGAAGATATTCCTTTGCCTTCTGACCTCTATAAACATATCTTCTATAAATTTAAGATTTTCTGAAAGACTTTCTTTCATCTTTCTGCTTCTGGGATTCCACAGTTTTCTCAAAGTGTGTCAGACAGAGGTCTAATTTCATTTTTATGCTTGGGACTCATTTAAAGATTATTTCTGAGAAGGGTTCCCATGGGGAGAGTAGGGGCCCGGTTGGGAGTCTGAAATCAAGTGTGGCTAGAGGGCATCCACACAGAGGGGCAGCTGGCATGGGGGGAATCGGAGCCTAAGCATGGTGAGGAGGGTGTCCACATGGTGAAAAGGGGGTTAGTGTGGGGTAGCAGAGCCTGAATGGGGTGAAGAGGGCATCTGCATGGGAAGCAGGCTCAGAACAAGATGTTGGACCCAAACTGGTTGAGGAAGGCATCCATGCAGGGAAAGGTTGTCACATGCCAGAAAACTGACCAAATGAGGAAATATATTAGTGTCAAGAATAACGGAAGTCAGATTTATTTTGTCAAAGAAGGGAGGTACACCACGGAAAGGGAGAAAACTGGAATAAACCCGTAGTACTGGAATGAATTTGGAAGTATTGGTATGAATTCATGGTTTTTAACATCTAAAAATATAAATAAAACCAACAAAATACATATAAAACTTCCAAAAAGACTGAATGTGTATGTATATATAAATGTAAAAGATTTAAGTTTTATATATTTTTCTATAAACAAATATATATACAATATTTTTTTGAAAGGGACAGTACCACTCTCAATAATGAAAACATGCCATCAAGATCTTGGCTTCTAAATACCACTCTTATCCAAAAGGAACCAGAGCTCCTTGGAGAAATGACTAATTCCAGGGCTGGGGCATGAAAAGGTCAAGATGAACTTGGAAAGCAAGGACGTGCTCAATGAATGATGGGAGATATATTAAAAGGATGCATCAGTTCAGTTGCTCAGTCTTGTCGGACTCTTTGCGACCCCATGAATCGCAGCACACCAGGCTTGCCTGTCCATCACCAACTCTCGGAGTTCACTCAAACTCACGTCCATCAAGTCGGTGATGCCATCCAGCCATCTCATCCTCGGTTGTCCCCGTCTCCTCCTGCCCCCAATCCCTCCCAGCATCAGAGTCTTTTCCAATGAGTCAACTCTTCATGTGAGGTGGCCAAAGTACTGGAGTTTCAGCTATAACATCATTCCTACCAAAGAACACCCAGGGCTGATCTCCTTTGGAATGGACTGGTTGGATCTCCTTGCAGTCCAAGGGACTCTCAAGAGTCTTCTCCAACACCACAGTTGAAAAGCACCACCTCTTCGGTGCTCAGCTTTCTTTATAGTCCAACTCTCACATCCATATATGACCAATGGAAAACTATAGCCTTGACTAGACGGACCTTAGTCGGCAAAGTAATGTCTCTGCTTTTCAATATGCTATCTAGGTTGGTCATAACTTTTCTTCTAAGGAGTAAGCATCTTTAATTTCATGGCTGCAGTCACCATCTGCAGTGATTTTGGAGCCCCCAATATAAAGTCTGACACTGTTTCCACTGTTTCCTCATCTATTTCCCATGAAGTGATGATCTTTGTTTTCTGAATGTTGAGCTTTAAGCCAACTTTTTCATTCTCCTCTTTCACTCTCATCAAGAGGCTTTTGAGTTCCTCTTCACTTTCTGTCATAAGGGTGGTGTCATCTGCATATCTGAGGTTATTGATATTTCTCCCGCAATCATGATTCCAGATTGTGCTTCTTCCAGTCCAGCGTCTCTCATGATGTACTCTTCATAGAAGTTAAATAAGCAGGTGACAATATACAGCCTTGACGTACTCCTTTCCTATTTGGAACCAGTCTGTTGTTCCATGTCCAGTTCTAACTGTTCCTTCTTGACCTGCACATAGGTTTCTCAAGAGGCAGGTCAGGTGGTCTGGTATTCCCACCTCTTTCAGAATTTTCCACAGTTTCTTGTGATCCACACAGTCAAAGGCTTTGGCATAGTCAATAAAGCAGAAATAGATGTTTTTCTGGAACTCTCTTGCTTTTTCCATGATCCAGTGGATGTTGGCAATTTGATCTCTGGTTCCTCTGCCTTTCTAAAAACCAGCTTGAACATCAGGGAGTTCATGGTTCACGTATTGCTGAAGCCTGGCTTGGAGAATTTTGAGCCTTACTTTACTAGCATGTGAGATGAGTGCAATTGTGCGGTAGTTTGAGCATTCTTTGGCATTGCCTTTCTTTGGAACTGGAATGAAAACTGACCTATTCCAGTCCTGTGGCCACTGCTGAGTTTTCCAAATTTGCTGGTATATTGAGTGCAGCACTTTCACAGCATCATCTTTCAGGATTTGAAACAGCTCCACTGGAATTCCATTACCTCCACTAGCTTTGTTCGTAGTGATGTTTTCTAAGGCCCACTTGACTTCACATTCCATGATGTCTGGCTTCTAGATGAGTGATCACATCATGATTATCTGGGTCATGAAGATCACTTTGTACAGTTCTTCTGTGTATTCTTGCCACCTCTTCTTAATATCTTCTGCTTCTGTTAGGTCCATACCATTTCTGTCCTTTATCGAGCCCATCCTTGTATGAAATGTTCCCTTGGTATTTCTAATTTTCTTGAAGAGATCTCTAGTCTTTCCCATTCTGTTCTTTTCCTCTATTTCTTTGCATTGATCACTGAAGAAGGCTTTCTTATCTCTTTTGCTATGCTTTGGAACTCTGCGTTCAGATGCTTGTATCTTTCCTTTTTCCTCCTTTGCTTTTGCTTCTCTTCTTTGCACGGCTATTTGTAAGGCCTCCCCAGATAGCCATTTTGGGTTTTTTCATTTCTTTTCCATGGGGATGGTCTTAATCCCTGTCTCCTGTACAATGTCACAAACCTCAGTCTCTAGTTCATCAGGCACTCTTGTCTATCAGATCGAGGCCCTTAAATCTATTTCTCACTTCCACTGTATAATCATAAGGGATTTGATTTAGGTCATACCTGAATGGTCTAGTGGTTTTCCCTACTTTCTTCACAGCAGTCATCTTAAAAGGAGTCTCAATGATCAAATCTGGAATGATCTGGGCATTAAACAATAGTAACAGATTACAGTCCATTGAATAGGAAACTATGAGTCCACTCTGATATAATGAAGTAAACAAATGATAAAGAACAAAATATTAACATAGTTTTAATATGCCTCCAAACAAAGGCATTAATACCAAAGAGAAAACAGTGACTGCAAAGAAGAGAAGTCTGACTTCAATTAAGCTATCAAAATGTACATTATCAGTCATGGGGCAAACTGATGTCATGCAGTGAGAGAGAACACATGTAATGCTTCTGTGATATTCTTGACAAAGATGTATAATCTGAGTCAAACTGGAAGGAAACAACAGACATGCCCAAAGAGAGACACTCTACTGAACAAGTGTAATCTTCAAAAGAGTCAAAACCATCACGAGTCAAGGAGAAACATGTGATACTATTTCAGACTGGAGATAATTCAACTCAACTGTGATTCTGAACTTTTCACAACAGAAAACATTATTGGGAAAACTGGAAAAATTTGCATGGTGTTTAAGAATTAGTGCTTCCGTCTCTGGGGGTCGCACAGAGTCAGACACGACTGAAGCGACTTAGCAGCAGCAGCAGCACCAAGGTTAATTTTCTGAGTTTGATGGTCATTTATCATTAAGTTGGAGAATGTTCTTGTGTTTGAGAGGAAATGGCATTATGTCAACAACTTATTCTCAATTAGTTCAGATACAAAGTGTCTGTACAACTTTTCTACAGTTGGCGATTGTTTCAAAGTAAAACAATGCTAAAAGTAATAGGCGTAGTCAAACACCAAGATTGCCATTTATATAGAGAAGTGACCTATTAACATGAAGTCAAACGTTAAAAATAACTTTTTGCACACCACTGGGAAGCTATGGTTACTTAAGGAATTACAAATTTTTAATTATAAATTTTTTTTAATTATTATTAAATTTATTTATTTTTTTAATTACAATACTATATTTGTTTTGCCATACATTGACACGAATCAGCCATAGGTGAACACAATCTCCCAATGCCGAAGCCCCTCACACCTCCCACCCCACATCCTCTACTTGAATCATCCTGTGCATCAGCCCCATGCATCCTGCATCCTACATTGAACATAGATTGGCGCTTCGTTTCTTACAAGAAAATATACATGTTTCATTGCCATTCTCCCAAACCATCCCACCCTTTCCCTCTCCCTCAGAGTCCAAAAGTCCACTCTATCCCTCTGTGTCTCTTTGTTGTCTCACATATAGGGTCATCATTACTATCTTCTAAATTCCATATATATGTGTCAGTATACTGTATTGGTGTTTTTCTTTCTGGCTTACTTCACTCTGTATAATCGGTTCCAATTTCATCCATCTCATTAGAACTGAGTCAAATTTATTCTTTTTAAGGGCTGAGTAGTATTCCATTGTGTATATGTACCACAGCTTTCTTATCCAATCATCTGCTGATGGACATCTAGGTTGCTTCCATGTTAATTATAAAATTTTTTTTAAAAAGCACAAAAACTCGTACTCTTTACAAGTTCTTACTTAGGAACTCGAAGACTACCATTATTCTTCTGACATATGTTAGTAAAGCTTAAAAGAGAAACTATCATATTTATCGTATCGACAAACGTTTCTTAGCAGGATATTATTTAAGATCATTCTGAAAATCTTACACAAGCCCACCACACACACAGAGTTTAATTATTTGAAGACTGATCCACACAAAATCAGCTGCTGCTTTCAATTTACATCTCATCTATGACCCATCTTGAGGAGTCTGTCAGTTACTAACCAGTCAGGGCCTCATGTTTCCAGGACAGCATCAGCTATTTGTAAAATAAACTGACTGATACAGTCAAATTTCAATACTATTGCCTCTCTTGGATGTTAACATACGGCGAAATATTTTCAGTATTAAAGTCTAGCAGAGAGTATATCACAATAACTCCACTACACGCCATTTCACTAAAAATAAATCAGGGAGTGTGACTGAAGGAAAAAAATTAAGTTAAAAAAATTTCACTGTTTTCATCCCTTTAAAGTAGCAGTAGCAGCTTTTGTGCTCCAACCTTATATTCTAAATATATTAAGAAAATGACAAGTATCAAGAAAGTAGAAAATATGGCCTAAAGAGAAGTCTAGCTCATGTGAAAAGGAAACAACTTTTCCACGTGAGGTGAAGAAGAGATACTGATGTATAATGGTCAGTAGCAGGAACTAGCCTGATTTGTATAATGAATATAAATCAGAGAGCAGCAGTTTACTTAAATTTATTAGCTGAAAGGCAACAGTGATACATTGATAGAGAAAAATAAAATCAGAGTACTTCTAAATGGAAGCCTTTTAGGAAGAGTTTAATTACTCTGCTATAGAAGCTCTCCATGTGACACTTGTCTCAGTAGCAGGCTTTCAACATCAACGTGGTCCTCCTTTGCCCTTCCCACATCCACAAGTGTAAACTCCATTATTACTGCTTCTTTCAGGGACTGCTTGATTGTATCCCACAGATATTAGATCGTGTAATTTACTGTAAAAAGATTTAAGACAGAAGCTGGATAAGAAAAAGCAACAGACTTGGTTCCCAACATTTAGCTGTTCAAAACTATCAAGTGGTGAATTCTTCGCACCTTTACAAGATATTCAAAATAACATGGCTCAGGGTCAAAAAACAAGTCCAAAATGCAGTCATAATATTTTACCAAGTCAATGGAATCATTATGTAATTTTCCCAAACTAAAGATACTTCTTTCGATAGTGTTTGGTCTGGTCTGTGTTATACATATATGTATATATTTATGTACATTTATATATATTTATTCGAGAAGGAAATGGCAATCCACTCCAGTGTTCTTGCCTGGAGAATCCCAGGGACAGAGGAACCTGGTAGTCTGCAGTCCATGGGGTCACACAGAGTCGGGCATGACTGAGAGACTTCACTTTGACTTTTAACTTTCACGCATTGGAGAAGGAAATGGCAACCCACTCCAGTGTTCTTGCCTGCAGAATCCCAGGGACGGGGGAGCCTGGTGGGCTGCCGTCTATGGGGTCGCACAGAGTCGGACACGACTGAAGCGACTTAGCAGCAGCAGAAGCATGTATATTTTTATATGAATACACATAATATAATATTTATATATATTAGAATGAATACATGCATACGTATTTATTTAAATCAGTGCATATGCTTCTAGTCACAACTTTATGTATTGGAGAAGTCCTTGAAGATCATTGCATGACAAAGCGGGTAGTTCCATAATGGGAAACACATGGGGCTATATAAAGGAAACACATCTGGATTTCTTTAGCAAGCACAGAATTCCAAGCTATGACACACTCTGCTGTGGGGATGTGGAAGTGACTGTTCCCTGAGTGACAGAAACTAAGAAGATCTCTGGCACCAGAGATCTGGGTGTGTTGGGAACTGATAAATGAAACTGCAGCATATAATGCCTGAAAATACAGTCTTCCATTCAACAATTAAGTCAACAAATATTTACCGAGCTTCTGTTATGTGCTGAGTGACTCTTTCAAACTTCTGTACCAATCCAGCCATCCTTCCCCACTTTCTTACCATCACAGAGATAAAGTCCTTTTCTGTTCCCCCTAAGGCTAACACATTTCCCCTGAGCTCAGGATCCCGTCCCTTCCTGTTACACCAGAGACCTCACTTTTCTGAATGTTTTCCCAATCAGATCTTTCCTATCAGCAAGTAAGCTCACTCCAGCATCTCCTACCTTCTGGCTATCTTCCTTCCATCTCCACCCTGTTCATAGTTAACTGACTTCAAAGGCTGGGTCACATTTGCTGTCTTACTTCCTTCAGTTCAGTTCAGTTGCTCAGTCATGTCTGACTCTTTGCAACCCCATGGACCACAGCATGCCAGGCTTCCCTGTCCATCACCAACTCCCGGAACTTGCTCAAACTTATGTCCATCGAGTCGCTGATACCATCCAACCATCTCATCCTCTGTCGTCCCCTTCTCCTCCTGCCTTCAATCCTTCCCCAGCATCAGGATCTTTTCCAATGAGTCAGTTCTTCGCATCAGGTAGCCAAAGTATTGGAGCTTCAGCCATCAGTCCTTCCAATGAATATTCAGGGCTGATTTCCTTTAGGATGGACTGGTTGGGTCTCCTTGCAGTCCAAAGGACTCTCAAGAGTCTTCTCCAACACCACAGTTGTTGGAGCATCAATTCTTGGCTCTCAGATTTTTTTATAGTCCAACTCTCACATCCATACATGACTACTGGAAAATTTATAGCTTTTACTAGATGGACCTTTGTTGGCAAAGTAATGTCTTTGGTTTTTAATATGCTGTCGAGGTTTGTCCTTACTCCCTTAGCGCTCCCTCATTCTTTACCTATTGCAATCTGGCTTCTGTTCTATCATTTCACTGAAATTACTTTCAGAAGGCCACTGCTCTCCATATCTCTAAAAACAAATGAAAACTTTTTAGTCACTGACTTCAAAGGAGCAATCATCATACTTGATCACTTGATACTCGATCACTCTTGATTACCCTTGTCCTTGAAACATTCTCTCTTCTGGCTTCCAGAATATCATGTTCCCTGGATATCTGATCACATCTTCTCAGCCGGCCTTCTTTAGAGAGTCTTCATCTTGTCATCCTTTAAATGTTACTGTTTCCCAGAGTTCTACTATATGCTAGTGGAACTAGTCACTAGTTTCATCTAGTCACATGACTTCAATTACATTATTTTTCTGATGACTCAAAGTTGTATGTGTTTCCAGTTCAGAGCCTCTCTTTGTGCATCTAATTTATATACATGATAAAACGTTTCAGGCTATCTACCTAGATCACACAATTTTCTATTTTCTAAAAACTGCCTCTAGTTCCACTTCAAATGTAGGAATGATGGATGCCCCAAATGAGGTCTGCATTATATGAGCCCCAGTCCCCTCATCACAATGGAACAGACATCTGTTCCAAGCTAGGTTGATCAGATTCCCAAGCCAGGAATCTGAGACTAAATCTGTGTTCAAACTGGAATTCTCAAACACTGCTGGCTGATTGTATAATCTACAACTTTGAAAACTGGCAATATCTCCAAATACATGCATACTTAATGACCCAACCATCTACCCCTAGATATAAAACAAGAGAAATAACTGCATATGTGCTCAAAAGACAAATACAAGAACATTCATAGAAGCACTCTCTATAATAAGCAAACACTGGAAACTACAGAGATCTTCATTGGTATTATGAACAAAGGAGGTATTCATCAGATGGAATATTGTAGCAATCAACATGAATCTCACACATATGCTAAGCAAAATGGCACAAAAAGAGTACATGCTCTAAGATTCCATTTTTATACATTTCAAAAACAGGCAAATACTTCAGGTTTTAGGCAGTGACTAAAAGGGAGTATAAGGGACTTCTAGGATGTTGATAATATTCTGTTTATTTATCTGGGTTTTAATAACATAGGTATGTTCACTCTGAAAATGCATTTTCTATATGCATGTTATTCTTCCAGATTATCAGCTAAATCTGAACTAGACTCACAAAATGACATTTATAATTCTTTACAATAATAGATTTAATACAGGCATAATGAGAGGAGGTATAATGGAGAGACCAAACAAAGTATAATAGAGCCCAGAGAAAGAAAGCATTTAGGAAGAAAAAAATTTCTATGGGAGGTGCCTTTCAGATAAGAACATTTACCAATTGTTTGTTCCTTATCTAAGCTAATTATTATCCATAATTATCTCAAAGTAAGAGAATCAAGATATGAAAGGCCTAACCAGATGGAGCTAATCAAGTTGTCTTCCTGGCTTTGATGCCTGGATGTCTGGGATGATAGAAGGCTGAGGACCCCAGGGGGTAGCACAGTTGGCAACTCCACTCAAGTTCTGCAAACTAACACACAAAATGCTTTCAATCTATCCCACTGCAGGCATACTTACAGGTTTTTAAAAATTTTTCTTGTAAAATATTATGTTCTGTTTTAACAAAAGCAAAACAAAAGACGTCAGCTTAAAACCAGGATGCCTTAAACTTTAAAAGGTATGTCTTCGAGTGTCATTTCTAATGTTACGAATCTGTAATTATATATCTCATTTTGGATTCCTTCTCAAAACATAATGGATATATTTCTATCTTCTGTCTGCCTCTTAAAGCTCAACTACTTTCTAACCTCACATCTTACTGCCCCCATCACAGTCTCACAGTCATCAGTTTGTAGTCTCAGCTTCAGGGCCTGACATTCACTTGGCTACCACACCCTGACACCTATCAAGATGGTGATGAAACAGAAATTGGCAAAGATAGAAGACTCAAAGGAAATAAAAAATAAAACCAACTAAAAATATCATCACCACGCAGTAAGTCACCCTGGAAATAACTATAGGGCAGAACAAATCTAATGGCAAGATGCTCTTTGAGGTCTACTGGCATCCAGTAATTTATTTTAGGAAAGAAAGAAAACTGAAAGGAAACTGACACAAGGTCAAATTAAATATAGCTCAGTTCAGTTCAGTCTCTCAGTCGTGTCCGACTCTTTGTGACTCCATGGACCGCACCAGCCAGGCCTCCCTGTCTATCACCAACTCCCGTAGTGTACCCAAACTCATCTCCATTGAGTTGGTGATGCCATCCATGATGGTGATGCCAACCATCTCATCCTCTGTCGTTCCCTTCTCCTCCTGCCCCCAATCCCTCCCAGCATCAGGGTTTTTCCAAATGAGTCAGTTCTTCGCATCAGGTGGCCAAAGTATTGGAGTTTCAGCTTCAACATCATTCCTTCTAGTGAACACCCAGGACTGATCTCCTTTAGGATGGACTGGTTGGGTCTCCTTGCAGTCCAAGGGACTCTCAAGAGTCTTCTCCAACACCACAATTCAAAAGCATCAATTCTTCAGCACTCAGCCTTATTCACAGTCCAGCTCTCACATCCATACATAACTACTGGAAAACCATAGCCTTGACTAAATGGACCTTTGTTGGCAAAGTAAGGTCTCTGCTTTTTAATATGCTGTCTAGGTTGGTCATAACTTTTCTTCCAAGGAGTAAGCGTCTTAATTTCATGGCTGCAATCACCATCTGCAGTGATTTTGGAGCCCTCCAAAATAAAGACAGCCATTGTTTCCATTGTTTCCCCATCTATTTGCCATGAAGTGATGGGATGGGATGCCATGATCTTCGTTTTCTGAATGTTGAGTTTTAAGTCAACTTTTTCACTCTCCTCTTTCACTTGCATCAATAGGCTCTTTAGTTCTTCTTCACTTTCTGCCATGAGGGTGGTGTCATCTGCATATCTGAGGTTATTGATATTTCTCCCAGCAGTCTTGATTCCAGCTTGTGTTTCTTCCAGCCCAGCGTTTCTCATGATGTACTCTGCATATAAATTAAATAAGCAGGGTGACAACATACAGCCTTGATGTACTCCTTTTCCTATTTGGAAGCAGTCTGTTGTTCCATGTCCAGTTCTAACTGTTGCTTCCTGACCTGCATACAGATTTCTCAGGAGGCACGTAAGGTGCTCTGATATTCCCATCTTTTCAGAATTTTTCAGTTTCTTGTGATCCACACAGTCAAAGGCTTTGGCATAGTCAATAAAGCAGAAATAGATGTTTTTCTGGAACTCTCTTGCTTTTTCCATGATTCAATGGATGTTGGCCATTTGGTTTCTGGTTCCTTTTCCTTTTCTAAAAACAGCTTGAACATCAGGAAGTTCTTGGTTCATGTATTGCTGAAGCCTGGCTTGGAGAATTTTGAGCATTACTTTACTAGTATGTGAGATGAGTGCAATTGTGCGGTAGTTTGAGAATTCTTTGGCATTGCCTTTCTTTGGAATTGGAATGAAAACTGACCTTTTCCAGTCCTGTGGCCACTGCTGAGTTTTCCCAATTTGCTGGCATATTGAGTGCAGCACTTTCACAGCGTCATCTTTTAGGATTTGAAATAGCTCAACTGGAATTATATCACCTCACTGGAGAAGGGAATGGCAAACCACTTCAGTATTCTTGCCTTGAGAACTCCATGAACAGTATGAGAATGCAAAAAGATAGGATACTGAAAGATGAACTCCCCAGGTCAGTAGGTGCCCAATATGTTACTGGAGATCAGTGGAGAAATAACTCCAGAAAGAATGAAGGGATGGAGCCAAAGCAAAAACAACACCCAGTTGTGGATGTGACTGGTGATAGAAGAAAGGTCTAATGCTGTAAAGAGCAATATTGCATAGAAACCTGGAATGTCTGGTCCACGAATCAAGGCACATAGGAAGTGGTCAAATAGGACGTCAACATTTTAGGAATCAGCAAACTGAAATGGACTGGAATGGGTGAATTTAACTCAGATGACCATTGTATCTACTACAGGGGGTAAGAATCTTTTAGAAGAAATAGAGTAGCCATCATAGTCAACAAAAGTGTCCGAAATGCAGTACTTGGATGCAATCTCAAAAATGACAGAATGATCTGTGTTCGTTTCCCAGGCAAACCTTCAATATCACAGTAATTCAAGTCTATGCCCCGATCTGTAAAGCTGAAGAAGCTGAAGTTGAACATTCTATGAAGACCTACAAGGCCTTTTACAATTAACACCCAAAAAGATCATTTTCATTATAGGGGACTGGAATGCAAAAGTAGGAAGTCAAGAAACACCTGGAGTAACAGACAAATTTGGCCTTGGCGTACAGAATGAAGCAGGGCAAGGGCTAATAAAGTTTTACCAAGAGAACGCACTGGTCACAGCAAACACTCTCTTCCAACAATACAAGAGAATACTCTACACATGGACATTATCAGATGGCCAACACCAAAATCAGACTGATTATATTCTTTGCAGCCAAAGATGGAGAAGCTCTATACAGTCAGCAAAAACAAGACCAGGAGCTGACGGTGGCTCAGATCATGAATTCCTTATTGCCAAATTCAGACTTAAATTGAAGAAAGTAGGGAAGACCATTTAGGTATGACCTAAATCAAATCCCTTATGATTATACAGTGGAAGTAACAAATAGATTTAAGGGACTAGATCTGATAGAGTGCCCAATGAACAATGGACGGAGGTTCGTGACATTGTACTGGAGGCAGGGAGCAAGACCATCCCCAAGAAAAAGAAACGCAAAAAAGCAAAATGGCTGTCTGCAGAGGCCTTACAATTAAGTGGAAAAAGAAGAGAAGCGAAAAGCAAAGGAGAAAAGGAAAGATATATCGATTTGAATGCAGAGTTCCAAAGAATAGCAAGGAGAGATAAGAAAACCTTCCTCAGTGATCATTGCAAAGAAATAGAGGAAAACAACAGAATGGGAAAGACTAGATATCTCTTCAAGAAAATTAGAAAAAAAAGAAAATTAGAAATACAGGGGGAACACTTCATGCAAAGATGGGCTCAATAAAGGACAGAAATGGTATGGACCTAATAGAAGCAGAAGATATTAAGAGGAGGTGGCAAGAATACAGAGGAACTGTACAAAAAGATCTTCACGACACAGATACTCACGATGGTGTGATCACTCACCAGAACCAGACATCCTGGAATGTGAAGTCAAGTGGGCCTTAGGAAGCATCACTAGGAACAGCACTAGCGGAGGTGATAGAATTCCAGTTGAGCTCTTTCAAATTAAATATAGAAAAGATGCTTATTTGTAAGGTGATTCAGTGAGACCATTCGATGCAAACCAACAGACAATTAGCCCAACACGTAAGGACAGAATGTATATGAGTCTAGGACCACAGTGGGGACTGAACACTGTGCCCTCAAGCAAGCAGCCCTCTGGATATGAAGATAACCAAACCTCAGAAGGAAAAAAAAAGCATGTACTTGGTTGCTAAGGGGCCTGGTGCAGATTACAAGTGCAAGACAGGCAGACGTGTAATGGAAGAAAGGCCTAGGGGAAAGTACTTAGTGGAGGGTCAGCAGAGCCGAGAGATGGGAAGCAGGCACTTGCACAGTGAGGAATGGAGAGCAGCGAACTGGTGGGTTTGATGCTGGAAAAGATGAAATAACGTGTTTAATACATAGACTCCAGTTTAGTTTTGCTCTGTGATAGGTCAAAACAGCATCATTTTTAACAACAGCAAGTTGTTATTTCAGTGTAATAGTAAAAGCTCGTTAGACTTCTATTTCTTGAAATTTGAACTTAGCAAGAGGCAGTTGGAGTTTATGTACATACAATATAAGGTTAAAGACTTGTTAAGGAAAGAATGGAAAATGAAAAGAATTCTCTCAGAAATTAATCTATCAAGGAGACAGAGCATGGTGAAACAGAAAATTCATGCAGAGGCGTCAGCTTCCTAGGGTTTTTCCCTGTTGGTTCTCTCACTGACTCACTCTAGCTATGTTCGCTTGGGCAAACCCCACACCTTCTTCCAGGACCTGTTCAAGGGTATAATTAATAAGTGGATAAGTCATTTCAAATGTATTTTTTAAATTGTGAAACCCTTGTACATCCAAATCTATTCCGACACAGGAGCAAAGTATACAGTAGACACATGAGGAAGGAAGACCACAGCCCAGGGACTGGACCACCCTGGAACTCTCCTGTAGGAGACAGCATTTTTACTGTGCTTAATTCCATCTAAATTAAGTATTTTAGAAGCTGCTGCTTATATGTAATTGTGTGTTAATTATACATTATTTCATTAATTGAATTTCTAGATAAAGAGCTGGGTTTGCAAGACTGTCTCTCTCTTTTTTTTTTTTTTACAATACTGTATTGGTTTTGCCATATATTGACATGACTCCGCCATGGGTGTACAAGAGTTTCACTGTTCTGTTCAGTTCAGTTGCTCAGTCGTGTCCGACTCTTTGCGACCCCATGAATCGCAGCACACTAGGCCTCCCTGTCCATCACCATCTCCCGGAGTTCACTCAAACTCACGTCCATCGAGTCCATGATGCCATCCAGCCATCTCATCCTTGGTCATCCCCTTCTCCTGCCCCCAATCCCTCCCAGCATCAGAGTCTTTTCCAATGAGTCAACTCTTCCCATGAGGTGGCCAAAGTACTGGAGTTTCAGCTTTAGCATCATTCCTTCCAAAGAAATCCCAGGGTTGATCTCCTTCAGAATGGACTGGTTGGATCTCCTTGCAGTCCAAGGGACTCTCAAGAGTCTTCTCCAACACCACAGTTCAAAAGCATCAATTCTTCAGCGCTCAGCCTTCTTCACAGTCCAACTCTCACATCCATACATGACCACAGGAAAAACCATACCCTTGACTAGACGGACGTTAGTTGGCAAAGTAATGTCTCTGCTTTTGAATAGACTATCTAGGTTGGTCATACCTTTTCTTCCAAGGACTAAGCGTCTTTTAATTTCATGGCTGCAGTCACCATCTGCAGTGATTTTGGAGCCCCCAAAATAAAGTCTGACACTGTTTCCACTGTTTCCTCATCTATTTCCCAGGAAGTGATGGGACCGGATGCCATGATCTTCGTTTTCTGAATGTTGAGCTTTAAGCCAACTTTTTCACTCTCTTCTTTCACTTTCAAGAGGATTTTGAGTTCCTCTTCACTTTCTGCCATAAGGGTGGTTTCATCTGCATATCTGAGATGATTGATATTTCTCCCAGCAATCTTGATTCCAGCTTGTGTTTCTTCCAGTCCAACGTTTCTCATGATGTACTCTGCATATAAGTTAAATAAGCAGGGTGACAATATACAGCCTCGACATACTCCCTTTCCTATTTGGAACCAGTCTGTTGTTCCATGTCCAGTTCTAACTGTTGCTTCCTGACCTGCATACAGATTTCTCAAGAGGCAGCTCAGGTGGTCTGGTATTCCCATCTCTCTCAGAATTTTCCACAGTTTATTGTGAGCCACACAGTCAAAGGCTTTGGCATAGTCAATAAAGCAGAAATAGATGTTTTTCTGGAATTCTGAGTACACTTACAAACAATTACATGTAGAGAATTCCCTGGCTGTCCAGTGGTTAGGACTGGCAGGGAACGGGCATCAGGTTGGCTCATCAGTTACCAGGGAAACTAGCAGTGGTGCATCTACCACCTCTTTGATAAGGCGGGTCATTCGCTGGGGCCTGCGGCAAGTGTGTAAGAAGGCCAGTCATGCACGCAGGGTGTTGGTGAGGCAGGCACTGGTGCAGCATGAGATGCACAGAGAGCAAGAGAACAGCCACGCTGAGTGGCACGATCATACAGCTCGCAGTGTCTCTCGAGCCCCCTGCTGACAATGCACCAGCTGGCAAGAGGGCAAGGTTTACAGGTCCAATTCCAAGATCACACAGCAAAGAAGGGGAGGCTGGAAGCTGATGGATAATAAACTATTAACTGCCACCAAGTGTCAGCCGCTTCTCAAACGGCTCAGTGGTGAAGACCCTGCCTGCCAATGCAGGAGACACAGGAGGTATAAGTTCCATCCCTGAGTCAGGAGGATCCCCTGGAGGAGGCAATGGCAACCCACTCCAGTATTCTTGCCTGGAGAATCCTATGGACAGACGAGCCTGGTGGGCTACAATCCATGAGGTCACAGAGACGGAGCATGCACACACAGCTGCCACTGTACTTTCTCTTTTTCTCATCCACTTTGCCCCCACCCCCTTTTTTAAAGGAAAAGCATAAGCATATGTTGTGAGATTCAATATTTATCACTATATTTAGTAAACAAGCCAAAGGCTCTCAAGTTCATTCTATGATGAAACTTATTTTCAGAGTTAGAAAGACTTCCAGTGAATTGAAGGAGTATCACATTGCTATCTAGGTATCCAGTGTTGGGCGAGCAGGGAGAGGAAGTGTGATACCTGAAAAACAAATTCCAAAGTCCTAAAGCAAAAGAGACTGAGTAATCTTCATAAATGAGAAACATGTTCTTTATCATCATAAAGTCACAGGTCAACTGTCTGTGTATGGTGTGGTGGTAAATTCTGCACTAAACAGAATGACAGAGGCTGGATGTGGACTCAGTTGTTTCCTGAGCAGAAATTATTTATTGCTTGCTTCCTCTGAAAGAATTTCCCGTATGGCAAAAATAGGCTAGCTTGGTCTTATCTGCAATGCCACTGACCTCACCCAGAGATTGACTATTTCGGCAGAGAAGATGAAGGGAGAGAGCAAACTACTGAATAAAGAATTAAAAGGAATTCTAAATGCTCCGAAATCTGTGAAATGAAGAAGCTCAGTAACTATACAAGTAACAAGTTAGCTCATATAACAGAAGAGTCCAAGGAAGGCAGTTCATATAATTCAGGGGGAAAGAGGACAACTTTTATAGCTAAAAATAACCCTTCAGAAGAAAAACCTTTAAAGGGTTCTTTTTAATCTGATAAAAGAAAGAAAAAGAAAAAAGAAGCCATGTTTCTCAGAGGTTAAAGTGTCTGCGTGCAATGCAGGAGACCCTGGTTCAATCCCTGGGTCGGGAAGATCCCCAGAGAAGGAAATGGAAACCCACTCCAGTATTCTTGCCTGGAGAATCCCATGGAGAAGAAGCCTGGTGGGCTACAGTCCACGGGGTCGCAAAGAGTCGGACACGACTGAGCTACTTCACTTTCCAAAATCAAATTTCGAGTAAACCATCCAGCCTGGACAAATACTCTAGCTTCAGGTCTTAAACGGTCTCAAGAGGATGGACTAGATTTTAATTGAGGGAGATTAAGAAGGAAATTAGATCTAGGTTTCTCTGAGACCCTAACCAACCAGGATCCACGAAGAACTCTTCTCCGGTGACAAGTCCCAAATTGCTGCTCCAAAGCTTCACACTTTGTGGCCCACAGTTCCCTCTCCCTAAATGCCCTCCCCCTCCTTGACTCTATCCTTAAAATTCTAGCCGTGAAGCTAAACAAGGGTGTAAAGATAGGAGCAGGGCTGTTTGAATTCGACTCCTGGTCCTGTCCACAGGACCCAGGCTCAGGGTCTTAACCTTCTAGTCCTCATCGTCTCCCTCAAGAAAACCCCAATTTAGGAGAAGGGGATAAATGATTCTCTCTCCCACATCAGCCCCTGCTGACTCTTCCCATCTCAATAAATGCTACTACCATCCACTCAGCTATTCAAAATTCAAGAAGTCTTTCTTCACTGCCGTTTCTTTTCATACATACAATCCTCAGCAAGTGCTATCTACTCTAGTTCCAAAACAAACTCCAAAATTGATCAAATTCTTCCCTTTTTCCACTGTTGTCAACCTTTTCCAAGCCACCGGCACATCTCTGTGGCTCTTCAATATGTTCTCTATACAAGAGCCAAAATGATCTTCTAAAGCATAAGTTAATCTTGTCACATCCTTGCTAAGAGCTCAGTAGCCCACCCACTGCACTTAGAATAAAATCTGAAGTCTTCCCCTGTCTGGCCTCTGTCTCCCTCTCTGACCTCTCTTTGCTCTAGGCTCTCTAGGCATACAGGCCTCCTCTCTGTTCCTGAAATTCATCCATTTCCTTCTTGCCCCGGGACTTTGCACACACCACTTCCTCTGCCTGGAGCAGCCCTCCATCTAGTCTGTGCATCGCTGACCCGCGTAATTCAGCTCTCACTCAGATGCTGCCTCGAGTGGGCTTCCCATCACAGTGTTCAAGGCTATTCCTCCTGCAGGACTCCTTGGCTCTCATCTCTCCTTGTTTTAATTTCTTCCCAGTTCTTCTCTTGACCTGCAATTAAATCAGTTACAGATTCACTTTTCGCTGGCCTATCTCCACAGGGACCTTGACTCTTGTGTTCTCTCGTCAAGGAACCATATTTTGGGGTCATGCGTCTGAACCTCATTAAAAGCTATTCACTTCCTAAATTACTTAATGGATTCCATTTGAGGAGGCAAAGCCTGAGCCCCTTCATTCTCCTAAATCATGCAGCACACCAACTTATACTCAAACAATTACTGAGATTAATTTAATTCTTCCTCAATACCTATAGACGTTTCTGGTTACTCTAAATATTTCAATGAAAAATTTAACTTCTTTTGTCATTTTTTCCAAAATGCTTCCAGATACATGCCAGTAAACATAGGTCATCTTCCAATGGTCACGGCTTCCCTGGTGGCGCAGAGGTTAAAGCATCTGTGTGCAATGTGGGAGACCTGGGTTCGATCCCTGGGTCAGGAAGATCCCCTGGAGAAGGAATGGCAACCCACTCCAGTATTCTTGCCTGGAGAATCCCATGGACGGAGGAGCTTGGTGGGCTACAGTCCACAGGTCGCAAAGAGTCGGACACGACTGAGCGACTTCACTTCACTTCACTTCCAATGGTCACAGAAAAACTGAAAGGATTAAGATCTACTTGGGGATAAAATTAGTATCTTTTGAGGAAACTTTTAAATTTCAAAAGCCTAACTTTAAAAATAATGATCATAATGGTCGGAAGAACTGAAAGCTGTGGTGCATCTTGAGCTATGTTAATTTTAGTAGAAATTAAAACAACAACAACAAAAACTGATATCCCTAGCAAAAGTGTATAATGGAATCATTTATCCACTACTCTAACATGTAATACTAGTGTTGTTTTTCCCATATCTCTATGCGTCAACATTTAACAAATATCCACAATTTGTTGTGTGACAGTTGAAAAGGAGCCTGTTTTAATCATAATATGATAAAACACAGCAAATATACCTCAACTTATTCAGTTCAGTCCTGCAAGTATGACTGGTATCCAGGCGTCCTCAAAATAGAATTCTTCTTAGAAACACAAATAATTAACAGTGAATTCCTAACATTTCTGCCAGCTCCCATTTAACTTCATCTTAAAACCTAGCTGTAACTTCCAAAAGCTGTAGAAAACAGCATCCACCCTTTTAAAATTTTAGCTGTTTCTTTGAAACCCAAAACCTAGCCTACAAAATGAAAACAAATTAGGCAAAGCACTCAAACACTGCCTTGAGAGCATAATTAAGTCCAAATAGCTCAACTGGTAACTATGCGTTTGATTGGCAAGTAACATACGTCACTTATACATTACAGTCATGATTTCTTAAAGAAAATATCAGATATTAAGATAAAAGTTTTTACAAGTTAAAAAAAGGTGAGCATTTAATGATAATAGGCAGGTATGCTGCTGTTGCTGCTAAGTCACTTCAGTCGTGTCCAACTCTGTGAGACCCCAGAGACGGCGGCCCACCAGGCTCCTCCGCCCCCTGGGATTCTCCAGGCAAGAACATTGGAGCGGGCTGCCCTTTCCTTCTCCAATGCATGAAAGTGAAAAGTGAAAGTGAAGTCACTCAGTCGTGTCCAACTCTGTGAGACCCCGCAGACGGCAGCCCACCAGGCTCCCCCGCCCCTGGGATTCTCCAGGCAAGAACACTGGAGTGGGTAGGTATACTATACCTACTGGGTAGGCATAGTATAAGCATTTTCCCAGCGAAATTCAGCATCTGCTGTACCTTCCTATTTCAAAAGTCTTTCATTTCTGTCCCACATATCCTTATCCCAAACTATTTGAAAATTCTCATACATGCAGGAAATATTGGATTTCTGAAATGGATTGGATTGAAATGAGTAACAGCTGGAGCACCAATCCTGACTGTGGGACAAAATGAATGACTTTGACAAGCACCTAAGCACTTGGGGCCACAATTTATTCATCTGAAAAGATGGAATGGGACAAGATGATTTCTATATTACCATCACCTTTGACATTCTGTCCTCGTGAAAAATCATAAATAATTACAACAATTAACACTACAAATAAATTCAGAAAACACAAATGTCAATAAATAAAACCATCATTTCCTAAAAAACAGATGCAGTGTTTTCACAAGGAAACTGGAACGGCCAGATGGTAGGGGCAAGTGAAGAAGAGATTATATTGGGTGCCTACTGGTGATCAAATTTCAAAGTTACTCTGATTTTGTCTCTGAAGCAAACTGCAAAATAATCAGACTGCTGCTAAGCATACGTCTTAGGCTGCTGCTGCTGCTGCTGCTAAGTCGCTTAGTCATGTGACTCTATGAGACTCCACAGACGGCAGCCCACCAGGCTTCCCTGTCCCTGGGATTCTCCAGGCAGGAATGCTGGAGTGGGTTGCCATTTCCTTCTCCAATGCATGAAAGTGAAAAGTGAAAGGGAAGTCACTCAGTCCTGTCAGACCCTTAGCGACCCCATGGACTGAAGCCCACCAGGCTACTCTGTCCATGGGATTGTCCAGGCAAGAGTACTGGAGTGGGGTGCCATTGCCTTCTCCGATGTCTTAGGCTAGTCAGAAATAAATCCTAAGTCATTTGTTAAATCAGGCACAGGGACTGGCACTGGGTTCGTTAAATGAATAAATGAGTAGACAAATACGTACACAGTTTGGCTTCTACCTCAAGAGCTTAAGTTTTATAAATTAAAATGGAAAAAACTCAAAAATACTTCAAATGTTACATAGGGGAGACACAGTTAGGCAGCTGTCCTGTCTAGAGTGACTCCCAGTGGCCAGACTCTCTCTGGCCTTCTTTGCTGAGCAGGGCTGTAAGACTTGAGCCGGGCCTCCACCTTCTCCAGGGAATGTGAAAATCTGAATAGGCAGGAAGTGACTGAGGTGCCTGAAACATCTTATGGGGGAGCCCTGGAGCAAAGTTCATGTACTTGCTCTGGTTCCCTCCCTCCAGAAGACAGGTATCTATTCAGCTATTCCTTCCAGAAGCTACTAAAATGTTCTTTCAGTAGATTTCTTTGTTTAACAAAGTCAGAGTTGGATTCTGTTTTTGTCACCAAGATTAATCATGATTAATACAGGAAAGGTATGGAACAATACAAATATGCAGTACTCTAGCATTACTGTTGAGAAGGGAGCTACCATGTGCTGAAAATCTCCATGTTAATAGCAGCACTTGTCTGTGTTAACATGATTCAGTATTCAACTAAATCTCATAAGGTAGGTGTTCTTCCTGTTTCCCTAACAGGACTCCAAGGATTAAGTAGCTTGCAGGGCCCAAATCATAAGGTCCAAGTTCATTCAAATGCAGGCTTGTCTGACTTCAAGGTCACCAGGCCACAGTGTCTTTAATATTATTACTTTCAAAACTTGCTGGATTTAAAAGGACTTATCATAAATCTGAGTATTCAGAATTATAATTATTCATGTGGCAACTGATACAATATCACTTATGTACTAGAGCCATGATACTGAATATTAAATTTTTGAATGTTAACTAAATATCTTCTTTAAAAAGCCTTTGTACTCTTCTTCAGCATAGCTTCTTTTTAAAGGGATAAGAAAACTGTGATAAAAATTTTTGCTTGTAAATTTTCTCTGCTAGAAAAATCTTCAAGTTTTATATATTTTTGTAAGAAATTTCTAGAAGGCATTTGGGATAGGGGAGAATTGTAGAATTAATGAAGGAGGAAGGATGAAGGATCCGGTGCTAAGAGTAATCAGGGCTGATGAGGCAGTACTGGCAGAGTCTCAGCCATCTATGCATACCACATTTGGGGTGCTACCTCAGAGGGTAGACGCGGGCTAACATGAACCCTAATCTGGGACACACATTTCTAATTGAAATGACAACAGAAGAGATAAAGACTCAATCCCTTCTGAGCCGTAACACTGAGGACCGATGACCGATGCATTCTGAAAAGACCACGAGGGAGATGACTAGGGCAGATAATCTACGTGAAGCTATTTCTGACTACTCGCACTGGAAAAACTGTATTCTGTTCAGAATGACGAGGTACTTTTACCCTGCCCCTCCTTCTCCTTCATCCCAAACCATTTAATGAGTGATTATATTTGCTACATAAGGTTTACCAGACCCTGGAAATACACTGGTAAACAGAATATAATTCTTACATTGTGAGACAGATAAGTAAATAAACAGTTGTAATGCTGTGTGATAAAGTCTGTGATGGGTTTGAGTGCTCTGAGTTCATCCAAAGGGACACCTGGCAAAATCTTGAAGTAATTAGAGCATGCTTTAACAAAATGAAATAATTGGTTTTTTAAATGCCTCAGATGGTCCTCATTCTTAAATCATACTGACATTTCTGTTAAAAATAAAACAGCCCTGAAGTCACACAATTACTTACTAGAATCCTAAAGTTCCTTTGAGATCTTTCCTAGTAGGTTTTAACTTTTTAGTTTCCATCCATTCAAATCTTTTTGCCAATAAATAACTTCGTTATTTTACACATTTCACCCCAAGTTTCAGAAACACTAGCTTTTATATTCCCTATCCCATCTTAAAATAAACAAACATTTATTATTACATGTTGCCACTGGGTGTGGGAAGGAAGAAGGAACATGGAGAATGATTTTTAAGTTGTTTACAATAAGCACAGATTCCCTTTGTAATTCAGAAACATATACGTCTATTAATAGTGCCACAAAAACCACACACTATGTTCATATTTTCTATGGATCAACTACAGAGATGCAAGTACACCAAAATCATTTCACTGTGATTTAATTATTGTTGGGTAATAATTCTGGTGGTGATATTGTAATTTTATGACTTGGCATTAAGCAGAAACAAGTATAAAATGACACTGCTCTATTTTATGTACTATTTTATTAGAGTATTTTCTATAAAATTTTGATGGATAAAATTTGGTTCATTTATTCTGTGTGCAGCTACCATAGAATACTGTGTTCTTTTCTCTCAGGGTATTATAATTCAATACTCAGAATAACATACTTTGTCTTCTAAGCATTTCACAGTGTTAAGACAGCCTTCACTTCTTCTCTGGTGCAACATTTCTGCAGGGCATGTTATTAGAAATAACTGGAATAATCACTAACTTCTCTCAAACATGTAGGATAAAGATGAAGCAGTATACAGTTTCTCTGTACCACCGAGATTCTGAGCCTTTGATTGTATAATTTAGAATCAACACTCTTTCTAGTCTCAGTCTTTCCTCTTCAACCCATTCTTTCTTTCCAAACAATCCAGTCTATTAATAGTTATGGAAAAATCAAAGAAAAAGTTCAACCAAACTGATGAGGTTTACTCTAGCTTTCAGCCAGAAGATGTCAACACTGTGGCTTCTTCGGCAAGTTATCTAGTCCCTCTTAACCTCAGTCTCACCACCTGTAAGTGGGCGATCAAGTTACCTCTTTACCACCTGGAGGTGCTTGAAAGCACAGAGGAAGAGGGTTTGTGAATTCATCAAGCATCATAAATACATGTTATTAATATAACTGATGGTGTGATCACTCACACTAGAGCCAAACAGCTGGAATGCGAAGTCAAGTGGGCCTTAGGAAGCATCACTACGAACAAAGCTAGTGGAGGTGATGGAATTCCAATTGAGCTATTTCAAATCCTAAAAGATAATGCTGTGAAAGTGCTGCACTCAATATGCCAGCAAATTTGGAAAACTCAGTAGTGGTCTCAGGACTGGAAAAGGGCAGTTTTCATTCCAATTCCAAAAAAAGGCAATGCCAAAGAATGTTCAAACTATTCACAATTGCACTCATCTCACAAACCAGCAAAGTAATGCTCAAAATTCTCCAAGCAAGGCTCCAACAGTACGGGAACTGAGAACTTCCAGATATTCAAGCTGGATTTAGAAAAAGCAGAGGAATCAGAAATCAAATGGCCAACATCCACCGGATCATTGAAAAAGCAAGACAGCTCCAGAAAAACATCTACTTCTGCTTTACTGACTATGCCAAAACCTTTGACTGCAGAAAATTCTTAAAGAGATGGGAATATCAGACCACCTTACTTGCCTCCTGAGAAATCTGTATGCAGGTCAAGAAGCAATAGTTAGAACCAGACATGGAACAATGAACTGGTTCCAAATTGAGAAAGCAGTATGTCAAGGCTGTATATTGTCATCCTGCTTATTTAACATATGTGCAGAGTACATCATGAGAAACGCTGGGCTGGATGAAGCACAAGCTGGAATCAAGATTGCTGGGAGAAATATCAATAACCTCAGATACCCAGATGACACAACCCTTATGGCAGAAAGTGAAGAAGAACTAAAGAGCCTCTTGATGAAAGTGAAAGAGAAGAGTGAAAAAGTGGCTTAAAACTTAACAATCAAAAATGAAGATCACGGCATCTGGTCCCATCACTTCATGGCATATAGATGGTGAAACAATGGACAGTGACACACTTTATTTTGGGGGCTCCAAAATCACTGCAGATGGTGACTGCAGCCATGAAATTAAAAGACACTTGCTCCTTGAAAGAAAAGTTATGACCAACCTAGACAGCATATTAAAAAGCAGAGACATTACCTTGCTGACAAAGGTCTGTCTAGTCAAAGCTATGGTTTTTCCAGTGGTCATGTATGGATGTGAGAGTTGGACTATACACAGAGCTGCGCACCGAAGAATTGATGCTTTTGAACTGTGGTGCTGGAGAAGACTCTTGAGAGTCCCTTGGATTGCAAGGAGATCAAACTAGTCAATCCTGAAGGAAATCAGTCCTGAGTGTTCATTGGAAGCACTGATGCTGAAGCTGAAACTCCAATACTTTGGCCACGTGATGTGAAGAACTGATTCACTGGAAAAAAAAAAACAAAAACAACCCTAATGCTCGGAAAAATTGAAGGCGGGAGGAGAAGAGGACAACAAAGGGTGAGATGGTTGGATGGCATCACCAATTTGATGGACATGAGTTTGAGAAACTCCAGGAGTTGGTGATGGACAGGGAGGCCTGCCATGCTGTAGTCCATGGGGTTGCAAAGAATCGGAAATGACTGAGCGACTGAACTGATTAAGAAATGTTCTTTACTTTTTTTGTTTGTTTAAGAATATTTATTATGCCACCATACAATGTGAAGTATGGTATTCTGTTTATATGAAAAATATCCCATACTAAAGTAAAATTTTGAAACCAACTTTAAAAGCATATCTAGTTCAAACATGACCAAAAATACTCTAATGAATGTTATTATAATCAAATAGAAGAAATAAGCTAAACTTACTACACTATGCACCTGTCCAAAGGCCTGATTTTTGGTTAATTGCTCTTTATTCTTACTCAACTCCCTATCTCTTTGTCAATAATAAACAGAAAAAACACACAGGTATTTCCATCAAATCGCTGGTGCACAGAATCAGTTACGATAAAAACAAAACATTAATGTGAGCATGTGTGAGATTACAATACCTGACATTTGAGGAAGCTCTCAACAAACAGTCCTTTTTCTTAACGTCATTCTCTTTTACATCGAATAAGTTATTTGGAGTTTCTTCTAAGTAGCCCTTTAGGGCATGGGTACAATAAATCATATCAGTGAACAGGACCAACTAAAATTCCCCTAAGATATAACCTTGAATAGTAAGGTTAGAAGGAAGGTAACTGTGATGCAATAGCTTATAATTAAGTGATGAACTCCCAGTGATGAACTATTTCCTGCCCACAATGTGTGATAAGACAGAAATCAGTCAGAGAGAAGGGCAGACCTCACTTCTATCCTGTCACTGAGGCTGGTGAGCCAGAAGGAGTCACTGTAAACCCCTGCTATGGCGTTCCAGAATTCAAGCTGACCTTAGGGTTAGAGGCTGTCACGGCATCTGTCTGGCATTTGCAGGGCTTGTACACGAAAAGTGGAGGAGGCGGTGCCAGTAACACTGGCCTCAGGGACATCATGCCAATCTCCAAAGGCCTCAAAAACTATCTGATGAGACAGGATGACGCATTTAAAGGCAGAGCTAAGACAAGCAGACAGGGATGAGCATCTAATCTGTCACTCAGTAGCTCTGTGATCTGGGTGCATTAACTTCTCTGAATCTCAAGTGTGTCCACCTACACAATGGGGACCACAGTGCTACCTCTTGGGGTTTGCATAAGCATTAAAGCTGAGCAGGTATGTAAAGTACCTGAGCAGTCAGTCAGTCCAGCATCATCACCATTACCCTGTTGTTATGATTGTTGTAAGCTCTCAGGCAGAAGCAACATGACCCCAAAACACAATTATGGGCAAACCCACTGATAACCTAAAACCCCTTGTTAATTTCAGGAAGAACAGCACACCACAGAAAGAGATTCAATAATGGACTTGAAACCAACTGGGATGGCTGGCATATCAGACAGCCATCTGGTTTGGGGAGGGCAGTAAGCACATCCTTTAAGAAACTTATTCAATTGATTATTTTCTCTGCTGCATGCAAGTCATAAGCAAGAAAGAGCCCATGGAAAAAATTAAGTACATTTTAGACAATGTAACTATTTAAAGACTAATGACATTTACTAGAGAAATCATATCCTCAGTCAGGCCATATGATTATTTTACTTCTACAGTTCCTACTTGACTTTGGCCTAGTGTTTCTGTATCTTTGCTAATTTTAATTTGTTGCTAGGCTGTTTCCTCACTTGCCATTTGGTTAAGTAAAAATGCAATAATTTAATAAGAAACATAGTAACCAAAGAAGTTAATTATTCTATGAGAATTTGTTCGGGTTTCTCTGAAGCAGAGTCTATGACAAGGAGATATGGATGTATTCATTTATTTTGGAGGGGATCTTATGAAGCAGGAATGAGAGAGGGGAGGCATGAGACAGGGAAGGAAGAAAAGCTGAATCTATGAGCATTACTGAACTCACTGCTAGAAACAATAGGGGATGGATTCTGCCAGGACCCATGAGAAGCATTTAAAACATCTCCCAGGATTCTCCATCTGGAACACAGGAGGCTGCACCATTGACTTAAGTCTGGTTGAGGGTTGCCTTCCCCACCACAGCCTAAAGATAAGCTTTCTGGAATGACTATCCATTGGAGTTCAACCAAAGAAGCAAACCACTGTGAGTGAGTGAGTGAGAGAGAGAGAGAGAGAGAGAGAGAGAGAGAGAGAGAGAGAGAGAGAGAGAGAGAGAGAGAGCTACACAAGCCTTGTTATAGAGAGGTGGCCTTCTGCAATTGTGGGAGCTGGTTAAGCAGTTTCTATAAGGTTGTCAGGGCTTCCCTTGTGGCTCAGCTGGTAAAGAATCCACCTGCAATGCAGGAGACCTGGGTTTGATCCCTGGGCTGGGAAGATACCTTGGAGAAGGGAAAGGCTATCCACTTCAGTATTAAGATCCACAGAGCAAGCAGGCAGTCAAGGAAGATGGAGGCAAGTTGGGGAGAGAAAAGCTAAAAACCACAGCACAACCTGGAGCCTGTGAAATCTGTATCATTCTCAAAATCTATATCATTTCCTGCTGCCTCTAACCTTGGTGACAAGGGTTCTCTGCAGAAGCCGGAGCCCTCCCTCAGAGGGGGGAAACACACATGACTGAGCCGGGAGCCAGAGACACTAAGGAGGACCCAGGGGGAGATGTAGCAGGTCCAGGTCCAGCTGCTGCTTCACGCCAGCGAGGGGTCATCAGCTCAGCCACAAAAGCTGGGGCCAATGACCTGTCTCTTTAGCTTCATGGGTCTGCGGAGGGAGAGGCACTGTGCTCATGGAGCTGTTCTTAAAGGCCTGGCCTGATCCAGACCACATGATTCTGGACTCTAAACTGATGCTGGGATGAGATGACACTTCTGGGTTCTTGGTTGGAGGTGAAGTTATGTTTGCATGTTGGAAGGATGTGAATCATCAGGTGGACAGTGGTACATGGTTTTCAATATGGTCCTCCAACACAAGCAATCCCACCCTGTGGGGGGAATGTACAAACTTCCATGTGAAACAAAACCGTACAAACTTGTACAGAACTAAACACACAAATGAGGACAGGGAGAATGGGGAAATGTGCATAAGATGGTAGATTATATCATTGCTAAGATATAACAAGACTTGAGAGTCCCTTGGACTGCAAGGAGATCAAACCAGTCAATCCTAAAGGAAATCAGTCCTGAATATTCATTGGAAGGACTGATGATGAAGCTCCAATACTTTGGCCACCTGACGCAAAGAGCTGACTCATGGGAAAAGACCCTGATGCTGGGAAATATTTAAGGCAGGAGGAGAAGGGGACGACAGAGGACGAGACAGTTGGATGGCATCACCGACTCAACAGACATGAGTTTGATCAAGTTCCAGGAGTTGGTGAAGGACAGGGAAGCCTGGCATGCTGCAGTCCATGGGGTAGAAAGAGTCGGACACGGACACGACTGAGCGACTGAACAATAACAACATCCTAACTGTGCTATTATACTACTTTCACAAAATGACACCTTCGGGGGTAAAGAGTGCAGTGCACACCAGCTCTCTCTGTATGATTTCTTAACAACTGCTTGTGAATCTGCAAATACCTCAAAAAATATTTCAATTAAAAAGACAAAGACAACCATCTGAGATCCCATTCCTGGGCATCCCCCACCCGGCATATTCCCTTCCTCTTGAGTGTGAGAGGGACCCAGTGATGTGCTTCTAATGAATGCAACACAGCAAAAGTGGTGGTGGTTTAGTCACTAAGTCATGTTCAACTTTGTGACCCCATGGATGGGGAACCTACCAGGCTCCCCTGTCCATGGGATTCTCCAGGCAAGAAGACTGGAGTGGGTTGCCATTTCCTTCTCCAGGGGATCTTCCCAACCCAGGAATAAAACTTGGGTCTCCTGCATTGCAGGCAGATTCTTTACTGACTGAGCTAGTTACTTCTATGATTAAGTTTCAGAAGACTGTGACTGTCTGCGGCACAGTCCCTTAGCTTGCACACTTTGATGAAGGTCCCTGCGAGAGGCCACAGGGCAAGGAACTGAGGGTGACCTCTGGCCAAGAGACAGCAAGACATGAAGCCTGCAGCCCATTCGCCTGTGAGGAACTGAACTCTGCCAACAGCCAGGGAGTGAGCTTGGAAGCTCCAAGGTGACTCAGCTCCAGCAGACACTCGACTTCACCCTGAGAGACCCTGAAATGTGCCTGGACTCCTGACCCACAGAAAAAGTGTGTTCCTTTAAGCCGCTAACTTTGACATATTTTGCTATATAATGACAGATAACTAATACAGCCTTCTTATTTTTTTAATCCCTCTTTCTGGCTCCAGTATTTTGTTGCTTCATTTATTTATCCTTGTGGGTGTGTATCTCTTTTTTTATCCCTTTATTCTTCCTTTCTTAGGGTTACAGGAAGGAAACTATTATGTATTTGTTGAACCTGCCATTTTTTACTGCAAGTCACTCTCAAATCTTGTTATAAACTAATTGTGTTCCCCCGCCCCCAGATTCGTATGTTGAGGCCCTAACCCTAAAGGTGGTGGTACTTTGGGAAGTAATTAGGTTTAGAAGATTCTCTCTGATGGCTCAGATGGTAAAAGTGTCTGCCTACAATGCGGAAGACCCGGGTTCAATCCCTGGGTCAGGAAGATCCCCTGGAGAAGGAAATGGCAACCCTATGGCAATCCACTCCAGTATTCTTGCCTGGAAAATCCCATGGACAGAGGAGCCTGGTAGACTACAATCCACAGGGTCGCAAAGAGTCGGACATGACTGAGTGACTTCATTTTCTTTCTTTCTTTCCTTTCGGTTTAGATGAAATCTTGAGGATGGAGCCCCCATGACAGGACCAGTGCCCTCAGAAGAGGAAGAGACACTAGAACTTTCTCTCTGCCGTGTGAGAAGGCAACTGTCAGCTAGCCAAGAAGAGGATTCTCACCCAGAACCAAATCCTTCAGCACCTTGATCTTGGACTTCCAGTCTCGAGGACTGAGAAATAAACGACTGTTGTTTAGACCGCCCAGTCAGTGGTATTTTGTTATGATGGCCTGAAATGCTAAGATACCATGAGACCGACAAAATTAATAAGACAAATTAACAAGCAGTCTCTTTTAAATGACAGTCATTTTATTCTAAAATTTTCACATCGTTAAGTCTAGTACGGAGATGAGAATTCTGTTACAAAATGAGTCTTTTCATTTTAATCATTTGATCAATGTAGCATAATCAGAAGGCTTTATGTCCTTATAGTTTTAGCTAGCAGTGGAATTTAAAATGCCCCAGTTTGCCATCTGCTTCATTTTCACCAGCAAGAGCAAAACCAATAAAAAGAAATAGTCTTCAAACACCCGCCCTTTTTCCGAGAAAAAGAAATACATGCCTAGACTATGGATTCTATTTGAATCACAGTGAGATTTGACCCTAATTTCCAGAAGTCTCCACTCATATGATACAGAAGCAACTGGATTACTCCTTTTACTTCTCTTTTAAGTTACTATTTAAAAAGCAAAAAGGAATGCCAGAATCACGTAAGCATCATCTGTGGATGTGGGGAAATAAAATATCCCTGGATTTCTCAGTGCTCCTGTAAAAGGCCCCAGCTCCCTGAGACACAGAAAGACACACAATATAAAGATAATGGACGCTTGCTCCCATCCTTAGAAACATTTTACTTTTCACATACCCTGAAGATTCGATCTATAGTGATCAGTCTAGTTAACTGCTCTCTTCTGAAAGGGATGATAAAACTTTTCTTATCTCCACAAGAAGCCAAATGGTGCCATTCCAGACTAGGCCCACTGGCTGAGCTCCCAAACTGCCAGGAAGACTGGAGAGCTGTCTCCAGACAGCTATCCCTATCTCTCTAGGTTCTTACAGAAGCCAAGGACTTCGAGACATCTCCTGGTCATAAGAATGTGCAGACAGGAATGCTTAACCTGCCCTCACAAAGACGCATTTACATTCTATTAATAGAAGTTTAGAGTCAGAACCCAGGACCCTTTCATCTATCTCAAAGGAGCAAAGGTCTTCCTCTCTTTTTTAGGGGGAGGAGGGGTCCGGAGGAACTGCCTCTAAATGAAGAAAATACAGTGTTCTCTGGTCTCAAATCAGTGGGGTGAAACCTGCCACCTACTTAGAGAAATTCCACAAGCTCTCATGTGCTGCCTGTGGGTCTAGTCATGGAGGACCAACAGTGCAGTGGTACTCTGATTGTGGATCTAGCTGTGTCAACAAAAACTTTTTTCCTGACCCAGATGCCCCATCTTCCTACACACATACACACACACACACCAGTCACATAACTACACCAGTAAGCTAGTGTCTCAAACCTTTTACAGTTCTTAACCGTCCAGGTTAACAAACCTAAGAGCGAGCAAGCAAGTTAGCAAAGGAATATCCACTAGGAAGCAAAAGAGATTCCCTCAATATATTTTAGATTAAATCTCACAGAAAAAGCCTCCTCAGAGGTAAGAGTGTCATATAGGATCATGGAATTAAACGATATATTAAAAATATGTCTCAAACCCTGAGATTCCCCACAGAAGGGCCATGGGTCTCAATTCTATCCCATTCTAAGTAGACCCTGTTCTCCAAGCTAAGTTCGGGAACCAGGATTTTTCCAGCCCCTCTCGGATCTACTCTAACCACTAGCTGGGAGGGCCCAGGGAAGTCTAAGCATCTAGTGCAGTGTTTCAGACCCAAAGAGCTGATTGCTCTGAAGTCACTGTGGGCTTCCCCAAGCATCAGATGGATGACTGTGCTGGACTGATTTTTAAACAGCTTTTAATCTATGAGTCAACCATTTTATTACCATAAGCACCCAAAGAGTAGAAGGAGGGAAATGTAGGCTACCCTTGGCATCTGGATGAGAGCTGGAATTTATTACAAGCACCAAGCTCTAATAAAGGAAGGCAAATGCTGCATCTGAACTGTGAAGGCTCAGACTCCAAGCCTCCGAATTCCATCCCTTCTTTTTCAGACAAGGGCATCAGGGCCCCAAAAGGTAACAGGACTGCTAAAATCATACAGGTGGCCTTCCCTGGTGGCTCAGTGGTAAAGAACCCACCTGCCAAGGAAGAAGATGCAGGATTGATCCCTGAGTCAGGAAAGATCCCCTGAAATACGAAACGGCAGCTTACTCCGATATTCTTCCTGGGAGAGCCCATGGACAGAGGAGTCTGGCAGGCTACAGTTCGTGGGGTTACAATGAGTCGGACACAACTGAGCATGCACATGCCCAAGGTCAGAAAGGCAGTGGCAGAATTACAACTAGAACCCAGGTCTTTTTCTTTTTTCCCCTTCAGCTAAGGCAACAAAGAGATGATTTATCATACATGTGCTATATACAGCTGCAACTGAGAACTAGTCCAGAATGTCACAGGCCCAGGACAAACGACAACGGGACCATTTTGAAAGAGCAAGGTGGGTCTCCCAAAGGTGGCTGAGGTGATCACAACGGCCACAGATGTCCTAGGTCCACTGAGACAAGTTCTAAACAGCAGGAATACAGTCCAACAGTTTGTATCAGCGTCCCTGGCCTCTGGCTCCCCTTGTCTCTGCTCCTGCGGCTTCCATCGGTGCACAAGTTTACTTGGGCCTCATCTTCCTTCTTTCGCTCTTCAGCTTGCACATTCACTTCTTTCTCCACTTCACTCTCAAGGTGCAGAAGTTTCTCAGAAGATGGTGCTAAGGCTGAGAGGAACCCAGGTCTCTTGAATCACAATAAAGTACATTTGCTATTTAATCATTAAAAATGTGCATTTCCTATAGTGGAAATGAATTGGTCATCACAACCTGGACAATACATCCCTTAAGCCTTTGTCCAAAGAGCAACCTCTTGATTGGCTGGTACCTCCAAGGTACCTCAATACTACACTGTCGCACATTTGACATAACATTTCTAATTACCAAGTCATGTTTCATGGCTTAATAAGAGGTCAGTACAGCTCACTTCTTACTGGAACTGGATCAGCCCAGGGAACGGATAAAACCAAGGTTTTTGAAAACTTGAGGCCTCTCACAGGATCCTGCAGAGAAGAACATTCTAAGGCAGAGTCACCTCCAAGGACCTTCTAGACAGTCTTTGCTCAATTTGTTGTTCAGTCACTAAGTCATGTCTGACTCTTTGTGACACTACGGACTGCAGCATGCCAGGCTTCCCTGTCCTTCACTATTTCTCAGAGTTTGCACAAACTCATATCCATTGAATTGGTGATGCCATCCAACCATCTCATCCTCTTTTGCCCCCTTCTCCTCTTGCCTGCCCTCAATCTTTCCCAGCATGGGGGTCTTTTCCAAGGAGTTGGCTCTTCCCATCAGGTGGCCAAAATAGTGGAGCTTCAGCTTCAGCAACAGTCCTTCCAATGAATATTCAAGGTTGATTTCCTTCAGGATTCATTGGTTTGATTTCCTTTAGGATTCATTGGGTTGATTTCCTTGAAGTCCAAGGGACTCTGAAGAATCTTTTCCAACACCCCAGTTCAAAAGCATCAATTCTTTGGCACTCAGCCTTCTTTATGGTTCAACTCGTACATCCATACATGACTACTGGCAAAACTGTAGCTTTGACTGTATGAATCTTTGTTGGCAAAGTAAATGATGTCTCTGCTTTTAATACACTGTCTAGGTTTGCTATAGCTATTCTTCCAACGACCAAGTGTCTTTTAATTCCATGGCTGCACTCACCATCTACATTGATTTTGAAGCCCAAGAAAATGAAACCTGACACTGTTTCCACTTTTTCCCCATCTATTTGCCATGAAGTGATGAGACTGGATTCCATGATCTTTGTTTTTTTCAATACTGAGTTGTAAGCCAGCTTTTGCACTCTTCTCTTTCACCTTCATCAAAAGGCTCTTTAGTTCCTCTGCACTGTCATTAAAATGGTGTCTATCATCTGCTTATCTGGGGTTGTTGATATTTCTCCAGATCTTGAATCCAGCTTGTGCTTCATCCAGCCCTTCATCCAGCCCAGCATTTTGTATGATGTACTCTGCATATAAGTTAAACAAGCAGGGTGATAATATACAGCCTTAATGTATTCATTTCCCAATTTTGGATCATTCCATTGTTCCATGTCCAGTTCTAACTGTTGTTTCTTGTCCTGCATACAGATTTCTTGGGAGGCAGGTAAGGTGGTCTGGTATTTCCATCTCTTGAAGAATATCCCACATTTTGTTGTGATCCACACAGTCAAAGGCTTTAGCATAGTCAATGAAGCAGATGTTTCTCTGGAATTCCCTTGTTTTTTTCAATGATCCAGCATATGTTGGCAATTTGATCTCTGGTTCTTCTGCCTTTTGAAATCCAGCTTGTACATCTGGAAGCTCCCAGTTCACATACTGCTGAAGCCTATCTTGAAGGATTTTGAGCATAATCTTACTAGCATGTGAAATGACTGCAGCTGTACAGTAGTTTCAGCATTCTTTGGCATTGCCTTTCTTTGGAATTAGAATGAAAACTGACCTTTTCCAGTCCTGTAGCCACTGCTGAATTTTCCAAATTTGTTGGCATAATAAGTGCAACACATTAACAGCATCACCTTTTAGGATTTGAAATAGCTCAGCTGGAATTCCATCACCTCCACTAGCTTTGCTGGTAGTAATGCGTCCTAAGGCCCACTTGACTTCACACTCCAGGATGTCTGGTTCTAGGTGAGTGACCCACCACTGTGGTTATCTGGGTCATTAAGAGCTTTTTTGTACAGTTCTGTGTATTCTTGTCACCTTTTCTTAACCTATTCTGCTTCTGTTAGGTCCTTGCCATTTTTGTCCTTTTATTGTGCCTATCTTTGCATGAAATGTTCCCTTGTTATGTCAAGTTTTCTTAAAAGAGATCTCTAGTCTTTTCCATTCTATCGTTTCCCTCCTTTTTTTTGCATTATTCACTTAAGGCTTTCTTATCTCTCCTTGCTATTCTCTGTAACTCTGCATTCGGTTGGTTATCTTTCCCCTTCTTTGCTTCAATAGTGCTGTACAATAAAGACTTCAGATACTCTAAACACAGACTTTGGGGCTAAAAATATTTAAGATCAAAAAGGAATAAAAACTGAAAAGTTGTTTCCAGTAGTTCTGGTGTTGGCCATAGCTTCTGAGACTTTCTCTCTCATACAAGATATACAGTGAGGTCCACGAGAATCACACAGCTCTGGGAGGGGTGGAAAGGAGTCCTCAATGAGAATGATGTATTACAGGTTTCACGTGACTTGACATTCAATCCCAGCAAAGCTCAGCACTTAATTAAGGCTTCAAATAAGCCCATGATATCCAATTCTACTCTTGGACCACATAGCTTAATTAAATATCCAGCATTAGGAATACCTTCTACCTGTTCCACTTTCACCTTTTTTCCTCCAAATGAAGTGACAGCTGATTGGATTTTTTTAAAACAATATATTAAATGTCATAGATATTCAATCCTTTTTATCCAAAAGTTAAAATTTAAGCACTGTTCAGAGATGATAAATGTCCACCCTATTTATTCTGGACACAACATTTGGCTAACATAGAATAGGTGACTGACTATATTCTGAACAGCAGAACATAAATTGGTATATTGAAATACATTCACAAATTTCTTTGATGCCAAGTTAGAGAACAAAACAAAGTTCACCATTTGACTATGGAAACACAACTGCATATATGTACTTTGCTGCTGCTGCTGCTAAGTCGCTTCAGTCGTGTCCGACTCTGGGTGACCCCATAGACCGCAGCCCACCAGGCTCCCCTGTCCCTGGGATTCTCCAGACAAGAACACTGGAGTGGGTTGCCATTTCCTTCTCCAATGCATGAAAGTGAAAAGTGAAGTTGCTCAGTCGTGTCCGACTGTTAGCGACCTCATGGACTTGCAGCCTACCAGGCTCCTCCGTCCATGGGATTTTCCAGGCAAGAGTACTGGAGTGGGGAGCCATTACCTTCTCCAATATGTACTTTAAAAGGACTTAAATGAAACAAGTCTTAGCTTTAAGTTCTCAGACAAATTCTTTTCTTTTTAATCAAGCCTCACTGCCAGTATGAAAAAGCAAGGCCCCAGACTGTAAGTAAAAGAGAAGCTGACCCAGTGTTCCTGAGGTGTAAGCTCACTCCAGAAGACCCTGGCTCATAGGTCCTCCCCAGTGTTTCCTCCCGTCCCAGCCTGGGACACCTCTGGTTGCTCCCTTCCATCCACACTGCAGGCTGAGCTGCCATGTCTTTGTAAGGCATTCTTCCCAGGGACTAGCGAGATGGCTGTCTTTCCCTCCCTCTTTTTAATGCCAGACTCAAGTAACCTGACAGTATGCCCCATGGTGCCCCTCACAGTGCTCCTGGAAAGCTGAGAAATCTCAGGCAAATAGGCCAGCAGGTAAACTGCTGTGACATTCCTGAAGAACACACACAAACTGATCCCCACTGTAACCCTCACAACAGAACCATACTTACTCAACCTGCAGAGAATCTACGAAGTGATTTTTATTCAGATATTTACTGAGTGCCCAACATTCACAGAGACTGCATGCCATGTTAAGTGCCCTGTTGCAGAAATTCTCAGCAATCTGCTGAATTTAGAAGTGGCAGCAGGTGTCATCAAATGAAAATGGAAGAAGGCTACATCTCTTCCCTCAGGCTTTTCTCCTCCAGTGAGACAAGCAACACTTGGCCAGTAAGTGCATCTGGGGATAAGCTGCCAGGTACTTCCGGAGGACTGACGTCACCCCTGCACTGACTACACCATTCAAAAGGCAGACAGGCAATGCCAGGGAAGGTTAGGCAGACTTAAGTTCTGCCTCCCTAACTGCATCTCTCTAGTAAAATGCCAGGGAGTAATTGGACTAAATGATCCAGAAAATATATATACTGAAGATGACAAATAACAGAAAAATTTTTAATGGCTAAAACTGCTACTGTGGTATCATTAGCTCACTTTATGACTAGATGCAAAGTAGGAGATTTAAGTGTATAGTACACTGACAATCTGAACCAAGTTCTCTCAATTACAGGGTCTGTTCACAATAAGTCTTTTCCATCATGCTGAATAAGAAGATTCACCTTGGTGTTCTAAATAAATTCTACTAAAAACTATCATTTCATACTTTGGACGCTTTACGTGATTATTATTACATGAGAACACAGAAAGGAATGGGACACACTTCTCAGAAAGCCCAGTGAAAGTGAAGTCGCTCAGTCGTGTCCGACACTTGGCAACCCCATGGACTGTACCTGCCAGGCTCCTCCATCCATGGGATTTTCCAGGCAAGCTTACTGGAGAGGGTTGCTGTCAGAAGTGACCCTAGATAATCATTCAGCCTCAGCAGATGACTCTTAAAGTTCCAATAGCTGCTTTACCCAACTTGATGAGAAAACTGGAAATTAAGAGAGTTTGGTACTTTTCTCAAGTCTTTTTCAACAAAAGGCTGGATTTGAGGGTGTCTTATCACTCTAGTGATTCCCTGCACACTGCCCCAATCTTTAGGGAAAGCATCTATTTTTCTTAATTATGAGGGAAAATACTGATCAATATGAAATAAGATGTGTGTATTTATACTTGCACACACATACAGAGCCACATGCTCTGGCACTGAAGCGAGACTGACACTTTTCAGCATTGAGGGAAACATTAGTCTGTTGTCTGCAAATAATAAAGCAAACATTAAATAATGAGTGGTCTCCCAAGTAAGTGTCTAAAACAGACTGAATTTATAACACAGAACATACCTTAATGTTTTTTCTGGCTCTCTTACTTCCAGTATCTCCATGTGGACATTACTGCTTTTATATTCTTCTCATGATTAATGAAGGGAAAAGCCTAAGGGAACTTTCAGCTGTGACGAAAATATTCTCAGCTTTATAGAGGGACAGCTTACACAGATCTGTGCCCTGTCAAAACTCATAAGTTGTGCACAGAGGATGTGTGTATTTTACTGGATGTAAATTTTACCTAAAAAGAACTATAAACAGATACTGAACTCTAGGGATTAGATTTTCTAAGCAGTGGCACAGAATGCCTATTATTTTTTTTTAGAATGCTTATTTTAAAACTTCTATTTTTATGTGTATTCAAGGCTTAAACAAATGATTAAATAAACTGAAATGAGGCAGAAAGTTTCCTCACTGTTGAATATGTAACCTCTGATGTTAGACTGCAATTGTTGGTATCAAATATGAACTTATGGTATATATATATGTGTGTGTGTGTTATATAAAATACACTTATAAAATATACAGGAATAATATACATACACTCACTTATTATTTTTCTTACTAGCTTGGTCTTCAACTGGCAGCAAGGAAGACTACATAGCCACCAGATCTTGATGTTTAAATTACCATTAGCCACCAAAGACATGGAACAACAGACTGGTTTCAAATAGGAAAAGGAGTACATCATGGCTGTAATTGTCACCCTGCTTATATAACTTAATATGCAGAATACATCATGAGAAACGATGGGCTGGATGAAGCACAAGCTGGAATCAAGATTGCTGGGAGAAATATCAATAACCTCAGATATGCAGATGACACAACCCTCATGGCAGAAAGTGAATAAGAAGTAAAGAACCTGTTGATGAAAGTGAAAAGGAGAGTGAAAAAGTTGGCTTAAAGCTCAACATTTAGAAAATGAAGATCATGGCATCTGGTCCCATCACTTCATGGGAAATAGATGGGGAAACAGTGGGCGACTTTATTTTGGGGGCTCCAAAATTACTGCAGATGGTGATTGCAGCCATGAAATTAAAAGATGCTTGCTCCTTGGAAGGAAAGCTATGACCGACCTAGACAGCATATTAAAAAGCAGAGACATTACTTTGCCAACAAACATCCATCTAGTCAAGGCTATGGTTTTTCCAGTGGTCATGTATGGGTGTGAGAGTTGGACTGTAAGAAAGCTGAGTGCCCAAGAATTGATGCTTTTGACCTGTGATGTTGGAGAAGACTCTGAGAGTCCCGTGGACTGCAAGGAGAGCCAACCAGTCCATCCTAAAGGAGATCAGCCCTGGGTGTTCATCGGAAGGACCAATGTTGACGCTGAAGCTCCCATACTTTGGCCACCTGATGCAAAGAGCTGACTCATTTGAAAAGACCCTGGTGCTGAGAAAGATTGAAGGCAGGAGGAGAAGGGGACAATAAAGGATGAGATGGTTGGATGGCATCACTGACTCAATGGATATGAGTTTGGATAAACTCCAGGAGTTGCTGATGCACAGGGAGGCCTGGCATGCCGCAGTCCATGGGGTTGCAAAGAGAGAGACAACTGAGCGACTGAACTGAACTGAACCAAAAGAAACCCGGATCTTTGGAGAAAAAGCTAAGTCCAAGGTTATGGCAACAAAAATACAACCTAGAACATCTTTCTACACTACAAGCTGAAGCAGCACTCAGAATCTGAGCACTTACCAATTAAAAACTTCCCTGAGCTCAAGGATACAATTTCCAGATTTAAAGGGCCTAACAATTGACGCTTTTTGGAGAAGTTTTTTTTTCTAATTTTTTTTATTTTTTGTTTTTATGCCTCCCAGCATGTGGGATCCTAGTTCCTTTACCAGGGATCAAACCCACACTCCCTGCATTGGAAGCACAGAGTCTTAACCATTGGACCACCAGGGAAGTCCCCTGGAGAAGACTCTTGCAAGTCCTTTGGGCTACAAGGAGATCAAATCAGTCAATCCTAAAGGAAATCAGTCCTGAATATTCATTGGAAGGACTGATGCTGAAGCTCCAATACTATAGCCACCTGATGCAAAGAACTGACTCATTAGAAAACATCCTGATGCTGGGAAAGATTGAAGGAAGGAGAAGGGGACGACAGGATGAAATGGTTGGCTGGCATCACCAACTCGATGGACATGAGTTTGAGCAAACTCCGGGAGCTGGTGATCGACAGGGAAGACTTGGGTGCTGCAGTCCATAGGATCGCAAAGAGCTGGACATGACTGAGCAGCTGAACTGAACAGTTGACAGCACAATGATGAAGCTATCCGCCACAGGCCCATGTTTATGAAATTTCTGAATGCAAAATTTCTTTTAGGGCAAAGAAAAGGCCCCATAAGTTTCCAAAGATTAAAAAAAAAAAAAAGATTGCATACTAAGAACCAAGAAGCAGAACGACACTGGATTTAACACACTGGAAGCTAAAATATAATGGAGAAATGCCTCCAAAATTCCAAGGAAAGCGCTCTAGATCCAGAGTTTAACACACAGCCAATGCAAGCAAACTATGCAATGTAAAGTCTTTAAAACATTTATCACTCATATATGTACAAATCCACTGGAAGAGGTGCTCTACTAAATTGACTGAACAAACCAAGAAAGCTCTCCAACTTGCAAGAGGAAGACGGCAAGGGACGATCAGGAGGGCAGCTGCAGGCAGAAGCCTCAGAAAGAGCTCCGCAGGAAGGTACAACGGGAAGCATCTCTAATGAGCGTCCATGTACTGAGAGGAGATTCACCCAACCAAAGGGAGGTCTGAGACTGAATTACTGAGAGTAGGAAGAAAATTAGTGTGTGTGCACACATGCATTTAGACCAGCAATTGCTAACTTCAGACAAGACAAATCTTGGAGAGAAAAGGAAAAGTAAACCCTTAACACTGAGCCACGAGTATAACTGTATAGAAAGAATGGGAGACAAAAGCACAGGGTAGAAGAGAAGACAGCTGAATTCTCATCTTCCACAGAAGTCAACAGAAAATGACTCAGACTGAAATATCCAAGGAGAGCAATACAAGCATTTGTGAATGATTTCACAGCCATGATGGTAAATGAAACTTAAGAGTTTAAAAGACTAAGTGTCTGCTTTTAGGAAGTAATGTTTTTCACAGTAACTTGTATAACTATCTGACTCCTAATGACTGCACATACAAACACAATAAAAATGAAAACTAAGTTTTAAAAATTGTGTTTCTTTTTTGTTTACCCTTTTTTTAAACAGCCTTTCCAAGAAATTCAACTTTAAAATCTCATAGAACATTTAGATGAGACCACATTAGATGTACTTTTCACTATTCTAATCAAACAATATTTAAAGACTAGATTAGAAAGGATGCAAACTATAAGCAAACAAAAGCAAAAGGAAGTCAGGTACAGACTAATGGCAACATTGCAAGCACCCTACTGTTTGCAAAATACTTCCAAACATACCTGTATTCACAGATATACCCAAAGATGGAGAAACTGGGGACCAGAAGGTTACTCACTCACTCTAAGAACTAAGAGAAAACAGACTTATGATATTACTTTTAGCATAGTTCTAGCAGCCTTCTAGTAGAAAAATATTTAAGAATGTTCCTTCCTTGAACCCTCCTACACTGTTGGTGGGAAGGTAAGTTGGTGCAGCCACTATGGAAACAGTAAGGAGGTTCCGCAGGAAACTAAAAATAGAGCTACCATATGATCCAGCAATCCCACTCGTGGGATTACACCTGGACAGAACCGTAATTCAAAACTACACGTGCACCCTGTGCTAACAGTAGCACTGTTCACAGTAGCCAAGACCTGGAGACAACCTAGATGTCCATCAGCAGATGAACGTATAAAGTGGTACATGCATACATGGCATATTCCTCAGCCATAAGGAAGAATGAAATAATGCCATGTGCAGCAAGATGGATGCAAATAGGGATTATCATATGAAGTGAAGTAAACCAGAAAGAGAAAAAAAATACCTTGTGCTATCACTTTTATATGGAATCTAAAATACGGCACAAATGAACCTGTCTACTGAAACAGAAACAGACCCATAAACACAGAGAACAGATTTGTGGGTGCCAAGGGGGATGTGGGGAGGGAGAGGGATGGACTGGGAATCTGGGGTTGGTAGGTACAAATTATTACTACATTTAGAATGGATAAACAAAAAGGTCATCATGTATAGCACAGGGAACTACATTCAATATCCTATGATTAAACCATAATGGAAAAGAATATAAAAATAAGGTATATATGGGGACTGATGCTGAAGCTGAAACTCCAATACTTTGGCCACCTTATGCAAAGAGTTGATTCATTGGAAAAGACCCTGATGCTGGGAGGGATTGGGGGCAGGAGGAGAAGGGGATGACCGAGGATGAGATGGCTGGATGGCATCACCAACTCAATGTACATAGTTTGGGTGAACTCCAGGAGTTGGTGATCGACAGGGAGAGGCCTGGTGTGCTGCAATTTATGGGGTCACAAAGAGTCGGACACGACTGAGGGACTGAACTGAACTGAACTGACTCTATCTGCTGTATAGCAGAGACTGGCACAATACTGTAAATCAACTATGCTGCAGCTGCTAAGTCGCTTCAGTCGTGTCCGACTCTGTGAGAACCCACAGACGGCAGCCCACCAGGCTCCCCCGTCCCTGGGATTCTCCAGGCAAGAACACTGGAGTGGGTTGCCATTTCTTTCTCCAACGCGTGAAAGTGAAGTCACTCAGTCATGTCCGACTCCCTCAATTTAAAAAACTATTTTAAAAAAGGATATTCCCTCCTTGCAAAATGACAGAAACAAAAAGATAACTGATAAGAATTTGTCTGTTGAGGTGAATGTCTTCCTAGTTAAAAAGAAAAGAAACAATGTAGGGAGCTTGCTGCTGCTAAGTTGCTTCAGTCGTGTCCGACTCTGTGCGACCCCTTAGATGGCAGCCCACCAGGCTCCCCCGTCCCTGGGATTCTCCAGGCAAGAACACTGGAGTCAGTTGCTGTTTCCTTCTCCAATGCGTCAAAGTGAAAAGTGAAAGTGAAGTCGCTCAGTCATGTCCGACTCCCTCAATTTAAAGAACTATTTTAAAAAAAGGATAGTCCCTCCTTGCAAAAAGATAGAAACAAAAAGATAACTGATAAGAATTTGTCTGTTGAGGTGAATGTCTTCCTAGTTAAAAAAGAAAAGAAAAGAAACAATGTAGGGAGCTTACCACCAGATAAATAGTCAATGGTAACTTTTTGCACCCATATCAACTAGAGTGAAGAAACACAAAATATTCCTAGCATTCTTATGATAGCGCAGCTGTGTCTAAGAAATAGTAGGATTCCTACATGATCAGGCAGATAGATAAAAGTCAGACAGTAAAGTAACAAATACTGTGCTGTTATTCAGTTGCTAAGTCATATCTGACTCTGTGACCCCAAAGACTGTGGCTCAGCAGGCTCCTCTATCCTCCATATCTCCCAGAGTTTGTTCAAATTCATGTCTATTGAGTCTGCAATGCTATACAACCATCTCTTCTTCTCCTGCTCCCTCTTTTTGCCTTCAATCTTTCCCAGCCTTGGGCTTTGCTAATGAGTCAGCTCTTCACATTAGGTGGCCAAGTATTGGAGCTTCAGCATCAGTCTTTTCAAGGAACATTCAAGGTTGATTCCCTTTAGGATTGACTGGTTTGTTCTCCTTGCAGTCCAAGGGACTCTGAAGAGTCTTCTCCAGCACCACAGCTTGAAAGTATCAATTCTTCAGCACTCAGCCTTCTTTATGGTCCAATTTTCACCTCCATATATGACTACTGGAAAACCATAGCCTTGACTATATGGACCTTTGTTGGCAAAGTGATGTCTGCTTTTTAATACACTGACTAGGTTTGTCATAGCTTTCCTTTCAAGGGGTAAGCATCTTTTCATTTCATGGCTGCAGTCACTGTCCACAGTGGTTTTAGAGCCCAAGAAAAGAAAATCTGTCACGGCTTGTGTGTTTAACCCCTTCTATGTGCCATGAAATGATGGGACCAATTGACATAATTTTAGTTTTTTTGAATGTTGAGTTTCAAGCTAGCTTTTTCACTCTCATCAAGAAGGTCTTTAGTTCCTTTTCACTTTCAGCCATTAGAGTGGTATCATCTGTATATTTGAGGTTGTTGATATTTCTCCCAGCAATCTTGATTCCAGCTTGTGATCCTTCCAGCCTGGGATTTCGCATGATGTTTTCTGCATAGAAGTTAAATAAGCAGGGTGACAATATACAGCCTTGTTATACTCCTTTCCCAATTTGGAACCAGTCAGTTGTTCCATGTCTGGTTCTAACCGATGCTTCTTGACCCGCATACAGGTTTCTCAGGAGACAAGCAAGGTGGTCTCTTGAACATTTCACAGTTTGTTGTGATCCACACAGTCAAAGGCTTTAGCATAGTCAGTGAAGCAGAAGTAGATGTTTTTCTGAAATTTCCTTGCTTTCTCTATGATCCAACGAATGTTGGCAATTTGATCTCTAGTTCCTCTGCCTCTTTGAAACCCAGCTTGTACATCTGGAAGTTCTTAGTTCACATACTGCTGAAGCCTAGCTTGAAGGATTTTGAGCATAACCTTGCCAGCATGTGAAACGAGTGCCAAGGGCACTGCACACCTGTAATGTGCTAGGTGCTACTCCAGGCCCTGGGGGTATGAAATGGACATGGTCCCTGATCAGCAGAACTGAAAGAAAGAGAAACACCATTAGAAAAGTGATTAACATTCACCCAGGGATTAATCTCAAGACCACTGAAAAGACAATTCCATAAAAGAAAGTCTGTCTACATCTCAATTTCCATATCCCAGAATAGGAATGAAGGTGACTGAAAGGAAGGTCATTTGTATAACTTTGCCCAAAATGCCTAAGTGAAGGGTTCTCTTTACTGCTTTCAACTAAAGCAAGTGGGGGCAGGGTGGGGGAGGGTGAAACCTAAGGTATCCAGCATGGCATCCATGTTTGCAGCAGGAAGGAAAACACTTATTGAAGCTCCAGGTACTTGAAAGTTATTTCTATGCCTATGAGAAACAGGTGATATATTCTGTAAGATGTGTTCTTGCCAGTTCAGTAACAATTCTACCTGGCCCTTCAGCTGGGACATTAAGGTGAAAGTTGTGGTTTGGCTTCTATGAATATAAAGATTACTGATAAACTCAAAAAAAAAAAAAACTAAAAAAACTTCATACGTGAAAAACAAATGAACCTTTTAATATCCGTCCCTTAGGTACTGGATGTAGCTCTTTAAAGTTTCTGGTTTTAGATCATATTATAGCTATTAATCATTTAGGATTTTGCTACTAATTATTTTAAATATATCAACTGAAATAGCTAACAAGTTTTCAATTCTACTGTGATAATTTTTCCAGTACAACAAAGGCAGCAAAATTACTACTTACGATGTCTGAGAAAAGAAATAAATAGTTCTGAAATTAATTAATTTATAAAGCTTCCAGCATAGGCTTGTATGTGATATGTGCCCAGGTCTTAGAAAGGGGTTTCTCTGCTGGTTCAGTGGCAATCTGACTGCAGTGTAGGAGACTCGAGTTTGATTCCTGGCTTGGGAAGATGCCCTGGAGAAGGAAATGGCTACCCATTCCAGTATTCCTGCCTGGGAAATCCCATGGACAGAGGATCCTAGAAGGTTATAGTCCTTGGGGTCAAAAAGAGTAGGACACAACTTAATGACTAACCAACAATAACAAGGTCTTCAAAAATGTTATGATCTCAATAATGCTGGAACATTTAAAACATGGTTTCATCATTTAGTCATTTAGTCACTGTTTCTTATTAAAACCTAGAACTCTTTTAAGAGAATGCTCTGAGTTCCATAAACTTTTGTTTCAAGGTTGTTATAAAAGTAATTTTCAAAAGTTTTTGTTCTGTTACAGGGATTTGGCTATTTCTCCTTCCATCTAATTGTCATTTTCAGTCAGACTTCAAATATTTTTGTTTTGACTCAACCTCTGGATGAATTTAAAGTTGAATATAATACATAGAAAAGACCCTGATGCTGGGAAAGATATAAGACAGGAGGAGAAGGGGACGACAGAGGATGAGATGGTTGGATGGCATTACCGACTCTATGGACGTGAGTCTGAGCCAGCTCCGGGAGATGGTGAAGGCCAGGGAAGCCTGGCATGCTGTAATCCGTGGGGTTGCAAAGAGTTGGACACAACTGAGTGACTGAATAACAATAATACATAAATCTCTTCTATGTGGCAGTGGTGAGACGTTCTGCACTGACCCATAGTTACCTATGAATTAATTTAAAACTCACTTCCCCTTCCTCAGATACATTTATGACCATTTATCAGAAAAGCATCATAACTGACATCACAATGTCTATGATAAAATGTTACCACTCAGACGTGTTCCCTTGAATAACACAGAGCCTACACAACTCTACATGGTAGCCCTGCTTTTATTTAAATGTGAGGTTTAATCAATCTAACAAATAAAATATGCTATTGAAGACAACCAGAAATCAACCCCCACATTGTGAATTTCTAAGCACCTTAGATGCTTTCTTAGACGATGGGTGGGGGGTAATCTGGGCACCATCCCATAGGACTTCGAGGAACGTCTGTGAGATAAGGCAGGGAGAGAGCTGACATCAGTGCCTTGCCCTGCCCTGCGCCAGCATCACGTACAGGATGCACTGAACGAAAGCAGTGCTGACTTCCATTGCCACTAGTGTCAAGGAGGGAAAACGATACCTAGAGGCTTGACTTAGAAGGAAAGTGTTAGTCACTCAGTCCTGTCTGACTCTTTGTGACCCCATGGACTATAGATTGCCAGGCTCCTCTGTCCATGGAATTCTCCAGGCAAGAATACTGGAGTGGGTTGCCATGCCCTTCTCCAGGGGATCTCCCCAATCCAGGGATCAAAATGGGTCTCCTGCATTGCATCTTTACCATCTGAATCACCAGGAAGCCAGCTTCTTCATTAAAAATGAGTTAATAAAACACAGTAAGTCTTAAGCTGGACCAGTAAGACTGAGAATTTTGCAATTTCAGCTTTAATGAATGTTACTATTTAAAGGTCTAATAAGAAAATAATTTCTGAGTGACTGTCTGGCTGGGCCTTCAATTCAGGGTCACTACTCCCCTTGGAGGTGGCCTTGGGTCCACCTCACCCCAGCCTCCACCACCACCATCCCACGATTACTGCACCAGCCCTCGTGGGTTCCCCTGTACCCCAAATGCTGTGAACAGCCCTCTATGTATAAACCCTCCTCTAATTAGCCTTATCTAACTGAGTCATCTGTTTCCTGTTGGGACAAAATTATACAATCACTTCACACACTAACAGTACAGAAGAGTTCCTGCTTCATGACATGTTTTATGCTTTGAGTATCTGTTTTTCTCTGCTACTTGTTGTTTTTTTATTTTTTGACTATCATTGTTTTTGGCTTCTCTGGAAGCTTAAATGGTAAAGAGTGTGCTTGCAACACAGGAGACCTGGATTCGATCCCTGGGTCTGGAAAATGCCCTGGAGAAGGGAATGGCAATCCACTCCAGTATTCTTGCCTGGAGAATTCCATGTGCAGAGGAGCCTGGTGGGCTACAGTCTATGGGGTTCCAAAGAGTTGGACACGAGTGAATGACTAACACTTCTACACTTACTATTTTTCATACATTTATTCAGTTCACTCACCCAGTCACGTCTGACTCTTTGAAACCCAATGAACCACAGCACACCAGGATTCCCTGTCTACACCAACTCCCCAAAACTTGCTCAGACTCATGTCCATTGAGTCGGTAATGCAATCCAACCATCTCACCCTCTGTCGTCCCCTTCTCCTCCTGCATCAGGGTCTTTTCCAATGAGTCAGTTCTTGAGTCAGGGGCCAAAATATTGGAGTTTCAGCTTCAGCATCAGTCCCTCCAGTGAATATTCAGGACTGACTTCCTTTAGGATGGACTGGTTTGGTCTACTTACAGTCCAAGGGACTCTCAAGAGTCGTCTCCAACACCACAGTTTAAAATCAACAATTCTTCGATGCTCAGCCTTCTTTATGGTCCAACTCTCACATCCATGCATGACTACTGGAAATACCATAGCTTTGACTAGACAGACCTTTGTTGGCAAAGTAATGTCTCTGCTTTTAGCATTCTGTCTCGGTTGGTTATAGCTTTTCTTCCAAGGAGCAAGCATCTTTTAATTTCATGGCTGTAGTCTCTCATGTGGCCTAAATTAAGGATTCAGCTGAGCCTTGGGAATGGCCTAGAACTAGGGACTGGAGTGTCATACTGAGATTAGGAAGTCCTCTTGATCCATGTTTCATTCCTCCTTTTCTCTGCATGTCAGTGTCATTCTGCTTTATCACTACAAAATGATCTGCACCACTTCCAAGTACACGATAGAAAACGATCATTACCGAGCAGCTCCAAGTGTGTAACTCCACGATTCAAAGGAGCAGCCAGCAGAGATGGCAATCCTGTACTCAATCCACTTTCCTCAGTCAGGTGACCAACTAAATGAAAGTCATGTTCTACTAAGATGACCAATTCTGTTATAACCATGTATTTAAGAGCAAGGAACTTTCCAGAGAAAGCAAGATGACTAGCTGAGACCACAAAAGCGGCTCCTAAAATTTCAAAACCAAGACCATTACTATGCTAAAATATAATACTGCTAGTTTTAACAATCACTGCTGTGCCTATGAAACCTTTTCTAAGATCTAATAGCTTTCAGTAAGCAGGATAATTATAAATAATAACATATTTCATCCTAATTCTGTTCCAAAGATACATTCAGGTGATATCACTACTCTGCAAGAGAGGTTACACTTGGGTGTTTCCACATAACTGCAGGCATCAAAACACTGTTGATTACAAAGCTTAGTCACTGCCACAAATTCAGACTTTGCTAATTAAATGGAGGCACAATCCCACTAAGTAGAATAACTAATTAAATGAAGCTGCCTGGATTCATTATAAAGTGAGTTTTGTATGTGAAAACTGTTACAGCCTGTTAGAAGAGCATCTGTGCTTAAAGCTTCAATGGACGCCAGTTATGACCAGCACACCTGGGTCACTTCCAGCAAAACCTCACAGCAAACATTCTAAACCCAAGCCTTCACAGAAAGATTAATATCATTTACATAAAAGTCAAAACACAAGGCACCTCAGCTAAGTAGTCAACACACTATAAGCAATCCAGAGCTGCTTCTTGGTGGGGAAGGCAGATGGCAGGGGTGGTCAGCAAGGGATGTACAGCAGTGGGCCAATATTTGGCTAAATGTGTGGGTCTATCAACCCTCAGGCTACAGCAGTTTCTGACTCTGTGACGAATATCAGAGGCTGTGGACCTGAGAGACTTCACAGAACAGATATGAAAGGAACCTCAGAGTTCACCTCAGCTGGCTTCCCATTTTGACCTGGACTCCACTCAGGTGTCAACCACCTCCACTGCAGCCTACTTCTTGGTTTCTCCACCGTTCACCCTTGCCGTCCTATCTACTCAGTCTAACTTCCCCCTGCACTTACACAGCTCATACTTTTTCTTTTTTTTAATCTCTCTCTGCCTTACCTGCTCCCATTTGGCTCGCACTCTCTGTTCCTGAAACAGGCAAGCGGCCTGATCCCTGGTCGAGGGGTCGCACTGTAATCTAAGCGAGCACTGCTCCCCGCGCCAAGCGCAGTCTGGCCTGTCCCCCAGCGCACCGCGGCGGCCCACGAACGCGGCTGGCCGCTCACGCCTGCAAGCTCCAGATTCACCCTCTTCCACGGCTCCGTGAACAGGAACCCGGGTTCTTTCAGTGTTTTTCCTTTGATGGCTGGCCCTCAAGTCCTGTCCGTGCGAGGTACTGAAGACAGGCTGTTGCAGGAAAAGGAGTGTTGCTTCCTGTTCCCGGTGTTGGCACCAGAGGCTCCTCCAGCGCTTCTCTAGCTTCCGCTCGAGGTTTGTCTGGTAACCTAAGAGCCCTGTATTCAAGGAGCAGTCTACCCAGTCTCTTCAATAGGAGATGCTGAGAAAACAGGCACGTGTAAAACAATGAGATTAGAACGTTTTCTCACTCCATAAACAAAAATAACCTCAACATGGATTAAAGGTCTAAGACCAGAAACCGTAAAACTCCCAGAAGAAAACATACACAGTACATTCTTTGACAAAAGTCCCAGCAATATTTTTTGACTTTGTCTCCTCGGGCAAGGAAAACAAAGACAAAAATGAACAAGTGGGATCTAATCAGACATCGCGCATCAACGGAAACAAAGACATCCTACTGTGAGAGAATATATTTGAAAATGATGTTTGATTAGGCACTAATATCCAAAATATACAAAGAGCTCCTACAACTCAATATTCTAGAAAGCAATCTGATTTAAAAATGGACAGAAGACCTGAATGGACATTTTTCCTGGGAAGACATACAAATGGCCAACAGGCACATGAAAAGATGCTCAACATCACTAATCAGGGAAATGAAAATCAAAACCACAATGACCTGTAGCATCTCGCCCCTGTCAGAATGACTATTATCAAAAAGACAACAAAAATAAATGCAGGCGAGAATATGGGGAAAGGGAACCCTAGTACACTGTTGGTAGAAATGTAAATTGAAATGGCCACTATGGAGAACAGTATGCAGGATCTCAAAAAAGTTAAAAGCAGAACTATCACATAATCTAGCAATTCCACTTCCTGGTATAAATCAGAAGAAAATGAAAACACTAGTCTGAAAATATATGCACTCCAATGTTCACAGCAGCTTTATTTACAACTGCTAAGATATGGAAGCAACCTCAGTGTGTATCAACAGATGAATGGGTAAAGAAGATGTAGCACATAAATATATAATGGAATATTACTCAGCCATAAAAAAGAATGAAAACTTACCATTTGTAACAAAATGGATGGACCTGGAGAGTATTATGCTTAGGGAAGTGAGTCAGAGAAAAACAGTCTTTCACTTACATGTGGAATCCAAAAAAAAAAACAATGAATATAACAAAAACAGGCTCACAGATACAGAGAACAAACTAGTAGTTACCAGTGGGGAGAGGGGTTAGAGGAGGGGCAAGGTAAGTGAAGGGGATTGAGAGGTATAAACTAATAGGTCTAAAATAAGATACAAACATGTAAAGTACAGTACAGGGAATATATTTTATATTCCCAACATTTTATAATAACTTTGAGTGGAGTATATAAAAATACCAAATCATCTCAAACTAACATAAGATTGTAAATCAACTATACTTCAATTAAAAGCAGTGTATGCACTGGTGAACAGGCAGAATATCTATATTTCTTAAACTAAGCTGAATGCTTCCCACCCTTTCTGTTCCATCTTAGGAGTGATTTCCTTGCTCTGAAGCAACACAGAATGACAAGTCTTTCACATACCTTCTCCAGTGTTTGAAAACAAAGATTTTGCTTCTGCTTTGCCTTCTTTTCACCAGATTAAACACATCCAGTCCCTTTAATCATCTCTGATATAAATCCTTATCATCTTAACCACCTTCTGGATGCACCTCCCTTCCACCAGCTTGGCAGCATCCCTTTCTAAAGCCCTGCCCCAGTAACAAAACATAATTCCTCATATGGTCTGACCCTGGTGCAGTGTAACAGGACTATTGCTTGTGATTAACATTCTGCATCATCCTTCAGTGAGTTAGGAGCCACACTAGCATTCTGGAAATTCAGTGTTCAAAGGTGGCTTGCGGATCAACTGAAACGCCCAGATCTCTGCACACAACTAACTATCAAGCAGGATTTACTGATCTTATATTTCCTTCTCCCCCATCAAGAGCCTGGTTTCTTCTAGCACTGATAAATTGTTTATTTTCCCCCTACTATTCTAAAAGCAATGTGCTGTGTGCTGTGCTTAGTTGCTCAGTCATATCCGACTCTTTGCAACCCGATGGACTGTAGCCCACTAGGCTCCTCTGTCAATGGGATTCTCCAGGCAAGAATACTGGAGTGGGTTGCCATGCACTCCTTCAGGGGCTCTTCCCAACCCAGAGATCAAAACCAAGTCTCCTGCATTGCAGGCAGGTTCTTTACCATCTGAGCCACCAGGGAAGCCTTCTTAAAGCAACAGCCCAGGTTAAAAATACTGCTGCAGTATGGAATAAGAGTAAGCCTCCAGTAAAAGACAATTCCACATAACCTAGGATGATCTATTATGTTCAGATATGGCCAGACCAGGCCCAGCCACAGTTCATAATATAGTAAGTATTCATTTTGGTGATATATTTCCAATTACATATATATATATATGTTACATATATTACCAAATATTTTTGTTGTTCAGTCATATCTGACTCTTTGCAACCCCATGGATTGCAGCACATCAGGCTTCCTGTCCATCACCATCTCCAGGAGCTTGCTCAAACTCATGTCCATTGAGTTGGTGATGTCATCCAACCATCTCATCCTCTCTGTCATCCCCTTCTCCTCCTGCCTTCAATCTTTCCTAGCATCAGGTCTTTTCCAATGGTTGCCAAAGTACTGGAGCTTCAGCTCCATCATCAGTCCTTCCGATGAAAATTCAGGGTTGACTTCCTTTAGGATTGACTGGTTTGATCTCCTTGCAGTCCAAGGGACTCTCTAGAGTCCTCTCCAACACCACAGTTCAAAGGCATAAATTCTCTGGCTCCCAAAATAGCCTTTCATTGAAGTCTCCTTTACTGTTTCATGGACAATATATTGTCTAAGTTCAAGGAATGTACAGGAATCTATGAAAATCTAGCCATTCATTATATAAAGTAATAACTGTGTTGAAATGTATGAAAAGCAATGAGAAAGGAAAACATTTCTAATATTCCAAAGTCAAAGTTATGCATTTAAGGCTGATCAATAGTGCTATCGGGCTTCACTGGTGCTCAGATGGTAAAGAAACTACATGCCACTGCAGAAGACCCAGGTTCGATCCCTAGGTCAGGAAGATCCCTTGGAGAAGGAACTGTCAACCCATTCCAGCATTCTGGCCTGGAGAATTCCATCAACAGAGGAGTCCCAAGGGCTACAGTCCATGGCGTCGCAAAGAGCCAGACACGACCAAGCAACTAACATTTTACTTTCCATAGTGGTATCACTAAACCTGACAAATTAAAATTTAAAAGTCTGTGATTACAAAGATGTGATTAAGTAAATAATGTGGTGAGGAGACATTATACAAGGTCCTATGAATAACTCTTTTTGAATATGTCCTGACCGATGGTAGATTAGTCTCGGTATTATATTGTTGTTGCTTAGTTGCTAAGTTATGTCCGACTCTGTGACCTCATGGACTGCAGCCCTCCAGGCTCCTCTGTCCCTAGGATTCTCCAGGCAATAATGCTGGAGTGGGCTGCCATGCCCTCCTCTAGGGGATCTTCCTGATCCAGGGATCTAACCTCCATCTCCGACTTGGCAGGCCAATTCTTTACTACTGAGCCACCTGGGAAGCCATCTTAGTTATATACTAAGATACATTTTACTCTAGGACTCAGTTACATCTTTCACCCATCCTAAGCATCTATTTCCCTGGTGGCTCAGTCAGTAAAGAGTCTGCCCCCAATGCAGGAGACCCAGGTTCAATCCCTGGGTTGGGAAGATTCCCTGGACAAGGAAATGGCAACCCACTCCAGTATTCTTGCCTGGAGAATTCCACGGACAGAGGAGCCTAGTAGATTATAGTCCATGAGGTCGCAAAGAGTCGGAAACGACTGATTAACACACACACGCATCTACTTAAGATTTCCCTGTTTTAGACCATATTTATAATAGGTTAGCCTACAAAATGCCACTAAACTCAAACATTAGATATGCATGATACTTTCATAACTTTCACTACACCTCCTTTATCTATTAATGACCATAATTCCTCTACAGTAAGTCCTTCCCTGAGACTTATATTGTCAGCATCTTCACCTCTTTTCCCAGGTGTCATTGCACAAACTTGGCTTCAAATCCAAATTGAACCATTACAATTTACTTTTCTCTCTTCCCTAGTTTAACAAGTATAAGTGAGACCACACCCTTTCCTATTAAGTTGCAGCCCCGAGGGCAGCTTATAATGAAGCAGACCAGGTGTCAAACGTTTCTGCTCTAACCCAAATTAAAAATGCTCCATTTCCACCATTTCCTTTTCAAGTTTTCCAGGGGAAATAAAGTTTCCCTGAAAATCTACTGCTGAGGAATACCATACAAACAAGGGACAATAGAGCCTTGACAATTCAGTGCCCACAAAAAGCGAAAGTGTCCTGTTTCTGGCCAAGGGGGACTGCAGCCAAAAAGCTAAATGTCCACTAAAATTCGGTCTCCCTTTTCCCACGCTTTTCACGTGTTCGCTGGAATGTGGCTCCCAGACAGCACGTCTCTCAGTCCCCCTGGCAGCTCAGGGTGGCATCTGACCCATTCAATGAAATATTCAATGGAACATGAGCACAAGCATTATGTGACATTGCCAGGCCCAGCCTGTAACGCCTTGAAAAACCCTTCCACGCTCTTTTGAGTTTGGAAGCCACATTCTGAAGACAGCAGAGGAACTGGTCAGGTCAGGGTCCCTGAGCAACTACGTGGAGCAGAGTTACTGCTGGCCTGCAAAGGATACCGCAGATGCATTTCCTGAGAGAGGGAAGAGTGACTTAAAGCATACAGAAGTTCATGGACTGTTGGGTTTTTTGTTTCAGCAGCAGCTTAGGTAACAGAAAATTCTTTTTGTTGTTGTTGTAATTCCTTTGCTGTTTTTTTAAATATACATTTATTTATTTTAATTGAAGGCTAACTACTTTACAACATTGTATTGGTTTTGCCATACATCAACATGAATCCGCCACGTGTTCCCCATCCTGAACCCCCTCCCACTTCCCTCCCCGTACCATCCCTCTGGCTCATCCCAGTGCACCAGCTCCGAGCATCCTGTATCATGCATCGAACCTTCTACAAAAGGAAAAGTGAGGAAAAACATACATAATGACTGCAAACTCTGACACTGGGTTCAGATGAAAGACAAATGGCACCCATGGTTTAATAATCCCAAAGGGAAATAACTTACCGGAATAAACCCTGAGCCAGGGCACTGCCTCTTGAACATCACTCAGCCACATCTCCACCTTCTCACCCATCATGCCACATCTCCCATAGGAATGAGAACTCACCCTAGGACTCTGATTCTTCCTTCGACTTCAGATGGCAGCTCATCATCTTAGTTCCAGCCATGGATTCTTTTCCTGCTCTCAAGTGCCAGACACCATGGCCTAATCACGGAACACTGCTGGAATCCCTACACATTTTCATATTCTTCCTCTTGTTTGTCCGTTTACCAGTTCCTGTTATTTTAGCTCCATGTACAGTGACCAGGACTTTGTAGTTGTTCCTTACTAATAAAGTCACTGGTCTCATCCCATTGTACATATACTGGGTTGCTAAATCCAGATTCATCTCCTAGAATAGCATCTCTATGACTACTGCCCAAAATGGAGTCTACCGTGTTGCCATTTCTGTAAATAAAGTTTATTGGAACATAGCCCTATGCCCTATTACATAGCAGCTTTTGTACTGCAATGGCAACACTGAGTAGCTGCTGCAAAGACTAAAATACTGAGCATCTGGACCTTTATAAGTTAACCAACAGCTGGTATAGACCAACATCATTTCTCATAAAGACAATGGCAGTTATCTTCTTATACCTTATTCACTTAGCACCACTACAAGCACCCGAACTAGCAGAATAAGAAAACCAAAGATAAATAAACATATATGTATATACATGGTACCAAGGATATAAAAGACACGCTACCTGAAGATGAATACTCACTGGGGGAGGCAGACATGCTGGTAAGATACATACACAAAAAGCCCTAATGAGTAGTGAAATGAGTCAACTAGGCAGACACAGGAAGGAAAGATAGGGGAAAAAATGGGCAGAGTATCTGAATATACATTTTCCCAAAGAAGATATACAGATGGCTAATATGAACATGAAAAGGTGCTCAACATCACTAATCATTAGAGAAATGGAAATCAAAATTACAATGAAGAATCACTTCAACCTGTTAGAACGGTGCCTGCATGCATGCATGCTCAGTCATGTGTAACTCTCTGCAATCCCATGGACTGTAGCCCACCAAGCTCCTCTGTCCCTGGAATTTTTTAGGCAAGAATACTGGAATGGGTTGCCATTTCCTACACCAGAGGATCTTTCCAACCCAGGGATTGAACCTGGATCTCTTGAGTCTCCTGCATTGGCAGGGGGATTCTTTATCACTGTGCCACCAGGGAAGCCCCACCTATTAGAATGGCTCCATTCAAAAAGACAAGAAATAAGTATTGGTGAGGACGTAAGGAAAAGGGGGACCCTTGTGCACTGTCAGGGGGAACATAAATTGGTGCAGTCACTATGGAAAACAGTATGGTGTGCCCTCAAAAACTTAAAAATAGAACTACCATATGACCCAGCAATTTGAAAATACTATTTAGAAAAGTATCTACACTCTCTATGCCCACTGCAGCATTATTTACAGTATCCAAGACATGGAAGTAAGCTTACTGTCCATCAATGGATGAATGGATAATGACAGTGCAATGGAATATTATTTGGCCACAAAAAGAAGGAAATACTGCTATTTGAGGGGTGGGTGAAATGAATGGAGGAGACCAAAAGGTACAAACTTCTAGCTATATAATAAATAAGTCCTGGGCATGTAATGCATAGCATGGTGACCACAGCTAATAATGCTGCATTGTATATTTGAAAGTTGTTAACTGTAAGTCCTAAACTTGTAACTATGCATGGTGATGGATGTTAACTGGACTTATTGTGATGATCTTTTGTAATATATACAAATATATTATGTTATACACCTAAAACTTATGTAATGTTATAGATCAAATATATCTCAATTTCAAAAAAGGAGGAAAGGTGATTTCCATCTAGTAATCAAGACAGGTTTTAAGGAAATGATGAAGCCAAAGTAAGACTTTTAACCAGGAAAGGAGCAGGTGCATAGTGGATAAAGGCAGCCAAGGTAAACTGTTACAGTCCATAAAACGTATTCCATCCATATACTATTTTTCAACTTCAGGTTTCAACCACTGGTAACAATGCTTTGGGCATCTGGAGTACTGCTTTCTGAGAGCCTCCAACAGCATCCGCCTCATAACGTCTCTGGCTCATCTCCCTGTTTTTCTCGCTCTTCTCCTTTAATCTCTCCATTCAGAGACTTCCAGCTGGGCTGCTCTTCCACTGGACAAGATAAGGCACAAGCTAAGCTGCTGTAACAAAGAGACCGAAAGGCACATGGGGCTCCAGAAATGTTTCCTTTTCTGGTAGGTAGGCAGTGGAGGGTAAGGGGCCATCAATGCCTTCCAGGGATCCAGGTTCCTGCTATCTAGTTGTTCCACCATCGCCTAGAGGGTTATGTGCCTCCACAGGGTCCAGCCGGCCCATCCCTTCCACATCTGCATTCCCACCCATGGGAGGGAGAAAAACGTAGAAGACAGAACAGAAACCAATTTCCTAATTAAGGATGTGGACCAGAAATTACACATTTACATCATGTGGGCTATCCAGAACTTAGCCATATGCTGGCTGCAAAGAAGGCTGAAGAACATAGCACTGAGTGCCAAGACTGATGATGCCAGAGGAAGCAGGCTGGGAACTAGGAGGATTTCACCTGTTTTTCCAACATATTCCATCCCCAATCCAATTTTTAGTGCAGTGTTCCCCAAATTGTGTCCTACAGACCACTCTTCTGAGAGAAGCTATTAGGAATGCTGTGGGGTAACAGAGGGCTGTGATCAACTTCCTTCCCACTCTCAGAGCGTTCCGATGCCCAACAGCAAAGGTGTGTAGCAAAGGAAAACATCTAACTTGGTCTTGGTATGGCTTAGCCCAGAATTCTTCAGACTTAAAAGTGCAGGCAATTTGTTTCTTCTATATCATCTATTAACACCCTAGGAATCAATGTCCAACTATAGGATATCAGTTTGTGATACAGTTTAATTTAATAAATGTAATTTCTACAAGGTTTTAACATGGCATCTAAAACTCTAATCCCAGTCAAATCAAGGACCATGCTTCACAGAGAAAGCTTCCTGCCACCTGATCAGAGGGCCTACTAGACCCCAGTTCCTCTGAGAGTCCACCTCACTGTGCTTATACCCTTTCTTCCTACTCTAGATGTGTCTGCTAACCTCTTCCTCACCCCCTGCTCTCAGAGCTTAGTTGAAATCTCACCTCTTTTCATCTCTTCAATTTCTAATGCTGTTCCTTCTCTGAATTCCTCCAGTATTTACTGTCTCTGATATTTGACTCCGTAAGCCAAATGGTGAGTAAACATGTATCTCTTTTATGTATAGGTACGTTGTCTTCCATGTAATTTTCAAGGATCTTTTCTGCGAGCTTTGAGACCTAGCACAAACCACAACTCCCATTTTATAATGGATTTTAAGGGGATTATCATTTTAAATTACTGAAGTTTTAATGATTAAGTTTTTAGTGCTGATGTGCTCAGTCGTGGCTGATTCTTTGTGACCCCATGGACTTTAGCCCTCCAGGTTCCTCTGTCCATGGAATTTTCCAGGCAAGAATACTGAGTGGGTTGCCATTTTCTTCTCCAAAGCTTTTAGTACCAACAATAATAATTTGGGGCAATCACAAAATAGCACATCACAAAACAAAAACCAATATGATTTAATGTGCTGAGAATTTCATTTACGAACATCCTCATCAGTAGAGAAAAGCGCTGCCTTCCCCCATGTAAGGAATCACCCCAAATCACCACCACGCTTACAGAACAGCCAAGAAAATACACACCAGGCTACCCTGACAAAATTTATGTTTCATGAAAGCATGTTGACTTATGTCCTTTAAAAAGCCTGACATGAAAGCATATCTGAAACAAAACAATGAGCCAAAATCTACTTAAAAACCACAGCTTTAATACAAATATGATACATGAAGATTATTTTCATTAACCTTAAAACAACCTTTAACATTCAAGGGTCAAATCACAAGAGGTAGATAAGAACACTTTAGGGTGTCTCCCTGCCTGGAGTCAGTGGGGAAGAGGAAATTGAGAAGGTCAGATCTGAAGAGAATGCACCATGAGGGTAACCTATATAACATTTAGTTCTTTATCATTCAGCCCTTCATTCCGCTATCCAATAAACATCTATTATGTACCTACTGTGACAGGGCAGAAGCCAGAGATAAGGAGAAACAGTTCTGACCATAAAGGGATGAGAGAATCCACATGGGAAAATCATACGAACCCAACTAATGCAGGTTAGAGTGAAGTCTTTTAATACTGTTCATGGGGTTCTCAAGGCAAGAACACTGAAGTGGTTTGCCACTCCCTTCTCCAGCACGGCAGGTACCGTGGGAGCAAAAAGGAAGTGTAATTAATTCTGCTGACAAAGACCTACAGAGACTGCATAAAGACTAGGGTAGGGTGGGTGGGTACTAGAACTCAGCCCCAATTGGAGGATGAGACTTCAAAAAGGTGAAAGGGAGAGTGATCAGGGGCAACGGTGCCAGAGGAACGTCATAAAGGCCACAGGGACAAGCGACAAGAGGAGGTATGAGTCCCTTGTGGCTGATGTGGGCCTTGCAGAGCATGCAGTAGAAAGCAGGACCAGAGAGATGAAAACATGATTTCTGGGTCAACTGTAGCTTATGTACAAAGCTTGCTTACCTTGGTTTCACTAACAGCAAACCCACAAAAGAGCGTTTACAAGGTCAAAATAAACCATACATTCGCCTGAAAAAATGAAAACTGCTACATGGTGCATTCTCTGAAACATTCCCAGAGCAGAGTTACAGAACTGAGTCATCAGACTATAAAACGCCACAACAAACATCCTCGAGCAAGGGCTTAGACAGCCAGCACTACGCTGTTCTGTTTGCACACATTTTCTAAAACAAAATTTCAGGTTTATGCTCACATTACTGTCAGTCTCTCTAATAAAAATGCACGCTTGTATTTCAGCTACATTACTGGCTAAAAAGGCAGTTTTTCATCGACAGCTTTTAAAAATCCCCTCTTCAAATATCGCATTCATCTACTAGTGTTCAAGCTGGATTTCGAAAAGGTAGAGGAGCCAGAGATCAAACTGCCAACATCCATTGGATCATCGAAAAAGCAAGAGAGTTCCAGAAAAACATCTACTTCTGCTTTATTGACTATGCCAAAGCCTTTGACTATGTGGATCACAACAAACTATAGAAAATCCTTAAAGAGATGAGAATACCAGACCACCTTACTTGCCTCCTGAGAAATCTGTATGCAGGCCAGGAAGCAACAGTTAGAACTGGACATGCATGGAACAACAGACTGGTTCCAAATGAGGAAAAGAGTATGTCAAGGTTGTATATTGTCACCCTGCTTGTGTAACTTATATGCAGAATACATCATGAGAAATGCTGGGCTGGATGAAGCACAAGCTAGAATCAAGACTGCTGGGAAAAATATCAATAACCTCAGATATGCAGATGATTGCAGATTTTCTGCAGATTCCTTTATGGCAGAAAGCAAAGAAGAACTAAAGAGCCTCTTGATGAAAGTGAAAGAGGAGAGTGAAAAAGTTAGCTTAAAGCTCAACATTCAGAAAACTAAGATTGTGGCATCTGGTCCCATCACTTCATGGCAAATAGATGAGGAAACAGTAGAAACAGTGGCTGACTTTATTTTGGGGGTTCCAAAATCACTGCAGATGGTGACTGCAGCCATGAAATTAAAAGATGCCTGCTCCTTGGAAGAAAAGTTATGACCAACCTAGACAGCATATTCAAAAGCAGAGACCTTACTTTGCCAACAAACGTCCATCTAGTCAAGGCTATGGTTTTTCCAGTAGTCATATATGGATGTGAGAGTTGGACTATAAAGAAAGCTGAGTGCTGAAGAATTGATGCTTTTGAACTGTGGTGTTGGAGAAGACACTTGAGAGTCCCTTGGACTGCAAGGAGATCCAACCAGTCCATCCCAAGGAAAATCAGTCCTGATTATTCACTGGAAGGACTGATGCTGAAGCTGAAACTCCAATACTTTGGCCATCTCATGCGAAGAGTTGACTCACTGGAAAAGATTCTGATGCTGGGAGGGATTGGGGGCAGGAGGAGAAGGGGATGACAGAGGATGAGATGGTTGGATGGCATCACTGACTCAATGGACATGAATCTGAGTAAACTCCAGGAGTTGGTGATGGACAGGGAGGCCTGGCGTGTTGCAGTCCATAGGGTCGCAAAGAGTCTGACATGACTAAGCAACTGAACTGAGCTACTAGTGAAACTCATACCAAAACAAACAAAATATGTGACACAAAGAGACAGCCACCCATGAACACACACACACACACACACACACACACACACACAGAAAAATAACAAGGATTTGTCAAGAAAATTTGTTACTTCTTTCCTCCAATCAGGCTCAGGGCATTTATTTTTACTCTCATGCCTAAGGGCTTTAAGATTAGTGAATTCACCCTTCAGTCTCAGAAATGTAATTTAAGCAGCACATTCAGTATAAAAACACTCCTACAACAACAAAATAACTGAGAGTTCCCAGTGGAGTGAATTATACTAAAATTACCACCTGTGTCCACAGCAGTTTTATAAACCAAACCATCTTACTCAATCAGGTAATAAGAACCTTGGGTAGAAGCCAGACTCATGGTGTGACCCTGGTCAATCTTGAAGACTTTCTCCGCCCTTAAGTTCGCCACAATAAAACTGTGCATCTATCAGTTTCTTGATATGAGGTTCAATGTTTCATGTCAGTTCTTGGTTCTGCGCACAGGCTATTGTGATTTCAACTCTTGCTCCATTTCTTGCCTCTCTTTCCACTGTTCCCTATTTCCTGCCCTCAAATCTATTCAGAGAAGTCTCTTCAATGGACTCTGCTGACAGTGCAGGTTTCACACATCACTTCTCATCAGCATCGAGCTGATGAATCCTAGATAGAGCTCTAACTGTCCCCCAAAAAGCTGCTGAACAAATGCCTAGACTGCACGCTTTCTGTTCCTGTAAACTAAGGTAAAAACGACGTAAAATCAAATGGCATCATTTATGAGTTAAATAGGAAACTCAGAATAAAGAGTTGACCCAAAGTCTATTTTTACCCAGGTGAGGCTAGTGGAGGTAAGAAGGAGCTAGGAAGATTTAGGACAGGTAACGGTAGTAAGAAGCAAAAGGGTAAGATGAGACTCAACAACCTCAGTACCATTGCCTTTAAGAGACAATCACACTTGTCAATTATATTTCAAAACAAAAGAGAACCATGGCATCAAAAGTAGATCCTTAAGGCAGCTCAGTGCAATACAATCAACATGTGCAGTGCACTTTCTATGGGTAAAGCACCAAGGACTGCACAGCAGACTGACCTGCCACGCTTCTGTCATAAACGTGCTGTGCTTAGTTGCTCAGTCGGGTCTGACTCTCTGTGACCCTTTGGACTGTAGCCCACCAGGCTTCTCTGTCCATGGGATTTCCCAGGCAAGAGTGCTGGAGTGGACTGCCATTTTCTCCCCAGGGGAATCTTCCCATCCTAGGGATCAAACCTGAGAGATCAAATCCAGGGATTGTCTATGTCTCCTGCAGTGCAGGTGGATTCTTTACCTGCTGAGCCATTGAGCAAGCCTTTGAACATATTTGTTTAAAATACCAAAGAGCTGATTTTTTAAATTTAATAAACCTTCTTTATGTACCACTTTTCCCCATTAAAAGATAATTACAGAAAAATAGGTGAAGATATGAATGGAGGGAAAAATGAAGGCAGAGAGGATGAAATTAGTATAGTAAATGAGTATGGTAAATACATAAAAGTCAGGCACATCATAAGATCTTTCCTATCTGTTAGAAGGTGGATTGAAAATCTGACTCAAGGCTTTCTGGCAGCCAGAGCATAGAGTGAACACCCCTGGCTGTATACTTCACTGTCTTCATAATAAACCCCAAATCAGCTCAGGGGAAACCCAATTCTAAGACTAAGACTAGACAGTAGTATCTTCCATAGGTCCTTGGAAAAGGCACCTCTTAACTGATCACCACGTTTTACAGTACTGTTTCTTAAAAGGTATGCCAGTGAAGAAAGTTCAGTAAAACATTTAGGTGCTGGATCCCACACCATGCAATCTAAACACATATCTCAGAAAAAAGAGCTGGCATTTGTTTTAAAAACCAGAAAAATTAATACTGTGGTAAGTTAAATGGGATCAAAAATCAGATACTTCTCGAATACAGCTCAGGTAATGCTATTTTATTATTAATATCTATTGGTTTATAGCCTTTACGTTAGGCCAAGATGTCTATTATATAATGGTTTTAGGGTTCTAAAGCTAGATTCTCTTGAAAAACAACATTTCACAGATGAAATCACTAGCAATGACAGAATTAAGTACTAGAACACAACAAATCATAATTCCCAATACTACTATGCCATGCTTACCACATGTCAAATAAATTCCATTTTCTTTTTAAAGGGGAAAATAGTTATTAAAATCATTAGTTAAAACTGCCACTTTACTGACTGCCTAAGATCATAAAAGAGGATTTTCAACCACTAAGACATTCTGACACTGACAATATTTTATTCAACAGTGTATTTACAACCCGTGGTAAAAATAATAAAATGGCAATTTGAGAGATGAAAAAGGCTTTTGAGACCACTTAGACAAATCTTGTTTTGAAAAGGGAGTGAAACAGGCTCAAGTAGGCTGAATGACTTGGCTAGGGTCAGGAGTTAAGTGGCGGCAGGGCCGGGTTGACCGTCAAATGTTCCAATTGCTTAACACCAATGAAATTAGCTGCTCATTTTTATTCTAGGAAGTAAACACATTTCGTTGACATAGCTACTGATCAACCAATATTTAGCCTCCGGTTTTCTACTGCAGTTTCATAAGGACTGCATTCAACAAATATTGAATATTTATCTGTCAAGCTACAAAATAATTTTCCAACTTAGAATTTGCTGTAAAACAGAATCCTGTTAACTTGCAATAAACAGTAAAATAAAAAATAAAAATAAACTAAAAAATAAAAATAAACTCAGCACTAATACCTAAGCGCTGGGAAAGTAGCAATGTTTAACATTTAATAGACAAATTGGTCTAGAATTACTTTGAGACCAAAGCATCCATGTCTTTTCCACACTGTAAGTATAATCACCAGGAGACAGCTCTGAAATTAGGATTAAAGACTATAGCTTGCAAACACATGACAGAGAATCACAGGAAAGTGTCAAACAAGAATGACATGTTTATTAAAGATGAAAACAACTTCTAAATTGATATTTGGTGGTGGCATTAAAGACTTCCCTGGTGCCTCAGATGGTAAAGAATCTGCCTGCAGACGGGGGTTTGATCCCTGGATCAGGAAGATTCCCTGGAGAAAGGAATGGCTACCCACTCCAGTATTCTTGCCTTGAGAATTCCATAGACAGAGAAGCCTAGTAGGCTACAATCCATGGGGTCTACAAAGAGCTGGACACAACTGAGTTGAAACATGTTTATGCTTTGTTTCTAGGGGTTAGGGGAAAAAAAAAAAGCAAGGCAATACTTCTCTGCAAAGTACACTTGATTTTTAAAATTTTAAACGTAGCTTATGTAGAGACCCACATACAGTGCCGGTGGCTTGAAATCACATCAGGGAATCTCTTCAACTAAGTAACAGAAGACCCAAATTAAGGAAGGCACAATAAGGCAGGCGCTTTCTGTTTAGTGATTAATTCATCAGGCAGCATGATCACTCGAAGCTGTGTCCTCCAAAACAGAAAGGCCAGCAGGAGCCGTGGAATGCCCCGACAACCACTCGGCCACAGTGCAGGAGACAAGCAGAGATGTGGGACCCCTCCCACTGACCCCCACTCCCGAACATGACTGTGGATGCTAGGCCATGCCCAGCCAAAGGCAACACAGCGTGCTCTGGCTCTCTTATGCCTCAGACTAAATGTGTCCTTTAAAAGCAATTCAGCTATACTAAACATACTCATGTTAACAAACTTTCTTTCTACCCCCCCTCAAATACTTGCAATTACTCACCTACCATGTGAAACATATAAACTGTCTGTTTTTCAAAATCACCAAATGCTCCTGTAAGGCACATTCATACTTTCAGAAAAGGCCAAATATAATCAGGAATGCTTACTTGAGATACTATTAATGACAAGTCCTTGCAAGCTAGGATTTTATGAGCTGTCAGGTCACATACATCACTTTTTTTTTTCCTGCTGCTTTCAGAGGCTCTAGGGATCTGAATGTTTACAAGATATAAAGAGAAATAATGCTTGTCTTTAGTCACAGGACTTTTCATATCAAATGGGGCAATCACAAAATAGGGAGATCTTAGAATGAAAGATGTCCTTCACAATAATTTGATTTACAGAAAATGGTTTAGTAGCCCTAACTAAAACTCCGAGGCAGGCAGGATATTTCTGTCAGTTTCTTATGGTACAATTTCGAAGAGCATATAAAGAAGTACACTCAAAACTTCTCTTCACTCTTTGGGGTCTTCAATTAGACAAGTAAAACAATGGAAGCATTTCCATTTCTAAAGTTCAGCAAATTGACTTAGCAGCACAGTGAAGACTTAAAAATCTGCAAATTAGAAACAGTCAAACATAAGGCTTCTTCAGATGATTTCACAGAGGCAAAGTGCTAACCAGAGTTCTCCTATGATTAAGCCAAGTAAGCCCCACGGTATCATTTTCGACCTCTTTAAAAGAGCACATTAATTCCTGCTGGGGCATGCAATGGCACTCCTTGGATAGCATCAGGCGGGAAACATGGAGAAAAAAAGCTTAGAGTTGACAATCTGAGAAAGAGCAGCCAGTCTGAGGACCCATAAACTTTCTACTCAAAATGTTAAACGGATTTAACAGAAAACTGACTCAAGTCATTTAAATTTAAATGATATACAGTGAAGGAGGGGGCAGTCCTTGTATTGGGTTGCTTTACTATTTGGTATATTTTTGACTGTAAAGTACAACATTCATCAGTTCAGTTCAGTAGCTCAGTCGTGTTCGACTCTTTGCTACCTCATGAATCACAGTATGCCAGGCCTCCCTGTCCATCACCAACTCCCAGAGTTCACTCAAATTCATATCCATTGAGTCGGTGATGCCATCCAGCCATCTCATCCTCGGTCGTCCCCTTCTCCTCCTGCCCCCAATCCCTCCCAGCATCAGAGTGTTTTCCAATGAGTCAACTCTTCACATGAGGTGGCCAAAGTATTAGAGTTTCAGCTTCAGCATCAGTCCTTCCAATGAATACCGAGAACTGATCTCTTTTAGGATGGACTGGTTGGATCTCCCTTGCAGTCCAAGGGACTCTCAAGAGTCTTCTCCAACACCACAGTTCAAAAGCATCAATTCTTCGGCGCTCAACCTTCTTCACAGTCCAACTCTCACATCCATACATGATCACAGGAAAAACCCATAGCCTTGACTAGACAGACCTTTGTCGGCAAAGTAATGTCTCTGCTTTTGAATACGCTATCTAGGTTGGTCATAACTTTTCTTCCAAGGAGTAAGCGTCTTTTAATTTCATGGCTGCAGTCACCATCTGCAGTGATTTTGGAGCCCCCAAAATAAAGTCTGACACTGTTTCCCCATCTATTTCCCATGAAGTGATGGGACCAGATGCCATGATCTTCGTTTTCTGAATGTTCAGCTTTAAGCCAACTTTTCACTCTCCTCTTTCACTTTCATCAAGAGGCTTTTTAGCTCCTCTTCACTTTCTGCCATAAGGGTGGTGTCATCTGCATATCTGAGGTTATTGCTATTTCTTCCAGCAATCTTGATTCCAGCCTGTGCTTCTTCCAGCCCAGCCTTTCTCATGATGTACTCTGCATATAAGTTAAATAAGCAGGGTGACAATATACAGCCTTGACTACTCCTTTTCCAATTTGGAACCAGTCTGTTGTTCCACAACATTTACACTAAGACACAAATTTCACAAAATGAAAAAAAACCCTCTCTCCAATTAAGTCTACCATTTCACATCTTAAGAAGTTTGCCCCTTTCCTAGTTATAAGGAACAAAATGTCCTTCCTCATTCTGTTTCAAACTTTCAGGGAAGGCATTTAAAAATGCATTTAAAGACTTTTTTTCCATCATTCCAAGCCCTGAGAGACTTGGAGAGGAAAAGAAAAAGAAAAAAATGAAGAGAAGTGAACGTGACAAGAAAATGGTAACGGCACCACTTTCTGCTTTTCTTTTACAGTGCACAACTGAAGGGAGAAAACACACATCTTTTCTTGTTAACAATCTGAAACTGATTTATGAAGTGGGGAGGCGGTGTTAGGAACTCAAACTGAAACCACGAGTTCCCCAACCGCACATACTTGGAAGGCTCGATTTAAAAAGTCTGTCTTTCCTCATCAGGCTCGGAGTTCGGGCACCTGAGCTCCTGTCCGGCTCCGCCGCAACCCCAGTTACTACCAGCACTGGCTCCCCGTCTTCCTCGCCTCGTTTAGGGCACATCCTCTCCCCCTCCTCCTCCAAGAGACGGTTCCACACAAACCACATACAACCGTGTCAGGCCAACTGTTACTCACCAGCACACACTCATGATTCACCCGTCTCTCGAGTCTCGGAACAAAACGCGAGTTTTTCTTCCCTCTTCGAAAGGGAGGTGCTGCTGGTTTTCAGGATGGACATTTCGCTTTCCTACCACAGTGCTCACTCGGGGCAGTACTCCAGCTCGCCTTACCGTTTCCTTAGCCCCCTTCGGCACCGATGGTCGAGCCGACAGCAGAACAGTTCTGAAAACTTAGTCCAGACAGCAGTCGACGCGGACAAACTGCCTCCCGGGGAATCTGTGCTGCCCCCCAGCCCCGGGCCGCAGCCTCACGGTCAATGCATCCCAGCTTAACCGAGGTGATGCGCCGGGGGGTGAGTCCGGTGGCGGACACCCGGCGCGTGTCCGCAGCCCGGGCGACCACTTGCCGGGGGGGCAGGGGGGGCGGTCCTCCCGCGCTCGGAGCCGGCGGACGCGCCAGCAAAACGCAAGGCACGTTCCTCCGCCGGGCTTTCGCGCCGCCGAAGTTGCCCCTCGCGAAGTTTCCCGGTCGCCTCCCTCGCCCCGGGCTCGGGCTTACCTGGGCCATCGGCGGCCGCGGGTGCGCCCGGCCTTGGGTTCCGGGGTCGGCAGCAGCCGCGCGCGCCAGGGCCAGGGGCCCCTCCGGAGCATCATCCCGCCGGGCGCGGCGCTCCCGCTCCAGTCAACGGGCCGTCGCCGGCGCCTCGCCGCGGGGAGCCGGCGTTCTCCGTCGGCGCAGCCTCGCCGAGCCCCCGCCTCCTGGCGCCGCGCCGCGCGGGGAGGGCTGACGGGAGGGGTGTGCCCGCCTCCCCCTCGGCTCGTCTTCGCGCGCACCCCGGCGCGAGGCTGTTTTCTCTCCTCCGACCAAAATTTGAAAAGTGGGTGAGGGCGGGGTGGAAATGAAGCGCGAGGGAGCCGCCCTCCGCATCTCGGGTTTCGAGGGGCAGCGCGGATGCTGGGCCGGCCTCCTTGCCGCGGAAGCCCTTTCTGAAATGAAGGCGGCCGGCCCCCCTTGCACCTTGCGGGTGCGAGTCAATCTGGATCCTCGGTGCCCTAGGAGCTGTCTGCTCCATTCCAGCCCGCGGGGCGGGGAGGCATGGGGCGAGCGGAGAAGAGCCACGGCCATCTGGGGAGAGGCGGGGGGCTCTCTGGAAGTTTCCCTCGTGGACAGAGAGGAGGGAGAGAAGCAGGTCCACCGAGGCGCCACCTCTCAGTTGGCTTACGGTGTTGGGCTGCGGTCGTCCCAGGCCCCCAGAGGTTTGCGGTTCACTAAAATGGTGACCCACTCAGAGCTCTTTGGGACAGTCTTTCCCACAGCCCAAGTGGCTTCTTCTTTGAAGCACGGGTTTAACTGAACGAGGTGAAAGTTCTTAGTCTTCCCCGTGATTGGAAGATCTCATGTTTGACTTGGAGACATTTTGTTTGTAAAAACAAACACAAACCATCTAAAAGGAGCCTAGTCCAACTTTCACATAGCTTCCTGACAACGCAGTTGCTAGACAAAACAGGATGCCCAGTTAAATATGATTCTCAGATAAACAACATAATTTTTTTTTTAGTATAGTGAAATTCGCTCAGTGGTGTCCGACTCTTTGCGACCCCATGGACTATACACTCCGTGCAATTCTCCAGGCCAGTATACTGGAATGGGTAGCCTTTTCCTTCTCTAGGGCTCTTCCCAACCCAGGGGTCAAACCCAGGTCTCCTGCATTGCAGGCGGATTCTTTACCAGCTGAGCCACAGGGAAGCCCAGGAATACTGGAGTGGGTAGTCTATCCCTTTTCCAGCGGATCTTCCCGACCCAGGAATCAAATCCGGGTCTCCTGCCTTGCAGGTGGATTCTTTACCAATTGAGCTATCAGGAAGCCCTTTTTAGTATAAATATGGCCCAAATAGAGAGAAGGCAATGGCACCCTACTCCAGTACTCTTGCCTGGAAAATCCCATGGACGGAGGAGCCTGGTAGGCTGCAGTCCATGGGGTTGCGAAGAGTCGGACACGACTGAAGCGGCTTAGCAGCAGCAGCAGCATGGCCCAAATATTGCATGGGTCACACATTCTTTTTTCCTAGAATATTTGGGACATACTTACACTAAATTATTTATTCCTTAACTGTAATTCAGATTTAACTGGGCATGCCTTATTTTTATTTGCTAAATCTGCAAGAAGCTTGAGTTACTGAATTAATTGGCAAACAATGCAACAAGTGGCAAATCTCACCTGATGACTATCTCCTTTCTTTATTGAAAAAAAAGTAAGTTTCTATGATAGCAAAAACTGTGTCATCAGTTAAGGTTTATTCATATGTGTTAATGAGTATCTGCATTTCAAAATACCATTGCTCTTCACTGAGAGTAAGTCCTAGAAGGAAATTTGCTAGTATTTGCTAGTACTCCCAATGAGAGATTTAGCTTGTCCACTGTGAATAATGTTGCAATAAACTAGCAAGTGCAGATATGTTTTTGAGATACTTATTTCATTTGGATATTTATCTACTAATGGGATTGCTGGATCTGTGGTAATTCTATTTTAATTTTTTGAGGAAACTCATACTGATTTCTATAATGGCTGTACCAATTTACATTCCCACCAGCAGTGTACAAGAGTTCCCTTTTCTTCAGTAGCCTAGATATGGAAACAATTCAAGGGGTCCAAGGGATGACCAGACAAAGAAAATTATATATAGATGACATATATATATTCATAATGGGCTATTAGTCACCTGTAAAATAGAAGGAAATTCTGCCATATGGACAATACAGATAAACAGAGAACATTATGCTAAATGAAATGTCAGAGAAAGGCAAATACTATATGATCTCACTAATATACGGAATCTAAAACAGTTAAATCCACAGAACCAGAGGTAAAACAGTAGTTTCCAGGGACTGGGAGATGGGAAAATGGGGAGATGTTGGTCAGGAATTACTTTCAGTTATAATATAAATAAGTTCTGATCTAATGTACAGTGCGGTGACTATAGTTAGTAGTACTTGAAATTTTGCTAAGAGTATTTCTTAACTGGACTAACCACACCAAAAAAAAAAAGTAACTTTCTGAGGTAATGAATGTGTTAATCAATTTGATTGTGGTTATTATTCACAGTGTATACAGATATCAAACCATCACTTTGTTCAAGTTAAATATATACACTTTTTATTTGTCAATTAATTATACCTCAGTAGAGCTGAGGATGGGGAGGGAAGAAAAAAGAATTTTATCTGGAGGGAAATGGAGAAGAGGAGAAAATGTTCATTTTGAGCACAGACTGCTCAAATCTCTGCTATATCACTGTAATACTCTTCTACAGGTTTTTGGGGGGCTACATTCCCTTCAGTTCCCTTTTTATGGGACAACAGTTTTGTAATATTTTTGGAGCAATTAGAAAAGATAATTGTCTTCTCTCTAGCGCATTAATTTGTTTTTATATATCACTAATAGTTTAGAAAAGTCTTTAAGCATTACAATTCACTATTGGTAGTGTCATGAAAATTCTTATGATTGTTCTCAAATTTGGAAAAGTTTCTATCAAGTGTTTTTCATACCTGAGCTGTTAACAGTTGGAAGCATAGTTCGCAGACTAGCTTCTGAGTCCATTGATCCCAAGCATCATTTCTTTTTACTAGCCACACACACTGGTCATTTGGCACTGCAGGAACATTCCTAATTCATTGCAACCTCTGGTCCTGCACTTTTGTCACAGCAGTAGGGGGTAGTATTCTTGGAAGTCATTCCTACAAAGGTATGGCTAATGATATTTAATAATATTTGGAAATGATGGTACATACAAGTATCCCACTAAACCAAAACTAAATGTATTTTCAACTGTTTTTGTTGGATTTTGAAAATGGCCATGGCCACTCAGCTACCTGACACAAAGGAACATACGACAGAAGGGTGACTGGATAGGAAAGCGACAGTGGTCTTAACTGATTCCAGTTAAAATATTTTACAGATATTAAGAAACATATCACCAAGTGAATGCATCACTAGGGCTTGCCCCCACAGGGGACTTGGGAAGGGATTATGCAAGTGAAGACCCCTGAACTAAATTAAGCTAAATCAAGTTTGCTGACACCTAAAGTCCTCAAAAGGGGATCCCCTGGTGGCTCAGTGGCAAAGAAATCTGCCTGCAATGCAGGAGATGCAAGGGACATGGGTTCAATCCCTGGGTTGAGAAGATTCCCCGGAGAAGGCAATGGCTACCCACTCCAGTATTCTTGCCTGGAGAATTCCATGGACAGAGGAGCTTGGCAGGCTATAGTCTGTGGGGTCGCAAAGAGTCGGACATGACTGAGCGACTAACTTTTAAGTCCTCAAAACATGCAATTACTCCAAACCATTCCATAGCACTTAGCGCCTGCATATGAGTTAACTCTCCAGCTAGATTAGAAATGTAGGGGGGCAGGTGCTGCGTCAGAGTGCCTAGCACAAGACCTGCTTTAAATTAGACAATCAGTGAGGAACAGATGAAACTGCTAAAGGACAGGAAGATAAATTGCAAGAACTTAAGACAGATGCCACGGAGGAAAGGTTTGGGTGCTATGGATAACAATATTCAGAGAGGGAAGTGCCCTGCGAGTGTTGGAGAGTGAGGACCAGAGAGCTCAGAACTAACGAAGGGGAAGACAGGTACAGGAAGGACCTTTAAAGCCACCAAGGTGATTCTATCTATATAAGATGTCCAGGAAGGGAAAGTAGATTCATAGTTGCCTGGAGCTGAAGGTAGAATTGGGAGTGAGGCAAATAAATGAGCGTGAGGAATATTTTGGGGTGCTGGAAATGACCTAAGTTGGATTGTGGTTATTGTGTAAGTCTTTAAATTTGCTAATAATCATCTGAATGATTTTGAGTGAAATTTATGATATGCAAATAATAGCAATACAGCTGTTTAAGGTGTTTTTTTTTTTCCTCCTGAAAAGGGAAAACTAAGATTCAAATGCAAAGAGGCTGTAATGAGTCAGTAGTGTTAACGAACTAGCTGTGAGTAATTGTTCAGTCTCACCAAGATTCCTGCACATGGTCGTGAAGAGTGTTGTGCACATGAGCCATTGTGTGGACAGGGCAGCCCTGGAGCCTGTCTATCTGCAGTGTCCAGAGCTCTCTCACTCTGCCGGCTCCCCAAGTTACTAGTTTACTGTGTGGCCAGTGAAAAGAAGCAACATACGACATGAATGCCCAGACACCAGCCTGTGGAATATTCTTCAAATATTACAGCTCACATATGAAAAACACTTCAAGAATTGACATGACATTATCAGTGCTGAGTTAATAAAGTTCAGAGACACTTTTCTACACTAAAATGATGTGAGAGAAAACAACATGCCAGAGAAAATGATCTTTTCTATGAAAGACAGACACTTTATCGTCTGAGCCACCAGGAAAGTCACAGTGATGTGAGCGGCAACTAATTTTTAAAAATTATTGTGGCGGGGGTTGTGCTTTTAAAAAAGTTTGTTATTTATCACTGATTTTCTCACTCTTAAGTATTCATTAACATGCCAACTTTGCATTGTTAATTTTTTCGTATTTTTCTTAAAGAAATTCTCCCAAATTATATAACCTGACTCAACAAAACTTGGATCTGCCTCTGTGGGTCAGGCATAAGCATTTTGTGTTATCTTGTTTAGTCATTATAAAAGCCTTATGGGATTCCTGTTATTAGATTCCCCATTACAGGCAAAGAAACTAGCTAATAGGTTAAGTAACTTATTTAAAGTCATACAGTCAGAATTCTGGCTTCCCTTGTGGCTCAGCTGGTAAAGAATTCGCCTGCAATGCAGGAGACCTGGGTTCGATCTCTGGTTTGGGAATATTCCCTGGAGAATGGCATGGCAACCCACTCCGGTATTTTGCCTGGAGAATCCCCATGGACAGAGAAGCCTGGTGGGCTATAGTCCATACAGTTGCAAAGAGTCAGACATGACTGAGTGACTAAGCACACACACACAGTCAGAATTCAAGCCTAGAACTGTGTAGCTATGACACCATGTTTTCCACTCTAAGACCCCAAGATAACCTTGACCTTACATTGCCTGTCTCTTCTGGATATCACTTAACCACCGACCTTCTCATAGCTATAGCTGGGATCAGCGTGTGAGGTGAATCAATTGCAGAGTCAAATCCTTTCTTTCTTTTTTAACATTTGATATTCTGTTCGTGGATTTTTTTCATTAATTTTGATTTAAAAAATTACATTAAAATGTTATCTCAATGGCTGAATTCTATGATGTATTTGGTGCCCTGGACAAGTGCTTCAGTTGCCTCATCCTACTTTTAGCCTGGTGTCACATGCTGAATGAAGATGTGAACATCCACTTCATGCTTTAACTTCTAATGAAGGCAGGACCCAAATTTCATCCATTGACTTTCATACAATCTGTCTTTGTAGACATTATTCACTTACGTCCTCAAACTACTGTTTGAGAACTCAGTTCTTCACAGGTAAGTTGGCCAATAATAATATTGGATTATCTATTGATGGGACTGCTTGCCAGCCACTGGCAAAGGAGTTAGCTTCAATCAAGGTGGAAGGAAAGTTTATTTCCACAGAAAGTTTTGTATTTATGTCACCTGGTCTTGTAAAATCCTCTGAATGGAGCAACTTCCCCACATCCTCGGCAGATGTTAGCAGCACTGGCTTGCAGAGCAGACTGGCAGATCCTTGAGACTAGGTCCTCCTCAATTACGTCACTTGGAGGCCTCCACACTGACTGAATTCTAGTAGTGACCTGAGAAGCATACTCCTCTTCCCTATTCTGCCTCCAGGCCCAAGGCTTTGGCTTTCATTTTTAACAATCAGAGTCACAAAGGACTTTGTACCCAATAAGAATACATATTATTTTCAAGCTCATATGGAAGATTCACAATGTAAGGACCACAACTAAGGCCTCAGAGGAAATCTCAAAAAAAATTTTTAACTTGCAAACATATAAGCTCTGTTTATGAAATTAGAAATTAACAAAAAGATAAAGCATCATTACCACTGGAATGTGAATAACAAACTTATAAATATTCATACATTAAGTGGAAAATAAGTAGAAGTTGAGAGCTATTTTTAAACTATACAGCAATGAAAGCCCTTGACATTAAAATCTTCACTATTCAGGGAAATGTGTAGTCTTAAATGCATTTATTAGAAAACAGGAAAGTCTGAAAGTAAGCTTACAATCTAAGAAGCTATAAAAACAGCAGCAAAAATAAACCTAGAGGATGTAGTGGGAAGAAAACGATAAAGGTAAAATCACAAAACGAATCAAACCTCCTTTCTGTTCTAAAGCAACCTCTCTCAGAAGCAGTGAGTCAATAAAACCAAAAGTAGTTTCTTTTTTAAAGGCACCAAGACTGACAAACCTGAAACAAGAATGATTAAGAGAAAGAAGGAATACATAAACATAACAGAAAGGATATAAAAACTAGCCCCAAATAATTGCTTGTATCAATCAAGTTAAAACTATAAAAACTAAACTTGGCTCAACAAAGAGAACGTGAAGAGATCAATGGTCAGATTGTAACAGTGGTTAATAATAAACCTGGAAAAATGCCCCAAGCCCAGAGATTACTGAGCAAGTTCAACCAAAAGTTCCAGAATAAATAATACCTATCTTACATACTTAGACTTTAGCTAACTTCTTTACAAATTGTTCTAAAACCTCAAAACATATGGGAAGCTATCCAATTCAAACAAAACTAGCATAATGCAGATATCAAAATTAAACAAGTACACAAGTACACACTGTAAAAGCAAGTCACAGACCAGTCTTCTAAAGTAAATAAGAGATCTTAAATGAAGTGTTAGCAAATGGAACCCAGTAGTGTAATAAAAGAATGATCAAGTAAAAATTCATCCAAGCTGCCAAGGTCAATTCCCACATTTCACATTCTCTTAATCTGAACATGCCCCATCTAAACCAGGCTTGGGGGCTGTTTGCTCAAAAATCGTTCACTGTGTCCACCCTTCCCCTCTTACGCCTCCTATGGTAGGCTGGCTAGATGTCACCTTTTGGGGTCAGATCACATCACCCCTCTGTTCAATGCCCTTTGAAGGCTTTAAGCTGTGATCTTTCTTGCTTAAACAGCGAATTCTTTCATCTTTCTGTCTCCCTGTTATTCTTAACTCTAAAAATTACTTATCAGTTTCTGATTAATAGGAGACAGTCTAGAGGTACTTTTCATTCTAGTAAAATTACTCAGGTTTCAATAGGAAGCACCTACTAACAGGCCTTTCCTATTGTTACTATGCAAATCATAAAACATTAAGTCCCAAAGGAGCAGAATTTGAAAATGAAATACAGAAAAAATCTCCATAAAATTTTCATTAAAATTTCCGTAAAATTTTCATTAAAATTTCCAAACTGGTACTTTCTAAACTGGTACCAGCTTTCCAAACTGGTACAATGTTTCACAGCTTTTCCAAGGGTCATTCTGAAATTCCTCCTTTGTATGAAAGGTTAATATGTGAGTTGGGAGTACTAAAAAGACTAAATAATACCCTGATTTAAAGTAAATTTCTATGTAATAAAGAACTGAGAGAAACATAATTATTTATTTCTAAAGAGAACATGAGTTAATATTATAAAGTCATTGCCTACTACCTTTAAAAGAACCTAGTAATTATTTTGCACTTACCTTAATTCTATTTACAAATTACTTAAATTTGTACATATGTACCAGCTACATCATCAGTAAAGTTTACAAGCAAGGCAGAAGTGCAGGTTACACATATTTCTGTTTTAACAATGACAGCATAATCATTTTCTGTCTACCCAAAATGCATTTTAAAATCTAGTTTTAGAAAATTATGGTGTAAATCTAAGCATGTGCGTCACTACACAGTAATCCAATAATCAACAAATTAGCTGGCTAATAAGCTAAAATAATACGTACCTGAAAAGCAAAAACAGCACTAAAAACCATGAACATCTCTGAGCAGTGATGATGCAGTCATAAAAAACTGGCCTGACTATAGGGTAGTTTCTGTCAATTGTCTTGACAGGCCATTGACCCAAAAAGCTGGAAACTCTCAGACCCCGTCACTCCCCATCCTTGGATCCTGCTTGCCTCCCCTACTGCCAGAAGCTGCTCCAAGGCTCTAGCCTTGAAATAGAAGTGTGGTCTTGAGGACTGGATGCGTGACTACAGCCACTCAAAACAAGCCGTGTAAGTTCCTTTGTTTATGAAACCTGCCACACACCCATCTGGAGTGGCTACCTATTCCTTTGGCCTCTCCTTGTCCTCTGCACGTGTGAGGGTGTGTTCCAGATTCTACCCAAGAAGCTTCTGAGAAGGTTGCAACCCAGAATCTGTATACGTGCTCTTTGGGGAGTTTTTGCAAAATGACAAACTTGCACAGGAACCAGGTTTCCTAGGAGTAATCTTTAATTAAAACTGATTTTCACTTGACTACAAACTTAGTAATCTTCAGCAAACTCATTTGGAGGGTTGTTGGTAAGCAATGTTTTTCAGCCCCAAAATTGAAATGAAAATCTACAAAACTGTGCCTTGTTAACTAATGGGAACTAAAGAAAGGGCTTTCATTTTTGGATCAACTCAAGATGCATGAGAAGCAATGGGTTAAGAGCCTCTGTGTCCCCTAATCATGGATCACTTCTCTGCCTTTCAGAGTTATCCTAAGAAGGCAGAGGAGGAGGATGCCCAGTTTTCTGTTTGACACAGATCCCATCTCTGAATTTAGAGATAAAAGATGAGTGATTCATGAAGTATTTATCATTTTTATTTTTCAGTAGGTCTTTGTTTCATGTGCCAAAGATTTTTTTTTAATTTTAAACTGTCTTTAGTAATTAGATTCCACCTAAATAATATCTGCAGTGCAGCTTTCAGTCTTGTTAATTTTCATCTTTTTGGCCTTTAGAAGTATTTTCAGTGTCTTCAAGTTACTTTGAACAGAGGAGTCATGGTTTTCTTAACACTTTGCTATTAAATAATATATGCATTTCATAGCCTCACAGGTTGACTACAACAGATTCCTGTCTATAAACAGCTTTCAAATAGTTTTTAGCACACAAATATACATTAATGTCGGAGAAGGCAATGGCAACCCACTGCAGTACTCTTGCCTGGAAAATCCCATGGACGGAGGAGACTGCTAGGCTGCAGTCCATGGGGTTGCGAAGAGTCGGACGGGACTGAGCGACTTCACTTTCACTTTTCACTTTCATGCGTTGGAGAAGGAAATGGCAACCCACTCCAGTGTTCTTGCCTGGAGAATCCCAGGGACAGGGGAGCCTAGTGGGCTGCTGTCTGTGGGGTTGCACAGAGTTGGACACGACTGAAGCAACTTAGCAGCAGCAGCAGCAGCAGCAGCATACATTAACGTATAAATGAAAACCAGAATTCTTTTTCCATCAATGCACTTGATTTGTGCTAGGATACATTCCTTAAGAGTAGTGTGTCAACTATAAATCAAATTGTATGTTCCTATCAAACAATGGTTCAAATAGCAGATTGGCAGATGTTCACATCAGTGGGGATACCCCAAAACTGTTAACTTTAATGACAGTTTCAATTTGTCAAAAAGAGGTTCAGAGAACTCCTGGTGAGTATGCCCCTTTCTCTCATCACTCTCCACCTCAGAAAACAAATAGCCAGAGACTTGTCCCATAGGAGGGAGTGAGGATGACAAGTAATCTATCTACAGCCCATTAGGATCAACCTCCTCTCTCCTATGTTCCCCTTGATGTCAATCTCCATTCTCTAACTAAAGTCTGGCTGCCTTTAGAGGACAAGGCTTTTCAAGGTGGCTCTTTTTGATCTCAAACCTCAGGTAGACATCTCTCCACGCATCTGTAGACATTTAGATTAAAATTCCCCAAATCTCAATTTCAAGCATCCCATATCCTGACAGCCACTTCCTGTCTTTCCAGTTCATTCCCTCTGGTCTCCACACTCGGACAGCTCTGACCTCAGCAGGACCTTGACACTACTAAGCCCTTCTCTATCTACTGCCACTACTGAGCTCTTGTCTGTCTGTCACTCGGTTTGCATCCCTTTCACTTGAGTGACAGAGGAGCTTCCTTGTATACATCCACAGTTCCCCTGCTCTTCTGTTCTAACTTACATCCAACTTTCCACCAAGCAGTAAATGTGGCTAGAAGGAAGAGGCATGTTCACTGGGTGAAGTTCCTGCTGCCCGACAACCCTACTACAAGCCACTGGTCAATCGATCTCTTACTCTTCCTAGGTGACTATTTCTTGGGATTCTAACACTCTCTACCCTTTCTCAACTGATAACTCCAAGTGCTTCTTTAATAAGGAAAGCCACAGTGACCAAAGGCTAACTTCCACATTTACCTACCATAAAGATTCACCCCTCTGATGCCTCTCCTTCCAGACAGCCACACGGCTCTCTTCAATGGTCATCTTTTCAGAAGGGCCTCCCTAGTTACTGTCAAAACCAAAATTCTTGATACTTTTTTTGCCTTATTTTTCCCCATTGCATTTCCCACACCTGACATACAAATGCACTCTTTTCCCCAGTCCTCCACACACTCACTCTGGAGTGTAAGCACTGTGAAATCAGCATTTTCTGTGTTTTGAGACTAGATCAATATCTAGCAAGTATTAAGTGCTAATAAATACCTATTAAATGATGAACAAACAAACTATCCAAAGACAAAAAATTTAGAAGCACGATACTTCGTATTGTATAATTACAGTATATAGCTGCCCTTGGAACACTGCAGTTTCTCCTAATTCAGTAAGATTGTCTCCTGCTGGAGGCCGCAGGGCACGGGGACTCACACAGCGCTGGGGGTGGGCTGGGCTTGGGTAGGTGGTGGGTGGGTAGAACATTTGACTTCTGCTATCAGCTCTGTCACTAATTAGTAATGTCATTTAGGGTGAGTCATTTAACCTCTCATTTCCAGCAGGGAATGTGAGAGAGTACTTTATTTTTATCCAAAGAAAAGAGATCCAACAAGCGAAAAACCACTCATCACATACATCAAGAGCCTTTTCCCTTCCAAAGTTCATCAGTAGTTCATCATTTTATAGTGTTTATAATAAAATTTTATTCTACAACCTAATAGATCATTAACAGTTTTTATAGTAAATAAATGTTAGTAAACAAGATTTTTTTAAATCAGAATAAGATCGCTCTCAAAGTTCCAGATGGTAATCTTAAAAGTCTATTAAATAGGACAGTCACATGTTATAAAAATTTTGCTATGAATGTGCAAGGAAAAAGAATGCCTAATTTAACCAAGAAAGACAAATTAAGGTTATGATTAGTTAACAGTCATATATATTTTGAAAGTAGGGTTTGTTTTCTGAATATAAACAGAGTAAGTACTTGATGATGTTCACAAATTAATGAAAACATGTTCACATATATTACTAGTTGAAATACAGTATCAATGCATTTCCTCAAGCAGTAAATCCAATACATCCTAGATGTAAGAATACCACCAATTCTCCCCAACCATAAACACACAAAACACCAAGCCATATTGTCAAGCAAAATATTTTTAATTAGTAGGCTGATCATAAATAAATCCACATAAAAGATTTAACAGAATTACAAAGAGTTTTGTGTTTCTTTTGTGGACTCAATTCATAATATGCATTAGTCAACCTCATTCTCTAACTGTGACAAAAAGAGTTGTCATCCAACAATGCAGCACAGTTTAAGCAATTCATATTCTGTAGTTACATTTTTACATTTTCTTTACAAATGTAACATTTATGTACATTATATATATATATATTTCTATAGTTCATGTACTGAAACTCTATTGTTTTTACAGGGAAAATATTGAATTCATTTAATGAATATGAATCATTCCTTGTTAAAAAGTAATTCATATAAACAAATAACACGGTACCACTGCCTTTTGGCATCTCTTGTCAGAGTTCAAGTCCAGAAGTGTTATATTAATTATAAGAAAAAAGAAGTTACCTAGTTTTTCATTGACATATCATCCCACATAGCTAAAGAAGTTTGCCAGCTTGCAATGAACAGAGAACTGTACTGCTGCACTCTGGAAATGTGTGGAAACCAATTCAAAATGTACTTGGTGAAACAGCATCATCAGCATCAAACTTAGGGTGAAGAAAACCTGTCACGTTCCTTCTTCCTCTTTACCATTTGCCAAAGCCTCAGACAAGGTGCTATGCTACGCACTGCCTCTTTTAACAACTGCCTTCATTTCAAATTTCCTATGTGCTTCTCTGACAGATTATGCTTTACCTAGGTTATAGAGCTCTTTCTTCTTATTCAATTTTATTTCACTTCACTTACAAATCTGCTGCTGAACATGAAGCAAAAATTCATAGTAAGAGAAGGCGGCTTCTGTCCGGTCTTCGATCAAATGTTGAAAAAAATTCTGTTTTGGCAGGACTCTCATCTCTGAAAAAGAAAAAGGAATATTTTTCTAAGAATGCATATTATTAAAAAGAATACTTATACATTAGAAAAAATATGTGGGGACTTTTACGAAAAAGGATAGGGGATGTTAATCAAATAGCCTTCTAGCACTAGAATGTGTTCTGATATTATTATTTAAAATTTGATTTGAAGACAAACAATTTCACATGGACTGGACAGGATAAGACAATTTCATAATTAAATTCCAGAAGCACTTACTTTACCACGTGAAGAACTGGGCTTAATGGTCTGCTGTCTCTAAGCCAAGTTATAAAGGATCTGGCTCGCTCTGATGAAAGTGTGTCTAGCTCTGGAAGATGTGTCTGGCAAAAAATGCAATTAGGAAGTCATTTTCTTTCTTACAGACTTAGGCAGTATTAGAACTTAATCATAATCACCACTACCATCTAACACCAGCACTTGATTCCAGCACCAACAGCAGCAACCAAACAGAAGAAATTTACTACATTATTGATAAATCTGTTTTTCTGACTAATAAGACATATTTAATGATAAGTATGCCACTGACATTTTACCTGAATATTATAGTTTTTCCAGACAAGTCAATAAAACATACACAATTAGTATGTTACTCATATCATGTTATACTTTTGTTTCTTCCAAAGGAAATATTCAGATCAGGGGGCTATCATTAAGCTTCATTTTCACTTATTAACAATTATACATTATTCTAATAACAGACATTCTTACAGAATTTTATGTTTCCTTTCTCCTTAATATTTAAGGCCAAGAAATTTAAAAGAATAGTGTGAATGTTTAAATACATTTAAAAACCATATGCAAGACTATTTTTTTAAAGACTTAAAGAATCCATTCTTTTATATGTGTGTGTGTGTGTGTGTACATGTATATCTGAGGGCTTCCCTGGTGGCTCAGACAGTAAAGAATCCACCTGCAATGAAGAAAAAGTATGTTCTTCTACGTATGCAATGAAGTTTTTCCAAAGTACATAGTATACAAAAATTTAAACAGAAAAGTTTGGGTTAATTATATTTAAATTTAAATCAATATTTAAAAAGTACAAGAAAAACATTTTAATGTACATTCTTTCATATATTTTCTAAATATATATAATATAGCCACTATTATGTATAGAAATACATTTTGAAAATACAAATGGATATTATGCACATTGTTTTCTTTTTCAGATTGTATTCTTTTTAATAGATTCATAGATTTTACTGGGGCTTCCCTGGTGGCTCAGTGATAAAGAATCCACCAGCAATTTAAGAGCCACAGGAGATGCAGGTTCAGTCCCTGGGTCGGGAAGATCCCCCTGGCGGAGGGCATGGCAACGCACTCCTGTATTCTTGCCTGGATAATCCCATGGACAGAGGAGCTTGGGCCACAGTACAAAGGTCACAAAGAGCTGGACGTGACTGAAGAGACCTGACATAACAAGCATGATATCCTCTTAAGACTATGTGTACATAGTAATACTTCCGTGAATATATCTACAGGTTACATTCTTAGGAGTAAATAATTCACTGTGTCATATGCTGTGAGATTTTAATTTCAATAGATATTGTCAAATGGTCCTCCTAAAGGCTGAGTAAATGTATACAGTCCAATCAATAGACCTGCTGACGTATTCCCTCTGCATTACTGCCTATTACCAAATTAAACAAACTTTTTACCAGGGGGCAAAATCTGATAAATGAAAGAAACACTATGCTGTTATTAATAGTTTGTTTTGTGCCCTTAATTATAAATGAAGTGGAACATTGATTCATATGGCCACTGCTATAATTTCCACCTATTAATTACCTGTTCAAATCATTTTCTCATTTTTCTTCTTTGTTGAGTCTTAGAAATAAACTCTGGATTAATGTGGCAAATTTTAAAAAATAAATCAAATAGCGAACATGGTTAAGAATTACATTGACTTATACTAATTTTAGGAGAAAGGGCATATTTATAATATCCAAGAATAAGGTAGGCCTTTTCATTAAGTAGCATAGAGAACTGCTTTCAGAATCATATTTCTTTGGTATCAACATACATAAAGTACAGGTTTACTGAAAAAACTATGTTTATTGTTAGCAAAATAATTTAAATCAGAGACGTTAAAGTTGTTAGAAAAAGCTTGGAGTTGCTCAAAAAGTTTACCATATGACCCAGAAATTCTACTTCTAGTTACATATCCAAGAGAACTTGAAAACACGTTCACACAAACATTTGCACACAAACTGTTCATGGAAGCACTTCTCACAATAGCACCAGAGTAGAGATAACCGAAATGTCCAAGAAGAGGTGACTGGATAAGCAAAATGCGATATATTCATGAATGGACTATTATTTAGCCATAAAAGGAGGAAGTACTGATACACATTACAACATGGATGTTGAAATCATGGTGAGAAGAAGCCAAACTCAGAAGCTTTTCCATTATGTGATTCCATATATGTGAATTGTCCAGAAGAGGCAAATCCACACAGATAGGAAGTAGGTTAGTGGCTGCCCAGGGAAAACAGAAAGGAAGAATTGGGAGATACAGGTTTCTTTCTCAGGTGATGTAAATGCTCTGAAATTATATACTGGAAATGGTTGTAAATACTGTGAACATACTAAAAACAAATGCATTGTACATTTAAAAATGATTAAAATGGTGACTCTTATGTGCATTATATCTCCAAAAAAAAATTAAACAAGTACACAAAAAGTTAAAGCTATATAAAACCACTGACCATTTTCTGTGGTATTGATGCAAAATCAGGATACCCAAGCACATCCTCTATAAAGTTATTGTCACAGCTCTTTCCAATCCAAATGTAAAAAATCTAAAAACAAAACAAATCACAGTAACACTCCCTAACTGGAAACCCATTACAGCTAATTTTCTCAGAATCAGCAAGCATAAAAGAGGCAAAGTACACTAGCTCAAATCAAGTAGGAACAAACATGAAAGTAAAAAGGAACCGGGAATCTGCATTCAGGAATCCAGAGTGGCTCATATCTTTTCTGCTTAAATTTCAAGCTTCTCATGAAATATATTTTCCCATTTTCCTTACTTTTCCCCCAATGCTTCAACCAAGATACATGACTTACTATATTTCCTACCCACTATTTCCATTATTTCAATCGCTGTCTCTTTACTTTGACTAATGCCCCCTGCCCCCTACCACTGACCCACCCCATACTGTGGCTATTGGAATTCTTTTCCTGTTCATGAAGCCACCCTGCCTATTCCGACACCCTTCACCACCACCCTGTCCAATGACATCTCCTGAAATCTTAATTATTAAGGCATTTGAGACAACAGATCAAGCTGAACTAGAAAAATTCTTGAGTTCCCTTAAAATTTTATGATTCTAGATGAAAAATTCCTTGAAGGAATTTATCTCTTTACTTCTCTTAGATAAACTGATCTCCTGTGGCAGTTCCAATTTACAGCCCCTGAGTTCCCAATCCACCTGTCATTGCCTGATCTGTGGTAACAGAGCTGGGTCCTGTGTTTCTCCTTTTGCCAGCTGCAAGTGTTAAGCTTTGTCACTGGAGGGTACTTACAGAGCCACAGTCCATAAGGAAAGCACCTTCTCGTGTCAGTTTCTCTGCAGACAATTTTTGAAGAGGTGGCTGAGGTACAACCCTGTCATTAACGTGTATTGCACCCTGAAAACAAAAAGATAGAACGTGAATGACCTTCCATTACTATTATCCCAGGTTGGAAGCTAATGGCCACTAGCTCTGATACTGAAAAATGATGCTTGATAATTTTGTAATATGTAAAAGCTACAGCTGAGCTTTGAACAACATGAGTTTGAACTATGTGGGTCCACCTATATGCAGTTTTTCTCAATATATACTACAGAACTACATGATCTGGAGTTGGTTGAATCTGTGGACACCGAATAGAGGATACAGAGGACTGACTATGAAGTTATACATGGCCTTTCAATTGCACAGGGGTTGGTGCTCATAACCTCCACGCTGCTCAAGTGTGAACTATATTGATAATATATACCATCTTGGCTGTAGAATCAAGACTCTCAAATGTATTTAAATTCCCCCACTGCTCAAGGGTGAACTATATTGATAATATATACCACCTTGGCTGTAGAATCAAGACTCTCAAATGTATTTAAATTAAAAGATGCTCAAAGGTACGCACATTTAAAAGATTAAAAACTTGACTAGGTAAAAAGATCTGCCCACTTCCTTTCTTTCTGGGGTCAAGATATATTAAAAGTACGACTACGATATCTGCTACAACAGACTTTCTGATTCCAAAGAGCAGAAAAAAAAGATTACATATTTGCATATTAAAAATACTGTTGGATACCAGATTGGTTTTACAATAATACAGTCAAAGTTGCACTCTGATCACATCAGAAACTGTCAGTATCTTCAAAATACAAACGGAAATGCCCTTCTATAATGCAACTTTGTAGTTCAGTTCAGTTCAGTCGCTCAGTCATGTCCGACTCTTTGCGACCCCATGAATCGCAGCATGCCAAGCCTCCCTGTCCATCACTAACTCCCGGAGTTCACTCAGAGTCACGTAACCAAATTCATGAAGTGAACCACTTCCCATATGAAACTATTTTTGAAAATGCCATAACCATGATACTATCTAATAGTCCTGTTGTCCAATCAAATCCATAGTTAACATCTGTATTTATTGTCACAGGCGAAAAACAGATGGAAGAAATTGTTAACAATACATTACTATATTAGATGCAGAATCAAGACACCCAAATAAATTTAAATTTTAAAATTTCAAACACAATGAAAAAAAAAATCATACCTCATCTGTCAATCTGTCTATTCTGTACAGGTTGGGATGAATCATTTTCATTAGATGAACAAGTGGCTGACACTTTATCTGACACATGGCATACACACGATCATCCAGGCGTGTGCTTGTGCCAGTTCTAAATGCTTTCTACATGGAGAAACAATACACATTTTTCAGTAAAACATAAATATGGTAGACAAATATGAAAACAGATATATACCATCAGCCATGGGAAAGAAAAGCACAGCCTTCATACCAAATAGGCCTGGATTCAGTTTTCAGCTCTGAGAATTTAATTGGTAGATATGTGAGCAAGTTACTTAGCTTCTCAAAGGTATATTGACATCATAAGAAAAAAGGGGAAAATAATACCTCTAGGCAGATGTAAGGATTAAATATGATGATGTGTATATAATACATATTATGGTGCCTGAGACTTGGGAAGGTGCTCAATGAACAGCAGGCCCTTTCCTTAGAGTCTTTCCAGGAGCACACACTAAGAGTGTGCTATACACACATCATTATTCAAGCTGCTCCCACATGCTAGAGTGAGAGCACAGTTTCATGACAGTCATCATGTATTTGCATACCTTCATTTTCCATTCATCTCTTTCTGTTTATAACTCTTCCAATGCTAAGCTGCAGCTGTCTAATCAAGTATTTAATCCCCTACCACCCACTAGGAAAACTAGGTTTGGAAACCTATATATTGAAAATTTCAAAAGACTATTGAGAGCTACCTGTTTGAGAAGGGCCAAAACATAGAGAGGAAATAACTTGAGGGAGCTGGGTGCTATCAACCCCGAGTGCTGTAAATTTGAGACAGTTGAGCCATACGCAGATAATGAATCCACCACAGCGTTCACTAAGGCATCTCTTGCATCTGATAGACTTGAGGAAATTGATCGATCCACGGCTATAAAGCAACCAAAATGAAAAAGTTTTTAACCATTAGATGCCAATGAATACTATAAGAGATAAAATATACATGCAGTACTTAAGAAACAAACAGAAAGTTCATTTTTAGGTTAGAAAAATACATTTCAGTTGTTCCCTTAAGTGTGGCTGCCCCTTTGTAGTAAAAATCCTCCTCCCGCCACCAACCCTGATCATCAGTGAGCTATTCTTCATTCTTTTAATTTTCACTTTTCCAGAAGGCTGAATGAATGAATCATTTGTATGTAGCATTTTGAGTTTAGCTTCTTTCACTTAGCATAACGCCTTTGAGAGTCATCCACGTCTGTTCACATATCAACAGTTCATTCCTTTTTATTGCCGAGTTGTATTCCATCACGTGGATGTACCACAGTTCATGAAGTTACCATTTGAAAAACACTTGAGATGCTACCAGTTATTAATCATTTTTAAGCTAAAGAATTCGTAGGAATGAGAACAGCCCAATTCACACTGTTGTAAATGAAAATGTAAAATATAAATACTTTTTAAATGAGGAATTTCCAGGGTAAAACAATGCCCAGGCTTCAGTTTTTAGTATAGAAAAATGTATTTCACCTGTTGCTTCACTTTTTACTTACCCATGTTCGCCAGGAGGCAGATGGCAGCTTGTACATCCACTCCTGCATATACATCTGCTAGTGAACTGACCACTGGCAAGCAGAGAGTGTGCACTCTAATTCTTCGCTCACCTAGTGAAAGGATGAATCCATGTCATTGCAAAATACTTTAGGCCAAGAAAGAAAGAAAGCAAATAGGTCAAATATTATGCAAGTTATTGTTTGATGGTATTAAATTACCAACCGGATTTTGAAATGGCAAAAACAAAGTTTTACAATGAACATGTTTTAAAGAAAATTAAACATTCTCTAAACCTGAACATAGACTATAAACATACACTATATTTTGAACACTAGGTTCTGGTTTTTATCTTAGCATTAATCATTCTAAACTATGTTACATGGTATAATGTCAGAAAAGAGACCACACAGACCTTAAGTGCCATGGAGAATTTCTCATGTTATGGATAAAAAATAACACCTAGGATAACCCAGACAGATTTAGTTTGAGTTATTACACTAATATGATTTTGAGAGTACAAGTCTTCCACAAGTCAAAAAAGTGCTCTTTGAAGATTCAAAAATGAGTATTAAAAAAAGAATGGAACGTATATTTGATGAACACAAATCCCATTACTTCCCATTGGTGTTCCCTCTCCCCAGTCTCCCGGTGGGTGAAAAGAGGGGAGAGTCGCTGGGGCAGGTTGCATCTCACTTCTGTTAGCATTACCTTTGCTAGATGTATATAACAGGGCCGTCTGAAAGCACGCTAAGGAAGTGTCTGTCAAGCTTTCTTCAATGGAGAGTTGCACTGCAAATCCAGCGTCAGGATTGATGTTGGCGAGGGACAACAAGTCAGTGGAACGGACAAAGAAATTTCCATGAAAAGTGTGCATGGAGAGACCTAGGGAAAAGAAAACTTGTTATAAAAGATGAGGTAGCACTAGTCTCTTTACCTCAGGTTAAAGCTACTTTTTAAATAAAAAATATCTCTGATTTTGAATCAAAAGGATAACTGGGGAGCAATACTTTTCACATAAAACAGAGACTGTTTGAATGATGAGGAAGGCAAAGATCATTCATTAATTTGACAATTTTCACTTAAGATCCTCCCTATTCCTCAAATTCATCCGAAATCACCTCCAATATGGGCTTTCTCTTGACTTCCTCCTAATAAGGCAAAGCATTTCCTCTGCCTACTTATTCAAATTACTTAAAAAATTGAACAATGATTATTTAATAATAATATTTAAAACAGTACAGCTAGTTGGATCAAGTAGAAAATCTTTTTATGATAATGAGAGGTGGTCACAGGTTGTCAATATATGAATGCTTATTAATTTTGAAAAAAGTATATAATACAAAGCATAATCTGTATAATTTCATACCTTTAGTACACCTTATTCTCATAACAGCTTCAAATCCAATTTTTCTTGTGAGATACCGTTTTAGATCTTTTTGTAACTTTTCTGCTTACGAGGGATTGTGAGTATAGTGGAAAGACGGATAATAATAGATGCACCCTGCAGAATACTTGGACATGCAAGCTTTAGAGAGAAAAAGGAAAAGTATTAGCTACTGAAATTATAACAATTTACTTGTCCAACAGCAATGCAGATTCTGTATTATGAAGAAATCTAAGTTATAATGAAAAAGCTACAGTGGTCAAAAATGGGGATAATATATAAATCTGAGAAATAAATATTTATAAAACATAATATATATTAAGTTTACTGTTGAGCAGAATGGTAAAAGAATTATATTTAAATAAAAACAACAACCCAGATTAGCATTTTTTATTTGTATAGGGTTAGGGTTTTTTTTTTTAAGTTTAGTGGTAATTTTCATAGACATTATCTAATTCACATGTCTTTCTCCCCAAACAATTGAGAACTCTTAGTAAAGAATTTACATTTAATTATATGCTAAGAATGTTTATGTAAAAACAGGTAAATACACAATGGCATCTTCTTACCTAGAGAAGCGAGATCAGAATACTGTGAACTTAAAAGGAACAGATCCACTGCAGTCTGCTGCCCTGAGCAATCTAAAGCGAGTTTCTTATAAAAATCAGTTGCAGGGCCAAGATGTTGTACAACCTAAGTCAACAGGTCATAAAGTAAGAGCTAGAAAACCTTGAATTATGCATATATTTCTGTTACAATCAGGAAGAGAATATCGTCTGTCCCCCTATCAAACTAAGGATTTTTTTTTTTTTATGTCTAGGTAGTTGGCATAGATTTCCTATGAGAATAATCACTAACATTTATAAAAGCACATATAGGGCAGCATAGATGTCTTAATTAAATTATTTAATCTTCATAATAATATATATTTTACAGTTACCAACATTTTACAGATGAGGAAACTGAGGCAAACAAATGAATAATTACACAGTTATTGAGTGGTAGATGCTGGAATATCCCAGCAGTCTGGCTCCAGAATGAGTGCCATTACCAATTCTTACATGCATATTGTTACACAATAACACGAGAGACTAACAGATTAAGCAAAGTCTTTCTTGTTGGTATGAAGACACTTGAGCTGAGGAGATGGCACTAGAGAAGAGTTAAGAACGCAGGCTCCAAGTTCTTAATTATTTCACTACATTGTTCAAGAAAATGTTTCAATTATAGTGTATAATGATTATATTAAGTTTTAAACAGAACAGACACTTAAAATTCTTGATAGACAATTCAGATAGACAATACTTCTAAAAGTTACATGAGAACAAAAACCCAAAACTGTATCAAAGAAATCAGTAAACACTTTGCTTTTGTTCAGCATTCCGTAATGGATTACAATGGATCAACACACTGGATAAAGCTAGCTGTACTTGTTGATGAGTTAAAAAATATACTTTTATTCTGAAATTAGCTTCTTTCTCAAAAGCAATTTAAAAACACAATTTCACAAAAAGTAAAATATGGTGCTATTCAAAAGTAAAACACAGTGCTATTCTTCTTAGGAAATTGGTAAAGAATAGAAAAGCAGCAATCCTTAATGGTGCCCAGAAGACCACAGTCCTTAAGAGTACAAGTTGATTAAAAATCCCAATAAGTAAAATAAAATAATAATTTTAAATACAGTTTATACTCATTGATCCAATAATTTCACTTCTAGAAATTTACCTTAGGGAAAAACTGAATATATGGCTAAAAGTTTATAACACTATTCAAATTGTTTAATTCATACTCATAACTAGTTGCAATGGCATTTTCATACATGTAAGCTGAGGTCAGACAAAACTTATTTACAGAACAAAAACGAGTATTCGAAATTGGGGTTAAAATACCCTCAACCAAATCGTCACTGTAAAACCCTAGAAACATTCAGCCTCATTTCACGCTTAAACAGCAAGTAGGCAATTAACAAAATCATGTTTTTCACATTTACTAAAAACTTTTTCTGTAGAATTTTTAGGGACCTCCAAAAATGCTCACTATGAGTAAATGCTCACGTCAGTGAAAGAAGTCAATGAAAAATATAGTATACATGTTTGACACCTAACTACTCTTAATTGTATTTAACTACTATTATCTTGACAGTGAGATAACTGATCATCTGTTTCCATGTTCCAAATTTTATACAATGATTTGTATTACCTTCATTAAAAGTTTATTAATATGTGCATATTATATCTCAGATTTAGTAAGTTTTATCAATTGTGAAATAGAAAAGAACACTAGAGTCAGAAAATCCAAGTCACATCTTTACCATTAAATATTTATTTAACTTTTGGCAAGACTGTTTAATCTGTTTCCTCATCTGCAGAAAAAAAGTTATAGTAAGTAATTTCTAAATTTCTATGACTCATAAAGTATTAAAAGCACACACTGCAACACAACAATAAAATGGTAATTTGAATTAAACTCTCTTACCAGTTTTTTTTTTTTTACTATCAAAGAATTAGAAAAATAGACTAACAAATAATTAAACAAGTCGATAGAGGTAGAAGCCATGATCTTGAATATGAGAGACGAACTAATATAAAATACCTTTGTGCTTGATCTCTGATTAGGATCTTCTCTGGACTGCAGAAGTCCTGCCCCCAAGGAAGGTAACTGTGTCTGAAATACAGACACACGGCCACCTGTTGGAGACATTAATTTAAAGGCAGCCTGGAGAGCAGGACCCAGGGCACTGTGTGTTTCTCTTGTATTGGTGAACATATTTGGTAATGCATTCAATAAGTCTTTTATAAGCTGGGAAAACAAAGATTAAAAGTTGAATTACTGAGAAGGAAGGGCAATATTCTTCTTTAAAATATTCCAAAGTACAGTATATGCCACTACATTTTGGAGGACTGTAAAGCGAGTAGTCAAAAGATATGCGACCTACATTGTTTACTGCAATGTTAATATATACCAAGTAAACACATGTTCAATATTACAATCAGTTGAAGTAACAGAAATACTTTAATACTTAAAAAAAAAAATTCAATCTCACCTCTTTACTTTCATATAGATTCACAAGTAAGCTATCCGGAGTAGGTAGAAAAACATCTATAGGGAAAACATATATTTTAACCAAAATATAAATAAACTCAAAAGAATTTTGAATTAAAAAAATCTTAGTTTTCTAAGTCCATACATATAAAGGGTATGCACAATATTGCTATATTTAATATATATCCTCTGTAATATCATACGTGTGTGTGTGTGAGCATGTGTGAGTACACATACATAGGTGTAAAAACTTTGACTCAAGTACTTTCCAGGAAAGCAATTATTTTAAAACAAATATCTAACGAGCTAAATTATCTGTACAGCATTATGACAAGACGTAAAACAAAGTACCCTTAATTCCAAAATTCTGTTTTATGAATATTTTCTTTTATTCACTGCTTACCATCTATATCAGATACAATCAACATTTGAGGCTGTGATAATCCTTCTTGCAAATTGTAGAAATGAATAGTGCTATCAAAGGTCACGAATCCTATTCTTGTTCGTGAATCTCCAGGGAGCCTAAAGATAAAAATGATAATTTTAAATTCAAACTGCTAAGTGACATATTCTATTTTTAAAAAATACTAAGAATAATTGTTTATATTTTTATACAGAGGACAGAATAGTTACCCCTATCTAAACCAATGCATATCAGAAAAGAGTAAGTATAAAACATTCCATTTTCAGATGAAACCAGACATGTTTAGAGTTCATGCCTCTGATAACAGAACTATCTTCAAATAATTAATCAAAACCTAAAATTACATGCTTAAAAACAAAGGTTTCTTGCAAACTTTCCTGTGAAACAAACTCCTTTAAGTAAAAATTGCTCATATTTTCAGTTTCAATATTACAAAAATCATGTATGTTAAGTATTTTAAGAACAGTGACAAAATGAGTACTATTCAAGAAAAGATAACATGTAAAATTTTAAATAAAAACCACATTCCGAAACATCAAGACATTTTATCTATGATCACTCTTTTAAAAATTTTCTGAGTATTCAAGTATTCAAATTTTCTGTCAGTTAAGTCAATAATACAGCAAAGAATAAATAACCATTTAAAGTCTGTCCCCAAAAAGCCTGTCAAGCTATCCTTTTTAATAAGATAGATGCCCTGTCTTACAAAAGCATTAGTATATTTCTAAATTCCATCATGTTAACTGCTATAATTTTTAAATGTAATTTATTACAATTTTTTACGTAATTTATTGTTTTAGCACTGTCTTTAAAGATGTTTTTTAATATTAAAGGATGCCAAAACAGTGTGCATCAAAGCAAGAAGCACTGTTATTATTATGAAGGATCAATCAGGCTACTCAGAGGCTGATTCATGACACTGTAAAGCAGAAACTAACACAACACTGTAAAGCAATTATATTCCAATTTTTAAAAAGGAATTTCAGAAAACAGAAAACAAGTCACATAGGTGTTTAGCTTAGCAATACTGGCCAAGGTTTATCTTGCTTCTACAGACTAATTTCTTCACTTCTTTGAGATTTCTAAGGTCACTGATTAATATTAGAGTCATTTGTTATCAATTGCAATGGAGACTACGTACCTCTAGGCCAAAATACAAAGCTGAGCTAGAACTGCTCCAGCATCAAATTTCCTTTCTCAAAGTTATATACACAGCCCTTTCCAAAAGCATGATAATATCTTATTGCTAGCCTATCATCTTTACTTTTTTACTTTTCTGATACTTTTAATTTCCACTTTAATCAAACATATATGTTTTAAAAACTATTTTTCATTCCCAATATTATCTTTTTGGCTTTCTATAGATCATTTAATTTGCAAATAATCACTCATCTCTGTTGAAAGTGAAAAGTCAATGTGTTTGTCTCAGTCGTGTCTGACCACTTGCAACCCCATGGACTGCAGTTCACCAGGCTCCTCTGTCCATAGAATTCTCCAGGCAAGAATACTGGTGTAGGCTGCCACTTCCTTCTCCAGGGGGATCTTTCCAACCTGGGGATTGAGCCCTGGTCTCTTGCACTGCACTGGCTCCTATTTCTAGTGCTCTGTCATCAAATACCTTCCCAGCAAGCTAACTCTTCAGTCTTAACAGCTATTTCTTTGCAGAGTGTCTTCCTTTGCTACTCACTGCTAAAGTCATGTCTGAATTAAGTTGTGACTTAAAAAGGGCAAATGCTTCAATCAAGGACAAAAATATGAAATCACTAAGTTACTAACAGAAACTTAAAGCAAATCATTTAATATCTGTGGATGTTTTTAATCTTGAATGTTCAATGTTATCAGTTTATTCACAGGCCAAGATCAGTGATATGCAATTTTAGCGACTAGAGCTAGCACTCAACAGAATAAGGACTCTTAAACTCAAATGGAAAATGGGAGAGAACCTTTGGAATCACCAAGTACTTCTGACAAAATATTCATGTATTTTGAATATTGAAATGTATTTCAATATTTATTGAATATATATTATACACAATATATATAATATATACTATATATATATATTCACCCCTACACCTCTACACAAGTCCAGAACCACTGCAACAGGAAGCTACTCTTACTAACAACCTGAAGTCATATTTCTCATGGGTGTTGGAGTAGAAAAAGAAATGTACAAACAACTCTGTTTCCCAGAGATCTGGAACATCCACTTTTTAAGTTAGTTAAGGGTGTCCTTCGTGACTAATACTGGTAGATAGGCAGGAATTAGAGCCAAGTTTAATCACCTATCCTACACTTTGTTTCTACTTTCACCATAAAGCTTCTTACTAATGTGCCAGTTCAGTTTCTGGCTTCTTGAAATATTCAGCACAGTATCAATTCCCTCTTTATCTGGCTCATTTTCTCATTAGCACATCTGAAACTATCTTATGAAAAACTTCTTGCTCAAGCATAAATTACAGCTCGATTCCTCTCATCCAGATCCTTGATACCCTGGCTAGGTTGAGTTTTCTGGATCTAAGTGTTCAGACTTGCTAAGTCAGGGGGATAGTTAGATAAAATCTAAATTCCTAAGTATTAAAACTATCATGGTTTTAAGATTCATATATAAAGTTATAAATCCAAATAATATACGTAGTAGATCTTTATTCTAAAGCAGATAGGATGTACTCTTTTAGTGATAAATGAAATCAAACTTAATAAAAGCCAACCCCATAAATTGCTATAAATACACTTCACATTTTATACATTTATACACACACACACACACACACAATGACTAAAAAAATTCTTACTTGTCTAGATTTTCTAGCAGTGACTGGCACAAAATTGTCAAATATCCAGCTTCTACTGCATTATGAGACACATCTAAAACAAACAAGTAAACTGCGGGTTGAGGTGGACGGAGCTGAAAGGAATAGAAATAATGTGACATATTTAGTAGGTATAAGTCATTCTTTTTATATTGCAACTAGTACTGGATATTTACTGATTATTATATCCATCTATCTACACAAATAGAATCAATGTTTTATAAGATCTTAGGTAATGAAAATGACATTCCTTTGATTTTTTTCTTTTAAATTTGGCCATGGATTAAGCATGATTAGGCAGTAATTACAAGCAATGGTTAAGCAGATGGGCTAAATGTCTTCCTGATAGAGTGATGGCTGAGATATCTTTCCAAGGAAAATTAAACATATTTATTATTAAATATTAATCTTTAAACCCCTTCCCTACTCCTAAAAATATTTTACTTTAAACATTTATATTTTTAAACCTGACAATTAGTACCATTGGGTCACCTGATGGCAGCTGAATCCCAAGGGTTAAGTGCTAGGTGTACAGCAAGTCCTTAACAATTTTTGACAAAAATACGAGTTTTTCTGTTGAAGGATCTTAAATACTAAATGGTAAAAAGAATATTTACTCATTAAAAGCAAGTAATGAAATCAAAATGGCAACAAATTGTAGATGATTAGGAAACATATTTATTAGGAAACATTTCTTAGTGATCTAACTGCGTTCTTTTAGGAGATCAAGTAATCTTTACAAAGATACAAAGAGTTATCTATTTGTTAAGTACAAGCTTTCAGCACTATTTCAAAAAAATCATACTATGGACAGTTAAAAAATTTAGACAAGATTTCACTTAAGAGTAAACTACCAAATGACCGATACAACTGCACTCCAGGACTAATTTTAATACTGAATAGTTACCATATAATCTGAAGAAGCAATGAACTCCACTGTTGAATTTTGAACTTCTGGCCGTTTATGAGGCTCTCCATAGGATCGGGTAAGGGGATTATACATAAATTCTTCAGGAACTAGATAGATTAGGAATCCAGTACAAAGTTAGTAGCACAATTTCTAAATACATATATATGCCTAGACATAAACACCTCTATCATTAGTATTTATGAAGTTTACAATAGCTTTGTGAAAATCCAATAGTAAAAACTAATCCCCTAAACCTTCTATAAAAAATAAATCAGAAGGACAAGAAAACTTATCTTCTGAAATCAGGTGAGAAAACCAGGACACAAGTAGCCTTGCTTCTTAGGCTTGCGTCCTATTTATTATGTCACATGAGATGGGAAAGAAATCAGAAACACAGATTTGAAGCAATCATCGTAAGCAGGCCTAAGACACGTCCCTGAAGGGGACAGGAGATGCACAGGCACACGTGTGTCCACACACACCGGCAGAGACTGACACTGAGCTGAATGAACCAGATGGACAGGAGGAAGACAGTCTAAGCTTGTCAGGGTCACGCACCATTCGTGCGCATGCTCTCATCTGCTGGACCTGCACTGCTTCACTTCACTCCTTCAAAAATAATCTATGAGTTCTTTTACCTTCTCCCCCCCCTTGTCGCTGTCCGCATTATCAATTATCCCCGTGGCCAGCCAAAAATGAAGTGTCCCTAGCCTGCATTCTCTTCATTAAAAGTGTCATGAAAATTTATAAACAGTGAGGAGACACCAGATAACAGCAACAATGTCAGAATGTCTAAAATAATATAAGACACATCATTTTAAGAATCTGAGGGACCTCCCTGGTAGTCCAGTGACTAAGACTCTGCTCCCAATGCAGGTGGCCCAGGTTTGATCCCTAGTCTGAGATCTAGAGCTCACCTGCTGTTAACTAAAGATTCCACCTGCCACAACTATATAGCCTCACCTAAGACCTGGAACAGACAAATAAATAAAATAAGTATTTTAAAAAGAATATGAAACTCACCATCATTAACTCTGTAGCACAAATTGCATTTCCATCTACGCTGATCAATGAAGGATACAAAAGGGTTGATATACGTTCGACAAGATCGGCACCTCACAATGGTATTGGATGTTATCACTGGTAATTGCTAGGAAAAAGAATAAAGATGTTGTAGCAGAAAAAACACCCCATAGGAAACATGGACCACACACTGCTCTGCTCCCTATGCAGAACAGAAAACACATTTGTGTTTTGAAACTGAAGCATTTTAATAAATTCCAGTGGTGCACTGAGCAACACAAGCAGCTATCAAGTTTCTTCCTCTTCTGACACAAACTGTAAAATAACACTAAAATAAAGCCAAATCAAATGTAATGAGAGTTACTGGCAGACAAGGAAAGTCTGGTTGGCCAAGATAATATAATAACCTCAGCTTATCAGCTAAACTGATAAGAAGCAAGAGTGAGAAACTAGAGCTGTATACAACGTCTGTCTCTGCCGCCTGCCTGCACCTGGCACCAGACTCCAGGGCCCTGCTTGTTAGGAAACCACACTGCCTGGACGGGGGACCACAGAAACCAGAAACCAAGGACACGTGCTTAAAAGACAGTGCATCTCTCAAGGCTTAGTGTGGGACAGGAACCTGGTACATAAGTAACTACATGTTATTTGTGAAAAAATTAGGAAACATATAAATGAAAAAAATTAAAAATTACCCAGAATTCTACATTCCCAAGGAAGTCACTGCTGCCAATTTAGCGTATACACTTCTAGAAGGTATCATGTATGGAATACATATTTAGACAAAAATTTTCACCTATGTATCTGGGAAATTACCTATCTTGGTTTAGAGATAAAGGATACAATTTTATTACAGCTGGTCAAATAGTACTTACTAAATGAATATAATGAAGGTATTTATCACATATTATAATTATTTTGTTTTCTATTCACTTGAGGAAAGAAAACTCCACAAGGAAGCTTAATGACTTTTGTATCCTCAGCACTCAGCATGACAGGTAATCAAAAAATATTTTTGGTTGAATGAGAGCAAAAGAAACTCATTAGCAATGAGAGGATTTAAAAAGAAACAGTTACAAAGAAGTATGAGGGCGAAATACAACTTATAAAGCATAAATAAAATGTATCTGATTAAACATTTTTCCTGAAGTTTAGAAATTTTAGTTTATATATACTTGCATGAGATACCAGAATATGTATAAAAATCCAGCATGCTAGGTATTAAATCAAATAGACATGGAAACTTAAAAAATTACATTTTAATTCAATAGGCTTGAAGAATTTAGACTTTATTATTATTACAAAGGTTACTTGATTGATACAGTTGGGAACAATCGTATGTTTTCCTAACTGTGCATCGTCGGTGGTGTTTCCTTTATGTTTAATAAAGAACTCCTAAAGTTCATCTGTCACCTATGGCCAGTCCACAGTACCACTAAACTACTCCTCTTCCCCAATCCAGCTCAGATCTCTTTGCTTGGAGGAAACATCTGCTACTGAGCCCAGAGGGAGGCCCTCCAAGGCTGTGCCCGCCACCTCACTGCCTCACGGGCTCTGACTGGCCACAGGTGCTGTGCGTGCTCGCCACCTCACTGCCTCACGGGCTCTGATTGGCCACAGGTGCTGTGCGTGCTCGCCACCTCACTGCCTCACGGGCTCTGATTGGCCACAGGTGCTGTGCGTGCTCGCCACTTCACTGCCTCACGGGCTCTGATTGGCCACAGGTGCTGTGCGTGCTCGCCACCTCACTGCCTCACGGGCTCTGATTGGCCACAGGTGCTGTGCGTGCTCGCCACCTCACTGCCTCACGGGCTCTGATTGGCCACAGGTGCTGTGCGTGCTCGCCACTTCACTGCCTCACGGGCTCTGATTGGCCACAGGTGCTGTGCGTGCTCGCCACTTCACTGCCTCACGGGCTCTGATTGGCCACAGGTGCTGTGCGTGCTCGCCACCTCACTGCCTCACGGGCTCTGATTGGCCACAGGTGCTGTGCGTGCTCGCCACTTCACTGCCTCACGGGCTCTGATTGGCCACAGGTGCTGTGCGTGCTCACCACCTCACTGCCTCATGGGCTCTGACTGGTCACAGGTGCTATGCCCCTGCGCTGCACTAGCTGTCTCCTGTCAGCAGCTGGCAGAAAGCGTTTGTTGTATCGAAACTGACAGAAATAATTAATTCTACCCTTCAATAAAACAAAGTAAAAATTCTAAGAAAATATACAATCTAAACATCCTGCACATCAGTACAGAGGTCAACACCCACAAATACCTTAAAATATGTTACTTTACCGTTAGGTCTCTGAAGGGATGTAACAACAATCCTAAAGGAAGCTTAGCTTTGTTCAGTAACGCCTGTGTCTGTGGAATATTTGTTAAAGTACACCGGAATGAACTGTAAAGAGAGAAACCACATGGACTATGTTAGCGATCAGGAAAAATAGCAGTACTGGTGTGGATACTTGCAGACAGCCAGTTAAGAGGATACGTGACAATCACTGGACAGACTACATAGCTGTAACTAAGAGGGTCCCAATGACTTAACAGGTGTATGTAATTTATATTTCAAAAGATCCAAATTAAGGACTCAGCATTTTCATGGTGAACTTAGGAAAGACACAGTAACTCTAGTATGACCATCAGGGTATGAATTGGAGAGGCAGAAAACATGAGTAAAAAGGCACCTTTGCATCTTAAGGGTGCCGTTCCTGCTCTACTGTGCACCCTTCACCGGGTGAACGCCTCCTTTTCTATGAGACTCATCAGAGTTCTAGCTTCCTGTGAAACCACCCTCACGCCTCATCACAAGTTAGAAGGAAAGACTTCTTCCTCTGTGCACCAAGACCTGCTTATGTCTATGGCATCCGTTAGTCTGATCTGCTTTAGCTGAGCACTTTATCTTCTCTATCAGCGACCGTTTGTTCATTGTGTCACCCTAACACCATTCCTCTCACAGACCAAGTGCTTACAACTTGAGATCAGCAGACACAGAATCAATACAGGAGCAAAAGCAGAGGTCCTGGAAACGGTGACAGGAATTTTAAGGAAAGTGGCTGACAGTATGTAGAGATAATCCAGATACGGGTTGACTCCACACTGGTGAGTTCCCCGAACACACCAAGCTGGTTTCTGCTTCAGAAACACTGCATTTGCTGTTCATGCAGCTTGGCACCCTCTTTCCTGAGTCACATTTTGTTCTCTCATTTCATTCAGATCTCTATTCAAATGTTAACTCCTTGGGAAAACCTATCCTGACTCAATTAAAGATAATCAACCTCAATCCTTTCTATTCCCTGCTGCTGCTGCTGCTAAGTCACTTCAGTTGTGTCCGACTTACTTCATAGTTATTCTGAGGTTACACTGCATACCCATTGGTTTGACTATTCACAGTGCATCTTCCCTAACAGGATACAGGTTGTATAAGACTGAGAACTTTGGTTTACCACTTCATTCCCAGCGCCTAGAAACAGTGTCTGGCACCTAATTTAGAAAGCATTCAGTTCCAGTGGTCACGTATGGATGTGAGAGTTGGACTATTAGCTGAGTGCCAAAGAATTGATGCTTTTGAACTGTGGTGTTAGAAAAGACTCTTGAGAGTCCCTTGGACTGCAAGGAGATCCAACCAGTCCATCCTAAAGGAGATCTGTCCTGAATATTCATTGGAAGGACTGAAGCTGAAGCTTTAATACTTTGGCCACCTGATGCAAAGAACTGGCTCACTGGAAAAGTCCCCGGGAAAGAGTGAAGGCAGGAGGAGAAGGGAACGACAGAGGGTGAGATGTTGGATGGCATCACTGACGTGATGAACATGAGTTTGAGCAAGCTCCAGGAGTTGGTGATGGACAGGGAAGCCTGTCATGCTGCAGTCCATGGGGTCGCAAAGAGTCGGACACGACTGAGCGACTAAACTGAACTGACTAAAATACTGAATGACTCATCTTAATATGCAGACACAATTACTATTCCTGTTTTACAGCTGACAACACAGATTTGAAACGTTGAGTAATTGGCACAGCTTCATGGCTACTTATCAGTGGAACCACGATAAGTCCCTAGGTCTGTCAAATTTTAAATCTATGCTCTAAAGCCTACTACTCTGCTTTGCTATTTAGGTAAGAGGTATTTTATGCATTTTACACATGCAGTGAGTATGTATTGAGTTCAATGTTTGAACTGAGTAGAAACAGAACTATTCCCTATCTATGCGATCTTTTAAACATAAACATATACTGTGTTTACCTACTTGGGGCGGGGGGGTGGGGGGTGCCTAATCATTCATAGTACAAGGCCATAATTCACATACTTATTGACCTGACAGCAACTTACATGTAGTTTGGGCAACTACTTTCAATCTGGAATCAATGGTTATACATTTTTATAGAAATGGTCTTGGGACTGCCTTAGGCACTGACTGGGGGCTGGTGTAGGGTGTGGTGGAAGAGGTGGAACCCTCAAAGCACCCCCATTTTCTGTTTCCTCTATTAGAAATCTATATAAGACTTTGGTTAAAAAGAGAAGAACTTGTAAGCTTTTCTTTTTTCAAGCTAGAAAACTATTGCCTTAAAAATACATATACATAGATTGCCTCCGTTGCTGCTGCTGCTAAGTTGCGTCAGTCGTGTCCGACTCCGTGTGAACCCATAGATGGGCTCCTACCAGGCTCTCCTGTCCCTGGGATTCTCCAGGCAAGAACACTGGAGTGGGTTGCCATTTCCTTCTCCAATGCATGAAAGTGAAAAGTGAAAGTGAAGTTGCTTGGTCGTGTCCGACTCTTTGGACCCCATGGACTGCAGCCCACCAGGCTCCTCCGTCCATGGCATTTTCCAGGCAAGAGTGCTGGAGTGGGGTGCCATCGCCTTCTCCAGTGTTGCCTCTAAAGAACACTAATTCTAATGCAAGGAAGACAGTCGTCTGTGAATCAGATTTTATGAGGAGAGATTCCAGAAGCAGCACGATGTCTGGGTACAGAGAAACATTCTATACTGAGGAGACAGAAAAACAGAAAGCATGCACTACCAGAGAACTTTTGGTTTGGGGGCACTGTGAGGTGAGTCACAGAGCTCAGCCTACACCAGTGGCTTGTGGCCATCAGATGGAGGCTGCCAACTAAACTTCTCCGTGAGGTGAGGAAATACTCAATAAAGAAAATCCAAATCGATACTCAGGCTAAATAAGTGGATAAATACACACTGGGGCAAGGGTCTTCTCATTCAACACTAAGTGGGAAAAGAAAATTTAGAAATACAACTACTTATTTAATCTGTATCCTTTTCAAGCAGAGATTGAACTGCATTAAATTAAGATTTCACCAATTTAAAAGGCATCAGAAGTTACTACGGGTGAAAAGTGAGGAGAAAGAAATTTAAGAAAAATATAATTAGATTGAGTTTCTAAAACCCTTCACTAAAATAGAAAAAACTTTCCCTAGCATTAGATAACAGGGAATGAGACTCGTTACAAACAAAGAGGACAGGAACCGATGACTTAAACTAAATTTTACATCTAGAATTTCTACACGAACTAAACTACAAGAGTTCACATTAACAAAACTTCCAGTCAAGGAATTAATACCACAGTATTTTTACTATGTTTGAAAGTCATGCAATGTTTTTGACAAGGCTTTACTTACTAAAGATTATAAATACTTACTCTGGGCTACAGTTTAATTTTTTGAGGTCTAAATTCAAGTTGGGTACAGGAGCCCAAACAGGAGTCATGGGTAAAATATTCCTCTCCTGAGTAAGGTTGACAGGTCTCAAGCTTTCTGGCTGTGAAGAACTCTGAAGACTCAATCCTCCCAGACTGGAGGACAGCTGGTTCATAGCAGGATACTGCTGAAATGGCAATATGAAACAACACAAAGAACAATGTATCAAACATGAATTGATTTATTATACTATGTATAGGAAATTAACATACAGGAAAGCAAGAAGATAAAATTTGAATCTAGCTTTGTAACAGTAGAAAAACCTAATTGGGCAGCTCACTTTAAAGCACTCTAAAAACTCAAAGCAAAAATACTGAAAAAATTTAAACCTTACGTGAATGGTTAGACTTAACAACAAAATTTCAACAATGTTTTTCAACATCAAGAATTTGGTTTCTCTGAATACCTTTCATACTGGAAAGGCAGGATAAATGCTTATTTTTAAACTTTTTCAATTTTCAGAATGTGTTGCTGCCATAGGAATGATAATGATGGTCCATGAGTTCTGCTTGCTTACTTTTTGTTCCTTTTATATTTTTAGTATTATTACGAAGTCATGGCTCTTATTAACTCAAAGTGACTTAATGAATTGAAGTTACTATTCACTTTGAAGCCCACACTACCCAATCTTTTGCCAGTGACAGCCCCTTACAGCTGATTCCAGTGTCCTTTTGATATGAACCTACTGTCTCTGTTAGTTTCCTTGTTTTCTGGCATGACATTCTGTATCACTCCTCCTTCAGAACTGAAACTAGCCATTTATCCAAAAGAGATTCCTAGTTCCTTTTAAATTGGGATGGTATCTAGAGACCATAATCTAGATAACATTGTTACTGTGCTGTTATTACTTCCAGACTTCTACAGCTGAGACAGAAATCATAGAAGAAAAAAAAAAATAATGAGTTCACACTGATATTTCCAATTCAAATTTAGGTAACGGCATTTTAACTTTTTTTTATTTTATGCCTGTATCGCTCTTCTCTTTTGCTGAAAATCTTGAATTCTAATGGTAACAGCCTTATGCATATGTGCTCAGTCAAGTCCAACTCTTTGCATCCCTATGGACTGCATCTGCTGGGCTCCTCGGTCCTGGAATATGCCAGGCAAGAATACTGGAGTGAGCTGCCATTTCCTCCTCCATGGGAAATTCCCAACCCAGGGATCGAACTCCATCTTCTGCATCGGCAGATGGATTCTTTACATTGACCACCTGGGAAGCTCCAGTAATAGCTTTGCTCATTTGTTTCATCCTACAATATCCTAAGATAGTTTCTATATAACAACACTAATATTATTTTAAGTGTAAGGTTATTTAAAGATTTCTATGTAGTTCTTTTGTCCTTAGATTATTTTCCATTCAGAACATACAAAATACTGAGTTTTAAGATTTGTTAAAACAATAGTTTTTCTATATCAGAATGTATTCAACTTGATAAACTGGTTCACTTCTTTTTGATTTTAATTTTCAAGGATTGCTTTCTTTCATTCATTTTATGTTTTTTGTGTAAAATTTACATAGTTTTAATGTTAAAGCTTTACAATAATTCAGAAATATCTTGTTTCACTCTTGATCCCTTCTCCTTAAGCTAACTATTAGCTTTTGGTCTTACCTTCCATTGTCTCTGCTTAATAATACAATATAAACTAATATATACACTGCTCTAAATGTGACCTTTTCACTTACAAAAAAGTGCTAACAATAACTTTACATCTGTATATAGAGATTCTCCACATTCTTTTGTCTAGTTATCAAACACTCCATTATGTGAACATACTGAGGAATTCCAGCTAATCAGTACAGAATGATAAAGTCAGGAAAATCACTATTTTACAACCCATATGGGAATAAATGATACAGGTAATGGTCATCTGAAATAGATGATAAACAGATACCAAGAGATGAATGAAAGCTTAACAAGGAACTTCACAATGAAGATAAGGCTGTCACCAAATGAACCCACTAATCTATCTTAGCACCACTAAAGTGAGACAGTCAGGTATTATTATGTTGTACACAGAATCAAAATATACATTTTGGCTTATGAAATAAATAAATGAAGTAATATACTGAATTTAATCAAGCCATTGGATCTAATTTCTAGTCCACAGAAAATGAAACAGAGGAACAAGTCAAATGATACCATAAGAAGCAATTAGCCAAATTCAGAATGTGGAACAGTCTACAGATCAAGAGACTTTTTTTTTTTCCCAAAAGATCAAAGGCACAAAAATAGGGGCAGAGTTTTGTGTGAGAGTTAATAAGAGAATTAAGAGACATACGCTAATACAATTAGTGAGTCTTGATTTGAACAAACCAACTACAGAATAATGGCCTGGAAACTACCAGGCAACTCTGAAAACTGACTGAATTTTAAACATTTAGAAACTATTGTTAATTTTGCTGGCTCTAATAGTGGTATTATGATTTGCAAGAAATTATCTTTTTCATCTCCCTGCTTTGCCCTGCCCAGGGTCAGCTTTAAGACCCACAGCAAGAAAAAGGGGTGTGTGTGTGTGTGTGTGTGTGTAGCTTTAAGACCCTCATATCCCTGCTTTGCCCTGCCCAGGGTCAGCTTTAAGACCCTCAGCAAGAAAAGAGTGTGTGTGTGTGTGTGTGTGTGTGTGTGTGTGTGTGTGTAGCTTTAAGACCCTCAGCAAGAAAAGGGTGTGTGTGTGCTAAGCAAAGAAAAAAAAACCCTGCATAATAAAAGGGATTCTCTGAGTTTTCAGCAAAGATGTAAAGGAGAGGAGAAAAATGATAATATGAATTAGTAACAGTGTTTAACAGAAAACCCCAAACAGACCCAAGTTTAGGATAAGAATTTAGAATTTAAATTTAAGAATTTAGGATATAAAATAAGGGTTCAGTTCAGTCTAGTCGCTTAGTCGTGTTCGACTCTTTGCGACCCCATGAATTGCAGCACACCAGGCCTCCCTGTCCATCACCAACTCCCAGAGTTCAAATAAGGGTAGAATACTTAATCAATAAGAAAGAACAGATTATTTAATATCAGTGAAATCAGAACTATTTGGAGAGGGAATGAGATTTATATTTATATACCAAAATAAAACCTTAAAAGATGCAAAAGTAAAGTCACCAAAGAACTAAAAAAACATACAGAGGGAATTTTTTCTATCTTAAGGTTGAAAGACTTTTAAAGGATATGAAGCTAAAAACAAAAGAAATTATAATATGACTATATAAACATTTCTCTAATGTATTAAAAAAAAGCATTAAAACTGAAAACAAATGTCAAGCTGGGGGAAAAAAACTATAAATTAGACCCTAAAAAGGTTAATGCACTTATTACAGACAGACAGCTACTATAAACCAGAAGGACCTGAACAGAATAGTGGTGAAAGAATAATGAACAAGGATTTCAGTAAAGAGACACAACTAAATAATTATGAAAATAGTAAAATATTTTTGCTTATAAGAAAATAATTCTTGGCATACTGAAAAATGGGCAGTCATAGACACTTCTGCTAGGAATATAAATTGGTACATTATTTCCTCATATCTGAGCACCAAAAACCATGTCTGCTAGATATCTCCACTTGGATCCCTACTGGGCATTTTAAATTAATCTGGAAAACTTGATTCCCATTTCCAGAACTATTCTTCTGTCTTCCATCTAAATAAATACACTACCCTCTATCCAGCTGTCCTGCCAAAAACCTAAGTTATCCTTAATGCTTCCTTTCTCTCACCCACATCAGTCAAAAGATATCCCTTATCCATCCACTTTTTACTACCTCTGCCAACACCACCTTAGAACAAAGCATAATCATCTATTTCTGGGATGATGCAAAGCTTCCATCTGTCTCCCTGTTTCCATTTTTATCTTTTCAAATACTCCCATCCCTAATCCGTTCTTCACTTAGTAGCCAAACGATTCTCTAAATACATAAAATTCTCTAAATACATAAAATTCCATAAAATGTCCTATGTCATTCCTCTGCACTGGTGTAAAACTTTAAGTTTCTGACTATGGTCTTTCCTAAACTCTCTGATTTCATTACTATTATTCTTCCCTTTGCCAGCTGAACTAGAGCCACACTGGGACTTCAGTTCTGAAACATGTCAAAGTTGCCTCTGCCTTACGTTTCTGTAGATATGTTTCCTCAGCCTGAAATTCTCTACCCTCATATTTATCCTTGTCTGGCTTTTCCTGTCACTCAAATATTAACTAAACATAACTTCTACAGTGCGGGCTTTCCTGTTTACTCTATATACCCAGGCCCTGCAATTTCTTCAACTCATCTTGTTTAACAGCATTTGTAATTGTTTGAAATCAGCTTGTTAATTTATGGATTTACTTATTGTCCTATTGGTCCGGCCTTCCCACCAAGTTTCTTGAGAGAGGGAACTCTGTTTTGTTCACTTGGCTTCCTCTTATAGCCTCAGTGCCTAGAGGAGGGCTGTCACATAGTAGAAACTCAGTTTTCACTGAATGAATAAGCAGGGAGAAATTCTAAAGTCTGGTATTAGTGGCTGTGATTGACTACTTTTATCTGAAGAAATTTTATCTAAGGAAATAATGAGACAAATGCACAAAGGTCTGTGCACACTTGTACATGCTGATTTTGATGCTCAGTGATGACCAATAGCAGTAGGCTGGGCGATTATAAAACATCACGCAGCTATTAGATGAAAGGTATGAAATAATATGGAAAGGTTCCCTCTCATGCTGTTCAAGGATTTCAAAATAAATGTAAAACGATGCTCATATTTATCAACTTGTTTGTGCAACTAAGTCATTTAGATGCCCAGCTCCTTTACTGGCTTTCTCCCATAGATGCATATAGCAAGAAACCTGGAAGGACAAAATTCAAGTGTTACTGTTTATATCTTGATGGTGGGAATATTGGCTGATATTTATTTTCTTCTTTTCTGCTTATCTGCATTTTCCTACAACTGCTCATGCACTGCTTTTTAATTAAAAAAAAAAAAACAAACCCATACCGTATCTGTATCTGTTTTTTTTTTTTTACATATTCACTAAAATATATATTTTTAAAGATTTAAACATTTTTTGGTTGTGGTGGGTCTTTGCTGTTGCACATGGGCTTTCTCTAGTTGTGGTGAGCGGGGGCTACTCTCCAGTTGTGGTACAAGGGCTTCTCACAGCGGGGGCTTCTCCTGTTTTGGAGCACAGGCTCTCAGCACCCAGGTTCAGTAGTTGTAGTGTACAGGCTCAGCTGCTCCTTGGCATATAGTATATTTCTGGACAAGGGATTGAACTGGTGTCCCTTGCATTGCAAGGCAGATCCTTAACCACTGATCTACAAGGGAAGCCCTAAAATATTTTTCTAATTTTTCTTTTAAAATTAATTTATTTTTTAATTTTTAGGGTTTTTTTTTTTTTTTGGCCATACTACATGGCTTGTGGGATCTTACTTTCCCAACCAGTCATTGAACCTGAGCCCAAGGCAGTGAAAGTACCATGTCCTAAACACTGGACTGAGGGAATTCCCTTTTAAAACATCAACTTTTTCTGTTTTTCAACTCTGAAAAACTAATTTTAAGTTTTTTCCTTCCTCAAAGGGCAACCACTGGGGTTTCCCCCTACTTAGTATAGGTCATCTCAAATAAATGAATACCAAGAAAGCCCTTAAGATTCAGGGCCCTCCCACTGGGTTATACTAAATGCAATATTTACAATTTTACTTCTTGTGGCTCAGCTGGTGAAGAATCTGCCTGTAATGTGGGAGAGCTGGGTTCGATCCCTGGCTTTGGAAGATTCCCTGGAGAAGGGAAAGGCTATCCACTCCAGTATTTTGGTATGGCGAATTCCATGGAATGTATAGACCACAGGGTTGCAAAGAGTTGGACATGACTGAGCGACTTTCACTTTCAGTTTTCAATTTTACTACAGAAAGCTATTTAAAGTAAAATATTCCTATTCTAAATAGGACTTGAAAAATAAATGGCTTCTTTTAAAATTAGCTTGTTAATGGTAATATTAGATTAAAGTTTATAATCTTTTTTAAGTAGCCAGATAAGAATTTAAATGCACATCCTTGCTATGTGCTTAAATCATTATTGTTCACTTATCATGAAATAGTGGAATTTCACCTGGACCAATGCAGCCCTAAAGAAAATCTAACAAAACGGAAGGCAGGGAAATATGAACTAACCAACCATATTTCTCCAGTGCCTTTCCCACATTCCTTCTTCCTTCAGTGCTTTAATTCTAAAATTCAATTCCAGGAAGAAATTTTTTTCTTCTCTAATCTTTATCAGTTCACCATAAGATGAAATCTCTGTAAAGTGACTCTACTGAGAACAGCTTTTTATTACAAGTAGAATGCTTTTGTCATTTAAACTGTTTCCTTATATTTTACTTTTCCTCAACAAGTATAAATGAAAAATACTTACTGTTCTTTTAATAAACTGCTATGGTATTTAAGAGGTAACTCCATGAAAGGTCAAGTAAAAATAATGAACAAATGTATTAATGAGCATTTGTTGAAGCTTTTACCAATTTTAGTTATATGTCGCAGAGACTTCTTCAAGTTAAACGCTGAAACCAAAATCCCAAACTACATTTATACCCTGTCAGTTTTTGAGAAAGCCAGCTTAGTAACACAAAATTTAAAATAACATTTAATTTCCTGATCATAGAATGAATATTACAGAGGCTCTGAAAAATAAAAGTACAAGGCAGAAAAGAAAAATCAGTTTGACCTTCTTCTCTGTATACATACACACATAAACACACACATACACACTATAACCAGAGTCTGTGCGTGTTTAATCTGGGCTTGTCTACATTAGCACCTATGATCCATTTGAATCACCAGGGGCTTGTCAGAACTGCTAAGTTTCACGATTGTTATATAACTTCATATGACTAAATACATACTTGAGCATACTGCTGGAATCCAGAATACACTGGGCTACTGGGTGGTCCTCCAGAATTAAGTGGTGCTGTGGCATTCTGATACCCAGGCTGAAGAGTCGGATAACCATACCCAAATGGCTTAGGCATTTTTGAAGGCTGAGGAGCAGCTGGCGCTGGCGCAGGGTCAGGAGCAGGGTCAGGAGCAGGACTACTTGCTGATGAGGAAAGCACATCTAACAAAGGAAAAAGCATGGTGTTCACTGAAAAGCAGCCTTCCACAAAGACGTCTGGGTGAGCCACTACTTTTGGCACTTTCCTTTCTTTCATTAAAACTTTTTATGAGAAATTGTGAATGTATACAAAAATGGAACAAAATAATAAACCCATATATCCAGTACTTAGCTTTAAATATTTTGCTAATCTTGTTTCACATGTTCCTACTCCATCTTTACTTTTTTTTAACAAATATATTACAGGAAAACTCCATCTTGTATCATTTCACTAACACACACTGCAGTTGATATTCCTAACAGATAACATATTAAATGTGTATAATAAATACAATATACCATATGTTATAATATAAATATATATTTATATATATGAAAATAGTTATTTTTCCCTTTATTCTCCCAGCAGAAATGGGGCTAAGAAGCAGAAGACAAAGCAAGGCAATAAAAAGAGTGTCAATTACTCTCTTCTCCAACTTGCCTTTTTATCTGACCTTGACATTTATTAAGAAGAAAAAAAAAGACCCATGGAAGAAGAGACCTATCTCCACAGTCCCCCAGAAGTCTGCTTTATTTTCAGAGGCCAAACTGTGAAACTATGAAAGACTGTGTCTAGAACAGTGTCCAGCTCCTAAAACAATGTCTGGTATGTAGCAGAGGCCAAATAAAATTTAGTGAATGAATGCTTTTCCTTCATTTAAATTTAAAACAGAAACTAAAACTTGATGAAAACTGCAGGGGGAAAATAACTATAGAAAATTTAATTATCAAACATAAGAATAACATCAACAAAAGAAAGCCCATCACTCTACTACACAAAACCATTATTAACATTTTGTTATACTGTTAGTCTTATTTTTAAGTTAAATCTAAAATATATGTGTATTTTACACTGCTATATTTAAAAGGACCTACTGAACAGCACATGGAACTCTGCTTAATGTTGATGTGACAGCCTGGACAAGAGAGAAGTTAGGGGGAGAATGGGCACATGTATATCTATGGCTGGGTCCCTTCCCTGTTCGCCTGAAACTATCACAACATTGTTAACCAGCTATACTCCAAAACTAAATAAAGTTTTTTTAAAATAAAATATATGTATTTTAATCTATTTTTCATATAAAAATTATATTCTTCACTAGCAATCAGATTCTGCAAAAAAATTCTTAAAAGCATCTGACTTTAATAGATTTATTTTTTCAAAGTTTACTGAGGAATCCATCCTTCTACTACTCTATTAGCTCTCATTTTGAAGAGACCTTCCTGGACATTCTTAAAGGGACAAAAGCATCAGCGTCATGTCATTTCCTTAGATTTCCTGCTTGTCTCTCCTGACGGTGATAGGAATAGAAGTATTAATAGAAAGGTCTCTTAACATAGCAAGAGCCATCAGCTTAAGAAATGAAGAAGTGGAGTCCTAAATATGAGGGTCCGACGCTTTTCACCTTATTTAGGAAAGGGACAATATTTCATACATCTCTACAGTCCCTAAGACCTATCTAGTATCTGACATACAGACTTATTTCACTTACTTTGACAGATTCTCATCTTTCCTTAATTTTGGTGTTGTACAAATAGCTAGAAAATTTGCCCAGGGTCATTCACTTACTGTCAAGGCATAGTCCATAACAAGATTAAGATCTGTTGATTAAATGAATACAGGCAAACACAGCAAGGTCTAACTCCAAGGCCACCATCTTTTAACTCCACTACGTTGGATGTTTTACTTTGGGTTAACCTGATGCTCATGAAATACTATAGTTATAGTTTTCATCTTTTAGTGAATGAAGTGACTCTTCTAGAATATTCTGAAAATGGGGATTGCTTTTGGAATGGTCCACAACTTCTCACCCATACATGTACACACAGATCCACAGATTCCTAGGATTAAAAAACCCTTAACCACAAAAAGACTGAGTAGCTCATTTAAGTATTCTTGAAATATTAAAAGGGAACTCTATATTAAGCTGAGAAGACTGAAGTTTTCTACTGATTCATAACGACAGTGACAGCAAGACAGTGTGTGAAGTACAGCACATTCCAATTCCAATTAAGCTTCATCCTAGATAACTACCAATGTGATAAGAAAGAGAAGAGCACAAAAAGTTGTTTTGTTAGTCCTAAAGTTTGGAATCATTAAAAAGAAAAGGCAGAAGGTCAGGTGTGGTTGTCAGGCTGTTGGTGTTAGGAGACAGGCAAATAAGGAAAATAACAGTACAAGATGCTAGAATGAAACACCTATCCATTACAGAAGTCAAATTTGTAGATTTTTTTAACACTACCCACCACTCCTGCTCCTACATGATGACCAAAGTTATTTCCAGATATGGCTTAAAGTAATGCCTCCAAAACCTACCCCCAAATTGGTTAATCTATTTACTGGTGGAGGCAGGCAGGAGCCATAGGAGGAGGAAAGAGTCAGTCTTTATACTCAGAGGCTAGTTGGAAGAAATTCAAGGACCTAAGCATGAGAACAGAAACATAAATTTAAGGAGTTATTAGCATAAAAAGGGGAAAGAAGAGAAAAATTATACAGTAGTAAGTCTTCTAGAAAGAGGAAACGGATAAAGAGCATGGTAACAAAAATCAAATACTAAATTTCCTTAGGCCTCCCAGAGACAGCATCCATAGTTGTTACATGACAATTACACCATGAAATTAAGGCTGAAAAGAACAGGAAAATGTTTCCTTTCTCTGCTAAAAATATAGCCTGCTAATTATGTACAGTTAAGTGTTCATGTTTGAAAGTAATTGATGGTCAGTAACTTTTCAAATAAACTTCAGCCATGCACACAACAAAGTACCTGGATAGCTGCCTCCTTCTAGAGCATCGTAACTGTTGGGCATCGGAGAAGCACTGCTCGTCGTAGAAGAGCTGTCAACACCTAAAAGGAGAACCGAAACATCTGCTCAGTTTAAAATGACCACGCATCTTAAAGCACCCTTTGGCAATTCTGAAAAAAGATGTTTTGCTGATCTAGGAAAATTCCTGATCCTAAAAACATGAGATGGCTGATGTTTAATGACATTTAAAAAGCCATATATAAATTTCTGATAAGAACAGGGGATGAAAGTGGGAAGAATACAGAGCTGATGAGTAGAATAAAATTTAATCAGACACACATGAAGGCATCTTAACGATATATAACTTTAGAAATAGTAAAACACAAATATCAATTTAGAATGATAGAAATGTTAATATAATCACACCTCAAAGACAGGCTCTACCAAATCACCAGCTATTAAATACATCTCATCAATATCAGGCTATTTTAAGATAATTAAATTTTAATGACTTTTATAACTCAGTACAGCTGTATGAAACTCACATAAGAAGAATCTCTGGCTTGGGTTGCCACCTAGCATGTTACTAAGCTTTTCTATGTCTTGGCTTATTCATCTGCTCAATAAAGATTAAATAATATCTGTGATTTTAATGAGATAGAAAAAATAAGTGGTACTCTATTAAACATGTGTTAGACTATAAATACTGTGTTCATTCAAAACTTGTAAGATTAATTGGAATGTTCAGTGGCAATTTATGATAATATTTAGTAATGTCACACAGATAGTAGAATACAATATAAATCCTCTCAGTTATTCACTCAACAAACACTTCATTGAAAGCCTATAGTTAACACAGGTAGATACACTAAAGTATATACTACTGAATAAAACTGAAAATGCATATGGGCCCCCTCATGTTGGATTTTTTTCACCAGAAGACAAAATCCTGAGTTACAAAGATGATCCCTAGCTCTTAATACCATATTGTAACTGGGGTTAAAACTATATTTTAGGTTAATTTAAAATTGTGATATAAAAAGAATAAGTATGCACAATATCTTTCATTGAATGATTTAGGTTAATGGCAAGAATTCAGTGTACTGACTCAGAGCATAATAGTAAAATTCTTTGTATAGGAACATTTTGTTATCAGTAAATAACATGATTTAGAAGCAAAAGATTTAGGAGAAGGCGATGGCATCCCACTCCAGTACTCTTGCCTGGAAAATCCCATGGATGGAGGAGCCTGGTAGGCTGCAGTCCTTGGGGTCGCTAAGAGTCGGACACGACTAAGCGACTTCACTTTCACTTTTCACTTTCATACACTGGAGAAGGAAATGGCAACCCACTCCAGTGTTCTTGCCTGGAGAATCCCAGGGACAGGGAGCCTGTTGGGCTGCCGTCTATGGGGTCGCACAGAGTCGGACACGACTAAAGCGACTTAGCAGCAACAGCAGCAGAGGCAAAGATTATAGTTACATTAGACTTTGCCATTTAAGTGCTACACAACTTTGGGTAAGTGACAACCATCAATAATACTCTCTCCTGCAAAACAAAAACAATTTTTTAAATGCCCTATGTGTGCTTTTTAATGTTCTTGTGATGCTTAAATGAGGCAGTGGATATTAAGCAACTCACAAAACATTAAGGCTATAAAATAAATAATAGGCGAAAGACACTAATACAAAGTGCTTTTTGGTGGTAAATAGAAAACTGTTGCATGTTTTTGTCATTACTCTTAATTAAGAGTGAGAAGTATGGGCTCTTCCTTTTTGTTCCTTGTATTTGTGAATTTATATCTAAAGAAGCATGCTGATATATAGGGTCAAAAGTTTTGAATAGGATTAGAAAACAATAAACCAAAACCCAAATATTCACCAGGAGATGAATGGATAAACAAAATGGACTAAATGTAGTATATCTATACAATGGGATATTATTCAGCAATAGAAAGGAATTAAGTACGGATACAGGCTACAATATGAATGACCCTTAAAAACATGTTAAATGAAAGAAGCCAGACACAGCTCACATGTATGATTTATATGAAATACCCAGAATAGGTAAATCCACAGAGGTAGAAAGTAGATTGGTGGTTGCCAAGGGCTGAGAGGAGGATATGAAAAAATGAAGACACAGAAGTTAGATCCCTTTCTTACACCTTACGCTAAAATTAATTATCATAGACCTTACTGCTAAAACTCCTAAAATATGGGAGTAAATCTTCACGACCTTGGATTAAGCAACAGATTTTTAGATATGACGTCAAAGGCACAAGCAACAAAAGAAAGAAAATAGATATAATGGACGTCATCAAGTTAAAAACTTGTGTTCCAAAGATATTATCAAGAAAGTTAAGAGATAACCCCAGAATGAGAGAATATCAAATCATATATCTAATTAATAAAGGTCTAATATCCAAACTTGGGCTTCCCTGGTAGCTCAGCTGGTAAAGAATCCTCCTGCAATGCAGGAGACCCCAGTTCAATTCCTGGGTCAGGAGATCCCCTGGAAAAGGTATAGGCTACCCATTCCAGTATTCTTGGGCTTCCCTGGTGGCTCAGACGGTAAAGAATCCACCGTGCAATGCAGGAGACCTGGGTTTGATCCCTGGGTTGGGAAGACCCCCTAGAGAAGGAAACTGCTATCCACTCCAGTATGCTGGCCTGGAGAATTTCATGGACAGAGGAACAAAGCAGGCTATAGTCCATGGGGTTGCAGAGTCAACACAACTGAGCAACTTTCATCAATATCCAAAATACTTACAGAACTCTTATGACTCCACAATAAAAAGACAATGAGCAAAGGATCTAAACAGACATTACAAAAAAAAAAGATAAATGGCCAAAAAGCACATGAAAAGATGTTCAACATTACTAATTAGAAAAGTGACAATCAAAACTACAACTAGTATCACCTTACACTGATCAGACTGGCAATCATCAAAAATTCTACCAATAAGAAATGCTGTGGAGGGTGTGGAGAAGAGAACCTTCATTCACTGTAGATGGGAATGTGGACTGGTACAGCCACTATGGACACCAGTATGGGGGTCCCTTGAAGAAGTACTAACAAAGCTATCACATGATCCAGCAATCCTACTGCTGGGGGTATACACCCAGAGATAAACAAAACTCTAATTAGAAAAGATACATGCACCCCAACGTTCACAGCAGTACTATTTACAACAGCCAAGACATGAAGACAACCCAAGTGCCCATCAACAGACAACTGGCTTAAGGAGGTGTGAGATAAATATATGTAACAGAGTACTAAAGAAAGTGAAAGTGAAGTCGCTCAGTCCTGTCCGACTTTGTGATCCCGTGGACTGTAGCCTACCAGGCTTCTCCGTCCATGGGATTTTCCAGGCCAGAGTACTGGAGTGGGTTGCCATTTCCTTCTCCAGAGGATCTTCCCGACCCAGGGATTGAACCTGGGTCTCCTATGCAGCCATTAAAAACAGAATGAAATATCACCATTTGCAGCAACATGGATGGACCTGGGGAAAAATGTAGTTAGTGAAGTCAGATGACAAACACTCTACGATATCACTTATGCAGAGAACCTAAAAAATAATACAAATGAATTCATATACAAAATACAGACTCACAGACACAGAAAGCAAACTTACGGCTGCTAAAGGAAAAGGGGGCTGGGACAAATTCCTGTGCTTTCCGAGCTGTACTGTCATCATACCCTGTGCTGGCTGAGTAATCACAGTATGCTGCCCTATCATACTACAAGTACACAGAGGCAGCTACGCCACTACACTGGTATCTGGAGCCATGACACCAAGTGAAATACTGCTTTCTGCATCCAAACTCATTTTAGCTGAATGACAAGCTCTGGCACTTGTTGCCACTCTTAAACGTTACATCCAGTCTGCCTCAGTCACTTCACACTACAGCTACTGATAATATTCTGAGATCAAATGGATGTAACACTCAGGGAACATTTTTCCTCATTCTTTTACTGGCTCTATGTCACGGGTTGAAAGAAGATAAGGGGCTGGAAAAGAGTGGGAGCTGAGTCAGAAGTAAGGTCAAGTAAACAGCTCAGAATCTGTGAAGCTGGGGGAAAACAAACCACGGCACACTAAAGCCTTCTAAAAAGACTTAAGCCATTCTCTCTCCTTGGGTCAACGACATCAAATGCACTTATTAATATTTTTCAACTTGAAATTAACGAGGCAATTTGAAATTGCATTTCCTCATAACATGTATAAAACACAGAAAAAGTGTAAGCCAAATCCCACCTCTGCCACTTAGGAGGTAAGAGAAAACGGGCGGTGGTGGTTCAGTTGCTCAGGCGTGTCCGGCTCTCACGACCCCAAGGACTGCAGCCCGCCAGGCTCCTCTGTCCATGGGATTCTGCAGGCAGGAATACTGGAGTGGGATGCCATTTCCTTCTCCAGAGGATCTTCCCAACCCAGGAATCGAACCCAGGTCTCCCGAATTGCAGGCAGATTCTTTACCAACTGAGCTATAAGTGAAGCCCGAGAAAAAATGGACAAGACTCCTAACATTTCTGAGTGATTTATTATTTGTAACAACAGATTTTATAATTCTACAGGGATAATGTTAAGATTAAAGAGCTATAACAGATATAAACTAAATAGCTACTAGCCAAAGATGGAGAAAACATTCATCTTTTCTCTTCCCTCTTCCTAAAACCGCTACAAAAGACAGGAAGAGAGAACAAGACAAAACCTCCTGATTGATAAAGCCAAGCGTTTATTCTCAAGCCTCGACCCAAACTTAACATTTATCACTGCCAACCAAGTTTCTCTTGATTTGTAAAAATGGTTCTCTTCTTTCGGAAAGACTCTGATATGCTTCCCTCCTCCAAATTTCTGCTACCTTAGTCTTATTTCTCACTAGCTTATTCCTTATTTCAAAAGCCTCTAGTGCTGATCAATTTCTTCTGTTAAGGAAAATCAATTTGCATTTCTAAAATACAAATTTGGTTATGTTATTTTCCCATGTAAACTCCTTCAATGACTTCTCATTACCTTAATGATAAAACTCAAACTTCTTACTAGAAAATGTGAGGTTCTTAAAGATCTTATCCAGCCTACTCATCTTCATTCCAAATCTTACCACTTGCCCTCTGCAAACAATAGGTCCAAACTCGGTAAAGTTCCCCAAATATGCCACTATCTCTCATGTTTCAAAAAAGTGTCTGCCTCTCTTGAGGTCCCTCACGTGCTCAATTCCAAGTTCTTTCAGATTCACTTAGGTTCCCTTGTCCGCGCTCAATTCCAAGTTCTTTCAGATTCACTTAGGTTCCCTTGTCCGCCCTCCAGAACCCTCCAGGTCATCTCCACCCTACATCTGGTTCTAGATTCTCCTATGTATTCCTATAAAGCACCACAATTAACACAGGACTGACTGTAATTCCATATTCCAAATCAGACTGAGCTTCTTGGGTTTTCAATCAAGCTCACATATGGAGTGTTGCCAATCTGTTTATAATTTGGTTGTTCAGAACTCAAAACATTTTTTAGAGAAACAATAAAATAACTGGTTTTATTATCCCAGTTCAATCAAGACCAAAATCAGACTGATTATATTATTTGCAGCCAAAGACAGAGAAGTTCTATACAGTCAGCAAAAACAAAACCAGGAGCTGACTGAGGCTCAGACCATGAACTCCTTATTGCAAAATTCAGACTTAAATTGAAGAAAGTAGGGAAAACCACTAGACTGTTCAGGTATGACCTAAATCAAATCCCTTACTATTATACAGTGGAAGTGAGAAATAGATTCAAGGGATTAGATCTGACAGACAGAGTCCCTGAAGAACTCTGGACGGAGGCTTGTGACACACTGTACAGGAGGCAGTGATCAACACCATCCCAAGAAAAAGAAATGCAAAAGGCAAAATGGTTTTCTGGGGAGGCCTTGCAAATAGCTGAGAAAAGAAGAGAAAAGGAAAAGGAGAAAAGGAAAGATATACCCATTTGAATGCAGAGTTCCAAAGAATAGCAAGCAGAGATAAGAAAGCCTTCCTCAGTGATCAATGCAAAGAAATAGAGGGAAACAACAGAATGGGGAAGACTAGAGATCTCTTCAAGAAAATTAGAGTTACCAAGGGAACATTTCATGCAAAGATGGGCTCAATAAAGGACAGGAATGGTATCAACCTAATAGAAGGAGAAGGTATTATTAAGAAGAGGTAGCAAAAATACAGAGTAACTATACAAAAGATCTTCGTGACCCAGATAACCATGATGGTATGATCACACACCTACAGTCAGACACCCAGAATGAGAAGTCAAATGGTCCTTGGGAAACATCACTACAAACAAAGCTAATGGAAGTGACTGAATTTCAGTTGAGCTACTTCAGATCCGGAAAGATGATGTTGTTCAAGTGCTGTATTTAATATGCCAGCAAATGTGGAAAACTCAGCAGTGGCCACAGGACTGGAAAACATCAGTTTTCATTCCAGTCCCAAACAAAGGCAATGGCAAAGAATGCTCAAACTGCTGCACAATTTCACTAATCTCACACACCAGCAAAGTAATACTCAAAATTCTCCAAGCCAGGCTTCAACAGCACAACAGTACATGAACTGAAAACTTCCAGATGTTCAAGCTGGATTTAGAAAAAGCAGAGGAACCAGAGATCAAATTGCCAACATCCACTGGATCATCAAAAAAGCAAGGAGTTCCAGAAAAACATCTACTTCTGCTTTATTGACTACACCAAAGCCTTTGACTGTTTGGAAAACAACAAACAGGGGACTATTCTTCAAGAGATGGGAATACCAGACCATCTTACCTGCCTCCTGAGAAATCTGTATGCAGATCAAGAAGGAACAGTTAGAACTGGACATGGAACAACAGATTGGTTCCAAATTGGGAAAGAAGTCCGTCAAGGCTGTATATTGTCACCCTTCTTATTTAACCTATATGCAGAGTACATTAGGTGAACTGCCAGGCTGGATGAAGCACAAGCTGGAATCAAGATTGCCAGGAGAAATATCAATAACCTCAGATATGCAGATGACACCAGCCTTATGGCAGAAAGTGAAGAAGAAATTAAGAGCCTCTTAAAGAAAGTGAAAGAGGAGAGTGAAAAAGTTGGCTTAAAACTCAACATTCAGAAAACTTAAGATCATGGCATCTGGTCCCATCACTTCATGGCAAATAGATGGTGAAACAATGGAAACAGTGACAGACTTTATTTTGGGGGCTCCAAAATCACTGCAGATGGCGACTGTAAACATGAAATTAAAAGACGACTGCTCCTTGGAAGAAAAGCTATGACCAACCTAGACAACATAGAAAGCAGACATCACTTTGGCAACAAAGGTTCGTCTAGTCAAAGCTATGATTTTTCCAGTAGTCATGTGTGGATGTGAGCTGGACTATAAAGAAAACTGAGCGCTGAAGAACTTATGCTTTTGACCTGTGGTTTTAGAGAAGACTCTTGAGAGTCCTTTGGACTGCTGGAAATCAGTCGAGAATATTCATTGGAAGGACTGAAGTTGAAATTCCAGTACTTTGGCCACCTGATGTGAAGAACTGACTCCTTGGAAAAGACCCTGATGCTGGGAAGGCTGAAGGCAAGCGTAGAAGGGGATGATAGAAGATGAGATGGCTGGATGGCATCACCAACTCGATGGACATGAGTTTGAGTAAGCTCCGGGGAGTTGGTGATGGACAGGCAAGCCTTGCATGCTGCAGTCCACGGGGTTGCAAAGAGTCAGACTTGACTGTCAACTGAACTGACTGATTTCAGTGAATACTGAAGACCCTCAAACTAATATTGTTCTTAATGGCAATGATACCTGTTTACTTCCTTCACAGACCCAGTATATGTGCTCAATTTCTAAAATTTTAAAAATATACTAAATATGTACTGAATTTAGTTCGAAGATATTTACTTTTTAAAATAATCAAATAGTAGTACATTAGTTAGTGAGAAAGATGGATTGGGACTTCCCTGGTAGCCTCAATCTATTAGGGCTTCCCTCAGTGGTAAAAGAATCAGCCTGCCAATGCAAGAGAGATGGGTTCAATCCCTGGTCTGGGAAGATCCCACACGCTGAGGAACAACTAAGCCCTGTGCCACAACTACAGAGCCCGCGCTCTGGAGCTGATGAGTAGCAGCTACCGAGCCCTGGGCTGCAACTACTGAGCCCGTGATCCACAAAAAGAGGAGCCACCGCAACAAGCCTGTGCACTGCAACTGAGTAGCCCCCTCACCCTGCAACTAGAGAAAAAGCCTGTGCAGCAATGAAGACCCAGCACAGCCAAAAATAAATAAAATTATTAAAAAGACAGAAAGTCAGACTGAACCCTTTTAGGGACTTTCTTTGGCAAGGGGTGTTAGGATGGTGGAGGAAAAGAGAAGATGTTGATCAAAGAAGAAAATCTTCCAGTTATAAAAGTTCTAGGAACCTGGGAATCTAATGTATAGCACATAATGATTATAGTTAGTGATACTGCATGATATACTTGAACTATTAAAAAAATAAAAGAAATTTTCTTTGGAAGTTAGAAATAAGGCCAATACCGTCCTGTTCTTTATAAGAGTTGACTTAATTTGTTCTATGTCAAAATGCAGCATTACCTTTTAAAATAACCAAGTCAACCAAAAACATATTCTCTCTGAGGTAGTGCCTGGCACTGAATAATTACTATTAGTCTGTGTGAAAGTCAAGTAAAAACTGACTAGCACCTTAAAACTCATTATATAAAAAGAAGTTTTTTTTCTTCTAACATTATTTACAAAATAAAGCATCAAGCTGTCACATTATGAGAGAGAACTTCCTCTTGTCCTCCGGCCTCTTCCCAACCTGAAAATTCCCTAGAGGAAAGGCGGCTGGGTGTACGGGGAGCAGGTGCCAGAATGCTAGACAATAGTGGCTTCCAGGGACTAGGGCTGGCACTGGTCCTTGGCTTTACCCCCATCCCTTTCACTTTTTCTCACTGCTCAATTTCAGTTCACTGCTTGTTACCTTTCACTCCCATTTTCAAGTTAGTATTCCTTACTAGTACAGGTATGACGGTATTTGTCCACGAAAGGTCCACTCTAGCACTAACAACTGAAGGAGAGAATATCTGTAACTGAATAAACTTAGTGAAGAATTTAAAATATAACCATTATGAGCAGCTTGCTATCTGCTTTCTTTAAATTTAAGTTTATTCTCTAACAATTTTGAACTTTCACAAGCTTCCAACAAAACATAAGACTGTCTCCAGTACAAAATCCTATTTCAGTTTCCAAGTATGCATTTAACAAGGAAACTTGAAAAAGGAAGCCTATTTGTAGCATGTAATTTTAAAGATATAATTAGATGGTTTAACGTAAAATCAGAACTGAAACTAAAATTTTCTTTTAAATCCAAAAGCTTAAAAAAAAAAAAATGAAACGAAAGCTTTAAAGAAATGTCCCTGTACTTGACTCCTAGATAGACACACTGTCAAGCAAACCATAAGCTTTAATAAATGAAAAGCTAAAATAAGTGAAGAGCTACTTTAACTGTAACTATAAAGAATATATACGGGCTTCCCTGGTGGCTCAGACAGCAAAGAATCTGCCTCCAGTGTGGGAGACCTGAGTTGGATCCCTGGGTTGGGAAGATCCCCTGGAGGAGTGCATGGCAACCCCTCCTGTATTCTTGCCTGGAGAATTCCCACAGACAGAGGAACCTGGCGGTCTACTGTTGATGGGGTCGCAAAGAGCTGGACATGACTGAGTGAGTGAGCACATACAGCACAGCATAAAGAATATTAATATTACGATTTCCAAACCTGTTACTTGATATTTTACTACTGCTTAACACATTTTTCCAAAATTGGAGAATAATTCCACATGAACTAAACACCCAAGAATCTAATGATTATAGGAAAAAAACACCTCTGAAACAGTTAACAAATAGAACACTCCAAATTCTCTACTTCATAGAGCTACTTATATGTAACCTCCACACCAATTTGAGGCACTTTCTTTTACCATTTTACATATGGAAAAAATACTGTAACTGACCAGGACTTTTAAAAAATCATTTTGAAGCTAAATTTCCTATTTTTTCTTTCCCCTCACTCAGAATGTCCCTTTAATTTGCAACCAACAAAAACAGGATTTTTATTTACAAACCATAAGAAGATAACACCACGATCCTAGGAAAAAATGTCCATAATACAGTCTTATTTATTTTAGTGTGAACAGTGAAAGTCACTCAGTCATGTCGACTCTTTGCAACCCCATGGATTATACAGCCCGTGGAATTCTCCAGGCCAGAATACTGGAGTGCGTAGCCTTTCCATCCTGGAGGGGATCTTCCCAACCCAGGGACTGAACCCAGGTCCCCTGCATTGCAGGCGGACTCTCTACCAGCTGAGCCACAAGGGAAGCCCTATTATCCCGCTGCACGGCAAAAAGGCAGAGGAGGAAGGCGATGCTTGAGCGACGCCACGGTGGCCACTGCACTCGCTCTTCAGCCCCTGCTCAGCGCTCCATGCTCTCACGAGGAGGTGAGGACTACGCTGCCCATCCCTCTCCAGCAGGCATGGGGCCCAGCTTGAGGCAAATGCACCGCGCACATCTCAGCCAACTCATCTCCAAAATGGAGCCAATCACCTCTGCATTCCAAGATTGTAGGGAAGAATAAAACTGCGATACGAACATGTTCTCAACATTAATGACAACTAATTTTTAGAGAGATTTTAGCATTTGCCAGACACTGTTCTAAGCTCTTGACAGAGAACACCTTCAACCCTAAAAACAACCATGTGTAACCGTTACTATCATTCTCCACTGACAGGATGAGTAAATTGAGACTCAATGAGTTTAAGAAACTTGTCTAAGGTCACAAAGCTAGTAAGTGACAAAATGGGGGTTTGAATCTAGAAGAAATAATACAAAAACCCACAGCTTTAGTTAAATAATGTAAGGTGACAGGAGAAAAGCCATAAATGCTAAATCTTTTTGATTTTTCTGATTTTTTTTTCCATCTAAGGGAACGGGATTTTCAACCAATGCACCTAACCATTCAGCAGAACAAAAACAGGGCAATTTAGGCTGACAACATTACACAAAGTAACACATTTTTGAACTGTGTAAAATGAGGATCATAAGATTAAAAACATTTATAGGATCTGAATAACACATGCATTAAGTAATTAGTAAGTAATGCATGTGAATAACACATGCATTAAGTAATTAGAATACCAGGGCCTGGGAGCAGTGGCCCATCAGCAGCAAGGGCCATCAATTACAGTAAGATCTTGGTTCCTAAAATGCCCTTCTGCAGTACAGGTACCAGGACTGAAGGAAATGGTCCATCCCAGGTTGCAGCAGCCCAAACACAAGATGAGCTAGGAACATCTTAGTGACGACTTAAGGGACTTAAAATAAGTGCTTAAAGATTCATGGGAACATTTTTAAAAGACAGCTTGAAGAAGCTGCTGCTGGCCAGGTTGAGGACAAATTGCTATTAGAATAACTAATGACAGTAATGGATTATTACCCACTGAATAAAACAAGAATCCATGAGTCATTATAAACCCAAAGAAATCAATAAGGGAGAAGAGAAAGCTCTTCTTCACAGTGACACCTGAATTCATGAACAAAGAGGGAATGTTAGAACTGGAAAATCTCTAAAGAATGTTCCAACTAATGTATGCTATGTTTAATAAAGAGCAGGATATTTATAATAGTATCAAAGAACTTCCCCACAAATTATTTATTAATTTCAAGGGAAAAGAGAAGTACCTTTACAGTTGAGAAATCTGGCAGACACCATCTTGCCTCTTGACAGGAGGCTCTAAGAACACACTATACTTCAGTGGTGATCTTGCCAAAAATGTGTGATTTCAATTTAATCAGAAGTGTCAAAGTCCGAAAAATAAAGAAAGGTTAAGGGATTGTTGTAGGTTGAAGAAGTCTAAATAAATGGCAACTAAATTCAACACCATGACCCTGGATTAGATCCTAGGCCATGGAAACAGCTATAACAGATCTTATTAAGACAACTGTTAAGATATGACTACGGACCGTGTAACAGATATTAAGGCAACAGTGACTGATTTCCTGATAACTATATTATGCTTGTGTTATGTAAGACGCTGTCCTTACATTCAGGAAATACTGAAATATTTAGAGGTAAAGGTTCATGCTATCTCTACCTTACATTCAAACGACACAGGAAAAAATGTATATAGTGAGGATGAGGCAAAAATGGTTTATCTTGGTAAAGTATATATGGTAGTTTCTTTCACTCTTCTGTAAGACTGAAATTATGTAAAATAAAAAGCTACCAAAAATTCATAAAGATAAATGGGTATCTGAATTTTTAAGGGAAGAAAAAATACCATCCTCCTGGAACCCTTAACTTTCACCCTGCCCCCACAAATCATGCATAAGGATTTGAATGTTTAAAAATGCAAAGGAAACAGAAAGCTCTATTTAAACAGACTGTTTACAGAGCAAATCCTTCCACTCAGTTACAAAGATAACAGAGAATCGTGGTCATGTATAACTTGAAAGATCATCACTTATTGACTCAGTTTTAAAATATTAGAATTAACAGAGGAACTGAATTACTTAAAAGTTACCAGTTATATTTATCAAAGGTAGAAAAAGATATTAAACAGGCTAAACACATCATCACATGCACAATTTCTTCAGCTAGCAAGATGTGAACTTCTGCTTCATAAATTAGGAAAACAACTACAAATATGAGGTCTTCAAAATATATGACAAGACGGGCCACAAAGAAAAGACCTCAGAGAAACGCTCTCCAATTTTTATATCAGTTTTATAAAACCCACATGATTCATTTTGATTATCCCAAAGTAGCATGCAAAGCAGAAAATAAAACATTCCTAAAAGGGTGCTCCAGCAATCATCAGCCAAAAGCATCAGTCAGGACTCATTCTTTAGCATGTGGCATGAGAGAAAATAAACTTCTGAAAAAAGAAAGCACTCTATCATCATGAAAAATGCACTGTTACTTACAAAATGGTAAAGATGTCCAAAAGAGGAAACATAAAACAAACAAGCAAAACGCCTCCAGTGACCCCCCACCTTCCATAGCCCAAACCAATCTATTGAGCTAAATCTGCAAAGACACACTGTTTTAAGGACAAGTAAGACTATGGACATAAAAAGAAAACTTGAGTAGGAAAAGTTCAAGAACTGGGGTAAAGCTAAAGCAGACCTGCTTCCTCATCCTCCTCCTCCTCTTCCTCATCATCGGAAGTTGATGACAAGGGAGTTGGTGCGGAGCTAGCTTGATTATTAACATATTCACCATACTGCATGCCTGTAAAGTGGAAAGCACAAACACAAGAGTCAAACCAACGGGAAAGATGAGAAATAAAATTTTGACATTGCATCAAAAGTGAGAAAGAACTCTGACATTCCAAAGAACACCCCAGCATGCATATTAATATTAGCTAATTTATAATCAAAACTGAAACTGTTAGAAATCTCTGCGAAGCAGTTTAGTAAAAGCAGCTTTAATATGAACTGGTTTGCATGTAAAAAAAAAAGCACCATGTCTGACATCGATAATATTTAGGAAACTCCACTGACAGTCTCTGAACATTTTACTGAGCTCTACACGTTTACCTTCTTTGACCTTGGGGCCCTTGTGGTATACTTCCTTTGGGACCCTGTATTCTTGGTGAGCAGTGATCACGTCTACTGAAATGAATTTATACAGCATACAACACACATACAAATCCTCGGTACCTTCCTTCTGCTAATGCCACCCTGATGGTAACTCAGTTCTCATAACGGAAAAAGAATGACAGTTAAAGAAAAGAACTGTATCTAGCATAGTTCTCTGCTCAGAGGAGATACTCAAAAGAAAAAAAAGGGGGGAAGGGGGGCTGCTTATTAACTGTGGCCCGACAAGTGAGAAAATTAAAGTGAATTTTCAGAGGCAGCAAATCTTCTCAGCATCAGCCTACTGCCTACATGTGAGACTGAATTAAGGGAAGGAGACTGGTCCGCAGTGGGAGATACAGCAAGAGAAGGCAGCCTATGGAATAGGCAGTAACTGGACAATACCTCCCTTTAAAATAAAAAAGTTGGCTGCATATTTTCATTATTTAATTATTCTAGCAAAATCAGGACAAAAACTAAGATCCAGAAAATTTTTAAGAGGGAAAATTTTAAAAAATATATATATATATATATATACACACTTAAAAATACATACTCTTCATAAATAAGAATAAACATCCTTACAAAGAAAAATCTTACAGCTCAATTTGAAAAAGAAAAAAAGATTTAACATGGATTTTCAAGAACATGTCACAATATTGGAAGTACAATGAAGCCCTGCCTCACTAAAAATCATGTGGTAATCCTCTCATGCTCGTTTTTTTTTTTTTAGGTGACTTTAATTAGCATGGAGAAACATAACTCGTGTATAGTAAGAAAAAAATTTTAATGAAGTAAAGTCTGAACTTACAAGACAGCAAACGTTAAACTGTATATGAGTAAAGCTTTGATTCTCATGACTAAAGACATCATTGACAAATCTGCTAGCTTTGCTGAAATATGTTTTAAATACATATAAAATGGCAGTTATAACAAATTCACCTGAAAAAGTAAAAATCAGTGCAACATAAGTTCAGGCAACACAAAAAATAAACTTGATACCTTGAAAGACCAAATTCAGAGTGGCAAGTTTCTCTAATAAAAGCCTAGTTAAAATGAAAATTTGACTAATATTAGACTTTAGGTTAAACAGACTAAGAAGTTTATATTTAGACATGTTAACAGTAAAAATATTTTATAGAAAAATTCTTCAATTTAAGGACTTCTTTAAAAATGAAATACTTTCTCAAAACACCAATTAGCACTGTACTTTAAAAAGTACACATATGTGTACATATATAATAAGAAACAAGAGAAAGAAGAAAACAAGAACTTTCTATCTACTGTGCTAAGCTGCTGCTGCTAAGTCGCTTCAGTCATGTCCGACTGTGCGAACCCATAGACAGCAGCCCACCAGGCTCCCCCGTCCCTGGGATTCTCCAGGCAAGAACACTGGAGTGGGTTGCCATTTCCTTCTCCAATGCATGAAAGTGAAAAGTGAAAGTGAAGTCGCTCAGTCGTGTCCGACTCTTCGCGACCCGATGGACTGCAGCCTACCAGACTCCTCCATCCATGGGATTTTCCAGGCGAGAGTACTGGAGTGGGGGTGCCATTGCTAAGCTAAGAGAGTCCAAAAATCAGGAAGAAAATCCATTCATTTCATGACTGTGTAGACTGTTGATTTTGTATCTAATCAGAGGAGTCAAAGCATAGGGCAAACCTATATGTGTTATAAGATAAATATTTTCCTCTTTTTCCAGATTTACTAAATAAAAACAGGTTTCACGTTATTACTGGGAAAATATCCAATGCTGAATTGGAAGCAAAAAAAAATTTTTATAGAGCAACTACTTAATGCACTGGAACAAACCTAAAAATAAGATGGAACAGTAATATTATTTATTATAATATCATTCTAGATCATTCAATGGTTGTCAACATACTATATTAACTGAAGGTCACACAACATAGTTTTACTGTCCTAAAAAGAGGCAATCTCTTCTGAGAAGTGCTGGAGATGAATGTATCAATATTTAAGCTCTTTCCCAATGATGACTCAGTCTACTCTGAATTTAACCTTTCTTTGCTAGTTTAACTAAACTTTCTTAAAAGTGTAGGAATACTAATGGTACAAGAATATAACATTCTGTTTAATCCACAGAAGAATGGTAAGAGTTCCAGAAAAACAATCAATCCGTATTAAATGCCCTGCTCTAGACTGTACACAGTACACTGTAGAAATGTACACGGGGCACCTCCCACCTCAACCACCACCACCACCACCATCACCATCAAACAAGGACGCAAAGCCACATTCCTATTTTATTCTGTCAGAGCTTTCAAGGTATAAATCTAGAAACCCAAGAGGGAGAACATTATTTCACAGACTGACATGATAAAGAACCTATTAACAGGTCCCCAATATTTTAAAAAAAATTCTCTTTAAACTACTTGTCGTTAAAGTGTTCTCTTCAGAGAGTCGGAGTTGCTTAATAAAAGGCATCTTTACTGTTCCCTAGATACAGTTACACTGGGAATAAATAAAACCAGTCTAAAGAGAAAATAAATCCCTTGGGGAGGCTAGCTTTTTAAATTCAAGAGCGAAGACTTTTGAGCAACTGTTACCTTTCCCAACCTAGTCTTCTAAGCACATACACTAGAAAACTTTGCAAGGGTTCCCACAAAAGAACAGTTTTTACGGGAATCACTTTCCACAGTACTTTCTTTCCTATACTTTATCCAAGAAAGTACCTGCGTTAAGAACAGACTTTTTCTCAACTTACAGAAGAAACATTCCCTTAACTTATTCTAAATCTTAACATAGGAAAGTTTCCTCCTTCTTTAAATGATTGATCAAGGCACCTTAAATCTACAGACTTTCTACCTTGCCATACATGCTTCAGTTAAAAATTAAACATATTAAAAACAGGGTTGGCTTTATTAATTGAGGAATAATGATTTATTTAATGACTCTGCACATATGCAGGCCCCAACCACTACTATCAAAGAAGCCACTGCTTTTCAGAGTTTGATGAGAATAAAGCAAAAACAGTAAGAAATATTAAACAGATAAGCAACAGGACATTATGGATAAAATGGGGTCTCTGAGTTCAAGTCCAGGAAATACCACTTACTAGCTGTGTGTTTTGGGGCAAATTACTAACCTCTCTGTTCTTCATTTATATCATCTCTAAGACGGGGCAATGACTACATCAAATGGTTGCTGGGAGGATTAAATGAATTAATATATTTTAAATCTTAGAATGGAACCTGAAATACAGTAAATACTGCACAAGTATTCGCTACAATCACTATTGAACTTCAAAACATGTTTTTGTGTATATTTAAAAGAAAACAATTATTTTCAACTATTCTCAATACTTATCCCTAGGGCAAGTCATTAGAAAAAGAACCTTCCACCAATCTGAGCAACACTTTGAGTAATGCCAGTTCCTTTAAAAACAAGTAGAATATTTTCTAGGACTACCAGTCTTTTTCAAGATACACTGGATTTCTCTCAAAGTCTATGAGATATTCAATAAAGTACTTTACAACACATTTTATCATAACATATTTATAGTAATTATAACCATTTCATATCTCCTATTTTATACAATATTTAATTCCTTCTACCTTCTTTTAAAACCAACAACAAAAATTTATTAGCAGGTAAACCTATTAGCTGGGCTTTCCAGGTGGCTCAGTGGTAAAGAATCTGCAGGAGACATGGGTTCTATCCGTGGGTTGGGAAGAAGCCCTGGAGGAGGAAACGGCAAGCCACTCCAGTAGTCTTCCCTCGGAAATCCCAGGGACAGAGACACTGGCAAGCTATAAGTCCATGGTGTCACAAAACAGTCATACACACCTTAGCAACTAAACAACAATAAACCTATTAGTACTTAGTAGCATATATATATATGTATATATATAATAAAATATATATACATACTGTATATATATTTGTATATGTACAAATTTTTACTATGTCTGATTAAATTAATGGAATTATTTCTAACTTTTATGCATGATTCCTATTTAAGTACTAAAAAAAAAAGTCAAATAACAGAGTTTGATAAACACTATGCCACTCCCGTGTTCTTGCCTGGAGAATCCCAGGGATGGGGGAAGCTGGTGGGCTGCCATCTATGGGGTCGCACAGAGTCAGACACGACTGGAGTGACTTAGCGGCAGCAGCAGTATGCATATATTTGGGGCTTCCCTGGTGGCTCAGAAGATAAAGAATCTGCCTGCAGATCCCCTGCAGAAGGGAATGGCAACCTACTCCAGTATTATTGGCCGGAGAATTCCATGGACAGAGGAGCCTGGCAGGCTACAACATGGAGTCTCGAGCTTATTTTACCACAGGAATACAGTGCTTTTTAAGACAATCTTTGCTTCACAAATAGCTTAATATTAGGTACATATTACAAAGCTTTGTTTCAAATTTGGCAATGAGAAACAGCATACTGATTCACTGTCTAGTTTTTATAACTTACTATAAAAAGAATAACTTTGACATTTAAACTTGACAGCTTTTAGTAATTTTGGCTTATGAGATTTAAGATGAAATTTATTTCTCAGTGGAGTTTATGATACCTCTTGAAACTTTAGGAACACATTTTATTGGATTAAAAACTAAATCAGACTATTTGACAAAGAATAAAATGTGCCTCACTGGTTTGAAAATGAGGACTGCCTTTGCCAATTAGGTTATATGGAGATTCTACCTGTGAGATAAAAGTATGTGATATTATATTGGCAATAGTATAATGAAATTCACAGTATCTTGAATAATGCTAACTCAGTACAACAAACACTTCTCTAAACCTCAACTTCTCTCTTCTATAAAAGAAATATATGGTATGTCTGCTTCACACGATGATCAAGTGAGACAATAAAACCTAAAGGTGTTTTTAAACTGTAAACTGCTACATGAAATAATAATGTTACCAGCTATCTACAACCTGGAAAATAAACTCAGAAGGTTAAAAAACCTAAAAGAACAATATAGCTTTAATAAAACCCTTCCAATACCATTCCTATCTACCTCACAGGGACAAAATTTTCTCAGTAATTATCTGTACAAAAATAAACAACTATAAATGAAATTTTTCTAAAATTTATCTTATTTTAATAAAGAACCACATGCAAACTGGGTACAGAAAGCTATGGTGGGGAGGAGAGAAAGCCATTAACCTCAATGAAAGATGTATTTCCAATGAAAAGGTACTTTCCATTTAAAAAGCACCAAAACTCATAATGTTTATTGTTTTCACCAACTAAAAACTCAAAATAACTGTATTGATAGAATAATCAAGAAGAAAAAGTGTTAACTCTTAGACACCTGTGGTTATAGAAAATAACACAAATTTTAAAACAATTATATATATATATACATATGCATATATATATAGTAGCAGAGAAGCATGATGGAGTGTTAAAAGTTTCTAGCTTAAGTATATATTTTTACTACATTCAAGAGAGGAGACATGATATTAAGAAAAAGGAAAAATGTAAACTTTCTAATTGTTAAAGAAGTGGTCATTTCACTATTTTTTTTTAAAGGATGACAGACTTCATCCCAGTGGATACAACGAAAAAGACATCTTTGTTTTAAAAGTCAATATATGCAGTACACTGAAAATTATGTAACTGCAAGTATTTAAACTTCTGGTGAAAAGTTTTAGATGTCGATCTAAAAATGATCAAGTAGTTCTCGTTTTCTTCAAAAAAATTTTAGGAGGTATGCAAGCAAAAATTTGAAGTCTCTCCTCTAAAAACCAGTAAAAATCGCTGAGAGAATAACTAAGAAAGAGTATCTCTGAAACACTGGGAAAAAAAGCACAACCTAAAGGTTGAGAACTATGGTTTATTTGCCGGGCTTTCTGAGGACGTAAGCCTGGAGGGCGGTATCTCAGACAGCTCTGAAGGGCTGTTCTGAAGGGGTAAGGGAGGAGCCAGGATATACAGAGGTTTTGGGGACAAAGACCAGGCAGCTGGACAGTCAAAAGATCACATTAATTAAAGAAAACCAGTTAATGGGTGTAGCACTTTTCTACATATGGGAAGGTGCAGTGAAATCACTCCTTTGATATGCACCGCCGCTAGGCCTCCATCCAGTTCTTTTCCTTTCCGATCTCCCCCGATCTCCCTGGGGCGCAGGGCTGCAGCGGTTCAGGGCAAGGCAGCAGGCAGCCCCACTGAGTTCCCTCAGGGCTGACTGCTGGTGGGCAGCTACAGTGCCCCAGCGGCTGCCCCATTCTTTGTTATATAGCAGGCAACATTTTTCATTCACAGGAGAAAAAGACTCATCTCTTTCAAGTAACAATACTTTAGACGTCGTATCAGACCCAGAGCACACCGTACACAGCTGTAGCCTGCAGAACCACCAGAAGTACCAGGCCCACAAACCACTATGTGCACAACCTGCTTGGTGCCAGAGCTCACACAGACCTGTGTGTACATTCCAAATCCATCCAAAGGCAAAGAGACCCCTCAGCAGCCTATCTTCTACCTCAGAAAACAGAACAATAAAAGCTGCAATTCAAATCTCTCCAGAATTATCTTTTCTTAAGAGCTTAACAGCTGACAAAAACAATAATTCAGCCTCATAGAGACAGCACAAGATAGGAAGGTGAGAGTTAAAGATCTTTCATTCTACTATTCCCTAATTTATCATCTTCAGCAAGTTACCTCATTGCTGTGAATGTCACTTTTCTCATCTTAAAACCAGGATGTCTACCTAGTAGAACTGATAAAGGGTTTAAAATAAATTAGTGGGGGCAATGTAAAGGGCCAAAAGAAGCAAGATATGTAATATCTGGAAGGTGGCCACCAATGGTTAGGAAACACACCACTCATTTAGTTAGGGCTCCTACCTACCCTTTAGCTTCTTCTACTCATGATAAGTAAAACTCTCCTAATAGTCCCTCACTTTGAAGGTAAATGCTGTAATAACTAGATTCTATTCCTAATACATCTACTGGCTTGTTGGGGATCAACGGATACCTTTTGGTGCTACAGTTAGTTTTTCTTAAAAAAAAAAAAAAAAAAAAAGAAGACAATCTATAATGTACAATCCAATCAAATGACAGAAAAGCCTCTGCTGACCACAGGAACACTTAGCAGGTAAGAGCAGTGAGACAAGTCGAAGGATTTATGTTGCTTTCCCCAAGTTTCAAAGCAAAAAGGGTTCTTCAGACTCAAGGTGAGGGGCTGTCATAGTGATACAGTGCCTAAAACATTACTAATGATTATGATGGGAGCACAAGGCACACACCCCCAAAACGGTTCTCTCTCATCAAATGAGAGACACAGTATATTAACCTGAAACATCAACAGATTTGGAATTTTAGCCAGACACAAAACAACCAAGAATACTGCCAAAAGAAAAGGCAGTGTGGGGAGACAGGGTTAAAAGAACACCTGTCACTTAATACATGCGAACTATTAGACGAGCAAACAAATAAACCATATTGTTTGTCAACAAGGCAAGAGTGTGGCTTACAATTTCATTTTCATCCTCTCATTCTCAAAACTGGGTCAAAAGTTGCTTTCTATTAATTATAAAGACAAGCAAAGAAGTCATCAAAGAGGGTATGTAAATTCACTAAATAAGGAAATCTTGGGTGTTTCATCCTAGAAGAAACAACAATAATCTATTTAAAAAAAAGAAATGAAATGGTCCATAATAGAGGGATGATTAGTAAATTATAATATACTGACACAATGAATTAGTCATCATGATTACAAAACTGTACAGACATACATGGAGAATATATAATAAATGTAAAAGCAAAATACAAAATATTGTGTAAACTGATTACAATTATATAAAATACATAACAGATTTAACAAAATTCTACAACATATATAAAATCATAAACTGGAATATGTTAAAACATAATCATCTGAATAGAAACTATAAATTAGTTTTTTCATATTTTATATAAATTATGGTTATTCAGTTTGACTTTTTAAAATCAGCTATTTGAATTAGCATGTACGTATATGTGTGTATGTACTATACCTAGTACAACAGAGTTCTCAAATACCTTTCTGCTGTAATAACTCTGATGGCTGTGTAACCGAGGCCACAGGCTCCACTGGACGATTTGCAGCAGGAGGCATTCTAGCTGACGAGGCTCCTGACACAACAGTGGATACTACTGGGCTGGACTTAGGAGGCTGAACATTTTGCATTACAGAAGAGGACAAGGAATCTGCAACTGAAGACAAGAAACTGTTTCACCCACAGCAATAAGCTTGAAATACAACAAAACAGTTTATCTGAAGTTCTTATAGAAACTTCAGCAGCATCACATTTATCTGGTATGTCTGTACCTAGGAAATAATGGCTCCAAAGAAATGATTTTCCAAAAAACGAAAAACTTAACTCACTAAATGTTTTAATACCTTTTAATGGCAATTTTCCTAAAACATTCCACAAGCTTCCAAACCTTCTTAAACAAAATGAACCCCAACAATCTTTACTAAAGATCACTATTATTAATATGGACTACTGCACTGTGCAGCGGTGTACCTCAGATGACAGAGGTGGTCTGCGTCAACAGTAATGTGGTTTGTGAATTATACAGATGTTTCCAGTACTAGCTCTGATCCCATTTTGTACTGTAAACTGCCAGGTCTCATTTGCTGTCTCTAGTCAGATGCCCTGTCTCACAGGTAGCTAAGTAAGGTTCTGAGATTAACATTAGGTAGGACTTCTGGAGCAAAGTGCGTGTGATCGATAGTCGGTCTCTGTGACAGCTCCAATTGCACGACCTGCAAGACCATCTTCAGCGAATCAAGAGGTAATGGGAAAAACCTACGATGACAACCCAGGTGTTCACTGGCGGATGAATGGACTTTAAAAATGTGGTGGCTCTAGATGTATACACATGGGGGTATGTGTATGCATATATACGTGTGTGTGTGTATACACACACATACAGTGCACGAATGGATACAGAACACGTGGAAAAAGAAAATACACACACATACACTGGAATATCATTCAACCATAAAAGTGCAGGAAATGCCTCCATGTGACAACGTGAATGGACCCTAAGGTCATCATGCTAACTGAGGTTAAGTCAGAAAAACAGTGTATGGTCTACTTTATATATGGAACCTAAAAAAGCCAAACTCACAGAAAGTTTTGGTTATCGGAAGCAGGGAGGTGAGTGAAATAGGGAGATACTGGTCAAAGGGTACAAACTCTTAGGAGTAGGTTCTGAAGCTCTAATGCACAGTATGGTGACTATACTTAAAAACACTGTGATAATATACTTGAAAGTATGACAGTATATCTTAAATGTTCTCACCAAATACACAAAAAGGCAATTATGAGAGGTGACTAACCCTGCTATGGAAGTCATTTTGCAATAAATTTGTATATCATTATGCGGCACATCTTAAACTTATACAAGTGTACACACACATACAGACAGGTACGTATGTGTATTATATGCATGACGTGTGTATGTGTATATATACATGAACAAACTCAGGTCTAAGACTGAAACAAATGTAACAATATATAGTAACAGAACAAAATGTGATATATTTCCCAACAGTGCGCAAATGATACAAATATGAGGAATGGGGAAAGAAGGTGGACTGTGGTCTAGATGCACTGACTGCTGCATTATTTTTAGTAAGGACAAGCATCACTGTGAGAGACACAGTCAACAATATTTTTCAGTTCCTCTCGTTAAGAAACAGGAATCTATTTTCCCACTCCCTGAACTGAGGTTAAACTTTCGACTGGCTTTCACCAGCAGAATGTGGCAAAAGTAATGGTGTACAAGCTCAAGACCTCAGGTTTTGAGAGGCACTGAAGCTTATACCTTTCTACTCTTAAAATGCTGCCCTGACCCAGTCATGTAAGGAAGTGGATCTGGTCAATGTGGAGAAAAACCTAAGTACTCGCGTGAACAGTGGGCACCAACGCTAGACATGTGAGTGAAACCCTAGGATCTTTCAGCCCAGCCAACTGTCAAGCTAAATGAAGTCACACAAGTCCAGGAAAACGAGCAGAGGAACCCAACCAACCCACAGAACTGTGAAAAATAATAAATAATTCTGGTTTTCAACCATCATTAGATAACCGATAAAATGATTCAAAATGTCAAAGTACCGAAAGTGATGAGTATATTTAACAGTACAACGTAAAAATTAAGAAAGTTATAATCACGTAAAATTGAGTGATAGAGAAAAGAAAAGGGGTATGGAAAACAGTAAATATATTAATTTTACCTTTGCTCATATGAGAAACTAAAAGACACTGTATAAAAATATAGAAAATATTTCTGCCTCTGGTAATGATGATCTAGGTAATTATGACTAAACCTTCTAAGGAAGATAACTTAAAAACTATATTTTAAAAGATTTTCTTAAAATCACCAAAAATCTAACATGACATAAACTAATCTCAGGGGGAAAATCTATAAGAAATGGAAAACTCAAGAGAAATAAGCCCAACACTCAAAGCTGCTTTCGAAATCCTGTGGATATCTATCACAAACCAGATCTGCTGTTCTTGGTGGCCCTGCGGAGTGTGGAAAATAAGACGTCTCCCACAGCACACCCAAGATAGGGCAAATGCAACAGCAGCCCATACCTTCACTTTAGGATAGTATCTGAAGGGTTATAACCTCAGGACCAGGATAAACCAGGAAGCCAAGCCTTACAAAAGCCAGCAGCTTTGATTCAGAACATCTACACAGTCCACTACACCCAGGGCCTTAGACTGGGATGAATGTGATCACAAGCTGGTAGTTCTTGGAGGAAACTGGCAGAAGGAAATATAAATCCTTTCTGGAGAATGACACCATCACCCTGGGCCTCTAGATGGTCCCACAAGCAATTTTTCAGAAACAAAATTCCAAGCGCCAAGTCTAAGAGAAGTAGTTCAGGTGTGTACAGGGCCCTCTGTGCCCTCCAGTCTCCAGCTTGATACATGGCCATCATCCTGCTCATAGGCCTTCAATATTCTGCCAGTGCTTGAGGGTGAAGACAAAACATCTTATCCTGAAAAACTTAATGTGGTCAACCAGGCCCTGAATGATCCCAGCCTCCTCCTGGCCCATGGTTCTCCTCTAGCTTCATGGTCTTTCAGTCCCTTGAACTTGCTGTGCTCTCCTCCATTAAAGGGAATTACACGTAAGCCCCTTTAGATGTAACAGACTTTTCACTTTAATAAAATAATTGATACAAATAAGTCTATGCCTTACATATGTGTATGTAGCTATAAAATCATACTAAAAGAAATGCCCATGAACTCAGCATCCAACTGTGAAAAGAAAGCGTTTCCAATATTGCTGGCGCTCTTGGTGCACTCCTCACAGCAGGCATTCCCTTGCCCCCTCCTGACTGAGTTCACTATCCCCTTGCTTTTGTTATTCAACAGTTTATCACACAGATAAGTATCTCTAAACATTATTTCTGCTTGTTTTTTAATTTTATCACAAGACGGTAAAAGCGTCTGCCTGCAATGCGGGAGACCCAGGTTCAACCCCTAGGTCGGGAAGATCCCCTGGAGAAGGAAATGAAAATCCACTCCAGCACTCTTGCCTGGAAAATCCCATGGATGGAGGAGCCTGACAGGCTACAGTCCATGGGGTCGCAAAGAGTCAGACACAACTGAGCGACTTCACTTCACTTCCATGAATCCTGTATTTCCAGGATTCATTTGTGTTAATGAGTGCAGCTCTATTCAGCAGTCCATTGGAAGGATATACATGATTTATCCATTCAACTACAAATGGACATCGGGGTTCTGATGTTTTCATTTTCACATGCAGTGCTACAGGAACAGTCATGGATCTGTCCCTGGTGCACACATGCGGTTTCTCTGGGGCAGACCTTCTCAATGCGTGCACCACAGCATCTCAAGTGTGTAGCTGAGCAGCAGGGAAGGAGAACGCCCTTGGCCCCAGGGGTAGCCTGTGGGAAGTGAGCTCTTTGGCCAAGGGAACAGACTAGTCTCTAGCTCAGAATCCCCAAAATGTCATTTCCTACTAGCACTACGCATCTAAAACCGGAGGTGGTGCTCTAGGGCCTCCTCATTCAAAGTGTACTCCACAGGGCAGCAACACCTGAGTCAGAAACTTGACAAAATCCGTAGGCAGGGCCACACTAGCCCTGGTGAATCGAGACCTGCATTTTAACAGGACCCTGGGTAACTCATAGGCTCAAAGTATGAGAAGAACACTCCTCTAGAGCACACAGAAGTAGGATAGCTGTGTTTCAGAGTATGGTCACCCTCAATTCCACTAATGCCAAATTTCCCTAAAATACTGAACCAATAGATCCTCTGACAAACAGTGTCTAAGTTTTTTTTTTTAATTCCACATCCTTGCCATGCCCTGGTATGGTGAGCCTTTCAAAGTTTCATCATCCTGATACTAGGTATAAGTAGTTTTCCCATTCTAAGCTGCTTTTCCCTGTATTAATGAGTCCGAGTATGTTTTCGTTTGTGAAATGCCTGTTTGTGTTTTTTTCTTGGTTGTGTATTTTTCTTTTATTGATCTGTGTTATTTGTATAATTTTGGATAAAATACTATAAAATTTTTCTCCCAGTTAATGGCAATTAAGTTCTTAATTAGAAATTAGTAAAGCTCATCATGCTTATTCTTTATGGCTAGCTAACATTGTGTGTAGCGTCCTTAAGAAATTCTTCCCTACTTGAAGGCTCTTCGCATTTTCTCTGAAAAGTTTCGAAGTTTTGCCTTTTGCATTTAGATACTTGTTTTATCTGTAATCTATCTTATACATGGAAAATTCATTCTTCAGATGGCAGCTCACATATCAAATATCAAGGAAAACCTTCCTAAGCTCCACGACTAACAGGCCAGATGTACTCTTCACCAGGAGTGCTCTTCACCAAGCACCATAATCTCTGCCTCATGATACTTAAATGACAATAGCAATTTTACATTTATTTGCATTTATCTGGATAATGTTTGCCTTCCTAAGAGTAGCGGATGGTGGCTCAAATGGTAAAGCATCTGTCTACAATGCGGAAGACCCAGGTTCGATCCCTGGGTCTTGAAGATCCCCTGGAGAAGGAAATGGCAATCCACTACAGTACTATTGCCTGGAAAATCCCATGGACAGAGGAGCCTGGTAGGCTATAGTCCATTGGGCCGCAAAGAGTCAGACATGACTGAGCAACTTCACTTGCCTTTGTAGAAGATTACAACTTCATGAGGTAAGGCATCGAGTCTTTTTATTTGCTATTTTATCTCCGAGCACTAAAATAAATGCCTGTCACATAGTTGGCTTTCAAATATCTGTCAAATAAATAAAGACAAGTTCCACAAATATTAAAGACCACCAAAAAAATGCCAGGAAAAAACCAACAACAAAACTACCCTTTTCATAAAGAGAATGTGACAGATGAAATATGGTATATTTACCAACAGAACACAATTCAAAAATAAACCGTTTATTTATTTGTTGGCGTTAAGGTAGTTCCCTAGTTAGTTCTTAGCAGCTCCTCAGTAAGTGTACATACAACTCTGCTGGAACTAGGGAGATTAAATTCTCAACTAATAATACCATTACCCATTCAAGCTGTTCAAACTAGAAAATTTTAAGTCAACTTCTATTATTCGTTTTCCTTCATAAACCCTATCAACCAGTTCTTGAAATCGCCTCTTGCCACCTGTCTTCTATCTAAACGAGCCCCAGCCTGTGTTATCATCCTTCATCTGAAGAGTTGCAGTCCATTCCTCCCTAGTCAGTCTTGTCTCCAGGTTCTTCCTCTTCCAGTTCACCTGCCACACTTCTCACAGAGAAAGATCTAAATCACAAATCTGACGGTGTCACCACTGTGCTTATAAATTTCTGATGGCTGCTGATTACAGATGGAACCAAGCTTATGTTTTTCCTTCACCTCGTCCTTTCCTCTCACCTTCCCAGTGCCATAGCCCAGCAGAAACTGGGAAACTGAGACACCAGAAAAGGAATAATCGGTAACACCAAGTTCTGAAGGAAGTGGTCATAAAGATGGACGTCCCATCTTCTGAGCTTAAAGGAGTAAGTATAGAAAGTCTTCAGGTGGAAGGTACAAAGGTGAGAAAGGATAAGGTTCAAGAGTGCCTATGAAAATTGAAGGAGTATGAGGGAGCAAAATTATTATCATCTCACAACTCCGCGGTCTCAACACAAGTTCCCGAAGCGGAAAATAATCTCTTAGCTGTACTATCTGTACCTCCAGTAGTTTTCTAACATTTCTAATTTGATTTCTTTATCCAGAGAGTCACTTCCTAGTATCTACTTTGCTTTTCCTCAGGCACATCATCACCCAAGATGACAGACATATATTAACTAACATATCAGTGATTACACCTTAGTATCACATAAGTTGTAGATTTTTACACGAGGATTTTATCAATGTTTATTATTTTTTTATGAGTAGATTTTTTTAAGTTTCTTTAAAAAATGAAATAAAATTGTACTTGGTAAAATAGCATTAATCAGATAGTACTATTTTACAATATGCCAAGATGTGATCCTTGTTGAACTTGTATTACTCAACCAACTTCACCTCAAACTAGGAAAGAGCTTCTGAACTGTGAGAAATTTACCTATAGCAACAGTTAAAAAAAAATTTAATGGCCTAATGATACCTTTTAAACACTAGCCAAAATTTCACCCTAAATTAACTAAACATAGCACTCAAAACATACATCACTATGTTTTTAACAAAAATAATCTGAAATTCTAGCGCTAAATTATATTAATGTGCTTTTCTAAAATAAAAAGGCAAATGAAATAATGTTTAAATGTCTCTTTTATTCCACATTTCTGAATATAAATTCAACTGCCTAAAAGTAACAGCATGTATCAATCACTGTATTTTTGATAATCACTTAACTCAGGTGGTACAGATGGTAAAAGCATCTGCCTACAATGCGGGAGACCTGGGTTCAAGCCCTGGGTTGGGAAGATCCCTTGGAGAAGGAAATGGCAACCCACTCCAGTACTCTTGCCTGGAAAATTCCATGAACAGAGGAGCCTGGCAGGCTATAGTCCATGGGGTCACCGAGAGTCGGACATGACTGAGCGACTTCACTTAGCTCAGGTTATGCTTTTGGATCTCAACCCTTCATGAACTGCTGAAGCTTAACTGTATTACCTGAAAATGAAACTAATATAATCAAGTAATAAAATGCAATCATTCTTATCAATTACTCAGATTAGTTTTCATACAAAACCATGCTTAATATATAAGATTCCTACTTTGACAATATAATTTAAGTGTCCAAAGCTACTAAACTGCTTGTCTTTCTAGAAAGTTACACCTTAGTATCACATAAGTTGCAGGTTTTTACACAAGGATTTGTCAGTGTTTATTATTATTTTTATGAGTAGATTTTTAGTTTCTTTAAAAAAAAAAAAAAATTGTACTTGGTAAAATAGCTTATACCTATGGTTCCCAAATCTTGTATTTAGGTACCCAAGTTGCCCTTGCAACAAACTCACAGTTCCAAGGGATGTTTTAAATTTTCCAAGAGAAAAACAGTAACACCTGTCAGAAAACCTTATGATTACTAAGATGTAGTGTGGGGCAATGGAAAAAACAGAGAAACATCAGCTGAGGATGTTTAGCAACTTCTGTAATACTGAATTTTAAAGTACGTTTTAAAAGTAATCTCTTTATTTCTTTTGAAATGATGACAAGCAATATGCCATATTAACCTTAATTTGTCAACTTAAAGCAAGAGAGTTCCAGAAAAACATCTACTTCTGCTTTATTGACTATGCCAAAGCCTTTGACTGTGTGGATCACAATAAACTGTGGAAAATTCTGAAAGAGATGGGAATACCAGACCACCTGACCTGCCTCTTGAGAAATCTGTATGCGGATCAGGAAGCAACAGTTAGAATTGGACATGGAACAACAGACTGGTTCCAAATAGGAAAAGGAGTACGTCAAGGCTGTATACTGTCACTCTGCTTATTTAACTTATATGTAGAGTACATCATGAGAAACACTGGAAAAAACACAAGCTGGAATCAAGATTGCCGGGAGAAATATCAATAACCTCAGATATGCAGATGATACCACCCTTATGGCAGAAAGTGAAGAAGAACTAAAGAGTCTCTTGGTGAAAGTGAAAGAGGAGAGCGAAAAAGTTCGCTTAAAGCTCAATATTCAGAAAATGAAGATCATGGCATCCAGTCCCATCACTTCATGGGAAATAGATGGGGAAACAGTGGAAACAGTGTCAGACTTTATTTTGGGGGGCTCCAAAATCACTGCAGATGGTGACTGCAGCCATGAAATTAAAAGACGCTTAGTCCTTGGAAGAAAAGTTATGACCAACCTAGATAGCATATTCAAAAGCAAAGACATTACTTTGCCGACTAAGGTCCATCTAGTCAAGGCTATGGTTTTTCCAGTGGTCATGTATGGATGTGAGAGTTGGACTGTGAGGAAGGCTGAGCACTGAAGAATTGATGCTTTTGAACTGTGGTGTTGGAGAAGACTGTTGAGAGTCCCTTGGACTGCAAGGAGATCCAGCCAGCCCATTCTGAAGGAGATCAACCCTGGGATTTCTTTGGTAGGAATGATGTTAAAGCTGAAACTCCAGTACTTTGGCCACCTCATGTGAAGAGCTGACTCATTGGAAAAGACTCTGATGCTGGGAGGGCCTGGGGGCAGGAGGAGAAGGGGACGACAGACGATGAGATAGCTGGATGGCATCACGGACTCAATGAACTTGAGTCTGAGTGAACTCCGGGAGATGGTGATGGACAGGGAGACCTGGGGTGCTGCGATTCATGGGGTCACAAAGAGTCAGACACGACTGAGCGACTGAACTGAACTGACCCGACCAAAACTACAATTAAAAAGTCATTACCAATCTAAGGGGGAAAATCCCACTTCTTTACACCTTAACTTCTAAAATTGTATTTATTGTGGCTTTCATAATATAGTATTACAATTAAAACAATGGAAATACACTCCCTTCTCTTTGCCTAATGGACTAATTACTAGTCATTCAAATAGAAGGTAATTTTGTAATTATCCTTACTCTTTATTCAATATTTTTTTCAATAGTAGGCCCTTGTCAATAGGTATTCTACTCATAAGCCAAGTGGCCCCACATTTTTCAATCCTACATCTTAATATAAAGTCATCCTATCCGGTCCTATTCCTATCTCAGAAATAAGATAGGAATTACCTGACTTTCTTCTTTTTTGTTTTGTCACAAAAGTCATAAAATCCTTAGGTCAGAGGGACCTTAGATAAGCTAATCTGTAAAAGGACTGCTGAAAGGAAAAAGAAAACAAGATTTCTCCGGGACAGAAAACCCTGGTTCCAAGATGAGTAGACTGAGAGTCAGAAGCAACTGAGCTTCAGGACACACTCTGCTTCCCATGCTCAGGGCCACAGGCTTTCCGAGTTCGTAAAGCGAAGGGACAGCACTAGAATCTGGATCTGTTACCAGACATCACTCAAGATCAGTCAGAAATTCAGATTCCCAAGACTACCCTGGAGATTATTCTATTCTAGTGCAGTCAGTTGGGTTTGAGGGATTCTATGCAAGGGATTCTGGTTCAGAGCCAGATTTGGGAATTGTGACGGATACTTCAAGTTGATTTACCTAAGACCCAGCCAATGCTAACCCCTTTTTTCATGCCTTTCTCTACCATGGAGGCTTCAAAGCGAACTATTCATTTTCTGGCCTTCCCTTAAATTAGACATGGTCTTTTAAAACAGCAATGGCAAATGACACGGAAGATGAAGTTAGTGCCACGAACACATTGTCTTTCCTCTCCCTTCCTTCTGCTTTTAATTTTGACAGGTACGTAAGTTATCTTGTTTCTATAAACCAACATACTAAGGATGGCAGAGAAGACAATGAGGACATCTGGATCTGCATCTGCCTAGACTTCTTGACTCCAGAAAAAAACCACATACCTTTTCTGTTTAAACCACTATTAGCTGCTTGTACCCCAAGGTGTTTCTAAATAACAGGACTGAAAGAATAGACTCAAATGTACAGTTCAGATCTAATATTCTAAAGGTCTAACTTTAAATAACCTAACTGTCCAGGGAAGGATACTTTTCTACAACATTCTTGACATGTGGCTATCTAGACTCTGATAAACCATGTAGAGACATCATTCAGAAAACTATCACAGATTTCCAGTACTCACTCTTTACATACTGTTCCATTCAGTTCAAGAGCAGATTTTGTTAAGATCAAAGTGGCAAAATGAATTAAAATGAGTCTATTTTATGCAAACCCCACACTAAATAAACTACATATATAGCTTGTGTACGTAACTTTTTTTTTAACAATTTATTAATATCTTGGTCTAGGAAGGTGAAAAAAACTAATTACAAGTATATTCTTCATATATCTTTCTCCATCTTCACTGTCCTTCATTCTAACTTATCTATCTGGGGCTGAGAAAACATCAGCTTTAATGTATAGGAAATATACCTTCTGTGAAAGTTGCAAATAAGGGTTCAGCTAACCAGTTTGGTATTTCAGGCCATAATTTTTTCTACAGAGAATGGGGCTATGGCTGAAAGAATAACTGTCCCAAAGTTGAACTAATATAAAAAAGAAAGTAGCAGCTAACAAAACATATCCTCAAATGGACTTTCCACTGTGCCCTATTCCTAACTCACAGTAAAGACAACTACTGCAGAGGCAAGAAAACGTATCAGTAAACACCAGCTGAGATCCTAATCCGTGGCAAGGAACCACGCTATAGAAGGCAGACGGTCAGGTGGCTAACTGTGAACAAATGAAGGGGAAGGGTTCAAGGAGATGCTGCAAAATTTTACAGTAAATAAAAGCAAATAAATAGCAAAAGTAAGCTAATTTCCGATTTTTCTAGTGGGCAATATCATCTTTAACTTTCATACAATAAAAACGGATTGGAAATGCACTGACTTTCAACCATGCTTTGGTGGACTTTTCATTCAACCTACCAGTATTTGTTGGGTTGCTGGCTGTAGCCAGGGAGGTGTGGTTTCGAACCAGATTGTCTTGGGTTGATGGAAGGCCGGGGGCTGACCACGAAAAAGTACTGTATCCTGAAAGACTCTGCTGCTGGTGGTACTGTCGTGATGGTGGAGGTGGAAGCGGGGATGGATGGCTGACAGCGGTGTTTTGACCAGAAAATGAATTATCTCTAATTGGCCTGACAGTTGGAGCATTCTGTGAGGTAAACATTTGTTGCCCGTATGGATCACCAGCAGGTAGAGAGGGATATGAAATACTAGGATACGCAGCATTAGAAACAGTTGACAAAGCATAGTGACCACAAGTGGAGGGAAATCCCTGAGAAGCAGCGGAGGAACTGGCAGAGTCCGTGGCTGGACTGTTGTAATGATTCGCAAAAGAGGAGTACTGCTGGGAGGCACTCGTTTGCAAATGCGATGCGGAGGACGCGGCACCTTGGAAAGACCCCGGAGCGGCTCCCCCAGCAGGCGGGGCGGGAGGAGCCCTGCCATACGCCTGCTGCGCTCCTGCTTGCTGGCTGGCTGTGTCAGGAGTCGCCACGTTCTGGGTTGGTACCGCCACGTTCTGGGTTGGTACCGTATAGAGACCAGAGTAGTAACCCCCACTCTGGCTATCCAGTGGCAATGAGGTCATCTTCCCAGGTCCTTGAGAGTAATGTCCTGAGGGAGCAACATAGTTCTGAGGAGGCAATCCATACTCAGATGGAACCTGCATTTGATTCTGGGCTGGACCTGAAAAAGAAAAGCAAGTATTGACAGGAATTAGTCAGAAGGCAACTAATTTTTAAGCACAGTTCCCATCTAAATGCCCTAATTTACTTCTTCGTACTCCCAAACTGTAACAAGGGATTGTACTCTAACAGACCTGCCGCGGTAGTCAGCCTCCAAGACGGTGCCCAGTCACCTGCGTGCCCTGGTGCTCACACCCTCCCACGATATACCCGATTGGACTGTGTGACCAGCAGGCACAGCAGAGGCAACGCTGTCACTCCTAAGACTTGTCCTGTCTCAGGCACTGGCACTCTCAGATCTCTCAGTGCGGAAGGTCAAAGTCGCCATGTTGTGAAGAGCTCTCTGGAAAAACCCATACAGTGAGGAATCTCATTCTCATGACCAACAGCCAGAGAGAAACTGAGGTCTGCCCACAACCTCAAGAGTGAGTCTGGATGCAGACTCTTCAAACCAAGTATAGAGTCTTACAGATAACCAGAGCCCCAGCTGACAGCCGGACTACAATCGCATGCTTGAGACCCTAATCCAGAATCTCCCAGCTAGACTGCTTCACGTCCCACAGAAACTATGAGATTAGTACTTGTTGTCTTAAATTGGTAAGTTTTAGGCTATTTTGTCACGTAGTAACAGATAAGAATATACCTTCCAAAAACAAAGTTCAAATCTTTCTTACTGGCCCCCCCACTTTTTAAAATTATAAAACAATATATCTACTATTTTAAAAATTCAAACAATGAAGAACATAAAGAAAAGTATAACTGCCCTTCTTCCCCTGGTAGCTGAAATCCTACTTCCCAGATGTAGTTTATAATGGTTTCTTATGTATTCTTTGGGTACCTATATGTACAATATATGTAATATATACATACACACACACATGTATATATGTATGTATATATAAAGACCATACTACAGTTCAGCAAGGATACCCTTCTGTGTTAGCATATATAAATCTTCATTCTTCTAAAAGAATCTAATAATATTTCATTGTAGAAACATAATATTATTTACCAAATCCCCATGATGAATATTTATTCCAGGGAGTGAACTAATTTATGAGGTCTACCTCTGTGATGAATCTGCAGCATAAGTTCCCAGAATTGAAACTGGAGGTTCAAAGGGTTTAGGGGCAATTAAAATTGAAAGCAAAGTTATGACCAACCTAGATAGCATATTAAAAAGCAGAGACATTACTTTGCCAACAAAGGAGTGGTCATGTATGGGTGTGCGAGTTTGGCTGTGAAGAAAGCTAAGAGCCGAAGAATTGATGCTTTTGAACTGTGGTGTTAGAGAAGACTCTTGAGAGTCCCTTGGACTGCAAGGAGATCCAACCAGTCCATTCTGAAGGAGATCAGTCCTGGGTGTTCACTGGAAGGACTGATGCTAAAGCTGAAACTCCAGTACTTTGGCCACCTCATGCGAAGAGTTGACTCATTGGCAAAGACCCTGATGCTGGGAGGGATTGAGGGCAGGAGGAGAAGGGGACAACCGAGGATGAGATGGCTGGATGGCATCACTGACTCGATGGACATGAGTTTGAGTGAACTCTGGGAGTTGGTGATGGACAGGGAGGCCTGGTGTGCTGCGATTCATGGGGTCGCAAAGAGTCAGACATGACTGAGTGACTAAACTGAACTGAAAATTGACCATTATTGCCAAATATCTCCAAAAATGTCTATCAATTTGTGCCTCTCATCAGTGATGCTTCAGAATGCCTCATCTTCCCAACACTGAGTACCATTTTAATCTCTGCCAATCTAATAAGAGAGAAACATTTTAGCTTGCCGTACTAAACTTTGAGTGATGCTGAGAATCCTTACAAATGTTTCTCAGCCACTTGGGTATCTCTGTTATCTGCCCTCTCCGCAAAGGATTGTGTGTCCCTTTGGCTCAGACGGTAAAGTGTCTGCCTGCAGTGCAGGAGAGCCAGGTTCGTTCCCTGGGTTGGGAAGATCCCCTGGAGAAGGAAATGGCAACCCACTCCAGTACTCTTGCCTGGAAAATTCCATGGACTAGGGAGCCTGGTAGGCTACAGTCCATGGGGTCGCAAAGAGTCGGACACGACTCAGCGACTTCACTAATAATTTATAAATGTTCATATACATTAAGCAATTTAACCATATGTTATTATTATGTGCTTCCTGTATTTCCTTCAGATTACTTAACTTTGCTCACGCTGTCTCTTGCTATTGTTTCTCAATTATCATGTAGTAAAATCTTTCATGCTTGATAAAATTTTAATTCATATTTCATAGAGCCTCCCCCACTCCAATATTATAAAACTACCCATGTTTTCCTCTAGTGCTTTTAATACTTTCATTTTTACATATTCATCTTTGGTCACCATAAAATGTATTTATTTTATCAGTATCATTAAAGTTACCATAACTTAATATTAATTTTATTAATAGTCTAAACATTACACTTTGTGACACTCACTGTTCTAATATTTTACATATATTCACTCCTTTATTTCTCCTCATAACCACCTGAAATAGAGTATCATTATAACTGCTTTATAATAAGATAAATGAAACAAAATTTAAGTTAAATGAAACACATACTTAGAAAATAATAGGGCTGGGATTTGATTTAGATAATATGGCTCAAGTCCACGCTTTTAAACAATGATCTGCTGGCCCTCACTACACTAAAATCCTGATAGCTCTTCAGCCCAGAAGGTCAATTATCTCAAACAATGGAATTCTAGTTTTGGTTCCAAGGGCAAATTTGAACTATCCTAGAATCTAATTTGCTTATCTTTTGGAATGAAATAGCTATCTGTGAAGTGAAGTCGCTCAGTCCTGTCCGACTCTTTGCGACTGTAGCCCTTCAGGCTCCTCCCTCCATGGGATTCTCCAGGCAAGAATACTGGAGTGGGTTGCCATTTCCTTCTCCAGGGGATCTTCCTGACCCACGGATTGAACCCGGTCTCCCGCATTGCAGGCAGACACTTTAACCTCTGAGCCACCAGGGAAGCCCCTGAAATGAAAAGTGAAAGCAAAAATCGCTTGGTCATATCCGACTCTTTGGGACCTCCATGGAGCGGAGCCTCCCAGGCTCCTCTTTCCATGGAATTCTCCATGGAGTGGGTAGCTGTTCCTTTCTCCAGGGGATCTTCCAAACCCAGGGTTCAAACCCAGGTCTCCCACATTGCAGGTGGATTTTTTACTGTCTGAGCCACCAGGAAGCCCAAATGAAAGGATAATCAAATACACACACACACACACACACACACACAAAGATATACATATATAAATTTCAAGCTGCTTCAAGTTCACTGACACAGAAAAAGGTGTCACTGTATTCCTTGCCATAATAATGTATAAAATAGAAAATATGTATTCATAAAAGATAGATGAATAATTTTTTATTCTTTTCAAGTCCTACTAAATAATCTTTAGTATTTAGTCATTTAAATACATTCTCCAAAGATAACTCACATAATCAAGCTGTAAACAAAAAATAATGTCCACACTTCTGTAATTCCAAGTATACAAGGAACCAAAACTCAAGTAACACTATTTTACTAGGTATATAATTTACTTTTCTTATAGGATATTTCACATGATCATAGTTCACTTAAAAGAATTTATTTACTTAAAAGGAAATAAGCCTTAATACAAATCTTTCATTAACATGCCTTAAAAAAAAGTATAAAATGTTCTTCTCCTCTTACTAAAATAGATCTTAAAAAATGGTTTTGCCACTCTTCATTATAGCCCGAGAAAAATCAAGAGATCAGATAAATCTGTTTAAAAATGTCTACTCACTCTATGATTTGATTTGGCTTATCTATGCTAAATGACCTCTGAAAACAGGACAGTAACCATTATCTTGTCCAAGCTACTCAAATGCCATTCTTCTAAAAATAATAGGAATGTGGGAACTGGTAAAAATTTATCAGAAGTAAATTACCCACCCAAAAAAGTCTATTTACTTTTCCATCCTGCAAGGAAAAGAAGTTACTTACTTTGGAGAGAGGGTGCAAAGGTAAGAATAGCTAATTATATGTCGATGCACACCATTCTTTATCACAATCTAAATGATCCAAGAGTACCCTCCCCAAATATTCTAGTATAATTTAACCAAAATAATATCTGAATTAACTCCTTTCAAAGTAAAATAATTTTTGAATGTTTAAAATCAAATTTTTAAAACCTGCACTAAAAAAATAAAGATCAGTATAAATTGAAAGAAAATGCTAGGACAAGAAAATAATTTTAAAAATTTTGTCTTACTGTGACCTAACAAGTTGTGCATTTCTTCAACTTTAAAATGTATTAGATAATTCTTAACTTTTTCTTGGGGTATATTAACAGTGAATGCTTAGTTGCCAGTCCTGACTCTTTGAGACCCCATTGACTGTAGCCCGCCAGGCTCCTCTGTCCATGGGATTCTCCAGGCAAGAATACTGGCAGGGACTGTCATTTCCTACTCCAGGAGATCATCCCAACCCAGGGATCGAACTTTGATTTCCTACATTGCAGGCAGATTTTTTACCATCTGAGTCATCGGGGAAGCCCAGGGGTATGAATATTAAAGTTATATTTCTTCTGTATAAACTAAAAAACAAGCCTGGCAAAGATCACAAATGTAACCATTCACTTTCAAAAAAAAAAAGACACTCTGTAAATTATGGGAATTTTACTAGTATTAGCATTTTCATTTACTTATATTTCCGATAATTGCCTCAGCAGCTGTGGCAGTTTCAAAACATGGTCACCAAACTCTTTGACACTCTGCTAATTAAAGGGTAGGATCTGTCTACTCCTGAACTTGAGCAGGCTTGTAATAGCTTCCACCAATAAAGAATGGCAGAAGCAAAGCTGTGTGAATTCCCAGACTCAGTCATAGACAATTGAGCACCTGAATTGTTTGATGGGATTGTTTGCATGTGGATCCCTAAGCAACTCCATAAGAAGCCCATTTACTCCACAGCTGCCATGGTCTGAGGATGCCAAACCACACAGAGTGGTCACTGCTAGGCACTCTGGTTTTAAGTACAAGTCTAATATATTCTAGTCTAAGTGCCGGATGTGTGAAAATGGGCCTTCAAGGTCATCCTAATCTCCAGCCATCAAAATAACCTTTGCATCGTCCCAGCTCTGGCCCTAGGCATCCTAAAGCAGAGAAAAGCGATCTCTGAATTCTTAGCTCAACACAAGCTGTGAGAATAATGGTTGTTTAACCCCTAAGTTCTGTTGTAATTTATTATGTAGTAATAGCAACCAGAATATCAATTACTATTTTTAAAAATTCAGGATTCAGATTCTAAAGCCAAAATACTATTTACAACAGCTCACACAAAAAGCAGTACTGAAAATACAAATCTAATGAGACATGTGAAAAATCTATATGCAGAAAACTACAAAACACTGATGAAAGAAATCAAGGACTTAAATAAATGGAATGATATAACATCTTTGTGGACAGGAAGGCTTGACGTTAAATATAAGTTATCTTAATTTTGATCTTTAGATTCAATACAATCCCAACAAAAACACATGAAGGCTTTTTTTTTTTTAATAGATACCAACAAGAAGATTCTAAACTTTCTAAGGAAAGGCAAGGTACTAAAATAGAAAAGAAAAAAAAACAAAAACTTTGAAGAAGAATACCAGATTGTTAGTTCCTTGTTTAAAGCTTTCTAATGGTTTCTCTTGCCATCAAGAATAAATTCAAATTCTCTTATATGGCCTGTAAGATAGTGAGAAACAGGATAATCCCTCCCTCACCCCACGTCCATGTCCTAATCCCTAGAACCAGTGAAAATGCTAGGTTACATGCACCGGGGTGGTAACATTACAGACAGCATTAGGGCTGTTAGTCAGTGGATCTTCGAAGAGGGAATATAGAATCCAGGTAAGCTCCACATAATCATGAGAGCCCTTAAAAGTGGAAGAGGGAGGCAGAAGAGAGTCAGAAGGAGCTGTGACTACGGAAGACTCCTCTGAGAGAGGCAATGTTGCTGGCTCTGAAGATGGAAAGAGTGGCCAAGAGCCAAGGAAAGTGCACAGCCTCTGGAAGCTGGAAAAGGAAAAGAAACGGATTCTCTCCTAGAGCCTCAGGAAGTGAATGCAGCCCATATGACACCTGGATTTTAGCCCAGTTAGATTTCCAGCCTACAGAAGATGAATTCTGAATTCATGTTGTTTTAAGCCACCAGTTTGTGGTAATTTGTTACAGCAGCAAAGATAAAAGGAGAAGGCAATGGCAACCCACTCCAATACTCTTGCCTGGAAAATCCCACGGACGGAGGAGCCTGGTAGGCTGCAGTCCACGGGGTCGCACAGCGTCGGACACGACTGAAGCGACTTAGCAGCAGCAAAGATAAAACCAATGCAAAGACTTTTCATGATCCGACCCCTGCCCTGCTTGTGTGTGTGCTTGTGCTCAGCTGCCAAGTTGTGTCCGACTCTGTGACTCCATGGTCTGCAGCGCGCCAGGCTCCTCTGTCCATGGGATTTCCCAGGTAAGAATACTGGAATACTGGAGGGGGTTGCCATTTCCTTCCCCAACCAGGGATGGAACCTGTGTTTCCTGCACTGCCAGGCAGATTCTTTACCACTGAGCCACTGAGGAAACCTCTACCACTCACAGCTCAGTACTCCTCCTTTCCACAATGATTTTCCTAAAGGTATACCTTAACATATTGCAAGTCCTCACCTGAGTTTGCCAAACTTTGATCAATAAAATGTATTAAAAGCTCTGCTACAACTAGAAATGCCTAGTGTTATGATGAAGTGACATAGACTGCTGAGCTGGTAAAGAAGTATAACCTGCCACAAGAAAAGCAAAGGAGCCACAGCACATCAGGTAAGGCTGCATGCTAGAGCTTTGTGTCAAAAGGCCAGCAAAGAGGCTGACTAGGGCAGAGTATTAAGTTGCCTTATAAAGACTTCTGAAGAGGATCATGTTAACATACTTTTTTTTTCCTGGAACTTGCTGCTTTAAAATACACGTGTTCTAAGTTTAAATCCTTCAAGAATGTCACCAAAAACTTTAGCACTAAAGTAGCCATGAGTGAAAAGGCTGAAAATCTCTATTCCACATACACTCACTCTTAGCACAGAGCGTTCTCAAGTCATGCTTGTTCACTTCCGACTGTTCACACAGGCTCTTCTTTCTACCTGGAACCTTCGAGGTCCCCTTCTACCTGCTTCACCTGACCAACTCTTACTTATCCTTCAGCTCTCAGCTCTTCCTCTAGAAAACATTCTGTAATTCTACAAGGCGATGCCCGCTTAATGCCCGCTTAATGTTGTACTGCAGTATACTGGACCCGTGTGACAGTGCTTTCCACGTGGAACTGTAACTAAGTGTACACTCTGTAAGTCAAAAACCTGGGCCTCCTCTGCCCTCCGCTCTATCATATCTTTAAGGCTTAGGATAGTGACTGCCTCATGGATTCCACTGCTGTGTTTCGAAGAAAAAAAAAAAAAGCCCAGTAAATAATCATCAAATATTTCTGTATCAGGCATTTATCTCATCACAGTTATCAACAACTACAGGATATTTAAGGGCTCCCCTCGGCTCAGAGGGTTAAAGCATCTGCCTGCAGTGCGGGAGACCCAGGTTCAATCCCTGTGTTGGGAAGATCCCCTGGAGAAGGAAATGGCAACCCACTCTAGTACTCTTGCCTGGAAAATTCCACAGACCGAGGAGCTTGGTAGGATATAGTCCATGGGGTCGCGAAGAGTCGGACACGACTCAGCGACTTCACTAGCTCACATGATATTTAAAGGCTTCCCTGGTGGCTCAGTGGTAAAGAATCCACCTGCCAATGCAGGAGACTTAAGAGATGCAGGTTCAATATCTGGGTTGGGAAGGTCCCTGGAGAAGGAAATGGCAACCCACTCTAGTATTCTTGCCTGGGAAATCTCATGGACAGAGGAGGCTGGTGGGCTATGGTCCATGAGGTCCCAAAGCGTCAGACACGACCGAGCGACAGTAGGCATGCATGTGCATGGTATTTAAAGAGAAAGAATTCAAAACTTGATACTTATACTCTACTGCTAAGTCACTTCAGCCGTGTCCGACTCTGTGGGATCCCATAGACGGCAGCCCACCACGCTCCCCCGTCTCTGGGATTCTCAAGGCAAGAACACTGGAGTGGGTTGCCATTTAATTACAAGTCTGAATATTTTTTCTCTGCCATTCTACACTTTTTATTCTTTAGTAGTTCAAGTATAAGAACACTCAAAACAAAACGAAAGTAAAAATCTACTGCATTTCATTGCATCTAAAGTGTTTTGACATTGCCGCTTTTTTCGTTCTTATTAGATGTATGGGTTTCCTAGTACAAGTGTAATAAATTACTACAAATTTAGTGGCTTAAAATAGTACAAATTTATTACTTTGCAGTTTGGAAGTCAGAAGTCCAAAATCAGTTTCATTGGGCTAATGTCAAGGTGTCATGGGCAAAGCTGGTTCTTTCTGAAGCCTGAAGAAAGAATCCATTTCCTTGCCTTGTTCAGCTTCTAATGGTCACCTGCATTCCTTGGCTTGTGGCCCCTTCCCTCCATCTTCAAAGTACATCATTCTAATCTCTGCTCCTGTGGTCTTGTTACTTTCTCTGTAGGCTGACTCCTCCAGTTTCCAGGCCCACCCAGATCCAGGATAATCTCCCTAGCTCTAATCACAGCTGCAAAGGTTTTAGATGGTCATCGAGATACAGCCTCTGATTTTCTATAAGTACCCTTGCTATCCTTATTATCATAAAATCTACCCAAAGGATACATCTGCCTCAGTGACATAATTTCCTTCCTGAGATCAGATTCTCACCAAAGGAAAACTGATTCTATTCTTGCTTTATGCAAACTCGATATGAAAATCAAAATTTACCCAGCACGTATTTTATGGAACATCTGGAAATTTAAAAAATTTTAACATTTAAAAAAAATTTATTCTTATTTTTTGGTCATGCCACACAACATGCAGGATCTTAGTTTCCCAAACAGGGATCGAACCTGTGTCCCCTGCAGAGGAAGTGCATAGTACTAACCACAGGACTGCCAGGAATTCCAGAATTTCAACTTTTTTAAAAAGGCAGATTAAAAAGTTTTCATTATCTTCAAAAGAACATCAAGGTCAGCAAACTACAAGCTCCTCTGTCCTACTGAAATACAATTCATACTAATTTGGAAAAGTAATTAATTACTAAAAATTTATTTCATTCATCACTGAACTACCAAGAAATAATTCAGTACTCAGCCTGTATGTACTTTAACAATCATCTTTATTAAAACAGTGCTGAGCCAGCTGGTGAACAGTCACACTCCTCACCCTGCTTCCCTGCTGGTCCCTTGCATGACCCACTCACAATCCAGCAACTAAAGGAGTAATGCCAGGCACATTACAATCTGACAATTCTGCTCCAGTGTCAAAGCTGGGATCTATTCAGTGGTCAGTATGTTAAGTACTAATTACTAAATATTTTAAATATAAAATATCAATAATATTGCTAAAGTACATTTTTAATGAGCATAAAATATATACAGACACATACACCTCTAAAAAGTCTACAATTAAAACCCTAGTGATTTAAAAAATGAGGAGTCTGGATCACATCTGATTACCCTGGATTACTCTTCCTGATGAAAGGCTAACAGCTACGCAGGTTCCAGTCACGACTGGCAGACAGAGCGCATGGAACCGTTCAGATGAGCTCTCACTGCACTAAGTACAGATCACTCCTGCCGCTCCATCAGCTGTCCTCTTGGATGCCATCATAATGACCGTTAAGAGTGAAGGGGCCAAAAGAAAACCAGTATTGGCTGAAAACCTTCTACATGCAAGGCACTCTGCTTTTCTGTCCATAATCTTATAGAATTCTCATAAAATCCTGTGAAGTATCACTATTATCACTTTACAAACAAACAAGGACGTGAAAGGTTATTAATTCATACAATTTCACACAGTTCGGAAGCAGTGAAGATGCCAGTGAAGTCAAGGGTCCAAACCCATTTCACAATACCTATTTCTCAGAAACACTAGGAAAAACAAGTGAGTTAGGACTTGGCTACGGTCTAGGCAAGGCATTTTACGACTCCTTCTTGCCTCCCTATTTCATCTCCCTTTTCCTCAATTCCTTTTCCTGGAAGTTTTCGGCACGCAATCGTATAAAACTTAAAACCCCTCTTTCCATAAACCAGCTAGCTGAGGTACTGGCCTATCGGAGGAAACCTTCCAAGAGTAGATTCTTTGCAGGGAGGGCTGGACAGTGTAAGAAAGTTAGTACCCAAGTTCCTGTACTCCATTGAGTGCCTATCGCAGGCTGCCGCTGGAAATATGATGAGGAAAACTCACATGGTCTCTGCTGCCTGAAAAAATTTATATCGTGGTGTTTTGAAGGAAATGAAGGAGCCCCTCATTTGAAAAGCATCTCATTTTACTAAACACCAGGTACTTTAAAAACAGCACTTCATTTAATGTAATCTTCTCAATAACCCTAAGAGGAAGGTATTATTATTCCCTGAAGCTCAGAGATGTTAAGTAATTTTCTCCACAAAACCCTGGGCTGTAACAGAGCCTACACCTTTTTCACTAGCCTACACTTTCTGTCAAGTCTGAGTATGCTTAACCTACTGGAAATAATAGTGGCTTCCCCAGGGCTGAATACAACAAGATCTGCTCTAACACGCAATGTTAACTCTGAAGATGCTCTCATTTCTAGGAAAGTCCATTGAAGATTGGCTCAAAATCCCTTCTATTTCAACGTCTTTAGCATCTAATACTTCAGGGTTTACAGATAAATCAGAAAGATGGAAGTTAGCTGAAATTCTGGGATCAGTGGCAATGAACGTGATCCACAAAAATTATTACACATATTATCTCAGAAATTGAGGGGGAGGTGTGGGGTGGGAATGAAAATACAGTGAAGAAGGCTGAGCGCTGAAGAATTGATGCTTTTGAACTGTGGTGTTGGAGAAGACTCTTGAGAGTCCCTTGGACTGCAAGGAGATCCAACCAGTCCATTCTGAAGGAGATCAGCCCTGGGATTTCTTTGGAGGAAAGATGCTAAAGCTGAAACTCCAGTACTTTGGCCACCTCATGCGAAGAGTTGACTCATTGGAAGAGACTCTGATGCTCGGAGGGATTGGGGGCAGAAGTGGACAACGGAGGATAAGATGGCTGGATGGCATCACTGACTCAACGGACTTGAGTCTGAGTGAACTCCAGGACTTGGTGATGGACAGGGAGGCCTGGCGTGCTGTGATTCATGGGGTCGCAAAGAGTTGGACACGACTGAGCAAATGAACTGGACTGAAAGCAGCACAACAACAGAAAAGTAAAAACAATCCAGGAACCAGACACTTGTGTATAAATTTTATAAGATCCTTGAGACATCCATTAATCAGTTTAGGAGGAATTATGTATGCAGAAAGTTCTATTACAGCATGGCACTGTGAGAGGACCAGATGCTTCTGGCTGGCTATAAAGGAAGACTAGAAACTTGAGACAAAGACTGCTCTGATCAAAAGAACTTACTTCAGATACACTAGTATCTGTATGTACACTGTATTATTTAAAATTTTGCATGTGCTCTCAAAGTTGAAGAGTTTCCTATAACCCATCAGATAGTATTCCTGAATGAAAGGTATGTTTATGTAATGCTGCTGCTGCTGCTAAGTCGCTTCAGTCATTTCTGACTCTGTGCGACCCCATAGATAGCAGCCCACCAGGCTCCCCCATCCCTGGGATTCTCCAAGCAAGAACACTGGAGTGGGTTGCCATTTCCTTCTCCAATGCATAAAAGTGAAAAGTGAAAGTTAAGTTGCTCCATCGCGACAGACTCTGTGCGACCCCACGGACTGTAGCCCACCAGGATTCTCCAGGCAAGAGTACTGGAGTGGGGTGCCATTGCCTTCTACAGTTTATGTAACGAAGTCTATTAAAGTCATGAAGTCTGATAATTCCCATTACTATTTCATCTTTCTTGCATTATGGACAATGAAATGATAAAACTGCCGATAGTATCATTCTTGGGAAAGATACATGGTAGGAAGAAAAAATATTTTCACTTGAAAATGAGCACCATTTGCTTCCTAAAAGAAGAATCAGAAAGCAGAGTTTTATTGATAAATCTGAGTGCCCCCCCACCCCAAACAAACAAACAAACAAAAAACCACTTCTAAAATATCTCTTTCAATTTAAGTCAACGGGGAGAAATTATGGAGTTATGCCAGGTTCCCTGGTGGCTCAAGGTAGAGATGTGGGTGCGATCCCTGAGCTGGGAAGAGTCCCTGGAGAAGGAAATGGCAACCCACTCCAGTGTTCTTGCCTTCAGAATCCCATGGACGGAGGAGCTTGGCAGGCTACAGTCCACAGACCCAAAAAGAATTAGACATGACTTAGCAACTAAACAACAATGGGGTTATGCTATAATTACCAGGATATTATTCACTCAGTCTTTCCTCGTTTGAGGACTCTGTTTTGGAAGGACTCTCAAAAGGCAAAGTGTAAGCTGAAAAATATTCAACTAATACTTTCTATGAAAATACAACTGCCCATATGCTGCTCAGTGAAAAACTGAGTACAGAAATGTAACTCCAAGGAAGGAAGTTCAAAAGAAATATTTCACAAACTCAAAGAAGTCAAATTGTATCTTCAAATAAGTGTATGGTGGGGGAGGGGGAGGAATAAGTGGGGAAAAGTATGTTAACAGTAAACACAGAAAACAAGGACAAATACTAATGAAGTCTGGGCTTCTGCCTCCCAACCCTTTCCAAAGTGTCTAGTAAGAGACTTCTTAGAGTATGTTAATAGAACGAGATCTGGACTTGGAACTAGAAAGACTGTATTAGACTTCATTTAACAAATGAAACTATAACTTGTTCTGGGCCTCAAAAATACTGAATATATAGGAGACAGGCAGCTACCCTCAAGAAGCTTATATAGGCATTGGTGAAAAACACCCATCCAAACTTGTCTGGATCTTGATTTCATCTGTTTAATTAAGGAATCGAACTAGGTGTCTTACAGACTGTACTCCCAAAACACCTGGACCTCCACCTCTATTTTAACCACAACAGCTCTGCTTTTTTCAGATGTCTGTAGCAGGGCTCTACAAATTCCTCTGGGAAAAGAAATCTGTTTTTAAAAATGTTTGATAAACACTAAAGTAAGTGATTGCTAGGTACCAATCCAGTTTTACAACTGTCTTCTGTGATGTTTCAAACTCATACTTCTGATCTATTCCTTTTTCACCATGTCTGGAATTCCACAGAGATATAAAGGCAAACTAGTTTATACAGGACTGAAGAATCAATCACATACCCAAACGGATTGCTTAGCCATTATCTATGGATTCCAAAAACAAAAGTTACTTTTCTCTGAGAATAACAAGCAAAACAAAAACGGATTTGATCTTGTTATTTATCTACTTAAGCCACTTATTTTCACAAAAACAAACAAAAATTTACTCTAGTCCTTTATCTTAATTTCCAAATTCCTTAACACTCAAGACCCTTCTGTAATCTGGCCCCTTTTAAGTATTCTTTTCAGCTTTAATCGCTTGGGTTTTCCCCTCTCACCTAGCACTCTTTTTGCCTCTTGGTTCCTAAATTTTTCAACTTTGGTTCATGCCCCTGCAACAGCCCTCCCCTCCTACCTCTACCAGTCAGATTCCTCAAGGTCATAACCAACTTGAATGTCACCAAAATACATGTCAATTTAGGAGAAAGGCAGGGATTTTATCTACTAGGCTAATCTTGAGTCCCCAACTGCAAGCATGCAACAAATGCTGAGATGAATTATATCAAAGGAAAGCAATGATTGTAAACAGCAGAAATCAAGCATCATCCATATCTGGCTTCTAAATGTAGTAACTGATCTTTTACATATTTAACATCTTGATTACAACTGATATCCTGCCACTCTTTGAGTATTCACAAAATTTTAAGACTAAGGCAAATATCTGCCACCTTAGAAATTGTACACTACTACAAATAATGCATACTCAGGAAATCAAGAAAAGACACAATTCTCGGATCACTATTAAACATGGATTTACAATATTCTAAAAGACTGGGGATCTCTTCTTTCAGTTCTTCCACACACAAAGCTATTTCAAAAACTAAACAAAAACAAGAATTTATGTTAAGTTTACAAGAACAAAAACTGCTCACAGATAATATCTTCATGTTTGTTCAGGGCAGAAGAATGAAACGTACTACACTGTTCACATTCAAAACCCATACAGTAAACAATGACCAGAGAAAGTACAGCACGTAACACTGACAACTATGGCTGATCCAACGGATTATGAAGACTAAGCCATCACGTCTGACTTACAAAAAAAAAAAACAATTCAACTTCTGGTTCTCAGGATAAACGATAAACTGCAAGCATGTACAGCATCAGCTGTAAAAATTAAATGTTCGCTGAACTGATTTATAAAGTCTAGTAAGTTTTCACTAGCAGACTGGGTAAAATAGGTCAGTCCAACAATCATTTGAAGAGCACCACCAGACTTTGTTCTCTTATACAAACAGAGAACCAGACATATTCTTCTAAAGTATTCAGTCAGTCAGTTTCGAGAGTTCTCATCTGAAATACTGTCGTTTACGCAGAGAGGGCCCCTCTCCCCGGGCCCCATCCACTACCTGGGGGAATGGATATCCTACTAGCATCATTTTTCAGCGGAGACTGTTACATCCCCAAAGCCCACGACCTTAGTGTGAAAGCGGCCTTCACGTTGCATTGCCTGCTGCCGGTATGAAGGCCTTGCCTCAAACGGGGCCATCTCTGGCACGTTTTTGTGTTTCTGAAAGTGAAGCTGGGGGGCGGGGGGGGGACACTCAGATCTAAAAGTATTCGTTTAAATCCATTTGACACCAGCTCCTTTTCAAACACGACCAGCCAGCTCCAGACGCTCGAGTAGCAGCCGGCAGCAGCAATGACAGACCTCGAGCCCGAACTGGGTCAGGGTTACAGTTACACTTGTGTTGCCTATTTACACCCTTTGTCTACAAACTTGAGCACTAACTTAAGTTTCCTTCCAGGCAGCGTGCTCGCCGGGCCTCAAAAATCAGAGCAATTTTCCCCGAGACAGGAAGGGCACAACCCTCCCCAGCTCCATGGCTACAAGCAGCCTTCCCCGGACCACGCACTCTGCGGCCCCGGGTCTCTCCGCGACAGGGGTCGCTGAGGGCATCTCGCCCGCGCCCGGGGCGGGATAACCGGGATTCACGCGGTCTCTGGGCTGCCCCTTTTCTACGCCCCAACTCGCCCCGGAGGTTCAGGGCCTGGGGCCACACTCCAGAAGCAGCCCGAGTCCCCGATGCCCCGGGTCGGCCCCGCGCCGGGGCGTCCGGCCCCCTCGCCCAGTCCCCAGTCAGGCTCTCGCCGTGCGCCCCCCGCCCCAGCCCGGCAGGCCCCCACTCCCAGCGCCCGCCCGCCCTCCCGGCCCGATCGCGCCGCGCAGGCTGCCCCGCCGGCACTAGGCCCCGCGCTCCGCCCCGGCCGCCCTCCTCACCGTTCTGCTGGTGCGGCCCCGGGCCCGGGCCTGCCGGCGCGGCGGCTCCTGAGGCGGCGGCTCCGCCAAGCTTGGGCGGGATGCGAGCGCTGGCAGCCGGATGAGGGGACCCGGCGGGGGCCGACATGACGGCGCTGCTGGCGGCGGCGGCGGCTCGGCTTCGGTGGGGTGGGCGGAGGAAAAGGGAAGGCGGGGCCGGAGAGGCGAGAGGAAGAGGAAAGAACGCGGCCGGCGTCACCGAGGGAGTCGCCCGGGAGCGCGGTTGGAATGCTCGCGCTCCACCCCGCAGCCAGCTGGGCCGCCGCGGGCACCGGACCCCGCCCGGCCGCTGCCCCGCCGCCGCCCCGAGCCCGGAGCCGCGGGACTCCCACCCCGGGTCGCTCCCCGCAGGCACGGGCTGCGCTCGCCGCAGCGCCCCCTGCAGGCGGAGCCTGGCGCGCCCAGGCCGGAGGCGGGGCTCGGGGCGGCGGCCTCCCGCGGCGAGAGTGGTGGACCTGCGCCGACGGGGCGCGGGCGCGGCTCCCGCGCGGGGCGGTGGTGGGGAGGGAGGTCGAGCGCTGCGTGCAGGGTGGCATCCGGAGCCCAGGGCTACGTCTGGCCGGACTGACCCCACTCACCCTTCCTCCGAAGAGGAACCCGGGGTTTGCCTTTGTTTTTTTAATCTTGAGGTGTTTCCTCCCCCCCTTAATATTAAATTCTAAAGGAAATAGGCATTCAAGCTCCCAGTCCTTCAGCAATTATAATCAAAGGCAAAGGAAAAAGAAATATTTCTCTATGATAAACACAGAATCTCAGTCAGAACGGAGAACTTTTCTCACTGACTTACACACTGGGAAGAGCAAAGGGGAAGATGGAGTAAGGGAAACTGAAAGACAAACTTAACCTCCTCAAGATTTTTGCCAAGGGTTGGCTCATCCTGTTGGTATTCAGAAGAAAAGCTGTAGCACCCAAAGCAAGATCTCAGCTTCGTGTGTTTTCGTGAGGGAAATCTTTGAGCCTCTGGCATGTCCCAGCATGCTAACTGGCAAGCAAGCCCTGGACTGCATTACCCGAGTCGTTTTGCCATCTTATTCTGGCCAGAGTTACTCTATGTTAGAAATGAAATTGTTCAAAAACATCGAATTCCGAATGGAATCCAGCAAGATGATATTTCTAATTACTGAATGATTATGCCGACCATAAAGTGAGTTGTAGGCCTGGAATAATGCAAAGTTCCCCTTTTAATTGTTGCCATGAATTAATGATACTTGTTCCTTTATGCACCAGATGAATTGCAAATAGGGTTTCAGTAGCTGGATTTGTCATTTTTCTTTTGGAATTTATCTTTATTCTTATTTCCACAATTCTGGTTAATTTTTCCTTTCCATTTTATACATTTACACTAATAAAGGACCCAAACAGTACCAAATGCTAAAATATACTAGTTCTTGCATGTGGAAGATATATTGTCAGATTTTTAGGTTTAAAACCTATGATTTTGTTAAATGTAAATTTTCAGAATCTTTAGAGAAAATTACACATATAAGACAATCCTGTCCTAGAAAACAGTATCATATTGATAAAAACTACTTGAATTTTTAACATTTTAGGTAGATAATGAAATTCAATGTAAAAGAAAATAGTATAATGGGCTATCATATACTCATCCACTAGTCAACATTTGTCAATTTGGGATAATCTTGTTTCATCTATACTGGCACCAACCTCTACTCTCCTGAGATTATTTTGAAACAAATCTCAGACATACTATTTTATAGGTAAGCATTAAACATGTATCTTTCAATGCATAACATAATCACAATACTCTTATACCTAAAATCATTAAAAAATAATGTATATCATCAAATAATACAGTTAACAGTTGTGTTTTGTAATAGTTTGTACTTTTGAGTTTTAGGATTTTCAACAATACATTGTATTTTATCTACACAAAATGAGCAAGTGCTTTTCCACAGCATTGGCAGCTTTTCCACAAAAACTTAAACCTCTGTGTGAGCAAAAGGTCACACCTTGCTTCATCAAGAAGATTATACAATATCAGTTTTCAACACTTCCTGGGAATCCTTTGAAAAGTGGCTCAGAAAAAAAAAAAAAAAAAAAGCCACTTCAGGGAATAATTAGGCAGTTGGCTTTCTGCCCCTGGAATGTATTCTCTTGGATGTAAGAAGCTCATTTTAATCACAGGTGTAGGGGATGAAGTTGAACCTTGTCTCTTTAGGGGAGACTCTTCTAAGAGAAGGACTAGAATGCTATGTTTTAACACTTTTTCCCCATGATCTTTTTTTCCTTCTTTTGGCCAGCCATAGGGAATCTCAGTTCCCGACTAGGAATTGAACCCATGCCCCCTGCTTTGGGAGCACAGAGTCTTAACCACTGGACCTCCCTGCAATCTTTATCACCTAAGCTGCTTACACTTGTCCACTAATTCATCATAATATTTTCTAGCATTTTTATGACTCTTTTTGCATGACATATTCTACAGTCTTTATGAAAATATATTATTTCACTCTACTGTTTCAAGACCCACAACTGCTGTCAGCCAAGAAGAGGAAAAGGATGAAGGACTGAATGAATGTTTACTATGTACCAGGCACTGTGCTAGTCTCTTTACATATATTTCCCCCTTTTAGTCTTCACAGTAACTCTATGGGATATTTTTCTTATCCCTATTTTACCAGAGGAAACAAAGGCTTACATAAAAGTTTAAGTAATCTTGGTAAAAATCATGAATCCATAAATAGCAGAACCAGAGCTTAAACCAGAGTCTATTTAGCATCAAAATCTTTGCTCTATTCACTACAACCTATAGTTGGTTAATTTACATTTTTCTTCATAAAGCTATGCTAATTACAACGTACTATTTTGCTTGTCAAAAAGATTTTCAGTTTTACATATTTAGAATTTGTTCCAATATTCTTTTGAATGGTGAATCTTAAAGTGTTTGAAATGCAAATTCTCAGGTCCCACCCCAGACCTACTGAACTCGGAGATGGGAGCCAAGAGCAAGCTCTCTTGGTAATTCTGATGTACTGGAAAATTTGAGAACCACTGCTTTGAATAGCAAAATGAAGCTGAATTGGTCCATTCCTTTTTACATTGGGGTATAATAGTTCTTTTCTTCAGCACATTTCTCCAATTTTTCACCAATCATTGAAAGTGATATTTCGTAGGTGTGTGACTACAGTGCCAGAGTCCCCAATATGGTAGGGTCAGTCCTGCTTGTTTTGATGGGCAATGCTGAGACCAGGTCTGTGTCCAAAAGGAAAAAATGCTATTATTGAAAGTGAGCACCTCCACAGGTGCTGGAGGGACATTTTTGCTTAATGTCAAATTCTGACACGTGCCACTATTTGTCACCCCCAATTTGGGACTCATATTCTCTGTAACAGAAGTTGTGGGAGCCTTGAACAACTGAACACCTATAATGCGAATCCAGTTCCTTCTCTGTTGTCTCTGGCTTCTATCTTCCACAGCTTTTTCTTTTTACCCCCTCTAGTTTTTAAATCACATTTAATCTTTGTAGAACAACTTTCCTCTTTTAGTGACATTTCCTATTAGGAGTCCCTCTACCAGTATGAAGACACAGTTTTCTTTTTTTCTTCTCCTTATTCTGATCTGTTTGCACATTTATTGCATTTTTAATAGGCTAGGTATTGGGGATACAAAAATTAAGAGGATGTAACCTGTCCCCATATATATATGTATACATATGCATCTTTTACATATATCACTACTGACTTTCTTATATATGGATTTCTTTGATTTTTCTTTTTCTTAAAACTTACTTTTATTTTTTCTCATGTTCCCTGTGTATCTTAATTTCTTCTTTTTATTAGGGCATCCTAAGTTGAGTTCCAAGACTCATATTATGATAGGAAGAAATAAGTTCACTGTAGTTCATATCATTTGGTCACCTATGTTGATGTCATTTAACTAGCATTTAAGTCTGAAGTGTCTAAGACATCTAAGATCCTAAAAGATTAAAAAAAAAGGGTGGGACTATTAGGTAAATCATTACCACATAGCCTACGTGCAAAAAGTGCACTTACAGAAAATCCTGTCGAGTTCTCACTTAGAATACATGGCTATTATTTTAGCTATACGGTAATTTCTGTGGCTATCCATTCACCCAGCCCACAGCAGGTTAGAAAGAATGAATCATGAGGCAGAGGAAGGAAACACTGTGGATGTAGGCACAATGGCAGCAGCAACACCATTAGTTGGTAGAATAAGTACAGGAGAGACAAGAAAATTGGGAAGAAGGTAGAAGTTAAAATGCATAGCCGCCTGAGGCAATTAATTCAATTGAACAACCTTATATATTCCACTGAGAATGTGATAAACATAGCCCACAGGTCTCTACCATCTGAGAATTTCTAAGCTGGTATTCTGAAGGGAATTGAATAGAGTGGACCCTCATTTACTGAGCATCTACTATATAACTTGAAAACTCCTTAGAATATCAGTGTTTTATATACAGATATTTGTAGCTTTGCCTCTCAACTAATAAGAAATCTATACTCTACACTCCGTTCCAGAAAACAAGGATATACAACCCATTTTTAGAATCTAAGAAACTTTCACATATGACCAGGTTAGGTTCCCAGAGCTCCTTTCTTCAAAAGTCCCAATACTCACAAATCCAGGGTGAACTCTCGTAGGTCACAAATTTATTTCCACCAAACAGAAAAGTGAGTTTCTTTGAAGCTTTAGAACTAAGCTTACTCATCTCTTTTCTGTTGATACAAGATGTAAAGTGGTGCATCTCAAACTACAATGTGCCTATGATCACTTGAAGATCTTGTTAAAGTGCAACTTCTGGTTGGGTAGATTTGGGAAGGGCGGAGGTTCTGAGTTTCTGGCCAGCTCCCAGGAGATGCTGATGCTTGTGGTCCACAACCACTCTTTGAACAGCAAGGTTCCAAAGGCATCTTTTCATTTACATTTCAAAGTCCACTGAGGAAAGGAATGCCCTCCGAAAGGAGTCTTTTAGCAGCTGCTGTGTATTCCCACCCACTCATGTGGATGAAAGAGAGTGAAAAAGCTGGCTTCAAATTCAGCATTCAAAAATCAAGATCATAGCAGCCAGCCACATGACTTCATGGCCAATAGATGGGGAAACAATGGAAACCATGACGGACTTTATTTTCTAGGGCTCCAAAATAACTGCAGATGGTGACTGCAGTCATGAAATTAAAAGATGCTTGCTCCTTGGAAGAAAAGCTGTGACCAACTTCGACAGCATATTAAATAACAGAAGCATTACTTTGCCGACAAAGATCTATATAGTCAAAGCTATGGTTTTACCAGTAGTCATATATGAATGTGAGGGCTGGACCATAAAGAAGGCTGAGTGCCAAAGAATTGATGCTTTTGAACTGCAGTGTTGGAGAAGACACTTGAGAGTCCCTTGGACTGCAAGGAGATCAAACCAGTCAATCCTAAAGGAAATCAATCCTGAATATTCATTGGAAAGATTGATTTTGAGGCTGAAGCTCCAATACTTTGGCCACCTGATGCAAAGAGCTGACTCATTGGAAAAGACCCTGATGCTGGGAAAGACTGAAGGCAAGAGGAGAAGGGGACAACAGAGGATGACATGGTTAGATGGCATCACCAACTCGATGGACGTGAGTTTGAGCAAGCTCTGGGAGATGGTGAAGAACAGGGAAGCTTGGCGTGCTGCAGTCCATGGGGTCACAAAGAGAGACGACTGAGCAACTGAACAACAATAACGTATTGAAGTATAGATTAAAATGGGTCTGGCACATCCATGGCTTTCTACACCAGTAGTACTTTTTAAGATACTGACCCACCAGTGACCCAGCAGAAATGATTCCTCCAACTTCCCCAGAACCCTTGGTGGCAGTTGGGGGTAGGTGGGGAGCCGTGGTGTAGATCTGGGGACGAGGTGTGGTGACTGCGGGCTGCGGGAATGGCAAGCAACTACTAACATTCTTCTGGATGCAAAGTAGAATTTCATAAGAATCTAATGGATGGCAAAGAGAAAACCTATGGTGGTCGTGTGCACCCTAATGCCATGTATGTCACATCAGTATCTTCCGATAGTCATGAATTTATTGTAAAAAGAACATGAGCTAACATCAGGAACAGTTAAAGCCATGCTGAGTGGTCCAGGTCAATTTGCTGAGAACGAAACTAATGTAGTCAGTTTTAGAGAGTCTCTTCACATGTGCTACCAAAAGTATGCATGTATTTCACCTACAAGTTTCATTCAATGGAGATTCTTGAATTCCCAATTACACCTGAAATTGCCCTGGAACTGCTGATAGCTAGGAACTTCCTAGATTGTTAAATAAAATAAACTATAATAAACTGTTAACTTTTTCAGTATTTAATACCTATAGTTCAGTTAGTAATTTTTTAAATCTATACAATTTTGCCTGTGTGCAACTGAACTTTGAATTCATTGCAAAGCAGATTATCTTCTGTTCCTTTGCCTAGCAGAGTTGAAATTTGTTTGATACATCAACAAATTAAGACATGAACAAACATGCCACTCTTAGGTGGTTTTGCCTTACCCTTAGATGTGATTTTTAAATTAGAGCTGTGGTGATACAGTAAATGCTGAAATTTAGGCATAAATTGAACATGTTCTATAGGTAATTAATGGGGTTATATATTTTTATGTTTTTAGTATTTTTCAAAAAACCTATTCTGATCTTATAGCAGTTGTTAGCATTATTAGAGTTATACAACTGCATATCATTGCAAGTCATTGCATTATAAACATATTTATAATTTAGCCAAAATATTGATTTTTATAACTGTCAGACTTGAGAGTTGAAATTTCTTAAGCATCTTTTGATAAATCTCAGTATTAAGTGTATCTTGTCTTTTTGTTTATTGCTACAATTTAAGAACTTTATTTAAAATTTTGGAAGATTACTAAGTACAGATTTAGAAGCAGTACTTTTTGAACAGTAACCACACAGTCAACAAGTAAACTATACGACTTTTGTTTCACATGCATTGTGCATTTTGGTCAATCCAAAGTACTGTATTTTCATGGACTCTAAAGTTTCCTTTGTAATGTTAAAAAAAAAAAAAGATAGCAATCTGCCTCCTAATGGGTTACTATGCTTGATGTTGACATTAATCATCTTGCCACCCATTCAACGATGTTTCCATTTTGCCAATTACTTTTCCTCTGACTGGGTAATGTTTGTCCTAGAAAAATACTGTATCAGCACAGGCTGCCATAACAAAATACCATAGCCTGACTGGCTTAAGCAACAGAAATTTCTTGTCTCACAGCTCTGGCAGCTGGAAGTCTGAGATCAGGGTTCTAGTCAGAGCTCTCTTCCTAGCTTGCAGGGCTCCAGCTTCTCACTGTGTTTTTTCATAGTGTGGGGAGAGCTCTCTCTCCTGTCTCTTCTTATAAGGGCACCAGTTGTATCAGATCAGGCTTCCAAACTTCCGACCTCATTTAACCTTAATCACCTCCTCAAAGGCCCTATTTCCAATACAGTCACATGAGGGGTGGTGGTGGTTATGGCTTCAACATGTGAATATAGAAGCAACAAATCAGAATCAGAGCGGCCTTTAGGTGATCTAACTGCTAGTCTCCTTTGGCTGCAAAACCCTTGTTTACTTATCAAGTGAAAATACTCTTATTTTCCACCTCTGCTCTGACATGAAGGATCTGGAAAGCTCTACCCCAGAAGAAAATTACTTTGTACAATCTTTAGTGCCATCTGCTGGAAGCAGGCAAAATTGATATACTGTTGCTCCAGAAAGCTGATTTTTTTTTTTAAAATGGAAACTAAGTTAAAATATAAGGAGTTTCTTTATTACAGAAAATTAGTTTAAAAATTTTAAGCCACTTTAAAAGATGAACTTCAGTTAGCTGAAAAAGAATCAGTTGTGTGAGACAATTCACTATTCAGAAAATGCCAGATTGAAAAAAATTTAAATTGGTATGAAATTTCGAAAATTTCATCTCAATTCATTTAGAGAGGACATACTTTAAAAAACAACTATGATGGCAAGATGTCTAAAACGCTTGCCTTATTAGAAATGTACAAGAATTTGCAGGGTTGAAGGTATCCACACACTGGGACAAAAGTTCAGCAACTTGCACCCAGTTCCAGATTCCATAGTCTCTCATTCATTTTGTCATTTGGATTTCGTTTAGTTTGATATTTTCGGTAATTAAAAAACTTTTATTATGTCCTTAAAGTCTTCAAAGTCATATCCAAGTCTAATTCCAGTAAAATTTAAACCTGTTATGGGCTGAATTGTGTTCCCTCATAATTCAAAAAAGGCTTCCCTGATAGCTCAGTTGGTAAAGAATCTGCCTCCAGTCCAGGAGACCTGGCTTCGATCCTTGGGTTGGGAAGATCCCGTGGAGAAGGGAAAGGTTACCCACTCCAGTATCCTGGCTTGGAAAATTCCATGGACTGTATAGTCCCTGGGGTTGCAGAGTTGGACATGACTGAGCAGCTTTCAGTTTTCATAATTCAAATGTTGAAGTTCCAACCCCTAATAACTCAAAATGTGACTGTATTTGGAGATAGGACCTTTAAAGAGGTAATTAAGGCAAAGTGAGGTCATGTATGTATTTCTGCTTTATTGACTATGCCAAAGCCTTTGACTGTGTGGATCACAATAAACTGTGGAAAATTCTGAGAGAGATGGGAATACCAGACCACTTGACCTGCCTCTTGAGAAATCTGTATGTAGGTCAGGAAGCAACAGTTAGAACTGGACATGGAACAACAGACTGGTTCCAAATAGGAAAAGGAGTACGTCAAGGCTGTATATTGTCACCCTGCTTATTTAACTTCTATGCAGAGTACATCATGAGAAACACTGGACTGGAAGAAACACAAGCTAGAATCAAGATTGCCGGGAGAAATATCAGTCACCTCAGATATGCAGATGACACCACCCTTATGGCAGAAAGTGAAGAGGAACTAAAAAGCCTCTTGATGAAAGTGAAAGAGGAGAGCGAAAAAATTGGCTTAAAGCTCAACATTCAGAAAACGAAGATTAAGGCATCTGGTCCCATCACTTCATGGGAAATAGATGGGGAAACAGTGGAAACAGTGTCAGACTTTATTTTGGGGGGCTCCAAAATCACTGCAGATGGTGACTGCAGCCATGAAATTAAGACACTTACTCCTTGGAAGAAAAGTTATGACCAACCGAGATAGCATATTCAAAAGCAGAGACATTACTCTGCTGACTAAAGTCTGTCTAGTCAAGGCTATGGTTTTCCAGTGGCCATGTATGGATGTGAGAGTTGGACTGTGAAGAAGGCTGAGTGCTGAAGAATTGATGCTTTTGAACTGTGGTGTTGGAGAAGACTCTTGAGAGTCCCTTGGACTGCAAGGAGATCCAACCAGTCCATTCTGAAGGAGATCAGCCCTGGGATTTCTTTGGAAGGAATGATGCTAAAGCTGACGCTCCAGTACTTTGGCCACCTCATGCGAAGAGTTGACTCATTGGAAGAGACTCTGATGCTGGGAGGGATTGGGGGCAGGAGAAGTGGACAACGGAGGATAAGATGGCTGGATGGCATCACGGACTCTATGGACGTGAATCTATGTGAACTCCGGGAGTTGATGATGGACAGGGAGGCCTGGCGTGCTGCGATTCATGGGGTCGCAAAGAGTCAGACACGACTGAACGACTGAACTGAACTGAACTGAGGTCATATAGACGGGTCCTAATCCATTATGGCTGGTGTCCTTATGAGAAGAGGAAGGACCCTGTTAGGACACAGAGACAAGGCACCCTCTGCAAGCCAGTGAATCCTGCTGAAACACTGACCGCTAGCCCCCAGGACTATGAGAAAATAAATTTTTATTGTTTCAAGTCAACCAGTCTGAGATATTTTGTTATGGCAACTCTAGCAGACTAAACAATGTCCTTCCTGTGTGGGTCCTTCCTTTTCTCTAAATTATGTTGAAGGAGAGTTTCTTTACTTCCTTGGTTCACCATCTCTTCATCTCTTTCAAAAAGGTTTTTTTTTCTCTTATAACAGCCTTTCTTCTTTGCTAATGGAAAGTAGAAATCAAGGAGATTCCTAAAGACAGTTGCTATGTAATAGACTAAAATAGTCCTTATCACACTCTAGCAAACATATGATGTTATAGGGTTTAAGTTACAGGAAACTTGGTATAAGAAGGGGTTATTTAAAAAAAAACTTCTCCCAGGAGATTTTCTCCTTTTATCTATAACAAAGCAGGGAATGTAGACAAACATTCAGGAAAAGAGATTGCATATTCTAAGGGATCCACATGCTTTAAGAGAAGAATAGCGAAAGGCCTCCAGTCGTCTCCTTGGTGTGGCTGGAGCCCAGGTACACCTCACCCCATGGCTTCTCACTTTTACACCACGTCGGGAAAAGGGAGGAAAAGGTAGTGAACAAAGTCTAAGCAAAACTCCTAGGGACGCGGGGATTGAAAGAGCAGGAGGAGGGACGTCCGTGGTGGTCCAGTGGCTAAGAGTCCACAGTCCCAGTGTAGAGGGCCTGGGTTCCATCCCTAGTTAGGGAGGTAGATCCCACACGCCACAGCTAAGACCTGCACAGTCAAATAAAAGAGTAAAAAATAAACATTAAAAAGAAAGAAAGAAACAAAGAGCAGGAGGAGGTTTTAGTTGTCACGAGAAAGGAGCTTGTAAGAAGCTTCAGAGAGAGAAGAGATTATGTTGTAGGAGGTTTTCCTATTTGCTTTTTCAGGAAAGGCCTCTTTATTATATTAATACATCTCTTTGGTGATGGTTTAGTTACTAAGTTGTGTCTGACTCTCGCGACTGCCCTTCCTCAACCCCCAAGGACTGTAGCCTGCCAGGCTCCTCTGACCATGGGGTTTCCCAGGCAGGAATACTGGAGTGGGTTGCCATTTCCTTCTCCAGGGGATTTTCCTGACCCAGGAATCGAACCCAGGTCTCCCGCATTGCAGGCAGTTTCTTTACTGACCGAGCTAGGAGGGAAGCCACCATACATCACTAAAGAAACTTCTAAATCCTTTTCTGGATTAAATTTGTTCAATCTACACTGGGTACCATGTGATCCGGTGTCTAGTGAGGCATCTCACTCAAAGATAACGGGACTAATTTTGTAAATAAGTTTCCTTTAAGGACACTTTTAATACTAAAGATCTTTATTATTTACAAAATTAGTCCCATCATCTTTGAATGAGACGCCTCACAGACCCGGGATCACATGTTACCCAGTTGTAGACTGCACAAACAATCCAAAAGAGATTTCCAGTCCTCATTGTTCTTATTTCCTGGATCTGGGGGAGTTTCCGTACATGAGTTAAGCAGGCCTTTCCTGCCTACTTTCCAAGACAAGATAAAAAAAAGTTCTTTGTTTTCCATGAAACTGTAGTGGAGCTCTAAGTTGCAATGGCTGAAGCATATACTCTAATCCATATACGCTCTCCATAACTACTAGTAGGAAAATTTGCAGTCCTGATATCTATTAGCTACTCCCCCTTCAACTAAAGTTTGGAAAATATGTGCTTTGAGACACACTCTGGGATGAATTAACATTTCTTCTCTGTGTGTTTTATTTTTTGTAAATTAATATATTTATTTTAATTGGAGGGTAATTACTTTACAATATCATATTGGTTTTGCCATACATTGACATGAATCCACCACGGGTGTACATGTGTCCCCCATCCTGAACCCCCTCCATCTTCCCTCCTCATCCCATCCCTCTGGGTCATCCCAGTGCACCAGCCCTAAGCACCCTGTCTCATGCATGGAACCTGGACTGGCGATCTGTTTCACATATGATAATACACATGTTTCAATGCTATTCTCTCAGATCATCCCACCCTCGCCTTCTCCCATAGAGTCCAAAAGACTGCTCTATACATCTGTGTCTCTTTTGCTGTCTCACATATAGGGTCATCGTTACCATCTTTTTAAATTCCATATATATATGCTTTAATATACTGTATTGGTGTTTTTCTTTCTGATTTACTTCACTTGTATAATAGGCTCCAATTTTATACCTCATTAGAACTGATTCAAATGCATTCTTTTTAAGCTGAGTAATGGACATGGAACAACAGACTGGTTCCAAATAGGAAAAGGAGTACATCAAGGCTGTATATTGTCACCCTGCTTATTTAACTTCTATGCAGAGTACATCATGAGAAACACTGGACTGGAAGAAGCACAAGCTGGAATCAAGATTGCTGGGAGAAATATCAAAAACCTCAGATATGCAGATGATACCACCCACATGGCAGAAAGTGAAGAGGAACTAAAAAGCCTCTTGATGAAAGTGAAAGAGGAGAGTGAAAACGTTGGCTTAAATCTCAACATTTAGAAAACAAAGATCATGGCATCTGGTCCCATCACTTCATGGGAAATAGATGGGGAAACAGTGGAAACAGTGTCAGACTTTATTTTGGGGGGCTCCAAAATCACAGCAGATGGTGACTGCAGCCATGAAATTAAAAGACACTTACTCCTTGGAAGAAAAGTTATGACCAACCTAGATAGCATATTCAAAAGCAGAGACATTACTTTGCCAACAAAGGTCCATCCAGTCAAGGCTATGGTTTTTCCAGTGGCCATGTATGGATGTGAGAGTTGGACTGTGAAGAAGGCTGAGTGCTGAAGAATTGATGCTTTTGAACTGTGGTGTTGGAGAAGACTCTTGAGAGTCCCTTGGACTGCAAGGAGATCCAACCAGTCCATTCTAAAGGAGATCAGCCCTGGGTGTTCTTTGGAAGGAGTGATGCTAAAGCTGAAACTCCAGTACTTCAGCCACCTCATGCGAAGAGTTGACTCATTGGAAAAGACTCTGATGCTGGGAGGGATTGGGGGCGGGAGGAAAAGGGGATGACCGAGGATAAGATGGCTGGATGGCATCACTGACTCGATGGGCGTGGGTTTGAGTGAACTCCGGGAGTTGGTGATAGACAGGGAGGCCTGGCATGCTGCGGTTCATGGGGTCACAAAGAGTCAGACACGACTGAGCGACTGAACTGAACTGAATACTCCATTGTGTATATGTGCCCCAACTTTCTTATCCATTCATCTGCCGATTGACATCTAGGTTGCTTACATGGTTACCTTTTGTAAACAGTGCTGTGATGAACATTGGGGTACATGTGTCTCTTTCGATTCTGGTTTCCTCGGAGTGTATGGCCAGCAGTGGGATTGCTGTGTCATATGAGAGTTCTATTTCCAGTTTTTTAAGGAATCTCCACACTGTTCTCTATAGTGGCTTAATAGTTTGCTTTCCCACCAACAGTGTAAGACGGTTCCCTTTTCTCCACACCCTCTCCAGCATTTATAGTTTATAAACTTTTTGATAGCAGACATTCTGACCCATGTGTGATGATACCTTATTGTGATTTTAATTTGCATTTCTCTGATAATAAGTAGTGTTGAGCATCTTTTCATGTGTTTGTTAGCCATCTGTATGCCTTCTTTGGAGAAATGTCTGTTTAGTTCTTTGACCCATTTTTTGATAGTGTCTGGAATTGAGCTGCATGAGCTGCCTGTATATTTTTGAGATTAATTCTTTGTCAGTTGCTTCATTTGCCTTTATTTTCTCCCATTCTGAAGGCTGTCTTTTCACCTTGCTTATAGTTTCCTTTGTTGTGAAAAAGCCTTTAAGTTTAATTAGGTCCCATTTGTTTATTTTTGCTTTTATTTCCATTACCCTGGGAGGTGGGTCATAAAGGATCTTGCTGTGATTGTATCAGAGAGTGTTTTGCCTATGTTTTTCTCTAGCGGTTTTATATTTTCTGGTCTTACATTTAGATCTTTAATCCATTTTGAGTTTATTGTTGTGTATGGTGTTAGAAAGTGTTTTAGTTTCATTCTTTTACAAGTGGTTGACCAGTTTTCCCAGCACCACTTGTTAAAGAGATTGTCTTTTCTCTATTGTATATTCTTGCCTCCTTTGTCAAAACTAAGGTGTCCATAGGTATGTGGATTTATCTCTGGGCTTTCTATTTTGTTCCATTGATCTATATTTCTGTCTTAGTGCCAGTACCATACTGTCTTGATGACTGTGGCTTTGTAGTAGAGCCTGAAGTCAGGCAGGTTGATTCCTCCAGTTCCATTCTTCTTTCTCCAGATTGCTTTGGCTATTCGAGGTTTTTGTATTTCCATACAAACTGTGAAATTATTTTAGTTCTCTGAAAAATACTGTTGGTAGCTTGATAGGGATTGCATTGAATTTATAGATTTCTTTGGGTTGTATACACATTTTACCATATTGATTTTTCCGATCCACGAACTTGGTATATTTCTCCATCTATTTGTATCATCTTTGATTTTTTTATCAGTGTTTTATAGTTTTCTATATATAAGTCTTTTGTCCCTTTAGGTAGATTTATTCTTAAGTATTTTATTCTTTTTTCTGCAATGGTGAATGGAATTCTTTCCTTAATTTCTCTTTCTGTTTTCTCATTATTAGTGTATAGGAATGCAAGGGATTTCTGTGTGTGTTAATTTTATGTCCTGCAACTTTACTATATTCATTGATTAGCTCTAGTAATTTTCTGGTGAAGTCTTTAGGGTTTTCTATTAGAGGATCATGTCATCTGCAAACAGTGAGAGTTTTACTTCTTCTTTTCTAATCTGGATTCCTTTTATACCTTTTTTTCTTCTCTGATTTCGGTGGCTAAAACTTCCAAAACTATGTTGAATAGCAGTAGTGAGAGTGGGCACCCTTGTCTTGTTCCTGACTTTAGGGGAAATGCTTTCAATTTTTCACCATTGAGGATAATGTTTGCTGTGGGTTTATCATATATGGCTTTTATTATGCTGAGGTATGTTCTGTCTATGCCTGCTTTCTGGAGGGTTTTTATCATAAATGGATATTGAATGTTGTCAAAGGCTTTCTCTGCATCTATTAAGATAATCATATGGTTTTTATCTTTCAATTTGTTAATGTGGTATATCACATTGATTGATTTGCAGATATTGAAGAATCCTTGCATCTCTGGGATAAAGCCCACTTGGTCATGATGTTTGATCTTTTTAATATGTTGTTGGATTTTGTTTGCCAGAATTTTGTTAAGGATTTTTGCATCTATGTTCATCAGTGATATTGGCCTGCATTTTTCGTGGCATCTTTGATTTTCGTATTAGGGTGATGGTGGCTTCCATAGAATAAGGTTGGAAGCTTACCTTCCTCTGCAATTTTCTGGAAGAGTTTGAGTAGGATAGGTGTGGAAAGGAAGTGAAAATGAAGTCATTCAGTCGTGTCCAACTCTTTTTGACCCCATGGACTGTAGCCTACAGACTCCTCCGTCCATGGGGTTTTCCAGGCAAGAGTACTGGAGTGGGTTGCCATTTAGCTCTTCTCTAAATTTTTGGCAGAATTCACCTGTGAAGCCATCTGGTCCTGGGCTTTTGTTTGTTGGAAAATTTTTATTACAGTTTCTATTTCCATGCTTGTGATGGGTCTGTTAAGATTTTCTATTTCTTTCTGGTTCAGTTTTGGAAGGTTATACTTTTCTAAGAATTTGTCCATTTCTTCCAAGTTGTCCATTTTATTGGCGTATAGTTGCTGATAGTAGTCTCTTATGATCCTTTGTATTTGTGTTGTCTATTGTGATTTTTCCATTTTCATTTTTAATTTTGGTGACTTGACTTTTCTCCCTGTCTTTCTTGATGAATCTGGCTAATGGTTTGTCTATTCTATTTATCTTCTCAAAGAACCAGCTTTTAGTTTTGTTCATTTTTGCTATAGTCGTCTTTGTTTCTTTTTCATTTGTTTCTGCTGTAATTTTTATGTCTTTCCTTCTACTAGTCCTGGAGTTCTTAATTTCTTCTTCTTCTAGTTGCTTTAGGTGTAAAGTTAGGTTATTCATTTGATTTTTCTCTCGTTTCTTGAGGTAAGCTTGTATTGCTATCAACCTTCCCCTTAGCACTGCTTTTACTGAATCCCATAGGCTTTGGATTTTTGTGTTTTCCTTTTCATTCATTTCTATGCATATGTTGATTTCTTCTGTGATTTGTTGTTATTCAGAAGTGTGTTGTTTAACCTCCATATGTTTGTATTTTTAATAGTTTTTTTCTGTAGTTGACATCTAATTTTACCACATTGTGATCAGAAAAGATGCTTGAAATTATTTCAATTTTTTTGAATTTACCAAGGCTAGATTTATGGCCCAGGATGTGATCTATCCTGGAGAATGTTCCATGTGCACTTGAGAAAAAGGTGAAATTCATTGCTTTGGGGTGGAATGTCTTATAGATACCAATTAGGTCTAACTGGTCCATTGCATCATTTAAAGTTTATGTTTCCTTGCTAATTTTCTGTTTAGTTGATCTATCCTTAGGTGTAAGTGGGGTTTTAAAGTCTCCCACATTATCGTGTCACTGTTAATTTCCTCTTTCATACTTAGCATTTGCTTACATATTGCAGTGCTCCTATGTTGGGTGCATATATATTTATAATTGTTATATCTTCTTTTTGGATTGATCCTTTGATCATTATGTAGTGGCTTTCTTTGTCTCTTTTCACGGCCTATATTTCAAGGTCTATTTTATCTGATATGAGTATTGCTTCTCCTGCTTTCTTTTGGTCTCCATTTGCATGAAATTTCTTTTTCCAGCCCTTCACCTTTAGTCTGTAAGTGTCCCTTGTTTTAAGGTGGGTCTCTTGTAGACAGCATATATAGGGGTCATGTTTTTCCATCCATTCAGCCTATCTTTGTCTTTTGGTTGGGGCAATCTACCCATTTACATTTAAGGTAATTATTGATAAGTGTGATCCTGTTGCCATTTACTTTTTTGTTTTGGGTTCAAGTTTATAAACCCTTTCTGTATTTCCTGCCTAGAGAAGATCCTTTATCATTTGCTGAAGAACTGTTTGGGTGGTGCTGAATTCTCTCAGCTTTGGCTTGTCTGTAAAGCTTTTGATTTCTCCTTCATATTTGAATGAGATCCTTGCTGGGTACAGTAACCATGGTTGTAGGTTTTTCTCTTTCATCACTTTAAGTGTGTCCTGCCATTCCCTTCTGGCCTGAAGAGTTTCTATTGAAAGATCAGCTGTTATCCTTATGGGAATGCCCTTGTGTGTTATTTGTTGCTTTTCCTTTGCTGCTTTTAATATCTGTGCTTTGTGTTTTATAAATATGTGTCTTGGGGTGTTTTGTGTTGGGGTGTTTTACTTCAGAGGTTTATCCTGTTTGGGACTCCCTGAGTTTCTAGGACTTGGGTGGCTATTTCCTTCCCCATTTTAAGGAAGTTTTCAACTATTATCTCCTCAAGTATTTTCTCACGGCCTTTCTTTTTGTCTTCTTCTAGGATGATTCCTCTTCTCCTTGAATGTTGGGGTGTTTAACATTGTTCCAGAGGTCTCTGAGGTTGTCCTCAGTTTTAAAAATTCTTTTTTCTTTTTTTCTCCCTGCTTCATTTATTTCCACCGTTCATCTTCCACCTCACTTATCCTATCTTCTGCCTCCGTTATTCTACTGTTGGTTCCCTCCAGAGTGCTTTTGATCTCAGTTATTGCATTATTCATTATTGATTTAGTCTTTTTTTTCCTTCTAGGTCCTTGTTAAACATTTCATGCATCTTCTCAATCCTTGTCTCTAGGCTATTTATCTGTAACTCCATTTTGTTTTCAAGATGTTGGATCGTCTTTACTATCATTATTCTGAATTTTTTTTCAGGTAAACTCTCTGTCTCCTCCTCTTTTGTTTGGTTTGGTAGGCATTTATCATATTCCTTTACCTGCTGAATATTTCTCTGTCTTTTCATTTTGTTTAGATTGCTGTGTTTGGGGTGGCCTTTTTGTATGCTTTTGTATGGTTCCTCTTTATTGTGGAGACTGCTCCCTATGGGTGGAGTAGGACAAGTGGCTTGTCAAGGTTTCCTTGGTTAAGGAAGCTTGCACTGGTGTTCTGGTAGGTGGAGCTGGATCTCTTCCCTCTGGAGTGAAGAAATGTCCAGTAATATGTTTTGAGGTGCCTGTGGGTTTGGTGTGACTTTGAGCAGGCTGCATTTTAATGCTCAGGGCTATGTTCCTGCATTGCTGGAGAATTAGCCTGGTATGTCTTGCTCTGGAACTTGTTGGCTCTTGGGTGGAGCATGCTTTCAGTGTAGGTATGGAGGCTTTTGGATGAGTGCTTGTTATTAATGTTCCCTGGTGTCAGGACTTTTCTGGTGTTCTCAAGTTTTGGATTTAAGCCTCCTGCCTCTGGTGTTCAGTCTTATTCTTACAGTAGCCTCAAGACTTCGTCATTCATACAGCACAGATGATAAAACATCTAGGTTAATGGTGAAAAGATTCTCCGCATGATCTGGAACACCCAAAGAGGTTCACGGAGTTACATAGAGAAGAGAAGAGGGAGGAGGGGGATATAGGTGACCAGGAGGAGAAGATGGGGAGTCAAAAGGGAGAGACCAATCTAGCTAGTGATCAGTTCCCTAAGTGTTCTCCACAGCCCAGAACACCCAGATAGATTCACAGAGTTTAGAGAAGAGAGGGATAGGGAGGAGATGGAGGTGACCTGGGGGAGAAAAGGGAGAGTCAAAAGGGAGAGAGCAGTCAAGCCAGTAATCACACCACTAAGCAAACATGGGTACTGAAGATCAGATTCTTAAAGGCACAAAATTGATAACAAATACCAAAAAAGCAAAGATTAAAAATCTAGAGCACAGGTTAGACTCTGAAAAATGCAATATTACAAATGCAAAACAAAATCAATCACAAAAAATTGTTTTTAAAAATATATGAAATTTGCTTTAAAAATAGAGTCTTTTTTGGAAGGTAATGGCACCCCACTCCAGTACTCTTGCCTGGAAAAAGCCTGGTAGGCTGTAGTCCATGGGGTCGCTAGGAGTCGAACACGACTGAGCGGCTTCACTTTCACTTCTCAGTTTCATGCATTGGAGAAGGACATGGCAACCCACTCCAGTGTTCTTGCCTGGAGAATCCTAGGGATGGGGGAGCCTGGTGGGCTGCCGTCTATGGGGTCGCACAGAGTCGGACATGACTGAAGTGACTTAGCAGTAGCAGTAGATTATAAAAATGAAAATTAAAGTAGTAATAAAGAACTTAAACATAAAAAGATTAAAAAGTGATAATAGTAAAAATATATCTAAGAATTTCTCTGGAGCTGTTGAGGGCAGTGTTGGGTCAGTTCAGTTTCAGATAATTCCTTGTTCCAGCTTATACTTCTTCTCAAGGTCTATAGGCCCCTTCCAATGCTTCAGTTCAGTTCAGTTCAGTTCAGTCGCTCAGTCGTGTCCGACTCTTTGTGACTCCATGAATCGCAGCACACCAGGTCTCCCTGTCCATCACCAACTCCTGGAGTTCACTCAGACTCACGTCCATTGAGTCAGTGATGCCATCCAGCCATCTCATCCTCTTAGTCAATGCTAATTACTGTTTAATCTGTTGCACCTGTAATTTCCAGAATGGTTCCCTCTTCTTTGTTTGCTTCCTCTGTTTGCAAGTCTCTTCAGTGTCTAATTTCCATCCTGACACAAAGGGGCAAAGGTGGTCACTCATTTAGGCTCACTTGTTCAGTTGTGTTGTGGGGAGGGAGGAACACTGCAAACAAATACCACTGGTGCATTTGGGGAGTGCTCAAAGTATATGGACCACAATGGGTTTGCCACAGCCCACGGCATGTGTGCTTTCCCAGTGTACACTGCTCAGGCTCCAGGTTGCTCTGCAGGGAAACTGTCCAAAACGGACCCTGAGTTTCATGCACTTCCCAGGTTAAGCTGCTCAGGTTCAGGTTCTTGGGTACTCCACAAAGGCACAGACTCAGTTGGGCGAGCGTTTGGTGCCCTTCCCAGGTCTGAGCAGCTCAGGTGACCAGGTACTTGGTGAGCACACTGTCCCAGGTGGGCTGTGTGTCTTAATTACCTCCCCCACCCAGCTGCTGGGTTTTCTGGGTGTGCCATGAGAGCACCGTCTCAGGTGTGCTGTGTGTCTCCTCTGGGGAGCTGATCTCTGGCTGCAGCCCTCTTGGCAAATGTCAACTGTCTAGGATCCCAGGAAGACTTGGTTAGCAACTGGGAGCCTGCTCACAGTTGGTGGACGATGCTGTCTCTGGGGCTGAGATTACCCCTTGTCTTCTGGCTCTGGCTGTCGCCCACCTGCCTCTCTGCCTCCAGCAGGGAGATGGGAGGGTCCACAGCTGGCTAGCTCTTCTTTGGTATTCACTCAGTCCTTCGTTCTGTGAGCGGGCCAGGCTGTGCCTCAGGTTAGAGCTTTTCATGGGAGTGTTCTCTCTGTCTCTCACTCTCTTTTTTTTTCCCCTCTCTGGCTATCTCACTGTTAGCTCCCTCAGATTGTCCTCAGGACTTTCAGGCCCAGTCCTTACCCTAAGCAATACAGCCTGTACCTCCCTGTTCAGCCCCTGCTCACTGGTGGCAGACACAAGTGTCTGGGCTACTTCTCCTCAGGAGTTGCAGTTAGGCACGTATTCTGTGGGTTTTTTTTTCCCCCTCCCAGTTATGTTGCCCTCTGAGATTCCAAAACTCCCCACAGACCCACAGGTGAGAGGGTTTCCTGGCATTTGGAAACTTTTCCTCCTTCACGACTCCCTCCCTGGGTCAGGGCTCCATCCCTAACTCTTTTGTCTCTCCTTTTGTCTTTTATATTTTGTCCTACCTCCTTTTGAAGAGAATGGGCTGCCTTTCTGGGTGCCTGGTGTCTTCCGTCAGTGTGCAGAAGTTGTTCTGTGAAAGTTGCTCAGCATTCGAATGAACTTTTGATGAATTTGTGAGGGAGAAAGTGGTCTCCCTGTCCTATTCCTCTGCCATCTTAGTACCACCCCTCTGTGTGTGTTTTATGTTGTAATTGGTGTACCAGGCTAAAGAAACCAAAAATTGTAACGGCTGCAAATACACAAATTCTTGCATTCTTTGCCAACATGAAATGTGTAAATTTTGATGGTTCATCTGCACACATAAACTATAGACAAAGTCATAATTCTGTTGCAAGATCATGAGGCACAAGTGATAAGAACTAGATGCAAATCACTTGACTTTCATAAGTCACATGTTCACTTTCAGAATAAAGTAGAAGTTGGAGGCAAAAATAATGATTGTTGCTCTTTCTTGAGCACCTATGAAGCACCAGGCATTGTTCTAGGTTCATTAAAATGTTATTACTACAAAATAGTAGACTTTTAAAACATAATTCTAAGGGGGAGAACTCTGAAAGTCAAAATGCTTAAGAAACTCCCCTCAAGCTCACCACTATCCCAGTAATTCAGTGAGTGGGATGAGAAATGAGAACAGTCATAGAGGAAGAAGGAATGGTTGCCTGGAAGACTCCAGGATTCCCGTGCAAAGTTAGCTGACTCAGTTTCCAGTAGCTGGTGATGTCCATTAAGAGGATTTTCTCTTCTGTGCCTTAGTTGAGTGAGAAAAAGTATGAGAGTTTACAAGCATATAGAGAAAAAAGCCATTTTCTACTCCTCCCCAAGCCTAGACGCTTCAATGAGCAGATAACTGAGAACTTAAAAAATATATGTCTTAGCAAATTTTACCCAGGCAGGAATGATGTTCAGTACCACTTTGTTTCATTTTTTTAAATTACCAGAAAACATAATCTAGTTGCTGCTGTTTATTAGCTAAGTCTTGTCCAGCTCTTTGTGACCCCATGAACTGCAGCATGCCAGGCTTCCTTGAACTTCACCATCTCCAGGAGTTTGCTCAAACTCATGGTCCATTGAGTCAATGATGCCATCCAGCCATCTCATCCTCTAGTTAGATTACTAAAAATACTTCGTCACTAATGAATCTTTCAAAAAGTTCTCTTTTATAGTTGGACTTTTTAAAAAACTCAATATCTGAGGCACTAAAATGCAACAGCCTTCCCCTTAAAAATGATTTAAAAAGCAGCGTCCCCACAGCCGCTTGTCTTGATTTTCTCCTGCTATGGTATAAACTGAGGGTGGACTTCCATCGCCATCTGTTGGACTATGTGTAGATGTGTTGCAAGACACTAGAGTTGAGTGGACCACTTGAGTAGGCAACTTGGCAAACCAGTCAAATCGCAGTTCCTTCACTGGGTGGGGCTGGGGGAAAATAATCTAGTCTCAGTTTGGAACCTCTCTTGAAAGGAGGAGCTATACGTGTCGGAGCTCTAGGAGGCCATTGACAATCTTAGGGAATGTTTTTCAACAGCTTCTCCTCCTTTGCCTGTGATTCCATCATGGTTATCAGGGAAGGAAAGGAAGGAGGAAAAGGATGAAGGAATGAATGAAAGGCAACTGTAGGACATGCGGAGAGGAGGAACAGAGAACACCCCTGCCTGCTGCTGCTGACAGGTGACAAAGGACCTGATAACAGCTCCTTTCAGTTTCCACTGCAGTTCTGCTCCTTATAGGAATAATCTCCCCTCCTTTTCATTTTAGATACTTTGTTCCTTGTAGTCAAATGAGTTTAAACAGACATCCCCTCCTAGGTTCTTGCATGACTCGGGATAAAATTATTAAGGGAAATATCTTCAGATCCAGTTCAAAAGTCAATTCCCAGCTTCACTATTACAGTTTAATCACCTTGTATGGGCTTGGAGTTGTTTCATACAGTAAATATTTCAAAAGTGCTTGCTCTGCGCAATGCCCAGTGCTTGTCAGTCCTAGGAATGCAAAGACTAGTAGGAGATAACCGTTTCTTAGTGGATTTCCCTGGTGGCTCTGTCGGTAAAGAATCCACCTGCAATGAGGGAGACCTGGGTTCGATACCTGGGTTGGGAAGATCTCCTGGAGGAGGGCATGGCAACCCACTCCAGTACTCTTTCCTGGAGAATCCCCATGGACAGAGGAGCCTGGTAAGCTGCAGTCCATGGGGTCGAAAAGAGTTGGACATAACTGAATGACTAAGCACAATAGTTTCTTGGGGAGAGGAAATAACATACAAAGATAATAGGTAACCAGTTCCACGACAGAAGTATAAGAAAAGTGATTCGGGACAAAGAAAAGTGCAATTTATTCAGATTTAAAAGATTTACCAATGCTGACTTGCTAACAACGTGATGAGAAGTATGTTACCATCTGAAGATATGGTGCAGAATAAAATATAATCTCATAGTTTAAGGAGCTTAAGTTTTATCACAAAGATAAATGTAAATGTATTTGGCAGCCAAAGGAGCACTAAACCATGTGTTTAAGGGGAAGATCTGAGAAGGCACCCAAAGAAGAGATATCTAAATTGATATTCAAAGGTTTAAAGGTTAAGTAGGATTAGATGAAGAAGGGTTAGAAGGAAAGATTTCACAGACGAACCTTGCAAATACAGAATGCTGGTACTGAAACAGTTCTCTCAGCAGCATTAGATATTAACTTTCAGATTCTGTTACTTTCCACTTTTCTGTTTTTCGTCTTACCTGTCTGGCTCCTTCTTTTTTTTCAAGTGTAATATTTTTTTTTGAGCTATGGTTGATGCACTGTATCATAGAAGTTCTAGCATAGAACACAGTGATTCACTCTGTTTATAGTCTTTTAAATAAAATATTGGCCATATTCTCTGTGTCATACAATATATCCTTGTAGTTTATTTATTTTGTAAAAAATAGTTTGTACTTTCAATCCCTACCCCTATCATGCCCCTCCCTCTCCCCCATCTCCCCTGGTAACCACTAGTTTGTTCTCTATATCCATGAAGTGAATCTGTTTCCTGGTTATTATATTCATGAGTTTGTTGCTTTTTTTGTTTGTTTTTTGTTTTTATTTTAGATTCCATGTGGTATCATAGAGGAGCTGTCTTTCTCTGTCTGACTTATTTCACCTAGCATAATACCCTCTGTAATATCTTTTCCTTTTACTTGTCAGGCTCCTTCTCAGTCTTCTTGGTCCTGAGTTTCTTTCCCTTCTCTTTCCTCACTCCCTTGCTAGGAGTGTTTTAACTAACAAGTCCATCTCCTGAGACCTGAGCTGTGATCAGTGAGTGCTGTAGATCAGCTCATGTCTGTGCCCTCCGTCACGTTCTCAGTCACTGGTGGTGGGGCTCCTGTGGCTCATGCCTCTAGCAGTTCCAGAGCCACCAGGATTCCTGCGGCAGCCACATGTCTCCTCAAGGAATGCCTCTCAGCCTAGGGCACAAGAAAGAAAGAAAGTGAAGTCGCTCAGTCGTGCCCGACTCTTTGCAACCCCATGGACAGTAGCCTGCACCAAGCTCCTCCGTCCATGGGATATTCAAGGCAAGAGTACTGGAGTGGGTTGCCATTTCCTTCTCCAGGGAATCTTCCCAACCCAGGGATCGAACCCAGGTCTCTGGCATTGTAGACGGACAATTTACTGTCTGAGCCACCAGGGAAGTCCACGGAGGCCTCTAAATTTTGAAATTTGCTTCCTTGCTCACTTTCCATTGACTTTAAACATGGTAGCTGCTATCTACAGTTGCTATTTCTGGGTCCTTAGAATCCTCTTATATCTCCATTTGTGTGTGTGCTTGTGAGAGGAAAGGTGGATAAAAATAAAGGTTAAAGTTTCACTAGAGCCTTAGGGAAACAGGCCCTCCTGTTAATCTTAAGACAAACCTTTATCTCAAGAATGTGTAAGGGGCTCGTATCTAAGGCATGCAGCCTCCGGGGGATGTTTATCTCAAAAACCATTCCAGGAAATTATTTTCCAGAGAATGGGTTAACAGTAAAAATGCAGCTCATCCAGCCATGTCAACCTGATAACAAATAAACCTATCCCTGAAAATGTCAAGACCTGTACACCAATCAGGTCGCTCCACCCTAGCTGTACCCGTTTGTGGTTTTTGTGCTTAAAAACTGCTCTGTAACAAATGTTCGGGGTTCGTTCTCCCCTGGTGGTGATCGAACCCTGCCACGCCGGCCTAATAAATCCTCTTGCGGTTTGCATTGAGTCCGAGTCCTGGAGATTATTGGGGCGATGGTTCCCTGAAAGAGGCCGAGAGGTCTAACATTTGGGGGCTTCTCCGGGATCCTCGCCCATCTCAGATCTCCTTGACTCCCAGATTCGGAGGTACACTTGAGCTCTCTGTGTGTTCTTGTTGTGCTAACTCTGTTTTCACTCGGAACTGAGGTACCGCTCGCACGTCTGTCCAACTCTGGTTTTCTGAATTTTCTGAAATCTGCCCGTGAGGCAGATCTGTGACGATCCTTGGGGACGCCCAAGACGTCAGTCTGGAAGGAGGGTTCAGTTTGATCCCCCCTTCGTCCGAATCAGGCAGAGCCTCAGGCGGGGCTCCCATCTGTAGTTTCTTCTGGTTTTGGTCAGACACGCGGCGGCCGTTCTCTCTTTCCATTTTTGTCTTGTTTGTCTCTCTTCTAACTTGTCTTTCCTGTGGCATCCCCAGACGACTTGACGATGGGACAGACTGTGACAACCCCTTTGTCATTGACAACAAGTCATTGGACTGAAGTTAAGGCCAGGGCACATAACCTATTAGTAAGGGTTAAGAAGGGAAAGTGGCAGACTCTGTGCCCAGTAGAATGGCCCAGCTTTCAGACAGGGTGGCCACCCGAAGGTTCTTTTTCCTTAGAACAGGTCAGCCTAGTCAAGGCTGTAGTTTTTACCCCTAGACCTCACGGACACCCAGACCAGGTGCCCTATGTTATAGTATGGGAGGACCTGGTTCTCTCCCCGCTGGCATGGGTCCGGCCCTTTGTTCTTTCCACAGGAATGACGTCGAGACCCGCTGTGGGGATTCTAGCCTTGAAACCAGCAGAGAAAAAAAAAAGAAGAAAAAGCAAAAGCTCCTGCCAAAAAGATATACCTGGACACTGAGACCGATCTCCTGCTCCTGAACCCTCCCCCGCCCTATCCGCCGGCATTAGTCCCCTTGCTGGACCCACTCCCCCCCGGCCCCGGCAACCCAGTTAACTGCTCCATCCGAGCCCGACCCGGATGAGGGGGAGTTGGGCCCAGTGGGGGACATGAAGCCACCGAGTGGCTACCCCAGAATCCTCTGCCGCCCTTCCCCTCCGGGAGTACGGCCCCCCGATAACCATGGAAATTGGCCGCTCCAGTATTGGCCGTTTTCCGCCTCAGACCTCTATAATTGGAAAACTCATAACCCTTCATTTTCCGATAATCCACAAGCGCTGACTTCTCTAATAGAATCCCTTGTTTTCTCACACCAGCCCACTTGGGATGATTGCCAACAATTGTTACAGACTCTCCTCACAACCGAGGAGAGACAGTGGGTATTGCTGGAGGCCTGGAAAAACGTGCCTGGAGACGACGGGCGCCCCACGGCACTACCCAATGAGATAGATGCTGGATTTCCGCTGACGAGACCCAACTGGGACTACAATTCCCTGGCAGGTAGGGAGCACCTGAGGGTCTATCGTCAGGCTCTGGTGGCAGGTCTCCGAGAGGCTGCAAGACGCCCCATGAATCTGGCCACGGTAAGAGAAGTGACTCAAGGATCCACTGAGTCACCGACTGTGTTTCTAGACAGGTTAATGGAGGCATTTAGACGATTCACTCCTTATGACCCCACGTCCGAGGAGCATAGAGCAACTATAGCAATGGCTTTTATTGACCAGTCAGCCTCAGACATCAGAAAGAAATTACAGAGACTAGATGGGTTACAAGGGTTCTCCCTTCAGGATCTGGTTAAGGAAGCAGATAAAGAGAAAAAAAGGAAAGAACAGGAAGAACGAGAGCTAGAGAGAGAAAAGAGACAAGAGAGAAACTTAACTAAGATTTTGGCCATAGTAATTAGAGAGGGAAAAGGGAGAGATAGGGCTGAAGAGAAAGACCGCAAGGGGAGTAAAGCAGGAACTAGGCCACCTCTAGATAAAGACCAATGTGCATACTGCAAAGAAAAGGGGCACTGGCTCAGAGACTGCCCCAAAAGAAGAGGGGAAAGCCCTCCACTCCCGACAAGATCCTAGCTCTCGAGGAAGAAGATTAGGGAGACAGGGCTCGGACCCCCCTCCCCGAGCCTAGGGTAACTCTCAAGGTGGAGGGGAAGCCTGTGCAGTTCTTGGTAGACACTGGAGCCCAACATTCGGTCCTGTTACAGTCAGAAGGGATGCTGTCTACAAAGAAGGCTTGGGTACAGGGCGCTACAGGGTACAGGCAGTACCCATGGACTACCCGAAGAACAGTGGATCTCGGCTTGGGCCAGGTATCCCACTCGTTCCTTGTGATCCCTGAATGCCCTTACCCTTTGTTAGGATGGGACTTGCTCACAAAAGTGGGGGCTCAGATCCATTTCCACACTGAAGGTGCCACAGTGACAGACGGGAAGGGGAGGCCGCTACAGGTTCTGACCTTAAAACTGGAAGATGAACACAGGCTGTTTGAAAGCCCCTCCCCCTCCCCTGAGACCACTGATATGCAGGAATGGCTGACTAAAACCCCTCTAGCCTGGGCTGAAGTTTCAGGCATGGGGATGGCGGTCCGGCAGCCCCCGGTGGTGGTGGAAGTCAAGGCCACCTCTACTCCTGTATCTGTCCGTCAGTACCCGATGAGCAGAGAAGCCAGAGACAGGATCCGCCCTCATATCCAGCGGCTCCTCAAATTAGGAATACTAATAAAGTGCCAGTCAGCCTGGAACACCCCTCTGCTCCCAGTCTGCAAACCCGGAACAGGCGACTACTGGCCTGTGCAGGACCTGAGGGAGGTCAACAAGCGGGTGACCGACTTACACCCACGGTACCCAACCCCTACACCTGCTGAGTACAGTTCCCCCAGCCGAAGGTGGAATACTGTCTTGGACTTAAAAGATGCCTTCTTCTGCCTCCAACTCAGTCCCGTCAGCCAGCCTATTTTCGCTTTTGAGTGGAAAGACCCCCTTACAGGACTCTCCGGACAGCTAACGTGGACCAGGCTGCCACAAGGATTCAAAACTCACCAACATCTTTGACGAAGCCCTCCACCAGGACCTCGCGCATTTCCATGACACCAACCCCCAGGTAACTCTGCTCCAGTGTGTAGATGACTTGTTCCTGGCCGCTGACACTGAAGAAGAATGCAGGAAGGGGACTGAGACCTTACTAATCGAGCTTGGATCTCTCGGTCACCGCGCCTCCACCAAAAGGCCCAGATCTGCCGGCAGCAGGTCAGTTACCTGGGGTACCAAATCAAGGACAGGAAGCGATGGCTTTCGGAGGCCAGAAAAGAGGCGGTGGCTAGAATACCAGCTCCGGAGAACCCTCAGCAAGTCAGGGAGTTCCTGGGCACTGCAGGATTCTGCAGGCTCTGGATTCCGGGGTTTGCGGAGATGGCCGCCCCCTTGTACCCACTGACAAAGGGCAGTACACCCTTCGTCTGGGGAGAAAGTGAACAAAAGGCTTTTGACAACATTAAGCGAGCCTTGTTGTCAGCTCCTGCCCTGGGACTCCCAGACGTGAACAAGCCATTCCATCTCTATGTGGCAGAAAATAATGGCATCGCCAAAGGGGTCCTCACTCAAAAGCTGGGGCCATGGAACCGGCCTGTGGCCTGGACCCTGTGGCTGCCGGCTGGCCTGATTGTTTGCGTATAGTGGCCGCCGTGGCAGTCCTGGTAAAAGATGCAGATAAATTGACTTTGGGACAGAACTTGATCATCACCGTGTCCCACGCCTTAGAAAGTGTGATTCGACAACCCCCTGAGAGATGGCTGACCAACGTCAGAGCGACCCACTATCAGACGTTACTCCTGAACTCTGAACAGATCAAATTCACACCGGCAACTGGGCTTAATCCTGCCACGCTGCTACCAGACCCCGGCCAAGCTGAGGTCTGGCTGACAGACCAGAATTGCCAAGAGATGCTGGCTGACATACACGGGACCCGCAAAGATCTATCTGACCAGCCGCTTCAGGATGCTGAGGTGACGTGGTATACAGACGGAAGCAGCTTTCTCGAAGAAGACAGGATACGAGGTGCTGGGGCTTGTCAAATTGGCTGAACAGATAGCCCAGAATTGCAAGCCTTGCCAAGAGGTGAATGCCAGCCAGAACAAAGCGAGCCAAGGTAAGCGGCTGTGCGGAGACAGGCGGGGGGCTTATTGGGAAGTGGACTTCACAGAAGTACGCCCCGTGAGGTACGGCAACAAATATCTATTGGTCTTTATAGATACCTTCTCGGGGTGGGTACAGGCTTTCCCCACCAAAAACAAAAATGCACTAATGGTGGCCAAGAAAATTTTAGAAAAAATTTTCCCGTGATTTGGGGCTCCAAAGATGATAGGGTCAGATAATGGGCCAGCTTTTACCGCCCAAGTAAGCCAGGAAGTAGCTAAGTTTCTGGGGACCAATTGGAAATTACATTGTGTATACAGACCCCAGAGTTCAGGACAGGTAGAGGATGAACAGGACTCTAAAAGAGACCCTAACTAAATTGTCCTTGGAGACTGGTGGTACAGACTGGACGGTGCTCCTTCCCTTAGCCCTGTTCCGAGTATGGAACACCCCTTCCTGTTTCGGTCTCTCTCCTTTTGAAATTCTATGCGGGGCTCCTCCCCTATACTGTCACTCAGAGAAGGGTTTGATCCCCGCTGTTTTAATAATGGTGATCTATATGCCAGGCTTAAAGGACTCCAACTGGTCCAGAGAGAGGTGTGGACCAAGCTCGCTGAAGCTTATCAACCCAGCACCCCAGGAGAGGCCCACCCGTTCCAAGTGGGAGACTCAGTTTATGTCCGCTGACACCGGCAGCAGAACCTAGAGCCCAGGTGGAAGGGACCCTACATCGTCCTGCTTACCACCCCCACTGCCATCAAGGTCGACGGAATCTCCTCCTGGATCCACGCCTCCCACATCAAGGCCACTCCAGAACTGTCACTTCAATGGAAGGCGCACCATACCTCTCACCCCTTAAAGCTCAAACTCTGCCAATCCTCGGGCTCGCAGCCCTCCTCCTGATCCTCCCAACTGTGAGTGCGTCAAATCCCCACCAGCCTCAACAACTGACTTGGCAAGTAGTTTCACAGGTGGGAAGGGTCATATGGTCTAGTACTAACATCGTCCCACCAACCGCCTGGTGGCCAGACCTGTACCCAGACCTCTGTCAACTGGCAGTAGGAGCGCCTACCGGATGGCACCTTGAAGGGCATTCTGACCTTCATGAAGCTCCCCAGATATTCACCCCTGACCCTGGTGACTTTGACCTTTCCGACTCCCTCGGTTGCGCCAATCAATTCAGAAGGAGTGTGCTAAGAACTTATACTCTGTATGTATGTCCAGGGCTCCATAGGGAACGAGCCTTAAGTAATTGTGGGGATGTAGATGATTTCTATTGTCAACACTGGGGTTGTGAGACTACGGGTGATGTTTACTGGGGGCCGTCTTCTAGTTGGGACCTTATTACAGTCAAGGCCAATTATACGCATCATCAAGATGCATATAAATGCAAGTCATGGTGCAATCCGCTCCATATTCAGTTTTCTGATAGGGCAAAACAGAGGTGAACTACAGAATGGATCAGGGGTTTTTCGTGGGGCCTACAGCTATATAAAAGCCATTACCATGGCCTCCTATTCTCCATTAGATTAAAAATAGACTCTCCACCCCCCCAACTATCAGTCCCGACCCAGTTCTAAATCCCTGGGAGCCGCCTCCTACTGAAAAAGAAAAAATTAACAGCAACAGGAGCCACAATAGCTCCACCCCAGGTGGCTCCCTACAATAGCTCCACCCCAGGTGGCCCCTAATGGGGCCACTGGTCATTTTACTCCTCCTCCTCACTATAGGGCCTTGTATTCTCAACTGGTTAATCTCGTTCATCTGAGACCGGATAAGTGCTGTGCAGGTGCTTATGCTAAGACAACAATATGCAGCACTTCCTCAGGGAGACCTAGGCTCATGATTTCAGGATTGAAATCCAAACTAAAAGAAGAGGGGAATGAGAGGAAAGGTGGATAAAAATAAAGGTTAAAGTTTCACTAGAGCCTTAGGAAACAGGCCCTCCTGTTAATCTTAAGACAAACCTTTATCTCAAGAATGTGTAAGGGGCTCATATCTAAGGCATGCAGCCTCCAGGGGATGTTTATCTCAAAAACCATTCCAGGAAATTATTTTCCAGAGAACAGTTAACAGTAAAAATGCAGCTGTCCAGCCATGTCGACCTGATAACAAATAAACCTATCCCTGAAAATGTCAAGACCTGTACACCAGTCAGGTCGCTCCACCCTAGCTGTACCCGTTTGTGGTTTTTGTGCTTAAAAACTGCTCTGTAACAAATGTTCGGGGTTCGTTCTCCCCTGGTGGTGATCGAACCCTGGCACGCCGGCCCTAATAAATCCTCTTGTGGTTTGCATCGAGTCCGAGTCCTGGAAATTATTTGGGTGACGGTTCCCTGAAAGAGGCTCTCCGGGGTCCAGCCCCCGCAGGATTCAGGGAAACCCGAAGGAGGAACGGCGTCGGCGATTGATTTAGAGAGGGAGAGAGACAGATAAGAATGTTGTAGATAAGAAAATAGAGGAGAGAAGAAAAAGAGGCTGATGTTCCTTGGTTTATACAGAAAATCAATAAAGTCTCAAGACAAGAGACTTGCACCGTCTACGTGAGGCTGCAGGTGCCCTCCCGGTCTCCTGAGGGAGTGAAGGCACAGGGGCCTTCCTGGTCAGGTCTTAGAAACCCAGGCAAATAAGTAGACACGGCGGATCTCTGTACTCCAGATGGGAACCAGCCTGAAAGAGAGAGTAAGAGGAAGAAAATGATTGACACGAGGAGATCAAGCTACTTTGACGAGCAAGATCCGTAGCTTTATTTTTAAACAGTACTTATATACCTTTTTTGCACATAGAGGGAAATGAAAGATGCAAGGTCATACAGAATCAGCCCAACATTCCAGCAGTTTTGCCCTTATCGAAACCATGATTTTTTCTGCATAACTTTCCCACAAAAACTGTTGTGTTCAGTATCTTCTGGCCTTGGAGGCCTGTGAACATTGTATGACCCTCTTTTGATAAAGGCTGCTCAACCAAAAACTTATTTTCCCTCAAAGTGTTTTTCTTTATATTTATAATCTATGTCAGCCTCAGAAAGTGCCAAAAAGAGTTACATTTTTCACAGAGCAAAGGTGCAGCGAGTTACAAGAAAGAGCCAATTAGCTCAAAAGTCTGATATGGTTAAATTCAAGACTACACGTGTTTTTCTTGCATTCTCACTATGTTAACTGACACATTCCCAGGTGCACAGTGGATAAGAGATATGGGAACTTAGCAACAAGCATTGGCCCAATAATGAAATCCTACACCAGCACTAGTACCGCTCTAATAACTTTTAACTCTTTCAAAGGCTCAGTGTCTTAGGCTTTGCGTGCTTCTCACAGTTGGGAGGCTGTAAATACTTGTATGCATAGCTGCAAGAGTTTGGATATATGTGTCAAGCAAGCTAGAATGCTAACAGAGGGGGTTTGATTTGAGATATTCCTCTCATGTCCAGGAGACTTATTAGCTATAGCCCTAAGTTGATTTTCTCCAGAGAAAGGTGGTCAGGGTTAGCCCCCTGTTAATGTCAGAGGAGTTGGTGAAAGTCATGAAACAATAAAACAGACAGATTCTGGTTTGGGGGTAGAAAGCTCGAGAAAGCCTAGGGAGCCCCTTGAGCTCTGAAGCCTTGCTTAATAGTTCTCTTCCACATGACCCTGTCATGGGTGGGATCTCCCATGGCAGCTCCCAGGAGAGGTTGAGAGGTCTAACACTTGTGTGTGTGTGTGTGTGTTAGTTGCTCAGTCTGACTATTTGCAACCCCATGCATTATAGCTGACCAGGCTCCTTTGTCCACGGAATTCTCCAGGCAAGAATTCTGGAATGAGTTGCCATGCCCTTCGCCAGTGGATCTTCCTAACCCAGGGATTGAACCCAGGTCTCCTGCATTGCAGGCAGATGGGTTGCTGTCTGAGCCACCAGGGAAGCCCATCTCCCTTAGTAGATCCCTAACTAGATAACTAGATAACTAACATTTATATTACACTTTTCTGTTTAAATAACTGACACAGTTTTTGTTTCCTGATCGGAACTTGGGTGATGGAATGAGGCTGAGAGAGGCGTTGGGAATGATTGCAAATAGCACAAACCACAGCAAAGAAGAATTAAGAGGTTTGTGAGAGGTCGATGCATGGATATTAGCCCCGGTTGGGGGTCGGCCCGAGGCCCGCCATGACACCAGAGGCGTGGATCAGGGGACTTTCCTAAGTGGGGATTTCCTTAGCTCGGGACTCCTGACGTGTCCTCGCATGTTTACACTAACCAATCAGCAGTTCCCCCCCTCCCCCCGTATCACGGCCCAATCAGGTATCTGCACGAAGCCCTAGGACACCGATCACCGCTGTAGCCCGCGCTTTCTACCTTATATGGGAGGACCTGGCTTGAGCGCCAGCCCTGGCTATAAAACCCCCTCCTCACCCCTCATACCTCGCAGACTCCCTTTGTCTCCTTCCTCACCTGTCCCCGGGAGTTCTGCCCGAGAGTGACCGCCCAATAAAAGCTTTCATCAACGGTCCCTAGAGGTGGCTTTTTCTTCCCGAGGCATTTTCTTACAGTTTGACTTCATAAAAGTTAAGGACTTCTCTGATAGACATTGTTAAAATGAAAAAACTAAACAACAAGTCCTACTGTACTGCCCAGAGAACTATAGTCAATATCCTGTAATAAACCATAATGGAAAAGAATATTTAAAGAGTGTATATCCTGAAATATGATGGCATCACTGACTCGATGGACATGCGTTTGGACAAGCTTCAGGAGTTGGTGATGGACAGGGAAGCCTGGCATGCTGTAGTCCATGGGGTCACAGAGAGTTGGACTCTACCGAGTGACTAAACTGAACTGAATTTTCCCCACCCTACTCACAGTTTGAAGCTTTCCTCAAACATACTGAAGAGTCTTAACAATTAATCATTGAATGATTGATTGCAAAGTTGACCAGGCTTTTGCTTTAAATTTCAAAGAACTGCTTCAAGGAGTGCCTAAGAAGATTTGCAAATAAACATTGTCCGAAATGTTCCCTCCCTTTCCTTTTGTCTTGCAAGTTTACATTAGTCTGTTTCAATATCTCATTAGCAGAATGAATATTCATTTGAGTTGAGGCAGTTGAAGGATACATATTATCTTGCTTTCACCTGTTTATCAGCTTCTCTTTCTTCATACCTAGTCACCCAAGGGCCCTTTATTTTCTATCTGCCACTGATACAGTACTTGCTGATATCCCCTCTGCCTTGTAAATATTCTTTTAAAAAAATACTTATTTATCTATTTATTTTTGCTGCACTGGCTGTTGGTTGCTTTGCACAGGCTTCTCTCTAGTTATGGCTAGTGGGGGCTACTCTTCATTGAGGTACAAGAGCTTCTCTTTGTGGTGGTTTCTCTTGTTGCAGAGAATGGGCTCTGGGCGCCCAGGCTTCAGGAATTACAGCTCGTGGACTCTAGAGCACAGGCTCAGTGGTTGTGCGTGGGCTTAGTTGCTCCGTGGCATGTGGAATCTCCCCAGGCCAGAGAGCCAACCTGTGTCCCCTGTGCCATCCACCACACTTCTTTTTTTCCCTTTTTTTTCTTTTGTTTTAGACCATGAAGCATGTGGGATCTTAGTTTCTTGACCAGGGATCAAACCTGTGCCCCTGCATAGGGAGTGCAGAGTCTTAACCAAAAAAACACCAGGGAAGGCCCTCCTTTTCTTTTTTGACCAGTCTCACAAGGTTTCTAACATCTGTTATGCTGTAGAGGGGACCCTTGTCTGAAAATAGAAGTACTTTCCAGGCCATGATATAAATTTCTAGTAAAAGCAAATGAATGAAATTATAGTGTAAGACCTCGCGGCCTTTTCTCGGGAACCATCGCCCCAAAGACCACAGTGACTCGAATTCGATGCAATCAGCAAGAGGATTTATTAGGCCGGCGCGCCGGGGTTCGATCTCCTTAGGAGGAGCGAACCTCGAACGCCAGTCGTGAGGGACTTTTATACAAAAAAATCACAGGTAGGTGGGGATGAGGTCAGGGTATGGGATACAATGAAGTAGGGGCCATAGGTGAGGTGGATACATTTGATTGGTGGGAAAAGTTTGCAGGTAATTAAGTTGAAACGGTTGGCTGATCACCCTGCGGCATTTGGTCAATTTTTACCCAGAAAAGTCCGACAGAGAGATACATTCTTGGGAGGGGGTTTCCTTGTCCAGGTCATAAGTTATCTGTTAAGAATCGGTCAGGAGGCTCTGAGTCACCAGATAAGGAGTAAGCTATTTTCCTTGAGGCACAGCCTGCCTTCCAGGCTTAAATTTTAACCTAAGTCCTTCAATAGCAAGAAATGACATTTCACAAGGAAGTTGCCCTGAAAGTGGGCTGTTGTAGTAAGAAGAGGGCAATGCCCGGCTCTCAGTCCCCACGGCCTGATCACTGCCACCCCTCAGGACTCCATCACATCTTGTGGTTGGCTGTGTGATCCTCAGCAGACTGTGTGGATTACACTATGTACACTGGCACTTGATACACAGCAAGTGCAAACAGCTGGGTTTCTTGCTGTTCATCCGCTGCCAAGATATTATTCCTCATAAGGCCTTTTAACTGCTTTTGCAGTTAGTAACATCAGCGACTGGGAAATCAAACATTTTATCTAGTGGTTTGTTAACGCAATGCTATTTTCCAGATGTTTTCTAGAGCAGTTCCTCAGACGTTGATTTGTGATGGCGTTGATATTTTCTTTCTTTAGCGTTTTATTATTTTTAAGCAGTGATATTTAATTTCGTTAGGTGAAATGTCCTTTCCAAACTCTTTGTTTCTGATGACACACAGTTATTTTGTGCCTCGTGTTAATCCCACAAACTATGGGACTTGGCCCAGTTGTAGACAGGGCTTGACAATAGATGCTTTAGAGGAAATGCTGCACCAGACTTTGGCTTCTATCGAGGCTACCAGATACATAATGGATTGTAGGCCCAGGAAACTTTAGTCCCAGGGAGATTATTTACTCAGATCTTCCCTTTATTCACAAAACATAGCTAGAAGTTGTAGATGCTAAATGATTTTATTCTGGGCCACACAGCTAGTTGTCAGTAAAACGAGAACTAGAACCCAGATCTCCCAGGTACATGTGTGTGTGCGTGCTAAGTCACTTCAGTTGTGTTCAACTCTTTGTGACCCTAAGGACTGTAGCCCACCAGGCTCCTCTGTACATGGGCATTCTCCAGGAAAGAATACTGGAGTGGGTTGCCATGCCCTTCTCCAGGGATTTTTCCCTACCCAGGAATTGAACCTGAGTCTCATGCCTTGCAGGCAGATTTCTTTACCACTGAGACATGGGGGAAATCTCTCCTAGGTACAGGGGAGAGAAAATCATTTTTTTAAAATTTATTTTCACCTTTTATTTTAATTATTTTAATTATATTAAATTATTTTCACCTTTTATTTCAATTTATTTAGGTGTAAATTTGTTTGTCCCTTTCAGTGGTCCAAGGTACTTTCATTGACAAAGAAGTCTCCTGGCAGCATTTTGAAAAGGCAGGACAAACTCTTGCTGCCCCAGTCTACAGGAACCATCACTTTTCCCCAGTGAGTCGCCCTGAGTGTCTCTACTACCTGCCCACTCTTCTTATAGGCTGGCACCAAGATATCACATAGATGGACTGATTCCCATGCAAACCTGTTTTGCCAAGAATGGTTCCTGTTTCTCTACTCTCCGATTCCTCCTTTCTCCCCACAGGCTCTCCTAGATCACACAAACCTACCAAGGTCCCCTGAAAGTGCTGTGATCATTTATTTCTCCATCCCTCGTGAGAGAGAGAGGAGAAGGAATCAAGATCAGGATGCTATGAGGCAGAGACGTTTTGAAAGTTTGACAGCTGTTTATAAATTACACGGGGTGGATGCAGCCGACAGTAGGAAGTATACATACGGGAAACACCATCATCAAAAAATGTCTTCCTTTAAAAGGAAGGATGACAGCATACAGCCCAAATCCCCAAAAAGCTTAACAGAAATTCTCATAAAACTGCAAGTCAGGTAAGCTTACATTCTATGACATAAGTTTTAAACTCTGGATCTGGACCGAAAACATCACCTGCTTTAGGTGTTCTCATAGACAGTTAACAGCTACAGAAAAATGCATTTGACCAGCAAAACACTTTAAGATTCAGCTATAATCTATAGACTGTCAACTTGAAGGAAACTGGTAAAGTAATTTGTGGTCTTTTTGGGTCTGATTTAATTCATGATATTTCTCTGCAGCTAACTTTACAGCAGAAACTGAAGCACAGCTGCTGCACTGTAAACCCACAAAGTGAAATAAGCAGTGTCCAGGAGAAGGCAATGGCACCCCACTCCAGTACTCTTGCCTGGAAGATCTCATGGGCGGAGGAGCCTGGTAGGCTGCGGTACATGGGGTCACGAAGAGTAGGACACGACTGAGCAACTTCACTTTCATTTTCACTTTTCACTTTCATGCATTGGGGAAGAAAACGGCAACCCACTCCAGTGTTCTTGCCTGGAGAATCCCAGGGACGGGGGAGCCTCGTGGGCTGCCGTCTATGGGGTTGCACAGAGTCGGGCACGACTGAAACGACTTAGCAGCAGCAGCAGCAGCTGACATAGGGCTCCTGAAAACCTTATAATCTTCTGGTGTTGGAAGTGTCTTTTGTTCTAATGAGGTGATTCTCTCTCTTTTTAATAAATTAATTACTTACTTATTTTTTAACTGTGCCCTACTGCGTGTGAAATTTTAGTTCTTTGATCAGAGATCAAACTAGTGCCTTCTGCACTGGGAGCACAGTCTTAACCACTGGACTTCCAGGAAGTCCATCTAAAAAGAGGATTCTAGGTGGATTCCTGGATGCTTCTTGGAAGTGGACCGGTCACCAGAAAGACCAAGCCATGATAAGAATCTTAGAATTTTCAGCTCTCAACCTCTCCTTCTTCTCCAGAAAGAGAGGAGAGGGGCTAGACACAGAATTAATATTTGATCGTGCCTAAGATGAGGAGACCTCCACAAAACCCCAGTCATATGGGGTTAAGATTGCTTTCAGAATGGTGAACACATCCACACACTGGGAGAGTGACCCACTTCAACTGCAAGGAAACAGAAGCTTCTGAGCTCGGGACCCTCCCAGACCCCACGTAGAACTTGATATTTCTCTGTATCCTTTATCATATCCTTCAATACTGGTAAACTAAAGTGTTTCCTCAGTTGTGTGATCCACTCTAGGAAAGTAAGAAATCTCCAGGAGAGGGTTATGAGAACCCCTGACTTATCAACAACTTGGACAGAAGTTCTGGGTAACTTGGGGTCCATCTGAAGGGAGGGACAGTCACATGGAACTGAGCCCTTAATCTGTGGGATGAGACGCTGTCTCCAAGTAGGCAGTGTCAGAATCAAGTTAAATTGTAGGACAATTGGCTGGTGTCAATGAATTGCCTGGTGGGGGAAAATACCCATATCTGGTATCAGAAGTGCTATGAGTCTGGTGGAAGCATGAGAATGAAGGAGACTCACAGGAGGGGAAAAACTAGTTTTTCCCAGTACACATTTTCTATTTCAAATAGCCTTTGAAAATGCAAAATTCATCTCTGGGTCACAGGTTGTGCAAAAACAGGCTTCACACTGGCTTTAGCTTGCAGATCCCTCCTATCCAGTCCATAGTACCCAGATCAGTGCTTTGTGAATATAGAATTTAACCAAAAAATGTCTGATTAATTACATGAGTGGTTACATGATGAGAACTTGAGGACTGCTGCTGTTCTTTGTTTGCCTCTTGCAAAGGACTCCATTTTGTGCCCTCACACTCTGCACCAGAATCTCTCCAGAATCTCTTCAGCATGTCTGATTCTAGGAACAAGCTGGATGAAGTCCCCAAAGCATAGAGCCAATGAGTTGCTCCTTCCACACAACTAGGCTTTGATCCAAACTAGCAGGGGAGCTGTGTGCACTTAGGTTCAATTATTCTGGGGAGAAAAGTGGTGAGAATATTAGAACAATATTATTATTATTGCATTTGGATGGCAGGTATTCATGTTTCTCCATGAATGTGTAAAATCCTCCCTTCCATGATGATTTTAATTGAATTCTGACAAATCCAACTTCCCTGAGGCAAGAGAAAATGAGAATGTTGGTATTAGCATGGCTTTCCCCCTTGTTAACTGTATTTACATATCAACTTCTGGGACAGCATACATTATTTTATCCTTTGTGCCTAGGTTTTATCACAGCAGTATCAGTTAGCTCTGTTAAGCATCTTTCTACAGATACACAGGAATGTGAGTGAGATTTTCACTACCAACAATTCAGGCATTGGATCTGCTTCTCCTATAAAGTCAGTTTTAGGAAATAATTAATATGACATATTAAATTTGAAACACAGACTATATGTGTACCTTAAATGGCAACCCACTCCAGTATTCTTGCCTGGAGAATCCCATGGACGGAGGAGCCTGGTGGGCTACAGTAGTCCATGGGGTCGCAAAGAGTCAGACACAACTGAGCGACTTCACTTCACACATTTTACATACTTCTCTCTTATCTTTAAATTCTCAAAAATTGTGAGGTTGATTATCATTGTTTATTTCAGGTGAACTCTATACATTCACACATTTGCTCACTAGAGCAATGTTGGGATACAAAATCATCAGTAGTATCCATATAAATTGCATTCCTTAGCCGATTTCTTATTTTGAAAGGTAGAGATGTTTCTTAGCTGAGAAGTACAAAAATCTCCAGTAGGTGTTGCTGTTGTACACTGAATTAGCCAGGAGAGCTTAAAGAAATACAAATAATAATTCCACCCACAAGTTGGTTATCATGGTTTAAGCAAGTACTGTTGGGAAGACAAGAGAATAAATGGTACCTAACTTATTTTAGCTGAAACTCCAGTACTTTGGCCACTTCATGTGAAGAGTTGACTCATTGGAAAAGACTCTGATGCTGGGAGGGATTGTGGGCAGGAGGAAAAGGGGACGACAGAGGATGAGATGGCTGGATGGCATCACCAACTTGATGGACGTGAGTTTGAGTGAACTCCGGGAGTTGGTGATGGACAGGGAGGCCTGGTGTGCTGCAGTTCATGGGGTCGCAAAAGTCAGACATGACTGAGTGACTGAACTGAACTGAACTTATTTTTATGTAATTTTGAAGACATTGTTATTTGAAACATTTGTTTCATATACAGAAAGTAAAATGTCTTAGGAGAATAGCTAAAAAGAAAAATTTTATTTTCAGAAAGTAAAATGTCTTAGGAGAATAGCTAAAAAGAAAAATTTTATTTTCTTAATTTAACCTTAATTTTTATTTTTATTAAAATAACTAAAAGGAATCTATAAAATAGAAATTATAGGGAATGCAAAAAATCACAAATAAGGAACATGCATAGACTATAGACAACACTATACTTTTAACAATGTTGAAAAAAATTTTGTTAATATAATGATTATTAATCTGAAAATCTGGTACAATTCTGTGGCAGTCAGACTAAGTCTGGAAAGAAAGAAAACCTCAATTCTGATTCTGGTTCAAAACTCAAGAAGTAATCATTTTATTTCTAGGCTTATAAAGTAGTAACAGTGGCCAAAACATCAAGTGTAAACTGTACATTTAATGACCTGCACTTCCATTTACCTTTTATGATGAGCTGTTGGAAGTTGTATTATGTGGCTCATTTCATATATATATATATATATATATATATATATATATATAGTATACTTGTTTTTGGCTGTGCTGTTTCTTCGTTGCTGAGCGGGCTTTGCTCTAGTTGTGGTGAGTGAGGGTTCCTCGCTACTTGTGGTGCCCTGGCTTCTCACTGTGGTGGGTTTCACGTTGCAGAGCAAGGCTCTCGGGTGCTGTGGCTTGCAGCACACAGGCTTAGTAGCTGTGGCTTGTGGGCTTTCTTTACTTGCTCCACGGCATGCGTAATCTTCACTGACTAGGGAGCAGACCTATGACCCCCTGCACTGGCACGTGGATTTTTATCCACTGTACCACCAGGGAACTCCTATGATGTGGCTAGTTATGACAACACTCCAGACAAGTTGAAGAAGGCTAAGAGGCAATAAAATCTTCCGTCTATTAAATATTAGTATGCGTGCATGCTCAGTTGCTCAGTCATGTCTGACTCTGTGCAACCCTATTGACTGTAGCTCACCAGGTTCCTCTGTCCATGGGATTCTCCAGGCAAGAATACTGGAGTGGGCTGCCATGCTCTTATTAGTATAATCACTACAGTTGTTATAGAAAGGTAAGTTTGTAACTATCTGAATTATTTTTTTTTTCACAGTAGTTTCCATGTTACGGGGAAGGAAAGTTATCCAAGCTGTGGACTGTGCACATTTTCGCTCCTGAGCAGGGACGCCCACAATGAGAGTATTGCTGCTGCTCTGGTACTTCCCGTTCATGGAACAAATTTGCAAGGTCTGGGCAGTGATTCATAGTTCAGGAAAGACACACCTTCCAGAAGTAATGATGAAGAAAGAAGGATATTATGTGTTTAGTCTCCGCTATTTTTATCCTTCTGGTTTTCAGTTAAATTGTGACTTACAATTGTTCGATTATGGTGACCCATTAATTCATCAAACAGAAGCTACATTTGGGTTAAAGACTTTTTTTCAAACTTAAAAGAAAATGGGTCTATATGTTCTTATACTTTCCCTGTAGTATATTCTTTCATTTTAATAGTATTCAAAGTCTGTCCAATAGGCCTGGACTCAACTTGAATAAAATATATAAAGTTTCACGTGTATAGGTAAATAGTAGTTGGTATTTTCATTAAAAATGAGCACATATAAAGACCCCTTTTTTTTTTCCTTCCCATCCCGGCCCTTGATAATATGCACTAAAAATTACTATCATACTTAGGAATATTTTTAAGACTGAAGCTGTCCTGATTGGTATTGAAATATTTGAACATTCTGGTTGTGTCATATGGCAGGAGCCATGTGCCATGTAAAAATATCATTTGTATATTTAATTGTGCATAATTTATTTAGCATCTGCCTCTCCCTCCAGGCTGCAAATACCCCAAGAACTCTTTTATATGTGGCTGTAAAGTGGATACTTTAACATTTTTGTAGATTGGACTAGCAAAAGAATCAGTAAAGACAAATGCTGTATTAAACATATGCAATATCAGCCAAGGTTAAATACAATTTTAGCTCAAAAATAATTTTTGACACGTGAATCAATCAGAATATTCTGAAAAGTAAGTGCTGCCATCCATAGGAGAATTTAAGATGCTAAAGAACTAGAATCTTGGTTGTTTCTTATTTTCCAGCTCCTTCACGTCCCTTTCAGAATACAGATTTCAGCACCTTGTTTCTTGACTATATTGTTTCATAATGATAAACCCAACACTTGGATAACAGACAGTTGCAGAATACTTTCTGGTTTTATCTTTAGCCTCCAGTCACACTAGATATGCCAAGACCGTGAAAATACCAAGTGATTTAATTGATGCCATGAAGTACTTACTGCATACTTGCCTGTGCTTGATGTACTATATTCTATACACACTATGATGTTTTTATTCCTTTGTGCCTTTGTTAATGACAATCTTTCTAGTTTGAATGCTTTTCTCTTGCTTCTTCTCTGGGTAACCACTATTCATTCCTTAAGACATCACCTACCCCATAAAGCTTTACCTGAGCCAAAAGGCTGGGGTCCCATAAGACTGTACATAGCTGTGTAACAGAACTTAGCCATTTTATTTTAGTACATATAAACACTATCTGTTTATGTATCCAAATGTCCCACTGCACTATGAACTCTTCAAAGTAAAGCAATCAGAAGAGAACTGGCCCTTATTTCCATTATGAAACATACCAACCTACCTGAGTGTACACCTAAATATTCGGTCTTACTTTCTAGTAGAATTAGTGGACTGCCATTGATTCATTAAGGCCAATCCATCTATTCGGACACTTTGTTTTGCACTTGATTTATAGTTTGTTTAGTAACAGAATCCTAGTTTGGAAATAATTTTCAATTATTAGAAATTTTGAAGGCATTGCTTCATTTCTTTTGTTTCCAGTACTGCTGAGAAATCCAAATCTTCCCTACCATTCCTTTAAAAACAAAAAACAGAAAAACAAATTCCATGTTATAGAAAATGTTAATATCTACAATGAGCACAAATGAACCCTTACCTGCTATCTTTCTGCTCCCACAGTTACCAATTCACAGCTGATCATGTTTGCTCTAGTTCTTCTCTCCTCCCACAGTTACCTTTTTTTTCTCTTTACTTTTTTCTGACCGTTCCCTGTGGCATGTGGGATCTTTCCCCACCTGGGATCGAACTCGGGCTCCCTGCATTGGGAGAGTGAAGACTTCACCACTGGACAACCAGGGAAGTCATTGTTGTGTTGATTTCCATTTTTTGTGGCAGAGAATTTCTTCTTTGGGCTTGTCATCTCTTGGCTCTCTGCTCATAATCAAGAAGTGTTAGTCGCTCAGTCGTGTCCAACTCTTTGCGACCCCACGGACTGTAGCCCACCAGGCTCCTCTGTCCATGGAGTTCTCCAGGCAAGAGAGTTGGAGTTGGGTTGCCACTTCCTTCTCCAGGGAATAATCAAGAACGTGTGAGACTAAAAACGAATTCACACAGAGCCTGTGGGAAGGACTTTTCAACTGTGAATTTCATTGAATGGGAATCTGAGTGGGTCATTTATCGGGGAAACTCTGAGGTCAGTGCCTTTAGGTCTTGATCTTAGGTCAGAGTCTGTGGAAAGGAGTTTCCGTTTCTTTTCTGGAGGGTAAATGTCTGGCTGCCAGCATGCTGGGAGTTGTGTCGGGGAAGAAGGCTATAGGTGTCTGCATTCAGCGATTCACTAGCCATCTGCTCTCATGGCACCCCTGCTCTTTTTCCTGGGCTGGAGTAAGTGACCTGAGATGTTCACTGTTTCTCAAACAGCTTTTACCCCCACCTCCTTATTAAGGAATGCTCCTTCACACTCAGTTTCAGACTTTTCTTAACATTGCTAATTTCTGATCTTTTTGAAGCTGTGGTGCAAATTATGTTGATTTTGAACTTTCCTTGCAGCCAACTTGGGATTTGAGTCTCTTGGGGGTGCTAACTCAGTTATCGCACATCCATCTGCTTTCTAACTCTCAAAATCTTGTTGCTGTTTTTTTCTCTACTGCTTTCCCCACACGTGTATGTTTAGAACAAAACTCATTTATCATACTTTCAAGGCTTTTGGGAGGGGAGAAAGTTAGATGTGTGTATTTACATCACCTTTACCTGGAAAAAGCCCTCCCAACCCCCCACCCCCGCACCCACTGTCTTCTTTAAACCTTAAAAATCCCACAACCTTTGTTTAATATAAAGGTGAGCTCTCTGTTGGTTTCTCCTTGAGACTTCTGGTAGCTGGGAATTTCCTGGTCCAGTGGTTGGGACTCCGTGCTTCCACTACAGGGAACATGGGTGGGGCAGATAAGATCCCGCATGCGGAGTGGCACAGCCAAAAAAAAAAAAAGAAAGAAAAGATAAAAAGACATCTGGTAGCCACTGTGTGTACTGAGGCCTCTGAACTTTTGGGGTGTGCAGAGATAGGGTCAGCTACTAGCAGAGAGTGTGTGGTCCTGCCGATGAGGATGTCTTTGATTTCCTCCTTGAAGACCTATCCGTGTATTTCTGGTAATACGCCACCAGGGTTTTGGAGATGGGCTAGCCCCTGGCATAAATGTGGGCCACCCTTCATGCGGGGATGGATGTCCACGCAGGGGAACTGCCCTTTGCCCGGGAACAGATTGGGCTCCAGGATAATGTATACACAGCGTAGAGCAGGCGGCCCAGTCCCCTACAGGGGCCACCGTTCAGTTGTACAAACAGTTGGCTCTTCGTGCTGCACTGAGGCTCTGGTCACCTACTTGCTTCCCAAGACCTGCACAGATTGCAGTGGACCCTGGGGAAGCAGGGCGGCTGGCAGAGACAAGGATGCCTCCACAAGGAGCTCCGCAGCTGGAAACACCTCTTCATGAAAACCTACCTTTCTCACTGGAATTCTGGGGTACTGTACTGGCATGTCTTTGTTTTTTCCTTACCTCACCAATCAAAAGCAATACTTTGGAGTGTTTGGAGGTTTTTTGAAGTGTTTTCCAAATGGCAGGCACTGTTTAAGATAATGGCAAATAGTTAAGGAAAAAAACAGACAGCTTTCTGAGGGCGGTCCTAAGATGGCAGAGGAATAGGACGGGGAGACCACTTTCTCCCACACAAATTCATCAAAGAACATTTCAACGCTGAGTAAATTCCACAAAACAACTTATGAATGCTGGCAGAGGATATCAGGCACCCAGAAAAGCAGCCCATTGTCTTTGAAAACTGGTAGGAAAAAATATAAAAGACAAAAAAGAGACAAAAGAGGTGGGGAGGGAGATCCGTTCCAGGAAGGGAGTCTTAAAAAGAGAGGTTTCCAAACACCAGGAAACACTGTCACTGCTGAGTCTGTGGCGAGCCTTGGAAGCACAGAGGGCAACATAACAGGGAGGAAAAATAAATAAATAATTAAAACCCACAGATTACGAGCCCAACAGTAACTCCCCCAGAGGAGAAGCAGCACAGACGCCTGCACCCACCACTAGCAAGTGGGGGCTGGACAGGGAGGCGCAGGCCGCATTGCTTTTTAAGGATCGGGCCCCGAATGCCCCGAGTGGAACCAGAGTGAACTAACTTGGGCTAGCAAACCAGACTGTGGATAGCTACCATGCAAAAAGCTCTAACATAAGACACCACCAGGACCGCACACAGAACAAAGGACGGAACAGAATTAGCCGGCTGCAGACCATCCCCCTCTGGTGACAGACAGCCGGAGCCGGAAGGGCTGGAAGGGGGCAATAGCAGCCCCAGAGAGACATTAACTACCAAACTGCAAGAAGGCTTTTTTGCTAACTAAGACTTCTTGGGGTTCTGGACAGTCATCATCCGCCTGAGAAGGTGCGCCAGTTGTACACCCAGAAAACTGAGCAGCAGGGACAGGAGAGGCGATAAGTCACAGTGACCGTGCTCACCAAACACCTGAGCTACTCTGACCTGGGAAGGGCACAAAATGCAGGCCCAACCGAGTCTGTGCTTCTGAGAACTACCTGAGTGCCTGAGCTGGAGCAGCTTAGACCTGGGAGGTGCATGCAGCCCAGGGCCGGCCTCAGAGGGTTTCCGGCGGAAAAACCTAGAGCCTGAGCTGTGTGCATCGTGAGCGGGGCAGGCCGAGCATGGCTGAGACACTGCGAGCAAACACCAGTGTTATTTGTTTGCAGCATCCCTCCCTCCCCACAGCGCGACTAAACAAGTGAGCCTAAAAAAAAAAACTGTCCACCACCGCCCCCCTTGTGTCAGGGTGGAAATCAGACACTGAAGAGACCAGCAAACAGAAGAAGCTAAAACAGAAGGAACTGCCTTGGAAGTGACAGGTGCAATAGATTAAAATGCTGTCATTAGTACCGACTACATAGGAAGGGGCCTATAGATCTTGAGAAATATAAGCTGGACCAAGGAACTATCCGAAAGCGAACTGACCCCACACTGCCCACAACAACACCAGAGAAAGTCCTAGATATATCTTTACTGTTTCACGATCATTCTTTTTTGTTTGTTTTTTCTTCTTTTTTTTTAAACATTAAAAAAATTTTAAGCCCTCTATTTCTCCTTTAATTTTCATTTTTATAACATATTACTTTAAAAAAGACCCTATTTTTAAAGCAAATTATATATATATATAATTCTTGTGACTTTTTTTTCTTCTTCTTTTCTTTAATATTGTATTTTTGAAAATCCAACTTCTACTCTAGATTTTAATCTTTGCTTTTTGGTATTTGTTATCAATTTTGTACCTTCAAAAACCCAATCTTCACTACCCATTTTTCATTGAGAGCGAGATTACTGACTTGACTGCTCTCTCCTCCTTTGGACTCTCCTTTTTCTCCACCAGGTCACCTCTGTCTCCTCCCTCCCCCTTCTCTTCTCTACCCAACTCTGTGAATCTCTGTGTGTTCCAGAGACAGAGGAATACCCAGCAGGTAAAGGAACAGGATAAATGCCCACCAAACCAAACAAAAGGGAAGAGATAGGGAATCTACCTGATAAAGAATTCCAAATAATGATAGTGAAAATGATCCAACACTTAGGGAACTGGTTACTGGCTGGATCTGTCTCTCTCCTTTTCATTCCCCTCTTTTATCCTCCTGGCCACCTCTGTCTCCTTCCTCCCTCTCCTCTTCTCTGCATAACTCCATGAACATCTGAGTAGTCTAGACTGTGGAACACACATAAGGAAGTGAGTACTGGCTAGCTTGCTCTCTCTTCTTTTGATTCCACCTCATCTCATTCAGGTCACCTTTAACTGCCCCCCCCCCTTTTTTCTTCTCCATGTAATTCTGTGAACCTCTCTGGGTGTCCCTCACTGTGGAGAAACTTTTCATCTTTAACCTAGATGTTTTATCAGTGGTGCAGTATAGAAGGAGAAGTCTTGAGACTACTGTAAAAATAAGACTGAAAACCAGAAGCAGGAGGCTTAAGTCCAAATCCTGAGAACATCAGAGAACTCCTGACTCCAGGGAACATTAATTGATAGGAGCTCATCAAATGCCTCCATATCTACACTGAAACCAAGCACCACCCAAGGGCCAACAAGTTCCAGAGCAAGACATACCACGCAAATTCTCCAGCAACACAGGAACATAGCCCTGAGCTTCAGTATACAGGCAGCTCAAAGTTACTCCAAAACCATTGACATCTCATAACTCATTACTGGACACTTGATTGCACTCCAGAGAGAAGAAATCCAGCTCCAACCGCCAGAACACCGACACAAGCTTCCCCTAACCAAGAAACCTTGACAGCCACTGATATAAACCCACCCACAGCCAGGAAACTCCATAATAAGGAGAACTCCACAAACTGCCAGAATACAGAAAGGCCACCCTAAACGCAGCAATATAAACAAGATGAAGAGACAGAGGAATACCCAGCAGGTAAAGGAACAGGATAAATGCTCACCAAACCAAACAAAAGGGAAGAGATAAGGAATCTACCTGATGAAGAATTCCAAATAATGATAGTGAAAATGATCCAAAATCTTGAAATCAAAATGGAATCACAGATAAACAGCCTGGAGATAAGGATTGAGAAGATGCAAGAAAGGTTTAACAAGGACCTAGAAGAAATAAAAAAGAGTCAGTATATAATGAATAATGTAATAAATGAGATCAGAAACACTCTGGAGGCAACAAATAGTAGAATAACGGAGGCAGAAGATAGGATTAGTGAAATAGAAGATAGAATGGTAGAAATAAATGAAGCTGAGAGGAAAAAGAAAAAAAGAATTAAAAGAAATGAGGACAATCTCAGAGACTTCCAGGACAATATGAAACCCTCCAACATTCGAATTATAGGAATCCCAGAAGAAGAAGACAAAAGAAAGATCATGAGAAAATACTTGAGGAGATAATAGTTGAAAACTTCCCTAAAATGGGAAGGAAATAATCACCCAAGTCCAAGAAACCCAGAGAGTCTCAAACAGGATAAACCCAAGGTGAAACACCCCAAGACACATACTAATCAAATTAACAAAGATTAAACACAAAGAACAAATATTAAAAGCAGCAAGGGAAAAACAACAAATAACACACAAGGGGATTCCCATAAGGATAACAGCTGATCTTTCAATAGAAACTCTTCAGGCCAGGAGGGAATGGCAAGACATACTTAAAGTGATGAAAGAAAATAACCTTCAGCCCAGATTACTGTACCCAGCAAGGATCTCATTCAAATATGAAGGAGAAATCAAAAGCTTTACAAACAAGCAAAAGCTGAGAGAATTCAGCACCACCAAACCAGCTCTCCAACAATTGCTAAAGGATATTCTCTAGACAGGAAACACAAAAGGGTGTATAAACCCGAACCCAAAACAATAAAGTAAATGGCAACGGGATCACATACAGACTGAAAGTGAAGGGCTGGAAAAAGATATTCCATGCTAAATAGAGACCAAAAGAAAGCAGGAGTAGCAATACTCATATCAGATAAAATAGACTTTAAAACAAAGGCTGTGAAAAGAGACAAAGAAGGACGCTACATAATGATCAAAGGATCAATCCAAGAAGAAGATATAATAATTATAAATATATGTGCACCCAACATAGGAGCACTGCAATATGTAAGACAAATGCTAACAAGGATGAAAGGGGAAATTAACAATAACACAATAAGAGTGGGAGACTTTAATACCCTACTCACACCTATGGACAGATCAACTAAACAGAAAAGTAACAAAGAAACACAAACTTTAAATGATACAATAGACCAGTTAGACCTAATTGATATATATAGGACATTTCACCCCCAAAACAATGAATTTCACCTTTTTCTCAAGTGCTCACGGAACTTTCTCCAGGATAGACCTTGATAAATCTAGCCTTGATAAATTCAAAAAAATTGAAATCATTCCAAGCATCTTTTCTGACCATAATGCAGTAAGATTAGATCTCAATTACAGGAGAAAAACTATTAAAAAATTCCAACATATGGAGGCTGAAAAACATGCTTCTGAATAACCAACAAGTCACAGAATAAATCAAAAAGAAATCAAAATATGCATAGAAACGAATAAAAATGAGAACACAACAACGCAAAACTTGTGGGACACTATAAAAGCAGTGCTAAGGGGAAAGTTCATAGCAATGCAGGCATACCTCAAGAAGCAAGAAAAAAGCCAAATAAATAACCTAACTCTACACCTAAAGCAACAAGAAAAGGAAGAAATGGAGAACCCCAGGGTTAGTAGAAGGAAAGAAATCTTAAAAATTAGGGCAGAAATAAATGCAAAACAAACAAAAGAGACCATAGCAAAAATCAACAAAGCCAAAAGCTGGTTCTTTGAAAGGATAAATAAAACTGACAAGCCATTAGCCAGACTCATCAAGAAACAAAGGGAGAAAAAATCAAATCAATAAAATTAGAAATGAAAATGGAGAGATCACAACAGACAACACAGAAATACAAAGGATCATAAGAGACTACTATCAGCAATGATATGCCAGTAAAATGGACAACGTGGAAGAAATGGACAATTTCTTAGAAAAGTTCAACTTTCCAAAACTGAACCAGGAAGAAATAGAAAATCTTAACAGACCCATCACAAGCACAGAAATGGAAACTGTAATCAGAAATCTTCCAGCAAACAAAAGCCGAGGTCTAGACGGCTTCACAGCTGAATTTGACCAAAAATTTAGAGAAGAGCTAACACCTATACTACTCAAAATCTTCCAGAAAATTGCAGAGGAATGTAAACCTCCAAACTCATTCTATGAGGCCACCATCACCCTAATACTGAAACCTGACAAAGATGCCACAAAAAAAAAAACTACAGGCCAATATCACTGATGAACATAGATGCAAAAATCCTTAACAAAATTCTAGCAATCAGAATCCAGCAACACATTAAAAAGGTCATACACCATGACCAAATGGGCTTTATCCCAGGGATGCAAGGATTCTTCAATATCTGTGAATCAATCAATGTAATTCACCACATTAACAGATTGAAAAATAAAAGCCATATGATTATCTCAATAGATACAGAGAAAGCCTTTGACAAAATTAAACATCCATTTATGATTAAAAAAACTCTCCAAAAAGCAGGAATAGAAGGAACATACCTCAACATAATAAAAGCTATATATGACAAACCCACAGCAAACATCCTCAATGGTGAAAAATGGAAAGCATTTCCCCTAAAGTCAGGAACAAGACAAGGGTGCCCACTTTCACTGCTACTATTCAACATAGTTCTGGAAGTTTTGGCTACAGCAATCAGAGAAGAAAAAGAAATAAAAGGAATCCAAATTGGAAAAGAAGAAGTAAAACTCTCACTGTTTGCAGATGACATGATATTCTACATAGAAAACCCTAAAGACTCCACCAGTAAATTGCTAGAGCTAATCAACGAATATAGTAAAGTTGCAGGACATAAAATCAACACACAGAAAGAAATCCCTTGCATTCCTATACACTAATAATGAGAAAGTAGAAAAAGAAATTAAAGAAACAATTCCATTCACCATTGCAATGAAAAGAATAAAATACTTAGGAATATATCTACCTAAAGAAACTAAAAACCTATATATAGAAAACTATAAAACACTGGTGAAAGAAATCAAAGAGGAGAAATATACCATGTTGATGGATTGGAAGAATCAATATAGTGAAAATGAGTATACTACCCAAAGCAATCTACAGATTCAATGCAATCCCTATCAAGCTACCAGCGGTATTTTTCACAGAGCTAGAACAAATAATTTCACAATTTGTATGGAAATACAAAAAACCTCAAATAGCCAAAGAAATCTGGAGAAAGAAGAATGGAACTGGAGGAATCAACCTCCTTGCCTTCAGGCTCTGCTACAAAGCGACAGTCATCAAGACAGTATGGTATTAGCACAAAGACAGAAATATAGATCAATGGAACAAAATAGAAAGCCCAGAGATAAATCCACACACCTACGGACACCTTATCTTCGACAAAGGAGGCAAGAATATACAATGGATTAAAGACCATCACTTTAACAAGTGGTGCTGGGAAAACTGGTCAACCACTTGTAAAAGAATGAAACTAGAACACTTTCTAACACCATACACAAAAATAAACTCAGAATGGATTAAAGATCTAAACATAAGACCAGAAACTATAAAACTCCTAGAGGAGAACATAGGCAAAACACTCTCCGACATAAATCACAGCAGGATCCTCTATGATCCACCTCCTAGAATACTGGAAATAAAAGCAAAAATAAACAAATGGTATCTAATTAAGATTAAAAGCTTCTGCACAACAAAGGAAACTATAAGTAAGATGAAAAGACAGCCTTCGGAATGGGAGAAAATAATAGCATATGAAGCAACTGAAAACAACTCATTTCAAAAATATACAAGCAACTCCGGCAGCTCAATTCCAGAAAAAATAAACGATCCAATCAAAAAATGGGCCAAAGAACTAAATAGACTTTTCTCCAAATAAGGCATACAGATGGCTAACAAACATATGAAAAGATGCTCAACATCACTCATTATCAGAGAAATGCAAATCAAGACCACAATGAGGTACCATTTCACACCAGTCAGAATGGCTGCGATCCAAAAGTCTACAAGCAATAAATCCTGGAGAGGGTGTGGAGAAAAGGGAACCCTCTTACATTGTTGGTGGGAATGCAAACTAGTACAGCCACTATGGAGAACAGTGTGAAGATTCCTTAAAAAACTGGAAATAGAACTGCCTTATGACCCAGCAATCCCACTGATGTGCATACACACCGAGGAAACCAGAATTGAAAGAGACATATGTACCCCAGTGTTCATCACAGCACTGTTTATAATAGCCAGGACATGGAAGCAACCTAGATGTCCATCAGCAGATGAATGGATAAGAAAGCTGTGGTACATATACACAATGGAGTATTACTCAGCCATTAAGAAGAATACATTTGAATCAGTTCTAATGAGGTAGATAAAACTGGAGCCTATTATACAGAGTGAAGTAAGCCAGAAAGAAAAACACCAATACAGTATACTAACACATATGTGTGGAATTTAGAAAGATGGTAATGATAACTCTGTATGCAAGACAGCAAAAGAGACACAGAGGTATAGAACAGACTTTTGGACTCTGTGGGAGAGGGCGAGGGTGGGATGATTTGGGAGTATGGTATTGAAACATGTATAATCTCATGTTAGAAACGAATTGCTAGTCTAGGTTTGATGCATGATACAGGATGCTTGGGCCTAGTGCAGTGAGATGACCCAGAGAAATGGTATGGGGAGGGAGGTGGGAGAGGGATTCAGGATTGGGAACTCATGTATATCTGTGGCAGATTCATGTTGATGTATGGCAAAACCAATAGAGTATTGTAAAATAAAATAAAGTTAAAAACAACAACAACAACAAAAAACCCAGACAGCTTTCTGTCCTCACAGGGCATGTATTTCCCTGTTTCTTTGTTGAGCTCTTACCCTTTTTCTGATGTTTAAATTATGTAGGGCCCCAAGCTTCGGGCCTTAGATAATTTTTGTCCTTCCTAAGTTATGCCATTCATCTCCATGGCTTTAAAAACATCTATAAAGTGATGACTCCAAATCTCATATTACTCACTGCTTACTCAACACTATCACTTGATACTTGCAGGGGGCTGAATGGTGGCCCCACAAAAGATTCATTTATTTTTTATCCTCAGAATCTATGACTGATACTTTATTTGGAAAAAGATTTTGTAGGCTTTAAAGATGTTGTGATGAGATCATTCTGGATTAGCCATATAGACCCTAAATCAAATTATATGTATCCTTATAAAAGACACACAAAGGAGAAGACAGACATGGAGGAGAAAGAAATGTGAAGATGGAGGCAGAGACTAGAAGGATGTGGCTATATGTTGAGGAATGCTGAGAGTTACCAGAAATTGCAAGAGGCAGGGAACGTTTTTAAGTGTAAGTATGTAATTATGATTAAATTGCTATACTTAAATAAATAATTAATTTCAGAACATAAGATCAACACACAGAATGATACTAAGGAAATAGTTCCAATTATGATAGCATGAAAAAGAATAAAATCTTTAGATATACTTTTAATGGAAGAAGTGCAAGTCATGTATACTGAAAATTACTAAGTGTTGTTGACAGAAAGAAGATTTAATTAAATAGAAACACATCCTATGTTCATGAATTGGAAGACAAACATTTTTAAGATGGCATTATTTCCCAAATTGTTCTTAAATTCATACAGATTTATGATAATTCCAGTGAGACTCCTAGCTTTTTTTTTGCAAAAGTTGACAAGCTGATCCTCAAATCATGTGGAAAGGAAACCTGAATACCCAAGGCAATCTGGAAAAGAGAAACAGTGTTGGAGGACTCATATTTCCTGATTTCAAAACTTGCAGTAATCAGGATGGTATGGTTCTGACCTAAGGGTAGACATATATATTAGAGAAATAGACCTGAGGATTCAGAAATAAACCCTTACATTTATGGTCATGTGATGTTTGCCAATGTTACCAGGACCATTCAGTGGGAAAAGAACAGTATTTTCAACAAATGTTGTTAAAGCAGCTATATATATCTGCATGGAAAAGAATAAATATTGGACTTTTGTCTCTCACTATCAATAAAAATAAAAGGTAACTAAGAATGAAATACTAAAATGTAAGAGCTAAAACGATGAAACTTTTAGAAGAAAACATAAGAATAAATTTTCATGGCCTTAGGTTTAACAGCACACAAACAACAAAAGAAACTGTTGGTAAATTTAACTTTATTAAAATTTAAAACTTTTGTGCTTCAAAGGAGACCATCAAGAAAGTGAAAAGACAACCATGGGATAGTAGAAAATATATGCAAAATATGTATCTGATAAGAGATTTATATTCAGAATGTGTTATAATAACATTTAAGTCTATAATGTATAATATAAAGAACAAAACTCAATAGTAAAAAAACAAATAAAAATTTTAAAATGAGTGAATAGACACTGTGCTGTGCAAAATGATGACCCTCCCAAATATGCCCTTTTTCTAATCCTTGGAGCCTGTGAAAGTCCAAAGACCTAACCACTAGACCTCCAGGGAATTCCCTAAAAATGTTGAATTGTACACTTTAAAAGGGTAAATTATACAGTGCATGAATTTGATCTCAATAAAGCTTTTTAAATGATTCAATGAACTCCCATCTATTCTTTGCCCAGTTTCATCAATTGTTTACATTTTGCTCCATTTACTTTTTCGTATTCTTTCTATGCATCTTTTCTGAAACCATTTGTAAATCATCTGGGATGATTTGGGGATGATTGTGGAATACTATTCAGCAATAAAAAAGTTAACTATTGACACATATAACACAGATGAATCTCATACAGAATGAAAGAAGCTAGGCAAGAAAAAGACTATATATTGGATGTTACCGTTCACTTAAAACTATGAAGAATGCAAACCTATCCACATGAGCAGAGAGCAGATCTGTTGTCTGAGGGATAGGATGGGAGGCTGAGAGGAACAAGAGAGAGGGACTATAGACCATTGTCTTGATGCCATGATAATTTCCTAAGTGTACGGTGGTGATTTGTGCATGCTCAGTCATGTCCGACTCTTTGTGACCCCATGGACCATAACCCACCAGGCTCCTCTGTCCATGGGATTCTCCAGGCAAGAATACTGGAGTGGATTGCCATTTCCTTCCCCAGGAGATCTTCCCTACCCAGGGACAGAACCTTCCTCTCTTGCATTCAAAGGCAGATTCTTTACTGCTGAAAATTTAATGTGTACACTTTATTACATGTCAACTGTAGCTCAATAAATGTGTTCAAAACTTTTCAAGTTGTACACTTTGTTTTTTCAGTTTGCATTTTTTGGCCACACAGCATATGCAATCTTAATTCCCTGACCAGGGATCAAACCCATGCTTCTGGCAATGAAACATGTATATTTTCCTGTGAGAACCGAAGCGCCAATGTATGTTCAATGTAGGATGCAGGATGCATGGGGCTGATGCACAGGATGATTCAAGTAGAGGATGTGGGGTGGGAGGTGGGAGGGGGCTTTGGCATTGGGAGATTGTGTTCACCTATGGCTGATTTGTGTCAATGTATGGCAAAACAAATACAGTATTGTAATTTAAAAATAATTAATTAATTAATTTAAAAAAAAAAAAGGAAGTGCAGAATCTTAACCACCGGATCACCAAGGAAGGTCTAAGCAGTACACTTTAAATATAAGCAGTTTATTGTAAGTCAGTTCTATCTCAAGAAAGTTGTTAAAAGAATCAGAAGGCAAATGAAAATTAAAAGAATATTTTAAAATCAGAAGCAAAGGGCTAATTTCCTTAATATAAAATCTGCACCAAATCACTTAGAAAATAAGGAAACACAGCTGAAAAATGAATAAATGATATGAGCAGTTCATGAAAAAGAAACTATAATTAGACCTTAAACAGAGACAATACTCAACCTCACTGAGAAAAATTCAAATTAAAGCTCCACTGACACTGTTTTTGCATTCCTAACTGGGCAGATAGCTACAAATTTCATACAATACTAAGCTGGCATGAGTTTGGGGGAGCCGGTAGTCTTCCACATAGACAGTAAGTGTATGGACTGCTGTAAGATGTAACAAGTATGCTTTGATAATATGTATTTAACTGCTGTATCCTTCCCTGTAGTTATTCCACTTGGAATTTTTCCTACAGATATACTTGTGTAAGTGCAAAATGACCTACCGTCCATGTTATTAATTAAAGTTTTATTTGTTGTTGTTAAAGACTGGTAAAAGTCTAAATGTCTGTGCATAGGAGTTTGGTTACATAATTATAGTTCAGCTGTTGAATGGAGTACTGTGTATTGGTAAACAAAGAATGAGAAAGCTCTTTATATGCTGAAATGAGAAAATCTTATCTGAAGTGGAAAGAACAAGGTACAGAACAGTGTGTTATAGAGTGCTGCCATATGGATTAAAAATCAGTCTACAAATACCTTTTGCCATAATACACATAAGTCTGTACAAGTGCAGATTTGCTTCTGGGGAATGGTTTGAAGAAAGGTTTGGGAATAAGTCTTTTCCCTATGTCTCTTTATAAGACTTGAAGTTTGGATTATTTGAATATATTTCCTACACTACAAACCCCCCTTTTGTTGATATTAATAAACCCCTCTGGGTGTGCCAAAATTTTAGCTCATAAACATATTTATTTTGTTTCCCCCTCCAACATTAAAAAAAAAAAAGTTCATTTTTAGTCCAACATTTCTTGGTGTTTTGCAGTAAAAGCTTATTTCATATTTTCAGTTTACATAGTTCATGATGGTTCTAGATATTGACATCCTCATTATTTCTTATTGTATTCTGGAGGTAGAAGCTGGGTGGAAAAGGTCTGAAAATTTTTTTCAACATTTTGGAAGAATATTGCCAAACTGCCCTTTGAAGGATTATACCAATTTACATTCTCACATACAGTTTATGGATAGGCCCCTTTTCTTGAACTCTCATTGACACTTGTGCAATCATTTTCTAAATTCCAATTTTATGGGTTACACTCCTATCTCATTATTTTATTTTTTCATGTTCTAAATTGCAATGAGTTTGAAGACTATTTCAAAGTTTTATTAATCATTTAAGCTCTTTAAAAAATCTTTTTCTGCTTTTTAAACTATGTAATACATTGGTTTCATTTTCACAGTATATGATTCAAACTGTATGGAAAAATGCAAATATGGGTTAGTATATGGTGTTAGGTAAAGAATCTAATTATATTTCCCCATAGTTAACACAATTTTTAAGTTGCCATTCTTTAAAAATCTACTTGTTCTGTACTGAGCACCAAAGTGCTTCACTAATTCTAAATTCTTGGATGTATCACAGAATTTAGGGTCTATTTCATTAAACTGTCTGTCTAGTATCAGGCTGGAAACATATCATCTAGTTATTTTTGCTTAAGAGTTTTAAATTCATTCTTTATTCTTTTGCTGCATAGCTCTAGACATGCACATTTAAATCTAATTACATTAAATTTATAAATGAAATGCAGGAGATCTGAGATTTTGCAACATTAATTTTTCTCATCTCAGAACATGTTTTACTCCATTCATTTACCACTACTTTCATATTCCCCAGTAAAATTGTGTATGTCTGTATGCTGGCAAGCATATTTCTTGTTAAGCTTACTCCAAGGTATTGGAAATTTATAGCCCCTTCCCTGGTGACTAGATTACTTTATGGTGCTCTTTCGACTTTGTGTCCTTTTATATCACTCAGCATCCCTCAGGTCCCCTGCTGTCAGAGCAGTTGACGGGAGGTTCACATGCCATCAGTCTGATGGATATTATTTATTCTCCTTGGGCTTGAGCTGACCACCTCTTAGTCTCCTTTTATGGCCTGTAGAGAGTTTGCAGTGACCCTCTGCTGGAGCAAGGACCAGGAGCTGTAGCAGCTCTCCTTCATTTACATAAACAGCTAACTTGTTGGCTGCCAGCCTTTAGTGCCCCTCCACAGAGGGCTCACCACTTGTGCTTCTGATCCCTGCTTGGATATCTGATTCCAGGCACTTCCTTCCTCACAGAGCTTGTCCCCACCCAGGGCTCCCCCACCTCCAACTACCCTAGAAGAAAGTCAATTGCTTGTTTCCATTTGACCCCAGAGAAATTGTTCTTATATTGACTAAATAACAATTCGGGATTGCAGAACATACAAATGAGCCTGGTCCTCAATCAGAAAATGTTAAAAAGAGGAAAATAAAGATAATAGTAGTCCTTTTCTCTTGAAACTCTTTATACCACACACTTTTCAAGTTTTTTTTTAAGGTAAAATAAAATCTTACATTAAAATTTTTTCTTTTCTATTTTTTTTCCAGCAAAGAATTGTGGTAAAATACATATAACAAAATTCACCATCATAATTTTTTTAAGTGTACAGTTCAGAAGTGCTAAGCACATGCACATTGTTGTACAATGGATCCCTAGAACTTTTTCATCTTACAAAACTGAAACTCTATACCCATTAAATAATGGCCACCCACTAATCCCTCCCCCAAGCCTGGCAACGATCATTCTAGTTTGTTTCTCTGAGTCTGAGGACTCTTGATACCTCAGAGAGTGAAATCAGACAGTGTCTTTTTGGAACTGGTTTATTTCATTCAGCAGAATGTCCTCCAGGTTCTTTCGTTTATGGTAGCATAAGTGAGAATCTCCTTCCCTTTATTTTTTTTTTTTTTTTTTTTGCTGTGCTGCAGTCAAGTGAGATCTTACTTCCCCAACCAGAGATAAAACCTGTGTTCTCTGCAGTGGTGGAAGCTGAGTCTTAACCACCAGACCACCAGGGAAGTCCTTCTCCTCTCCTTCCTTTTTAAGACTGAATAATATACCACTCCATGTATATATCATATTTTATTTATCCATTCTTCCATTCATAGACATTTGGAATGCTTCTACATTTTTGGCTATTGCGAACAGTGCTGCTATGAACATGGGTGTACAAGTTTCTCTATGAGACATGTGATTTCAATTACTTTCTTTAAAAAAATTTATTGATGTATAGTTGATTCATAATGTTGTATTAATGTCTACTGTATAGCAAAGTGACTCACTCATAGATATATATACATATATATATATGTAATCTTTTCATATCTTTTCCATTATGGTTTATTGCAGGATATTGAATATAGTTCTCTGTTCTTTGTGCTGTACACTACGACTTTGTTATCTGTTCTATATTCAATTACTTTCTAAGTGTTTTACTAAGTTTATTTCATTTAATCTTTATTACAACTTTATCAATCAGGTATTGTTAATATTCAAGGTTTACTAATGTGAAAACTGAGGGCAGGGAGGCTAAGTAAGCAGTTGTGTATGTGCATGTGTTCAGTCACATCCAACTCTTTGCAGCCTCATGGACTGGAGCCTGCCAGGTTCCTCTGTCCACGGAACTTTCCAAGCAAGAATACTGGGCTGGATTGTCATTTCCTTCTCCAGGGGAACTTCTTGACCCAAGGACTGAACCTGTCTTCCATGTCTCCTGCATTACCACTGAGTCACCGGAGAAGCTCCTTCTAAGGTACATCTTATACTAAAATATCCTGTATAATGACTTGAAATATTACTCCAGGAAGGAAAAATGAGCCTGAGCACGAGAGTTTTCATAGTGAAATAGGCAATGTGGGGTTTGGAAAAATTGGTGATGGAGTCACCCCATGACCTGCATTCCTATATCATTGATTTGATGACTCACATATATTCCCTTTATGCTTCTGCAGTATAAATTCCAAAACCTCATGAGAAATGTAAAAATGTGTTCTGGGGATTTTTTTTTTAAGTCAGTTGTCTATAAAATGTATTCTATATTGGTCATAATATATATATCAATATCATATATATTGGTTTTTTCTTTTCTTTTTTTTCAACTTAGCTGCACATTAAATTCTCCATCTTCTTTAAGGATCAAAACACTGCTGAGTTTTCAGGATTGAGAAACGGATGTCTTTATTTCCTGCTCTCCAAAATAAATCATTTGGGTTGTTTTTCCAAGCTAAATTGTATTTAACTTCCTTTTAATTTATTTTTACCACCAGCACCAGACTTTTAAAAGTTAGTATAAAATCTATACCTAGCAAACACATTTCTTTAAAAAAAAAGTAAAGTCCTTTCTAGATGTAGAAATCATTGAATACTTTTTTCATAAAATTATTCACAAAATAGATGGAGAATGCTTTACTAAGTCCAATGAGTTTTAGTTTTTCAATGATGTATGCTGAAGTGGATAAATAAAGAAAATATTTGAGGAAATTAAAAAAGTGGCCTCAATTTAAAAATAAGTAAAGCAATATCCTACTATGGAGGGAACATTATTTGTTACTCTACATGTTAAAATTTACTGATTTATTTATTTATTTCTGGCTGTGTTGGGTCCTGATTGCTGTGTGGGCGTTTATTGGGTTGCTGTGAGCCCCGGATACCCTCTTGGTGCGCGGGTTCTCATTGTGGTGCCTTCTCTTGTTGCAGACCGGCTCCAGAGCAGTCTGGCTTCAGGAGCTGCAGCATGCAGCCTCGGTAGCTGTGGCTCCCAGACTCTAGCACACAGGCTCAGCAGCTGTGGCAGGGGCTGAGTTGCTCTGTGGCATGTGGATCCTCCCTGACCAGGGATTGAACCCTTTCTCCTGCATTGGCAGGTGGGTTCTTTGCCACTGAGCCACCAGGGAAGCCCGACTCTGCCTTTTTTTTTTTTTTTAATTACAGGACATTAATTCGCTGCTTGGACAGATTATTATTTTATTTCTTTATTTGGTCTCTCGGTATGCAAAATCCTAGTTCCCCAAACAGGAATAAAAACTACACCCCCTCCATTAGAAGCATGGAGTCTCAGCCACTGGATGGCAAGGGAAGTCAACTGTTCTGTTACTCTACTTTGACTACATTTACATGATAGGATTTTAGGGCAAAAGTGTGGTTATCTTATCACAGGGATGGAGGTGATAATATCATAATATCATAATAAGGTTAATAGGCAGGCTTCTCTGGCTACATAACAGAACCCCAACTCAGATTTGTTTTTTGATTTTAATTGCTCATGGAATCCTTGACCCGGGTTGACAGATATCACTCACTAAAGACAGGATATATGTTGTATGATGCCTTGGTTTGGTATATGAAATAATAGGTCTTTACTCATAAAGTGGTTAAGAACATGTTTTATAAAATGTTTGTTCTGAGCATTTTGTTTTAAAATAATTTCAAACTTAGAGAAAAGTTACAAGAATAGTATGAGGAACTATCAAATGCCTACTGTTCAGATTTACCAGTGGTTTATATTTTGTCCCATTTCTTTAAAACTTTCTCTTTTCTTTTTTAATTGACGTATAATTGATATACAACATTCTATTGGCTTTCAGAATGATTTGCTATTTGTATATGTCCCACTTAAAAATTAATCTTATTTTAAAGATTATTTATTTATTCATTTTTGGCTGTGCTGGGTCTTGAGGGCAACTAGAGAAAGCAATGAAGACCCAGTACAGCCAAAAAAAAAAAAAAATAAAATTTTAAGTGAGATTATTTTATTTTTTTGGATGGTTCAGACAGTAAAGAATCTACCAACAATACAGAAGACCAGTGTTTGATCCCTGGGTTGGGAAGGTTCCCTGGAGAAGAGAATGGCCACCCATTCCTGTATTCTTCCCTGGAAAATCTCATGGACAGAGGAGCCTGGTGGGCTACAGTCCATGGGGTTGCAAAGAGCTGGACACAACTGAAGGACTAACACTTTACTCTCTAGTTGCGTTGTGTGGGCTTCTCACTGCGATGGCTTATCTTGTGGCAAAGCATGACTCTAGAGTGTGAGGCCCTCAGTAGTTGCATGTGCAAGCTTAGTAACTGCACAGCGGCTCCAGCTGCCCCGTGGCGTGAGATCTTTCCAGAGTAGGGATCAAACCCTTGTTCCCTGCATTGACAGGTGGACTCTTAACCACTGGACCACTAGGAAAGTCTCCCATTTGTTTTTATACTATTCTCTATACCTACAGACATACTTAACATATAACACATATATGTCTTTATAGACACATATGTCTGTATAGATATATGCACTCTATATATTATATATGTGTAAAAATATATTCATTTTTTTCTCTGAACCATTTGAGTGTGTTAGAGGTATTATGCCTCTTTATCCTTAAATACTTGAGTGTGTTTTGCTAAGCACAAAGAATTCTCTTACGTAATTGAAACTGCAGTCACAAACTCAGAAAATTTATTATTGATTTTATACTATTATCTAATTTATAGTCCCTGTTCAAATTTTAGCAGTTAAATCGATAGTATCCTTTTTTTTTCCCTAGTCTAGGATCCAGTTAGGGTGCGTATACCATATTTAATTGTCAAATATCTTTACTTTCCTTTAATCTGCAACAGTTTCATCAGTCTTGTTACTTTTGGAGAACAGAAGCCAGGTGTTTTATAGAATGTTTTTCAATTAAACTGGTGAGTATGTGGGGGAGGGAGAGAGAGCGAGCAGTGACAGGGGCTTCACAGATAGTCTTGACAGTCTGCTCATTATCTCTGAAGTGGTTTCCATTCTGCCTTATAGGTAGCTCTAGAGAGACTACACGTGAGAGAGAATGCTCATCGATTTAAGTCAGACAATGCAATATTATTGGAAAATGTTGGAACATGTGGATGTAATCAAAGTATCAGTGATGAATCCTTCAAATCATTTTTCAAAAATAATACTGTTCAGAGGTGGTCTCTAACCAAAACTTCTAAATAGTGAGTGGCTATGTTGAATATATCATAGAAATTTATAGCTCAGTGGAGCTAGATATTATTTAGTGCATTTTATAGAACAAGAACTTCAGATTCACTGAGCTTAGGAAATTTGACTATGATAGTCAGTGGAAAGCCAAGATCAGATCCCACATCATCCTGATTCCTTGCCCAGTGCTCTTTCTTTTACATTCTGCCCCAAATGATCAAAATTATGCTTCACTGTAATTGTCATCTTGAATCCCATTTGTGATTTGGTGGTAATCCAATTTTCAGTGAATGCATCTCTTTATTAAACAAATGAAGCTTTACCAGGAAATTTCTCATTTTAAGGGCTACCACTGAAAAAGCATTACTAAAATTGGCAGCTATTTTGTATCTCAAGACATTCATTCTGCCACTAGAAATGTTTCTATAGCCAAATGAACAACTGTTTTGATATGTTAATTCCTGATGTGTAAACTTTTATATTTTAGTTATTGGTCTTAAGAAAAGAGTTTCTCCATTAATTGTTCTAATTTAAGAACAATGTACTCCAGAGGAACGCAGATCCATTCCTCTTGTTAGTGACAAAAATTGTACACACAGCTTTCCCTTCCACAGGGAGAAATGGGTGAAGGTCAGACTAGTGCAGTGGCAAGAGTACGCGTGTGTGCTCAGCTGTGTCTGTCTCTTTTCGACCCCATGGACTGTAACCCGCCGGGCTCCTCTGTCCATGGGATTTCCCAGGCAAGAGTACTGGAGTAGGCTGCCATTTTCTCCGCCAGAGGATCTTCCCAACCCAGGGACTGAACCTGCGTCTCCTGTGGCTCCTGCATTGCAGGTGGATTCTTTACCACTGAGCCACCCGCAGAAGCCCTTAGTGGGAAGAGCGTGAACTCTGATTAGCCAAATGGAGTTTCAAAGTCGGTAGCAGAGAATACTAGCAGTATGAGCTTCATTTCTCATCTGTGTAATGGAAGAGATAGTACTGATTATCTGACTCTCTGGTGCTGTAAGTACTTACTCTTAAGGATGACAGAAATGTTATCTCATGGTGGAAGTTCTCAATTGTGATTATTTTCAGCTGGGTAATTGCCCAAGTGCTGTGCCCTGAGTAGGTATTAAGGAGCATCATTAGAGGGTGTGGAAGCTGATCCTACCAGCTGGTGCTAAAAATAATTTAAGACTGTCATAAACAGTCCATATAATTATTCTTTAAACTTGCTTTGCCCCAGGTTTGGGGTCAGCAGTTAGTGACAGTATTATACCCCTCCATTAAAAAAACCCCACAACTTCTTTCATTCTTCAAAGATACTCCAGATTTTAATTTTCACCAGCTTTCCCCAGCATAAAAATGTTTTGGGGGTCCCTTATGCTAGGGCTTTTTTGTTTCCTTTGAGTGGCCATTGCTGTATTTATTAATTCCTTTTTTAAAAATATTTTATTTATTTATTTTTAATTTAATTATTTAATTAATTTTATTTTATTTTCAGTTCAGTTCAGTTCAGTTGCTCAGTCATGTCCGACTCTTTGCGACCCCATGAACCTCAGCACGCCAGGACTCCCTATTCATCACCATCTCTCGGAGTTCACTCAGACTCACGTCTATCGAGTGCCATCTATCGAGTCTATCCATGATGCCATCCAGCCATCTCATCCTCGGTCGTCCCCTTCTCCTCCTGCCCCCAATCCCTCCCAGCATCAGAGTCTTTTCCAGTGAGTCAACTCTTCGCATGAGGTGGCCAAAGTACTGAAGTTTCAGCTTTAGCATCATTCCTTCCAAAGAAATCCCAGGGCTGGTCTCCTTCAGAATGGACTGGTTGGATCTCCTTGCAGTCCAAGGGACTCTCAAGAGTCTTCTCCAACACCACAGTTCAAAAGCATCAATTCTTCGGTGCTCAGCCTTCTTCACAGTCCAACTCTCACATCCATACATGACCACAGGAAAAACCATAGCCTTGATTAGACGGACCTTAGTCAGCAAAGTAATGTCTCTGCTTTTGAATATACTATCTAGGTTGGTCATAACTTTTCTTCCAAGGAGTAAGTGTCTTCTAATTTCATGGCTGCAGTCACCATCTGCAGTGATTTTGGAGCCCCCAAATTTATTTTAATTAGAGGCTAATTACTTTACAATATTGTATTGGTTTTGCCATACATTGACTTGAATCCACCACTGGTGTACATGTGTTCCCCATCCTGAACCCTCCTCCCAACTCTCTCCCTGTACCATCCCTCTAGGTCATCCCAGTGCACCAGCCCCGAGCATCTTGTATCATGCATCAAACCTGGACTGCTGATTCTTTTCACATATGATATTATACATGTTTCAATGCCATTCTCCCAAATCATCCCACCCTCGCCCTCTCCCTCAGAGTCCATAAGATTGTTCTATACACCTGTGTCTCTTTTGCTATCTTGCATACAGGGTTATCATTGCTTTCTTTCTAAATTCCATATATATGCGTTAGTATACTGTATTGATGTTTTTCTTTCTGGCTTACTTCACTCTGTATAATAGGCTCCAGTCTCATCCACCTAATTAGAACTGATTCAAATGTATTCTTTTTAATGGCTGAGTATATGTATATTGTGTATATGTACCACAGCTTTCTGATCCATTCATCTGCTGATGGACATCTAGGTTGCTTCCATGTCCTGGCTATTATAAACAGTGCTGCAATGAACACTGGGGTACACGTGTCTCTTTCAATTCTGCTTTCTTCAGTGTGTATGCCCAGCAGTGGGATTGCTAGGTCATATGGCAGTTCTATTTCCAGTTTTTAAAGGAATCTCCATACTGTTCTCCATAGTGGCTGTACTAGTTTGTATTCCCACCAACAGTGTAACAAGGTTCCCTTTTCTCCACATAAATTCCTTATTTAATTGAAAAGGTGACCCAGGAATTCAGACCATACAATGATTCAGACTGGACACTTTCACTACCTTGACCTAGAGTTCAGTTCCTGGTGGGGAGCTAATATCTTGAGGGTTGGTGAAAAAAAAAGACCCAAGAGTCCATAGTAAGTTAAAGAATCTAGACACAGAAAAGAGATTTCTTGAAATTTCAAAGTGTTTCTGTGCTTTTTGCTTTTCTATTAGTTTTCTCATCTCTAAAGCAAATTGGTAAAATAAATGTCACAGTCTTTCATATGAATATTTCCTTCCTGTTTAAGTTGGTAATGTCGTTAGGTGTGAATTACAAAGGTCTGAAATTGGGACCTCTAATGGAAATGGCAACTCAACAATATAATGATGGATGGCATTGCAAATTTGAAGCTGACACAGACTCACTCGCCTGCTGAATGGATTTCTCTCCTTTCTACCAGGGAGGTGCTGCTCCCTACTCTTATCTTTCTGTCTGAACAGAAAAGACACCGAGTATTACCAATTATCTGTATGAATCAGTACTTTTGAATTTGACAGTTTTCTTGGAAAAACATTTTAAAAAGCCATTTGCCTAGCATTTGAAGATTATAAAATGGCTAATTTGGAAGGTACAGGGGAGACGGCAGGTCCAGGCATTCCCCAGTCTGACAGTCAGCCAACCAGGCCCTTTATCATTAAAAATGATAAAATAAGTCATTCTAATGAAAGAGGTGAATTTTTGTAGTTTTAGTTTCATAATCCTTTCCACTTCATTTTTATCATTGTCTTCCAGGCACAGAATACAAAAATAAAAGTAAACTAGAATACTGTGTTAAAAAATCTATATCTACAGAAAGAAAGGCAATCTTTTATTTCATAAATTTAAAGTGATTCATTAATGTCACGCGAGTGTATGTTCCTCGGTTCTTTGTCTCGTCACAACAAAGATTTGAAGTGACGGACATCAAAGCCCCCCTCAGCGTGTCACAGCTTTCAGGTCTTGGATAGACCGTGTTATAGCTCTCAGGTCTCGAAAGGACCATGTTATAGCTCTTAGACAAATCAATGTTACAGCTCAATTTTATTTAGAAGATAGCAGGAAAATCCATCTTCGAGTCGTGACGGCACGTCGATCCAAAGACACGAGGAGAAGAGCGGCCCAGCGTGCGTGGGGGAGAGAGAGCGCTAGCTTTGGCTCCTCTATTTTTATATTTCTCTCTCTCCTGGGCTTGTCCTATGTAAATTGGGCCAGCCAGGAGTGTTGTTTGTTTTACCTGAAGTCCTCACTCTGGTCCTTGGACCTTCCTTTGTTCTATTTTCGCGGGCTTTTCCCTTCCTTGTCCTTTAGCCACTGCCATTTTGGACTCCTTTTCCCTATTCTACCTACCTAACAATTAATTTTTGGCTGCTGTGGGTCTTCACTGCTGCATGTGGGCTTTCTCTAGTTGTAGTGAGTTGTGGCTACGCTTTGTTGTGGTGTGTGGTCTTCTTATTGCAGTGGCATCTAGTCGTGGAGCACAGCCTCTAGGCTTCAGTCATTGTAGCACAAAGGCTCTGTAGTTGCGTTACTTGGGCGTCAGTAGTTGTGGCATGGCATGTGGAGTCTTCCCAGACCAGAGATCAAACCCGTGTCCCCAGCACGGTCATTAATTTTTATTCTTTATTCTAATGGTGCATAAACATATATATGCAAAGAAATAGAGGAAAAGAACAGAATGGGAAAGACTAGAGATCTCTTCAAGAAAATTAGAGACATCAAGGGAACATTTCATGCAAAGATGGGCTCGATAAAGGACAGAAATGGTCTGGACCTAACAGAAGCAGAAGATATTAAGAAGAGGTGGCAAGAATACACAGAAGAACTATACAAAAAGATCTTCAAGACCCAGATAATCATGATGATGTGATCACTCATCTAGAGCCAGACATCTTGGAATGTAAAGTCAAGTGGGCCTTAGAAAGCATCACTACGAACAAAGCTAGTGGAGATGATGGAATTCCAGTTGAGCTATTTCAAATCCTAAAAGATGATGCTGTGAAAGTGCTGCACTCAATATGCCAGCAAATTGGGAAAACTCAGCAGTGGCCACAGGACTGGAAAAGGTCAGTTTTCATTCCAATTCCAAAGAAAGGCAATGCCAAAGAATGCTCAAACTACTGCACAACTGCACTCATCTCACATGCTAGTAAAGTAATGCTCAAAATTCTCCAAGCCAGGCTTCAGCAGTATGTGAACCATGAACTTCCTGATGTTCAAGCTGGTTTTAGAAAAGGCAGAGCAACCAGAGATCAAATTGCCAACATCCGCTGGATCATGGGAAAAGCAAGAGAGTTCCAGAAAAACATCTATTTCTTCTTTATTGACTATGCCAAAGCCTTTGACTGTGTGGATCACAATAAACTTTGGAAAATTCTGAGAGATGGGAATACCAGACCACCTGACCTGCCTCTTGAGAAATCTGTATGCAGGTCAGGAAGCAACAGTTAGAACTGGACATGGAACAACAGACTGGTTCCAAATAGGAAAAGGAGTCCATCAAGGCTGTATATTGTCACCCTGCTTATTTAACTTCTATGCAGAGTACATCATGAGAAACGCTGGGCTGGAAGAAACACAAGCTGAAATCAAGATTGCCGGGAGAAATATCAATAACCTCAGATATGCAGATGACACCACCCTTATGGCAGAAAGTGAAGAAGAGCTAAAGGGCTTCTTGATGAAGGTGAAAGAGGAGAGCGAAAACGCTGGCTTAAAGGTCAGCATTCAGAAAATGAAGATCATGGCATCCGGTCCCATTACTTCATGGGAAATAGATGGGGAAACAGTGGAAACAGTGTCAGACTTTATTTTTGGGGGCTCCAAAATCACTGCAGATGGTGACTGCAGCCATGAAATAAAAGACGCTTACTCCTTGGAAGAAAAGTTATGACCAACCTAGGTAGCATTTTCAAAAGCAGAGACATTACTTTGCTGACTAAGGTCCGTCTAGTCAAGGCTATGGTTTTTCCTGTGGTCATGTATGGATGTGAGAGTTGGACTGTGAAGAAGGCTGAGTGCTGAAGAACTGATGCTTTTGAACTGTGGTGTTGGAGAAGACTCTTGAGAGTCCCTTGGACTGCAAGGAGATCCAACCAGTCCATTCTGAAGGAGATCAGCCCTGGGATTTCTTTGGAAGGAATGATGCTGAAGCTGAAACTCCAGTACTTTGGCCACCTCATGCGAAGAGTTGACTCATTGGAAAAGACTCTGATGCTGGGAGGGATTGGGGGCAGGAGGAGAAGGGGGACGACCGAGGATGAGATGGCTGGATGGCATCATGGACTCAATGGACGTGAGTCTGAGTGAACTCTGAGAGATGGTGATGAATAGGGAGTCCTGGAGTGCTGCGATTCATGGGGTCGCAAAGAGTCGGACACAACTGAGCGACTGAACTGAACTGAACTAAAGAATATACAACATATGAACACACATGTATTTGTGCACTTTATTTCAGGCCACCTCAATTTATTTTTGTAAACAATGTTTAAAATATTCAGTAAAAATGTGGTGATGAGAAGGCTGAACTTGATACTGGGGACTGGGCATTTTCCAGGTGGCAGGCACGTGCTAGACACAACAGCGTCTCAGTCCCCAGGTGTGGTTTTGTATTGGTGCAGACAGCTCTCAATCCTGAACTGCACCGAGCTTCCCTCTCCTGGCATCTCTATTCCAAAAACAGCCCCGCAGGTGAAGGGAAAGCTGTAACAGAAACTAGAAACAAATACGATAAAAAGCACTAGGAGAGTTTTGGTGGCATATAGTAAGCTTTTTGGAGAAGGGAATAGCAAGCCACTCCAATAGTCTTTCCTGGAGAATTCTATGCACAGGGGAGCCTGGCGGGGTCACAAAGAGTTGGACACGACTGAGCAACTAACACTCATAGTAAGCTTTCTTTCTTGGTAGTCTTACAGAGTAGCAAATTTTCTTTTCTGCCTACTTTAAAAAAATCTGTCCCTTGGGAGAACCTCTGATGGTCAGCCCTGGTCTGATATTGATTTCCTTTCAAAGACCACTGCTCATGTTGGGCAGCCGTTTCCCGGAAGTGCCTCCTGTCACATGGGGCTAGGGCTCTAGGTGGAAGAATGAGGGGAGAGCTGGGAGGGAACAGCTGTCTGTCACATAGTAAACAGTGATGGCTGCCCATCAGGGCCCAGCTGGAACGCACGGCAGGCTGCAGGGAGCAAACAGAGCCACTGAAATTTGGACCCTTCCACCTAGCTCCTGACCCTGTGGAATCACAGAGCAGGGGTTAGTCTCATATACTTGAAGTTCCTAATTTTTATTCTGCTCCACACATCACTTTTGATTTTACTCAGAGGAACCAAAAGAAGGCCTGAGAAACGAAGAGAGTGGTATTTCAGGAACTTGAGTGCAAAAGTCTCCACTGAAACTTCACTTAGATACTAACAAAAATCAGTTATATTTTCCAGCTTGATGCCTACCTTGAGAATGAATACTCTTATGTCATCTGTTGGTTACTGTTGATTATATACCAGTGGGCCATCAAAATGAAAGATTAAAGTCACAATATGTTTAGTACTGGCTTTCAGAGATGACTTAAAAAAACAAACAAACAAACTCAGTGGCTGCAGAAATGAAATGTTTAGTCGTTTCTGAGCACCGATGTGGTCAAAGCAGCCTGTTTGGGACACTGACTGCTTTCAGGTCTCAAGAAACTCTAGCTATTAATGCTTGCTTAGGGTTGTTCCACCTACTTACAGGGCAATTCAATCCATCAGTCAAGGTTTGTTCATGTTTCTTTATGTGCACTCTACAAAAGAAGCAGAAGACACACATTAAGTCATAAATTCTTGGGGAGTTTACGATTTAATGAGAACCAGAGAGAACACAAACAAATAGAGAACTGTAAACATAAAAGACAAAACAAAAAAAAGCTCTCTTCCTTATCGTGTACTTGCTGCCTTTAGTAACAGAGGAGTTACTTCTGTGCCAAGGGCACTGGTAGTGTTCCTAGTGGGTGCTCAGGAAATAAAAGTCTTTTTAGTATTTTTCCTCTCTTCAAAAAGTGGTGAATGTAGCACCACCCTTTCATAGTTCTTAATTCATAAAGTATACAACACAGCTTTGATAGAGAAGTAGCAATGTTCTCAAGTATCAGAAATGATGACTGAACTGGGCACAGTGGTCAGTTCCAATCATGCAGTGAATGTGCTGTTTTGAAACTAAAGGGCAAGAATAGTGTGTGGAGGATTCTGAGGCTAAACTTTGTGATTCCATGGATCTAAACTAAGCTTGTCAATTTAGTTAACTCATTGAAGGAACATTTGAGTGCCAACTACCCGCCCAATATACTTTTAGGGGATTTAAGAATGAGTAACAAAGAGGCCTTTCTCTCAATAAGCTTATGGCGTATGAGGATGAGGGTGGGGGAGTTTGGGTGGAGAGCAAGTCAGCAGAAAATTGCATTAGTGTGTGGCAATTACTATAATGACTTTTATTTTCTATTTTTGGATTTAGTAGTAAAATATGGATAGTTGGTAGCTATACTTCCATAGTTTCTGGTGGAAGGGGATTGTGAATTATGGAACCGTTGCTGGATATAGCTGTTAAGGGTTAGAAAATTAAGGAACAAAAGAGAATTATGCTTACTAATGGAATTCTAGTATTCTGAGGGCAGTGAAATTCTCAGTTATGACTGTGAGGTGGGAGAGAGTCTGTAACGACCACTGTCAGTGGCTGGCTCATTTCTTCTCTGCCTTATCACTATAGTAACTCCAATGGCTGAACTCCAACGGCCTGAAGGATTTCTGTGGTAGTGTTGGTAGGCTGGATATTCTAGAGAATTGATGCTTCCTTCCTCCCCACCCCGAAATCCCATCAATAACTGATAGAAGTAGGTGCATAAATACCCCAATTTTGCTCTCCCAGTGGGATAACTCTGAGATTTGGCCCACAGAGTTCTACAGAGTGATTAATTGGTGGAAGCATTTAGGTGATCCTAGAAAATTGGGAAGGGTAATTATATTAACTGCTGGCAATCCCCCAATACCCCTTAACCAATCCAATTTTTCTTTCCTTTGCTAGAGCCAGACAGGGTAAGGAACTTCCATAGGTCAGTATCCAGAGATGAATAGTCATGTTTTGAGGGCCAGTCCACAGACTCCTGCTGAGAGAAGCAGATTTTCAACTTTTTACTCATAATTGGTCATGTTTTATACCCTGCAACCTCTTTGGCTACAAATATAGATAGATTAGCAGTGGGCCAGTCTGTGAATTGGCTAAATTAGGTAGCCATTCATTCATTCACTCATTCATGAAAAAAAATATTTATTGAGACTCTACAATGTGCCAACTACTACTCTAGGCACTGTGTAAAGCTGTGAACAAAGCAGATATGAATTCAATCCTTTATTAGTCTCTGAAGGCAATGCTTATAGAGATGGCTAGCAGGAAATGGTGGCCAAAGCTAGGAGATACACAATGGGTATGTCACACAGAAATGCAATAGCCACAGAGGGGAGAGAGTCATGCCCATGCAACAGTGGAAGACGAAGTTAAGATAGAGTTAAGCAGAGACAGAGATGCGCAAAGTCATAGTAATGCTGGGACTCTAGAATGGACATATCACAAACCTGCTGATGAGATGGTGGCAAGGTAACTGACTTATAAAAGATGCATTGGATTCTAAAAGACTACCTAGTCTCCAGACTCCACTTGTCTCTGAAAGCTGGCTTTGCTGTTCTGTTCAATTGCTCAGTTGTGTTCGGCTCTTTGTGACCCCATGGACTGCAGCATGCCACGCTTCCCTGTCCATCACCAACTCCTGGAGCTTGCTCAAACTCATGTCCATTGAGTCAGTGATGCCACCCAACCATCTCATCCTCTGTCATCCCCTTCTCCTCCTGCCTTCAATCTTTCCCAGAATCAGGTTTTTTTTTTTTTTTTCCAATGAGTCAATTCTTCACATCAGTTGGCCAAAGTATTGAAGTTTCAGCTTTAGCATCAGTCCTTCCAATGAATATTCGGGAGAATTTTAAACATTACTTTGCTAGCATGTGAGAAGAGTGCAATTGTGCAGTAGTTGGGAAGATCCCCTGGAGAAGGAAATGGTAACCCACTCCAGTATTCTTGCCTGGAGAATCCCATGGACAGAGAAGCCTGGTAAGCTACAGTCCATGGGGTCGCAAAGAGTCGGACACGACTGAGTGACTTCACTCACTCACTCACTTGAGCATTCTTTGGCATTGCTTTTCTTTGGGATTGGAATGAAAACTAAGCTGGCCTTTTCCAGTCCTGTGGCCACTGCTGAATTCTCCAAATTTGCTGGCATACTGAGTGCAGCATTTTCACAGCATCATCTTTTAGGATTTGAAATAACTCAGCTGGAATTCCATCACCTCCACTAGCTTTGTTCTTAGTGATGCTTCCTAAGGCCCACTTGATTTTGCAACCCAGGATGTCTGGCTCTAGGTGAGTGATCACACCATCATACTTATCTGAGTCATGAAGATCTTTTTGTATAGTTCTGTGTATTCTTGCCACCTCTTCTTAGTATCTTCTGTTTCTGTTGGGTCCATACCATTTCTGTCCTTTACTGTGTCCAGTTTTGCATGAAATGTTCCCTTGGAATCTCTGATTTTCTTGAAGAGATCTCTAGTCTTTCCCATTCTATCATTTTCCTCTATTTCTTTGCACTGATCACTTAGGAAGGTTTTCTTATCTCTCCTTGCTATTCTTTGGAGCTCTGCCTTCTGATGGGTATATCTTTCCTTTTCTCCTTTGCCTTTAGCATCTCTTCTTTTCTCAGCTATTTGTAAGGTCTTCTAAGACAACCATTTTGGCTCTTTGCATTTCTTTTTCTTGGGGATGGTCTTGATCACTGCCTCCTGTACAATGTCACGAACCTCTGTCCATAGTTCTTTAGGCACTCTGTCTATCAGATCTAATCCCTTCAATCTATTTGTCGCTTCTACCATATAATCATAAGGGATTTGATTTAGATCATATCTGAATGGTCTAGTGGTTTTCCCTACTTTCTTCAATTTAAGTCTAAATTTTTCAATAAGGAGTTCATGATCTGAGCCACAGTCAGCTCCCAATATTGGTTTTACTGCATGTATAGAGCTTTTCCATCTTCAGCTGCAAAAAATATAATCAATTTGCTTTACTCTAGGCCCTGTTTGTCCATATCTTTGGGGAACAAGATCCTGTTTTCTTATTTCCCATTGTATTGTTATGATTATGATTTTACAACTGTCCTTCACTCATTAAGGAAACTTGTGATGAATTCTTTTTCATTTTAAAGCTGATTAACACAGAAATTTGAACATGGAATTAAAATTTCAGTTTTAACTGGTAAGGAAACCAAGGCCCAGTGAAACAAAGTGATCTTCTGGTATGGAGAAAACCATGATGCCAAATTCACAACATTTTAAGTCTATCAAGAGCAAATGCTAATAACCTCAATTACCGTGAACAGGCCTAGAAAAAGGACACTTCTTGGGTATTCAGCATCCTGAACTGGCTTTCTTCATAGTTTCCAAACACATTACCCTCATTATGTATGTTTTACTAAATTTGCACTGTCCAGCCCATATTATCAGTGCCATTCTCTAATCTTCCTATTTATTCTTTGGTTTTATACTACTGCATACATTTTTAACCCAATATCATCAACATTACTTGGGAACTTGTTAAAAATGCAAATTATATGGTCCCTCTCAGAGCTACTGAATCAGAATCTTAGGAGCTGACACTCAGGGATTTCTCATAAGCCCTCTGGTTGATTTTGATGGCATGTTAGTGCTTGGAAGTTATTGCTGTAGGTTAAGAAACTATCTGGATCCACTTGCAGCAAGTATTCAGAGCATTCCTACAGATACCTCTGGAAAAGTTTTTAAAAAGAAGAGACACTATAGCCTTTGAAAAATTAATCTCTCTGTTTGATGCTTATTAAGCCTATTTTGGTGTTGCTGTTGATGACAATGATGTGTATTTTTATCATTGTGTGTGTTTCAGTTCTAAGTACATCAATTCTAGTGGTGTGCTAGGAAATGTTTAACAACCGGCTCTCTGGAAAAAGAAAAGGAAAGACATCACTTAGAAGATTTACTAATTTCTGTCATGTAAATACTCCCACTATGGCCAATTTCAAGGTGTCAACATGATGTCTCTGAAAATGGAGCTGAGAAAAGATGTGGAGTGAGGAAGAGATCAGCATAACCAACTCTCAAAAGTACTGCCTCTACCCATTGATTTTTTTAAAAAAATGGAGCATAGTTGATATACAATGTTGTGTTAGTTTCAGATGTACAGCAAAGTGATTCAATTATGTATCTATCGATCTGTTCTTTTTGAGATTTTTTTCCCTTATAGGTTATTTTAAATTTTTGAATATAGTTCCTTGTGCTACACGGTAGGTCCCTATTGTCCATCTATTTTATATACAGTAATGTGTATATGTTAATCCCCAAATCCTAATTTATTCCTTCCCTGCTTTCCCGTTTGGTAACCACAGGTTTGTTTTCTCTGTCCACCATTAATTTTAATTCTACACATTTAAGTATATAATTTAAGACATAGCTGTACCTATATGTTTGGCAAATAAAATCTGAGAGAAGAAAATAAAGCTATAGTGCTGGAATTTTATCTTTCATGTAGGAAAAAAATAGTGTGATTAAAGCTTTTAATTAGCATCTCAAATCATTCTTCCTTGATTTTAATAACTTTCAGAAAAGTAACCAACAGAAAGAAAACTGAGATTAAGCATGTATTTATTTAAAATGTATTTAAAAAATAGCTCTCTTTATCACCCACTGCAACAAATCAGGCTATTTAAATACAGGGCATTTTCAACATAGCACTTTATGGCAATAAAACACTTTGCAAATCAATTTTATTGTTCCTCTCTGCAACCTCAAGCGGTAATAGATATGAACTCCCTATTTTTACAGATGAAGAAAGTAAGGCACAAAGAGATCTTCAAACTTTCACATAGTGCGTTAATAGAAAGATTGGGATTAGGACTCAAGCCCTGGAATTTCCCAGCCATAGTTTATTAGGTTGTTATTGTCTGAAATTTGAATAATTAAAAATGAGATTTTAATTGTGTTTGGCCTGCAGAAGTGACTGAGATTTCTGAACGAGATCAAACGTTCACCCTGTTGCTTGCCATCCCAGACTTCCCTTAGTCCTTGCCGAGAAGCATCTTTGAGGACCAGTATCTTACATATTCGGAGAAGGCAATGGCACCCCACTCCAGTACTCTTGCCTGGAAAATCCCATGGACAGAGGAGCCTGGAAAGCTGCAGTCCATGGGGTTGCTGAGGGTCGGACACGACTGAGCGACTTCATTTTCACTTTTCACTTTCCTGCACTGGAGAAGGAAATGGCAACCCACTCCAGTGTTCTTGCCTGGAGAATCCCAGGGATGGGGGGGCCTGGTGGGCTGCCCTCTGGGGTCTCACAGAGTCGGACACAACTGAAATGACTTAGCAGAGCAGCAGATCTTATGTATTCCTAAACCGATCCACCCTCCAAGCCATAGCTGGCTGGGTTGGAGCTGGACAGCAGACCCACAGGTGGCCAATCAGTAGCTTGGCCTGTGACTTAAACAAAACAAGACAATCTCTTTCTTTCCAGAACTTGGAACCATGAAGGATAAGAATATTAGCATGGGAACTGAAAACTGAAGCTTCTGATATAAAGATGTGCTGGGAAGGTCATGGTGGATTGTAGGTAAACTGAAGTTGTGAGATAGTAGAAATGACTAGTGAGTAGCAGGTTTGGCTTAGAGAATAGATGCAGCGATTAGACTAGGAAGCAAGTAGTTAGAGCAAATAATATAAATAAACAAATGTTCACCAGAAAACAACAAACATGAGAAACAGACCATGTAGCAACTGGAAAGGGGGAGAGACGGAGAGGAGACGGAGAGAGTAGTGGGTTCCTAGGGCTGCTGCGGTGGCTGGCAGCTTGCCAGTTCTATCCATGTATTTGTGTGTAAGTTCTGCTGCACAGAACAGGAAGTCTGCATTAGTGACTTAGCCCAAAGAGGGTTTGTGGTCTTCAGGTAGCAAGAAGTCTGGAGGCAGGCATTCAGGGCTGGAGTCGCAGCCCCACACTATGACATACCAGGCTCCTCCAGCTTTGCTCTTTACCCTCCTTGACATGTGGCTTTCCTCCTGATATTAGCCATCTCATGGCCTCCGGCATCACATCCATTTGCATGCCTGAAGAAGTGATGAAGAGAAACGTGTTTTCCATACATAAATATCAGGCATTCAAAACTTCTGCTTTTATCTTATTGGCCTGAATAGTAGCATTTTTGTGGACTCTTGGCCACAAAAATGGTAGAAAATAGAGTCTTTCCCTCTTTCCCTTCTCTCTTTCCCCCTCCCTTCCTTCCTCCTTTTTTTTCAGGGAATGTGTCGTTCCATTGTGCTCTGGAGTAACGGTAAGAGTTAAAATTTGGAGCACTTACTATATGCTTTATATACATGATTATACCTCCTATTCACAGCAGCACGATAAAGTATAACCCTGTTTTGTCAATGAAAAATAAAAGGGGCATAGAAAGGTTAAGCCAATTGCCCCACTCACACAGTTAAGAGCTGGTAGAACCAGGATTCAAACTCAAGCAATGGACTTCAGAATCCATATTTTTAACCATTCATTAGAGCCAGAATGTGTCTACAGCAGAGTGACTGGATTCCAGAAACCAGGCCACTGGACAAAAGGCTGAAGGAACTAGTATTTTCTTCAGAAAAGAGAACATTTCTGAGGCCCTGGCTTTTTCCAGCGTGTGAAGGGATGAGGTGGAAGGGTGAAATCTTTATGTTGCTGTAGAAGGACAGAATTAAAACTTGCCATGGAAACAATCCAGAAAAGCAGACTTTAGCCTAATGCCAAGAAAGACCTTCTTGACCACTGGAGCTGTGCTGAGTTAGCGTGTTCTACTGCTCAAACTGAGTCTTTCTTTATCATGAAAGTTTATGAGACTTTGATGACCAGCTCTCTGGAATAAGGTTCTTTAGGTAAAAGGTTGCTTTTCTAACTTGTGAATTTTGTGATTCCCCTGCCCTTTACCTGGTGGCTTCCGTAGGCACCCAGGGCAGTGTCAGGGTGGGACAGCGTGAGACAGCTTCAGCAGCATAGGAAAGAGAAGCAACCTCTCTGCTGAAGGCGCCTTGGAGATGGATAGGAGGAAGCACTCTTATTTCCTAAATGCAAAACTGTGTTCCCAATATGACTGCAGTGGGATTAAACTCACACCGCATGGTTCTTTGCCCCTATTTGTAATCAGGCACATGTTAATCAGACTTACAGGAAAACTCATCATTGCTCAGGAAGGAAGGAGCTTGATGAAACAAATCATCTAGCTTAATTTGAGAGGAACTCAAGGAGACATTTCTGAGTACATGTGTCAAAGAGGACATCTCTGGAGGGTGAATGGGTAAGGGAGGGGTGGAAGGATGCTGTTGAAGCAAGAATGGGAAGCTTAGAGAATCAACCCCAAATTTTCCTACTTCACAAATCCAGAGTCCTGGACCTGCTCTCTTCCTTATTCTTAGTCCTGCCTGGCATGGGTCCTGGTCAGATCTGAGTTCTAATCCTGACTGTTCCCCTTAGTACTTGTGAGATGGGCCTTAGACATTTCAATAGCTCCTGAGTCTCTGCTTCAGCTTGTTGATCACCACCCACCTCAAAGGTTGTTGTCAGGATCAAAAAGCAGTGGACAAAGCTAAATATGGCTTTGTTGCTCAAAAATATCTACCCTTCCCTCTTCTGTATCCAGGGAAGGAAATCTTCTAGAATTGTGCTACTCAAAGGGTAATTTCCAAACTGTTACTCCTCCATGAACTGTTTATTCGAGGTGAGATTAGCAGCTTGATTTAGTCCATAAATTAGGGGCACTGCTTCTTTCATCCAGGAAACCGACTGAAAGAAAACAAAACCAAAAAAAATCATCTGAACTGGACAGTGTCTAGTGACCTAGTCCTTACGCGCTATACAAGTGCCTCATTTCATAGTGGATCAGTGACAAATATTCCATGGACCAGTACTTGTGGTAGCGCTGTTTCCTGGAAGCTTAGAGTAAAGATTAAACATAGTAAAAGGACCTAGAAGCCTTTGAACTGCCTAGGTTCAAATCCTGATTCCACTGTTCAGCAATTCTAGGTGAGTTACTTACCTTGTTGTACTTCAGTAATCTCATTTGTCAAGTGGACATATTAATTGTATCTGTGAGTTCATTTATGTATAAACTTTAGAACAGAGCCTGGCATCAAGTAAGTACCTATGCAAGATTTTGCTATTACTATTGGGGAAACTTTAAAAGTAAATTTTGATCTTATAGGAACTAAAGTGATTTGTTTCACTCTCTTATAGATTACTTGTCCAGTGGACAACATTTTGTCAGAACTCTCCACCATGACCTGTCCGTCTTGGGTGGCCCTACATGGCATGGCTCATAGCTTGATTGAGTTGAACAAGGCTGGAGTCCATGTGATTAGATTGGTTAGACTGTGATCAGTATTCCTGCCTTGAGAACCCCGTGAACAGTATGAAAAGGCAAGAAGATAAGACACTGAGAGATGAACTCCCCAGTTCGGTAGTTGCCCAATATGCTACTGGAGATCAGTGGAGAAATAATTCCAGAAAGAATGATGAGATGGAGCCAAAGCAAAAACAGCACCCAATTGTGGATGTGACTGGTGATGAAAGCAAGGTCTGATGCTGTAAAAAGCAATATTGCATAGGAACCTGGAATGTTAGGTCTATGAATCAAGACAAATTGGAAGTGATCAAACACGAGATGGCAAGAGCGAACGTCAACATTTTAGGAAACAGAGAAGTAAAATGGACTGGAATGGGTGAATTTAACTCAGATGACCATTATATCTACAATTGTGGGCAAGAATCCCTTAGAAGAAATGGAGTAGACATCATGGTCAACAAAAGAGTCTGAAATGCAATACTTGGATGCAGTCTCAAAAACGACAGAATGATCTCTGTTCATTTCCAAGGCAAACCATTCAATATCACGGTAATCCAAGTCTATGTCCTGACCAGTAATGGTGAAGAGGCTGAGGTCGAATGGTTCTATGATGACCTACAAGACCTTTTAGAATAAACACCCCAAAAGGTGTCCTTTTCATTATAGGGGACTGGAATGTAAAAGTAGGAAGTCAAGAAACACCTAGAGTAACAGGGAAATTTGGCCTTGGAATGCGGAATGAAGCAGGGCAAAGACTAGTAGAGTTTTGCCAAGAGAATGCACTGGTCATAGCAAACACCCTCTTCCAACAACACAAGAGAAGAGTCTACACATGGACATCAGCAGATGGTCGACACCAAAATCAGATTGATTATATTCTTTGCAGCCAAAGATGGAGAACTCTATACAGTCAGCAAAACAAGACCAGGAACTGACTGTGATTCAGATCATGAACTCCTTATTACCAAATTCAGATATAAATTGAAGAAAGTAGGGAAAACCACTAGACCATTCAGGCATGGCCTAAATCAAATTCCTTATGATTATACAGCGGAAGTGAGAAATAGATTTAAGGGACTAGATCTGATAGACAGAGTGCTTGATGAACTATGGACAGAGGTTCATGACATTGTACAGGAGACAGGGAGAAAGACCATCCCCACAGAAAAGAAATGCAAAAAGCAAAATGGCTGTCTGAGGCCTTACAAATAGCTGTGAAGAGAAGAGAAGCAAAAAGCAAAGGAGAAAAGGAAAGATATACCCATTTGTATGTAGAGTCCCAAAGAACAGCAAGGAGAGATAAGAAAGCCTTCCTCAGGGATCATTACAAAGAAATAGAGGAAAACAATAGAATGGGAAAGACTAGAGATCTCTTCAAGAAAATTAGAGATACCAAGGGAACATTTCATGAAAAAAATGGGCTTAATAAAGGACAGAAATGGTATGGACCTAACAGAAGTAGATGATATTAAGAAGAGGTGGCAAGAGTACACAGAAGAACTGTACAAAAAGATCTTCATGACCCAGATAATCACGATGATGTGATCACTCACCTAGAGACAGACATCCTGGAATGTGAAGGCAAGCGGGCCTTAGGAAGCATCACTATGAACAAAGCTAGTGGAGGTGATGGAATTCCAGTTGAGCTGTTTCAAATCCTAAAAGATGATGCTGTGAAAGTGCTGCACTCAATATGCCAGCAAATTTGGAAAACTTAGCAGTGGTCACAGGACTGGAAAAGATCAGTTTTCATTCCAGTCCCAAAGAAAGGCAATGGCAAAGAATGCTCAAGTAAAGTCACTCAGTCACGTCTGACTCTTTGTGACCCCCATGGACTGTAGCTGACCAGGCTGTTCCATCCATGGAATTTTCTAGGCAAGAGTACTGGAATGGGTTGCCATTTCCTTCTCCAGGGGATCTTCCCAACCCAGGGATCAAATCTGGGTCTCCTGCATTGCGAGCAGACGCTTTACCATCTGAGCCACCAGGGAAACCCAAAAGAATGCTCAAACTACCGCACAAATGCACTCATCTCACATGCTAGTAAAGCAATGCTCAAAATTCTCCAAGCCAGGCTTCAGCAGTACATGAACCATGAACTTCCAGATGTTCAAGCTAGTTTTAGAAAAGGCAGAGCAACCAGAGATCAAATTGCCAACATCTGCTGGATCATCAAAAAAGCAAGAGAGTTCCAGAAAAACACCTATTTCTGCTTTATTGACTATGCCAAAGTCTTTGACTGTGTGGATCACAATAAACTGTGGAAAATTCTGAAAGAGATGGGAATACCAGACCACCTGACCTGCCTCTTGAGAAATCTGTATGCAGGTCAGGAAGCAACAGTTAGAACTGGACATGGAACAACAGACTGGTTCCAAATAGAAAAGGAGTACGCCAAGGCTGTATATTGTCACCCTGCTTATTTAAATTATATGCAGAGTACATCATGAGAAACGCTGGGCTGGAGGAAGCACAGCTGGAATCAAGATTGCTGGGAGAAATGTCAATAACCTCAGATATGCAGATGACACCATCCTTATGGCAGAAAGTGAAGAAGAACTAAAGAGCCTCTTGATGAAAGTGAAAGAGGAGAGTGAAAAGTTGGCTTAAAGCTCAACATTCAGAAAATGAAGATCATGGCATCCGGTCCTGTCACTTCATGGAAAATACATGGAGAAACAGTGGAAACATTGGCAGACTTTATGTTGAGGGCTCCAAAATCACTGCAGATGGTGACTGCAGCCATGAAATTAAAAGATGCTTACTCCTTGGAAGAAAAGTTATGACCAACATAGACAGCATATTAAAAAGCAGAGACATTACTTTGCCAACAAAGGTCCGTCTAGTCAAGGCTGTTGTTTTTCCAGTATTCATGTATGGGTGTGAGAGGTGGACTATAAAGAGAGCTGAGTGCCAAAAGAATTGTTGCTTTTGAACTGTGGTGTTGGAGAAGACTCTTGGGAGTCCCTTGGACTGCAAGGAGATGGAGATCCAACCAGTCCATCCTAAAGGAGATCAGTCCTGAATGTTCATTGGACAGACTGATGTTGAAGCTAAAACTTGAATATTTTGGCTACCTGGTGAGAAAAACTGACTCATTTGAAAAGACCCTGATGCTAGGAAATATTGAAGGCAGGAGGAGAAGGGGACGACAGAGGATGAGATGGTTGGATGGCACCACCGACTAAATGGACATAAGTTTGAGTGAACTCTGGGAGTTGGTGATGGACAGGGAGGCCTGGTGTGCTGCGGTCTATGGGTTCGCAAAGATTCGGACATGACTGAGTGATTTAACTGAACTGAACTGATAGATTACTTACCGTTTTGTGGATTTTTATTTTTGTTCTTTTTCCTCTTTCCTCCCTCCCACTTTCCTTCCTTCCTTTCATCCATCTCCTTTCCCCCTTCTCCTTTCCTTCTTTTCCTCTCCCTACTCCTCTCATTCTCCTGTTGAAATAGATGATATTGTGACCTTTTCTGCTAGCACTAGTTATAATGAGCCCTTGGTGAATTCCCTCATCAGTGTTAATAATATTTAGGAAGCTTGGCTTATAGTACGTTGAGACTTAAAGTACTCATCCTGAGAAAGACAATCTCTACATCATATTTTTTTCCAGGGAAGAGATAGAGGTTTTGTGGTTTCCCCGAGGAAAGCAGATTTACTGATCTCTTTCCTCTCTGTTGATTAGGATGGTGATTTCTGTTCTTTTGACTGCTGCTCCTCTGACACCAGCTCTTCTCTATGTACATAAAAGCCATCAGAGACAATCTTCTGTGAGTTGGTTCCAACTAATACATTTTCACATTTGTCACATAAGAACAAAGAGCTAACTGCTTTTGTTTAAAAATAAAGCACTTCTGTAGTATTCTAGGGCAATCAGAGTGCATAGCCTTGTGTAGCTGTGTGCATTTCTGCTAGATAGCTCAACTTGTGAATTCCATCATATTCTTCATGGTCAGCTGTGAATAATATCCATCTTTGCCCATTTAGTCACTTTCTCAGAGAATCTATTTTTATATATTGCCATTTCGGAACAAGACTTCAATCACTTGACTTGGCTTGTTTTTCCTCTGTGTGTGTCATTTGGGTGACATTGTCCTAAATTTTAATTCTTTCTTGTTTTCATTCTGTAATCGATGAATGAATCAGCATTGCGTTATTTGGGGGAATTATTTGTAGAATAAGAAAAAGCATTCACCGGATATCCCACTCTACCTGTATCTTTCCCTATCATGTAAGCAGAGATTTGAACTCTGTCCTAGGGAGCTTTCACACATAAGCTGATTCTTATAATGACACCACTGGAATAGGCAACAGACATCATTAAGCCATCTTAACAATGACTTTGTGTATATTTTTGGAAAAGATGCAGTTATGTGTCCTAGCTGTCACTCTTTCACTTTATCTTCTCCACTCCCACATCTGATCTATAGGAATCTCTACCGACAGTCAGAAGGAATGGCACCTAATCCTATTGATAAGTGTGCTCTGTGGGGTTACTTCCAATTTTCCCATAACAATTCCTTACTGTTCTTATAGGGCTAATTTTCAAGTTTTCAAAGCTTACAGGAAGTTATTGGGATAGATTTTTGCTGGTTTTTGAAATGAATTCTGTTGGTTTCTTACCAGCTTTAGCTTTATGTTACTGTAAGCATGACCACTAAGCAACTAAATACTTTTTAAGAGTCTGCCTTTTGGATTCTTAATACCACTTATTTCTGTGATCCCTGACAATAGTTAAAACTAACATTAGAATATAAAGCACCTGAGAAGATAACAAGATAATTTTAATGATGAGATATAATGTTAGGAAAATATACTCCTTTGGAAGTTTTATCTTAATTTCTATTCCTGCCCTCACAAAAAGCTTCTGACGAGTCTAAGGAGAGAAGTAGAAACAATCATTTTTTTAAATAAAATATGTTTTTTCTTCATGAGTGGAATGAAGATAGCCCTTGCTAATTAATTAAAAAATGCTTTGAGTCTTGCTCATTGTAGGGACCTAGGAGTATCTGTCTTCCAAATGGAAAACTAAGATAGTTGAGGCACAACATTAAAGAACACATTGGTTGTGTTCTGTGTGGAGTATCTGGTTTGACTCTTTAGCACAGTTACACCCATTAGACAATTGTTGAGACCTTGATTCCTCTCTCCCCTACAGGTCTCCCCTACCTTCCCACAGTTCAATTTGTTCCTAGGTCTTGATGAAACTAACACATCAATTTTTAAAATATATTCCCCTTGCTCCTCTCCACTTTTACACCTTAGTCCAGATCATCTTTATCTCCAACTTATGTACTTGCCGTGGCTTCTAAATAATCCCTCAGTCTCTAACCTTTGTTCCATACCGAGGCAAGAGTATCTCTGGGAAATGCAAATTTGATCGTGTCACCAATCTGTTTAAAGTTTCTAGACTCCTTCCCATTGCCTTCAGGGGAAAGTCCAGGTTTCTCAGTCTGCTTTATAAAACCCTTCCTCCAACATCATCAGTTACCTCTCTTCTTCCTTTTGAGTTCTTTTTTCTTCCTCGCATACTCTTTCCTCTGACAGGACCATTCTGCCCCCACTTTTCATCTGTTGAACTGTACTTCAGGTCTCAGAGGAAAGGCTACTTTATCATGGAGGCAGATCCTCTCTTAGAGACCTTGCTATGATGTTCTCCTTAGATGCCCGTCTGCTCTGCTGGACTATAAGCTTCATGAGGACTAGGACTTTGTCTGTCGAGTTCCCACCTAGTTAGTACCTAACCCAAGTGCCAGACACATCAGAAGTGGTCAACAAATGCTTGTTAAATGAAATAAGTGATTCACACATTGCTGGCATGTAGTAAGCATTTGATGAATGACAACTCTTTGCATCTACGTCTAGGTCACTACCAATGTACACACACATACACACGTGGCATGGTCAATGGTAATAAAATAGCTTTGTTGTATATAATAGACTCACACTGAAGACTGTGATAGGAAGGATACAGTCTATTTATTTATTGAAATGATTGCAAGTGTGTGAATTGGCTCTCCACTCAAACTGGAAAATACTCTTATAAATAAACATGTTCCAGTGCTGCTGAGACTTAAATTTGAATGAGCTTTCTGTGTGGGAGAGGTGGTAGAAGAGTATACGTGTGGTGAAATTTTAGTAGCCAGTAGTATTTGAACATACACAGAGGTTATGGTGAGCAAATGTTGAAGTTATTACTATTTAACATGCTTAGTACTGAGAGCTCACACTGAAGCTGGGCACAGTTGATCAGTTAAAGGCTATGTCCTTGCCAGATGGAGTAACATGTTCTGATTTAGGAAGGGATTAAACGGGTTTGAGGTTTTGTTAAACCTTAGCTTTACTACAAAGCTCTTCCTGGCTTCCTGGTGTATGTTGGAACTTCATGGCATTAGAGGTGAAGACGATGGTAAAGTGAGAGGCAACGAGGAGTGTGAAGTAAGTGAACGGGCTGAACAGACCAGCCCTCAGCAGCTGGCTTCCAGTTGCTACTTGCTTTCCAAAGGCAACAGTGGTATGCACAAGGAAAACAAGTCAGGGAGTTGGAAAAATGTGATTGTGACATTTATGTCACTTTCCCTGATTGAAATATTGAAACTGAGAAGTGACTTTCCAAGCCAATTTCTCACTGATAAGCTCTGTTCCAGAAATAGCTGAGCCACATGGAGTCAATGACTGCAGTCCCTTTCCGTTATTACTTTATGACCTCAGTGTCAGCGGAACAAAAATATATGTTTAAAGGTTCTGTAAGTACCCAGTATGTTTTCTCAGAGATCTACCCACTTTCAACCTCTCAAATAGAGAAATACATGTTTTCTCTTTGAAAAATTGGAATTAAGAAAGATTTTCAAAGATCATTGTATATCCAAATTGGATCAATATCATTTTTCAGTCATTCTCTTGAGCTCACCCCAAATCTCTCACTTGGATGCCATCTTTAAAGATTTGACTCTGAAGGAGAGAATGAGTGACTGTGCTCTAAGTATCTGCTCTTCATGACTCCACCATAGTAATTCTGTGTTGGTAGATGTAATGTATCTTGCTCTAGTCTGCCTACTGGGGGCTTCCCAGGTGGCTTAGTAGTATAGAATCCACCTGCCAATGCAGGAGACAAGGGTTCAATCCCTGGGTGAGGAAGATCTCCTGGAGAAAGAAATGGCAACTCCGGTATTCTTGCTGGGAAATTCCGTGGACAGAGGAGCCTGGAAGGCTATAGCCCATAGGGTCCCGAAACAGCTGGACTGACTGAGTGACTAAGCAACAATAACAGTCTACTGGCTCTTCTTCTCCTGTATTTTTTTTGGCCGTGCCAGGCAGCTTTGTGAGATCTTTGTCCCCGACCAGGAATTGAACCCATGCCTTCCAGGGCCATACACAATAAAAACATGGAGTATTAGCCACTGGATCGCCAGGGAATTCCCATGTTCTCTTGCATTTTAATTATTCCAATGGTCTTAGTATATGTGGCTTGAGCACTGTTAAGAGATGTGAAAAAGATGTCCTTTTGGAAATCCATATCTGTAGAATCAAAATGAATAAACTTAGCATACACAACACTTAACTCATGACCCCTTCTGGTTCCAAAATCACAGCCACGTAGTGCTGAGAGGTGTAGAAGTCAATTTTCTCTCCTCTTCTTGAATTCTTCATTGAAAGGGTTTAGCAGATCACAGTTTTTGCAAAGCTGTTTTAAAACACATACACTTTTTTTTGCAGTAGGGACAATCATGAAATAAGGGAATTATTTCAGGATATATGAATACTTGCTCACTGTACCCCAATAGTGACCTGACTGGAGCTCACATCACCCTGTTCTAGTCTACTGCATGGGGTCCTTGCATATGGATCTATAGCTGGGGCCTGGGTGATTCTCCACACACCAGTGACACTTTTTAGACCCTGAAGAAACGTTGCCTCTGATTTTAGACAAGAGTTTTGAGATTATGTAAAATATCTTTATATACTACTTTTCTTCCATATAGTTTATTTTTAAATGTCATGTCATAACCACTTCCATTTACGAATGGTCTGATGAAAAGATAAACATGTTTTAAAATACAGTTTAAACATTGAAGCAAAATCCCCTAAGGCTTCATATATTTTCAAAATATATGAGATATTAAAGCAATAGTATGTTAAATTAAAAAGTTGAAAAGAACCACAAAAATAGTATGTTAATATGCCTATTACACAAAGTGGTCTTCCCTGGTGGCTCAGATGGTAAAGAATCTGCCTGCAGTGTAGGAGACCCGGGTTCAGTCCCTGGGTTGGGAAGATCCCCGGGAGAAGGGAATGGCTATCCAATCCAGCATTCTTGCCTGGAAGATTTCACAGACAGAAGAAACTGGTGGGCTACAGTCCATGTAGTCACAAAGAGTTGGACACGACTGATCGAATAACACTATACAAAAATACTTTCATGCTACAGGGGGAAAACATATGCTCATGACATATATAATTATATATTTAATTTTTATGAGAAGTGGTCTTAATTCACTGATAGGATGTTTATATAAATTATAACTGTGAATATCTCTCTTTTATCATTCTTTTGAGGGGTTTTACTTAAAAAAATAACACCCCAAACTAACAAAAAGGTACAAAACAACAACAAAAGTGAATTTTAAAATGAATAAAGAAATACTTTAAAAACTAGAGAAAAATAACATCCACAACCAAAGATTTAAATAAGCAAACAATTCCTACGAAATACGTGTAATAGCTGTTCATAGGCCTTCACAACTGCTATTTTACTTAAATATCACAATTTTAAAGAGACACCGTCATCCTGGGATATATGATGCATGCGTGTATGGTGTGTTGCTGTTCTAGAAAGAGTCAAGGCAAATCCCATTTTTATGGCTCCAGTTTTTAAATCCCAGGAAGACTTTGCAGAATGAGACTGACAAGAGGGACAGGTGGATATTGGCTCCAACTTGGTGACAAGTTTTCAACCTCAGCTGCATTCTTACAACAGGGGACTGAAGAGCAGCTGGCAGCCTGGGAGCCACTGTTCTACAGATGGAATTCTTGCGGCAGAGAGAAGAATGTTCTATCTGGCTCCCAAGCTTTATGAACAAAGAGCATAACTTAAGAGATTGAACCTACTGTTTGATCTAAATGGCGGAGCTTTATTCCCTGGACCCTCTCTCCCATCTTTCGTATTACAGTCTTAGTGATTTGTGTTTAGAAAAGGATATAAAGTTTCCCAATTTATCATTAGCCATTGACTTCTCTGAAGTCAATATACTCTTCTAGAAACCCACCTCTCACATTTGTGAGGTTTGGGGTAAGAAAATAAATAAGACCCACCTATCTATCCTATATCCACAAGTTTATCAGTTATAAATCAAGCTAGCAAATTGTTAAATAGGAGACGTTCTTTCTCCTAACCTGGACTTGCTTACCAGAGCAGGGACATGTGGAGGAAGTCAGTCCTATTCTTCTGCCATTACTGACTCTGTTCTGTACACCTGGGGCTCCATGTGCATGCCTGTGCTTAGTCGCTCAGTCATGATCGACTCTGTGATCCCATGGACTGTAGCCCACCAGGCTCCTCTCCCCATGGAACTTTCCAGGCAAGAATACTGGCATAGGTTGCCATGCCCTCCTCCAAGGGATCTTCCTGACCTGGGATCAAACCCGCATCTCATCTCCTTCTGCAGTGGTGGGCAGATCTTTACCGCTAGCACCATCTGGGAAGCGCATGTGCACATGTGTTAATGCCTGAACTCACATGTCTAGGCTCCGTCTGCTTGCCTATAGCCACCCCTTGGTCACCTTAGAACTACGAGTTTTGGAAGCAGGTTGGGGACTATTTAAGCTGGGAGTTCTATGGTCCTAGAATTCAGGAAGCGGTCCAGAGGGAAAGCTCAGGCTCTGAGGGGCACGTCCTACTCCCCTGCAGCAGGGGGAAGGGTAGGGCTGGAGCGGAGCTAGAGAGGAGAGCTCATCAGCCCGAAGCTCGAGACAAGGGCTCCTTTACCTGAGTCTAGGACAATACTTTCCTTTCAAACCTCTAAATCTATAATATTGTTCCCTCCATGGCCAGGCAGGGAGGAAGACATTGTGGTTAGCTTCTAAATTCTCCATTTAATTAAGTATGGTTAAAGCCAGTAATTATTTACTTGGTGTTTATGGCCCATCTGCTCTCAAACTGGGAACGATTTCAGTAAAGACAAGCTAGACTCTTTACTGCTGCACATAAAATGTGAAACCTGGTGGTTCACCCTGGAGATCATGCCTCCCTTGCATTTTCTATAGCCTTTGGAAGGGTGACTGCAAATACAGACTCATCTCCTCCCACTTAGTTATACTTGACAGAACTTCGGTCTGAAAGGTAAATGGTATCCATTATTCTAATCCTTTACATAAGAGAAGCTGGAAAAGCCTTTCACTTTATGGTCACTTCAAATACACAATACAGTAGGAAAGGAGCCAGTAGCAGAAGCAAGAATCTAGTGGTTCTTAGAAATCAATGAAATACAGGTCTTGATAGAACACAGAACCAAAAGACCTGACCCATATTGCCTCACAATGTAGTGAATAGAAATTTAAAAGAAAGAACAGAGGGAGGACTCCCCCATTTGCGTTACTCATAGAATCACCCATAAATTAGTGATGTGATGTAGGCGAGAGACCCCGAACAGTGTTAGCAGGAAAGCTAATGTTACATAGATTTTTACTGTAAGGTCCAGGGAGCCCAGCCAAGTGGAAAAAATAGCTGAGTTATGGTGGAAACCAGTCACCTTGTTAAAGCTGAACAACCAGGTGTTTAGGGAAAGAATAGCACGAGAGACTGGTTTCTTTCCTGCTGAACACAAGCATTCACTGTGAACAGAGAAAGGGAGTCTTTGTGACAAGCACAGAGGAAGACAAAAAAGGGCGAATTTGTTTTTTTAATAGTAGTGTATTGATATTAGCTGTCCTGGGTCTTTGTTGCTGCGTGGGCTTTTCTCTAGCTGCAGCAAGTGGTGGCTACTCTCTGGATGAGATGGTGGGCTTCTCACTGCAGCGGCTTCTCTTGCTGTGGTGCACGGGCTCTGGGGTACGCCAGCTTCAGCAGCTGTGGCACCTGGGCGCAGAAGTTGTAGCTCCTGGCTGTAGAGCGCAGGTTCCATAGCTGTGGCAGAAGGGCTTAGTTTCTTTGTGGCATGTGGGATCTCCCGGATCAGGGATGGAACGTGTGTCTCCTGCACTACTGGCAGGTGGATTCTTTACCACCGAGCCAAGAGAAGCTACCACAATGAGAAGCCCACAATTGGTGGGTCTGAATGCTCACAGACTAACCTATGACACGAGGCCATTCTGGCTTTCACGGTATAGTCAAGGAAAGCTACATGTCGAGCTACAATTATGCTGTATTTCTTGGAACAACCTTAGTTGAAGTGTTTATTTTAGCACAGAGTCTATAGCAATACCAACTGGGATAAGTTCGCATAGATGGAGGATACATTTACTTTTCCCATGATTTTTTTTCCTCCTAAAGAACAGTGAGTTAGACAAACAGAATGGATGTAGATCACTCTCATCCCAAAGTAAAAACCTTTAGTGAATGTTGCACAGTGAATAAGAACAGTTCAGAATAAAAGATCACAAGTCTTGGCTTTAAAAGAATGCGTGTGTTTTAATCATTTACGTCTGACTCTTTGCAGCCCCCTGGACTGTAGCACGCCAGGCTCCTCTGTCCGTGGAGTTCTCCAGGCAAGAATTCTGGAGTGGGTAGTTATTCCCTTCTCCAGGAGATCTTGCTATCCCAGGAATCAAACCCGTGTCTCTTGCACTGAAGGCAGTTTCTTAACTATCTGAGCCACCAGGGAAGCCCTGGTAAAAGAATAGTATTTACCAAAAACAATAATAAAATTTGAACTGAAAATATAAAGAATATTTACATTCATAAAGATAACATAGGGCTTCCCTGGTGGCTTAGTGGTAAAAAATTTCTCTATCAGTGGAGGAGACGCAGGTTTGATCCCTGGTGTGGGAAGATCCCACATGCTGAGGAACCACAAAGCCTGTGTGTCACAGCTATTGAGCCCATGCTCTAGAGCCCGGGAATCACACCTACTGAGCCCACATGCCTCAACTGCTGAAGCCCTAGTGCTCCAGAGCCTGTGCTCCACAACGAGAGGCCACCACAATGAGAAGCTCAAGCACTGCAACCAGGGAGTAGCCTCTGCTTGCAGCAGCTAGAGAAAAGCCCGCTCAGCAGCAAAGGTCCAGCACAGCCCCACATAAATAAATGAATACATAAAATTATTTTAAAAAATGAAATAAATGCTCATGCGTGACTTCCTGTTGCTTTGCAGATAAAAACCCCTGTATGACCAGGCCCCTCTCTGCCTGTCTAGCCTTATCTCCCACATCTCTCTGCTGTGCACTGATCTGCATTGTTACCTAAACTTCTCCTTCCCCCTCCAACACCACGTGCTTTTCTCTCTCACTCACAATGTCTGATTTTCTTCCTTCTCTTGCCTAATCCATTCCCTTTCTAGTCTCAACTTCAATGTTACCTTCCCAGGGAACTTTCTCCATTTTAAAACCAGGCCAGTTAGGGCTCCTATTGAACATTTCCATGAAGCAACTGTAGCTTTCCTTCTGTGTAGAAATAAAAATTTCTATCACAGGGTGATCCTGGCCTTTTCCATTTCAGCTGCTAAAGAGTGTGTTAGTTTGCTTCTTCCACTTTCACAACTTCCAGGGAAATTTTTATGTAAGGTAGGGGGAAAGGGAAGTGGAGAAAACACCAAGGAGGTGAGAAATGGGGAACAATGTCGAAATAAAGGACCGACGTGGACTTAGGCTGGGGGCTGAAAGGTTTTATGACTTCAAGGAATGAGTCAAGTGACAAGGAGAGGGAATTTGTGGAAGTGTTGCTGAGGACAAGTATTTCTTCCCTGTTGGAATTACCTGTTAGTTCCTGGACTACATTCTTTGCAACAGCGCTGAGACTGAATCACATGTCCTAGTGTGAGCAAAACTTCTTGTGGTTGTCTGTGTAATTATTATGCTTTTTTTTTCCTCCCCACTGTGTAGACTGCAGGGCAGAACTCATTCCTATGTTCTTCAGAGCTCAATTCCCAGTGCCTAAGACAGGGTTTGGCCCATAGTAAATACTAACTGAATGGACAGGTGAGTACACATATGTGTCAATCCATTCTATTTTAGATTTCTAATCACTAAATCAGAGAAGGCGATGGCACCCCACTCCAATACTCTTGCCTGGAGAATCCCATGGACGGAGGGGCCTGGTAGGCTGCAGTCCGTGGGGTCACTAGGAGTCGGGCACAACTGAGCGACTTCACTTTGACTTTTCACTTTCACGCATTGGAGAAGGAAATGGCAACCCACTCCAGTGTTCTTGCCTGGAGAAGCCCAGGGATGGGGGAGCCTGGAGGGCTGCCGTCTATGGGGTCACACAGAGTCGGACACGACTGAAGCAATGACAGCAGCAGCAGCAGCAATCACTAAATAGCACCCTAGGCCTCAGTGACAAAATTATGCTCCTTGGCCAGAGTTCTGTAAAAGATGTTCTGAGCTGGTTTTCAGATACCTGCTATTAGAAACTTTTAAAATAAACTTTTTTTTCCCCTTCTCACCACATTCTGATACTAAAAGGTGCAAGGATTGAATCTTAATACGATTCTTATAATTGAAATGAAACTCACCTAATACTTACACACTTTTCAAAATATCAAAATACTTCCTAAAAGAATTCTGTCTTGGTACACTTGTTAGCTAAGAGTTTCTGTCTATTGAAGAGCAAAGAGAGTGCATATAATGCTGCTGCTGCTGCTGCTAAGTCACTTCAGTCGTGTCCAACTCTGTGTGACCCCATAGATGGTAGCCCACAAGGCTCTGCCATCCCTGGGATTCTCCAGGCAAGAACTCTGGAGTGGGTTGCCATTTCCTTCTCCAATGCATGAAAGTGAAAAGTGAAAGGGAAGTTGCTCAGTTGTGTCCGACTCCCAGCGACCCCATGGACTGCAGCCTACCAGGCCCCTCCGTCCATGGGATTTTCCAGGCAAGAGTACTGGAGTGGGGGTGCCATTGCCTTCTCCAAAATAATGCTGCTACTTACTGGGAATTTACCATAGGCTTGGCAGTACAGTATTTACTACACACAGGCTACCTCATTTGAACGCATAAATAATATTTTGATGTAAGTATCAGTTCCTGATTTTTACCAGTAAGGAAATTAAAGTTGAGTGGTCTTGCCCAGGTCTCCTAAGTTAGAAAATGGTGGAGCTGGAGTTCAAACCTAGGCCTGCTGATTCTGAAGTTTAATGCTGGTGAGTGGCAACATTCATTTTTAATTTTGAAGAATAAACTACCTAATTGATTAAGAGTTTAGTTAACTTGTAGTTATAAGAGTTTAATTAGCTTGCAATTATAACAGCAAGTCGACAGTCTTGCTCCACCTTCTTTTTCCAGAGATCACATCTACTCATCGTGCCTCTAATCCACACTGTCCATTATGGAACTTTTCTAATATTTAATACTACATGGCTAGGTAAAGACAACGCAGAGTTAATGTACTTCACAAGAAGCCTTATGTCAGTTGAGTAACTTGACAGAAGACCAAAACAGTATGAAAACCCACTTTTAGCCACTTTAGTCTACCAGCTACTTCTCTGGATTAATTACCTGCTGACCTTTATTTTCATAAAAATCCACATTGGCTTTTGCAATTTCATCTTCTGTGTTATTAACCCTCTGTGTTCATCTAGATCATTTAGAAATTCTTCTCCCCATCAAAAGGACTACCCCATCCACTTTTTAAAGACTTAATGGAAGAAAATACATACACTGAAGGCAGCCGAGAATTGATCCTGGGAAAAAGCACTCAATGAGTTGACCAGAAAGTAGATCTTATCTTTTTTTCAAAAGTGTATTTGAAAACAAAACAGAACTGAGGCCCAGATGGGGTTAAGTAACTTACTAAGACAAAATGGTTCCATAGGCCAGGCCAAGAACAGGAAACCCTAGATCTTCCTCATAATTATTGTGTGGCTAAGGGTAGACCCTGCTGCTATCTGTGGTTCATTTCCTTTTCCTCCTTGTGGTGTAAAAGAGTCTGAGAAATATACATTGAAAAGTTCTAGAGATCCATTAAACAAAAACTTTGCATAAAATATTAGAAACATAACTTTCTAGTCCTCTGGCTTAAGTCAAGACTCAGCTGAGGCTTAGTTTTCTTTCTGGGGTGTGTGTGTGTCTGTGTTCAGTCATGTCTGACTCTTTGCAACTATATGGACTAGCCCCCTCCTATTTCTATGTAATTTTCCAGGCAATAATAGTGGAGCAGGCTGCAATTTCATGCTCCAGAGGATCTTCCCAACCCATGGATTGAACCCATGTCTCCTACATTGGCAGGCGGATTCTTTACCACTGTGCCACCTACCCGAGGCGAAAACAGTGAGAAAGGCAGGAGGTGACCTGGGAGAGGGTGATGTGGAGAAGGAGAGCTGGCTGGAACTAGGTCTTCCGTGTGCTTAGACACAGCCTTACACTCTTCCGTGATAAAATTCTCTATTACTTCTAATGCTCAAACTCTTCTGGTAGTGTGATCAACCATTCCTGTTTGTCTGAGACTGTCTGGGGGGGAACGGGTACCAGAATGTGGGACTTTTAGTGCTAAAACCAGGAAAGGCCTGAGCAGATCAAGATGAGCTAGTCAACCTTCTTGTGTTCTCTCTTTCTTTTCTTAAAATTATTTTTTATTGGAGTATACTTGCTTTACAATGTTGTATTAGTTTCTACTGTATAGCAGAATGAATCAGCCACATATAATATATATGTCCCCTCCCCTTTGAACTTCCTTTCTATTCAGGTGCATTAAGTTGTGTTCCCTGTGTTATACAGTGTGTTCTCATTCATTATCTATTTTATATATAGTATCAATAGTGTACATGTATCAATCCCAGTCAGAAAAACAAATATTGCATGTTAACGCATACATGTGGAATCTAGAAAAATGGTATATATAGATGATCTTATTTGCAAAGCAGAAATACAGACACAGACATAGAAAATAAATATATGGATTTTTTTTTTTTTTTAGATAGCATCACACTCAATGGACATGAATTTGAGCAAACTCCAGGAGATAGTGGAGGACAGAGGAGCCTGGTGTGCTACAGTCCTTGGGATTGTGAAGAGTCAGACAGGACTTAGTGTCTGAACAATAGTAACAACTCTTTTTTAAAACACAAGCTAGTTTTGTTTTCTTCATTTTTAGAAAAGATCAGTGTTTCTTCATTAAGAACCATATTGAATAGCTAACATATTTAGGGGGCCATTGTATGAAAAAGATGTATCTTAGATCATAGACTCATGCTCAGTAAGATGAGGTGCTCACAGCATAAGAGTGTGTCAGGAACAGAATATGTCCTAAGGAATAGCAGATCTTATCGTAGCTCAGGCTTACACAGGGTTATACATTCATTGAGAGGAACAGCCATAGAGCTGCAGGCATTGTTTAAATTATTTATATTCTCAGGATCCCCACCCTTCACTCCACAAGCGCGTATAATTCAATTCACATAATTTAAATCCCTCTACTGAAAGAGACATCTGGATGTAGAAGAAGACTGATATAGCAGTCGAAGACCTCAGAGAATGTGGAGAGTGGCTTGGAGGTGAGCAGTTGTTAAAGACAAGTGTGACGCATGTAAGATAGGGAACTTCCAATCACAGCTTGGGCTGAGCCTCCCAACACTGAGAATAAGACAGGACATGCTCGGTCGCAGTCATGCACAGACGTAGGTCCTGAATTCTGCCTTCAGGACATGCTACATGATGGAGGTCAAAGAAGCTCTAAGAAAAAGATCTGGGGGAGAGAACTGTGGTATGGGTAGCCAGTTCTGCCATGGGCGAAGGGAGTGGGTGTGTTTGGGTTGTGCACATTCACACTGTGAGAGAGGCTTCAAGGAGCCCCTCTGGAAATCTGACACATGTCCGCTGGGGTCGACAATGCCTACGTGCTGATACTGACACTCCACTGGGGAGACTGAAAGGGAGAGCTGTGTACTTTCACTAACTGCAAGGAAAGGATACACGAATTTTCCTTTGGAGCAAGTAAACCCATCAGGATTGGGGACAGAGGAATAGACTCAGCCCAGAGCCAACTTAGAAGTCATCTCGCCAAGAGGACTGCCTGGAGGGTTATGGAATCCCAACAGAGAGAATCCGGAGTGTACTGCCAAATGCTCTGGAGATTAGAGTTGAGGCTATTAGTGACCAGCAGAGAAAAAGGCCCCTTCCTTTAAAAGATTGTAGACTTCTGAGGAAACTTCAAAACCACTCTGCTAGAGAAAGTTCCAGCTCTAATCAACAGCCAGGCTCAGAGTGTTCCAGTGTTAGATCACAATGGCACCAGCTACCATAATAACCATCACTGCAGGCTTTCCCCTAATACCCTTTTCCCTGGTGCAGACCATGGAAAGGTCAAGGATGCTGACAGGATGCTGGACTAGAAGGAGGCGAAATTAGGAGGGAGAATAAAAGCTGACACATACCATTCTCTCCCACTCTGTCCACCACACAAAGCCTTCCAGGTTGAAAGGGTTTTGAACTGATAGAGGGAAATCTCTACATTATATAAAAGCTGGAGATGATTTCGCATAACTGGCTATCTTAATTATTCAAATATAACCTCTTGGGGCAGAGAGAGATTGGAGTCATGAAGAAAATGATGGAAAAGTTATAGGACCAGTTCACGATTTCAATCAAAGTATAGGAAGAAACTAGTGCTTAGATTGGATTTAAAGGGACTGTGGATTTAAAGGTTCGATACAGGATGCCTGGGGCTGGTGCACTGGGATGACCCAGAGAGATGATATGGGGAGGGTGGTGGGAGGGGGTTCAGGGTTGGGAACTCATGTACACCTGTGGCGGATTCATGTCCATGTGTGGCAAAACCAATACAGTATTGTAAAGTAAAAAATAAAAAAAATTAAATTAAAAAAATAAAGGGACTGTGTGTATGTGTGTGTTTGTATATGTATATAGAGTGACAGAGGAAGAGTGAGAGAGAGATCAAGTTGAGTTCAGCCTGTTTAACAACAGCTGGCATTTACACTACTTATTATGTGCCTGGCACTGATCTTTTTCATGTGATAAGTCACTTACTACTCATAGCGATTCTGTGAGACAGGTACTATTATTTCTCACATTTTGCAGATGAGGAACTTGAGAGCCAAAGAAGTAAAAGTAATTTGACAAGGTCACACACCCAATAAGTGGAGAAGTTGGGGTTAAAACTCAAATATAACCCAGGAGTTCATAGTCCTAATCGTTAATTCACAGGTGGTGCTAGTGGTAAAGAACGTGTCCGCCAATGCAGGAGACACAAAGGACACAGGGTTCGATCCCTGGATTGGAAAGATCCCCTGGAGAAGGAAATGCACTCCAGTATTCTTGCCTGGAGAATTCCATGGACAGAGGAGCCACGGGGTCACAGAATCGGACACGACTGAAGTGATTTACCAGACTTAGCACAATCGCAACATGCTTTGCTTGTTGTCTTAAGAAAATGGTTACAAAAAGATGCCGAGGGACTCACAGAAAAATGGTTTTTGATTGAGCAAGTTAGAGCAATCGTCTGGAAGTACCTCTTATGTAGGAGGAGGCTGCCAATGGCCGGCACCTTGGAACTCCAGCTGGAATTTGAGTGCATTGTAATTGTGGGGTTGCTGTAGGTTTTCACCCCCAGAGGACTCTCAGCAGCCCTGGGGTGGGGGTTGCCACTTTTCACCAACAGAGGGACTTTCTTAGACATGGGTCCATTGAAGGCTTTTCTTTTGAATATTACCTATTCTATTTCTCCCCTTTTGAATTATTTTGCTTCTGCTCTGATCCCCACTTCGGGGCTCCTTTTTGTCTTGAGTCATCAGAGTGCTAATGTTAAATGCCATTATTTCATTATGTCCCTCCTTCAACTTCAAGACTAACTTAAAATCTTTCCTGATTAAGTAAGTGCTAAGTACCATATATCGTGCATAATGCTCTCTTTCGTATGCAAGGATTACAGACATCACAGCTTCAGAATGTGCCCCAAATTATTTGATTTGATTAATTGTTGGAGAAAAGATAATTTCCATAATAAATTAGACATAATGGAGAATATATTAATGAAAAATTTTGTAGATACATTTTGCAGAGTTAAAATTTTCCAACCTTGAAAGTCAGTGAACACAAAGTCGTAGTTTTCATGAACTCTCTTACTCTCTTACACTTTTTATATCATTGTAATATAGTGAAAATTATTTTATTGCATTCATGCAAAATTTAATGTCAAAAGAATGAGGCTGCACTGAGGCTTACAGCAGGAAAACTTAGGCACGTGAATGCTATTTTTCTTATTCCATTCTGGCCATACTACCTAAAGTGCCAGTCAACTGTGTGAAGAAAGTGGTTGGAAATTAGTGAGGGAATCAGATAAAGGAAGGAATATTGGGAAGTCAAACTAAGATCACTTAGAAGGGGGCTGGGTTCTCCTTTTCTACTTTAACTTCTCATCTTCCAACTTGGGCTTCTTAAAAGAGTAAGTCTTGGATAGGTTCAATATAAAATTAAAGTTTTTCTAAATTATTTTTTAATATATGCATGCATGTACGCATGCTCAGTTGCTCAGTCGTGTCCGGCTCTTTGTGACTCCTGGGATTCTAGGCTGCCAGGTTGCTCTGCCCATGCAATTCCCCAGGCAAGAACACTGGAGAGGGTTGCCATTTCCTTCTCAAACATTTTTACCACCTTTGAATAATTACTCTGTATTTTTAATTTTTGAAAGTAGAATAAAGATTAAGTTCTAGACTTGAAAAAAACTTCATTCATTCATTCACTCTTTTTAAACAGATGTTTTCATTAGATATTTTCCAACACTTACTCAACTATGTTTGATCTACCAAAATAGAAATTTCATGTGAGTCAAATAAACGCTGTATGTCTGGGCCTCTGTTAAGTGCTTAGTTAGAATGGGCTTATCCAGTCCCTCACTATACAAATGAGAAAGGAAAACAAAGCTAGCTTGTAAAGTCTGTTGATAAAACTATTATACGAACAATAAAGAATAATACATTTCTAAGAGCTAAACAAAAATATGCTTGTTAGTATATGCATTGGAGGTGTAGTTTTGCTTCCTGTGGATTTACAGCTCCTGTGGCTCCATTCATTTTCCTGATACTTTACTGTTCTTTCTACATTTTGAACATGTTGATGAAGTCCTATGTCATAGGTACTTAAAAAGAAAATGAAAAGAAACTTCCTAAAGTGTAAACAAATAAAAACACTATAAAGTGAGAAAGTCTGAAAACATGCCTGTTTATTTTTCATGTTAAGGTGGAAATGTCTTTAGCCTCTTGGGTAAATATCCGCTATCTTAATTGACTTCTGGCTAGTTAAGTCTTTGGGAGGATAAAAAATAGTCTGTGGGTAAAATACTTTTGCTGGAAACTATAGGAGTGGAATGAAAGCAACATCTGAATTTCACTCTGAAACCAGAAAATCTAATACAGTAATAATGATTTCATCATGCTGCTTTTTCCAGGCATGATCAATAAAAGAGGGGAAGTCAAGTCCTACTTTGAACACTGGAGTTCAATAAAGAACCAAGTAGAAGAGCTGAAAAAGAAATCAGAACTACATTAATTTGGAAGCACACACTGGTAAGAGAAAGTCCAAACAGAGGAGTGTGAAGAGAAATGGAAAGAAACAAAGCTGTTCCATTAAAAAGGTGTTTAAAGGGCTTATTCTCCCTCAGCGTGCATACATATAAATTCCATTAGTGTTAATAGACCTAACTGCATGACTCACGTGGAGAATAGAGTGACTTGTGTATATGTAGTTAAATGAAGTCTAGGAAAAGTCAGTTAAAAACCACATATGATAGTTTAGGAGTCTAATAGACTTATAGATATCTGCAAGAAAGGTGTTTAATTTTAATCAATGGAATAATGTGTTTTTCTTTCGCTTAAGATAGAAGTTATAAAAATGGCAAATGGAAATAAGCTTAAATGTAGCTCTTAAAATTATTGCTTAAAGGTAAGTGATATATTTATGCTCTAAATGGTAAAATTGATCCCTTGTGAAAGATTTATAATTTGTATTCAAATTAGAAGTCATATAAGGAATTCAAACAACTGTCCATTTTTCCTAGCTTTCATAGTCAGAAAGAAGAGAGAAAAAGAAAGAGGAAGAGAGAGAGAGAGAGAAAGAGAGAGTGACAGAGAGAGTCAGAGATAGATTCATTTACACAGAGACAAAACTCTGCTCTTTGGTTATTTTTAAAATGGAGATAATCAAACCAAATTTTAAGAAAATTCATAATGGTACACAAACTAGTAGACGGAAATCTCATAATCAAGGGAGAAATTGTTTCTGGAAGAACCTTGTGGTTACTTTGCAGTAGTTCAAGTGAACAATAAAGCTCTTTATCCAGAAGAGATAGAAAACCAAGAATGTTTTTCTTCATAGAAAAAAGTTGATGGTTGCAAATAAAAGTTTTCTTTATGAGTATTTACTACTTATATCTTACAAGCCATGCATTATTTGAAAACAGACATGTTGTAATCCTTTATCTTAGTCCTCATGATTCTATATGTATTAAATAGGTTCTCAAATATTTAAGTAAAGATGAATGAATGAAGATGAAAGTGGATTTGGAAATAAGAAAATGTCTTGCTTAAAGTGTTTTATTTGAAGTATCTTATCTTTCCTCTGCTTTTGGAAAAAGTTGGGTTTAGCACTGAGAAATGCTTTAGACAGAAGTGGAATGCGTCAGTACTGACGTGATCTTTTTTCTAGCAAAAGGAACTACATTTAGGAAGAAGAATGTGAGAGAATTCTCTTCTGGTTTAGTTTAATAAGAAGCAGATCTTAGAGGGACTTGATACCATGCATTTGCAGTAAGCTTTAATCCTTTACTCTATATCTCTAGTTTTATGGTACTGAAGTCATACTTATTATAAAGCAGTAAGTCTCTAATATTGCTATCTCTTTCCAATCCATTTTAATTTTTAATCATTTTAAAGGATTCTATAGATTTTAAGACCTAATACAGCAATATCTTTGAAACAGAAGGTTTATAAAATTTGCCATTCAACTGCGCTGACATCAGATGTACATACTGCGTACTATTTAAACAACCAGCTCTAAGTAAGGAAAGTTATTAATAACTATGGGAAGACTAAGAAGACTATATGATATGCAATGTCATTTCTTCACTGATAGTGCATATACAGTAGTACCAGAATTAGAATGGTGAATTTAATTTTAATGTCAATACTAATTACTCTAGTGACACTGCTAAGATGAAGCTACTGGGAGGGCTGGCATAGAGGGTGGAATGGGAAACTGAAAATTGCACACATTAAAAAGAATTTAAAAGGGCTCCGCAGGACTTCCCTGGTGGAGCAGTGGCTAAGACTCCGTTCTCTCAATGCAGTGAGCCTGGGTTCCACCTCTAGTCAGGGAACCAGATCCCACATGCAGCAGCTAGAGTTTGCATACTGATAAAGATTCTGCATACCACAACTAAGACCCAGTGCAGCCAAATACACAAATACAATAAATACTTTTTAAAAGGGGTTTTGTAATATCAAGTGCTGGGACATGTGTAGAGCACCTGGAACTCTCATACATAGCTGGTGGGGGTGTCAACTGTGCCCACTTTGAAAAATGGTGCGGCAATATTTCTTAGTGCCGAACATTTGCAAAATGTATGAACCAATCATCTTCTAGGTACACACACATCGGAAATGCATAGATATTTACCTAAGGACTCAAGCAAGTTATACAAACACTATTTGTAATAGCCAAAGATTGCATCCAGCCTAAATATCCATCAATTGTAATACGGATAAATAAATTGTGTTATAGTCAAGCATAGAAATATTGGGTTGGCCAAAAGTTAGTTTGAGTTTTTCCATAAGATATAACTCAAACTAACTTTTTGGCCAATCCAATGGATACAGTAACTGGGATAAATATGGCTACTGCATGGAATCTCAGAAACATAGCATTGAGCAAAGAAGTCAGGGGAAGACAAGTCTGTACTGTTTGAATCCATTTATAGAAAGTTAAAAAAAGTAGGCTTCAGTTCTTTGTGGAATGGCAGAGCGAGTTGTGCCTGTTTCTTAATCTGGGCATAGGTTACCCAGCAGGGTTCACTTAGTGAGCATTTATGGAGCTGGACACTTTGATTTGTGCAGTTTTCTATTTTTGGATGCATGTTAACTTTCAATAAAAATTTTACTTTCATCCTCAAATAAGTATAGGCCTCATGGAAGCTTGGGAACTCAGCCCTAAGGGAAGAACTTTTAGGGGAGAACTTCCCTTTTTTTCAAAAGGGAAGAAAAATTGGGAGACTGTTGTGGTCAGTGCATACAGTCTATGATCACTTAAGGGAATACAGTGAGTATTTTGATAAAACCTGAGGTCACCGAAATCAGACTGATTATCTTCTATGCAGCCAAAGATGGAGAAGTTCTATACTGTCAACAAAAACAAGACCAGGAGCTGACTGTGGCTCAGATCATGAACTCCTTATTACCAAATTCAGACTTAAATTGAAGAAAGTAGGGAAAACCGCTAGACCATTCAGGTATGACCTAAATCAAATCCCTTATGATTATACAGTGGAAGTGAGAAATAGATTTAAGGGCCTAGATCTGATAGATAGAGTGCCTGATGAACTATGGAATGAGGTTCGTAGCATTGTACAGGAGACAGGGATCAAGACCATCCCCGTGGAAAAGAAATGCAAAAAAGCAAAATGGCTGTCTGAGGAGGCCTTACAAATAGCTGTGAAAAGAAGAGAGGTGAAAAGCAAAGGAGAAAAGGAAAGATATAAGCATCTAAATCAGAGTTCCAAAGAATAGCAAGAAGAGATAAGAAAGCTTTCTTCAGCAATCAATGCAAAAAATAGAGGAAAACAACAGAATGGGAAAGACTAGAGATCTCTTCAAGAAAATTAGAGATACCAAGGGAACATTTGATGCAAAGATGGGCTTAATAAAGGACAGAAATGGTATGGACCTAAGAGAAGCAGAAGATACTAAGAAGAGGTGGCAAGAATACACAGAAGAACTGTACAAAAAGATCTTCATGAACCAGATAATCATGATGATGTGATCACTCATCTAGAGCCAGACATCTTGGAATGTAAAGTCAAGTGGGCCTTAGAAAGCATCACTATGAACAAAGCTAGTAGAGGCGATGGAATTCCAGTTGAGCTGTTTCAAATCCTGAAAGATGAGGCTGTGAAGGTGCTGCACTATATATGCCAGCAAATTTGGAAAACTCAGCAGTGGCCACAGGGCAGGAAAAGGTCAGTTTTCATTCTAATCCCAAAGAAAAGCAATGCCAAGGAACACTCAAACTACTGCACAATTGCACTCATCTCACATGCTAGTAAAGTAATGCTCAAAATTCTCCAAGCCAGGCTTCAGCAATACGTGAACCGTGAACTCCCTGATGTTCAAGCTGGTTTTAGAAAAGTCAGAGGAACCAGAGATCAAATTGCCAACATCCGCTGGATCATGGAAAAAGCAAGAGAGTTCCAGAAAAATATCTATTTCTGCTTTATTGACTATGCCAAAGCCTTTGACTGTGTGGATCACAATAAACCGTGAAAAACTCTGAAAGAGATGGGAATATTAGACCACCTAATCTGCCTCTTGAGAAATCTATATGCAGGTCAGGAAGCAACAGTTAGAACTGGACATGGAACAACAGACTGGTTCCAAATAGGAAAAGGAGTCCATCAAGGCTGTATATTGTCACCCTGCTTATTTAACTTCCATGCAGAGTACATCAAGAGAAATGCTGGACTGGAAGAAACACAAGCTGGAATCAAGATTGCTGGGAGAAATATCAATAACCTCAGATATGCAGATGACAATACCCTTATAGCAGAAAGTGAAGAAGAACTAAAAAGCCTCTTGATGAAAGTGAAAGAGGAGAGTGAAAACATTGGCTTAAAGCTCAACATTCAGAAAACGAAGATCATGGCATCCGGTCCCATAACTTCATGGGAAATAGATGGGGAAATAGTGGAAACAGTGTCAGACTTTATTTGGGGGGCTCCAAAATCACTGCAGATGGTGACTGCAGCCATGAAATTAGAAGACGCTTACTCCTTGGAAGAAAAGTTATGACCAACCTAGATAGTATATTCAAAAGCAGAGACATTACTTTGCCGACTAAGGTCCGTCTAGTCAAAGCTATGGTTTTTCCAGTAGTCATGTATGGATGTGAGAATTGGACTGTGAAGAAGGCTGAGTGCTGAAGAATTGATGCTTTTGAACTGTGGTGTTGGAGAAGACTCTTGAGAGTCCCTTGGACTGCAAGGAGATCCAACCAGTCCATTCTGAAGGAGATCAGCCCTGGGATTTCTTTAGAAGGAATGATGCTAAAGCTTAAACTCCATACTATGACCACCTCATGCGAAGAGTTGACTCATTGGAAAAGAGTCTGATGCTGGGAAGGATTGGGGGTAGGAGGAGAAGGGGACGACTGAGGATGAGATGGCTGGATGGCATCATGGACTCGATGGACGTGAGTCTGAGTGAACTCCGAGAGATGGTGATGAATAGGGAGTCCTGGCGTGCTGCAATTCATGGGGTCAGAAAGAGTCGGACATGACTGAGCAACTGAACTTAACTGAACTGAGGTCATGATAAATAATAATATAGACTCACCATTAGTATTCAGAAAATCTGAGGAGATTCAAGCTTAAGTCAGAATAGTCACAGATATGGTTTTCAAAAGAACAGAGACAAATAAGACTAGAAGACAAGACGAAATGCCAGAGTTGAAAAAGCAAACTGTTTATATATAAACAGAGTATCACATGGTAATTTAGAATGAAGGGCCTGCAAAACCATGAGTGGGTTTAAAGTTCTCTTGCCCATGCATGAGGCCTGGGCAACTTTGTAAGGTTTATAGAGAAGGCTGGAAAACAAAATGACATGACTTCATGACTTACCATTTTATTTATAAATCAGTTATCACATAGTCATGCCCTATACTTGTAAATTTCCTTCTGTTTTTCAAACTATGCTCTGACTTCTACATGTAAAACATGGTGTAACAAGCAAATCAGATATGAAAAAATTAATTAATTAGGCTGCATCAGGTCTTAGTGTGGAATGTGGGATCTTCTGTTGTGGCAGGGGCTCTCCAGTTGTGGCAGATGGAGTCCAGAGAGCATGTAGGATCTTAGTTTCCTGACTGGGGATCAAACCCATGTTCTCTGCATTGCAAGGTGGAGTCCCAACCACTGGACCACCAGGGAAGTCCCAGTAAACCAGATTTTATTTACTTGTTTTATTCCCAGTCGTTTTTGATGCAGAGTTATAATTAAACTGGAAAAGACTTCAAATAAAATTCCCATTGATTTATGGTTGAGAGATGGTTGGATGGCATCATCCATTCAATGGACATGAATTGAGCAAACTCCAGAAGATAGAGAAGGACAAGGAAGCCTGGCGTGCTGCAGTCCATAGGGTTGCAAAGAGCCGGATTCTACTTAGAAACTGAATAACTGATTTATGGATCCCAGGTAAAGTGAAGCAGTAATAAAAGCTAACAATCACTTGGTACTTGTTGTATATGAGACACTGTCCTTAACATTTTACATCCACACTGTCTTGTTTAATTCTCACAATTATCCTGAAACTTAGAGGAAAAGGTGTACAGTGATGAGGGGCAGAGCCAGGGTGAAGGCCAGGTTAGTCTGACTTCAAACTGTATTCAGTTTTATCCTGTCAACTATATTTAGCCATCAGACATAAAAATGCTTTGAAATCTCAGTAAATGTACCTGTAAGTCTTCCTTAACTCAGCTCTTACCAAAAAGAGAAGGCTATCCTCACCACCCTGCTAGGTCCCTTTTTTTCATCCATGAGAGCTGGATCACATCCACAGAAGCCATCAGAAGGAGAGGAAGGTGGTGGGAGATCTCTCCAGGAAAGGTTGGCTCGTCCTTGGCAAAGACCAGCATAATACGTCTCCTGTGCACGTGCATGGAGCTCCTTAGGGTGACCCTCCCTCTCTCTGTGTGGCCGGCCTTCACCTCTCCCCACCCCCACACGCAGCCTCTGCTTCCCTTTGATCATCCTTCAGTGTGAGCTGCGGTCTCTTCTTTCCCCAGTTGTCTCTGACAAAGAGAGCCTGGTGTCTTTCTCTTAAGGGGAGACCAAGGAGTGGTAGATCTTGAAATATGCCCTTTCTTCATCTCTGTGGGTGCAGGATCAATACAGAGATCACAAACTCATCTATCTACAGAAGGGACATTTCTTTAAATGACTGATAGCAGGGGTGGTGAGGCCTTATTATCTAGATTTTTCATAGAGAAAAATAGGGTTAAAATGTGTGTGCATGTATGTGAGTAGTGGGTGTGGATTTGAGGGTCTAAAATTCACTGATGGCAAGGAGAAGGGCTGAATGCTGCATTTATAGGACGTTTTTCACCAGATTGAGAAAGTGAACATGCAGGGTGTGAAGGGTGATGGTGGGGGACTGATGGGAAGTGTGGCCAGCAGGAAAAATTAATCTTTCTCTGGGGACGCAGCGTCTACTCAGCCCCAGCTGATGGCTGCCAGTTGGCAATGAAAACAGTTGCCAGATCTTCTGAGTTTTTAGAAGATGGAAATCCAGATTTTTTTTTAATGGGAAATCTCCTATTTTTAAAATGCCATGTGGGCCAAACTAAACATGGTTGTGGGCTGCATTCAGCCTGTGGCCTACCATTCTGAGACCTTTGATTTATAGTCCTCGCAGAACATGACGTTTCGGTTCCAATTTGTAATCCCGAGGCTTGTTCCTTCCAGACTCAGTTCGCATTCTCTGTACTTCGCCTTCCTCCTTCACTCTTTTATTATTTACACACATGTCTGATGCCCCCTCAAGATGATACATTCTTTGGATGGCCCGGCTTGCATCTTTTTCAGTTTCCCATCTTCTCTGTGGTTTTCTATAGAGCTTTAAATAGAGCAACACTCAGTCAGTGCTGGCTTGACAAGTGTTTGTTAATACAAGCGGAAAGCTAGTCCGGGGAAATAAAAAACTCTACGTGGGGCCCATTTGCTGAAACATAATTTGCCAAAAACAAGTATCTGAAAGCCATTTTGGGATTTCCGCTTTCAGTGATAGTTGATGATAATTCATTCCAATTTTTTTGGTAAACTAAACTAAAATATCTGAAAAAATATAGAAAACATCTTATTAAGAACATCAGGGGGCTTCCCCTAGAGCTCAGTGGTAAAGAATCTGCCTGCCAATGCAAGAGACATGGATTTGATCCCTGTGTCAGGAAGATCCCGTGAAGGAGGAAATGGCAACTCACTCCAGTATTCTTGTCTGGAGAATCTCATGGACAAAGCAGCCTAGCAGGCTACTGTCCATAGGGTCGCGAACAGTCAGATGTGACTCAGCAGCTACGCATGTAAGACATCAAAAACTGAACTAAACAATGGGGAATTGCTCTGAGAACACAGAGGGAGTGTAAGAGCGCACAGTGGTGAACAGATACACCTTTTTTTCTTCATGGAGGCCTTCAGACTGAGTACAAGGAGACAGAGGGAAGGAGGAAGAGACCCATAGGTGGGGTAGAATTGGAAAAAGATGGAGACCTTGGAGACTCACCTATCAATAGTTATCAAAATATTGGGCTTGAGTTCTTTAGCCACTTGAATCAGATTTACTTTTGTAAATGAGGCTTTTCTAATTGTTCTCTAGATAAGTTTTGTATGCTTTGTATTTTAAATTGCAATTTGTATAAATTCACCATCTGCTGTCATTAAAAAAGTGTTTGGAAAAAAGGTTACTTAGTTGAGAAAAAGGTTACTGAAAAGAAACAGTCAATCATTCTAGGAACTTTGTGAAACTGAGATTGTGTAAGGTTCCCTGAATTGGACTTGTTGCTATGATAACATGACGAGCTGCCAGCTTGTTGATGAAATTGTATTTTATATCGGTCTTGGTGTAAGACATGGAGTCCCCAGTCAGAGAAATTTCCTACTCAGGTGTGAGATGTGTAATAGATGACTATATAATGAGTGGTCTGAAAAACTTAATGAGGTGATTAAAATACATGACTTACCTGGATTTTTGCCTATAGCCTACTGCCAGACCCCTCCTAATGCCACACTCTACCCATTTGCAATGATTTTCATCTAATACTAACTTCTAGGAATTTATGTAAACACATGTCTATCAGACACATTAGTGACAAGAGTAAGAACATGTCTATCATATTAGCAGTCAGCTACATATCCCTTGTTCATTATAGTAAATGACATCTCAAGAAGTGAGACCTCAAATATTCTTTGCAATGTCAACACACTTGAGGAAAATGATTGCTTTTCACAAACAAGCACTTTTACTTTTAACGATTATTTAGGGGTGTTGGAACAACATGTCAGACATGTCCTGTTGGGAGAACTGAATAAAATTTGTTAATTTTTTTCTTTTTAGCTATAAATTCTAACTGTAATATTGTCTTTCAATTTTTATACATGTCTGTGGTAGATAGGTTTATGAATGAGATGCTAAATTTTGATGATATTAATGTTTGCATTTTGTTGAATACTTGGTTTAATGAAAAGTGGTTTAATAACTAAGTTTTTTTTTCTGTTTTTAAAAACTGAGGTAAAATTCATGATGCACAATTAGCCATTTCAGTTCAGTTCAGTTCAGCCGCTCAGTCGTGTCCCGACTCTTTGCGACCCCATGAATCGCAGCACACCAGGCCTCCCTGTCCATCACCAACTCCTGGAGTTCACTCAGACTCACGTCCATTGAGTCGGTGATGCCATCCAGCCATCTCATCCTCTGTTGTCCCCTTCTCCTTCTGACCCCAATCCCTCCCAGCATCAGGGTCTTTTCCAGTCAGTCAACTCTTCACATGAGGTGGCCAAAGTATTGGTTTCAGCTTTAGCATCATTCCTTCCAAAGAACACCCAGGACCAATCTCCTTTAGAATGGACTGGTTGGATCTCCTTGCAGTCCAATTTAAAAGTATACAATTCAGTGTCATTTAGTTTATTCACACTGTTGTGTAACCACCACCACTTCCTAGTTCTAAGACCATTCCATCACCCTGGAGGAAAACCTCTGTGCCTATTAGTGATCACTGCCCTTCTCCCTTCCCCCTCATCTCCTGGTTACTATTAATCTGCTTTTGGTCTTTATGGATTTGCCTAATCTGGACATACCATATAGAAGGAGTCATACAATATGTGACCGTTGGTGTTCTGTTTCTTTCACTTAGCCTAATGTTTTTGAGGTTCATCCAAGTTATAGCATCTATCTACTTTGTTTCTTTTCGTGGCTGCATAATATTTTATGGTACATTATGCACACATCATGTATATATAATGACTTATCCTTTCATCAGTTAATGAACATTTGGGTTGCTTCTCCTTTTGGGCTATTATAAATACGTAGTAAATATTCATATATAAGTTTCTGTGTGGCTAGATGTTTTCATTTTTCTTCAGTATAATTACTGTGTTACATGATAATTCTATAACTTCTTAAGAAACTGCCAAAACATAACCAAGTTTTAAATACTCATATTGCCTTTCAATTTGAAACAATATATGGCATCTTTTCTTTTGATGGCTTAATTTATTAAAAAAATTTTAAAACTTTTTATTTATTATTATTACTATTTTTTAGTTGTGGTATGTGAACTCTTAGCTGTGTCATGTGGGATATAGTTCTAGTTCCATATGAGTTTTTCTATAGACATATGTTTTCATTTCTTCTGCAGATATACCTAAGAGTAGAATTGCTGGGTTATATGGTGACTCTATGTTTACCTTTTTGAAGAACTGCCGGATTCTTCCAAAGTCTACTATTTTGCATTTCCACTAGCAGTGAATGAAGGTTCCAATTTCTCCACATCTTTGATAGCACTTGTTACTGTTAGTCTTTTTATTATAGCTATCCTAGTGAGTGTGAAGTGATAATCTTGGTGCAGTTTTAATTCATGTTTCTCTGATGGTTAATGATGTTGTATGTTTTCATGTAACATACTTATTTCCTATTTGTGTGTCCTCTTGAAAAAAATGTCTACTCAGGCTTCTATTTGCCTGTTTAAAAATCAGGTTGTCTTTTTATTATTGAGGTATAAGAGTTTTTGTATTTTCTAGATTCAAGTCCCTCATCAGATATATGATTTGCAAATCTTTTCTACCATTTTGTGGATTGACTTTTCACATTTTGATCATTGAAACGCAGAAGTTTTAAATTTTGATGAAGCCCAACTTGCCTGTTGTTTCTTTTGTTGTTTGTGCAATTGCTTAGCGTATCTAAGAAATCAGTATCCAAACCAAAATCATGACGGTTTATTTCTCTGGTTCTTCCAAGGACTTTATAGATTTAAGTCTTTCATTATTTGGGGCTAATTTTTATAATACAGTATGAAGGAGGATCCAGTGTTATTCTTTTGTATGTGAATTTTCAATTGTTGAAGTGATACTATGTATTATTTTTCTGAAACTGTAAACTTTTTATGTACTAATAAATTTGAGGGGGCATATTTCCCCGTTTATGTCAGGGTTAATGTCCATTTTCCACAAAATGGAAATGAGGAGTCTCTCATTTTCTTTCCTTGAATATTTTAGCCCTCAGCTCACCATTCTCTATCACTATTTCTTTCAAATTAAAAAAAAAATAAAATGATTTCAAGGCCCATGCAGATGACTGTTCAAATATCTTGGTGTCTCTGTATTTTATTTAACCTAATAATCTTGTTGTACAGCTTACCTCAGCCACTTGCCTCCAAGGTCATATTCTAGATCAGTAGTCCTCAGTTAGAATCAGAATTAGCTCTTAATTAGAATTGGTTGGGGAGTTTTTAAATGATATCAATGATAGTCCTTCTCCAGCATAATTACATCAAACCCTCCTGGGATATGACCTGAGCATCCTTATTTCCAATGTGACACCAGGATTGAGAAACACTGCCCAGACATTGCCATCACCAATCACTTTATAAAATGCCTCATATCAGATACTCCACTCCTCAGGTGCCACCTGCTAATTTTCCATCTCACTGGTTTGAATAGACTAACTCCAGTAAATCCTCCACTGGAATTTATAATCCACTCATCTCAGCATCTTTTCATTGTCCCTCACATCTCTAGTGTCTATATTTTCCTTATGTGGTTATATTGACGGCCCCCAGTGAATCCTGCCTCCAGTATTCAGGCCCTTGTGTAGTCCCCCAACCCCCAACAACCCCCAGAAATAATGCTAGCTATGTGACTTGCTTTAACCACTAGAATCTGATAGAAAGGGCACTGCTGTTTGAGAAGCCTAGCCACCCTGCTGGAGAGACCATGTGAAAGGACCACTTTTGTTGTTCAGTCCCTATTGCTGCTGCTACTAAGTCGCTTCAGTCGTGTCTGACTCTGCGAGACCCCACAGACAGCAGCCCACCAGGCTTCCCCATCCCTGGGATTCTCCAGGCAAGAAACTGGAGTGGGTTGCTATTTCCTTCTCCATGCATGAAAGTGAAAAGAGAAAGTGAAGTCACTCAGTCATGTCTGACTCTTAGTGACCCCATGGACTGCTGCCCAAGACATGTCCAACTCTTTTGTAACCCCATGGCCTATAGCCCACCCAGCTCCTCTGTCCATAGGATTTCTCAGGCAAGAATTCTGGGGTGGGTTGCCATTTCCTTCTCCAGGGGATCTTCACGATTCACGAATTGAGCCTGTGTCTCTTGCATCAGCAGGTGGATTCTTTACTACCGAGCCACCAGGGAAGCCCAGAAAGACTATACAAAGAAGCTAGGTGAAGAGGAAGAGGCCCTGAGAAAACAGGTACTAGAGCCGAGAAATGCAAACGACAGTAAGGCTCCAGGCTCCAGACAGTCCAGGTGATTCCAGCGTGCAATGCTGAGACTCACTCAACTTTGAAAGTTGAGAACCATACCAAAAGTATGCTCTATGGAGGCATACTAAACGGATGAGAAAACTGAGGCACAGAAAAGTTAAGCTGCTGCTGCTAAGTCGCTTCAGTCGTGTCCGACTCTGCGACCCCACAGACAGCAGCCCATTGTGCTCCGCCATCCCTGGGATTCTCCAGGCAAGAACACTGGAGTCGGTTGCCATTTCCTTCTCCAGTGCATGAAAGTGAAAAGTGATAGTGAAGTCGCTCAGTTGTGTCTGACTCAGCAACCCCATGGACTGCAACCTACCAGGCTCCTCCGTCCACGGGATTTTCCAGGCAAGAGTGCTGGAGTGGGATGCCGTGGTACAGCTGGATTATGGGTTTAGGTTGTCTGGCCTTGAATCCGGACTTGTAACCATGATCTGAGTCAATGCTACAAACATATTTTGTCTACTTAGCATTATAACAAAAAGTCGGTTGATTGGGTAAGTTCAATGAAATGTTGCTTCTTATTAGAATTAGCAATATAATTGGCAAATTTTGGGGAAAATCCATTAAGTGAGATTATTCATGCATGCATGCATGCTAAGTCGCTTCAGTCATGTCCGACTCTATGCAACCCCATAGATGGCAACCCCACCAGGCTCCTCTGTCCACAGGATTCTCTAGGCAGGAATACTGGAGTGGGTTGCCATTTCCTTCTCCAAAGTGAGATTATAATCCCACATAATTTAAGGTTTAAGAAAAAATTCACCTCCTCTCTAAAGACAAAACAAAACAAAAACAAAACAGCAAACCACATAAAACTGACTCTGCAGAGAGAAATGGAATTTTGGAGGACAAATTAACCTCAAAAATTAATAGTGCTAAAAAAGGTATTTTCTAAAGAAACTGAAATATTTTTCTCTCATGTAATAATATCTAAAAATAACATGATTATTCAATGCCTTATTTTGGTCAGACAATCTTTCTAAATACAAGTAAGACATCAAAATTTGGAGTGTGTGTTAATTCACCTCTATTGATAAACCTCTTAGAAGCCTATGGGAATGGATTATGTCCTCTCCCGCCTTTTTTAAAAATGAACACATTTAACTACATTAAAATATTTTCCTTCTATCTTCAATTTTTCTCTTTATCTTGTTTTTCTTACATTTACTTTTTTTTCTTACTTTAACTTCCTACTGTGTCTCTCTGTCAGAAGTCTTTGTTTATTTCTTTTTTCTGGGGCCTGAACATTGGTAACAGGAATTGTAGCAGAAATGCTGTCTCCTGGGTCAGGATGCTGGCTAGGCTAGCATTAGAAGGAGGAGAGATGACAATGATTGAATAGCTTGACTAGTTGATTCTTTTTGAGTTGCACCAATGGGAGGTATCAAAGAAATAGAACATATTTTACTGCTTAATATGCCTTAATAGAGGGCATCCTAATTTTGCATGAGATAGGAGAAGACATATCCTTCCAATTTTTTCCCAGTGGGTGTGTCAATAAAACAAGAATGCATCAAAAGAGATTGTTATTGTGGGGCCTGCTTGGCATTCTGCTGTTTACAATACTGCTTATGAAGCTGTCACAGATAAAGACTGATTTCTTGTGACTCTGAATCTGTTAGTTTCTAACAGATTATCTGTTGTAGCCACAATCATTATTACCACAAACAGTGAATTAAACAATAAAAAATTAATTATATTTCTGATAATAAAAAGTCCTAAAATCAAAGAACCGGCAAAGCCATATTCCTTCTGGACACTCTAAGGGAGAATTTCTTCCTTGACTTCTTCAGTATCTAGAAACTGCCCACAGACTTTGGCTTTGACTTACAATTTCAAAGGTAGTATTCACATCACTCTGACCTCTGCATCTCCTCCTACTCCGAAATCTTGTTTCCCTCTTACAAGGACCCTTGCAGTTACATTGGGTCTACCCACATAATCAAAGAAAATCTCCCCATCTCAAGATCCTTAACTTCTCACACCTGCAATCCATTTTGTCAAGTAAGGTAACATGTATCCATGCTCCTCTAAGCTTCCCTGCCATCTAGGCTGCCACATAACACAGCAGAATTCCTTGCGCTATACAATAGGTCCTTGTTGGTTCACTTAAGAATTGTTAATATACCTTCTCATGGCCAATTTCCACAAAGGATAGTATAAGAACATTACATCACCCTAATTAAATGTGTGACCTACTGTCAGTCTCCATCAGGACAGAAAATAGCTTTTCTATTTAAATGTTAACAGCATGGTACTTTGCCCCAAAGAAAAGTTCCTCATACTCTTTGTTTCTTTACCTTCATTAGAGGAACTGGCATGGAGAGTGTGAGGGGAAAGATGAACAAAGAGGAAGGTGAGATGACAGACATCAGGTGTTGATGTATAAGACAGGGTTTCCACCCTTGGGACGATAAAAAGTACTAAAGGAATTTAGGTGGATAGTTCTTGTCTGGAGAATCCCAGGGATGGGGGAGCCTGGTGGGCTGCTGTCTATGGGGTCGCACAGAGTCGGACACGACTGAAGCGACTTAGCAGCAGCAGCAGCAGCAGCAGGGAGAGGAGGACATGGGAGAAGTCGAGGGTTATTTACTGTGTATTTTGGCTTGGGGATGATGGATGAATGGTGGCTCCATTCACTGAATAAAGGAGGAAGAGCAAGGTTTGGAGGGAAGATGCAGGTGAAATTGTAATTGCTTCGGGCATCTAAGTGGAAATGGTTATATGGCTCAGGGAAGAGGTTTGGGCTTGTAATATGGGTTTATCACTCATCAATGTAAATGCAGTAACTGACGGCAAGACTGGAGACAGTGTACAGAGTTAGAAGAGAAGATGGCACAAGATAGAGTCCTGAGGAACACTGACATTTAGAGAATAGGGAGAGGAAAAGCCTGAAAAGAAGCTAAAGGAATGGTAAAAGAGGTAACTGGGAAATCTGCAAGAGTTGACATGTTAAAAAATTTGTACCCATGCCTTGGGAGATATTATTGGAAGTATGTTTCAGTTCAGTTCAGTCCAGTTCAGTCGCTCAGTCATGTCTGGCTCTTTGTGACCCCATGGATTGCAGCACAACAGGTTTCCCTGTCCATCACCAACTCCTGGAGCTTACTCAAACTCATGTCTATTGAGTTGGTGATATCATCCAACCATCTCATCCTCTGTTGTCTCCTTCTCCCCTGGCCTCATCTTTCCCAGCATCAGGGTCTTTCCCAATGAGTCAGTACTTCACATCAGGTGGCCAAAGTATTGGAGCTTCAGCTTCAGCTTCAGTCCTTCCAATGAATATTCAGGACTGATCTCCTTTAGGATGGACTAGTTGGATCTCCTTGCAGTCCAAGGGACTCTCTAGAGTCTTCTCTAAAACCATAGTTCAAAAGCATCAATTCTTCGGTGCTCACTGTTCTTCACAGTCCAACTCTCACATCCATACATGACCACTGGTAAAACCATAGCCTTGACTAGATGGACCTTTGTTGGCAAAGTAATGTCTCTGCTTTTGAATATGCTATCTAGGTTGGTCATAACTTTTCTTCCAAGGAGCAAGTGTCTTTTAATTTCATGGCTGCAGTCACCATCTGCAGTGATTTTGGAGACCAAGAAAATAAAGTCTCTCACTATTTCCACTGTTTCCCCATCTATTTCCCATAAAGTGATGCGACCAGATGCCATGATCTAAGTTTTCTGAATGTTGAGTTTTAAGCCAACTTTTTCCCTCTCCTCTTTCACTTTCATCAAGAGGCTCTTTTGTTCTTCTTTGCTTTCTGCCATAAGGGTGGTGTCTGAGGTTATTGATATTTCTCCTGGCAATCTTGATTCCAGTTTGTGCTTCATTCAGTACAGAATTTCTCATGATGTACTCTGCATATAAGTTAAATAAGCAGGTGACAATATACAGCCTTGACATACTCCTTTTCCTATTTGGAACCAGTCTGTTGTTCATGTCCTGTTCTGTTGCTTCCTGACCTGCACACAGAATTCTCAAGAGGCAGGTCAGGTGGTCTGGTATTCCCATCTCTTGAAGGATTTTCCACAGTTTGTGGTGATCCACACAGTCAAAGGCTTTGGCATAGTCAATAAAGCAGAAATAGATGTTTTCTGGAACTCTCTTGCTTTTTCGTTGACCCAGTGGATGTTGGCAATTTGATCTCTGGTTCCTCTGCCTTTTCTAAATCCAGCTTGAACATCTGGAAGTTTTTGGTTCATGTACAGTTGAAGCCTGGCTAGGAGAATTTTGAGCATTACTTTGCTAGTGTGTGGGATGAGTGCAATTGTGCAGTAGATTTAGCACTCTTTGTCATTGTCTTTCTTTGGGATTAGAATGAAAACTGACCTTTTCCAGTCCTGTGGCCACTGCTGAGTTTTCCAAATTTGCTGGCATACTGGGTGCAGCACTTTCACAGCATCATCTTTTAGGACTTGAAATAGCTCAACTGGGATTCCATCACCTCCACTAGCTTTGTTCATAGTGATTCTTCCTAAGGCCCACTTGACTTCACATCCCAGGATGTCTGACTCTAGGTGAATGATCACACCATTGTGGTTATCTGGGTCATGAAGATCTTTTTGTATAGTTCTGTGTATTCTTGCCATCTCTTCATAATATCTTCTGCTTCTGTTAGGTTCTGTTAGGTCCTTTATTGAGCCCATCTTGCATGAAATGTTACCTTGGAATCTCTAATTTTCTTGAAGAGATTTCTAGTCTTTCCCATTTTATTGTTTTTCTCTATTTCTTTTAATTGATCATGGAGGAAGGCTTTCTTATCTCTCCTTGCTATTTGGAACTCTGCATACAAATGGGTATATCGTTCCTTTTCTCCTTTGCCTTTCACTTCTCTTTTCAGAGCTATTTGTAAGGCCTCTTCAGACAACCATTTTGCCTTTTGGATTTCTTTATCTTGGGGATGGTCTTGATCACTGCCTCCTATACAATGTCATGAACCTCTGTCCATAGTTCTTCAGGGACTCTGTCTACCAGATCTCATCCTTTGAATCTATTTGTCACTTCCACTGTATAATCAGAAAGGATTTGGTTTAGGTCATACCTGAATGGTCTGGTGGTTTCCCCTACTTTCTTCAATTTAAGTCTGAATTTATCAATAAGGAGTTCATGATCTGAGCCACATTCAGCTCCTGGTCTTGTTTTGCTGACTGTATAGAGTTCTCCATCTTTGGCTGCACAATATAATCAATCTGATTTCAGTATTGACCATCTGGTGATGTCCTTGTGTAGAGTATTCTCTTGTGTTGTTGGAAGAGGGTGTTTGCTATGACCAGTGCATTCTCTTGGCAAAACTCTATTAGCCTTTGCCCTACTTCATTCTGTACTCCAAGGCCAAATTTCCCTGTTATTCCAGTTAATTTATTGACTTTCTAGTTTTGCATTCCAGTCCCCTATAATGAAAAGGACATCTCTTTGGGTGTTAGTTCTAGAAGGTCTTGTAGGTTTTCATAAAACCGTTCATCTTCAGCCTCTTCAGCATTACTGGTTGGGGCATAGACTTCGATTACTGTGATACTGAATGGTTTGCTTTGGAAATAAACAGATCATTCTGTTGTTTTTGAGCTTGCATCCAAGTACTGCATTTCGGACTCTTTTGTTCACTATGATGGCTACTCCATTTCTTCAAAGGGATTCCTACCCACAGTAGTAGATATGATGGTCATCTGAGTTAAATTCACCCATTCCAGTCCATTTTACTTCTCTGTTTCCTAAAATGTCAATGTTCACTCTTTTCATCTCCTGTTTGACCACTTCCAATTTGCCTTGACTCATGGATCTAACATTCCAGCTTCCTAGGCAATATTGCTCTTTACAGCATCGGACTTTACTTCCATCACCAGTCATATCCACAACTGGGTGCTGTTTTTGCTTAGATCTGTCTCTTCATTCTTTCTGGAGTTATTTCTCTACTGATTTCCAGTAACATATTGGGCACCTACCGATCTGGGGAGTTCGTCTTTCAGTGTCCTATCTTTTTGCCTTTTCATACTGTTCATGGGGTTCTAAGGCAAGAATACTGAAGCATGTTTAACCACAGCTAAATGTGACTTGAAAATTGTTTCCTTATATCTAAAATGGAGCCAGTAATTTCTTCTTTGCATCACAGGATTTAGGTGTTTTAAATGAAAAAGTGTATTTGAAAATATTTTGCAAAGTGTTACTCCAGTGGTCTCAAATTTTAGTGTGCCTCATAATCATTAGGAAGACGTGTTAAAATACAGGTTGCAGTGTTTCTAATTATCAGTAATAATAGTATTTTCTGAGTCGGTAGATGTTGGGTGCATGATAAGTCACTTCAGGTGTGTTCGACTCTTTGAGAACCCCCATGGACTGTAGCCCACCAAGCTCCTCCTGTCCATGGGATTCTCCAGGCAAGAATACTGGAGTGGGTCGCCATTTTCTCCTCCAGGGAATCTTCCCCATCCAGGGATGGAACCCATACCTCTTAGATCTCCTGCATTGCAGGCAGGTTATTTACCACTAGCACCATCTGAGAGGCTCTAGATGGTCGGCCTAGAATGAAGGCCTAGAATCTGAATTTTGCATAAGATCTCAGAAGATACTGATGTTTCAAGTGTGGAGCCCCCTATGAGAACTACTGTGTAATTCATTGTGTAATGCAAATGTAAGGCATTAGACTTTTGATTTCATAGCAGAATTCACTGTTTTCCTCTGATTTGGGTTTTATACCCTAATTTTTTCGAAGTTGTGTCCTCTATCGGCAAGGTTGTTGAAATATGTCTACCCTGCTTCACGCCTTGTAATGCTGTTGTTCAGTCATTCAGTCGTGCCCAACTCTTTGCAATCCCATGGACTGTAACCCACCAGGCTCCTCTGTCCATGGGATTTCCCAAGCAAGAATACTGGAGTGTGTTGCCATTTCCTTTTCCAAGGGATCTTCCCTACCAGCGATGGAACCTTGGACTCCTGCATTGGCAGGCAGATTCTCTACCACTGAGCCACCTGGGAAGCCATTGTACCTAGCAATACCTGTTTACATTTATGACATATCAGTTTACTATTTTGTTGATTGTTTACAAGAGTGAGCAACAACTTGCCGATTAAGCAACTTTCTTGATTAAGAAAGATATGAAAAACATGATGTTATATTTCTCGTGGGGAGAAGGAGCTAAGAAGGAACTCTGGAATAAAAGGTGGAATTGTTTTTTTCTTTGAAGTCGATTAGATATAAAATGCTGCTTGTTACCTACTTTCAAAAAGCCCCCTGGAGAACTTGTAATTTGATCCAGAGGGCTCAGCAGGAGGAGAGACAGGTAAAAGGAAAAGTTGACCTCATTCTTCAGTCCTTTCAGAAATTCTGAGAAATGTGTGTACCTCAACACTCCCTTCTTCAGTCTCACAAAACAGGGAATCGGGAAAATGCATTAGCGCCCTAGTACAGATTAGGAGCTCGGGGCGGAGAGGAGGCTCAACACCAGCAACCCAGAAGCAAACTGGGGGAGGGGGAGAGAGAACCTCCGGAGTCGGAGGCGGCAGTGCGGCCGTGGGAAGACAAGGGAAGCCGGGAGATGTACTTCAGGCGCCAGCCAGACACTCGGCCTCCAGGCATGCGGGAAGGTGAGGGAGGAGGGAAGAAGGCTCTGCTCCAAGACGGGATCGCCAGAGCTCCCGCCACTGCTTCCGAGGGAAGACAGCGCGCTAGAGCTTTCTGCTTCCTCCTCTTCCCTCCTGGAGGCCATTTCTCCACATTTAACCGGGATAAAGAGGGGGCACGGCGCCGAGTCAGGATCGCCATCCCCCAACTGCCGACCCTGCTTCGGCCCCCGGCCCAGGCGGAGAAACCGGCCTTAGGGGACGCTGAAGTTACTCGGAGAAAGAGGGAGGGTCCGCCAAGCTGCTTTCCAATCGCCTTGGCGGCTCCCGTTATTTGCATCTATTATGCTAATGAAAGACCTCCGGCTCAGCCGCCCCCCCGAGCGGCCCGCCCCTCCGGCTCTCCCCGGCCCCCGCCCACGGGCTGGGCGAAGGTGAATATATTATGCTAATGAGGCGGGCTTCTGCCGGCCTCTGGAAGGGGGGCACACTGCCACGGGAGCCGCGGGCTGGAGGCCGCTCGCCAAGAGTGGGTCGGGGGAGGGACGCCGCTCGTCGGAGCGCGCGCGCGCTCATACACGAGCATCCCGAAGGGTATTTAAGGCTCGCACACGCCGGACTGCGGAGATACTTCGGGCGGCCGCGACTCGGGCCTCGCGCCTCGGGTTTTCTCCTGGGTATTTCTTTCTCCTCTCTGCTCTTCCCCACTTGGCCACCCTTTTTGCACTGCGCTCTCGCGGTCTGTGTCAGCCTTTTTGCCTGGAACTGGATCTAGGTGGGAAACGGAGATAAAACACCGAATAGGTAGAAATAAGGGAAACTAACAGAGGCGCAACAGGTCCGGTGCTCTGTGGCAAGGGTCAGCGGCGGCCCCTCGCAGCGCCTCCGCCGCTGTCCCCTGGACCCCGCGCGGCCGCTCTCTTCAGAGGAGGTCCCCGTCCTCGGAGGGGCCAGGAGGGACACCGGGGGTGGATTTCATTCTGGATTTTACCTTATCGCCGCCGGTCCGCGGACTGCGGGTGCGTTTCCCTCGCAGCTGGGAGGGGGAGAAGAAAGCGGAGGATGGTCCAGGTCTGCGGTTCTCGGCGCTGATCCATCCTTGCGCTCCGGCTCCGACTCCGCCAACTAGTTGTGCAGCTATCGGGACGAACTTTGCAGGAATCATCCTTTTTCTTTTAAGATTATTGGAAGTGCTAGAGGGTGGGAGGCGAAGCCGAGACAGCCGACCCCGCCACAATGCTGGTGAAGAAACAAGCAGGGAAAGGAGGGGGCGGGAGCCGGGCTCAGAGGACCGGAGCCCAGCCGGGCAGCGTTGTGTCCGGCCCGTGTCGCCGTGCGCGGCCCTGGCGACCCTCCTGTCGGTGGTGGCCGTGATGTCTTGTGTGTACCTGGGGGTGAAAACCAACGACCTCCAGGCGAGGATCGCTGCCCTCGAGTCTGCCAAAGGAGACCCTTCCATCCGTCTGCTGCCTGATTGTGTGGATCAGCTCAAAGCAATGGTGCAAGAGAAAGTGGAGCGACTTCTGGCTCAGGTGTGAAAGGCTGGGGTATTTTGTACGTGGATAACATCTTACAGTCGCGATTCTGTGTACATGACCAATCTCTGCCTTACTGTGTGCAGATGTGGTATGGCTTGTGTACGCATATGTGTTAGGCCACCATCTCTGCTTGCTGTAGCATATATTTGTATATGCACATCCTCTCATACCACCCTCTCTGTATCATCTTCCCTTACTCTTCTTAATGTTTGCATGCTAAACATATATGGAAGTCTAAAAGGGGGAAAGGTGGCTAGAATGGCACCTAGGCTGGCATTTTAGCTCTGTTTAGTTTCTGAAGCTGTGTGTGGATCTTTCCCAATGTTGTGAGAATATTCCTTGCAGAGATAACATCTGTTAGATCCTTCATACAGTATAAGAGGTTAGGGTCATTTGTGTTATTAACATAGCATTAGGATTGGAAATTACTCTTAAAAGTGAAATAACTACATGTGATTTTATTACTTCACACATTGAATGTTTTCATGTTAAATATTTAAAAAGAAAAAAAATAGTCGCCTTGTTTATTTATTTTTGGTAAAGGATGCAGTGCCATGGGTGTTTGTGAATGCAGAGCCATTGGAGTTGAGAGTTGAAAGGAATCTGTGTTATGTTCATCAAAACCAGGAGTGCTTTAGAGTACAGTTAGGGATTTTCTAGGACTTCCTCTTCCAATAGAGAGGTTGTTGGCAGTAGTGGCAGCACAGCATGATAAGCAGTTGACATTTATGTATAAAATATTGGTTGTTTTAAAACTCTTAGCTTACCTAAGACTGCAGCATGTTAATACTGACTCTGTACAGTGACCGCGTATGCCTGAGCTGAGAGGGAGGGTGATGGTAGTTGAAGAATGAAGAGCGATGTTATACAAGTCCCACAGTCTTGATATCATCTCAATGGTCGTTTTCTTTTTTTAGGGCTTGGGTACTGTTACCTTTTGACTAGAGTCCAAATACATATGTAAACCTTAGTTATGCAGACTGGTAAATCAGGCATATAGCCAGAGAGTCCCTAAAGAATCCATTTCTCTGCAATGCTACTGACGATTGTTAATACCTCTTCTTTTCCTCCAGAAGTCCTATGAACATATGGCTAAAATAAGAATCGCGAGAGAAGCACCTTCAGAATGCAATTGCCCGGCAGGTAAAATGGAACTTATTTCATAAGATTTCCTCCATAGCAGAGCATTTTGAAACAAAGGTCCTATGTCTGTCAAGTTTACCTGTAATAATAGTAAAGAAAGAATGCAGACCCAACCTACTTTAATAAAATCAACATGTCTGGGTAAAAGAATGGCAGATAAAGCCACAAATATTATTTTAAGCAGCATACCAAGGTCTGCTAAGGGAAAGCAAAGGAGATAGAGATCTTCAGCAAAGAAAATAACCTGCAAGATGATGTCCAAAGACGAAGTTCTTAGTTTCACAGATTGAAAATTATTCTTTGGTTTTACTTGCTTTTGTTATCTATAGTGAGAAGGATTGCAGAGCACATTAAACTTGAACTCCTTAGTGGCTGATACTGCATTAGTACAGATTTCTGTTTGTTCCCCTTGATGGACGATCATGTTAGCAAACCACCTTCACTTCTTTGCCTGCTTTTATTTTCTATAAGAAAGGTTCTCTCTCCTATCCTATACCAATGAGGACTGGAAAGAAATTAGTTTTTTTATCTTGAGCTTCTCATTATTAACTACTATGTTTTCAATGACTTCTCAGAAAAGGCTGTTACATTTTTACCGTTTTTCTGTGTGGCTTTAGGGAACTATATTAATGACCTCCTTCTATGTTAGTAGAAGGAGGGAGGAGAAAGACATCAATGAATCAAAATCTCTGGGTAATCATTAAATCTTCCTTCACAGACCTCTGAGGCTTGGTGGTCAGTCTTCTGTAAACCTGCAATTTAGAAGCCTTTGGAATATGTCCATTGGAAAGTATCTAGTGGCTTCAGCTGAAAGAAGTCATGAAAAACTCCCATGAGTCTTGAGATTTTTGTTTCAGATAAATGTTGTTAATGTATTTCTGAACAAATTAGATTCTTCTATCATCATGTATAGGAAAGTAAGTCTCACATTTTCTTTCATGTTCAGGAATATGATACTTAGTTACTTACATTGTATGGAAAGACTAGTTCCTATATTTTTTTCACATTCTGAGGTTTTTGCCTCACGATAGTTTGTCTTGACACAGCTAAACCAGGTACCATGTTTAGAAATTTCAAATGTCAACTCCTGATTGTATGTCATAAAAATTTCACTGTTTATATTTTGCTATATTATCGACCATAATGGAGCTATATTTTTGGAAAATGAAGCCCTTTCAATTGAGAAGGCATATAAATTAGGAAACAGGAAAAACAGAGAATTAATGTTTACATTGTATGGTTCATTCTTAGTTGTTTAAAGTTGGGGAAAATCTCAGAAGTCAGAAATTCAAGGAAGGCACTTTTCTAGTGGAGGAATTAGCCCGCAACAACCTCCTCAGCCTGTAGGGATTATTTAAATTCCCAAGACAGTTGGTACAGGACTCCACTGATCATACATACCACTCAGAATGCAGCATTTTCTGTATAGAATATTCTCTCTAGCTGTGTGAAAAATGCTTAGTATTTAATTAATGAGATTCTTAGTGAACTTGGTAAAAGTAGAAAAGTGACAACCACAGCCCCGAGTTCTGTTTTTCTAGGGGTTTTAACTTCATGATGTTTGATGTGAGTTGGTTGCTGAGGTCTAATTTGCAATCTGGAAGAAAGTCATTACATTTAGAGTTTACGTGAGATAATCTTGGATGATCATTTGGAATCATTTTTCTTCTAAACATAATTTAACAATAAACGGCCATTTCACCATAATAACAATTAAGTAAGTGATTTCCTTGGCATTTCTATTGGGTCTTAGGATGGCTGCTTTACTTTCTTGCCACCACTAGAGCTCCACATTACACCAGTTTTCACCAGGTTACTTCAGAGGTAAACTTTTGAAGGTGCATATTCTAACACACAGAATTAGACAGGTTTCTTGGTAACAAATCACTGTCTTCTTGGTAACAAATCACAGTGTTTATAGAAAACACTGTCTTCTGCTTGTGGAAGAATTAGACATCATCAGAATAAAGGCAATATGTGGAAAATAGTATCCCCGGAGGAAACCAGCTATTTTGAGTTATGGTCAGCAAGATATTGTTTTAGGGATTGGGCTGCCAAGAGGATTAGAAAGGAGATACAGCACTTCCCACCTGGTTTGGCTTTCCCCTTTGTTTGCAGTGACTAAGAGTTGTCACCCAGACATCTGTTTGCAGGGCAGAGTGAGACAAGTCTGTGACCTCAGCTCAGTTCCTGTGGAGAGATGCCCACCCCTTGAAGTTGACACTCTTGTTGACAGTCTCCATCACAGAGCCAAGGACTGATAGCAAAGGGCTGCTGTGTTATTTGTGTTCACTTTTTGATAGAATTCAATACCAGTGAGGTTTATCTAGGTAGGCTACAAACAATCATAGAATTGAAAGCTTTTTTTTTTCCTTTAAATTAGAGTATAATTGCTTTACAATGTGTGTTAGTTTCTGCTGTACAACAACATGAACCAGCTATATGTATACATACAGACCCTCCTTCTTGAGCCTTTTCCCCACCAGCTCCCCCATCCCAGCCCTCTAGGTCATCACAGAGCACCAAGCTGAGCTCCCTGTGCTACGCAGCGGCTGCCTACTAGCTGTCTGCTTTGCACCTGGGAGTGTAGATACCTCAGTGTTCCCCTCACTACTCACCCCCACTTTTCCTCCCAAACTGCCCCCCATTCCCGCCCCCGTGTCCACAAGTCCCTTCTCTATGTCTGCACATCTATTGAAAGCTTTTTTTTTAAATTTTAACAGAAGAAGGAAATTTTGTGGGAGAGTTTATTTGATAATAAACTATTGTCAAACAGTTTTTCATTGCGAGGGAGGCATTTTTGCATTTAATCTTCACAACAACCCTAAGAGTTAAATATTAGTAATCTCATTTTACAGGTGGAGAAACTGGACTCAGAGACGATGACTAACTTAACATGGTAAAGGCAAGGTCAGGATTCATGCCCACATCTGACTGAGTCAAACACAAAGTTTAATGAGGAACTGAGGATGCATATAGGTTTTGGAGCTGAACAGCTCTAGATTGGAATCCTAGGTCTGCTACTAAATAACTGTATTGCCTTGGTCAGACTAATGAAACTCCCTATGTTCCAGTTTCCATCTGTAAAAAAAAGTGACTAATATTACTTTCCTCATAAGTTGATAGTTTACCTAAATTCTGGCATATTAGTGACTATTCATTAGATGATGTCAGTTACTATTCTTCTTAATATGTGTGTGTTACTTGACTCTGATCTGGTCCATGGGGATGCGGGATATAGGTGGAAAAACGGAGACCTGAAGATGTATAACTTACTCAGAACCCCACGGCTAGTTAATGACAGGTTTTGGATGAGAACACTGTGCTTAATTAAGCAAACATATCTGTAGGCCATTTATGCAGATAATAAAGTGAGTCAGTATCTGTTGGTGCTACATCAGTGAAGATGTTACAGATACTATATTAGTCTACTAAATTATTTTTACCAAAATTCTAGGAAAAGCTTTTGACCTTGTAGGTAAATCATGATTGTAGTGGACAGAACCACGGCTTAAAATGAGTATGGGAATAAAGAATGTCTTTGCAGTTGTTTTTTTTCTTTGCAGTTTTGATACCAGATGTTTACAAAAAGAAGTGCTTTGACTAATTTTCGTGCTTATTTTTTTTTAACAGCTTTCTCGAAGTATATTTTATAGTATTTAAGAACATGATTTAAAAAAATTAAAAACAATTTATGGAGCTGGGAAGCCATCACCACAACCCAGTTTTAGATCACTTCATCATTTCCCCAAATTCACATTTACTTTTTTCAGGTGCTCAGGAGAAGGTCTATTTTTTGAATATTTGCTTTAAAGAAACCTAAAAATAAAAAGTTTAAAATCATACAAATTAGAGTTCTGTTTAGCAGAATATTTGATTTAGCAGTAGCTGAACCATGGAAATTCAGCTGACTTCTGTGGCTTGGCCCCTGTAAAGCTTGACCCTCATAGGAGAGAATAAATCGGCTCTTTCCTATGGCTGTAGAATTCCATTTGGGGTTCTGTTCTTAGAGTCCTACATAAAGTATGTACAGATCAGGCATATTTATGGGAAGGCTTCTGTGTTCCAACTTATAAAGAACACTGGGAATCAGGCACATAAACAAATGGTGTTTAGATAACAAACATTTCTGTACCTTACTCATCAGTTGTGTTGCCTGCCCAGAGTCTTAGAGAAAAGAACCTCTGTGGTGAAAAGGACAGAGAAGGTGAATGGGCAGTAAAGAATTCAGAGTTCTAATTGTGATGACTGATAGTGAACCTTCTTCCATGACAGCATTTCTGGAGGAACAATCAGGATCTACCAGTAGGATTGCTTTAATTATAGACCCTGGTATATTCAGATAGAGAGCCAGTCCTGATCAAGAGGTTGCTTATTTGTCATTGGGGTCATGGACTGTAGGTCTGTAAATTAGTTCAACAAAAATCCTGAAGCTATTATGTCTGGCAAGTGAGACAACTTTGGGGAGTCCCAGAGAGTTGTTCAGTTGCTCAGTCATGTCCGACTCTCTGCGACCCCATGGACTACACCAACCAGGCTTCCCTGTCCTTCACCATCTCGCACAACTTGCTCAAACTCATGTGAGTTGGTGATGCCATCCAATCATCTGGTCCTCCATCATCCCCTTCTCCTCCTGCGTTATATCTTTCCCAGCACCAGAGTCTTTTCCAGAGTCAGCTCTTTGCATTAGGTGGCCAAAGTATTGGACCTTCAGCTTCAGCATCAATCATTCCAATCAATATTCAGGGTTGATTTCCTTTAAGAGTGAGTATATTTAGGTTATTCTTAAATCTTATTTTTGAATAAGGCTTATTGATTCTCTTATAACAAAATTTTGATAAAAATATAGTGGAAAAAAAAAAGAACCCAGAGTTCTAACCCTGGTTTTGCCATTATTGTGTTATACAGTCTCAGGGAAATCACTTTCAAGAATGACTTTTACAGACTCTGTTTTCATATCTCCCAGATAGCAGTGTTGGACTAGAATGATTTCGAAGGGCATTTATCAGTTCTCCAGGTATGAAAAGCCTGTTGTGTGCCAAATATCTTGACACAGGGAAAAGGCTGATGAACAAGTCAGACTTGATATCTGCCCTCATGGCACTTACATTTCAATGCAGATGACAGACATTTTGTAATGACTTGAATTCACCAGCCTGACAAATACAACCCAGAGAAAGTACAGTGTGCTTTGGAGCACATGACCAAAATTTCATCCATACTGTTAATACTATGGATTTTCTTTCCTTTTCATATGGAAAGAGACTTTCATATTAGAAACTCATAACATGAGAAAATCTGGCTTCTGATTACAAATAACAGATTTAGCAATGGATAAAAATACACCTGGCTTTTGTCTTTCCAAGAATTTATGGCCAGCTGAAGGTACACTGATAGCTGGTTTATGCTGATATCCAACTGAAACAAAAAGTGCCTTTGGTATATAAAAGCTGTGGTAGATAGCTTGGTGATCTGTTTCTCTACATTTCTTTGGAAAACAGTGAGATTTGGGCTGAATAAGAGTTGAAGGTTCCTACCTGGTGGTACTGAAAAGTTCCACTGAATCTGGCTTCTCTGCATTCACAGGTTATGATGAAGTAGTGTAGCACACCTAGTCTTCTACTCAGTGAGTCTAGCCAGAAATAAAAAGGTTCATCCCATAATTTCTGAGGTCCTTCCACACCCTTCAAGTCCATGAAAATGGTTGGATACAAAGTCATATTAAATGTCGGTAAGTAGAAATACCTCTGATTCCGAAATATGAATGCTACAATCTCTGGTGACTCCTCTTGTGGCAACTTCTCAATTGGGGGTGGAAAATGTTAACTGTAACTTTAAGGTCATGCGTCCTTTCCCATCGTATGAAAAGACCTTTAAATTACCTTGCTAACATAAATTTGCTTTATCATATAAAACTGTATTTCTACTAACATGGTTTTTCACTTATGCTGTACATTTTTCTTTACCAGCTACAAAATGAATGGAAAGAGTGAATCAAGTAAGGACATAATAATGTATAGATTTTCAATTATGTTAGGCAAAGAATAGTCAGAAGCGGTTTGCAGAAAGAAAGCAAATTAAAATGCCATAAATGTTATTTAAATGAGACTAGCAGGCATTCCCCTCCTCTACTCAGGCCAAACAATACAATGTGACATCTGAGTGCCTCCAAGCCTTCATGTTAAATGGTTTCAGTCCTAATGAGTACAGCCGTTTGAGTGTAACACTTCTAGTTGGTCCAGCAGTGACAGCAGACAAAATGCCCTGTCTCCTGGAGAGCGGAGGACAAATTGCCTCTTGAAGCAGGTTCTCTTGTTTCTCAGCTTCTCTTCTGTTTCTCTTGTCTAAAAGTCATTGAGAAGCAAATCCTTCAAATACTCTTCTCCTTCTTACTTTAGTAATTCTGTTTTTCTTTCCACAAGCTGGGAGTTATTTAAGAGAAGGGTATACATTCTGTGCAGGGGTTTGTTGTTTCTAGCTCAGCTGAAGAACGTATAGGTACAAGTAGCCTCTCAGGACCTTGATGACCTCTGTGCTTCTGATGGTTTGTAAGTGTTCAAAGCCAATTTCCTGGCATGTTTGAATGTCAAGATTAGGTGTAGGGATGGAGAAGGAGGGCATTGCTTCATTGACAAGATTAGGTGAATGGAGGGCTAGTGGGGAACACGCCAGAATCAGGACTATTTTACATACAGTTCTCATCAAAATGACATCACTCTATGTTATCTTGAGTGGATACCATCTAAAACCTATTATGAAAAAGTGTTTTTGTTCCTCCTTCCATTTTATAATGGAGGAGGAAATGGTAACCCACTCCTTAGTTCTATCCTTTTGTTTGTTGTTTTGCTATTTATCCCATTACTCCAGTATTCTTGCCTGAAAAATTCCATGGACAGAGGAGCCTGGCAGGCTACAATCTGTAGCCTGGAGTTGGACATGGTGGAGCAACTGAGGATGAACCACTTTATAAAGGCTACTTGGTGGTTTGTTGGGAGCTGAGAATATGAAAAACATGAGTCAGTCTGGGCTGACGCAGTAGCCCAGCTAAACCCAGAATCATTCCCATCCTCCCTGGTTTGCCAATACAGGTCAAGTTCCACGCAGTGATTTAATGAACCATGATATTTAACACTCTTTTAAAGAATTTGTGTTAAAAATGATTGTGGCACACCCAAATACAGTTTAGATATGCATCATTACTGTTTCATTTAGATTGTGTTCAGCAACCTTGCAATTTAAAAATGTGTTATGGTCAACTTTTAAAAAGGAGGAGATGCTTTAAGGGGAGGCAGAAGTAACTGGAAATTCACTTATGCCTTAAAATTGAGCACTTTTCACTGGCATCATATATTTCTTCATAGGAATATTGCATGTAAGTAACAGGTTTCCTTGAAGAAATGCCACCAGATGGCAGGCACCTTCCCTTTGTGACCACTAGGAGGAGAAACTGAGCTGAACCAGTGGGACTATCCTGTTACCTGCTTCTCACTTAAATTCCTAGTAGACTTCTACCTCTCAAATTGTTTGCTATGGAAAAGTTTAATGGATTCAATATAATTATTAATAACGATAAAGTTTAAATCTATCACTTTGTTTGTTGTTTTACTATTTATCCCATTAGATCTTTGTTTCCTTTTCCCATTTTTCTGCCCATAACCCATGGATATTTTAATAAATGCTTTGTCTAATTTTAAAAAAAAAGAAAAAAGTTTCGTGGAAGGAACAAGTAATCTCTTCCATCTATATCTGAAGACTAGGCTGTCTTATCAGCTTTAAGATATTTAACCTAGTAAATTGTACTTTTGTATTTGTCAAAAATTTAGTTATTTAGTAGATAAATTCACATATATAAACTTGAGGCTGGTATTCAATGACTAGAATAAATGAACTAAATTAATTGAGCTCATCAGTTGAAGATTTTGTGCTTCTATTTTGTACTTTCTCAGAATCAAGAACTGTTTGGAATTGCTATCATGTTTTTGACATAATTTCATTTGGAGGCTCCGTTTCAACTTCAGTCATCACATAATATGTTAGTTGGAACGTGTTCTTAATTTTTGTCATACTGTGCCTCTTAGTCTGATTGGTTCGTCTGATGTGCCAGAAATGCCAGAAACTATGTGTTCATTTGGATAATCATAATTTTGATTTGGGGCTTCTTCCCAGGTGACTGAGTGGTGAAGAATCTGCCTGCCAGTGCAGGAGTGGAGGGTTCGCTTCCTGGGTCAGGAAGGTCCCTGGAGAAGGAAATAGCACCCCACTCCAGTATTCTTGCCTGGGAATTCCCACAGACTGGAGCCTAGTGGGCTACAGTCCATGGAGGTGCAGATGAGTTGGACACTACTTAGTGTCTCAACAATAACAGTTTTGATTTTAGGAGCTCTAGGCTTCTGGATTATGTACGCAAAGTTTTTATTTTTATATTTTAAATGTAATCAGCACATATTTAAATATCATTTTCACATTTAGGCTAAGTGGATGAATTATAGCCAGCCCTATAGCTTGTGCATTATGATAATATATTCAGAATATGTCTAACTAGAAATACTTCCACTCCAGTATTCTTGCCTGGAGAATCCCAGGGACAGAGGAGCCTGGAGGGCTGCTGTCTATGGGGTCACACAGAGTTGGATATGACTGAAGCGACTTAGCAGCAGGAACAGCAGAAATAGGTCTAGTTGTGGCAAAGGTAAAATGTATTTTTCTTTTCTCAAATATTTCAGATGTAAGGAGAGTGAGAAGAAAGAGAAAAAGCCACCTATATCCTCTAATCTCTTGGAATCATATCTCTTTACCATCACGTAGCAAGCTTGGTACTTTAGAGTTCCTATTATAAATCTGGACAATGGTTAAGAGAGTAAGAGCGATTCTGTCTCCAACATCCTCTTTCACTCTTGTAGCAGCTAATGGGAGAGAAAAATCTTGTAGGAGTCTTTCCATCCAGTCAGTTACAAAACCAGAATGGTGGTATTATTTTGATCCTTTATATACTAAAGTCAAATGTGCCTGGAACTTTGACACAGTTCTTTCTCAACATTCTTGTATCTTTAGGTCAGTTCTGACAGTTTTTAAAGGTAAGTTATTTGTATTACCTTTCTAGGAATTGTGAAATTCCAATTTGTGTCTTCAGTTCAGTTAAGTTGCTCAGTCGTGTCCGACTCTTTGCGACCCCCGTGGACTGCAGCACACCAGGCCTCTCTGTCCATCACCAACTCCCAGAGTCCACCCAAACTCATGTCCATTGAGTCACTGATGCCATCCAACCATGTCATCCTCTGTCATCCCCTTCTCTGCCTGCCCTCAATCTTGCCCAGCAGCAGAGTCTTTTCAAATGACTCAGCTCTTTGCATCAAGTGGCCAAAGTATTGGAGTTTCAGCTTCAACATCAGTCCTTCCAGTGAGCACCCAGGACTGATTTGTGTCTTAAAGGCTCCAAAATCCAGCTGGCATTTTAAAAATGTGCATGACATGATCATAAAATAACATATTTCCATAAACCATGGGAAAAAAATACAACCTTTTGACCTGAAAGTCATACTAGAATTGATGGCAAATTCTAGGGCTTTGCCAGTGAACTTTGGAATACTAAAAATCATATTTCTACTGAAAAAATTAGGGCTCAGTGTCAGAGCAGACAAAGTTTGAATGGGCGCAAGCATCTTAAATAGATGCCTTTCTGAGGATGGTTATCAAATGGTTGGGTGTCAGATGAGTTAAGTGTGTCAAGGGCCATGTGTCTCTCATGGGCAGATCCTGATGCTAATTACTATGTGGTTTCACAGAGTAATTGCAGTCGACTTCCTGAGGGAGTGGGTTGGGAGTCATTTCTACCAATCTCATTTATAAGCTCTCATTTATAAGCTTCTGGTTTGTATCTGTGTATCTCTAGGGCTTATTGTAGAGTTCTCTATAGAAAGTTAGCTATAAAAGTTCATAATGATTATAATGAAGATCTGTCAACTTGATTTGGTTGAGAACTTTTTTGTGGTTTATCTCTACATACACTAATTATCCTTATCCCTATGCTTTTTAAACATTTTCTCTGAGGATTTTTGGGGCCAAAGCATATTAAAACTAATACAAATCTTAGACGTCAAGTGGTTCAGGGGTTTTCCAACATTTTTCAAAGAGCCTGAAACTTTAGAAAAAATGAAATCTTATGAGGAAATTCAGTATATAAAATTGTATATAATGTTAGCCACACACATAGTGATTAACCTTGGAGGTCAGAGGAGACAGAGGCCAAAACCTTATATGATCTTTTTTCCATTGCTCACCTTACTCCCCCATAGTGGCCCCTGAGGAACTCCAGAGAGTCTTAGAAATCCTTTGGATACTGTTAATAGATGACTCAAAGTCCAAGCCCCACTGTGACCCCAGCTCCTGTGTCTAGAGACACTGTGTGTTTGTCAATACATAAACCCTCTCCAAAATTCTGTAACTAGAAACATTACAAGGAAGGCTGGAAACAAAATTGTATATTAAAATGAATAGAATCCAGAAAGGACTATTAATAAAATATTGTCCTTTAATAGTTTTAGTAGTCTATAATAATAGAATTGGCTCTGGAAAGCTGTAAAAGTGCATTGTGTAACTGAACGTGGGACTATGTGTCAGGAAATCATCTCATCCCTTTTCTTAAAGTCACTTATTTTTTAAGCTTCCAAGTCACAGTATTGTTGTTTTTCTATGACAGTTTTTATTTTTTTTGTGTGTGTGTTTTCATATTTCTTCCTATGTGTTTTTACTTATTCTGTAATTTTGGATATGTCTATGAAGCTTCCTCACCAAGTTACAGCAGTCCACTGCCTCGTTTATATATGTATTTAAAGCAATTGATTTTCTAAACTAATAGTGAATACTTGGTTTGCAAAGTAGTATACAAAAGATAGCTATCCCCAAATTATATTATTTATAGAAAATTTATATTGTGGAAAAGTTATTATTAAAGATGCTTATAAGATATTTGAGACTGTCTTTTTGATCTGATTCTTATTGTGTTAAACTGATGATGTTTAGGTATTAAAATTTAAATTGACAGGGTAATGTGAATATGTGAATTGCACATCTGTGTTTAAATAATAATAGGACTTAAAAGCATTTTAGCTAGTGCTGGAGGGATATATGTAATACCTTTCCAGAAAGAAAGTGTAAATCTGGGTACAAGCATTCTGTAGCAAATACTGCAAAAATAAGTTTGAAAGACTAAACTCTTCACCCCATTGAAATGAAAATCCAGTGTCATCGCAGTGCTGTTTACTGTACTGAGTAGCTAGTCGTGGACAGTAATTTGGTCAAGTATCTTATTGGACAGATAACAGAATGACAACTGTACATGTTACTGAACTTTGGTGAGCAATTTATTTTCCCCTTAATACACTATGGGCTTTCAGGAAGTCTGGAAGAGAAAAATGACTTTTCTTTTTTAAATGGCTTTGTAGTTACTTTGCCTTTGAGAGAAGACAGAGCGGCAGAGATAGGCTGACCTAGTACTAATGGCTGGAAAGACCATTTGTGCCAGCCGAAGCTACTGTGAGCTGTAAAAGAGAAGTCTAACCAAACAGACTATATTCCCTGAATTTACTGTCAAAACGGTAAAGATATACTGACAACTTCCCAGGAGTTTAAGCAGTGAGCTCGACAGTGTGGCTTAGTATTACTATACATGTTATGCATCTGGAAGTTTTTAATAAAAGAACTCTAGCATGGAGAAATTATACACTTAAAGGAACTAGAGCCTTTACGTTCTTGCATAGTTTCCTTCTGTGCATAGTTATTTAATGTTCTAGATTTCCACTATTTCTGAGGACACATTCCTGAATATTGCTTTGGTTCTGCAGTCAAGTTCTGTATAAGGAATGCTATGTGTTGGTAGTAAAATTTATGTTATTAATGCCAGTTTTAGAATGTTAAAAACTTAATTTTAAAAAAACTTAAAAAATTTTTTTAACCTATTTATTTATGGCTGTGCTGGGTCTTTGTTGCTGTATTGGCTTTTCTCTGCTTTTGGTGAGCGGGGGTTGCTCTCCACTTGTGGTGGACGGGCTCCTCACTGCAGTGGCCTCTTTTGCTGTGGAGCAAAGGCTCAATAGTTGGGGCATACGGGTTTCGTTGCCCCATGGCATGTGGGATCTTCACAGATTAGGGATCAAATTTGTGTCTCCTGAATTGGCAGGCAGATTCTTTACCACTAAGCCACCAGGAAGCCCCCAGAAGTTAAGGCAAAAGTATCCTTGAGTTGAGACATCTGAAACTTTCTGTTTTTTGAAGTCTCCATTTTTGTTTAACTGTAATCCTACACCACTAGCATTTTGAATGTTCACACTGCTTTTGCAGTTATAGGATGTGGTGAGATTAATAATCTTCACTGAACTCTTAAAAACCAAGAATGAACGCAGAAAACACACCCAGAGACAGATGTGATTCCCTATCAGGCTATATCCATGAACAAGCATTGCCCTAAAGTGAGCTGTTGTTGGCAAATAGAATGGACAAGGTTATCTTTGGGGTGTAGCCATGTATCTGTGTGGAGAAGGAAATGGCAACCCACTCTAGTGTTCTTGCCTGGAGAATCCCGGGGACGGGGGAGCCTGGTGGGCTTCCATCTATGGGGTTGCACAGAGTCGGACATGACTGAGGCGACTTAGCAGCAGACTTAGCAGCATGTATCTGTGAAATTTCAAAAATAGAGGATCTTCTATGCTCTCAAATAAAAGCTCCCATTCTAGTCAAACCTCTCTCCTCTCCATCCTTTCTTCTTCTTCTCTAGCATGAATATAACTCTATTTTGCCTCTGTTCTATAGATGACACTTTACCTGGCTTATAGTCTGCCTCTAAATTGACCATTCAGAAGCTTTGTCATCCTTAGGTCCCCAAACCTCTAGGCTTTTCCTGGGCAATATTATACTTGTGATTAAATCCAGCAACATAACTGAGAAAACATAAACAGCAAATGTCAGTATTCTCTCAAATTTCAGAAAGTAACTGCTTTTCCAAATTACTGTTAAAAGATAATTTTCCAAAAAAAGGTAAAATCAATGAACATGTGTTAAGGATTTTACTTGAATCAATAAAGAAGTAACTGGTAAAATGTGATAACCAGTTCAAAGTAGAATTTAAAGACAGATACATTTATAGCTCTAGAATATTGAAACTAATATATAAATGGAGGGAAATCAGTTGCACTCAGAATTTGCATGTCTGTAGACAACAGTTAATTTTTTTTTTAATGCACTAAGTTTTTTAAGAAATAGAGGAAGACAACAGAATTGGAAGGGATAGAGATCTCTTCAAGAAAATTAGAGATATCAAGGGAACATTTCATGCAAAGATGAGCTTGATAAAGGACAGAAATGGTATGGACCTAACAGAAGCAGAAGATATTAAGAAGAGGTGGCTAGAATACACAGAAGAACTGTACAAAAAGATCTTCACAATCAAGATAATCATGATGGTGTGGTCACTCACCTAGAGCCAGACATCCTGGAACTTGAAGTCAATGGGCCCTAGAAAGCATCACTACGAACAAAGCTAGTGGAGGTGATGGAATTCCAGTTGAGCTATTTCAAATCCTGAAAGATGACGCTGTGAAAGTCCTGCACTCAATATGCCAGCAAATTTTGAAAACTCAGCAGTGGCCACAGGACTGGAAAAGGTTAGTTTTCCTTCCAATCCCAAAGAATGGCAATGCCAAAGAATGCTCAAACTACCGCACAATTGCACTCATCTCACACACTAGTAAAGTAACGCTTAAAATTCTCCAAGCCAGGCTTCTGCAGTATGTGAACCATGAACTTCCAGATGTTCAAGCTGGCTTTAGAAAAGGCAGAGGAACCAGAGATCAAATTGCCAACATCCACTGGATCATGGAGAAAGCAAGAGAGTTCCAAAAAACATTTATTTCTGCGTTATTGACTATGGCAAATCCTTTGACTGTGTGGATCACCATAAACTGTGGAAAATTCTGAAAGAGATGGGAATACCAGACCACCTGACCTGACTGCCTCTTGAGAAACCTATATGCAGGTCAGGAAGCAACAGTTAGAACTGGACATGGAACAACAGACTGGTTCCAAATAGGAAGAGGAGTACGTCAAGGCTGTATATTGTCACCCTGCTTTTTAACTTCTATTCAGAGTACATCATGAGAAATGCTGGACCGGAATAAGCACAAGCTAGAATCAAGATTGCCGGGAGAAATGTCAATAACCTCATATATGCAGATGACACCACCCTTATGGCAGAAAGTGAAGAGGAACTAAAAAGCCTCTTGATGAAAGTGAAAGAGGAGAGTGAAAAAGCTGGCTTAAAGCTCAACATTAAAAAAACTAAGATCATGGCAGCTGGTCCCATCACTTCATGGGAAATAGATGGGGAAACAGTGGAAACAGTGTCAGACTTTATTTTGGGGGGCTCCAAAATCACTGCAGATGGTGACTGCAGCCATGAAATTAAAAGATGCTTACTCCTTGGAAGGAAAGTTATGACCAACCTAGATAGTATATTCAAAAGCAGAGATATTACTTTGCCAACAAAGGTCCCTCTAGTCAAGGCTATGGTTTTTCCTGAGGTCATGTATGGATGTGAGAGTTGGACTATGAAGAAAGCTGAGTGCCGAAGAATTGATGCTTTTGAACTGTGGTGTTGGAGAAGACTCTTGAGAGTCCCTTGGACTGCAAGAAGGTCCAACCAGCCCATCCTCAAGGAGATCAGTCCTGGGTGTTCATTGGAAGGACTGATGCTGGAAGCTGAAACTCTAATACTTCGGCCACCTCATGTGAAGAATTGACTCATTGGTAAAGACTCTGATGCTGGGAGGGATTGGGGGCAGGAGGAGAAGGGGACAACCGAGGATGAGATGGCTGGATGGCATCACTGACTCGATGGACGTGAGTCTGAGTGAACTCTGGGAGTTGGACAGGGAGGCCTGGCGTGCTGCGGTTCATGGGGTTGCAAAGAGTTGGACACGACTGAGCAACTGAACTGAAGTTTTTTAAATTGGTGTTTCGTTGTTTTTACAGTGTGGTGTTAGTTTCTGCTGCACAGCTAAGTGAATCAGTTATATGTATACATGAATTCCCCTCTCTTTTGGATTTCCTTTCCATTTAGCACAGAGCATTGAGTAGAATCCCCTGAGCTGTATAACAGGTTGTCATTAATTATTTATTTCATACATAGTAGTGTGTATGTCAATCCTAATCTCCCATCTCACCCACCCCTCCTTCCCTTCCTTAGTGTCCGTGTATTTGTTCTCTATGTCTGTGCCTCTGTACATCTGTACCATTTTTCTAGATTCCACATGTATGCTTTAATATATGATATCTGTTTTTCTTTTTTGGAATTTACTTCACTTGATATGATAGTTTCTAGGTCCACCCATGTGTCTAATTATGTGACTTTGTTACTAGTTATCTACAACTTACAGCATTTTACAATCGCTTCCAAAGAATCGGGTAAATGGGACAGGTGTGCTCTGGATTATGCATAGTTTTTTGAGCATATGTTTTCCTCCACATTACATGAGAGCAACTTCAAGGAAAATATCCTTCAAGGAAAATATCCTTTTAGGTTAAAAACAAACAAACAAAAATTTTTTTTTACACTTCATTGTAGTAATGGTTGTTTATTTTCTGTCTTTATCCTTGTTCTTATCTTATGGGTTGTGTGGTACTCAGTTTTCTTCTTGTTGCTAAAATTATGTAAAGGACAGTTCCTTGCAGTTTGATTTTAAATGGTTCATTTACTAGACCCATGGTGGCAGTGTTGATTGCTATGCCTGTATTACTAGTATCCTGGACATAAGTGGCCTTTAAAATGGTAATGCTGAAAATTTGTTTAAGGGAGAAACCACTTTGGAAGACTCAGCTTCCTGTGTTTGGGTATCAGTGAGTAGTTCTTCTAATGTAAAGGGAGGAATTGCTGACCTTGCTCTTGTGTTTTGGGATACGATGCCCAGGCAATTATTTCTACACAGACCACATTTGCTTGGTGTGAGCATGTGGCTGGCTCTGGGGTTCTGTGCTGCTATTTTGGACGTCCTGACTTTGACTTCAGTTATCATATTTACTAGTTTGGCTTTTCACTGGGCACTCCCACCAGTTCCCTTCATATTCATTCATGTGTTTCCACTTCAGATAGTTGTCTTTAGTCCATATTGGGCTTCCTGGTGGCTCAGATGGTGTAAGAATCTGCCTGCAATGCGAGAGACCTGGGTTCAATCGCTGGGTCGGGAACATCCCCTGGAGTAAGAAATGGCAGTCCACCCCAGTATTCTTGCCTAGGAAATTCCATGGACAGAGGAGCCTGGTGGGCAACAGTCCATGGGGTCGCCGAGAGTCAGATATGACTGAGTGACTAACACTTTCACTTTCTGAGATTTATTTCCTGTTCTTGGCCAGTTACCTCTCCTGTTGTCTCTGTTTTGGTTGATTTTCCTCCCCTTCTCCTGATACCTATGGGCAGTGTTTACTTCCCATCTCAAAGAGCTCAGCCCTCAGCTGCCCAGGGGTATAGATACTCCTTTCTGCTCCAGCCTGTTTCAGTTGCTTCCACCTTTTGACTAAGCCCATTGAACTTTTGGCAGAAGAATGACTGAAGCTATATAATGGCCCTCCCGTATGTTCTTAGAAGAAAGTATGTTAGAATAGGGTCTGGGTGGGTGGGGACACACTGAACTATATGGTGACTGGCCAGCATTTTTGGTAGGGAAATATTTACCTTCTTCAGAAGCAGTTTATGTTCTGGGAGTCTCCTATTACTAGGTAGAGGAAAGAATTATAAATATTAAATATTTTCTATATTAGTATGTAAAATTTCTATTTTATAGGTAGTAACTGACCTCTGGTATTACCTAACTCCACCCACCCCTGACAAAGACTAATGGATCATGTGTACAGTAGTCTTTAAATGTCTTTTTATTCAATTAATAAAATATATATTGCCATTTACTATGAATGACACCCTGTGCCATATGCCTTACTATTTAAAGAAATAAGTAGGCTGCTAAACTCTTACAGAGGGAACAGTGGTGTTGAAACTGCAGACTGGACTACAAGGGAAGTAAAAGCTTGAAAAATATAGCCTGTAGCCAACTGTATCTAATTTTAATGGGTTTAGAACTACAGTGATAATTGGTATTTGAACTCATAATTCCAGTTCATTTACTTTTTGTGAATTCAAAAATAGCAACATGTTATTAAAGAAGTTACTTGGATTTTTAAAAACTTTTTCTACAACATGGAAAAGTTCGCTAATGAATGTTGTAATACTTTGGAGAAATGCTGGCTACATGCCAATCGGGTGATTTTTCTCAGGATAAATTATCTCTGTGAGTTAGTTGTTAGGTCAAGTGTAACATTTCTAACCCTTCTGCAGGCTACTTTCCATTGGCAGTTATTTTTACGGAGACTTACAGGCTTTCTTAAAAGTCAGTTCAGATTCTATGGCCATGTTTTCTGGTGAGGACAGAATCTCTGGGACTTGGCTAGACTCTTGGCTTTTAAAGAACAGAGTCCATTCAAGGGGCCTTAAGTAAAGAGGAGTGCAGGGATTCTGAGCTTTGCCACTGTTGACACTGTGAGCTGGATAATTCTTTGTTGTGGGGTGGTCCTGTGCACTGTAAATGTTTAGCAGCATCCCTGGGCTCTCACTAGATGCTAGTTGCACTCCGTTTCTAGAATACAAAAAATGTCTCAACATTGCCAGATGTTCCCAGGTGTCGAAATCACTGCTAGTGACTGCAGGATGCGATTGTGTGCTCAGTCGTGTCTGATTCTGTGCAACTCCATGGACTGTAGACCGCCAGGCTCCTCTGTTCATGGGATTCTCCAGGCAAGACTACTGGAGTGGGTTGGTGTTTCCTCCTCCAGGGGATCTTCCTGACCCAGGGATCAAACCCGCAGCTCCTGCGACTCATGCATTGCAGGTGGATCCTTTACCACTCAGCCGTCCGGATACCCAGTGAGTAAGGAAGGCAAGAATATCAGCTCCACAGCAGGCTCCTCTAGAAGAACAGGAGATGGAAGGTGGTCAGAACAGTCAGGACGTATTAACAGAATCATCTTCTCAGCCTTCTTCACAGTCCAACTCTCACATCCATACATGACTACAGGAAAAACCATACCCTTGACTAGATGGACCTTTGTTGGCAAAGTAATGTCTCTGCTTTTAATATGCTTTCAGGTTGTCATAACTTTCCTTCCAAGGAGTAAGCATCTTTTAATTTCATGGCTGCAGTTACCATCTGCAGTGATTTTGGAGCCCAGGAAAATAAAGTCTGCCATTGTTTCCACTATTTCCCATGAAGTGATGGGACCGGATGCCATGATCTTAGTTTTTGAATGTTCAGCTTTAAGCCAACTTTTTCACTCTCCTCTTTCACTTTCATCAAGAGGCTTTTAGCTGCTCTTCATTTTTGCCAGAAGGGTGGTGTCATCTGCATATCTGAGGTTATTGATATTTCTCCCGGCAATCTTGATTCCAGCTTGTGCTTCCTCCAGCTCAGCATTTCTCATGATGTACTCTGCATGTAAGTTAAATAAGCAGTACAACCTTGATGTACTCCTGCATGTAAGTTAAATAAGCAGTACAACCTTGATGTACTCCTTTTCCTATTTGGAACCAGTCTGTTGTTCCATGTCCAGTTCTAACTGTTGCTTCCTGACCTGCATACAGGTTTCTCAAGAGGCAGGTTAGGTAGTCTGGTATTCCTGTCTCTTTCAGAATTTTCCACAGTTTATTGTGATCCACACAATCAAAGGCTTTGGCATAGTCAATAAAGAAGAAATAGATGTTTTTCTGGAACTCTCTTGCTTTTTCCATGATCCAGTGGATGTTGGCAATTTGATCTCTGGTTCCTCTGCCTTTTCTAAAACCAGCTTAAACATCTGGAAGTTCACAGTTCACGTATTGCTGAAGCCTAGCTTGGAGAATTTTGAGCATTACTTTACTAGCATGTGAGATGAGTGCAATTGTGCGGTAGTTTAAGTATTCTTTAGCATTGCCTATCTTTGGGGTTGGAATGAAAACTGACCTTTTCCAGTCCTGTGGCCACTGCTGAGTCTTCCAGCGATATGCTGATGATAAATATTTAACAACCACTCTAAAAGAGAAGCCCCAATTTATAGCATTTGTAGATTTCCAAGATGTGAATATCCCACCAGAGTCAATTGAAAGCTAACAAAATGTCATTAGGAAGTGATAAGTTTGGGTGTTGACTAGTTTTGTTTTTCATATAATTTATCTCATTGCAAGGTTATATAGTTTAAATTTTAATAATGACTGTTTTAATGATAAATTTCCTAAATCCTGAAAAGTGAAAATTGGATTTCCCGAGTCAGCATCCAGTACCCATTGGCACTGGTATCCCTGATTCCATATAGAATGTATTATGTGGTTCTTGATAATGTCTCCAAATTGTAATGCTGCCTTTGATAGTATTTTAGAATCTCAGTGTTGTGAAGATCTTTAAAGGCTATCCAGACTTAACATTGTACCTGGTAGTTGAATTCCCTGAGTGACATTTTGACTAAATGATCATAACTCATTATTATTTCTTGAATAGACCATTCAATCTTTAGACCAGTTTATTACAAAGCTTCTATTTGTTAGGTTAAAATTCATCTTTTGGGCATCCACCATTTGATTCTGTATACCATCCTGCCCTGCATCATAAAAAAGAATTCAAATACCTCTGTCTTGTGACAACTCTTCAAATATGTGAAATCATCTATTCTAATTTCTTATTGAGAGTTTTGTTCTAAAATGCCATTGACTTATTGAGACATTTCAGGATGTCTGCTTCTTTCTTAAAATGTTGCACATTGATTTGAATAAAGCCTCAGATGCCTGGTGGTCATCTATGAGGAGGAAAGAGAAGAAAAGTTCCCTAGGTTTATATAGTGAAAGGGAAGTCGCTCAGTTGTGTCGGACTCTTTGCGACTCATGGACTGTAGCCCACCAAGCTCCTCCGTCCATGGGATTCTCCAGGCAAGAATACTGGAGTGGGGTGCCATTTCCTTCTCCAGGGGATGTTCCTGACCCAGGGATCAAACCCAGGTCTCCCACATTGCAGGCAGATGCTTTAACCTCTGTACCACCTAATATGACAGTAATTTTCTTTCTGGTTCCATAATTCTATTAACTGACACATATGCTTCTGTTAAGGCCTCTTGATTTTGCAGTTTTGGCTTTTGGAGGAGTGGGGAGGCAAATCAAGACTTTATATTGTATTCACTAGATTTTCATCTATTTTTATAGACCCAAATCCCAGCCTTTCAGGATTTGTTGGGATTGTGATTCTTTCAATACATTTCCAACTTTTCTTGGCTTCATATGATCTGGAAATTTGATGAACTGACCAACATGGTTTTCTTCTGATTCTGTGATGAAAGGCCCAAGCTTAAGAGATCTCAGGAGAGAACGAAATGGCTTTCTAATAGTCTTTCCCTTTTGCTTACCATTCATCTATTTATGAGCACCTTAGGAATTGTCTTTATAACAGTGATCCATGAACTCTTGTCTTTTGTTTATATCAATGTGTCCAGCTGTGTTCCCCAGAACACCATTTCTTTTTCATGTTAGCAAACAAGTTTCAAGACAAGTTAGAGATGCACTGAGTTAAACAAATGTAAGCAGGTTTATTTACTGTGGGATATGTGTATTGTGATCTCCAAAATGTGGAATATAATATATCATGTTTTAAACATTTGTGGTCATGGAACGCTATTCTGTTTAGATAAAATTATATGTCTAAGAGCCACCTGTTCATGGGTGGATAAATGCTTTTGTTAAACTAGGGTGTTCTGTCTTCAGATTGGAGTGTAAGAGCCACCTAACGGCATTCAGATAACTTAAAACGTTCTTTCCAAGTATAGCCCTGGTGGCCCAGGTAGAGAACCTGCCTGCAATGCAGGAGACCTGGATTCAGTCCGTGCAGTTGGGAAGATGCCCTGGAGGAGGGCATGGCAACCCACTCCAGTGTTCTTGCCTGGAGAATTCCATGGACAGAGGAGCCTGGCGGGCTACATTCCATGGGGTTGCAAACAGTTGGACATGACTGAGCAACTTACTGATCTACTACATAGTATTTATGGGTTACATGTGTACAGGATAGTGAGTAACAATTTTTAAAATTATGGTCCATTTGTGGTTGTTATAAAATATTGGCTATTTTCTGCATGTTGTATAATATATTCTTGCAGCTTATTTTACATCTAGTAATTTGTATCTCTTATTCCCTTACCTTTATGTTGCTCCCTTTCCCCATTAACAATTTTTGTCTTTTTATGCCTTTTGATTATTTTTAAGTTATAAAAATAATTTCACAGTGAATAATCTTATATCTTTATGCTTTTGTGTGGATTGCCTGTATTACCTATAAGTAGAATTGGTAATTCAAATATTATGAATGTTTCTACATCCCATAATGCATACGAATTACGTAGAAAGTGAATAAAAGTATTGTTCTCTTGGCACCCTCTCTAGCGTAGTAGGGAACTCTTGAAGTGGGGTGGTAGTAAAAGGAATTAGGAAATGGTATTTTAAAATATTTAAAAATTCTTCTTGATTCTATAGTTAAGTGAAATCTTCTCATAATTCCTTCCAAAGTTGTTCATTTTTTTCACCCTTTAGCTCTGGTTTAGTTTTTGTGTTATAAATGGGAAAATATTGTAGTTTCCTAAGTAAAAGAGTGAGTACATGCTAAGTCATTTCGGTCATCTCTGACTCAGCAATCCTATGGACTGTAGCCTGCCAGGCTCCTCTGTCCATTGGATTCTCCAGGCATGAATACTGGAGTGGGTTGCCATCACCTCCTCTAGGGGATCTTCCCCACCCAGGGATCAAACCCATGTCTCGTATGTCTCCTGCATTGGCAGGTGAGTTCTTTACCACTGAGCCACCAGGGAAGCCAGTATTCTGATTATAATAATCATTTCTGAAGCACTTGACTGTTCTTGAAGTTTTGTCCTGAGGCTTGCAGAAACTTTGATTTCTGTTGCTTTTATTCATTGGAAAGATGGATTTAAAATGCAGCCAGAAACCTATCAACATTCTACTGTATTTTTGGAATATTTGAAGAATTGCTTAGTATGAACTTTATTCTTCATATAAAAACAGGATTTCCTTTTCTCCACATCCTCTCCAGCATTTATTGCTTGTAGACTTTTGGATCACAGCCATTCTGACTGGTGTGAAATGGTACCTCATTGTGGTCTTGATTTGCATTTCTCTGATAATAAGTGATGTTGAGCATCTTTTCATGTGTTTGTTAGCCATCCGTATGTCTTCTTTGGAGAAATGCCTATTTAGTTCTTTGGCCCATTTTTTTATTGGTTCGTTTATTTTTCTGGAGTTGAGCTGCATAAGTTGCTTGTATATCTTTGAGATTAGTTGTTTGTCAGTTGTTTCATTTGCTATTGTTTTCTCCCATTCAGAAGGCTGTCTTTTCACCTTGCTTATAGTTTCCTTTGTTGTGCAGAAGCTTCAGGGAGATGATATGGGGTGGGAGGTGGGAGGGGGCTTTGGCACTGGGAGATCGTGGACACCTGTGGCTGATTCATGTCAATGTATGGCAAAACAAATACAGTATTGTAATGTAGAATAAAGTATTTAAAAAAACAATACAATATTGTAAAGTAATTAGCCTCCAATTAAAATAAATAAATTTATATTAAAAATAAATTAAAAAAAAACAAAACAGGATTTCATGGAGAGGTGAACTAGTTTCAAAATATACTTGAAGCAAAAACATAATTTAACAGTGTGACTCAGTTTCCCATTAGGTTGGTTTTCTGTTGCCTGCAAGATGGCATATTGACATGTTCTGGAAACTCAGTAAGAATACATGATTATATTAATGGAATTGCGTTTGACTTAACTTAGAAATAATGGTCCCTGTTCTAGAGGTTTTCAGAGAAGAGAAATGTTTTCAAGGAAGAAAGTTACTAGAGTGAATAGGAAATGGACTTATATTACTACAAAATAGAGCTATTGTCTTAAAAAAACACCTTCTATTAATCTCTTAATATGTTTTTGTTTAGTCCCTAAATTGTTTCCAACTCCTTTGTGTTCCCATGTACTATAGCCCACCAGGCTCCTCTGTCCATGGGATTTTCCAAGCAGAATACTGGAGTGGATTGCCATTTCCTTCTCCAGAGGATCTTCCCACCCCTGGGATCTAACCCACGTCTCCTGATTCTCCAACACTGGCAGGTGGATTCTTTACTACCGAGCCACCAGGGAAGCCCCTTTACTTTAGTGTCACTCCTTATTAACTAGCTGGGCATAATCTGTTAATCCAGTATTTTGGGGAAAAACAGATTAATAACCATTAAGAACTTGGAAGTGGCCTTTCCCATTGAAAGCTATTGTACTTCTTGCATATAAAAATATGCTTTGAGTAGATTATTAGTTGTGACCATTATGGGTCCAAGTTGTCCCTTTAGGTCACAGTTAGCTCATATCCATGCACCTTCCAGAATGGACGCTCAGGCCAATTAAACATTCCAAAGGTGGCTTGAGATATGGAGTGCTAGTCCTTCCTTGCAAAGTTAGAATTTCTACTGTTTGATTAGAAAGCAATCTACAAATGTCAAAATAACTGTTCTTCCCACACCTCCAACTTTAAAAAATACTGCATTTATTTGGAACCTAGGTTTTCTTTCTTGTGTTTGGAAAAAGAAAAATTCTAAAAATATAGCAAGGTGATGTCAGGGATTTGTTCAAGACAGCAATTTTCAGGTCGTGACATAAAGTCAATTCATAGCAACCTCATAATCTATAGTTGCTGGGTTTCATTCTTAATCACAAAAGAAAAATTAAGCAATGTTTTAAAAAGTTGTAGGTTTTTCCAGTAGGTCTTTCTACTAGTGTTTGGTATAAGAGGTCTTCTGACTCTGATTATTGAGATTTTTAGTAAAGCCAACACAGAACAGATGAAGTAAATAACCAACACTAGTGGCAACCCACTCCAGTATTCTTGCCTAGACAATCCCAGGGATGGGGGAGCCTGGTGGGCTACCGTCTATGGGGTCGCACAGAGTCGGACACGACTGAAGCGACTTAGCAGCAGCAGCAGCCTTGACATCAACATGAGCTTCAGTCATGGTCTGTCATTTTTTTGATCATAGAGTTCATTTTTTTATAAGTAAGATCCATACCACAGAAGTTAGTCATGCAGTTTTTTTTTCTCTGAACATCCTCAGTAATTATCTTGGATTTTCTGAATGCAATTATCATTCTGCAGATCAGCAAGGCTTATTTCAAAAACATGACCTTTGAGGCCATCAGGTCAGTTTAGTTTCTTGAGTGCTTGTGACTAGTGTTTTCCATAGTTCTCATAGCTCGTGCTTTCATGTCCTACCAATCTTTTTAGAAAACAGATCAACCATTTTCTTCTTGTCTCCCTTTCTTCTGCCTTCCATAACGCTTTTTTCCTTGCCAGCCGCCATGGTGCTGCTTGCAGAGCCAACGGGTGTGTTTCCTTTAAAATCGATAAGATTCAGGTTAAGCAATTTTGGCAAGAATATTTTATAGGCAATACTGTCTCATCCTTTGTTGCTTTAACAGCTAAATACAGTTCCACTGAATGGATGTATAATTGAAACAAGACCGTCAATGGATAAACATTTGGGTTGTTTTTCACCTTAAAATATCTTTTCAACACAGAGTAATGCACTTTGGTAAAGAGAAGACAATACTTAAAATTTGCTCATATTTTCATCTTCTTTGTTCAGGCCTGTTGAAGTGTTTAATATTTGTATGTTTTCTTCAGTTCTAAAGCAGACCCAGAGAGTGAGCATTCACTTGTGTGAAAGATAACAGTTTAAGGTCAGTACAAATGCTTGAATCTCAGTGTGATTATTCAGGCTGTTAAAAGGATCATCACCAAAGAGAGAAGTATTTTTGCATCGGCTCTGTTCTGAAGGCTTCTGTGAGAAGATGCTTGCTCTGAAGCAGGGGGTATAGATCAGTTTGTGGAAGAGCTCTACAAAAAGTAGCTTCCTCATAAGATGATGTAGACCCTTAGCTAGCTGCTAGACCCTGCCGCATCTTTCAGTACCCTTAGAATCTTTTTATTGGGATTTCTTTATTAGATCTGACTATTCATGTTTGAACCCTTAATTGTAGGATTTTTCATAAGTGGTCTGTTCTTTAGAAAACATTAAAAAAATATCTTTTATGTTAGATTATTTGCTTTTATACACTTTTTTTAACTATTCAAGAACTCATAGTTTGCTTTTAATTATTAATTATGAGAGAGGTATATATATATATATATATATTTTTTTTTTTTTTAATCACAAAATTACCTTCTTAATGGCTAAACACTAAATCATTTGCATTCCTTGGTCCTTGACTATGAAAATCTCATAACTGCAGTTTAAAAAGATTTTAAACCAGTTGTAACAAATTGGAGGATTAGTTTACTTTCTTAAAAAAATTATTTGTTGAGAGTTCTTCAAGGGAGGTGAACCCCTTATCCAAGTCACCAAATTCTTCATGAACAGAACTGAAACTGAAAGGTAGTCCTTGGGGAAAATATTCTTATTTTAACTACCTCATTAAGAGAAGGCTGTTTCTCATAATTAGCCAGACCTAAGGACTCAGTGTAGCATATTGTAAATTTTCATAAGAAATGCATTTCTTATATGTATGATAGTATATTTAGTTCTTTAGAATTCTGTAAGAACTGATAAATGGCCATTCAGTTCTATAAAATAACTTTCATAGAAAGAACATAAAAAACATTTCTCAAGAAATGATAGGACTAAATTTTAAAAATATATAGTTTAAGGCATCTAGCCTTTTTCTTTGATGAAGCTGCCAAATATTTATTTCAGTATACCATTTTAACATATATGAAATATGAATGCTAGACAGAAGATATAATCATTATACATTTATAAAGTTCCATAGTTGCATGCTGTCTGACTAGTAGACTATAAAGGGTTTGAAACTGAATAGATCAAGTTCTATTATTGTGTTTGCAGAGAGGTGGCCTGGATTGATGTGCTGATTCAACTCAAGTTCATTAAAATAACAGCACATATTGAGTTGAGAAAATATTCACATGCAAGTCATGGTGTAACATAATGATAATAAGATATATTAATTGGGCCAGAAAAACTCTAATATTGAACTGCAGAAGTAGAATTGTTGCAGGAAAGGGCATCCCTTTCTGGGCCCTAAACTGGGCTCTTGTCTAACACTCAGAAATGAATTGTCCGAGGAGACGCATGTGCTGACAAAGCAAGAGATTTTATTGGGAAAGGGCCCCCGGGTGGAGAGCAGTAGGGTAAGGGAACCCAGGAGAACTGCTCTGCCACTTCTGGGAAGTGGATGGTCACACGGTGTCTCCTTTTGACCTTTCCCGAACTCTTCCGGTTGGTGGTGGCTTATTAGTTCTGTATTCCTTACCAGGATCTCCTGTCATAAAACAACTCATGGGAATGGTTACTAAAGGACCTGGCCAGAGTGGGCGGTTTCAGTCAGTGCGCTTCCCCTAACAGAATCAGATACCCAATGGTCTAAGTTCTATGAAAGACTTCCAAGGTATTGATATTTACTACTAAGTGAAATTTCTCTATGAACTATATGTTAATATTTTCAATAAAGAATTTTATTTGTTACTGAAGTGTAGGAAGCCAGATTTTCTTGGGACATTGTTCTGATATTTATTACAGGAAAATCCAAATTAATTGCTACATACTTTGAGAAGAAATTCTCTTTCAAAACTGGAGAAATCAGTAAGATTCTCCTTCCTCCCTCTCTTGCCCCACTCCTGCCTCTTGTCTTTCAGTCAGGCTAATTACCCGAAGCAACTGCTTATCATTTGAGGTTTTTTAGAAATTAGTACAAACATGTGAATGATGATGGACTTTACACAGGGGTTTCCTGTCTGGTTGGTAAAATATATTGTCATGGAAGAAACAGAGGTGCTAATCCCATTGAAGTTTTCAGTCATCCCTTTCAGAAGCACAGGTGGAAAGAGAAGGTGAAGAGGAATATAGAAGGCTGCATTTGCAACTTGTGCCTGGGACAAGGAGGTAGCAGTTCTGTGTGATGCACAGACTGAACCGTGTATGTAATATTTTGTTTAGTTTTGAAGGAAATACTGACAAATGAGAGCAGCTCTAGAGGGATGAAAGGCAATGAGGATGAAAAACATCAAAAAAATATTTTTTAACATCTGAAATTTATCTTAAAGGAATAACAGCAGAAGAAAATAGGAACACTTCACTTGAAAAAGACAAGAGCTAGAGATGGTAGTGATGTTAAGGAAGCAGAGTGGCTATTGTCAGATGTGTGGTGGACCATGTCTGCTGAGAACTGCAGGGCAGAACTTGGATCTGGGAAGAAGTTAACAGGGAGTCAGTCTTGCTACCTACTACTCCACTCCCAACAACGTTCTTGTTTAAAAATGGCTTCCTTTCTAATACAACACTGTAAATCAACTACATTTCAGTTTTTTAAAAAGTAGCTTCCTTTTGCTGTGGTGGGCTGTCCATCCTGGGGAAATTTCAAGAATGACAGTGAAAATAGTTATTAATTGCCTTCTATGTTTCAAGCCCTGTCTTAGGCATATGCAATAATATGACATAATCTTTATCCTTGAAAAGTGAAAGTGAAATGTGCTCAGTCGTGTCTGACTCTTTGGGACCCCAGGGACTATACAGTCCATGGATTTCTCCAGGCCAGAATATTGGAGTGGATAGCTTTTCTGTTCTTCAGGGGATCTTCCTAACCCAGGGGTTGAACCCAGGTCTCCTGCATTGCAGGTGGATTCTTTACCAGCTGAGCCGCCAGGGAAGCCTAAGAATACAGGAGTGGGCAGCCTATCCCTTCTCCAGTGGGTCTTCCTGAGCCAGGAATCAAACCTGGGTCTCCTGCTTTGCAGGAGGATTCTTTACCAGCTGAGCTACGAAGGAAGCCCCTTTATCCTTGAGAACTTATCTAGTAAAAGAGACACATGTGATAAGCATAGTTAAATGTTATCAGTTCTATGAGAGCAGTGTTTGCAGAGAAGAGTGAGCCAGGGAAGACGAGAGAAGAGATTGTCTTTGAGGTTAACACTGGACAGTGTATAGGCGTTTGCCCAGAGGAGGGAGGCTGAGAGAGGGCCCTCACATGGCTCCTGTCAGAGGTTTTGTCGGAAGGTGGTTACTGCTTTGGCAGCAGGTTCGTGTAGACAAACCCCAGGGCCTGTTATAATTCTATAGCTCTACCAATGATTGCCTTCTAAAATAAAACTTTACAGAGAGAAACCTAATATTGCACTCTATTCTTCATTTTGCCTGAGGTTGAGTGAAATTGTCATTTCTGGTAATATTTCTTATATAAAGAGACAGAATTATTACAACTCTTCGGGAAAATGCCTGTTGGCAGTAAAGAGCATTTGTTTCCAAGGGAAGACAGAGTCCCTTTCCAAATCCTCTTTTCTTCTCCCTCCGGCGCCTCTGCACATTCTGTAGTTGACTACATCCACTGTTTTCTATGCTGTGTGGCAGGATGTTACAAAGAGGGTCCCTCATATCTCTGTCTTGCTTTGTGTCCGGACACACTAATCTTTTTGTTAGGTCGTGGTTGGTCACTTCAGCCTAAACCCCATGAAACCTCTGGGGAAAAGTGGTCAGTGATGAACTTTTGTGACAGACACCCATCAGTTCAAAGCCTGTGCAGTGTTAGGGTTGACGGAAGCTGTAATGGTCCATGAGAAGAGGCTCACAGGGGTCCTTTTTCAGGGCAAAAGGACAGATAGTTTTCTCTACTCGAGATCATACACAATGCACAATAGCTCCAGTACTTGCTCCTAACCCATGCTACATGCCCGCCTTCTTCACGATGGGACGGACACTTTTTATAGACCCAGCAGGGGGACATTTACTCGTTGCTACTGTTCTTTTCAGCTGTTTCGTTGGTAGGCTAAGCTTGCCCTTTTGTAGAGTGACAAAAAGGGATTTAGTAAAACACTGGCTCCATAAAGAGGGTCATTGTGTATACATGTACCTTCTGTGTAAAAACTAACATATTTTAAACACAGTCAAAGGAAAGTTCAACAATCAGTAACTCTGGGTCTCAATTATTTGTGGTAAAATATAATCAATGGTTTTTATTGTGTTAATGCATGCTGAAAATTTTCATAGAGAAAGTTAATCATCTGTGTATTATATAAGATACACAGTATATTATTTCTAGACAATTTTAAGTATCATAACCATATGTACTGTACCAAGCTACTTAAATATCTATTATACCAGTTTTAATTGCTGAATTTAGTCATAATTTTTCAGTTATACATAGAATATGGTTTTCCATTTATACTTTCAAGTGTCTTAAATACTTAATTTAGCTTTATAAAGAAAGAGATAGCTTTGTATATTTCTTTGAATTTTTAGACTGTTTGTTTTAATAGAAATTAATTGGAAAGATAATTTCTAGCATTTCATGTGATTGCTTCTGTCCCTTAGGACTTGGCATATTTCCTACATATTCAACGATATTAATATAAAATATTAGATGAAATAACTTTATATAAATTCACTAAATGAAAGATAATCTGCTTTCCATAGTTGTCAATTAATCTGTGGAAATGACTTCTTCCTCTCTTAACCAGTCTAAAGCTAAAAGAATAATATCAGTTTAATTTATTAGAATCTTATTAAATTGTGCATTTTTCCTTTCATCTCTTTCTGTTATATCCAAAATTGGAAATTTGAGATGAAAATAATCTTTACATAGAAAATTAGGGTGTTTTTTAATTAAAGAATCAGAAAAACAGATTTTGAATTGAGTTTTGATTGTCAACTTTTTTCAAATTGAAAAAATAAAACATCTGATTGACAGGAAAATAAAATATACTTTGACAAATTGGAGATTGTATAATATTAATACAAAGAAGCATCACATGATACATGACTGATTTCTAAGATGAGTGGTATTGATTATATATGCTATCTGGAAGAAAGAGGATTTGCGTCTGTGTGTCAGGTAATCCTGTGTTTTGCCATGTAAAGAAGAAATGTCCTTTAAAAATTCTTTGTTTTTATACTCATTTGATCTCTATAGCAACCTAGTCAGCAGGTATGATAGGCGTTATTATCACAATTTACACAGAAGAAAACCAAGACCCAGAGGTAATGCCACACTTGCCCAAGTTGGAGGTGTCAACCTTTTCTTTTTCTGATTGCTAGGCTGGGTCTTCTGCTTATGCACAGAGTAATAATTTCCTTAAAATAAGGTTGCTGACACACAGAGAAAGGTGGCCATTAGTACCTTTGATGCTATTAGAAACCATTGGGTCAAACATAATTGCTTTAAATCAACTAATTACATCTATTCAGAAGTAATAATCATATGAAAACACATTATTTTGAGAACTTGGTGTGTTATTATCTTCCGGCAAGCAAGAAATGCAAAAGTTACATTCATTTTCTGTATATTAGTGATTTTTTTAGCAGCCTAATTTGCTGATGTAATTCAGTGCCAATTTGGTTCTTCCACAAGACTATATAAGATTCTATGTGGTACTTGGCAAATTTGAGGTAAATTTGAAATTTCAATTATTAGCATTTAGTTTAATAAAAATCTGGGGATATATTTCTTACAAAATCAACTCATGTTTAGTTTTTAAAAATCTCATTACTTTTTGTTGGAAGACTTAGCCTTCCAACTTGGTGACTTAGTGACTTCCAAATTACTGACTTAGTAATTCAGACAATTACAATAATCTTTGTTCTTGTATTAATTGAGAATCAGGTGAGTTTGGAGTATTTTGCTGAGCTGGGTGGGGTTACAAAGGAAGTAATCCAATGCGTGGCATCTAATGTCTCTTGATTGTCTCTGTCTGGAACTTAGTTCAGATATTACCCAGTCCTTTACATCTTCTCTGCCTCTGGTGGTTCTTCACAAGGCCATCTGAGGACATTTCTAAAATGCAAATCTTATGTCATGCTTAAGTATCTCCATTCACTCACTGTGCTTTTAAAAATAATTTTACTTTATTTATTTTTGGTTGTGCTAGGCCTTCATTGCTGCTCAGATATTTTTCTCTAGCTTCAGTGAGTGGGAAGGCCACGCTCTCTTTTTGGAGCACAGGCTCTAGGGCGCATGGACGTCAGTCATTGCCACTCCCAGGCTCTAGAGCACAGACTCCATAGTTGTGGCACACGGTCTTAGTTGCTCCCAGGCCTTGGGATCTTCTCAGGTCAGGGGTTGAACCTGTGCGTCCAGCTTTGGCAGGTGGACTTTTTACAACTGGGCCACCAGGAGAGCCCTCCCCACTGTGTTAAGGATGAAGCCCGTTTGGCACAGTGCTTATAGTCTTCATTCCCTCAGGTATGCTGGTTTCTGCTTTGTGACTTTGTTTTCTTATTTTTGCCTCCAGTGTTCTCTGTTCATCTCTGCCTGCCTATGCTTCAAAACCTGCTCAAATGTCAGTCCAGATGACTTGCCTTCCCCCAAGTCTTCCAGGCATAGTTAGAACCTCTATTGAGGATTTCGATGGATTGCTCTCAGAGGAATACTTCTTAATATCTCAGTTATTTATTTGGGGGCCTGTCTAGCCTACACAGTGCCTCCCTCATAGTGTATACTCAGTGAGCATTTGGTGGAGAATCTCTGCTTTCAAAGAGCTTTATGAAGAGTTGGGTAACACAACTATCAGTGAACTCAGGTTACAAAAAGATTTTTGGCTAATTGTAGATAATGTTCTCATGATTAACTCAGTTTCTTTTTCCTTTAAATTATGGAGTTGGATTAAATGATTTCCAAAGTATATACTTGCTTAAAATTTGGCCATGTAAAGAGAGTAACAATGTGATATATTTTAATAATGGCATGTAGGAAGTGGTGTTTCATTTGCACACTGTTGCACATATTAAAGAAAAACTTTGGCCCCCTCCATGCTTTCATTGTGATACAATTGGAAAGAGGCTTTTTGATTCTTAACCCAACTTTTCAAAAATTTACAGAAATGCTCTGCATGCTAAGTGAAGACTTCCAGAGAAAAAGTCATTACAATGAAAACATTGATGGAGTTTTGAAAGGATTTAGTTCCCCCCCCGCACCCCTGCTGATCCTTTGAAAAAGTTTAGCATGAGCACTATAAAAATTATATGCTTTCTCCTCAGGTTCTAAGTCACATCTTAAAATCTGAAGTAAAAAGGAACTCATCAGTATGAAAATTAACTATGATGTCCAGGGTTGAAGAATAAAGAATAAAGAATTCCCTGGAAAGGTGCTGGTCAAATTTCTCTTTTGCACAGTTCATAGCATGTAACTGGTATTCAATAATATTCAATATAATGAATTACAGAGTCTTTGAAAATTTAGGCCTCTAAAGACCAAATCCAAGATGGTAGATGGGATTTTCACATGACTGTGAAGACAACGTAGAAGTTGACATGGTTGGCCTCCTGAGGGTGTTTCATTCACATAAATGAAGGAGCTGCTGCTGCTAAGTCACTTCAGTCGTGTCCATCTCTGTGTGACCCCATAGACGGCAACCCACCAGGCTTCCCGCGCCCTGGGATTCTCCAGGCAAGAACACTGGAGTGGGTTGCCATTTCCTTCTTCAATGCATGAAAGAGAAAAGTGAAAGTGAAGTCACTCAGTCGTGTCCGATTCTTCGCGACCCCATGGACTGCAGCCCATCATGCTCCTCCGTCCACGGGATTTTCCAGGCAAGAGTACTGGAGTGGGGTGCCATTGCCTTCTCCAATGAAGGAGCTATGTTCACTTAATTTATTTTAGCGAAAGAAAGACTATTCTCTTTAATAGCCACTTATTTAAGGCCAAAGGGTAAAGAAGGCCAGAGGAAGTGATGTCAATTTCAGTTAGGTTCTATTTTATAGAATGTAGTGCACTATAAAATTTGGCATTTTCTCTCCCAGCTTTCTTTAACAGCCAACATTATTTTATTTGCCTTCATTAAATTTACATTTTAGCTTCTGCTTTTCTATGTTATTAGGATTTTTGCATTTAAGTGTTTTTGAGTAAAAATAATAAATGGAAAAGAAAATTGCACTATATTCTAAATTAATGCAAACAAGAAAGTTGATTATTTTTCACTGAGGCAGCAGTGGTGAAGCCAGTGAGTGGAGCTTAGGCTTTGGAACCAGTTAGAACTGGCTGTGATGCTCAAACTTACCAACTGTTTGACCTTGGGCACACGTCTGAAATCCATCCAGACTCAGTTTTCTCATTCATAAAATAGAAATGTTAACATCCATTAAGAATTAGGAGCAATGTATAGTAGGCATCTAGCATCATGCTGTCACATAGGAAGGTGTTAAACAAATGGAATATAATAATTTTGGTGGTTAAGTCATAGATGCCTCTGGTCTTTAAATTCTAGTTTTTATTGAACGAATTACATTCCATAAAATTTTCCGTGCCTGACATGTAGCCTGACACATGGCAGAGTCTTGGTAAATATTTACCAAGTAAATGAACTCGTGTAATTTTGTGCAAGAAGGGCCTGCTCACGTAAACCATTGGTGTTGTGTAGTATAAGTACTAAACAGGGAAAACTGAGGAAAAGGTCAAGAGTGGAGTGTGTGTGTGCTCAGTCATGTTCAACTCTTTGGATACTCCATGGACTGTAGCCTGTGGAGTTTTCCAGGCAGAATACTGGAGCTGGTTGCTGTTTCCTACGCCAGGGGATCTTCCCAACCCAGGGATTGAACCCATGTCTCCTGCATCGGCACGTGGATTCTTTATCACTGCGCCAACTGGGAAGAGTTGGAGAAGTAGCTCTAGATGCCTGGGCTGTCATGAAGCGGGGCTGGACTGCATCCTCTAGGGGAAGGTTCCAGGAGAGGGTCGTCCCCCTTAATTCTCTACAGGTTTATGTGGATGGTGAAGGGAGCAACATGGTGAGTCACCATGAAGGAGGGAACCAAGAGGAGGTGGTCTCCTTAACAAGGGGTGCCCTCAGATCTCAGAGACTGGGTACCTTCTGTTAAGCCAACTCACGCTTTGAGGCTAGCCTTGTGCTGAGGCCGGGATGTATGGATTTGCCCTCCTGAGCAGTGGAGGTAGTCCCGTTTAGCAAATACCTTTTCTGGTTCATACATAGGTTATCATGACTGACTTTTAATCTTTTTCTGTTTCATAAACATACACAGTATTAAATTTGTGCATGTCTTTGGCTCCACTTCTTTCATTTCAGAATAGTTTGTTATTTTTGAAGGAGTTACACAGGTTCATTGTACAAGAATATAAAGATAAAAGAAGTATTTTTCTGAAAAAAAAACCCCTCTCTTCTCCAGAAGAAATCATAGTAGCCTATTTCTTGCACTGTCTTTCCAGAGGTGGTTTATGCATGCAAGTATTCCTTTGTGGCTCAGACGGTATGAAGCGCCAATCTATGTTCAATGTAGGATGCAGGATGCATGGGGCTGATGCACAGGGTGACTCAAGTAGACGATGTGGGGTGGGAGGTGGGAGGGGGCTTTGGCATTGGGAGATTGTGTTCGCCTATGGCTGATTCGTGTCAATGTATGGCAAAACAAATACAGTATTGTAATTTAAAATAAATAAATAAATTAAAAAAAAAAAAAGAATCTGCCTGCAGTGCAGGAGACCCAGGTTCGATCCCTGGATCAGGAAGATCCTCTGGAGAAGGGAATGGCTACCCACTCCAGCATTCTTGCCTGGAGAATTCCTTGGACAGAGGGAGCCTGGCAGGCTACCGTCCATGGGGTCGTAAAGAGTCAGATACGACTGAGCGACTATCACTGTCACTTTTTTGTTTCATGTAGGTTCCATATGCTTTATTAGGACAGTAGCCACCATTTTTGACCTCACAACAGCAGTAGTTTGCAACAGAAAGTATATACAAACGTTGTGATTAAATGTGCATAAGTACCTACCCTAATTGTAACAGTTTCTTGAAAAAGCAATGGGAAAAAAAGTTCAAATAACTGCAGACAGACATCCTTTGGTCACTCCAGTCTCTTCATGCATATGCTGTTACCTGCGGTGAAAATAATTGAGCTTTGCTAAAACAGTGTTGTCTTTGTAATACACTGCAGATATTCACACCCTTTAAAAAATGTTTAAAGGTGAGTTTCCATCAGTGTGATGGTTTACTTATAGTCCAAATTTTATGGTAACTTAAATTTGGCATTTTAAAGTTTTAGATTTCTTTCTCCCAGATAATCTCTCTTACAATGCACAATTTTTCCATACTAACAAAATAATCTTGATGAATGGGTGTCATAAATAAGATAAGACAATATGAGCTAAATCCAAACCTCAGATAAAGTCTAATTTGATTAAAGGTCTTTTGGGTAGTTAAGCTGTACTGACTAAATTTAAAAAAATATGAAGTGTGAAATTTTTTTGTTTGACTATTATGCTGAAAACTGACAATGGGATTTTGTTTAACTTGATCAGGGACATTGAACATTTTTTAAAAGTTGGCTTATTTCCTAGTTTCTTTGATTTTTTTTTCATTTTTAGATCCTTATAATACAATTGAATAGTAAAGAACATTTAATGTTTTGAATGTGAAAAGAGTTTTTGTGTGTTTGGAAAACTTTTATTCAAATAATGGGTAAATATGGGATTTAACCAGATATATTAAGCCCTCTTATTTTGTCAGTCATAGGAAGAGAGCTTGGGCTTGTATTTGCTACCAGTAGGGCTAGATAAATGGAGGTTTCTGATAGTGTATTTGGAAAGGTGACTAAAAGGACAGTTTTTACAAACCCATCAAGAACTCTGTAGACGTTTCCCACTGATTTTAAGAGCTGTAGCTCAGCATTTGGGTTCATTAGCTTTTCCATCATGTGATTTAGGATGATCTCAGATTCAAGTGATGTAGTTTAATCTAATTAAGACATAATGCAGAATAAGCTTGAAATACAATAGGGAAGGCTCTCAGAGAACTCCCAAAAGGCTGACACAATACAAGTCATGGGTTCAGTTTATAACCAAAATTGCTACTTGTTTTTCACTTGAACAAACATGTAATTCAACTGTACAGAAAAAAGTTTGTGTCTATATTTTTATGTCACTTTTCCTGTGGCTAAGAATAATCTTTACCCTATCTTCTACAGTGAATACTCATTTATTTGTCTTTTTTTTCCCCTCAGAGAATACCCCTTTTGGGGAGGGGGGCACACCCCTGGGCCCACGGCAATGAAAGCACCAAGTTCTAACCGCTGGACTGCAAGGGAATTCCCAAGAATATCTTTTTAGTTGGTATTTACTAGTAAATGGGTGTAAACATTATGGACTGAGGAGATCATGCTGACTGGTCAGGAGGCACCCATTTAGTTTTGAAGGTTCACCCTAGATTATTAATATATTCTTTCCTGGATTCTTTATCTTGATAACCTAGTGCCAACAACAAAAGCAATCTATAAAGTATATTTTGAGGTGAATGGGGAGTTTTTAAGATACTGGATGTTATGCTTAAAGCATAAGCTTGGTTATTAGCATTCTTTCTTTGATATATCCCATTTTTATGCATGTTTCTGAGGGTCATTTATTTTTGCCTCTTTATTTCCAGAGAATAAGAGTAGCTTCCGTAGCTGCTCTTCCATAGCTTTCCAGAAAATAAAAAGTATTAGCTGATATGCTTTATACCAAGTATTAAGCATGAAGTATTTTTCACATAATATCTCAGTAAATCCTTACAATAACCTATTAGCCCAATTTTATAGACAGGATAAATGAGCCCCCAGGAGGCTAAGTAACTTTCACATATCAGGTGCTTTTTAAAATGGAGGTTCAGTCCAGTTCAGTCACTCAGTCATATCCAGCTCTACGACCCCATGAACTGCAGCATGCCAGGCTTCCCTGTCCAACTCCCGGAGCTTAGTTCTGTCTTATTCTGGAGTCCAAGCTTATACTGCTTAAATATTATACCTATTGGGAGCTTCCCCAGTGGCTCAGCAGTAAAGAATCCACCTGCAGTGCAGGAGCCACAGGAGACATGGGTTCAATCCCCGTATCAGGAAGATCCCCTGAAGGAGGGCATGGCAATATTCTTGCCTGGAGAATCCCATGGACAGAGAAGCCTGGCGGGCTACAGTCCATAGGGTTGCAAAGAGTCAGACATGACTGAAGCGACTCAACAGGCAAGCATGTATACTTATTACTATAAGAGACTATTAAAAAAATAAAACTTTAGCAAAGTAAATATTTGGAAGTACCGTTAGTAGCAGGAAGGATGCAGAGGGAATAAAAAGCACCTGGGAGAAGAGGACTGTTGAAAAGAATTATGTTGATATGTCGTTGTTGTTTAGTTGCTCAGTTGTGTCCAACTCTTTGTGACCCCATGAACCGCAGCACGCCAGGCCTCCCTGTCCCTCACCGTCTCCCAGAGTTTGCTCAAACTCCTGTCCATTGAGTTGGTGATTCCATCCAACCATCTCATCATCTGTCGTCCCCTTCTCCTTCTGCCTTCAATCTTTCCCAGCATCAGGGTCTTTTCCAATGAGCCAGCTCTTCACATCAGGTGGCCAAAGTATTGGAGTTTCAGCTTCACCATCAGTCCTTCCGATGAGTATTCAGGAATTTCCTTTAGGATGGACTGGTTGGATCTCCTTGCAGTGCAAGGGACTCTCAAGAGTCTTCTCCAGCTTGAGTCGGCCTGTATTCACTGAAATGGCTCCTGTGTAGTTTCTATGCTTTGAAAATGAGTATACCAGTAAAACTTGATACATCATGTAATGCTAATTTTTTTAGGTTGATTTTCTGAGTACTTATCTTCTTAATGTTGCCTGTTTTTAATAGCCATTTAGTATGTAGATTATCAGAAAAAAGCAGATCAGTTATTCTGAAAGTGAAATTTTAAAAAGTCTGGTGGTATATAGCATGGGGCCATAACAATGGCTGTTTTGGAGAATAATCCTGACATTCATTCATATTCTGCTGTTATATCTTTAATTCCTCGTATAGTTCAAATGGTTTATAGTATATACTGTTATTACATCAAAAAATACATGTTAAAATAGGTATCTATTGCCTTATGTCATCTTAGTGAAAACATATTAAAATATCACTGTTAATTGATAAAAAACACTAAAGAGAAAGCATAGTTTATTTAAAAAAGTGGTGCTGTTTAAACTGCTCCTCCATCTTTCAGCTAGTATTTTTTGCAGATGTGATCTTTAGTCCGAAGTTTTAGCCCATGTTGAATATTTTGCAGTGTCTCAGTTCTCAAATTTTAATAGATAGGTTAATAGATTTGAATAAAAGAGTTGAACTGACATAGCTCATGATTTGCCCTGAGAACCTGAGGATTTTCTAATTAAATACTGGATGATCAGTCAGTGCTGCTCAGCTTACTAAATCATGAATTTTTCCATCTTAGTGACATGGTTAAAATTGGAAATGTCAAAAATGCCTGAACAAGAGTGTGATTCATGGACTTGAGCCTGGACTTGTTTTCAATTTTCTTTATTGAAAAAAGACATTATAAGTAGATTAACTAGAAATTATAGTGTACCTATTAACCTGTGATTTAGCAAGACTGTGTTTCTAAGTTGGAAAACATTTACTTCCTTCAACAAAAGTGGTGTTGGTCTCTTTAAAATATAATACAATTAATTAATTTCTCAACATCAGAAGTGAAAACCATGCATTGTTGGATTTCATTTGAAATCTCCTTAGAGGGACTTGATCAGCCTGATCTCTGGTTGGGCAGCTCAAAACTCAAAGCAGATTGAACTGAATTTATTATTCAGTTCAATAAAAATAAATAAATAAAAATAAATAATAAATAAATAAAAATCAACTTTGCTTCTCCCTTTGCACCTCAGTGACTGGTGCTCATTGTCCAAACCAACCACTTGAGAACTATTCTTGACTTTGTAATTTTTCATTAACTGGGTCATGTCTGTCCTCCCAGATGTTTCAGATCTGTCTGTTCTCTGCTCCTTCTGCTGTGACTCTCGTCCTGCCCACCCGTATCTTTCCTTGGGTGATGGTAATAGCCTGATTTCCCCTGGTTCCTATTGCTTTCTGCCAGTCTGTTTTCCACACTGTAGCCAGAGTGGTCTTTCTGAAGTGGAGTCTGGTGATTATCGAAAACAACTCCAAATATCTGGACAGGGTGGACCTCTACTGGAGCCTGCATGCGCCTTCCACCCTCTTCTCAGGCCCTCTGGCTGTCCTTGAGCCATATCACACTCTCTTCTGCTCCCCCATGCTGTGTGCTCCTTTTCACCCTCTGGACCTCCACCCGTGACGTCACAGGAGACTCTTCGCCCTCCTCAGCTTTCAGTTCCTGCTTAACTTTCTTCTCTTCCTGGAGCTTAAGTTCTCCTGCTTATGTTCTTTTGTCTGGATTCCATAGAATGCAGTTCTTACATTTTTTTCTGCCCTTGTAATCCTTTTTATAATCTGTTAGACGGCTTGACTCTAAAGTACATGTAGGAAGGAACTTTTTTCTCCCAGCATTGTGTGCCCAGAGTTCAAGAGTTTCTCATAGCCCATGGAGGACACTTAGCAAATATTTATTTAATGCATGAATGATTCAGGTATGCTTTTTTGGGGGGGTGGATAGAGTGTAGTAGCTCTTGGGCTTCCCTGATAGCTCAGCTGGTAAAGAATCCACCTGCAAGGCAGGAGACCTGGGTTTGATTCCTGGGTCAGGAAGATCCTCTGAAGAAAGGACAGGCTACACTCCAGTATTCTTGGACTTTCTTGGTGGCTTAGGCAGTAAAGACTCCACCTGCAAGGTGGGAGGCCTGGGTTTGATCTCTGGGTTGGTAAGATCCCCCGGAGGAGGGCATGGCAACCCACTCCAGTATTCTTGTTTGGAGAATCCCCATGGACAGAGGAGCTTGGTCCATGGGGTCACAAAGAGTCCGACAGGACTGAGTGACTGAGCACAGCACAGCACATAGTAGCTCTTACATTACTATGCAAAGTACATTCTCAAGATAGCATGAAAGAAGAACATTTAGAAAATGTAATGGGAAAACACGCGTGGCTCAGTGACAGAAAATGAGGCAGGAATATAATATAAAATTCCAGAAGCAGAGAGGACTTTGTTTTAACCAATGTTCAGATTATTAATCTGTCCATCAACCTTGTAACAATTTCTATTGAAACAGAGTCTGTAGCTGGATTGTAGGAACCAAAAAACCTCAAATTACACATGTTTTTCTAATATCTAAACTAACTTCTTTTGCTGTAATATGAACTTATTTCTTATCTTTCTTAGGTGAAGTTAAGAGCTTTATACACCTACTTATGTTACTACCAAGTTTTTCTGTTTTCCTCCAATACATGAGGTTTCTTTTTTCCTTGTTCTTTCATATTGTGTCTCATTTTCTAATCTTTTAATTATTCTTATTGCTAGTACTTTTAAAAATTTATTTATTTTTAAATTGAAGGACGATTGCTTTACAGAATTGTGTTGGTTACTGCCAAACATCAACATGAATCAGCCATAGTATACATATGTCCCCTCGCTCCTGAACCTCGCTCTCACTTATTGCCAGTATTTGAACCTAAGTATGCCGTCCTTTTGTCATAAACCAGGGTCATCAAAAACTGGTTAGTAATGAATACAGTGAAAGGATTACTACTTTTAAGGCTGATTATTGTGTTCTTTTGAAATATGTCTCCAGCAAATCTCTGCATGATATATTGTAAAGGATTTCATAATTTGTGACTAAAAAAGTATTGCCCTTAATCTGAAAGAGTTTGATGGACAAATTGCCCCCAAATCATTCCTTCTAATAAAATGCTACTGTGCATAAAGAACTTCAAAATAAATATATTTTTCTCAGCATTTTTTCCAGATTGAGCTTAATTATGACCCTTTTGACAAATAAACGCTGAAGGCAGGAATATGCACTTTGCAAAGTGGATGACACTTTTAAAAAAGAAACTTTTGCTAATGAACTAAGAAGAATGGCTCTTTCTGGCCCACTGTAGATTAGATATATAGAATGATGCTGTTATTATATGCTATAATTTTTTTTTAATAGGTTATGGCTAGGATGGGGGAGTTTTAGAGCTTGCATTACACTATGCTTTTAAGAGTAGAGTAGGTAAATGTATGGGAAAAGGGAGGAAGTGCTTTGAAAATGTACAGGCCAGAGATCCAGATCAGGCTGACTTTCCCTTACATGAATCAAAAGTTCCTTGTTATGAGAGAACAAAAGGGAAATAATATAGGCCATGGACATTTAAAATTACTGTTTTTTAAAATATAAAATAAAATTACTGTACATTGAAATAAAATATTATTATTACATCAATGATTTGCTATAAGAGCACCTTGATAGATGCTTAGAGATGCTCAAGTGGGCAAAGTCACATTTTAGAGGGGAACACTGTTAATTTCTTTATACGTAAAAGCTGATTTCCATTCAAGGAATATTTACTTAGCATTTGTAATATGTCTAGCACTAAATTGTATACTGTGAGGAGCGCTATTTTAAAAATATCTTTTCTTGTGATGAGAACTTTTAAGATCTATTCTCTTAGCAACTTTTAAATATATAGTATAGTACTGTTAACTCTTCTCAGGTAGCTCGATGGTAAAGAATCTACCTGCAATGCAGGAGACACAGGTTTAATCCCTGGGTCAGGAAGATCCTCTGGAGGAGGAAATGGCAACCCACTCCAGTATTCTTGCCTGGGGAATCCCATGGACAGAGGAGCCTGGCGGAGTATAGTCCATCGGGTTGCAAAGAGTTGGACGTGACTGAGCTCGTATGCATGCCCACTGGTTAAATCACATATGATCCTCAGATCCTCTATACATCAATGAACACTGCTTATTTTCCCCTTTCCCACCTCCTGAATGAAGCACTTCTGACAGATCCTAGCTATGTGATTTCTTCCTTCGACTCTGCTATGGTATTAACATATTGACCTCTGATGTAGCCTCGAATAGTTTATCTTTTTGCATTGTGTATTTCATGTCATTGTATCTCAGTCATGAACTAAATTAAACAGTCTTGGGAGGAACCCCATGTCTTGAACAATGGTATAGTAGTGTATAATAAACATAAAATGACGTTGGCTTATTACCTCCCAGTCTTCATAGGAAATCTCCCTTGGTTGCTTTATTTTTAAAATGATAATAATTATAACAATAGTTTGTATCATTATTTATAGATTTACAGATTACATTTATGTTGTGGTAATGTATAATATTTGACTGTAAAGGTAATAAAAGCAATAATTTAAAATGACAGTTAATATTTATTGAGCACTTATTGAGCAGTACAGCCAGTTTCAAGTGTTTTAAATGCATTAAATTCATTTTCTTCTCAAAATAATTATGAGGCAAGGATTATTATTTATTCCTATTACATCAATGATAAACTGAGGCACAGATAGATTTGCACAAAGTCCAACAGCTAGTATAATGTTCACAGAGCTCATAAGGTTGACTAGGGTTATATTGGGGGAATAGTTTATATATTTATTTATTTTTTCAACTCTTAAAATTTTAATTTTTTTCCAGTTTTATTGATATGTAATTGACATAGGAGTTTAAGATGTACAGTGTAATGAGGAGCAGTTAAATTTAAAATGCATATGGGTAATAGAAAAGACTATCAGAATGAATGTTATGTGGTTAGTAGAAAACCATTTTGATTTCTATACCAAAGAGTAATATGGTCAGACAGTCTTTTAGGGAGATTAAACTCAAAAGTGTGAATGACACAGACTGGAAGGCAGGAGACCAAGCTGCTGCAGTTTTCAGCTGTGAAACTATAAGGGCCTGAGACTGGAAGGGAGCAGGAAGAATGGGAAGGAAGTGCCAGAAAGGAGGATTCAGCTGGGCTTTGTTACTGCTTGGTAAGGGAGACCGAGGCGTCCGTGATGACTTGCAGCTGTTTGACTTAGGCTAATGGTGATCTCATTAGGAGGTAGTCTGTCCTCGCGTTTAGCCAACTTCCGAATACTTAACATTTCAACTAACCTTCTCTTGAAATTCTTTTTCCTTCTTCTTGCTGGTGACTATTGTTAAATCTTGGTTTTCCTCTTACCTAATTCTTCCTTCCGAGTTTTTTCCTGGAGTGCAAAGTCTTCAAAGCCTCAATCTGAAACATTTCTTTTACTTTCACATGCCCACTTCATGATAGAGTGTATATGCTCTCCAGTTACCTTTAATCCAGAGGCAGCATAGCCTCATGCAAGGAGGAAGCGCTGGGCCTGAGTCCCAACCACACATTTTTAGCTGTGGAATAACAATGCCTTTGATCTTAACTCACTCATTTATAAATGGGAACCTGCGTTATGCAGTTATTATGAATACTAAATGAGCCCAGGGAAAAAGCTCAAAACACACTAGTTCCTTACCAAATTTTATTTGCTCCTTAAAAGAAATTTTTTTTTCCAAAATTTTTGGCTCTGGGCCTGTGGGATCTTAGTTCCCCAACCAGGAATGGAACCCGCACTCCCTACACTGGAAGTGCAGAGTCTTAACCAGTGGACCACAAGGGCTGTCCCCTTCTATTTGCTCCTTTTGTTCCTCATATTCCTATTCAAGTATTTTCCTTCAGTTCAAGTTTGCCTGATGGAGGCTCTCCCTACCTTTGGAGGAATAGTTGTGATTTTCTTTTGCTTGCCAGATGTTAAGCTATACGTTATCATCATTCATGGATTAATAGCACAGTGATTGTCTTTCTGTTTTAAACATGGAATGAGTTAATACTCTAAAAATGTAAGATATGAACTACAAAGAGATGGAATCATAAACTGGTTTTATGTGAAATTACATTTCAGACTGGGGGTGAAAATTTATCTTCAGATCGGGTTAAGTGCGGTCTGAAAACAAGCTGTGGGAACATGATATATGAAATATAGGAATTTCCACAGCTCTTACATATCTAGAAATTTTATTTGTACAGATGTTATGAACGATAGAATGATTGATCTTTTATATAGCAGTTAGAATGGGAGTTTCATTTGATTGAAAATGCTGTTGTGAAGAGTATGGATCTCAGTAAGATGCTGACTCACATAGATTAATAGGAAGCACTATCTTTGCAGATGGGTGAGACAATAATATTTGCTACTGGGAAACCAGTCAGTGAGTTCAATTACTAGAGTGCTCAGTCACTTCAGTCTTCAGTTGTTTCCATCTCTTTGTGACCCTATGGACTGTAGCCCACCAGGCTTCTCTGTCCATGGGATTTTCCAGGCAAGAATACTGGAGTGGGTTTCCATGACATCTTCCAGGGGATTTTTCAGCTCAGGGATCGAACCTGCATCTTATGCATAGCTGGCAAATTCTTTGCTGTTGAGCCACCAGGGAAGCCCTGAGATCAAATTAGGTAGTTTTATTAAGGATTTGAAAATGACCCACAAGCGACTCTTTTCTGAATCAGTTAACTTTTTGAACTCCAATCGTCCATCTAGTCAAAGCTACGGTTTTTCCAGTGGTCATGTATGGATGTGAGAGTTGGACTATAAAGAAAGCTCTGTGCCAAAGAATTGATGCTTTTGAACTGTGGTGTTGGAGAAGACTCTTGAGAGTCCCTTGGACTGCAAGGAGATCCAACCAGTCCATCCTACAGGAAATCAGTCCTGAATATTCATTGGAAGGACTGATGCTGAAGCTGAAAGTCCAGTACTTGGGCCACCTGATGTGAAGAACTGACTCACTGAAAAAGACCCTGATGCTGGGAAAGATTGAAGGCCAGGGGAGAAGGAAACAACAGAGGATGAGATGATTGGATGGCGTCACCAATTCAATGGACATGAGCTTGAGTAAACTCCAGGAGCTGGTAATGGACAGGGAGGCCTGGTGTGCTGCAGTCCAAGGGGTCGCAAAGAGTCAGACATGATTGAGTGACTGAACTGGACTAATCTCAAGGGTAAAATATTAAAACTAATCTCAGAACATAGAGTGTGAAGAGGTTTTAGGTATGATCTAGTTATACACCCATTGTTTTAGAGATGAAGAAACTGAGGTTTAGAGATTGAATGGAACTTGGCTAAGATGCCCAGCAATGACAATGGTAAGTCAGAGGTCAAACTTAGGTCTCTTTAATTCCCAGTATTCTTGCCACTCTACCACAAAAGCCCCATAAGGATGAACATTATTTCAACCAAACACTGGTCTAGAAATGAGGCTTCTGAGAAACTGGAAAAAAATTGGGGGAGTATTTATAGACTTCTGAGGTCACAGAAATTCACCTATCCTCAAATATTCACATGAAATAGATGCTTCAGGAATACTTGTTACTTTGGTGCCTTGTGCTGACATCTACTGGAGGACCTGAACTCCAGTTTGAGAGGATGCCTCAAAAGCCGCTTATGGTCAAGATGGTTGCAGTTGTACACATTTACCCAAGGTGAATTTGAAATGCAAAAATTAATTTATTAGTAACTGTTACATATTTTCTGAATGAGAAAAGAACTCTTACAGTTTAGCTGTTGATCAAATTTGATTTTATTTTGAAAATTATTGGAAATATAGTACCAGAAGGCCACTTTAAAACAATGTGGCAAACTCTTTTGCATTTCTGCTTAAGTTAGATCAATACCAACACCCATACATACACCAACACACACATGCACACACACACACACACACACACAGGACACTTCAGTTTTGCTGCTTAGTCATGTCTGACTCTTTGAGACCCCATGGACTGCAGCACACCAGACTTCCATGTCCGTCACCAACTCCCAGAGCTGGCTCAAACTCATGCCCATCAAGTCGGTGATGCCATCCAACCATCTCACTCTGTCATCCCCTTCTCCTCCCGCCTTCAATCTTTCCCAGCATCAGGGTCTTTTCCAAGGAGTTAGTTCTTTGCCTCAGGTGGCCAAAGTATTGGAGTTTCAGCATCAGTCCTTCCAATGAATAGTCAGGACTAATTTCTTTTAGGATTGACTGGTTGGATCTCTTTGCAGTCCAAGGGACTCTCAGCAGTTTTCTCCAGCACCACAGTTCAAAAGCATCAGTTCTTTGGTGGTCTGCTTTCTTTATAGTCCAACTCTCACATCCATACATGACTACTGGAAAAACCACAGCTTTGACTAGAGGGACCCTTGTCAGTAAAGTAATGTCTGCTTTTAATATGCTGTCTAGGTTGGTCATAGCTATTCTTCCAAGGAGCAAGCGTCTTTTAATTTCATGGCTGCAGTCAACATCTGCAGTGATTTTGGAGCCCAAGAAAATAAAGTCTCTTACTGTTTCCATCGTTTCCCCTTCTATTTGCCATGAAGTGATGGGACCAGATGCCATGATCTTAGTTTTTTGAAAGTTGAGTTTTAAGGCATCTTTTTCACTATCTCACTTTCATCAAGAGGCTCTTTAGTTCCTCTTCATTTTTACCATAAAGGTGTTGTCATCTGTGTATCTGAGGTTATTGATATTTATTCCAGCAATCTTGATTCCAGCTTGTGCCTCATCCAGACTGGCATTTTGCATGATGTACTTTGCATATACGTCATACACATAGACAATAACTAACACGTTCCCATCTTTGTGTAGTTTCTCTATATGGCTCTTTTCCAAAAGGCTTCAGATTCCTGTGAGAGGAGGTGAGATTAGCATTGATGAACAGACAGTGTGGGAACTTGATTTGCCCTGTTCTAAAGCCCAGTTATGACCTTTGGACTGTCATTTGAAATCTGTAAAATACCCATTATAACTAAGTAAAGATACAAGGGCAGAATGGATATATTCAAAACTCAAAGCAAAAAAATTTCTGGTTAGAGTGTATAACAGATACAGTATTCTTTGTGAGTTTAATATATTTGAGATTGCCAGAAAGTGTCAATAGTTTGAAGTTATCCATTATTTTAATGAGAGGAATTTATATGATGTTGCTGTTTTGATTTTTTATCAGCTTCTCACTTCTGCTTTATTGGTTTAGGGGAAAACCAAAAAAAATGTGTAAAGGTTTTTAAAAAATAGTCTAGAACATATTAATGAAGATTATTTGAATGAATGAGCAGGCAGTAGTTTTCATTTGGGAGGGAGAGTAGTTGAGGGGAGAGAAGGGGAAGCACACAGGAATTCTCTGGATGGCCTTCCCAACCACAAATATTCACCCTGTTTCCCGTTCAGAGACACAGAGCCTTGGGCAGAACCATGGCTCTGGAGCTACGAATTAAAATAAATTTGGAAGTCACCCAAACCACAAGGCCTGTGAGCTTTGCACCAAATTTTCAACTTCAATAGAGTCTGGGTTTGTTTTAGCAATATGGCACTTTTTTGGTTTGATGATTTAAGTTTTATTTTTAAATTAAATTGTAGTATATGATGAAGTTACTCTTGAAATGTATGAATTCAGATGTTACAAGGATACTATTTATGAGCAAAATAATTTTTCATTATGGCTAAGCTTAGAATTCTTGAAAAGTATCGAAAGTTATATTTTTTTCTTTGTTGTTGTTTTTTTTGCTCCAAGTAACAAAATGCTCCCATTAAGTAAAAATTTTCACTGAGAAGAGGTATTTTCCCCACTCAAACAATATACATTTGTTTCTATTAGTTCAACTGCCAAATTTCACCTTGTAGAAAAAAGATAGCATTTTCTTTGCCCAGTGGCACCAAGGCATCCCTAACAAATGAGATTTTTGTAGGCTTTATATTTGCATTAGCTTTTTGAAACTAAGAGAATTCTGCATAAATACCTAGCACAGTGCTTGGTGCATGGTAAAGCTCAAGAAATGTTAATTTTCTTTTTTTTTTTCCTGTTTTCTTTCTTCTCAAAAGAAATCCAGAATTTATTTCAGTGAATTTATCTATTGATTTGGAAGCCCTGTCAAAAATTGGAAAAATCTCACTGCTGAGCAGTGTGTCTCATTTTCAAGCATGTTGATCAAAATGTAGTAACAGGCAAGCTTATTAAAGGAATTTCTTTAAATTCAGCTCAATTTAATAAATATTTATTTACTAACTACCACGCACAAGGCACTTTATAATATAGACATTTTAGGGGATAGAAAAATGAGTACAACATAATTTCTATATAGCTTATAATCCATGGTTGGTTAAAATGAGGGGGACATATATTCAACATAATGTAACATTATATATATGTGGTGTGTGTGTATATGGGTACACACACATTCACATGTATAATATAAACATATGCACATATACACATAACACGTTGTAGAATCCAGGTCTCTAAACTTATAACCCATTATTCTTTCCATTATACCGTATACAGCTTCTCAGGAAAGAAGTGAAGGGAAAGTCGCTCAGTCATGTCCGATTCTTTGCGACCCCGTGGTCTATTCAGTTCATGAAATTCTCTAGGCCGGAATATTGAAGTGGGTAACCTTTCCCTTCTCCAGAGTATCTTCACAATCCAGAGATCAAACCCAGGTCTCCAGCATGCAGGTGAATTCTCAAGAAAGAAAGTGAGTTTTAATTCCCACCTTCCATTTACTTGGTATAACTCATAAGTGTTATTTCCAAAATTTTAAGCTTTCTCTCACTAATTAGGGCATTGAAAGAAATGTGCCTGGATTAGCAAACTGTATGAATTACAGGTTATTTCTAAATTAGCATAAATTTAAAATATTTTTAAATGCACAGTAACCCAATTTTCTTGCTTACTATTGTTGTGTGCATAGAGGGCAGTAGAAATCTTCCTGGGCGTGCTTTACTGAGCCTAAAAACTCAAATGTAATTAATGTTCTAAAGTACTTAAAAACAGTTCACCTAGGAAGTTTAAGTAGGTCATGCATATGTACTTTGGTAATTTTATCATTTTAAATTTATTTTTAATGGGAGAATAATTGCTTTATAGGTAATTTTTTAAATAAACACTTTCTTTAGTAGATGCACAGGTTAAGTTTAATCTTGAAAATGTGATGGACTCAGTAATCATTGGCATTAAAACTATGGTTAATACTGTGTTGCATGTGTATACACACACACACATACATATATAAAAACTTTGTTTATTCCTTGAGATTGTTTTTGACTATAAAGAATAAGACAATGTTTTTTCCCCCAAATATATAATAATTTGTTTTGGAGCAGGGTGGACAGAGGGTAGCTCATTATATTCATTTTGCAAGGAGCTACCTTATGCCCTGAAGAGTAAGAAGATGATATGACCCTTGGCTTCAAGTTACTTGTAGTCTATTGTGTGTTAGTTGCTCAGTCATTTCCAACTCTTTGGGACCCGGTGGATTGTATCCTTCCAGGCGCCTCTGTCCATGGGAATTTCCAGGCAAGAATACTGGAGTGGGTTGCCATTCCTTTCTCCAGGGGATCTTCCCAACCTGGGGATCAAACCCAGGTCTCCCGTGTTGCAGACAGATTCTTTACCATCTGAGCCACTAGGGAAGAGCCAGTAGTCTATTAAGAGGTGATATGAAGAAATGATTACAATGGGGGATAATATCATGTCCCATCAGAAAGATCCAAACAAAATGCTGTGAGAATTTAGAGAAGAGAGTTGTTACTTTGGCCTGGGAGACTCGAAAAACCTTTCTAGAGGAGCTGGCATTTGAGCTGGGCTCTTAAAGGCAAGACTGGATTTGAACATAAGGAAGGTATTTCTGAACATTTTCCACTATGTATATGAATTAGTTTGTTGTTTGGTCACAAAGTCATGTCTGACTCTCTTGTGACCTCATGAACTGTAGCCCACAAGGCTCCTCTGTCAATGTGATTTTCCAGGCAAGAATACTGGAGTGAGTTACCATTTCCTTCTTCAGGGGACCTTTCCCACCAAGGGAGTGAACCCATGTCTTCTGCATCTCCTGCATTGACAGGCGGATTTTTTTTTTTTTTTTTTTTACCACTGAGCTACCAGAGAAGCCTATGAATTAGTTAAGGTGGTTAAAATATCTAGTTCTTACTACCATTTCCAGCATCCAGTGGGCATTCAGTAATTGTTGCTGAATAAGTGCATGAACCAGAAGGTTAATTGCATGCCACTAGCTGTCTTTATAAGAATGCTGTCAGAAAAGTAATTGGAAAATTTCTGCCCAGGTGCCGACTTAAGCAGTGCCTCTGCACTTATCAAGGGCTTTAACTGCTTAGTTGCCCTGCATTCATCTTCATTAACCATCAGGCTTTATCCCTGAAAAATGGCGCAGCTGCTTGGTGGCTGTTTCCCATACCCCTCACTAATCAGCTGTCCACCAGAGAGTTGGGTTGATGTTTCACACAAGCATCTGAAACTTTAGAGCACCTATTCTGTTTCCTAAAAATTTTAAATTGAGGTAACATTGGTTTGTGACATTTTATAACTTTCGTTTGTACCGCATTGTATTTTAACTTCTGTACACACTACAGTGTGGTCACTACCCAAAGCTTAGCGTTCATGTGTCACCGTACAGGTGATCCCCTTTACCCATTTCACCCTTCCTCCTCTCTCGTCCCTTCTGGTAATCACTACTCTCTTCTCTGTATGTATGTGTTTATGCATTTATTTAGGTTTTCTTTCTGTTTCTGTTTCTTTTTGATTACAGTGATTATAATATTTTTACTCCACTGTTTATTTTTGTGGATTTTTTCATATAAGCTTCTTAAAGGTAAAACTCATGTGGTTATATCTTTGATTCCCTCACAAACTCCAGAACAGAGACCTCTTCCTAGATGATTTAACAAGTTTGTAGAATGAATACATATATTAATGAAGATGCTTAATGAGAGAGTTGGGAGGAATGAATAGGAGAAAGAGGGTAGATTCATATGTGGAGAAAAAATGAGCACAGTGGAGTCACCTCTACGAAAGAATTAAATTAGAGTGCAATTTAACCCTAAAATATTTATAAAATTTTAAGATTTGTTGAGTGTTTATTCAGATATATTTTGATTTGGCTATAAAGATACACTAATCATAATAAATATGTTAAGAAAGTTCATACAGTATGATCTCAAATCACTTCTGAGAAAATGAATGCCTTCCGTTATGAGGGGGAACTCACGTGTGCGTGAGTGCCAAATTGCTTCGGTTGTGTCAAACTCTTTGCCATCCTGTGGACTGTAGCCCACGAGACTCCTCTGTCCATGGGATTCTCCAGGCATGAATACTGGAGTGGGTTGCCATTTCCTTCTCTAGAGGATCTTTCTGACCCAGGGATCAAACCCGTGTCTTGTGCCTCTCCTGCATTGCAGGTGGACACTTTACCATTGAGACCAGGGAAGATGGGGAACTCACTCATCGCCAGTTAGGACACTGTGTACTTTTCTTACATTGTTTTAATATCCAGTGATCCAGATTTCACTGATGGAACTGACAGTGATTTTGCCTCGAAAGCTTTAAGTGTAATGACTTGCTTGCTGTTGGAACTAGTAACTCCCTGGCTCTCCTGTAATGCTGGCTATAAAGGTTTATCAGGTGCATGTGCTTCAGTTCAGCTCAGTTCCGTTGCTCAGTCGTGTCCGACTCTTTACGACCCCATGAATTGCAGCATGCCAGGCCTCCCTGTCCATCGCCAACTCCCGGAGCCCACTCAAACCCATGTCCATCGAGTTGGTGATGCCATCCAGTCATGCCATCCTCTGCTGTCACCTTCTCCTCCTGCCTTAGTTTTATAATAAAAAATGTGATTTTACATGCAATATCATAAGGGAAATCTGAACATTGATCAGTATAATTGCCCTGTTTATAATGTTGCTTCTGAGTAGACTTATGGAAACTGAAATATCCCTCTGAGATAATGTCTATCTTCCTACTTAAAAATAATTTCCTGACACTTTGGATGCTTTTATTGTTGTTAGTGTTTTCATTTTGCGTACTACCTATGCTTTTTTAGAATACTATTTTTTATTACTTAATAAAACACAACTAGAGGATCACCTATTAAAAAAAACAAAACAAAAAACCCCCAAACCAGTAGCTAAGGCCCAGTCTCTGCATTCCCCCCTTCCTTCTTGAATATAGTTCTTTACCTAAGGCTTCTTTATATTTTTAAGGTTTACTCCTTACTTTGTGCTGCACTTTTGTTAATTATCATCTGCTGTGTTTCTGCCCGATGCCCTGCCTTTGTAATCACTACTGTCCTCTAGTCCCTCAGGTAGGGTTAATCTAGTCTGTGTTCATTTAATATCTGGACAGACTGGATGAATGGATCCACCTCTTGACTTCCAATCAAACCAGCTATTTTCTGATTGTATTTCTTCTTGTCTTGAGTTTTTTCTGCCTTTTCTTTGCCCATCACTATGCTCTCTATATATGGTAGAACATCTCTGTTATTTCAGAAATGTTATTTCACTTCTCTGGAGTGACCTTTCAATAGATGCTTTGACTTTCTTTTTTTTTTAAATTAATTTATTTTTTTAATTACAATACTGTATTTGTTTTGCCATACATTGACATGAATCAGCCATAGGTGAACACAATCTCCCAATGCCGAAGCCCCCTCCCACCTCCCACCCCACATCCTCTACCTGAATCATCCTGTGCATTGACTTTCAAAATAAGCTTTCTTTCCACACCTTCATAGGAGTTAATTATGTCCTGCATACCAGTCCCAACCCAGAGTGCCAAGTACCTGGAGACCTTTCAGGCTTCTGTCTTTGCTTATAACAAACAGGGTCATGTTGGTCTAGGAGACAGATGTCCCTATTTCCTAGTTTGCCTAGGATAATTCTGGGGTTTGCTTGCTATTCTGGTTTAATTATTAATAGAACCCCCTTCACTCTCAAAAGTAAGATGTGTAATATAGTCACCTAACCTCCTCCTAAGATATGACAGTAGCCAAACTTTAAAATTTTGTTTTGTGTGTTTTAATTTTAGTGCCATATTGAGGAACTTTGAGGTTTCGTTTTTAAAATCAGCTCACATAAACTGTATAGTTTATGAAATGATTTTCAGTTTACAGCTATTTGAAAAGAGATGATAAAATATAAAGGTATAAAATGGACAGATCAAGACACAAAAATTTTTCTCAAGGTCCACACATTTCTGGATAATATATTATTATAGGCTTAAGAATTCCTAGGAAGCCAGTTTTAAAAGATTTGTTTCATTTCCCCTTATCAAATATTCTGGAAAGCAACCCACTGTCCAAGACACTTAATTTTGAGTGCCTATAATTGTATATGTTTAGTTATGTAAGCTCTTTTGGGACCATATAGCAAGTAATGCAGTTATTGAATCACTCAAGTGAAGAATTATAACAATGCTAAAAATATAGCATCTCAAGATATCTTTAAAAAAAAATAGTGTTAGCATGCCTTTCATGTGCAGTGTAGCAGAAAATGACTAGGCCCTGGTAATTATTCTCCAGGGCTGCCGTCTGTGACTTAAAGCTTAAATGCCTTGAATTGCAGATGCTTCAATTCCTTTTACTCACTTTGTAAAGTCCCCTAAAATTATTGCAAATTACTTCAACAGAAAGAAAACAGTGGGATCTTGTGAGTACATTTAAGTGAAAAATATAATCATTGGAAGGCCTACAAAGTGACACAGCACTTTTTCTGATAATCCTGTGAACTTTACAAATATTGCTATAATATTTCAATGGATACTAAGATCTGGAAAAAGAATAACCCATAGTGTAGACACTATGCTTTTCCATGGCACAGGTGTAATTTACCTTGACTTAGGGAGTTCAGTGTCTGTGTTTTAGCTATCTTTATGATGAAACAAATTTGCTTCTGTTTCTTTTCTTATATCCTTCTGCCTATTTCAGGATAAGTAAAGAGGATAGTGTTTTAACATGATTATAAAGTCAAGAAAGGAGGTCTACTGTAGTCTGGGGCTTTGGGGAAGTTCTAAGAACCCTTTATGTAGAAAAGAAGTTTTATCTTCCAGACCTCTTTTGACTTTGACTTTTAACTTCACTGCCTCTAGTAATTTTTACACAATTCATGTGTATTAAAATAGACATAAGAGAATCTGACTCAGAATCACAGGTTTCTAGATATAGAAGGGACACGAGAGAATTTATCCTCCTAACTTTCCATTGGCACCACAGCTCCCAACTCCAGAGAGGGTCATCTATGTCAGACATGAAGACTTTTAGAGATGATAGTCCATTCCATTATTAAACAACCCAGCTCTCTGAGAGATCTCTTAGATCTCACCTAAGTCCTTCATATTGGAATTTAAGGTTATTTCCTTTGGTTCTCTCCTCATTGTCGATAGAGAACAGCTGGTCACTGGGATAACTGATCAAATACCTTAAGAATGTTATTAAATCATCCATCAGTCTTCCCTTCAACAGGCGCAATAATCTCTGTTCCTTTAATCTTTCCCCATAGATATTACTTTCCAACCCTTTAATCATCTTTGTGGCTCTTCTCCACTTTAGTAGAGTTAAATTTGGACCCTACAAATTGGGTACAGGTTTTAAAAAACCGTTCCTTTTAGAATAAAGAGCAACTATCTGGTCCTTGAAGCTTTTGGCAGTGTTCCAGCTGCACCCAGAGGCCCCTTTCATCCCAGAGACAGAGTTGGTTCCTAAACCTTTTCCTTCCAAGTTCACAGCACAATTTTTTTCCATGTGTGTTGATGGCATGAAGACTCATGGGATCAAAAAGAGATGAAGCTCTAATATTAAAGTGACACTCCATTTGCTCCTATTTTCTTCCTCTTCCTACACTGCAAAATTTTATTTAGTTTATGAATATAACTGTTAGTTGAAGTGATATTTTAAGTAGGCTAGTTAATATTGAAAAATTAAAGTTTTTAAAGATACCAAAAACAACTTAGAGGAAGCTTCTTTTAGTTTAATGAAATAAATACAAATAGGTTTGCTAAGTTAACAATGAATAATCATTTGTGTAAAGAATTTCTCCAGCTGTGGGAGTAAAAGAGTGAAGAAAGTTTTCATGAAATAAAAATGCCAGTTACTTACACTTGTTATTATAAAAGTGTGAGTGTCTAAATGCAAATTTCCTGGCTAAGCCCAATTTGCATAGAGTGGGCCCAGGTGGAAGAAAACATATAAAAGGAAGAGCCAAAGCACTCTCTCTCTCTTTCTCTCCTGCGTATGTGCGCTCTTTCTCTCTCTCTCTCTCCCATTCTCCTGCTATCTTCTAAATAAAATAGAGCTGTAACACTGAAAAAAAATGCAAATAATGTCAATATCAAGGTAACTTTTACATAGAATGTGAGTTTAAGTAACAAAGAAGAATAATTCAAATATAGTATATGACTTCTGGTCTACTGGGTTTATACCATAAACCCTGTCCAGCTCAAGCTCCATCTTATGAACACTAATATTGGCTAGTCTCCCATACCATAAAGCTACCATTCTTAATTTGACCTTCAACCCCACCGCTCCACCTCTTGACAAACTCTGACAGATTGTGTGTTGGGGTGTGTGTTTATTACAGGGAGTGAAATGGAGTGCATATGGGTTAAGAACATTCATTTTTCCAAGATTAGGGTTTGCCTTTAAAAAATGAGGCTGAAGACTTTCAAGCAGAATAGACTATTAGGAAAACTGGTGGTAGAAAATGACTTGTTACACAAATGATATGAAGGTGAGAAAACGTGGCTGTGAAACACGGCAGCTATTGGAGTTTTGTACGAAAAGCTGGGATGACAAGCACACAAGCATGTGCAAAGCAAGCAGTATTCCACTTTATAAAGGCTCAGGACACTGAGGTCACAGTTAGAGAATGTGGGCTCTGTAAAGATGAAGCCCATCAGCCATGAATATTCCAGACCCAGGGCTCTTGGTCTTTGTATTCAGCAACACTTACATGTTTGACACAACTTAAGGACACAGGTGGAAAAAAGTCAAGACTTGATATGGTGTCTTTCTGTCAGTTTTTTAAAAGTGCAACAGAAGTGTGTTATATGTGTAATAAAAAGACTTATGAACACATCAGGAATCTGTACAAATGAATTAAAGTCATGGAGGTAGTTTTCTGGGGGTAAGATTGGGGTTACTAGGTTCCACTAACTCTACTTCAACAACAAATTCTAAATGTTTCCTGTGCTATAAATTAGAAACTACTTGTTTTTAATTAAGACCATCTGTAAACTCAGAAGGACTTGAGGACTAAAGGAGTGCCAAGGCTAAAACTGGTAGTGTTTATTTCTCAGGTCAAATGTTTTCTGCTAGGTAAATATTTCTTAGATTTGAGATATCTCATGACCTGTTTCCTCTAAAGATCTCCCATTAAGTAGCTAACAGGTGATTTAATGACAGTGTGTTCAGAAACCATCTAGAAAATAAGACCACCCTCTTTGGTGTGTGTGTGTGTGTGTGTGTGTATGACAATACAATTTTTAGCAATAGATCTTGATTTAAACAAAGTGTCTATTATTTTAGGGACTGGACAAAGAAAGTGAAAATAAAGAAATATGGCACTCTAGAAAATGTAAACCTTATAGATGATGTTTTGGAAAGAAAGAGGGCATTCGAGTGGGAAGATAAAGAATGCTCAGTTCAGTTCAGTTCAGTGGCTCAGTCATGCCCGACTCTTTGCTACCCCATGAATCGCAGCACGCCAGGCCTCCGTGTCCATCACCAACTCCCGGAGTTCACTCAGACTCACGTCCATCGAGTCAGGATGTCATCCAGCCATCTCATCCTCTGTCGTCTCCTCCTCCTCCTGCCCCCAATCCCTGCCAGCGTCAGAGTCTTTTCCAATGAGTCAACTCTTCGCATGAGGTGGCCAAAGTACTGGAGTTTCAGCTTTAGCATCATTCCTTCCAAAGAAATTCCAGGGCTGATCTCCTTCAGAATGGACTGGTTGGATCTCCTTGCAGTCCAAGGGACTCTCAAGAGTCTTCTCCAACACCACAGTTCAAAAGCATCAATTCTTTGGTGCTCAGCCTTCTTCACAGTCCAACTTTCACATCCATATATGACCACAGGAAAAACCATAGCCTTGACTAGACAGACCTTCGTTGGCAAAGTAATGTCTCTGTTTTTCAATATGCTATCTAGGTTGGTCATAACTTTTATTCCAAGGAGTAAGTGTCTTTTAATTTCATGGCTGCAGTCACCATCTGCAGTGATTTTGGAGCCTGGCAAAGCTAAAAAGCAGAGTAGCTTCAATGGAGAACAAGAATGATTTGACTCTGATGGATATTACAGGTTTGTAGAATGTGAAGATTGAAAGACACCTTAGAGATTGTCTAGTTTAGTCCTTTAAATTTATAGATTAATAGCAAACAAGCAGACAGACACCCTGAGGTGCAGATAATTCTTCCTTTCTTTTGTCTTTGTATTCAACTGAAACACTGGTGGGATGAATACTAAGTAAGTGAACAATTATTAAACAAATAAACGTGGGAGGCATTGTGTAGTGTTCTAGAAGAATTAATCTTCATTCAAAGTAACACAAAATAAATTGATATTAGGAAAGCAATTAAGTGCTTTCATGGAATTAAAAGATCTGTAATTTTTTTAGTTGTAAAAGATTTATAATTTTCAGAAAAGATTTATAATTTTATATGCGATAAGATGTACAAGTGATCACAATTCAGTAGCAGTGTTGAACTTCATGGACTGCTAAACTCCGAGGCAGGCAAGTGTATTATTTAATTCTTACATTGACCTTATAAAGTCCTAAGATTACTATCCTCCCTTTTTACAGCTTGGTAAACTGAACCATAGAGAGATTAAACCGCTAGCTCAAGTGAGAGTCTCAGGGTTTGAACTCAAGTCTATCTTTCTGCAGAGTCTATTCATAACTGACACTCCTGTGCCTTTGACGATACAAGGCAGTAGTGCACTAGTAAGTGCACTGCAAGAAAGATGTATATGGACTTCTACGTGGAACTGAAACATTATTGGAGAAAATTGCTTGGACCAAGGTGGAGGATAGGGTTGGAAATAGGTCTCTGGGAGATGGTGGTCCTTGTGATGGCCTTTGAAGGATGGTAGATTTTAGTTGGATATTATTGAGAAGCATGATCCTGAAAGTTTAAGGATGTCATATCTTCTCTTAGCAATAATGGAATGAATTCCAGAATAGTTGGTTCAAAGATTGCCATTAAACCATTCCTTTACCAACATACATTCTGTGCATTACTAAGAGTGGAAATTCTCCAATCTTGGTGTTAAATAATCCTTAGGGTAACGCCCTTGTTTACTCATATAATTTTTATTCTCTTTTTACTGCCTCAGTTGAAGGTTTATACCCTTGTAAACTTTGCATTTGAAGAGTTCCATCTGGTTGAAACCCAATTTCTCCCCAAATAAGTTGAATTCTGAAAGAGAATTTTTCAAAACGCCTCCGGCATGAGATGTTTTATTCATCTCCACTGACAGATGAATTGCTCTTGCTTTTCATTTTTCTGGTTGTGCCATTTATTTGAGCAGTCATTGTCTCAGCACTTATTGTGTGTAATGTGTAGATCACACTGGAGATGTTTTTATATTTCCTTTCTGGTTATCCGCAAAAGAGAACAAAGTACTGCTACTTGAATGCTGGGATAATATCTTGCATGGTAACAAAATAGGGCCTGTTGTAAATTACATCTCTTGTGCATAACTGATTCAGATCAGTCCCTTAGCTTTTAGCATGTTCAACTGACCATGGTAGCATAGCTGCTAGTCAAAATATTTCTTTATAAACTTTAATGTTACATGTTTCTAACACTTTGAAGCCATTCCTTCATTTTCAGTGCTCATTATACATAATTTATAACAATGTTTCTGGAAAATTTTCCTTCAATATTTTAGAAAAATTTTTTGAGGAGCAAAAAGAACTCATTATTGTCTGATTATCTTCTGTATAAATTCCTGTTGAGGAACAAAGATAATAAAAAGACTGATATATAATATGTCTAGCTTTTTAACATGGTCTATAAATTGATATTTTAAAAATATACATCATTAGAGAGAAATATTAAATCTCAAGACAAACAAGATAATCTTAAAGTATAAAATAATAAATAATGATGTATTTCTAGAAAATAGTTATTCAGAGGAGACTCAGAGTCAAAATACCTTTTGTGGATTAGGATAACTTTTTCAATATAAACAGTATTTAACAATCAACTACATTTTGTGCCAGGCTTAGGGACTGACCATTATTTATTCATTTCCTGAAGTACTGAATGGGGAAGTGGCCATTTATGGTTGTACCCATAAATTTTATGAGAGCTTTTAAGAACGAACTGGAGGGACAATCCTGAGGGATGGGATGGGGAGGGAGGTGGGAGGGGGAGTTCAGGACGTGGAACACATGTACACCCATGGCTGATTCATGTCAATGTATAGCAAGAACCACTACAATATTGTAAAGTAATTAGCCTCCAATTAAAATAAATAAAGTAATTTAAAAAAAACCAAAGAATAAACTGGAGAGGGTAAACATGTTTGGGGAATGGTTTTGGGTTTCCTCCAATTCAGGACTAATATTCTCTGCTAGGTTCTATTGCTCCTGATGCCTGGCAAATAAGAAAGTTCAAAATGGCTGTTATGTATACGAATTTATCTTAGTTTCTTAAGTGTATCTTGTTTTATTCAACAGATGTAGTCTTGAAAAATTTTTGTACAACAAAGTTTTATAAGTTAGATTTTTAAATACATATTGGAACTTATTTAAATGATATTACAAGAGTGAAGAAATGTTTGGCAAAATTTCTCCAAGGTTTTATATTCCAAATTTTTGTAACTTTGTGTTTTTTTGAACTGTTATTATTTTACAATAGGCTGTAAAGTTTTACCTTCAAGCAATTTTATGAAGACTACAAATGAAATAACTACTAAGTATAATCAGTATACAAGAAATCAGTGTTAGATATTTAAGCACACAGAAAAGGTTATACCTAGAGCTAATTGCTGAATTTGTGCCAATTAGGTTATATACTTAGACATAACTTTGCCATAAATAAGTAATAAATATCCCTGATATAGAGGATATTTCACCTGAACTCTACTGCAAAATCTACATTACACAAGAAGGTGACGAAAGGCCTCATTGCACAGTGTATGGCATAGACTGAGCTTCACCTATTCCTTGTTGTTTGTTTCATGACTTTACTGAATGAGCTTGGTGAGGTCTGTGCTCTTTGTCAGATGCTGCCACTGAAATCTCTGCTCAGTTAGCTTAATTTTAGCTGATGACTGAGTAGAGTTTTCTTTAAATGCTTCAAATCAATACAGTAAGTATTTTGGGACAGGTTTCTCTCGTGATCTAAGATGGCTGCCAGCAGCAACTGGTTCAACACATTCCTTGGGGTGGGAGGGTGGGGAGAGGGAACCAGCTTCTTTGAGCAAACCAAATCGACATAGACTAAGTCTTCCCTGAAACTAATGTTAATTGCTGGCAGAGTGAAGGACATGGTCATAGTTGGCTCAATTTAAACATTTGGAGTTGGAATGAATGTTAGAGAGCCAACCACATGGCTAGCAGGGTTAACTTCTGGAGAATAACCTTCAGTAAGGGAAAGGCACAGTCTTGAAAGATAGAAACAGCTCAAAAATGGAAGACTGGAGACAACGATTGAGAATTCTTGCCCAAGGCTTGGCTTTTTGTTCTTGCCTTCATCTTTATTTATGCAAAGATGAAGTTTGTTGTGGGAAGAATATTTACTTTAGTCACACTAAGATTAATTTTCAAATTTGTCTGTATAAGCTTCTACTCACTTTTTAAATTTTCTGTAATGCAGTAAGGTTTGAATGAGGTTGCTTCAAGAAGCAGTGTGGGGGAATGTAATGAACATTGAGAAAAAGTTTGTAAGGAGCCTTGGTGGGCTACCGTCTATGGGGTCGCACAGAGTCGGACACGACTGAAGTGACTTAGCAGCAGCAGCAGGTAGGTAGGAAATCAGAAAAATATTTGAAACAGAAATATTCTACTGAATTTCTATTATTCAAGCTGGGGATCACTATTATGTTTGGAAGCAATAACTATGATCTTTAGAGCATGAAATTATTCAGTAGCTGAAGAATGATAACAGGATTGTACCTATTAAGTGGTATTAAGTATGGTACATTATGTTCTTTGGCCCCTAGAAGCTTATAATTACCCACTGCAGGACACTGCAGCCTGCGTAATGGAGCTTCGTGTTCTATAGAGTAATGTCAGATGGCCCATTTGTTATCTTTGTGAAGTGGATCAGTGTTATTATAGTCATTACCTGTCTCCTACATGATGAATACACTGAATCTCAAAAATATGAATCGCATTACTAAAGATCATGCACATAGCTTGTATTATGAATGTTTCAATTATTTCTTCCAATGTTTGTTCAATGCTCATTCAATGAGCTTCCTTTGACAAACGGCCTTAAATATTATTTCTTCCAATAGTCAGGAAAAGAAAAATATCTACATACTATCTTATAATATTCTCTGTTTCCTGATGTTCATGAGGTGAGATAGTTTTGTACTAGTTGAATTAGAATGAATCTGGCAGCCAGGGTACTATAGAAGGAAATCCAGTGTAATTAACATGGAGGAACAAAGAAAGAACAAGAGAAAGAGAATATGGTTTAGCAGCCTCAAAATAAAATTATAGGTAATATATTTATTATACTTAATTATGAGTGTGATTAAATTTTCATTAGGCAGCACATTCCTCTGTCTTGCTAAGTGAATTGGAATACTGTATACAGCTGATTAGCATTAAGAAGTTGTGACTCCCTTAAAAAAATAAAACCAGCCCCAAGTCCTTCAATTTGTAATATTTGGGGTAAAGCCATATTTGACAGAAAGGAAGAAGGCAAAATTCATTAAGTATCCAAAGGTAGTTATTGCTAACGTTCGGTCTAATTCCAACGTTTTGGACTTCCTCTTCTCCACTGCAGATAGCAATTATCACTTTTTAATGTGGCTTTGAAATTTTAGAACAGAATCTTTGTGAAGTGCATCAAACATTCTTGAACTGTTTTCGAACATTCTTTTCATGGAGCCATGGAACCAGCTGCTCTTCTGCCTTAGTCAGTTAGTGTTTTGTCATTGATGTTTTTAAGAATGCGTGTATAATAAAACAGAATCTGAGACATTGATCCTGCTACAGCTATTTTAAGGAGGCAATTATAGCAAAATGAGACACTGATTTATAATGTATTGTTCTCTGGTCTAGACCAGATTACGTGATTTGTCACAGAGGTTCCCTATGTATATCACTTAGGAAAAAAAATGCTATTGAAGCAACTGCAGAACAATTGAATGGGCTTTTTTCATGCTAAAGAATAATGCAGTCTTACGTTAGGGAATTATTGTGGACTGAGGTTCTTGATGTCTTTCTTGATAGCTTCACAGAGGCATTAAAACAATGACACAACTATTAGGATAATTCAGTCCGGAAGTTTTTTTGTTGAAGACAAAGTTTTGTTCATTCTATATGTATAAAAAGTGAATCAGAATTTGAGCCAAAAGTACAGGAGTGTTGCTTAGCACCAACATTTTCTGATCCAATATCTAAAGTCTTCTTGCAGTTTTATTGACTGAAATAGTAATATTTAACTGTTTCATTTTTTCCTCTGTGCCATGTTAGAAAATCAATCAATGTGATGAATTCTGAGTATTTTGTGTCAGAGACCGGTAGAGAAAAATTGTCAGCAATGGATTCTGATATGTTCTCTTGCTCATGGTGTGGCTTATTACCAAAGTTCTGGTTCTTGTACTTAGTTGAAGGTACATTTCTCTCTTTTTATCCACTTACTCTACAAATTGATTGTGTATAGAACTGGGTGACTTCTGAAATCGATAGCAATCATATTTGGATTTTTACTAACATCTGGTTAACCCAAGATATTGAAGTGATGACTTCAGAATCCTTTGAAATTAATTATCCTACGTCAAAGAACTGTCATATGTTGAGTAATTATATATAAGTTCTATGTGAGATGCTATTTATGCTTTAGCCTGTGTAGTTTTCACAACACATCCATTAGTGTGAGGATCTAATTTCCTTATTTTGCACTTGAGGAAACAATCTCAGCAAGTTTCTCACTTGCCTAATTACACACAGTAACTGGGAGAGCTGAGGTTTAAATCAGGTCTGTGAACTGCAAGGCATGCTTTTTCTTCTGTCCTGTTGCCGGTCAGCCATAGAGAAACATCTATTTCAGTAAACACGAATAAATCTGCTTGGAAAATGCCATTTAGTTTCAGCCATCAGGACAGAATTCATAGTATAAAAAAATAAAGCCAGCCGAATCACAGTACCCATCCAAACAGACTTCTTTTATCACATCCCTGACCACACACCTCATGTCATGTAAAAAGAGCCACTGTTTCCTTGCAGTTGTCTTTCCTGGATTTCCCTGTGAAAGTTTGCCCTCTTTGATATATAATATCACACATCGCAAACAAGAATGTGATGCAGCTTGAGACTGGCTTAAGCGGAACTTGTAGTCACTAAAGTCTTATGTGTAAAATGAGGGTGTTGAATGAAATAACAGCTCTATCTTGGAACTTCTAAACTGTAGAATTCCAAGATGTACAGATGAGTTTGTCATGTAATATGGGTCTTGACTACCAGTATTCAGTAGTTTTTGAAGACTGAAATGCAATCCATAAGTCATAGCAGTAGTTACACTGAGTGACCTTCACTGACCATGAATAATTTTATTGTTTAACTTCTAATTTTTATCAGCACTTTTGAGTTTATATTTTTGGTAGTAGAAATCTATTTCTGTTTCTCTGTCACTTAATCTCCATTTGTTTTCTGTGCCACCAATGTAAGTAATCTGTTTGAATGTACTTTTTCCATCTTTTAAATTTTTTTTTAAATTAGGTGCTTTTGAAATAGAACCTTTGAATTGGCCAAAGTGCTCCCCCTTTTGATAGTTGAAACAATATGTCTGTGGTTATTAACATATCGGTGGTAAACTTTCTGGCAACTTCTGGGTCCTTAAACAATGTTCAACACATATCTGTAATTAAGACTATTTCAGAAACTTTTAATTAAATGTCATAGCTGTTGATTGTCCTGAGGCAGGAAAGATAAATCATTGAAAATGTTACAAATAACATCACTATGGTGCAATAATATGTTTCATTACAATATTATATCACTTAAAAAGGATTTTAGGAAAATTGCTGTGTGTGTGTATCAAACCTAAGATAAAGACTTTCACCTTGATAGTGAAAGGACAGTACATCATTATTATTCATAGATTCCGTATTTACAACTTACCTACTTGCAAAAATTTGTAACCTTCAAGTCAGTTCCTGCAGCACTTTTGCAGTTATTCATGGATATGCATAGAGTGGTGAAAAATCTGAGTTGCCCAAAGCTCACATGTCCAACTGAAGTCAACAGGTGATGACTGCCCTTCTTGGTTCAACTATTGAACAGCAAATACTTTTTTTTTTTTTTTGCAGTCTATTTAGTACCATATTTTTTTGGGGGGTATTTTTGTATTTTTTGTTGGTTGTCTCACCGTTTCATATGGCCTCAGGTATATGCAAAGTGCTATCTAGTGTTTCTAAGTACAAGAAGGCCATGATGTGGACAAATTATGTATTAGACAAGCATTGTTTAATCTTGAGTGCTAGTGACCGCATTCCAGTACTCTTGCCTGGAAAATCCCATGGACGGAGGAGCCTGGTAGGCTGCAGTCCATGGGGTCGCTAAGAGTCAGAGACGACTGAGCGACTTCACTTTCACTTTTCACTTTCATGCATTGGAGAAGGAAATGGCAACCCACTCCAGTGTTCTTGCCTGGAGAATCCCAGGGACGGGGAGCCTGGTGGGCTGCCGTCTCTGGGGGTCGCACAGAGTCGGACACGACTGAAGCGACTTAGCAGCAACAGCAGCAGCAGCAGCAGTATTGTCAACGTGTTCAACATTAATGAATAAAAATATCTATTAAAAAGATATTTTTAAATGGAAACACTCATAAAATAGGTTATATATAGAGCAAATTGACAAAAATGGTGTGAATCAAAGGCTCACAGGAACCTAACTTCCTATTTCCATTAAGAACAATGGTTCAGAATTTCCTAATTTAACATGTGTGGTAACTTTATAAAACTTAACTACTGTAAATAAAAAGAATAGACTATAGTTAGAGTCACAACAAAATAGCTCCAAAATTGTTAGGGAGATTTTTCAAATGTTATTTAGAAATTAATTTTCCTTAGGGAATGGAGGGTAACCCCACAATGTAAAGCTATTTTATGCTTTTGCCAGATGCTTCTCCTGGGATTTCTCTTAAGGTATTAGCATTACTCTTGTACATTTTGTTCATTCTCGCTCTCAAATCTTACTGCTTCTTTAGACATATACTGCAACTTATCGTATAATTGTACAAAAATGACATTTTAGTTAGTTATGCAGTTGGGCTTTTAAAAGAAATTTTGTTTAAAGACTAAAGCAAGTAACCACAAGATAAGCTATTCATACACAGAGAGATAGAAAAAGTCTCCCTTATAGTCACTCAGTTACTGAACTATTAGGAATTATGATGTGGCAAACTTTAGTGGGCCCTGCACATTAAGGGATGATGTTTCCATGTACACCCATGGCTGATTCATGTCAATGTAGGGCAAAACCCACTAAAATATTGTAAAGTAATTAGCCTCCAATTAAAACAATTAATTAAAAAAAATTTTTTTTAAAAGGGATGATGTTTCTTCCTACTATTGTTGGTCTCTGGTTAAGAAGAGATCTTTAGAATGCTGTAGCAGGTTTTCACATTGTAGGAAAAGCTTTGGTAGAATTCATTCTCATGGCCAAAGAAAGGAGAGAGGTCTTTAGATTTTCCCCTTTGGACTGATAGGAGATAAGGCTTGATTACTATTGAACATATTAGTATGTTAAGTAGCAACTGAATGGTGCTTTGCTACAGATGGTGACTGCAACCGTGAAATTAAAAGATGCTTACTCCTTGGGAGAAAAGTTATAATCAACCTAGACAGCACATTAAAAGCAGAGACATTACTTTGCCAACAAAGGTCTGTCTAGTCAGGGCTATGGTTTTACCAGTAGTCATGTATAGATGTGAGAATTGGACTATAAAGAAAGCTGAGTGACAAAGAATTGATGCTTTTGAACTGTGGTGTTGGAGAAGACTCTTGAGAGTCCCTTGGACTGCAAGGAGATCCAACCAGTCCATTCTGAAGGAGATCAGCCCTGGGATTTCTTTGGAAGGACTGATGCTGAAACTGAAACTCCAATACTGTGGCCACCTGATGTGAAGAGCTGATTCATTTGAAAAGACCTTGATGCTGGGAAAGATTGAAGGTGGGAGGAGAAGGGGATGACAGTGGATGAGATGGTTGGATGGCATCACCGACTCAATAGACATGAGTTTGAATAAACTCTGGGCTTCCCCTGATGGCTCAGAGGTTAAAGCATCTGCCTGGAATGCTGGAGACCCAGGTTCGATCTCTGGGTCGGGAAGATTCCCTGGAGAAGGAAATGGCAACCCACTCCAGTACTCTTGCCTGGAGAATCGCATGGAGGGAGGAGCCTGGTAGGCTACAGTCCATGGGGTCACAGAGTCGGACACGACTGAGCGACTTCACTCACTCTTCACTCTGAGTAAACTCTGGGAGTTGGCGATGGACAGGGAGGCCTGGCATGCTGCGATCTATGGGGTCACAGAGTTAGACATGACTGAGCAACTGAACTGAGCTGAACTTGGATAGGAGATGTGGCTTGATTAATATTGAACATATTAGTATGGTTATTTAGGGACTGAATGGTGCTTGGCATAAATCTCTGCTGTTTCTCTGTGGATAATTTTTCTGAAAACAGTTCTGTTAAATTAATTAAAACAAGGTGTCTGATACCATGGGCAGCCTATGAAAGCAAACCAAAATCTAAGCCCATAAATGCCTCAAGGTTATGAAATCAAAACCTAAGAACAGCCCATCACAAATAGCCCACTAGGCTTTAACCTGAAGCCAGTCAATAACTTCCTGCTTTACTTCTGCCTTTTCTCTGTAAGTCTCTCCTGAGCTCCAGTTGGTGGAATGTTCCTGACCACTTCCAGTGTTGCTCAGTTCAAATCTGGTTTTGTTCAAATAAACTCTTAAATTTTTTAATATGCCTCAGTTTATCTTTTAACAGGTCTTTCTGGGTTATTTTAGAAGTAGTTGTCAGACACCTACTGATAAATGATCATATAATTAGAAAGTCTCATTTTCTTGAGATCTGACTGCTGTGTTCTTCAAAGTGTGATTCCAAGGTCACCTGCCCTGTAATCAGCTGGGGGATTATGAAGTTTGCAAATTCCCTAGGGACCCACTCCAGCTCGATTAAATCAGATTTTCCAGGAGTGTTGCTCATGTACCTGTATTTTTAACAAGCATGTTGGGTACACTACTCTTCTACTGAGTTGGTGGAAAACCAGAGTGTTATAGATTATTTACCCAAGTGATTTACATCCTTTGCCAAGAATAGATTTGGTTTTTAAAAAACTCCCCAAGGAGTACAGATATAGCCCAGATTAAGTAAACCTAATATGTGAAAATAGAGATAAACTCTAAGGTGATATGATATTTAGAGCTGTATGTCAAACCTAGAAGTATGAAGTCTTATTACTTTCAGCACAGTCACTCCAGGGACCTCCATGTATAGGTCTCCCACATATCCTTTCATACATATTTTCCCCATGTGGGCAATTCCAGTGACTTTATTTTTGGTATTTCAGATTTTTTAAGAACCTGATTGATAACTTCCCAAAGCAATCTGATCACTTTTTTTCACCTTCTCCTTTCTTTTTAAATACAAATGACATTATCCATCAGGTTCATCAGGTTATCCTAAGTCCTGGCTCAGAATAACTGTGACTATTTATAAAAGTCATGTGCACTTTTAATAGAAAATGCTGAGGATATTAAAAATACCAAGACAGGAGTTCAGAATCTGTTTAGAACAATGAAATAAATATCAAGATAACATCTTAAGGTGCTTACTTGGAAGAGGACAATGAAAGTTCTGAGATGTATATTTCAAAATTAGTAGATATAGGTATATTTCCTATTAATATTGATAGTTATATACTCATATATCCTTATTAATATAAACATCTTATATTCAACACTAGATGTAAGCTAGTCTATATGCTATGCTTGGCTGTAAAAGGCACTATTTAGTAGTAAATGTGGAGGACATTATTATTTAATACCTTTACTGAGCCTACTGGATACATTTTGTTAAGCAATGGCCTGATTCAGTTCAGTTCAGTTCAGTTGTGTCCCACACTTTGCAACCCCATGGACTGCAGCATACTAGGCTTTGCCGTCATCACCAACTCCCGGAATTTACTCAAGCTCATGCCCATTGAGTCAGTGATGGCATCCAACTATCTCATCCTCTGTCATTCCCTTCTCCGCCTGCCTTCATTCTTTCCCAGCATCAGAGTCTTTTCCAATGAGTCAGTTCTTTGCATCAAGTGGCCACAGTATTGGAGTTTCTGCTTCAATATCAGTCCTTCCAATGAATATTCAGGACTGATTTCCTTTAGGATTGACTGGTTGGATCTCCTTGAAGTCCAAGGGACTCTCAGGAGTCTTCTCCAACACCAAAGTTCAAAAGCATCAATGCTTTGGTGCTCAGCGTTCTTTACAGTCCAACTCTCATATCCATACATGACTACTGGAAAAACCAAAGCTTTAGATGGTCCTTTGTTGGCAAAGTAATGTCTCTGCTTTTAATATGCTGTCTAGGTAGATCATGGCTTTTCTTCCAAGGAGCAAGCGCCTTTTAATTTCATGGCTGCAGTCACCATCTGCAGTGATTTTGGAGCCCCCAAACATAAAGTCTGTCACTATCTCCATTGTTTCCCCATCTATTTCCCATGAAGTGATGGGACCAGATTCTATGATCTTAGTTTTCTGGATGTTGAGTTTTAAGCCAACTTTTTCACTCTTCTCTTTCATCAAGAGGCTCTTTCGTTCTTCTTTGCTTTCTGCCATAAGGGTGATATTATCTGCATATCTGAGGTTATTGATATTTCTCCTGGCAGTCATGATTCCAGCGTGTGCTTCTTCCAGCCTAGTGTTTCTCATGATGTACTCTGCATATAAGTTAAATAAGCAGGGTGACAATATACGATTATACAGTGGAAGTGACTAATAGACTCAAGGGATTTAGATCTGATAGACAATGCGCCTGAAGAACTGTGGATAGAGGTTTGTGACATTGTATAGGAGGCAGTGACCAAGACCATCCCCAAGAAAAATAAATGCAAAAATGGTTGTCTGAAGAGGCCTTACAAATAGCTGTGAAAAGAAGAGAAGTGAAAAGCAAAGGAGGAAAGGAAAGATATACCCGTTTGAATGCAAAGTTCCAAAGAACAGCAAGGAGAGATAAGAGAGCCTTCCTCAGTGATCACTGCAAAAAATAGAGGAAAACAATAGAATGGGAAAGACTAGAGATCTCTTCAAGAAAATTAGAGATACCAAGGGAACATTTCATGCAAAGATGGGCACAATAATGGACAGAAATTGTATGGACCCAACAGAAGCAGAAGATATTAAGAAGAGGTGACAAGAATACACAGAAGAACTATACAAAAAGAAAAAAGAGCTTAATAGTCCATACAACCACAATGCTGTGATCACTTAACCTAGAGACAGACATCCTGGAATGTGAAGTCAAGTGGGCCTTAGGAAGCATCACTATGAATGAACAAAGCTAGTAGAGGTGATGGAATTCCAGTTGAGCTGTTTCAAATCCTAAAAGATGATACTGTGAAAGTGCTGCACTCAATATGCCAGCAAATTTGGAAAACTCAGCAGTGGCCACAGGACCGGAAAAGGTCAGTTTTCATTCCAATTCCAAAGAAAGGCAATGCCAAAGAATGCTCAAACTACTGCACAATTGCAGTCATCTCACATGCTAGCAAAGTAATGCTCAAAATTCTCCAAGCCAGGCTTCAGCAATACGTGAAATGTGAACTTCCTGATGTTCAAGCTGGATTTAGAAAAGGCAGAGGCACCAGAGATCAAATTGCCAACATCCGTTGGATCATTGAAAAAGCTAGAGAGTTCCAGAAAAATATCTACTTCTGCTTTCTTGACTATGCCAAAGCCTTTGACTGTGTGGATCACAACAAACTGTGGAAAATTCCTAATAGACTGATTAATAAGATTTAACTAATAAATACAGTAGATAAGATGCAGTTTCCTGAGTTCCAGGAAGTTTTGAGTCTACTAAGCAGCTTATAATGTTTTAGGAAGAGAATCATCTTTACTCAAATAAAGATACAGCTTGATTTCCCTATTAATTAAGATCAAGGTGGGGATGGAAGAGATGAGCCACATTCCCTTTCTCTCAGAACCCTTTGCTGACTTTGTTTTGGTGCTTCTAGCTATTAGAAACTCTCTCCAGCTGATTCCCCTAGGCCTAAACTTTGGGGATTCAGGGTTTTTAAATCGGTATTTAGGACACAGAATCATCATAGTGCAGTTTTGCTGGTGAACTTGTAATAATAATGTCCAATGTTTTCATGTAAAAATGTACCCCAGATTTCTATGGGAAAATTTAAGAGTAAGATTGAGATGTGCTTGGTTGCAATAGATATATTAAGATAGTAATGTTTATTTTTGGATAAGGTCTGCTATGGTGGCCTGATTAATAGGCTGATACAGATTAGAAAAGTGCAGATATCTATAACAACATAAATATACATTTTAATTTAAATTATTTCTTTATTTTATTTCTATAGATGACATAAAATTAAAAATTATAGCATGAGGAGACTTAGCCTGAAAATAAAGAAACACTTCCTGATCATGTATGGACTTAGAGCATATTTAGGAAAAAATACTGAAATTTCACTTTTAGAATCAATCCTTAGTCTATTTGAGTTGGTTTATGTGTAATATCAACTGAAGGCAAGAGGATCAGCTTCTGTGGTACTGTTTAGTCCTCAGAATACATCATACATGTACCTACATGCTCATGTACATGCAACCATTCATTTTTTCATTAGTTTTTTAGTGCTAATCATTTTTATGTAATTAGTAAAACTAATCATTTCTTTCTAGATGTATAGAAGACAGAGTTATTGAAACAGTAAAGTGGATTTGTAGAGAATCTGTTTAGGGAATTATTTAGAACACTGGAAAACAAAAACCAAAAAGCAACAGTGCAGCCTTTCCGTTCAGCAATGTAGATTTACTTCATCCTGAGCCCAGGACCGACAGCTTCCTTTGGGAACATGTCTGGTTTATAGCTGCAAAGACAATATGACCTTTTAAAACTCTCTTGGGTCACTGAGGAAATAGTTGACTAGGTGTGTGAAGTAAGGCTTCTACATTCTACATTTAGCATTAATCTAAAGATGAAATTTATAAGTTAACATATTAAGATGTTTGTGTAGTAATTATTAAGTTGATTATTAAATAGCTTAATATTAATTTCTGAGAAATAAACCCTAATAAGCACTTAGAAAGGCCCAGAGCTTATAAAGTTGAATTTTTAGTTTATCAAATTTCTCTGAATATCAACTTTTAAAAAAATATAATTGTTTCAAATGTTGAGAAATATTAGACTTGAGATTGAAGAATAAAGAGTTTTTTAGAACACTGTGCTTGAATGAAAATACATGGTAATAAATATAATTTCAAAATATGATTTATATCTAATTTTATTTAAAAATTTTATTAGTTTCTTGATGCTTCTATGTCTGTATGCTGAGTTTGCACTCACTTGATCCCCCTGCCACCTCTTTTAGGGGTTATAACACACAACATTGGCCCATGACCATGCCCTTATGAGGGTTTTATTGGCAAACAAGATCTTTAAAATTTATATCACTGAAGAAGACTGACATAAAAGGAATATTAAGATATAGTTATCGAATGTTACGGCATTTGCATTTCAGATGTTCTCATGAGTTCATGCATGTAGTAGGTTGATGGTGAAAGGAAGGCCAAGACAGCCAGGTGTGTAGTAACCTTGGTGTGGAGCCCCTACACAGAAGGCATGCGTTAAGTCTCCTGACTGTTAACAGTATTGCAGTGCCCTCAATCTGGTATTCAAAAGCACTATTGCTTAAAATAATACAAGTTTTTTAAAAGAGTTATTTTGTATTTATATCTCAATTGCCTTTTAAACCTAATTTCTTGTTATAACAGATAGGAATATGTGTTTGGGGGCATTAGAAATGAAGCACTTACATAATGTGTTTTAAGGACAGCAGAGACCTGCTGGGTTCAGATATATTTCTGAAAATTCTTGAAATTATTACCTGGGATTTCATCCATTACTATTTCAAAGAAATTTCATAGTTTTCTGTGATCCTTATGGGTTGAGGCTTTCAGAACTCATCAGAGAAATTCACAAAAATTTTCATTCTACTCTGATTTAATGGAAATCAAGCAAACTTGAGAAAATTTGAAACTGCCTCAGTTTTCAGTGGATAATTTATTCACACAAAGAGTAATATGGGCTTTTTTTTCTCCTATAGGGTTTTATCAGTAATTCACTCCAAATTATTTAGCCCTTGATATGGATAAGACACTATGCTAGGTTGGGAAACTCTTGTTGCCTAGGAATTTTGGATCTAAAGACCTACCCTCATATTCAGTTTGTGCATTGTTAAGTCTTAGTTTTATATGTCAGCTATAAAATTTTCTGGGAAAATGTTTATATATGCTGGTAAGATACTTATTGATTTTATATTTTTCAGAGAAATTATAAATGTAGAAACCTCATAAATAATGTGATTCTGAAAAGTGAAATAATATTATTGGAAATAAATCATATTATGTTTGGTTACTGAAAGGAAAGAAAATTATTTCCATGTTCTTAAAGAAATTTTAACTTAGTTCCCCAAATTTAGATTTTAATAATGTACTTTCGAGCTTTTTTCTATTATTTTAATCTTGATGACGTTATTCCTGTTAGGTTTGATTTGATCTTAATAGCAAAACACATGTCTATATACTATGAAAAATTCTACTCTTTATAGACAATGCTATGGATATGATAGTAAAAATATTATTACCTTATTTAAAACGTGCAGTGTATTCAATTTTCAGATCTTCATTAAAAAATAACAGTAAAATTATCTGTATTTCATTGGGGTAACCACAGGGTGTTTGATGAAAATCCCTTTGGATAGTCTTTGTGTCCAGTTTGAGTTGCTTTTGTTCATAAATATCTGTGATGTAGACTTCTGAGTATCTCTTCATTTGAGATAAATCACAAGTACCTAAAGTGAACTATATGTCTGCTTAATCTCAACGAACCTTTAGGTTCAGAAATATGGGTCCACTGAAAAGCAAGATCAGTTAATCTTTAAAATAAAATATAATGAACCAATAAAAGAACTACAGTTCAAGTCACTGACATCATACTAAATGTATTCCAGGAAATAGACATCTTCTCATAGTATGATTTTGATGATTTTTTCTCTTTAGAATATACAAAGACTCAATTGACTGAGAACTCCTTTATTAGATTAGAAGTAAGGCTATAAACGACATATGGCACCTTCTAGCCTGCTTTCTGATTAGAAAACAAATAATACATATAGATTTTCCATTGCATTAATGAGCACAGATACAAATAAACATGACTTGTTTTTCAAGGGATTAAAATAGTATAGAAACAATAAACATACAGCCATTTTTATTTTAATATGACTTTTCAAAACAGGATATCAAAAGAAGCTGATTTATTAGAGGATGAATTGACATTTTGTAACTTTATAATGTCATGTGGTAGGGGATCTCAAGATGGAAGTGAAAATTATAGCTATAGCTTAGACATCGAGGAAGTGTTAGCCTTTTTCTTCAGGCTAAGCTACACTAAAGTAAACTCTACAAAGTCATAAGAGGCTGTTTATGCTAAGATGTACAATGATTCTGTCAATCTCATTGAGAATGGTAGACAGGAATTGGGGAAAATAAAAGCCTGGCATAGGAGAGGTAAACAGGCTTATGTTGCCTTCTGGGGGGTGGCACGGAGTGACGGTGCAGGAGCTTAAGGGTCGCGGGAAGGAGAGGAGGAAGAATAGGCCAGTAACACGGAATGGAGATTGAGGTTGAAATCTGGTCATTAAAAGACTTAAATTATTTGTTTTCAGCTGTTCTTGTACCTTAAAAACCCCAAAACATAAAACCTAAATCTTATTGTGACCATTTATAGTAACTGCCTTGAAATGCACACTTCTGACAAGTGGGAAACTGGATAATACACTAGGTTAGAAATAAAAGAACCTAGAAATCTAGTCATGTGTAAATCAAAGTTCTTTGTGGCCCCAACTTTATCACCTATAAAACAATACATTTATAGATTATCTGTACAATACCTTCTAGTTCTATCTTACTGTGATTTGGTAATTCTATAAATAAACTGGACTAGCTAACTTGCTTTTCTACTTGAACGATTCCAACTAGACAACTTACCAGGAAAAGTTTATATTGATTCATTTATACAAATTTAAATTTGTTTATCCCTGATTAATTTCTTGAATTTATAACTAGCTAGTCAAATTCCACCAATAGTTGGGCTGACATAGTTGAGATCCATTAGATTACAGACGTCTAGTGAGGCATCCAGAGCCTTGTGGAGGTATTCTAGCTATGAACCCATTAGGTAGAGGATGTTATGAACTTGGAAAATGATCATTTTGGTGTCATTTTTTAAAACTTTTTTTTTGTTAATCACTTTGATCTTAAATCTATTTTAGATTTAAATTGTAGAGATCAGTATAATCTCATTGGCTCCTGTGAAAATAGTACTCATTTGGTCATTTTTGCTAGATGAATTCAGGGTGCACTTATTCAGAATATGTATTTAAAGGGTAATTTTTTTTAAAGTGAAGAAGATGAAAATTAGTGAGAGATATATATTAGGTTTGGGTCTTCCCTGGTGGCTCAGATGGTAAAGAATCTTGCCTCTAATGTGGGGACCCTGGTTCGATCCCTGGGTCAGGAAGATCCCCTGGAGAAGGGAATGGCAACCCATTCCAATATTCTTTACTGCAGAATTGCATGGACAGAGGAGCCTAGCAGGCTGCAGTCCATGGTAGCAGAGAGTTGGACAGGACTTAGTGACTAACACTTTCACACTTCATATTAGTTTCAAACCAAAAAAAGTTCAAAAGCATTTCAATGGGTAAGAATATGTATCCAACATTTTCCTGAAGTAAGTTAGGAGACTTACATGGTTTCTGGCCTAAGAGCTGAGAAAATACAGATTGCATAATTTGAACAAGGACATGGCAGAATGACAAATTATATCAAAATTTGAAATGGGTGGAAGCAAAATCTACACAGAGACTGGATTGTCTTGAGTTTGGATAACACTTAGATTATCCAACGTTTGGATAACATGAAGCCCCTTAGCTGCCATAAAGTGTAAGTTTAGTTCAAAAGCCAAAAAAAAAAAAAATAGCGATTGATTCTATAGAACTTTAGTATTTAGTAACACTTTCCACTGTAGTACAATAATAAATCATGTTTCTTAGTCTATAAAGTATTGTGGAGCCTCCAAATTGCATCTTGTCAAACAGAACAAGCCATATTATAGGATTTATCCTAAAGGTTAATGTTATTTTCATCATTATTGGCAACTGAGAATGATTTTACTGTATAGCTCTTACTTGATATGTGATACTAAGGTCAATCATCTATACAAGTTAAGTCAACTTTGGGATAAACACATACCTCCAAAAAGAAGACATGAGTATAGAATAGTACATAAAGGCATAGTCTGTGGAGCCAAATCACCTGGGCTGTGGGAGTGGACAGATTACATGTGACCTCACGTGACTCAGGTTCTGGCTTGTTAGGTCCTACCTATAACTGAATTGACATCTTTGAGACCCGTTGCATTATACATTTCAAAGCTTCAGGATTAATATTAAGATATTAATTGTATCTGTTAAGTCTGTTTTTGAGGTTTAATTATCTAGTCCACAAAAAGTCAAGTGTGTCTAAGTGCTAAATATTAGTTATAATATGATTATATTTGTTTTATACTTCAATGAAATACAGTGTTACTGGTCAGATAGCCAAAGAAACAAATGGAATTAGCCTTAAAATATGGCCAAACAAAGAAAATCTAAATCTCATTTCAAAGAAATGTAAAGAGGACTGATTGTTATAGTCATTTTATGTACAAGCCATGCCAGATGTTATTATTTTTTTTCTATTTTTCAATCATGGTTGAAAATACAGCAAGAAAGCCTTGTTCCAAGCACAAGAGAGCTCCACAACAATGGTGATTATACTGCTTGGAAGAAAGCAGAGTTCTTTCAGTAGTGAGCATCTTTCTGTGTACTTACTGGCTATTTGTATAATGTCTTTGGAGAAATGTCTATTCAAATTATTTGCTCATTTTTAAATTGTCTTTTTGGTAAAATTTGTCTTTTTTATTATTGACTTTTAGAAGTTCTTCATTCTGGATACATCTCTTATCAAATGTATGATTTACAAATATTTTCTCCCATTCTCTGGATTGTCTTTTCATTTTTTAAGATGTTCTTGAAATCACAGATGTTTTATTTGGATGTCTAATTAATCTATTTTTTCTTCTGATATAAAATTTTTTAAAATGCCTAATCTAAGATCATGAAGATTTGCTTTTTTTTCTCTCTAGAGTTTTTATTGTTGTTAGCTATTACATTTAAGTCTGTGAGTCATTTTGAATTAATTTTTGTGTCTGATGAGAGGTAAAGGTTAAACTTCATTATTTTGCTCATGGACATCCAGTTATCCCAGCACCATTTATTGAAAAGGTGGTCTTTTCTCTGTTAAATGGTCTTGGATTCTGTGTCAAAAATCAGTTGACTATAAATACAAGTCCCATATCCTTTTAAATTCTAGACTTTATCTAATTTGTTCCAGTTAAATGGAAAACTGAGTATGATTTTTCTTAAAGATACTTTATAATAAAGTCTCCTTTCCTTTCATCCAATTGATAAATAATTTCCATTGGCAGTTTCCTTGTTAGTACACCAAATTTTTTATGTCTAAGCTAAAACTAATTTTCTTTTATTTCTGTAAGTCAAATGACTTTTGTCTTCCTTGCAATGTTTTATTAAATTAACTTTCTACTTAGATGTTCCTTATAGTGAGAGGAAAATTATTAATTTGAATGGAAGTTGCCTGTGTCTACCAAAAGAAAGAATTTGAATTATACATCCATTATATTTCTAGCTCTTTAACTCATTTGTTGATGTGTGTGTGTGTTGGTGTGTGTGTTTAAGTCACTCAGTTGTGACTGACTCTTTGCAACCCCATGGACTGTAGCCCACCAGGCTCCTCTGCCCATAAAATTCTCCAGGAAAGAATACTGGAGTGGGTTGCCATTTCTTCCTCCTGGGGATCTTCCTGACTCAGGGATCAAACCTGGGTCTCCTGCATTACAGGAGGTTGTTTTTTTTTTTTTTTTTTTTTTACCATCTGAACCACTAGGGAAACCCCTAAAAGATATCTTTAGTAGTCAAAAAGATAATATTGTATAACTAAAGGGTCATATGGAATAATTCTAACATTAACAAAATTAGAGAGATTGGGAGAAGTTTCATAGCTCTCAGAAGAAATTAACTTAAAAATCTAGTATAATTTCCAAAGCAGAAGTAAAACTTACATAAAGAAATCCTCCATTACCCTTTCTGTAAACCCCAGCACACTCAAATTGCAAATTTATTATTATTTCCCAGAATTTCCTTTTTCTGAAACATTGTCTTGCTTGGGTCCTGCACAAGCTACAAAATAAGCCACATCTGTTTGATTAGCTCAGTTGCCAAAATTTAGATATCACCTTTGCAGTCTCACAGTCTCTCTCCTTTTCTCATGTATCTTTTAGGCTTACTAAGACCATAATGTCAATTACAAATTCTAACTTAACCCCTAACACTCTCATGCAATGACATGCTAGTGCTATTGGCAAAATCCATCAGGTGTTCAGATTTTGTGTGGACTTGGAAAAAGTGAAATTGAATGTGAAGTAAGTTAACTTTTTTTCCTCTTAGAAACTTTAATGAAAAATGTAATAAAATTTGTGCCCTCTTTGGTAGCAATGTCTTGATACTGTTTGCTTATTTGGGATTTTATTCAACTGGTTAAAATTCATTTCTCCAAACTTCCTTAATGGATTTGAAGAAGCTGATGATAAAAGTAAATTCAAGGACCTCATCAGCTAGGGCTAAGTGAACCCAAAACCTAGTTCTCTAGTCTCTCATTCAGTCTTTTTTTTTTTTTCTTTTTCTTTAAAAATTATTTATTTGGCCACTCTGGGTCTTAGTTGTAGCATGCAGGATCTTTAGTTGAGGCATGTGGGATCTGGTTCCCTGACCAACGACTGAACCCGAGCCCCCTTGCTTTGGGGGCATAGAGTCTTAGCCATTGGGCCACCAGGGAAGACACTTTCATTCAGTCTTGATTTTCTCTTCGTGAGCTCATGTTATCTCTCCCATCTGCATAATGGGTCTGGTAATGGCTAAGGGACTGGCTTGCACCAAGTGTCCATTTCATGTTTGTACCATACTACATAGAGTAGTGATATTCCTGAAAATTGCAAATTAAATGTTTACAAATAGAATAATTTGAAATACACAAGTCAAGTTTACCAATCAGATTACCATTGTAAAATGATAATATAAAAAGTTTTTATAAAGCTAACCATCTCCTGATTTACCTGTTTAAAGTTAATTTTAGCTTTTAGAAGATTGAAAGTAGAGATAAAATATTTTTACCAGCTAAGTAATTTGAAAAATGGTCCTTGAATTTATTAGGCTGGGAAAAGCATTTTAGTGATTTAATTGAAAAGAAATTTAATGAAATATAAAGTATCTCCAAGTTAGTGGTCTCCTCTTTGAAGCATTCATAATAGCAAATGTAGTGAAATTACCAAAATAATAAAAGTAGCAATAATTAGATAGCTGCAGTCTGAAAAGTTATACTTTATCATCTGAAGTAAAATACTGACTCATTGAGAAGCTGAACGTTGACTTTAGACTTTTCTTAAGATCTTGGGAACTCTACCTAAAGCATTTGTTAGGCAAACACAGTAAAAATTAAATTTTTATATATTTTTTGAGTTGAGTGATGATAGCTTTACAATATTGGTTTGATTTCTGTCATACATCAACATGAATTAACCATAGGTGTACCTATGTCCTCTCCTTGAATCTCACTCCTACCTCCCTTCCTTAAAAATTAGATATTTTAAACTAAGAGATTAACTTAGAAAATCAAGAAAAACTGATTTTTAAAAAGAATAATTTACCTGTTGCTCCAGAATTTACCTTTAAATAAAACTCCTAGTACAGATTTTCTTAGTTGCTTTGGATCAGTATAAAGGCAGATGCCTTAGGTAGGCAGAGTTTGTCTTTAGTATCTCTCAGTTCAGTTCAGTTCAGTTCAGTCGCTCAGTCGTGTCCGACTCTTTGTGACCCCATGAATCGCAGCACGCCAGGCTTTCCTGACCATCACCAACTCCCCGGAGTTCACTCAGACTCACAACCATCGAGTCAGTGATGTCATCCAGCCATCTCATACTCTGTTGTCCCCTTCTCCTCCTGCCCCCAATCCCTCCCAGCATCATAGTCTTTTCCAATGAGTCAACTCTTTGCATGAAGTGGCCAAAGTACTGGAGTTTCAGCTTTAGCTTCATTCCTTCAGAATGGACTGGTTGGAGCTCCTTGCAGTCCAAGGGACTCTCAAGAATCTTCTCCAACACCACAGTTCAAAAGCATCAATTTTTTGGTGCTTAGCCTTCTTCACAGTCCAACTCTCACATCCATACATGACCACTGGAAAAACCATAGCTTTGACTAGATGGACCTTTGTTGGCAAAGTAATGTCTCTGTTTTTCAATATGCTATCTAGGTTGGTCATAACTTTCTTTCCAAGGAGTAAGCGTCTTTTAATTTCATGGCTGCAGTCACCATCTGCAGTGATTTTGGAGCACCCCAAAATAAAGTCTGACACTGTTTCCACTGTTTCCCCATCTATTTCCCATGAAGTGATGGGACCAGATGCCATGATCTTCATTTTCTGAATGTTGAGCTTTAAGCCAACTTTTTCATCCTCCTCTTTCACTTTCATCAAGAGACTTTTTAGTTTCTCTTCACTTTCTGCCATAAGGGTGGTGTCATCTGCATATCTGAGGTTATTGATATTTCTCCCGGCAATCTTGATTCCAGCTTGTGCTTCTTCCATTCAGCATTTCTCATGATGTACTCTGCATATAATTTAAATAAGCAGGGTGACAACATACAGCCTTGACGTACTCCTTTTCCTATTTGGAACCAGTCTGTTGTTCCATGTCCAGTTCTAACTGTTGCTTCCTGACCTGCATATAGGTTTCTCAAGAGGCAGGTCAGGTGGTCTAGTATTCCCATCTCTCAGAATTTTCCACAGTTTATTGTGATCCACACAGTCACAAAGGCTTTGGCATAGTCAATAAAGCAGAAATAGATGTTTTTCTGGAATTCTCTTGCTTTTTCCATGATCCAATGGATGTTGGCAATTTGATCTCTGGTTCCTCTGCCTTTTCCAAAACCAGCTTGAACATCTAGAAGTTCATGGTTCACGTATTGCTGAAGCCTGGCTTGGAGAATTTTGAGCATTACTTTACTAGTGTGTGAGATGAGTGCAATTGTGCAGTAGTTTGAGCATTCTTTGGCATTGCCTTTCTTTGGGATTGGGTTGAAAACTGACCTTTTCCAGTCCAGTATCTTCTACTTCTCTTTAATAGGCATGGTTGTATTAGTTTCTTAACAAAGCACCACAAACTGTGGACCTAAAACAACAGAAACCTATTTTCTCACAATCCTTTAGGCTAGAAATCAGAAACCAAGATATTGGCAGGTTCATTCTTCCCCCAAAGCTTCTAGGGAAGGATCCTTCCTTCCCTTTTCAGCTTTGAGCCCCAGGCGTTCTTTGGTATGTGGCAGCATCACCCAGTCAATGCCTCTGTCTTTACACCCATGTCATCCCTCTGTCTATATCAGTGTCTCTTCTCTCCTTTTCATAAGGACAATAGTCATATTGAATTAGGGCTCATTCTAATCTAGTATGACTTCATCTTCACTTGGTTGACAAATACCCCATTTCCAAGTAAGATTCCATTCACAGGTGTAAGTGATTAGGAGTTGAACATCTCTTTTGGAAGGACACAATTCAGCCTGTATATTATCTTTAATTTCCTAAGCACTTCTGTGAAAGTCCATTCAGTTTATTTTATCTTTGAATCTTGTTTCATTGAGCCATCCATCCATCCAACAACCAAAACTAAACCTGCTGTGTGACAGCCTGTACTTACATGCTATTAGAAGTTGATAGACAAGCCATTAAAAAGATAAAAACGTTTTTTCATAATAACTTACAAAGATAAGTGATTCAGATGGTAAAGAATCTGCCAGCAACGGAGGAGATCCAAATTCAATCCCTGGGTCAGGAAGATCCCCTGGAGAAGGAATGGCAACCCATTCCAGTATTCTTGCCTGGAAAATTCCATGGGCAGAGAAGCCTGGTGGGCTATAGTCCACGGGGTTGCAAAGAGTTGGACACAACTGACTGACTAACACTTTCACTTTACGAAGATAAATTAGGCATGAAAGAAAATCAAGAAACGTGGGGATGATAGACGTGGCGTATGCACAGCAGCTACATTTCAAACAGGATAATCAGTGCCAGCTATCTACTCTGCTAAATGAATACATCTGAACTTGTTGTTGGTGATCACTAGCCAATGCGCTGACTCATTCATGTAATATAGTAAAAACATCCTCCTAGAAATAATTCCTTAAGTTAGACAAGTAGTCGAATATAGATAATACAAACTTGATTTTTATAAGGTAGGAAAAATGGCTTTGAGCAATGTCTCTTGCTGTATTCATTCAGCTAACCAGTGTTCTGTGTATTCTGTGTGCCAAGAGCTCTGCCAGGTGCAGGAGATGCAAAGCTGTAAGCCGAAAAAGGCAGCTTCTGCCCTCCTGGAACTGTATGTTATAGGGCCGCCCCTCAAATCCTGATGTAATGTGGAAATCATGCTCAGATAACAAAGAACCAGCAGCTGATTGGTATATGAGGAAGAGTCTATTTGAATCTGACTTTACTAATGTGTTTCCTGCTGATCTCGAAGGAAAAGAATGGAATGTAATTCATTAGTTGTTGAAATGATATCTCTTAAATATTCATAGCTTATTGATTAAAGGCCATGTATCAATATTTTAGGGAGGAAGAAAATTTTTGGTATGAGTGCTGATGGCTAACCTCAGATAAACTATGTTGTTTTCCTTGGTTTAAAGTTTTGGGTTATTTTTACATAAATATTATAGTGGAAAATATTAAGAGCTGCATAGCCCAGCTGTGAAATACGAAAGCTGGTAGAGACCAAATTTTATTTGACGATTTGTTTATTGACTTTTAGAGTATAAAACCAAAAGAAACCATGTACTTTCATTGAAGAAAACAAATTTTCATTTCGTAGAGGACAAATCAAAGTTTGCTGAGTAGCTCACTTAAAAAAAAAATGACCCAAGTTGTTACCCTGATTTCCTGTAGACTGTGTATATCTGCCAGCTATTGTTTTACTAAGATGAATGAATCTCTGCCAGAGGATTTAAAAGCTCTTTTAGAACTATAAAATTCCTTAGTGTACAGAAATAAAATTTGCTGAGCTAAATGTTCATCAAAAGGTAATGCATCAAGCTAAAGGAAAAGTCTCCAGACACACAAGCAGATTGTACATGTAGATTTTCTTGTATATCATGTTAAAACAAAAATTATGGAATGCATCTGTTACTGGCCTGAAAACCAGACTGAACCAGAATGGAACCCGCCAAGATCTTCCTCACTGGTGTTATGCCAGTCATGCTGAGATCCAAGGGCAGCCATGGCATTCAGTGAGTGCTTAGTAAGCGTCCTGTTTGGCATCTTTGAATTACATCGCTGGTTCTGATGCTCTCCAGCTTTACTGAAGCAGAGGGTAGATGTGTCCTTGCCTCCTTTTTGTGGTATGTTTTATCTCAAGTTTATACTTTTTTATTGTCTCCACTTGGCCCTCCTCCAATATGTAACTTGTTTTACTTATTTTTATTATATCCAAGCTGAGCCTGTTGTTAGGAAGTAAAACATATACATTTTAATAATTGTGGAACTACTGCTTATTGGTTTTTCTAACAAAGTCGATAATCTAGGATTTTTCTTGACCTTAGTGGTTTTATACACGAATGGAAATATTGATTTCCGGGCCACTCCCAGTTTCCTATTGACTAAGTATTATTAACTATAAGTCAGGGAATCATGCTATCTATATTTCTTGTAGAATATTTGGGTTTACTACAATGGAATTTCATTTTAATTCTATTGTATGAAGCAGTGTAATTGATATTATGAAATTTTTAATGTTTTTTTTTTTTTGCTTGGGATTAGGTTGATTAAAATGCAGCATTTATGAGGCTAAAGAAACAAATTTATTCCCTCTGAACCTGAAGTTTTATTCTCTTTCCTGATCATGCATTGTCCCTTTAATCATGATCAGCAATCTCACCATATGTGTGTCCTTGACTACACAAAGAATTCAAGCAAAATGGTGGAATGGTTTAAGGTTAATCTGTCATCACTTTGAGATGCCAGGTTCTCGTGTGTAACAGTAGGGTTACTTTCATGCATGAAGGATGTTGGGTAGAGCACACAACCCTGTCTATGTCATGTTATAGCAGAGTTCTGTTGCATTTGTTGTTTAGTTGCTAAATTGTGTCCAACTCTTTGCCACCCTATGGACTATAGCCCATGGGGCCCCTCTGTCTGTGGGATTTCCCAGGCAAGAATACTAGAGTGGGTTGCCATCTGTTGTGTTACTTGTCATAAAATAAGATGGTGAGTTCTCATGTTAGATGAAACTCATTCTTTTTAATTTATTGAGAAATAAAGGCATTTAATAAGCAAGCTGACACTTGGGACAGCTATGGTTAGGACACTGCTGTGCTTCTCTATTTTTGTGGAATAAGCCACCTCCAAAATAGCAGCAGTCATTTAATGTGCTCACAATTATGCAATTAGGACTGAGTTTGTCTTTGTTTGGTGTGGAATCAATGAGATAGTTCAAATAGGGCTTCAGAACCCGTTTCAGTTTGCTCATCATATGGCTCACAGGTGGTACTGACCGTTGGCTGGAGTTTACCTGGGGCTGTTAACCAGGCTTCTCAGGTCCTTTCCATGTGGGCCCCTTTGGGCTGTTTGGGCTTCCTCAACAACGGCATGGCAGCTGGATTCCCAGAGCGGTGTTCCAAAAGACGGAAATAGAGGATGCCAGCATATCAAGACATGGATCTAGAAACTGGCTTGCTATCTCTTGTGCTAAATTCTACTGGTCACAGAACCCACACAGATTTACAGGGAGGGAACATAGCCCTCACCCCTTGGTGGAAGGAGTGTCAAATAATCTATCATCATATTCCTTATAGTGAGTAGGGAAGATTATCACTGTTTCTGGGAAAATATAGGCACTTGGCCACTTCTGCAGTCTTAGGTTAGAATCTGTCAGTCACATCCCAAAACAATGGAATCAGGTCAACAGATATCATGATTTGACAATTAGCATTCTAGAAATCCACTCTACCTTTTTGCATATTTTTTCCTCTTTCCAGGTACGTACCAACACATGAATAAAGTAAACTTGAGGTCATCATCATTTCTAGGCAGAAATAATCTATCCTTTGTCAGTGGCCTCAAAATATTTTCTATTATGCATCTCTATAATTACTTGTATAAAAAAAAGTTGCTTCTATTTTCTTCTATATATGGTGAAGAATGTTATATTTTATTATTCCTGCAGAAGAGGCTAGATGTTCATTGCCTCCATCTCTGTTAATGAAAAATTTGAATATGTACCATTTATGTATCGGAATACTAATATTTTATTTCCTTTACAAAAAAATAGAAATTAAAAAAGTAAAAAAAATTAAGAACTTACAGTGTATTATCCTCATGTGCCTGGGTTTGTGCACCTCATTGTAGGGAGCGCTAGACTACTATTTTTTCCTCTTTCTTTGGCTTTCCACCTTATTCGCTATTCATTTTGGCTCACAGTCTGAAAATAGTTCCTTTCTCTTGATATGAGTGCTTCATTCGTCATCTTAAGAAATGGGATCTAATTCCCTCCTCTTTAATCTGGGCTGGCCTTGGTGTTCCCTTGACCAGTAGAATGTGGCAGAAGTTAGGCTGTATGAGGTCTGAAGTTCTGTGAAGCATGCAACCTCCCCCTAGGCCTTTACAATGTTGTCTCTGAATGTGCCCTTTTAGAAGTTGGCCCCCTTGTTGTGAGAATGCCGAGCCATATAGATTATCTGTGTGTAAGTGCTCCTGTTGCCACTCCAGCTAAAAGCCAGGTGAGTGTGCCATCTTGGATGTCCAACCCACTCATGCCTTCAGATGACTCTAGTCTCAGCCATCATCTGTAACCATGTTAGAGAACCACCCAGTCAAGCTTCCAGAATGATGAGAGAAAAGAGCAAATGGTTCTTTTAAGGCACTAAGTTTATAGGTAGTTTGTTATGCAGCAGTAGAGAACCAGAACACACTCTTCCTTATTCTATTGCTTGGTCTTCCAACTATTAATGCCATCCAATGAGTCATGACTCTGGAGAAGGAAATGGCAACTCACTCCAGTATTCTTGCTTGGGAGAATTCCACGGACAGAGAAGCCTGGTGGGGTCTGTCTCTGTTCGTGGGGTTGCAAAGAGTCAGACACAACTGAGCGACTAACACACACACACACACATGAGTCATGACTAGAGAATCTCATTAAGAACATTAAAATGTGTGTTTTTATAGATACGGAAACTGAGGCTCAGAGAGGTTACTTAATCTCCTTAATGGCAAATTGTCAGGAAGAGAGGGTCTGGAACTAAAAATGCATGTCTTTGGATATGAGAGCCCGTATTCTTTCTACTGCAGCATTCTTCATGTCAGAATGCATGTCACTGTGAAATAGTATTAATGCCACTCATCATGGTTATCTGGTTTGCTCAACAGCCCATAGCAGGCCTTCCCAGGTGGCGCTAGTGGTAAAGAATCTGCCTGCCAATGCAGGAGATTCAAGAGATGTGGGTTCGATCCATGCGTTGGGAAGATCCCAACCAACTCCACTGGAGTGGAGTAGTGGCACTCCACTCCAGTATTCTTGCCTCGAAAATTCTTTGGGCAGAGGAGCCTGGTGGGCTGCAGTCCATGGAGCAGCAAAGAATTGAACACGACTGAAGCAACTGAGCACAAACAGACCACGGCAAGTAGAAGCTCTTGTTGGATCCTTGGATTCCTCAGGGCTTAAACAAACAAACAAACCCCAGCCAGATAAATGTAATTGGCAGTGTCAGGGACCCCCAGCAATGGAGGTGTCTCTAAAAACCCTATAGTCATCCTGCAAAAGAAAAAGCTTTAAAAATCTTCCAGGTTAATAGAGTAGGACACCAGTTTACAGCAACTACAGTTAAATAAGAATATTTTGTTGCCCATACCTCTTCTGTCTCCAAAATGAAGATCAGCCATTCCCCACCCAGTTCTGGAAGGGTCAGAATAGGGAGCTGGTGAGCACGATAGGAGGTGAGGTAGATCAGAAGTCCATTCAGCTGCCTCCCAGGTCACAGGTAAGCTTTGTCTGTGTTAGTCGTTCAGTCATGTCTGACTCTTTGTGATCTGACTGTAGCTCTCAGGCTTCTCTGTCTATGGAATTCTCCAGGCAAGAATACTGGAGTAGGTTGCCATTCCCTTCTCCAGGGGATTTTTCCTGACCCAGGAATCGAACCTGGGTTTACCGCATTGCAGGTAGATTCTTTACTATCTGAGCCACCAGTGAGGCCCAGCTTTGCTTAGGGGTAGGTGAAATTGCTGGACTGGGGAGTGATAATGGCAGTCTTAAGAATAACATGAGACTGGCCTTATAGATGATCAGATTGAGATATTTTCCAACTTAAAGAAAATATAGGCATTTTTATTATCTAGGAGTTATCAAAAATGTCATGATTGTCTGAGTTTCCAGCCATGGCAAGGGAAAAAAATTGACCCATTGTGTAAATTCTGAAGACAGTGGGAGACTAAATTAGGTGATGTTGCAGTTTTATCCTACGTTATGCTGCAGCTAGATTACACTGTGGAGTGTTTCATAGGGTGAGCAGAAACGTAAGAATGAATGTGGTTAGATTATGAGCTCTTTTGGAATGGAAGTGAACTTAAAATTTTTAAGCAAAGAAAGCTCTCCTTGTGGAGAGAACAGAGGCACTCAGAGATTCTATACCTTTTTATTAAAACTGAAAATTTCAGTAAAAATATTATAATTATTCAATATAAAATGGAGTTTTCTAAAAACCACATTATGTGACTTGCATTTTGTTTTGATGATGACGCTGTTAGAGGCCTTTCAACTTTTCAGGTTATTTTTTTGAGGCTTCTCTCCTTTATCTTACTCCCTCTCTTTTCCCTTCCTGAAATTGGTTCATCACTAAACTATAACAAAATTAATATGTAACAAAGCACAAATATTATATTTTGATAGTTATTCTTGAAAGCAAGTGTTTCTGTTGAAGGTTTAGTGTTAATAAACAGGAGCAACATCATATAATCTTTTAGTGAGACACAGTTATATAGAAATGCTCATAGTTTGTATTGCAAAGATAATGATTGTTTTACTAACCATTTTTGAAAGAAAGCAAAGGAAATTTATTAATGTCATTACTGATGACCTTTTCTGTTGTATTTTTTGGATTTGTAAATGAATTATTTTCCCCAAAGACATGAAAATTTATTGATGCTCATTCACTTCAGTCATGTTTGACTCTTTGCGACCCTATGGACTATAGCCCACCAGGCTCTTCTGTCTTGAGATTTCCCAGGCAACAGTACTGGAGTGGGCTGCTGTGCCCTCCTCCAGGGAATCTTCTGGATCCAGGGATAGAACCTGAGTCTCTTATTTTTCTTTGGCAGGCTGGTTCTTTACTGTTGTCACCACCTGGGAAACTCAAAATTTTAAAATCTCATTCAAATAAATAAGAGTATTTTACTCAAGAAAAGTAAAGGCAGTATTAAATGTAAAATAAAACAGAAAAGATTAACTGATAAGCTCTTTCTCCAGATATGAAAATCTACTGCTACATATCTGGAAAGAAAGAGCTTATCAGTTACTCTTCTTAGATTTTTCCTACATTTTAATGCTGCCTTTATTTTTACTGAGTAAAATACTCTTATTGATTAGGATCAGATTTTATCTCTGAAGGAGTTCACTGGGTCATCCAGTCAAATCAGGATCTCTCATTTAATCTTCTATCAGCTGTTTGGTATAATCAAAATAAAGTCTTTACCATTCAGTATTATTATGTGCTTAACTTCACCTGCTTTTGGAAACAGAAATAGATACTAGCTTATTCCCAGTATGTGTGGAGCAAGTTACACCCATTGTTTTCTGGCCATCCTTTCCTGCATAGAACTCTCACTGAGGCTGTTAAATTTGCTTGAAATGTTAAGAAGTCATCTTGCTTTCACCACAGCTATCTGGAGAAAGAAGATTTGCAAAAAAATGACGTATTTAACATTTTTTATCATAAAAATGGAAGACATATTCACTGAATATGATCAATAATATAATAATAAAGTAACTTTCATTCAGTTAAAATTATACACTACTTATTTTCTTAGGGCAGTGGTAAGAGCAGGAAGTAGGGAACTGTTCAGAAATGTCTGGTTTATGTCTGTGTACTTAAGTGAGAAGCCAGAGGACGGAGAAGGAAATGGTCGTGCTCAGGGCACCTTGTGTTCTGTGTGAGATGGTGCATCACACCCATAGGTGAGTATTCAGGAACTGCGGTACATGCGGACTCATGATGTTAGTCAATAAAATAAATAGTCTTTAAGAACAGTAGATTGGATTAAAAAACAACAGCAACTAACTAACTAAAATCACTGTGCTGATACCTTCTGAGAAAAATTCTTGCTTTTAAACCACCTGAATGAGATCTAAAAATGTCAGTTTTTCTTATTGACTAATTGTTTTTCTTGAAAAAACTTTTGCCTGCAGGGATCTGCAAGGTCTGCTGGGCCAAGTGAAGTAGAGGCTGCAGCTATCTTTAGGGTGTGGAGCAGTGTCTGCTACAAAAAGAGAGGCTTTGGTAGATGTTTGTTGAATGAATGCAGGTAGTCCACAAGAACATTCTGTGCTAAGTGGTTATTATTTTTGGTTTGCTGGGTTGCCTGTGTTCAGAAGCATAAACATCAGCCTAAAAGCTCCAGTCAAAGCAGTTTTTCCTAGACTGATGCATGGCACATGGAAGGGTTTGCTTCAGAGTTGCTATTCAGTGCTTATAATTTAGCTCTTCCGGTCATATGATTTTCTATTATTGCATTTTAAACTCTAATTGGCTGAGGACATATGTAAGGGTACATATGTGTGTCTCTATAATTCTCTTAAGCCACAAGGCACCTAGTTTATGATCCCTGGGAAAAGAGGTGATTACAATGTGTCTGCTTTAGAAAGACTAGGAAAGGCCTTTCAGTGACTGTGGAAGAAGCTTTAGAATGTCTTAGCAACAGGTGTCATGATGTCATGTTGGAAAACTTAAAAAAATATTTATTTATTTTTGGCTTCGTCGGATCTTAGTTGCGGCCCATTGCATCATGCAGGATTGTTTATGTAGCACGTGGACTCTCTAGTTGTAGTGTTCAGGGTTAGTTGCCACACAGTATGTGGGATCTTAGTTCCCTGACGAGGGACTGAACCCACATCTCTTGCATTACAAGGTGGATTCTTAACTGCTGGAGCATCAGGGAAGTCCCAGGAAAGCTATTCTTTAATGGAGTGTGCCTACTACTGTTCCTGGAAGATCTGTGTAGGTTAGATTGCTCTGCAAAACATAACTCTCCAGGTCTATTTGGATGAATTGTCAGATAAATATTCCCTTTTGTTTCTAAGCTTTTTCAACATCCTGAAGATTCCCTTCAATGAATAATGAATATGGTTAGCAATTACTGTGCACGCATGCGTGGTTAGTTGCTCAGACGTATCCGACTCTGTGCAACCCCATGGACTGTAGCCTGCCAGGCTCCTCTGTCCAGGGGGTTCTCCAGGCAAGAATACTGGAGTGGGTTCCCATACCCTCCTCCAGGGGATCGTCCCAACCCAGGGATCAAACCAACGTCTCCTGCGGTTCCTGCATTGGCAGGACTGGGTTCTTTACCACTAACACCACGTGGGAATCCCTAGTAATCACTGTGCCTGCTAAATTTACTCAGTCGTGTCCGACTCTCTGTGCCCCTATAGTAATCACTAACGATGTAAATAAAGTTAGGAACATTTCTTATATTATGGGGCAATGTTTAGTGCTTATTTCAAAACAATAGATAGCTTGTTTTTTTCTGCATTATTCAAACAAATAAACTGCTCTTTTCTCACTAACATTTGCCTAAGGAAAAACTATGCACTAACTAGAAATGTAGTGTTCTGAGAAATTTCCATGAAAAGTGCCATTCGGCACCTGAGCTGTATCCTACAAGCCGTCACGAGTGAGAACAGAACTGCGCTGAAGACCTCGAGTGATGCTCTCGCGATTCACTCAGACTCCACTATTTCCTTACCTCACTGTAACCAGGCTCCAGGAAGACTGCCAAGATGTCCGTGTTTCCCTCTCCAGCCCCCCAGAGCTAACTGATGATCTGACGCGGGATGCCTTGACTCAGCCGTATCGCATACACACAGTGCGGTCCCGAGGCAGCCGGGCGTCCTCACTGCTGACTTCTTTGTTTGGCAGCTCCCTAAAGCGGCGTGGGGCAGCAGAAACGCGGGGCCCTTCACCGAAAAGCAAAGTCCGTTGGTGAACCCTCGCCTGAGGGTAAACGGGATGTTAACTAGGGTCTCTAATGTGTTGGATTTCAGGTTAAGGGGAGTAATTTATGGGTTGTATTGGTAAGATTCCGGCTTTTTTGTTTGCAATCGTAAATTCTAAGTTCTGTGCAGAAATTAGGTACCAAAAGCAGATTTTTATGCACTGCTGAGGAATTTCAACGGAAAGAACCGCATTTGGTGGAGTCTGAGGCCCAGTTCAGCTGATTGGATGGGTCCTCGGGGGCCCCTGATGTATTACACCAGACAGGAGACATGAGGGAGTTGTCAGGCCGCCACTGGGGCTTTCCTTTCCCCCATCCCCTCCCTGGTTCTTGCCAAGTCTGCTTTGTATTTGAAGTTGATTGAAATGGGTCTCACTGTTAACCTGTCAACTGAAACCCCTGTGATTTAGAAGGCTTTTTGTTCATTTCATTGGTGCAAGAAATTAAAGTGAGAAATCTGGATCCTTTTAGAGCAGTGGAGACGACCAAACAGAACAGCATCTGGACTTACCCCCAATTAATGGAAAAGTGTTGTCAGGCGCAGAAATGAGATTTTTTTTAGAAAGGTAGTTCTTTGGTGCCAAAAGTTTGTTGTGGGTAATGACCTCTCTGGAGCTATTCAGAAAGTCCCTGGAAAACATTATGAAGAATTATACCATCTTGGATTTAGGTGCATTTATTTCTTCCTAAGAGCACAAAATGCTTTCATATATGGGTTATCTCATTTATCTTCATAACATCAGCGTGAAATAGCCTGTGGCAGGTATAATTATCCACTCTTACGGAGAGAGAAATGGGGTGTCCAGAGAAACCAGGGAGTCACAGAATGTTTATGTTTTGTAGTGTTTTTCTTTCCAAATAGATGAAAATACCCTTTAATATGCGAGGAAGCTATTTATTATGGGTGTACAGTAGAAAGGTGTGTACAGTAGAAAGGTGTTAACCATTTTATGCCATATGATAACTTTAGGGGATAGCCATAAGTTGCTGTCTATTAAATCACTTTGTATATTGTCTATTTTTGGTTAATTGAACGGGTTATGAATGAAAACAAACTTGTCTGGAAAATGGGTTAAAATAATCTTTTTCTTGGTCCTTAGAAACTGGAAATGTAACTTGTCCAGCAGTAACGAAATAGAACCAGATGTTATTTTCCAGAGTAGAAAGCAGCCTGACATGAACACCTTGGTCACAGAGTCTGGGGGTTGAGCCAGATTTAAAGCATTGTTACTGTATTACATCAGAGATGCTGTGAAGAAAAAATGATGTAAAATTATGGGAAGTGAATTGGACTCTTTGGAAAAAAGGTGTTTGGTAAATTAAGTATGTTGTCAAGAATCCCTGAAGTATACTTGAGGAAAGTGTTAGGGAGGATTTTATTAGATAGGATACAAGGTTTTCTAAGGCAACAGAGAATCTAAAAATATATCGACAACCAGGATAGAAGTTTTCATCCTTTTTGTAAGTCTGGGTAAGTGGCCAGGGTGGTCTGGCAGCTTGACAGTATCAGGAACCTAGGATCCTTCTGTCTTTATATTCAGTGTTTCAAATTATGGTCTGAGATGATCCTTATTTTCTTTACCATGTCAATATTCCAATCGCTGGGGGTTAAGGTTGAGGAAGAGACAGTGTACCAATCAGAGTCCTATATATCGGTGTTTATCCACTTGGCTTCCCTGGTGTCTCAAATGGTAAAGAATCTGCCCATAATGTGGGAGACCCTGGTTTGATGCCTGGGTTGGGAAAATCCCTTGAGAAGGGAATGGTACTCACTCTAGTATTGCCAGGAGAACTCCATGGACAGAGGAGCCTGGAGGGCTACAGTCCACGGGGTCATAAGGAGCTGGACACAACTGAGTGACTTTCCGAGAGAGATCCACTATCCATTGGTCAAAATTGAGTCCTATGGACACATTTAGCTTCAGAAGACCCTGGGACATAAAGTCTTTAGCTAGGTAGCCATATGCTCAGCTAAAATGTGAAGGGCTGATACTAAGTCAAGAAGGAGAGAATGTATATTGAGGAAAACCCAGCAGTCTCCAGTACAGAAATATATGGGGCAAAATTTTAATCTATTTTGAGATGTATTTTAGAAAATATTTTTACTTACTGGATTGAACTTATGAAAATATCATCTATTTCTGTTTGATATCAAAGAAGTAGCTATGCTGTGTCTATAAGCAGCCTATCTTTCTATAAACAAAAATTCTCCTTGGGTTCAGTTTCTTTAAATTTCATAATTGTTCATATAACCTTGCTCAGTTGCTTCAGTCGTGTCTGACTCTTTGGGGCCTAAGGACTGTAGCCTCCCAGGCTCCTCTTGTCCATGGCGAGAATACTGGAGTGGGTTGCCATTTCCTTCTCCAAGGGATCTTCCCGACCCAGAGATCGAACCCTTCTCTCCCGAGTCTCCTGCGTTGCAGGCAGATTCTTTACCATTGAGCCAGCAGGGAAGCCCCATATGACCTTGGTGCAATATTTATATTATTTTCTAAATACTCTATTGCTTGCGATAGTTGTTTGTTTTGTTAATTGCTTTCACTGTTTTCGGCTTTTCTGGTCTTAATAAAAGTGTATTAAGCCATTTTGCCAAACTATTCCTAAAATATGAAGGAAAAGAGCTTTCTGGTTGTGATATGTCTCTCACTCTTTGGTACAGAATCTTTCAGCTTATAATGCAAATATTAACCTCTGCTGAAGTCCAGTTGGGAATGATCCATCCATTTTGGGATCTTTTAATATAGGCAGATAGTTTAAGAAATCTCAATGCTGATGATAAAAAACTTTTCTCTGCCCCACACTCTTTCTACCCTTAATTTCTATTCCACAGAAGCAAACACTTGAAACTATTTAGCTATTGTTTCTGTTATTTATTTCTCTATTTCTAAATAAAATGCTTGTGGGACTATTTTAAAATCTTTTAAAGTAAAAAGCATGCATTTTAAAAATTGATGTCTAGCTTTAAAGATGATTTTATTTTACTCTGCCTGCAACTACATATGCCCTCGGTATACATAGGTATCCTCCCTTTCAAGAGCTGTTTTATTATTTGAGCTTCAATCACGGTTCAGTGGTTATTGTACTATGATTATATAGAAATTGATCAGAGATGAGCCATGGAGTGTTTTTTTATAATATAAATTTATTTATTTTAATTGGAGGCTAATTACTTTACAATATCATATTGGTTTTGCCATACATCAACATGAATCCACCATGGGTGTACACGTGTTCCCCATCCTGAACCTCCCTCCCTCCTCTTTCCCCATACCATCCCTCTGGGTCATCCCAGTGCACCAGCCCCAAGCATCCTGTATCATGCATCGAACCTGGACTGGCGATTTGTTTCACATATGATATTATACATGTTTCAATGCCATTCTCCCAAATCATCCCACCCTCTCTCTCCCCCACAGAGTCCAAAAGAGTGTTCTATACATCTGTGTCTCTTTTCCTATCTCACATACAGGGTTATCGTTACCATCTTTCTAAATTCCATATATATGTGTTAGTATACTGTACTGGTGTTTTTCTTTCTGGCTTACTTCACTCTGTATAATAGGCTCCAGTTTCATCCACCTCATTAGAACTGATTCAAATGTACTTGGCTGAGTAATATTCCATTGTGTATATGTACCACAGCTTTCTTAACCATTCGTCTGCTGATGAACATCTAGGTTGTTTCCATATCCTGGCTATTATAAACAGTGCTGCGATGAACATTGGGGTACACGTGTCTCTTTCAATTCTGGTTTCCTCAGTGTGTATGCCTAGCAGTGGGATTGCTGGGTCATAAGGCAGTTCTATTTCCAGTTTTTAAGGAATCTCCACACTGTTCTCCATAGTAGCTGTACTAGTTTGCATTCCCACCAACAGTGTAAGAGGGTTCCCTTTTCTCCACACCCTCTCCAGCATTTATTGCTTGTAGACTTTTGGATAGCAGCCATTCTGACTGGTGTGAAATGGTACCTCATTGTGGTTTTGATTTGCATTTCTCTGGTAATGAGTGATGTTGAGCATTTTTTCATGTGTTTGTTAGCCATCTGTATGTCTTCTTTGGAGAAATGTCTGTTTAGTTCTTTGGCCCAGTTTTTGACTGGGTCGTTTATTTTTCTGGAATTAAGCTGCAGGAGTGAGCCATGGAGTGTTTTATGATTGTATTTTCTTTTGGAATTGAACATTACTTTGTTTCTGTTTACTTCTTTATCTTCTATGTTTATCTCACCATCCATTTCACTTTAAAACATTGCCAAAGAGATTAAATTCATCTCACTATGGCAAAAAAACACCACCCCAAAACCCAAGAAAACAAAAATAAACGAAAACCTCAGACAACCTATAGGGCTCTTTTTGTTTGTTTTCTTGGTGACATAGAGTTCCCAGTCTTCCTCCCTTCTAGACTAGTGTTCTCTAGGCCTGAGAAGCATTGTCTAGCATCATCCTATGAATTTCTTTTGCTTCCTCTTCCTCCTCCCTTGATTCCATATTCTCTTTCTTGGGTGAATCTCTGTGTTGAGTGGACTACATCAGCCATTAATTCCTGAGAAAGGGTATATGGGAAGTAAAACTTTCAGGCCTTTTATTTCCAAAGATGTCTGTATTTTGTACTTAGCTGGTAAGGAATTCTAAGTTGGAAATCATTTTAGCTCAAAAAAAAAAAAATGAAAGCATGGCTCCATTTGTCTTCTAGTTACCATTATTGTATTAGAGCACTCTAGTGCCTTACTGATTCTCTATCCTTCATATGTGCCCTGTTTTTCTCTATTTTACGAAGCTCTTGTGTATCTATGGAGAAGGCGATGGCACCCCACTCTAGTACTCTTGCCTGGAAAATTCCATGGACAGAGGAGCCTGGTAGGCTGCAGTCCATGGGGTCACGAAGAGTCAGACAAGACTGAGCGAACTGTCTGAAATTTTAGTGTGATACACTTTTGTGTGACTATTTTCAGTCAGTAAGATGGATACTCATGGAAAGCACTTTTCAATCTATAATTTCCTTTGTTCTAGGATTTTAGGAGGAGAGAATATTATTTCTTTATTTCTATCCCTCTATTGCCACTACTCATCTCATTCATCCTCTCGCATCTCCCTCTCTCTCTCTCAGTCTCCATATACATATATATAATATATAAAAATATAGCTATATAAGAAATATATGTTTAGATATATACCTATATATCTATCTGTCTGCACACTTATAAAGACACAGATACAGATGGATGGGTAGATAGATGGGGAGATAGATAGATAGGGAGTGTGTTTTGCAAATGTTTTTTCCTAGTCTGTGACTTTGTCTTTTCATTTTTTTAACAATGTCTTTTGAAGATCAAAAGTTTTAAATTTTAATGAAGTCCAACTTATCAGTTTTTTCTTTTGCGTATTGTGGTTTTGGTATTGTATCTGAAAGGTCATTGCCAGATCTAAAGTCACATGGTTTTCTCAAATGTTATCTTCTAGGAGTTTTGTAGTTTTACTTTTACATTTAGGTCTGCAATCCATTTTGAGTTAATTTCTGTGAAATGTACAGGGTCTGTGTTTAGATTCTGCTTTTATATGTGAATGTCCAGTGGTACTAGCAGCATTTGTTGAGAAAAGTATCTTTGCTCCATATTGTATTGCTTTTGCTCCTCTTTCAAGGATCAGTTGCCTATATTTGTGTGAATCTAGTTCTAGGATGTCTGTTCTGTTTCACTTATCTATTTGTATATATATTGCCAATACCACACTGTCTTGATTACTGTAGCTTTGTAGTAAGTTTGGAAGTTGGTAGTGCCAGTCCTCCAACTTTGCTCTTCTTCAACATTGTGTTGGCTATTCTGAGTCTATTGCCTTTCCATTTAAATTTTAAAACCAGTCTGTCAGGACCCACAAAAGAACTTGCTGGAATCTTGATTGGTATTGCATTGAGTCTGTGGATCAAGTTAGGAAGAACTGACATTCTAACAATATTGAGTCTTTTTATCCATGATTGTGGTATATCCCTTCATTAATTTTGTTCTTTGACTTCTTTCATTGAGTTTTATAGTTTTTCTCACATGGATCTTTACATATTTTATTAGATTTATACCTATTTTATTTTTTATTTTGGCAAATTAAATGGTATTTGTTTCAAATTTCAGTTTTTATTGTTGGTACATGGGAAAGCAATTGTGTCTGTTTATTAACTTTGTATCTGCGGTCTTGCTATAAATGCTTATTAGTTCCAGGAGGTTTCTTTTTCCTTTTTCCAGTTCTTTGGGATTTTCTATGTTAACAACTTGCCATCTATGGAAAAAATAGTTTTATTTATTTCTTCTCAATCTGTATACTTTTAATATTCTTTTCTTGTCTTGTTGCAGTAGCTGGAACTTTCAGTATGACATTTAATGGGAGTAGTAAGAGTGGGCATCCTTGTATTGACCTTGTATTAGAGACAAAGCTTCTAGTTTCTCAGCATTAGGTCCGATGTAAGTTTGTTTTTAGTAGATGTTCTTTGTCAAATTGAGGAAGTTCTTCTCTTCTGTTAGTTTTCTGGGAAATTTTATAATGAACAGGAATTGGATTTTGACAGGTATTTTTTTCTGCATCTTTTGATATGATCATAGGGATTGTCTTCCTTAGCCTGTTGATATGGTAGATTACATTAATTAATTTTTGAAATAAATCTTACTTGCATATAGTTATTTTTAAACATAATAGGATTCAGTTTCTCTATAATGTTTATTTACTGTGTTCTTTATGATAAATTATTGAACCAAGTAATCACCAAAAGAAAATGTAGCCTTTTCTTCATAGTAGTCTTGTGATAAATTTTTCTTAATATAGATAGGATTTAGAAACTGATTGTGTTTGGTGAGTAAGGACATGACTGAAGATCACTCTAAACAGTTGAGATTCGTTGAGAAGGAAATGGCAAGAGATGGAAAAGAAAAGAGGAGAAATAGATATTCAAAAGTAAAGTATTCCAAAAGATATTAAATAATATTTATTTTTGTGGTTCTAGTATTATGGCCAGAAAGAGGTATATTTCTAAGTAACTGAATAAGCAGAAAATAAATTGAAGACAGAGAATTTTGGAAATTGTCTATGTATTAGTGACAGTTGAAGCTGTGTAAGTGTATGATATTGTTAACTGGGGGAATGGAAAAAAGATGAAAGGTTTGAAATGGACACTCAGGAATACTTATACATAGATAGATAGAAGAGAATCAACAAAAGAGATAGAGAAGATGCATATCAATGGAGAACCAAAATGTTATAATATCACAGAAGTAAAAGGAGGAATTGCAGGGACCAAGGATTGTAATCAACAATGAATATGAAAGAAAAATTGGAAAAATGGGAGCCAAACAAAGAGCCATGTATTTGGTAAGTGTAAGTTCATTGATAAAACTTTTTCCTTTAAAGTATAAGGAGTGAATGTTAGAATGTATAAGGTAAAACAGGAAGTGGAGGCAGTGTTTGTAGACTATGCTTTCAGAAATTTTGACAGTGAAAAGAAGAGAGAGAAGTTAATTCAAAGGCATAGTAAGACTGAAGGAGGTATCTCATCAGCAGTAAAGTTTTAGCATGTCTGATTGCTGTGTCAAAGGAGACACTGGAGAGATGGAGTGAAGATTCAAGGTGGAAAAGGAATATTAGACAGAATGAGGTTGCCATTTAATATATTGCTGCCTCAGAATAAGCCAACATTTAAGTGATTGGTTACTGAATGATTTAGATGTCTTTTAGAAAGCTTTAATATATAAAGGTGTATATCAGTTTAGGGTGAGGCTGTTCTTCAATAATCCACAATCCCCAAGTCTCAGCGGCTTAAAAGAACTAAGGTGGTATTTCTTGCTGACACTCCATGTATATCATGTAACAGGTCAGCTGGGGATTTTGCTGTAGTTCATTCTTACTCTAGGATCCAGAGTAATAGAACAGCTCTTCTTCTGAGGATTGCTAGTCACTCTGGTACAGGAAAAAAGAGACATGATAAATTAAACACTGACTTCTTAAGCTTTCAGTTGTAAGTGACTTTTGGTCACTTGTACTCACAGTTCATTCACCAAATCAAGTCACGTGGCTGTGCTGTCTCCCCAGGGATGGGAAGTACAATCTTAATTTAATACTTGCCAGGAAGGAGGGCAGAATATTGTCAAACCAGAGTATTTGCAAACAGTCCTAATGAGCACCATAAGGAATATATTTACCTGGAGTACTACATTGAGTTACCGTTATCAAAAATCTAACATTTATGATCATTTCTATAAATAGTTGAGCAGTACACTTTTCTTCAGGAAAATAATCCTATACTACAACTTTACTCCTAAGGGGAAAATATGATTGGAATTAGAGCTCATTTACAGTTACAATGTCATTTACGGAACTCTGTCTCAGAAGTATACAATATGATGATAGAAACATAAAAGGAATACATTGGATTTTACCAGTTTATCACTTTTAAATGTGAAATAATGAACTTTGGTTAAAAAAAAATTAACATTTTTTTTCTTAGAACTTGTTGACTAAAGACCCTTTTCATTCTTTAACATTCTAGATAATTCCTTTAAGTAGTGTCAAGTTCTATAAAGGAGGAAAATGGAAGATGAAACAAAGATCTGACCCAATTCTCAGGCTAATCGTTTAGTTCCCTCTAACTGTACAGTTGCAGTTTAAAACATTCCCTGTTATCCCAATAGGAAACATTTCCTTTGTACAAGTGATGGTGCACTTTTGGTTCAGCATAGATTCAGTTCCCAGTTGCAACTTATAAATGCTGTACAGGGAAGTGTTTAGTGTTCAAACAAGAATTATACTTCATTATCCTAGTTTCAAGTTTCTGCATCATCTCATGAATCTGACAGCTTCTTCACAAATGTACTTATTTAGAAGTCTTCAGAGAAGCATCCTGGACATTTGTAGCATTAATAACGATTTAGATTGTAAACGATTTTAAGGATGGGGATGGCAGGTGTGGTAGTTTTATGGATTTTGAAACATTTTCTCATCACAGTTGAAACAGACCTATCTGCCGTACTTTGCTGTGTCTGTTAAAAAGGCTCCAGGGCCAGAATAGAACACAATCAGGGTGTTTTTACTGTTGGGTGACATCCATTTCCCTGAAGTCCTGTACGGTCTTGGAAGAGTTTCTCTGTAGGATGTGATTGTTGAGTGAGTTTTACCTGGCTATCAGTGAATTTAAGAGAGTAAAAGGAGACTCTCTCTACAGTACTAATAAAGTTTCTTTGGAACATAAAAGGAATGAAATCAGATGTCTAGAAGCCTGCCAGAGAGATAAAATGCAATGTGCTTTAGCCATTGTTTTTCTCCTGATTTAGTGCATAGTGTTAAAGTTACGTATAAGTTTGGTGTGTGTATTTGGGTGCATAGGTAGAATCTGATGTGGTTAAAAAGAGGTAGACATTACTGTTTAGGGAGCTGAGAAAAGAGTGTTAGTTATTTCCAAAAAGGGCCTTTTGACCAGGGTTGTGTTGATTTAAAGAATCTACAAAAGAGATAAGTGTTGGCTAGACACCACACTCATTTTTTAAACAACTGGAGTAAGACAAAATGGAAGAGATTCAAAGTAAAAGAAACAGTGTAAAAGTACAAGGAAAAATTAATTCTAAGACATATACAATCCAAGAAAAAAATCCAAATATTTTTATTATCAAGGATCAGGGCTTGTTTGGAATCGATTTTTAAGTACTTTTACTTATTTATGTATTTTTGGCTGTGCTGGGTCTTCACTTCCACTCGGGCTTTTCTCCAGTGGTGGTGAGTGGCTCTACTCTCTGCCTGTAGTGCCTGGGCGCCTCATTGCAGTGGCTCCTCTTGTTGCAGAGCGCGGGCTCTAGAAACGTGGCCTTCAGGAGCTGTGGCTGCTGGGCTCTAGAGCACAGGCTCAGTAATTGTGGTGCACAGGATTCGTTGCTCCACGGCGTGTGGGAGTCTTCCCTGATCAGGGAACAAGCCCACTCTCCTGCTCTGGGAGGTGGATTCTTTACTGTTGAGCCCCCAGGGAAGCTCTGAAATAGATTGTTATTATTGAGAAAACATATTGCTTGGATATAAACACTGGGAACATATAGTTTCATGTGCATCATGAATAATTTTAGCTTATATTAGAGTGGCCTTCCACTGATTTGCTGTTGTTGTTGTTCAGGGGCTAAGTCACGTCTGACTTTTGCAACCCGGTGAACTGCAGCATGCCAGGCTCCTCTGTCCTCCGCTGTCTCCTGGAATTTGTTCACATTCACGTGCACTTCCACTGATACATGTTAATTATTTAATTTAATGAAATATAAAATATTTTGACAGGATAAGTGACTTATTCATCTGCTGAACCAGTCACCTTAAATCTGTAATGCTGCTGCTGCTGCTACTAAGTCACTTCAGTCGTGTCCGACTCTGTGCGACCTCAGAGACGGCAGCCCACCAGGCTCCCCCGTCCCTGGGATCCTCCAGGCAAGAACACTGGAGTGGGTTGCCATTTCCTTCTCCAATGCATGAAAGGAAAAGTGAAAGTAAAGTCACTCAGTCGTGTCCGACTCTTAGCGACCCCATGGACTGCAGCCTACCATGCTCCTCTGTCCATGGGATTTTCCACAATACTCGGCATATTGTCAGGTATAAAGTCTTAGAACTCTTTCCAGGATTTTGAATTAAGATGTTGGCCTGGAATTTTTTTTTTTTTTAAGATGTTGCCCTGGAATTTTAAGTGGAATTGAGGCTTAGACACAGCCTGAATAATATTGTTTTCATGAAAATAAGATATAGGCTTTTGAATTTAGGTGTTTCCCATGAGTACTTCCCAGGTGGTGCTGTTGGTAAAGAATCTACCTGTCAGTGCACGAAACGTGGGTTCGATCGCTGGGTCAGGAAGATGCCCTGGAGTAAGAAATGGCACCCCACTCCAATAATCTTGCCTGGGAAATCCCACGGACAGAGGAACCTGGCAGGCTACAATCCATGTGTTGCAAAGACTTGGATATGACTGAGCATGCATGAGTACTTATAGATTTTAATGTGAAATTTTAAAATATTGTCATGTGACTTAATTTAATATTTGAGCATATAGTTTGACTAAATATATGTGTTTGTGAGATTTACATAGATTAATAGATTTTTACATAGGTTAATAGATTTTAAATGGACCATAAGTAATAAGTAATAGCTATATTATTTATCTAAAAGTTTGTGTTTTAACATTGCACGATAACTAGGTTAAAGATGAATCTCTGTAAAATAATGCTGGCACCTATCAGTGTTTACACACTGATAATCAAAATGTCTCAGTGGTTGATTGATTTTCTGTGCTGTGTAGGAGCGCCATCGGAGATGGCGATGGCACCCCACTCCAGTACTCTCGCCTGGAAAATCCCATGGACGGAGGAGCCTGGTAGGCTGCAGCCCATGGGGTTGCGAAGAGTCAGACACGAATGAGCGACTTCCCTTTCACTTTTCACTTTCATGCATTGGAGAAGGAAATGGCAACCCACTCCAGTGTTCTTGCCTGGGAAGCCTGGTGGGCTGCCATCTATGGGGGTCACACAGAGTTGGACACGACTGAAGGGACTTAGCAGCAGCAGCAACAGCAGCAGGAACACCATAGCTTTCTTGTTAAATTCACTACCACTACAGAGGTAGCGGTTTTGAGGTATAAGATTTATAAGATGAAGTACAGTCGTCTATTTTTAGTTCCTCATGCACAGAAGAATGCTTAGTAATAGCTGCACTTTATCTGTGAGCGGCACTAAATTTTTATGAATTATAGGCTCCATATTTCTGAGGACAAATTTTAAAAAACCCTTCTTCTGAAAGATTTAAAGTGGAGAATACTGTCGTACTCATTGTATAGAATTCTGGTAGAGATGCAAGTAAGGATGCATGATTTGTGTCTAGGATTACAACTGTATTAGAGCAAACACATTGAACATATACATAGCTATGTATATGTATCAGTTCAGTTCAGTTCATTCGCTCAGTCATGTCCAACTCTTTGCAACGCCATGAATTGCAGCATGCGAGGCCTCCCTGTCTATCACCAACTCCCAGAGTTTACCCAAACTCACGTGCATCAAGTCGGTGATGCCATCCAGCCATCTCATCCTCTGTCATCCCCTTGTCCTCCTGCCCCCAATCCTTCCCAGCATCAGAGTCTTTACCAATGAGTCAACTCTTCGCATGAGGTGGCCAAAGTATTGGAGTTTTGGCCTCAGCATCAGTCCTTCCAATGAACACCCAGGACTGGTCTCCTTTAGGATGGACTGGGTAGAACTCCTTGCAGTCCGAGGGACTCTCTAGAGTCTTCTCCAACACCACAGTTCAAAAGCATCAATTTTTGGCTCTCAACTTTCTTCACAGTCCAACTCTCACATCCATACATGACCACAGGAAAAACCATAGCCTTGACTAGATGGACCTTTGTTGGCAAAGCAACGTCTGCTTTTGAATATGCTATCTAGGTTGGTCATAACTTTCCTTCCAATAAGTGTCTTTTAAAAATTTCATGGCTGCAGTCACCATCTGCAGTGATCTGAGAGCCCCCCAAAATGAAGTCTGACACTGTTTCCACTGTTTCCCCCTCTATTTCCCATGAAGTGAAGTGATTGGACCAGATGCCATGATCTTCGTTTTCTGAATGTTGAGCTTTAAGCCAACTTTTTCTCTCCTCTTTCACTTTCATCAAGAGGCTTTTAGTTCCTCTTCACTTTCTGCTATAAGGGTAGTGTCATCTGCATATCTGAGGTTATTGATATTTCTCCCAGCAGTCTTGATTCCAGCTTGTGCTTCTTCCAGCCCAGAGTTTCTCATGATGTACTCTGCATAGAAGTTAAATAAGCAGGGTGACAATATACAGCCTTGATGTCCTTTTCCTATTTGGAACCAGTCTGTTGTTCCATGTCCAGTTCTAACTGTTGCTTCCTGACCTGCATATAGGTTTCTCAAGAGGCAGGTCAGGTGGTCTGGTATTCCCATCTCTTTCAGAATTTTCCACAGTTTATTGTGATCCACCCAGTCAAAGATTTTGGCATAGTCAATAAGCAGGAATAGATGTTTTTCTGAAACTCTCTTGCTTTTTCCATGATCCAGTGCATGTTGGCAATTTGATCTCTGGTTCCTCTGCCTTTCCTAAAACCAGCTTGAACATCTGGAAGTTCACGGTTCACATATTGCTAAAGCCTGACTTGGAGAATTTTAAGCATTATTTTACTAGCGTGTGAGATGAGTGCAATTGTGTGGTAGTTTGAGCATTCTTTGGCATTTCCTTTCTTTGGGATTGGAATGAAAACTGACCTTTTCCAGTCCTGTGGCCACTGCTGAGTTTTCCAAATTTTCTGGCCTACTGAGTGCAGCACTTTCACAGCCTCATCTTTCAGGATTTGAAACAGCTCAACTGGAATTCCATCACCTCCACTAGCTTTGTTCACTGTGAGGCTTTCTAAGGCCCTCTTGACTTCACATTCCAGGATGTCTGGCTCTAGGTGAATGATCACACCATTGTGATTATCTGGGTCATGAAGATCTTTTTGTACAGTTCTTCTGTGTATTGCCACTTCTTCTTAATATCTTCTGCTTCTGTTAGGTCCATACCATTTCTGTCCTTTATTGAGCCCATCTTTGCATGAAATGTTCCCCCTGTATCTCTGATTTTCTTGAAGAGATCTCTAGTCTTTCCCATTCTATTCTTTTCCTCTATGTCTTTGCACTGATCACTGAGGAAGGCTTTCTTATCTCTTCTTGCTATTCTTTTGAATAGTTCTTTTGAAACTCAGCATTCAAAAGGGAATATCTTTCCTTTTGTCCTTTGCTTTTCGGTTCCATTCTCTTCACAGCTATTTGTAAGGCCTCCTCAGACAGTGGTTTTGCTTTTTTGCATTTCTTTTCCATAGGGATGGTCTTGATACCTGCCTCTGTACAATGTCACGAACCTCTGTCCATAGTTCTTCAGGCATTCTGTCTATCAGATCTAGTCCCTTAAATCTATTTCTCACTTCCACTGTATACATATGTTATAGTATATATAATATAATTATACATGTATGTTAACACATTCCTAACTATGAGAGCGATTTCTCTCTTTTATTGTTTAGATAACTGAATTGAAATAAGTAATCAGGTTGATGTGTTGTTGTAATGTGTTGATGTCATTAAATATTGCTTTCAGTTTAAAGAGGAAAGAAGGCTGTCTGATTGAGTTTCCTTCCAGGAGTACAGTAGTGCTTTGCCAGTGGTCTCATCTCCCTATAATGAAGGTCTACTATCTTCTCTCATGCGAGTCCCAGCAACCTGTGTGCAATACACAGAGAACATCTTTGTACTAGACATGGAGCATGAGCCCAAACCAATTACCCCAGGAAAGATACCACATTTACTCCTCGGTGGATTTCTTCCTTCAGTGCTGCTGCTCTTTCAGAGACAGGACAGAGGGGAAAAAGATCTCTCTGTAAATATGAAATTTAAAAGAATAGCTGGAAATCTCTGTGTTGGGAGCCAAGTATGCTATACCACATTGACTTCCTTTTAGAATACCAGAAAATGGAAAACATATGGGGTGACTTGTTGAGCTGATTTTTGTTCTGTACTCTATTCTTGTTATGGATTCATTTTCAGAATCAAACATTCTGAATGCTTCTTGGTGGATGCATGTGGGTTTGAAAACATCACAGCATGTGGGACCCAGTGAAACAAGAATTTCATTTGTTTTCCTTGGCTTCTGTTTGTCATGATCTGTTCAATATGACAGGCTAGGAAATGGTAAATTTTAGCAAGGTCTTAGGGCTGAGTCGTGAACTTCATTTTGGTTAGGATAAGAAGTCTGGTAATGAGAAGTGAACTGATACTCTAGTTGGTTGTTTCATTTATGCAACTCATATTGTTGGATTTTAGTTCTCACTGTTGAGACTGGAGCACCTCATTATGTGTCCAGGCGCACCCTACTTTATGTTTTCTCTGTTTGTTTAGTATCCTTTCTATTCTGTCAGATGAGCAGAGAGTTAGGATCTATTAAGATAAATATATATAAAGTTGTACCAGCCACTTATTGTTACAATAATGCCATGTAACAAGCAGCCACACTATCTCAGTGACATAAAACAAAAGCATTTATTAAGTTCTTACATTTGTGGAGTTCATCAGACCTAGACTGGGCTCATCTAGGGCAACTGGCTTGGACTACTCTGCTCCACATGTCTCTCTCCTCTTGGGACAGAGGGCTACACCTGCCGTGTTTTTCTTGCAGCAGCAGTAGAAGTATAAGAGGGCAAGCTCAATCAGACATGTGCAGATCGGTGTTTTAAAGGGGAGGTGTCACATTATATCTATTAGTGTTCTATTGGTCAAATCTTGGTACATGGATAAATCCAAAGTTAAGGAGCAGAGAAATATTTTCATCCTCTCTATTGGAGGAATTCAAAAGTACCTGGTTATAGGAAATGGTAAAGAACTAAAGCCATTAACACAGCTTACCATGAGGGTTATTGCTTTTTCTCATACTCTTGATAAGAACAGAACATTCAAATAGAATGAATTGAAGGAATAAAAGGAAGAAGTTTACAATGTAATAATACTGGCCTATTAAATTGCTTGGTTAAGTATATAATTGCCTAATTATACCCTTTTCTCCTGCCTCTATATGCTCTGTGGAGTAATGATGAGAAAAAAAGAAAAAGTCACTCAGTCGTGTCTGACTCTTTGCAACCCCATGGAATATACAGACCATGGAATTCTCCAGGCCACAATACTGGAATGAGTAGCCTTTCCCTTCTCCAGGAGTTCTTTCCAACCCAGGGATTGAACCCAGGTCTCCCACATTGCAGTTGGATTCTTTACCAGCTAAGCCACAAGGGAAGCCTAATAATACTGGAGTGGGTAGCCTATAGCTCCGCCTGCAGATCTTCCTGACCCAGGAATCCAACCAGGGTCTCCTGGATTGCAGGTGGATTCTTTACCGACTGAGCTATCAGGGAAACCCAGAGTAATAACATGTTCTTTATTTGTTATATTATGCCCAGGATCTAGAATAGTTTTTGGCATGAAAGCAAAGCATGCGTTATTTCAATGAATTAGTGAACTTTAAAGTTAGACTTCTTCCAAAGAAGACATACGGATGGCTAACAAACACATGAAAAGATGCTCAACATCACTCATTATCAGAGAAATGCAAATCAAGACCACAATGAGGTACCATTTCACACCAGTCAGAATGGCTGCGATCCAAAAGTCTACAAGCAATAAATGCTGGAGAGGGTGTGGAGAAAAGGGAACCCTCTTACACTGCTGGTGGGAATGCAAACTAGTACAGCCATTATGGAAAACAGTGTGGAGATTCCTTAAAAAATTGCAAATAGAACTGCCTTATGACCCAGCAATCCCACTGCTGGGCATACACACCGAGGAAACCAGAATTGAAAGAGACACATGTACCCCAATGTTCATTGCAGCGCTGTTTATAATAGCCAGGACATGGAAGCAACCTAGATGTCCATCAGCAGATGATTGGATAAGAAAGCTGTGGTTCATATACACTATGGAGTACTACTCAGCCCTTAAAAAGAATAAATTTGACTCAGTTCTAATGAGATGGATGGAATTGGAACCGATTATACAGAGTGAAGTAAGCCAGAAAGAAAAACACCAATACAGTATACTGACACATATATATGGAATTTAGAAGACAGTAATGATGACCCTACATGTGAGACAACAAGAGACACAGAGGTATAGAGTGGACTTTTGGACTCTGAGGGAGAGGGAAAGGGTGGGATGGTATGGGAGAATGGCAATGAAACATGTGTATTTTCCTGTAAGAAATGAAACGCTAATCTATGTTCAATGTAGGATGCAGGAGGCATGGGGCTGATGCACAGGATGATTCAAGTAGAGAATGGGGGTGGGAGGGGGGGGGGGATTCGGCATTGGGAGATTGTGTTCACCTATGGCTGATTCGTGTCAATGTGTGGCAAAACAAATACAGTATTGTAATTAAAAAAATAAATAAATTTAATTAAAAAAAAATAAAGTTAGACTTCTACCAGAATCAGTTAGGAAAACAGACTCATTGATTTTTTAAACTGAGATATAATTGACGTATACCATTTTATTAGTTTTAGGCATACAACATAATTATATAGATAGATAACAAATAAATTTAGTTAACATCCATTACCACACATTGTTGCAATTTTTTTCTTGTGATGAAGGCTAATAAGATCTCCTGACTTAGCAACTTTCAAATGCACAGTACAGTTTTGTTAACTATACTCACCATGCTCTACATTATATCCCCAGGAATTATTTACAATGGAGAGTTTGTACTTTTGACAACCTTCACCCATTTCACCTGCACTCCGCTTCTAGGAACTAACAGTCTGCTGTCTGGATTTATGTTTGTTTGTTTTTAAAGATTCACTATATAAGTAAGATCATAGAATATTTGTCTTTTTCTGATGACTTATTTAACTTAGCAAAAGATGCTTTCAAGAAGCATCCATGTGGTCTCAAATGGCAGAATTTCCTTCTTTTTATGGCTAAATAATACTCCATTGTATTGAATATACACCCTGCATTTTCTTTATTCGACTGGTGGATACCTAGGTTGTTTCCATGTCTTGGCTATTGTGAATAATGCTTCAGTGGATATGGGGGTGCAGATATCTTTTTAAAAAGTATTTATTTATTTATCATATCTTTTTGAGCTAACAAACTTATTCTGTCTTGTGTGAATGTTTGCAATCTTGTTATTGAGTCTGATAACTAACTGGATATAGTTGAAATACTTTAACAGTGCTTAAAAGAAATTTCATGTTTGACAAAAAGGGTCTAATTTTTAAAGAAACAGCAAGGTATTCGTTATTATTTTCATCAATTAATATCTTGATTCCTTTCTCCCTTTTCAGTGGTTTCTTCCTCTTGATGTATAAAAGAATCAAGATGATTATATCCTGAAACTTTGATCTGACTTCTTAAAGCTACCATACCATCTCTCTCCTTTCCACTGTCAAATTTCTTGGAGGCATTTACGTATACTTCACGGGCTGTTTCCGGTTCCTTAGCTTCCACCTCCTCTTTCACCTGCCATATTCCAGACTGACCCCACTTCTGCCACTGCTTACTGAGGATCAAGTTCCTAATCCAAAGCTTTTTCCCTTTTTTAAAAAAAAAGGATTTATGTTTTATTTAAGGAACATATACTTTGTAGCATATTCTAAATGTTTCCAAAGTGGCCCATATAACGAGCTCATTAACAAAATATCCAGTAATCACTTCTAGAGAATTCAGGATGGAATTTCAGTTTCACTTTGTGAACCCAGTTCAGTTCAGTTCCATCGCTCAGTCGTGTCCGACTCTTTGCAGCCCCATGAACTGCAGCACACCGGGCCTCCCTGTCCATCACCAACTCCTGGAGTTCACTCAGACTCACGTCCATCGAATCAGTGATGCCACCCAGCCATCTCATCCTCTGTCGTCCCCTTCTCCTCCTGCCCCCCAATCCCTCCCAGCATCAGAGTCTTTTCCAGTGAGTCAGCTCTTCGCATGGAGTGGCCAAAGTACTGGAGTTTCAGCTTTAGCATCATTCCTTCCAAAGAAATCCCAAACATTAAGCTAATAAGGGACTGTTTTACTTCAGGCGGGCTTGCGACACAGGTGATACAAACTTTTTCTTAAGGTGTGTCATCCTTTGCCTCTCTGTAGTGGTAGTCACAGATTAACTATTCCTTGGGCCTTTTTTCATTTTGCATTTAAAGTATTAACCATTTCTGTTCTCAACACTATGTAGGCTTCCTGGAATAAACAGATACATAGAACACAGTGCTTGGCATACAAAGATTTGCATCAACAGCTAGTTTATTGAAGAGTCACAACTTTATAGGAGTCCCACCATGAAACTTTAAAAATATTTCCAGTCACTGACTTTAATTTTCAGTTGAATTCTCTTTTTCCATTTCTTAATGATATCTTAAACAATATAATTTTCTGGTCATTTTCATTGATTGAAAATTCAGTCCAGGTCAGAACTTTAACATCAAACTTGACTTAAATCTTCTGTCCTCTCCTCTGCGTGTGGCTGACTTAACCAGCTGCTCTCAGGATTTGCAGAGGGTGGGGGCTATCCATCTGCTGTTCACCTCTCCTCCCCCTTCTTCATTTGTGGGTGGTGATGGGTCTAAACCTCACCAGCACCACCCTTCCCTCTCCTGGGGGCCTGCATAGCTCTCATCCTCACTTTGTTGGTGTTGCTGTTTCTGTGGCCAGCACTGATGTCTGATGGCCTGAAATACGTGGTCATCCACCACATGGACACGTCTGCCTTTCCAGGATTGGGTGCCACGGTTCCTCAATATACCCTCTGTTCTAGTCAAGCAAAGTTACTGCTGCATCCCAAGCAGATTCTGTGTTTCCCTGGGCTGTCCCTCTCTAGTTCCAATCCAACTTTAAGAATCAGCTTAAATGGTTGTGTAACTTAGATAGCTCTTGCTGTCACTCTTTTTGGAATTAATTTCTCTCTCAGCACTATTCCTGTAGCACTTCATTTTTTTTTTTCTTAGAAAAGTTGCCATTTCTCCTTTGATTGTAGTGATTTATAGGATGCTTCTCTTTGGTACAAGTGTGTAAATTCCTTTAGCGCAGAGACTGGATTTTGTGTTCCCAGTGCTTTCTTACAGTTGGTGGAATAGAAACTCACTCTTAGAGGGCTCTCTGATGCTGAGTATGCTGTCTTATTCAGAGATTCAGCAAGTTTGGGCATAATGTTTTAAAAAGTCAGAATATTGCTGCATATATAAGTGCTTTACATAGTTCTTATTGCTATCAACACTCAATAAATGATTTAAACTGTAATATCCATTTTGGGGGATGGTAGATATTGGATCTGTTAACCCAAAATGTAGTAGATACTCTTAAGGCAGAATGCATTCCTTGTGGAGTGCAGGGGAGACCTCAAAGCCAAAGGTGGTTGGTCCCAGGGAGTGGCTTTCAGTAACGTGGCTAAATGCAAGCAGCCTACTAAGCCCTCGATCTTTCAAGCAGCTGCTGAGCTTTCTGCATTTTGTGTGTCCCTTTCTTGTGGGTGACAAGTACCAAATCTCTAAGGCACGCAAGGGTATGAAAATGAGAGTTTGGGGTTCATGGCCTCAGCTGTTTGAATTTGTCATCCTGCTCAAATAGCACAAATTCTCTTCTCTCTTTAGCGTGGTCTACCTCGGCTTCCTGCAAGAATGAGATATTTTCCCCGATGATGGGCAAATGCATAAGTCGCTTCATCACTGAATTTACTGTGAAACCAACTGTTTTCCTAGTGTGTGGAATCTATGTAAACAAAACCAAGAAGCGTGGTTTGTGGCTTATTTAAAATACTGCTTTCTGTATATTATTCCTGCAAACTTTCTGCTTTGGGATAACGATCTGGTGTGTATCAGTAACCTTATGGGAAAACGCTGAAGCAATTTGCCATCTTCTCTTAACAATAACACTGTTCTAGCCCAGAAGGGTGATATGCTTTATGCAGCAGATATAAAATAATTTCTGAACTCATAAATTAAGGCTATTCTCCAAGTCTTATTTTGGATCACCATTTTGCTTTCTTATGTGTCTCAGTGCATGAGAGGTGCCTCTCAGCAGCTCTAAATGTCAGGTTTGATGTGTGTGCCTGATTTTATTAGTTAGCATTAAAATCTATGGACTAATAAAAAAAGATATAGATTATGAAACAGTAATGAAATTGCAGTATTTAGAATATATAGGCTCTACGAAATAACTAATCAATTCCTATTATATTCATCTCTTTCATATTTTCTCCAAGAAGAAATTGAATCAGCTGATCAGATAATTTCAAGATCCATTTTAAAAAAAATTTCCATTGTATACATTCATTAAATTTGTTACTATCACACATGACTTTCCCTAAGACACTGACCAAGCTACTTAGAAGTTTAATCTCTCACCTGCATCTGCCAGAGTGCATTATGGTGCAGAATCAGGTGAGCTCCACATTGGAACTGACTAGATTACAAGGGTGTGGATGTATATTTGTTCTGTGAATATGTATCTTTTTTCCTCCCTTCCTTGCTCCCTTACTTCCTTCTCTATTTGAATGCTTAGTGAGTATTTTCCTTATTCTTATGATTAAAATATTTGTCAATATGTTTCCTAGCATTGGTTTTTTTCCCATAGATTTTGCTGGAAACATGATGAGTCCATTCGTTTGAATACCTGGGATTTGTTTCAGTCTAAGAAAGTTGTCCTTTGATTTGTCTTTTATTATTCTTTCTGTTCCAATTGATTTAGTGAAATACCAAAAGAATTGGCTGTCTCTCCATTCTTTTGTCTACAAACATGTCATCTTCACTCTCATTTTTTAAAATTTGTTTTCTTTCACATTAATAGAGAACATCTGAAGTTTTCCCTTCACATCACTGCTTGTATTTTATGAAGCATAAATTTTGCTCTTTATTGCCTTTCTGCTCAATTTATTTTATCCCTGCCTTGTTAGATTTTTTTTTTAAACATGAAATTTTGAAACATCATTTATTTTTAAAATGCCACAAATGAAATGAAAGGCAGAGGACAAATATTTGGTGAGGGAAGAAACCCCCACCAGTTTTGAGGTTTATAAGCTTAATGAAAAAAAGCTCTTTCAGCTGAGAAAAGTTTCCACACCTGTTTTAAAGAACCTGCAGTCCTTGCCTCCTGTGTGTCTCTTTCATTATCACACAAAACATTTCACTTCAGACCCTTCTGGTCACCAAATGTCGGGGGTTTCTCCTCACACCACCAAGTAATTCTCTGCAACACCAGCTGATGTTCCTGCAACATAATTCTGACACTATCCATCTGAGGCCTCAGTCCCCTGAGACCGTCCCCCGCTTCAGATGCCAATCACAAGTGCAGGTGTTGCCTGTGCTTCAGTGCTTCTGACCAGTTGTTACGTCTGAAGTTCCCATGACCCCTTCCTTGCTGCTGCTGCTGCTGCTGCTAAGTCGCTTCAGTCATGTCCGACTCTGTGCGACCCCCATAGATGGCAGCCCACCAGGCTCCCCCATCCCTGGGATTCTCCAGGCAAGAACACTGGAGTGGGTTGCCATTTCCTTCTCCAGACCCCCTTCCTTAAGTTTGATTAATTTGCTGGAGCAGTTCACAAAACTCAGAGAAACGCTTACTTACATTTACCAGTTTATTAAAGGATATGATAAGGGATGGGCTTCCCAGGTGGCTCAGTGGCTAAAGAATCTGCCTGCAGTGCAGGCGGTGCAGGAGACGTGGGTTTGATCCCTGAGTTGGGAAGATTCCCTGGAGGAGGGCACAGCAACTCACTCCAGTATTCTTGCCTGGAGAATCCCATGGACAGAGGAGCCTGGTGGGCTACACAGTCCATGGGGTGGTTGCAAAGAGTCAGACACGACTGAAGTGACTGAGCACACACACGTGCAGGATCAAGGATATAGATGAATGGCCAGTTGAGGAGGTACACAGGGTGAGGTCTGGGAGGGTCCTGAGCAGAGCTTCAGTCCTGGAGTCAGAGGGCATCACCTTTCTGGTATCTGGATTTACCAGCCTGGAATCTTTCTGAACCCCCGTGCGATCGAGATTTTTATGGAGGTTTCTTCATTTAGGCATGAGCAATCATTACCTCCATTTTCAGTCCTCCTTTCTCAAGAGAACAGGGGACGAGGCGGAAAATTCCAAACTCCTAATCATGTCTTGTTCTTTGTGGTGACAGACTCCATCCTGGAGCCCACCCAGAGTGGCCTCCTTGGAACAAAACACACTCCTATTAACCAGGAAGTTGAAAGTGTTTCAGGAGCCCTGTGTCAGGAACTGGGGTCAAAGTCCAAATATGAGAACAAAAGTTGCTTCTAATACTCTTATCACTTAGGATATCACAGAGACTTTAGGGGTGTGTGCTATGGCCTGGAGGCAGAGACCAATATATATTTTATATATTTATATATATATATATATATACACACACACACATACATACACACACATACACATATCTTGTTTTCTATATTTTCACAATTCTCTAAGAGAGAAGCTAGCAGAGGCAATTGCAAGCAATGGATGGAAGATGACAAATAGACAAATTCAGGACAAGTGCTAAACCTAATCAGTAAAAATTTTAACCAACATAATACTTTTAAACATAAACTTTTGAGATTAAACAGTAGATACACTGCTGAAGTATATTTGCTTAATGGATAATCACAAATCATGCTAACAGCAGAGCCAACTTTAATAAACTTCTTGAAACCAATTTATTGATATATGTCAAGAAACTTAAAAGGAAAAAAGAATCCATTGATCCAGCAACCTTACTTGTGGAAAGTTATTGTAAAGAAATTATCGAAGGTCTTATGAAAATTATAAGTACAAGGGATGCTTGTTATGCTTTAAAATTATAATTAGCCTCCCATTAAAATAAATAAAAAATTAGAAAATAAGTTAAATATCCGATTCAAGAGAATCATACATGATAGAATACATACATGGTGTAATATGCATCTTTTAAAAAATCTGTTTTAAAAGAGAATTTATTGATGTGGGAAAAACATTTTAATGTTAATGGAAATAAAGGATAAAGATTGTGTCTGATTCTCATTAACTAAATAACCTGTTGTTTTTTGTCTACATACATATGCACGTACCCACATGCACGCGCGCGCACACACATACACACACTCTTCATTTATTATTATTACTATTTAGTTCATCCTTTGATCTTTTAACCACAGCTCATTCTCTTGTTAATTTCTCCTTTTCATGGAAGGCATGCCATCTTGTGTCCTATGGAAGATTTCCTACCGTAAATATGTTTAGATATCTCCTTACTTTGTTTTTCAGTACCTTTTTCCTTAGGTTATGAATTGGATTTTTTTTTATGCAGTCTTGAGATGAGAGATCAGCCTATGATCGATGGCCAGTGAGTTACCGTTGGCCTCATCCTTGGACCACTTGAGTGCAATCCCACTCTTAAATTCTACAGTGCCCTAGAAGTTTGATTCATACATCTTGCCCAATGTTTCCTGTCTGGTTGACTTTCTATCTAGTACAGCTCAGCTGGGCTGAAATGGTGGTTTCTCTTGTGCTTTCCCCCTCACTGCACCTTTCTCTGACACTGGGAACAAATGGAATCATGAGAAACTTACATGGAGGGATTGTATTTAGAGATATGTATCACCAGTTGTTCCCAATCTTGATGCCCAATTATTTCTAGCTTAGTTTTTGTTAGCGAGGAGAGAACAGGATAGGGCAGCTGTCCTGAGAGGCAAGCAGGAAAAAGAGTAGCTGGTCAGTTTTGTTTGTGGTCACCTTTGTGTTTGTGAACCAGAGAAGAGATGGTAGGGGAGGAACACAGGCTCTCTAGGCCCACATTAGAGCTGACACTGCACTCACTACCTATCGATTGTGATTTCCTGATTTGTCTCACTGGCTTTGTCATTAGTGGTATATTATTCCACATTCGTAGGTCTCCCATTACTCTTGGTTTTTATGTGACTTTTCTCATGTTGAGAGGCTATCTTCATACTTATAAAGCTGGAAACTTTATTATGAAGTTGGAAAAGACTGCTTCAGAGGCTGCTTAATGAAATACAATTTCAAGTAGGAAAAAGGAGAAAAAGATGTTTTTAATTCTTAAACCATTCTTCCCCAGTTAGTGTAATTTACTTGCTCTAGTATGAGAGAGAAGATGGCATATCTCTGTAGCTTGGGCAAGCAGTACAGCTTATTTTAGCAAAATGATCACACTTTTCCATTGCACTTGACTTTGCCACATTATGTCATTGTAATCAAATGAAGCTGCCAGTCACAGAGAGTAGAAAAAACATAACTGTATGGAATTGTACAGTAGCTTCATGTTGAAGCTATGCTATGATGTAAATGTATGAATTAGTAATGCTAACTACTTTAGCTCTTATAATGTGCCAGGTGCTGTTTTGAACATTTTGTATGTATTAACTCATTTAATTCTCCCATTAACTCTATGAGATAAGTATTCTTTTTAAAGTCTTACAGATGAGGAAACTGAGATATGGAGAAGTCAAGTAACCTGCCTTAAGTGTTATAGCTGGTAAGTGTTATAGAGGTAGCATTCTAGGGAATTTCCTGGTGGTCCAGTGGTTAGGACACTGCACTTTCATTGCTGAGGTCATGGGCTTTGCAGTGTGGCTTAAAAAAAAAAAATAGAAGACCGTTCTAATTTTTTTCTCCTAAAATCCCAAATTCTTTTTTTTTTTTTAATTTCATTAGTAATCTAAATATAAGTAAAGAAACTTGGAGAAGTCTTTGAGAAGAAGGATGGAAAAGTTTGTTGATTGTCATCTGTGTCTATATCTAACCTATAATACACAGAAACACAAACACAGAACTTTATACGTATTTTTTAAAAACTTATTTATTTATGTCTGCACTGGGTCTTTATTGTTTTGTAAGTGCTTCCTCTAGTTGCGGTGAGTGGGGTCTCCTCCTCCTTGTGGTGCACAGGCTTCCCACTGTGCGGCTCCTCTTGTGGAACACAGGCTCCCGGAGGCGTGGGCTTCAGGAGCTGTGGCACATAGGCTCAGCAGCTGTGGCCTGTGGGCTCTGGAGCTTGGGTTCAGTGGTGTGGCAGATGGGCTTAACTGCTCTGTGGCATATGAAATCTTCCTGGACCAGAGTGTGAACCCATGTCCTCTGCACTGGCAGGTGGATTCCATCCACTGCACCACCTGGGGAAGAAAATGGCAACCTACTGCAATATGCTTGCCTAGGAAAATCCCATGGACAGAAGAGCCTGGTGGGCTACAGTCCATGGGTCGCAAAGAGTCAGACACGACTGAAGCAGCGGAGCACACACGCACCACCAGAGAAGTCCATTGTATGTCAATATTGAAAAGGGCACTATTCCAGCACTTAACCTCTTTCTGTTGTTTCTCTTTTCTTCCAAGTATTTTGAAAGTAATTTTTATAACTTTGCCTTCTTTGGTATATAGAGATAACACCAGTGATTTACCAGTATCATACTCTTAAGAGTTTTCCTCTATAAGAATGAAAAAAATTGCATTGGCTGATTCTTTATTTTCTCATACCACTTTGCATAGACCATCAATAGTTTGAATTTGTGAGATGGATAAACACAATTTTGAGCCTAGGTTTTGGCCATAAAAGAGAGCAAATCATACAGTAATGTTAAATTCATGGCTTGGATCTTTTCAGAAACATTCTCTAATCAAATCAGCTCCTGGGAACAGATTATTTACATCTGGAAGGCACATATTATGTAAATGCTTCTCCTTCCCATGTTTGTTTAGAGGGACTCAGAATTATCCCCAGGTGGAGAAGTCTATATTTTATTGTCTCCTGGGTGTAGCAACCATGTGTCATTTGTCACACTGTGGAATGAGCTACCCTTCTGGAGAGGACCATTTGAAAGGGCTACCCCAGAAGGGCCTTCAGTGTCTTTGGTGAGCTTTCTTTGTTTTTCATTTTCAAGAATTCCTGAATCTACTAGAACATTCTTGGGATGCTTTAATAAATGTTTTGGGTTGTTTTGGTAGGCATCATGCAATAATATAAAAGATGAGGTATGGCATGCATTCACAAACAAAATTAACTTTAAAACCGAAGGTCCTTTTTCCCCCTGAATATTTCTACCATTTTATAGTTCTCCCAAGTATTTCTTCAGTTGTTTTTTTTTACTTTAAAAACCCAAAGATGTATGAAATACTTGAGAAAAGAGGACAGTAGTAGAAGCATACAATAAATGAATAGATATTTTTAAAAAGTTTGATTCAGACATATAAGATGATGGAGTGTTAGAAGTGATGTCTTCAAGTTTACTAAGAAGACTGAATCACAAAGAATTAATTTCTCTAAAATGACACAGTCAGCAATTGGGCCATGGGAAAGAGACTTCATTGTGGTTCACTTTCATTCCACCAGGTCACAGTCACTTGAAGGTTGGGAGAATAACCAAAGTTCTGGTAAGAAAGATGCCTCATTGCTGTTCTTCTCTCAGATAGTCAGTTCAGTTCAGTTCAATTCAGTCGCTTAGTCATATCCAACTCTTTGTGACCCCCATGAATCTCAGCACACCAGGCCTCCCTGTCCATCACCAACTCCCAGAGTTCACTCAGACTCACGTCCATCAAGTCAGTGATGCCATCCAGCCATCTCATCCTCTGTCGTCCCTTTCTCTTCCTGCCCCCAATCCCTCCCAGCATCAGAGTCTTTTCCAATGAGTCAGCTCTTCACATGAGGTGGCCAAAGTATTGGAGTTTCAGCTTTAGTATCAGTCCTTCCAATGAACACCCAGGACTGATCTTTAGGATGGACTGGTCGGATCTCCTTGCAGTCCAAGGGACTCTCAAGAGTCTTCTCCAAAACCATAGGTCAAAAGCAGCAATTTTTTGGTGCTCAGCTTTCTTCACAATCCAACTCTCACATCCATACATGACCACTGGGAAAACCATAGCCTTGACTAGACAGACCTTTGTTGGCAAAGTAATATCTCTGCTTTTCAATATGCTGTATGACAAATAGCAGAAAGACCCTACCTTAGGCTACTTCAGCTGCCATAACAAAATACTATAGTTTGGGTGGCTTAAATAACAGAAATTGATTTTCTCACCATTATAGAGTCTAGAAGTCTCAGATCAAGGTCTGGCAGGGTTGGTTTCTGCTGAGAGCTTTCTTCCTGGCTCAAAAATGATCACCTTCTTGGTGTATTATCACATGACAACAGAGGGAGAATGTGCTCTCTGATGTCTTTTTCTTATAAGGACACTGATACTATTAGATTAGGGCCCCACCCTAAAGACCTCATTTATCCTTAATTGGTTCCTTAGAGGCCCTAGCCCCAAATACAGCCACACTGGAGGTTAGGGGGTTCATATGAACTCTAAGCGCTGGTGGGGGATGCAAATACTCAGTGCATAACAAAACTGTAGTGTTTCCTAGTCATAGCAGGGAACACATTTAATTTTATCTGATTCATAGGCAAGATGGAAGAAAGTTAGATCTTGTATGAGACACATCTGGATTTGATCCTGTGGCTCCTTTATTTAGTACCTATATGACAATGGATGAATTATTTACTCTTTCTGAGTCTTGGTTTTCTCATTGGTAAAATGGTAATGATGATGCTTCATGACTACTGTAGAAAGCACTTAGCACAGTGCTGTTCATATGGTCAAGTGCTCAATATATGAAAATTATTAGCTCGTAGATTTAGTATAGAGTAAGGACTCAATTTGCCTTATCCGAGAAAAACTATTGTAAGCAAATATTCCCTAGTCTTTAAACTATTTTATGATATGAATAACCTTAGGAGAAGTAAAGCTATAATTATGTGTGTAGTTAGGGGAGAAGCAAAGCTATATATACCTTAAAAAATGGCTTTAAAATTATTTTCTTTGGCCTTAAGATTCTTGACTGTTTATAACACTTTTTCTCTACAAATCTTTGAATTTTTAAATCATTTTATACCAGTGAAGAGTTATCACTGACTCACCTTCTTCTGGGGATCCCAGAGGGCAGAATCAGGACCAAGTGATGGGCTTTTGTGGAAGAAAGATTTAATTTCAACTAAAGAAAGAACTCAGAGAAGGCAATGGCACCCCACTCCAGGACTCTTGCCTGGAAACTCCCGTGGATGGAGGAGCTTGTAGGCTGCAGTCCATGGGGTCACTAAGAGTCAGACATGACTGAGCGACTTCACTTTCACTTTTCACTTTCATGCATTGGAGAAGGAAATGGCAACCCACTCCAGTGTTCTTGCCTGGAGAATCCCAGGGACGGGGGAGCCTGGTGGGCTGCTGTCTATGGGGTCGCACAGAGTCGGACACGACTGAAGCGACTTAGCAGCAGCAGCAGCAGCAGCAGCAAAGAAAGAACTGCAGAACAGTCTGAGCTGTTTGAATAAGGAATGAATTTTCTCATGAGGTGGTGAGTTCCTTATCTCTGAATAAGGACCACTGGCAGGAATATTGTATGGTTTCAAGCAGAGGACAGGAAGCTGCTTATAGGACGTCAGAGACTTCTTCTACTTTGAACTTCTTTGATTACAGAATGTCATTTTCAGGAAGTCTTTCACTTTAGAAAAGGATGTACAAATGGCAGCTACCTCAGTGTCTGGCTTATGACTTGGAAAGTAGAACTCTGATTGTTCTGTTTAGGCAGCCCTGGAACCTGAAGTTGTTTCAGATTTTTCCTTGTGTCTTAGGGCTACTGATGATGACTTTGGAGCTAAATATAGCCTAGAAAGTACCATTGTGTATCCAGTCACTCTGAGCCAGTGCAGCAGACTTCCTTCTTACCTTGGTGTCTAACACTTCATTAGGCTCTGGACATGATCCTGTTGTTAGATGCCAGCACAAGCATTTCATTACAGATTCAGGAAATGATGAAGAGATAAATGTTAAAAAGAATGTTTCCAAGGAAGATATTAATGGAGTGTTAATGCATCTCACTCTCTTCCCAGAGAAGAATTCTCTAGAGGGTTTTGGGTTTATGAGAGTGAGAGTTAATCCATGCCAATAGAATCTGTAGCTTCATTTAGCAATAAAGTAAATATGAATATTAATTAAAATACGGGGTTTAGTACTTCCTTGTAAGCAAAATTCCTTGAAAACTTCCATCTGGAACAAAGCCATATGCTTGCTCAGTCATGGAAACCTAGAGCCAAAAAGACTAATATATACTTTCCCTAGCTCTGAAGGCAAGACAATACAACACTGTATTCTCCAAACTGAAGAATTGTTGACAGCAGTGTTTTCATGAAGGGAGCTTCAAAGGAAACTTGTGAAAGACCCTTTAAAGGAGTTTCCGGAGCTCAGTCATTTTTTAAAAGCTGCTGTGTGTTTTAAAGGTATTAGTAAATAGGCTTCATGAATACTTTAAGTTTAAAAATCAATTAGTCTTTACCATTTCGGCTTGGACACTGTAAATCACAAAGCCATTCTGAATAGTCTAGCTGTCTTATTAAAATCCAGCAAGGGAAATGTACATACCGGCCTATGTGTTATGCCTGCCTTGAAATTTTGTGCTTTTAGAATCAGCGTTTATTTCTAAAGACAAAAATGCTTTAACGTGCACAGCACTTTTTCACGTTAAGTTTCAAATGTTTTTGAGATGTTCTAGAGAATCTGAAATGCATCATACAGTTGACCAGTGTTACCGATGAAAAACTGTGCTTGCTGTATCTCTGAGTTGTCCTTAAAATGACCTTTTATATTTGAAATCACTTGAGGGTAGGAGAAAGAGAAAGAAAAAAGCACAGAAAAGCGGCGTTTATAAAATGAATGAAAATTTTTGCATTTTTTCCCACCAGTTACCAAACAAATGTTCTTTGCTCCTGGGACTTGAGATGTGGTTGATGAATGGAACCCTATGAACTTCATTTTTGCTCACTATTTGGTATGAGCATAAACTTCATCATTAGTTTTTCTGCCTCACTCTTGCTTTACATTCTCTTCACTTTTTCTCCTTTCTAGATTTGTGGCAGGTGGGTATAGAAGCAAAGGGCTTGATATTGTACAATCAGGATGCTGGGGAATGGTGAACAATCTGGCTGTTTTATTTCAATTTATTTTAAGGTATCCTGAAATATGATAATAGGTATGGGAGGGGAGAGGGGCTTCTCTCAATCACCATATCACTTAGGTTAATTGTCCTATAAGATTTAATATATGAGAGTTTTTTTTTTTTCTATTTGGTTATTTAAATATAGCAGTATGTACTTGTCAGTCCTGAACTACCTATGTCTCCCCATACCAGGTAACCATAAGTTTGTTCCTTAAGTCTGTGAGTCTGTTTCTGGTTTGTAAATAAGTTCGTTTGTAACACTTTTTAAGATTTCGTATGTAAGCGTATATCATACAGTATTTCTTTTTCTCTGGCTGACTTACTTCACTGACAGTCTCTTGGTCTACCTGTGTTGCTGCAAATGGCATTGTTTCATTCTTTTTTAACATGCTAGTTTTAATAGTTGCATATAATGAAAGTAACTAGGCCAACCTTGTTTTAAATATTCCTGACACTAGGTAAAAATGTTGCAGTATAATGAGCAGTGAAGTGATCACAAAAAGGATTCTGATAAAGTTAGGCTGGTTCTACTTTTTCTTTTTTAATGTTGTGGCCTCTGTTGTTCTCAGAAAAGCAGCTTGAAGCTTGAAGGGCTAATAGGAAACCTTTTCTATATTATAGTACAAAAAGTTCTCAGGCTGCAAGTTTGCAATTTATCCTAACACCTGCTGTGGTAGGCCCCAGGCTCTGAGTCTGCCTCTAATTCCAGGGGCCTTATGGTGTGTGTGATTTCAGTTCCTTGCTCATACAGTGAAGGGATTTAAGTCTCTATAGCCCAAGCTTTGTATAATAGGAACGTTTTGATGAACTGTGTGTAGAGCTATCTAAATGAATTTTGTTTTCAGCTATTACCTGGGCATCCTTAGTGCTTTAGTACACTCTGTAGAACAGTTGGGAAATGCCAATAGCACCTATGAACCAGAAACATTGCCTGAACTTTTACCTTGTTTATCAAATGTTTTACTTTCAAATAGTTATATTGATTTTTTAAAAAACTGATGTCTGTCTTATTCAAACATTATTATATATAGCTGTTGGGATCAATATAATCATGTCATAGCTCACCCTTTTGGATTACTTTTATTTAATATTGAATGAAACCTACCCTCTGACCATATCCCCTGCTCTGTGCTTTATACAAATAATTTAAAATTATAGCAAACTACCTTTAAGGAGTATAGTGTATCCTATTTGGACAATTAGCAATTGGTCTCTACTTTCAAAAGATAGTATGGAAAACAGTGTGGAGATTCCTTAAAAATTGCAAATAAAACTGCCTTATGATCCAGCAATCCCACTGCTGGGCATACACACCGAGGAAACCAGAATTGAAAGAGACACATGTACCCCAATGTTCACTGCAGCACTGTTTATAATAGCCAGGGCATGGAAGCAACCTAGATGTCCATCAGCAGATGAATGGATAAGAAAGCTGTGGTACATATGCACAATGGAGTACTACTCAGCCCTTAAAAAGAACAAATTTGACTCAGTTCTAATGAGATGGATGAAACTGGAGCCAATTATACAGAGTGAAGTAAGCCAGAAAGAAAAACACCAATACAGTATACTGACACACATATATGGAATTTAGAAAGATAGTAATGATGACCCTCTATGTGAGACAACAAAAGAGACACAGAGGTATAGAACGGACTTTTGGACTCTGAGGGAGAGGGAGAGGGGGCATGATTTGGGAGAATGGCATTGAAACATGTATACTATCTTGTAAGAAACGAAGTGCCAGTCTATGTTCAATACAGGATACAGGATACATGGGGCTGGTGCACAGGATGATTCAGGGAGATGATATGGGGTGGGAGGTGGGAGGGGGCTTTGGCATTGGGAGATCGTGGACACCTGTGGCTGATTCATGTCAATGTTTGGCAAAACAAATACAGTATTGTAATGTAGAATAAAGTATTTAAAAAAAGATAGTAATATCTTTAACATAGGTAATAATATAACCTTTTCCCATAGAAATTAAATTTCTGTTAGTTAATTTGATCTTCATTTGGGTAATTTTTATGAATTATTAATATTAAATTTATTTAATTTCAAATCAAGTCGTCACCATTTGAAGTAGGGAGTTTTCTGGATGGAACTCTGGTCTGTGAAGCCCATGAAATTGAATGTAAAATCATTTATGTATGTGAACCTTTTGGGGAGAAGGTCCATAATTTTTGCCTCTCTCATAGAGATTCTATCCCTCACCCACACCCTCAAACACATACAATATTCAAGAATCAGAGGATTAATATGAGGTAGAAGGGACTAGCAAAAACTTGGTGAGCTGGTGAAAAGATTTTAAGGATTTATTTCCAAGACTTCTTCCAAGTGCTTCCTGTTGTATTGAACTTTCTTCCTTTGGTACAGACCCTCCGAGGACCTTCACTGCATAGATGACATTGGTGTTAGGAATTAGGGTATTATATGTTCAATTCTTTTTCCTTCTGGAAACAAAAAACTCTAGAAATGTTACAAATGTGTATCAAAGTATTATTGTAGGAGTGTATTTTACAAATCCTAAAAAAACCACAGTTTTTTCCTTTGAAAATTTAAGTAATTTGCAATAACTGATTTTATTTTCTAGAATGTCAGCACTTATGACATTATTTCAAAGGGCTTTTAAATTTCAAAAATACAAATTTGAAGTGTGCTTTACAAATTTCTTAGTGGAGACCTTCTTAATATAAGAAATTAAAAAAATATTTCTGAATTCTGAAAGTCCTGTAGATAATCATCACCGTTGCCATCTGTGCCAGGCACAGTTGTAAGTACCTTTCATGTATTAATTCATGTAATTATAATAAGCCTATGCAGTAAGTACTACTATTGGCCCCATTATACGATAAGAACACTGAAACAAAAAGAAGTTAAATAACTTGTCCAACGTACTTTCTCCCTGTAATTTAAATGTGTGAAAAAAATGTATGGTTAAATTTCACTATCTTGGTTTTTCTTTATATCTGGTCATCAGAGCTGGGGCATTAAAAGCCTGAACACATGCATTTGACTCATTATCTGGGCTTCAAAATCAAATTTATTTCAGAATTTAGCTTTGAATTTTGAAGCCACTTTTGCAATGTTGCCTAAGATCTTATATTATGGTCATTTTCCTATATTTACTAATTAACTTGAGATCTCCAAGCAATTTGTCAACATTTTAGTCTTCCTAAATTTCCCATTCTCTAAATAAAATTTGAGAGCAAGATATTAAACATTTGCACTAAAGTGAAGACCTCACTCTAACCAAACATATTCCTGTCTTAATGTATTTATCCTTTTAACAACATATTCTAAGAGCAGAAAGTTCACCTTTTACCAAAACTGCATGGTGCTTATGCATTGCAGCATCTGTTTGACAAAAGCCTTGGAACACAATAATTAAAGTATGCAAATCTCTTCATAATGGCCTGATTTTACAGTCATTGCTCACAGAAAATCCCAATTGATTTCAGATGTGAAGCATTTTGTTATTATGTTTTAATTGTTGATTAAATAATAAGAAACATACCCAGAACTTTCCAATCCTCTATTTAAAAATAAAGCAGTGTTCTGATAAACTTTTCTAGTACGTCTCCAAGAGTTTAAATTCTAGAGAAGTCTGCATTAACAAAAACACAACATAAAATCTTCAAATTTGGTTTTTGCAGATGGTCTGAAAAAGTATGTATATATAGGTTTATAACCCAGGAAGTAATCAGAGACAGGTGTTGGTTAAGAGCTTTTGTGACTGGGTTATCTGAAATCAAGAAATTTATGAAACAAATGGAGACTGTGTACTCCACACGGACACTACCTTTCTCTTCCCTAGCCTGCCAGGTTTCTAACAGGGAGTCTGGTTTCTGAAATTCAGAGAAATTGAAGTGAAGAGCAAATGTTTAGGATCACGAATGCATATCTGGGGTCTCAGATGACTGTGGTGTCACAGGATGGGACGGACATGCGTAGCTGGATGGGCCAGGCTTTGAAATCCTCAGCCCTTGTGGGAGCTGCCCAAACAGTTGCTGTGCCAGGTGCAGGGGGCGTGGGGCGAGGTGAGGCTGGTTCGGGCAGGTTGCTCGGAAGGCTGTCGGTGACTCAGAAGAGGACATGTGGCGTGTGCCAGTTCAGAGGCATCTCAGAGACGTTGGCTTAACAGGGTGGGACACAGGTGGTGACTGTCACCCTGAAGGTCTTCCTGCCATTAGCGGCAGATGATTTGCTGTGCCTTCAGATTAGGAAGTGAGGATATAATTTCCCGAAGGCTTGTCTTCGGTGACAGGCGACGCTTGGAAAAACATTTTTGGACAATTGTTTGCCCCTGTTCTTACAAATGGAAGTCTGATATTGCTCCCAGGAGTTTAGTCCTTGATGTTGCCTGCTTGCGTGATATCCAACTGTCCTATTTCAGGCCTGTTGTGACAGAAAAACTGCAAACTCTCCCATTAGATTTGAAGCTCAAATGTCGGCTAGGTATTATGAAATCTATTTTTCAGATAGAGAAACTGAAACTTAGTTTGTCACAGGCACACCATAGCCAACAAGTGCAGGGTGGTGTCAGTCTGAATTGATTGGCTTCACATTTAGTTTAAGTGCTCTTTCTACAATACAATGCTCCATCTAAATGGAAGGTTCTAGTTACTATCTGTTGTTGTTTAGTAGCTAAGTCCTGTCTGACTCTTTTGCCACCCCACGGACCGTAGCCAGCCAGGCTCCTCTGTTCATGGGATTTTCCAGGCAAGAGTACTGGAGGAGATCGCCGTTTCCTTCTCCAGGGGATCTTCCCAAGCCAGGGACTGAACCCACGTCTTCTGCACTGGCAGGCAGATTCTCTACCACTGAGCCGCCAGCGAAGCCCCGTAATTATTCTTATTTTTCCCTTAATTTCATGTTTAGGCTAAACGGCCATGTTTTTTAAAAATACCTTGTGGGTCCCATAGTTAATAACCTCTGACCTACCATAGATAAAAACATTTTAGGGTTTCCTTTCCTCAGGAGAAAGGCGCTTGACAATGCCCTGTTTTCAGGAATGTTTCAGATATTTGAATTTGTTATATTGTACTTGAATCACTGGCATGGGGATGTATGAAGGAGGGACCATCAACCAGAATAGTAAAAAGAAACTTATTCAAGTAGGTAACTGAATTAGGGTAGTAAAGTTAATTCCCCAGAAATTGTAAGATCAGTCTATATTTAGCCTGCTATATGAGATGAAAATAGATATTTTGCTTGCTTTTAAGTCACTGCCCCATTTTAGAGTACTACGTTCAAAACACTACTCAGTTCTTTATGGAGCAGCGGTTTGTGACAGCTTAGGTCAGCGTTACCTATGCTGTCTTCCTCACCAGATTAACATCTCTCTGCTCTTTTGCATTATTTATATAGTTAATTTTGATAACGGGCAGTTGTAGTCACTGAGGATTGCTATAGAGGTACCCACAGAAGCAGATTTAACTGAGGCCATAATTACACAGTGAGTCACATTATCTGGCAAATCGGGCTCTAAAGTTTTAAATTATTCAAAAATGTTTTTGTTGTGAGCTCTGGCACATCCTCATTAGCATGGTTGCTAGTCAGCCAGGCTGAATCAATCATGCAGGGAGAATTCATGTCCTGCCAGGCTTGTCACCTCCTGTTAACTCACAAGATAAACTTGGCTTGGGACTCATCTTGGCTGGGAAGAGTGTCGGCTGTATTGATAACAGATGGTGCCCACTCCATTTGGCCTAAAAGGTTCAGTTTAAAAATGAAGGAATAGGGTCTGGAGATGGGGGCAAGTCCTAGGAAGAAACCGGTGGGAATAAAGTTTTGTATTCTCACTTTGGTCCCTGGATCCTCTGTTTTGTTTTTGAGTTTAGATTTTTACCAGCAACCCACAAGTGCTAGGATGGGTGGGTGGTTCGCTGGGCGGTTGTTCAAGTTTTGTTTACACTGTGTATCTTTACCTTTAAACTTTTCTTTCTCCATCTCACTCTACAGGCAATGAAACCAAAACTCTGAGAGGAATGTGTCCAAGTGACACGGTGAAGCAGTGACAGATGGGGGCTCCTAATTCGGGCCAATACAGGCTGCTCTCCCTTCCATCTCTTGTCATTATACGGGATAAGGTTATTACCCAATATAGAAATTTGGTTTTGTTTGTGTATTTGTTTGTGCTATTTGTCTCCAGACCAGGAAATCAATATACAGATACTCAACCTGTGTTAATTTCTTAGGGCTGTTGTAACAAACTGCCACCAACTTGGTAGCTAAAAACAGAGATTTATTCTCTTATGGTTCTGAAGGCCAGCAGTCCAAAATCGAGATGTCAGCAGCACCATTCTTCGTCTGAACTCTGGGGGAAATCCTACATTTTCTCTTCCAGCATTTCCAGGCATTTCTTGGCTTATGGCAGCATAACTCAGATCTCTGCCTCTGTCTTCACGTGGCCTTCTCTGTGTTTCTCCTCTCTGTCTTCTCCTCTTACCACAAGGACGTTTGTCATTGAGTTTAGAACCCACCTGGTTAATCCAGGATGATCTCAAGACCCTTCTTTAATTATAGCTGCAAAACCCCTTTTTCCAAACAAGTCTCATTCATGGACACTGGGGTTTGGACTTGGATGTATCTTTTTCGGGGAGGGGGACACAGTTCAACCCACTGTGCCATTTTCATGCTATCTTCTGTTTATAGGAACTTTCTGATTTTTAACTTTTTTTCTCTATTGCAACCTGTGTTTACTGACCCTTTCAGTCTCTGAGAGAAACATTAATTACCATTAATGTTTTTCTATCATTAATGAATCCTCTGTTCTGATGAGTCAAGTCCCCCTCTAGATGCTCTGTCAACTCCTTGGGGAAAGAGGCTATGTATTTTTCTCTTTGTAGCTACAGTGAGTGGCCCTGGTATGTGTCTGGTAAGTGTTGAATAGATGAATGGCTGTATGACAATTAGTAGAATCTTTCAAATGTTCATGATCCATTACTCTCTTCTCTAATGCAGTTCTATCAAACAACATTTTTAATATAGACATTGATGCTTATTGGAAAAGACATTTGGTAGGTCATGAAATGTAGTTTAAAAATAATTTAAAATGAGCAAATGCTGATACCATGGGCCCTCTATAAAGATGTAGTTTGAATAAGCTCTGGGAGATGGACAGGGAAGCCTGGCGTGCTGCAGTCCATGGGGTCGCAAAGAGTCAGACATGACTGAGCTACTGAACTGAACTGAGAAATTTACCAGATGCAAATCCTTCCCAGGTGGCGCTAGTGGTAAAGAACCTGTCTGAGTGCAGGAGACCTAAGACAGGTGTGTTCCATCCCCGAGTTGGAAAGATTCCCTGGAGGAGGGCATGGCAACCCACCATAGAATTCTTGCCTGGAGAATCCCACGGATAGAGGAGCCACAAAAGAGTTGGACATGGCTAAAGCAGCTTAGCACACATGTACATCTGTAGGTCTTCATCAGACAGTATTTGATCTGAGTTTTTAGCTCTGCTATGGTATTTTGTGTAGTTTTAGATCTACCTGTTGAATGACTGCAAATTCAACAGATATTGAAGCACTTTTTCTCAGAAAGACTGGCTATTTGCTTGTAAAAATTAAATATCTTGGGATAAATAAATAAGTAAAAATTTTGAATACTTGGGTAGATTGATGTTATGTACCAGGAGGGAAGTATTTAATCTTAAAACGTATGAAGAGAAAAAAAAAAATTACGTTTTTAAGATACAATCACAATTGTGTATTTTGTGTGAGTAACTTTACTGGGATAACGTATATTTACCAATCTTGTGCCTCAATTAGACAAGATTTCCCTAACCCATCACCAATATAAACTAAAGTTAGTTAATAATGATTGTGTGTGTTACTTGCTCAGTTGTGTCGGACTCTTTGTGACCCCATGGACTGTAGCTGCCAGGCGTGTCTGTTCTTGGGATTCTCCAGGCAAGAAGACTGGAGTGGCTTGCCATTTCCTTCTCCAGGGGATCTTCCTGACCCAGGGATCAAACTCGGGTCTCTTACATTGCAGACTGGCTACATCTGAGCCACCAGGGAAGCCTAATAATGATTACTTTATGGAATAATGATTGAGTGGTAAAGAGTCATTCTCAGGATCCCAACTTTCAAATAAAATATGTTAGCTGTGCAAAAACCAGCTTTGGAAATGGTACAAACCATATGCTTTGTAGTACTAGAAACCTAATGTCATTTTTCATGACCTTGACCCTGAATAGAAGCCCATGGAAGTTTCCATATCCTATTTTGATAATAAAGCTTAACATGAAACTAAAATGATGATTTGTACATATAAATAAAGGCAAGTCTGTGGTTTTGCATTAGAACAACCAATAAAGTTGCTATTTTAATTGCCTTCTTTTCACCCTACCAGTGGAGGAATGATTCCTGCCCAAGAGTTATAGGGATGCCTGAGCTCACAGCACCTGACATTAGACAGATGAGATGGACAGCAGTTTACTGGTCACACATATTCTCATAGCTGGGGGAGAAGGACACCGCATATCATGCAGGATCACACAGGGTTTGCATAACCAAAGGCTGTGAGAGGCAGGCTTCAGAGTATGAAGAGGGTGAGGTGGCCCTGGTTCCCATGGGATGATGTAATTGGCTTGCTTGAAAAATTCTATCAATTGACAAGGAACTGAAACTCATTGCTCAGGGATTAGCAAGAATTGTGCCTATGCCCCTTGATTAAAGGGCTTTTGGCTAGAGGACCTGTGGGAGCAAGATGGGAGGGGAGCTTAGGCCATTTGAGGCCTTCCCAGTTTTACTAAATGTCAAGGTAGCACATAATATTGGGTCTTAACTTTAATCCTTATGCCTCACTTGTTACTTGTGATTCACAGGGTTTTAATATTTTTAGGCACAGAATTATATTCATTTCTCATAGACATCAAGGACTCAAGGGTGATCAATTTTTTCTTGGAGTCTATGGACAGGACTCAGAAGGTGGCCTAAGGTTTATGTTTTACAAGTTCAAGCACCTCTCTCAACATTTAGCTTTTAAATTTGACAATATTCAGTATATGTGAGAATTATATCTGACAATGATTACATTTTGAGTTTATGAATGATTTATTTTAAGCAGACTGTAATTATTGTTTTATTGCTTTTGTAACAGAGTTCTTACTCTATGGGAATTTTTATAAAGATGATCCCTGAGTTAATCATGGTTCAACTTATAGTTTTTCAACTTTATGATGGTGCAAAAGCAATGGACATTCAGTAGAAACTGGACTTTTGAATTTTGGTATTTTTTCTGGTCTAGTGATATGCAATATGATACTCTCTTGATATGTTGGGCAGTGTCAGCAGCTGAAGCTCCCCATCAGGCATGTAATCAACTTTCGATAGATGTACAATCATTCTGTACCCACACAACCATTTTAATTTTTGCTACCAGTACAGGATTCACACTTTATTATAGAATAGGCATTGTCTTAGATGATTTTTCCCAACTGTAAATGTTCTGAGCATGTTTAAGGTAGGTGAAGCTAAGCTATAATGTGTCTAAGCTATAATCTCTTAGGTGATTGAACTTCTGATATTTTCAGTTTAACATGGTTTTATCAGGACGTAACTTCATCATCATATGTTGAGGAAGCTCTATAATTGATTTTTTTATACTAGTATTTTTGCCAATTCAGGCTTGCCGTTGGCTCATAAAACAGGTTCGGAGAGAAACACTCACTGTAGATTTCTTACTAAAAAAACCTGTAAACTTTGCATGCCCTTAAATACAGTAAAATTGTATATTTCTTTAATGTAATTTATTGATACACTCAAAACAATACTTCCTGTTTTGTTTCAGATACATAATGCCCTAAATGAAGGACATTTATTTTATCAAAAATTTTCTCACATCTCACTGCTGGTTTTTACCATGTTCAATTTTAAGAACTCCAGCAACTCCTAGCAGTACCTTCTTAAGGATCAAGCTCTTCTCCATTGAAAGCTACTATTTAGAATGTTCATTTACTCTAAGGCATCTTAAGTGCTTAAGTATGACATTTTATTTTGAGTATTTTCATGGTATCTTGTATTTATAGTTGACTAGTCAATCATGTTTACTGTTTATCCCACCATAATCTTTTCCATGATGTAGATTTGATTTATTTTCCCATTTAGCATAGGTATAGTGAGTGCTTGGCAGAAGGGGAGGGTGACTTATTTAAAGGCCCACAGGAGATTATAGTGCTACTCTCAGCCTTAGAGATTCTAGGATGCTGTTTACTTAACTGAATTGCATTTAAAATAAAAAAAAAAAAGCTTTTAAATGTTGGTCTCAAAGAGGGATTCTGAATTTTAGTGTTCTAATAGTACCAAAAGGAGTCTAGTCATTAGTTGGAGAATTGAAATGGCTTGTAGCAAAGTAGTATAATCAAGATGGATTATAATCAAGATGGATTATGGTCTTGCAGGCAGGACACTTAGACCCACAGGAGGCAAGCAGGATCCGATTGTGGTCAGGACATGGATTTGTAGGAAGGCTAAAATCAACCAAATTCATCTTCAGGCCCCAACCTGGGCATTATGACCTCAGGAATGCCTTTCTATCCCCTCCTGCCACCGCTTGGGATTGTGTCCTTGCCAAGTGTCTTATTATTCTTCCTCTATTCTATTCTATCACATTTGATTGTATTTGCTTCCTGAAATATGCTTCCTTTGCTAGACTATAAACTGTATGATGGCAAAGACTCTAACTATGTTGTTTACTGTTTTTAATCTCCATCCCTTAGCACATGCCTCACAGAATGAATATTTGCTGAACAGTGAGTAGAGGGAGAAACAAAGGGAGGTGTAAGTACCAGGAACTGTTCTCAGGGAGCAATAAGCAAATGGCTTAGTCCCTGCATTGTCTCAGCCTTCCAGCACTGGTGGTTCAGGTGACCCTGCAGAACGCATTAGACCTTCAAATGCCTGGAGCTATTTTATCAGGTTCTAATCCCTTGAGGAGAAACTCTTTTATTTTCATTACCTCTGCATGCTTGTGTGTGTGTTGAAGAGGTTTAATTTTAAGATCTATTCTCTTAGCAAATTACAAGTATACAATACAGTATTGTTTACTGTACTTACCATGCTGTACATTAGAGTTCCAGAAATTGTTCATTTTCACAACCAAAACTTTGTACCTTTTTGCCAGCATCACCCCATACCCTCTTACCCCAGCCTATGGCAACAGCAAAAGTTCTCGCTGGTTATGGGCATTGCAAGACCTAAAAAGTGTGAATTGCATAGCCTGCATTGAACTATAGTAAATTCATTTCTCCACTTGAACTAAACAAAAGAGCTTATGAGAACTGCTTATTAAGAGTATTTTTAGAAGGACCTGCTATAGATTTCCTATTTCAAGAGCAATATGTTTTTAGTATGTAAGTAAATTTTATCTCTAATTTTCATCTGTCCTATTAAGGAATTGTTTCTTCTCCCTAATGAATAAAATGGCAGAAAAAATATAAGATACTGTTTAATTTCCTCCTTACTTGCATTTTTTTCCCAATGGAAAATAAAGTATTGATTTAGAAAATGCTGTGGAGTACACCCTCTGTTCAGATTAGTTCTGTGACAATTATTTTCCTTTGAACTAATATTCATAGCTGGAAACATCAAATCCTTTATTTTACAAATTACTTCATTGATTTGTACAATTAATATGGAGGTTAATTCATGTATTATGTAATACACTTTTATATAAATGAATATATGAAATTACATTGTTTTTAAAAATAAATCATAGAGTTGAAAATATTGAATTCTGGAATTCTTGGGGCTAATTAGACAATATCAGTATAATAATTTACTACCAGGAGACATGCTCTGTGATACGAAAATATAAAATGCTTTAGTTTGTCTCTTTTATTGCTTGCCATTTTGGGAGGAAAAATATTTATTTGACTTTAGATAAGCTTTTAAATATAAATCCAAACAAATTAGTTAAAGGAAAGGTATGTTTCATTGTATTAGGATAGAAATAAGTTGTTAACATATATTAATTTGGACTATTTAGTCTTCATTAAAATCCCTAGAACTGGGTGGAATCTGATCAACCTAACCAAAATGATCCAACTCAGCCTAAATATGCATTTAGAAAATTTGTTTATTTAGCTGTCATTGAGTGCTTATATTAAGCATCAGGTAGATGATAGATGGGGCTTCCCTTGTAGCTCAGTTGGTAAAGAATCTGCCTGCAGTGCAGGAGACCCAGGTTCGATCCCTGGGTTGGGAAGATCCCCTGGAGAAGGAAATGGCAACCCACTCCAGTATCCTTGCCTGGAAAATCTCATGGACAGAGGAGCCTGGAGGGCTGCAGTCCGTGGGGTCGCAAAGAGTCGGGCACGACTGAGCGAATAACGCTTACTAGGTGATAGCTAGCTATAGATGTATATGTACACACACTAAGATAATAGAGACATGGTCTTACACAGCAAGAGAATATAGACAAATATGCGTAAGTGTCAAAACAGAGGTGAACAGATTCCTGTGACAGTGTTGCTAATCATTCCTGGCTAAATTAGAGAAGGCTGAGAACAGAGGGAAAGAAAATTTAAGCAAAGTAGTATGTATAGGACAAGATTTACCAAGGAGCCCACACAGACAGATGTGAGGTGCCGCGTGTAGCTGGACACAGTGAGTGAGTGAAGTGGAATAGTAGCTGAGGCTGGAGAGGTGCTGTAGGAATGAACTTGAATAAGGACATTTAGGCCACATAAAGGAAACTAAAATGTACACTGTAGAGAGTGGGGGGCATGTAGAGGGTTTTAAAGAGATGATTAGATTTTTAGCCAGATGATTTTCAAAATAGTGTGAGCAGGGAGAATTTGGGAAGAGTAGCCCAAGACACATGCAGTCGTGCAGATGAGAGGTGCTGAGCCCCTGGACATGGGGATGAGGAAGGGCAAACTTGGGACCATTTGATGAATTCTCACCACAAGTTTCTAAAGAGATGCAAGGAAACTTAATTTAAAAATATTTGATTTTCTCTACTATGGTTAATATTTCATTTGTCTTATAAGCTTGTAATACTTTCTGAGTCAAATTTTGGCGTAGTTTGAATCACAGCTTGGTTTAGTTTCGTCTGGTTCCAGATTAAAGTTTTGGCACAGCCTTGAAATAGCATCCCCTGCGAGGAAACGTTAATATGATATATAACAGCTCCTGAGAGTCATATATGTCAACAGGAACTGGAACTTCATAGGTATATTTTGAGCTTAGCAAAGGACATACTATAAATAATAATGATAATAATAATATAAATTTGTGAATCTTATGACTGAGCATTGTTTATATGCATGTTTGTGTGAGATGCATGTGGTAGAATGCATTAGAATGATATAATAATTATCTCTTCCTATTTGTAAGTTAAAGAAAGAACTTTAACTCACAGAGAAACTACAAAGCAAGAGAACTACATTGCATTTTCAAAGTGATCTAGCAAAAACTTCCCCTCTCTTGCTGGTACTTGCTTTGATCTTCAGTATTTATTTGGTAGTATTTCTTGCCTCTGTGATGGTGAGAGTTCTGTAGTAAATTCACTTAAAATCTTCAGTATTGTAAAGCCAGAAAAGAAAGCAAGAATGTGTAGGAAGAGTTCAGAGAGATATCGCTGAAATTTCACTTCACCTTGAAAATAGTCCTGGTCAAGGGACTGTCATGATTCATTTAATTTTTCAAGAAGGTGCAGAGACTCCTTCAGAAGAACTAATGAGCCATCATGGGAGAGTTGGATGCTTAATTCTTAGTTCATCTTTCTTTCTCAGGATCCTCAGAAATGGCAATCTAAAGGTTCAACTAGTTGCTGTTATCCGTGTTCTCTCTGCCCAGATTTATTGGTGTAAGGATTTAATGATATATTAATATATGAATGGAGGGCAAGATGAACAGTCTTTACTAAATTGTTTCTCTAGTTCTAGAAATCAGGAATCCATCAACCTTCCACCTCTATCTCTCCAAAATTATTGATAAGTTGATCAATGGTGGTCTTTTTCTACTAGACCGTAAGAGCCTATATATCCATGTTGTCATTGGGGTGCCTGGCCCTGAGCTAATGCGCATTAAGTATGTCTCAAAAGAAAGAGAGAGGGAAGTTTGGAGGGAGAAAGAAAAGAGGGGAAGCTAGTCTCAGAAAGTAGAAGACAAGACAAAATCTCATCACTTTAATCACTGTTACAAATGTCATTATACTGATCCTTTTCTTAAAATGCTAAAAGCGTTATGATGATACATTTCAAGAGCAGTCCCTGAAACAATGAATATTTGTTTATCTTGAATGTTATCAAACTTGTTCTTCATCCATTGAATAAGCTGTGGGCAAAAGACTTTACTTTGTGCTACATAGGTGGAATTAGTGATAGAAGATATAGAGGAGTTATGGGGCATAACTCAGGAAGAACTTGGCTCGGCTCCTGATGTGTCCCTTGCCTCACTTTGCAGCCATATATTGCCTAGGATTTGCACACATGTTATCTTGAATGGGACTCATGAGAGAGAAAGATGAGTTTTGTAAAATGGACTTCTGGTTCAATTTCAAGGATTATTTAAATCTACTTAAGATGTTATAGAAATTCCTATAGGGTTTTTGTTCCCTCTTACAAACTTTTGTCTAAAGGACAAAGTTTTCATTTTCCTTCCATTTCATGAAATTGAAGAAGACCATACTTGTTAATAAATTCCTAACAAAGACTTCATTGACTCCATTTTGTAGAAATTTGATTAAAATTCACTTTCCAATTTCGTTGGCCTGTTATTTACATGATTCTTTTCCACTGCCTGTAAACAAATTTCTTCTCGTGGATTTCCCAATCCTAACTAGAATGAAAACTGTCAGATATATTGAATTCACTAAAGATGTCTAATATCACTCAGCAATAAAAAGAAAGGAATTCAGAATTCTTGAAAAAAGCCACTAGCCACAGACTATAATTTACATATTTGGTTTATATTAATGAGTGCATTATTTGGCATTAATTTCCAAAGACAAAAGCAATGGCGTAGTGCAACAATCAGAACCTTAATAAGACTTGTGTTCTCACAGCTCCAGGAAATCTTTTCATTGGAAATATGCTTCACTGTAACCGACTTGATACAGATCAGCAGAGTGCAAAGCCCATTTCACAAATATTTTGATGTTTAGGCCCCAGGAAAAAATGACACCTGTTCCAACTTTGAATGCAGAACCCAAATAAACAGCAGAGTCAGAGCACCACTAGAAGTTGGCTTCATTGTTTTTATTTGTGAGCCAAAAGTAATAGGGAAGATTGGAATTTTATACACAAGATTGGTTGGAAAGCAGATTCAGTTGCATTTCCAGCCAAAATGAAAGCAGGAAAATGACACTTATTTGATTGAGGACATAAAGAGAAAGAAGCAAAAGTGACAGAATGATAGTTAGATTGGCAGAAAGAAGCTAATGAGTCCCAGCTGTATTTAAAAGAGAAGCTTTAAGGTTTTTAAAGCATGAATAGTCATGGAAGGAAGGAGATTGGGATAATTGATCTAACAGACACGGCAAATGAAATCCACTTGTTGTTCAGTGGAGGCTCTGGACTATGCCACTGAATACCTTTAGCTCATCTTATACATTGTAACTAAAACTACACATACTTTCACACACTCATAGATAACTCACATTGATTTGAACTGCACTGATTTGAAATTCAAGTACTATGTGTATCGCTCTTATTAAATAGAAAGTTTGAACTAATTTTATTCATTTTCCATGGTTTTTAAAAAATAAAAATGGTAATCTAAACTTAATGTCATCTTTTTAAAGTAAGGGCTCAAGAAATCAGAATATTTTAATGTTGAAATCCCAAGTGCTTTCAGGTGCTGAAGATGATTCAGTCTCAGGAAACATTTATTTGAACACCTATTTATGTATAAGCCCTATCCTTAAAATAAACCCTATAAAAACAAAGTATTTACATACATTCAGGTGGCACTAATGGTAAAGGAACTGTTTGCCAATGCAGGAGACATAGGGGACACGGGTTCGATCCCTGGGTCAGAGATCCCCTGGAGGAGGGCACGGAAACCCACTCCAGTATTCTTGCCTGGAGAATCTCACTGACTGCAGAGCCTCGCAGGCTCCCGTCCATAGGATCTCAGAGTCAGACATGACTGAAGTGACTTAGCACACAACGATACTGAAACAGCACATGCTTGATATGAATTGTAATTTCCTACCAGGTACACCAGCATGACTTTTTTTTTTTTTTTTTTAATAATGTAGAATGTCTAAAGCTGCCTTTGTGGTGTGTGTGCTCAGTCGTGCCCAACTCTGCAACCCCATGGACCGCAGGGGGCTCCTGCAGTCCCGGAGCCCACCAGGCTCCTTTGTCCATGGTATTTTCCAGGCAAAAATACTGGAGTGGGGTGCCATTTCTTCCTCCAGGGGAATCTTCCTGACTCAGAGGTCGAACCTATGTCTCTGGTGTCTCCTGCATTAGCAGATGGATTCTTTACCACTCTGCCATCTGGGAAGCCCAAAATTCCCTTTAAAAACCTTTAAAATAAATATGTATGTACTAATTTTAATTTATATCCACGTTTTCTTGGTTTTCTTTTTCATGTTGATGGTTGAAAATTATTAGTGATGACACTGATATCTGATTTGGGGTCTTTAGTGTTGTTAGGGAGAAGGCTATGGCACCCCACTCCAGTACTCTTGCCTGAAATATCCCATAGACGGAGGAGCCTGGTGGGCTGCAGTCCATGGGGTCACGAAGAGTCGGACACGACTGAGTGACTTCTCTCTCACTTTTCGCTTTCATGCGTTGGAGAAGCAAATGGCAACCCACTCCAGTGTTCTTGCCTGGAGAATCCCAGGGATGGGGAGCCTAGTGGGCTGCCGTCTATGGGGTCACATAGAGTCAGACACGACTGAAGTGACTTAGCAATAGCATTGTTGTTAGAATTGACAAGTTTCTTCTGACTCAACCTAAGGCACAGAGACTTTGTGACAACTCTACATATTCTGCTTGAAAGTTATGAACTTTATTTAAATATTTTAAAAATTGCCCTTTTTAATTTATTAACTATTGAAGTTAAAGCCTAAACTTGAGCTAATTTATCTACTTGAATTCTTATTTAACTTAGACAACTAGATTCTCTAAGAGAATCTAGATTCTAGATTCTAGAATCTAGAGAATCTCTAGAGAATCTTTGAGAATCTAAGAGAACTTAGATTATCTTAACTTAGAAAATCTAGTTCTAGGTGCAGATGGTGTTACTTGGTTGTTATTGTATATTGAAGATAATACATTTGAAAGATGCCTCTCTGAGTTCAGGTTTGGAACCCTAAATAGGAGTTCAGGGATCACATTTCTCTAAGCCATCCAACCAGACTTGGTAAGAAATGAATTATTAAAACAGCAAGAAGATAGTCATATATCAAAGTAGGCTTAATTGTGATTATTCAGATAGAGCCTGGGCTGAAAGTTCATATTGATAATATCATAAATCAAGTGGTGAAAATGCTTCAAATATTTAAGAGAACAAAAAACACCTACATATGAGAGAATTGGGCTTCCCTGGTGACTCAAATGGTTAAGAATTCACTTGCAATGCAGATCTGGATTTGATCCTGGGTCAGGAAGATCCCCTGGAGAAGGGAATGGCTACCCACTCCAGTATTCTTGCCTGGAGAATTCTATGGACAGAGGAGCCTGGGGAGTGATAGTCCATGGGGTCACAAAGAGCCGGACACAACTGGACGACTAACAGACACATGACTGAATTATTTAGAGAAATTGATCAGGATAATTATTCATTAACACGTGATTCCCATAGACCTGTTGAATGAATAAGAAGAATACCCTCGTTAAGTAAATGATTAAATGAATGCTGTGACTTAGTTTGGATTACTAAATTATCTTGAAATAGAGGAGACAACACTATTTTAACTAACAATTCTCCCTGAATCCAGTCTCTTAGCATAAAGATGTGTATTTCTTGCTCAGGTCCACTCCAGCATGTGGAGGTGGTGTGGAGGTGTGAGATGGAGGGATTGTCTCTGCTCTTGCATTCATTCAGGGTTCCAGGATCCTTTCGTTGTATCTCTGTGCTAATATCCATTCAAGGCCATGTCTTCCACAGTGGCTAAGAAAAGAGGGAAATCTTGGAAGATTTGCACAGAGGGCTTTTTGCATAAGCCAGGGCTAAAAGGACTTACCTGGTGACTCAGACGTAAAGAATCTTGCCTGCAAAGCAGGAGCCAGGTTCAATCTCTGGGTGGGAAGGTCCCTGGAGAAGGGAATGGCAACCCACTCCAGTATTCTCGCTTGGAAAATTCCATGGACAGAGGAGCCTGACAGGCTACAGTCCAGGGGGAGCAAAGAATTGGACAGGACTGAGCAACTAACACTAGGGCTAAGAGTGGTCCATATTATTTCCATTCACATTCCATTATGTGCCCAAGCACAAAAGGAACAGTTTGGTGAATACACAGCACTCTCATCCGCAAGCGTTCCCTGAAGAAACATTTTGCAGTTCATAATTTTCACTAATTAAGACTGACCATACCACTCGTACATCCACATTACTTAGGTTTACAACTTGGGCTAGGTAATTAGTTAGCAAAAGTGTTGAAGCAATTTGCAGTTCTGTGATCATCAACATAGACCAGTTTTACATTGGTTCTAAGCTGAAGGGGTCAGGAAATCCCTCTGAATTATTTGTTTTACTTTTATAATTAGAAATGACTCTTTGGTGTATTGCAACAGATCAGAACCAGAAACTGGTAGGATTGGATGAGTAGAGACACAGGTGGCTTCCCATAATGAACCCGATATGAGGAATTTGGAGCAGTTCAAGAGCTGAGCTGGCTTCCAGGTGTTCCTGTTCCCAAAGTCAGACTTGGGTTACCTGCCAAGGAAGTAAAGCCTATTCATCAAAAAACACCTTTAGCCATTTATGCTGCTTAGGCGTCCAACATGCCATGCAACACTCGCAGCAGAATTTCCTGCTATGGGGAAATGGTTGATCTTCTGCAATTAGTCTGCTTCAATTTCCCCACTGCTTCCCTTCGGCATGTTCCTGGCCCACCTCCCTCTCACCTTCAGTTCTTTCCTGCCCTATCTTGCATGTCCTCTAGCCGCATAAACAATGCACTCTGGAGTATTGATTGCTACATGGCTGCAGCAAAGACCACAGTGTCTGGTGGAAACAATTTTGGGCTGATGAACTGGCAACTTAAAGTTGATGCCACCAGTTTAACCTTTACACACCTCTAAACCTTGCCGGATTTCCTCAAAGAGACTGGAAATCAGTGCAGCTAAGTGCTTGGGTTGTATTTCACTTACCAGATAGGATAACTTTGGTCTTAGCCTGGGATGCCAAGGAATCAGAGCCTAAGAAGTTGACTTGTCAGCACTTTATTGGGGAGTGCAAACCCAGGGAAGCAGAAGTGAAGAGAAAAGTAGAGCAAGGCAAGGGGTGTGTTTCCAACCGGGCCCCAGCTTCACACAAGCTCCCTGAAGATTGCCACGTTTCATGTGACATCATCAGAGAGGACAGAGGAGCCTGTCAGAGGGGTCTCTCGGGAAGTGGAAAAGAGAATCTACCCACTGGCTCCTTCCTGTTAAAATTAGTTAAAATTCCCTCCCTGAGAGAGAGAGGTGCGAACTCTCAGCCCTTTTGGGTTGCGTCATTGGCGTCTCCAGGCAGTTGCCCGTGATTCTGGTCTTGCTGGTCTCTGTCGGACAGGGCCTCCCAGGGCCACTGCATCTGAGCCAGTCCATCTGCTGTGGCAGCCGCTGTCTGCAGGATCTCAGGAGTCGTGACTGCTGAGGCTCTTCTGGCCAGAAAGCAGAGTTCGGATTGGGGGAGGGGAGGAGGAGGAAAGGATGAGGGCGTGTAAACTGAGTGCGGTAAACTGGGATTCTTGCATCTCATTCTTTTTAGGCATGCCCATTCTGGGGTCCATAACTGTCATGTTAGTCCAGTTCATATTAAAGTGATCTCCTTGACTCTAGACATTCCTCACTGCAGTCTAAGCTCTTAGCGTATTGAACTTAGATTGTAGTTAGGGAGACTGAGAAAAGTCAGGTAAAACAATCAGTGTGATAATTTCACGGAATAGCAAGTGCCATGTAGGTAGCAAAGCAGGGTGATGTACAGTCATTGCAGGTGCTGAGAAGCCATACAGCTTGGTGTTCGGAGGCGTTTACCATTTTCCCTGCCTCTCTCCGTTGCCTTGCTAACTGCAACAAATTCATCTCGGATTCCTCTCCAACGTGGTCTTCCTGATCCAGAAACTTGAAACTATTTGCAGTCCTCCACATTTGACTTGCTAATTTTATTTTGGGGTTTTTACTTGTATCAGTACTTGAATAAAAAAATGCCCTCCATTCTTCCTGATTAATTTTTCTCCTGTTCATCCTTCAAAATCTGATTAAAAACTCACCTGCTACAGGAAGCCTTTCCTGATATGCTTTCCCCTTGTTATATCTTCAGTTGCCTGTATTTATGTCAACTGCCTTATATTATGTTAATTTGAACTGATTTCTGTAGTGTCTCAAACACGTTCTTAAGTCCCTCTCAGAGTTCTTTATTCAACATTGCTTTCCTGGCCCCATGTGCAGAGCCTTGGGCAAAAGTGTTGGAATGACTGGCAGATACCACTTAGGAGACTCAGGGCTATGTAAGAGAGGTTCAGTACGTAGTACATTGCCTGAGGTTGGATGTCAACCACTTCTATACTTCATACTAGTTCACATAAGATCTCTGGTTACATCACTAACTGCTTCTGTGGTCTTATCTGACTTTTCACATCTAAAAATGAGTCTTATAAATGAACTGCAACATCTTTCTAACCTCAGTATAACTTTAAAATATTAATGTAGTACTAGAATAATGTATTTTCTGAACTGTATAAGGAAATAGACCATAAATTTTGGAATTTAAGTGTGGAAAAGAAACACTTTATTATGTAAAATGAAGACAGTATTTGGCTTTAAAATTTAGAGTGCTGGAAAAGCAACAGGGTCTAGGTATAAATGTAAATTATTTCATCCCTTCCCTAACAACTCAGACTCAGTGTCAAGGGTTCAGGAGGCTTAAACAGTCAATCCAGGTATTCTGTTATAAGTGTGATATAATATTACTGGATGTAGATAGTTTGAGATAAAGAAAAGAAGAATTGATCTATTATGTCATAAAGCAAATCAAGTAAAAGAACTAATGTGATTTTCAATCATTGAGAACAGTGTAGACTCTCTTGACAGTTTGGACCTAATAATTCTTTGTTTGGAAGGGCTTGTCCTATGCATGATAAAACATTCAGCAGGATTCTGTGGTCTTTACCCACTGGAAGCCAGTACCACCCTCCACTAATGAGAATCAAAATTTCCAGAATTTATCAAATGCCACTGGGGGCAGAGTTGCCCTGGTTGAGAATCACTGAATTAGAACATGTTGAAATCCATATAAAGGAGTTGAAATCTTGTACTGATTGCATAAAATATCCAGAGTCTAACAATATTCAAATTTATAAAATTATTTATTATAATGAAGGGAAATAATTCAATTATTTAGTATGTAGGATGTTAAAAGGATTTGGGGGTACCTTTATTTTAAAACTGTATTTTTTTAATTTGAAAAACAGTGAATCCTAATGAGAATTTTTAGTTCTTTCCTCACTTACAGGTCAGGCCAACAGGTCACTGACAGTCCCTTGGGGTCAGTGGTTGGGTCACAGAGCTCTTCCTGCTGACCTCTGGCTCCCTGGCTGTCTGTTGGAGCAACAATAAGCCACTCTTGTAGTAATCAGAGCAAATGTGTTAAATTGTGCAGATGGACAGAGCCTGGCCACAAGAGAACTTTGGGGTGATGGTTGCTTATCCACGTTCAATTGAAGCAAAGCAAACTTGGTGATGAAAACATAAAATAAGTGAAAGTCTCCTCAGCATTTCTTTTCCTTTAATTTAAATTTGGTTTGGCTTCTACATCGTTAAAAATGAGTAACAAACTCATGACAATATTTATTACTTTGGGTTAATTATGGCCAATTTCCAAGGCAGTGTTATTTTCTAACAGTTTGCTCTATTTATAAACATAATAAAATTTTTGTTTAACTTCATATTACTAATTCAGCATTTCTAAAAATGAACCATCTCTTCAACTTTTTACATATGCTCAGTTTTCAGGGAGCTCTTGTATGAGTAATGGAATTATATTTTTACTTTGGATATATCTTGACCTAAGTTAAGAAAAAATGAAAATTTCTATACTAGAACATAATTTGGAAAAAGCAACGAGGATCTTGGCCCTTGTGTTTAAACTGTAGTCATCATTTTATTATTCTATTCCTACCTAAGCATGATGCCTTTTGTTTTTTATTTACATATTCCAAGAGACATTGGTTTAGTCAGTTATAATTTTTTATTATTTTACCCTCTGACCTCTTCAAAAGTGTGTGGTATTCAGTATTTATTTTCTATTTATTCTTTGGTAATCAATTTTATTTCCTATTATGCTACTAATCTCTTTGTTCTGATTGTCTTGTTTTTTATGTAGATTATTCTGTTTGTTCCTAATGCCTTCCTTTCATACTTTTTTTGTTTTGTTTTGTTTAATTAATTTAATTTTTAAAAATTTTATTTATTTTTTTAATTGAAGAATAATTGCTTTACAGAATTTTGTTGTTTTCTGTCAAACCTCAACATGAATCAGCCATAGATATATATATATATCCCCTCCCTTTTGAACCTCCCTCCCATCTCCCTCCCCATCTCACCCCTCTAGGTTGATACAGAGCCCCTGTCTGAGCTCCCTGAGTCATACTGCAAATTGCCATTTGCTATCTATTTCACATATGGTAATGTAAGTTTCCATGTTACTGTTTCCACACATCTCATCCTCTCCTCCCCTCTCCCTGTGTCCATAAATCTGTTCAAGGTGTATGAACCTAGAGCCTATTATACAAAGTGAAGTGAGTCAGAAAAAAAAAAGTCACTCAGTCATGTCTGACTCTTTGCGACCCTATGGGCTGTAGCCCACCAGGCTCTTCTGTCCATGGGATTTTCCAGGCAAAAATACTGGAGTGGGGTGCCATTTCCTTCTCTAGGAGATCTTCCTGACCCAGGGATCAAACCCTGGTCGCCTGCATTGTAGGCAGATGTTTTACCATCTGAGCCACGAGGAAGTCCATACAGAGTGAAGTAAGTCAGAAAGAGAAAGATAAATATCGTATGCTGCTGCTAAGTCGCTTCAGCCATGTCCGACTCTGTGCGACCCCAAAGACGGCAGCCCACTAGGTTCCTCTGTCCCTGGGATTCTCCAGGCAAGAACACTGGAGTGGGCTGCCATTTCCTTCTCCAATGCATGAAAGTGAAAAGTGAAATATCATATACTAAGGCAAACATAAAGAATCTAGAACAGTAGTACTGAAGAATTTATTTGCAGGGTAGCAGTGGAGAAGCAGACATAGAGAACAGCCTTTCATACTTTCGACCTTCTTAGATAGCCTACCAGTGTTTCTTCGGTGCCTATGGATTCCACTCCTCACTTTCAAAATGCTGCACTGGCCCCAATGTTGATAATGTACCAGATCTGCAGCCATTCCAACCCCCAAACCCAGAAACCTGTCTTGTGAGTTTGGAGTGCCCAAGGTTGAGGTCTTTTTTGATCCTTTTCTTCACAATGAATGCTTTCCATAGCTCATTCTTTTTAGTCACCTGTTGTGTACTGCACGTCCTGCTTCTTACTGTCCAATTACGTAACTATTAGCCATTGTGATTTTGGAAGAAAGCCTGAGGGGAGCTCGTGCAGTGAGGAGAGGACCCAGCAGCGGAGGATGGTGCTGATGGTGAGAGAAGCAGGAGCAGGTGGCTCTCCGCCATACTTCAGTGTTCTCATGATGTCTCTAGTATGAAGGTGAGAACTCACTCAAATTATATTTTTATTTCTTGAAAAAACTGTCACCAAAAAAAAAAAAACCCAACTGTCACCAAAACCACTATTAGCATTACAGAAATTTAGATTGTAGTAAGAGGCCAGTTGAGTAGTATATTCTACTGAACTTGTGACAGTATCTTTATTTTTTCATAGCTATTTGTTATTTTATTTATTTACTTATTTTTTGTATATATATATATATCTTCTCTTTTAGATTGTTACATAGTAAATTTCCTGTGCTATACAGTAGGTCCTTGTTAGTTATTCATTTTTAAATAAACCAGTGTGTAGAAATTAACCTCAAACTCCCTATTTATCCCTTTCCCCATCGTTTCCCCTAAGGTCATTCTCTATAGTCTGTGAGTCTGTATCTGTTTTGTAAATAAGTTCATTTCCACATATAAGCAATATCACTCGATACTTGTCTTTCTCTGTCTGACTCACTTCACTCAGTATGACAGTCTCTGGGTCCATCCATGTTGCTGGATACATTATTTCCTTCTTTCTAATGACTGAGGAAAGACTTGTAGGCTAGAGAATACTTTCACAACATTCTTGCCATTTTCTTTTTTCATGTAGAATGTATCATATTTTCTTTTAGTTTTTTTTTTCTGTTCATTATCTCAATTTTGGAGTATTATAAGAAACTTTAGCATATGATAAATATTTTTACTTGATATTTTGTAACATTGAAAGTCTGTTTATACGGATTGTTCCACTTACTAGAGTTGCTTTTTTTTCTCTTTCAGCTCTATAGAGGTATAGTCAACAAATAAAACTGTAAGATGTTTAAAAGTGTACATTGTGATGATGTGATATCTGTATATCTCATTCCGAACAGGTTTCCTCCCATTTAGTTAATGAATACAACTACAGAATTGCTTTTAATCATACAATTAAATGTATATTATATCAATATGTAATAAAGTATAATAGACTTATGAGAGTGTTATTATAGATTTAAGAGTGTAGCCAAAGTCTTTATAAGCAGAGAAACAGAATTTGGTGTTCTAAGAAACTCTCATGTTAATATTGGCTGTTTATAGGGAGAGCAGCTGGGTGTGGCAAGGAAAGTTTTTCACTGCATAGCTATTTGTTTCTTTTGAATTTTGAACCAGGTGATGATACTACCTATTAAAAAATCATGTTAAATCTTTAGAGCTTAAGGTATTCTCTTTAAAATTCTGAAGCTTGCTCCTGTAAAACCTTCCATAAATCACTGAAGCACAATACCATGTACATACCTCTATGAATCCACTGATCATATTTAATTCCCGCAATTGTCCATCTCTCTGTCTCCTTTGCAGATAACTTTGATGGTAGGGCCATGACTCATTCTTCTTTTTATCTGGAGCCCAGATTTGCTATTAGAGCATTGTGCTTACTTAAATAGGAATTTACTGATTGAGTAAACATCTTGTTTGATGGGTTTTATGTTTGTTTCTACCTTGCCTTATTACCATTGTGCTGTATTTTCAACATATTTTGAATAAAGGACTATATAGCATAGCATAATGCAGCTTCTTGATAGCATTTGCTAGAAACTTTTAGTGGGGAGAGTTAGAAGTGTCGCTGAAAAAAATGCCTTATCTGTTTTTTTTTTTTCATTAACTTTAAAATATTGCCAACAATAGGAAGGCATGCAGGTTGATAAATAACAAGGATAATTCCCCTGCCCCTCCTCCACCTGCCAGCGTTAGAGCATTTTGATAAGCTGAAACTGAAATGTCATTTTCTGTTTTCTTTTCTTTCTTATTTTAAATTGTCATGACTTTCCATAGGCTAGATACTGCAATACATTTAAAATAGAGTATTTGCATTGAAAAAAAATCAACAAATTTTACAGGAGCCTATAGGGAAAAGTGATGCACAATTTATTTTTTTCTTTAGTCCAACAGGTGGTTTGTCAACATCCATGTAATTTTATATAGGAGTATTCAGAGGCTTTAGGCTGTCGATGATGGCATGCCAGCTATGTGCATGCCTTTGATCCCGTGTGTGCTTTGGTGTCGGGCATGGCACGGCACTCCACGCCACTCTGTGGCAGTGGCTGTGGGACTGTGTGTTCAGTGCCAACAGGCTGGCTTCTCTGTGCCAACAGCAGTCAGTGACTGCTCCTCCTGGGCAGGAACAAGCAGCTGTACTTGCAAAAAGATATATTTTTTATATACTACATGGTTTCCTTATTACCAGTAGCCTTCAAAATTCTTACAAGGCAAGATTGTGATTTTAAAATAAATATGAAATAAAGTTGCAGCAGTGGTTTTATTTTGCTTCAGTTGGTTATAGCTAAGAATATATATCAGAAGCAAGAGTATTAAAATGCTTTTGAATTTATTGCCATCTTTCTTTAAGGAGCTAAAACACGTTGTACATACTGTCTTCGCGGTTCCCTTGAGAAGTTATGAAATAGTACAGGTGAATGTACTGGGGAAGCCCCACAGGAAACACCAGAAGTTATTTTGTTGACTAAATTATGGAACCACTTGACTCTCTGCGCTGTACTCTGGAGGTCATCTGCCAAGGAGAGTTTCCTAAGGCGAGTTAATTGAAAATGGTTATGATCTTACTGAGTATGCTCTTTGGACTTTAGTTGTCTTAACTCAAGTTTTTCAACTGAGACTTGATCTTGAAGATATGAGCTTTCTAGAATCTCAGTAATTTTTGTTGAGTCAAAATTCATTTTGTGAACTTTCATGTCAGTTTCTTCAAATTCAGGAGCTATATGTAAGGCAATTGACTATCAGTTAAACACTTGAATTTAAGTGTAGGATCTTGTGCTAGATCTTGTGTACTTGTCTGCTAGATGCCTTTGCTTTCATCAAGCTTAGGCTGAAAATGAAAAAGGTCTCCAGATGTTATTCTGGGTAGCCAGAATTCACATGCAAAATCACATAGATTTACAGCAGTGACTTCTGACTTTTATTGGATTGCAGACTCCTTTGAGAATCTAGCCATACACAGAGAAAAGTACTCATGTGAAGCTTTTTGCTTGTAATCTTAAGAGGATCAAAGACTTGCTGAAGTGAGAGTAAGAACCCTTGATTTGTTTGTGGTTCACTGGTAACAAGAACTGGAGGAAATAGAGTGAATATTTGTTTTGTTTATGCTCTTTTCTTGTTTCTGTGTGATTTACAGTTGAAATCCTAAAGTATCCTTTTTTTTTCCCCATAGCTCTTTCCCACTTAAATCCCCAAACAGGCCCTAGATTTTGTATCTCTACACATCAGTTTGCTTTGTAGTTGAGGTAACACCGACATAATATAGATTTGAGGCAATTCGAGTCTGAGTGAATTCTGGGAGTTGGTGATGGACAGGGAGGCCTGGCGTGCTGCGATTCATGAGGTCGCAAAGAGTCGGACACGACTGAGCTACTGAACTGAACTGAGGCAATTCCAAAAGGAATAGTCACGAGTGGCACATTTAGATGGAAAACCAGATTTAAAATCACTTACAGATGAATGCTCTTCAGAGCTTGCTGCTTGACCATTTAGAATTAAACATTTTTAACTAGCTAATTTTGCTAGACTCTGACATACAACTTGCTTTGGTTCTCCTGCTTTGTTTTATTTAGCATACCAGTAGACATGGAAATAAAAAGCAAGCAGGGAGGCCTGCTTCAAAAACTGGGTCTCAAAGAGCCTCAGCTTTTCTCTAGAACAGACAGCGCACTTGAGAAAGTTCCTTTAGTTCTTTTGTCTCAGTGGACACTGACACACTGGGTCAGACTTGTCGCAAGGCACCAGGTCTAAAAGGCTTCTTTATGTGTTTCTAATTGGGATTCTTTCTCAGGAGGGTCAAATTAGAGCTCCCGAGACTGGAACTACAGCACTGGCGGCTGACCGCGGCAGCTTGGTTCTTCCTCTCGAGATACGCAAGACAGCCACTTAGCGTTTGTTCCTACAGACTTTTGACAAATGGCCCGACTCTGACTGTGTACCTAATAGACATTTTTTGTTTTTCTTCTGGAGCAGTGCCAAAACCATCGTTTCTCCTTAAGCACTCTATTTCTGCTTTGTTCTCTTTGCTTTTGCCTTTTGTTCGCCGTGGTTCAGTTTGTTCAAAAGCACCTGCAAGTTTTTCTTGTTTACGTATGGTTTTCTAGCATACTGACGTAAGGGTGACTGGCTTAATCAGCCTTTTGGGTGTATTAACCTCTTAGGAAATTTCATTCTGCTTGATTGAATGAAACAAAACTTTGAACACCTAGACTGTTCCGTTGGTCTGTTGATGAAGATAATGCATGATAGATTAGGTGGTAATAACTTACATTCAGCATTATCACAACCAAAATTAATTGTTTAGCAAAGACAGGATATAACTGAAGACTCCTGCCAAAGATTCATAGATTTTTCAACCAGGTACCAAGACTTTAGTGCATTTATTTTAACCTTCTGTAGCATTTTGGCACATAGTTTTTCTAGGATTCCATTTTGGGTAATTTTGAAACAGGAAGTTTTTATAAAGATTTTAAATTGCCTCATACATCTAAGTTCAGGTACTGGAATTTAAGTACCTCACAGCATCCTTTTAGAATCCTGTTGTTTTAAAGCCTGGGAAGTAATTTATGACTGTGAAAGCAGAAGTGGTAAATTGAAGACCGAGGTATGTGTTGTTTTTCCCCAACAGCCTGAGGGATAACAGCGGAGGGCAGACAACTTAAGTCTGTTTCTGTCTTTGGTTCTGTCATGTTCTTGCAGAAGAAGGAGAGGTATTGTTTCTAAAAAGTGGAAATAAGAGTGCCAAGTGATTCCTGTCTTTAAATACTGTGAGGTTTGGTTAGTTTTCTGCTGCCTTGACCAGAATTGCTTAAAATGGGAAAATCTGGGGTTTCCTGGTGGTCCAGTTGTTGGGAGTTCACCTTGCAATGCAGGGAAAATCGGTTTGAGCCCTGGTCTGGGAAGATCCCACATGCCTCAGAGCAGCTAAGCCCGTGTGCCCCAACTAAAGCCTGCAGACCCTAGAGCCCTTGCTCTGTAACAGGAGGGCCCCACGGTGAGACGCCCGTGTACCTTAGCCTCTGCTCACAGCTAGTGGAAGCCTGTGCAGTGACGAAGCAGCCTATAAATAAATAATTTTTTTTAGGAAAGGGACAATTTAATATTATGAATATACTTAATGTCATGAACATCTTTCCTGCCTTGTTTTATTTTTTGTCAATAGTAATTTATGATTTTAGTATATTCTTTTTAAATTTATTTTTTAATTGGAGGAAAATTGTTTTACAGTGTGGTGTTTGTTTCTGCTTTACAACAACATGAATCAGTCAAAATTTTGTACACATATACCCTCCCTCTTGAGTCTCCTCCCCTCTCCCATTCCACCCCTCTAGGTCATCACAGAGTGCCAGGCTGGGCTCCCTGAGTTATAGGACAACTTCCCACAAGCTATTTGTTTTACACAGGGTGGTGTATGTATGTCAATTTTACTCTCTCAATTCATCTCACTCTCTCCTTCCCCGCTGTGTCCACAAGTCATTCTCTACATCTGTATCTCCATTCCTTTCTGGCAAATAGGTTCATCAGCACCATTCTTCTAGATTTCATATATAGACTTTAATATACAATATTTGTTTTCTCTTTCTGACTTACTTCACTCTGTATAGCAGGCTCTGGATTTGTCCACCTTGCTATCACTGACTCAAATGCATTCCTTTTAATATCTGAGTAATAGTCCATTGTCTATATGTACTGCATCTTTATCCATTCATCTGTCAATGGGCATCCAGGTTGCTCCCATGTCTTGGCTACTGTAAATAGTGTTGCAATGAACTTTGGGGTACATGTGTCTTTTAGAAGTGTGGGTTTCTCAGGGTATATGCCTAGTAGTGAAATTGCTGGGTGTTATGGTAGATTTATTCCTAGATTTTTAAGGAATTTCCATACTGTTCTCCATAATGACTATATCAGTTTGCATTCACACCAAGAATGCAGAGGGTTCCCTTTTCTCCACATCCTTTCCAGAATTTATTGTTTATAGATTTTTTTGATGATGGCCATTCTAATGGGTGTGAAGTGATACGTCATTGTGGTTTTGATTTCTATTTCTCTAATAATGAGCAATGTAGAGCAACTTTTCATGAGTTTATTAGCCTTTCCTGCCTTGCTTTAAATACTTTGACTAATATCAGAGCTTCCTTTGTGGTCTGAAAGGTCTAAGTATATGGAGAGAATATAATAGGATCATCTTTTTCCTCTTTGCTTGTTAATAATGTATTTGTCAGGCCCTTCTTCATGTCCACTAAAGAAAGACCGAGCCTCAAAGTGTTAGAAAAGATTTCTCATGATTGACATCTCAAGAATAGGGAAATTAAATTAAAGAGAAACTTCCTGTATGTTTTTCTTCACTTGACACACTTTAGGATTTTAATTTCTCACTTTCTTTTGATTAAAAAGACATGCTTTCTCTTGAAATTACCTGTTCATATAGAGAATTGGTAAACTTGAAATTGCAGTTCTTCTAAACACATATGCTTCATCTAAGAACGCCATGAGGGACTATTTGGCTAGATCTAGTCAAGCATCCCCTTTCATGGAAAGTGAAAGAGGAGAGTGAAAAAGCTGGCTTAAAACTCAACATTCAAAAAACTAAGATCATGATATCCGGTACCATTACTTCATGGCAAATAGATGGAGAAACAATGGAAAAAATGGAGATTTTATTTTCGTGGGCTCCAAACTCACTGCAGATGGTGACTACAGCCATGAAATTAAAAGACGCTTGCTCCTTGGAAGAAAAGCTATGACCAACCTAGACAGCATATTAAAAAGCAGAGACATTACTCCACTGACAAAGTATTTACTTTATTACTTTGCAAATAAAGTCCATCTAGTCAAAGCTATGGTTTTTCCAGTAGTCATGAATGGATATGAGAGTTGGACTATAAAGAAAGCTGAGCACCAAAGAATTGATGCTTTTGAACTGTGGTGTTGGAGAAAACTCTTGAGAGTCCCTTGGACTGCAAGGAGATCTAACCAGTCCATACTAACGGAAATCAGTCCTGAATATTCATTGAAAGAACTGATGCTAAAGCTGAAACTCCAATACTTTGGCCAGTTGATGAAAAGAACTGACTCATTTGAAAAGACCCTGGTGCTGGGAAAGATTAAAGGCAGGAGAAGGGGATGACAGAGGCTGAGATGGTTGGATGGTATCACCAACTTGATGGACATGAGTTTGAATAAGCTCTGAGAGTTGGTGATGGATGGGGAAGCCTGACATGCTGCAGTCCATGGGGTCACAGAGTTGGACAGGACGGAGTGACTGAACTGAACTGAGTCAAGCATCCTATTAAGTAGAAGTTTAGCAACTAGCCTAGAAGTTTTAGAATTTTCAGCATGGACAGTTCATTGTAATGATTACCTTTTATGTTGGCCAAGTTCACATTATATGCGGGATAATAACCTAGCCAGTGTGTTGAAAAGCAGAGACATTTCTCTGCTGACAAAGGTCCCGTATAGTCAAGGCTATGTTCTTCCCAGTGGTCATGTATGGTTTTGAGAGTTGGACCATAAAGAAGGCAGAATGCCAAAGAATTGATGCCTTCAAACTGTGGTGCTGGAGAATACTCCTGAAAGTCCCTTGGCCAGCGAGGAGATCAAACCAGTCAATCTTAAGGGAGATCAGCCCTGAATATTCACTGGAAGGACTGATGCTGAAGCTCCAGTATTTTGGTCATCTGATGTGAACAGACAACTCATTGGAAAAGTCCCTGATGCTGGGAAAGATTGAGGACAGAAGGAGAAGAGGGCGTCAGAGGATGAGATGACTGGACGGCATCACCAATACAATGAACATGAACTTGGGCCATCTCTGGGAGATGGTGAGAGACAGGGAGGCCTAACATGCTGCAGTCCATGGGGTCGCAAAGAGTAGGACATGATGAGGCAGCTGAACAACAACCACAACTATTTCTTTAGTCTTAGTTTATATTGCCTGATGTAATTAGATCAGATAAAAAGATTAGTCGTATAGCCAGAGCATCTTTTGAAACATAAAAGGTTCTAAGAATCAGTGAGAGATGAACCAACTTTGGAGTAAGTGAAAGGCTAGTCAGATAATGATAGTTTGTATATTCCAAGAGTGTGAAATTTTATTTCCAATCATTTCTAGGATTCCTAGGGATAACCTGGAGGGCTTCTTGAAACCAACTGATTCTAATTAAAGAATTTTTGATGTCACTCAAAATTTTTTTTTTCAGGACAATTAATTTAAAAAAGTCAGATTAATGGAGGGGAAAAATCTATATCTATTTTACATAAATTATTACTCCACAAGCAAATTTTAGTAAAAGAGTAATGCAAAAACTCTAAAGGATATAAAATACTTTTCCGTGATTACTCAATAGTCAGTATCAGTTATATTATTATGGGAGAGCTGATGAAGTGAATACCAGCTAAGTCTAGTGTGTCCTAGAAGAGACATGAACTAGTCAATAATTCTAGAAGGTTCTTTATATTTAAGGAGACATCATTCATCAGGACATTTGTTAATTTGTAGGTAAATCTCAGTGGGATAGAAATGACCTCTATTAACATTCACATTTCTTTTACTGAGGTGAAATTTACATAAGAAAAAAATTAATCATTTTAATATGTATAATTCAGTGGTATTATGTACATTTACAATGTTGTGAAAACAATATATTATTTTTTTACTAAGAGCTAAATAATAATATCTATGGCATTCTTAGAAATTACTTGTCAAGTTAAGAGCCTTTTAAAAAGTTGAAATTTGTCTCTTTGCAGATCATACCTAATTGATTTTCAACCAACCAAAAGAGAAGTCAGGAAAACAGGGTTTGATATCTTATAATTGTTTTCCCTGCATTTGCAAAGCTGATTCATTGGAACTATTAAATTGATAAATGAATAGAGAACTTAATTTACAATTTCAAAGCTTCAGTCAAGGAATTTAATATTAAGGGTAAACAGTTGTGTGATTTCACTTATATGTGAAATCTAAAAATGGAACAAATAAAAAAATGTATCAAAGCAGAAATAGACTCATAGATACAGAGAACAAAGTGGTAGTTGCCAGAGCAGAGAGTGAAGGGAAATGGGTAAAGGGGATTGAGAGGTACAAACTTGGAGTTATAGAGTAAATAAGTCATGGGGATGTAATATACAGTATAGAAAATTTAGTCAATAATATTGTAATAACTTCATGTACTGACATATTTTAACTAGGCGTATTGTGATGATCATTTGTAATGTATAAAAATATTGAATTACTATGTTGTACACCTGAAACTAGTATCTTATTATAAATCAATTATACTTCAGTTTTTTCAAAAAGGTAAACAGTTTCACAACAAATTCAGTGACATTTGATGTATAGATCATCTTGAGATCTAAAACTATTCAGATACCAGAATAATGAAAGAATATAAATGTACATGTAATATATTTCAGTATTGAAATTCGTCACTAGACATGAAGAGCCCAGTGTCAAGTTTAATTCTCATAGAACAGTTGTTTTTCCCACTTTCACTCTGGATGCAATTTTCCTGTCTTACATAACTGCTGGTTCTATTAATGATAATTATTTTAGAAACATGCTGTTAAAATAAATTGGATAGCTGCAAGAAACTTTTCACCACATCTTTATATTTCTCCTTTTCTTTCTTACCCCTAGACTGAAATAGAACTGCTTGCTATGTAACATCCCTGGGGTTTATCCAAAGTATAAATTCCCATTTTCTTGACAGTTTAGAAATTATGACCACAGTTTTTACTCATCTCGTAAGTACCCTTAGGAGGTATTACTTGATTAACTAGACAGGATAGAACGGCCAAAGACCTCAGAAACTTAAGAAGCCTAATAGTTTCTCATTTTAACAGTCGCAGTGGGGCTAGACAACTTTTAGAAAAATCACAGAAAAAATAGATCAAAATGTGATCATTCATAATATTGCAATGGCCTCTGTATGGCTTTACTTTCTTTATCTCAAAGTCATAATAACCAATTTGGGGAAGTAGATTAGGTAAATTACAGACTGTATGTATTTACATTATATGTTCATTAGGCATTCATATAAAATTATTCTCAGAAACAATCAATCCAGAAATATTCACTAAGTGTGAAAACCAGAAATGGCCTCTTGATCATTTATGTATTTCCACGTTATCATCCATCTAATCCCATACAGCAGCCAGTTATATGCTTCACATCATTTTTCATTAATATACATATTACATCCATTTAAAAAAATCCTAATTATTTAAGAAAGAAGCTGTAAGTAAAATATATAGTTCTGAGCCAAGTATTTCCCAATGATCTCAATTCAATGTCTGTAGTGATGTCTGCTTTTCTGTGTTTTGTAGACTCATTCATATTTAGCAACTCCCAAACTCAGTGACATATGTTATTCTTATGGCTTATAGTCAGAGCTGTGTATGTTGCCAGTGTCATATTTTTTAGATTCTAAATTCCCACGGGCAGAGATTATATTTTATTAATGCTATTTAAAATCACCTCAGGGCATAGCCCTGACATGTACTTCAATAGGTTCAATTAATATTAATCAATGAACATCTAAGAGAAGTGTAGCCTTCCATATATTTTATTACTTGATTGCTAAAATTTAAGATGCATTAAACTATTCAGTAATTTTCAACTTTCTTTAATGATGGCAAGTGATCCAGTAGGAAATCATTTTGAAATGACTCTTGACAATTGACGATTTGGATTCATTGCCAACTCGATTCTATTCCATGTTTACAGGACACTTTCTTTCTGTATACCAGTCTTCCTTGGTGGTTCAGATGGGCTTCCCTGGTGGCTCAGATGGTAAAGAATCTGCCTGCAATGTGAGAGACCTGGGCTCGATCCCTGGACCCTGAACTTCCCCTGGAGAAGGGCGTGGCAACCCACTCCAGTATTCTTGCCTGCTGAATTCCATGGACAGAGGAGTCTAGTGGACTACAGTTCATGGGGTTGCAAAGAGTTGAGTTGGACATGACTGAGTGACTGAAGCTTTCATTTTTCCCCCCTGTATACAAGCACTGTGTTGTAAGGAAAATCAGTTCAGTTCAGTTCAGTCACTCAGTCATGTCCGACTCTCTGCAACCCCATGAATCACAGCACACCAGGCCTCCCTGTCCATCACCAGCTCCTGGAGTTCACTCAGACTCACATCCATCGAGTTGGTGATGTCATCCAGTCATCTCATCCTCTGTCGTCCCCTTTTCCTCCTGCCTCCAATCCCTCCCAGCATCAGAGTCTTTTCCAGTGAGTCAACTCTTCGCATGAGGTGGCCAAAGTACTGGAGCTTCAGCTTTAGCATCATTCCTTCCAAAGAAATCCCAGGGCTGATCTCCTTCAGAATGGACTGGTTGGATCTCCTTGAAGTCCAAGGGACTCTCAAGAGTCTTCTCCAACACCCATGATTCAAAAGCATCAATTCTTCGGCGCTTAGCTTTCTTCACAGTCCAACTCTCACATCCATACATGACCACTGGAAAAACCATAGCCTTGACTAGACGGATCTTTGTTGGCAAAGGAATGTCTCTGCTTTTGAATATGCTATCTAGGTCGGTCATAACTTTTCTTCCAGGGAGTAAGTGTCTTTTAATTTCATGGCTGCAATCACCATCTGCAGTGATTTTGGAGCCCCCAAAATAAAGTCTGAAACTGTTTCCACTGTTTCCCCATCTATTTCCCATGAAGTGATAGGATCGGATGCAATAGGGCTTCAAAAATAGGCAGCTCTCAGTTTTGGAGTGTTATGTGGAATAGAGATTGAGATTGAATTTTTTTCAAAGATGTGGATATAATAATCCAAATAAATGTGCTGTCATAAGAAAATGTTGTGGGGGAGGGAGTAATCGTCAATTGATATATTGTGTGTTTTTGGAAAGAGAAAATCTCAGTCATGTCTGACTCTTTGTGACCCCATGGATTGTAGCCCACCAGGCTCTGCTATTCATGGGATTCTCCAAGCAAGAATCCTGGGGTGGGTTGCCATTCCCTTCTCCATGGGCTCTTCCTGACCCAGGGATCGAACCCAGATCTCCTGCACTGCAGGCACCCTTCAAGCCGCCAGGAAATCTGGTGATTTTTGGAGAAAGACTTCAAAGAGAAGATATATGAAAAGTGAAGGTATATGAAAACATGCAAGATAGAGAAAGGAGAGAATATAAGTGGGTGGGAAGAAGACTCCAAAGAGAGTGAGAGGCATAAGTCAAGCCACAGAGGTGTCAATATTGTGAAAGGTTGAAGGCGGATGCAGCTGTACCCTAAAATGAGTGGAGGAAGGACCGCAGAGGACACTGGTCAGAAATTAAAGCAAGAGGGTAAGAAGTCATTGCCTACCGTGCTATGGTTGAGGCAGAGGAGGGTGACGAGGCACCACCAGAACTTGGAAAGTGAGAGAATGACAAGACAAAACTGTGGATGAGAAATGATTATTGCAACAGTATGGAGGATGCCTTGGAACTGAGCAAGACTGAGACAGGGAAATGTGTGACGATTTCCTGGGAAGAGAGGGAGAGCAAGTTGCAGACTCAGGACACATCTGAGTGCTGACAGATGAACAGGCATCAATGAAAGTTTCATTTTTTCTAATATGGGCACGTGGCAAGATGGCAGCATGGGTATTTCCTTTGAATAAATTGATTTTGAAGTTCTTTTATGAAGGTAAGAATAAGCTACTCTTTTCCCATGTTAAGCTAAGTCGCTTCAGTCATGTTCAACTCTGTGTGACCCCATAGACGGTAGCCCACCAGGCTCCCCCATCCCTGGGATTCTCCAGGCAAGAACACTGGAGTGGGTTGCCATTTCCTTCTCCAATGCATGAAAGTAAAAAGTGAAAGGGAAGTCGTTCAGTCGTGTCCAACTCCTAGCGACCCCATGGACTGCAGCCCACCAGGCTCCTCCATCCATGGGATTTTCCAGGCAAGAGTACTGGAGTGGGGTGCCATTGCCTTCTCTGTTTCCCATGTAAAGTGATACTTAAAATTGGTTGCAAAATATGTATAAGTAAAAGCAACCTCTGTTATAATTTGAAAATATTGTTATTAAGTCTTATTTCTGTAAGTGTAGTTCTTTATCTGGAAAATTGTGTGGCTTTGGCTTTGGTTAAGAATTAAATGGTCATTAATTAATCATTAAGATTTGCTTAAGTTCTAAATTCTGTGACTACAAATTTCTGTTTATCTAGTTGTTTTGAACTGAAACTTTCCCATAGTAGTACAGTGATAGGAAGACACTGTATGAAGTTCAAGTTCTTTATATTTCCTTATACCTTATCTCTACAATATTTATTTTCACTTTAATTTACACTGCCTAGATCCTTTTAAAACTGAGTAGGAAGTAAGGAAATTTGTCCTAACAATTACTTTAAAAAGGATTAATCTCTCCTGACCTCTGCTAACAAAAAAAATTATTCATGATACTGTGAAAGAAGAGTGAGGCAAATATTTTTCAGGGGGCTTTTAGGATAGGTATAGGAACCACTGTGATGGAGTTTTGCAGCGGGGGCAGTGGGGACAGAAAGTGGAGTCAGCTCCAAATACAACAAGGAAAAGTGGGGACTTGTAGCCAAAGAGCAGGCTGGGGATCAGCAGATGAAAATTACTAAGAGGAAATCTCAGGTTTAAGACTAGTTCTGGTTACAGTGAACTAACAGGATTCTTGCTGAAGACGGGCCTGAGCGATAACACATCACCTGGTCAATCAGATATTGAAGGTGATCGTAGAGGAGGGGGTTCTGGTTAAACCAACTTAGCAAGATTCTCACTAATATTGGACAATGCAGAGAAGAACATGGAAGCCAAGAAGTTGAGGACTAGTTGAAAAAGAGATCAGAGGAGCTTGACTTAAGTTTGGCCATGATGAGAATCTTCGTCATATCTTAGCTTCAGAGATCTTGAGTGTCTGCTATCTGCTGTGGTAAAAATAACCTCTTAACCTGGGTAATCTTTGAAGCTGTTCATTAATAGAGGTAACACATTCTCATTTTAAGACTGATTTTTAGATATACAAATAGAAATACTCTACTGTATTTTCAATTGATTATCAGTACAGATCCAAAATAGTATAAAGGGTGGGGGGAAACACCCTGATTATAAATATCAATACTTTTCTGCAAGTAGACATTTGACAAATAGTTTCTCCTGAACTGATTTTCCTGGCCCAGGGTTCAGAGGAGTGAGCAGTCCCTTGGGGTCATGTGCAGGCTCAGAGTGAGGAAAGTGAAACCTCTTTTTCAAATGCTAGCGAGTCTATGATGGAGAAGCCTTGAGCTCAAGTCAGGACTCCTTAGGTGGAAAAAAGAGGACCAGATTTCATGATGTAGTGTTAATCTGAAGTATGTTTGCAATTTAGAAGTCTGCATCTAAGTTCTGTTCATCATGGGGCATTTAAAACTGAGTAACAAGCTGAGATGTCGACTGGGATTAAAATTAGGAAAATGCAGGCAAGAAATGCAAATACTGTGAAGGCGTGCAAATATTGTGAAGGATTTCTAAGTTATTTTACTCCTTCTCTTGCCGTGACCTACACTAATACGAGAATAATGTGATCCTGTCTTGGGCCGCACAGTTTGGGATTTAACACAGTTTTCATGGTCCTCATTCCAACCCATGTCAGGCCCCTGTGAAGTTCTTTATTTCCGGTATAAACGCAGGTTTGGTCTGAAGACATTAGCAGGTTCCAGAGACGCATTGGCTCAAGCTTCTCAAGCCCAGTAGTTACACAAGCATAAAATTTGGAGGTCATTAATTGAAATGAAATAATGGGAAATGAGAAAAGGAAACTCCGGATTCTGTAAGAGTGGAAACCTGCTTCTCTGTCCTGAAGGGAAGTTGCTGCAGGGGAACATGGACTGCATCACGGCTGCCTCTTGACAGCTTCACCTTGGAGAGACACAAATTAAATCCTTTCAGTTGCTGTTTTGAAGCTAAAAGTGTTTGACCGGTTCAGCCCCTGAATGGTGTTTAAGGAATAAAGAGAAAAGAGCAGGAAGTTCTAATTGGCAAATTACTCCTTGTTATTTAGTTTGGCTTCCAAGTTGGAAATTCCAATAATGAGGAGCTTTGTGGGACTTGCCCTTGAGGAGAACCAGGGGGCTTTTTGTTCAATTACTATTTAATGTGAAGATATTCAAGAAACATATTGTAGCATTTAAGCCATCACTTTCTATTAAACAAACATTGTCATATAATGATTTTTAAATCTCTCTTCATAGATGCTTTTATGATTCTGAACCATCTAAGTGAAGTGTAAATTGCAAAGAAGACATAAATGGATTTTTCTTGTTACGTAGTATTTATAGAGGTGATATTACTTAATGCCAGTTTCCCAAAAACGTTAGAAGATATATGTTTACCTAATAGTTATCTAAACTTCTTCATCATGGTAATTCTAATCTTGATTAGAATTAAAAAGAAAAATCTCTAAAGATTTCTTCAGAGTCATTCTAAACTGACCTTACAGCAAGTTGAATGTTTCCTTTTGATGCTAATATTTCTGAATGTTAATGAATAATTTATTTGATTTACTTAATAAGTTACAGAAGCTTTTTTAACATTAATTTTGACTTACAAATGGTTTTAAAACTGGGTTTCAATCTGCAGAGTTACCTCATAGACTAGCATTATTCTAGAATGGAGGATTATTTCATATTTGGAAGTATATCACAGTGGTTAAAAAGAATATTTTTCATTTTATACTTTGATGGTACCTCTGAACTTCAATATTTGACCTTGTCAAAAGTTATAAAAGGAATGATGAAAAAGAAGAGTTTTGCTCAATGAATGCAATTTTAAGAATAAATGATTATGTATAATTTTTCATTAATCTTCAGAAGATGGCCACATCATTTCGATAAATAACAACTAAGATTTTAATTGAATACTTCTGTTTACTTTTATTGCTTAGATTTTAAATTTCAATATTGTTGGATTTTAAAGGAGAAAGAGACCTTTCCTTTCTTGATTGATTATTGGAATTTTTGTCTTCGTTTAATAGTTTGTTACTTGGCTAAAGGATTTTATGACATCAATGTTATTTGAAACAATCATGCAGTTGAAATGACTGTGAATTAATTACCAGCTTCCTTTTTACAATTAAATGTCTCACACAGGAACAATTCATATAATGCTTTTGGAAATGCTAATGGTTCCTCAGGTACTAATCTTGCCGTGTTTCTGAATACTTACAGAGTTGTGTCTCCCTGAGCGGGTCAGGGACTGATGCTATGTTGTGAAGAGCGACACTGAGGTGTCAGGCTGGTAAATGGAGTAGTTTTCTGATGGGATGTGCGTCTGAAACTTCTTCCCTAAAGAGTTTGTCTTCACTGATCAAACAGAATGAAATTGCTTTTTGTTTTTCCTTTCCAGTGTTTTATAAAATTTCTCTAAATTGGAGCTTATATTTGGAAGTTGTGAGAACAATTGAAAATGCTCCGTCTTTGAGATGCACAGAGGACAAACTTCTTGATTAAGGGATTCAACTCTTTTACTAAGCACTCTACAGATTATTTTCAGAGCCCACTGAATTTGGAATAGTGTAACAAGTTGTGATTTGGGAGCTGATGCAAAAGAGGCAGGCACCATGCCTTTAATATGTATGACTGGCAGAGCAGATCAGATTTCTCCCAATAAAATGATAGAATATAATGTGATGAGACTTCCCTTTTGTAATCCCTTTAAACTACCTTTTTGAGGGGTAGTAGTTTGAGAATCGGTTGGAGGCAACAGACTCTAGGTGGGGAAATAAATAGGGCATTGCCAGTAGTCTCGGAGCTTCCCAGGTGGCTCAGTAGTAAAGAATCTGCCTGTCATGCAGGAGGTACAGGAGACGTGAGTTCAGTCCCTGGGTCAGGAAGATCCCCTGGAGCAGGCAATGGCAACCCACTCCAGCATTCTTGCCTGGAACATTCCATGGACAGAGGAGCCTGGCAGGCTACAGTCCATAGACAAAACTGAGTGACTGAGGAGGAACACATGCCAGAGGTCTAGACTGGAGATGATAGAGGCCTAAATTAAAGCAGTGAACCAGAAGGGGGGATTTCTAAGAAATTGATCAGGTTGATTGTTGACTGATTAATGTGATTAGTGAGGTGGAAGTTTTACATAGGGTAATGAACTTTAGAATTTTGTAGCAGAAATGTTATTTGTTTATTGGGAATTCCCGCACCACCACCCCTCCCGAGCAGATTATCAGTAGCTCCAGAGTGCTTCTGGGACAACAGAGTCAGGACTTATAAATGAAGTAAGGAATTTACTTTGTTCTCTTTGGTCAGCTAAAGACATACTTGACCTGTTCTTATATCAGTACATTCTCTCTCCCGCCCTCCTCTGCCCCATCTTCCATACAAAGGAGATCCTATTCTAAGAATCTATAAAAATCCCTTACAATGTATAGCAATCTAATTTTATAAGAACACATAAAGTGCACCAAAGTTTTTTGTTTGTATAACATGCAATGCTCATTTTTGCCTCAGAAAAGTTTAATATTAATAAATATGACTTTGACAAAAAAAGAAATTGCTATTTGTTTAAATGTTTATTTCCCTGGATGGATCTAGGTTATTCTTTCAGGCTTATTGTGACAGTTTTATAGAATATCTAAAATTGCAAGTAGAGATATGTTTAATATTTTCTCCTTAAAATCCTTTAACATATTCTCATTCCATTAGGTTAATGCTCAACCCAATTTTTAAACATAGTATATTAGCTATCTTCTGTTGCATTAGCAAACTACTCCAAAACTTAGTGGCTGGAAGCAACGCACATTTATTATCTCACAGTTTCTCTGGGTCAGGTGTTAAAGAGTGGGTAATACTGATTTTGGTGGCTCAGCAGTAAGGAATCCACCTGCCAATGCAGAGACATGGATTCAATTCCTGGGTTGGGAAGATACCTTGGAGAAGATGATGGTAACATGCTCCAGTATTCTTGCCTGGGAAATTCCGTGGACAGAGGAGCCTGGTGGGCTACAAGTCCATGGAGTCACAGAGAGTCAGACGTGTCACTTAAGACTCTCTGTGACTTAATGAATGAGCACACACGTATATAGTACTGACTTCGTGGTCTCTTACATAGCTGCAGTCAAGGTGTCAGCCAGAACTGCAGTCATCTCAAGGCACAACTTGGAGAGAATTTGCTTCCAGGCTTACTCGTATGAACTTCAGAGGACATGTGGGCTCCAAAGGACTGCCTCATGACATGTCACTTGGCTTCTCCCAGAGTGAGAGATGAATGCGTGGTCCAGAAGAGAGGCAACGCCTACCCCAGAAGCCACAGTCTTTGAATAACCTAATCATGGAAGTGCCAGCCCATCGCTTTTGCTGTACAGGCATATCTCATTGTACTGTGTTTCAAGATCTTTTATTTTCCACAAATTGAAGGTTTGTGACAACCCTGCAGCAAGCAAGTCTATCAGTGTTATTTTCTCAATAGCATTTGCTCACTTTGTGTCTCTGGGTCATGTTCTGATAATTCTGACGATATTTGAAACCCTCCACCAGCAACAAGATTACAATTCACCGAAGGCTCAGGTGATGGTTAGTGTTTTTTTTAAATTTTTAAGTGAAGATATGTACGTTGTTTTTAGCTGTAATGCTCTTGCACAGTTAATGCACTACAGTAGAGTGTAAACATAACCTTTATATATGTTGAGAAACCAAAATTTTGTGTGACTTGCCTTATTGCATGTTTGCTTTATTGAGGTGTTATGGAACCGAACATGCAGTATCTTTGAATTATGCCTGTAAGCTATTAATCAGGAGCGAGGCAATAATTCAGCCCACACTCCAGAACTAAAGGCGACACAAGCCAGGGACCGCTGTGGCTTTCTCAGAGGCCGCCTGCCACATGTGGCTGACATAATCTGGACCCTAACTACCCAACTCTCCAGCTTCATGCCTTGCCAGGTTTCCAGTCACACTAGACTCCAGCCAAGTCAAACTTCCTTCAGCTCCTGAAATGCTCCATGTTCTCGCTTGCTTGCAGACTTTCCCCTCTTCACTTGGCTAACTCACACATGCCCCATAGATTCCAGCTCAAGTACCCTTCCTCGGGAAGCATTTCCTTACTGTGTTTCCCAGTCCCTTCAATTTACTAAAAGCTCTTGTTCCTTCTTCAGTTTTAGCATGTGTCAGATTTAAGATTATTGCTTTTTAATACTGTGCCTTTTCTACCAACCATAAGCTATATCCTTAACACAAAGGCTTCTGCCTGGCACAATACTAGATACTTATTAATATTTGTTGAATCAATAGCTGAATGAATACCATAAAATATGGTCAGTGTGGTCAACAAGCTTATTTTGTTGCTGTTGTTGTTCAGTTGCTCAATCGTGTCTGGCTCTTTGCGATCCCATGGATTTTGGACTTCAGCACACCAGGCTATCCTGTCCTTCACTGTCTCTGGAGTTTGCCCAAATGCGTGTCCATTGAGTTGATGATGCTATTCAACTGTTTTATCTTCTGTTGCCCCCTTCCCCTCCTGCCCTCAATCTTTCCCAGCATCAGGCTCTTTTCCAATGAAAGAGAAATGCAAAAAGGCAAAATGGTTGTCTGAGGAGGCCTTACAAATAGCTGAGAAAAGAAGAGATGTAAAAGGCTAAGGAGATAAGGAAAGATATACCCATCTGAATACAGAGTTCCAACAAGCTTATAGTGCCATAAATATGGATCAGAGAGCTACTACGTGTAACATCCTCTGAATACATTTTATTGACCTACATCCCAAGTTTGTTGCTTTAAAAAGCCAATTTCTGTTTTATATAATGTTCTCTATTTTCTCTTCTCAGTTTTATGACTATGCTACAGATTGAGTTTGGAGTTAAGAGAGTAAGAGTAAGGAAAAAGCTCCGTTTAAGCAAAGCTTCAATTGTTTGGCAGAAACCAGACCTTGTTTTGACTTAAACTGTCCTCACTCTTTTTCAAAGTTGATAGCAGGCAATGCCAAGAATCAAAAAGGATTTAGTTTGAGTATATTTACTTTCATTCTAGGTGGAGTCATAAGTGGTTTTAAAATTTTTGCATTGAAAATGTGGACGTAATAGTTTGTATTTTCTGGCTTCACAGTTGGGGCAACTTTATGTGCTTATGCATATCTTTTCAGTTAAAAAAAATGAGAACAAATCCTTTTAGTGAGTAAACACAAAAATGAAGCAGAGCGGAGAGAAATAATCAATGTATTTTAACTTCTTCAAAGAGTAGACTCTTTGTATCTTAGTCATTTCCACAATTCCAACTCCTCAGTCCCATATAACCTGTCTCCTATCTCTGTGTCTTTGTGGAATTTCTTCTGGCAAAGCTTATGAAACCGACTTCCTGCCCAAAGCAGGGGGTTCCCAGCATTTATCTAGTAGAACTTTTCTACTGCATTGCATCTTGATCACTGCCTCTATTTTGAAACTCTTCTTACTTGGAGGTTTCAGAATAGGACTCTCCTGGTGGCAGTGGTTCTCTTCTTTCTTCTCTTCCTTTTTCTTCATCACCTTTTTTTTTTCTTGCAGTTTCTTCTCAGCTGTCTTCTGGAGCTCCTCTTTTACCACTCCTTAAGGAGGGCTCTACAGGTTCTATTTGGACCCTCTAATTCTTCTTGGTCTACAAGAAATTCCTTTACTTGTATTTTATCTGTCATTTATATCTTGATGACTTCAAGTTTCCAACTCAGACTTCTTCCCCAGGCCTCAGACTTTTATTTCCCTCTGTTAACCTTTTTTGGGGCTTCCCTGAGGGCTCAGATGGTAAAGCGTCTGCCTGCAAAGCAGGAGACTGGGGTTCGATCCCTGGGTCAGGAAGATACCCTGAAGAAGGAAATGGCAACCCACTCTAGACTCTTGCCTGGAAAATTCCATGGATAGAGGAGCCTGGTGGGCTATAGTCCATGCGGTTGCAAAAACTGAGCGACTTCACTTTTCTTTCACTTTTAACCTTTTTACCCAAATGTTCTGCAAACACTTCAGACTCTGAAACTTGCTGCTTCTTTGTATCCTCTTGTGCATCTCAGTTGATGGCTTTGCATATGCATCCAGTTCACACAATTATTCTAGATTTTATTGTCCACTCTCCATGCAATGATTTAATTACTAAGTCCAGGTCATTTTATTAATACCTTCTAAATATGTGGTTTTCAACCTTTTTCTCCTCTAAACACCCGAGAGCTATGACAGACTTATAGATGTCATTAATAATGGGTCACAGTGTCAGTGATTCTTATTGGAAATAGGGGTGTACTCCTTAGGGGAAATCCTTAGAGGGAGTGGAGGGGCCATGGGTAGTCTGAAACAAGCCTCTTCATGGTTCTTATAGCCTTCAGAGATTGAGAATTGCTATCCTAACTGCTGTGAGAATCAGATGCTCTCTAGCTAGCAGATGCTTCTGATTTAATTTGTAACCCTTATCCCAGTTCTCTACTTGATGACTGGAATATTGTTTCACCTTCAGTCTAATCTTATCTTTTACATAATTACCTGAGTAATTATCTAATATAATACCTATTATCTCCACTTGAGACTTTTAAAGGTTCACCATTACCCATAAATAGAAGTTCAAAAACAAGTTCTATCATCTGGCCTTTGCCTTCCTTCCCAGTTCTCTGCCTTTTATTTAGTTCATAGTTCCATGGAACTCATCGTTTCTGAGTACCCCTTTCCTCTATCTGCAGTATTATTTTCTTTGTTTTTTATTTGACTGACAGTTGTCCATCATTTAATACTCATTTCTTCCAAGAAATGTTTCCTGACCCCCATCCCTACCCCATAGTCCTCCCCAGATCAGTGGTTCCAGGTGCTCCACACGTGCACGTAGAATTTTGTGAAAATTGAAATAATTGCGTGTGCACATGTTCACTGTTTTTATGTGTTTTTATTTTCTTTCCATTTACTGAGAATATTTTGAGGTTGAGGACCATGTCTCATTCATCTTTGTCTTTAGTGTATATATGTTTTTTTTGTATGTTTATAAATCTTTGTGGAAGAAAAAGGTGAATTAATAGATTTAAGCAGTTAATCCATTCTTTCACTTAAATATTTTTATTGCATACCTACCGTGTGACAGTCATCCTTCTGTACACAGATTGCTGTAGTAAAAACTTTTATAAAAGTTAAAAAATTCCTGCCCCTGTAGATTATTTTGCTTACATTATTTTGCTAATATGGGTTGATATAATAGCCATTGATAGTTACATGAACATTTTGATAAACATTCAACAAGTTAGGCTTTTTCTCGGTGAATAAATGAATTGCTGCTAAGAATTTTTCAAATTTGTATTTTGGATATTTCTTCCTCCAATATTTCCTCCTGGGCAAATATTTATTGGGTAGAGTTATGAAAAAAAAACCTATAAATCACAAATAAACCATAGTGAATACTAAAAAGTATTGGACAATAGTAGAAAATAATATTAAAATAGGATCTAGTGTTTCAATTAAATTTTAACTTCTGTTACTTGGTCCACAACACCAAATGTTTCTTTAATATCATATTATTACAAAATATGTTATTTCTCCAATACTTGGACAAATTGAAGTGGTAAAATTAGTCTCGCTACAGATATTTCTTACTAAATATCATGTCCAGAAAAAGGAATTATATCTTATCTTTGAAACTAGTAGTGTAGAAAAAAGGTCTAAAGCTCTAGTCTAATGGTAATAAATGCTTTACTAATTAATATTATAAATGGGCTGTTTATGAATAGTTGTCTTTCTAAACCATGATGAATATAGTCATTTTAGGGAGGAAAAAGTCAGGTTCACAAATCAAGTATTTCATTAGGAAAAATGTAAATGAACACGTAATATGAATATTCCTACTTTTTATGGCACTACATATCACCATGAATCAATCCTCATGACCTAAATACTACTATTTAGTATTTTCAATTGGAAAAATGAAAATAAAATATATTTTCACAAATGTGCTGTTTATATATTTCCACAAAGTAATGGCAGATTCTGGAAGATTTAAATAATTATGTTATTAGAGAACTTGAAAATTATCATTTCCACCCTTCAGTTCAGTTCAGTTCAATTCAGTCGCTTAGTCGTGTCCAACTCTTTGCGACCCCGTGAATTGCAGCACGCCAGGCTCCCTGTCCATCACCAGCTCCCAGAGTTCACTCAAACTTGCGTCCATCGAGTCAGTGATGCCATCCAGCCATCTTATCCTCTGTCGTCCCCTTCTCCTCCTGCTCCCAATCCCTCCCAGCATCAGAGTCTTTTCCACTGAGTCAACTCTTCGCATGAGGTGGCCAAAGTACTGGAGCTTCAGCTTTAGCATCATTCCTTCCGAAGGAATCCCAGGGCGGATCTCCTTCAGAATGCACTCTCTGGATCTCCTTGCCGCCAAGGAACTCTCAAGAGTCTTCTCCAACACCACAGTTCAAAAGCATCAATTCTTCGGCGCTCAGCCTTCTTCACTGTCCAACTCTCACATCCATACATGACCACTGGAAAAACCATAGCCTTGACTAGACAGACCTTTGTTGGCAAAATAATGTCTCTGCTTTTGAATATGCTGTCTAGGTTGGTCATAACTTTTCTTCTGTGTAAGCGTCTTTTAATTTCATGGCTGCATTCACCATCTGCAGTGATTTTGGAGCCCCCAAAATAAAGTCTGATACTGTTTCCACTGTTTCCTCATCTATTTCCCATGGAGTGATGGGACTGGATGCCATGATCTTCGTTTTCTGCATGTTGAGCTATAAGTCAACTTTTTCACTCTCCTCTTTCACTTTCATCAAGAGGCTTTTAGTTCCTCTTCACTTTCTGCCATAAGGGTGGTATCATCTGCATATCTGAGGTTATTGATATTTCTCCTGGCAGTCTTGATTCCAGCTTGTGTTTCTTCCAGTCCAGTATTTCTCATGATGTACTCTGCATATAAGTTAAATAAGCAGGGTGACAATATACAGCCTTGACGTACTCCTTTTCCTATTTGGAACCAGTCTGTTGTTCCATGTCCATTTCCACCCTTATTTCTCCTAAATATGAAAAAAACAAAAACAAAAGAACAACCAAAAACACCTGTGCCATTAATTCCTTATTTTCAGAGGATAATGCATAACTCCCCAAAGTACACTCCAGTATATCAAAACCTTTATTTTGGCTCAATAGATCTTCTTAATAACTGATCAAAATTTCTTCCTTCACTTAAAAAAATTTGATTCTATGATTAAGTTAAATTTTTAATATAATTTATTCAAAATGTGGTTATTGAATCAAATTACTAAACTTTTTGAAGTTTTATTTAAATTAAAACTTTTAACATATTGTCAAGGATGAAAGTAAATGGCAACCCACTCCAGTATTCTTGCCTGGAGAATCCTGTGGATGGAGGATCCTGGTGGGCTGCCATTTATGGGATCCCACAAAGTCAGACATGACTGAAGCAACAGCATAGCATAGCAAGGATGAAAGTGGGAATTGCCTACCAGTCCAGTGGTTAGGACTCAGCTCTTCCACTGCCAGGATCTAGGCTCTATCCCTGGTTGGGTGGAGGAATGAAAGTGGGTAATTGCAAGTCTGAGATAAGACCCTTATCCTTTACCTACCAATCATAGCCTATCTGGCAGTATTAGGTTCCAAGCAATTAATTCTCCAAAGGGTGTTGGAAGTAGCCTCCTTGAAAACTTTTCTTGAGAATCTGGGAGCAGAATTTCAATAAAAAACTAAAACTATATAGAGAGACTTTAATTAAAATCTGTTGGCTTTTCCTCCCTGATTTACTGCTGCTTGAATGAGCACCAACCATTGTTTATCTCACTCCCACTGTTTATTGATGCATTTTCGAACTAACCATTCCTCTGAAGTGAAAGTCGTTCAGTTGTGTCCAACTCTTTGTGACCCCATGGGCTGTACAGTCTATGGAATTCTCCAGGCTAGAATACTGGAGTGGGTAGCTATTCCCTTCTCCAGGGGATCTTCCCTACCCAGGAATCAAACCAGGGTCTCCTGCATTGCAAGTGGATTCTTTACCAGCTGAGTTATCAGGGGAGCCCAAGAATACTGGAATGGGTAGCTTATTCCTTCTCCAGGGGATCCTCCCATCCCAGGAATCAAACCAAGGTCTCCTGCATTGCAAGTGGATTCTTTACCAGCTAAGTCATCAGGGGAGACCAAGAATACTGAAATGGGTAGCCTATCCTTTCTCCAGGGAATCCTCCCAGCCCAGGAATAAAACCAGGGTCTCCTGCATTGCAAGTGGATTCTTTACCAGCTGAGCTACCAGGGAAGCCCTTACCCTCTTCCTCTACCCCCATTCTTTTTCTTTTTCAGATCTAACATTTTTAATTTAAAACCTCACTGAGACTTTTCAGCACCATGAGTCTCCAAATCTAGTTCTAATGACCTTTATCTGTTTCAAAGCCTATTGCTCCTCCTTGTCTGGCTCCATGGCAGCTGGGTACTGGGGAAGAGCTGGAGGCACCCCTCTGTCCCCCTGTCCTCCATTAAATGATGTCATTGGCGAGTGCGCTGACATTGTCCAGCAGTGGCACAGGCTTGTCATCAGGCACTACAGCATACCTGGTCTTACACTGTCAATATTCGTGTGTACTGGCTGCGTTCCTGATGAAGGTGGAGTTGAGGAGGGCTGGCTTCTGTGATGGATTTGCACTGGTATGTGCTGTCTTGCTTTTCCACGTGCACCCCACTCTTCATCTCCCAAATACAGGTTATATCTGGATCATGATGGATAAGATGAAGGATTTTGCTGTCCTGGTTGGCTGTATCTTTCAAGTCCCTATACATCTCAGATTCCCCTCATCTTTTTTGCTTGTATATTCTCATTGAATATTAATAAAATATGTGGTATTAACAAAGCAAAATACATGGCCAAGAAATGATAATCTGATTAAATCAGATAGTGAATGCAACAGTACATTTAAAACTTCATTCAGAATAATCTTGCTTTCAATCATCTTTTACATTTCGGTCACTTTGGTATCTAGAGCAGTACAATAAAAATACAGTGCTACCCACTTGCACAATTTAAAATTTTCTCTTAGCTACATTTTAAAAAGTAAAAAGAAACAGGTGAAAACTAATTTTAATAATATTTTTATTTAACCCAGTATATCCAAAATATTTTTTCAACAAACAGTCGACAAAAACATTACTGAGATTTCTTCATTCCTTTTTTTTTTTCCCCATTCTAAGTCTTCAAAAATGGCACAGCCATTTCATACTCTCTCCAGTTTGGGAATCCCTTGCTATCCTTTGGGAATCCCTTGCTGTACTAAACTTCTATTTCTCCTCTTAAGAGCTCTTTGTCTTATAAAGTTAAACGTAATTGTCTAATCAGATATTATTGCCAAAAATCTGAAACAAACCAAAAGCTTGTTAGAAATATGAGCTTTCATCTCTTCTCAGCCTTTGGCTAGGATCAAGTGAATTAAGAGCTTTCATTTACTACTGTTATGCTGCAATGCATCCCCAGTAGCTACTGTGCCTTGAAATATTAAGTAGTGATGGTATGGAACTATTATGATGAGTAAGGTATTTAAAATTATTTTTCTTTTTTATATTATTCTTTAAAAATCTCTATTTTTATATATGAATTATAAATTATTGGCTAATAGAATTTATAAATAAATATAAATACATTATAAATGCAGGTTCAAAAAGAAAGGGGTATATGTTCAAAAATATTTGATGACCACTGGTATACAGGAAAAAGTCCAAATATGTCAGTTCATTTTTAAGGTCTTTTTACTTTCAGTTCAGTTCAGTTCAGTCGCTCAGTCATGTCCGACTCTTTGCAACCCCATGAATCGCAACACACCAGGCCTCCCTGTCCATCACCAAATCCCAGAGTTCACTCAGACTCATGTCCATTGAGTCGATGATGCCATCCACGCATCTCATCCTCTGTCATCCCCTTCTTCCCCTGCCCCCGATCCCTCCCAGCGTCAGAGTCTTTTCTAATGAGTCAACTCTTCGCATGAGGTGGCCAAAGTACTGGAGTTTCAGCTTTAGCATCATTCCTTCCAAAGAACACCCAGGACTGATGTCCTTTAGCATTGACTGGTTGGATCTCCTTGCAGTCCAAGGAACTCTCAAGAGTCTTCCCAACACCACAATTCAAAAGCATTGATTCTTTGGTGCTCAGCCTTCTTCATAGTCCAACTCTCACATCCATACATGACCACTGGAAAAACCATAGCCTTGACTAGATGGACCTTTGTTGGCAAAGTAATGTCTCTGCTTTTGAATATGCTGTCTAGGTTGGTCATAACTTTCTTTCCAAGGAGTAAGCGTCTTTTAACTTCATGGCTGCAGTCACCATCTGCAGTGATTTTGGAGCCCAGAAAAATAAAGTCGGACACTGTTTCCAGTTACCCACATAGTAACCTCATTGAAACTACCAGTGCTTTTCCCCAAGTTTCCTCTAAGTTAAGCCCACCAAAGAAAGCCTGATTCTCCTTAATTTGTGTGCTTTAACTCAACATTTTATTTCTTGTATCTGTGATTTGGCTCAAGCTTATGTTCTTGTTAGCTTCTCTTTCATCTTTTTACCTAAAAAATAATCTTTTCTTTCAGGATTCAGCACAATTTCCACTTCCTGGAAATCATACTTGAATGGTTACTCCATCCTATGTTACTATCTTTTGACTCGCATTCTTGTATTTTTGGTGCTATTTAATTTGACATCTATCTAGACTATCTTTTATTATTGTTTACCTTTTTTATTTAATGTATATATTCTGTAATATATAACTAGATTTTATTTAGTGTACATATTCTGTAATATTTAACTAGATTTAAATATTTTAAAGCAAGGACATTGTGTGTCTTTTGTTGACCTTTTAGCACCTATTATAGTGTACAGAGCTTCATAGCATTATATAAATTAACACTAGGCTGAAACAAAATTAAGATTTAAATACTCCTGTTTTTAACCTTTAATCATCCTCATCATGATGGCATATCTTATTCTGTATGGTCTAGAGGGATTTTATTGATAAATGTGTATGTTCTATGGAAATATGGGTTTAATAAATAATTGCTTTGTGAAGCCAAGAAATTTTGTTATCTCAGGACTCTATGTTATCTCAGAACTCCATGGTTTTTATCCTTAAACAACTTTGTCTTTGTAAGAGATAAGATAATTTAGAGACTTTCCTTGAAAGGCTTAGTAAACTTGGCTAACTCTATATAATCTCCCATAACTTGTGACAGTCTAGCAGGAATGGAAATATAGGGTGGTTTATTAGCAGAAATGTTGTCACATGATGTAGGCAAGAAGATAACATTTGACATCTGTCAAAGAAATCGGACAAATTTCACAAATCAAACCCCAGCTTGGCTCAGGTTTCAGAGTCATCACATCATATAATCACCATTTAACTCATATTTCACCTATGTTAGTGGTATATTGCCTTCTCTGAACATTTTTGTGTTATCTCTTTAGTTTTGAAGAAAATGAGAAGTTATTTTATAAGATTTGTTATATTTGAGCACAGCAATTGGGATTTGAGTGAAAATTATGCAAAAATGTTAGAAAATATTTGACAAAATAAGGTACGTACAACTAAATAAGGAAAAGGGAAGTTATTGTTTAATGGATACAGAGTTTCAGTTTTACAAGATGAAAAGAGTTTTGGAGATGGATGGTGGTGATGATCCAAGCTCCCTTAGACTTGAAATCTGTTTTATACTCTCTCTAGTTTGGGAATCCCTTACTGTACTTCTTCTCAGTTTCACATTGGTTATCACACAATGTGCTTCTTACTTTAAACTTCTTTCTTTAAACTTCTTAAAGTAATAGTAATTCCAGACAGATAAACTGGAAAAGAACCTGGGTATTAACTTTTCTGATTCTCTCCTCTCCAAATGAGTCTTTGGTGATTAGATAGCAGACAGCCTCCTGAAATCACCATTGTGAGATTTCCTCCTGGGTACCATGGGTCGTTGTTTTAATCCTACTCTAGTATAAAGACAGTCCCTGCCCTACTCTAGGATGCACTGCAAGATAACAGCTTCATCATGCTCATTTCTTAGGACCAGGTTAACTCTCAAGCTGGAGTGGATGTTCCCTGGCCAAGGCTAAACTCTTAACCATAGATATTCAAGAGTTTTCCGGCACAGAAAAGCCAAACACACTTTGGTATAGAGCTGACTGCAAAGCCAAATCCCTATCATGATTTATTGGCTGAAATATTCCTTGGAGAGGTAGGGGCTCAGTTGCTATAGAATGGAATATAGCATCTCTTTAGATACCAGAGGAGGCATGCATGCATGCGTGCTATGTTGCTTCAGTCATGTCCGACTCTTTGCGGCCCTATGAGCTATAGCCCGCCAGGTTCCTCTGTCCATGAGATTCTCCAGGCAAGGATTATGGGAGTGCGTTAGCATGCCCTCCTCCTGGGGATCTTCCCCACCCAGGGACTGAAGCCACGTCTCCTGCATTGCAGGCAGATTCCTCATTGCTGAGCCACTGGGGAAGCCCAGAGGAGGCTTCAGGGAGTAAATTTGTCATTTCTCATTTTTTTTGACAATTTCAATTCTATTTAAGTTTCTTTTATCCAAAGTTTTGCTGTTGTTCAGTCACTCAGATATGTCTGACTCTCTGTAATGGCATGGACTACAGATGCCAGGCTTCCCTGTCCTTCACTACTAACATACGATATGAGTGTTGCCTTTGTTCATACAGGTGTCAAGGTATTATGTTGACGTTGGGGGTGTGTACAGATCAATATGCACTGTCCCCACTCGAATGTGGATGGCCACCACTCCATCATCACGTTCAACAATCTTTCTTTACTAACTAGATCCATGTGGTATATAGGCACATAATATAAACAATATCTCAAAAGGAACTAACATTGGCTGTTTCCTAAGTGGTGTTTAGTCCAGTTAGTCCTCCAAGATTGGATTTACTGTCCTTTTTTTTTTTTTTCCTTTTAACCAATGAGGAATCTAACGCTTAAAGAGTAGCTTACCTGAGATCACTCAACTAATAAATGATAGAGCTGTGTTTCCATACGTCGTATGTCTGGATCCAAAATCAACAACTTTCCTACTTTAGCATACCATTTCAACTAGAGCTTATTTCTGCATCGATAACCCATCCTCTCTTTGGGTACTGGAAAGAATAATGGACTAACTGTAACTCAGTCATCTTCAGGTTCCACTATACCTTGTAAATGTTTGACTCAAGCAGCATATACTTAGGAATGAAGGACTGGTCCTAATACTCAAATGGGTCAAAGCACTGCAGAATGTTTTATGGCTAGGTTAGAATATGCTGTTCCAATGTAATGTTCTGCCTGGTCATTAGTGATTCTTATTCACCATTTTGAAGCTTTTCCTCCCTTTCTCTTATCACACTTATCTAATTCTTTAATGAATGAAAAAAGGAGCTCTGAAAGTGAGAATGTAAAGTGAGGAGAGAAGTATCCTATGAAGCATAACCCTATGGCTTTTATTTATTTATTTTTAAATATTTGTTTATTTGGCTGCGTCGGGTCTTAGTGCATCATGCAGCATTGTTGTGGTGCAGACTCTAGTTGTGGTGTGTGGGCTCAGTAGTTGCAGCTCACAGGCTGAGTTCCCTGACCAGGGGTCAAATCACATCCCCAGTATTGAGGCAGATTTTTTTTTAAGATAAGCTTTTTTTTTTAATTGGAGGATAATTGCTTTACAATGTTGTGTTAGTACATTGTGAGTCAGCTATAAGTATACATACATCCCTTCCCTCTTGAACCTCTTTCCCACCCTCCACCCCATCCCACCCCCTAGGTTGTCACAGAGCACTGGGTTGAGCTTGTGTTATACAGCAACTTCCTGCTAGCTATCTATTTACATATAATAATGTCTAATGCATGCATTTCAATGCTGCTCTCTCATCCCACCCTTTCCTTCCCCAGCTCTTTCCTCAAGCCTGTTCTCTGTGTCTGTGTCTATTCCTGTGCAAGGCAGATTCTTAACCACTGCACCTCCAGGGAAGTCCTAGAATCCCATAGCTTTTAAAGTGAAAGTTATCAGGTCACCACTTATCTCATATTTGGAATAAATGCAATAAACTTTGTGTTAGACTGTAACAGATATCTGGTATAATTTAGTTTCTTTTGTCCTTGAAACAAGAAGATTTGCTATATTTTGGAATATTATTAAAATGTGCACTAGTTTGTGTTTATATTACTATCGAATTTCATTATTGTGTTTTGTTTTTATTCTTAGTACAGGACATGGTGATATGATATGCTTGAATTCTATTCTCAAATCAGAGCATGTCAGGTTAGGAAATATTGTTCTACCTTCCTGTTTCCAGAAATAAATTTAAGATGTGAATTTCACCGCTTGCAAATGTTCTGATTCCTGAAAGCCTTGATTTAAAAGTGCGTACAAAATGGAGTAAATTGGCTTCTAATGGGTCAGTTTGTCTTGTTTTAGAAAGAACTTGAACATTTATCAAGAAAGTATGTTTTTCATTTATGTACTTTACTTTTTATCATGAGATGTATGAAAAAAATTCTAGAATTTTAAATCTTCTTTTCATTTAAATTAGCAAAATGGTGAGACTTTCCCACATACACGTTTTCTTCCTTAAGAAGAAGGCTACAACACAACAAAGCACATAGAAGTTAATTATAGAGCTTGGTGAATGAGAACAAGACTTGGTGTTGGAATAGGAATTGAAATTACTCTGTGCCTCTCTTCCCACCTTTTGTTTTGTCAAAAGAAGAACAAATAACAGGCAGCACTGACTGAAGGGGAAAAAATCACAACCTAAAATGTGAGAATTATGTTTTATTCAGGAACCTTGGGAGAAAGCAATGGCACCCCACTCCAGTCCTCTTGCCTGGAAAATCCCATGGGTGGAGGAGCCTGGTGGGCTGCTGTCCATGGGGTCACGAAGAGTCAGACATGACTAAGCGACTTCCCTTTCACTTTTCACTTTCATGCATTGGAGAAGGAAATGGCAGCCCACTCCAGTGTTCTTGCCTGGAGAATCCCAGGGACGGGGGAGCCTGGTGGGCTGCTGTCTATGGGGTCGCAGAGTCAGACACGACTGAAGCGACTTAGCAGCAGCAGCAGGAACGTTACTGAGGGCTACAACCTGGGATAAAGCCTCTCAGATAGCTCTGAGGGACTTTTCCAAAGAGGTAAGCGAGGAACCAGAATATATAGGAGTTTATGCTGGGAAAGAAAAAAAGACATAGACAAACATAAAAAATTACTACTAACCACAAAAACAAACATCTCAAGTTAATGATTTTAGTGCCTTTCTATGTTTGGGAAGATGTAAGAGTCTGGACTTCTGAAATTATTCCTTTGATACCCAACTATCTAGAGCCATCCTGAATTCCTCCATCCTGAATTCCCCTCCGGCAAACCATCCAGGAGCCACTGCAGTGGCATATGGCTTGAGAGCAGGCAGTGTTTTGTTGTCTACAGTAGTACTTCTAACGTCACAAAATACTTCTTTCCTAATAACCTTACCAGAAAAATGGAAAAAGCTGTTTTTATGTGATATTGAAATCATGTTCAGTTAGTCATTCTTTCTATGTTTATATCTACTATCAGTTGCAATTTTCATCTTGTCAGCCCACCAAAGTGGGGGGTTCTGTTTCACTAGGGATAAACCTGTATATTGAATGAACTACCTAGATTATAGCAGACTGCCTTGAAGAAAAAAATCCTTGTAACCATTAGTTAATGTCATATCATCATGATATTTTTCGCTAAGGAAAAGCAATCTGTTACCTGACTTTCTTCCACACATTCATGTAGGATTAAAAGTTGATGTTTAACGGCTTCCCAGGTGGCTCAAGTGGTAAAGAATCCTCTTGCCAGTGTAGGAGACACAGGCAGGAGAGGCAGGTTTTGATCCCTGAGTCAGGAAGATCCCTGGGAGAAGGAAATGGTAACCAACTCCAGTATTCTTGCCTAGGAAATCGCATGGACAGAGGAGCCTGGTAGCCTATAGTCCACAGGGTCACGAAGAGTCAGACATGACTTAGCAGCTGAGTACAAAATTTAAAGTTTAAACATCCCTTTGATAGCTCTAAGAAAGCAGTATCCTATCTGTTGACATTGGTTCAACTGCAGAGTAGAGGCCTGTTAGGTAGAATTCCATGTCAGAATCCTCTCCTTGATTTGTTGCTGTTGTTATTCTAAGGGAAAAAATGAGAGTTTTCTTTGTTTTAAAAAATTCTATAAGTATTAAGCAAACATGATAAATAAATAGGCTACTTCACACTTTTAGGACACTCAGCCAAGTATCAAACATAGTTAAATGTATTTATTGAGAAATTCCCAGTTATAATAAAAGGGAGAATAAAATAAGTATTTTTAATCTTTTGCTGCATCCAAAGAAGAGAATAGAGAATGTTTCTCTATCCAAAATAGATAATGAATTAGTAGAACTGAACTATTTGGCTATTTAAGTCTGTGTTTTGCTTGTTTGATTTTGGGTACAATTGTTCCTCTTTAGAAATTAGAATAATTCATTTATTGTTGAGTGTCTGCCATAGAAGGAAAACTTTATTAGTTTTCAACTATTAATACATCTTTAAAAAAGTCTAACAATTATTCATTCTCCACTGTCAGTAAAAGATTAAATTCTGGAAGGAAAATAAAGAAAACTTTTCCATTTTTACAGTTTCTATTTTCACATCTATCTTTGTGAGTTTATGTGATATTCCCTTAAAAATTGTTTGTAGAACAGAAAAATAAAAAATTTGTGCATCATTAAGGAAAGATTGTAGCCAGAATGGAAAATTTCAGAAAATCATATATTTTAGACTTTTATTTTAAAGAATGATTATAGCTAATAATGTCTAGCCTCCACTCAGTACTTTGCCCACATAATTACATGGTATAATTTAACATTACATTTTAGGAGGTTAATTAAAACCTTCAATTTAAGTCAGGATAAAATTCTGAGAAATACATGGGATATGGGAATGGGAGTGGAAGCTGAATAACTGTCTTACTGTATTAAACACTGATTAAATAGGGAGCAGAGATTGCAAAAATAAATACCATCTTACACAAAGTAAAATGCTAATTTGATATGTTTTAAAGTTCATGTTGACACTTCAAGTGTGGAATAGTGTGATATAAATGATCAGAGAATGTAGTATTTTACTTCTTGTGTGTCTAGACTTACATTTGTGAATTTCTTTTTCTTCATGAATCAGATATACTCTGAAATTTTAATGTGAGGTCATCAGTGCACATTCTGGGCCTCAGGAGAGTGGATTGAAACAGCACATAGATTTTATATATCTGTCCCTCAACTTGTATAAACTTACCTTGCTATTTGTTTGCATTTGTGTGTCAGAGGCCATGAGGAACCATCAGGAGATGCAGAATTTCAAGATGAAGTTGAAATCCTAGGGAGACAGAAGTAATCCACGGTGGCTTTAGGGCCCAGGCCCAGGTCCAAGAACAACAGCTGGTCCCATCAAATGCTTAAAATAATTAAGAATATATTATGGTTCTTTACACAAATGTGGAAATAATTTCAGTTTTCAATTTCAGTATCAATAGAGTATTTTCCTTTGTAATTGTGAGATGCCTTATTTCTTAACCATTGGCCTCCAAATAAACATATTACTACATATATATTTTGTTAGGGAGAAGTTCATTATACTTAACTGTATTTCCATGTGCTTATTGATTTATCCAAGCCCTGTTTTTGCCATAATTTAATGACTGTATCTTAATCATTTATTCATCCATTCAACAAATGTTATTACTATAAGCTAGGAACTTATTTATTGGTTTTATTGATCAGATTGTGAAAATAATGAAAATGAATTTTCATTTAGAAGGGCACAATTAATGGAATAATATGATTTTGCTGTGTTAAGCAGAGATCTCTAGATTTAAATTAAACCAAAAAGTTTGTGGTTTGGGGCAGTAAATCTGGCATCATTAACACTGGTTCCTTATTTTTCTAGCTCCTGATTATTTTTTGAGAAGGGAAGACTTCCTTATTAAAGTTGTTGTTAACAGAGAAAAATTAAACTCCCCACACATCAGTCATTATAATCTGCTCTGCATGTGAAAGGTGTCAAATAAATATCCCTGGAATCTTTGAGAAGTCTTATAGCCTCTAAATAGTGGGCTTAAGTATAAGAATATTTGATTCCTCTTGCACAGCCTTAGAAGGTCTGCAATGTTCACTGCAGGTAACTTACTTCATCACTTGAGTGTAATGAATATGAGTAGTGATGAGCTGCACAATATGCTATTGTTGGATAAAGTAGACATCCATAGATGTCAATTGTTAAAAGGTGATTGATGGCGCTGTTAAATTCAACTACATCCTTACTGATCATTTCTGATAGAGAGGTGTTGAAGTTCCAATTACCATGGTAGACTCATCTATTTCTCCTTGTTGCACTGTCAGTTTTTGCCTCATGTGATTTGACACTTTTTTGTCAGGTGCCTACACCCAAGGGTTGTTACATCATCTTGGAGTATTTGCCCCTTATGATTGTGTAATGCCCCTCCTTGTCCCTGATAACTTTCCTTACTCTGGAGTGTGCTCTGTCTGAAATTAATATAGATATTCCAACTTTCTTTTGATTAGATCTAGATCTAGTTCTTCATTCACTTACTTTTAATTTATGTGTTTTTTTTAATTAAAAGTGGTCTTCTTGCTTTATAATATGATCTTGGTGTGATTATATCATTGAAATTTAAATTGGGTACTGATATAGCTGGATTCATGTCTACCATATTTATTACTGTTTTTTATTTTGTTGCCCTTGTTTTTGTTCTTATTTTTGTCTTCTGTAATTTTTCCACCCTTTAGGTTTGAATTGAGCTTTTTATATGATTCTATTTTCTGTCCTTTCTTAACATATCAGTTACACTTCTTTTTCACTTTTCTTTGATGGTCTCCCTGGAGTTCACAATATACATTTACAACTTATCCCAGTCGTCTTTCAAAGAACACTATACCACTTCATGGATAGTGTGAATATGTTATGTTTACAAAATAATCTTAATTCCTTTCTTTCATACCTTGTCTGTTTGTTGTCATCCAAGTCAAAGAATTCGTAAGTATATAAATGTACATTTGCACATACTTGTACATAATTGAGTATATTATTATCATTATTATTTTAAACAATCTGTATCTGCTAGATCAGTTAAGCAGAAGAAAAATGAAAGTTATTCACTTATTTCTTCTCTGATGCTTCTTTTTTATATAGATCCCAGTTTCTGAACTACTTCATTTTTCTTTTCTATGTGGAAGTTGTTTTATCATTTCTTGCATGACAAGTCTACTGGCAACAAATTTCCTCAATTTCTTTTTCTAAAATAGGCTTTATTTCTTCATCACTTTTGAAGGATAATTTCACAGAGTATAAAATTCTAGGTTAGTGATTTCAGTTTTAAAACATAGGTTCAAAGGGTACAGAATTTTCAACACTTTAAGTATTTAAAGTGTTTTTTGAGAAGTTGGAGGTAATTCTTATCATTGCTCCTCGATAGGTATGGTGTTTTCCTCACTCCCACCCCTTGACTTTTTCAAGATTAAAAAAAAATCTGTGATTTTCTCAAGTTTGAATATGATATGCCTAAGTGTCCTCCTCCCCGGCCCACCATTTATTGTTTGATGTTCTCTGAGCTTCCTGGACCTGTGGTTTGATGTCTGACATTAATTTGAGGAAATTCTTATGGCAACCCATTCCAGTGTTCTTGCCTGGGAAATCCCATGGACGGAGGACCCTGGTAGTCCATGGGCCACACATGACTGAGTGACTTCACTTTCCTTAATGGGCTTCCCAGGTGACACAATGGTAGAGTTCACCTGCCAGTGTAGGAAATGCAAGAGACAGGAGTTCAGTCCCTGGGTGGAGAAGATCCCCTGGAGTAGGAAATGGCAACACACTCTAGTATTCTTGCCCGGAAAATTCCATGGACAGAAGAGCTCGGTGGGCTACATTCCATGGGGTGGCAAAAGAGTTGCGACTGAGCACATTATTTTAAATATTACCTCTTTCCTTTTTCTCTTTCTTTTCCTTCTAGTGTTCTCACTATTCATATGTTATACTTATAACTGTCACATCAGTTCAGTTCAGCTCAGTCGCTCAGTCGTGTCCGACTCTTTGTGACCCCATCAATAGTTCTTGGATATTTTGTTCCTTTTTAAAAGGTCTTTTCTTGATTTATTTTTTAGTTTTGGAAATTTCTATTGTCATATTCTTAAATTCAGAGATTTTTCTCCTAGCCATGTCCAATCTACTAATGAGCCAGCCCATCAAAGGCATTCATCATTTCTGTTACAGTGATTTTGATCTCTAGCATTTCTTTTTCATTCTTTCTTAGAATTTTCATCTCTCTGCTGACATTATCTATTATATCTGTTCTTGCATGTTGTGTACTTTTTCCATTAATGTCTTTAGCATGTTAGTCATAGTTTTAAAAAAGAAAAACAAAAAACCCTGGTCTGATAATGGCAACATCTCTGCCATTTCTGACTGTGGTGCTTGTTTATTGTCTTCAAACTGTATTTTTTTTTCTTTACCTTTTAGTATGTCTTGTAATTTTTTGTTGGAAAATGGACATTATATTTTAGAAAAGGCACGTGTGGCATTTAGGCCTTTAGTAATGTGACAGATGTTGGGAGAGAGGAAATGTCTATAGTTCTATGATTAGATCTCAGTCTTTAGTGAGCCTCTGATCATGGACTGTTAGTCTCAGCAGTGCTTATTGTTTTGTGTTTTTCTCTTTCTCCTCTCAGGTGGGACAGAATGGCTGGAGGGGGTGTTTTCCTTCCTCTGTGTTAGGTTCTGCTATAACCCCAACAGGTTTTGCAGTGGTAAAATTGTTTCCACTGGTAAAAGGCCTGAGGGTGGGCCTTTTAAAGAAGAACAGAATTCTCTGCCATATTTCAGAATAGTTCCAGAACTTTGAGAGAATTTGTCTTCAGTATTCCTGTGAGGACATGTTTGAACTCCTAGAGATAAAACAGAAGTAGTATGTGGGTGTCCTTATAACTGAGACCTTGTGGAATTTTTAACTCTCAGACTTGTCCACACTGAGCCTCCAGCAGTTCGTCAATGATATTTTAGACTTCCCTACCCTGGCACTAGTTCTGGTGGAGGTTTTTGCTTGTGCTTTTCCGCTGTGATTCTCTTTTTCTGCCAGTCTTTCTCTCTAATTTGGGCTTGCTGTGTGCCACATCACCTAACTTCTCTGAAAGAATGAGTTGTTGATTTTTTAGTTTGTTTAAAGCTTTTTTACTTGTCGTTAGGGAAGAATGGTAACTTTTAAGCTTCTTTATCTGTGGGACTGGAAACTTAAAGTTACTTGTGTTCCTTGAAAGGGCTGATTATGTCTAAGTCATCTTTATACATCCCCTTAATATAATTATCAGAGGAGGCAATGGCACCCCACTCCATTACTCTTGCCTGGAAAATCCCACAGACAGAGGAGCCTGGTAGGCTGCAGTCCATGGGGTCGCTAAGAGTTGGACACAACTGAGCAACTTCACTTTCACTTTTCATTTTCATGCATTGGAGAAGGAAATGGCAACCCACTCCAGTGTTCTTGCCTGGAGAGTCCCAGGAATGGGGGAGCCTGGTGGGCTGCCATCTATGGGGTCACACAGAGTCGGACAGGACTGAAGCAACTTAGCAGCAGCAGCAGCAATATAATTATCATGGTGCCTCCCATGTAGTTGGTTCTTAATCCTCTCAAATGAATGACTAGATATGTGTCTACACGGTCATAAAATTTTTTTGTGATCCCTTTCTACTGTTGAAATTCTGTTTTATTTTGCTTTTTATTCATCTGTCCTAAAGTGTGGCATCTCCACTGTTGCAAGTCTGGACAATGAATCTACAATTGAAATATGTAACTGGAATTTGTCCCAACTTCAATCATATGGTCAAAAGTCACCTTCTCTAAGATACATGTTAAGCAGAGGGGGTTCTATGTGTACTGTTGTGACATCATCTTGGCAGCAGCTTCTCTAGATCTCATACTCTTTTCACAGATCTAAGCACTGCTGGGGCTATTTCTCACATTGATGCATCAGGAGCTGCAATTCTACCCATTGATGCATCTATTGTACCCTAGCTTCAGGAGAGGGGTTTTGTAAGAAAAGCTACAATTCTTTTTATTGCCTAATATCTCACCCTTTTCTCCACTGGAACCCCTGTCACATTTCCACACTCCTTTCTACAGTTTTCATCAACATTACCCAAGGAATGGAAATGAATGATGGAAAGTAGAGCAGAAAAAAATAGATATAAAATCGATGTTATGATTGTCCATCTAGTTCAAATGTAAAAACTAAAAATATTAAGCCCTGCACACTTCATTTTCTAGTTTTGCTCCATGAGTTGAAACCCACTATTTAGTTTTTGACAGAGTTCTTCATAAACCTACCTTTGACTTTCTGTCTGCCTCTACCCAGTCCCACCCCACAGAGTTTAGTGTCCTTAGGATTTCTCTTTCTTCCTACACAAGAAAGTCTTTGAGATCATGAATCCTACAGCAGCTCCCACAGTCTGAAATACTGTTTAGCATGGGAAAAGATATGCTATGTGAAGTGGTAAAGCTCCAGCAGAACCATCTGGGTGGGCTTTTCTACTTTAATTCCATATCCTTTTGAAGTCTCCCTGATCATGCAAACTATTGCTCTTCTCCTTCATTTTTATGATTGTAGAGTGGCCAAATATTGGATCAAACACACTCATGTGCCCATACACATCTACACACATATAAATATAAAAGTAGTTTTTGTTAAAGAACAGTAGAGATTCATACTAACTAAATATATTTTCCTAAATATAACCTAACTTCCAGATTCCTATGCCTGTAACCATTCTACTACCATTTCATACTCAGAGGTCAATATTACATAAGGAATAGTCTATTACCATAAGAAATAGTTCATTACCAGGCTTATGGGTTACCTGCCAATGGATGGCTGCTCCCTAGCTGTCTTGACATGGTCTTAAAAGCTATACTTTCCTGTAGCTCATGCCAACTCAAATTCTTAGCAAACATATCACTTACAATAATCTTTGGACATAGAAAGGAGAAAATTAAAGAGATCCATTTTGTTTCTGTTCAAGCCAATCCCCCAGAAGTCAGGGTGTAGGTATTTCAGTTGCTGCTTAAAATCTACTGGATTAATTTAAAGAAAACTTCTGATGTATAGTTTTATGATTCTAAGCACTATGAAAATGTTACACCTTATTTTGAATTTTATGTAAACGTCAGATCTTCCCTGGTGGCTCAGACAGTAAAGCGTCTGCTTACAATGTGGGAGACCTGGGTTCAATCCCTGGATCGGGAAGATCTCCTGGAGAAGGAAATGGCCACCCACTCCAGTATTCTTGCCTGGAAAATCCCACGGACAGAGAAGCCTGGTAGGCTACAGCCCATGGAGTCGCGAAGAGTAGGACATGACTGAGCAACTTCACTTTAAATAGATCACAAGCCCCAATGTTCATTGCAGCTACAAAGTGTTCATTGCATGACTAAAAAAATGTTGCATCTTATTTTGAATTTTATTTAAACATGGAAATTTGATTTTTGGACTGATGCATTTTGTTTCCATCTTACAAGTATTTCATTGGCTAGCTATATTCACAAATTTTTATTTATTTTTTTTTCATTTTCATTTTTGTCCCTGTTCTTTTTTTTTTATTGAATTTATTTATTTTTTTAATTACAATACTGTATTTGTTTTGCCATACATTGACATGAATCAGCCACAGGTGTCCACGATCTCCCAATGCCAAAGCCCCCTCCCACCTCCCACCCCACATCCTCTCCCTGAATCATCCCGTGCACCCGCCCCATGCGTCCTGCATCCTGTATTGAACATAGACTGGCGCTTCATTCTTACAAGATAGTATACATGTTTCAATGCCGTTCTCCCAAATCATCCCACCCTCTCCCTCTCCCTCAGAGTCCAAAAGTCCGTTCTATACCTCTGAGTCTCTTTTGTTGTCTCACATAGAGGGTCTTCATTACTATCCTTCTAAATTCCATATATATGTGTCAGTATACTGTATTGGTGTTTTTCTTTCTGGCTTACTTCACTCTGTATAATCGGCTCCAATTTCATCCATCTCATTAGAACTGAGTCAAATTTTTTTCTTTTTAAGGGCTGAGTAGTACTCCATTGTGTATATGTACCACAGCTTTCTTATCCATTCATCTGCTGATGGACATCTAGGTTGTTTCCATGTCCTGGCTATTATAAACAGTGCTGCAGTGAACATTGGGGTACATGTGTCTCTTTCAATTCTGGTTTCCTCGGTGTGTATGCCCAGCAGTGGGATTGCTGGATCATAAGGCAGTTCTATTTGCAATTTTTAAGGAATCTCCACACTGTTTTCCATAATGGCTGTACTAGTTTGCATTCCCACCAGCAGTGTAAGAGGATTCCCTTTTCTCCACATCCTCTCCAGCATTTATTGCTTGTAGACTTTTGGATCGCAGCCATTCTGACTGGTGTGAAATGGTACCTCATTGTGGTCTTGATTTGCATTTCTCTGATAATAAGTGATGTTGAGCATCTTTTCATGTGTTTGTTAGCCATCCGTATGTCTTCTTTGGAGAAATGCCTATTTAGTTCTTTGGCCCATTTTTTTATTGGTTCGTTTATTTTTCTGGAGTTGAGCTGCATAAGTTGCTTGTATATCTTTGAGATTAGTTGTTTGTCAGTTGTTTCATTTGCTATTGTTTTCTCCCATTCAGAAGGCTGTCTTTTCACCTTGCTTATAGTTTCCTTTGTTGTGCAGAAGCTTTTAATTTTAATTAGATCCCATTTGTTTATTTTTGCTTTTATTTCCAGTATATTGGGAGGTGGTTCATAGAGGATCCTGCTGTGATTTATGTCGGAGAGTGTTTTGCCTATGTTTTCCTCTAGGAGTTTTATAGTCTGGTCTTACATTTAGATCTTTAACCCATTTTGAGTTTATTTTTGTGTATGGTGTTAGAATCCAAATTGGAAAAGAAGAAGTAAAACTCTCACTGTTTGCAGACGACATGATCCTCTATATAGAAAATCCTAAAGACTCGACCAGAAAACTACTAGAGCTAATCAACGAATATAGTAAAGTTGCAGAATATAAAATCAACACTCAGAAATCCCTTGCATTCCTATACACTAATAATGAGAAAGTAGAAAAAGAAGTCAAGGAAACAATCCCATTCACCATTGCAACGAAAAGAATAAAATACTTAGGAATATACCTACCTAAAGAAACTAAAGACCTATATATCGAAAACTATAAACCACTGATGAAAGAAATCAAAGAGGACACTAATAGATGGAGAAATATACCATGCTCATGGGTTGGAAGAATCAATATAGTGAAAATGAGTATACTACCTGTAAGAAAACGCCGCGGGAAGAAAAAGCCACCTCTAGGAACCGTTAGTAAAAAGGCCTTTATTTGGGCGGTCGCTCCCGGGCAGAACTCCCAGGGGCAAGCGAGCAGGGGAACAAAGGAGTCTGCGAGGCGGGGAGGGGTGCGGGAAAGTTTTATCTTGAGAGCTAGCAGGCGGGTCAAGGTCTTTTCCCACCAAGGTAGCATTTGCAGACTACAGCGGTAATCGGTGTCTATGGTTTCCCGTTGTCCCCTGATTGGATCGGGGCTTTAGGGCCGGCCCCGAGAGGCCGGTCTTCTTCCCGGCTCCGGCTGACTGAGTCAGCCAGCTTTCGGGACTAGCCGTTCGCCCTATCACTACCCAAAGCAATCTATAGATTCAATGCAATTCCTATCAAGTTACCAGCAGTATTTTTTACAGAACTAGATCAAATAATCTCAAGATTTATATGGAAATACAAAAACCTCAAATAGCCAAAGCAATCTTGAGAAAGAAGAATGGAACTGGAGGAATCAACTTGCCTGACTTCAGGCTCTACTACAAAGCCACAGTCATTAAGACAGTATGGTACTGGCACAAAGACAGAAATATAGATCAACGGAACAAAATAGAAAGCCCTGAGATTAACCCACACACCTATGGACACCTTATCTTAGACAAAGGAGGCAAGAATATACAATGGAGTAAAGACAGTCTCTTTAACAGGTGGTGCTGGGAAAACTGGTCAACCACTTGTAAGAGAATGAAACTAGATTTCTTTCTAACACCATACACAAAAATATTTACAAATTTTTAATAACTTCTTAGTGTTCTAAGAATTACTGGTCTAGCTGTCTAATTTGATTGAGTCTGATTCTTGCCTTAACAAATACATTATTGAAGTTGTTCTTTACTGTCTGACAATTTTCTTATGCCTTAAATATATAATCATTCCTTCCTTCAGAAGACCAAAAATTGGGTGGTCTTGAAGATGTAGCACTAACACAATTTAAATTCAAGAGTAATTTCAGCATTCTGATTGCCGCTTATATGCTACCAGTGCCATGCACGCCTTGCGTAAAGAAAAGACCCAAGTACCTATCTTTGGCAACCTCACACTCTACTACCTGCCAAAAATGAAACTGCTCTGCATCACATTGCTATTCTTTGTAAATGTGTTTGAATCTTATGCTCCAGACTTACTGAAGTGCTTTGAATTCCCAGGATATAGACTATTTTCCTATGTTTTCATGACTTCCACACGCTGTTCCCCTAGTTCAGAAGTCACATTCCACCTCTCAGCCCCATTCTCCATCGCCTTCTACACCTGCATAGCTCCTTATCCTTCAAAACTCAGCTCGGATGTCATATCCTTTGGAAAGCTTTTTAATTCTGCCTTCTCCGTCAAGCCTGGATTGAATGTCCACCCTGCAGTTATACTTACACAAAATTATCTGCTTTTACAGATAGCTTATAAAGCTATGTAGCTTTATAAATCTCTCTCCTAACTGGTGAGCCTGACGATCTTAGGAACTAATGCTACTTACGTCTGTATTGTCAGCACATAGTAGATGAACAGTTAATATTTAATGAACTGAGGGAAATATTGCTTGTGGGTACTTATCAAAGTATTCATTCTGGTTTTTCTGTTGTACCTGGATGATGTATGTGAAGCTCACTAATCCACTAAGTCACCCACATATTCTATAGAGAACACTTTTTATTTCTTAAAATATTTGGACCTTTTCCTGGAACTATTATCATTATTGTTTTTACTGTATGTGTGTGATAGATGGACATTGACAATTACTGATCATCTGTGTTTGCTAGATCTGTTAGATTAGTATATTTTCTCATTTAATGCTTGTGATGACCCTTTAAGATTGGTTTTTTATTGTCTTCACTTTATAATCAAGGACCTAGACACTAAGAAACAGTAAGTAATGTTTTCAGTTTCATATCTGCTAAATGGCAGAGCTAGGATCTGGATTCTAAGTCTATCAGTTATTTGGAGCTCCTCCGTTTTGCACTATGCATGTTGTATTTATTTTGATATATAGAAAGTGCTCATGAAAGGTTCCTAGAAGAAGATCTTTATGTATGGAAATAGCATTAAAAGAGTGATTCATAGAATGGTTAGCTCAGTCATCATACCCTTATATTCCCCAACTTATCATAAGTAGCTATTCAGTTTTAAATATATTTGGCCTTAAACATGTCCATTAAACAACCACAGTGAGCATTTTCAGAAACTGTACTGCTATAAAAATAAAGTCCCTGGACACTTTGAGAATTACAGAAAATTAATAACAACACTTAAACTAAAAGTTACATTTGATATCACACACACAAAAATCCATACATGTTAAGCCGTCAAGATAGAGCTTTGCTTTAGAAAAAAATCTCTTGTGATATTAAGGGATCACTTTGGAATTCTCTAAAAATGTGATATTACGTCTCTGCACAGTGTCCAGGATACAGGATCTGGTTTGCACATTTGTGACAAATCTCTTCCCAGAGCTGCAAAACAATTTGTTTCTGTCATCAGGGGGTTAAAGAGGCAGTTTTCTTCCTGTGCTGTTGAGAGACTTTTTTTCCCTAAGAGATCAGGGAAATACATCAGAAGAGAAGATTACTCACATTTGCCCCATGCTACTAAAGCAGTTGTTTTTTGTCTCTCCTGTGTAGAAGCCTTTCCTGTTCTTCACTATCAAAGAAATTGAATAAGAGCTCCTATGCCACCTCTGCTCTTCCAGTTCTCTGGTTTCCCTTATCAGTCACATTTGAACTTGGTTGTATAGGGAGCTTCAGTTTAAAGCTCAGCTGAATTTGGTGGTCCTTCTTCAAGTCTTTGTGGACATTTGCCAGTTTTGTAAAACTACTACAGAGTTCAACAGACTTTTGCATTCTTGGCAAGATTCCATCTCTACGAGATCTGGGATAAGAATAAGAATAACACTATATAGAGAATAAAAACCTTTGTGAGAATGTGATAGAGTAGTTTATATTATGTGCTTCCTCATTTTTCTCTGCTCTGTCGTCATATGAATTTTTCAGGCTATATCAAATGTAAAATTTACTTTCTTTGGAACTACTCTAATTTTTATTTATTTTTTGAGAATTAATTTTTTAATAAGGAAATATTTGTATACTCACTTTAAAGTTTTAATATAGACTGAGAAGAGATATTAGAGAAAAAAATTTGCCTTTTTAATAGCATACCAAAATAGAAATGTTGGATTTTATCATTTATTCACCTATTTAGATAACCTTTGAAGGCATCAGGGAAGAAAAAGTCTACAGAGTTTCTTAAATTCATTAATAGTAACAGTGGCAAAAATAATGATCATTTTTTGAACACTTATTTAATTTTTATACATAGGAACTTTCACCAGTGTTTTACATATATCATTTTATTTAATTGTCATAAGAATCTTATGAGGATGAATTGACTTATTTGCCTTCTCCAAAAGAGGAAAATGAAGTATAGAGAAGTTAAGAAAATTTCCGAAGGACAGACAGTATTTCAGTTAGTATGCTCTTGAGGACAAGAAGAGAAAGTAAAACAGTAGGGACATTTACTATCTGACCTAACTATCAGGCCAGAGTTAGAGCTACGCCAGGGTTAAGTCAGTGACATCATCAGAGACCTGTTTTCTTCTCATCTTTCTACTTTGCTGTCCTTAGCAAATTGTCTTGTCCAGCTAACCTTTAAAATGGCTGCTATATTTTCAGACATTGTAGGCAGAAAACTTTGTCACCAGACAGAAAGAAAAAGGAAGAAGTGCTTTTCTCAGCTCTCTTTTTAAGAAAGAGTAGTCCCTTCCCAGATATTCTATAGCCAGTCTTGTACTGTCACCTCATTGGCTGGAATCACATTATATGCTTAAGTCTAAACCAATCACCAAGGAAAGGAGACAGTGCCCACACAATTGGCCTATCCCAGTAAAGATTCACTCCTGTCCAGTTCAGTCACTCAGTTGTGTCTGACTCTTTGTGACCCCATGAAATGCAGCACGCCAGGCCTCCCTGTCCATCACCAACTCCCAGAGTTTACCCAAACTCATGTCCATTGAGTCAGTGATGATGTCCAACCATCCCATCCTCTGTCGTCCCCTTCTCTTCCTGCCTTCAATCTTTCCCAGCATCAAGGGCTTTTCAAATGAGTCAGCTCTTTGCATTAGGTAGCCTAAGTATTGGAGTTTCAGCTGCAACATCAGTCCTTCCAATAACCCAGGACTGATCTCCTTTAGGCTGGACTGGTTGGATCTCCTTGCAGTCCAAGGGACACTCAAGAGTCTTCTCCAGTGCCACAGTTCAAAAGCATCAATTCTTCAGCACTCAGCTGAACCAGAGATCAAATTGCCAACATCCGCTGGATCATGGAAAAAGCAAGAGAGTTGGGCATATTGAGTGCAGCACTTTGACAACATCATCTTTCAGGATTTGAAACAGCTCCACTGGAATTCCATCACCTCCACTAGCTTTGTTCGTAGTGATGCTTCCTAAAGCCCACTTGACTTCACATTCCAGGATGTCTGGCTCTAGGTGAGTGCTCACACCATTGTGATTATCTGGGTTATGAAGATCTTTTTTGTACAGTTCTGTGTATTCTTGCCACCATTTCTTAATATCCTCTGCCTCTGTTAGGTCCATACCATTTCTGTGCTTTGAGCCCATCTTTGCATGAAGTATTCCCTTGGTATCTCTAATTTTCTTTAAGAGATCTCTAGTCTTTCCCATTCTATTGTTTTCCCCTATTTCTTTGCATTGATCACTGAAGAAGACTTTCTTATCTTGCCTTGCTGTTCTTTGGAATTCTGCATTCAAATGGGTATATCTTTCCTTTTCTCCGTTGCTTTTCACTTCCCTTCTTTTCACAGCTATTTGTAAGGCCTCCTCAGACAGCCATTTTTCTTCCTTCTGGGTGGTCTTGATCCCTGTCTCCTGTACAATGTCATGAACCTCCGTCCATAGTTCATCAGGCACTCTGTGTATCAGATCTAGTCTCTTAAATCTATGTCTCACTTCTACTGTATAATCATAAGGGATTTGATTTAGATCATACCTGAAGGGTCTAATGGTTTTCCCTACTTTCTTCAATTTAGTCTGAATTTGGCAATGAGGAGGTCATGATCTGAGCCACAGTCAGCTCCTGGTCTTGTTTTTGTTGACTGTATAGAGCTTCTCCATATCTGGATGCAAAGAATATGATCAACCTGATATGATGGTGTTGACCATCTGGTGATGTCCATGTGTAGAGCTTCTCTTGTGTTGTTGGAAGAGGGTGTTTGCTATGACCAGTGCATTCTCTTGGCAAAACTCTATTAGTCTTTGCCCTGCTTCATTCTGTACTCCAAGGCTCAATTTGCCTCTTACTCCAGATGTTTCTTGACTTCCTACTTTTGCATTCTAGTCCCCTATAATGAAAAGGACATCTTTTTGGGGTGTTAGTTCTAAAGGTCTTGTAGGTCTTCATAGAACCATTCATCTTCAGCTTCTTTAGCATTATTGGTTGGGGCATAGACTTGGATTACCGTGATACTGAATGTTTGCCTTGCAAACAAATAGAGATCATTCTGTTGTTTTTGAGATTGCATCCAAGTACTGCATTTTGGACTCTTTTGTTGACTATGATGGCTACTCCATTTCTTCTAAGGGATTCTTGCCCACAGTAGTAGATATAATGGTCATCTGAGTTAAATTCACTTATTCCAGTCCATCTTAGTTCGCTGATTTCTAGAATGTCAACATTCACTCTTGCCATCTCCTATTCGACCTCTTCCAAAGGTGAGGTAACCTTGATTTGCCTTGACTCATGGACCTAACATTCCAGGTTTTTATGCAATATTGGTCTCTACAGCATTGCACCTTGCTTCTATCACCAGTGATATTCACAACTGGATGTTCTTTTGCTTTGACTCCATCCCTTCATTGTTTCTGGAGTTACTTCTCCACTGATCTCCAGTAGCATATTGGGCACCTATCGAACCTGAGGAGTTCATTTTTCAGTATCCTATCCTTTTGCCTTTTACTTTGTCTTCTATTTCACCTCCAAATAGACCCTCAGAGAAAAGTGAACAAAATGGGGCTTTGTTAGCAAGGAAGATTAGAGGGCAGGGAACTATGGCTGCTGGAGAGGTGGCCAACAACATCTCACGTATACTAACAAGTTGTGGCCTGAAGTCCAGACCCAAGCAGGCCTGCTGCTTCTTAGCCTGTGCTCTTAACCACAGGCTATGAAAAGCTTAATACTAGATTCTCAAGCAGTTTTCTCTAATCTTTTGTAACAATCACATATTCTAAAGAGCAAAGTTGAGCAAAGCGTGATGTTGGAGAAGACTCTTGAGAGTCCTTTGCACAGCAAGGAGATCCAACCAGTTCATCCTAAAGGAAATCAGTCCTGACTATTCACTGGAAGAACTGATGCTGAAGCTGAAACTCCAATACTTTGGCCACCTGATGTGAAGAACTGACTCATTGGAAAAGACTCTGATGCTGGGAAAGACTGAAGACAGGAGGAGAAGGGAGCGACAGTGGATGAGATTGTTGGATGGCATCACCGATGCAATAGACATGAGTGTGAGTAAGCTCCGGGAGTTGGTGATGGACAGGGAAGTTTGGCACACTGTAGTCCATGGGATTTCAAAGAGTTGGACTCGACTGAGTGACTGAACTGAAAGAGCAAAGAAGCATATTTTTCAAACAGGAATTTGGGGTGAAGGAGATTTCTAATCCACAGTTCACCATATTTACTATGGACAGATAAGCTTTAACCTGTAAAGGATATATGTATCTTAAAAGGATATGTGTATAATCCCTTAATGTTTCTTAAGAAGAGTAGGCAGTAGTCATTATCATTAGTCACATCTACTTCCCATGAAAAGAAATAAATCACTATAGAATAAGGAGTCGTCTCAGATTTCATTTAAATATCTAGAGGATCTTCTATAACATCCAACAATTATTGCCCATGTTTATTTATAAGAAAATGGAAATATAATGATATGATTTCATTTGTACTACTAAATTAATCCATTTATTTACCATTTCTTTACCCAGTAAATATTTATTTAGTGCAAATTTAAAAAGGATTATGCTAAAGGCAGTAGGGCAGAAACAGACAAACAGAAACTAGAGAGAATAAACAGAAATCGGGAAAACCATAATCTCAGTCTCAAAGACTAAATATGAGATTCTTCCAGTGTATTAAAGCATGCATTTCTTTAGTTTTAGAGTAATATTCACTGTAGAAAAATGACATTGAAAAATAAATTTTTTTCAATCAATATGTGTTAAGCATTAAACATCTACTATATTCCTGACATTATTTGGTATTGTTGATTTAAAATAAATAGTACATTCTTCCTTTAAAGCTGATAAACTAGTGAAGGAGAAAAGTAAGCTCTTGGCTACAACATTACGAAAGCTGTGTAATGGAATGTATTTAAAGTCCAAGAAGATCAGGGATGGAAGATCAGGGATAGCTTCACAAAGGAGTATAATGTTTGGGTTGAGGCTTAAAGAATAAAAAGGATTTGCCAGGTGATCTAGCCATTACCCAACTGGCCGAGGCCAAATCTAGTCCAGAAGCACTGGGGATAGCTTCACAAAGGAGTATAATGTTTGGGTTGAGGCTTAAAGAATAAAAAGAATTTGCCAGGTGATCTAGCCATTACCCAGCTGGCCGAGGCCAAATCTAGTCTGGAAGCACTGGACTGTATCCACCAGTTTCCATCAGGGACGTTCCAGGGGTAGGGTTCCAAAGCCAAGACCGAGGCTACTTTACTGGCTTGTTACTGAGCCAGAAAGCATAAACATAAAGCAGTTAATTCCTGCTGGATGCAGAGAAGTGGAAGGAAAGACATTCCACACAGAATGAACAGTAGTTGCAAAAATATACCGCAGTACCTTGAGTAAACACAACTATGGCTGAATAAGGAGTCTATGTGTAGATGTACAAGGAGAAGCTGAATACAGATATGAAGCATGACCATGAAAAGACTCTGAAGGGCCTAGTGTGCCATGTAGAAGTTGTGAACTGATCCTATTCATGAGGAATTCTTGAAGGATAAATGTTACCTGCTTAAAATTTTAGGAAGATCACGCTGGAGCTGACTTGGAAATACCTTTCAGAGAAATGGGATTGTAATTGTAGTCACGGAGGCTGGGTAGGATGCAGTTGCAATAGTGCAGACAAGAGCAGACGAAGGGCCAAGCTGAACCTGTGGTAGCAGATATGGAAAGGGGGAAGGGAAACGTATATGTTATCCAGTCTCTATACATGTTGAAAACCTATTAGACGCAGTGACACCAAGAGTCTAGGGTAAATCTCCAATTTCTTGGTAGAAGCCATTACTCTTGATTGAAATTAGAGAATGAATAGGAACAGGATAAACTGAGGGAGTGTAAAGCATGAGTTTGAGGCTAGGAATGGGGAGCAGTGAAGGAATAACCTGAAAAATTCAGTTTTGTGCAAATTGTGAACAAGGCATTTGGAGACTTTGCCCCTGTGAAACTGGTAATATTTACCTAGAGATCAGGAGTGATATGTGACTTAAAGCTACAGATTTGAGAGGCATAAATATTTAGGGTGAGCCACTGAGGTAGGTAAACTCTTACAAGAAAAAGAGCTAACAGACACGAGAGTAAAGGATATGAATTTCAGAAAGCATTAACATTCCAGGGACAGTGAGAAAAAGTGGAGTGAGTCTGTAAACCACAAAATGGAATTATGGAAAACAAGAGTAAAGAAATTTCAAAGTGACTACAAAAACATAAACATGATAAACATGATAGAGAATTTATCCAGGAAGTAATAAGGCTTCCTGAATAAATACCAGCTGAATATCAACCCTAGGGGACAGATTTCGAGTCAGTGATGTGGTCCCTTTTAGATGTAACTGCTTTCCTCCAGCCTTGTGATTCAAGACTGTTTTAGGAAACATGGCCATTAGGTAATATCAGAAGAAATGACAATGGAAGCTCTTTTAATATTTTACTTGACGTCATCTTAGTGGAGGATAGAGGATTGCTGCTGTTGCTAACTCGCTTCAGTCGTGTCCGACTCTGTGCGACCCCATAGACGGCAGCCCACCAGGCTCCCCCATCCCTGGGATTCTCCAGGCAAGAACACTGAAGTGGGTTTCCATTTCCTTCTCCAATGCATGAAAGTGAAGTTGCTCAATCGTGTCTGACTCTTAGCGACCCCATGGCTAACCTACCAGGCTCCTCTGTCCATGGGATTTTCCAGGCAAGAGTACTGGAGTGGGGTGCCAGTGCCTTCTCCGGATAGAGGACTATTGGGGAGTTATTTATAATATAGTAGAAAGGTCCAAAATAGGATAGTACTAATAGTTTTTGGTCAATAGACAGTAAGTAACAAATAGCTATAGGTTGGCAAGAATAGAGAAAGGGGAAAAATGGAGTGGGCGCTCACTCGAATCTCTGAGTGCTCCTGGAACAGCGTTTGCAGCTCCCTTGTCTTTTGTGGTGGGTGTCCTGAGCTTTCTCAGTAGCACTTGCTCACCACTGAATAACAGGACCAGGGATTTCCTTAAATTTGTACGTTAAAAACAGCTGTCCACAACAACCTTTGTACACAAGGGACTGGTTTCATGGAGGACCGTTCTGTGGATGGGGGAGGAGCAAGGGGGGATAGTTTGGGGATGATTCAATGGCACCCCACTCCAGTGCTCTTGCCTGGAAAGTTCCATGGACGGAGGAGCCTGGTGGGCTGCAGTCCATGGGGTTGCGAAGAGTCGGACACGACTGAGCAACTTCACTTTGACTTTTCACTTTCGTGCATTGGAGAAGGAAATGGCAACCCACTCCAGTGTTCTTGCCTGGAGAATCCCAGGGATGGGGGAGCCTGGTGGGCTGCCGTCTATGGGGTCACACAGAGTCGGACACCACTGAAGTGACTTAGCAGCAGCAGCAGCAAGAGCATTACATTTATTGTGCACTTTGTTTCTATTATTGTTACACTGATATATAATGAAATAATTATACAGCTCACCATAATACAGAATCAGTGGGAGCCCTGACCTTGTTTTCCTGAGCTCAGCTGGTAATGCCATGGATAGGAAGTGACTATAAATACGGATGAAGCTTTGCTTGCTTACCACTCACCTTCTGCTGTGCGGCCCAGCTCCTAACAGGCCACAGACAGGTAGAGGTCTGTGGCCTGGGGGCTGGGGGCCCCTGCCTTAAGGGAAACAATGTGGTGTGGTTGGAAGGGCAAGAAATACAGAAGATGTGAGTAGATGGTGAGCTGGGACACTTCTGGTGATCCATGGCTACTACTTTCTTCTACCCTGAATGATGAGGACTCCATGGAAAACTTAAAAGAAAAGCTCTTCCCAGCAATTATTTGTTCTTTGACTCTATAGCACACACTCAGTCTCTCTGAATCTTCTCATGTTATTCAAGGTGTATCTACATCAGAAATAAAATTATTTGAATTTTTAAATACTCTATTTATGTACTTGGCTTCCTTGGTAGCTTAGCTGGTAAAGAATATGCCTGCCATGCAGGAGACCCTGATTAGATTCCTGGGTCAGGAAGATCCCCTGGAGAAGGGATAGGCTCCCTACTCCAGTATTCTTGGGCTTCCCTGGTGGCTGAGCTGGTAAAGAATCCACCTGTAATGCGGGAGACCTGGGTTTGATCCTTGGGTTGGGAAGATCCCTGGAGAAGGGAACAGCTACCCACTCCAGTATTCTGGCCTGGAAAATTCCAGAGTTGGATGAGACTGAGTGACTTTCATTTTCACATGCATATATTTTAATGTTTCTATAATGTATGCCTATGTATATATTTTGTGTTTCAGAGTCTGCACAGAAATAAATATAAACTAAACACAATATTTTATTTCTATGTCCAAGGAAGAAAGTAGGCATTTTTTAACCTAAAGGGTAAAATTTAAAAAAAGGTTTCCTACCAAATGCTCTAGACAATTATCTGTATTTTCACACAAGATATAGATTTCATGTAACTTGGACATGTACGTAAATAGGCTTATATGATATGTTGAACATTTATGCTGATACTTTTTAGATTTGTATTTTAAAAACAAAAGGATGGGAAGAGTTGATCACATAGAATTCAAAGTTAAAGGAATTTAAAGAAAAATGTTGTTATACATCGATCCCTTTCTCTACTCAAAGGTACCCTGTGTACCCATGAGACACAGTGAGAAAAAGAATAAAGAGTTTGGATTTATTTTAAAGTTTGTCTTTGTTTTGAGAAGTCATTAGTAGTCGTACTGGTGACCCTGTTTTGGGTGAAGCCCATCCATTTCTGATACTTGTTACTGTGACTTTAGAAATTTAGAGTCAGCATTATTCCTGTATAGGGGATGGTATTGCTCTCTGTTTATTTTAGGTGAAGTTGCATGATGAAAGGGGAGGGATAACTGACTTAAATCTCCTCTGTTTTCCTGTCCCCACCCCAGACATTTCCATGTTTCTCTTGTCAACAGTGAAAAAAGTTATCTTGCTATATGACAACTGGTTAGTTTTCTTCTCCTGATGGAAATAGATGAAAAATTTTATATTAGCTCAAGGGGAACTATAATACGTATTACCTACTTCTGAACTGTTAAGTTGAGGTCTAAACATTAAAATGTCTGGTCATCTTTGAGGATGAAATGGGGTGAAATCTGTAAATAATAGACTTTGTGGAAAATACCTCTTGGAGATCTCACGAAGGTAAGAAACCTAGAAAAAAAATGTTTCCTTAGGAATTTCATGGAGGTGGGGGAAAAGTGTTTTTAACAACAGCCTCATTTTCTTTAACATCACTTTTTGTCTAAATTGTTTTACTGGGACTTACGGTAAGAACTGTATCTATCATTAGGTTTTACACTAAACTAAGTTAAGAAACCTTTTATTGGAGCACTTATTACCTTCTGAAAGAATATTGAGAATTACACATATATAGAATTATACATGCAGAATGAAATTTTGCTCCATTTGGATGAGAACTTTAATTTCTATTAATATATTCTGTCCATTGTTGATAAGACATAGGGACAAATGCTTTTATTTGTATTCTTCTTGTGTAGCAATTTTATTTATTCATTTTCTATTGCTTCTGAAATAGCTGAATGCTTCTTCAAGGTATTCATGTGTCATGAATAATACTATTAAGTAGCTGTGATGAAAAAGCATGTCAGTCTTTATGGCCAGCCTCTCATAGACTATATAGTTTCAGAATTTTATAGATCTCCTTTTGGGGAGGGCAAATTTTAAGGTAAAGAAAACACCCTTGCACTCACAAAATAAATATAAATGTCAATGCTTTGTTTTAAGTAGGTGCAAAAGATGAGGCAAGATGAATTGAAGTAGAAAGTCACTGCTCATCTTTCTCAAGATTTAAAAAATATGTCATAGGTCACTGTGACAATAATCTGTAACAGGGTATTCTGGGATGGAACTGGGGAGGCAGAGAAGAAAGATAATAGTGTTAAAAATTTGTTTTCTTTTAGTAAAGAGATGAAGAATGCCCCTTTCCCTGTGTTCTCCTCTTGATTGTAGGAGTGGTATCACACTAAAATGTAGAAGACCCCAACAGTTTGTTCATTAAATGCATTGGGGATCATGTCTGGCACCCTAGAAAATAATATATTGCTGCTGCTGCTAAGTCACTTCAGTTGTGTCTGACTCTGTGCGACTCCATTGATGGCAGTGCACCAGGCTCCTCTGTCCCTGGGATTCTCCAGGCAAGAACACTGGAGTGGGTTGCCATTTCCTTCTCCAATGCATGCATGCGACCCCGACCCCATAGACGGCAGCCCAGCAGGTTCCTCCATCCCTGGGATTCTCTAGGCAAGAATACTGGAGAGGGTTGCCATTTCCCTTCTCCAATAAAATAATATATTCCTGAATAAAAGTGGTACTTATAATTGTTAACAGTAAGGTTGTTTTGACAGAAATTTTTTTTCTAGAAGTTTCTTCTAGAATGAGCTATATTCAATAAATGAAAATATAATTGATAGATTTTATGGGGGAAACTGAAGTGTATTTAAAATGAAAAGCTGCTGCTTGGTACAGTAAAGTTTGCTGAAGAAGTTTTGGGGTTTTATTTAATATCTTTACCGTCTGTTTCCTTGAGAAAAGCAGCCTTAAGGACAAGTACCAGAACTCTTCCTAGGGTATTTTACACTCTTTAAAAAGAAGGAAAATGGCCTATTTCCAAGTAGTTGGAGACATTTTTATAGTTCTTCATTTTACCTTTTCATATCTCTCCATTTTCTTTTTGTTAAGCAGTATGAGATTATCAAAGATAAAATTATTTATATTTCTCCAATTTCTTTGCCATTTAGTTTGAATAAAATGATCAGAGTTTTTAAATATAATTTTTTGTCATAGATAATTACAAACAAATACAAAAGCATAGAAACTAGCTTGATGAAATTAATTTTTCCTCAACCGCCTGAACAATGATTCATATATGGCCTGTATTCCTACCTTCTTTCTCCTAATGCTAAGATTATTTTGAGAAGTTTCAAAATAAAATATTCTTTTGTGTGCAGATATTTCATTATTTATCTCTAAGAGTTTAGGACGCTGTTATATTCACAATCCTGTTATCATATATAATACTTAGCAATAATTGCTGAATATCACCAAAGATTCACAAGTATTTTCATTTCCTTGATTTTATCTAAACTTAGTGTTTCTCTTGTTTGAATCAGAATCCAAGATTTTCAAAATTGGTTGATATGTCTCATAAATTTTTTTCATCTGTAGGTTACCTCTCTATCTCATTCTTTACTGTTGGTGAAGAAGTTAGGTAATTGTCCTGTAGTTTCCCCAGTCTGGATTTTGTTATTGCATTCCCAAAGGTGTCTTTTAATGTGTCCCTCAGTTCTCAGTATTTCCTTCAAATTGGTAATTAGAGTTTGAGGCTTAATCAGACTTAAGTTCATGTTTTGGCAAAACTGTACCACAAGGGGAATTTGGGGCTTCTGCTGGGAGCAAAATAATATCTGATTTTTGCTGTCTCTAATCTGACTTAGATGAACACTCATCGAAACTGTTAATGCATTAAGGACTGCAAAAAAAAAAGAGTGATTTTCTAATTCAGTGTTCTTTTTCACTTATTAGTTGAAACATTTTTGAAAGAGGAACTTCTTATCATCATCTATTCGAGTTACTCTGAGCGACAATTTCTATAGAAAAGGAAAGAGTCATACCTAATTCTTTCCCTTCATTTATCACTGTTCAGAATAATGAATTGGTTTTCCTAGCATCTGCCCAAACTGACCAATGTCTCTCTGTGTTTTTAATATCATTAAAAACTCATGAATTTAATGTGTCAATACTTTGTAGTTATTATCTTTATTATTCCTTAAATTGCCCCATCTTTTATCCAAACTGGCTTCTGAGCCCTTTCACAAAACTCTGGTGGTCTTGAACTTCCTTACTACATAGTTTGACAAAATACTACAGGTTCCTCTTGATTATTTCCTATCCCAGACCTGAACTTAGACATTTCTCCAAGGAATTCTAGTTCCTTTCCATGGCAAGTGGTATTTCAGTGTCAACATTCTGGGTTTTTTGGTTTCTGGAAGAACTCTTACTCTGAAATTTGTTTGCTGCTTTAAAGAAAGTAGATACATGGCTCTGCTGCTGCTGCTAGGTCGCTTCAGTTGTGTCTGACTCTGTGTGACCCCATAGACGGCAGCCCACCAGGCTCTCCCGTCCCTAGGATTCTCCAGGCAAGAGCACTGGAGTGGAGTGCCATGGCTATGGATGCAAATAAAATATTAGCACTTTATAGGTTTGGTCGCATGACTTTAGACGTGATCCTAAAACATAGGTGATAAATTAATTTTTATTTCAATAATGAAACTGTCGACTAGCACAGACTTTGAGTGCATAATGTAAGGCAGAAAATAAAAGTATTTGGTAATGCTGCCAAAAGGAATGTAGTTTGAAAGTCCTGCTGAATTTGTCTATAGAGTTAACATTTTGACATGCAGATTTGACTGTGAAACCATCCCTTAAAAAGTATAATTGGGTGCTAAGAAATGGAAGGAACTTGGTATGAAAACAAATAATTTGATAATGGTCTCATGTATTTTACATAGTTGATTGAAGTTAATGAAATTAGATTTCTTTGTAGCACTCTCTGGGGACAAGAATGAAAGTTTCACAACATTAGTTTGTGTCTGGGGCTCTTAAAGTTCTTTGTGTTAAGGAATCTTTTTTTTCCTTGAGTGGTAGTGGTATTACCAAGCCACTGTGAGAGTTCAGTGTTTGTGTGACCTGTAAGTATTTACTTAGCAAAAGGGTAGATTTTAAACCTAAGTATAATGATAATTACATTAAGTATAAATGGTCTAAACACCTCCCCAATTAAAAGACAGATAGTATCATTTTGGATAAATTGCAAGACTCAGCCATATATATTTTCAGAAATTCAATAGAAATTAAAGCTGGAGTGGCTATTTTAATATTAGACAAAATAGATAAAAAAATGATGTATGGTTGATTTACAACTTGTGTTCGTTTCTGGTGCACAACAAAGTGATTCAGTAATATATATGTTCTTTTTCATATTCTTTTCCATTATGGTTTATTACAGGCTATTGATTATAGTTCCCCAAGCTATACTGTGGAGAAGGCAATGGCACCCCACTCCAGTACTCTTGCCTGGAAAATCCCATGGACGGAGGAGCCTGGTGGGCTTACAGTCCATGGGGTCACTAAGAGTCAGAGACGACTGAGCGACTTCACTTTGACTTTTCACTTTCATGCATTGGAGAAGGAAATGGCAACCCACTCCAGTGTTCATGCCTGGAGAATCCCAGGGACAGCGGAGCCTGGTGGGCTGCTGTCTATGGGGTTGCACAGAGTTGGACACGACTAAAGCGACTTAGTAGTAGTAGTAGCAAGCTATACTGTGGAAACTTACTGTTTATCTATTTTATATTTAGTAGTTTGTATCTGCTAATCCCAAACTCCTATTTGTTCCTCTCCCTTTCCCCTTTGACAACCGTAAGTTTGTTTTCTATGTCTGTACAAAAGTTTAAGAAAAAAAAAAATCACAAGATAATCAAATACATGTTTATCCACCTGTGTAAGTGATTTTTATACATTTACGGTTTTATATGTTACATTTACATATAAATATATGTGCATGCATACATTTAAAGTTGGAAGTTTCATACTTCTTTGAAATAAAAGGAGTTAGAATAATTAATTGTGACTGATAGATGTCTATAGGGCAAATATGATAATCATGCTGCAATTCTGTATGATGGAAAATGCTTCTCATAAAGAAATTAATTCCCAAAGGAGCAAAATATCACAAAAATAGAAATACAGAGCATTTAATGTTACTCTTTAAGCTTTTTTATAAAAATGATAGCCTGGATATGTGTAATGGGTTATTTATTTATAGAATGAAGTTCACTAAACTTTGGGTTGTGAGTTTTGAGTTTTCACAGGGGATGAGGAAGAACATTTCAGCAGTAGCTCAATCAGTTAGTTCAGAGTGTGTGAAAGGGAAACCTAAGAAAAGCATTGAAAGGGTCTCAGCTTTGTGAAAGAGCCAGATGTCAGCCTGAAGAGTAGCCTTGTCTGCTTTCCATGATGGGGAGAGTTACGAATGAGATGATAAACGTATGGAATAAATTACTGGGAAAGGCAATTGGAGGAGAGCATAGGTGATTTTAAGAAACTAGTCTTGTTTTTGGAGAAAACAGATTGATGAGTCTAGGAAAGTAGGAGAGTTGTATTAGCTTCTGCAAACCAATGTGACTGATGGTTACCTTGAGAAAGATTTTTTTTTCTTTTGTATACTTTTTATATTTTTATGTATCTTCAATCTCTATTTTAAAGCTTATTACCACCCCCTACCCCTGAATCACACTATTCTTTTACAAACAATTTCTTTTCAACTTTACCTTTCAAGAAGTCATTTAAACTTAAGTTTGGAGCATCAGAAACTATTTACTTTAGCTTTTTAGCAAACTTCGCTGCTTACTGCATTTTTATTCATTTTGTAATTGTTGAGAGTTTGGCTTTACCTGTGCATTCCTCTTCAGCCTCTACCTTTCATGATTATGGCTAAGACTCATAGAGTTTGACAAAATATGTTGAATATTTATGGTTTTTCTGACTCTGTTTGGATTCTACTTTGAAGTATTTTCAAATTGTCTAGAGGAATTTCATGATGTAAACAACATAGTCTCATCATATTTTAAAAAGGAAATTATGAATTGTCTCCCAGTCCCCTTATAGTCCACTTAGATTTTCATTTAAAACTCCTCTGAAGTAGTCACTTAAATTCTCCTACAATGCTGATTCTAGAATTCTGAGACCAGAAATAGCTATACAGTATGTAGTATGTGACATCCTTTTTCCGTGTCACATCTGAAACTCTGCACCCTCTGAAACAAACCTTCTCAGAGTTATTTGTGTGGAAATTTATGATTAGCTGTAATTATTAGATGTTAACATTTTTCTCTGGAGAAGATAAACTTGATGGTAAAGGTATTAAGGAGATTTTTTAATAAAAATTTTCATTCTTTAGAAATGCTAGAGGGGCAATAAGCAGGCATCCTCATCTTGCAATACTGTTTTAAAGTTTCCTTATCAACTTTAAGGTGCCTGCACATAATTTAAATCTAATTTAAACTTAAATTTTGTTGTAAATAGTCTTTACCCTCATAGATGTGCTTATATATTCTGTATTTCTGTCCCCTTCTCTAAAGATTCCTTTATAATCTTGCATGTTTCTTTTATGTTCTCATAGTTTCTTGAATTTTTCTCAACATTTGTTTGCAACATTATATATAAATATTCTATTCATAATATAGCCAAAGCATCACTTTCATGGAAGTTAAACAGAACATTTGGTAAAAATAGAATGCTATATTTTTGCCATATCTTCTCTTTTCTATAAAAAGCTACATATAACATTAAATATGTTTTCCTCTTATCTAGAAATTCAAATACTTCAGATGGATATCAGATTAATTTTGGCTTTTCCAAGTCAGTTTAACACAATCTTTGTGTTAACATAGATTTCTATTAATAGTTCCATATTTATTGTTAAATCTTTCTTTCCCCAAAAAGCAATATTCTGACTCTATATAAAATTCTGCAAAAGATTCAGTTTAGAAGTTTTGACTCTACTATATTTTTATTACTGTACATAAAATCTCTTAAAGGAAAGCATCTTTTAAAGATATATAGATCAATAGAAAATTGTGTGAAATAATAATAGTTAACATTCCTCCTGCATGTGTTGCGAGTCCTATATACCCTGAATGCTTTACAAGGACCACATGCTTTGAAGTAGTTTATGTTAAAATACCCATTTACAGATAAGGAGACTGAGTTTTCACAGGTTAAGTAACCTATCCAATATCACAAAACTAATAAGTACTAGAGTCAGCAATGAATCAAGACAGTATGATTCTAAAATCCATGCTTTTAATCAGTAGTTAATGTGACCTCTACATTATTTCATATGGTTTTCTAGTCTCTCAAATTTTGTGATTAACAGTGATTATATAAATGTCCTATTCTTGAAGTGGTTTGGGAAGTATGCATCCTTTTGTTTTTTATCTTCTTGATGAGTCATATTTCTTGCTTTCAGTTGAAATTACCTGGCACAAACAGTACAGATATTTAAATTAGTAAAGGAAACAAATGTAAATAAAGAAGAGTGATGAAGACTTTAACAATCAAAGATCAAAGTTTTGTTTTTCTTTGAGAATAAGAGTTTTTAATTATTTCTCAGAAAGTGAAAATGGTTCATAATATCAAAGATATTTAAATTATACTTAAATTGCCTCTACTACACAGAAAAATATTTACTTACCTAAATAGGACAGTTTCCTTGATCATCTTATTAAAAAATGTTATACCTGCACATGGATTATGGGGCTTCGCACTTGAAGCAAGTGCTGGTATCACGAGCAGAAACACGCACTTGTCCAGAGATATGTTCTCTTTGTCCTCAGTCTCCCTGTATTTTAGAGCATCTTTGCTCATCCATCAGGTTCTGCATCAGATTACCTGGGGCCTTCCTCTGGCTCATAGTTGGCTTATCTGCAGGACAGCCTGGGTCTTAGAAACTAGGTATCACCTTAAGCAACTTAACACTTCCTTTTCTTTTTAAAGAAAAATAGCACACCATAAATCAAGAATTTTCAGGAAATATATGATATAGATAAAGTGGCTCAAAATGCTGTCTAGAACAATGGAAAGGCCTCCATGTATGTGCATTCAGAGAGCAATGGAAACAGTTCATTGAAGCAGAGACTTCTACGAAATTGATATGCTTTCTGTGCCTGGTAAATGTTATTCTTCCATCATCCAAATGAGTGTTATTTACATTTTAAAAAGTGAAATTTGTTGTTCATGTGAGATAATACCTTTTAGTGATCGTGGTTCACCAGTCAGCCTCTTCCACCACAAGCAGACAGTGGAAAGAGCTCTCGGCTGGGAGCTGTGCTGTTGAGTGACATTCTGTGACAGGCATGCTTTTTGGTTGGTGTGTTTATATAAAATTAAAAATAGGAGTAGCTGAACTTGGTTAACTAGTTGGCAAATGGAATTCTAAATATGTAGAACTTAATAACCAGAGAAGGCAATGGCACCCCACTCTAGTACTCTTGCCTGGAAAATCCCATGGACAGAGGAGCCTGGTGGACTGCAGGCCATGGGGTCGCTAAGAGTCGGACACGACTGAGCAAATTCACTTTCACTTTTCACTTTTGTGCACTGGAGAAGGAAATGGCAACCCACTCCAGTGTTCTTGCCTGGAGAATCCCAGGGACGGGGGGAGCCTGGTGGGCTGCTGTCTATGGGGTCACACAGAGTCGGACACGACTGAAGCGACTTAGCAACAGCAGCAGCAGAACTTAATAATAATAACAATAATAAGGCAGATGTCTTAGTAGTGGGCTTGAAGAACAAACTATTCCCTGCTGAGAAAATAATAGGGCAAAATTTTTTTAATCCTCTATTTTGCTGTGCATGACAAAAATAAGCATTAAATGTCACATGATAATGACCACATCTGTTTTCTCTCATGTCACCAATCAACTGTTTTCTATAGCTGTCTAACTCTTCATTCCAATTCCAAACACTTTTACTCCATTTCAATTCCATAAATCTTTGCTCAGTTAATGAATTCATCTTCAACTTCTGGGTAAATGTGAATCTTTGGGTATATAAAGAACTACGCTTCTCCGGTGGCCCAGCAGCAAAGCATTTGCTTGCGGTGCAGGAGCTGCACGCTCAGTCCCTGGGTTGGGAAGGTCCCCTGGAGAAGGAAAAGGAAACTCACTCCAGTATTCTTGCCTGGGAAATCCCACAGAGGGGCCTGGTGGACTACAGTCCATGGGGTCACAAAAGAGTCAGACACGACTTAGTGACTAAACAGTAACAGCAAGGCAAAGAGCTAATGTCTACTTTTTTCTATTGCCATCTTTATATGATTAGTTCTGTGCATGTGGACATGCCCATCAGGGGTTGCCATGAATAATGGGATAACTTGATCTCCTTTCGCATTTTCTAGATAAAAGCCTTAGGTAAGTATGAGGGTCACCTTATTAAGTCCAGCTAGGCCTTGTTTTACAAATACCCTGGCCTCCAATCCCATCTTGGTTCATTTTACCTTTGTCTTATTCAGAAGCATACTTCAAAGGCTTTTCGGAAGAGCGGCTGATTTTCACAGCCTGGGGAGCTTTTGCTTAGGATCCTTCAAGCTTCCCCAAGAGAAGCATGAGCTGCTCACGCGTTGTCTCTGTATGATCTCTTGGTATGAAGCCTTTGGGCCTGGACATATTGGCTGCACATGTGCTGCAGTCCAGTCATGTGCTCTTGAGAAGATAAGTCAGAGAGAATCCATAGTCTATATCTGTTTCCTGACACTTTGGTTTTGCATTGTTATACCCCGTTCCAATGAAGAATAATGGGATGAGTTTCTTTTGTTCCAGAAAGCATGATTCAGCCCCCAGTTTTCACACTTTCTGGGTTTAAAAAAACCCACTAGTGTATTTTTTTTTTTTAAATGCATCATTCATCTGTTTTGTTCTAATGGAAGCTGAGTCTTTAGTTGTTGTTCAATCGCTAAATCATGTCTGACTCTTTGTCACCCCATGGACCGCAGCATTGAGGTTTTCTCCTCAGTGAGTTAGCTCTTTGTATCAGGTGGCCAAAGCATTGGAGCTTCAGTCTTTCCAATGAATATTCTAGGTTGACTTCCTTTAGACTGGTTGGATCTCCTTGCAGTCCAAGGGACTCTCAAGAGTCTTCTCCAACACCACAGTTCAAAAGCATCAATTCTTCAGTCTCAGTCTTCATTATGGTCCAACTCTCACATCTATACTTTACTATGGAAAAGCCATAGTTTTGACTGTATGGATGTTTGTCGGCAAAGTGATATCTCTGCTTTTTAATATGCTGTCTAGGTTTGTCATAGTTTTCCTTCCAAGGAGCAAGAGTCTTAATTTCAGGGCTGCGGTCACAATCTGCAGTGATTTTGGAACCCAGGAAAATAAAATCCGTCACTGTTTCCACTTTTTCCCTTCTATTTTCCATGAAGTGATGGGACTGGATGTCACTATCTTAGTTTTGTCATGTGGACTTTTAAGCCAGACTTTTCACTCTCCTCCTTTTCCCTCCTCAAGAAGCTCTTTAGTTCCCCTTTAGTTTCTGCCATTAGAGTGGTGTCATCTGCATATTTGAGGTTGTTGATGTTTTTTCTGGCAATCTTGATTCCAGCTTGCGATTCAGCCAGCCCAGCTTTTTGCCTGATGTGCTCCGCATATAATTTAAATAAGCAGAGTGACAATATACAGCCTTGTTGCATCCATTATTCATTTATTTTGTTCTAATGGATGCTGAGTCTTTAGAAAGTACATAGTTGGCATTTTGATAGTCGTGAAATGGAATGAATTATCAGTGCATGTTGTTGTTTAGTCACTAAGTTCTATCCAACCCCATGGACTGTAGCCCACCAAGCTTCTCTGTCCATGGGATTTCTCAAGCAAGAGTACTGGAGTGCTTTGCCATTTCCTTCTCTAGGGAATTTTCCCAACCCAGGGATTGAACCCAGGTCTCCTACATTGGCAGATGGATTCTTTACCACTGAGCCATGGAGTCGTTTTTGACTTAGTGTAGTGTTAGTATGTATCAATTCACTATCATTTAAAGAATTAGGATATGCAGAATATCAGAAATTTTAATTCATCACTTTGAATGTTTGAATACCTTTGTTACAGCTACTTGAAATTTCCAGGTGTTGCAAAAATATCCAAGCTAAAACCTTTTATTTGGGACAATGTTTTTCCATATGAACTTCAAGTGATGGCTGATTATACGGGCTGAGAATAAAGCAAATGATTTTCTTTTAAAAAATCTGGACAAAATAGGCAAGAAAGGTGAGCTGGTCACTCAAAGGCAAGACTGGCATACATTTAAGCTACTTGTTCTTGCCTAATCGTTAGAAGTCTCTGCTTTACCTTCTGTAGTTGTTGAAAAACCTGTTTCCAAATGTAGTCTTTGTTACTCATCAGATGACTTAAAAGAAGGCTTATTTTGACTTCCAGGGAGGATTTTCAAACTAATCATCAGCAGTCCACATTTCCACTGATGAATGTCTGAAATCCTAAAGTTTTCAGACATGTGGCATGAAGTGTAGTGCCAAAATGCAGTATCTTAATGCTGTGTGATGTAAATGATTTGATTAAGTTGACAGTCAACTACCAAACATAAGAAACTTATGTCAAGTACTAGGTATGACTATGCATCAAACTAAATCCAAAAGAAAGTCGCAGTGACAAGTAAAAGAATCAAAGATTCCTAACTTAATATATATAAAGCCACACATTATTTTTGAGGAATCATATTTAAAGCTTTTTTTTTTTAAAAGGAAGGAAAGTTAAAAAAAATCATGGCACAAAGTGAACTTGAATATTCAAGAGGATTATGGTGATGTATTTAATGGTTCTCTTCTGATGGAGTTCCAGTGTCTGTGCCAAGCAAATGTAATGGAAATGAGGAAAATTAAATTCAAGAGTTTGCTTTATGAAACCTCAGTTGTTCTGGCAGGATCTGAATGAGGACTTGTTTGACTAGTCAACCCTAGATATTATCTCTTATCCAGCATGTGCCTGTGGCTTGGATGGACTTCCTTGTATTTTTATGCAACTGTCAGTGAAGAAAGGAAGAGCTCACTGACCCTCACTAGAATGATATTATACATAAGGAGAAAGATTTAGAAAACCCTGCAAGGCAAATTATTTCATTCACTTATCTTTTCATTTATTCAACAAACATTTATTGAAGCACTTCAAAGCAGTGGGCTGAATTTGAATAAACACATAATATTAAAGAACTGGGCTTTTAAAATTATGGCTTCTTTGATTTGTCATGGATGTTTTCCAACTAAATTCCCTTAAAAGTTAAAGACACTTTTGCGGTGAGAAATACTAAAAGAAATCAGTTAAAATTTACAGTGCACTCAGAAAAAGCTAAAGTCTTTTGATGATAATTTTAAAGTAACCAAAATATTATCATCCAGATTACATGACTAATTGATGCAAAAACATCCTATTAAAATTTTTGGTCCCAATATGCTTTGCCTCAGATATTATTTAACAAGTTGTTAGTTCTGGCAATTTTTCTTAGAACGTGACTCTTAGAAAACAACTATATATTTGTGTATGTGCATGTTTGGCTGTGTGTACTTCTTAAGAAGAGGGATTAAATTAGTTAATATGTCAGAGGATTTTTAGTTGTAATCCACAAAAGGGCTGGAAAGTCCATTTTACACTAGTGGAGGAAATGGGGGTGTGATTTTTAGTTTCAGTTTGTCTTTTTCAAATTGTTATTAAAGTTGTGTCCAATAGTCCTCTTTTAATTTAAAATCCATGCTCTTTATGCACTTAGGAGATCAGCTAAGTCCAAATTTCTTGCTTTGTTCAGACCCAGAGTAGTGAATTTGACCAGTGTTTGGTGTAACTTTCACCAGTAAAAACAAAAAAGTGACTGTGGTTTTACATTAGTTTGTAAAGTGGTAGTCAGAGTTAAATTTTTTTCTATTAATGTGTTTTAATTTAACCTTCAACTTTCTGAACCTCTTGAGATCACAGTTGGTTGTTATCTCTGTTCTGTAGATAAGCAGTCTGGGGTTCATACAGATGGAGTTGCTCAAGGTCCTCCAACTTCAGTTGGGCAGAGACTCAAACTAAATCTTCTCATGCCAAGATATATGTTCTTTCATTACAACTTAGGAAGCTCCAAGAAATCTTGGGGATTAGTAAAAAAATGCTATGCATATAGGAGGAACTGGCATTGTTTTGTAAACATTGTTATTTACCTAAAATGAAAGAAAGTGTTAGTCACTCAATTGTGTCCAACTCTTTGCGACCTCAAGGCCTGTCAGGTTCTTCCATCCATGGAATTCTCCAGGCAAGAATACTGGAGTGGGTTTCCTTTTCCTTCTCCTCGAGATCTGCCCTACCCAGGCATCACACCCAGGTCTGCTGCATTGTAGGCAGATTCTTTACCATCTAAGCCTCCAGAGAAGCCATTATTTACCTATGAAGTTAGAAATTCATATATATATGAATTTTTTTTTTTTCTTTGACTTTCCCTGGTGTCTCAGATGGTAAAGAGTCTGCCTGCAATGCAGGAGACCCAGGTTTGATCCCAGGGTCAGGACAATCTGGAGAAGGAAATGGCAACCCACTCCAGTATTCTTGCCTGGAGAATTCCACAAACAGAGGAGGCTGGTGGGCTATAGTTCATGGGGTCGCAAATATGGGTTAGACATAAACGAGTGAGTAACCTTTTCACTTTCAAGGGAAACAAGTTTTTGAAGTTTCATTTTGCCCATGATTTAATACCTTAAAATTCAAGGTAACTTCTAAAAGAGTAAGAGGGTAAGGGAATAAATCTTGGGTGTGTGCGCTCGGTTATGTCTGGACTCTATGACCCTATGAACTGTAGCCTGCTAGGCTCCTCTGTCCGTGGGATTCTCCAGGCAAGAATACAGGAGTGGGTTGTCATGCCCTCCTCCAGGGGATTTCCTGACCCAGGGATTGAACCAGAGTCTCCTGCCTTGGCAGGTGGATTCTTCACCACTGAGCTACCTGGGAAGCCCCTGTTCTTTGCTGAAAGCAATATTTATTTCCCTCAGTGTGTGGGGGGGTATGTGTTTGCAAGCATACTTGCATTTATATGTTTTAACTTCTCTTTGGACTGCATGCCTTGCTCTCAAATCTCACTGTGGACCAGTGGTCGTGGCCCTTGTCTTATGGTCACTTTTCCTGGGTCACAAATAGCTTTCTTTATTGCTTTAGAGGGCTATAAATTTTTCGTGATCCCAAGCTGAGTTTTAACCAGTCACCTCAAGGTGAAAAGCTCCGTATCGCATTACTGTTTCCTTGGGCTGTCATCCATTGCCTCTGACCAACATGTCATAAATGTTTTAAGACTCTGCAGCTCTTTCAGTGTGGTTCTAATCTGAGGTCACATCTCAATGAATCTTGGAAAACTTGCTCCTGCACTTGTGTGTTCATGCAGAGCAGGCAGACTCTTCAAAATAAGTGGTGATGTGTCCTGGCCTATTTCAGATTAAAATGGATTCCCTGTGAGTCTAGTGTTAAGGACAACAGTATTGCACAGGGCTTTTTTTTCGCCCAAAGAGTTATTAGTCAGACATATGAGCCATTATGCAGGAAAGGGAAGAATTGTCCTGGAAATGCTTTGGCTGACTTCTAAAAGAGCTCTCAGGAAGTGATATATGCTCTAGAGCACTCTACTGTGAACTCTGTTAAGTGTTGTGGATATGTTTTAAAGTACAGGATGGACACACACTCAAAGACATTTCAAATTAAAATAACTTTTAAGCAAAAATATTGGACAACTCAGAAACTCATGAGAATTGTATAGACAGTGGCTCTAGAGTTTTGAGGGCAGAGAAGTACTTTGCAGTGAGGAAGACTTCCTTAGGGAAATAAGTTTGACTTGCATTTTAAAGAGGGGATGGGATTTGAAGGGATAAAAGGAGAGTATTCATGAGCACAATAATAGAAAAAGTGAAAGCCTTTTAGGAGATCAGGAAATGAGTCTAAATATAGTTAAGAGTTTACAGGATGGAGAATGAAGCAAACAAAGTAGAAATTAAGACCATGGTCCAGGTTCTTCCTTGGTGGTCCAGTGGCTAAGACTCCAAGCTCCCAATTCAGGGCCCAGAGTTCAATCCCTAGTAGGAAAACTAGATCCACATGCCACAGTGAAGAAACAATTACAGATGTTGCAAGGAACATGGACGATCCCTCGAGTGACCATTAAGACCTGGTACAGCCTAGTAAATAAATAAATACTAAAAACAAGCAGAAAGACTGTAGGCCAGATTACAGAAGCCCTTAGATGGACCAACTTGACCCAGAAGCACTGCAAAAAAAGCTTTCACCAACTTCCTATTCAACTATTTATACAATGCTTTGTCTTCTAGGGGCTGTTGCCAACTTTGTATTAACATATTGCCCTTTACAGTGGGGGAAAAAGAGAAGAAACTCAGCAAATTTAGACTCTATTCCTGTATTTAAAAATATAGGCTTTGCTGAAGAGAAGACTTTCCCCAGATCTTTTCACAAAAGTTGTCTCTGTGTTCAATCCTGGCTGTAATTATTAGCAACCTTGACTTCAATTTGGTGATATGCATTCATCTTTTAAAAATGTTAGTCCCTAAGGCTGAGTCCAAAAGACAGTTTCCTTTGTTGTTACATCATGTCATGTGACTCAGTACAGTTCTCAATGATGTTAATTCAGAAAATAAACTTTCAAATGGAATTTAAAACTGATATGTTCTTCTTGGCATTCTGACCAAGAGTAAGTACTGATTTATGAAACCTAAGGAGTAAAGAATGTTTTGTTTTTAAAAAATAACACTTATATTATCTTTAATAAGCCATTTAGACATAATATAACTACATTTCAGCACTTGTAAGCAATTTGTTTAGTTCTGGTTGCTATAAATTCTAAAACTATATATTTTTAATTTACTTTCTGAAAACACATTCAGGGTTTCCTAACAGCTTCTTGAATTTTTGATAAATGTAATGAAATGACTGATGAAAGAAATCTTCCTCTGTGTTTAAGAGGCAAAGTCATTTGCCAAAGGAAAAAAATTATTATGTGAAGAGAGAGTGTAGAAGAAAAATAAAGAAACCTGTTAACAAGGAAACAGTAGAAGATAAAGACTCAGATTAGACTTTCATAGAAAAAAAAATATCAAAGGCTTGTTACAGAAGGGATTATGTAGAATAATCAGCTCCTTATACTTTTGTAACTCAAAGGTACTAATCTGAACTTAAACTCTATGTAGAGAAAAAGAAATTTGCTTAAAGAGTAACTTTACTTTGAAATAAGAGCATTTTATATTTATATAATGAATTTTGTAAACTGAAACCATGCAGAATATAGTGCTTCATACTTTTGTCAGTTCAACTGAATCTATAGAAAATATTACCTATTCAGCAATTATAATTCTAAAATATATTCAAATAAGTCACATAGTAGATGTAACAGTGCTAAACTTCTCAAGCAGATCTGACCTCATTGTTTATGATCATTCATATAAGAACAGAGGTGAAGTTTACCTTTGCATTTTTAATGAAAGAACAGAGTAATAAAATCAGTACAATTACATATGAGAAATTACTTCTAAGCACTTTTGAATTCTCCACTTTGTAGAAAGGAAGAGAACCTAAGGTTTATTAATAAAAGGCGATGCCATGTACTTTCCCTACATTCTGTGAGGAAGGCATTCTAATGATTCTAATGATTAAATTGATGATCAGAAATAAAACTGACCTGCTCAAAATGGGCTGCAGTTGTTTCACTGGAAGAACACTTTTTCAGGTTTCCCATTGTGCTTGTCTTCTTCAGGTGTAAAGCATGCTCCCTTTTAAGTCCTCTGAAACTTTTTATCGATAAAGAATTGTTAAGTTTCATGAGACCAAGTTGAATGGAGCAAAGTCCCTGATTTCTAGAAGTTTACAGATTTGTGGGGGAGACAGACAGATGAAACCAACCAGTTTTAGTACATTTATGATGCTTATGATAATAGAGGTACCCAGTAAGTTCACTGAAACAACAAATATCTCAAATCTGTTCCTTGAATATTCTGAGAACTTAAAAAAAAAATGCTGTTAGAAGTCACTGGCTGTATTTCAGGCTTCCCCGATGACACTGCTGGTAAAGAACTCATCCGAAGACCCAAGAGTCTTGAGAGATACGGGTTCGATCCCTGGGTCAGGAAGATCCCCTGGAGGAGGGCATGGCTACCCACTCCAGTATTCTTGCCTGGAGAATCCCATGGACAAAGCAGCCTGGTGGGCTACAGTCCATAGGGTCGCAAAGAGTTGAACACAACTAAAGTGACTTAACACGGACACATGCACACTGTTTTTATAGTAGATTTAATTTTAATCTCTCTAGTGCAATTTAGATAATAGAGAACTGGATTCGAGTCCTGGATCCTATCCTAAGTTCTAGTAGGAAATTTATCTAGAAATAGTTACCCATCTATAGTATAGGGAAAAGATACTTGGTCCTAATTTGTGGGATTATGGCAAAATTAAAATAAGGTACTTTAAAAATTGTATAATTTTAAAATGTACCTTAAGACTTTCTTATCATTGGATTCATCTTTACCTCTGTTTCTAGTGGGTAGGGAAGACTGAATTGGCATACATTTTGTAACCTCTGTAGATAATGAGCATGGACCTTAGCATAGTACCTGGAACATTACAAACAATAAACTATTTTAAAATTTACTAAAAATACTGGTGTTTTCATGAAGTGGCAAAATTATTTACCATTGATGACTTTCATCTTGATCCTCCCAACAGAACTTGACAATGCAAAGTTTTCTCATTTATGTAGTTTGAATGTTGTATTTTTGGATCAATAAAATTGGAAAAGTAAACTTTGGTCTTGTTTAATAATTTCTCCATTATGAACATATTCATGGTGAAATATTTATTAGCAGGCTAGGAATTTTATTTATGGATTGAAAACAGCTTAGTCCTCTTACTACTAGAAAGTTTTAAGAATTTATGGTTTCAGGTGAACTTTTTACATTTGAACTGGTTTTTGCAACTTGAGTATGGCTGAAATCTCAGAATCACGGACCTGAACCTCAGTTCTATTTGGCTGCAGTTGGCACCGGAACCTTAAATTGTGCCTTTGTGCCTGTCCCTCATTGTAAAGCCACAATTACTACAGTTCTTAAATTCAGAATTATTTTTGTCATCTACTGATATTAGATATTAGAAATGTAGACTCAGGAAGCTGAGAAAGTCTTCAGTTTACTTTTGTTTACATTTCACTATCATTTGTGACCCTCAACTTAACTTTATATGTCATGAGATTAGAGAAAAAATATTTTTAATGTTGCATACCTATTGCTTGTTTTCACAACTTAGAGAATGATGAGGTTACAGAATCTATAAAATAGAATCACAGGTATTAACACTAACTTTGATAATTGTGGATTACATAAAATACCTCTGATATTTTACCTAAATTGTATGATATATCTCATTGTCCCATATTCCTTTTTAATAAGTATTTTTATGATTAGCATAGTATCTAAGATTAAAAGTTTTTTTTGAAGGTTTATAAATCATCTTCTCTTTGTATCTGCAGAATAGTGTTTTGGTGAACACTTGTGCAGAACACTGTGTAAGATACTTTTCAAGAATTAGACTCAACTGAGACAGGCCTTGAGCTGTGTAAACTAACATCTTCAAGTATCAGGCAAAATTGGTAAGATTAAAACTTGCAAAGCACTTATCTAATACTAAGATACAGCATAAACTATGCTTTTTCATGTGTGTTGATTATTTTTTTAATATTATTTCAATTTTAAATAAGTTTCTTATAAAAGTATTTTCAATTAAAAAAAAAAGAAACTTAGAGGCTATTCATTACCTCCCAGAAACTTCAGAGTATTAAATAACTCCTGTACTAACTTTTGGATGCCAGTCAAGTTGTATGTTATTTTAAAACATAATGATATGAATAGTATATGGAATAAGGCTTAAATAATAATCAGAGAACAGTGTATATCTGAGTACACTGCAGCTATTGACCCAATATATAACTATTATGGGAATTCTAAGTATTCAAGAAAAAATACAGGTAAGACATAGTATGAAGAAGGCAATAAATTTTTGAGGAATATAAATCCTAATGTTCATGATTTAATTAATCCTAATGTATTTAATTAATCCTAATGTTCAGGATTGAGTATCAGTATTCTTTCTAGAATAAAGAAGGCAGAATAAAATCCTAGAGGTGTAACAACCAGGTCAGTCAGTAATAGATTAAATGATCTTAAACCTGAAGTGGTTGGAAAGAGCAGGAGCCACCCAGCATGAAACAGGGACCTTGCATGTTGTAGAAGAGTCTATTTCGTGTGTGCAGATGAGTTAGAATCCACTTATATCTTCAGGAAAGTGCACTGCATGGGTCACTTGAGAGAAGGTTGTGAGACTTCAGGGAACAGGTTAGGTGGTTTTGTTGCCATTTTGGTGTTAGGAGGGAAGGGTAGGGGTGAGGAGTATGTTTGAATTTATGTTATGGGTGGTGAGCCTCTTATTTGCCCTGTCCACTTGAAAGACTTTATGAAACTTAGGGTATTTGCTATCTACATAACTGACAACTGATGATGTTGACCTTAGTCATTCTGTATACGCGGTTTCTCTCAAAGTGTTTTGGGTTTTCTTTTTCACTAAAATAGAAAATGATGCCAAAGCATGAGTACTCCCAGTAGCATTACTAAAGGCTGGGATTAAGCCGTGGCTCTTGGATTGCGTGAATGTTGTGTCTCCACTAGCTCCCTGGAACATCCTGCCCACCCACTGAGAGATTGTTAGGCAGGTCCGTCATCATCCCTCATCATACTCACAGTCACATTTCCACACCAGCCAGGTGATAGCAGGGATCCTGTCATTCACCATCTGCCAGGCCCTTTCCTTGCCTTGCCTCCCCCACCACCTCTCCCAGCCGAACCATATTATACAGCCCTCCTGTGACAAAGGTCCCATCAGTGAACTTAATGTGATATTTTTAAATTAATAAGTTTTATTTTGGGGAGACGAATATTTTTAGAATGATTTTAGATTTACAGACAATTAACATATAGTTCAGAGAGTTTCCATACACCCCACCACTGCTTCACAGTCTTCTCTATTAGTAACATCTTACATTAGCATGGTTCATTTGTTGAAATTAATGAACAACATTGACGACAGTAATATTAACTGAAGTCCATGTATTACTTACATTTCTTTACTTCTTCCCTAATGTCATTTTCCTATTGCAGATCTCATCTATGACACCACATCACATTCAGTCATCATACTAAATGATGATACTAGACTCCTTTTGAGTGTGACAGTTTCTTGGACTTTCCTTGTTTTTAATGACCTTGACTGTTTTGAAGATTACTTACTCATCAGGTATTTTGTAGACTGTCCTTCAGTTGGGCTATTTCAGATGTTTTTAATAATTAGATTGGGGCTATGGATTTGAGGGAGGCAGACCACGGAGATAAAGTACCCTTTTCATCACATCATATCAAAAATAGTTACTCTCTACAGGATTTATGACTGTTGTTGACCTTAATCACGTGGCTAAGTCACTGATTGGATTCTCCGTATTTGCGGTACTTTGGTTTAGACAGTAAGCCAACATGGGAAACCTGGGTTAAGAAGATCCCCTGGAGAAGGAAAGGGCAACCCACTCCAGTATTCTTGCCTGGGGAATCCGCATGGCAGAGGAGCCTGGCAGACTTCAGTCCATGTGGTTCCAAAGAGTTGAACAGGACTGAGCAACTAAGCACAGTAATTGTTTGGGTACTTTCAAGAGACTTTCAACTAACACCTTTACCTAAGGGATTCTGATATTTTGAAAATGTAGTTTTCCTAGGTTCTGATGAGTTAGAAGGGACACTTCTTAAAAGAGTTAACTAAAATAGTCAGGTGTGGGTGATAAATAATTATTCATAGTCCAGAAATAATTCCAATGGTCAAGCATAGGGCAAGACATAGCAGTGCTTTCTTATTTAGAAATATTAAGAACTCTATATTTTAAAAATAAAGACAGAATCAAGCTTGCTAATTAATTAGAGAAGAGCCCACACAGCTCCTCTATTTATTTTTTAATAATTTCAATGTTATATGGTTCAAATCCTATTACAAAGATTCCATCACAAGACATATCTCAAAGCATAGATAGGAGAGATGTTACCTGGAAAGTAGTCATTTAAAGGCTAATTTCTCTCCCCTGCCCACCCCCCATTCTTAAACTTTATCATTATTTGGCAAATTGGCATCTATTCCTTCAGTTTTATGGATGTTGAAAGTCAAACATACAACATATGTTTTAATTTGCCAAGTAAAATTCTTTATTTTCCTTTTGGTACCCAAATGTTTCTGAGTTGAACATTCAGCATCTTTCGGCTTGTATGTTAATTATGCATTACTCACAGTGAAAGGTTCAAATTTGTTATGCTGCAACTGTTTAGTCCTTGACAAATGACTCTGATAAGTCACACCCATTTTTAAATAAATAAAGAACAGCAAGAATTTCTTCTTAAAAAAAAAATGTGTGGTCCTGGGAGCTTCTTTGGCAAGTTACCATTTGCCGTTTTACTTTAAGTCTAGAAAACTCTTGTGCTTTCCAGCAGAGTTAATAATATTTTTAGAGGAGGGTCCTCCTGGAACTTCCTTAGTAGCTTCCACATCTATTACCTCTTTGGCTTACTCTACTCTCTGCATTTAAGAAACATTATGGTAGTTTCTACTTTATCCTTTTAAAATATATTGAGACTGCTTTTAGGGTTGGAAACTCTTATGTGTTCTCATTTATTTTCTTAACAATTTTTATTGAGCGTTTTTTTTACATAGTAGGCAATGTCCCTGGTGCTAGCTGTGCAAAGAGAAACATTCACTTGGAGCATGCACAAAGAAGAATTACTAAGTTGGTTCTGCTGAGACTCTCAGTACCTGGAGGGAACACAGGAAGATGAGATTGGAAAAGTGGTAGATGTTGCAGAGAATTCTGAATGCTGAAGTTTTTGCATTCTATCCCTTGATGGCATTTTGTGCAGTGGACGTATGTAATCAGAGATGTCCTTGAGGAAGATTAAGGGCAGTATGTTTATTATGTTGGAGAGGGGGAGCTAGGATTTCACTTAGAATTTTATAATTATCTGGGTAGATGGAATTGAAGACCTAAATTGAGGCAAAATAAGTGGAATCAGAAGAAATAATTGGTGTAAGATAGCTTCCCTGGTGGCTCAGACGGTAAAGCATCTGCCTGCAATGTGGGAGACCCGGGTTCGATTCCTGGGTAGGGAAGATCCCCTGGAGAAGGAAATGGCAATCCACTTCAGTACTCTTGCCTGGAAAATCCCATGGATGGAGGAGCCTGATAGGCTACAGTCCATGGGGTCACAAAGAATTGGACATGACTGAGTGACTTCACTTCACTTCACATATTGCAGAATGGGCAAGGAAGAAAGCAAGTAGTCGAAGTGTGTAAGGTTAGAACCTGAAGGAAAGTATAACACTTAAGAGAAATGAAGGGCAAGAGAATTTATGTTTTGAACATTTCGTATTTGAGAAATCTGAAAGTTATCTGTGTAGACATATAAGACTATTAGGAATGCAGGCTTGTATCTTGTGTGGGTCCTAGGGCTGGCACTTTAAACGAGGGGACAGAGCCCAGGATACAGAAGATGAGAGATGTACAAGGAAGGCGGTGAGACAAGGAAGAACCGAAATGAGGAGAACAGGCACACAGATATTAAGGGTGACTGAAAAGCAAAGGTCAGAAGTGGAATGAGAACAGAATTACTCATGCCCCAGAAGCCAGAGGAGAATTATCAAATGCTTCAAATGCTGCTGTGAAGTCTAAGGACAGGACTTAGAAAAAAAGAAAAAGGTCATTCAGTTTGGAAAGTTATTGGTGAATATTGAGAGAGCTCTTTTGGAATTGTAGGATAAAAATAAAAATGCAAGAAAGAATAGGCATATATAAATTGTTAATTAGGATCACTGTTTGAGAAAATAGAGGAGCACTAAGCATATGTCCCAGAAAACAAAACGAAATGAAATAAAACAATCTAGACACCAACTGGATAGTGCTCAGATGTGGAAACCACTGATTTATACAAAGTGAGAGATTGGTATTGCATTATAAATAAGTCATACTGGGCCCACAGGACATAATGGAATATGAGCTTGAACCCTGGGCATAAAATCTGGTATGTGGTTCTTGATATGGTGTTGCTTATATAATATACCAGAATAAATTCTCAAGAAATTCAATTTAATGTAAAAAGTAGTTTAGGCTCCACTGTAGTGTTAGAGAGATTAAGTATGTGATGTGAAAATAAATATGTTTCAACAATCTCAGTCATCAAAACGGATCATATCTTGAGAATTTTCAGTGGAAAATAGACTTTTGCTACTTTGTATTGCTGATTTTTAAGAGGTAATCTTAAGCAATTTCTTTCATTTCAGTTTTGGTTTTTAAATTTCAACTTTGCAAGAAAAATATTAATACTGTGGCCTTAATTAGGGGAAAAGCATCTGTTTAGTTCAGTTAAGTCACTCAGTCCTGTCTGACTCTTTGCAACCCCATGGACTGCAGCATGCCAGGCCTTCCTGTCCGTCACCAACTCCCAGAGCTTACTCAAACTCATGTCTATTGAGTCGGTAATGCCATCCAACCATCTCATCCTCTGTCATCCCCTTCTCCTCCTGCCCTCAATCTTTCCCAGAATCAGGGTCTTTTCAGATGAGTCAGTTCTTCACATCAGGTGGCCAAAGTATTGGAGTTTCAGCTTCAGCATCAGTCCTTCCAATGAATATTCAGGACTGATTTCTTTTAGAATGGACTGGTTGGATCTCTTTGCTGTCAATGGGACTCTCAAAAGTCTTCTCTGACACCACAGTACAAAAGCATCAATTCTTCAGCACTCAGCTTTCTTTATAGTCCAACTCTCACATCCGTACATGACTACTGGAAAAACTATAGCCCTGACTAGATGGACCTTTGTTGGCAAAGTAATGTCTCTGCTTTGTAATATGCTGTCTAGGTTGGTCATAGTATTTCTTTCAAGGAGCAAGCGTCTCTTAATTTCATGGCTGCAGTCACCATCTGCAGTGATTTTGGAGCCTAAAAAATAAAGTCTGACACTGTTTCCCCATCTGTTTGCCATGAAGTGATGGGACCAGATGCCATGATCTTTGTTTTTCTGAATGTTGAGCTTTAAGCCAACTTCTTCACTTTCCTCTTTCACTTTCATCAAGAGGCTCTTTAGTGCTTCGCTTTCTGCCATAAGAGTGGTGTCATCTGCGTACCTGAGGTTATTGATATTTCTCCCAGCAATCCTGATTCCAGCTTGTGCTTCTTCCATTCCAGCATTTCTCATGACGTACTCTGCATATAAATTAAATAGGTGACAATATATAGTCTTGACATACTCTTTCCCTATTTGGAACCAGTCTGTTGTTCCATGTCCAGTTCTAACTGTTGCTTCCTGGCCTGCATCCAGGTTTCTCAAAGGCAGGTCAGGTGGTCTGGTACTCCCATCTCTTTAAAAATTTTCCACAGTTTGTTGTGATCTACACAGTCAAAGGCTTTGGGTTTGGCATAGTCAATAAGGCAGAAGTAGATGTTTTTCTGGAATTCTCTTGCTTTTCTATGATCCAAAGGATGTTGGCAATTTGATCTCTGGTTCCTCTGCCTTTTCTAAATCCAGCTTGAACATCTAGAAGTTTATGGTTCACGTACTGTTGAAGCCTGGCTTGGAGAATTTTGAGCATTACTTTACTTGCGTGTGAGACGAGTGCAACTGTGCAGTAGTTTGAGCATTCTTTGGCATTGTCTTTCTTTGGGATTGGAATGAAATCTGACCTTTTCCAGTCCTATGGCCACTGCTGAGTTTTCTAAATTTGCTTGGATATTGAGTGTAACACTTTCACAGCATCATCTTTTAGGATTTGAAATAGCTCAACTGAAATTCCATCACCTCCACTAGCTTTGTTCATAAGGATGCTCCCTAAGGCCCACTAAATCACACCATCATGATTATCTAGGTCATGAAGATCTATTTTGTGTATTTCTTCTGTGTATTGTTGCTTCTTCTTCTTAATATCTTCTGCTTCTCTTAGGTCCATACTGTTTCTGTCCTTTATTGTGCCCGTTTGCATGAAATGTTCCCTTGGTATCTCTAATTTCCTTGAAGAAATCTCTAGTCTTTCTCATTCTATTGTTTTCCTCTATTTCTTTGCATTGATCACTGAAGAAGGCTTTCTTATGTCTCCTTGCTATTCTTTGGAACTCTGCATTCTGTATTCCTTTTTTCTTTCACATCTTTTATTCTTTCAACAAATATTAGTTAATTAAGTCCTTTCCAAAATCTGTAACAGGCGCCAAGGAATCAAAGATGAAGAAAATGTGTCCTTTACCCTCAAGGAACTTCTAGCCCTGTAGTGGAAACAGATGAAATAAATTAATGCAGTAATGTATTGTATCCTCGAAGACAATATACATGATTTCAGAGGACACAGAACAAGGGAACTCTGTTCTACTTGTGGGCAGAGTCATTAGGAACAAGCTTTGGAAAGTCTGTGACACTTAAGTCTTGAAATATGGGTAGGTGGATTGTTCTTTCCTCTTAGAAAAGAGTACATGTAATCTTTCTCCCTTCAATTTAAGTTGTTTTTCTATTGCTGAATTTAAAAGAATAGATGAAAGGGTAAAGAGACAAGATGGAAAACTTGAAAAACTGGGGAGATGGAAGGTTAGGTTTTGGGTTAGGTTAGGTTTTTGTCCCCGTATTCTGTATCTTTCTGGAAGCTAATTACAGAAACCTGCCTACTCTTTGCGAAAGTACTGCATAAAGCTATTTTAATTTAGCATAATTATTGACATTACTGTGTTTTGATTATAATGAATATGTAGTTAAGAAATAGAGCAGTCGAATATATGGAGTAATGCGAATTGTTATACTTTCCTTGAAAATTTGTTTTTCACTTTTTAGCTTGTCACAATCACTTTTTTGACTTTCAGAAGCACTAATTAATCAAATTAATGTATATCAGGAAGTCAAATAAATATATATTTTATTTTATTTTTTATTTTAGAGTTAACAATATCAGAAAATTTAGGCTAGATTTCTTAGGCAAATACTTGGTTTGTTTCTCAAAAAGCCCTAAAACAGATGAATGCTTCTTTGTTTTGAAGTCCTATTAAATTTTCATTACAATATCAGATTTTTAAGCCACATGTTTCCTGTAGAAAGTTTCATTTTAGAAAATGGCTGTTTTATAAAACTTGTTTTATATACTACCATTTTCATAAATTTCCTTTCTCATCGTATTGTGTTTCTCATCCAGTAATATTCTGGGAGAGATTCTTTTCTTAAGGAAACAATGTAGTTTTGTTTAAAATATCAATCCTGAAAATATGGTACACATAGATATTTTTGGGTTCATCACTAATGCTTATTAAAATTTGTAACAGTAAAAAATAGAAAAAAATGGAATTAATTTCTATCTTTCAGATCTAAAGACATTTACTCAAGATTTTCCTTTCTTTTTTTCTGGAGAGATGATCCAAAGCATACCTACTTGATATGAAGCAAAAAATTCCAGTGGGTGATAGAGTATTGAAAGCTAAATTGTTATGGAATAGTAGACTGAAAGAGCTTTGTACATTTTTCCTATTATGCATCAAGCAGCTCTTAATAAATTCTTATGTGTGAGGCAGAGGAGTTGCCCATAAACTAGGATAGAATCTTGGGGAAAATGTGAAACATACACAAAATGGTCTTGCATTCTCCCAGCTGTATCACTCCCCAGTAGTGCAGCCTTGGGCAGATGACTTAATCTCTGAAACTTCTCCTTACCTGTTCAATGTGGATATTACTACTCTGCTCAGAACTTTTATGAGGAACAAATGAGATTAATATATTATGCTTCTATCACAATAAATAGCATGTAATAAGAACTCAGTAATTTAAGGGAGTTTATTTCAATAATTCATGTGAGAGATAAAAGCAAAAAGAGGACACTTTCACTGAGAATGAGAAGGGAGGGATATATTTAGGAAATAATCATAAAATTTGAGCGATTTAATTTAATAGTACAGCTGTGAAAAAATAGTAATAAATATGAGGGAGTTTGAGTCTGAGACGTCCAAAGAGCATAAGGCAAGTAGGAATCCCATCTGCTACTCATTGGAGCTCTGGGTCTAACATCTTTTAATAGTTACATAAAAAAATATGGCTGCTCATCACTGTCCTTCAGGTAAAGCTTAATGAATAACATATTTATTTCCCACATTGTGTTTAATTAGGTGAGAAATATAAAGGAACTTTTGGGGAAAGAATTAATCTTTTATTTTCAGTGTGACATGTTTGTGTAAGAGTATCATAGACTTATGGAGTCCTGGAGGTAATTTATTCTTTGCTTCTTGTGTAAAAACAAACATTTTTTCTCTATCAGGATTAAATCTCTTAGGTCAAAACTATGTTAGTGTATTTATTTTATTATACTTAACAAAAATCTCTAAGGAAACAGTTTAGTGCTTAAGAGCTAACACTATGCAGCCATACAGCCTGGGTTCATTTCCCAGCTCTTCTACTTACTAAGTAGTTAAGAAGATACTTAACTTCCCTATGCCTCCATTTTCTTATCTGTAAAATGGGGATAATAGTATCTATCATATAAAATTAAGATGAGGATTAAGTGAGTTAATGTTTGTAATAGGACCGTGCCTGGCGGAGTGGCTTTTGCAATGTGTTGGTTGTTATTAATATGGTGGTGGTGATGACCACACCATTTTGTGATGATAACACAATTTTGTGATGATTATGTGCAAATAGAACCTGGCACAGTCCAGTTTGCTTGAGTAAAGCAGGCAGGCACCTTCTGTGAGTATAAACAGCTTTATACTGGCTGGAAAGCAAGTTATTTGAGCCACTTCCCATTTCTATCCCTTTCGTGGTCTGAGTTTGAATTCCATATCATTGATTCCTATTCCACATTGCTACTGTCAACTTTAGTTATTTCAGTAGATTTGAAGTGATTTCAAAACTACTAGCTTTGACTGACTTCAACTCTTGGAAATGTAAAATAAAACCTTTGCAGGAAGACTGGAAGCATCTGACACAAAAATTGGTGTGTCAGCTCCAAAATGAGGAAAACTGCTCTGAATAAATAAAAATCTTTGTCTTAATTTTTGCAGTGGAAAGACAGACTTTTCTCAGCCACCACCACAATAAGACAGAATTAACTTCTTTTGTTGTGGAAGAATTTTAGCACTCTGAACTTGAATTTTTATGGCTTGTGAAAGTGAAAGTCACTCAGTTGTGTCTGACTCTTTCTTCAGGCCAGAATCCTGGAGTGGGTAGCCATACCCTTCTCCAGGGGATCTTCCCAATCCAGGGATAAAACCCAGATTCTGCATTGCAGGCGGATGCTTTACCAGCTGAGCCACCAGGGAAGATTTATGGCCTTTATCATAATTTTATGGTATTAATTGTTTGTGTGTCTCACCTTACATACTGGTATCCTCCTGTGGATAAGAGAATGTGTTATTTTTCAGCTTTTCACCCCCTACAGGTTTAGCACAGCTTCTAGCCCAGAAATCACCAACATCTTTGCTGTTGTTGAACGAATGTATTAGTCAATTCAAAAGGATTGCTCAAATTACTCTAAGGTCACTGCTGCTGCTGCTAAGTCGAGTCAGTCGTGTCCGACTCTGTGCGACCCCATAGACGACAGCCCACTAGGCTCCCCTGTCTCTGGGATTCTCTAGGCAAGAACACTGGAGTGGGTTGCCATTTCCTTCTCCAATGCATGAAAGTGAAAAGCGAAAGTGAAGTCGCTCAGTTATGCCTGACTCAGCGATCCCATGGACTGCAGCCTACCAGGCTCCTCCATCCATGGGATTTTCCAGGCAAGAGTACTGGAGAGGGGTGCCATCGCCTTCTCCGACTCTAAAGTTGCTGCTGCTGCTGCTAAGTCACTTCAGTCGTGTCTGACTCTGTGCGACCCCATAGACGGCAGCCCACCAGGCTCCCCCCATCCCTGGGATTCTCCAGGCAAGAACACTGGAGTGGGTTGCCATTTCCTTCTCCAATGCATGAAAGTGAAAAGTGAAAGGGAAGTCGCTCAGTCATATCTGACTCTTCGCGATCGCATGGACCGCAGCCTACCAGGCTCCTCTGTCCACGGGATTTTCCAAGCAAGAGTACTGGAGTGGGGTGCCATCGCCTTCTCCGGACTCTAAAATTAGTGTATATTAAATATAATCCTATACAGTTCAAGTGGATTAATAGTGAATAATGGGGAATATTCCCCAATAGAACAATGAGAGCATTCAACTGACTAGTAGGAGAATCTGTCTAGACATCAAGAAAAAATGAAAATCTTAGAAGAAAATCCATCTAAGAGATTGTGAGGTTTTGCTTCAGTTCAGTCTGAGGCTCAAGATTATTATGAAACTATATTTCAGAGTGATCTGTCTTACTTAACACCATTCTTTCATTTGCCTCCTGAAAAAAAAAAAAAAGTCACAGTAACCTAGATCATCAATCTGTTTCCCAAGAATATCAGCAGAAACTGTAAGATCCCTCTGACCACGAGGCTCTGTAAGCTTGCCAGTGAAAACAGGCATGTTTTTCTTTTGCCTTTTGCATTCGGTGCGCTATGCAGTGGGAGAAACAAAATCAAGTTTCACAAGTTCTGTGGGCTGAGTTTCCGCCAACACTCACCTTCGGAACCGTCCTTGGGAGCCAGCTGCAGCTGTTGGACACACCAGGGAGGTGCTGGACTTTAAGACAAGGGCCCACAGGAAGAACACCCCCAGGATTTCAGCATAGGGTTCCACACAAGGCGGCCCGTGATGCTGAGTTGCAGACACTCTGCAGTGTCCCTGCTCTCATACAGCATAGTCCATACTACGCTCCTGCCTTGTGATTCTGCTAGTTAAGTGTTCCCTTTATAAATTTTAGCATTTCACCTAGAAATAACTATTCTACATGTTGTAAGCCCTACATACACATTTGAATGGGGTTATGATTAAATGGTGCCTTTTTTTTTTTTTGCCAGAATCCACTTGAATCTTGATCTGTTTCAATAAATGTATATTTTAAATCAGATGCTAGAAAGCATTGAAAAGCAGCTTTATGATAAATACTTCTTAAAAGCATTATTAGTTTTTTGGTTTTTTGACAAAAGCCCGCTTGGCGCTTCTGATGATGCAAATGCTTCATGTCTTTCATTTTATTCAGCTAAAGAAAAATACAGATTTGAGAGTGTCTGGCAATATATGAGAAGTAGATAATCTCAAAAATTATTTAAATTATGCTTAAATGCCTCAAAGTAGTACAATTAATTTAATTAGACTGTAATAACCCTCCAAAGGAGAATGATAAATATCAAGCTGCTTTTAAATAGTGCTACAACCATTGATTCTTGTTTTAAAGTTAAAACGAAAACTTCTAGCATGTTCTAGGAAATGAATCATGTGTGATATTATTCCAATGTTTCTTTGAGTTCTGGAGGGTTTAGAAAAATTAATTTAACCAAGAAACTCAAACATAGCAAAAGCTTCTTAGGAAACAGACTAGTCAAGAAGCTCTCTGGACAGACCTGGAAAGGGTGATATTCCAGGATCAGCCAAGAGCAAAAGACAAGAAAACACCTCGCCACCATGTGCTACAACCAAACCATGCCCATCCTCTATGGGTGATCCGGAAGTGCCCTCGATGGGTGACAGCCGAAGAGTTGAACGTATGTCTACCAGACTACTCTAGATGTGAAGATTTCAGTCACCGACCACAATGCTGGGGAGACTACCCTCGTCGGGGTGACAAATGACTTCCTTACGTGGCCGACTTTGCTTTCTCCTCCGGTCTTATCCTTCCACGCTTGATCTCAGTGCACCTTTCAACAGCACTGATTATGACCGAGTTTGAAAATGCTTGAGGGAGTTTGCCTTTTTGTTGGTTCCCGTTTTGAAATGGTTCTTTTCTTACCCTTCAGACAGTTGACATCCTGTGTCAATGGCTGCTCGCTGCTCTGGGGCTGAGGGGCTTGAGGCTGGTGCTCAGCCCACAGGCTGCCTTTAGGCCCTGTGACTGCTGGATGCAGTAGCAGTGTTAACTGAGCTGTTTAAAGGTGTTGCTACCTTTTTCCCCTGGTGGCCCGTGGGGAAGAGGGAAGAAGTGGGAGGCTGGCTTTGTTTTTAATGGAATTATGAAATTATAAATCTGGAAAGAAATTATACAAACTGGCAGTCTGTCCTGTGTTCTCTGGAGCAGCGACTTGGCCTTGTGCTGAAATATTGTTGTATATAGCTATTCCACCGTCTTTTGCTCTCTACTACATTTCTGTTCTAAAAATTTATTGGTTAAAATTTTCTTCTTTACATGATTTTAATGCTTCCTGATTTTGGTTTTCCATTTTCATTTAGCCCTTGTTCACTTATCAAACTGTTCACTTATTATGTGGCAATTAGCTTACCTCACAATTTACTTTAAACAGAGCATTAGCATCACTGCAGGATCCTCTGACTCTACTTACTGTTGTTGCTTAGTTGCTCAGTTGTGTCTGACTGTTTTGTGACCCCCATGGACTATAGCCCATCAAGCTCCTCTGTCTATAGGGTTTCCCAGGCAAGAATACTGGAGTAGGTTGCCATTTCCTTCTCCAGGGGATCTTCCCAACCCAGATGCCTCTCCTACATTGGCAGGTAGATTCTTTACCATTGACCCACCAGGGAACCTCAGCTCGACTTATTAACGTAATAGATATTCTCATTAGGAATGATACACAGATTTTTTGGTCACTTTCTCAATTAGGAGTCTTTAGAACACCAGGGATAGGCACATAATAAGGACTCAATAAATGGCCATTGATTAATAAATGAACAATTACTAAGGTCAGTAAAGGTGGACAGTGAGTTCTATTAAAGAGAAAGTTATAATTTTACTGTGAAGTATAAAGCAGGAATTACTTACATGATTTAAAACACCTGAAAAATCATGTGTATGTGACTCTTCCATTTAGGAAATTCTGCTAAATGCTAAGAATATAGACATGTTTATTGTGAATATTTAAACCTTCAGGTTTTACATTGCCAGTCAGAACCCCAGGAAGCATATGATGTGTACATTTATATGAATGTTGAAGTGAACACATAAATTATACAGATTGGTGATTTGACTGAATCTAAATGGATAAGGTGGAAGGAAAATATACACATAAAATGTAAGCAGATTAAAAATGTAAACACATTAAAATTCTTAATATATTTTTATTACAGATTGTGTTAACTATTTTTCCTTTAAGCTATATATATTTTCAGTGTTAGTGAAATATATATATATATATTTACTTTTCAATGTTAATGAAAAGTTTTGAGGGAAAATATAAAATATAAAAGTATGTATGCTGCTGCTGCTAAGTCTCTTCAGTCGTGTCCGACTCTGTGCGACCCCATAGACGGCAGCTCACCAGGCTCCCCATCCCTGGGATTCTCCAGGCAAGAACACTGGAGTGGGTTGCCATTTCCTTCTCCATCGCATGAAAGTGAAAAGTCAAAGTGAAGTCGCTCAGTCGTGTGTATACTCTCCCATAATTTTATGGAGAAACTCTAACACATACAAAATTAGTTTTATCTTTTATCTTTTGTCAATTTTTTCATTCTTTTTCAGATTACAAAATATTAGCTCTTATGACCATTTTCCCCTTCAAACATGATTCTGGTCATGTCTTGACTTTCTCCAGAATTTATGGAATAACTTAACATTTCTTCTTTATTTTTTAGTATGTACACCTAACTGTGCATCTAGGATGTACATCTAAAATATTTCCCATTTTAATGTATATATAGATGACTAATCTACTAATTCATTATTTAATCCAATAGGATAGAAAGTGTTTATAAATCACTTGAAAATTAAGTTTCAAAGAATAAAATAATAAGATTAATAATGATATTCTGTTCTCGTTATTAGGACCACCATCATAGATGCTAAAATTCAGTAAATGTTGGTGTTTTCTGGGTTTTAAATTGATATTTGACGATTATTTTCCCATCATAAAACTGTGAGATGATGTTGCAATATGAGGAATGTTACCAGCCTTTAGAGGATCTATCTGTATCTGTTACTGAGAAAATCAATCACTGTTTGGGTGGGAAATTACATTTTCCTTGACTTTTTGCCTTTTTTGTCTTTTTGCTAGGGATATATATAATAAAAGGCTCACCTTACTTGAGTATTTTCTAAGGGGAACTATTGTGGGTAGAATATGTAAGAGTTGGGATCACCAGTGTTTTAGTTTTATTGGGTAGATATGTATTTTAGTCATGTGCATACCACTTTCAGTCTTATTAAGAAAGAACTTTGTATTTTACTAGGGCCTGAGTAGTGTCAATGGCACTCTAGTAATTTTATAAAAATTTATAAAAATAAAACAAACGTGGTTTTCTTAAATGAAAGATCTGTGATTTTCTTGAACTATAATATTCTACTGAATGCCTAAATGAAGGCACTATTGTAGTATAAATCATTTAATCATATCTTCATAATTAATGAGAATAATACACAGAGCTCCTTTTGAATCTTATGTTAATTTCATTACTCTCATAAGTTACATCATCAGGAGTCCATCTGCCTATAATTAGATTTGGATGCAGTTTAACTAGCTTGAGAGAACACTTTGAATTTTATTCACTAGCTAACCCAGTTTAATATTTTGTATCATTTGGTATATTCATGTTGTATGTTTTGCTATATGATAGCAATAGAAAATTTCAAGAATATTTATTGATTTCTGAAGCAAAAAGCCAATAATACTGTGTGTATGAAGCAGGGATATGGGCTATGGTGGCTAGAGTTGGTCATAGTCTCTGGAGCCCTTTTGACTCATTTTTCGACTGGTTCAAACTGCTATGTAAATACTGACTGTTGACCCTGAATGAATAATCTGTTAATATCTTTTATGTGAGTCAAATGATTAGTGTTTCAGCAGAAGGGCATTGTTTTGGCTTTTCTTTTTGTATGTTAACCACTGTTCTTAACTGTGGCTATTGTGTCATGGAAACAACAGTAAAAAAAAAAAAAAATTAGTAGGATCCAAGAGTAAACTGTTGGGACCTAACAGATGCCACGATAGGCTTCCCAGGACTAAGATAGGCCTTATGGGAAAAGCTGAGTCATTGCCCAGTGAGGTCATCCCTGCAGATGCCAGGACTTGTCCAATCAGCATACTCCCCATAACCTGGTTTGAGTTTATCAGGATGTAAAAGACATCCCCCTGCAGCCAATAAAGATTAACCAATTAGTAAATACAAGGAAACCCCTGCAGCCAATAAAGATTAGCCAATCAGCCCTTGCCAATTCCCTGTAAACCTATAAATACAGCTGTAAATGTGGGCTCGGGGCTCTTGCTCCACTCCACTTTGTTGGATGTGGCGGGAGAGCCCTAGCTCGAGCTAGAAATAAAACCCCTTCATGCTTTTGCATTACCGTGGTTGACTTGTTCAGTCAGTCAGATCGGAGACTTGGACTCGGAGCATAACAAACTGCAAAATAAAAGGGGCTTGAAGATATGATCTATTAGAAGATATTAAAGAATTGAGTGTTTTCAGCCTTGATGGAAAAAAACAAAGGTATGATAGCATCTTAAATTATATAAAGTAAAATAATGCTAGAATAAATAAAGTTGATTATCAGTAGACCACAGAAACAGGTAAAGATGCAATATTTTGTTGTGATGCATAGCTAAACCATAAGTAGCTAGCATTAACAACAAAATGCTATGTTTTGAAGCTAAAATTCCATGGAATACTTCCTAAAGAAAATCTGCTGCAACCGTGTTATTCTTTTAGAACAAATACACACTAGGTGAAGGAGCGTGCCCAAAGGATGAAAATGGGTTTTGTCATTATGCAATCTTTGGTCTAATAGGTCTCAATATTCTTATGATGCACATCATAGAGGTTATCTCTAGGATCATTTTCAAACCCTACTGCTGCTGCTGCTGCTAAGTCGCTTCAGTCGTGTCCGACTCTGTGCGACCCCCATAGACAGCAGCCCACCAGGCTCCACCATTTCTGGGATTCTGCAGGCAAGAACACTGGAGTGGGTTTCAAACCCTCAGTTCAGTTTAGTTCAGTCGCTCAGTCGTGTCCAACTCTTTGCAACCCCATGAATTGCAGCACGCCAGGCCTCCCTGTCCATCACCAACTCCCCGGAGTTCACTCAGACTGATGTCCATCGAGTCAGTGATGCCATCCAACCATCTCATCCTCTGTCGTCCCCTTCTCCTCCTGCCCCCAATCCCTCCCAGCATCAAAGTCTTTTCCAATGAATCAACTCTTCATATGAGGTGGCCAAAGTACTGGAGTTTCAAACTCTAGAGGGTTGTTAGTAGAAGATGGTTTACAGCAAAACGGATGGACCCCGAGATTGTCATACTGAGTGAGATGAGTCAAAGACAAATACGGTATGATATCACTTATATGTGAAATCTAAAAGAAATTATACAAATGAACTTATTTACAAAACAGACTCACAGAGTTAGAGAACGAACTTATGGTTAGCAAGGGGAAGTATGGTCGGGAGGAATAGATTGGGAGTTTGGGATTGGCAGGTATGTACTGCTATATTTAAAATGGATAATCAATACAGACCTGCTGTTTAACATGAGGAACTCTGCTCAATATTATGTAACAACCTACATGGGAAAAGAATTTGAAAAAGAATAGATGAATGTATTTGTATAACTGAATTACTTTTCCATACACCTGAAAATAACACAACATTGTTCATTCCAATATTTTTTTAAAAAGTTAAAAACAAAGAAAACTGGCAGCAAAAATTATGTTCTGGTGTTTAAAAAGTATATAAAGAGTCTCTTTATTCTGAGGTGAGAAGTCCAGGTCTTGGTTTCTCTTTCTAAAGCACTCGCTGCTTTCTTCCATCTACCTGACACCCACCCACACACGTGCACACACACACACACACGGAATTTATCAGAGATTCTCTGAGATAGCCCAGATTGTGTGTATAACAGTAGAGTGATCCCATCTATAAACACCAGTAATAATGGTAAATCTGTCCTCAGAGAAAAGCCCCAACCTGATAAAACCAGATTACAGGTCTCAGCCTCAGCCCAGAACACAATGGAGAAGGAGAATAAACCATTAAACCCTACACTGTGTAGAAAAGTTGGGGCAGGTCTTGTTGCGAGCTTGAGTGGGGTGGGGAGGAAGAGTGTAAACTTTTATGTGGGCCCCCTATAGAGTCATGTAACTGATTTAGCACATCTGGGCAAGGAATAGCTTGGCAACTGTAATGCTGATTGCAACACTTACTGTTGAGAAATAAGACATCTTGGTGAGGTTGGGAACCTGCAGTGGTCATGGTGCATGTCATTTCAGAGTAATCAGAAGGCTTTGGAAAGAAGACAGAAAACATGCAGAGGGGTTTGCAAGCTGAGAATGTGGGTGAACCTATATTACAGACTTCAGGAAGGAAAGACATGATAAAATCACTATCAACCACTAGGTACGAGAGACTCATATTGATCTTACAATTGCAGGAAGAACAAAGTTCCAAAATCTGGGATCCTTGTAATATGAGTTATGCTTTAGACTGGAAAAAATACTTCAGTGATAGTAATGACCTCAAATACCTATTTTGAAAATAACACAAAGGATTCTCATTGTTTCATTCACTTTCTTAATCCACCCATACAAAAGATGTAAACTGAGTTTATAAATGAGATTTACAACTAGTAAATAAAAAATGTTTACTCCAATTAGTAAAGAAAGAAATATTAGTTAATTTGAAATAGCATCTTTCATCTATTAACTTAGAAATTTCAAGACTGATGGCATTATATAGTGCTGGCACAGATGTGAGGACCTCAAGTATCATATATTTCTAGTCAATTTCTACAAGAAGGATCTTTGACTTCTTAGCTCAGTGGTTGTATTTCTGAGACTACTTCCCAAGGAAATAATTTCTATTAAGGAAAAAAAAAACCAGCTTGTCGTAGTCTATCCAGGTTGCTGTAACAAAATACCATAGATCGAGTAGCTTATAAACAACGGAAGTTTATCTTTCACAGTTATGGAGACTGACAGTCAAAGGACACAGCATTAGCACTGGTGGGTTCTGGCAAAGGCCTTCGTTCTGACTGCAGACTGCCAATATGTTGCCATCCCCACAAGGTGAAAGGGGAGAAGGGGTCTCTCTGGAGCCTCTTTTATAAAGGGGGAGGCACCACCTCCCCCAAATACCATTACCTTGCAGGTTAGGATTTCAACATATGAATTTTTAGGACACAGACATTCAAATCATCACTCACCATATGCACAAATAGGTTCATCATGATTTGTTGTTAATAATAGACAAAATGTGTGGGCAACCAAAATGTTTGACAGTATCAAAGATTACTGTAAAAGGAAAAATTTACCTAACAAACATGATTAAAGATAATGATTATGAACACTGATAAAATATGGGAAATGCTTATTATGTGAGATTAAGGTTAAAAAGGAAAAAATTAAAGAATTAAAAATTCTATGTATGTGAAACAAGCATGTCAAATATATAGTCATGAAAATATACTGTAGTAAAACAGTAATTCTGTTATGGACTTGAGAGTTATTTAAATTCTTTTTAAAAACTTTCTCAACTGGGGACTTCCCTGGAGGTTTGGTGATAAAGACTCTGTGCTTCTAGCGCAGGGAGTGTGGATTTGATCCTTGCTTGAGGAGCTAAGATCCTTCATGCCTTGTGGCATGGCCAACAAAATTTTTTTTTAATTGCCTGTTATATAGTTATCTTGCTTTTATCTTTAAAAAATTGCATCTTAAAAAAATAAGGTAAGCAACATTATGCCTATTTTATAAATGAATAAATACAATGAGTTTTCAAATTGTTAGATGCCAGAGGCTTCCATGTCTCCTAGGCAACTCCAGTTCTCTTGTTTCTCTCCCAGAAAATTGAGCCAGAGATAGATATGAGTATTTCATGTTTCATAGAACCCTTAAAAGTGCACGTGTTGTGGTTTGCGCTGAGTTCTCTCTTCCTTCCTCCTCCCTTCCTCCCTCCCTCCCTTTTGGTCTGTCAAAGAGGATAAATCTGTTGCATGGTCACTAGGCCCTTAGACCAAATATCCTGTTTACCCATTGCTGGTGTTTCTTCATAGAATTCATCTTTTCATTCAAGTATAATGATATAAATGCTGTGTTGAGTGTGGGGAGCCTTTAATGTGCCATTAGGAAGACCTTGATAAAGAAAAAGGGCAGGTGTCTCACCTGTGAAAAAGCAATCATAGAGGGGATTAGTTTCCGCAGCCCAGCACAGGGCTTACTGCACTGGCCGGTATCCAAGCCACTGAAGATATGTGCAGCTGGCCTTGGAGGAGCCTCTGAGAGCCGTGGCACACGTGCCGCAGGAGACTTCTGGGTATTTCGTAGAGTAGGACCTACACTTAAAAGACAGGCTTTCTGTTTTAGGTTATTGCTGGACTCCGACTTTCCTTTGGTGCATCGGGCTAAAGAACACACAGTGGTGTTTGCTTGATGAAGAGTTATCCCAGTGTCTTGATTTTATTTGAGATCAGACTCTCCTCTCAGTGTCCTAAGGCATTCTTTCACTACATAGAAGTAGACGGGGACATTCTTTTTCACCTCTCCAATCCCTTGTCTTCCGTCTTCTCCTTCTATTCATTTTTGCTTCTTTCTGCCTGAAATCATTACCATAATCTTGGCCTGAAAAAATCAGCATAAGCCAAAGGCAGTCTCATGAGGGATATATTACTTTCATGTGTGGCCTAAACATAGCACATAAACTACTCCCTGGAAAAGAAAACAAAATCGTTCAGCAGGAGCTATAGAATATATTCTTTATAAAGAGATTTCATTTTCCATGCATGCCCTGATATTCTAAATGTTTCCCAATGTGATGAAACAAAATGTGGGTTCTCATCTGGCACCAAAGCATTAAAAACATTCTGTGACTTGTATTTTAAAGTGTTGTGAAGATAAAAATTTTTTTCAGTACTTTTCCTCTGAAGGTCAAAGAGTTCCACTGTGTTTAGATGATGAGGCTACCCATTCAAGCAGGAGGAGGGGGGTGCTGAGGCCATGATGGAGTCACTCAGGAATCAAAAAGTATGGATATCTGAAGAATGCCAGTTCTAAAAATGATTTCTATATTGAGTCAGATAAAAGAGGTTTCTAAAATTTTTACATATTTTTGTATTTATTGGATATCTCTTATAAACCTGATCATACCTCTTGGAAAGTAGCAGGAATAACATAAAAAGCACAACTAACTCAAAAGGTTTCTCTCTTGGGATTTTCAGTTCATTATTGTTACCTCTCTACATAAAAGTCAAAGAAAATTTGAAGGTCATAGTGTCCAAAGAAAATCCTTGCAATCAATCACAAATACTGTATAAGTATGAGAATACTTTATCCGTAAATGTTATACTCTCAAAGTGACACAATGAAATATGGGTTTTTGATTTTTTTTTTTGTAGCTTGTTTGTTCATAGATTCACCAGACATCTATTAATACTGAATCATTCTCTTAGGCACTAAGGCTCAAAGATGAATTAGACTGATTCCTTGTCCTCAAGTACTTGAGAATGGTAGATGCAACTTTTATAGGAATAATCACAGTACAACTTTAAAAGGTGCTATAAAGGGGATGGAGGTGGGCAAGATGATATTCAAAGTATCAGTCGAACAGTGTGGTTCAGGTACCATGAATCCGAATAGTTGTTGTTGTGTTATTGTTCAGTTGCTAAGTTATGTCTGATTCTTTGAGACCCCATAGACTGTAGCACACGAGGCTCCTCTGTCCTCCACTGTCTCCCAGAGTTTGCTCAGATTCATGTCCATTGAGTCAGTGATGCTATCTAACCATCTCATCCTCTGCTGCCCCCTTCTCATTTTGCTATCTATCTTTGAATCAGAATAGATACCAGCATTCATTCTGGAACAGAGTTTGAGTGATATCCTGCTGGGCTAGGTCATTTTTTGTTTGCTTTTTTTTTTTGCATGAAGATCCTGGAGGCTTCCAACAAGGAATCAGCATGGCCAGGGTTATTAAGAGGAGAGGTACTTGGCGGGGAGTTGATGGGTGGGTGTGCCTTCAAAACTGGCTAACTAATAACCAGTGAGGTAGGGCTTATGTAGACCAGCTGCAAAACAGCTCTGGATTTGGAATGTTGCAATTCATTTAAATATGAATGTCCAGATAGTGCCAGCACGATTATTCTAGATTGCTGTCTATTTTAGATTCATTGAGTACATTTCTGCAGCTGTCACTAAGCTTTGTTTCAAATGATGTATGTATCACCCTAGGGCAGGTGGGCCATGTAAATACTTTGATGGGATTCTGCTCAGCTTGAGGTTCTGGATTTAAATGACTGATTGCATGTGTGCGTTCACCAAAGATATTACTATTACAAAAGGGTAGCTATGTTACTACCTTTAATCTGACCATATTGCATTTCATCATTGGATGCTGCAGTGAAATGGAAAACCTTGCCATACAGTGAATACTTTAATCTGTCATCATAAAGAACGCTTTGTCAATGTTGGCTCAAGAAATCTAGGATAATGACCAAACTGGTGCTAGTCTTTAAGTAAAAATATAGGTTATTCCATCTTTGTATGTGTTCTTCTAAATTAATATTTTTGGTATTCATCCAATAGAAAAAAGTAAGAAAGTTGAAAAGAAACTTATTCTTTAAACACACTTACTCACATCTATAAAATACAAAAAGAGGTATTTACAAGTCTTTTGGCATTATTTGGGTTACTGCATCAATGTTTTATATCACAACAAAGTGTTTCTGTCAGGTAACTGCAGAAGATGGGTTTCTACTTTATTCTGGAATGTAGAACTCATCTGGTTAGATTGCAATTCACAAAGCTGAACAAAGACTGGCCATTGATTTATTACAACTTGTGATCCAATTGAATGGACATGGTCTTACTTCCGAATATTTCTTTTGAGGGAGCCAGAGTGTGTAGCAAGATCAAACAACTGTGCTTCGACTGTGTGTACTCAGGCAGAATGACTAGGACTCCAGGGGGATTTGTGTGCCTGCATCATGCCCTGGGCACTTCCCCTCCACAATCCCTGTGGAATTTCTCAGCTGCAGCCGTCAGTCCTAAGGGTTAGAAGAGCCTGAAAGAAACAGGCCACGTTGCTCTCATTCATCACCACTGCCTTGTTCTTGCCACAGTTCTGAAGAACCAAAGAACTGGGGGCCCTGGCTGACCTCCCTTGCACTTCATTTGATACAGCCTCACTCTATCTCTACCTTCTACCTCCTCAAGGCAGAAAAAGATGGCAGCTGTTATGATACCTGCTTAATGATATGCCTGCCTATCTGATGTAGAATCAGTTGACTGGCATTCTTGTCTTTACTTTGGTGCACCTAGAGTCGCTACTTGAGAGTGGGTATTAAGAAATAAATTATTTTGTTTCCTAGAGAAGCATGTTGCTGAAAGTTACAATCTTTTGGTATTAGAGATAAAATTCTAAGATTCTGCAAAACTTCATGAGAACAGAGCATAAGCGGTCTCTGATTCTCAAACCGCTTATCCTGCTATATCCTTATTTCAGGGATAATGCAAATCAGTAATTGCTGATGATGGAAATCCTGAAGTAATTCACTTTATGTGAGTAGAAACATTGGAAATGGTTTCACAGATTCTAAATGAAACCAATAGAAAGATACAAATAACCCTAATAGGTTGGGCCTCAGTTTTGTCTTGTGACAGATTGTGTAATATCATCATCAAATAATTACTTATTTTGCTTGGAATTTTGTAATTACGTCTCTGAAAGTGACCTTGAATGCTATCATTGTCTAAATACAAGAGCAATGTTTTCCAAGTTTGAGGGCTTGCACCTTCAATTGTAAATGCTTGTGTGTTACATCTTGAAAGAAAAAAACAGACTCTGCAGAGAATCTCACTCATATTAACATGTCAGAATTCTCATACTGTGTCTAAGGCACAAGATTGACATTTGATTACTGTGTTAATAATAAAAGGACATTTTGTTTTATCTACCCAACATATGTAAATAGTACCATCAGGTTTTTATTCTATAAGGCTTAGATCGTAAGAGCCAGTTTTGACTTTCAATCTTTCCTACTCATGCTTGATATCTAGTTAAGCCTCCATGTTTGATTTTTCTTATCAAATTACTTTTAGTGTCTTATTTTTGTCCCTATTGCCACTGTATAACTTTATGCCACAGCTTTTATGAGAGATTCAAAATTGGCTTTGATAACTCCTGTTGTTAGTTTCCCAGAAGTGTGTACCACTTTCTTTGTGTTATTATCTTGCTACTCAGTCTATAATGGCTTCCTATTATCTGTTGGAGAATTTCCTAACTTCTCCGGTCATTTGAGGGTTTCCATATTCTAGACTCACCTTACTTATCCAACCTCATTTCAAACAAAAATTCATATTTCTATGAAGGTGGTCTCATGGTTAGCTGCCGTGCACATGGTCAGCTGTATTTATTCATGTCTTGCTCTAATATCCTGCCTTGTCCTTTCTTTGACTACCCTTTTAAATCAATCTAAAGTTTCACCTCTTTGAAAAGCATCTCTCGATTCTCTTCTCTGAGCTTTGGTGTTATAACCAGTGCCATGTACAGTACAGGCTTCCCTGATGGTGCAGAGGTTAAAGCATCTGCCTGCAATGCAGGAGACCTGGGTTCAATCCCTGGGTCGGGAAGATCCCCTGGAGAAGGAAATGGCAATCCACTCCAGTATTCTTGCCTGGAGAATCCCATGGACGGAGGAGCTTGGTGGGCTACAGTCCATGGGTTGCAAAGAGTCAGAAATGACTGAGTGACTTCACTTTCACTTATGTACAGTACAACACAGTATTATATGCTGGCTAATATTACTCTTTCATTCTTTCTGTCTTGTTTCTGTTTTAGGCCTTGTATGTCTAACAAGATCACAAGATCTTTTCGGAAAGAATCCATACATACATGCTGCTAATAACATGAGGCATTCTTGCCTATTCTTTGAGTTAAAGTAGTTTAAAAGGCAACAACTTGTTTAGAGATGCCCACTTTTATCTCAGCAGGAGATATTCAGAGAACAATCAAACTCAATCAAGCATCTAAGGGATTTGTTTTATTTATAGGATTCCTTTTACACCTTGAATATTAACAACTAACTTCAAAGCTTCCTGGTAGAACTTATGAATTCCTTAATGATCATTGTGTAATAAGGAGGCTGAATATGGAGAATGATTAATGAAGTATGACCTGATCAAGTCATACATTTTCACAAATATGCATGTAGATGGAATATAAATGACAAAACTGATTAAAATCTTAATATCCTCATTTTTGTTCATATCTAAATATAGATATAGAGAATCACTATAAATGAAAATTTATCCTATTGAAGATTTTACATAAAGCTTTTTGTGTAAGAAATTCATTTTAATCATAGTGTACAGTTGTCTTATTCAGGATATCTTCTTTTGTGTTTTGCAAGAGACCTAATGAGCTCATTTACTGGCACATTAAAAGTATGAGTCATTTTACTAAAGAGCAAAAAATAGGTTTTATAGTACCAATTCCATTCTGAGCATCATGGTTTCTTCTATATTTCCTACAGTCAATCTTTTCCTTGAAGGTTTCCCCTCTAATGTTACCTGGTATCATTATAAAATGTCATATTTTAAAATTCTTCTATTTTATGAAGAACTCTTGTGAGAGCAAGTTGCAAAATAAAAGAACTCAAATTTTACTTTGAAGTTACCCTCTTCCTTATAACCTAAAGTTGTAACTCTTGAACTTTCACCCTTGATAGTTAGTTCCTGAGTTCCTGGTCTGCTTTATCATGGCTCTTTCATACGTCTGTTAAGGATAACTGGCATTTGAGGTTGGTCTTAAACATATTACTTACTGGCCTCTGACACACATCCAGACCTTGACATGCCTTGAGGCTTCCATCTTGATTAGAACAAAGGATGTCAGGTAGAAAGCCAGTACAATTTTGGTATATGTTTTCTTTGTTATTTAAGGCTGTACGAGTGTGTGTCTACCAAGATAAAAGACTTGCTATTTTTTAAAAACTTTATATTGATTCATGTACTGCATGGAAAAGAAACTCAGCTTTCCAAAGTTAAAATCGTATGTCTTGGACTGGCCTTTCTACAGTTGCATTGGAAAATGTTTGTTTGCCATGTGATGGAAATAGCAGCAGTAAAGTGCCAGAATTATTATGAAATCATATGGGGAAATGTTTTATACATAATAATCTGTTCATAATGTTTTTGTATTCTGGGGAATTTGCCTGTCAGGATGAATCTGAGATTTAACTGTAAGGAAACAACTCTGTTTATTTTGAAGGAGGCAATGAAACTCTGTGGGGTGGTTGGGAGATTTCAAGTATCTTTTTAATGGCCAAGTGGGACTTGATTTTCTGGTGAAGATCACCTATATTAGCATTTCTATGAGAGGCCAATCATTATCCTAACCTGCACTGCATTTTATTCTCAGTTAGTTTAACAAGATAATTTGACATTCTGTAGAGTACGTTTCATATGCATGACATTTCAAATACCTCATAGCATTGAGTAAATTAATTCCTTGGATAGGCAAATGGCAGTCCCTCCTTAAACTATGGTATGAAGTATGAAATGCCATTCCTATTGTTCTTTAGGAAACCAAGAATAATGATAAAAGAATTGTGTGTTTTCATTTAACAACTCTGTTAAAATGATTATGATAGTGATGTTGTAAGAAGACAGAATTTATATCACAACAGAATAAATTCATGACTATGCCTAGGGGCCTATTCTAAAGAATCCACCTGTCAGTGAAAGAGACACAAGAGACATGAGTTCTATCCTGAAGAAGGAAATGGCAACCCACTCCAGTATTCTTGCCTGGAAAATTCCATGGACAGAGGAGTGTGGTGGGCTGCAGTTCATGGTATAATGAGCCACTGAGCAGCATATTGGGAAAAAGATTGGAGGAGAACAATTGGCCAACAAAATTATATGATGGGGAAAAAAGTTTAAGAAGATAATAGGAATGATGAAAAACCAGGATCTAGGCAAAAGAGACTCTTAGGTAGGGTGGAGACTTGGGGTTGAGTAATCGTGGGGTTAGGTTTTCCCAGTGTTACCAAGCAGAAACTTAATTTGCTCACTCACCACACAGCAAAGCTGCTCTACTGACACTGGGTTGGGGTGAAGGAAAGTGAAGCATTTATTGCAGACTGCCAAGCACGGAGAATGGGCAGTTCATGCTCAAAAGACCTAGACTCTGGACTTTTTCTCTTTTTATGTTTGAATATAATCTCAAAGTGTTTTCTTTTCTTCCTCCTTTCTTTCTTTCTTTCTTTTTTTTTTTTTGCTGTTTTAAAAAGTTTATTTACTTTTAATTGGAGGATAATTGCTTTACAATATTGTGTTGGCTTCTGCCATATATCGATATGAATCGACCATAGGTATACCCTTAGGGATGGTTTTTAAAGAACATTGTGCATGAGAGTTGCAGCTTGTGGACTTTCTTCTGGTCGGCTGGTGGTGAGGCATCAGGGTGATGCTTTGGGAATCTTTATCATCAACTTGGTTCCAGCCAGTCTGGGGTCTAGTGCACATGCTGTCACCATCTTCCACGGGGAGGGGGGTCTTAGTTTCTCCAGAGCAATTCAGAGATACATGTTAGATTGTTATGTATATCCCTTGAGAAGGAACTCAAGGCTGTTTTATTACTGAGCTGTTGGCTTTTCCTTTTTTCCTTCATTCCCTTACTTCCCTAATTACTAACTGGGTCTGTTCTTTGGAGCTCAGGAAAGGGTTAGGAGACTAAAGTCTTTTTTCTGCAAATGAGAAGTGTGGACCAAAGAAGGGCTTTTGTACCCGGGAAGGCCCTGCAGGGTCTTACTCAGTTTCACTGGTGGGAAAACCTTATCTTTGGGGCCAGTATATTTTCCCTCCATATATATGGAAGCTTATTGATCAGGAGACTTGCACAGTGAAAATGTATTACAATAATCACCACAGTACTTAAACATGCAGATGGATTTGAGAGAGATCAGTAAGAATTCAGAGCTGAAGAATAAAAACCCAAACCCTCTGAGGTAGATATTTTATATGTTTTTTTTTTTAAGTCTTAGATTATCATTTTTTATTTTTTTAATTTTATTTTTACTTTAGTCTACGTTACAATACTGTATTGGTTTTGCCATACATCGACATGAATCAGCCGCAGGTGTACATGATCTCCCAATGCTGAAGCCCCCTCCCACATCCCACCCCATATCATCTCTCTGGATCATCCCCGTGCTCCAGCCCCAAGCATCCTGTATCCTGTATCGAACATAGACTGGCGCTTCGTTTCTTACATGATAGTATACATGTTTCAATGCCATTCTCCCAAATCATCCCACCCTCTCCCTCTCCCTCAGAGGCCAAAAGTCCGTTCTATACCTCTGTGTCTCTTTTGTTGTCTCACATGCAGGGTCATCATTACTATCTTTCTAAATTCCATATATATGTGTCAGTATACTGTATTGGTGTTTTTCTTTCTGGCTTACTTCACTCTGTATAATCAGCTCCAGTTTCATCCATCTCATTAGAACTGATTCAAATTTATTCTTTTTAAGGGTTGAGTAATACTCCATTGTGTATATGTACCACAGCTTTCTTATCCATTCATCTGCTGATGGACATCTAGATTGTTTCCATGTCCTGGCTATTATTAACAATATTTTCTATGTTTTGTAGATAAAGAAGCAAGTTGTAAAAGGTTAATCTGTCTAAAGTCACGCAACTAGTATGTGGCAGAGTCAAGTTCAAATATATGTCTCTATGGCTTGTTAAAAAACAAAATCCAACCTAGTACATTTCAAAGAGCTTTACTGGCTTTATTCAACAATTTGTAAATTGGGGAACATCTCATCTAGTAGATAGAAAGGGGCTCTGAGGAACTGCACAAAATGGAAACTTTTATAGGCAGAAGGGAGAAGGAACAAGTGAGTTCTACTAGCCAAAATGTGGTTTGGTTTTGCAGGCTTACTTTCCTTTAGGAAATGACAGGGGTGTATCAGGCAGATTACCTAACTGGTGCTAATCAAGCTATTCCTGCCTGACTGGTTAAAGACTCCATTTCTGGGAGAGACCAACACTGTAATCAAGTCTTGATTCAGTGATGTAAGGTCTAGCATAAGTAACTCCGCTTTGGGCCTGTTGTTTTATTTATAACAGGCTTATTTTTTAAAAATTGTATTGTGCTGTTTTTATTCCAGAAGAAATGTTACAAAAATGCTATTGTTATTTCATCTTTTAAAAAACACAGTCATCCATTTAATTAACATTTAATTATGTCCAGGTTCTGAGAACAAAATAGTGAACAAGACAGCCACTATCCCTTATTTTTAAAAGATCAATATTTTTCTTATTTATCTCATTCTAAATACTTACATGTAAAAGATTTGTTAGAACTGGTGTGCATGCTATAGTTAACAATACTGTATGATACATTTAAAATTTTGTTAAAAGATGAGTTTCATGCTAAGTGTTCTTACCATCAATAAAATTTTTTAAAAATTGCATGCATTGTTTAAGGGTATATTAACTGAGCATATACATAAATATGTGCTATCACACCCCAATAGGTTAACTATAAATGTTTTCAGTGTATGGAGAGAGAACAGTTCCTTTTTAGTTTTATAAAATAAAAGTTTATCAGTTTTTGTCCAGTGATTTCTCATGATTATTTTACATTTAAAATAAGAAGCAAAAAAATAAGCCTATAAACTGAAATTGTAAACACAGACTTTCAGAAATACTCATGAACCTGTTCTTTCTGAGTTTATTTAAAGCTCCTATTTTCCTTAATGGCAGCTCTCTGTGTTTGTATCAGAGAATAGAGTGATCCATATTGTGTTGGTAAATGAGCTCATCTTTTAGTTTTAGAATTCACAACTTGGGAATCAGACTCTCTGGGTATAAATTCCTAACCCATCACTTATTAGATATGTGATGTTGAGCAGTTCACTTAGTCTCTCTGTATCCTCACCTTCCAAACTTGCATTGTGATCATACAATTAGTAGAAATAAATGGAACAGTGCACGGTCAGTGCCAAATGGGCGATGAACACTCATGAATATTCACCACCATCATTTCCCTTTGTACCCTGCTCAGGTATTTCGTGGGTTTCTTTTCCCGTGGCACCACGTGGTCATCATGTTTGCTGGCTTGCAGGGCCAGCCTCCTGTGCTCTCTTTCTGCTTCTCATTGCTCTCCGGCACCGGGGCTTGATGCTGTGTCATCAGGCCCAGGCCTCCACAGTGCCCTTTTCCTCTGGTGTGCTCTTATTCCTGCCTTGGTGGCTTCATCTTGACTTTTTGTTTACTCATTCTCTATCACTAATTATCAGAGTTAAGCCAGTTCTGTTATGATTACTTTTCCTATTATGACTAATTTTGGCAAAGGCAAGAGTAATTAATTTAGCACCAGCTTAAAGACCTGTGGGCTGTTTACATGTGTGTACTGGTGTATGTGCTGCTACCGTATGCATCATCCATCGCCATTTGGCAAAAGCTTATGACATTGCAAAGTCATCAGTGAAAACAAGTCCCAGTTTCCATTAGCCCACTTTCTTTTTTCCATTTCCTATAAGGAAGATTGTTTCAATCTTTGATAAGTTAAGAATTAGTATTATTTAATTCACTGAGTGTATGACAAATGACATTCAACCCTTGGTCTCTTAATCTTTAAAAGATCTGTTTACCACCCACATTCCATTAGAAACATGGAATCTAGAGACATCATTTAAATTTTTTGCAAGCTTGGGAACTGAACTGTTTTTTATGTCAATATGTGACATTGTATAGGTAACAATCATTCATTATGTAGCATATAATCTCACAAAGAAACATATCTTTCCCATTTCCCAACCCCTATTCTCTGACATCTTGCAGCCCCTCTCCCCTGCAAGTAGAGATTTTTAAAAAAGCTGTCATGACAAATCCCCTGTAGGATCACGGGGTAAAACATTCTAGTACCATAATAATGAAACACTTTATGTGTGGGAGAATGATAGAAATAACAACTGTGCCACATCAGACCTCATTAAAGTCAATGAACTGCAACACCGGTTATTTGTAGTCTTGAACAATTTCTATTCAATATTCTACTATATTTATTATTTAAATATTGAAAACAGCAATAGGGATAGCTCCTCATTTGCTAGAATTCCGCTTCTGGAAACAAAGCATCTACACAAAGCTCAGAAAATATTTCATTGTACTAGATTTAGAAACCCCTTTGTGTGCAGTAGTTTTCTAGTGTGTTCTTATGAGAGTTTCCATTTATCTCATAAATATGCTCATTTCTCCTTATAAAGTTTATAAATATCAGTTAATTCTTGGGTAAACATGAAATGCTTCATTTAAGCCTAGTCTAAGCAAGAACTGAACTTACAGTGAGATAACTGGGAACAAGGAGAAGTTTCAGAAGGCCATTGGCCTGCCTCCACAAGGAGTAAAAACTCAGCCACTTGAAAAATAATCATAATGATCAAGTAGTGTCAAGAATTAGATTCACCACAATTTTGATGTAAGTTGTAATGATTTGTTTAAAGTAAATAATTAAATTTATTTTATTTGTAATTAAATTTATTTAATTACAATTGTTAAGATTTTTCTTTATTTAAAATTGGAAAAATATAGAACTAGATAAGACAGAAGTCCTGCTCTCAGTATATTTCATGAGAAAGTAAAAACGTACTCTGCCAGAAAGGTATGCCTTACTGCTTAAGGGCTCCTCTAGTGAGCAATTTTATTCTGTAATAACTAGCCCCTTTTCTTCTAAACAAGTGGCTATTCACAGTTTTGGCTATTACCCCAAAGAAGTACAGGTGTACCGCAGAGATATTATAGCTTCAGTTCCAGACCGCCAGAATAAAGCGAATATCACACAAAGCCAGTCACACAAATTTGCTGGCTTCCCAGTGCATATAAAAGCAGTGTTTATACCATACTGTAGTCTATTAAGTGGGTAATGCCATTATGCTTTAAAAAAAGTATATACTTTATTTTTAAAATATTTTGTTGCTAAAAACTGATAACCATTATCTGAGCCTTCAAAAATGAGTCACAGTAGTAACATCAAAAATCACTGACCACAGAGCACCATAGCAAGCATAATAATAATGATGAAAAAGTATGAATGTTACAAGAATTGCCAAAATGTGACACAGAGACAGGAAGTGAGCAAATGTTTTTGAAAAGAAATAACACTGATAGACTTCCTGGACACAGGTTTGCCAAAACCTTTAATCTGTAAAAACAAAACAAAAAACATAGTATTTGTGGAGAACAAAATGAAACACGATGAAACAAGGTATGCACCTATTGCATTTTACATTTAAACCAGGACACACATACATATTCACCCGTTTGTCTTTAGGCGGCCTAATATGTACACTATTAATGTATTCAAACTTACTAGCCATTTTTCTCTTTTTGTATCTTCCATTGTCCTACAGTTTTATCTTCATTAATTGGAGACATTTTTGGCATATACTTTCTGTTTCATAAGTTTTACTTGAAAATGTCAAAAAATTCTTGGTATGAAAGCTTAATAAGCATGTCTATGAAAGGAATATTCACAAAATTACTTTAAAGATTTGGTGTTTTTATTTGATTTGTTTAAATCCCCTATAGATTTTGGCAAAACGACCTTAATTATTAATCTTAGGGTGCTAGTACATTTTAGATATTCATAGTCCATTAAAGGGCTTCCCAGGTGGCTCGGTGATAAAAAAAAATCTGCCTGCCAAGTAGGAGACTCCGGTTCTATCCCTGAATCAGGAAGATATCCTGGAGAAGGGAATGGCAACTCACTCCCCTATTCTTGCCTGGGAAATCCCATGGACAGAGGAGTCTGGTGGGCTACAGTCCGTGGGGATCTCAAAGAGTTGGCTATGACTTAGTGATTAAACCACCACCATAGTCTATTAAAATTGTGATTTGGCCTGGTACGGGTATGAAATTAAAATTTTGCAACTTCATGCTTACTGTTTATAACTAAAATACTAATGAACTATTTTGCTAAGAAACTGTTCATTTTTTTATTACTCTGATAACTTGAAGAATAGAATCCCTGAAACATTTGATAGTATGTCTCCTGTGTTGTTTAAAAACAGAGCAAATACTTTTACAACTTTTCAATTAAATTTATTGCTTTTAAAATAAATACTGTATATCTGGAAAATACTCTGTAGTGAGAGTTATGGAGCTTGGCTATTGTAAACTTAAATTATTACCTATTATTTATTATGATTAACTTTCTTTTATAGGCTGACATTCACAGAGTTAACAAACTTGAAATTTGTAATAAAAACACACATAAAACATATTTAAAATGAACAAGTCTGTGTTATGTACAGTGAAATACAGGCTGATTTAAAATACTTTGGGAAGTAAATCTCCTGAATAAGAAAAATTATTTCTTTGAAAAATTAACGTGGTATGAAATAGCATTGGCATGCATCAAGTAGCCCTTGGGCTGAATTTCTTTAAAGGTTTGTCAAGGAATAAGTGTTGTGCCAGTTGCTGTAGATGTAAGGATGTAAGGCAATCCCAACCCTCAAGAGCTCATAGTCTCGTGAGGCGGTAACACGTAATAACACATCTGCCTAAGTAGCCCTGTTATTAGAATATTAAGTAGGCTCTCGATCAAATGAGTGTCTTCCCTGGTAGCTCAAATGGTTAAGAATCTGCCTGCAATACGGAAGAACTAGGTTCGATCTGGGTCGGACAGTTCCCCTGGAGAAGAGCATGGCGATCCACTCTGGTATTCTCGTCTAGAGAATGCCATGGACAGAGGAGCCTGGTGGGCTACAGTCCATGGGGTTGCAAAGAGTCCGGCATGACTAAGCAACTACCACTTTCATTGGTCAAATGAAGCAGTTTGGAACGTTTGCCCTGGTTGTGTCCAGTCTCTGGGGAACTCGAATGCAGTGTGAGTTCAAAGAGGAGAGAAAACATGGTGAGTCGAAGAGCGCTGAGTCTGCCATTAGGGAGCTGTGTGGGACCTTCTGCAGCTTGTTTTCGCCCACCCCTCCTGGCCTTCATTTTTGTTTGCCGAATTCTGATTTTTAAACCCATTGAGCCAACAGACTTTCACTGCAAATGGTTGCAGTTCAATATGCAAGCTGGAGCTACTGTGGTAGTCAGTACGAAGCACAGGGTGAAAACTTTTGGGCTGAATCACCTCCTGGGGTTGTTTTAGGACACACATCCTATGAGTATGGAGAAAACACATTTTAGCTAATATTCGACTTCTACTAGGCATTTGCTGTTTAAGCCTTTACTTCTAATTGTGGAATGCAGAGCTTTGGTCTATGTTGAAAGAATCTCAGGCATTAAACAAGTGAGCAGGTGAGAGGACTTTGGGGAAGTCCTGAAATTCAACTGTGCCTCCTTGAGAGGCTAATCCGGAAGATCTGAAGGTAAACCTGGTTTAGACTTCTGAAAGTAGCTGTGTGATGGGGGAGGATGGACCGTTCAGAAAGGATGATCCGCTGCCTCTTCTGTGTCTGGATGGGTTCCTCCCTCCCTGGGAGCATTTGCAGCTGTTGGAGGCCAGTTCCTGAGACTGATTGAGATGGAGGGCCATCCTAGATTTGCACTCATTTCTTCTCTAGGCCTCCTTACCCCAGCATTTATCTGCCTCTAGGGCTTCTCCATCTGCTAATTGCTTCTTACTCAATCATTCTCTGCTTACCCACAAGCCCTGGTGCTTGCTATTTCCTTTGCCTTACATTTCTATTTTTCTGTCTGGTATTAGGATAAGGGTACAGTTGGCCCTTTGTATCTGAGTATGTGGGTTCTGTGGATTTAACCAACTGTGGATGGAAAAGATGAGAAAAAAAGTTCCCCAAAGCAAAACTTGAAGTTATTGCACACCAGTGACTATTTACATAGCATTTAATTGTATTTATTATGTACTGAAAGTGATCTAGAGATGATTTACATTATGCAGGAGAATATGCCTGGATTATATGCAAATACTACACTGTTTCATGTAGGAAATTGAGCATTCGAAGATTTTAGTATCTGAGGGGGATCCTGGAACTGATTCCCTTGTGGATATCAAGGGACAGCCATGAAATACTTTATGGTACTTTCTCTGATGTCCTTAAAGAATCTCCGTGTTTCTAGAGATGAAACTTCTAAGAAGTTTTAGCTTTTTATTAAATAGGTAGAATTGTTTAGAAGTCTTGCTATTTTTATAGACAGTGTGACAGTAACATTGGCACAGAAGTAGCTTATAAGTTTTGCTGCAATAATGAAAAATAAAGAAGGCGGTTAATATAGTGTAGAAAGCCATTTAGTTTTCACCCTCAAGATAATCATATAAGCGTTTACCAGATATTTTTGACACACCAAAATCAAAGAAGTTAATTGGAAGTTAGCTCAATTTACACGTTACTGAAAACCTATGTCTTTTAACTTTCTGTTTCATATTCTTTTTATTATACTAAGTTGCCACTTTGACAATATACCTACCATATATGGAAGGTAATGTTAATCTGTCACAGTTTCATTCACACATATAATCGGTGTTTTTATCAAATACTCAAATATATTATGATCACTTTATGACTAAATATACAAAGAGAATATAAATAAAGCAAAAAGGGGGCTAGTATTTATTGAGCCATTAGTTTGTGCATGTATTACTCACCTTCGTGGCAATTCAGTCAAGAATTAATTCCCCTAACGACTCAGGCCATTAGTGACCATTAGGTCATTTGTATAAAGAGATGACTGCTATTCTCCCCATCTTCAGGTTTTGATGACAACAGACCTAAGCATAGTCACTAAAAGCATGAGCCTTTGCCTTCTTTCTTTTTTTAAAGAAAGAACTTTTATTGAAGTATGAGCGACATGTAAAAAGCTGTACATATAATGTGAAGAAGTCGATGAGCTTGGAATAAGTATACATCTGTGAAACCATGACCATCATAAAGGCATAGACAATCCATCATGTCCCATACCCTTCACCATTATTATTGTTTTGTGGTAAGAATATAACATAAGATGTACCCTCAGCCAATTTTAGCAATGAATTATTAGCTATAGGCACTATGTTGTATGGTAGATCTCCAGAATTTATTTATCTGGCATAATTAAAACTGTGTACTCCTTAACCATAATCTCTCCTTTTCTCTATCCCTTGGCAACAACCACTACTCTCTGCTTCCGTGAGTTTGACTGTTTTTGATTCTACACATAAATGAGATTGTACAGGGTTTATTTTTCTGTTTCTGGCTTATTTCACTTAGCATAGTATACTTCAGATCTATCCATGTTGCTGCAAATGCCAGAATTTCCTGCTTTAATTTTCCATTGCATATATATATATATATGATATATACCACACATTTTCTTTATCCATCATTGTTTCTATATCTTGGCTCTTGTGGAAAATGTTGCAGTGGGTGTGGGAGTACAGGTATCTCTTTGAGATTCTGATTTCAATTTCTTTGGATAAATACCCACAAATGGGACTTCGGGATCATACGGTAGTTCTAGTTTTAGTTTCTTGAGAAATCTCCATACTGTTTTCTGTAGTGGCTGCATCAGTTTACATTCCCACCAATAGAGTAACAGGGTCCTCTTCTTTATACTCCAACACTTATCTTTTTAGCCTTGACTGATAGCCATCTTAACAGGTGTGAGGTAATACTTCCTTGTGGGTTCAATTTGCATTTATCTGATAATCAGTGATGTTAAGCACCCTTTCAAACCTATGCTGGCCATGTGTATGTCTTCTTTGGAAAAATGTCTATTCCGATCCTTTGCCCATTTTTTTTAAATGGGATAATCTGGCTTTTGCTATTGACTTGTAGGAGCTCGTTACATATTTTGGATATTAACCCATTATCATATCCATGACTTGAAAATATTTTCTTCCATTCTGTAGTTGAGATTTTTAGTTTGGTAATCCTGGTTTTATTTTATTTATTTTTTGCTTTTATTGCTTGTACTTTTTGTGTCATATCCAAAGAATCAGTGCAAGGCCAATGTCAAGAAACTTTTCCACTGTATTTTCTACTAGGAGTTTTACAGTTTCAGCTTTTATGTTTAAGTCTTTAATCCATTTTAGTCAATTTCTTCCCTTTGTTTCTACCCACCTTTTCTTCTCCCTGAAAAGCACACGCAGCAGAAATGTGTGTTGAAATAGAAAGCCGGAGGTTAAAACAAAATACCCAGCCAATTATGAATCCTGAAACTTCTTGAGTGCTTCCTGTGTATTTAATTGCAAATGTTTATTAGCAGTAAAAATATTTTTTAATACAAAGAGAATTCCAGTTAAAAAAATCTCTCCTCAAAGTACCTGTCTATTTCACTTCAGGTACTAGGAGTGCAAGGAGACCCAACCAGTCCATTCTGAAGGAGATCAGCCCTGGGATTTCTTTGGAAGGGCTGATGCTAAAGCTGAAACTCCAATACTTTGGCTACCTCATGGAAAGAGTTGACTTGTTGGAAAAGACTCTGATGCTGGGAGGGATTGGGGGCAGGAGGAGAAGGGGATGACCGAGGATGAGATGGCTGGATGGCATCACCAACTTGATGGATGTGAGTCTGAGTGAACTCCAGGAGTTGGTGATGGACAGGGAGGCCTGGTGTGCTTCGATTCATGGAGTCACAAAGTCAGACATAACTGAGCGACTGAACTGAACTGAACTAGGAGTGGAGAAGAGAAAACAACCCAAGTCATAAGAGAATTGATAGGATTTATTCATTTATCTGCTAAACCAGAAAAGGGTATCTAGATACCTGTAATAACTACCCACCCTCAAGACCATTGGAAGACCCATATACAGGCATATGTTTATTTCTAGATACATCTCTAACCTTAGAGAATAGTCTTATCACAGGTAGGTACATCATTACTGAGGAGTAGAGGCTCCAACAATATTAGTTGTGAGCCAAAAGAACTGGGCTGGCTTAAGACACCTTGCTGTGATGTGATTTGATGACCTTGATCTGTCTGCAGTTGAAGTTGTCAACACTGGTCTGTAAACCATTGCCATTATGGCTCATTTTTACTCGTTTCTGTCTCATACCGAATGTATTTGTACCATCTTTCAAGCATACACTCTTTCTGAAGCATGAACAGTATCAGTTGCCATGACTTTTCTTATTATGGAGAGCAGTCTGGTTTTATCACCTCCCTCTGTTTCCTGTAATTTACTCTTTATTTCATGAATTGTCTGTTTGTAGGTTTTTACTTCCTCTGTTGCTGATAGCTTCTGCTTTTCCTCTTCTCATTCATGTTCTTGAACCAGTTTCTTTTGTAGAGTCATGTTTTTCTGCTGAGAAAATTCACTCAGAATTTGTGCTGCAAGGATCTGGCCAAATTCAGTGAATAAGAATCAGGTTCCAGCTTCTATATTTGTTCTTACAGCTCATGCCTGGCTGACACTTCATCACTCAGTTTGGAATAGGAATGGTCATTATCTTTTTCAACTAATGTTAACATCGGTCTGGTCTGGGAAGCATCTATCACTTGTCTTTTCTAATTTTTTCACTCTGGTAATCTGCCAGCTGTCCATTGTCAAGTTCATTCCATGCATATCATTTTTAATTAATTTTGCTTTAAATTCAAAAGTGATATCAAATGATCTGCACAGTAGACTTCTTAAAAACCTCTGTTTATTTTCTTTGTCTGCAAGATCTTTATGTGTCACTGTGTGTTTTGTATAATTTATTAGTTCCCAAGATCAGTCTAGTGCTCATTCCAGTCTTCTGCTTCTTATAACGGTTATAACATGCTCTTCTCAAATCTAGTATTTTCTTTGTAAATCCAATAGGGTTTAGATTCTCATTTCTCATAACTTAGTTTAGCTTCATTTTTTTCTCTCAACTGTTATGAAACTCTTTGGAAAACCTTGTCATAGTCAATAGGTATCTGTCTCACCAAATATCTTCTCAGTTTCCTTAGATTTTATTTTTTCTCAACTCTCAAAATAATAAGCAATTTTCCCACAGCATTTGGTTCATTTCTGTAAGTCTTCAAATTAAGTATTTAAGGCAAACATGTTCTTTTTTTTTCCTGACATGGATTGTGGTATCTTAGTTCTCCAACCAGGATAGAACCCAGGCCCATGACTATGGAAATACTGAGTCCTAACCACTGGACTGCCAAGGAGTCCCCTTAACTTTGTTGCTTGATTTCTTCAAATATATTGCTTCTTTGATCATTCTTTTATAATCTGATATTTTAAAAATGTTTTTAAAAGTTTGTTTCAAATTATTATTAGACATGTATATAATTATTGTTTTTACTTGATATATTCTATTAATAATTAAAAGAAATATTTAAGAAGAAAGTAATAAAGTAATTCCAATAAACAGATAAAATTATAGGCTCCAAAAACTTTTCATAAAAATCAAGTCTGGGCCCTTCTGGCACCTTTGTTATGGATAAGACAGCTATCAATTTAAGTATCTCCCATGGTAATCTTCTTTCTGGTAGTTCTTAACATTTTTTTCTTTATCCTAGAATATTTCTAAGTTTCTCCTTCTTTGTGTTTGTGTGATTTATTTTTTTACTTGCCACTTGAGTATAAGTTCTATCTTAGATCTCCTGTTTTCAATTCTGGAATAGTCTCAAATATTATCTCTTAAACAAAGGCTTCCCTATCACTTCTTCTGAGTTCTAAGTAAAATTTTTCCTTTTAGCATGAATAGATGAGGCTTCCCTGGTGACTAAATGGTAAAGGACCTGCCTGCCAATGCAGGAGATGCAGGTTTGATCCCTGGATCAGGAAGATTCCCCTAGAGGAGGAAATGGCACCCCAGTCCAGTATTCTTGCCTGGAGAATCCCATGGACAGAGGAGCCTGGCAGGCTACAGTCCATGAGGTCATGAAAGACTCAGACAAGACTTAGTGACTAAACAACAGGAACAGCAATAGATAGATGGATGGATGAATGGATGGACAAATAGGTGCCGGGAGCCAGTGTGAGGAACCCCGCCCGTGACAGGGTCACGTGGAAGGAAGTCTGGCATACGCAGGGCGTGATCAAACTTCAGGGGTTCCCCACGGCATTTCCTGAGCATCCACACCCTGCCCCCCACCCCCCCCCCCCCCCACCCCCCCACCCCCCCCCCCCCCCACCCCCCACCCCCCCACCCCCCACCCCCCCACCCCCCCACCCCCACCCCCCGGCCTCTTGCACTCTGCTTTTCCACTCTTCTGATATTCTCTGGGAAAAAGTCAACTCAAGGCTTTAGTCTTCTGCATTTGAAAGGGATGTTTCAGTTAAACCCCCTCTGATAGCTCTTTAGCTTGCCTAACAGGTTCCTCAGACTTCTTACAGCTTGTGAATTGCTTACAGCCCCCAAACTGCGAGAGGCACAAAGCTTAAAAGCATCCTTAAGATACAGAGCCTTTTCTAAAGAGTTAAAAATCATATTGGTGACGGGTTTTCACTGTTGACTCAAGGATTGGTGCCAGGCCTCCATATTCTTTATCTTTTAGGCACCTGGGAGGATGTTATTCAATGTAATCAGGATGTAGAAAAAGATATGTAGTAGCTTTGATGTTAGCAACACTAGACTTTTGAGTTAATTGCTTCTCTTTGCTGTAAATCACTGTACCCCCTTTACCTGTTATAAGTTGCTGTATCTTTGCTGTGTAAGAATGTAACTTTGTTTAGTGCTTTTCTGAGAGCGACACCAGACTTTGGGAAGATCAACACAAATAAGTCTTCTGATTGATAAACCCTTATCGGAAAAAAGGCTGTAAAATGTTAATTGGCCCTTTTGGCTGGAAGAAGATGTAGAGTACCTAAGACTTGTGTATACAATTAGATATGCAGAGAGAAAAGCCTGGTTTTGATAACAGTCTGGGCTGCTAACACTGCATAATTTTGTATTACCCATTGATCTCTATGTCCAATCAAAAAGGTATATAAGGCCTTCTGAACAAAAAAGTCTGGAGCTAGTTGCTGGACTGGTTTCCCCCGTGTCTCTCTCTCTTTCCTCTCCTCTTCAATCTAATTTCAGGCTGAATTCCCATCTAGACCAGGGGGCTCGCCAGGTCTACTTACTTGCCCTGGCTTTCAAGCCCCGCCCAAAAGGGAGCCCAAGGTGGGGTACCCTTAGAGAGTCAAGCAGGTGCCGGTGGCCCCACGTAGATGGTGCAAATCTCTTGTCCAGAGATTTTATTGGCCTTCCCTGCAAGCCAAGTTATTCAGCCTTCTTTCTCCATTTAATTTTCCCACTACACTATTTCTTCCTAATCTAATCTTATATTTCAATATAAATAAATAAACAAATCTTTCCTCACCAATGCCGTCTCCGCTTCAAATTCCCTGGACCCACTGGGGCTGGACCCCGGCAGATAGGTAAGTAGATAGTGAGGAACAACAATAGATAGATGGATGGATGAATGGATGGATAGATAGGTAAGTAGATAGCGAGCTAGATAGATGACAGTCATACTCTGTTTGGGCTACTATAATAAAAATATCACAGATGGGTAGTTTATAAATAACAGAAATTTATTTCTCATGTTTTGGAGGCTGGGACGTCTAAGATCAAGGTGCCCGCATGGTCACCTTCCGATGAGGGCCCTTTTCCTTGTTCATAGCCGGCAACTTTTCACTGTGTCCTCACAGAGATCCCTAGTCCCCTCCACTAAGTTCCATTCATGAGGGCTCAAGCTTCATGATGTATACACCTCCAAAAGACCTCATGCCTAATATCACCATCTTTGGGGGTTAGAAACTCAACCTGTGAATTTGCATGATACACTTACATTCAGACCATAGTGGATAGTCACATAGATAGATACTGGATTTGTCTCTCTGGGCTGCATTCTACATCTTCCAAATCTATTTGTTCTTCAACCATATCCAGGCTAGCATTTAATAGATTTATCTTTTTATTTAAATTTCAGTGACCATTTTCAAGGTTTCTAAAGGATTTTCTTTCAAATCCATGTGTTCCTTTTTCCTTGTTTATATTTAAAATCCCTTGCTCTTTATTGGATGTTATTTCATTTATCTCTTAAAGCACAATTAACATACTAATCTTTGTCTGATACTTTTTAAAATTAATTAATTTTACCTGAAACAAATCTGTGATCTTATTATTGAGTGCTACCTTTCTTAGCATTAGATTTCTTCATATGTTTTGGATCTTTGATTTCTATACTCTTTGTAAGTTGGAGGTTTTGAGTGTATCTGTGGGTATATATTTTTCTCTGTATATGTGTCTGCCTTTCTTTTCTCTGTATTCACCCTTTCTTACCTAATCATTTTATGTTTGTCTTTACCTGATCTCCCAGCTTTCTAAAGCAGATTTGTTTTAAAATGGCGTTTCAGGACTCCTGTCCCAGATTTATGTTTGGAATATCACAGAATTATGTATCAAACCAACAGAGGCTTACTTCACTTTCCAATTGAGAGATTAGATCTATATTCCAGAGATCTAGGGTTTTTTTCAACTTCTCTTCAGCATTTATAAGCCCCCAGCTTCAAAAAGTGAGTCTGGCTCTGATGAGAGAAGTTTTGAGCACTTATTCTTCAGGGATAGAACCCATGGGCACCAATTCTACCCCAAGAACTAGGGCCAAGCAGGGTCATGCTTTATCTCTGCTCTCCACTTTACATTTCTGGTCTATTTCTGGCCTGCAGACTTGACCGTCTTTTTCAAATACAAATACTTCTAAATGTTTTTGCTTTTTATAAGGACTATGTTTAGAGTAAAAGGAACAAATCAGAGCATAAACTCATGTGCCATCTTTACAACATACTGCTAATGAATTTTTCATGCATGTTATTTTAATCTTTTCAACTTCTTTGTTTCTTCAGAGCAGATAAATATATCTAATACATGGGGACCTATAGTCCTAACTATGCAGATCACAGACAACATAAGTATCTAGTAGTTGTTAAACACTTCTTGCTTTATTTTATAATATAAAAATTCTGATTCCTAATCCAAAGGACATTGTATATTATATATCAGAATTTGTCAAATATATGAATACGTGTGTTTTTGAGTATATATATAAATGTATATTTTTCATACCTATTAGGATTCCCTGGGTTTATTTACCTATTTTTATGTTTCTCCTTATGCTCCCCATCTGGCCAAAGATACCTTGAGTCTGATGAAAATCTCTCTTTGTTCCAGAATACAGAAAGAGACCTGAAATTTCAAATGCCAGTTCAAATTTGAACTCTGCTTCAAAACTGCTTCTCCTAATATTTTCAATTGATCTTATTGTTTGATTGGTTTTTAAACCCCTTAGAAAACACAGATGGCCAGACTTACTCTGTCTAAGGGCTTTCTGGGAAACTGTTCTGGCCCACTGATGTCTTCATTTCCTGTGATGGTGTCTCCATCTGGAAGTCAGTGGCTCAAGATTACAGTTAAGAGTCACCTGGGCACAAGGCCTGTGCTCTGTGCGTTGAACTTAGAGTTCAGAAGTCATTGATCCGCCTTTGCAACTTGTTCTTCAAAACCAAGCAGTTCTGTATTTTCCTTGGCTTCTTTCTCCCAGCAAATATAATAAGATCTCAATTCTCATTGTGAGCTGATTATTCTCTTCTATCTGCTGGGATCATAATTCAGTGGAAGCTGTTCCCTACCAAGGAAATGAGGGCAGAAATTATATAATTGAGAGTAATGGCTTGAAGTCCATGAATATCTAGAAACATGTGCAAGTCTGACACATGCTAGCTTGGTGGTCTTCATAGGCAACTCACTGAAGAAAAAGAGTTTTTTTCTCCACTTTTAAAATGAGATCATCACAAAGACTAAACACTTATTGAATGACAATAATGAGCTTGCCCTTTAGAAAAATGAGACTAATAGTTACTCCCTAAATGCTTTCCAGTTAAAAGCATTCTGATTTTAAGTCAGTGTGTTATTAGAGAAATTCCAATATATAAAAACTCACATTTAATAATAAAGTAATAATGTTTAATAAAACAGAAATATTTGTAAAAATTATTTACATTACTAGTACATACATTTAACTAACTGCCAACTGAATATTTTCAAAAGAAGTCTGATGAATGTGACTGAAGAGAAACTGTAATCACTTTTACTTAGTGCTTTTAATTATTAATATACTGAAATCTTCAGAAAAGAAATTTTCCTAAGAGACATGAACTCTGAACACCACCAGTTTTCTTATAAACTCTTTCTCACTGATGATATCTAGGCAGGATGAACAAAAATTCTGAGTCTTTAGTGTTTCTAAGTAACACGTCATTGGTTAGAGATCTAGGGCAGCTTTTATATTTAAATGCAGCTTAATAGTTACGCTGGAACACCAGAGACAAAGTTAGCCTTTACAAATCTCTGGTCCTTTTCATGTTAGTCAAAACAGTGATAAAATATATAGAAATCATTTACCAGCCTTTTTGGAATAAAAAATTCCAAAAATTGTTCTTTGTCTTTCAGGTCCTCCAGGGAAACGAGGTAAGAGGGGCCGAAGAGGAGAATCTGGTAAGTCTCTTTCAGCTGTCCTGGGTCATTCATCTCCTGGTTAGGTTCCCACATCTGTTCCTCCTAATTGGTGATTGTATTGTTTTGTTGGGTGTTGTATCCATACATCTGTGTGTATATATGTGATGTTAAATCTCTGCTACATCTAGAATTTTTTATCTTATTTCCATCAAGCTGTAGGAAGGAGAAGTTTGCAAAATGTTATTAGTTACAGTTTAATAACCCCTGGCACCCTGTTTCGGCTTGTTTAGGCTAAATCTGCCCTTTCAGTGTACAGTGGAGAATTTCTTAGCCACACACAGTGTGACAGCATCACCTGCTTCCCATCTACACAGGTGATCAGTCAGGGCAGGTTCTCTGCAGAAACATCTGCCTTGGGACATCAGGGCATATGTCTTGGAAAGATTATTATTATTTTATCCAACTGGTAAAATTTTGTCGTGCTTCTACTCTCATTCTTTTCAAAACTTGAGAATTTTTATTCCTCTTGTATAGCCATAGCATTTTAGTGATGACAGGAGCCTTAGTAATCAATCCAGAGTTTTCATTTTCTAGTTGAGGAAATGGTGGCCCAGAGCAAGGTTTTTTTATGAGCAGAACTTGAAGTACAACCAATTGTCCTGATACCCATTTCAGTGTTTTTCTTTTTTCTTTTTTTTCATTTCAGGCCACATCCCTGTATGAAAAGTCAAATAAAAACTATTTTTTGAAACCAAGATATTCAAATGAGTGTGTTCAGTTACAGTATTAGTAATACTTTTATAAAGTCTCAGACTCCAAAAATGTAAATGTAAATATGAAGTCTTAACGGGGTATCAGTTCTTTCTTGAAAGATAAGAGGAAGGTAATTAAAGGTCTGATTTTAGTAAGAAATGTTATTTTTCAATATTTTCTACCTATAAGTATTTATTAGCATTAAAAACAATCCACTAAGGGTTAAAACAGTGGAAATACTAACACATCAACAAGATAAGACAGCAGATTGGGTTTTTGTCTCATCTGCTCCCTCTTGGAAAAATTATGTCAAAGTAAAAGGTTTTATGAAAAAGTATCTGCCTAATTCCTTTAAAGAAATTCTCAAAAGTTATCTTTAAAGCTTATTCACTGTAAATAATTGGAAAGTTATATAGATATCCCCTTCATGAATTGTGAAGGTTTTTAATAGAAGATGCTTTATAAATTTGCATTCAAGGAAAAAAATGATAAAACATTAGTGGACCCAAATAATCACTGAATTGCTCTTTGTGTCAAAAGGAAGAAAGATGATTAAGGGGAAAAAAGTGAAAAGTTATACTTAGGCGATTTTACAGAAAATATAAAAATCAGTTCCCAACTTTCTGACTACTGAGAACTGGTGCTTTAATTGAGCATATGGTGTGTGAAATATTGAAATTTTCTTAGACTTTGCCTGTATTTTGATGAGATACACAGTTTTAAAGAAACATATAAACATCAGGACTTAGTCTTTTACAGACTGAAAATACTACTGAATGGTAAAGATTCTTAAAAAATAATAATGGTACATTTCTGACTTAGCCATTTTACCAAACTCAAGAAAATTGGCCATCAGTTGTTTACAATCATGAAGACTAAAGGCCCTCCTGGTTCATATTATCTAAATTTTGGATATATAAATTGACAGTCTGCTTAAAATACATGAACCTCTCAGTAATTCATAAACAGGCCTCAGGGAATCTGAATATTCCTTGAAATTTTACATAAAATTTTGTGTGCACATAGACGTAAATGTATTTTTCTGATATGGTCTTATAGGCCCATGATCAAAAAATGACTAAGAATCACTGAATTCTTGAGTGACTTCTGTGTCTCTTGGATTATGTTGATGATTATGATGATGCTCTCGTGTTTTATTTCATCTTACTATTTGGCATATTCACTAATTTACTTCTCCTCTTTTTCTTATTCTCTCCACTCTCCTCTGATCATAGGTCCTCCTGTAAGTATATTTGCTGACTTTTGGCTCTTCTGCGTTAAACAGGACCACGTATGTTAAATCTTTGTTAAAATATCAAAGTATAGTCTGCATTTCAATTAAAAAATGTTGTTGACCTTTAGTATTTAACTTTGGGAAATTATTTTTTAAGTATACTATTGTGTGGTCATATGATGTGTTCGAGTGCAGTATGTATCAATTTAAAAAACTTTATTTTTTTAAATATAATCACAAACCAATTATTCTCTTGGTAATTTTGGAATAACTTATGAATCTCTTGATATTAAATGTTTTTCCTGGAATCCTGAGGTTTCTTTGCAAGCAAACCCCAAGCTCTTTCACACTTCTTTCATTCGTTTAAGCCTGTATCTGAAATATTTACATTTTCCAGTACACGAAATGTAGATGGCAACATGATCACAGAAGTGATACCCCCAGAGGGCTTGGTCCAGGCTCACTCCATAGGCAACACTCCCTTTGAAGTCCTTGGAGTTTGGCCTGCATAAAGAGCTTGAGTTGGGGCCCTGGGAGAGCTGCACTTTCTTTTTCTTTCCTTGAGTAGGGTCATAGCTGCAGCATTCCAGTCTGCTTTGCACTCACAGGAACAGATTATCTTGTCAGCTTTGAGCTAGATGTGATTTTGAGTCACATCCTGGATATCTGTCGTCTGACCCCACTGCTGTACTGGGGGCTGCACGTTTACAGTAGCAGTGATCATTGGCCTTGTTTTCTCATCCCAGGTAGCCAGTGTGCTCCGGGGTTCACAGACTGCATTGGCAACTTCCCTAACAGGCCAGCTTGGTCCAGGGAGAGGGGCTTAGAATATACTCGTTTACTTGATTCAGAGGAAGCATTGGCTTCCAAATATCTTTGCAGTCTTCCTGCCATGTTCAAGGGTGGAACATAAATCATCTTAGAAATGACGTTTTTTCTGTAACTGACTTTCAGCTCTTGCTTCATGCTAGGCAGATGGCATGCCCCAGGTCTTTGGCTTCATTTTTAAACCTCTGTCTTTTAAACTAGAAACAAACCACTAAGGAAACCTTGGGGATTACATCCAGAATGGAGTGCTCAAGGCTTCTTTTGTGGATGCACATATGAGGTAAGGCCAGAGGTAGTTCTATTTCACCTCTGCCTTATGATGACGTTCAGGATGCTAGAATTTCCTCTTTGGTCCTTCACAAATTTAGACAGCCATGTGGCTCCTGCTTTTGGGGTGCTTTCCATTAGTGCAGGCTCTCTACTCTAAAAGACTGCAGTTGATTTTAGCTTTTTAAAAATTGTATATTTAAAAAGAGGACTAGTGTGTTTTAAGCCCCTGTATATGGCAGGCAATATTCTAGGCACTTCGCATAACGTTTATTTTGTCTCTGATATTACCATTCCCATTATCATTAATATCCCTAAACATTACTATTTTTCAACAAGGAAACTGAGGTCTTGGAGGTTAATTATCAATTGGGCCTCCCAAGTGGTGCTGGTGGTAAGGAAACTGCCTGCCAACACACAAACCATAAGAGGTGGGAGTTGGATCCCTGGGTGGGGAAGAGTCCCTGCAGGAGGGCATGGCACCCCACTCCAGTATCCTTGCCTGGAGAACCCCATGGACAGAGGAGCCTGGGGAGCTACAGTCCATGGGGTCGCAAAGAGTCGGATATGACTGAAGCGACTTGGCAGGCACGCATGTACAGCTAAAGAGGATTTGCAAAGTTTGAATTCAGTTAGATATGTCTGATTCTAAATACTTTCTGCTTACCATATTATCTTTCTTCCTCGAAATCATGAATATATTATAACATGGGTCATTGTTACACAGCTTTGACAGGCTATGGGCCAAATCATAATTCTTTTTTATTGAAGTATAGTTAATTTACAGTATTATTAGTTTCAGGGATATAACATAACGATTCAATACCAAATCATATTTCTTGATATAAATAATTACATGTAATAAAAGCATGATAAAAATGTAAAATGGCTAATCAACATAACATGCATCAATACTATGGCTTCTCAGCTGCATTTTAAAGAAGTTATAATGTCTATAATGTGTTTAGCAAATTGCATCAAATCAAAGAAATAAGGTATAATTGTGAGTTCTTATGCTGACTAAAAACTAGCTCAAGTTGCTTACATTTAAGATTAAAAAAAAAAATAACATTGCTCATGAAAAAAAAAAAAAATGTTTATTCATTGTGCTACCTTTCCTAATAGGATGGAGTCTTACTGTAGAAGCAAGTACAGTACTTGTATCGTAGTAAGTACTTGGGACCCCATACTCCTAGAGCCGTTATGGGTGAAATCCTCAAGTCTCCCAAACCCCTATATATGATTTTAAGAAGTATTTGCTTTTCATCAAATTTGCTTTAGGTGGCTTTGTAAAATATTTCTGTTATATTTCTTGAATCTGAATAAAAATGGATAAAAAGTGATGTTATTATGATTAAACAGAATGATCAATTTTATATATTTTTAGATTCAGTATCCAATTATTGACAATTGGAACTTGCAGTAACCATACTCCTCCTATTTTTAGCATTTTAATTTTATGTGTATTTTTCCTTCCATTTCTTTTTGATAAAGTGAAATTTTAAAGTTTCTATAATTTTATTTTTAGAAATTTTATTTCCCTAAATCTGTTTACCACAAAATATTTATCTCAACAAATGCAAAATGGATAAAATATCGAGGTTTATGCAGCGATTTTAATGATAATTGCCATGCCTCCATTCTGTAAATTAAATGTAACACACAAAGGTAGTCTGAAAATTAAATAACCTTGTTTCTGATGAACAATGCATGGCATAGAATCTGTATCAAGTATCCAATAAATCCTTCCAACTTCCATCTAACTGTGAACTTCTGTAGTCCTATAATTTCACATGTACAGAAAGACTGAAGTGTAACTTTGTGTCCTGATGTGTATTTTCTTATCATTCACTTTGTTATATGTGATCACTGGTGCAAAAGACAGCATTGGGGCCCTCATCAAAACAACCAAATAAATGGAAAACTGGTTTTCCCCAAGGGACAATAGCAGATAGATCTCTTTTGTCACTGAGAATCACCTTTTTTTTTTTTATCACCCTCTTGCAGTAATACTCTCAAGTAAGACTGAGGAGGGAAAAACACTTAATAATAGAATTTAATTTAGAAACCTTACATTAACATATTTATTTGATATATTTGGAAAACTTGGCAATATCACAGTAGAATTATTTGTGGCTGGAGTGTTACTTCTGTCAGTTTCTATTTCTTGCATAATAAGATTGTTTATAATTTTAAACTTAAAACTTGAAATAGATCCCACATATTGACATACTCTTTCAGAAGTTGTTCAGCTTTTACTCAGCCTTATCCATTTTGACAAAAAGATATTCCTACCACAGGAATCTTTGCTATAAACAGCTGCAGTGGAACAATTTTATGATAATGTATATAATTTATTTTATGTGAACATCAGGTGCTTTTTTCTATATTCTGTCTTATAAAAGTAATATGTGTTAAAACACTTCTCTAAAAAAATCCATGCAAATGCTTAGAGTACCTAGCTTGGATTTTACAAATGTATTTGGTAGAATGATTTGTCTGACCACTGTGTTACCTGATTCCAGATGGCATGAAATTATACCTTCTATTTTGGATATCTCAAAAACACATTTATGTTTCAATAAGAATCAAAGAGTATGATCAAAATGTACAAAATAACTTCAGCATTTTTAAGTGTGGCAAATTGTGCACTGGTTTTGACTTTTTGGAGTCAGTGGGAGATGCCCTCTCTCTGTCCTTTTGTCCCCAAAGGAGATGCTGTTCTGCTTCACATGTAACAGAATCAAACAAGTCCTGTAACAGTGGCCAGAACAGAGTCAGGAGATCTGTTTTAACTGGCTTTTTCATTTGTATCAGTTTATCAAGTGCTATAATTGTGCCTGACTGACAAAGATATGTTATTGTTAGTAGAGTGGAACCCTCCGAGGTGTGAGATACAACACCTGTTCTGTTCTGTCCACCTTCAACAATTGTCAACAATTGATTTGAAGCCCGGAATCTTGTTGACAGATGAATGAAGCAAACTTTAGCCAAGTTAAGCTTACAGTGCTATTTCTGCCAATGTGGTAGATGAATTAGGAAAAGAAATCTCTGTAGAACTTTTAGATGAGAAACTCTGATATCTTTACTTCATATTGGAAAAAACCAATATGACTTCTAGGTCAACAGTAAATCTCTTCCAGATACATCCATAACTGCAGTTTATAATAACTACCTAATATGTGTCACTTTACCTGCTAATTCCCATACCAGCCCGGTAAACTAGAGACATATTATACCCACCCATTTTACAGAGGAGGAAACAGAGGGTGAGGCATGTCAAATAAATCTAGCCCAAGGACTCACATCTAGTAGGAAGCAGACTCAGAATTTGAACCCAGGTTTATTTCTCTTCACATCCCCTCACCCCCATATTTCTACAGGTTGTTTTTTAGGCAAGTAAACCTTAAGTCTTCCCTGGTGGCTCAGATGGTAAAGTGTCTATCTACAATGCGGGAGATCCGGGTTCGATTCCTGGGTTGGGAAGATCCCCTGAAGAAGGAAATGGCAACCCACTCCAGGACTACTGCCTAGAAAATCCCATGGACAGAGGAGCCTGGTAGGCTACAGTCCATGGGGTCGCAGAGTCGGACACGACTGAGCGACTTCACTTCACTTCACCTTCTTTGCAAATATCTTCTTTGTTTTATCCTATCATCTTCTATTATCCAAGGTGTATTTTAAGCTTTTCTTAGCTACCTGTAGATCTTACATCTCGTATGTGATCTTTCATACTGCTCTTGACTCAGAACACACTTATAAAGCATCTAATTCTCATCTAACAGAAGTAAATTGGTGAAGACGAGCTTTGGCTCCTGAGTTGAGAAAGCTTAATATAAAATTGTAATGGAGTTTCTCAGCAGACATTCCTTTAATTGCTTTTGTTATATTCTTGATTAATTATCAAAATATTTTTATTTCTATTTGGGCTCAAATAGTGTGCTTTTGACTGTGTGGTTGCTATTACTTTTCCTATAATAATAAGATGCCACTGTTGTTGGAGGGAAGCAAAGCACTTCTTTGTAGGAAACAATACCCTTACAAAATAGTGGGATGGCTTGATAAGTTCAGATGTAGTCACCGTAACAAACCAGATAAGCGATCAAAGCAAACCTGGAGAATTAATTTGTTTTTAATGGCTGTTTGAAAACAGAGTTATAATAGAATGACCATAGGCTGTCACAGATGGGTAGTTCATTTTCGGACCTTGTCTCCTGGAACAAAAGGTAGAAAAAGAGACACAACTGTAATCCTCACACAGAATAGATTTCCCCAGTGTTTTCCAGGTCTTCTGTTTTGAGTGGTTCAAGCTGCCATGTCTGAAGAGGGAACATGAGTGCAGTGGCGATTTGCTTCCCTGCTTCCTCTGATATTGTTTACGTAGACTTAGTGCCAGCTTAAGCAGAACTCTGAAATTCTGGAAGTAGCAGAGATAATAGATAAAGAAATCCCCAAAGTGAGATAAATAAAGGTGTTACAGTGAAAAAGAAAGAGGAGGAGAAGAAGGTAGAGGAAAAGACATACAAAAATATTGACAATATACTTTTGCAAGATTATTCTTTCTTTTGGTCTATTTCTGGATACCATCTGTTTTAGAATAACTTTAGCTGTTTTAACAGACAAACTCGGAGATGTTAGTGGCTTACCACAATAGACATTGATTTCTTACACATGATAAAGAGCACAGCTTCTTGCAGGAATCCAGACTCACAAAGACTCTACCATCTTTCACATGTGTGTTCTGATGTTACCCTGCACGTAGGCATGAAGCCATTGGATAAGAGAAATAAAGAGAGATTGGACGGTCAGGTGGGAGGCTGTTTTTGGCCAGCACTAGAAGTACAAGATTTTATGGTTTATATCATTTCTGACCACATTTCTTTGGCAAGTGTCAAGTCACATTTTCACACCTAATTGCAAGGGAGAGAGAGAAATATAGTTGTGGGCTCAGATGAAAAGCTAAACGAAGTTGGTGAATAGCCAGTCTCTGCTGCCTTGTCTGGAAATAATTCTTGGAGAAACTGAAAGAACCAGAAATGTCCAGAAAGATGTATATAGGTAATATCACTTGGCGAATAATGTCATCTCTGTCTTTGTAAAATTTTAGAAAGAAACATTTTATCAAAACTGTTATCACTAGAAACTTTGAACAGAAACAGGAAGAGAAAAACAAAATTTTTTTTAAGAGTAAAATAGCAGTTTATGGTGTGGTTTGTAAAAACAGGGTATGAACATCAGGTTAGGATCCCCAGCTTCCCCAAGTTACTTCATACCTTCATTGATAATGAAGACTTATCTCTAAGCACTTACAAAATCTTCAAGCACCAACTGACACTGTTATGGTTTTCTCTTTCTCCTCCCTGTTGCTAATCACTAAGTCCTGTCTCATTCTTTGCGACCACAAGGAATGCAGCACACCAGACTCCTCGGTCCTCCACTATCTCCCAAAGTTTGTTCAAATTCATGTCCATTGAGTCAATGATGCTATTCAGCCATCTCATCCTCTGCCATCCCCTTCTCCTATTGCCTTCAGTCTTTCCTAACATCGGGATCTTTTCCACTGATTTGACTCATCACCTCAGGTGGCCAAAGTACTGGAGCTTCAGCTTTAACATCAGTCCTTCCAATTAATATTCAGGGTTGATTTCCTTTAGGATTGACTGATTTGAACTCCTTGCAGTCCAAGGGACTCTAAAGAGTCTTCTCCAGCACCATGATTTGAAAGCATCAGTAAGTTGTTGTTGTTTAGTTGCTTAGTCGTGTCCAACTCTTTGTGACCCCATGGGATATAGCCCAGCAGGCTCCTCCGTCCAGGGGATTTCCCAGAGCCAAGATTACTGGAATGGGTTGCGATTTCCTTCGCCAGGGGACCTTCCCAACCCAAGGACTGAACCTGTGTCTTCTTCATTGGCAGGCAGATTCTTTACTGATGAGCCACCAGGAAAGCCCAGCCTTTCTTCTCCTGACTGTTTCCCATCCCACTGACCACCTTCATTACCTTGCAGTGGATCCAAGGTGACCGTCTCAACTAGGACCTGTTCTGTTATCTATCTTGTTTCATATTCCCAGTTGTCTCACATCCAAGTTTAATTTTTACTAATGCTTCTATGAAAAAATGATATACTTTTAGAGTCACTTTTATAAGGTTTTAAGAGTGAGCAACTGCCATTCTTGTGGTGGGAAACATGCTGCTATGCGAAGTCACTTCAGTCGTGTCTGACTCTTCGCAACCCTATGGACCATAACCCGCCAGGCTCCTCTGTCCATGGGATTCTCCAGGCAAGGATACTGGAGTGGGTTGCCATGCCCTCCTCCAGGGGGTCTTCCCAGCCCAGGGACTGAACCTGAGTCTCTTCCTCTGCATTGACAGGCAAGCCTTTACCACTAGCACCACCTGGGAAGCCCAAATTAAAACAAAAACGTGAGTGTTTAGGGATGAATCTTTTCTATTCCAAAGATTCTTATAGGATGAGATAAGGAAGAGCTAAAAGAATGTTTATTTTTAGGCAAAAAAATAAAAAACAAAAACAAGAAACAGGTAGCACCGGCCAGCAGAACTCTTAACAGTGACCGCTTCAGTTTTGAAGTCTTTGCGTTTATTTGCTGATTGGGCACCTGCATATTTTTTTTCTAATATCCAGTCTCCAAACAAATGGGGTGGCACGTCACTTCCTATTTGACTATCTTATGTCCAAAGACTTAGTTGTGTGGCTAAATTCCTAAGGCTGTCTGGGTATACAGAGCAGTAATGATGAATAGAACAAATTAGGGAAGTAATTATATGACTTTTGTGGATTTATGAGGCTATAACTAGCCAGAGTCAAGAAAGCCACTCTGGAATAAAGTGCTGTGAGAGAAGCAGCTTGGACACATTTTTGAATGAACATTTGAAAAGATTAATTTCTATTAGAGTATAGTATAGTTGCTTTCCAATGTTGTGTTAGTTTCTACTGTAGAGCAAAGTAAGTCAGCTATATGCGTACATATGTCCCCTCTGTTTTGGATTTCTTTCCCATGTAGGTCACCGCAGAGCACTGAGTAGGTTTCCTGAGCTCTCCAGTGGGTTTTCATTAGTTCCCTATTTTACACATAGTATCAGTAGTGAATGTATGGCAATCCCAATCTCCTAGTTCATCCCATCTCTCACTCCTCTTCTTGGTGTCCCTACACTTGTTCTCTATGTCTGTGTCTCTATTACTGTTTTGCAAGTAAGATCATCAATAAGATCCCATTTTTCTAGATTCCACATATATGCATTCATATATGATATTTTGAACAAGGTCAAATGAGTGACAAGGCTACATTATTGTTTCGTTATGAATGGCTGAGCATTTAGTTCTCTTTGGCAACATATGATTGCAGAGAAGACCTCAGTGTCTCCATTCTTCCAAACTGGCCACATAAAATGCTATGATTTCTTCTTACACAAAGAGTGGCTCCTGCCTAATCTCTGATCATATACTGTGATGCTGACCTACATTTGGCCCAAGTTAACTAAGTGGCTTGTTTGATGTGAACTGAGTCCTACACTATAACATAGAAAGAATTCCCTCCTTTAGTTATGAGATGAACTTTGGTTCTTGCTTTGGTGGAATTAAAAGGACATCAAGCCTTGGAATCTAAAGTACTCCAGGTTACCTAAATGTTCTTATAGGGCTTTTTTTTAGAGTCATTATGGATGATTCTTTTTGACACACTTTTTATCTTCACAGCCCTCATACTTTCTGAAGATGTGCTTAGTGTAGTAGTGTTAGTCGCCTAGTCGTGTTGGACTCTTTGCAACCCCACGGACTGTAGCCCGCCAGGCTCCTCTGTCCATGGGTTTCTCCAGGCAAGAATACTAAAGTGGATTGCCATTCCCTTCTCCAGAGGATCCTCCCGATCCAGGGATCAAACCTGGGGCTCCTCCCTTACAGGCAGATTCGTTACCATCTGAGCTACGGGAAAGATCCTAAGATTTAACCCTAAGATTTATTTAAAATTTAATGCCCATTCATTCACTGATTGATTCATCAAACTCATTTTGTGTGCCTAATATTTGCCATGCCCTCTGCTGTATATGATGGGGATACAATAGCAAGTAAACATACTCACTGCCTTCAAAGACTTTAGAGTGTATTGGGAACTAAACAAAACAAAAACGTAGCAATATTATGTGAAAAATATGCTCAGGATATGTTGAGGTATAGTGGGAGAATCACAGAGGGGTAAATCATCCAAATCTGGGTGGGAAAGAGATTAGGATGCCTCTGAATCTAAGTCACAGTGCTGTCAATATGAAAAATCTTATTAATAAATAATGCAATGTTTTCTGGAGAAGGAAATGGCAATCCACCCCAGTACTCTTGCCTGGACAATCCTATGGACAGAGGAGCCTGGTAGGCTACTGTCCATGGGGTCGCGCAGAGTCAGACACGACTGAGTGACTTCATTTTCACTTTTCACTTTCATGCATTGGAGAAGGAAATGGCAACCCACTCCAGTGTTCTTGCCTGGAGAATCCCAGGGACAGAGGAGCCTGGTGGGCTGCTGTCTATGGGGTTGTGCAGAGTTGGACACACTGAAGCGATTTAGCAGCAGCAGCAACAGCAGTGTTTTCATGGAGGTTGCACGTTCAAAGCCTTTGTGATACAAGAAAGAAAGGCATTTGGGGAAACTGCATATTGAATAAGGTTGAAATGTAAAGTTTGAGGAGAAGATGAGGAAATAAACTGAAAGCAGAGACTCTAAAGTACCTTGCATGCCATGCTAAGTAATTGTCCTAAAAGTATAGAATCTGAAGGGTTTAAGAAGTTGGGTAGCATGATCAGACAGACATTTTAGAAAGATCACCCTTGCTAAAGGATGGGAGGAAGACAAATGGGGAGAGAGATAGTTAAGATATAGCTGCAGTTATTCAGATGAAAAATAAAAGGGCCTGGAGAGATGTAGAGAAGGGGATAGATTCAGGGTGGATTGATGAGGTAGAAATGGCAAGATGTGTGACTAGGTGAAGGGATGAGGAGGGAGAGAGAAGTAGGGGTGATTCTCAGGCTTTGTTCTGGAGAATAATAGTGTAGACCACAGGACAGAAACTAAAGAAAGAAGAGTAGATGGGGGATGGAGATGATGCTGAAGTTTGATTGGAGCACACATCCAGAATGAGCAAAAGGACAGGAATGGAGCAGCCTGAGCTGGCACAGGCCTGAGGTGAGCAGGAGTCAGGGGGTCCCCGGGGAGCAGCCTGGGCTGCAGACCAAGCCAGAGAGGCGAGGGGCTTGCTCTTCCTAGACCCTGCCCCACTGTGCTCTCCCTTCCCCCAGCTTCAGGCTGGTCCCATTTTACAGTGTTCTGTGGAAGGAGAGTGTCTTCTAAAACTAATGTGTCTTTACAAAACGGCTGAGTCACCACATCTTCCTATCAGTAAACAAATGAGATCCATATTTGTGTAGCTAACCCACAGAAAAGGAAGAAAGTTTGGCAGGCTCAGCAGAAACCCAATCTGGAAACTACAAATTTAAAAACAATTATTTTAAGTTTCATATCACAAACTTCCTTTTGGAGGCTTCCGTTAGCTACATCTATGTTAGCATACTCTTCTGGGAGTAGGAATATAAGTGCTCCAGAGCTTTGCTGCCCAGATTCATGGATTTTAGAGGACACATAAAAGCATACTTTCATCCTGTACTGCAGACACCATCTTTTGTTCTGATATATCATTTCATTCCATGGTAGTAGACACACATGCTTTGTCTCTTGATTTGCAGTTTGGAGAACAGTTTCAACTTGCTCCCTCCCAGAGCGCATTATTAACAACCAATTGGCATACAGTTTCAGACTTTTTCATAGATGAGACTGAAAATAGAAAGAGTGGATTAGAGGGTTCTCTGCAGGCACCCTGGATAATTTATCTCGCTTCTGTTGTAATGGCTGGATGGATATATCTTTCACCATATGTAGCCTTTCATTTAGACTTCTAATCAATGGTAAAGAATAAGAACCAGTTTTTAAAAAACCAGCCCTTGGAGTGGAACTAATCAGCTTGTGGTTTCCCTTCAGGTAGTCTGACCATTATCCAATATGCCCTCTATGTCCTCACATAGGAAATGACCTAAATTCCCACTTCAGTTGTGTAGGATTATTTATCCAGATGCCCCCCCACCCCCCCGCCCACCATCTCCATCCAACCCTCTACTTTGCATATTAAAGTTAAGCCTCTAATCATTGGATCTTCACGTCTGGAAAGTTGGATACGGCATCACCATTTCATACAAACTTACTTTGTACCTTATATGGTGAAAAGAAACTATTTTTGAATTCTTGTATTCTTTGCCAGTTTGAAAGTTGTGTGAAAGATGAGGATTTATTCCTCCGCCTGACTGGATCCCCTGGGCTTTATTTGTTAAGAATGCTACTTTCCCATAGGCATTAGCTCCCATGTTTAGAGGAGAAAAAAATTCATTATTTTAGCTTTTGTTTGGTAATGTTCATAGAGTTTAGGAGGAGAGACTTTGGAGGGCGTAAACAAGTGGATGGTGATTTCAGATTGTTGGAACTTTTGAACGAAATGAAAAATTACTTGACCTTGTACCTAATATCATAATTCATAAGAAACTCACTACAGAAATTATGTATTCCCTACAATATGAAATTTCTTATATGTATATATTTAATCAAAACTACAAGACAAATGAACTTAGATTGGGAAACTCCTCCTATTTATCATAGTGGGAAGTTTTTATTTTATCATCAAAAGTAGCATTAAAGAGGGAGCAATTTCTTTCATTCCTATTCATTTCAGTAACTTCTGATAGTTTCTAAAAGCTCTAATATAGAGCACCTGGATCATTTTCTAAGTTTGTGTTCTGTTTAAATTAAATAGAAAGTTTTCATTTATGTAAATTATTACTGGAAATTGACCTGAATCTTCTCTCTATAGTAGTAGAAACTCAATCTATTGCCATAAAGTACAGTGATTACAAAAATGGGACCTACTTTAGTACTTTCACTGACTTATAATATCCTTATTATATTGTCAGTAGATTACACTCCACAGACAATATAAAAATTTCTTTGGGGAAGAGTTTTGGTAGCAGTCAAGGGCATGGTTTTATTAGAATATTTCTTGTTTGGGGCTGGAAGTCAGCAACATTTCAGGTGTGAAATATTTCCTGCTTTGCTTGTTGACAGTAGCTACCGCAGGTGACTTACTATTAAAATAATTATTATAAGTGTCTTAGAAAATGACATCTTTTTTGTTGTGTATTTGTCCCACTTTGTCTCACTTTGTGCTGGCTAGCCTTTTAGTGAATAAATACCTTAGCATATCAAGAATGGTATCTAAATAGCATCCTAAATTGCAGATCTTCAAACTTCTTACTGTTAAACTATAACCAAAGCTAGTTACATGTTTGGCTTTATCTAACAAGAGCATCATATAGAGCCCAGTAAATGAATGTGTGTGCTTATGTAAAACTAGCTCCTCATCTAACATCTAAATGTATATGTAATGGTATACTAAAACCTCCATAATGAAGTATTAAAGTTCTAATATTTGGCATTTACTGGCTTTTAATTTTTTTCTAACAAATTTAGAAATTCATCTGTAGCAATTGACTAAAATATTGACTCTTAACTTTTCTGTTAGATAGAAAAAAATTTTTAGAAAAGGGATCATTTCCTGAGATTCTTATCTTAAAATTAGGGAAAGTTTTAGAGTGTATAAAATACTATAATTAGAATTTGAGTTGATGAGAACCTCAGAGATAGAGTCCAAGCTTTCCCTTTACTTTTTAAATTAATTAACTAAAAGTGGCTCCTAAACACAAAGAAAGACATTGTCACACTGACATAGAACTATTCTGCAGTGATGAAAATGGGCTTATGAATAATGGCATACAGTATTTTCTGTCTAGAGTAATTTACTTCTAAGAGGATATCTTTTAAAATCTCCTTATTTTAAAAAGTTCAGTTCATCAAAGTCCTTATGTCATATCTGTTACAAAGATCCATCTCTTGTTGATCTACAGCCAACTAATTATCCAGAAATGACCCTTCTCACAGTTCATTGTGTTCTTATCATAATGACAAAAACCAACATCAAATGTGTTTCTTGAGTGCTGTTCAAGAGAAAGTAGCCATGTGAATTCTATTTCTGCACATGGAGGTTTTGGTTTCTTAAAAGAAGAAAGAACTTTTAGGTAAAGATGCCTTTCAGTTTCAATCAGCCATAAGCTTTTACATTGACATTTTAAAAATATTTATGTAGTTAAGAAATAGAATAGCTCCATGAAGGAAATATTTCCTTCTCTTAAATAATATTAGTTTCTAATGACTTGAATTAAACCTCAAAAGTTTGTTGATCTTAATTGCTTGTTTTACCTTAATTTAAGTGAAAATAGGGTTAAGAGAAAGCTTGAGAATCTATTTCCTATCAAAGAATTTGAATTATTGGCATTATTTATAAACTTTTTTTTTTTGGTTTTGGATTCAAACCTTATTTAAACAGAGTTAATTGTTATGCCGATGAAATGATAAAAATTTATTACAGAATGACCTGAGACCGAATGAGATGTATGTTTGTTGTAAAGGATATTGCTGCAAAAACAAATTATTTTCTTTTCCTATAAGGGTTAGAAGAAAATACGATTCTACCACATTGTTAGGTTTGATATTTCTCATTATCCTTAACTACTATGGGCTCTTCATGAAAGGGTGATGCTGAAAAGAATTTAGAAACCTGGGAGATGTCTATACAAAAATAGGTGAAAACTCTATTATCTAGGGTCATAAAGGAAAGCGGTTTCAAACATATTGTTTCCTTCAAAAATTTGAAAATGAATCATGGTTTGGTTGAAATACTTGAGCTCTCACTTCTGATGGGGACTGCCCTTCACTGTGCCTGCCTGTACAAATAAGGAGGCCAGATTCCACTGCAGTACCGATGGTGCATGTGGGAATAGACGCAGGGGCTAAAGGAACCCGGAACTGCACCACACCTGGCCTCTGACATTGGTGAAAAATCCTCCCTCGACTTAATGGTAGAACCAGGTCCCTCGACTTCCTTTGTGAATAAGGACAGTGCTACATAACTCTCATGTCCTAGTTCATGCTTCATACACCTATACGGTGTGTGTGTGGGTGGATGTGTGTGAACTAAAACTTCTCCCCGAACTCCCCTTTCCATGGGAAAAAGAAATAAATGGCTAAGGTTTGCAGTTTGTCAAAAGCTTTGAAGAGATGGCTTTAGCAGACTTTATTTCTGGAGGCTGGTACCGCCCCTCCACCCCTTTCGGAAGGACCTGGTGGGTTAGCCTAATTTGCTTTATGCACACCAATTATTAATACAAGCCTCTACCTGTGCCTGCTTCCTTTCATTTATACAATTTCAAGGATGGCCAGTCAGCATGCTCCAGGCAGGACATAGAACCATTCATGCATGGGAACTCGAGCTTTATTCTCTCCCCAGGAGGCTCCTGGCATGCTGTGGCCACAGCCCAGGGAAGACTATCTTTCAGCCCTCAGCGGCTATTTAGAATCATTCAGAAAGAACCTGCTAAGCCTCATCAATAGAGGTAATTTAGCCAGTGGCTCTAAAAATGCTAAGTTACAGTCCCGTCTCAAATGAGAACATTTATGTTATAGGAGAACTGAAATGTATTCAGTGTACTCTTGATGATGTTACAATCTCTAATTTAGCCCCAGCATCATTAACTGCATAACGGTATCTATTAAAATAAATTAAGATAGTTTACTTTTCATTTTTGTCACAGCAAGAAGAGAGGATTAACTAGTTTTCACAATTCAAACCTATGTCAAAAGGTCTTCCAGTTGCTTGGGAAGAAAAAAAAATCCAAGAAAATATGGGAATCTGACAATGTACGAATTTCTCTGTGTCACTTGTAACTGCAAATTCCCCCACTGAAGGGTCTGTGCCTTATTTTTCCTTGTTCCTCTAGCACTGCCATAGTGCTTGGCATTTAGTGGATTGATTGAATAAAAATTCATATAAAGATAAACTTTTAAAATCAAATATTATATGCCTTCCACTGTCCAGGATGGAGTTTAGAATAATAGCTAAAAAGTTCAGGTTCTAGAATCTGAAAGACCTGAATGTGTATTTCAGTACTGCCACTTCCTAGCTGTGTGATCTTGGGCAAGTCATTCGCTCTGCCTGTCTCAGTTTCCACAACTGTATAATGGGACTAACGATGGTACCTATTCATGCTCACAAAACAAAGGCACAGTGCTGTCTGTCGCAGCACCATAGTGTTAACTGTTCAAAGAGCATACCCTTTAATAGGAGGAGTAAGATACCAAGAGCCATAGTTTAAGGCAGAAGATAATGACATAAAATAATTAAGGAAATGATCCGTGGCTATTCAGAAGAAATAAAGTTCCTATCTGCTGTGAGAAAACAGGCAGGTCTTTGAAAGAAATGAAAGCTCTAAGAGCCTGGATGGGATTTCAACACGTGAAGTGGGCAGGAGGGCAGCCAGACTGGGTGGAGAGCAGGAGCAAGAATCTCTGAGGAGGTCAGGAGCCTGGAGTGGCGGGAGAGAGGTCACAAGGACCGTGGCTTCCCAGGTGTCTCGGTCAGTAAAGAATCCGCCTGCAATGCAGGAGGCGCAGGAGACGTAGGCTCGATCCCTGGGTCAGGAAGATTCTCCTGGAGGAGGAAATGGCACCCGCTCCACTACTCTTGCCTGAAAAATTCCATGGACAGAGGAGCCTGGAGGGCTACAACCCATGGACTCACAAAGAGTCGGACATGACTGACCACACACACACATGCACGCAGGGCCATGGATCCCTCCAGTGGCTGAGCCAAGGGCTTGGACTCCCACATCTCACTGAGCCTTGATTTGGTCAAGATGAGATGTCATTATCTTTGGTGGAGCAAAATTGAAGTTTTGAAGTTGGGTCAGATCCTGCTGGGACTGCTTGAGTCCTCCAAGTGCCATATTTCTTTCTCTGGCATTTCAGCAGCACTCTGTTTCCATAGCCACTGTAATCCTTGGAGTTTTGTGACTTGATTGGTAAAATTTCTTTGGCCTTCTTACAGAAAATGTAGGAAATGGTGATTCATGGAAATTCTACGGTAGCTTATCTGGAAAGGTGAATTATAGGAAATCCATAGCCTTTTAGCGGGGAAGACAATGGCACCCCACTCCAGTACTCTTGCCTGGAAAATCCCGTGGATGGAGGAGCCTGGAAGGCTGCAGTCCATGGGGTCGCTGAGGGTTGGACACAACTGAGCGACTTCACTTTCACTTTTCGCTTTCATGCATTGGAGAAGGAAATGGCAACCCACTCCAGTGTTCTTGCCTGGAGAATCCCAGGGACCTTCTATGGGGTCGCAGAGCTGGACATGACTGAAGTGACTTAGCAGCATAGCCTTTTAGGCAACATACAGGCTTCCCCACTGGCTCAAGTGGTAAAGAATTTGCCTGCAATGTAGGAGACACAGGAAATGCAGATTGACCCCTGGATCAAGAAGATCCCCTGAGAAGTAAATGACAACCCACTACACTATTCTTGCCTGGGAAATCTCATGGATAGGGGTCTGGTGGGTTACAGTCCATGGGGTCTCAAAGAGTCAGACATGACTGAGTGCTCACTCACTAGGCAACATACTTTGCATAATTGCTCTATACTTCTAATAATTTTTGAGTCTCTATTGAATATAGATCATATTATTTTTATTATTGTTATAGTACATGTTATTGAAACTGTATTCCTGCAATTAAGCCTAAAGAGACAGGAACATAACTAAAATAAAGCTACAAGTATGGTTTTAAAAACTGTTAAAACATCACTGGTTAAAAACTATGATGATAGATTAAGATCACAGCAGACATTCTACTAATTGAACTTATTCAAGATAGTGTACTGGGTATATCACAAATGTGATGTGGAAAGAATAAAAAATTAATCTGACAAAGAAATGGAAAACACTATCCTGTGGCCCTCTCATATCCTCACTTTCCTCCTGAACAGATTGGATATCTTGTTCGATCACTGCACTCCTGCTCTTGTCTGGGTACACCTCTAACTCCCTCTCTCCCTCTGTCTTGCCCTGGGGAGACCACAGACCTACGTAAATTCAAGTCACCCTCCACTCTGCACCTGCACCTGCCCAGCTGAAGGTAGATGGAGGAAAACAACCCCTGCTAACTGGTCTCATTTTAAACTCTCAGCCACTCATCTTGAGGATGCACAGGGCTGTCCACGTCTGCAATCCAGTTACTGTCTAACTTTCTTAGCTGTTTCAGATTTTTCCTTGCTCAATTCTCTAGCATCTCCTTTGCACTTAATGTTGTTCAAAAGTATTGTTTGTTGTTTCTCTGAGAAAATAGAAGCCATCAGAATAGAATTCTATGCACTCCCCACGACCAAATCTGATAGTTTACTCAGATCTGTACCCTCCTCTCCTCCTGCTACAAGAAACGAACTGTTCCTACCTTATGCACTTGAACCAATCCCCTCTGCCTTGCTCAAGGTCATTGCTCTTCAATTGTTGTTTCTCTTCTATATCATCAATTTTTCTGCTCTTTTAAATAATTCTGTTAATACAAATGAAGCCATGATATCATCCATCTTAGGGGAAAAATATTTCCTTGACCCCATACCTTTCTCTAGACACTGTTGCATTTGGCTTCCACTGTCCTTCACAGCAAGACTCCTGGGAAGACTTGTCCATAACTATCTCTTGATGCAACAAGATATTAATATCTACTGCTCCACTGAATCCTTCTTGTTAGGGTCACTGATTACCTTCACTATGACAAATGCAGAGATCAGGGTTCTGTTCAAATGTAACTAGATCATATTTAAGAGAGCCCATTGCTCTCTTCTTGTTGAAACACTTTTATTGCTTATCTCTTTGGTGGGTATCTCTCTTTCAAGGTGTGCTTCCAACCTCACTGGCCCCTCCTCAGCCTGGCTAGTTCATTTACTTCTTCTTGGTCTCTAAATGTTGTGCTTGAAGGCTCAGTCCTTGGACCTTTTTTCTTCCTTATTTACATTCACATGCTAGGTGACTGCATGTAATCTCATGGTTTTAATATTATCTATGTCAAAGGTTCCCAGATTCATATCTGCAGCCTAGACTTCTTTACTCTGGACTTGTATATCTAACTATCTACTCAACATCCCTACATGGCTGTTTCACAGATACCCCAAACCATATATCCAAAACCAAATTCCCCAACCCTGCTCCTCTTGTCTTCTCCACAACAGTAAATTACATCGCCATTCCTTTGGTTGCTCCAGTCAAATCTTGGAGTCACTCTGACTCTCTTTTTTCTCACAGCCTGCATTCAATCTGTCTACAAATCTTATACCACTTGCTTCACAATATTCAGTTCAGCTCAGTCACTCATTCACATCCGATTCTTGGCGACCCCATGGACTGCAGCACACCAGGCCTCTTTGTCCATTGCCAACTCCCAGAGTTTACTCCAACTCATGTCCATTGAGTTGGTGATGCCATCCAACCATCTCACCCTCTGTTGTCCCCTTCTCCTGCCTTCAATCCTTCCCAGGATCAAGGTCTTTTCACATGAGTCAGTTCTTTGCATCAGGTGGCCAAAGTATTGGAGTTTCAGCTTCAGCATCAGTCCTTCCAGTGAATATTCAGGACTGATTTCCTTTAGGATGGACTGGCTGGATCTCCTTGCAGTCCAAGGGACTCTCAAGAGTCTTCTCCACCACCACAGTTCAAAAGCATCAATTCTTCAGTGCTCAGCTTTCTTCACAGTCCAACTCTCACATCCATATGTGACTACTGGAAAAACCATAGCTTTGACTAGATGGACCTTTGTTGGCAAAGTAATGTCTCTGCTTTTTAATATACTGTCTAGGTTGGTCATCACTTTTTTTTCCCAAGGAGCAAGCATCTTTTAATTTCATGGCTGCAGTCACCATCTGCAGTGATTTTGGAGCCCCCCAGAATAGTCTCACCGTTTCCACTGTTTCCCCATCTATTTGCCATGAAGTAATGGGACCAGATGCTATGATCTTAGTTTTCTGAATGTTGAGTTTTAAGCCAACTTTTCACTCTCCTCTTTCACTTTCTTCAAGAGGCTCTTCAGTTCTTTGTTTTCTGCCATAAGGGTAGTGTCATCTGCGTATTTGAGGTTATTGATATTTATCCTGGAAATCTTGATTCCAGCTTGAATCCAGTACAGGATTTCTCATTATGTACTTTGCATATAAGTTAAATAAGCAGGGTGACAATATACAGCCTTGACATACTCCTTTCTCAATTTGGAACCAGTCTGTTGTTCCGTTTCCATTTCTAACTGTTGCTTCCTTACCTGCATACAGATTTCTTAAGAGGCAGGTCAGGTGGTCTGGTATTCCCATCTCTTTCAGAATTTTCCACAGTTTGTTTTGATCCACTTAGTCAAAGGCTTTGGCATATTCAATAAAGCAGAAGTAGATGTTTTACTGGAACTCTCTTCCTTTTTGGTGATCCAGCGGATGTTGACAATTTGATCTCTGTTTTCTCTGCCTTTTCTAAATCCAGCTTGAACATCTAGAAGTTTATGGTTCACGTACTGTTGAAGCCTGGCTTGGAGAATTTTGAGCATTACTTTACTAGCATGTGAGATGACTACAACTGTGTAGTAGTCTGAGCATTCTTTTGGCACTGCCTTTCTTTTGGAATTGGAATGAAAACTGACCTTTTCCAGTCCTGTGGCCACTGTTGAGTTTTCCAAATTTGCTGGCATATTGAATGCAGGACTTTCACAGCACCATCTTTTAGGAGTTGAAATAGCTCAACTGGAATTCCATCACCTCCAGTAGCTTTGTTCATAGTGATGCTTCCTAAGGCCCACTGGACTTTGCAGTCCAGGATGTTTGGCTCTATCTTGATAATCACACCTTCGTGATTATCTCGGTTGTGAAGTTCTTTTTGTATAGTTTTCTGTGGATTCTTGCCACCTCTTCTTAATATCTTCTGCTTCTGTTAGGTCCATACCATTTCTGTCCTTTATTGTGTCCATCTTTGGATGAAATGTTCCCTTGGTATCTCTAATTTTCTTGAAGAGATCTCTAGAATTACCCATTCTATTGTTTTCCTCTATGTCTTTGCACTGATCACTGAGGAAGGCTCTTATCTCTCTTTGCTATTCTTTGGAACTCTGCATTCAAATGGATATATCTTTCTTTTACTCCTTTGCCTTTTGCTTCTCTTCTATTCACAGCTATTTGTAAGGCCTCCTCAGACAACCATTTTGCCTTTTTGCATTTCTTTTCCTTGGGTGTGGTCTCGATCCCTGCCTCCTGTACAGTGTCACAAACCTCCGTCCATAGTTCTTCAGGCATTCTGTCTATCAGATCTAATCCCTTGAATCTATTTCTCACTTCCACTGTATAATCATAAGGGATTTGATTTAGGTCATACCTGAATGATCTAGTGGTTTTCCCTACTTTCTTCAATTTAAGTCTGAATTTGGCAATAAGGATTTCATGGTCTGTGCCACAGTCAGCTCTCGGCCTTGTTTTTGCTGACTGTATAGAGCTTCTCCATCTTTGTCTGCAAAGCATATAATTATCTGATTTTGGTATTGACCATCTGGTGATGTCCATGTGTGGAGTTTTCTCTTGTGTTGTTGGAAGAGGGTGTTTGCTATGACCAGTGCGTTCTCTTGGCAAAACTCGATTATCCTTTGCCCTGCTTCATTCTGTACTCCAAGGCCAAATTTACATGTTACTCCAGGTATTTCTTGACTTCCTACTTTTGCATTCCAGTCCCCTATAATGAAAAGGACATCTTTTTTGGTTGTTAGTTCTAGAAGGTTTTGTAGGTCTTCACAGAACCATTCAACTTTAGCTTCTTCAGTGTTACTGGTTGGGGCATAAACTTGCATTACTATAATATTGAATGATTTGCTTTGGAAACAAACAGAGATCATTCTATCATTTTTGAGATTACATCCAGTACTATCCCTGGTGGCTCAGACGGTAAAGCATCTGTCTACAATGCGGGAGACCCAGCTTCGATCCCTGGGTTGGGGAAGATCCCCTGGAGAAGGAAATAGCAATCCACTCCAGTATTGCCTGGAAAATCCTACGGACAGAGGAGCCTGGTAGGCTACAGTCTGTGGGGTCGCAAAGAGTCGGACATGACTGAGCGACTTCACTTCACTTCACTGCATTTCACACTCTTTTGTTGACTATGATGCAGCTTCCCAATATATGCAGTATCTAATCATTTTGTCTCCTCCACTGCTCTCCTGGACCATCCCATCATTTACCTTTTACTTGGATTGTAACTTCCCTCCATGCTTACACTCTTGTCTTCTTACACTTCCCCACAGTAAATGCAGTCCCTTTCAAATATAATTCAGGTTTATGACACTTCTCTGTACAAAACCTGCTCTCAATGGGTTTCTATCTCACCCCAACTAAAAACCAAGTTCTTATCATAACTTACAAAGTTCTACATGACCTGGCTCTTCCACCTCTATGACTGCATCCCTGCCTGTTTCCTATCGCTCCCTTGCATCCAGACCCTGGACTGGAAGATCTTATCTCCTTAGTGGGCACTCCTCTTGCTCTTCATTTTCCCTCTCTTCCTCTTTCCTTCCATGATGACCCTATACAACAGGACCCTCCTACTCTGTCCTCCTTATCCTCATATATTTTTCTCCTTAACCATTATCACTACTGGGTGGATTATTTATAAACATTTTTCTGCAGTCTGTCTCCCCCTACAATGGACTTTGGGGAGACAGACTGCAGAAATGCCTAACCCACAGGAATGGCTTACAAATATTGATTGATTGAATAAATGCGCTATCAACCACAGTTTTCCCACCTTCATCCCACACTGAGACAACTTCTACTTCAGAGTGCTTTGAGATTTAGGGCTTAGCACACCTCCATTTTCTGCCCCTGTACACCCAAATGTATTATTTGCATCTAGCCTCGCTTCCTTTCTCCTCTTCTCAGACAGAGTGTTGTCTCTTCTCCTTGCCCTGATTCTCTGACACCTCCTCTTGTTGTGTTCTCTTGTATTGATATATTGTGCTCTAAAAGCCTTTTCTTTCCTCTCAGCTAAGAGTTGTCTGTCAGTTTGCAAACATTGTCAGATCCTTCCCTTCTACTGCAAAAACAAATAATGAAAAAAACTTCTAATCTACAGCCCTTTTAGCTTCTATCCTGTTTCTTTTCTTCCCTTTATGCACAACTACTCAAAAGAATTGTCGACTGAGATTGATAAAGAGTTGGTACACATGCTTTCCACTTTTTGCCTTTTATAGACATTGCTGATTAATCCCAGTGACATTTTCAAAGTCTATAACCCAGCCTCAAAGCCTTCTCTTAATATATTATCCCAAGTGGCCTTTCACAACTAGAGTTGCCACTTGGGATGACACCTGCTTGCTACTTCTGGAGCTTATCCTTGTCTTAACTTTCTCACCTCTCTGCTCAAACAATTACATTTCATATTCTTACTTCCTGTGGGTTAAATGCAATGGACTCTTTGCAGTCTTCATTTAATTCTCTTTTGAAATTCTCTCCAATATTGGCTTTATCGAACTCATGTTTGTTGTTACTGTTTTTCATTCTCTTCCTCCTCAGTTACCTGCTGGGGACTCTATTCCTCTCTTCCCCATAAAACGTTTATTTTTGTCTACACAAGGATTCTTAACCTGGGATGAAAGATTTGCTAGAGAATCCATGGATGGACTTAAAATGTGTGTTTTGTGCGTGCAGAATATTAAGTGTTTGATGTATGGATATGTCTAGCTAGAGCAGCTATATCTTTTATCCAGTTCAAAAGAGAGTGAAGAATGACTGCTACTTGCTTCCTCTGGATTGTTGTTCAGTCACTCAGTTGTGTCTGACATTTTTGCAATCCTGTGGACACACCAGGCTTTCCCCCGTCCTTTGCTCTCTCCTGAGGTTTGCTCAAACTCATGTCTATTGAGTCAGTGAGGCCATCCAACCATCTTATCCTCTGTGGCCCCCTTCTCCTCTTGCCCTCAATCTTTTCCAGTATCACATTTTTTCCAGTGAGTCAGCTCTTCATATCATGTGGCCAAAGTATTGGAACTCAGCTTCACCTTCCAGTGAATATTCAAGGTTGATTTCCTTTAGGATTGACTGGTTTGATCTCCTTGCAGTCCAAGGGATTCTCAGGAGTCTTCTCCAGCACCAGTTCAAAAGCATCAGTTCTTCAGTGCTCAGCCTTCTTTATAGTCCAGCTCTGACATTCATACACGACCACTGGAAAAACCATGGGCTTCCCTGGTGGCTCAGACGGTAAAGTGTCTGCCTACAACGCAGGAGACCCGGGTTTGATCCCTGGGTCGGGAAGATCCTCTGGAGAAGGAAATGGCAACCCACTCCAGTATTCTGGCCTGGAGAATCCCCTGGATGGAGGAGACTGGTCCATGCGGTCTCAAAGAGTCTGACATGACAGAGGGACTTCACTGGAAAAACCGTAACTTTGACTAGATGGACCTTTGTCAGCAAAATAGTGTCTCTGCTTTTGAATACGCTCTAGGTTTGTCATAGCTTTTCTTTTTTTTGAAGTTGTGTGATTGGGAATGTTACCCAGCCTCTCTGAAACTTGGTTTGTTCAACTATAAATGATGGAAATGACCCCTAATTTGTAGGCTTATTGTAACGGAAATGTCATTCGTGGCGCTCTTGGTGTCTTGTGGGAGTCAGTAAGTTAGAGTTGTTATGATACAGCCCCAGACACCTTGGTACACAAGCTTCTGGGCTTGCAGAGCCTCTCTGCCTGAATTTTCAAATAGGTTTTCAGTTTTAGGGCTCTCTCTTACTGGAGCAAAAAGCATTATGTGACTCAAGTGAAGTTAAGCCACTCAGTCGTGTCCGACTCTTTGCGACCCCATGGACTACATGTAGCCTACCAGGCTCCTCTGTCCATGGGATTTTCCAGGCAATAGTACTAGAGTGGATTGCCATTTCCTTCTCCTGGGGATCTTCCCAACCCAGGGATTGAACTTGGGTCTCCCGCATTGTAGAAAGACGCTTAACTGTCTGAACCACCAGGGAAGACTCATGTATTATCAATTAGTTGACTCTGCTTTAATTAATTTATTAATGCAAACATGTAAGGCAGCTGCAGAGAACACGAAGTCCATTTTTTGCACAATATTTAGAAAACTGGGCATTTACATAAATTTAATCAGACTGAGAAATGTTTACAAATTGGCTTCTCATATTATCTGGCACAATCAAAATAGCACACTTTTAAAGATGTAATAAAATTGGGAGAAGCCAAATTATTCATTATATACAATTTAAGAAAAATTTGTTAGGCAGTAAAAATGGCCTTTGTATTCTTTAAAAAGCATGCATTTTTAAAACAGTGGAGGCTGAGCAGGTGTCTCTACTCACATATATTCTATGTGTTTATTGTATTCTATTAAATGTATGTTGTAAACTTGTCATTTATTCACACCTTCCAGATCCCATGCCAGTTGGTGGAAAAACTTGGAGATGTAGTTTGTTTTAGAAGTTTGATACACATTTATATCCAAAATTATACATCCTTTAAATGGCTTTATAAAATAATACAGCTAAATCCCCAAGCCTAAATATATTGGTCTGCAAAATTGCAGTTTCCCCACGAACTCAACTGAGCAGGAATCTCCAGTCTACATGAACCATGGCCTTCTATAGTTGGTTCTTGACTTTAGAGCTCTCCTGCCCCTGTGTCTATGACAGCCCCCTTCCTAGAAATAATGTGGGGCTTACATAGAAGGTGAATTCAAAATGCTTACTTATTGAATTTTAAAGAATAGTTTGAAGAATTTTTCAAATTCTTCCAAGTAATTAAAAGCACCCTGAATTGAGAAAGTTGGAAAATGGAATTCAAATCACTGACCTAGATCTTTGAGTGAATGAATCTACTATGGAAAAAATTTGGTTCTGTTTAAAAATTTCTGCAGTGAATTAGGTATCATGCTAAATATTTTTATGATCAAGACATGGGGCTAGAAAAATTTTGGGAAGTATAGAAAACTCTCAGGATAGAAATAATTACTCATAATTCCATCACCAAGAAATAACTACCATTTTCATATATTCTTTCTCTCTTCCTTCCTCTCTTCCTGTCTTCTCCTCCCTCACCTCCTTCCTTGTTTCCTTCATTTTCTCTTTCTTTATTTCCTTCCTTCTTTTTTCGTATAGATATATTTACAAATATATGTCTGAATAAATACATATATCTATATGCATGTAGAATTATACCCCAGAAAAATATATAATCTGCATTTTATATAATACAATATGAATAAATAAAATATATGAATTGTATAAGTGGAATAACACTGCCTTATAATTGTTGTATCATAAGGAATTAATTGTGTGCGTGCTAAGTCGCTTCAGTCATGTCCGTCTCTTTGCGGATCCTATGGACTGTAGACAACCCAACTCCTCCATCCATGAGATTCTCCAGGCAAGAATACTGGAGTGGATTGCCATGCCCTCCTCCAGGGGAACTTCCCCACCCAGGGATGGAACTCTCATCTCTTATGTCTCCTGCATTGCAGGCAGGTTCTTTACCACTAGCACCTCCTGGGAAGTCCTAAGAAATAATCATATATAGTCAAATATTTGTATAGAAATAAGTAGACACTGTTTATAGTAGCAAAAATCTGAATCAACCTCAGTGGAATATTAAGCATTCAATACATTTAAATATTGTAAATTAATGCATAAATAGAATCCTTATCTTTCTTATGCTCTGTATGTGAAACTTTTAGTGACAAAAAATGCACCTGATAAAATTCTTTACTTTTTTATGTTCCCACTATGACCATTTAATCATAAGATAAACATAGCATGGTGTTAGAAAAATAATAATGTTTTAAAATTATTGTGGGAAGGACTTAATCTGCTTAAGTATGAGTAAATCTTTAAATAAATCATGTTATTTATTTATAAAAGGTAACCATCACAGAAGAAATCTTCCAAGTTGTAAATGAATTTTTGTTTCCTTTACATTGAACCCAACAAAACCATCTCCATGTTCACTCTCACTTTCTCTCTTTTCTCTTTCAAATGAACAAGAAAGACATATCCACCAGGCTTGAATCTATAGCTATTTATTTTCCTCTTGCATAGAATATGACTTTTCCTTCCCAGAATTAAAACCACGGAGGATTAAGTATTTTTCAAAAGAAAAGCTTAAATTGAAATACTCTTATCTAAGTAATATTATGTGACTGTGACTAAGGTAAGAATTATTAATGTCTATCCTGCAGGGTAACACAACAGGCAGTATAAATTATGAATAATGTTTGTTTCAGCCAAGCATGTAAGAGTCCTTGGAAGCGTGAGTGGTTTACAGACATAGAGATTAGGCAGTCTTTGAAAAGCCATTTCTTAATGCGCATAATCTGTATTGCTTTATTTCTTCAATTGTTTTTCTCTGTAGTTCATCATTCCCATGTTATTTGTTTTTAAAGTTAATAGGCACGTTTTTATCTAAACTTGAAGTAGTTGAATGAATTGTTGGTGTTGGTTTTATAGCCCACTTTGAATTGCCATGCTACAATGGTGTAGCATTTTATATTTGCAAAGTCATTTGATATAATATTCTCACATTAATTAGATACAGAGGCTTTATCAAACTAGGGAGTGATTTTTCTTCAAGATATCAGTCTCATGCTTTTTGTCCTAAGGCACATAGGTAGGTATCTAAACTTCCCCTGACACCCTTGCCGGCTTCTGCCTTACTCCATCTCTGGCATCTGAAGAAGATTCCTGTGTGGGAGGAGACTTCCTCTTTAACATAGATGTGTTTATTTGCATGAGCAGAAGTCAAGAGATTAAGAAGTTATATTTTGAAAATTCAACTCTGAAATGTTAGGATAGCCAACTTTCTAATGATTTTCTAAAAATACTGTAACCAATTTGAGGACCAGTCAAAATATTCTCACCTTCAGCAATTCAGTGATTGTTTCCAAAGCACCTTGTAACTTAGGCACTGGGGTGTCAGGGATTAAATGTGCATAGACGCACAGGATGAGCAAGATTCCTGCTTCCTGGTGCTGCAAATGTAGAGTACACATATTCTGCTTACTGGCGCAGACTTTGATCAAACTGCGACTCAGGAAAGGTTAAGGGATCCCGCTGCGATGGTTCTACGTGAGTGCGTGCGTGTGCGTGCCGTCGCTTCAGTCGGGACTGACTCTGCCAGGCTCCTCTGTCCACGGTAAACTCCAGGCAAGAATACTGGCGTGGGTTGCCGTGCCCAGCTCCAGGGGATCTTCCTGACCCGGATATTGAATTCACGTCTCCTAAGTCTGCTTGCACAGGCAGGCAGGTTCTTAACCACTAGTGGCACCTGGGAGGCCTGATGGTTCCTATGATAGGACTGCAATTGGTCCACGGAATGGCTGCCACCAGGATAATCCTGTTGCCACCTGAAACGATCTGAAGCTTTACCTGCATGCTTGCTTCATGTGCTCTTTTCTCCTGAAAAGAAAAGTAAACTTGACATCTGAATATGTGGATCTGAACATTTTCAAGAGGTGATGAAATTACGATGATCATCTTCAAATGATCTTTTTAGACTGTAAAGGTTCGAAAGTGCAAAAGCATAGAAATGATTATTTAAAAAAATTTTTTTTCGGTTCAAGACAGTGAAATAAACTGAATCTGAGTACACTAACAGTGATAGTCAAGCTTAGCTTTCTTAATGCTGAGATTCTAAGATAAGTACTTTCTAATTACCTTGAAACAGAGGGAACACCTTTTAGGTTCATGAACAATCATCCTCAAGTTTTTGTAACTGAAAGTAATTTTTAAAAACTTATCACTGTAAAAATGTGGGTGGGTCTGATATCCTAATCAGTATTTCAAAATAAGATGGTATGTGGCAGTGCAAATTCTGTGTGCCTTTCTGTGCAATGTGCTAACGGAAAAATGGCATTTGTCCCATCTGAGAAAGAATGACCCAGAATCACCAGCCGTAAAAAGTATCATGTGGTGAAACTAATTGCCTCAGTCAAAAATCTAAATGCCTTGGTTGATTTAGAAAAGAGTGTTAGTACTTTCTGGCAACCATAGTTGTGATAACAGCCTGGCAAAAACTGGTTAATACTGCTGTTTAATTGCCTGAAGTAACAATGCACACTCCAGTGATATGTCTTCTCATTTATCACGTTCCATCTTGGTTTACTTGCCTCCCGAAACTTTTCGCTTGCTTTGAACACTTTTTCTGTCAAGCATCAGCTACTGGCTGATTGTTTTCTGCCATGCTGTTCTGATTACCACGTTCTCAAGTCAGCTTTTCCTGCTGTTTCTTTTTCTTCACGCTGGTGCCTTAGCTGCCTTGAGGGCATTGCACTGAGCTGTTGACGTCCAGTAAATCAGCAACTCCATTCTCCATCTTTAAATGGCTGGCCTAAACTTAAGTATTTCTGTGATTTAACTTCTCTTGGCATGGCTCCTGATTATGCTAGATTGTACTCTTTGGGTTTTTATTTATAGAAACATTTTGATGATTCACTTGTGGGGGGAAAGGTCCATTTCAGCCATTTTTAAAGATTCAACTTAAAAGTTTTATTTGCTAACCTTCATCATAATTTTTAACTCCTCAGAGTGCATTTTAGAAAGCCAAAAGAAATTCACTTTCACTTTTGATTGCTAATAACATTCGCTACCTATGAATAGACTTGAAAATGATCCGCTAGTATATCCACTTGTACCATTCAGTGAACTACTCAGTGGCAACAAAGAAATTCTGAGATGCTTCTTTGGATGATTTGTCTGTGAAGAAGTCTTCATCATATGGTGTCTTGAATCACCAAGGCATTTCTGAGATGCTCTTCTTGGGCTCTTATCTACTCTCTATGCTCTGCTCTCCATGGGGGAACTTAACACTTCCACACCCTCTGAAACCTCTCCTCCAACACTTAGCCAGATGGCTTTCCTACCATGACCGCCAGATTCCAGCTGCTGGACTGCTTTCTTATAGGTGTTCATAGGAGACACCTGGTATTCTAGGTGTCTCCAGGTGAATAGCTTGTTGCATCACACTGAGTTACGGAGACTTGGTGTAGGCAGCCCTGGAATCTTGTCTATGATTTGAAAGACTTACATTGTGTAAGGATGTAAAACCTCCTATGTTTTAGGGAGGTTGCCAAATTTGCTGTTTAGTTTGCATTGTTTTTCTGGGAATCCTCTCTGTCAACCCACTTCCATCTCTCTTTTTCACATTCCCCACCCTGCATATATACACATACATATACACACACCAAACACACCTCAAATTCATATTTGGCATTAGGGTAACCTGAGTTCCCTGGTGCTGTATGTGTTCCAATGCCTATATAAAAGTCAACTTTTATCTTTACCATCATTTACTATTTGTTCTCACTACCACTCATAAAACATTTACAATGCAATGTATAGTTGTGCAGTTTATACAAAGATTGTGCTACAAGTCATTTGTTAAATGTAGTGGCAGAAATGCTAGTTTTTAAAAATAGATAAGAAAAGCCTGTAATTTGTAAAACAACCATAGGTATGAAAAAATCTCAGCAATGATGCTAAAATATATTCCTTTGAAGAAATTCTTTCTGATTTTAGAGATGTCTACATTTTAGTTTTTAACCATGTAAGAGAGGTAATTTATTCTGAGGTTCTATAAAAGGTTCATGGTCACATTTCAGAGTGTGCATTAGCTTAAAAGTTTGGAAAGATCAAAAGTATAAAGCGTCCAGAAGAAGAGTGATAATGCAAGAGCTAGTGAGCATGCACTGTAATTTCATCCATTATGCAGATCTGGAAGATCCATATTTATATGTAGATGAACAGTCCTGTACTTACAGGTTCTCCATGTTTAGAGCTGATGTTAGAGCTGTTTGCTACCCTCAAAAACCTTTGCTGACCCCGTTTCTGTACAGGTATCAGTTAAGAGGCTGAGTGCCCTCTAGCCCTAGGTCTTCATCTGGAAGCAGAGATTCAAGCTGTTGCAGCCTGGGAGTACCTGGGAGGTTTAGTGTCCACTCAAGTTAACTGTGCTCTGGGACCATGCTGATCTCAGTTAAGTCTGCGTACAGCTCTGAGTTTAAACTTCCAGAGTGAAAGGCAAAATGGCCTGCTGCAAAACATTTGAACTTTGGAATCAGTTTAGATTTAAAGTTTGCCCTTTTGCCTATAGGCTGTGTGATTTTTAGCTTATTTCTATGAGTCTGTGATCTCCTGGTGGTTTAGACCATAAAGCATCTGCCTGCAATATGGGAGACCCGGGTTCAATCCCTGGGTTGGGAAGATCCCCTGGAGAAGGAAATGGCAACCCACTCCAGTACTCTTCCTAGAAAATCCCATGGATGGAGGAGCCTGATGGGCTACAGTCCATGGGGTTGCAAAGAGTTGGGCGTGACTGAGCGATGTCACTTTTCTATGAGTCTCAGTTTCTTCATTTATAAAATGCAGGACAGTTATAATAAATGGAATAACACATCCAAATTTGCCTGGGACTATACGGAATGAATGAATGGTATTCTCTTATCCCTCTGCATCACTAAAGAGTCAGGAGTTGGGTGAGTCACATTCACAGCAGCTTGGTATAGCTTCGCTTCCTGGTTTGACAGATAAAATCTAGACAAAGCTCTTGGATCTGTTCTATCACCAGTCAGTCAGAGAATGTGTGCCTAGAGGAATTCCAAGTCTGAAGAGAAGCTGAAAGAGAAGGAAAGAGTCTTCTCTGGGAGTTGTATTAGCTCCTTGTTTTTGTGTGTAATACTCAATGGCATACAGGTGATATAATGAGATTATACGTTATTTACTTTTTAAGATTCCCTAATTCAGTGTGAACTTTTTCTTGCATCTCATCTATGCAAAATCCACTTGGAGATTTGAAGAAGGTGATGTGTAATCAATACTTTTATTCACAGGTGATTTTCCTTTAGTAAGAAGCATTTGCAATTATGCTGTTTTGAAATTTTTATTAGTTTAAGCAACAAGAAAGTGACATTCAAAATAAATCTGATTGACCAGAGGTTACATAATTTTGTTTGTATGAGGAGTTATGATGCACTTTAATTGAGCCAAAGACCTCTCATATTCTTTTAAAATGCCTTTAAAGTTGGATTATGCAGAGTAAAAGATAGATGTTTATTTTTTAATAGACTTAAAATATTATTGAAATAATGAGAAATGTAAAGAGTTGGCGAATTCTAAAATTAAACAGCGGCCTCTTTTTTCTTCTCTCTGTGCCATCTCTGAATATGTAGCTCATAATAGTGCTGTGCTAGAAGATCCTCCCTTTGTGTAACCCATTCATTATTGTCATGTGAGATGTATTTCACCCTTTGCCTTTTCTTTCTCCATTTTAATTCTAGAGCATAGTAAAATTCTTGAGTCATTTTGGAGTTACATATAACAGATCATAACATCAAGATTTTAGATAAATAGCATAGAGTAAAAATATTAAGAAATAACTTTATTAAAACACAAAGTGAAATTGTCTGTAGTTAGGTATTATTTTCAGAAATATTTTGAAAACATGTTCAGAACTAGTTTAAGTTTTGATACCGAAAATACTCACTTAAGCAATTTTGTAACTATTTTCCTTTCTCCTTTTCAATTGCAGGGTCAGCCCGGTCCTCAGGTAAGTGAACACTTTTTCTTCTCACAAATTAATTTCAATTTAGGATTTTTCCAGCCTAGAGGTTTTGCAGTTCTTTTCAAAGCATATAAAAAAGCTATGAACCAGTAATCATGACACCACCCAGTAGACCAAATATTTCCCAGGAGTAAATCTTTGGGGCCTCTTCAGGATTGCGTGAGTCATATCAGCTGTTGGGCCAGATGGCAAGTTTAACAATGTACTATCATATAAAGCAAGACTCTTTAATAGATCTGAGAGTGCCACAGGGCTTTAATGCAAGATAAAAATGACTTAGTAGTAGATGTTGGGTAGGAACTGGTTGGCATTAGGTACTGATTCATAGTTACTAAAACATTGTTGTCAATCCCCACAGACTGATTATTTAGATTGCCATCCTATCAACTAATTTTAATTTATTATAGATAGATATTTAATTTGTTCTACGTTTCCTTTTTTAACTTTTTAAAAAATTTATTTTTAATTGGGGGAAATTAATGTTGTGTTGGTTTCTGCTGTACAGCAGTGCAAATCAGCCATAATCAAATACATATCAACTCCCTCCCCTCCCTATATTTTCAATATAAACTAACTGCTGAAGACATGATTTATCATTATGAATGCAGTTAGCAGACAATATTTTGAGCCCTAAATCATAGTGAAGAAAATGAGGAAATATTACGAAGGGGAGGAATGTATATAAAGATGAAATACACAGAAGAAGAGAGTTGTCAGAAATGAACAGTCAATAAAAAACCCTCAATGTTAGCAATTATTGTAGTGAGTTAGGAAACCAGAGAGAAGGAAATGCCATTATTAATGTTTTACCTCTAACACCATATAATACCTGTAAATAAAATAGTTATTTTTTCAGTTCCCTTTTGTCTCTTTCCCCCGATATGCTTACTATTTCTGTCCTAGATTGTTTCCTAAATAAGTGATTTTCACAAATAACAGTAGCCAATGCAACAAACTGTCTATTATGTGCTAGACCATGATAGTACAGTTATATTTTATGAGCTCTGAATATAAGGAGATCCAACCAGTCCATTCTGAAGGAGATCAGCCCTGGGTGTTCTTTGGAAGGAATGGTGCTAAAGCTGAAACTCCAGTACTTTGGCCACCTCATGCGAAGAGTTGACTCATTGGAAAAGACTCTGATGCTGGGAGGGATTGGGGGCAGGAGGAGAAGGGGACGACAGAGGATGAGATGGCTGGATGGCATCACCCACTCAATGGATGTGAGTTTGAGTGAACTCCAGGAGTTGGTGATGGACAGGGAGGCCTGGTGTGCTGCGATTCATGGGGTCACAAAAAGTAGGACATGACTGAGTGAATGAACTGAACAAAACAAACAACCCCCCCACAGTATAATATTCCTTTTCACACTACTCATGAGAAATAGCTTGAGAAGTAATTAATTTATTGTGTTAGTCACTCAGTCGTGCCTGATTCTTTGCAACCCCATGGACTGCAGCCCACCAGGCTCTTCTGTCCATGAAATTTTCCAGGCAAGGATACTGGAGTGGGTTGCCATTCTCCAGGGGATTTCCCAACCCAGGGATCGAACCTGGGTCTCCTGCACTGCAGGCAGATTCTTTCCCAAGTGAGCTACTCATTGTTCACAATAATGAACACTCTCATTATTTATAATTTTCACTTTAAAAAATATTTATTGGAGTATAATTGATTTACAATATTCTGTTAGTTTCAGGTGTACAGCAAAGTGAATCAGTTATACATATACACATATCCACTCTTTTTTAGATTATTTTCCCACATATATCATTACAGAGTACTGAGCAGAGTTCCCAGTGCTATATGACAGGTCCTTATTAGCTATATGTTTTATAGATAGTAGTATGTAGTTTAGTAGTATGCCATTGATCTAAGGTCAAACCAGTCAATCCTAAAGGAAATCAACCCTGAATATTCATTGAAAGGACTGAAGCTGAAGTGACAATACTTTGGCCACCTGATGCAAAGAGCTGACTCATTGGAAAAGACCCTGATGTTGAGAAAGACTGAGGGCAGGAGAAGGGGGCAACAGAGGATGAGATGGTTGAATGGCATCATCGACTCAATGGACATGAGTTTGAGCAAACTCTGGGAGATGGTGAAGAACAGGGAAGCCTGGCATTGCAGTCCTGGGGTTGCAGAGTTGGACATGACTGACTGACTGAACAGCATAATGTATGTCAGTCCAGCCTCCCAGTTTATCCCTCCTTCCTTTACCCCTTGGTAAACATGTTTGTTTTCAATGACTGTGACTCTTGTTTTATAAATAAGTTCATTTTTACCCTTCTTTTTTGGATTGCACAAGTAAATGACTTTATACGACGTTTGTCTTTCTATGTCTGTCTGTCTTCACTCAGTATTGCAGTCTCTGGGTCCATCTGTGTTGCTGCATATGGCATTGTTTTGCTCCTAATTTTCACTCTTATGTTTTAAGTAATCTCGGGCTAATTAGAGGGAAAAAACTCATGAAAGAAAGTCATAGTTTCTTCCCTAAATTCGAAACTGCTACATTATAATGAGATGAAAACAAAGTAAAAGCTGCTTTGCATGCTTTATTTTATTTAATGCTTACAACAGCCCTGAAAGTAATATTATCCTATATCTAGATCTAAGAGATATATATTTTTGATCTCTTCTTCTTCTGTATATATACTGGGCTTCCCAGGTGGTGAAGTGGTAAAGAATTTGCTTGCCAATTCAGGAGACACTAGAGATACAGGTTCAGTCCCTGAGTTGGAAAGATCCCCTGAGTAGAAACTGGCAACCCATACCAGTAATCTTGCCTGAAAAATTCCATGGACAGAGGAGCCTAGTGGGATACAGTCCTTGGGATCGCAGAGTTGGACGTGACCGAGCACATACAGACATTCTGTATATATCCTTTTCTATATATGTACCTGTATCTGTGAGCCTGTGAGAACTATACACACACACAACCTATGAGCACCTATGAGAAACAGTGCAGAGCTTGCCTTAGAACTGCCCTGCTGCAGGGCAGGAAAGCTGATGCGTTTAATCACTAATTTCCCATTCTTCACTGGTGAAAGCTGTACCTGGGTGTTAACTCCCTGGCACTTCTGGCCTACCCTAGAAGGTATAACACACTCCAGCTGTTCAAGGAATGCAGGAAGCTGTAAGAACATATGGGACTTGCATTCTAGCAGAGTCTTGGAGAGAGGCTGCTACAACATTCAAGTGCTAATGTCCTATAGATGAAATAGAGGAAAACTCAGATAGGGCTATAAGGACTTAGAAGACTGGATAGAGAGACAGCATGAAAAGCACAATGAGACATTAAAGAGGATAACTATAAAAGAAGAACATGGGGAAAAAAGAACATGGTCATAACAAATTTTGAATGCATAGCCATAGTGAATGAGCAGATGAAGGATGATAAACCAGTACACGAAGCCAAGAATAGTCAGAACCAGGAACATCTATGGAGAGATCATGGTAGCTGAAGTTTGAAAGTGTATCATGGCACTTTGAGAAGCCAACAGATACCACCACATTGTCTTTCTACACCATAGGCAAAGAGTTTTATTGCTACGTCCCCAAGGAAAGATCTGACCTTCTTCTTATTCTTACATCATTATAAGTATTTTTCAAAAGAAACTTCCAATTTTAGATTTTAAATTAGAGAATTATTAATGAAGTTTCCACTTAGTACTAGATGATTATTAACTGCTTGTTACTCATATGCAAATGTTTATGTCAATGAGCATTTTCTTGCTTAGGCTGAACATTGCCATATGATCTTATTCACATTTCTGTGTGATGTAAAACTCTTAGAAAAACTCAGTACTCTTTCTTTGATATCACACATTATTTAATAAGGACTTCCAGATTAATAGGGTTTTATTTTTCAGACCAGTGGTAAAAGGGAAAATATCTTATCATCAAGAGTTCTGATCATCTTCCTAAAATTGAAGATGGCTTGGATGGACTTAGATTGTTAAAAAATTGCAAAGACTAGAAAGCTAAATAGCAGTGAACTCTGTTACAGTAACAGTATGAAATTGAATACGAAAATAGGCCTTAGGGAAAAGAGGTGAATCTATGCATTTACCTAAATGGGTGAGAAAATGGTTCTTGACAAGGGAAATGAGATGGTGAAAGGATATTAGAAAGAAAAAAAAAGGCAGTTCTAGCAGCTGTGGTTAAGATGGGAATAGAGGCAGGGGAATGAATGGAGAGGATATTGCTTTGAATCCACTGAATCAGAGGAAATCAAATTCTTGGAGAGGAAAAGGGATGGGTTAGAGTAAAGAATGTCACAGAAACTTGAAAAAGCAATTGGGTAGGAAAAAAAATAACGTGACAACAGAGAGTAAAGGAAGAAGAAGGGGAAGAAATGAGAAAACAGACAAATGAACATTTATATTTCAAACGAGAGGTGATGGGAGTTATTCAGGGGTGGGGCAAAGTTAGTCTGTTGAAATGAAAGTCACCCTGATATTTTTTATTAATCCATACTGACATAATTCAGTTCAATAACTCGTGTCTATTTTGCCTCTATTAGGTACAAGGCTGTGAAATTGTAGTGAACAAGACAGACTCACTCTCTGTCCTTCTGATAGTTCTTTAATAATAATAGTCAAGTAGAGTGTCAAAGTTCTGTCAGTTCTACAGACCCACCATTCTGAGGATGACTTTAGTCATACCGGCAAGTCCTACTCTGTGTTTGCACATCTGGTTAATCCCCAGGTTCTGTTGGGACTTTGACATGAGGCAGTTAAGAAAGCCTTTTTCCTACCCACACAGGTGAACCAACATCAACGTCATTGCTCTAAAAAGTGTCATCCTCGTGCCATGCCTTAGTCCTAATAATGGGATTCTGCCCAGATCCAGGCACCCCATTCTGATGACTTGAGTCCTTTCCCAGCTCCACAAGTCTACACTGTTTTCCATTACCACCTTCATCCAAGGTCCTCCTTTTCCTTTCCTCTCTACTGCTGGGCTGCCCTGGTGGCTCAGTGGTAAAGAATCCACCTGCAATGCAGAAGATGAAGGAGATACAGGGTTTAATCTCTGGGTTGGAAATGGCAACCCACTCCTATATTCTTGCCTGAAGAATCCCATGGACAGGGAGCCTGGTGGGCTATAGTACATAGAGTTGCAAAGAGTCAGACACGATGAAAGCGACTTAGCCCCCACGCACCCTGGGTGTTATGAGTCGTGGTGTGTACACTCTGTGCAGCCTTGCTAATGGCTGACTGGACAGGTCGATGCCTCTAACTCACTGCCTGCTTGACAGGACTCTCTCTTTCTATTTCTCATGACCCTGAATCCCTCTTGCCATTCTGTACACTATACAGACATGCCTGTTGCCTGGCCTGCCACTGCTGCAAAGGAGCTGAGTCAAAAAAGTGGACAGTTAGGTTTTCCTATGAAGAGGTGGCAGGCATACACAGAAGAACTGTACAAAAAGATCTTCATGACCAAGATAACCACGATTGTGTGATCACTCACCTAGAGCCAGGCATCCTGGAATGTGAAGTCAAGTGGGCCTTAGAAAGCATCACTATGAACAAAGCTAGTGGAGGTGATGGAATTCCAGTTGAGCTATTTCAAATCCTGAAAGATGATGCTGTGAAAATGCTGCACTCGATATGCCAGCAAATTTGGAAAACTCAGCAATGGCCACAGGACTGGAAAAGGTCAGTTTTCATTCCAATCCCAAAGAAAGGCAATGCCAAAGAATGCTCAAACTACTGTACAATTGCACTCATGTCATATGCTAGTAAAGTAATGCTCAAAATTCTCCAAGCCAGGCTTCAGCAATACGTGAACCATGAACTTCCAGATGTCCAAGCTGGTTTTAGAAAAGGCAGAGGAACCAGAGATCAAATTGCCAACATGTGCTGGATCATGGAAAAAGCAAGAGAGTTCCAGAAAAACATCTGTTTCTGCTTTATTGACTATGCCAAAGCTTTTGACTGTGTGGATCACAATAAACTGTGGAAAATTCTGAAAGAGATGGGAATACCAGACCACCTGACCTGCCTCTTGAGAAACCTATATGCAGGTCAGGAAACAACAGTTAGAACTGGACATGGAACAACAGACTGGTTCCAAATAGGAAGAGGAGTACATCAAGGCTGTATATTGTTGCCCTGCTTATTTAACTTATATGCAGAGTACATCATGAGAAACGCTGGGCTGGAAGAAGCACAAGCTGGAATCAAGATTGTTGGAGAAATATCAGTAACCTCAGACATGCAGATAACACCACCCTTATGGTAGAAAGTGAAGAGGAACTCAAAAGCCTCTTGATGAAAGTGAAAGAGGAGAGTGAAAAAGTTGACTTATAGCTCAACATTCAGAAAACGAAGATCATGGCATCTGGTCCCATCACTCCATGGGAAATAGATGGGGAAACAGTGGAAAGAGTGTCAGATTTTATTTTAGGGGGCTCCACAATCACTGCAGATGGTGACTGCAGCAATGAAATTAAAAGTGAAGAAGGCAATGGTAACCCACTCCAGTACTCTTGCCTGGAAAATCCCATGGATGGAGGAGCCTGGTAGGCCGCAGCCTATGGGGTTGCTAAGTTGAACACGACTGAGTAACTTCACTTTCACTTTTCGCTTTCATGCATTGGAGAAGGAAATGGCAACCCACTCCACTGTTCTTGCCTGGAGGATCCCAGGGACGGGGGAGCCTGCTGTCTATAGGGTCACACAGAGTTGGACACGACTGAAGTGAATTAGCAACAACACCTTGGAAGAAAAGTTATGACCAGCCTAGATAGCATATTGAAGGGCAGAGACATTACTGTGCCAACACAGGTCCATCTAGTCAAGGCTATGGTTTTTCTAGTGGTCATGTATGGATGTAAGAGTTAGACTGTGAAGAAGGCTGAGCACTGAAGAAATGATGCTTTTGGAGAAGACTCTTGAGAGTCCCTTGGACTGCAAGGAGATCCAACCAGTCCATTCTGAAGGAGATCAGCCCTGGGATTTCTTTGGAAGGAATGATGCTAAAGCTGACACTCCAGTACTTTGGCCACCTCATGGGAATGACTCACTGAAAAAGAGTCTGATGCTGGGAGGGATTGGGGACAGGAGGAAAAGGGGACGACTGAGGATGAGATGGCTGGATGGCATCACTGACTCGACGGACGTGAGTCAGAGTGAATTCCAGGAGTTGGTGATGGACAGGGAGGCCTGGCGTGCTGCGATTCATGGGGTCACAGAGTCGGACACGGCTGAGCAATTGAACTGAACTGAAAAATCTAGTTTCTTGCCTGACATTCAAATTCTCTGACTTGACCTGTTTTTCTAGCACTATATCCTACTGATTTAAAAAATAGTTATATTTATTTATTTTGGCTGTGCTGGGTTTTCACTGGTGCTCAGGCTCTTCTCTAGTTGCGCTGAGCAGGGACTCCTCTCTAGCTGCGGTGCATGGTCTTTTCGTTGCAGTGGCTCCTCTTGTCGTGGAGAGCGGGCTCTAGGGTGTCTGGGCTCAGTAGCTGTGACTCCTGGGCAGTCAAGCACAGGCTCAGTCGTGTGATGCACAGGCTTAGCTGCCCCATAGCTTGTGTGATCTTCCCGGATCAGGGATTAAACCTAGTCTCCTGCGTTGACAGGTGGATTCTTTACCACTGAGCCACTAGGGGAAGCCCCTGTCCCACTGATATTTAATTAATTTTCTTCCTGGGCACTATGCTTCATCCAAACTGAATCAAACCATTAATTCTTTTCTTTTCAAGTCTGTTTTCCTTCGTTTGTCTTTTCTTAAACCAGTATTTTCTCCAGAAATGCTTCTCTCTCAGTGCCTAGATACACTCAGATTCTACACACCCAAACAGGCTAACCCTTCATACTTACATGTTACTTCTTCCATCAAGATGTTGTTGCTTCCCTTAGCTGGATATAATTTCTCCCTTTTGCTGATTCCACATAGCATTTTATCCTGTATGGCTTTTTATATTACTTTACATCAAACAGAGAGAATATAAGACAGTTAATCCAGACAGATCGTAAGTCAAATCCTCGCTCTACCACTTACAAGCTCTGTGATCTTGGGAGAGTTACTCAATCACTGTGCGTCTCACTTCCCTCATCTGTAAAGCAGAGATGATAAACCCTCAATGGAGCGTGTGAGGGTTAAAGTAAGATAACATGTACAGAACTTTTTTTCTTTTTTAATGTATTTATTTTTAATTGAGGATAACTGCTTTACAGAATTTTTTGGTTTCTGCCAAACATCAACTTTTAACACAGTGTCTACTACATGCAAGGCACTCAGTATATGTTAATTCCCTCCCTCCCTTTTCCTCTTTCTATTTTATCATGGCCATTTATAACCATCTTTTCTTTTTTATTACTAGCTTTTATGATTCTCAAGAGTGGAATCTATGCTTTCTTCAATCTTTAGTGTCCTCTATAACATCTAACTCTGGAGAAGGCGATGGCACCCCACTCTAGTACTCTTGCCTGGAAAATCCCACGGACAGAGGAGCCTGGTGGGCTGCAGTCCATGGGGTCGCGAAGAGTCGGACACAACTGAGCGATTTCACTTTCTCTTTTCACTTTCATGCATTGGAGAAGGAAATGGCAGCCCGCTCCAGTGTTCTTACCTGGAGAATCCCAGGGATGGGGAAACCTGGTGGGCTGCTGTCTATGGGGTCGCACAGAGTCGGACATGACTGAAGTGACTTAGGAGGAGCAGCATAACATCTAACTCAGTTCTTTGTATGTAGTAGAAGTTCAACAAACTTATTGAGTCACAAGTGGTATATACAACAGCTTAAGGAAAAAGCTGAGGAAGAGAGAAAACTGTCAGCTTTTCATAATTCTAAGTGCACCAGGCAGTAATACCATCTGTTATCAATTATACCATGTAAAACTGGTCTGAGGTTTCTAAGCTCTGAGATCTTTCTGAACATTTTTTATTGTTAATATCTAACATCCACATGGTTGGAAGGGTTTGAATGCCTTTGTTTCCTTTCATCTATAGTCATTTATTCATGTTGACACTTAATTTTTGGTGAAAATAAACAAATAGCACTAGCCCAGGGCTATACTTATGATATATAATTATATTTTGTAGCCATTTATTTGTAGGGTTCAAAGCCTGGATTTAATTTTTAACAATCAAGACAACTATAGAAAGTAGTTCATGGTGGTTGCAACATGAAATTGCTTAAGCAATAATATTCTCCCATTAATAAAAATGTAATACAAATTGTAGGAACTAGTTGTTTTTTTTAAAAACAAAAACCTTCTCAGGATTCTGTCTTGCACTCTTTATAAAATATATTGGCCTTCTCTTCACCCTGAATAACTCCATCAGCATAGTCAGTAGAGGATAATGAAACAGTGGAATCATTACATTAGTGAAAGGTACCCCTTCTATGACAAGGGCATTCCTTTTACATAAACTTTGTAGAATTATAAAGCCCTCCTTGTAACTCCCCTTTGGGGTTGCATGTGAACATAGAGATACAGTTCCCTTAGGAATTTGGAAGACTAAAGCTGCATGCATGGTGTAATTCTGTATTACTCACTGAGAAAAAAAATGCAAGAGAAAAACCACAAGCGAATACCATTAGACAACTGCACATGGAGGCGTGTGCCTTCCATTTGTACTGGTTCAGATGCACTTGAAAAGAAATGGAAGATGTCACTTTGCCTTTTCCTCCCAAACTCTTTTTACTTCTTGGTTTTTTGTTTTGTTTTTTTTTTTGCTTTGACATTGTCAGTGCCATTTCACAACATTTTACTAAAATTTACAAAAATAAAGCTGCATGTGCCTTGTAAGGAATTATTCTGGAAAAAAAAATATTATCTTTGGGGACAGTATTTAACTTTTTGCTCATATGTTTTTAATTGTACTTTAAGCTCCTTCTAACCTAACACTTTAGCAATTCCTATATTTCATGTTTGTGTTTTAGTCCAGGCTTTGTCAGACACATATAGTCTGATTTGGGGGCGGGGAGAATGTATACATTCTCCAAGAAATCTGAAATGCATATATCTGTGCCTGCATGTGTGTGCGTATGTGTGTACATATGTGTGTACATGTGTACAGAGAGTCTTTTACTTACTATACAGCTGTCAAATTAGTAACGTATCCTATTCTGAATAAACTATGTTAGAATTGATAAAGTATTATCATGCCCCATTATCTACACTTCATGTGATGATTGTGTGATAAAGAGAATGATTATAAAAGTCTTAAGATTAAGACTTTTGAGGTATTTTTATTTCGTAAAAGGTTAACATGACATGAAAGACCCCATTGTACTCCAAATAGCTTATACCATTAAGAGTACACACAATACAACTGCTTATTTATTTTACTATAACCATATTTCTTTATTTTTACATGGTCATTGTCTATTGAATTGAGATAATGTTACCTCAAAGTTTAATGCTACCTTAGGATTCTTTCCTACTGAAATTAGCTGAAGAAAATTTACTGCCACTTTGTGTTTTGTTTTCTCCTAAACATATTTCTTTTAATTCTACCTGCATAAAGGTGAATAACACATAATCTTTCATGCATAATTAATTCAACACAGATTTGCATATGTAGAAACTGTTATCATTCTCCAAACTTACTCATTTTTGGATCTCAATTTTTAATACAGTGTTGATATGTAGAAAATGTACAATAAGGTTTTATTGAATAAATATATTTATTTAACAATTTAGATTTAAAACTAATTTTATATTCACTTGATGACATGACTGAAAGAACTGAAAATATCAGCATTAACAGTCCATTTTATAAGCAGCATATGGAATACATTGAATAGGTTAGGGGGATGGGCTCCATGGGAAGACATCTGGGTTTACACCTTGGTCTACCACTTACCAGCCGCATGACTTTGGCCAAGTTATTTTTCTTCCTCAAGTTTTTCAGTGTAATATGAGGGTGATTGTTTGACTTGCTACATGATTTAATGAAGTACTTAAAATAGAGTAGGCACACATAAAGGTTATTATTAAATCTAAACACTTTCATGAGTGTTATTATTAAATTTAAACACCGTCATGGGCTTCCCTGGTGGCTCAGACAGTAAAGAATCTGCCTGCACTGCCATTAAAAAGTCTGCAAACAATAAATGCTGGAGAATGGGTGGAGAAAGGGAACCCTGTTACACTATTGGTGAGAATGCAAGCTAGTACAGCCACTAGAACAGTGAGGAGATTCCTTAAAAACTGGAAATAGAATGGCTGTTCAACCCAGCAGTCTGACTGCTGGGCATACGCACTGAGGCAATCAGAACTGAGAGACACATGTACCCCAGTGTTCACTGTAGCACTGTTTTACAATAACTAGGACATGGAAGCAACCTAGATGTCCATGGACAGACGAATGGATAAGGAAGTTGTGGTACATATACACAATGGAATATTACTCGGCTGTTAAAAAGGAATGCATTTCAGTCAGATCTAATGAGGTGGATGAAATTGGAGCCTATTATACTGAGTGAAGTTAGGTCAGAAAGAAAAACACCAATGCAGTATAGTAACGCATATATATGGAATTTAGAAAGATGGTAATGATGACCGTATATGCAAGACAGCAAAAGAGACAGAGATGTGAAGACCCGACTTTGGGGCTATGTGGGAGAAGGTGAGGGTGGGATGATTTGAGAGAATAGCTTTGAAACACATATATTACCATATGTCAAACAGATGACCAGTGCCAGTTCAGTGCACAAAGCAGGGCACTTAAAGCCGGTGCTCTGGGACAACCCAGAGGCTTGGGGTGGGGAGGGAGGTGAGAGGGGGTTCAGGATGGGAGGACACATGTGCACCGTGGCTGATTCATGTGATGTCTGGCAAAAACCACCATAATATTGTAAAGTAGCCTCTGATTAAAATAAATTAATTAACTTTTTAAAAGAAAAAGAGAGAGAGAGAGGAAAAAGAACCTTTCTGCAATGCAGGAGACCCAGGTTCAATCCCTGGGTCAGGAAGATCCCCTGAGAAGGAAATGGCATACCGCTCCAGTATGCTTGCCTAGAGAATTCCATGGACAGAGGAGCCTGGTAGGCTACAGTCCATGGGGTCTCAGAGTCGAGCTTGACTGAGTGACTAACGCACACACAGACACCTTCATACATACCTTCTTATATAAGCATTCACACTGAGACAGAGCCATGAAGATATATTACACCTGATACTTCTTATGATGAATATATATCCAGTAGAATAATGGCCTCCAAAGGTAGAGGTTTAGGATAGTAGTTTAATCTTAAGTATTTCATGAAAAATGATTATCACTGTTAGATATACTTATTGTATAGATTCTCTATCTGAAATAAACATTTATGTGCACATTTGTGTATCTAATTCTTTCTAAAAATATCAAAGAGCTTTAGTTAGAAATATCATTCTTCATAGTATTTTATAATATTCAGTTCAGTTCAGTCGCTCAGTCGTGTCTGACTCTTTGTGACCCCATGAATCACAGCACGCCAGGCCTCCCTGTCCATCACCAACTACCAGAGTTCACCCAGACCCACATCCATCGAGTCCGTGATGCCATCCAGCCATCTCATCCTCTGTCAGCCCCTTGTCCTCCTGCCCCCCAACCCCTCCCAGCATCAGAGTCTTTTCCAATGGGTCAACTCTTCGCATGAGGTGGCCAAAGTACTGGAGCTTCAGCTTCAGCATCATTCCTTCCAAAGAAATCCCAGGGCTGATCTCCTTCAGAATGGACTGGTTGGATCTCCTTGCAGTCCAAGGGACTCTCAAGAGTCTTCTCCAACACCACAGTTCAAAAGCATCAATTCTTCAGTGCTCAGCCTTCTTCACAGTCCAACTCTCACATCCTCCCAACAAGTGCAAGGTATATAAAATGTACAGATATCAGTTATATCTCATATTGCTATATAAATTTAATTCAGTCCCAGTGCAAGACCCAAGAGAATTTTTTAAGAGAATTTAGCTAGCTAGTTCTACAATTCATTTGAAAGAGAAAGAGACCCCAGTGACCATGAATGTTTTGAAATGAAAAATGTGGGACAACTTTCCCTGCTAGATATTGGAGCACTGAGTCTACAGTGTAGACTTAGTTTACAACACACTGTAAGACTTCTGCTCCTGTTCATGATGAAATGACTGGGTCCAGATTTAGCCTCCTCCCTATACAATTAAATCACCAGAAGAAATATGTAAAATAGTAGTTTTAAGGCACTGAACAACAGGAAGCACAGAGAAGGAGGACAAACAATGATAGCTTGAGCATACTGCCTGGAGAGAATTTCTCAGCTGCAGCACAGGAAGGAGCACCTAAACAGAGTGGTCTCTGACTTTGGAGGAGGTTAAGGCAGTTGGAATTTTGGGGTCAGGCTAGAGAGCAAAAAACATATGGGAAGAGCTCAGAAGATATGTAGAGAGTCCCCACTGAGAGCTCAACTCATCAGTACATGTGTGTCCTAGCTTAGTTGCTGCAACAGAATGCTACAGACTGGGTGGCTTAAACAACAGACTTTTATTTCTCTATAGCCATTATTTTGTAGTAATTTTAAGTAGAGTAGGGCTTCCCTGGTGGCTCAGTGATAAAGAATCCTCCTGCCAGTGCAGGAGACCTGGGTTCAATCCCTGGGTCAGGAAGATCCCCCAGAGAAGGAAATGGCAACCCACTTCAGTACTCTTGCCTGGAAAATCCCATGGACAGAGGAACATGATGGGCTATAGTCCATGGGGTTGCAAAAGAGTCAGACACAACTTAGTGCCCAAACAACAACAACAACAATCTATAAACACATCAAGTTGATATGTTGTATACCTGAAATTAACTAATATTGTAAATTAAATAAAAACTTTAAAAATTATAGAAGAAATATTGTTCTTAGTGAATTAAAACTGATTTAGCTTGAAGTGTTTCAAACTTTATGAATTTTATAAATGTTCTCAAGTTTATTATATATGCATATGTAATTTCTCATATATGTTTTTAGGAATTTGATAATTTTGATATCCTATGAGAATTCTTAATAGCTAAATTTATTTTCTATGTATCTCCAGTCATACTTCAATTGATATCACATTTTTATATAAAATATAAATGGTGAATTGTGTAGAGATTAAATGGAAGAATGTTGTAAAATAGTAGGTAGAAAGATAACTCAAAAAGCATCTTAGCCTATCTTCTTTCTTTTGACTAGACCACATTAAACCTAGTTTAAACAGTGACTCAAGAAGACTCCATTACCTAGCTAAGCTAATGTGAACCTTTGCATTTCAGGTTTATTTTTTTCAAGTGATCAATTTATTCAGCATTAATTATTTAAGATCTTAGATCAGGCAGAATCTATCACAGTAATTCACATTCAGCAAATATCATTTTTATTAAAAAATACATGGAATTAAAAATAAATCAGTGGTGATACGTCCTCAGTTGATAGTGTTGAATAAATATCATCAATTAGCATTTTGCTTAGAATAGTTATGGCACAGATTCTTTGCAACCTCTTACCTAGCAACCTGAGCTATGGTCCTACTTGTAAAAGTAAATAAGCATAGTGAGGTTTTGAGTTCCCAAAAGAAATGTTACTCCTTGTAGTAAACACCAGGGCCACGGTTTACATTTGTCCAAGTTGTGCACCGCACAAGGCTGCTCAGCTCATGCTTCATTTACTAGGCTGCTGCTGCTGCTGCTAAGTCACTTCAGTCATGTCCGACTCTGTGTGACCCCATAGATGGCAGCCCACCAGGCTCCCTCATCCCTGGGATTCTCCAGGCAAGAACACTGGAGTGGGTTGCCATTTCCTCCTCTAATGCATGAAAGTGAAAAGTGAAAGTGAAGTTGCTCAGTCGTGTCCGACTCTTCGTGACCCCATGGACTGCAGCCTACCAGGCTCCCCCATCCATGGGATTCTCCAGGCAAGAGTCCTGGAGTGGGGTACCATCGCCTTCTCTGATTTGCTAGGCTGGTGGGGGCTAAATCTTCCTGGAGGAAAGCCTCTTTATCTCATTAATGCAAATCTCAATTTGAGTCATCAGGACTCTGAATGAAGTACATGGGGAGTACACTGAAGAAAACTATTGGAAGTCTTAGTGGTGGGCATCAGGATCTGAGATGAGAAGAGGGCATCCAGGAGGAAATGTGTGGGACTTCCCTGGTGGCTCAGTGGTAAAGAATCTGCCTGCCGGTGCAGGAGACACAGGTTCTATCCCTGATCTGGGAATATCCTATGTGCCTCAGAGCAGTTCAGCCATGTGTCACAACTACTGAGCCTGTGCTATAGAGCCCAGGAGTTGCAACCTCTGAACCCATGTGCTGCAGCTACTGAAACCCTCACACGCTAGAGCCTGTGCGGTGAAACAAGAGGAAACCCTTGCAATGAAAAGCCTGCACACTGCAACTAGAGAGTCTCCCCTGCTTGCCACACCTGGAGAAAAGCCCACGCAGCAATGAAGACCATGGGATTCTCCAGACAAGAATATTGGAGTGGGTTGCCACTTCCTCCTCCAGGGCATGTTCCCAACTCAGAGATTCAACCTGAGTCTCTTATGTCTCTTGCATTAGGAGGCCTGCTCTTTACCACTAGTGCCACCTGGGAAGCCCACAAATAAATAAAATTATTGGGAAAAAAAAAAAAAGGAAATCTGTTTTGGGCAATAGGCATCATCCTGGATAGAAGCCACCGCTGGGTGTAGAGGAGATGGACAAGCAGTAGGTGAAACTATGGGAATGAGTGAGATGCTCAGGGAGTGTGTAGAGGAGAAGAGAAGAAGGCAGGGGTGTCGGGGAGGGTTACTCAAAATTTCAGAAGAGGACGAGGAAAAGGAAGCCTCATCAGACAGTGGAAGACCCAGAAAACTTTGCCAAGAAACTGAAGAATTCAGCCATGTGAACTTTGTTCCTGGGTTTACAATTGAGAGGTCAGTTAGTAACTTTAGTCATCTGTGGTTTTTCAAAGCAGTAATGCCATGGTTTTAGGAGTGACTCAGTATTGAAAATGTAGGGAGAGTGAAAATAGAATAGACTCTTTCTAAAATTTGGAGTCACAGGCAGGAGGGAGAAAGGAGCCAAAAATATCTGCCCATGTTGAGACGTGAGAAAAAAATCTTTCATTGAACAGAGTTCATTTTATCTTCAACAGACTGTGCGAAGTTGTTTGTTCCTTTTACTATTAGCTTTAGCTCATCTGAACTAGAGTCCTGAGCCTACATATGAGAAGTGGTAGTGACTTTGAAAGGCATAGTTTCTAGCCAAATTCAAATGTATCCTCATAAGCATTCATTGAGAGCACATTGAACATACAGATCTGTGACTTTTTGATTGTCAACACAGTATTAAGAGAATATTAATTTTGGCCCTGATGTCTTGTTAGAAATCTTTGTTGCAGGAAATCTGCTAATATATTTATTGGATACTTACTGCACATAAGGTATGAGATTACACATTTGAATTAGTAAGATAGGTGTGTGTCTGTGTGCTCAGTCACGTCCAACTCTTTGCACCCCCATGGACAGTAGCCTGCCAGCCTCCTCTGTCCATGGAATTTTCCAGGGAAGAATCCTGGAGTGGGGTGCCATTTCCTTCTCAGGGAATCTTCCCGACCCACTGGCAGGTGATTCTTTCCCACTGTGCCACCTGGAATGCCCATTAAGAGAGTAGGGGTAGGGAAGTACTGTTGATAGAAGACCATATGTTCTTTTAGTTACTTCTCATTACTCCTATATGAGATAACAATTGTTTGTTCCATCTTACAGATATGGAAACTGAGATTCAGAGAGGTTAAGTGACCTGCCAAAGGTTATGTGCCGGGATATATTAAATCCTCCAAAGTCAGTGTTTGTCATGTTTCCATCTCATACATACACCTCTCCTCTGGCCCTCAAGGGTCTTTGTAGTTTAGACACATACATCTTATACCTAGCTAGCAGGAACTAAGTTTTATAAAAAGTTACAAGTACTTTAGGAGTTCAAAAATAAGGAAAGAACATATCCAAAAGAGGGTCAAGTAAAGCTTAGGGAAGAGAGGTCACTGAAATGAGCCATCAATGATCAACAAAAATGATAGTGGGATCACAGAGGAGGCAGAGATGGGACTTTCACTGCAAGGACTAATATTTCTTTTAGAAACTCAAATTCCTACTGTGTATTTTAAAAAACATTTGATTTGGTTGCATTGGGTCTCAGTTGCAGCACATGAGATCTTTGATCTTTGTTATAGCATGCAGGATCTTTAGTTATGGCATGCAGGATCTAGTTCTCTGACCAGGGATCAAACCCGGGCCCCATGCATTGGAAGTAGGGAGTCTTAAACACTGGACTACCAGGGAAGTCCCTCAAATTCCTACTGTGTTTTCCCCCAAGTAGCTCCATAGTTGAAGTTGCCAGGTCAGTTCAATTCAGTTCAGTCGCTCAGTCATGTCCAACTCTTTGCGACCCCATGAAAACCAACACACCAGGCCTCCCTGTCCATCACCAACTCCCAGAGTTCACTCAAACTCATGTCCATTGAGTCAATGATGCTATCCAACCATCTCATCCTGTCGTCCCTGTCTCCTCCTGCCTTCATTCTTTCCCAACATCAGGGTCTTTTCAGATGAGTCAGTTCTTCACATAAGGTGGCCAAAGTATTGGAGTTTCAGCTTCAACATCAGTCCTTCCAATGAATATTCAGGATTGATTTTCTTTAGGATGGACTGGTTGGATCTTTGCAGTCCAAGGGACTCTCAAGAGTCTTCTCCAACACCACAGTTCAAAAACATCATATCTTCAGTGCTTAGCTGTCTTTATAGTCTCACATCCATACATGACTACTGGAAGAACCATAGCTTTGACTAGATGGATCTTTGTTAGCAAAGCAATGTCTCTGCTTTTTAATATGCTGCCTAGGTTGATCATAACTTTTCTCCCAAGGAGTAAGCATCTTTTAATTTCATGGCTGCAGTCACCATCTGCAGTGATTTTCAAGCCCCCCAAAATAAAGTCTGTCACTGTTTTCACTGTTTCCCCATCTATTTGCCATGAAGGTTGCCAGGTAAGAGGTTTCAAGAAAGGTGTGTTGTAGTTATTCCAAGCAAAATGAAAGTGGATGGTGTTTATTCAGCAGAAAGAATGGCATAAGCAAAGATACAGAAAGTGAGGAGAGTGAGGGGCATTCTGACCACAGCTGCTATTCAAGGCTGACTGGTGGGGAGGATTCTTATAGGAATGGAGGTAGGGGTGGAATGGGGGATGAGGCAGAAAAGGAAAGTTAGAAGCAGGTAATAGAGAACTTTGAGCACAGAGTTAACACTTTATATGGTAGGCATCAGAAGGGTCATCTCAACTGAATTTTAATTATGTAACTCCTTCTTTGGGGAATTTTCAAGCATATTTAAAAGGAAGAGAAAATAGTGTCATAAACTGCCCAAGGCCCATCACCCAGCTTCAAGAATTATCCAAGGCTAAACCCTAGGGAGTATCAAATAATGAGAACTCACACAAAGGAAACCACTTGAATACAAGACGTGGCAACACCCAACCACCAGTAGCACCCTGTGCAGGACTCCTCATCTAAACAAAACAAAACAAGAATACAAACCCAATCATCAGCAGACAGGATTACCACCTTACTCAGCCTTGCCCATCAGAGGAAAATCAAACAAACAATCAAAAACTCAGGACAAAACTCACCCTATACAAAGCTTACACAAATTACTGGACCAGCCTTAGGAGGACAGAAACCAAAAGGAAGAAAGAATTCAGCCTTGAAGCCTGGGAAAAGGAGACCTCAGACACAATAAGTTTAAAAAAATAATGAAAAGGCAGAGAAATATTACACAAATGAAGGAACAGACTAGAAACACAGAAGTCCAAATAAATGAAGAGGAAATAGGCAAACCATCTGAAAAAGAATTCACAATAATGATAGTAAAGATGATCAAAAACCTTGAAAACAAAATGGAGAAAATGCAAGAATCAATTAACAAAGACCTAGAAGAATTAAAGAATAAACATACAGAGACAAACAACGCAATTTCTGAAATTAAAAATACTCTAGAAGGAATCAAAAACAGAATATCTGAAGCAAAAGAACAAATCAATAAGCTGGAAGATAAAATGGTTGAAATAACTTCTGAAGAGCGGATAAAGTAAAAATAATGAAAAGAACTGAGGATAGTCTCAGAGACCTCTGGGACAATATCAAATGCATCAACATTTGAATTACAGGGATCCCAGAAAAAGAAGAGAAAAAGAAAGGGTATGAGAAAATTTTTGAAAAGATTATAGTTGAAAATTACCTTAACATGGAAAAGGAAATAGTCCAAGAGGCAGAAAGAGTCCCATACAGGATAAATCCAAGGAGAAACACACCAAGAAACATACTAATCAAACTAACAAAGACTAAATACAAAGAAAGAATATTAAAAACAGTGAGAGAGAAGCAACAAGTAACATACAAGGTAAACCCCATACGCTTAACAGCTGATCTTTCAGCAGAAACTCTTCAGGCCAGAAGGGAATGGCAGTATATCCTGCCATTTAAAATATTGAAAGGGAAAAATGTACAACCAAGTTTACAGTACCTGGCAAGGATCTCATTCAAAATTGATGGAGAAATGAAAAGCTTTTCGAACAAGCAAAAGTTAAGAGAATTTAATACCACCAAACCAGCTTTACAACAAATGTTACAGGCACTTATATAGTCAAGAAATACAAGAGAAGAAAAGAGATCTACAAAGTCAACCCCAAACAATTAAGAAAATGGCAATAGGAACATATATATCAATAATTATTTTAAATGTAAATGGTTTAAATGACCAACCAAAGGCACAGACTGGCTGAATGGATACAAAAACAAGACCCATATATATGCCGTCTACAAGAAACCCACTTCAGACCTAAAAACACATATAGACTGAAAGTGAGAGGATGGAAAAATATATTCCATGCAAGTGGGAAGCAAAAGAAAGCTGGAGTAGCAATCCTCATATTAGACAAAATAAATCTTAGAATAAAGAAGATTACTAGAGATAAAGAAGGACACTAGATAATGATCAAGGGATCAATCCAAGAGGAAGACATAATAATTGTAAATATCTATGCACCCAACATAGGAGCACCTCAGTACATAAGATGAACTCTGACAGACATAAAAGGAGAACTTGACAGTAATGTGATAATAGTAGGAGAGTTTAACACCCCACCGACACCAATGGAGAGATCATCAAAACAGAAAGTTAATAAGGAAGCACAAGTCTTAAATCACACATTAGATGAGATGGATCTCATTGATATCTTCAGGACATTCCATCCAAATGCAGAAGAATACACCTTCTTCTCAAGTGCACATGGAACATTCTCCAGGGTAGACCACATCTTGGGTCACAAATCAAACCTCAGTAAATTTAAGAAAATTGAAATCATATCAAGCATCTTCTTTGACCACAATGCTATGAGACTAGATATCAATTACAAGAAATATAAACTATAAGAAACACAAACACATGGAGATTAAACAACACATTTCTAAGTAACCAACAGGTTACTGAAGAAATCAAAAGGGAAATATAAAGATTTCTAGAAACAAATGACAATGAAAACACAAAACCTAGGGGATGCAACAAAAGCAGTTCTAAGAGGGAAGTCTGTAGCAATACAATCCTACCTCAAGAAACAAGAAAAACATAGAATAGACAGCCTAATTTACACCTAAAACAACTGGAAAAAGAAGAAGAAGAAGAAGAAAACAAAATTAGTAGAAGGAAAGAAATCACAAAGAGCCAAGCAGAAATAAATGAAAAAGAAATGAAACAATTGTAAAGATTAATAAAACTAAAAGCTGGTTCTTTGAGAAGATAAAACTGACCAACCTTTAGCCAAAATCATCAAGAAAAAGAGAGAAGAATCATATGAACAAAATTAGAAATGAAAAAGGAGAGGTTATAGCAGACAGTGCTGAAATAAAAAGGATTATAAGAGACTATTATGAACAACTATATGGCAATAAAATGGATAACCTGGAAGAAATGGACAGATTCTTAGAAAAGTTCCATCTTCTAAGACTGAACCAGGAACGAATAGAAATTATGAACAACTCAATTACAAGCACTGAAATTGAAGCTGTTATCAAAAAATCTTCCCCCCCACAAAAAAAAAAAAAAAAAAGCCCAGGACCAGATAGCTTCATGGGAGAATTCTATCAACTATTTAGCAAAAAGCTAATGCCTATCTTTCTAAAACTCTTTCCAAAAATTGCAGAGGAAGGAGCACTTTCAAACTCATTCTACAAGGCCACCTGATACCAAAACCAGACAAAGACAACACACAAAAAGAAAACTACAAGCCAATATCACTGATGAACATAGATGCAAAAATCCTCAGAAAAATTTTAGCAAACAGAATTCAGCAATACATCAAAAAGCTCATGTCTTTGATCGAGTTGGGTTTATTCCAGGAATGCAAGGAATCTTCAGTATATGTAAATTAATCAATGTGATATACCATATTAACAAATTGAAAGATAAAAATCATGATAAGCTCAATAGATGCAGAAAGTCTTTGATAAAATTTAGTTCAGTTCAGTTCAGTTCAGTCACTCAGTCGCGTCTGACTCTCTGCGACCCCATGAATCACAGCACGCCAGGCCTCCCTGTCCATCACCAACTCCTGGAGTTCACTCAGACTCGCGTCCATCGAGTCAGTGATGCCATCCAGCCATCTCATCCTCTGTCATCCCCTTCTCCTCCTGTCCCCAATCCCTCCCAGCATCAGAGTCTTTTCCAGTGAGTCAACTCTTTGCATGAGGTGGCCAAAGTACTGGAGTTTCAGCTTTAGCATCATTCCTTCCAAAGAAATCCCAAGGTTGATCTCCTTCAGAATGGACTGGTTAGTTCAGCACCCATTTATGATGAAGACTCTTCAGAAAATGAACATAGAAGGAACCTACTTCAGTATAGTAAAGCTCATATATGTTAAGCCTAGAGCAAACATTATTCTCAATGGTGAGAAACTGAAAGCATTCCCCCTAAGATCAGGAGCAAGACAAGGGTGTCCACTTTCACTGCTATTGTTCAATATAGTTCTGGAAGCCTTAGGTACAGCAATCAGAAAAGAAAAAGAAATAAAATGACTCCAGATCAGCAAAGAAGTAAAGCTCTCACTGTTTGCAGATGACATGATTCTGTGCATTGAAAACACTAAAGATAGTATCAGAAAATTAATAGAGCTAATTAGTGAATTTAGCAAAGTTGCAGAATACAAAATCAATATACAGAAATCACTTACATTTCTATATATTAACAAAGAAAAATCAGAAAGAGAAATTAAGGAACCAATCCCATTCACCATTGTAACAAAAGAATTAAATATCTAGGAATAAAATAACCTAAGAAGACAAAAGAACTGCACACAGAAAATTATAAGAAACTAATGAAAGAAATCAAAGATGACATAAACAGATGGAGAGATATTCTATGTTCCTGGGTAGGAAGAATCAATATTGTGAAAATGACTATACTACCAAATGTAATCTACGGATTCACTGTGATCACTATCAAATTACTAATGGCATTTTTCACAGAACTAGAACAAAAAATTTCACAATTCATACGAAACACAAAAGACCGAAAATTGCCAAAACAATCCTGAGAAATGGAGCTGGAGGAATGGAATGGAGCTGGAGTAATCAACCTTCCTGACTTCAGATTATACTACAAAGCTACAGTCATCAGGACAGTATGGTCCTGGCACAAAAACAGAAATATAGACCAATGGAACAAGATAGCCCAGAAATAAACCCCGTGCACCTATGGGTACCTTATTTTTGACAAAGGAGGCAAGAGTATACAATGGGGTAAAGACAGTCTCTTCAATAAATGGTGCTGGGAAAACTGGACAGCTACATGTAAAAGAATGAAATTAGAACACTTCCTAACACTATACACAAAGATAAATTCAAAATGGATTAAAGACCTAAGTGTAAGACCAGAGACTATGAAACTCTTAGAGGAAAACATAAGCAGAACACTCGTTGAGAGAAATCAGGCAAGATCCTCTATGACACACCTCCTAGAGTAACGAAAATAAAAACAAAAGTAAACAAGTGAGATTAAACTTGATTAAACTTACAAGTTTTTGCACAGCAAAGGAAGCTATAAGCAAGGTGAAAAGAAAACCTTCAGAATAGGAGAAAATAATAGCACATGAAACAACTGACAAAGGATTAACTTTCAAAATATATAAACAGCTCATACAACTCAATGCCAGAAAAACAATCAAAAAGTGGTAAAAAGACTTAAGTAGATATTTCTCCAAAGAAGACATACAGATGGCTAACAAACACATGAGAAGATAGTCAACATAGCTAATTCTTAGAGAAATGCAAATCAAAACTACAATGAGATGTCACCTCACACCAGTCAGAACGGCCATCACCAAAAAGTCTACAAACAATGAATACTGGAGAAGTTGTGGAGAAAAGGGAACGCTCTTGCACTGTCAGTGGGAATGTAAATTGATACAGACACTATGAAAGATGGTATGGAGATTCCTTAAAAATTAGGAATAAAAGCACCATATGACCCAGCAATCCCACACCTAGGCATATATCCTGGGGAAACCAAAACTGAAAAAGACACATGTACCCCATTGTTCATTGCAGCACGATTTACAATAGCTAGAACATGGAAGCAACCTAGATGTCCATCAACAGATGAATGGGTGAAGAAGTTGTGGTGCATATACACAATGGAATGTTACTCAGCCATGAAAAGGAACACATTTGAGTCAGTCCTGATGAGGTGGACGAACCTAGAGCCTGTTATACAGAGTGAAGCGAGTCAGAAAGAGGAACATAAATATCATATTCTAACACATACATATGGAATCTAGAGAAATGGTAATGAAGAACTTGTTTACGGGGCGGCAGTGGAGAAACAGACATAGAGAATAGACTTATGGACCTGGGGAGAGGGAAAGAGGGGGTGAGATGTGTGGAAAGAGTAACATGGAAACTCACATTACCATATATAAAATAGATAGCCAATGGGAATTTGCTATATGGCTCAGGAAACTCATGAGACTTCCCTGGTGGCTCAGACGGTAAAGCATCTGCCTATAGTGCAGGAGACCTGGGTTCGATCCCTGGGTTGGGAAGATCCCCTGGAGAAGGAAATGACAACCCATTCCAGTATTCTTGCCTGGAAAATCCCATGGATGGAGGAGCCTGGTGGGCTACAGTCCAAGGGATCGCAAAGAGTCGGACATGACTGAGCAGCTGCACTTTTCAGGAAACTCAAACAGGAGCTCTGTATCAACCTAGAGGGATGGGATGGGGTAGGAGATGGGTGAGGAGTTCAAAAGGGAGGGAATATATGTGCACATATGGCTGATTAATGTTGACGTTTGACAGAAAACAACAAAATTCTATAAAGCAATTATCTTTCCATAAAAAAATTAAAAAAAAAGAATTATCCAAGGCTAATCTTGTTTCATGAATCTCTCCCTCTCATTTATTTTTTGTTTTCTGATGGTGTATTTAAAACTAAAACCTGATATCATATCACTACATGTATAAATGCTGAAATATTAATCTCTAATTGATAACCTTTCTGTAACATAACCATCATTTCATTATTGACTCTAATAAAAATAACAGTTATTTAAATGTCATCATGCTGCTGCTACTGCTAAGTTGCTTCAGTCATGTCCAACTCGACCCCATAGAGGGCAGTCCACCAGGCTCTGCCGTCCCTGGGATTCTCCAGGCAAGAACCCAGTTCGTATTCAAACTACCTCAGTTGTCTCAAAAACATCCCTTTATAGATGGTTTGAATCAAGATTCAAAACCTACACTTGGAATTTAATTGCTATAGCTCTTCAGTCTCTTTTATTCTACAGTCGCCTCCCTCCTCATTTTATTTTTTCATGCCATCAATTTTTCCAGGACATTTGTCCTATATATAGAATGCTCCACATTCTGGATCGATCTGACTTTCTTATAGTGCTATTTAACTTATTCTCTTACCTTCTGTATTTCTTTACAATATCTTCTGTAAGTTCTATTTAGAGGGTTGATTAGGTTCTGGTTTGATTTTCAGGAAGAGTCTCTTATAAAGGCATAACTTACTTCTTACGTCCTCATGTCAAGAGGCATAAAATGTTTGGTTGATTGACAAGTCAGTGGTATTGGCCTGCTTTCCACAACTTGTCACCTAATAGCTTTTGCATCCTGGAAGGCTCATTGCCTGTAACAACTTTTTCATTGTGGATTACAAATGAGCCCTGGATGTTTTTTGAGCTCAGAAATGATATGTTCAGAAATGTGCCTTAGAAAACAGAGCCTGACAAAAGAATGTAGGGTGAAGTAGAATAAAGGAAGACTAAAGATGCTCACAGACTAAATTCTTGTTTTCGTGGAACAAGGGTGCTCACAACGAAATGGAAAGCTAGACCCGAAGGATTTGGGGGAGAATGAATATAGAACTTGTCAATAGAGTGCATTTACTGAAGCAGACATAACACCTGAGTTTTTAGGCTTGCAGAGTAGCAATGCGTTCAACAAAAAGAGGGAAGTCATGACTGGCTGGCAGTAGAAACTGAGAAGTTTGGTTTGGGCATGTTGAGCTGATGATGGCATATCTTGGCTTAGACATCTGGTGAGCAGTTGTGAATGCAGGACTGCAGCTTGGAAAAGAATTTAGGACATAAGTCAGGTAATACTTAAAGCCAAATAGTATATTTGATAGCTGATGAAGGAAGTAAAATGAAAAGACAAAAGGTTTAGACACAAATGTGGGCAATCTTGACATTTATAGGCTTTGTCAACCCTCCATCTCAAAGCTCTGGTTTATTTAGTTTTGGTTTAGCCCAGGGTAACTCATTTCCAGGCCTCCGATGACTGGCTCAGCAGTTTCCCTTCCCATAGCTCAGCTTTCTTCTTTCTGATGGAAAGAAATGCCCTCAAGGCCAATATGTATTTCAACTCATGTTACTTTATTTTTCCCAAGGCCAGAATGTAAAAATATGACTTCTACTTTGCTACCTCCTTTCTCTTCCCTCAAATTCAATTTCCTTTCTTTCTATGACCAGTCTATTGTTTAGGGAAGTTTGCTGGAGATGGTATGAAGTTAGGACCTTAGAATGGTGAAATAGAGGGCAAAGGCAACTTTTCTTCCCTTTGACTTTAGGAGAGGGGGGATGGAATGTGTCTGAAGACCAAGAAAAAGAATCCAAGGGCACTATAATGGGTTTTTAAGTTTTATTTATTTTTAAAAATTTTTTATTGAAGTATAGTTGACTTACAATGTTGTATTAATTTCAGCTATGCAGCAAAATGATTTAGCTCTCTCTCTCTCTCTCTCTATATATATATATATACATATATACACACAATTCTTTTCAAATATTCTTTTCCATTATGGTTTTTCATAGGATACTGACATAGTTCTCTGGGCTACACAGTAGGACCTGGTTGTTTATCCATCCTGTGTGTAATAGCTTATATCTCGAACCCCAGCCTCCCACCTGTCCCTTAGTCGCCCCCCTTTGGAGCCACCAGTCTGTGCTTTGTATCTGTGATTGATTGTTTCATAGATAAGTTCACTTGGGTCATATTTTATATTCTACATATAAGTGCTATCATGTGGTATTTGTCTTTCTGACTTACTTCACTCAATATGACAGTCTCTAGTTGCATTGATGTGGCTGCAAATGGCAGTAATTTGTTCTTTTTATAGCTGAATAGTATTCCATTGTATATATGTCAACATCTTTACCCATTCCTCTCTTGATGAGCATTTTGGTTGTTTCCAGGCCTTGGCTATTGTGAATGGTGCTGCCAGGAACATAGGAGTGCATGTATCTTTTTCAGTTATGACTTTGTCCGAGTATACTCAGTAGTGGGATTGCTGATCATATGGTAATTCTGTTTTTTGTAGTCTGAGGAACCTCCATACTGTTCTCCATAGTGACTGCACCAAGTTTGAAAGTTAGATTTACACCGACAGTATAAGAGGGTTCCCTTTTCTCCACATCCTCTCTGGCATTTGTTATTTGTAACAAATAACAAATTTGTTTATTTTGTTATTTTTTCAACCCTGGTTTTCAACTGGGTTTGCTTTTTTGTTGTTGAGTTGTATAAACTGTTTGTATATTTTGGAAATTAATGATGATGACTGAAAAGACAAGTGAGAGCAACAATGAAGAGCAGCATGAGGGTGGAGGGAATAAATATGATATTACCTTCACACCCAGGAGAAAGGAGGTGAAGACACAGGAAAACGTGCAGATGGAGAGCGTGGTAGTTGCAGAAGCTTCCATTAAATGCTTTTGCTCTATTTAGTCATCAGCTGAGAATGAGGGAGATTGGGCTTCTAATTTATATAGGAAGCTCAGGGATCATAGAGGAACCACATTCAGGCTCTCCCAGCCTCATCTGACAGTTCTTTTTACATCCCATTTCTGAATCTCCTTAGACTCAAAGGGAACCTGATACTCCCATCCCTGGGTTCTGTTTAGGTGCCCTTCACAAAATTAATATTGCTCTATGAGATACTACAAGTGAAGCCAAGAATCAAAGTGACCTTCAAACCAGTGTTTCTTAAACAGCCTGGGCAAAATGATTTGGAGACAGTATATTAGGAACCATGCAAAAATAGACGATTGTAAATTAAACACAAGGTTTAAAGATGGATCTACTTCTGAATACATTTTAGTTATACTGAGGACACTAAGAATATTGTAGGATAGTTTACACCGTTAGCCGTCAAATCACGGGGGCTACTGTGGGCATTTAGAGAGCAAGTTGATACTTTCTTTCGACAAAAGGAATGTTTAGGATTCCAAGTCTTTCACCATGGAGTTCATTTTATTTGACCTCTTAAAAATGAGTTTTAAAAAAAAAAGCAAAGTTAAACAAAAAAGTTTTGACAATCTCTTACAATATTTGGATATAAGGGATGATTCTAGAAAGAAGGGACCTCTTGGTTTTGATTGGCAGAAGCAGTAATTTGACTGTATTTAATTTGTATTGTGTTAGGAAAGAAAGCCAGAGTGAGCTTCCCTGATTCCTGCTGTTTTATAAGCCCTTAACTCCATTGAGCTACATCAACCTTGCTTTTGAGAGTCCTTTTTTAATGTTTGGTTTTTCTAAATTTTCTTTTAGTGCTAGACTTCACTAATTGTTTCCTTATGGCAGCTACTCATGATTTAAAACTGACCATGGGTACATATAGTCCCTCCTTCAAGGCTCAAGCTGACATCACAAAAGAACTTACAGTTACGATCTTACTACAGAAAAGGCCCAGAAAATAAGAGCTGTAAAGATTAGTTTCTCAATAAGAGGGGCTGGTTTTGATATTTTAAATTTCTGTGTATACTAATCCCCTTTTTCTGCTTCGTCTCTTTTAATCTTCAATGCAAAATGAAAGGTGTAAAGTCTGCAGCTATAAATCTGTTTATAGCTATAACTCCCTTTCCTGGCTTAGCAGAGTTCGACACTATAATAAACACAGTTCTTCTGCAGCAACATTGAATCTGCTTCTTGGATAATTCTTTTGTATGTTGTTTCTTTGAACACAGAAAGTTTCGAGGCATTCTTATCTTTCTGTGTGTTCAAGTCACAAGACTTGATTGAGCACCTACTGTATACTAGGATGACTAGGCAGTTGTAGGGCCTAAAGTTTGATCTTATTTAGTCATTAAAGTAATGTGGTTAAAATGACAATTAAGTGTTTTATTTTGTTTTTGGTGATAATTCCTGAACATTGAAATAAACTATATTAAACCTGCATATTCTTCAAATGTTTTCAACCTTCTACCTAATACATTTCTCACTGCATTGCTTATTGATTTTAGGAAATCAATATGTTTGCTTTCTTCATCCTCAGGGAGGGGTTGTTTACTTTTATCATCTTTCATATCCCAAGTATATGAAAAAGAAATTTACTTTTATGTTTAGAATGGTTAAAATGTTTTAAATGTTGAATGTGTGAATCATAATTATTACCATTAGTAGATCAGGCATTCTACACGTTCCTTCATGGACAATGTTAGATTTAACCAAACAGTAAGTATTGCTTATCCCATTTTTCAGAGGAAGAAACTGAGGCTCAAGGAGCATATTTAACCTGCAAGATCACACAGGTGATGACAACCAGAATTTGAGTCTGGATCTGTTTGACTCCAAACCTTGAGCTTTTAATCACCAAGATAATTTATGTATTTTATTTAAAAATAATTCCCCCAAATTATACTTTTTTTCTTTTTTATTTTCTGAAATGTTTAAAAAGAAATTATACACAAGTACACATAAAACCATACACTGATCTATACTTATACATAGGAGCTCCTACATTTTCACGTCAGGTTTTCCATGAAAAGCTTTATATTTGCACATTATTAACTGAAGTTATTGGAGAAGGCAGTGACAACCCACTCCAGTACTCTTGCCTGGAAAATCCCATGAACAGAGGAGCCTGGTGGGCTGCAGTCCATGGGGTTGCTACGAGTTGGACACGACTAAGCGACTTCAATTTCACTTTTCATTTTCATGCATTGGAGAAGGAAATGGCAACCCATTCCATTGTTCTTGCCTGGAGAATCCCAGGGATGGGGGAGCCTGGTGGGCTGCCGTCTATGGGGTCACACAGAGTCGGACATGACTGAAGTGACTTAGCAGCAACTGAAGTTATTTGCAAAGTTGGAATTCTGTGAAACAAACAAAAAAATTGGTGACTTGAGAAAGAAATGTTCCTAAAAATATATTATGGTGTTAAAGCAGAAGATGGTATATATATATATGTATGAGTTCAAGGTTGAGGTATAGCCTTGGAAGAACACATGTTCACATTTTAGTTAGAGGTGAACCTATGCGAAGTGCACTTTACTCATAAGCAAGGCAGGTTTATCCACATGCAAATAGCTAGGGTCCCTATTTTTCAAGTAAATGGTAGATTTTTCTCATTGTTAATGCTGTTTGCATTATGATTTTGTGCAGTTTCAGATGCATGCTGAGAACCACGGTCCCAAATTCCGTTTCTTCTTGCCTATGTGGTTTTGAGTCTCTTATTTCATTGGTACAATGGGCCAAGTGAATGATATAGTCAGGGAGAAGATGGAAATCTTGCAATGAATAGAAATGAGATTTCCATCCTACTTGAACAAGAGAACACCAGATACTTCATGTTTCCTTCATCCCTGAGAGACTGTGGATATTGATAAAGCAATGTTTTCAAGGGTGCCTGAGCACACAGACATCAAACATGCAGTGGCCGCTGAGATTGTGCTGTGCTTCCAAAGAATGGCCGTGCAGCAGACTCTGTCTTCTTTATCCTTAAAAGACTAAAGAAATGCTTTAAAAATACATGATTCCATGTTCAGTTTCAGTTTAAAAGGGAAATATCTATCCTTCATTTATCAGTTAACCTAGAAGAAGGATGGTTTGGGTGTGGTGGCAGCCCTGTATGACAACTATATATCATCCATGTTCTTTTTACCCAACGGTATGATAGAGAACTCTCTCTGTCTCTCAGCTATTTTTGATTAGGTCAGCCAAATCTGCCAAAACTCTCTTTGGATTTGAAATACATCCCTAAAACCAGATTTTACACTTCATAAGGTTCACTTGACTCTGGAGCTGCTGTGTTTATCAGGGTTGAACCAGCTTGAAAAGTGAAAGTTTTAGCTGCTCAGTAGAGTCCAACTCTACAGCGTGGACTGTAAGCCCACCAGGCTCCTCTGTCCTTGGAGTTCTCCAGGCAAGGATACTGGAATGGGTAGCCTTTCCTTCTCCAGGGGATCTTTCCAATCCAGTGATGGAACCAGGTCTCCCCCATTGCAGCAAATTTTTTACCATCTGAGCCACCAGGGCAGCTCTAAACTGGCTTAGGTCAGTGTTTTTCTTCAAATACACAAAAGTGCAAACTTCAAATAAGTAGGACTTCTTCAACCATGATGATCTGTCAGTGGCCCCCAAGTCCGAAGAGTTAACTGGACTTGTTAATTCTACCTCAGAAAAGTCTCCTAAATCTAGAACTTTCCCTGTGTCCTCATTGTCATGATTTTAATTCAGATCTTTGCCATGTCTCTCTTGGACCAAGGCAACAACTTTCTAAGAAGAAAAGCATTCCATGCTCTCATCAAAGGTCCATGAATCACACTTGGTCTTGCTACTCCCTTGTTAAATTGTTGACCGAATCAGCCCAGGGACAGCCAGTCTTCCCAAATCTCTTTCCTGCTATTCCCTATCTCTGCTCCTCACACCACGTATGTTCTCACCCCTCTGAACTCCTCATCTTTCTCTGATGGCCAGATAGCCTCTCACACATCTGCATGAACCCTTCTGCCTGAACAGCCCCACTTCCCCCATCCCCCAGTCTCTCTTATCCCAGCCAACTTTCTAGAGCCAGTTCCAATATCATCTTTTAAATTCCAGCTCTCCTACCCTCATTCCTTTCTGTACTCCGACAACACAGCCTCTGTTTCACTAGTTATAAATATATTTACATGTCCAGACTCAGAGCACATTGCCTGGCTGATAAAAGTGAAAGTGAAACTATTAGTCACTCAGCCATGTCTGACGCTTTACGACCCCCAGCTATAGCCCCGCTAGGCTCCTCTGTCCATGGAATTCTCCAAGCAAGAATGCTGGAATGGGTAGTCATGTCCTCCTCCAGGGGATCTTCCTGACCCAAGGATTGAACCCAGATCTCCTGCATTGCAGGCAGATTCTTTACCATCTGAGCCACTATAGTTGGCCATAAATGCTTAGGAAATGAAACTTGCTTGTCCTCACAATTCTACAGTAATGCAAAGATTCATCAGAAAAATGATTGTTTAATATCAAAAATACAAATGATTTACACTTTTCTGTGATTCTTATTCCATCATTCTTATTTCAGCAGTTCTGGCTGCCAAGAATTTCCAGGGTTTGCTCCTTTTCCATTTTTATACCTCTTAGCAGAATTTATTTTTTTCATGACTGCTGTCTTGTAAAAATTATTCCCTCTTTAACTGTTGCCAGTTCAAAGTAGACAAAATTTACAGTTCTTGTGAGTGAAACGTCTTTATTGGGTCATTCAGCCCCTATGAATATATCTGTATTTTTCCAGATATATTTGGGTTACTTTTATGTAGATTGAAATTCATATTTTCCTGAATTTCATTTATTGTACCTCTTATTCTTGTGCTTTTAATTTGGTTTTATCATTTAATTGAAATAGATAATAGACTGTGGAAGAAGAGCTGAAACCTTAGTTGTTTGAATAGAAATAGAATTTAGGAGACTAAAATTATTATAGGCCCACATTAAAGTCTTGTTACAAATAGGTTTGTTGCTCTAAGTTCTGTATTTGAAGTCATTTGAATAGGAACTAATTTGAAGTTTGCCACTGAAATTTATAAATATTTTAGTAGTAAATTAAGAACTTTAACAATGCTCTAAAAGAAATGTTTCAGCTATTAGGTATCATCACTAATAATAAAGATTTTGTTGACACCTTCAAATTTATGTAGTTAGAGCTAATTACATAAAACTACTTATAAAGATTATTTCAAATATTCTTATTTATTTATTAAAGTAGACATTATTAAAAATCTGACTTCAACCTACCAGACAAGATCGGAAGGACAGGAATCCTAAAAAAAAGCCTCATATAAAGCTGTGACTCTATTCACCTATTTGTGATGAGTAATTTTACCGTATTTCCTTCCCATTGACCTCAACCTTGTTTTAGCAACAAGCTTTTACCTTCAAGTAGTTACCAACCAGCCATTGATACTGATACCTGGACAACATATTTGTCCACTAAATATTAGATTATTAGCTCAGTGTAGGTGGAAGCAGCAAAAGCCATTATAAAATACTCTGATTCAAATAATTCATTTATTTGTATTGCTGCCTATCCTTTAATTTATACCAGAGGATTTTGTTTTGTTTTACTCTAAAGACAAAACAAAACAAAACACAAAAACTTAAATCATGACCCAGCTTTAGTTTTAAAAGTTAATAATCAAAGTAACCCTTCTTTCAATTCTAATGTTTTAATTTAAAAGGATTATGGTTTCCAAATTGTTAAATACTACCTATGTTGCTAAGGTAGCTCACGTTTTCTGCACATTTAACTCATTTTTGCAGTGTAAAGGATCCAGTTTAGAAAGAAGGGTGGGATTTCACTCAGAGCAGAAGAAAACACCTGCGTTAATCCCGGGAGCACAAATGGGGTCTGGAGTGTCCAGAGCAGCCGCCGCAGCTGTGGATGGAGGCTGACCCCTGCTTCAGCTCTGTCTTGAGCTGGCAGGTGCCAGGACGCCATTCTGTCTGCTCAGAAACACTCCCTTTTGAAGCAGCAGTATTTATTGCTCAATTGTGAATGCAAATTTTCATGTGTTCACGAATTAAGCATCCCTGCTTACGGCAAGTTGTCTAAAGGACTCTAGTGGACACATGTGGCTTTAGCATTAGTAATTGGACTTTGGGGAAAAGAGTCGTTTCTATTGCCCACTGTAAAATCATTTCATAAAAGCTTTGACCCCAGACCTGCCATATCAGCTAACAAAGTGAATTTGGGGGACGGAAACAATGAGAGGCTTGGCCTCTGAAATCTTGCACGCAAATGAAAACTAAACTTTAAAGAGAATCTTTTGGTGGTGGTGGGAGGGAGAGACTAGAGACGAGTTCACAATAATTTTAAGTGACCTTACAGTAGCTGGCTGTTTTAAGGGTCATTTTTCTTAACACCAGTGTATGAGAAGTGTTTAACTTTGGCAATAGGCTATTTAGCTTTTCCAGAAGAGTCTGCTTAGCTTTTCTAAATCAGCGTGTCCCACCATATCCTCCACCAGTGTTTAGAACATTGCCAAACTCTTTATAGGCATTCACCGAATGTACATAAAAATCTAATTAGTTAAACAACATGCTACTTAATCAAATCAAAAGCAGAATTTCCATTGTAATTCTAAAACTTGATGCTAGGTATCCTTTCATTCTTTTCTTTGGGCTTCCTCTGCTCCACCAAAAACAAAATCCTACTTATAGAGCATGAGTGAGCATTTTGTGTGTGTCGAGAATGACCAATACATTTCTTAAACTTAATTTTAAAATACACCAGACAAACTGTTCTCGTTACATGCTACATGATTCACTGAAAATATTAAGAAAAATGTTAAGAAACATAGTTTTCTTAGGTTCCCATTTTAATGGCAAAATTAACAGGCCATAAGAAAGAAAGGGTTTGTCTAGTTGTTTCCATTATCTTAGCCCATCTCCCTCTCCCAGCTGCTCTAAAATTCCTCTTTCCCACATTTCAAACTTGCGATCTTGAATTTACTGTCCTTGACTCTATGAAAGGCAATTGGGAGGCATTCAAGAGAGCATCTAGTGAAAGCAGGCACCCATTATGTTTTCTGAGAATCGAGTTCTAGAGCTGCATCCCCACACTTAGCACCCTAATCCACTGCTTTTACAGTCACACAAGACTAGCTTACAGTCCTGGCCACCTCACTTACAAGAGACCCAGCCTTGATAATCTTCCAGTTTTACTTCTGGAATCTGTAACAGGAATATCATGATACTTTCCTCATTAGGTTGGGAGAAGAGTAAATGTAGTAACAGGTGAAAGTCCTTTGTTGATGGCAAAATGTACAAAATAGAAGACACGATGTTCTTGTTAATGTCATGCTAACCTTACCGCTGTTACCAGAATTGCTGCAGAGTGGGAATTTGGCACAGTTCCTCTGTAACTCGTGTTTAGCAGTGTATCTTTTGGTAGGTAGAGCATTCTTACATTCCCACCTGAAATGAGACAGCAGTCTCCATGGGACCTTGGGAGGGACACTTTGCTAGGACTTTGACTTTACCCCTGTCTTAACTTGTGTTTGTCTCCCAACCCTGCTAAAGAGGACGGTGAGAGACTGAAGGCAGCTGGAAGGCTCCACTTCCTCTGGCGGGCTGGAGTCCTGAGACAGGACTTCATCTTTGTCGCTGTTGTTCAGCCGCTCAGTCCTGTTCAATGCTTTGTGACCCCATGGACTGCAGCACACCAGGCTTCCCTGTCCTTCACCATCTCCTAGAGCTTGCTCAGACTTCACGTCCATTGAGTCGGTGATGCTATCCAACCATCTAATCCTCTGTCGTCCCCTCCTCCTCCTGTCCTAAGTCTTTCCCAGCATCACGGTCTTTTTCAATGATTGGCTCTCTGCATCTTTAGCTCTTAAAAACTTTGAGAGCTAGGGGAAAAAAAAATTGATGCCTCTAGAATTCATGTTTCCTGCTAGTATTTTTGTTCAAAGGTGAAAAAATCTCAGTGTGGCTGAATAATAGACAACTGTCCAACAAAATAAAAATCTCCAAAAGACCCACCTATCATCTGATTTATGACAAAGATAACACTGTACTTTGATGGGGAAAGGAGGCGTTTTCAGTGAATGCTTTTGGGTTAATTTGATAGCCATATGGGGAAGAAAAACATCTTGACTTTGACCTCACATCATATAAATGACCTTGCTGCTGTTGCTACTAAGTCACTTCAGTCGTGTCCAACTCTGTGCGACCCCATAGATGGCAGCTCACCAGGCTCCCCTGTCCCTGGGATTCTCCAGGCAAGAACACTGGAGTGGGTCACCATTTCCTTCTCCAATGCATGAAAGTGAAAAGTGAAAGTGAAGTCGCTCAGTCGTGTCCGACTCTTCGTGACCCCATGGACTGTAGCCTACCAGGCTCCTCTGTTCATGGGATTTTCCAGGCAAGAGTACTGGAGTGGGGGTGCCATTGCCTTCTCCTGGAAGAGGCAAAAAGTTCTTAAGCGGAACACTAAAAGAGATAACTATAAACATAAAAAATGTTAAATTTAATTTAAGAACTTCTGTTCATGAAAAATACCTTTAAGAGAATGTAAACTCAATATGCAGTGTGGGAGAATATATTTGTAATAAATATATTCCTTTCTGACAAAAGACTCATATGTAAAGAGCTCTTATCTGTCTATCTAATCTATTTATCCAATGTATAATATATGATGAACTCTAGCAAATAATAGGACAACTCAATAGAAAATGATATGAATAAATACTGTATGGAAGAAGATACAGAGATACAAAATGGCCAATACATTTATTAAAAAGAGTTCAACCTAATCACTGGAAAAGTACAAATATTAAAACACTCTGTGAAACTACTACACCTCCCACCAGAATGTCTAAAATGAAAAAGATGGAAAATACCAAGTACTGGTGATGACACAGGGCAACTGAAAATTCTCATACATTGCTAATGGAAGTATAATTGTTAGAACCATCGTGAAATACTATTTGACATTATCTACTAACTAATAATCTGAACATATGTATTCTCTGTAATGTAAAAATTCCACTCCTAGATATACACCCAATAGAAATGTATACGGTTTTTCAGCAAAAGACATACACTAGGACATTTATAGCAGCACATTTATAATAACCAAGACCTAAAAAACTGGAGACAAATGGATGTCAATAGTAGGACAAATAAATAAATAATGGTTGATTCACACAGAGTGATATTATAAGGTAGTGAGAGCGATCTACAACTACACACAGAATTTTGCATGAATTTCACACATGCTGAGCAAAAGAGGCTGAAACACCGAATGGATGATTCCATTTACAGAAGGACATTTATATAGAGTACAAAAACAGGTAAACTGTTCTATCAGACGTCAGAATAGTGATTACTATTGGTGGTGAGAAGCAACAAAGAAAGCGCAACAGGAGCTTTTGGGTTTCTTTAGCTACATTCTATATGCACTAGATATGTTTAGCTTGTGAAAATTTATTCAGCATTTTATATACTTATGACATGTATGCTTTCCTGTTTATATATATGATACCATTTTTTCATTCTAATCATATTATAGTTTTAGAACCTAAAATTCCTTGAGAAACCTCACTGACAGGTACAAATCTGTGTCCTTTGCATGAATCTTGTGACTAACCCTAGCTGATCTAGTCAAGCTACATTTAAAAATTTATTTAAAAACTTTTTTCTCTCTTTTTCCTTATTTCAGGGCCCTCCTGGTCCAAAAGGTGATAAGGTAAGAAAATATATAGCAGAAACAAATTAAGTTAGTGGAAATCCATACTGGCCTGACTTATACCATGTTATATTTAGATCTTTTTAACGAGCATCATCTATAGACTTTATTCTAAAAACTATATATCTTCTCATTTTCCTACTCTACAGGGAGAACAGGGTGATCAGGGACCTCGGGTAAGTGTTCTCTTCCTTTCCTGGGCAGAAAATTAGTTTTTGGCTCCAAATTCATTGAATTAAAGTAGCCCTGGATCCATAACTATGTTGTGTCGTGTGGTTTAGTAATGGCTACAAAAATGCCATACTACTTACAATTGAAATAGCCTTAATGATAACTAATGTTTATATCTTGTTGCATTATCTTAACTTGATGCCTGTAAATAGGACACTCTACAACAATGATCCCTTCTGATTAAGGGCCAGAATCACAACTAAAAGTCAACAACAACCACCCTTCCATTGGCTATTGGGTCCTTCAGATTAGTATGCATTGTTTTGTAACACAGAGGCCATATGGATTCCTATTGAGTTTGGCTTTTTTTGCAGTTAAACTTTATGTGCCATTGCATAAATATGTTGTATTATAGATGAAAATATTAATGCATTTTATATATTTCGTTCATAAGTTTGAATAATCTCCCTTGGAGATTATTTGAATTTCTTCTTCTTTATAGAATTTTAAACAGATAAAAGGTATAATATCATTTAGCATTCCAGGGAGGAGGGGCATTCTTTTATTCTTCTCCAGTGTGGCTTTTTAACCCATCAAAACACAATGGTGAATGCTTTGTTGTTACCTTGGTAGTGCCAAGTCCTCTGCCTCACATCTGTGCCTTATTACCCAAATGTTCAGACATACTGTTCCAATGATGTAGTGGCTCTGTGCAGACATACCTCTCAATTTTCTTGTGTCACTATGCACAAACGCGAGTATTTGGTTGAAGAGAGTCATTTTTACAGTGGAAATGCACTTTTAAAACTTTCAGGTTGAAAACAGACACTGTGTAGGTTTTTTGTGAAATTCACTCTGTGAAGTTAATTATGGGATTTACTTACACTGCAGTACCATGAAAGATACAGTCAATGAAAACTTGAAAAGTTGGTAGTCTTACTCTTCCTGTTTAGGAAACTAGATGAACATTATGGTATGATTTACTGTCCTTTCTATTCTTCTGCCATTTCTTCATGTAGAAATAATGACTATGCTTCAGAGCATTCTGTTTCTCCTGGCAGTTTTTCTGTCTGATGTCCAGTTGAAAGTTCATCTTGATGGTCAAGGATTAAACATCATGAGTGGCATGGATGTAAATGGAATAAAATTCACATAACCTTCAGTGAGTAGAATGTATGCAGCAGTTATTTCTCGTGGCATATTCCCATGCACTGAGTATCATTTCTTTCTACATGCAGTATCAAAATCACTCAACTTACCCTTTCCAGGTAAGAGAGAAACTGTTTCTATTCTAAGAAATCTTCTTTTGACAAAGGAAATGAAAGGGTGGTTCACAGCTTAGCTGTCATCAGTGTGCACACAGTCCTCATTTTCAAAAAGGTGTGTTGGCTTTCATCGTTCCAAAAGTGATGATTGATTATAAAGCGAGGCCAAATTTTCAGGATGAAATCTGAAACCATGTGAAATTCACCTGGTTTCATGTTGCATTACAAACTAAGACTTGGACCAGCTTCCTTGCAAGTGTGGCCAAAGTTCATGAACTACTTTGACGAACCCAGACTGCCTTTCATACAGATTTCAGCCAATTTTCACACTGACTGGGGCCAAGTTTCACACAATTCAGGGGCCACTTAACATTTTAGCTGGAAAGTGGCAAAAATTGATCCCATTTTCATCTGGCTTTTGCCTTGGGTTGAAACAATTTCTATTGAATGCAAGATGAATCTTTATGGATAAAAATTTAAATGCCTTGGGAAGTATATATGAATATGTACATGAGATCTTATGGAATTGCCTGCTTTTTCTCAGATTCTTAATCTAGAAACAAGGCAGGAAACCTTCAGCAATCTTAGATTTATAATATAAGTAGTGTCAGCTATTTACTAGAAAATTCACATATCAGTATGGCAAAATGAAGATTTTACATTTCCAGGAAAATCAAAAGTTAGTTAGAACTGGGAATGTCTTTAATTTTAATGAAAACCAACATTTCCCATATTCTTTATGAGCACACTATTCCAGCTGATGCTGACAGAGGCTATCTTTTTTAAAATGTAGATCTTTGTATTTAAATATCCTTTCCATTTTCATCCTATCATAGAATTTTGAATTTTGAACAAATGTCATTGCAAGTAATTTATTTCTTTCCATAATTAACTATATGATTTTCCATTATTTTAATTCTTTGTTATCTGACTTTCCACTGGGATGTATGCTATTTTCTTGAAAGTGAAGTCTTCTTTTTTTTTTTTTTTGGCTCCCCAGATGCCAGACAGAAATATAATGTGAATCAAAGAAGGAAAAATTTGAAGATAAAATAAATATTAAGAAAATAGAGCTATTTGAAATACTTGAACATGTATTTATCAATATATATTGAGTGTCTGCTATGTTCAAGGTACCATAATTAACACTATAGAGAATACACGTGTATCCACTTCTCTCTTTCTCTTCTAATACCAGCAAATTCAGCCTATTCTCACCTCAGCCTATTCTCAGTTCTTCATCACGACTGAGGTATTCCAATTGATTTTGTTTCTACTCTTAACCTGTACTATGCATTTCCTAAACAGCAACCAGAAACCATTTTATGCTTTATTTTTTTTAATTTATTTATTTATTTATTTATTAAAAAAATTACAATACTGTATTTGTTTTGCCATACATTGACACGAATCAGCCATAGGTGAACACAATCTTCCAATGCCGAAGCCCCCTCCCACCTCCCACCCCACATCCTCAATTAAATTGTGTTACTCCTTGTTTTAAACCTTAGAATGAAATCCAAACCACTTTGCTTGGTGTCCATGGACCTTCAAGATCTTGCCCTTCAGTTCACTTCAGTTCAGTTGCTCAGTCATGTCCAACTCTTTGCAACCTCATGGACTGCAGCACACCAGGCCTCCTTATCCATAACCAACTCCTGGCAGTTTGCTCAAACTCAGGTCCATTAGGTCGGTGATGCCATCCAAGCATCTCATCTTCTGTCTGCCCCTTTTCCTCTCACCTTCAGTCTTTCCCAGCATCACAGTCTTTTCCAGTGATTCAGTTCTTCGCATCAAGTGGCCAAAGTATTGGAGTTTCAGCATCAGCATCAATCCTTTGAATAAATATTCAAGACTGATTTCCTTTAGGATGGACTGGTTGTATCTCCTTGTAGTCCAAGGGACTCTCAAGAGTCTTCTCTGACACCACAGTTCAAAAGCATCAATTCTTGGGTGCTCAGCTTTCTTTATAGTCCACCTCTCATATCCATACATGTCTACTGGAAAAACCATAGCTTGACTAGATGGACCTTTGTTGGTAAAGTATTTTCTCTGCTTTTTAACATGTTCTCTAGGTTGGTCACAGCTTTCCTTCCAGGGAGTAAGTGTCTTTTAATTTCATGGCTGCAGTCACCATCTGCAGTGATTTTTGAGCCCAGAAAAATAGTGAGCCACTTTTTCCACTGTTTCCCCTTCTATTTGCCATGAAGTGATGGGAATGGATGCCATGATCTTAGTTTTCTGAATGTTGAGCTTTAAGCCAACTTTTTTCACTCTCCTCTTTCACTTTCATCAAGAGGCTCTTTGTTCTTTGCTTTCTGCCATAAGGGTGGTGTCATCTGCATATCTGAGGTTACTAATATTTCTCCCAGCAATCTTGATTCCAGCTTGTGCTTCTTCTAGTCCAGGATTTCTCACGATGTACTCTGCATATAAGTTAAATAAGCAGGATGGCAATATATAGCCTTGACATACTCCTTTCCCTATTTGGAACCAGTTTGTTGTTCCATGCCAGTTCTAACTGTTGCTTCTTGACCTGCATATAGGTTTCTCAGGAGGCAGGTCAGATAGTCTGGTATTCCCATCTCTCTCAGAATTTTCCACAGTTTATTGTGATCCACACAGTCAAAGGCTTTGGCATAGTCAGTAAGGCAGAAGTAGATGTTTTTCTGGAACTCTTGCTTTTTCCATGATCCAGCGGATGTTGGCAATTTGATCTCTGGTTCCTCTGCCTTTTCTAAAACCACGTTGAACATCTGGAAGTTGACAGTCCATGTACTGTTGAAGCCTGGCTTGGAGAATTTTGAGCATTACTTTACTAGCGTGTGAGATGAGTGCAATTGTACGGTAGTTTGAGCATTCTTTGGCACTGCCTTTCTTTCGGATTGGAGTGAAAACTGGCCTTTTCCAGTCCTGTGGCAACTGCTGAGTTGTCCAAATTTGCTGGTATATTGATTGCAGCACTTTCACAGCATCATCTTTTAGGATTTAAAACAGCTCAACTGGAATTCCATCACCTCCACTAGCTCTGTTCGTAATAATGCTTCCTAAGGCCCACTAGACTTCACATTCCTGGATGTCTGGCTCTAGGTTGGTAATCACACCATTGTAATTATCTGGGTTGTGAAGTTCTTTTTGTATAGTTCTGTGTATTCTTGCCACCTCTTCTTAATATCTTCTGCTTCTGTTAGGTCCATACCATTTCTGTCCTTTACTGTGCCCATCTTTGGGTGAAATGTTCCCTTGGTATCTCTAATTTTCTTGAAGAGATCTCTAGAATTTCCCATTCTATTGTTTTCCTCCATGTCTTTGCATTGATCACTGAGGAAGGCTTTCTTATCTCTCCTTGCTATTCTTTGGAACTCTGCATTCAAATGAGTATATCTCTCTTTTCTCTTTTGCTTTTTGTTTCTCTTCTATTCTTAGCTATTTGTAAGGCCTCCTCAGACAACCATTTTGCCTTTTGCATTTCTTTTCTTTGGGGGGTAGTCTTGATCCCTGCCTCCTATACAATGTCACGAACCTCTGTCCATAGTTCTTCAGGCACTCTGTCCATCAGATCTAATCCCTTGAATCTATTTGTCACTTTCACCGTATAATCATAAGAGATTTAATTTAGGTCATATCTGAATGATCCAGTGATTTTCCCTACTTTCTTTAAGTCTGAATTTGTCAATAAGGAGTTCATGATCGGAGCCACAGTCATCTCCCAGTCTTGTATTTGCTGACTGTATAGAGCTTCTCCATCTTTGACTGTAAAGAATATAATCAATCTGATTTTGGTATCGACCATCTGGTGATGTCCATGTGTAGAGTCTTATCTTGTGTTGTTGGAAGAGGGCATTTGCTGTGACCAATGCATTCTCTTGGCAAAACTCTATTGACTTTTGTCTTGCTTCATTCTGTGCTCCAGGCCAAATTTGCCTGTTACTCCAGATATTTCTTGACTTCCTGCTTTTGCATTCCAGTCTCCTATAATGAAAAGGACATCTTTTTTGGTTTTTAGTCTAGAAAGTCTCGTAGGTCTTCATATAACCATTAATTTCAGCTTCTTCAGCATTACTGGTCAGGACATAGACTTTGATTACTGTGATATGGAATGGTTTGCATCGGAAATGAACAGAGATCATTCTGTCATTTTTGAGATTGCATCCACGTACTGCATTTTGGACTCTTTTGTTGATTATGATGGCTACTCCATTTCTCCTGAGATTCTTGCCCACAGTAGTAGATATAATGGTCATCTGAGTTAAATTCACCCATTCCAGTCCATTTTAGCTCGCTGATTCCTAAAATGTCGATGTTCACTCTTGCCATCTCCTGTTTGACCGACCACTTCCAATTTGCCTTGATTCGTGGACCTAACATTCCAGGTTCCTATGCAGTATTGCTCTTTATAGCATTGGATTTTACTTCCATCACCAGTCACATCCACAATTGGATGTTATTTTTGCTTGGCTCCTTTTTGCTCTTGCCCTTGTCTTCTCTATACCCTCATCTCAGACTGATCTTGATCTCCACCCACTATGCTCCATCCACCTTGTCCTCCACATGTTCTTTAAACACAACACACTCTCAACTTGATGACTTTCCATTTGTTCTTTACTGGTCTTCTTGTGATTGGGTTTTTCTTATCATTGAGATTTCCTCTCAAATATCTCCTTGGGGAGAACTTCTTAGCTTCAATGTAAATTTGAGATTATCCTATTTTGTTTATTTACTTGCTCCTTTTAAGGAAGAGCATCTGCAAAACGTTGTTGTTCAGTCACTCAGTTCTGTCTGACTTATTGTGACCTTATGGACTGTAGCACACCAGGCTTCCCCTGTCCTTCACTCCCAGAGTTTTCTCAAACTCATGTCCATTGATTCAGTGATGCCGTCCTCATCTCATCCTCTGTTGTCCCCTTTTCTTCATGCCTTCAATCGTTCCCAGCATCAGGGTCTTTTCCAATGAGTCGGCTCTTTGCATCAAGTGGCCAAAGTATTGAAGCTTCAGCTTTAGCATCAGTCCTTGCCCTTCTTTAAAACGAAAACTCCATGAGAATAAGGACTTGTTCATATCACCTAGGACAATAAGAACTAAATGAATATTTGTTGAATGTTAAAAGGAAATATTATTTCATCATTACTGCCTTCAAGGAGCTGGTGATCTCGTGGGTGCCTGAATAAGAAAACTATGTGGTTGGAGATTATATGCCTTGAATAGCTTATATTAAGCCATGCTAGATCAGTGACACATCTTCCATTTTAAACAATCACTGGAGACTATAGAAAAGATGGCATTTGAACTAGGACTAGATAAATGGGTAATCATTAAAAGATTAAATGAAGAGCAAGACCAGGAAGAAGAAGTAGTTCAAATAATATTACACAAGCAGGAAATGACAGGATTCATTTAAGAAAAAAAAAATTCCATTTGCCAAGGAAATAAGTTAATATAGAAAAATTCTACCCATATAAATTTGCAAAACCTTTCTTAAAGTTATATTATAGAACATTTTTAATGTCTTGTGTGGTGGGCAAATAAGGACCATTGAAGATTTTTGAGTATAACATTTATTGTATATTACCACTAGACTATTTAGTATAATTACCAAATGTTCCTTATGAAAATCTATATGGTAATAGTATCCAGTATGGAAAGGAATTGGAAAAGACTGAAAGGAAGGAGACTGAGTAGACTAGGAAATCATGTCAGTCATCTGGTCAAGGTCGAAAGTCTGGGCTATAAGAATAATGTCCAGTCTTCAGTGGAGAATTGAGCAGAGGGCATAGACTGGCTCAGCCTGGAACATCAGGTTGGAAGTAAAGGGCCACACTGAGCAGAACTCAGTATCATAATGAGCAGTGGAGTGTGGCTAAGTTGGTGAGCCAAGGCAAAAATTCCAAAAGAGTGACCAGAATATTGGAGAAGCTCTATGTGCAGTAGAATTCAAAAGGAAATCTTTCGATTTCCTTTGCATCATCTCATCAATAGTGTCTGCCACAAGCACCAAGCGAAAACATGGGCAGATAGAAAGGGAAAACCAGGATTGTTACTAGTAGAGGAGAATTTGACAAAAGTAAAGTCTTAAAGCAGAAAGTGAGAGAAAATTTTGACCCACACTGGATTTACATTCAGAATCAGTGATCATGGGTAAAGTTGTGACCATGTTAAGTTTTCTAAAAAACAAGAAGTAATCAGGGAGTAAAATTTAAAATATCTAGGTGAAAATTTAACAGCAGTCTTGCAGCTAACTGGATGTTGGAGCTGAGCGTGATGAAGATAAAGATAGAGCTGAGGTTTCCAGCTTGATTCCTTGATAAAATTGGCCAAAAGAGAGTCAGGGGAATAAATGACAAGCTGAATCGTAGTTATGTTGAATTTGGGATCTTGATGAATTACTCCATTGGAATAGTGTAGCAAACAGTTGGAAATATGAGACAAGAATTCTGAAGTGGTGTCCCAACTGGAAAGAACAGGTATACTGCAAAACTATCACAGAGTAACAATTGAAACCATAGGAGGAGAAAAATGAAGGGTGACAGAACGAAGATAGAAGCATTTTAGAAATATCTACATTGAGCAAGTAGGATGAAAAGGAGACTCAGGAAACAATGAGCATTCAAAGGAAAAACCACGACACTGCAATGTTTGAACAATAATGCCAAATTACTTTTAAAAAAGTGACCTTCATAGTGTAATAAAAAAAAAAAAAAGCCACAGGGATGAGAGCTATTAAAAACAACAACAACAACAACCAGGGGCTCTGTAACAATCTAGAGGGGTAGGATGGGGAGGGAGGTGGGATGGAGGTTCAGAGGAGGGGACATATGTATACCTATGGCTGATTCATGTTGATATTTAGCAGAAAACAACAAAATTCTGTAAAGCAATTACCCTTTAATTAAAAAAAAAACTTTTGGACTTGGTGTTCTGGAGTCCTGGGATAGTAATAAGGTGCATTTTGTTCAGTGGTGAGAGTGAAAGTCAGATTGCAAGAAGTTAAAAGTAAATGGTAGGAAAGATGACTATCTTTGAATGCTGTTGATGGCATATGATTTAACGCAGAAGAAATGACTAACTTTTTTGGCATGAGCTCTCTGTCAGTATACATTGAACCAATTTCAAGCCTACAGTTTTAGGTATAATATAACAGCCATAGATTTCATTTGGTTTTCTTGTCCAAAAAACTGAGAGTTAGGTTTCCACAGATGAATGCATCCTGACATTGGAAGTGCACTTCCCTCCTTGATTCTTAGGGAGATGTCATTATAGATTTGCTATTAATCTTTGTTTTTGCAGTCAGACATTGCACTTCAACAGCTAGGCCTTTAGGCTGTATGCTCAGGAAGGTGCTTTTCTGTGCTGTCAGTGACCATACTCATGCACAGTTTTCTTCATTTCATCCTCAGGGGTCTGTATTACAGACTGTTGAGCCTAAGCATTTACTTTGTGTTCAAGTAGAAATTGGAGACCCACCATAAGGGAGTCGTAGGGGGTTTCCTAAGCCAAACGAAAGTTGGACTGAGAAATAATACCTCATGAAACAGTTATAATTGCTCATCACTTAGAATTTTACAACTTGCAGAACATCTTTCTAGATAAATTATACATATCATCTCTAAGCCTTACTACAGTTCAGTGAAGTACATTATCAGCAAAGAAAAATAGGACAAGTGAATGCAATAGAGAGAGATGATCATATCCACATGGGCTGGGGTCAGGCTGGATAGGGATCAGTTCTAATTCTGCCACTATCTGTCTTCATGGTTATGAGAAGGATTAAATAAATAATGTATGAAGAATCTATAATAAGCCCTCAACAGGTCATAGCTGATTATTCTAAAGTTTCACATGAAGAATCTAGGGTAAAGTAACATGTCCAGTTCACACAATTTGTAAGTGATAGAAGTGGGATTCAAACCCAACTGTCTCAGCCTCTGGTTTGCACGTCTCCTAGTGGCTCATGCTACTTCCCTGTCAATCAAGTGGTTGGTATGGCCATCAACCTCAATATGAAAAAAGTTGGGGGTTACCGAAATATCTAAGACTGGATTATTTATTTATTGAGCTCTTAAAATATGCAGCCACTCTATGACAATATGTATTTCAACAATTCTGGGGGCTTCCCTGGTGAATCAGTGGCAAAGAATCACCTGCCAATACAGGAAACATAGGTTCGATCTCTGGGTGGAAAGATCCACTGGAGAGGGAAATGGCAACCCACTCTAGTATTCTTGCCTGTGAGCCTGATGGGCTACAGTCCATGGGGTCTCATGAGTCAGACATGACTGAGCGATTAAACCTACCTACTCACAAACTGCATTTTCTGTGTACTTCATCATTTATTCTCAAAGGTGAGTTCAGTTCAGTTCAGTCGCTCAGTCGTGTCCAACTCTTCGCGAACCCATGAATCGCAGCACGCCAGGCCTCCTTGTCCATCCCATCTCCCGGAGTTCACTCAGACCCACGTTCATCAAGTCCGTGATGCCATCCAGCCATCTCATCCTCTGTCGTCTCCTTTTCCTCCCACCCCCAATCCTTCCCAGCATCAGAGTCTTTTCCGATGAGTCAAGTCTTCACATGAGGTGGCCAAAGTACTGGAGTTTCAGCTTTAGCATCATTCCTTCCAAAGAAATCCCAGGGCTGATCTCCTTCAGAATGGACTGGTTGGATCTCCTTGCAGTCCAAGGGACTCTCAAGAGTCTTCTCCAACACCACAGTTCAAAAGCATCAATTCTTCGGCTCTCAGCTTTCTTCACAGTCCAACTCTCACATCCATACATGACCACAGGAAAAACCATAGCCTTGACTAGATGGACGTTAGTCGGCAAAGTAATGTCTCTGCTTTTGAATATACCATCTAGGTTAGTCATAACTTTTCTTCCAAGGAGTAAGCATCTTTTAATTTCATGGCTGCAATCACCATCTGCAGTGATTTTGGAGCCCCCCAAAATAAAGTCTGACACTGTTTCCACTGTTTCCCCATCTATTTCCCATGCAGTGATGGAACCGGATGCCATGTTCTTTGTTTTCTGAATGTTGAGCTTTAAGCCAACTTTTTCACTCTCCTCTTTCACTTCCATCAAGAGGCTTTTAGTTCCTCTTCACTTTCTGCCATAGTAGCACAGATTTTTTTTCCTTTGATGTGGGCCACCTTCAAAGTCCCCATTGAACCTGTTACAACATTGTTTCTGTTCTATGCCCTGACTTTCCAGCCTCAAAGCATGCAGGATCTCAGCTCCCCGACCAAGAATTGAACCTGCCACCCGCCACACCAGAAGGCAAAGTCTCAACCATTGGACTGATTTTAATATGATATATCTATTTTTCTGATGTAGATTGAGCTCATACAGGTTAAGTGACTGATTCTAGTTCTTTCACACACATCTCCCAAAAGACAATGCTGGAACTCAAACATGAAAACCAAGTACTACCCTCTTTCTATAATGCTAGGCTGCCTCCAGATCACCTCTAGGACCTTTTGCAATTTCAGGATCCATTCCTCTATGAATCAGAAAAACTTGGGGAACACAAATGAAAATAAGTGCATCTTTTTTCTGTGCAATCATGATAGTCACAGTCTTTACAATTCAGGCGCTGTCAACCCTCCGGGAAACAAAGGAATGGCTGAGTGCCACCGAGTAAACCCTGGAAGCTCTCGTCATGGAGCTTAGAGAGGCAGGGCAATGCTGACTTCCATCCAAAGCGCGTCAGAATATCCAATCAGCTTGTTGTGATACAATTTCACTTCTCAGCTCAGAGGCACCAATTTGGAAATTGTATAATAGCAAGACCCTGGTGAATTTGCTGTTAGTGATTTTTTTCTTCAGGATAGCCAAATGAGTGAAGTCTGTTTTCTGTAGTTCACAATGCTGTGCTTACATGTTCTACAAGGTATTTTGTTGCAAAGCTTCTCTTTGCAAAAGAGATTGAGTTCTATTTCTAGATCAGAAGCTGAACCAGAATGTCAAGTGTAAAAGACTCGAGACTTTTCAGCATTTCCACATTGTTGTCTGCACCCACTGTCACTACCGACCTCTCTCTCCTTCTTTATCAAAAAGGACTTTTGCCCAGTTCATGCAGACTCCTGCCCTCATCATGAACCACAGTCCTGGACTTTGATGTTACTGACTCAAATTTCATTTCTCTGTCTTAGTGACTTAAAAACAGCCTTAAAAATATGCGAAGCTATTTTAATGTTTCATATTGTCTTTTTAAATTAGGGTATTGTGTTGTTCTGAAATTGTGGTACATTTGTTAGTCAAACTTAGGCAGTAAAATGAACAGACATGATGAAGTTATCTTTTGGCTACAAATTAATCTTCTAATCAGTTGGCTACCATCCCCTTGCCAAATAACACAAAGGCCTGATAAGTAAAAGATTTAGTGGTTATTGGTCTCAATATCATCAGCCAACAGCTGGTTTTAAATGAGTCCTGAGCTCTCACAGTTTCAATAAGCCACCCAGGAGCGCAGCCTAACTATTTTCATCAAATTCTCTTCTCTTCCCAGTGTATTCAAATAAATTTTCATAACAGCTGGGACCATGAAAAATTGATAGCATCTTAAAAACATCTTCAGCAAGACAGATTAAGTTCCAGAAAAGGAAAGCATTTAGAAGTTTATTTTATTATCTTAACCTTTGTTGACTTGAATGATTAGACAGATTCTTTGGCTCTGCTAAAGCATTTAGGCCTGGATATTAATTTGATGTTCTTATTTACTTAACCCTTGCCTTTCTCTTTAGCCCTAATGAATACACTACTCATTTGGTACTGAATGTATTGCCTGTGAAAAGGGAATGGATATAACACAATGGAAAGAAATAAATTGTGAGAAAATTATTTTAATGATTTCCAGATTCAGGAGAAGTTGGCATGGAAACTGCAAGCTCATTAAAATTTGCAAATGTTCTTGTTATAATTTATAATCAGAGTTCTTTTTAAGTGTTCTATCATACTTCAAACCACTAAGAGCCCAGGAGCATTTGTAAATTTGTCCTAATGTGGGTTAATTTAAGGAATAAATTATTTTTACAAACAATTATTGATAAGTAGACAATATTTCCCTTGGAATTCAGTGCTGGAAATTACACCTCAGTTATTGACTTTATAACTGCGCCCATTAAGGAGAAGAAAAAGAGGTATTATGAGATGTTGAGGAAGAGACTCTATTTACATCACTTTAAGTCTTGACATTTTTGTCTAATGTGAAGTATAGTACATATAATCATACAATGGGATAAGCTTTTATATACAAAATATTTGGAAGTAAAAGTGAACATTTCACAAGACTCTTATATTTAAAGAATACACACACACATAGAGTAGTTGAAAAAGCCTGAGGTTTGAGTCCTTATCTGAAAATTATGGGCTTTAATTAATAATTAACAGTGGAATTATCAATGACCATAGATGTATAATATAAAACCAAATTCATTCCTAAGTATATCCTTTGACAAGGAATTCTGGAGAATAATGCCAGCTGGTTTAAATAACTGTTGGATTTCCTTTTAGTCTTTTTTAATGCAGTGACCTTCATACTAAGATGGCTACTCATTATGTTTTATGAAGTAAGGGAAAGATTTCATTTTTCTACACTTGTACTCATTGCTTATATCAAATGCAATATTCTTTTTTTAGGTTATTTTACTTTTTCATGGTTTATATATCTTAACTTATACGTTACAATCTATTCAGGCTAATATTCTTTATTTCACATTTTTCTTGAGAAATAATGGAATGAAAGATTTTAGATGTATATATATATTTAATATTATTCCATTTATATCTCTTTCGTTGGAATTTTGCAAGTGCTGCTTTCTGTGAAATATTTTCTAAATAATTTAAAGAATTCCTTGATAGAAAATTGATCTTTTCTGAAATGCAAAACTAGACAGCTGATTTTATTCTTTTTAATTTTATTTTATTCTTTTGTCTTATATTTAAGCGAGGTAGTTTTCACCTGAATTCACAAGAATTCAAGTGATTAGTTAATTAATTAGATTTATTAAACCATATAATATGTAGCTATGATTTACATTAATGTCAGCCACTGAAACATATAGTAAAATGTGGAGGAAAGACAAATTTGGGGACTTTCAATATTATATATTATATTATATATTATATTATATTATTATGGACAAAAATAAAACCTAACACACTATAGTTGGTAACATCTATGAATAATGCTAAGTCGCTTAACATCTATAAATAATGGGCATATTGCAAATAGCAAATATAGCCATTTACATTAATAAAATCCAACACAATTGCCACTTTTCTTTTTCTATCACTCCTAAATGCAAAATTATAGTTGCAACAAAATGTTAATGAGGTGGGTTAACCAATAGAAATCATGAAAGTATGAAACAGCAGATTTTTAATGGTGCATCAGGATTTGCAGATGGGACTAGAATGCAAGACTATATTTTTGACTCATCCCATCAGACTGGGTGGAAAAATGGCTTATTCATTGACAGATCATGTTCAGGGAGAACAGTTCCTGTAGGTCTGAATGAGAGAGGTCTCTGGAAAGTCATTTAGTGCCAGACAGCAGCATCCTTTCATAAGCATACCTCCACTAATGTGTCCAGCAGCTCCTTGTAGCAGACACAGACTGTAAATCACAAGTGGCAAACAAGACTGGCTTTGTAGGAAAAAGATGTCAGTTGTGAGGTCCTACTTCACATATAATTCTAAAGTGACTAGAGAAAGTCAGGAAGATTTGATTGTCATTCCTTAGAAGTTGGTTAAATTTTATTTGAAAAATGTTGGTATTCAGATGAAACTTTTGACCACTATTATTTTTATTATCACAAGTAAACTTTTAAATGACTTACACATAACAAATAATAATAATAACAATGCAACATTATTGTTTTTATATTTCACATACCAAGAAAACTTCTGGACCTTCTTGTCATACTTTATGACCTTGTAAGTTTAGAATAAATCTGTTGATGGAGAAGTCTAAGTGATAGATAAGGTGGCATTCACATCCTCCAATATAGCATTAAAATATCAAAGAACTAGGAGCATCAGACTGTTTTTCCAGGACAGGAAGTATAGTTAGCTCTAATCCTAAAGGACTTCATTAGAATTAAGATAAGGAAATGCTGGTGAGTAACTAAGAGAAACCAGCATGGCAGAGAGTCACTGCTCTTCTGGCTTGAAGCCTGTGTGATGTGATGTGAAATATTAGGAACTAACTATAACCCTAGGAAGTACAAAGGGACAACAGGTGGTAATTCCTGCCTCATTTACCATGTCTTCAAAAGGACATGTCAGCCTGAACATTCCAAGTTTATTATGCAGGTGAGAAAAAAAGCTACCCAGAGACACCACCGGATTTTTAATTAAGAATACATTCAATGGTTTTAAAAAATAGTTTGATTGCTTAGGTCTTTCGTCAGTTTATTTTTAGAAGCTGAGTTAATCTACTTATCTAGATTATTAAAATTGTGGCCCAGCTCTGAAAGATCGCACCCAACTCTTGACTGCATCATAAAAGGAGGCTATTAGCATGTGACATTTCTGGGATGGCTGAAGGGAGATTCTTCCACTGGTGAAGTAGGAAGTGTGGAATGAAGGATGTGACTGAGGAGCTGCGCCCAGAGACAGAACACGCCAGAGAATCTTCTAAAACACAAGTTACCTGTGTTTGGTAGTTTGTTTATTTCAAGGTGTACAAGTGGTTTCTCATATCAAACACTTGCTTTTTGCAACAATCGATTAAAATATTATAATGCTTGTTATTCTGTATGTAGGTGTTATGACAGATATCATTCTCATTAATAGGAATTATTCTACTTATAGAGATAGATATATACACATATGTGGATGTGGATATTTACTTACAATTATACTGCCTATACTGTCTGAGCGAAAAGAGTTCTCCATAAGCATAGATTATTATTCATATATGCAAGTTATAAACACATAGAAATGTGAACCAACCCACTCTTGTTCATATTCTGACTCCTATTAAGAAAAGGCATGTAAATATTGAAAGTGATTTGTTAAGTTCTTCTGGAAGTAAATGATATTTCTTCCTTAACTGCTTTTTAAAATAGCATTTTTGTGCTCAGTGTGGCATTTTAGAATTATCTAAAGAGATTATAAATAAACTTTAATAATTTCATGCTTAATTTTTCTTTGCTCATGTCTTAGCCTGCAAGGAACACCATTCTCAATGTTCCTTTGCAAAGTAAGGTGGAAATGATCACAGTGACAATCCTTGACAATCACATCAACATGGCTCTGACTCTGCAGTGGTCTACTGACTGAGCTTTCTCATGGTTATCTTTAGGAACAAAGAATTTCCTTGACTTGAGTATCAGAGGAAAGTTCGAGATCTAACTCAGAACTCAGTTGCTGTTTCTTTGTGGTAGTTGTTCAGTAGCTCAGTCATGTCTGACTCTTTGCAACCCCATAGACTGCAGCATGCCAGGCTTCCCTGTCCTTGACCATCTCCTGGAGTTTGCTCAGACTCATGTCCATTGAGTCAGTGACCCCGTCCAACCATCTTGTCCTCTGTTGTCCCCTTCTCCTCTTGCCTTCAATCTTCCCCAGCATCAGGGTCTATGCTAATGAGTTGGCTCTTCACATCAGCTTCAGCTTCATCATTAGTCCTCTCAATGAATATTTAGGATTGATTTTCTTTAGGATCGACTGGTTGGATCTCCTTGCAGTCCAAGGGACTCTCAAGAGTCTTCTCCAACACCTCAGTTCAAAAGCATCAATTCTTCGGCGCTCAGCTTTCTTTATGGTTCAACTCTCACATCCTTACATGACTACTGGAAAAACCATAGCTTTGACTATACAGACCTTTGTTAGCAAAGTAATGTCTCTGCTCTTTAATATACTGTCTAGGTTGGTCATAACTTTTCTTCCAAGGAGCAAACTATGGCTGCAATCACCATCTGCAGTGATTTTGGAGCCCAAGAAGATAAAGTCTGTCACTGTTTCCATTGTTTCCCCATCTATTTGCCATGAAGTGATGGGACCAGATGCCATGATCTTCGATTTTTGAATACCGAGTTTTAAGTCAGCTTTTTCACTCTCCTCTTTCACCTTCATCAAGAGACTCTTCAGTTCCTCTTCGCTTTCTGCCATAAGAGTGTTGTTATTTGCATATCTGAGGTTATTGATATTTCTCCCAGCAATCTTGATTCCAGCTTGTGCTTCATTCAGCCTGGAATTTCACATGATGTACTCAGCTTGTAAGTTAAATAAACAGGGTGACAATATACAACCTTAACGTACTGCTTTCCTAATTTGGAACCAGTCCATTGTGTTCCATGTCTGGTTCTAACTATTGCTTTTTGGCCTGCAGAGAGGTTTCTCAGGAGGCAGGTAAGGTGGTCTGGTATTCCCATCTCTTTAAGAATTTTCTACAGTTCGCTGTGATCCACACAAAGACTTTAGCATAGTTAATGATTGCTTCTTGGCCTTTTGGCTAAGATCATAGTGGTGGCTCAGACGGAAAGCATCTGTCTACAATGTGGGAGACGTGGGTTCGATCCCTGGGTAGGGAAGTTCCCTGGAGAAGGAAACGGCAACCCACTCCAGTACTCTTGCCTAGAAAATCCCCTGGACAGAGAAGTCTGGTGTCCATGGGGTCGCAAAGAGTTGGACATGACTGAGCGACTTCACTTTTTCACTAATGAAGCAGAAGAAGATGTTTTTCTGGAATTCTCTTCCTTTTATATGATCCAACAGATGTTGGCAATTTTATCTCTGGTTCCTCTGCCCTTTCTGAATCCAGCTCAAACATCTGGAAGTTTTCAATTCACATACTGTTGAAGCTTGGCTTGGAGAATTTGGGGCATTACTTTGTTAGTGTGAGACATGAGTGCAATTGTGCGGTAGTGTGAACATTCTTTGGCATTGCCTTTCTTTGAGATTGGAATGAAAACTGACCTTTTCCAGTCCTGTGGCCAATGCTGAGTTTTCCAAATTTGCTGGCATATTGATTGCAGCACTTTCACAGCATCATCTTTTAGGATTTGAAATAGCCCAGCTAAAATTTCATCACCTCCACGAGCACTGTTGGTAGTGATGCTTCCCAAGGCCCACTTGACTTCACATTCCAGGATGTCTGGCTCTAGGTGAGTGATCACACCATCATGGTTATCTGGGTCATTATGATCTTTTTAGTTATTCTGTGTATTCTTGCCACCTCTTCTTAATATCTTCTGCTTCTGTTAGGTCCATACTGTTTCTGTCCTTTGTTATGCCCATCTTCGTGTGAAATGTTCCCTTGGTATCTCTAATTTTTTCGAAGAGTTCACTAGTCTTTCCCATTCTGTTGTTTTCATCTGTTTCTTGCATTGATCACTTAGGAAGGCTTTCTTGTGTCTCTTTGCTATTCTTTGGAACCCTGCATTCGGATGGATGTATCTTTCCTTTTCTCCTTTGCCTTTCATTTCTCTTCTTTTTCTCAGCTATTTGTAAGGCCTTCTCAGACAACCATTTTGCCTTTTGCATTTCTTTTTCTTGGGGCTGGTTTTGATCACCATCTTCTGTACGTTAGTAACCTCTGTCCTTAGTTCTTCAGGCTGTTTCTTAGCTACCTTATTTCTTTATATTTCTTAATGGTTGAGGACATCAGAATTTTCTAGAATGGACTCTAACATGTTCCTTGCATTTAACATAAGTTATGGAAGCACCTTATAATTTTTCAGTCTTGACTCCTCCTTACTTTTAATTTATTTTTATTCTGAAGAGCTATTCTTTGAGAAGGTAAACATTGGAAAAATTGTAAATCATTAGTATAGTTTTATCAGATGTTTTAAAAATTGGAAGCTATTTTGTCTTAATCAGCATGACTGATGATTAGCATGATATATGATACATCATCAGCTTCCCTGGTGGCTCAGATGGTAAAGAATCTGCTTGCAATGCAGGAGACCACCCGGGCTCGATCCCTGGGTTGGGAAGATCCGCTAGAGAAGGAAATTGCTACCCACTCCGGTATTCTTGCCAGGGAAATCCCACAGACAGAGGAGACTGGCAAGCTACAGTCCATGGGATCAGAAAGAGTTGGACACAACTGAATGACTAAGCACAGCATGATACAGCATATGGCAAAAAGCCCTTAGCTACAAATTAACCATTTTTATTAATTATTTACATTTCTTTGATATTATCCTATTTGAAAAATTTATAGTCTATATGACTATTGCAATAATTTTGATAATGAAAACAATAATAAGAAACATTTTACCTTTGTATTGTTATTTTTTATCCACCAAGTAGATAACTACTATGTTTAAATTAAAAACTTCATCTCTTACATATACCACTTTATTTTTTGGTATAGATAAACATAAATTACTTCTACTTTGACAAAGCAAAGTTTCTAAAGAATTTTCAGTGTTGGGAAATTCTAGAGTACAACTTCGTAAAGCCATATTTGTTGCCTTTTTGCTGAGTACGAAGTTACTTTTCAGCCTTACAACCTTTTGTTTTGTAGTCATTCATAATTAATCAATAATATTATAAAAGGAAATGAACTTTGAGGAATAACAGGAAGAAGGGAATATTTGGACATTTTGGATCTGTTCAGAAAATTAATGTAGAGATTTACAACTTCATCTTTCATTTTACACTTTGAGGCAGAAAAGTCAAACAAAATCGACATACAAAAAGCTTTCTGTGTCACCAGAGCAATGTTGAAATTAATGCTGTAACTCTACCCTACTCTTTTGGTATTACTTCCACTTGGGATCCCTATAGTTCTAATAAAATGTGTCAGAGAAGAATGCAGAGTTTGAGTTATGGTATCTACTTAGGAATTTTATAAAGTAACTTTATAATAACTCAAGATTTTCAGAATGTGTCAAGTGAAATGGCACGTGCCAATAGGGTTGTAGTCTGAGCAGTTGTCACAGCTTATGTGAGATTTCTTTTTAGGGTGGAGAGTAACATTTTTGGTTGTAGTGGTGGAGAGGAGTGCAATCTCTTTATTTTTCCTTATTTTTGAAATGTGCTATGCTGTTTTGTGCCATCTTCCCTCTATGTTTTGTTTTGAACCAGTAATTCTAATGAGACAGATTAGAAGCTACAAACTATGTACTAGATTCCAATAGTAGATACATTGTATTTGGCTTACCCAAATTACTTGTTAATATTTTAATGTTGGGCAGTTTCACACAAAATCTTATTTTAAAACTCCTCTTGGAAAATTAGAGAATCTGATACCACTGGGTATATATTCTTTTATAATATCAGTTGGCCGAAGCTGGATGGAATCTCTCTGCTTTAGATAGGGTGTGTATTCTGCCCACTTCAGTTATTTACATGTATGCATAGCCCCTGCTGGCACCAGAGTTTGTAATACTCAAATTAGAAATGAAGATGATTTTGCTTCTGATATTATAATGACGTGCATGTGTGCTAAGTTGCTTCAGTCGTGTCCAACTCTTTGTGACCCAATGGACTGCAGCCTGCCTGGCTCCTCTGTCCCTGAGGATTCGCCAGGCAGGATACAGAGTGGGTTGCCTTACCCTCCTCTAAGGGATCTTCCTGACCCAGGGATCGAACCTGCAGGAGGTGTAAGAGACAGTTTCAATCCCATCAAAATAGACACAGGTAACAAAACATCCAATGACAAATCATTTGTCTTATATAAGGATACATTATTACCTTTGATTTAATTTACATGTAATTTGTTTTTAAATTACATAAAATTCTTCTTACAGTGGTAATTGTCAAGCTATGGTATTAAAGAATTTTTTAATTAATATACCAAGTCTGTTCAAAGGTCTAAATTAGGAATAGTTCAAGGTGATAGTTTTATACCAATATGGAAATAAAATTTATGCTATCTTTCAAAATTTTGTTGAAATATAAATTGCAAATAACAGAATTTTTTATTAAGCTACCCCTTTATATATAGAATAGTAATTAAATGACATGCAATAATATTGAAAGATATACTTTAGTCCTTTAATTATGTATGTTTAAAATTAGAAACAGTAGAGACATTGAAGGCTTACTCTTCGAAGTCATTCCTTTGATGGAAAAATGCAGCCCCTAATTACAGAATTTCCTCTAGGTTTTTCTTAGCAGTATATAGTGTGTAGGTTTATTAAGATAATAGTATATTGTAGCTAAAGTTCACAGATATTTAAAATCATAATATAAGTTTAGTTCCATATGTTTTTATTGGACCCAAATAATTTCCTTTATATTAGTCAGTATTGGAGAAGGCGATGGCACCCCACTCCAGTACTCTTGCCTGGAGAATCCCATGGATGGAGGAGCCTGGTAGGCTGCAGTCCATGGGGTCGCTAAGAGTAGGACACGACTGAGCGACTTCCCTTTCACTTTTCACTTTCACGCACTGGAGAAGGAAATGGCAACCCACTCCATGTTCTTGCCTGGAGAATCCCAGGGACGGGGGAGCCTGGTGGGCCGCCGTCTATGGGGTCGCACAGAGTCGGACATGACTAAAGTGACTTAGCAGCAGCAGTAGTCAGTATACTTCTAGAGACATCCATACTTTAAGGCACTGTATATTTCTTCTGGGTTTTTATTTAGTTATATTAATGGAAACATTTCCCCTTATAAACATTTCTGAATAAATTGCCTTTATGGAGCACCAATAAAAAATGTTAATAAATTGTTCAGAATTGCTCTTTGTAGCTATACTGACAAATCTTAAGGAACAGAACTAATTTGAGTGATTATTATTTGACCCTCTTTTCTCTACATTCTTCTTGATGTAAAAATAAATTTAAACCTGATTTCTCTGAGTGTAACAGATACAAAATCTGAGGGTGTGGTTAAAATGATTTTTAAAAGATGGCATGAAGAGAATCCTATAAAGTAGATCACATATCCCTTTATGAAAAAGAGTTGCATGCATTTGAAACATTTGTTTCATATAGTATGTTTAACTGCTGGATAGTATTGAAACTAAAAACTGACTCTTTATTAGAATTAAAAAGTATTTTGGCAATGTCAGAAAGGATTTCCAGGTAAATCTTGATTGTCCTATTCTAAAAGGGTGGTGAGAGGGCAGATAATATGAGTAAGAGAAATTCACTTGCTGCTCTATTAACTTTTCTCTTATAACTGCAAAATAAATTCATTTCACAGCCAGTCAACTGACTAAAAATTTACGTAGGGTATCCTAAGCTCATGATTCCTGAGTTTTGTTCAAACACCTTTAGTGGCAATGAGCTCGCTCTCTTGAGAAGCAGACTGTTCTAGTTCTAGACAGTTCTAAATATTACAATGTAACTTAATCATTCATTCATTCAACAAATATTTATTGTTCCTTCTTTGGGATTAACATCGGCTATTCACTGCTTCCTATCATTTAGTTTTCATCTTCCCTTCTAAACTAATTCCTCTTCCACATGACAACCTGTCAGGGATTTTATAGAAACACCGAGTGAAGTTCAGGGTTGCAATGTCCTCTAAAGCCCTGTTGGTTCAGATGTGCTTCTCTCAACAAGAAGAGCACAGCATCAGCCTGACTACTCTGTGTGATGTGCCCCAGGCAGTTCTGAGCCTATTCACAATAGCTCTCAGTTCCCAGATCACCTTCTTCTATTCCAGCATCCCAGCTCCTTCACCCATTCCTCGTGTGACACTTTTTGTATCGTTCTCTCCTGGTTGTTCTCTATATATGCTTCTGTCTGCCCTTAAAGGGTAATACTCCAAAATTAAACACATTAATTCAAATGTAGCCTGGCCTAAGCTGGGTAGAACCTACTTGCTTATACCTCTGCTTGTGTTAATATGCCTGGAATTAGGTTAGCTTTAAAACACATTGGCAATCATATCATGTATTGATGAGTACATGTATTTATTATCAATTTAAATTCTAAAGTCTGGTTTTTGTTTTTGTTTTTTTTTACTGCTACTAGCCCTTAATTCCTTCACTGTGTATCAATATGGATTGTTTATTGGACTCAAACAATTCTTTACTTTTACCCCCACATTGTTAGTATATTCCATCCTGCTGAGATCCTCTCTTAAAGTCTGACTCTGCCATCCAGCAAGTATTACATCTCTCTGTGGTTCCATTTTCTGGAGATTTGAGATATTTCCTTCTCCAGGGGATCTTCCCAGCCTAGGGATTGAACCCAGGTCTCCTGCATTGCAGGCAGATTCTTTACCATCTGAGCCACCAGGGAAGACCCCAAAAATGAAAGTGTTTGTTAGTCTCTCAGTCATGTCCAACTCTTTGTGACCTCACAGACTGTAGCCCAACAGGCTCCTCTGTCCATAGAATTCTCCAGGCAAGAATACTGGAGCCATTCTCTTTCCAGGGATCTTCCCGACCCAGATATAGAACCTGCATCTCTTGCATCTCCTGCATTGCAGGCAGATTCTTTACCATCTGAGCCACCAGGGAAGCCTATAGAAACAGATACACACAAAGAGAAATTATTCCTAGATCTAAATTTTAAGAAGACTAACCTAATCCATAATATAACTATTGAATGGAGTTAAGACTGAAAATAAGAACTGTGGGATGAGTTAAGCTTTGTTACCAAGGTAAAGTGTTCAACCAGTTATAAATCCCCTTGTTAATTTGCTTTCAGTTCATATTTCTCAATTAATATATGAGAATAATATAACATACCTCTTTCTGTAATCCAGTTAGACATGTACATCCATCTAATAACCTTTTCCTAAAAAGGCAAAAAGATCACATTTTTAAACTGAACTTCTTTTCCAGATTTTTACCAACATCCTTATAATAATCTATTCTAGTCTTAAGTCAATGAAATTCTACCAGTCTATCTATATTTTGCAGGATTTACCATCTTCCTTGTTTTCTCCTGTTACTTCTCTTACTTTCTATACTCCCTGAAAAATAATCTGAATGGTTTGGTAATTTTTTTTTGCAAATGCTCAGTGTTTTAAAAGTCATTTTGTCATTTAGATTCCCAAAGCTTTTATTTATAGTTTCTTCATTTCTCGTAGCATTTTATACTACCAGTATTTATTATTTTTAATTCAAATATCTGTATTTTTTCTGTTTGACAGAGAATTAGAAACTAAATAGGAAAGTGATGCTATTGATTTCATTATTAACAGTTTACTCTCGGTTGACCAAAGGCCCAGAAAAAAGCCTGTTCTTGTATTCTTCTTCTGGTTCCAGTTCTAGTGGCAAATGCTCTTTTTACCCTTATTATTTTCCCCCAGATCCTGTGGGGCCTTAGTGCTCCTGACCTTCACTGCCACTCTTCTCTATTAATCCTTAGTTTGACTTTCACTTCCTATTTTTTTTCCCTCTCTTCCATCTAGTAAGACAGTGATTACAAAGGAAATCCAACAAAGATTGGGAGAGTGGAAGGGAAGTGAAAAAAAGTGTTAGTCATTCAGTCGTATCCGACTCTTTGTGACTCCATAGACTGTAATCCACCAGGATCCTCTGTCCATGGAATTCTCCAGGCAAGAATACTGGAGTGGGTAGCTATTCCCTTCTGCTATAGATCTTCCCAACCCAGAGATGGAACCCTGGTCTTCTGCATTGCAGGCAGATTCTTCACCATCTGAGCCATCAGGGAAGCCCAGAAGGGAAATGAAGAGCCTAATAATTCACAAATTGGTTGATGATCCCTTGTACAGAAATTGACTCTAGCAGTGCCTTTGAAAATTATTTTTTTCTTATTCATATTTGTTTTATGCCGTTTTCCCAATATTTAATACTTTTCCCAAACATTTTACAAGTCAAGAAGCATGGACAATTGTACAAATGGGTAAATGTTTATGAAGCTTCATCTCATCTGTTGGTAATGTTATGAAGCTTCATCCCAGAGCTGGAAAATGGTAAATTATTCTTTTTACTTTGTGACTGTAATTGTTAATATTTCACATCACTCAAGGAGAAAAGCTGACAGTGCCTTATGTGTAAGTAAGTAATTCAGTTTCAATAATGATATGACAGGCATATATCTGTAATTTTTAGCCACATATGGTAATCATAAAAGTTGCAGCTGATGAGGTGGTAGCACTGGTTACTTATCTGAGTATACCAGATGCCATTTGGTTTTTGAAATGTAAACTTTGTTCTTTGTGGGCACTGGAATTGGAAATGCACTGAGTTAAAAATAAGCCCTATGAAATATGTTTTTATTTTGGAAACTGAGCTATTAACTCTTATCTTTAAAGACAACAGAGAAATATTTTTCCTTCATTTTACTTATGTATAATTCCCTCATTCCATACACAGAATACAGTTATTCACCATTCATTCTTTTTTATTGTAATTTACCAGTAAATAAGGCAAGGAGTGAAAGTGTTAGTGTCTCAGTTGTGTCTGACTCATTGCGAACCGTGGACTCTATAGCCCACCAAGCTCCTCTGTCCTGGGAATTCTCCAGGCAAAAATAGTGGAGTGGGTTGCCATTTCCTTCTCCAGCAGATCTTCCTGACCCAGAGACCAAACCTGGGTCTCCTACATTGCAATCAGGTTCTTTACCATCTAAGTCACCAGGGAAGCCCACAAATAAGGCAAACATTTCATTTAATCTTTACTAAATTAAAAGGCAGTATTACACTTTGAATTAATTCCTGTAATCATTCAGTTCAGTTCAGTTCAGTCACTCAGTCGTGTCCAACTCCTTGCGACCCCATGAATCGCAGCACGCCAGGCCTTCTTGTCCATCACCAGCTCCCGGAGTTCACTCAGATTCCCATCCTTCGAGTCAGTGATGCCATCCAGCCATCTCATCCTCTGTCGTCCCCTTCTTCTCCTGCCCCCAATCCCTCCCATAGGAGAAAAAAAAAAAAAACTTGCTCCTGTTACATGTGGCAAATTCCTTTGATACATGGCAGATTAAGTACTTCTAAATAAAAAGAAAATTGACCCCATCAGAAATTGCAACTAAAGCTTATTTTGAGCTCTCATTTTCAGTACCTTTCAAAGACAAGTTAATCTTTCTTTGTAACATTTTTGACTGGCTTATTATCATCTAAACACTTGAAACTTGAAGGTATAAAAGGAAATTTGAGGTTAAAAAAGACTGAATATTATCAGTGTACTTATTTCAAGTCAGTTACAGCTGCACATAAATATGACTTTTAAAAGTAGATATAATAAGCATCATAGTATGTTACAACTTAGTATTTAAAATGTATAGCACTTCATGGAATAACGTCATCACCAACATAGCCAGGAAATGAAAACTAAAAAGTAGAAAGTTCATATTATGATTTCTATAGCCATATCATTATAAAGTTTAGACTTAATTTCACAGAAGTCAGGGAATATCATTCTGAGATTCCCAAAGAAACCATAGCTCTCACAGAGATTACAGTGGCCTCTTTCATGAGGGGCTTAAATCATGGAGCTCCTCCCAACTGGATCCGTCACTATAGGGTGCAGCACTTGGTTTCCAAAAAGGAATTATACCTTGTTTTCTTCATTCTCCTTGAAGTCCTGGATAACAGTCATATTCTGAAGATTTTACAATTTAAGAACCAGTGGTCTGGATTGCAGCATGTAGTTGATAGTGAGAACCTGTAACCCTTTCTTCACGCAACAAATGTTGTAAATAAAGTTGCTGCAAGAGATTAACCAAATCACTTCCTTTCTGAAGCAAAGTCCTCACATACTTGCCTTGTTTCTAAGTCAACATTCAGAAACATAGATCAAAGACCTTTAGCTGGTTCCGTGTGGCCCAAATCACCCTTCAAATGTATTTTTGTTTGGACTATAAAGTGTTTTAAAGTAAATTTGAATTGATTATTGTTGTTGTTTTTCAATCGCTAAGTTGTGTCTGACTCTTTGTGACCTCATAGGCTGCAGCATGCCAAGCTCCTCTGCCCTCCACTATCTCCCAGAGTTCACTCAAATTCATCTCCATTGATTCGGTGATAGCATACAACCATCTCTTCCTCTGTTGCCCTCTTCTCCTCCTGCCCTCAATCTTTTCCACTGAGTTGACTCTTAGCATCAGGTGGCCAAAGTATTGGAGCTTCAGCTTCAGCATTAGTCCTTCCAAGGAATATTCAGGGTTGATTTCCTTTAGAATTGACTAGTTTGATCTCTTTCCAGTCCAAGGGACTCTCAAGAGTCTTCTCCAACACCTCAGTTCAAAAGCATCAGTTCTTCAGCACTCAGCCTTCTCTATGGTCCAACTCTCACATCCATACATGACTACTGGAAAAACCATAGCTTTGACTATACAGACCTTTGTCAGCCAAGTGGTATCTCTACTTTTCAATATGCTGTCTAGTTTTGTCATAGCTTTTTTTCCAAGGAGCAATCATCTATTAATTTGGGGGCTGCAATCACCATCTGCAGTAATTTTGGAGCCCAAGAAAATGATGTCTATCACTGTTTCCATTGTTTCTCCATCTATTTGCCATGGAGTGATGGGACCAAATGCCATGATCTTCATTTTTTGAATGTTGAGTTTTAGGCCAGCTTTTTCACTCTCCTCTTTCACTATCATCAAGAGGCTCTTTAGTTCCTCTTTGCTTTCTGCCATTAGACTGGTATCATCTGCATATCTGAGGTTGTTGATATTTCTCCTAGCAACCTTGATTCCAGCTTGTGATTCATCCAGCCCAGCATTTCCCATGATATACTCTGGATATGTTAAAATAAGCAGAGTGACAATATACAGCCTTGACATATTCCTTTCTCAGTTTTGAACCAGTCTGCTGTCCCATGCTCAGCTGTAACTGTTGCTTCTTGACCTGCACACAGATTTCTCAGGAGGCAGGTAAAGTGGTCTGGTATTCCCATGTCCTTAAGAATTTTCCACAGTTTATTGTGATCCACACAGTCAAAGGCTTTTGCATAGTCCGTGAAGCAGAAGTAGGTGTTTTTCTGGAATTTCTTTGCTTTTTCTATGATTCAATGGATGTTATCAATTTGATCTCTGGTTCCTATGCTTTTTCTAAATCCAGCTTGTACATCTGGAAGTTCTTGGTTCACATACTGTTGAAACCTAGTTTGAAGCATTTTGAGCATTACCTTGCTAGTGTGTGAGATGAGCACAGTTGTACGGTAGTATGAACATTCTTTGGCATGGCCTCTGAATTGGTAGCAAATGTTTAAAATATGAAGCATTCATTACACACACACACAAAAAGCACACGAACAACAACTGAGATTTCTCGCTTCTCCTGAAGCATGTAAAGATATAGCAGCACTATGTAGACCTTCCCCTGAGGCAAAATCAGTTGAGTCCTCATTTCCTTTTAGTCCCAGCTTAACTACTATTCAGCCAAGTCTCCCCACTTCCTCTTGCCTTAAACTTGCTCAGTTATTTATGTTATCTGCTTGGTATTTATAGCTATTTGCATTTAGTCCATGTGCAACAAATAGCATCAAATATAAATATTGCTTCTCCCATTGTAGCCACTGGATATGAGTTAAATAACCAGAGTGACAATATACAGCCTTGACATATTCCTTTCTCAATTCCTTGATTAATATTCTGTGTAGGGCATTCAAATGTCCTAAGTTGCATCCAGTACCTGAGGTCCATATGGAAACTTGCAAATTTAAAGGATGTTTCAAGACATAGACTATTTTAGTTTTGAGTAGTTGAACAGACTGGGAACACACTAAAATTTAGGATGTGGACTAAAGGGGGGATATTAGAGAACAGGACTAGTTAAATAGTAGAGAAATGTACCTAGAGTGGTGTTACTCCAAGTAACAGTTCTCCCTGGTGAACTCTTCCAAGTACTCCATGATCTTCTGTTGCTAAGGTCAGTTTTGATGAGTTCCATTATCCCAGGGGCTATCAGGTGTTGGTTGTGGGTTCAAATTTACTTATGCAGGAGGGTGAACTTCAGAGCTGGATTGGGCAATACGAGGATGACTGTCCACTCATTATAACTGAGCCCCATGGGACGCTCGCCAGCTCTTTTCTTCGCTGGAAGGCGGGCTTCCAGCCATCTGCCCCGTCTGCAGAAAGAAGAAAAGGCGCTGCCATCCAGGAAGCATGCCCAAGGAATTTTAGAGTCAAGCCAATATAATATCATACAAAGGAAGTTTAGCAAATACCCACTAAGCCAGCCAGACACTAAATAGAGTCTCTAGGGAATAACAGGACCCTTCTTTCTGCTTTTCTCCCAGAATGAAAAATGCAAAAAGTAGAGTTTTTCTTACAGGACAAATGCTGATTTTCCTTTCAGTGTACCATCAGCAAATGAACCCCCTATTTGCCTGGCACTGCTCTTTCCTAATCCTACTGTGCCTCCTCTCCCAAATATAGACTATTTCCTTCCAGAAAGTGGATAGGGTATATTCAGTATGAGGTAAGCTCTTGACCTGGCAACCTCAAGTGAAAAGCACACTTGGTTTTATAGAAGTATAGGAAGTGAAGTGAAGTTGCTCAGTTGTGTCCGACTCTTTGCAACCCCATGGACTGTAGCCTACCGGGCTCCTCCGTCCATGGGTTTTTCCAGGCAAGAGTACTGGAGTGGGTTGCCATTTCCTTCTCCAGAGAATCTTTCTGACCCAGGGATCGGACCTGGGTCTCCTGCATTGTAGGCAGATGCTTTACTATCTGAGCCACAAGGAAAGCCCTGTAGAAGTATCAGTCAGTCAGTTCAGTCGCTCAGTCGTGACCGACTCCTTGCAACCCCATGAACCACAGCACACCAGGCCTCCCTGTCCATCATACAACATATTATTGTATTGCACGTTATCGTGATACTGTACTATCTTTGAGGAAAGATTCCTGGAGAATTAAAAGATTATTAGTCTTTTATTAAATAGTTCATAATTTGTATTTCAAATGCAAATTTCATGCAAATCAGATGGGTTGAATTAAAGCTTGCTTTAGCATGATTTCCTTTTTAAAGGGGGAGGTTATTAAGCAAATTATTATGTACTGCTTTGTAATCTGATTAACGCTCTAAACAAAGTCTCTGGATCTTTTTTAATTTCCTAAAAGATCAAAATTTTTTTCAGGTTGGTTTTTGTATTTACTTGCAAAACATGTATGCTAACCATGTGGTTATTTATTCATTAAGCAATTCTTTAAAAACACTAGGTCACAGATGATTAGGCTAGTCCTGATTAATATATAAAATTCCAGTTATAAAGGGAAATTTATTTCTAATTACTGTAAACTTGATTAATTATAATATGTAATTCAGATTACCATGTATTTAAACAGGACATTTGCCAATCTAGCCTATATTAACAAGTTGTACTGTTCAAAACTAAATGCATTGCCTTAAATTCACAGCTTGCTACTCTTGGGAACAAGCTTACAGTCCCTTCTTGAAACGCTCAGAGTCAAACGTGTTTCAGAATTTAGAGTTTTTAGACACTAGAAAGTTATTATTTTCCTTCCACCACATATTGTCTGACACCGCTAGCAAGGCCTGAGGCACCATGTAATCAAGCCATCAGTCTCTGAAGTGGAATACATGCATGTTCATGCTGAGATGGATTATTCAGTTCAGTTCAGTTTAGTTGCTCAGTCGTGTCTGACTCTTTGCGACCCCATGAATCGCAGCACGCCAGGCCTCCCTGTCCATCACCATCTCCTGGAGTTCACTCAGACCCACGTCCATCGAGTCCGTGATGCCATCCAGCATCTTATCCTTGGTCGTCCCCTTCTCCTCCTGCCCCCAATCCCTCCCAGCATCAGAGTCTTTTCCAATGAGTCAACTCTTCGCATGAGGTGGCCAAAGTACTGGAGTTTCAGCTTTAGCATCATTCCTTCCAAAGAAATCCCAGGGCTGATCTCCTTCAGGATGGACTGGTTGGATCTCCTTGCAGTCCAAGGGACTCTCAAGAGTCTTCTCCAACACCACAGTTCAAATGCATCAATTCTTCGGTGCTCAGCCTTCTTCACAGTCCAACTCTCACATCCATACATGACCACTGGAAAAACCATAGCTTTGACTAGACAGACCTTAGTCCGCAAAGTAGTGTCTCTGGTTTTGAATATACTATCTAGGTTGGTCATAACTTTTCTTCCAAGGACTAAGCGTCTTCTAATTTCATGGCTGCAGTCACCATCTGCAGTGATTTTGGAGCCCCCAAAAATAAAGTCTGACACTGGTTCCACTGTTTCCCCATCTAGTTCCATGAAGTGATGGGACCAGATGCCACGATCTTCGTTTTCTGAATGTTGAGCTTTAAGCCAACTTTTTCGCTTTCCTCTTTCACTTTCATCAAGAGGCTTTTTAGTTCCTCTTCACTTTCTGCCATAAGGGTGGTGTCATCTGCATATCTGAGGCTATTGATATTTCTCCCAGCAATCTTGATTCCAGCTTGTGTTTCTTCCAGTCCAGTGTTTCTCATGATGTACTCTGCATCGAAGCTAAATAAGCAGGGTGACAATATACAGCCTTGACGTACTCCTTTTCCTATTTGGAACCAGTCTGTTGTTCCATGTCCAGTTCTAACTGTTGCTTCCTGACCTGCATACAGGTTTCTCAAGAGGCAGGTCAAGTGGTCTGGTATTCCCATCTCTTTCAGAATTTTCCACAGTTTATTGTGATCCACACAGTCAAAAGCTTTGGCACAGTCAATAAAGCAGAAATAGATGTTTTTCTGGAACTCTCTTGCTTTTTCCATGATCCAGTAGATGTTGGCAATTTGATCTCTAGTTCCTCTGCCTTTTCTAAAACCAGCTTGAACATCAGGGAGTTCACGGTTCATGTATTGCTGAAGCCTGGCTTGGAGAGTTTTGAGCATTACTTTACTAGCATGTGAGATGAGTGCAATTGTGCGCATTCTTTGGCATTGCCTTTCTTTGGGATTGGAATGAAAACTGACCTTTTCCAATCCTGTGGCCACTGCTGAGTTTTCCAAATTTGCTGGCATATTGAGTGCAGCACTTTCACAGCATCATCTTTCAGGATTTGAAACAGCTCCACTGGAATTCCATCACTTCACTAGCTTTGTTCGTAGTGATGCTTTCTAAGGCCCACTTGACTTCACATTCCAAGATGTCTGACTCTAGATTAGTGATCACACCATCATGATTATCTTGGTCATGAAGATCTTTTTGTACAGTTCTTCCGTGTATTCTTGCCACCTCTTCTTAATATCTTCTGCTTCTGTTAGGTCCAGACCATTTCTGTCTTTTATTAAGCCATAAATAGCCTCACATCTGCTCAAATAAGTTTTTGTCACCAAAGGAGTTTGCTACAAAGTTATAAAAATCTTAAGTTAAACTTAAGAAATGTTTTGTTTTCAGAGACCTTGGGTTTTGGAATTGTAGAGAAAGGATTGTGAACTACATCTTAATTCTTTATCTTTTTTTTGTAATTTGGCCAGGGTTAGCTTCCTAGGTGGCGCTAGTGGTAAAGAACTCACCTGCCAGTGCAGGAGACATAAGAGACATGGGTTCAATCCCGGGCCAGGAAGATCCCCTGGAGAAGGAAACGGCAACCCACTCCAGTATCCTTGCCTGGAGAATCCCATTGACAGAGTCTGGAAGGCTACAGTCCATGGGGTCACAGAGTCAAACATGACTGAAGTGACTTAGCATGTCCTCCTCAAATGCATGTATGGCATGGCATCTTCACTGTATAAACACCTCCATGGTTTCCCACCAAGTCCCCCTTTAATGCTTCTTTGAAGACCTCCCGCTTCTATACTATATCAGCTTTTTAGGTTTTTTCCTAAAAACTGTATGCTTCATCCCATCTAAACTCAGCTTACCAGCAATTTCCAAGTATACCTTCTACCTTTTGCTCACTATACTTCAGACTGGAATGCCTTCTTCCAGAGGCCCCAAGTCCACACCCCACCCCTCCTCGAATACCTTTTCCTTTTCAGTCTTCTTTGCCCATCTCAAATTCCAACTTTACAGAAGCACCACTCCATCCTCAAGCCAGAATGTGCTTAGAAAGCATACTGCTTGCACCTCTAATCAGCATTTTTGTTGTTGTTGTTCAATCACTCAGTCATGTCAAGTTCAACTCTTTGCAGCCCCATGGACTGCAGCATGCCAGGCTTCCCTGTCCTTCACTGTCTCCCAGAGCTCAAACTCATGTCTATTTTGTTAGTGATTGCATCCAATCATCTCATTCTTTGTTACCCCCTTCTCCTCCTGCCCTCAATCTTTTCCAGCATCAGGGTCTTTTCCAGTGAGTCAGCTCTTTGCATCAGGTGGCCAAAGCAATCAGCAATAATTCAGTATATTTTCTATTTGAATTGATAATCTTGTGATAAACTCTCCTCCCCACTAGATTTAAACCCCTACAGCTTCTGTCACTATATTTTGCATATTGTTTGTTAGATGAAGGAATGGACGTTCAGTTAATCTCTTTCAGCTCGTCAATCTGACTTCCCAGAGCAATCCCACACCCCATGGCAATTGCTATTGCCCTTATCCCAGCCTTCCCCAAGTGGAGAGCAAGGTCTAGGTCTCAAGGAAATACCTAGAACATTACCTAATCTTTGTAATCCAAGTGTAGATTCAGCATTTCTATGGAAAAGAAAAATATGCTTTCTCTTTGGCTCTAATATTCATCTTGATGATACTGGCTGGAAGGAAAGTGTCAGAGCCCTTGGAGAGCCACCACAGGGTACTTGGTTCTCCAGTCTTACCTTAAACATCACTTCCCTCGGAAGTCCTCCCTGACCATCTCACCTCAGTTTCGGTCCCCTTTCTGTGGATTCTTGTGGCTTTTGTTTCTCAATCCAAACTCTCAGTGAGTAAGAAATATGATTCAATTTTCTATAGCAACTTGATTTTTGAATCTAAACCTCCATTTGCCTGTGCCAACAAAACAATCAAGATGAGTCTTCTTGGGATTTCTACACTTTTGTTTCTCCTTTGGACCAATGCATACTTCTAGGATTTTATAGCAGCAAAAGCCTAGGGATGGGAACTGAGAGACACCTGGTCTTCCACCATTGGTCCACACAGTCTGCTGCTGAGAAGGCAGAATGACCCAGCTAAACTGCACGGCCTTTGGAGACCGTGTGTCACTGCTGCATCACCAGGGCATCGGTGAGGGGGCGGGGGGGTGACTCTGCTGTTTCTGTGCCGCACTGCCACACTTCAGACACAGAAATCTTTTGCAGGGCTTCCCGCAGGCCTGTGCATCTAGGCATGTCACGTAGCCATTTCTTCTTTGCAATATTACTGCCTTGCTGGAAGTGCAAACTTGGGCCCCCTCTACTCTTGGGGACCACACTTTTCCTTCCTCTCTTCCAGTTTGAGGAATATCTTCCTGGATATTTTTGGTTTCTAGCAATGTTGGCAAACAGGTTTTGTTTTGCCCTATCTCCTCATACCTCTCCTGATGCAGTAGCAGATGGCCAACTGAAAGCTTTATTGAGAGATTAAAAGAAATGGAGGAATATAAGAGAAAAAGAGCATAAATATGTATGTGAAAAGAGATCCCAACCACATTTATAATTGCCTCTTTAATGTCTACCTTTCTTCATTATACTCTAAGCTCCATGAAGCCTGGGACAAGGCTTTCTAATCTCAATTTCCAAATATTGCCTTTTTATAGTAAGCATAAATTCTTATAGTAGTATAAATTCTTCTTGAATAAATGAATGAATAGATGGGAATGAAATTCAGAGACTGTGAAGAACTTATGGAAAGTATGGTGGCTTAGAGGGTAGATTCTGGAGCAGATGGCCAGTGTGTCTTGGCTCTGCTACTTATTGCTAACACAACACACATAGCCCCTCTGTACCTCCAATTCCTCACCATTCAGGTGGTTGTTCTGAGGATTAAAAAGCTAACACTGAAATTCCCTGGTGGTCCATTGGTTTAGACTCTTTGCTTCCATTGCAGGGAGCACAAGTTAGATTAGGGAACTAAGATCCCGAATTGATAAAACTCTTAGAACTAACACCTGGTACGTAGCATCATATGTGTGTTGCCCACTGTCATTACCATCATCAGCATTATTTATTGTCTCATTATTATGATGGAGCCAATGACTTTGTTGTTGTTCAGTTGCTAAGGCGTGCCCGACTCTTTGTATATCAGACTCTCCTGTCCTTCAGTATCTCCTGGAGGTTGCTCAAATTCATGTTCTTTGAGGTGGTGATGCTATGATTCAATGATAGCAAAATATTTATTTAAAAATTGACATACTTTTAATTTTGCACTATTTCCCATACTGTGAGGCTATTTTGTTTTCTTCCCTGTATCCCACATCTATGCAACTCTGATTTCCTCAGGCTCAGGCAGTGATTCTTCAGGAATCCTACCTGTTTTTCATTGGTGGGGGGGGTGTGTCTCGTGTTTTGTTGTTATTTCTTAGTTGTATGTCCTTAGTAAACACAACACCTCCTGAAACCCCTTCTCAGATCATATGTACCAAGGAAATCCTGTCTCATTATGTATGGGTCAGGTAATTTTTCTTATCCTTTACACCCTCCCATGTTGAAATTTATCTATCATCTTTCTGTTTAGTTACAAGATCCTTTGCAGTTTGTCTTTGCCTACTTGGCATTTCAGTAGCTATAGGATTTAATGACATGACTTTGTCAATGTAGAGATTGCATTATTCTCTTATACTTTGTAAACTCACATTTATTATTTACATATGAAAAGATAATTCCTAGAGTAACTAAGGTTAACATTTATGGTAGAACACAATAACACAGAACTTAGAGTACCTATAAAAAACAAATATTAATATTCTGAGCCAAATATTTTATTTAACTATGGAAAGCTAGTGCTTTCCATAATTATCATAAGACAGTCTTTTTCAGCCAGCTATAAATACTGATTTTCACAGGCTCTGATGCTCATTTTATTTGGTTGTTCAAAGAGTTCTTTTAGCTGTTTAGCTTCATACAGCTGATTTTTCTATTCAGACAGATTATACCATCTACTACAATATGGAATGATTTACCAGCAAATTTCTTTCTTTTAATTTTCCCTTATTTAGCCTTCTAAGAGTTCCTGCTGTTAAACTAAAATAATTCTTTTACCTAAATATTTTTGCATTCTATTATAATATTTCCCCATCTGGTCTCTCTTAGCTAGAAATCATTTTATCAACTTATAGGAATATTTGTCTTTATTTATGCTGCACACATACTCACTATAATGGTTATGCTGTGATGCATGATATGCTTTGGGTAAACAATTATGATACTATTTACATTATGGAGATACTCAGGGTTTCTCATTTTTCAGCATAACATTTATCCTTTGTTCCTAAACATTTGCTATGAGGCCCCCTTGACCACCTTTATAATTAACATAGTTGTTAATATTTTCCTCCAGACATCTACAACCTCACAGACACTCCCTTGTGCTTACTAGTGAGTATTTATTGTTAGTGATGATGGCCATTGTTAGCCTGCTCTTACTATGGGTCATTTATTTAATGCAGTAAACTGTGGAGCCAAGTATATGTGTATGCCATTTTGAGTCATCTGCTTGTTTAGAATTTTTGTTAGAAGAGTTCCTATTCTTCCTGTTTCTACAACCACTTTTATTAATTCTATTTGTAGTTGCCTCTTCCTCTGTTCATTCCTTAAATTGAAGTCTTTCCAAGGGTTCCTCCCTAGGTCTATTCTCTCTACGGCCTCTCTAAGTGACTTCACATAGCCCTGTGATTTGAGATTCCTACCTCTCTCCTGACTATTTTATATGCATACCCAACTGCTGCCGCTTGGCTGTCCATAAACACCTCAAATTCAGCCATCTAAGTGAATTCATCATTCAAAACCAACTACCTGCTTCCTTCTAGTATTCCCTCTACCATCCTCCTGTTGCTCAAGGGAGCAACATAGGACTCCTCTATCTTCTGCATGTTCTCAGTGAAGCTACAAGTCTTGTGAATCTTACCTCCTTAAATCACATGAAACTATGAATTTGTCCTCCTCTAGTTCTAGAACATAGTCCCTCAACTAGACTACTGTACATTCTTAGTCATTCAGTTGTGTCTGACTCTTTGCGACCCTGTGGACTGTAGCCTGCCAGGCTCCTCTGTCCATATGACTCTCCAGGGAAGAATTCTGGAGTGGGTTGCCATTCTCTTCTCTAGAGGATCTTCCCAACCCAGAGATCAAACCCAGGTTTCCTGCATTGCAGGTGGATTCTTTACCATCTGGGCCACAAGGGAAGCCTGTAACATTTTCCTAAATGATCATCCTATCTTTGATTTTATTATGACTCTGCCAACCCCTGACCCCTTATTCACCAGACTGGGGAGTCTTCCGTGACTCTGCCAATTGAGTGTTAGGTGCACATTTTATTTCCTTTGCAGTCTCTCCATTTCTCCATCATAATGGTTATCACTTCCTATCTTTACTGCCCACTTATTTTTCCCTATTTCCCCACTACACATTAAACCTAGTGAGCTTGGGGTCTTACTCACCATGCAATCCCCAGGGCCTAGCACAGTGAAGACTACTCAGAAGGCACTCAGTAAATGCTTCTCAAATATTGCTGCACGTTAGTCAGGTTTTCAGCTTTCTGATATTTAAACTATAAAACCAGTAGAGAGAAATTATAAACATGTAAATTTCATGATGACAAAGTCTGAATCAGAATTCCTAGATTAAGTTTCTGGCTCTATCATTGCCTTATTGCATACTTTTGACAAAACACAAAATTTTCTCAGTCTAATGTAATCACATAACACTCATCATTACTGAGTACACAATAAAAATGACAATAGCATCATGTATTTAATGGCTTACAAGTAGTTAGCAGCATTTCTTATGAATTATGTATTTGCCCTCCATCCCTCTGGGGCAGACCAGCATCTTTCCTTCTAGAAGGCAATGAAGGGGGAGAGAGTTCCTCCTGTAATGGAATCTGAACCCTAGTCCTGGTTGGTTACCTTCTTCACAGAATGTGGGGAAGATTCATGAAGCTGTCTAAGTCTTTATGCCCAGGAAAATGGGTTATAAAAAGTAGTTTTATACTCTTGTATATCCAGTTTCTTAAGCACTCAAAATCTTTGGGGGTGAAAATGAGTATAAATTATTTCAGTATTTCAGCTGATTCCTGGGCTCTTTCTCCATGTTTTTCTGGAGGCAGATTTTTTTTTTCCACACCCACTCAAACCATCTGTGTACCAGGCAAATTTTCTGAGATGTAAAACCAAGTGAAATATGTCCATTCCATTTATTTAGAAAGGACTGTAAGTAACGATACTGTGGAAGAATGGCGTGTGTAAGGCTAAAGGGCCCTCTCTGTGTGAACAGCTAGGGCGGTCTAGCAGTTACGGTCACACAAAGCCTGGGTGTGCAGGCACACACTCAGCACCAATGCTTTCAGACTCGCCCTCCAAGGACCTCCTGCAGGAAGTAGGGTCAGCCCAGGGTGCGTGTGTGACCTGGGGGTCTCCCCTGTTAGATCAGGCTCTTTACCACTGTCCAGTGGTAACATTTTTAAAGTTTTGTGCCAGGTTTACATTCTACCCCATATTATGTCAACATTTGCTTTATTTAAAAATGTTTCAAATTACTTACCACTGGGAATTCCCTGGCAATCCAGTGGTTAGGACTCCACAGTTCTGCAGGAGGCACCGGTTCAGTCCCTGGTCAGGGAACTAAGATCCTGCAAGCCCCACAACCAAAAAAAAAAAAAAAAAAATTACCATTCATTACAGTTGACTCTTAAGAAAGAGGCACCACGTTTACTATTGTCTTTAAGCTCTCCACCGGACACTCTCATCATGCTCTTGTTTAAGCATTATCCCAGTTTGAAAAGCACACAGTCCTAGGATATTGTAGCCCAGGCCGTGAGTTTTTGTTAGAATTCATGAGAATTGTCCACCTGTCTCCTTTCTACTTCATTGCATGTAAGCTCCTGAAGTCCTTTTGGCTAGCTTGCTATTAAAATCTTTTAAATGTTGTTCTAAGCATCTAATTGGCAGCAAGTCCACAGCTAAGATGACTGAGGAATATAAACTCAGCTTCCTCAAACAGAGATTTTTGCTTGAGAAAAAGAGTCTGTCTGAGATGGGAATCACCTATCCACTTCTCTCTTTAGATCTTACTGGCAACTGGAAACCAAACTAAGTTCTAAAACTTAATGCTTTTTTGGTAAGCATTTAGAAAATATAATCAAACAGCAAGCTGGTCATGCTCAGATATGAGTAAAAATAGTGACTTATTTATACATGCAAATTTCAAAACATTTGTAAGATCTACCATGTGTGCTGTTAAAAAGGTTTTTAATTTTAAATTATTTTTGTTAGATAATCCCGTTTCAAGTGACACTATGATTTATCACCACTAATCAAGATTCCGATCCCTCATAGACTTCTTGTTTGTATCTGTTTTTGTTCTTTGTAACATAAATATGAGGTTTATATATAAAATTCTGACTGTGTAATATAGGGCTAATGAGTCACAGATGGAAAGATGCTGGCACGTAACCATCTAATAACATTTTAAACTCATATTCCATAGTAAAACAAAAGCAAATTGTACACATCTGTTTTCCAACTCGTAGCATTGCTGAATTTGTGGAGTCTATGTTTAAAGAACTTTTACTTGAGGAGAACAAAAAGAGGCTATGGGTCACCCTGAAACTACCCAGCCACCTAATAGCCTTATTGGAAAGGATTTGGCAAAAGCGATGTGAAGTCCTCGACTTTGCCTCCTCAGAAGTCCCAGCTCCTAAAGGAAGGAGAACGAAAGGCATTAGGGCTGAAGAGCTGTCTCAGACTACAAACATAATTTTATTGGCTCTCTTAAGAAAAAAAGATTCCTAATAAGGGGAAATAGGGGAGAAAATATACCCAAACTAATAAAATTTAAAAACTAGAAAACTTCTGGCTTTTTCCAAAAATATCCCTAAAATAGATTTGGGTGGGAAGTGGCGAGAGTGAGGAATAAAAATAGGAAGGAATCTTGCAGAAGCTCAAGGCCAAATATTGTCGTGGTTGTTGTTTACTTTTGTATAGTAAACGGATTCTGCATGGGAAAAAAAAAATGGAATACAAGCCATGGCATTGAAAAAGAAATAGAACACAGGCAAAATTTCTCTCTCAGACCTACCCAGCTGATAAAGCCTGTGAAGACAAATTAGTACAAGCTAGTAAAGTTCAGGCCCTTCACAGCATCCCTCCCTCGTTCTCCTCTGTTACGGAATTCAAAACCACTTTTCTGCTTCAAGGGGGTGTGTGAACTGTCAAGTTCTCTTGGAAAAGTTACGTGACAGAAGCGATTACTGCAGAGTGTGACCATAAATCCCCCTGACACAAAATCCGCATGTTATAAGAGACAGATTTCCATCCACCACCTCTGCAGGAATTCCTGAGACAGGAAAGACTGGAGAGGCATCATAAGATCGGAGAGAGAAATTTTGATATGTGGGTGGTAAGACGATATTTAGTGAGGCATACTGCAGTTATTCGGAGGAATATGTCTGATCTGACTGCGAAATTCTGTTCACTGTTGTCCAGAAAAGATTTAATGCATGTATATCCTGAGTTGTAAACAGAATTCCAGTAGAAGGAAATTACAGTGTTGTGTTCGTAACAGAGTCTGTAGTTAACTCCATTCTGTACTAACATTTTCTATGTAAGAGTCTACAAATCTTGAGTATATACGTGGAATCCCAGTGGACCTGAGTTCTCTAGTTGACCATTCCCTTGAAGGAATGCTTGGCTTGGGGACCTCATGTGTTTGATTTTGTTTAGGGTGTGTCAAACAAGGCAAGACTTAGAGCCGGGATGGGGTGGCTTTGGGTACATGCTTGTTTTGTGTGTCCACGGGTGGAATGTCTGTGTGACGTTTTGTGTCGTGTTATTTTGGTGCTGTGCCCTGTCCATAGGGTCTGCCAGGCTTCCCCACAGTTGCTGCTCTGCACAGTAATCAGATCCTCACCGTCAAGGTTTGTGGTTGACACCCATGCCTGCTCAGTCAGAGCCCGCAATCAGCATAAGAGTGAGCAAGAACAGCTCAACTGGCTTGCCGAGTCCAGTCACTCCCTTTCATCCTGCACAGCAGGCCATCAGGCATCCAGGACCTCACCTCCATCAGTGAGGTCAAATGTATATTAAAAAGGAGACTCTTCAGCCCGAAAGAGGGGAGGATATTGAAGTCGAAGAAAGGCAGGCAAGCTCTCATAGGCTGTGCCATGCCTTAGTAGTCTGGTTGGCATGCGTCACCATGCTCTATGAAAGTTTTCAGTACATCAGATAATCCTAAATACTCTGGACTTTGGGCATCAATAATGTGACAGTCGCGTTCATGCCACATTATGCTGGTTGATGAATCTGACACTGGTGAACTGGCGCTTTGTCTCTGGACTTTCTGCTTGGAGTACAGGTGACTCGAGGTTACCTGCTTCTCTATATACAATGTTTAAAAAGACCCAACACCCGCAGCAAACCAAAAAAAGATTCATTTCTAACTAAAAATCTGGTTTCACCACCCCATTTCAGGATTATGGTTCTTTCAAGAAGAGCCAGAGGGTCCGATGTCAGACACAAGTACCAGTTCTGTTTTTCTGGATGGTTATTATAAGTCTAATGTGTGTATCTTTATTTCTTTCTTGGGGTCTTCTGATGCCTATTCTTCAACTCTCTCACCTCTGAACTCCAACCTTTGACCTCACCTGACTGATCAGATGGTGTTTCCTAAAATCAATCATGGGTTTCTCTCTGCTGATCAGCAGCTCATTAAACGCCGCCTGATTAAGGTAGTGCTTATTCTTGCTCAAGTTGGATTTCTCCTTTACATTCAATTTTTACTCTGTATACTGTTGCTTAACTATTTATCTTTCATGGGTGGGGTGTGGGTGATGGATATTTATTTTAAAACATACTAAAGCGAAATTATGTTTCATGAGCTGCATTTGTTTGAAATGTATATGAAAATACCCAAAGCAAAAGGTATAGACAGCCTATCTAATTTTTTTCTTAAATGAAGAAAAAGGAAAACAGCTTGAAAATTATATCCAGTGATAAACCCAATTTCTAAGCTCTCTAGCTTTGGTAGTTTATAAATTATTTCTCAGCACGACTAGAGCCTTGTGTGTCTAATTTTATAAGTTATGAAAAAGTCGATATTTGTCCAGTTGTAAATGCAGCTATTTTATTAAGCAAGGTGAATATAACCGATGCAGCATTGTCATGGATAAAGTTATGCAGAAGTTTTCTGCCAGCTCTGATATAATGATAAGGTGCACACTACTTCCAAGAGCTGAGAGTGCTGGTTCCTGAGATTTGATTTCAACAGTGTCTACTAGCTCACCCAGCATGAATATTTATTTGCTTCCTGCTGGCAGGCAAATTGCCTACAGGCTTTACGTTTCTGGTTGTTCAGATTCTTTTTATAGTATAAATGTGGATTAGATAATACACATTTAAAGTGTTGAAAAGAAGACCTGGGTCTTTATCTCTCACAGTTATTGTTGGTCTGTCCCCTTCTCTACTGCAGGGTGACCAAGGTCAGGCTGGGCCGCCAGGCCCTCCAGGCCCACCGGGCCCAAGAGGGCCGCCTGGGGACACAGGGAAGGATGGCCCCAGCGGAATGTCAGGCGTGCCCGTGAGTTGCTTTTTTGGATCAGTTGTTCTCACTGGTTTTGTTTCCTTTGAAGTGCTGAGAATTAGGATGGAGTTGGGAATGAGGGGTGGTAGAGCTCAGGTAAGTGGAGTGGGTTGAGGGAAGTGGGATGATAGGAAAGTCATCGATCAGAGAGGGCGCTGCCAACAGGATTCTGCTCCACCCTCAACCCACTGGGTACCCATGCAAATCACAGGAGAAGCCTGGAAACAGCGACTGACCTGGTGTTCAGGTAAGCTTCAAGAAGCCTGAGGGTAGAGATGCCTGATCACATGCGTCCTGACTGCCATAGAGGACCTTAAAAGCTTTGGTTTAAATGGAAGACTGACCTGAAAAATTAGATGGGAGATTGGTAACATCCCAAAGGACCAACACAGAGACAATAAAGTCCTGTGCAATTTACAGAAAGTAAAAGAGGTAAATCATCCTAACGTTTAATCCCTTGCAGGTAATTGCTGATCAAACAGTGAAATTAATGGTTAAAACAACAGTATTTACGATTTGAGTACCCTTTGTCCTTTGTATGTGAAGCTTATGAATAGAAAGGATTTAGCCATCTCAACACTTTGATCTAAGTACTAATTTACTAAGTACTTACTTAGATTGGTGAAGTGTCAATAATAGAGTAACACAAAACATCAGATAAATGATTTAGTTTTGTAGAGGCAAGTCAGCGATTTAAAGAAATACATGGAAAAGGTCAAAAGTTTGTATACTTATGACTTTTAGACCAGAAGTTCAGGTTTATTGCTGAATTAAACTATTTTTAATATATTGCTTTAACTTATTTTCATTAGTGTTTTCATAGTACAGAGCTAATAATAAAATATTCATCTACAAAATAGAAAAAATTGAAAATAAAGGTAACCAAAAAAGAAAAAAACCTGCCATAGTTAATGTTTGGCGTATTTAATTTTATATTCACATATTTATGTATGTGTTAAGTGACTCTTTTTTAAAGAATATGGGGTACCTTAAACCTTTTCTGAGACAAGTTGACTTTCAGCATAATTTTCTGGTTGTTAGGACTGCTTTCACTGGACCATCAGAGGTAGAGGTTTCATCTTAAAACTATCTTTTAAGGTCTCACTTTTTCTCAGGATGAAACCCCAAAAGATAGAGAAAGCCATAGCTGCTTTACAATATAATCACTCCTACTAGTTTTATTTAGAAAACCTTCTTGGCATAGTTCTTACATTTCTGCAGTAAGTAACATAGAGTCATCATATCTTAAAATGTTTATAAAATCCATTTGAAGAAACAACATCAGTACTCTTTAAATTTAATTATGTTTGCATTCCTCTCTTTAGCCTGAGAAGTACGTATTTACATTCTCAATCCCCAGTGGATACTGTGAAAAGGAAAAAAAAAAAGATTGAAATTGGTTTGTACTGTTTACGGCATTAATAAAAGTCTCATTATTATTTTTTAAGGGTGAACCAGGGAAACCAGGAGAACAAGGCTTGATGGCAAGTATCTGAATTTATCTTTTCCTATGTTGAAAAGAATGGAAAGACAAGTTACTCAAAGCTGTGGTCAATACTGTGTGTAACAAATGTATCTATTGTGTAACCTATAACAAAAAAGAGTAGCATTGGGCGATTGTGTTCACCTATGGCTGATTCGTGTCAATGTATGGCAAAACAAATACAGTATTGTAATTAAAAAAATAAATAAATTTAATTAAAAAAAAAAAAAAAAAAACAAAAAAGAGTAAGAATTAGTAAAAACTAAAAAACTGATAGTGATAACTGAATCACTTTGCAGTACACCTGAAGCTAACACAACATTTTAGGATAACTATAGTTCAATTTATTTTTAAATGGTAAATGTGTGTGTGTGTGTGTGCACATGCACTCGCTTAGTTATATCCAACTCTTTGCAACCCCATGGACTGTAACTCACCAGGCTCCTCTGTCCATGGGATTTCTCAGGCAGGAATGCTGGAGTGGGTTGCCATTTCCTCCTCCAGGAGATCTTCCCGACCCAGGAACTGAACTTGCATCTCCTGGGTCTCCTGCATTTCAGGTGGAATCTTTCCCCACTGAGTCACTGGGGAAGCGCTGGACTCCTTTAAAATAAACAAGCAAAAAAAGTGATAGACTCTGTTCATCACATGGTAAGGATAGCATGAAAACACATCTGCAGAACTGATACAGAAGGGAAAAAAAAGAGGAAGATTCCAGGTGAAGCAAGTGACAAGGAACACTGAGGAAGACTTCTATAAGAGAGATGAAATTCAGGGATATGTCTGTTAAACAGAATCGAGACGTCAAAAGAACCAGGTGTGACTTCCCATGAATTAGTAGAGCAAACCTTCCACAGAGATTCAAGGGGGTTTCTTTTCTTGAAGAGGGAGAGCAGTTGTGCCTTTTGACCCCCCAAATTGATAATAAAACAGTAAAGTTAATGGTTAAAACATCAGCAGCTATGGTGTGAATATCATTTGTGCTTCCACCCAGAATCAGTTGTGCCTTCCTGATTTCTGACATTAAAAACGATCATGAAATGATTCCTCTTGAACTTGCCCGATCCCAGCTCCTCAGGTTTGTTTATCCTTTGCCAGAGATAAAGAATTTGGGGCAGCTTGCTGAGCCCCCAAAAGTAGAATTTCTTCAACCTGTCTCTTCCTGTCTCTTCCTGCCTGTCTCTCTCTGGAGTCTCCTCTCTGACCTACTTTGTGTCATAAGCAGTATTGGGGAACACAGGGTTATGGTCTAATAACACAAATTCCAGAGGACAGTAATGTCTCACTCTCGCCCTGGATATAGTGATGACAATCAACTTGATCATGTCCATTCCACGCAATGTGTGGCATGCAGCCTGCAGATGTTCAGGATATAAAATGTATTTTAAAAAAAGTTAACTGGGTCGTAGTGAATGCGCAGAAACACACTAGTTGGCTAGTAATTAAAACAAATGTGTGCATAGGCTAAAGGTCAAAGGCTTCTCCCTGCACAGGATGCCTTTAGCAGCCCTCCTGGGAAGACACTCAGCAAGCTGTAGTCCTAGCTGTCATGGGGCTGTCTTCAGAACGTCACTGATTAAGTGGACGCATCCTGGGACCGCACCTGACCCACTGCCTGGAAATTCTCTTTTCCTGACCTATAGTATCAAGATAGATATTTGATATGGATGATCAGGCAGAGGGTGCCATTGTGGATTCTTTTTTAAAAACAAGTAAAATGAAAGAAAAGCAACAGCGTATGTGAAAATTAGACAAAACATCTGTCATCTGTGGTAACTTTGCATACAAGTACAGCATTAGCTCTCAGGATTATAGGACCACAGAAGGTGAAGGATCTTTGGAAATCTTTAAGCATTTGAATGCACCTGTAATTTTTGTCATGGATAATGCTCAAAACATTTTACGCCCATACACTCTTATATCAAAGGTTACTTGGGATTCTCAGGAGCCCAGGTGTGCAGAGTCAACTCAGATTTTTATTATCGCCAGTGATAAATGGTTTTCTACCCTAATGTCCAAAGCAGCACCATAATATATAAAGTTCTAAAATAAAAATGGCTGTTTTTAAAATTATAATCTTATCTTCTCTAAATTCATATATGTGCTCTATGATACACTTTGGGAAGAACAACTTAATCCCAATTCCCTACTCTTCCTAGCTTAATGTCATTAAGTATAAATGTCCCATCTAGTCCGAAATGAATTATATCACTTTCTTAATTTGCTCCAATTTCCCATTTCATATAGCTACTTTTCAGATAAAGGTGATCCTTGGATATTGTTTCTCAACTTTTTTTTCTCTTTAAACTCTTCAGATTTAGTTCATACTCTCATCTTAAAAAATGTGGCTAAGAAATTCAGTTGAAATCACAAATGTTTGAAGGATGTGTATAATACAGTGATCTTACAAAGTGCATTGCGCAGTTCTTAACAATGTAAAATTCTTCTTTTAAAGAAAACTTGTATAACATGTATTTTTAAGAGTAGATAAATATACATCTCAATGAATCTTCACAATGTACATAACTGTGTAACCACAAACCAGATCAAGAAATAGAATGTCTCATATCCTAGAAAACCTGCCGAGCTTCCCCTCACCATCCCCCTCTTCTGCCTTCTGCCAACATAGATTAATTTTGCCTGCATTTGAATTTTATAGTAATAGAATCCTACAATATGTAACTTTTGTGTCTGGATTCTTTCATCCGGCGTTATATTTGTGAGATCATCCACCTCTATTTTAATAGCCTTCACAGCTGGTTACAAAAACAAAAAAATTAAGAGGAAGAACCTTACTTCCCTGACCTCCCTGTTACAACTACATCACTCAAATAGCAGTAAATGAATGAATAGTCTGTCTGACCTTGGGCAAGTCACTTAACCTCTCAATTTTTCATCTGTAAAGAAAGGATAATAATACCCTCTCTACATCCCTTATGAGGTTGCCAAAGACAAACTCAATAAATTAGGAGAAAGCACTTTAAAATGTATAATGAAGAATTGTATGAGTATGTTATTATTATTATCACTCAATTGTTCCCTCTAGAGTAAATTACAGGTGAGCATGGATTTATATAACAGATGTATTCCTGTAAAGTTCTATATGAATCAGATTTTCATAAATCAACATAGCTTAAATGTACTGGGAAATTTTGCTATTTAAGGCAATCCTATTCAGAGTCTTTTTGTAAAGGAACATAATCCCTTAATTCTTCTTCCCAGAAAACCAAATTTTTATGTATTATTTGCTTAAAGAGAAATATTTCTATTTTTAAAGAAATCACTATTTATGTTTGTTAACTTAAATAGCACCTGGGTATTTTAACCTATCTCAAAGAAGAGATGCTACAAATATAATAAGAGCTTTCACAAGGAGAAAATTTTCCTTAGAAATTTTCTTTGTCTTTCAAATATTACATGTAGGGTATGGGGAGCAGTGAGTGTGTTTTGACTCAAAGTCTAGTAGAAAGAAAAGCACATCATGCCAGTAATTCTGACCTCAGAACAATTTAAAGAGTATATGACTGTAGTCTGTGACCCTTTTTACTGATCTATAAAATGTAGGCAACGATTTATATTCTACCCCTCTCACTGGGATATGGTAAGAAGCAAGTGAAATAATAAAAAATATGAAAATGCTTTATGGAACAAAAACCTGCCGTAAGTGAGAAGTATTGCTGTTAAGACAAAAATGTCAGATGCTGTAACTTCGCTTGCAGAAAGCCCACTTGATGAGCCCTAAGGGCTAACAACAGTGTGATTATAGCTATCAATTAGAGTGTGTCAAATACTGCAACTGATAAGGCACCTTATTCCTCTTGTCTTATTTGTCATGGTCATTGTTTTTGGCCTTCTCTTACGTGTCATATCTTCTTACTTCATCAGCTTTTCATAACACACCACCAGTTCAACCAAGAGAAGATAAAAAATGCCTCTGCTCTCATCTTTTCCATAGTATGCTAAACCCACTACATCTGTTGGGTTCTGTCATGAGAGAGTGTTTGCTTACATGATGATCTTGAGAGGCACTATAGAATTTTTTAAAAGTTTAAGTATCTCTGATGATGAAATGGAAAAATACTAGGAATGATCTAAAATTAGCTCTTATAAAACTGTTTATGAGTGTGTCAGGTGGGGAATTAGTTTTTGTAATCCAGGCTATATATTTTATATTGCAAAAATAATCATCTGAAGATTAACAGCATCTCTGATAGAATAAAAGAGAAGTCCTGCCTGTCAAGCAGTTCCACATTTATTTAGCCCTGCTGTGCCTCTATTCCATAAAGAAGGCCTTCGGGTTTTCCGAGAAGTTCTGGAGGAGATTTTAAAAGGCAGAATCTTGAGCTAAAATAAACTGGACCCTATTTAGATAAGGAGAAAATCACTCTGGCTTGTAAAGCTAGACTCAAGAATCAAACCAAAAACTGACCACAGCTGGAAATGCTAAATTTCTGAACCCCAGCACAAGTTATCTTTATTTTTCAGTTCTTTAGAAGTTTGAATAGTGTCTTTCCTCTTGATATTCTTACAGTTTCTTTCTTTGACAAAAGTAGAAGTTCTCAAAAACATAAAAGATAAATGATGTATATTCAATATACCAACTTGTCCCAGTTTGGGGTTTTTTTTTTTTTTAATATTTATTTATTTATTTGGCTGCACTGGGTCTTAGTTTTGGGTTGTAAACTCTTAGTTGTAACATGTGGGACCCTAGTTCCCTGACCAGGAATCAAACCTGAGACGCCTGCATTGGGAGGTCAGAGTCTTAGCCGTTGCACCACCAGGGAAGTCCTTGGAAATTATTTTTTCATCCAGAGTATCTATAACCAAGGTTTTCTAGACCATATCCCTTTCCCTACACTGAACTTCTTCCTCTCCCTCTCCCTATATAAACTCCATAATGTATCCATTCATCTCTTTATGAATTATAAGAGTACTTACAGTATCATTCATTGGGCCCTGGTTCTGTCTGAGAGTTAAAACTCAGAGTTTTATTTTTCTGTCATTGTTCCTTAAAGTGGAATTTATATCATATCCAAAAATTTATAGATATTTTTTAGTTTATTTTTGTTTTGCCTGCAAACACATTTAATATATTTGGGTCAAGTGAATACAATGCATTTCATAGTAGCTAATAACATAAGCATAAATCATTGCTTCTGCTTCACTTAAGATAAAATGGAGTCAACCAATATGTGAAGATTTACTTTAAACATATTTGGTTATAATGTACTGCTATGCCGCAGATTTGATAAAAACTTACTATATTACTTAATTGTACTTTGCTCTCTCAGCCTTACTAATCTGCAGGATGATAGACATCAGACACAGCAGCAGGATTCCCTTCATGATTTTAATCTGGTGGAGCAAGTGAAAGTGTGAAAGTGATAGGCACCCAGTCATGTCCAACTCTTTGCAACCCTGTGGACTGTAGCCCACCAAGCTCCTCTGTCTATGGAATTCTCCAGGCAAGAATACTAGAGTGGGTAGTCTTTTCCTTCTCCAGGGGATCTTCCCAACCCAGGGATCAAACCGGGGTCTCCCACATTGTACCATCTGAGCCACCAAGGGAAGCCCCTGGTGGAGCAAACAAGCCTTCAAATCACAAATAACCAAAATGACCTAAATCATCTTAGGGTATTTAGCTATTAGACTAGATTTAACAGTGAAATTTTTTTTATAAAACTGCGTTACTTCAGTAATGCACACTGCCTGCTGCGATGCCTTAGCAACCATTTTAATGCTTTATTATCTTCGGTTAATTTAACTGCTCATGAAATACGTGTAAATGCCATACCAACAGAGCTCTTCTGACCTACGGTGCTTTTTTCTAGAGCCCGTAATACTTGGTTTTCCAAATGGGCCGAGGCCTGCTCCCTTGCTCTCTCACATGTATCCAAATGTCTACTAGACTCCAGCTCTCACATGTAGATATTTGGAATGCTCACAGAATCAAACTCCACCCACGTGCTTCAGATACCCACCTCTCTGCCTCACTGTTACAGTGCTCAGCAGATGTATGGCTCACCCTCAGAAGAACAGACCTGGAAAGAAGGCAACTCACAGTCCCTGAAGTGAGCTCCAGTTATTGGGGTGGAGAATTCCAGGGTCACAGGTACCCAGAGCACAGTCAAATGTCAAGGAGTGGGCTACCGAAGGAGGAGGAGTGCAGCCAGGACAGAGATCTCTAAAGCACTGGCCCCAGTGCGAGAACCCCCTTGCCCAGGGTAGGGGGCAATACCAAGGCCATGAGTCTGAATCGACTAAAACAAATAGACTTCTGCTTTGGTCGGTCACTTCCTTTGAGAAAACTTCACACACACTCACAGATATTCACATTTCTCTAAGCTGAGTTAGGAACTGTCTTCTCCCCTCCTCACATTTATCACATCACATATAATATTCACTGTGTTTCGAGCTTAGTGTATTCAATAAACTGAGTGACTGAATAATATGAACTGATGATTCAGTAAATCAAGTACCAATGCAAGGAAATCCTATTTAGACTTTTCTTTTATCCAGTATCATAGCATACCAGGAGTAGGATTAGGCAGGATAAATACAACTACAAAACTACTTTTTCTTCTGCATCATTGTGTATTCATTCATGTATTATAGATAATTTGAAATATGAACGTTCACGAATAGGCATGGTGTAACTAAAAGACTGATTTTCATGAGGAGAGTGAAATAATAACTCACAATTTTTAGCCACACTCGATGAGTATGTTTTAAGTAGAGCATAAATGATTTAGAAGAAATCTTAGGAATCTAGTTAATCACTTTAAAGATAAAGAAACAGCATCAGAATGAATAATAACATGATCAAGCTCACAAAGCAGTCCATGGCAGAAGCAGGGTCGAATCCAGTTCACTTGATTGCAGTCTTATGCATTTTACACCCTAGATCTGCTAGATCTACATTTTCTAATATAGTTGCCGCTAGCCACATGTGGCCATTTAAACTGCAATTAAACAAAATTAAATTTAAAGTTCAGTTCCTAATAATTGTACTAGCCGCATGTCAAGTGCTCAGTTGCCACATGTGGTTACTAGCTACCATACTGGACTGAGCAATAGAGACTATTTCCATGATTCCAGAAAGTTCTGTTGGACAGGACTGGTCTAGATAGAAAACAGATCTGAACAGTAGATGAGTATATATTGGGGTCCTAAATTTAAGTCTTCCTTCTGCTGGTTGTGGCATATTTAAATTTTGGCAGTTAGTGTTTTTTAGCATTGTTGATTTAACGTGGGAAAAGCACTTCTACGTTACTCCTTAGAAATATTTTTTCCTGAGCATAGTATCAGGTGATAGGCCTTCATAAACCATAAATTTGCTGCCTTTATGGTACACTGGGGGAAGTATGCTTAATCACAGAGGGCAGAGGAAGCCTGTTAATTTTTCTTTCTTTCCGGATCATTTCCATTTTGGATGTAGCACCGAGAAACAATTTATTAAATATTTAGAAAGGATGAAGTGAGCTAATTGCGGCCCTGGATATCTGGTAGGAGATGATAGAGTCTCTGTTTGGGGATCTAATCAGAGCATAGTTTCTCAAATACCTAGATCTGTCTTAAATCTGTTGGCCGTAGTTAATGTTCAATCTTTAGTCCTGGGTCCTGGTTTCAAGTGGTAAGAAAAATGTATAGCTTCTTTAATTTCCTGAGCGTTAAGAGACCTCCCTTAAAGAGGTTGGAACTTCAAGGTTTTGAGAAAAACCAACAAATGAATCATCTGGGCTTAATATTTTTCCCCAAAAGTCAGCACATGAGATACAGAAGTCAAAAAGAATTTATTCTTTAAAAAAATTAATTACTGCATTTAAAACTTTTTCCATCAAATATTCATAAATTAAAATATAGTAACATGTCATCTTATAGATAGGCTCTAAAGGAGACCTGTTTTAGAGAAACTTCTTCAAACAGTAGAAATTATGGAGTGATATTACTGAAATGACAAAATCCCAGATACTTGAACAGAAACAATTGCCTCAAAACTGAGGACTATAAGGAGAAAAATAGAATGATGTCTAACTTCCCGTAAGAAGAGCTTCAGTTCAGTTCATTTCGGTTGCTCAGTCGTGTCCAACTCTTTGTGACCCCATGGCCTGCAGCACACCAGGCTTCCCTGTCCATCAGCAACTCCCGGAGCTTGCTCAAACTCATGTCCATCAAGTCGGTGATACCATCCAACCATCTCATCCTCTGTCATCCCCTTCCACTCCTGGCTTTAATCTTTCCCAGCATCAGGGTCTTTTCTAATGAGTCAGTTCTTCACATCAGCTGGCCAAAGTATTAGAGCTTGTCCATGTATTTTCTAAATAGATAATGATGGATGAATCACCCTAGTGTTTTGATTCTATTAAGTACTACTGTGAGGCAACCATTTTTATTTCAAAATATTGTTTCTATGTACTGGGAGATTTTTGCTTTTTAGTTTGATTAAAAGTTTTAGACAGCCATCTATTAAAAACAACAACAACAACAACACCAGGCTCTTTCCAGTGATAAGAAGGAAGATAGCTAGACTTGTAAAACAATGGTGGAAGTTTGGTAAATGGAATTTAGTAATTTTCGTATTTACTAATTCATTGTTTCAATGCAGTCAATATTGATTTATTCATGGGGTCACAAAGAGTCGGACACGACTGAGCAACTGAACTGAACTGAACTGACCTAGGTGCTGAGGATGTAAAATATATGACCTGAAGAATGTGCTTCCTAGTCAAGTAGATCTTATAAATATGTAAATATATTACAATTCAGCCAGTTAAATGTGCTTGAGAAACATGGAGGACAAAAACAGGCTCTGTCTGGTTGAACTGGAGAAGGTTCACAGAGGAAGTGAGTGTAGGTTGCTGAGCCTCAGAGAATGGTGAAGGCCCTTGCATGAAGACTTCCTGTATGGAGGACTTGGTGTGACTGAAGAGAGAATCCATGGAGGACTCAAAACAAAAGGGGGCTCTCTCAGCTCAGCTCTGTCCCACTCTTTTTTGTTTATTCTCTATTCCTTCTTACCCAGTTCATCTGAATCATTGGCTTTTGTACTGAAAACATATCAGCACACGTTATATTCTAAACATTTCCCCAAAGTTTCTAGTTCGGCATTTCTACACACTTAAGCCAAGAAATCTGAATCTTGTAAAACATCACTTAAATTATACTCCAGACTCCCATATAATAGTGGCTAGAGTTTTGTTTCTTGACCCTCTCTCATCAGACATCCAAGTGGAACATGGAATGTTATAAAAGTACATCTTACATGAATCCCTGTTAAGTAAGACAAGTTTCTATTATTTACTTCACGTTTCCCCTTACTCTCTATAACCAGTTTTTGTATCTTCTGATCTTGTGACCAGGTTAATAGCTTTCACAAAGTTATAATTAAAGTCCGTTGCAGCAAACTCTTGAGAAAGTCTGATATTAACATTTTATGACTCCAATAAGTTAGATTATATGTTATCATTTTTCCCATAGAAACAGACTTTAAAAAGTATTTTCTTCATTTTGCCTTTTATTAAATCATGGAACAATTCTTAACTCAAAAGGAAATAATTGTAAGTGGCATAATAGATTGGGGCTTTTATTCTCTCCTTCACAGATGGACCACCTCTCTTTCGTTCCCTTTGTTTTTTATTACAGAAGCTGGTTGTATATTCTTGCATCCAGGAATGACCAGCAGCTTTCAGAGCTTCAGTTTTACTGTTAGCCATCAGGGACAGAGCAGGAACTATGTCCGCCCCCTGCTCACACAGAACATCATTTCCTAATAGCAGGCAACCAGAAGTTGCCTTAAAACACCTCCCAAGAGGCATCCTAAAGCACATCATTTAGAAACTCTACATCCTGTTTAAGTAATTAATGCCTCAGTCAAATTTGTACTAGCATCAGTAGTGTCAGAAAAATTCATTAATTTTTTTCTATTCCATGATCTTTCAAACAAAAGACTTTTTAATTAAAAAAATGATATTTTTACAGGCTGGAAAGTGAAGCCAATGCATAATGGCTATAGAGATATCCGACTCTGTGCAACCCCATGGACGGCAGCCCACCAGGCTCCTCCGTCCCGGGATTCTCCAGGCAAGAACACTGGAGTGGGCTGCCATTGCCTTCTCCATGAAGATTACCATGGGTTGATAATTCTACCTACTCTTTGCATGATGGCTTTCTGAAGTGCATTAGAGATCTTAGACCTACTTTCACATCCATGACAGCCTCTGAACGAATGAGACCACGCAGCCAAAATGCAGCTGTAGTTTTGCTTTCCTTTGCAGTTTTAATGTAGAAATTATGAATTGAATTACTCTACTCTTGCACTTAGAGGTAATCTAGAGGCTATGAAATTAGGCTTGTAGCATTAGAATGACTTGGGTGAACAGGAGTGAAAAATCTTGTTATTGTAATTTTTTTTCTGTTGTTTGTTTTTATATTCTTTTCATTTTAAACTTTTAATTTTGTATTGGGGTATAGCCAATTAACAATGTTATGATAGTTTCAGGTGAATAGTGAGGGGACTCAGCCATACATATACAACGTGTCCATTCTCCCCCAAATCCCCTTCCTATCCAGGCTGCCATAGAACACTGAGCAGAGTTCCATATGTTATACAGTGAAAGTGAAGTCGCTCAGTCATGTCTGACTCTTTGTGGCCCCGTGGACTGTAGCCTACCAAGCTTCTCCATACATGGGATTCTCCAGGCAAGAATACTGGAGTGGGTTACCATGTCCTTCTCCAGGGGATCTTCCCGACCCAGGGATTAAACCCAGGTCTCCTGCATTGGAGGCAGACGCTTTAACCTCTGAGCCACCAGGGAAGCCCCATGTTATACAGTAAGCCCTCGTTAGTTATCATGTTAAACATAGCAGTGTATACATGTCCATCCCAAATTCTCTAACTGTCCCTTCACCCTGGCAACCATAAATTCATTCCTAAGTTGTGTTGTCATTCTTATCTTGAGACACTATTGTCTAAGACATAAGGGAAACTTAGTTTACTCCATGTATTCATTATTCATTCCTATAATTTTTATAAAACCCAGTTCACTTCAGTTGCTCAGTTATGTCCGAATCTTTGCAACCCCATGGACTGCAGCACTCCGGGCTTCCCTGTCTGCTGGGGTCCAGCCCCGGTGGATCCAGGGTAATTCGAAGGTGGGGACGGAGTAGGTGTCCTAGAAAAACTTATTTAATTACAGATATAGTGAGAGATTAGAAGCGGATAGTGTTGTAGGAAAATTAGTGGAGAAAAAGAGGCTGAATAACTGTTTTACGTGGAATACTAATCACCACCTACGTAGGCCACAGGCGTCTTTTTCCGTTCTCCCAAAGAAGAGGAGGCACTGAGGCCTCCCTGGTCCGATCTTAGAAGCCCAGGCAGAGTTAGTAGGCTTGGTGCGTACCGCCATACCAGATGGGAATTCAGCCAGGAAAATGGGGAGCAAGAAAGAAACAACATGGGGAAATCAGTGTTTCCAGAAACTGATCCCATTTCTTTATTTCTCAGGTTTGTTTTTATACCTTTTGTTATACATAGGGATGAATACAGAGTCACGCGGGGTCAGCAGACCTGACCCTTGTCACAATCAGTTTCTTCATATAAAATTATGCAAAGGTCTTATGGGTTTTACATCATCATCTGACCATGGGGTCTGCTGACATTTTATGGCCCTTTCTGATACCGGTCAGTTAACCAGAAAACTTATTTTTCCAGGGGTGATTTTTTTTCTTAAATCAGGCGCCACCCTCCAAATAAAGTTGCATTCCTATAGGGTGAGGGTGTAGTGAGTTACAATCAAGAAAGGAATTTACTTAACCCAAGGTTAACATGATTAATCTTAAAGGTTAATACTTATTTCTCCTATATGCTAGTTATATTCATTATAAGGGCAGGGAATATGGAGATTTAGCAGCAAACATCAGCCCAACAAATGAAAATCCTTTTACCAACGTTCCCCTTATTATCTACTTAGTCTTAAGATAGTGATAAAATTACATTTTTGCATAGCAAGGACACAGTGATTTATAACAAAGTACAGTGGTCTATAACAAAAGAGAGAATTCATTAACTCAAAAAGTCTAGTATTGCTAACATCAAAAACTACATTTCCTTTTCTATATTCCAAATACATTGATTAATATATTCCCAGGCGCCTAAGGATATGGAGGCCTGGCAGCAATCAAATGAGAAAAGCCCTATGCTAATACTCCAAACTCTCGGTGCTGTTTATGGTTGAGAGGTTGTCACACAAGCTAGTCTGTCGGCAGAGAGGTTTGACCTGAGACACCCTTGTCACACCCAAGGCAGGGAATTAGCAGTAATTATTGGCACAACAAATAAAAAAAGAACCTTCACCAATATAATTCCTAATCAACCCACTAATACTGTACTAATAATCTTCTAACTTCTCAAAAGAGTCTGTATTTAGAAAGTTTTAAAGCATCTTGTGTCTCTCACAGTTGGGGGTTGTAAACAATCACATGCGGCCAGATGAACCTGATCAGGCAGGCCAGAGAACCTTCAGAGTTTGTCAGTTGAAACACTCTTGTCACACCCAGGAATTTTTATTAACTGGAGCTGCAAGTTAACTCCTTCTCCGAGAGAAATGATTATGGGGGAGAGCCCCTGTAAAGTACTCTGGTTTTGGAAGTAGATGCTCGGGAACGGGGGGTTTCCTGAGGCTTGATCACGCCTTTGCATATGCCAAGCTTCTTTCCTCATGACCTTTGCCATGGGCGGAGTTCCTCACGCTGGCCCCCAGCACCTGTCCATCACCAACTCCCAGAGCTTGCTCACACTCATGTCCATCAAGTTGGTGATGCCATCAAGCCATCTCATCCTCTGTCATCCCCTTCTCCTCTTGCCTTCAATCTTTTCCAGCATCAAGGTCTCTTCCAATGAGTCAATTCTTTGCATCAGGTGGCCAAAGTAGTGGAGCTTCAGCTTCAGCATCCATCCTTCCAACGAATATTCAGGACTGATTTCCTGTAGGGTTGACTGGTTTGATCTCCTTGCAGTCCAAGGGACTCTCAAGAGTCTTCTCCAACACCACAGTTCAAAAGCATCAATTCTTTGGCACTCAGCTTTCTTTATGTTCCAACTCTCACACATACATGACTACTGAAAAAAACATAGCATTGACTAGATGGACTTTGCTGGCAAAGTAATGTCTCTGCTTTCTAATATGCTGTCCAGGTTGGTCATAGCTTTTCTTCCAAGGAGCAAGCATATTTTAATTTCATGGTTGCAGTCACCATTTGCAGAGATTTGGGAGCCCAAGAAAATAAAGTCTTCACTGTTTCCATTATTTCTCTATCTATTTGCCAAGAAGTGATGAGCAAGCACCATTTTGCTGACAATCTGTAGGCCATATACATGTGAGCTACCTTCCCTCTCCACAGCCCTGCCTTCTGCCACCCACCTACTGCCTCCTTGGTGTTCTTTGAACACTCTGAGCATGTGCCCACCTCTTGACCTTTGTACTTCCTCTTCCCTTGCCTGGAATATTCTTGCTCTTTCTACATGCGTGACTGTCTTGCTGGCCTCTTCTAGAGTTCTATCCAAGTGTCACTTTATCCCTAGGCCCTCACCAAATCCCCAATTTAAAATGCAACCACATACACTTCTCCCAGTTCCAAACCTGCTATTTTCTTTAACACTTACCACCTGACCTAACTTTATATCTTACTTGTTTATTTTATTTATTTATTTATTTATTTTGCTATCTTTCTCCATTAACTAGACTATGAAGTCCAAGAGGGCCTGCATTTTCATTTATTTTGTTCACTACTGTATCCCCAGTGCCTAGAATATTGCCTGACACTTAATAGGTATTTAAAAATTGCTAAGTGGATGAATTCATGAATGAACTCAAAAGAACTGAGCATTTACTATGCCAACTATTGTGCATAAGAGAGGGAGAGGGACAGGGTGGGATGATTTGGGAGAATGGCATTGAAACATGTATACTATCATGTAAGAAATGAAGCACCAGTCTATGTTTGATACAGGATACAGGATGCTTGGGGCTGGTGCACGGGATGATCCAGAGAGATGATATGGGGTGGGAGGTGGGAGGGGGATTCAGGACTGGGAGCTCATATACACCCATGGTGGATTCATGTCAATGTATGGCAAAACCAATACAGTATTGTAACGTAAAGTAAAAAAAGAGAGAGAGAGAGAGAGAGACGTTTGGAGTGAAGAAAGAAGTAAATGAACAATCACAGCTCTATTGGTAAATTCTGGGAAGAAGTGCAGTCATAAGGGTACTTTTGAAAACAAAAGAAGGGGACCTAGCCCTGAGAGGGGCGGCCCTGAGCTCTGAATTATATAATGGGCGGAGGAGGGAAGACCAGAGAGAAAAAGGCCGTTAAGAGAACAGCCAGCCAGAGATGCAGAGGTGTAGAGGTGAGAAAGCATGGCTTTTTCAACTGAAGAAAGGCCTGAACCTGAAAGCCTTTTAAGAAAGGTCCCTCAAGCATCACTATGCAGAAAGGGTTGAGGAAGACTGAAAACACGGTGGCTTTTAGCGGGGTGTGACATTCACTTAGGTGAGAGAGGAGGGTTGAACAAGAACAGAGTGATGCTGCTGAAGAAGAGGGTGAACTGGAGATTGCTCCCGAGTTAAGCATCTGGAGGAGTCAAAGATCACCCGCAAGCCCGAGGCATCCACCATCTGGTAAAGGCAATCACTAAATGGGAACGACGGTATTCCCTTAACTTACTTGGCTGCCATTTTTATACATAATATTTTATATAACCTTTAAAAATGGAAGCTAGTGAGGCAGGAACAGGAATGAGAATTAGTGAGCTATATAATTTCTTGCTTGTTTATAACTTCTCACTTAACTTGTCATCACTCTCTACAGTCTTTTCGGAAAGAACATGAAAACTCAGGTGCCAATATTTATATGCAGATGAGTGATGCTATTACTCCACACTTGGAAGTTTTCAGTGGCTCATTTGATTCTTATGTTATGAATAGTTATGTTCACTATGCAAGATCCTTTAATGAAAAAAGCTCATACATTCTGACCAAGAGCTTATGTCAAAGTGAGTATATTTTAAGATATAGTTTAACACTTCTAAAATTGAACTTAAATATAATTTATCATATTGAGATTCTGAATGTTACACAATTTTCAGTCTGTAGATAAGGATAAAGAAATGATAACAGAAAATAAGAGAGACTAGATAACAGAAAATAGGAGATAACAGAAAATAAAAGAATCTACAAAGTAAATACAAAAGTGCCCGCCAAGAAAATACTTAAGAAAGGAACAATTCACTGGTTGATAAGAATGCACTAAAAAGATTGACTCAGTTTTGAAAACTATTTGATTCAAACTTTTAAGACATAGGATAACAATAATGGATTTATTTTAGAAACCTTAGAACATGAGAACAGTTTTAATTTTAGGAATAATAGGAAATACTAGCTTGACTGGTGAATAATGAATTTATGAGTCTTCATCCAAGTCATTATTCAGGCTAAGAATATAAGTAAGTTTATGAAAGATTAGATAAGTCAGTCAGTGGTTCTATGCCATTTGCTCACTGTTTTATAAATTTGTATTTATACTAGAGGCCACAAAACTACTCAGATGTAGACATCTTAACCAACTGGTAGCAACATACCCTAACTTCAGAATCAATTTTTGATCAGTGAAGCTTTCATTGATTGGTCCTTGAAAAGAAAGTTATGATGAAACCTAGATAGCATATTAAAAAGCAGAGACATTACCTTGCCAACAAAGGGCCATCTAGTCAAGGCTATGGTTTTTCCAGTAGTCGTGTATGGATGTGAGAGTTGGACTGTGAAGAAAGCTGAGTGCCAAAGAATTGATGCTTTTGAACTGTGGTGTTGGAGAAGACTCTTGAGAGTCCCTTGGACTGCAAGAAGATCCAACCAGTCCATTCTAAAGGAGACCAGTCTTGGTGTTCATTGGAAGGACTGATGTTGAGGCTGAAACTCCAGTACTTTGGCCACTTCATGTGAGCGTTGACTCATTGGAAAAGACTCTGATGCTGGGAGGGACTAGGGGCAGGAGGAGAAGGGGGTAACAGAGGATGAGATGGCTGGATGGCATCACTGACTCGATGGAACTGAGTCTGAGTGAACTCCAGGAGTTGGTGATGGACAGGGAGGCCTGGCATGCTGCGATTCATGGGGTCGCAAATAGTGAGACATGACTGAGTGACTGAACTGAACTGAACTGAAGCTTAAATTTAATAACCACAATGCCACAGATATATAATGGGATTATTAATCAGTGCATAGTCAAAAAATATATACATAAGCAAAATACTAATCAAAATAGCTATCTGTGTGTGTGTGTGTGTCTGTACTCACTTGAATGCATGTCTGCATCTTATATTCAACACTGCTTTTTTCTAGTTCCCTTCTAGTAATAAATGACACTATCTTTGGCTTGCAACCATTTTTCCTGCCAGCACGATCACAGGAGTATATGCATACTTTTGGTAGCTGAGGATATATCCTTGGCAACATAGTCATGAAAATATAAGATATGTATTCACAATTCAAAATTAATGCTACATCTTAAAACTGCTTTTACTTTTGGAGTTTAGCAAAAATGGCAGTAGTTTTCTAACAGTGAGAAAATATGATTTTTATAACCTCCTTTGACTTTTATTAAGTATTGTATTAAAATATGCAACTAATAAGATTTCACAGATTTAAGAGCTGTGAGCAGTTTTTCTGAATCTCTGACTTACTGTGATCATGCAACAAAGACAAAATTAGAAAATACCAGATATGTTCATCTCTAGTTGAAACATCTTATTTAAAATTTGCTCTTATTTTCATCTGAAATTTCCCTTCCAGGGTTATATGTCAATGTATAAAATGTCCAATTTAATGAACAGTATTCTTTCAAGTGGCAGTTAGGTTTAAAATGGGAAACAAACCTTTTTGAATAGAACATATACATTCTCAGTGTAAACATTGAATTAATGTACTTTTTTGTTATATGATTTCCTTTTCAACATCAACATTTTAAAAAGTTAAATACTCTGGAGACACTTGGGAAAATGGAATCCTAGACAATGATGAAACCCACGTCTTTTCTTCACTCTCAGATCTCCTATCACTGCAGCTTCGAGATTCTGCCTTTACTTAGCATTAGCATTCACTTCCCAAACAATTTACCCAAGTGAGGAAATGATTACACATGTTTATGTGCTAAGCGGAAGGAACCCGTGCAGAGCAGGAGGCTCTGATATGGTTAGAGAGATAATTGATTGAGAAAGATCCCTGAGGATGGAGGCAGGGATGGATCCCAGAGTCTATGGATGCCTCTGCCCTGTGGGAGGGGGGCATCTTCCCCTCTGATATTGGAAGGAGAGCCATGTGGGTTTGAGTTGATGAGAGACATGGTGTTGGGAAATTTATTCCTAGAGACTCTGTTTTCTCTGCAAAATCTAAAACAGAGAATTTTAAATGGAAGGAGTAAGATAAGTGAAGAGACAGTCAAGACCATGTAGATACATGAGATAACAAGTTACTTAAGAAAATGGTTGGTTGAGTAAATCAAAAAGGAATATATATGGCAAAACATTAATTGTTGCATGTAAGTGTAACATATAAGTGATAGAGACATAGGTGTAGATTATATTACTCTTCCTACCCTTTATCATGCTTTTAACTTTTGTAATAAAAAGGAAAAAGAAAAGAATTTCACTTTCTTTCAGTTCCTGGGCTTGTAGGCCAGTATTTTTTCATATGTCTGAACATTACATCTCCTTACCTCTATTGTCACCGAGTCAATAAAGCTACATCCTACATTTTTAAAAGGAATATATAAAGGTGATATTGCACAGTGCACTTTCAAAAACCTAATGCTGATTATTAGGTTAGGTTTTTGAAAGAGCACTGTGCAATATCACCTTTATATATTATGGCCTTTCCTGGTGGCTCAGAGGTTAAAGCGTCTGCCTCCAGTGCAGGAGACTCAGGTTCAGTCCCTGGGTCGGGAAGATCCCCTGGAGAAGGAAATGGCAGTCCACTCCAGTATTCTTGCCTGGAGAATCCCATGGACAGAGAAGCCTAATAGGTTACAGTCCACGGGGTCGCAAAGAGTCGGGCACGACTGAGTGACTTCACCTCAATGCTGATTATATGAGGAAATTGTTAGTCTTCCTGAGGATTGCAAAATAATTTATGAGGAACAGATTCTCTGAATGTTCTTAAACATTGTGTATTTTTAATTAAAAACTTATACATGACCAGTTCTTCCTCTAATTACCATTCTCTTGCTTTATTTTATGTTAGAGTCCAATGTAAGATGCTGAAATGTCACACATTGAAAATAAGTTAACCATTAAGTGTAATGGAATAAACAGCTTTTTATTAATACATGGAATGATGGAGTATCTATAGCTTTGTTAAAATACACTGAAGTTAAAAGCATTTTTTAAAGAATTGGAAGAAAAGTGCTTGATATTTTTTTTTAAAATAGACCTCAGTAATCAGAATTATAGCTCTCATTGTGCTCTTTTCTACCATCTCAAAGAGTGCTTTGCTCTAAATAAAGCCCACAGATCCCCAACACTGACTTGGCGGTCAAAGAACTCTAAATCTCAGAACTGCCGCATTTCCATTTTAAATGTAAATATTCCCATTCATCTTCCTAAATATTATATTTCTTCTCCCCCTTCCTCCCACCCCAGTGTCATAGTTTATGCAACAGCTGACAGCATCTTTTGTTCCCTTTTTTGGTGCACACTAGTTGCCACAATTGACTTTGGCATCCCCTAGTTTGGAAACAAGTTTTTGTGCAGGTCGATTGGCCACATTTCATAAGAGGAAGAAAAGAACAAAACATGTTTCTTCATAATGCCATTCAATGATTTCCTTTGCAAATCTGCTTCCTGAAGTTTTGCAGATGCAGAAGTCATAGAACAAGTCAGTGGGCTAGGAACTGCATTGCATTTTAAATGCTTCTAGAAGCAACATCTCCAGCCTTTTAAATGAGACTGAAGTGATAGATTTGCAGGTATTTGAAGAAACAGATGTGCTGGAAGGGCAAAGGTTATTTTTAAAATTAATTTGTAGTTGATTTACAATGTTGTGATTCTTTTTTAAAAGCAAAAATCAGGATCCTACTGCATAACGTTCTTCAAAAGAGAACAAGAGAGAAGAAAAGACCGTATGGCAAAACAAATACAGTATTGTAATTTTAAAAATAAATAAATTTAATTAATAAAAATAAATAAATAAATAAATAAATAAATAAAAAGAATGATCGTAAAAAAAAAAAAAAAAGACCCATTGTGCACTTCCAAGCGAAAATTCTCGTTTTCCTTGATGTACACAACATCAGCATATTTCAGCAAAGAGAACCTCACAGAACAGGACAACTTTAATCAGTCATTTAAATTTAAAATGGTTACAATATTATGTTAATTGAATTGTTTTTCTTTTTAGGGTCCTCTGGGACCTCCAGGACAAAAGGTAGAGTATAAACAATACTGTGAAAGTAATTATATCCCGATCGCCTAATGACTGGCCTGAGAAGGGAACGGAATTAGCTACTGTGAGCCATACCAAAGCAGTCTGGTTTGTGCGTTCTGCTGTCTAAAAATACAGTCATATAATGTGAGCCATTAGATTTCTAATTGACTCCATTATAGAAAGTCCAATAAATCCAGAGCAGACTCTTTTAAGCTGTCTGCCAAATGTGTAGGTTATTGAGTTTTTAATTCCAATACTAGTAAAACATTGTGACAAAACTTAGAAATCAAAGGCTCATAAGACATAGCAAATTAAATGCATGGTCTTGCACAAACATATGATTGTCAAAGGACCATTAAACAGACTAGAGCAAAGAATGTATTTGTTGCTCGGTGGCTATATTCAAGTGGCCCACTAGTATCTCCCTTTGCTGAAGCAACCCCAAAAATGGCTTCCCGATTGTTATTTCAACATTATCCAGAGCCATCAGACTTGACCCTTTACATTCTGGAGAAGAGAGTTTAACACTTCTAAAATTACATCAATTCTGCAGTAGTAAATGCATCAATAGCAGGTAGATGGCCCTTTGTGAACAAAACATCACTAAACCCCCACTCCCCATCCACCTCCCACCCTACAAGGAGGACATAAAAGGATATTTATAATAATAATAATTGTATTACAACAGGTGGAAAAGTGATTATTCTTTATCTTTGGAATCCATCAAAGACAGAGACGTTTATCCCCCAAGCTTGGGCATGTGGCATCTGTTGAAACATGATCCCATAAACCAAGTTAAAGCCAGTGTGTAGTGAGACAACTTGTGTATAGGAACACTTTGTCCTTCGCAATAATGTCTCTATTAAGTATGGTGTGAAATTGTAAAGCTACCCTAATCCACATGCTACCAGGATAAAATTACTGCCTCAGACTTTGGTAAGTCCTTTAATGACCCACTCGATATAATCACCAAGAAAGCACTAAGGAGTTTGCCATCTCAATTTTTTTTGGCATGAAATGACTGTATTTTTAATAGACTTTATGTTTTAGAGAAGTTTTGGATTTCTAATTGCTGTTTTAATCTTTTCCATTCTTAAAAATTTAATATCACACACCTACTAAGAAAAATCTATTTTATAGTGCTAAACAAAAAATAAGCACATTCTATTTAAAAAATGATTTCTCCAGAGCCTCAGAGGAAGATGTGTGGAGGAAAATGACATCACTATTTGAAAAATTGTGTTAATGTTTCTGTATCTGGTTAAATGTAAGATTTTCTCAGGTAGTAACTACTTTTCTATTCTAATCACCCCAGTGCTCACGTGTGCACACATCCACGTGCATGTGCATACACACGGACAACATAATATTATAATATTCTATGTATAGGACTAGTATTGTTCCGAGTCTATGCTCACCATTTGCCTGCGATCCTGCGTAGTCTACTTTGGAAGATATATTCACCCTCACATGATTTAAACATTCTCCCTGAGTCTGGGGGAAATGCTTCAAATACAACAAATTTCACTTTTACAACATGGGTCCCTTATAGTGGTGGTTGTTTTCATTACCTTTTATTTTATGGTATTTAATTTCATGAAATTCAAGAGTTACTGGTACAGCTAAGCATTTTTGAGATGAAACTAAGCCTATTTAATTCTCAAAACACCGAAATTTGGAGCCATGAGGCCTTCTGATAGCTTTGGATCTCAATTTATGATGTGAACTTCTTTAAAATCACATTCGAGTTAAGTAGATATTTACAGACATGGTGAGATTTAACTTCATGGCTTCTGGAAAAGCTTGATGATTCTGTTTACATTATTGTGTGTTAGAACACAGTAGATAAGGTCTGAAAAACATAGCCTCTCAGATATGTTTTAGTAAGATAAAGTGATAGCTGACATAATTAATATGACATAAATTTAGAATTGAAATATTTTGTGCTTATGATATCAATTTATTTTAATCATATGTTTCCTTAGGGTTCTGTTGGAGTACCTGGAATTCCAGGGATGAATGGTCAAAAGGTGAGTTCCATAGAATATACCACTTTTGATCATTTGAGGAGAATTAAAATCACAAAGTTGTTCTAATCAGTAATGTTGGTAATAAGTTTATATGCTTATTAAAATATTATATATACTTTTGAAATATAGGAAAACTATGTTACAAAATGATCAAATTAGTTTAATTTTTAAATGAATGCATTAAATAGCCAAAAACTCTTAGACAGTTTTTCATTTTATTTGATTTATATGAAATACATTGGTACCTTTCTCATAAATATATTTGGAGTAGGAGAAATATAGTATTTAACATTGATTGTGATAAAGTGCACTCTGGTTTATTCTTGTTATGGCAGACTAATATGTATCATTTCTTGCATTAATGAAAGTTATTCCTACAGAGAGACACTATTGGGATCGTGAATTCAGATTCAAGCTTTTTTTACAGCTAAGCAAAATTAAGAGTTAAATAGATTTGCTAAACTCTGATAGCATGCTTTTATTGTACATTAATAATGAAGGGGGAAAAAGTTAAAAAAAAAAAAACAACCCATAGCTCTACATGGACATATCTGTGTGCCTGTGTGCATTTTTTTTCCTGCAACATACTTGCCAGTGGGACAAAGCAATTACTTAAGTCACTGCGGGCCAGTCTGCCAGGGGCCGGGAGCTGAGCCAGGGACTTTCCTATCTCCCTCAGAGCTTCTGGGCTGGCCCTTTGAGATCTTGTGACCCAGCTTGTGTTCCCAGAGGACTTGAAATCCAGGCATTCTGAATTGAAATCAAAAAGGGCCCAGCCTTTATGGGCAGAATAGACCTCCTCTTGACCTCTTCTAGCTTGTCCATCTTTTTTTCTCCATGAGACATAGACAATGGCAATTTAAAACCTACGAAGTGACTAAGAACATGGATCTGCAGCTCAGAGAATGTAAATCTTGACAAAGTCCTTGAATTCTCTAGCCTCAATTTCTTCATCTTTAAAAAGGAGACAAGCAATTCCTACCTCATAAGGTTACTGTGAGGATTAAATGAGGAAATAGGCATAAAGCCCTTATATCCATGTCTGATATTGCTATTTAACTTTTTCTTCAGCTCATTTTAGTGAAATCCTGGATATTTGATTGACTTCTGTTGTAAGAGACTCTGTGTTTCCAGAATTCCTTGATTCCCAAGTACAGTTAGTGTTCTTAACCAAATCCTACGGCAGCCTGTGGTCCATCAATCAAACACCGGGCGCTCATCAGTAGTTCAGTGCCCCTGTCCCTGCCGTTTCCCACTTAGTAAAATGCGTACCTGTTTGCTTCATAGATCCTGATAAAGATAGAGGGTTAATATTCCATTTAGAATCTTGTAGATCATGGAGGGAAACATAAGTAAAACTTTGAGAGCATATTCATTCTATGATGAATTTGAAAATTACTAACAGGATAATATTTAGAAAAAACAAAATATAGATGAAACGTAAATGTGACTTTAATATTTGTACACGCAAGGTTAATGTTTTGCTTGTACGTCTTTGTTTCTTTTTCAACTTTGAGATAGTCATGAAAATTTATGGAAAACTTTACCCTGAAACAAAACAAGTCCACAAGTTTAAAACTGTCACATATATGCTTATGAAGACTGCGTATTCTTTCTTTTTCCAAAGGAAGTATGCAATTTCCTTAGCAAGAGAAAGGAATGTGACATTTTCTTGTCCTAGTCACCAAGTTTAAATTATATTTCAAGGAACTAGTTAATATTTGCAGCTTTATGTCTTGTTATACATCTTTGTGGCATTTTTTAAGGGTTTTCTGTAAAATCTAGGAAGCTAAATGATTTCATACTTTCATGAAGGTATCAGCAAAATGTAGTTCAAGATTTGTTTTTAATTCATATAACTTAACTAAAACTTTGTTTATAGAATTTCTTTTAATGATAGCCATTATCTAACACCTGTAATATCTGCTATATCATCTTTAGGACAATAAAGTACAAAAACCCTAAGTGGCTAGTCACTTAAGCAGCAGGTCATTTAGACAGTAAAAACAAAGTTGAAAATTTACACTTAGAGCTATGAATTTTGCCTTGATTCTCTAAAATTTATTTCTCTAGAAAGAGAGCCTAAAATCACATTAATAATTTTTAAGCACCTTGATGTTCTTAAACTGTCTAGAGAAAATATCTTCTTTGCATGATACAATTTCACTTTTTTTCCAGAGAAGAACTTTTGATGCTTAGATCATTTTCAAGTACTGATTAAGGAAGGATATTATTTCTAAGCTCTCAGAAACATGGCAAATAACTAGAAAATTTTTAGAAACTTCTCTATTATAAGAGAGAAAGAAAATGACTGTATTAAGCAAATATTTTACTTGTCTTCCACTAAAATATTTTCCATCCATTCAGATTGAGGTGATTGACTTTGGCCAATAACTTGATGGTGATTTTTTTTTTTTTACAGATTATTTTCCTTTCAGTTTTGGTCAACTTGATTGTTAATCTGAATATTTTTTATTTTTGTAATGGTCCTCCAATTCTTCAGATCATATTAGGAAAACAGACTTACAGAAGCAGTAACATGGCATTAAACTCCAATCTAGCCCCTTCTAGCAGCAGCAGCAGCCTTATAATCTTTCAAGGGCTACTGAACACCCTTCTGTGAAAAGTGGGAGACAGTGTGGTATGTGGTCTCTGAAGTCTGAGAGAGGAAGCTTCAAGTCTTTGTCCTCCTTTGTGTGAGTTACTTAATGTTTCTAAGGCTCCTGTATAAAATATTAATATAGACTTTGCAATATTAATGAGATAATATGTCTAAAGTGAACATAATGTAATAAGTGCTCAATAAATATTATCAACTATCTGTAGTATTAATAGTATAAGACTTCAAGAATTGCGACAAATGAGCCCTAGGCTTACCCTCTAACAGGACGAGAAGTCAGGAAGAAAATGGAGGTGTAAACTCACACAAGAAGGTAAAATATTTCTGTGCTACTTGCTGTCTCCAATTGCAGTGCACCCCATTCCCAATAGTAGGAATACAAGTACCATAGAAAAGAGAAAGACATTTCTTACACTACTTTGAAAGCTCAGTCACCGGTGTGGGGTCTTGGAGGAGTACTGTCTGGAGTCAGACACTCTGAGCTCTTACAGCTCATGTGGAGCCTTTGAAACTTCTTCCTGTATGGGCTCAAGGTGGCTTCATTGTAGAGTGAGAAAAAGGGCTGTTCTAATTTATATCTAAGTCACTAAGAGATACTGTGCATCCACAAAAAGTCACAGGTGTGTCTCTTTTCCCCTCTCTGTTCCCAATTCTAAAAGCAGTTGTTTCCATAATTTGAACTTGTTTCCAATAGCCAAAGCAGTTAGGGAAAATTTAATGCTACGTCTTACCTAAAAAGAAATCAATGTTGCCTTCTTTGCCTCTGGCTAATTTATTTAGCACAGAAACTTTTGTAATTCTCACGAATAGATCTTGTTGGTTCAAAGATATTATAAACATTTTATTTATGCTATTTGATTCATTCCCCCTCTCTCTCACACACACACGCGGGCACATAATACATACATGAAGAGACACATATCTGCGTGTGTACATGATCAATCATACTCAACTCTATGGGACCCCGTAGACTTGTAACCCAACCAGGCTCTCTGCCCATGGAGTTTTCCAGGCAGAATACTGCAGTGGGTTGCCATTTCCCTACTCCAGGGGATCTTCCAGACCCAGGGATTGAACCTGCATCTCTTGCATCGGCAGACAGATTCTTTACCACTGCACCACCTGGGAAGCCCATATAACTGAACATTTGTCAATTAAACTCTGCTTCTCAGATATACTGGAGAGTGGGCTTCAAAATAATTTTGTGGTAAAAAATTTTTAGACTAAATAATACTCGACACAATAAATGGCTGGCTGTAGTTTTTGTATATCTCAGAACTTTAAAAATCTCAACTCTTAACATGTTATTAGAACCCTGAATTTTTCTACTGTTTCCATATTTTTGCATTAGGAATAAGTCATCATAATAACAATGTATTTGAATAGCAAGCAGTGCCCTGCTGCTACTGCTGCTAAGTCGCTTCAGTCGTGTCCGACTCTGTGCGACCCCATAGACTGCAGCCCACCAGGCTCCCCCTGTCCCTGGGATTCTCCAGGCAAGAACACTGGAGTGGGTTGCCATTTCCTTTTCCAATGGGTGAAAATGAAGTTGCTCAGTTGTGTCTGACTCTTAGCGACCTCATGGCACTGTGCAAATGCCGTCGGAGAAGAGGGCTAGGGATAATGAGGGGACATTACAGGCCCACTTTGTGCAACCTTTAGTTCACATCCTTATCTCTGTTACCATAAAATTAACGTTAAAGAGTTTCAGGATTAAGAACAGATTATTTTGTCTAAGCAGGCTAGAATTTTTCTGAGGACCCAGAATCATAGGGATTGTTTCCAAAGCAAAAGATAAGTATCGGATGATCTTGTTTCATGTATTTTTCAAATGCTTGCTAGGGTTTATTATATCTAAAACTTCAAATACAATATAAATAAAATATTGATATTAATGTATCATCCATGAATCTATCCCAGATAACTATGTGATTTTTTTAAGTAACATTAAAATTTAATTAGTTTATGGCTATGGTATTTAGAGTTCCTTTTCATCTCTTATCCATGAGTCTCACAGTTTTTCACTGACATTAATCCTCACAACATACTTCTAATGGAATTTTTATTGTAAGTATATTTAGAGAGCAGATAAATGGAAGCCCTCAGACTTTCAAAGGTCAAGCTGTTTATTCACGTCTAAACAGTAAGCTGTATACAATGAACTCAATACTTTTTATTCCTGATTCATTTTCTGCAACCACGAAATAAAACTCTTCTCTTTGCAACCTTGACTTTATCATTAAAATGTCTGAGTTAAATTCCTGAAGGATTTGAATATATTGTAGTTCTGTTTATTTCCTGTCTAGTTAGCTTAAATTTACCCAGTGATCTATTACCAAAAGTATTTATAACTTTCCAATTTTACACTTTTGGAAAAGATATATAATGTAAATAAAGTGACTGGTTTTTTATTCCAGGTTAATTAATAGCTTGGGGAAAGTGTGTTACAGCAATTTAATACTTTGCTGGGTAAATTATTTTTATCAACTTTTCTGTCTTTGGAAGTTGGTGACTGTATACATTATAATTCTAATAATACATGATTGTGTTTTCTCTGATCACTATGAAAATAGGATGCTTGCTTTCTTCTTGAAGCAGCATCATTGCTTTCCTATTGTAGGATATTTCTCTTTTTCTAGTTTTATTGAGATAAGGAAGAAGGCAATGGCACCCCACTCCAGTACTCTTACCTGGGAAATCCCATGGACGGAGGAGCCTCATAGGCTACAGTCCATGGGGTCGCTAAGAGCTGGAACTTTCATGCATTGGAGAAGGAAATGGCAACCCACTCCAGTGTTCTTGCCTGGAGAATCCCAGGGATGTGGGAGCCTGGTGAGCTTCCGTCTATGAGGTCGCACAGAGTTGGACATGACTGACGCGACTTAGCAGCAGCAGCAGCATACAGCATAAAGGTTTAACTTCCACATATAATGAAATGATTACCACAATAAATTTAGTTAGCATCCATCATCTCATGTAGATACAATAAAAAGAAATGGAAAAAAAAATGTTTCTCCTTATAATGAGAACTCAGGATTACGCTCTTAACTTTCATATACATCATACAACAGTGGTAACTATACTCATCGTCTTGTGCCTTACATCTCCATTGTCTTATAAATTGGAAGTTTGTGCCTTTGGTGAAGGTCACCTTTCCCAGGTGGGTCACCTTCCTTCAATTCCTCCTTCCCCAAAACCTCCAACCCCGACCTCTGAGAACTACAAATCTTACCTCTTTCTATGAGTCTGGGTTTTTGTTGTTTTTTGTTTTTTTAGATTCCACATAAAGGTGAACCATAAAGTATTTTCGTCTTTCTCCGTCTGACTTATTTTACTTAGCAGAATGCCCTCAAGGTTCATCCATGTTGTCACAAATGGCAGGATTTCCTCGTGGATTTTGGCTAAATAGTACTGCACTGTGTATGAGCACACACACCGTCACTTCTTTATCCACTCGTCATCTATGGACCCTAGGCTGTCTCCATGTTTTGGCTATTGTAAATAATCTAGCTGTGAAAATGGGATGTAGGTGTCTTTTTGAGTTAGCGTGTTCATTTCCTTTGGATATTAATCCCTGAAGTGGAGTTCCTAGATCCTGTGGTAGTTCTATTTTTAAATTTCTGAGGCCCCCAATCCTGTTTTCCATAGTGGCTATCCCAATTTACAATCTCCCCAGCAGAGTACAAGATTCCTTTTTCTCCACATCCTCACCAGCATTTGTTATTTTGTGTCTTTTTGATGATAGTTGTTCTGACAGGCGCCATGAGATATCTCCTTGTGGTTTTGATTTGTATTTCCCTGATGATTAGTGATGATGAGCGTTTTTTCATCTGCCTGATGGCCATTCATCTACAGAATATTTTATAAGTAAAGTCACATCATCTCTGAGTTCTATGCATATACTCAGAGGCAATTTTATATATAAACTTCCTCTTAAAGAAACTTTTCACTTAATTTTACCTATTGAGTGAAACAAAAGATATTTCTATCCTTTATATAATTAAATTTAAATTCCTTTAGAAGGGAACACAAAGTTGGTTGAAGGACGTAATGTAATGCTTCCTGACTTGAAATTTTAAAAATGATGGTAATTAAAAAAAAAAAAAAAACACTTTCCCTTGACCTCATTTAGGCATGTTGCTATAAATGTTAATACCCGTTACCGTCCTACTAAATGAAGATACTGGGAGAGGTAAGAATAAATAGTTGAGGAAATGGGATTGGTGGGGAAATCCAATAGGACTGGGTATAAGAGGAAAGAAAGTTGTTGCGAAACAAAACAACAAGAAGGCAAATATCTTTGACTGAATTGTGACTTCAAGTCCATTTATATTCCATTTTAATTGAAAAAGCACTATATCTTATAGGTAGGATCACCAAAATATTATTTACTAAGTCAAATTAAACTACATATATAACCTGATGATTTGAGGGAGTAAAAACTTATGTTAAATGTATTTGTTGATTATTTGGCAGTTTCTTCAATCTTTCATTCAACAAATCTTTTTCAGTCCTTACTAGTAAGTGCAAGGCACATCTGAGCATTGACATTAAAGTGGTCTCTGCCCTCATGGAATTTCAGCCAACAGGGGATAGGGACATGATATAAACAGGTACACTAAAAATCTGTTATATGACTATACTGTTAAGTACTACAGCAGAGAAGCACAGGGCAGCCTGTCCTGATGCAAAAGGCAAGAAATGCTTTCCTGAATAGGCCACTTGAGGTGCAGCTTAAATAGTGAACAGCAGTTGGCAAAGGGAAGGGAAAATATCACCACATTGCAGTACTTCCAGATCAAGTTAGACAACCTTGGTCTTAGAATTTTGTTTCTAAAACACCATATTATTAACCACTATAGGACCTAGACTACTTTTTTTTTTTGCAAATTTCTTATCGCTAAAATAGTTAGTTGATATAAATCACAAAGCCTGTTCTTTTCTCATTAGATCTGATCTCTGAATGACACTCTTGATTTTGAGATTTGCATTAAAAATAAGGGTTCAATGAAATAACTTATTTCAACAATTATAGTGGCTTAATTTTTACCCAGCTCCCAGGTGGCTCAGTGGTTAAAAAAAAAAAAATCTGCCTACCAGTGCAGGAGACACTGAGATGTGAGTTTGTTCCCTGGGTGGGGAAGATCCCTGGAGGAGGAAGTGGCAACCCATTCCATTCTTGCCTGGAGAATCCCATGGACAGAGCCGGGTGGGCTACAGTCCATAGAGGTGCAAAAAGTCGGACATGACCGAGCACACACGAGCACACACGTGTGCATACACACACACACACACACCACACCTGTTCCATACCAGGTGACATTGCCAAGGGATAGGAACCATTATCCAGCTGTGAAACGGCATGTGTATATGTGTGTGTTAGTAGCTCAGCTGTGTCTGACTCTTTGCAACCCTGTGGAGTGTAGCCCACCAGGCTTCTCTGTCCATGGGACTCTCCAGACAAGAATACTGGAGTGGGTTGCTTTTCCCTTCTCCAGGCAGTCTTCCTGATCTAGGTAGGGCTCGAATCTGGGTCTCCCACATTGCAGGCAGATTCTTTGTCATCTGAGCCACAAAGGAACCACAAAACAGTATCAGTGGGGTGAATTTCCTTCTAGACCTTCTGTGTCTTCTCTGCCTAACACACTCAGTAGAAGAGTGCAGTGTGTAATATTTACTAACATGTATTCTGCATTGACTGTCAAGCTCTTCCTAAGCTTACCCCACATATTCCTCCACAGCAGTGCTGTGACATGGAAACTATTATTAACTCCAGCACATTAATGAGAAAGCCAAGGCACAGAAAGGATATTTTGCCTATGGTCACCAAGGTGTTTGTAGGAGATTTCAACTTCAAAGTCAGTCAGTCTGCTACAACTCTCAACAATACGGATTTTAAATTCAGGGAATCCCGGGTCTGTTGTTCAGTATTTGTATGGTCTTAGACAAGTTACTTTCCTTCTCTGAATTTAGTTTCCTCATTTGTCAAATGAGGATTGTCTTGTTTACTGCAAAGCTTAATTGGACAAAATAAAGGAAGTAATGAACGTAACTGTTTAATTTAAAAGACTATTAAATAAGAAAAGACTATTTTCCACTTTGAATTGGGAGCATTAGGAACTCCATGACTCAGAAACCTCCTGAGTATGTAAGTGAATGTTTCTAAGAGCTGTGGTCTCTTTCTACTATTCACTGATCATTTTGAAAATTATTCCTAATTTTTCCCATTAGACATAACCATTTACCATTTCCATGAATAATTCAGTTCAGTTCAGTTGCTCAGTCGTGTCCAAGTCATTGCGACTCCATAAACCGCAGCACGCCAGGCCTCCCTGTCCATCACCAACTCCCAGAGTTCACTCAGACTCGCGTCCATTGAGTCAGTGATGCTATTCAGCCACCTCATCCTCTGTCGTCCCCTTCTCCTCCTGTCCCCAATCCCTCCCAGCATCAGAGTCTTTTCCAATGAGTCAACTCTTCACATGAGGTGGCCAAAGTACTGGAGTTTCAGCTTTAGCATCATTCCTTCCAAAGAAATCCCAGGGCTGATCTCCGTCAGAATGGACTGGTTGGATCTCCTTGCAGTACAAGGGACTCTCAAGAGTCTTCTCCAACACCACAGTTCCAAAGCATCAATTCTTCAGCACTCAGCCTTCTTCACAGTCCAACTCTCGTATCCATACATGACCAGAGGAAAAACCATAGCCTTGACTAGACAGACCTTTGTTGGCAAAGTAGTGTCTCTGCTTTTCAATATGCTATCTAGGTTGGTCATAACTTTTCTTCTAAGGAGTAAGCGTCTTTTAATTTCATGGCTGCAGTCACCATCTGCAGTGATTTTGGAGCCCAAAATAAATAAAGTCTGACACTGTTTCCAGTGTTTCCCCATCTATTTTCCATAAAGTGAATAATTAGGCACATCTTTTCCCATGTGAAAAGAATAATACATCAACTTACTATTAGGAATTATACTTAGGAAAGAAGAAATTAGCTGAGATTTTGAACTTTAAAAGTGGGTATATTATCAAAGGCATGTTATATTGCAAGTCATAGAATACTTAACAGAGCCAATTTTTAAAATAAAGGTATTTATTGGTCTATAACATGAAATTCCAGGGCTTCCCTCATAGCTCAATTGGTAACAAATCTGCCTGCAATGCAGGAGACCCCAGTTCAATTCATGGGTCAGGAAGATCCCCTGGAGGAGGGACAGGCTACCCACTCCAGTATTCTGGCCTGGAGAATTCTATGGACTGTATAGTCCATGGGGTCGCAAAGAGTCGGACACGACTGAGCGACGTTCAGTTCACAACGTGAAAGTCCAGCACTAGCACAGCCTGCAGCCTTGACACTTAAGCTTCACCACTAAGAACCCATTTCTTCCATTTCAGAAGTCTGCCTTTCATGTTGCTGTGATACCCCTAATTCCCTCTCTTCCTGGTTCTACGGTAGCTGCTAAGCCCCATGCCTGGGGTTTCATTCTTTCCCTATCTACATCCAGAGTGAGTGCCTTTCCCCAAACATCCAACACTGCCCTTGAGCTTCCTTGTTATTGGATACACATAGGTCCCCTCCTCCTCCCCATTGCCCAGCCAGGGGAATGCGAGATGCTAATTAGCTATTACCACTGCGGTTCCTTTTCTAGCAACCCCAGTCATGTGGAAAGTTGCAGTAAACACTAATTATCTAATTTAGGAGAGATTCGTGTCAGACACCAGAGCTGAGCAAGTGTGTTGTTTCTGACTTATCCCAGTCCTAACAAACTCCTCTGTCTGACGTACCCCCTTCATCCATTTTGACATTTTGTCTTCCTGAAACATAAGCCTTTGTTCTTAATCTGTTTTTCTCCATAAGAGTGCTCACAGAGAACAATTTCTCTGATACACAGAAAAGAGAACCCCAACCCACACTGTGACATCATGCTCCCTGGCTGGGTTTTGGCAACTTTCATACCTTTATTAGCTATTTAAAAGGGAATACTGGGCAGTGTTTTCCTTAGACCCAGGCAGGGTTCCTCTTTGCTCCTCTTTGTCCCTCTAATGGTGTGTCTCCCACCACAGAGTGGGGAGTCCACAGGGACTAGGAGACAAGCCATCTCAGAGCTCAGCTGCCCACTTGTAGATCACGGCCCAGGTACCCAGGACCCAAGAATCCCTGCCTTCGCTGTGCTGAGTCTGCTTCCATTGTCTGTAGCAGCCTCCTCCTCAGGTCCATTTTCCCAAGGGTGAACTGCCAGCTGGCATGTGCACCCACATACTTGTGAGTGGCCTGGAGCAGCCAAGGGTGGGGAGCTGTGGGCAGAGCTTGCAGGCTGTGGTGTCCACACACGACTCCCAAGGCCCTTCCTGAAGAATAAGAGAACTGGAAGAGACAGGAGGGAGACATTAGCAGGCAGGATTGGGATGGTGGGGAAAGGCGTCATCCATGTGTACTTCTGCCTAGACCTTTTAGGGGTGTGCTCAAGGCAGATCATTCTTCTCATTTGTGTAAATTTCACCCAAATAAACCCAATTTAACTGTTTTCTGTGACCCCTAAATTCTTAGCTATATCTTTGCATTTGAATTTCTTTGTTCAAATTATATTTTGTATATTTCTGTCTGCATTAGCAGTACAAAAACTCAAATAAAAAGTGTTAACCACAAACTTACTTCTGAAATAGTCCTTACAGTAGTATTATTGATAATAAGACAACTATCAAGTTTTCTTATTTACATTTTTAGATATTTGTACTTTTTAAAAGTCTAATGAATGTTTGGTTATTAGGTTTAGCTTAAGTATTATGTTAAGCAGTTAAACCCATTTCAGTAGATTATCTGAAATAAGATATTTTCATTGTTTCTTACTGATATAACCATCTACTTTTCTACTGCTATTCATGTTACCAAGGAGGACAAAGAGAGTTTCATTTTAGGGAGGGAGTTTGCTGATTGGATAAATGCCATAACACTCCCCTACAGGGCAGTCCGTTCTCTGATGTATGACCAAACCCAACTGGTCAGAGTTTTCTGTTTCTCTTCCATGAGTAGCAAAGCCTCTGCCTCCAGAAAACAAACAAAAGAAGCATTAAGCGGTGAGCATGCCAGTAGGAGCTACAAACTACTGAACTGCTCCACATTAGAGGGTGTGAAGCTGAATTCCCAGGATGGCTGAGGAAGGTGGGAAGGAAGGAAGGAAGGAGGGAGGAGAGGGTGGAAGCGGAAGAGAGGGGAAGGCAGCGAGAGGAGCAAAGTCTGTGTGCTCTGTGATGACACACCTTTCAGGAACACCAGGTGTTCAACCCTGCGCTCGCAGAAGGCCTGAGAAGAGTGAATTTCCTGAGGCACCTGGTGAGCAAAACAGAGAAGACAGACAGATGCGAGCACTTGAGCACGGGGCCCGAGGCTTCCATAGTGGGTGAAATTGGGACTTGAAGCGAGTTTAATCAGATGTCGGGGGAACACGGAGCCACCATTGACATCTTTAGTCCAACAAAATAACTACTACTAATAAAAGAGCAACGAAATCTTAATCCTTTAAACCTGAGAGAGGGTAAGCATTTAATCTGCCCCTAAAGACTGCATAGAATAAAAGCTAAACCCCATGGAAACTCAAGCAATTTGCTCTGTGTCCCAGGACCAGAAGTAGAAAACTTAAGATTAGGTTGGAGGCTTCCTAATAAGCCACTTTCTTATTTTATGCAAAAATGAAAGACAAAAGAAACCCAATAAATACGAATGAATTTTTTAGACACAAGTTATTCAAATGGAAGCAACACAAGATAGGGAACTGGAAGACCTGGGTTCTAATCTCACATCTGCCTCTTTGCAGCATTTTGTTTCTGAAAAAGGTACTTTCCCTCTCTGAGTGTGTTTCTTCATCTATCAAGAATGGCTCTCTTGGCTGCTTTCCACTAAAACATTGCCCTTGGGACTTCCCTGGCAGTCCAGTGGTTAAGATTCTGTACTTCCTCTGCAGGAGGCACGGATTTGATCCATGGCCAGAGAAATAAGATCCCCCATATAAGATAATAAGAAATAAGACCCCCATAAAAGATAATGAGAGATAAGACCCCCTCCATATTATCAATGATAATATTGTTCAAGTTGACTAAGTCTTATTGATTTTATATTTAACTCACTCTATTAATTACTGAGTGAGGGGGTATTGAAATCTCCAACCATAATCGTGAATTTGTCTATTTCTCTTTGTAGCTTTATCAGTTTTTGTTTATATATTTTGAAGCTGTATTATTAGGTACATCAAAATTTAGGATTTCTATGTCCTCTTGATAAATTGACCCCATTGTCATTATGAAGTGATCTTCCATATTCCTGGTAATGATCTTTGCTTTGAAATCTACTTTGTCTGAAATTAATAGGTGGTACTAGTGGAAAAGAACCCACCTGCCAATGCAGGCAGGACGCATAAGAGATGTGGGTTCAATCCCCGGGTCAGGAAGATCCCTTGGAGGAAGACATGGCAACCCAATCCAGTATTTATGCCTGGAGAATCCCATGGACAGAGGAGCCTGGAGGGCTACAGTTCGTAGGGTTGCAAAGAGTCAGACAAGAATAAAACAATTTAGCATAAACTCAACTAGTGATAATCGTCTTATAGGCAAAATGTTTTTGTCAGCATTTCTATGTGAGGTCAGCATTGTTATTATTTCAAAAGTAGACAAGACATTACCTTCCCCTCTGCCCCAAAATACTATGAATCTATATCTTTCATGATCATAGATGCAAATTTTCTAAGCAAAATGTTAGCAAATCAAATCTAATCATAGTTTTTGATGTGCAGTTGGTTAACTCTGCCAATATGGAACCGTCAGATACAGAGGACTGACTGCATGGAACTTGAGCATCTCTGGATTTTCCTATCCGTGGGAGTCCTGGAATCAATCCCCTGTGGATACCTAGCAACAGTTTTATATAAAAACAGTAGCTTATCGTGACCACATGGCATTTACACTAGGAATTCAGGGTTGGTTTAGTATTTGAGAATCAATCAATGCAATTTTCCACATCAGCAGATTAAAAAAGAGAAACCATATGATCATATCAATTAATGCATAAAAACATTTGACAGAATGTGCTTCCCTGGTGGCTCAGTTGGTAAAGAATCTGCCTGCAATCCAGGAGACCAGGTTCAATTCCTGGATCAGGAAGATCCCCGGAGAAGGAAATGGCAACCCACTCCAATATTCTTGCCTGGAGAATCCTGTGAACAGAGGAGCCTGGTGGGCTATAGTCCATGGGGCTGCAGAGAGTCAGACAGAACTGAGCAACTAAACCACCACCACATATATATAAGTTGTTCTATTCTGTGAGTGCTTTTGCTTAGGGAAAAGCAGATGTTAGAGTGAGTCTGTAAGGTAAATGATAACACATGTAGGTTCTGAAAGGGTCTTGGAGGAGCTTGAGATGACATGATAAGTTACACAACTGGCATTGTCCCAGCTGCTACTCACCCTTCACTGAGGCACACAGGGTGAGGGAGGAGCAGATGAAAGAGGGGCAACGACCGAATAGGTGGAAGCGTTTATAACGACTGGGTCTCCGTACTCACAGGCACAACTGTTGGAGCCTCCCGTCCCCCAGGCAACTGCTCTCCCCCGACAGAGTCCTGGCTCAGTGCTTCTCCTTGGCAGCAGTGGACGTTCTGCTCATTCTCAGCATCCTGCCTCTCAGGGGACTCCTCCCACCCTTCACTGACCCCAGGCTGTCCCTCTATTTTTCAACTTTATTTTAGCCTGACCTGCGGAGAAGGCAATGGCACCCCACTCCAGTGCTCTTGCCTGGAAAATCCCATGGATAGAGGAGTCTGGTGGGCTGCAGTCCATGGGGTTGCGAAGAGTCAGACACAACTGAGCGACTTCACTTTGACTTTTCACTTTCATGCATTGGAGAAGGAAATGGCAACCCACTCCAGTGTTCTTGCCTGGAGAATCCCAGGGATGGGGGAGCCTGGTGGGCTGCCGTCTATGGGGTCGCACAGAGTCAGACACGACTGAAGTGACTCAGCAGCAGCAGCAGCAGAACGTGGACGTGTAGCTGCTGGATCAGTGTCTCTCCCATCTTCTTCCTGGGTCCCTGTCTCTTTTCCCACCACTGCCTTTTGCCAAAGCTGAGACAAAGAGCCGTCTCTTGCACCAGAGTTGTTGGTCTTTTCCAGTTTCCCAGCAGAGAAGACTTGCTGTCTAGCTCTCACCAGGCCTGTATGGGCTTCACATTTCCATATTGACTTAATATATATTATTTGCATCTCCTGTATTCATTCATTCCTCCAGTGTAGATGTACTGAACAATTATTATGCGTAAGGTACAGTTCCTGGGCAATGTGGAAAGAGGAGCAAACAAGAGAAACTAAGTTCATATTCTGGTGGTGGAGATGGGGTGGGAAATCGGGGCACCAGATAAAATATAAAAATGCCCAATCAAATTTGAATTTCAGATAAACAGCCTATCATTTGCGTGTGCTATGTCTATTTGATATTTAGGATACATTTAATTAAAAACTCTTCTCTTTGTTGTTCATCCAGAATTAACATTTAACTGAGTGCCTTATATTTTTATTTCCCAAATCTGGCAATCCTAGTGGGGAAATGGAAAAGAAATAAATTTATCTTGGGTGGTAACTAGTGCAGTAGAGGAAGCAAAGTCAGATATAGGTGGACATCGGGAGTGGTGGCAGGGAGGGTGGAATTCTGGAGAGCCCCTGTAATAAGGGGACAGTTGTGCCAAGGATAAGAAGGTGAGACTCAAACCCTGGGTATCAGAGGGAAGATGGTCCACAGGAGAGAAGCCCAAATGCAAAGACCCTGGGTGGCTCCTGCTTAGTATCTTGGAACAAAGAGTTCAGCGTGGCTGGAGTGGTAGAAGGGGAGGTCAGAGAAACAGCAGAGCCAGACCTTGGCTGGGCCCCTCACTCTGAGTGCAATGGGACAGCCTTGGTGAGAATGAAGGGAAGGAGTTTCTAAGCTTACCTTGTTTTTCGGAGACTGTTGGAGGTGGGTGGGTGGCAAGGAGATGAGTTAGGAGATTGCTAGAGTCAGCCTCTAGCCCCACCCTGGCGGTGGCTCCCCCAGCCCTTCAGCAGCTTCTGCTTCAGATCTGCCCTCTGCTTTCCACCTTGGCAGAGTCTTGGCAGACCTTGGCAGAGTCCAGTGACCAATTTTAACACCATGGTGGACATCTCCATTCTGAAGCCTCACTGTACATTGACTTGCTTGAATACTGATGTGCTCATTCTCTGCTTTTAAAGGCATTTTGTTTATCATGCCTTATAATAATTACAGAATGTTATAGTTTAAACCAATGCTGTCTGATAGAAACATAAAATGAGCTCCAAAAACAAGCCATAAATGTAAATATGAATTTTCTAGTAGCCACATTTTAAAAGTGTCTGAAAAGAATTTATTTAGAGCATGAATGACACTCTAAAGTTAGGGGTAGGAGTCTTATTTTTTTATTTTTGTGTGGTAAAATGATACATTCTAGAAATTTCAAGGTCAAATATGTTGGTCATTTTCTGCCTCCTGTTTCACCCAAGTTTGTGTTCATCCTCACTTGCATCAGGTTCTAGTGTGGAAGGCTAAACTACACTGAATTGCTTGCCTGCTTAGTCATGCCCAACTCTGCAACTCCATGCCTGCCCAGCTCCCCTATCCATGGGATTTTTCCAGGCAAGAATACTGAAGTCGGTTGCCATTTCCTCCCCCAGGGACTCTTTCCAACCCAAGGATCAGCCCACATCTCCTGCATCTCTTCCATTGCAGGCAGATTCTTTACCACTGAACCATCAGGGAAGCCTCTAGAGAAAGAGAATAAGTAGGAATGGAGAATATAAACCCCACTTTTCTGACTCTTTCTTGGATAGTTCTAGCTGGAATTCCCTTGGGCATTTCACTGCCTTCAGAGAATCCTCCTCTACCAAGGGTTATCTATCCAATAGCTGCCAAGCTTCTCAAGCCCTGAAACCTCACAAAAGGTTGCCCCCCCTCCCCCCATCCCCACCCCCCCCCCCCCACCCCCCAGCCCACCATGATTGCCTGCAGGACAGGAAACACCAGTGGCCACTGAGAGCCTTCTGTGAAATGTCACTGTCAGGAGGAAAGACCCAATCCAGCCAGTGTTTTAAAGAGGTATCAGTGACCAGTGCTGCCCATTTTTAGTCTTTATTACACATATGCACCAACCACACCAACTCCAGAGGCAGGAGAACAGCTTTAAGACCGACACCATGTTTTGCTCAGTATCACTCATTTCATTTGCTGCTGTTGCGCTTTCTGTGCAGCAGCCCCGCCTCCTCACCTGCAAGGAGTGTGTTCCAAGACCATAGTGGGTGCCTGAAACGGAGGAGAGTACTAAGCACTATGTATATAGTCTTTTTCCTATATGTGCATGCCTATGATTAAGTTTAATGTAGAAATTAGGTACAATAAGAGACCACAATTGCTCACATTTGTGGCCATTATTAAGTAGAATGGGGTTCCCTGGTGGCTCAGACGGTAAGAATCTGCCTGCAGTGTGGGAAACCAAGGATCAATCCCTGGGTCGGGAAGATCCCCTGGAGAAGGGGATGGCTACCTACTGCAGAATTCTTGCCTAGAAAATTCTATGGACAGGGGAGCCTGGCAGGCTACAGTCCATGGGCATGACTGAGTGAATATTAAGTAAATATTAAGTAAAGTAAGGATTACTCGAGCACAAACACTGTGATGCTCTGACAGTCGATTTGATAACCTAGCCTGGCTACAAAGTGACTAGCCAGCAGGATATGCTGGACAAAGAGATAATTGATGTCCTGGGTGGGATGGAGCATGATGACATCAGATTTTAGCATGCTACTCAAAACAGCACCCAGTTTAGAACTGTTTATTTCTAGAATTTTCCTTTTGATACTTTCAGACCTTAGATGACCATGGATAACTGAAACCTTGGGTAGCTCAGTGGTAAAGAACCCGCCTGCCAATGTAGGAGACATAAGAAACGTTGGTTCAACCCCTGGGTCAGGAAGATCCCCTGAAGAAGGAAATGATGATCCACTCCAGTATTCCTGCCTAGAAAATCCCATGGGCAGAGGAGCCTGGAAGGCTACCATCCATGGGGTCACAAAGAGTTGGATGCGACTTAGTGACTAAACAATTGAAACTAAAGAAAACGAACCTGAGGATAAGGTGGGCAAATGCAGTTGTTTCCATCTTCTGTTTAGATGAGTTCTTTCCGAAAATGTAGTACTTAAAGGAAACAAATATATATTGACAAGGTGGATGTAAAATTATGCTAAAAATTTTAAGCAATAACTCATTTTAAATTCCCATTATGATTGAGGTGACAGGGAGCAGTATTACTACTAAATGACCTGTTTCTCTTTAGCACTCAGTTTTGTAAGGAAACTACATTCCTTTCTACCTTCAAGTATTCTTTCAAATTGCCCCTGAATAGCTGTACCTGAAATAACTGTAAAAGCCTTGAGTGATGTTAGAGAATCTGGTTTTAAAAGAAAGAAAATAATGTCATCCTTCTCAAAAGTCAGTTCAACTTATTTTTAGCTTAAATGCACAAGTTGTCATTTGAGAGTAATGCACTGGGAGTTTAAAGTATAATAAAGAAAAATCCATCAATCTACCTGTAGTTAAGATGTTAGCTGCTATTTTTGTTTATTACTATCTTTATAATGTCCTTAGTACTTGTGAATATGAGATGCATTCAGAAACAGATGAATAGATTATCCAATAAACACGAGACTATTTCTCCACATGCACACACACACATACACACAAAACCTAATACCTCTTTTTTTTGGTCTATACTTTTCTGATATATTTCTCTGTATATGTACTTTTATACTGTATTTTGTACAACAATAAAGTAATATAACTATTCAAGGAGACCTCATGAGATTAATAATATTCTGTCCTCATATGCTAGAAAATACTAATACACTGTATGATGTATGCTTTATTCTTCATTAAGACTTTCCCTTGATTTCTATTTATTATGCCTCTTTATGAAGAAAATTTTGCTCAAAGAAAAAAGTTCCATCTCAATTAGATATCCTTTTAAGTTATTTATGTAGATATCTCTTTTCTCACTCAAAAATAAGCTCTCTGGGCACAGGCACCAGTCATGTCTATTTCATCTTTATATCCCAGGGAACACTCTGCTCAGAGTAAAACATGTAGTAAATCTTCACCAAATGTTAATTAAAAGCATTAATGACTTCTAGAATCCCACTGCTTGGCCTTGGTACTCAACGTTGTACAATGTTTCATCTGTAACATTACTTTACCACAACCTGGGAAACTAAGTTTGAACAATAATAGAATGTTTCATAACCTCCTAATCTGAATTTGAGGGTATTTTTCTTACTATAACTTTTAGAAAGGTGAAATGCTATGAGTCACTTTTCCTTCTTTTTATCTTGCCTTGCTTCATTCAGGAAACAGCTTTATTCACTTTTTAGCTTTAAAATCTTGCTGGATACCTATTTACATTACAAGGGATAAATGTAGAACTGAACCTCAGGAAGTTCTTATTTGTACTCATTAAAATAGCCACAAAAGTAATTAAAATTATGATATACAATGCTGATGAAGTTGGGAAAAAGTAACAGAGTGGGTGCTTGGAAAAGCAGATAAAGCTCAGATCCTGTTTGGAAAACAACTTAGAAATATTTACATAGATGTTTAATTTATCTTTAATAGCAAAAATTGGAAACAATATAAGTATTCAACAATTTGGGGAAGATTAAACAAATGATCAGACCTGACTTTGATAGATGATAAACTATTTATAAGACACAAATACTGTGTAAAACCAAACATGCAGTATAAAATAATAAAAAAATCAGTACGTCAAACTATGTAATAAGTTTACAATTGCTTGAAATATGTAAGCATAAATTTAAGAGACTAGAAGGAAACAGGACAAAATGAAAACAGCCATAGAGTGATGGGATTATGGGCGCAATGTTTTGTTTCCTTTTACTTTAAAAGATTATTTTAACAAAACATAAAATCAAAGGAAAAAAAGGATCAAGTTTTAGTCCCTCGATGTTCATATTTTAAGAAGGATGTTATGCAGATACCTAAGCAGCATTTGTCTCCTTGCTTCAAAACCTCAGCATGTATTTCGTCTGGTTCCAGGGGCTTAACCATTAAAAAAAAATAATTCTGGCTACCATAGTTATTCTTTGAAAGTCTAAACAAAGTTTGTATTGTTCCCTGGCAGCATTTCTTGTTTGCATTAAACCATGAGTTATGATATTAGTGCATCCTGCTGTAGGTTCTTTGAAGAAGCAGACTCTGTAGCTCTTTTCATGGTCACATGGTAAATGAGCGTCCTCTTTAGGGGTGCATTCAATTTCCTGTGGAACGCTTACCCTTGTGTGTGCTCAGTCACTCAGCTGTGTCTGACGCTTTGCAACCCCATGGACTGTGTGATCCACCAGACTTGTCTGTCCATGGAATTTTTCCAGGCAAGAATACTGAAGCAAGTTGCCATCTCCTCCTCCAAGGGATCTTCTATTCTTACCCTTCAGTTCAGTTCAGTCGCTCAGTTGTGTCCGACTCTTTGCGACCCCATGAATCGCAGCACACCAGGCCTCCCTGTCCATCACCATCTCCTGGAGTTCACTCAGATTCACGTCCATCGAGTCCGTGATGCCATCCAGCCATCTCATCCTCTGTCGTCCCCTTCTCCCCCTGTCCCCAATCCCTCCCAGCATCAAAGTCTTCTCCAGTGAGTCAACTCTTCGCATGAGAAAGTACTGGAGTTTCAGCTTTAGCATCATTCCTTCCAAAGAAATCTCAAGGCTGATCTCCTTCAGAATGGACTGGTTGGATCTCCTTGTAGTCCAAGGGACTCTCAAGAGTCTTCTCCAACACCACAGTTCAAAAGCATCAATTCTTCGGCGCTCAGCTTTCTTCACAGTCCAGCTCTCACATCCATACATGACCACTGGAAAAACCATTGCCTTGACTAGACGGACCTTTGTTAGCAAAGTAATGTCTCTGCTTTTCAATATGCAATCTAGGTTGGTCATAACTTTCCTTCCAAGGAGTAAGTGTCTTTTAATTTCATGGCTGCAGTCACCATCTGCAGTGATTTTGGAGCCTAAAAAATAAAGTTTGACACTGCTTCCCCATTTATTTCCCATGAAGTGATGGGACCAGATGCCATGATCTTCGTTTTCTGAATGTTGAACTTTAAGCCAGCTTTTTCACTCTCCTCTTTCACTTTCATCAAGAGTCTTTTTAGTTCCTCTTCACTTTCTGCCGTAAGGGTGGTGTCATCTGCATAGCTGAGGTTATTGATATTCTTACCCTTGGTTATGTACAAAGGGCATATCAAAATTTTCTTATAATGGCCATCGTTATTGTAAGTCAACATTTTTGCCATTTTCTCGAGGAAAATGCAAATGATTGCAGTGTAACTTTATAGAGGAAGAAGAATTTCTTCCATGAGTTAAGACTTTAGCAATTATAGTACAATAACCCAGTATAATCCTAAAACATTTTTTGCCCTTTTAAAAAGACACTATACGCTTCACATTGCCTAGTTTATCTGGTAGGTGTACAAAATCATCTTTAAATAAGTTACATTTAGTCCAGGTTTGTATACATTCTGGAGGTCATTTATTAATGAGGAGTATAAACCAAATGATAATGAGGATAGAAATATTCATCACCAGCCCTCCCAATTTCTAGATGCATTCATTCACCAATGCATAATTATATTAAGAGCACAATCTCTTAAGGCAGAGTTGTGTAAATCTGGAAAAATTGCTTTACCTTTCTGTTCCTTAGTTTCTTCATCTATTAAAGAGAAACAAAGATAGTACTTATCTCATAGAAATTTGTGAGAATTAAGTGAGTTAATGAATGTAAAATTCCTAGCACTTAAAAAATGTTACTATTTTACTAGGGTATGTGTTTTTGAAGGTAACAGCACAGATATGAAAATGTCACAATTTCTGTCCTTCAGGCAGCTTAGAAGTGAAAATGAAAGTCATTCAGTCATGTCTTACCACCTCATGGACTATACAGTCCATGGAATTCTCCAGGCCAGAATGCAGTATTCTTTCCCTTCTCCAGGGGATCTTCCCAACCCAGGGATCAAAGCCAGGTGTCCCGCATTGCAGGCAGGTCTCTACCAGCTGAGCCACAAGGGAAGCCTAAGTATACTGGAGTGGGTAGCCTGTCCCTTCTCCAGTGGATCTTCCTGACTCAGGTATTGAGCCAGGGTCTCCTGCATTGCAGGGGAATTCTTTACAAACTGAGCTAGCAGCAAAGTCCTAAGTCAGGCAGCTTAGAGAACATTCTTAAAAAATCAACTAAATTTGCTATGAACCTAAAATAGCCAACTTAAAAAAAAAAACAACTAAGGAACAGCTTTTTAACCCTCGTTAGAAAGAAACCTGCCCAGTAGTTGAAGCACGTAATAAATGACTTGGGAATGTTTTTAAATGAAATCCTAGTTGCTGTAAGTCTAAGTTCATGGAAATAACAAAAGCCACACTGCTTTCTGTCTTCTCCCAGTTTTATTGAGTTACAATTGACATATGACGTTGAGTTAGTTTTAAGTGTATACCATAATGATTTGATACGTGTATATGTTGTGAAATGATTACCACAATAAGTTTGATTAACATCCATCATCTCACATAGTTACTTTTTTTTTCCCCTGCGATGAGAACTTTTAAGACCTTCTCTCTTAACAGCTTTCAAATATACCGTAGAGTATTGTTAACTGCAGTCATCATGCAGAATATTTTTCCTTTGCTTCTGAGCACTTGAAAATATTTTTCCTCTTCCTCTTTGGAAAACAATTGTTGGTTCAGACTCTAGAAAGACTGATATATCTCATTATCTTTCTGAAATGTGTAATCTTTCTAGCTAATAGTCATCATCATTTTCTCAAATACCTGTCACTCAATATGACAATGAAAACCGCAACCCTGGATGTTTGTTTTAATCATCTTTACAGTGAAACTGGGAAGAGAAATCAAAGCCATCTTTATTTTTGTGTCAGATGTGTCTAAAGGAATTAAGAAGCTGTGTGTATGCTTCAGGATTTAGGTTTGGAAATGCTCATTTTCCTTAATTCTAATAAATACAATGACTTAGTCTCTGTTTTCCTGAGTTGAGGAATCGCTTGAAAATTCTCCATCAAGTCTTAAATTTTCAAATGTCTTTTACTCATTCATCAAATATTTACTTGGTGTACCTAACACCATGCTAGATATTCATTTCCACTGGTAATTTGCTTTTGCTTTCTTAGTGAAGAAAAGACTGAGCACAGAAAATTAGTTCTCTTGTATCCCTGGTCCATAGCACATAGAATTTTGGCCCAAGCAAGCTAACTTGTGTAACTAGTTTAACATACTATGTACTTCTTGAGTATTATTGAACGGTTGGTTATATCCTCTAACAGTCTGTATAACGTGTTGATTTTGTGTGTTTTACTTAGTAGTATCTTTTTTTTTTTTTTTTAGGGTGAACCCGGGTTGCCTGGAGCAGTAGGACAGAAGGGCATACCAGGGCTAAAGGTTGGTACAAAGAAAACCAAGCAGAATCATTTGAGGCATGATTTTTCATGAAATTTTAAGCTGTTACACTTTTTATATCCCTTTGGTTTTACTTGGATGGAATCTTTTTGTCAGTAGTAAAATATTAACATATTTTAGTGTAAAACTTTGTGACTAAAGAATAAATGATGTTCATGATTCTCATTACATTAAAAACACAGAGAGAGTGTAGGATATGATTGTCTAAACTTTGACTTCTGGGATACTTAACATGAGAAAGCCTGTATTTCAAATATGACTTTTGTCATTTTACCACTTGATGAATGTATTAAAACATAGGTCACATCCACACTACCAATGATCACATAATTTTTACAAGACATACTAAAGAAAATGTTTACGGTGCCACTGTGACTTTTCCTCAAGATTTGGCCACCTCTAAAACCCAACAAGTTAATCAAATGAAAAGCATAATATTAATCAATTTATTGATCAATTAAAATGAATTAATTCATTTTAATCAAGTGAAAAGCACAATAAAAATGTAGCATGTTTGAAATTTAAAAATGGATGTAGTCTGCATTACTAAATAGGGAAAAAATGTAATGGAGATTTGGGGGTGATTCCAAATTTCCTTTGTTTCTGAAGAACAAATGAATCTGTTAAACATAAAAAGATTGGTGACAATTTAGTTTAAACCAGATAGGCAGACAAATCCCAAATCCTTTGATGAGTGACCATCCCTTGAAGTACAGAACTAATGTCTAATCCCATCAGCTGTGCTGCTGTGTATCCATACCCACAGATGCCCGTCAGCTGATTTTACAGATCACACTGCTATTGACAGGTGCCTAGAACAGACCTAAAATTTATAGACCTGTCCTTTGTCCTGCAGGAGAGGAAAGAAAATATTCCTTCTGGGACTACAGCCATTTTCCTATCTTCTTCCCTCTCTAGCTCCATGCTAAAAAGTCAAATGATAGGAGTTAATGCTTAATGCTTGCTCTGAGTACTGTTCCTCTGTTGCCTAGCAACCATCAGGATGGCTGTTAAGCAGTGAAAGGTAACCAGAAATTCAAAAAGCCAAAGGGTCCAGCCAAGTTTCAGGGAGTGAAAAGAGTGTTGCCTTCAAACTGACTTTAAGAGTGCATTAGGATTTTTAAAAAATGCAATAACCACCTTAAAAATAATTTTTAAACCAGTGTGACCTTATTGCAACACTTCCTCAAGCTTTTCTTAAGAAGGATATTATCATAATGTGTGTGATTTGCTGTAGATTTACTCTCTGATTCTGTTCCCTGTCTCTTCCTGGGTAAAATGAAAATGAGACTCTTCAGAACACAATTTTGTGTTTTAGTCTTAACACTGTCATGATCATCATTTTTGCGTAAAGACATCTCTCCTAAACTCACTTAGATTCTGCCTCAATCTAGTATCTTTTCTGAAAAAACTAATGACTCCTAAAGTACACCTGATTTAGAACATGGTGGTTAACAACAGATTGAAGAACATTCATGACATTGTGAAAGGGTCCAACTTCAGGCCTTAGTCATGTCAGGGCAAGATATTCTGGTGAACTACACTGGTACTCCAGACCCCAGAAATAATCCATGCACCAGGGGGTACTTGGAATGAAAGATTTCACGGAGAGATGTGCTAGCTCACCTTACTGAGTCAGAGTCTGGTCGGAATAAGATGTCATAATCTCAGAATTGCCTCAACATTGCTCTCCTTAGTGCCCTAAAAGCCAGGCTTTGCTGATCATCTTTAGTTCTCAAAAGAAAAGAATTAAGATGACATTTGCTATTGATATCCATATTCAATTTTCTATGAAATTCATCCTTTGCTTTTAGAAAGCAACTATGTATTGGCAAAATAGAAAATATCGCATATAATTTAACTAGTATGCTCAATATTTGATTTTGTTTAATGTTGCTTAATTCAGTGTTTTATAGTTTAATGTGTCACTCACTTTGTTCTTTTGTGCAGGGAGAACCTGGAGAACAAGGAGTAAAGGTGAGATGATTCTGCCTGTTTTTAATCTCCTGCCCCCAGGAGGCACCAAACTAAACTGTGTTTATATGTGGATGGATAGATAAGTACAGGTATACAAGTATATCTTGTAGACATTTCAGATTCCATTCCACATCACTGTGATAAAGTGTATATTGCAATAAAATGAATCACATGAATTTTGGGTTTCTCGGAGCATGTAAAAGTTATGCTATACTATAATCCTCTAAGAGTTCAATAGCCTTATAATTCAAAGACAGTATGTATATCTTAATTGAAAAATGATGCTGTTAGAAAAATGGTGCCTTTTGTCTTGCTTGACACATGGTTGCCACAAATCTTCAATTTGTAAAAAATGCGGTGTCTTTGAGGTGCAATAAAGCAAAGCACAATAAACAAGCTATGCCTAGATATAGAGGTAAATAGATACACTGGCCACTGATTCTTTCAAACTGCTAATTAATGGAAAGAAAGTACAGTAATTCTTATGTATGTTCAGAGGTTTGGGTAAAAAGATTTAAAGAAAGGAGAAAGGAACAAATTTAAACATTCTGTGTCAGGCTTTAAAATGGCTTTCAAAAACCTCTAGGCCTGCAAACTTTCTGTTCTGCCTGCTTGCCGATGCCATTCAGCACTGTTCTAAGCATCCATGCCTCTATTACTTCTTAGGTCACTAGGTCAAAGGGATACAGATGTTTACCTGCAGCAAACATACTGAACGTTGTCCCACAAAGAATTCCCATAAAAACCTAAAAGGAGAAACAAAAGGAGAAGCAGAGTGCGTATATTAAACTTCTCTCAGACAGACACCCTTCTTCCCACTTTGGGGCATGTTCTTGCTGGGTACTTTACCAGTGTTTAGATGCGTGTTGTCTGTGTAGGCAATCACCAAGATAGCACATAATGCTCTTCATAAGTGATACGATCTTTCTGACAAGTCAATATCATCACCACTAATCCCCAAAGAAAGACATCTACAGATCCAGCAAGCTTTGTGAATTTAACTGCGATTTTGACCACTGTAAAGCACGAATAAAAGAGATTGATTTAAACGGAAGGTGAGCAAAGCAGAAGGGTGTCTTTTCTCAGTCAAACCCTTTGCCTCCTGACCACTCGGAACCAGTTTTCCTAATAAGAAAGTCTGTTTTATTTGTTTTGTTTTTTAACAAAGGGATTTTCAAACAATTTTTTAAAGCAGGCTAACGGGCTGCCTATCAGCAGTCCTTCGTAACTGATGATCAGTATATTTATTTGGCATCCAACCAGTTCATGGTAATTAATGTGAAATTAATTAGTCATCAGATGACTCTTTGTGTGTAGAAAGTGAGGAGGGGAAAGCAGCGGTGCCAGCACGGTTCCAGGGGCTCATGGGATAAAGTGACTCAGACTCCCGGGCGCTCTGGTGTACCCGTCTCCAGAAAAGAATTCCCGAGCAGGTTAGCCTCATGCTTATTTGAAACAAGAAGCAAAACCGAAGAAAAAAAGTTAGTCTCCCTCTCTTAACACCCCTCCTTCTCTCAGGGAAATCATTATCAATAGCTTTTCTCTTACTTTATGGAAAATGTTAAATGATAGAAATGGGACCTCCTATGGGAGACAGAAGGGTATTCTTATGGAACAATAATGCATTAAGAATAATATTCTTAAGAACAATAATGCATTGTTATTGCTAATGACCACCATTAACAGCTTATGTTGTGTCAGATATGGTCCTCGTTGCTTTAGACACAGGAATTATTTCTTATAACCCTGTAAAATATTCTTGTCCTTGTGTTGCATATGAGAAATTTGATGCAAATAGATTTTCACTTGCTCAGTAGGTACTGGAGCTGGGCTAGGTCTCTGGCTCCAAAGTCTATGATGTTTCCACTAGAACATGCTGTATGACTTAAAGAATTCAGAACAGGACACAAAACACGGATAATACACAAATGACTTATTTTCTACTACATTGCTTTGTGGTTAGAAAGGAGAGATCAGTGACAAAATAGGCATAGGAGCTCTCAAAACTAACAAAGGAAGCATAAACTCCTCAGATTGTTTTGCTGTGATTTTTGAAGATTTTCTAATAAGATAAAATTTTATTTATTTCTCAATGCAAAACATGTATGCCTAGATAAGTCAATATTCACTGCACAGTTTTAAGGGCTGCGTCATACACTTTGAGAGCCTAGAGATTTGAGATGGGCTTGAAGACAGAGTAGAATTTACACAGATGGAAGGGAAAGGAGAGGGCAGGAGTCCAGGAATCAGGAATGGGACAAAGAAGGAGACAGAAGGAATAAAGCAGAAAGCATATGGAGGGAATCAGGATAAAGTCTTTGTTAGAGTGACTCTAAGAAGAGAACACAGAAAGAGTTAAAGCAGCTCTTAGTGCCAGAATAAACTATTAAAAGTCAGAGAAATTACTTTCTGTTAATATCATGGAGTAGTTTAAAACTATTTCAGTCATCTTCATTGTAATAAAGTTTATTTGGACGGGTTGATATCATGCAGTTGGTCAAGTAAGGTACATTAGCTCTATTGAACGTTTACAACAGCTATTAATATATAGTGCCTCTGAAAGGAAACTTAAAATAAGGAAAACTCAAAATAAGGATACTCATTGCTGAGCATCACCACTATGTTTTCATATATTTCTTTTCTCCCCCTTAGGGAGATGCTGGAGAGAATGGCCCCAAAGGTGACACAGGCGAAAAGGTACAGTGTTTTTCAAAAATAGGAGAGCATGCATATGAGCAAGAATATTATTTCATTTACATGAAATGGGAGGTTTTGAGAAAGTTGAGAGATCATAGCTTAATATGACAAGATCAGAGATAATTTTGCAAGATTAGAAACCATTTAAATATTTAAATTGATAAAAAGTGATTATTCTACAAGTTCCTAGCTACAGATTTAAACATTTTAAAAGTAAAATGGTACTTCAAAATTCTAGAAATTGTGTAGCTTGGTTTTCCAGTAATATGACTCAAGACAAAAACACCCCACTATTTATGTGTAAATGGAGCAGTCCCTTTATACACAGGGATGAAAAAATAGAGTTCCTAAAGTGATTACATTTGTCCCAGTTTTAGGACAGAGATTGCAGGACTGGGATGAGATGTAAGTTTGATAAAAGTTAGTGTCCCTTGATTAGAACCCCTAATGCAGTCTTGAAAATTTGCCTCGACTTAAAATGTACCAAACCCGAATATTTTGTCAACTTTCATATTGTCCTTTTTAAAAAATTTTAAACCGTTACTAGCATTTACATTGCAGTGATCTGTGGTTCATCTTCCTACCTCGTGGTTTTTTTTTCCCCAGGCTGTCACAGCCTTTGCTTGGTTTCTTACTTCACAGACGTCTCTGACGTAGAAAGGGATTTTTGCTTCATTTGTGGTGTATGTTTAGAATTGTGGAACGTATGTACTCAGTCCTGCAGTTGTGTCTGACTCTGTGACCTCAGGAACTGTAACTGACCAGGCTCTTCTCTCCATGGGATTTCCCAGGCAAAAATACTAGAGCGGGTTGCCATTTCCTGCTCCAGGCATCTTCCCAACCCAGGGATCAAACCCAAATCTCTTGCATCTCCTGCACTGGCAGACAGGTTCTTTACCACTAACACCACCTGGAAAGCCCAGATGAAAATGGAATAGTCAGATTTAATTTAAATCAGGCTAATTGATGAGACAAAGAACGATTCATTTAGGCTTGTAGTTGAGAATAGGAATGGTCTAATCTGAAAATTATTGCTGTACAGATGGATAATTGTTAGTCATAAAACCGTACCCATAAAATAAAGAGAAATTTGTCTTTCTTATTCATATAAATATTAATATAAATATGGCGTGGGTGGTAGGGATGGATTAATGACAGTGTCACTGAGTAGCAGTTGTGTTTGTATTCAAGGGGTAGTCTAGACGTTCCCTGGCACCAGATGCCTCAGTGGTGAAGAACCCACCTGCCAGTGCAGGAGACACAGGAGACGGGTTCCATCCCTGGGCTGGGAAGATCCGCTTGAGTAGGAAATGGCAACCTGCTCCAGTATTCTCGCCTGGGAAATTCCACGGGAGAAGAATCTAGTGAGCTACAGTCCATGGGGTTGCAAAGAGTCAGACACAGCTGCGCACACACAGAGTCTAGATGTTAGGCTAGACTGTCAGTTTCTTGCAGACCAGGGCTTCTTAACCTCAGCACCACTGACGTTCAGGGCCGGATAATCCTCCATGGGGTAAATGTCGGATGTCTAGCACCGTTCCTGGCCTCTTCCACTAGATGCCGATAGCATTCCCAAGTTGTGACACCAACTTTGTCTCCAGAGCTTGCCAGGTGTCCCCTGGGGATCAGAATTATCCTGCGTTGAGAACCACTGCTGTAACCCATTTTATTATCTGTCAGATTCAAGTATCACACTGCAATCCACCACAACATGAGTGTGTTTTAATACTAATGAGATCAATGCTATACCTCTATGACTTTTTGAAGTAAAAATTTCAAACCCCAGATATATAAACATGGATGTTATATTTAACTTTCTTGTTTTGCTTAAAAGCAGAGGTCAGCAAACTTTCCCTGTAAAGGACCAGAAAACGAATCCTTTAGTTTTTGAGGGCCGTGTGGTGTCTGTCACAACTACTCAGCTCTGTCATCATAGCATGAGAGCAACCGTAGACAATATGTATACTGATGAGAGTGGCTCTATTCCAATAAAACTTTATTTCTGGACACTGAAATTTTAATTTCATGTGCTTTTCACATGTCACAAAATATTATTCTTTTGACTTTTTTTAACCATTTAAAATGCAAAAGCCATTCTTAGCCACACAAAAGCAGGTGGCTAGCTGCATTTGGTCCTTCCAGGCCGTAGTTGCCAATCTCTGCTTAAAGAAAGGAAATCTTCTAAATGGAGAGCAGTTTCTTTAAGTGAAAACAATCTATGCCAAGTCTGAGCTATGCCTATGTGGATTTATGTAGAGAGGTTTAAACTTTAGAAGATGTATATTTAGAGCTTCATATTTTGAATGTAGGCCAATAATTATTTCTTTAATCATACATTTGTAAAATTTAACATTGTAATACTAAAGCAACATTTTTTACTTTGTAAAGGCTAAATTCATCTCAAAGGAATACTGTTCTTATTTTTATATTAATGCAAATCATTTACCATACCAACTCACACATAGTAAACTCTCAATAAATGTTAGCTTTCTTACCACATGGAAATGGAAATCAACTAGATTGGTTATTTTTCTTTTTTATCAAAAAGTTTTATTAGTTAACTGAAATTAGGTACAAGAAATGCTTCAGTCAAAACGGAAATCATTTCTATAAACTTACAATGAGTCTAAACAGAGGGTTGTAAATAGGAATATGTAACATATAATATGTAATCTGACCTGTAGCATTCATTCCCAAGAATGCTGTAATTGGAATATAATTTTTGATGTGTTTTTTTAAACATTTCCTGCTTCTGTCATATAATTTGTTTCCAGCATGTTAGAAACACTCTTCTCATGGCCTTTGGATTCAGTATGTGAAACTCATTCATCATTTACCAAGTCTGAGATGTAAAGTCAAAAAATGCTTCTTTTCTGCCAGTGATGTAGTAAATTACATCATCGGCTGATTCACTTTAATAGATTTTTTTCCCTTTGATCCAGCTCTGCCTTTGGATGGTAAAGCAATCTAAACCTTTTCAGACTGGTCATCTGGAAATGCTGTGGGGCTGTTAAAAACCTCTGGACTGGGTTTTCTCTGTGGCCAGCAGCTACGATGCACTCTGGACTTAAGAATGACCTGCCGAAGACTGATTTTAATCATACGTGGAGTTACTGAGGGAAGGTTAGGTTCTGCTCTTGGAGAGTTAACCTCACCAACTAATGTAGAAATGGATTTCTTACCTTTTATTCCCACACTTGAGAGTAAATGTTGGTGCATTTAAATCACTTCAGTCACCTCTGACTCTTTGCAATCCTGTGGACTGTAGCCCATCAGATTCTTCTGTCCATGGGATTCTCCAGGCAAGAATACTGGAGTGGGTTGGCATGCCCTCTGCCAGGGGATCTTCCCAACAGGGATCAAACCTGCATCTCTTGCGTCTCCTGCATTAGCAGGCAGGTTATATACGTATATACCATTGATTACCGTAGTCCATCGGTATCCCAAGGGGATTGATTCCTGGAACCTCAAAGATATCAAAATCCTAGGATGTCCCTTATTTAAAGTGGGGTAGAATTTTACTATAATCCATGAACTTTCTCCCATATTCAGTTGACCCTTGAACAATGTGGGCCTTAGGGGTACTGAGACTCTGCCACGTTTGAAAATTGGGATATAATTTATAAAAGGCCCACCTTTTACATGCTTCCTTCATATCCCCACTTCCTCCATATTTTGGTTCTACACCTGCCAAACTCAACCAGCTGCAGATCATGTTCAGTTCAGTTTAGTTCAGTCCCTCAGTCGTGTCTGACTCTTTGCGACTCCATGAATCACAGCACGCCAGGCCTCCCTGTCCATCACCAACTCCCAGAGTTCACTCAGACTCGTGTCCATCAAGTCAGTGATGCCATCCAGCCATCTCATCCTTGGTCCTCCCCTTCTCCTCCTGCCCCTAATACCTCCCAGCATCATAGTCTTTTCCAATGAGTCAACTGTTTGCATGAAGTGGCCAAAATACTGGAATTTCAGCTTCAGCATCATTCCCTCCAAAGAAATCCCAGGGCTGATCTCCTTCAGAATGGACTGGTTGGATCTCCTTGCAGTCCAAGGGACTCTCAAGAGTCTTCTCCAACACCACAGTTCAAAAGCATCAATTCTTTGGCGCTCAGTCCAACTCTCACATCCATACATGACCACTGGAAAAACCATAGCCTTGACTATGTGGTACTACAATATTTACTGTAGATGTTTTTGAAAAAAAAAAAATCCACATACAAATGGACTTTTGCAATTTAAACTCATGCTGTTCAAAGGTCAACTGTACTTTAAAAAGCATCTCTAGATCACTTATTATACCTAATACTATGTAAACAGTTGCCAGGGACCCAGGAATTCAAGTTTTGCTTTTTGGAATTTTTTTTCCCCTAATATTTCGATCTGAAGTTGAGTGAATCCACAGATGCAGAACCCAGGGATATGGAGGGGCAACTGTATTGTAAGCACAGAACAAGGACAGGCTTTGAAACTTTGTCTCCCTCTCTCCTAGTATCCCTGCATCCAGAACATGGCTGGCAGAAAAACCGATGCTCAATAAATACTTACTGAATGAATTAATGAGTGATAGAAATGTCCCCGGAGAAGGCGTTGGCACCCCACTCCAGTACTCTGGCCTGAAAAATCCCATGGACGGAGGAGCCTGGTAGGCTGCAGTCCATGGGGTCACTAAGAGTTGGACATGACTCAGTGACTTCACTTTCACTTTTCACTTTTATGCATTGGAGAAGGAAATGGCAACCCACTCCAGTGTTCTTGCCTGGAGAATCCCAGGGACGGGGGCGCCTGGTGGGCTGCCGTCTATGGGGTCACACAGAGTTGGACACGACTGAAGCGACTTAGCAGCAGCAGCATAAATGTCCCCACATTCACTTCATTTATCTACATATCAATATTATGTTTAAAAATAATCACAGCCCAAAACAGAAGCTTTCCGTACTTGAATGATTGATTTGTTGCTGTTGTTCAGTCCCTAAGTCGAGTCTGACTGTGACTCCATGGAGTACAACACGCCAGGTTCCCGTCTCCCTGAGTTTGCTCAGATTCATGTCCATTGAGTCAGTGATACTGTCTAACCATCTCATCTGCCACCCCCTTCTCCTTTTGCCTTCAATCTTTCCCAGCATCAAGTTCTTTTCCATCAGGGCCTTGTAATGATCAATAGCAAAATCAAATTCATTTACCTCAAGTATCTTCTAAAAGTATTTTTCGTTTTATGATTTACCCTTTCATTTCAAAACCAACGGATTTATGAAGCTAAGAGTATACTTAGAGAGACACAGTTGAGTGTTTTTCCTACTTTAATCCCATATTCACTTTTACTTTTAGAGGAAAGAGGATTATAAACACTGTTTATTTTCACTACAAATGGCAACCCACTCCAGTGTTCTTGCCTGGAGAATCCCAGGGATGGGGGAGCCTGGTGGGCTGCCGGCTATGGGGTCGCACAGAGTTGGACACGACTGAAGCGACTTAGCAGCAGCAGCAGCAGCATCGTCCTTTAAAATGTTTAACTTAGAAATGTCTTCCAGCATTTGCCTTGCCACTTTCTAAAAGTTATAAAAATTCCTTGAGATTTCACAGTTTTAATTTTTGAAAAGAAAATTGAAATATCACTTATAGTTGTCCATAAAATGAAACTACTCCAATGTCCACAAATAAGTCAGCCTTTCAGGAAATTGACATTTTCTTCATATTCCCTTTCTCTGAGAATTAAATCTAGCCCTTATTCTCATTAATGGATTATCTAGTCACTTTCTGCCTTCAGTGCTGGAGACCTGGGTTCGATCCCTGGGTTAGGAAGACCCCCTGGAGAAGGGAAATGCTACCCACACCAGTATTCTGGCCTGGAGAATTCTATGGACTGTTTAGTCCATGGAGTCACAAAGAGTTGGACACAGCTGAGTGACTTTCACTTTCACTTTCTATTAAAACACTGGAATGAAAAAGTTTTTATCTACAGTTAATACAAGCAACTTCCTTTTATTTACAAGTTTACTACAACCATTATGCTTGTTGTCAAAATGAGATACACCGGTAATCCTTCTCTTATTCTAATAAAAAAAAAAAAAAAAAAAGCACATGGCAATAGCAATTAAGAAGTCCAAAATTCACTTAGCCTCAAGTTGCTTCAATATCCTCATCTATTGAGAGTAGTAATATCTGTCCTATCTCTTAGGAGTGTTGTGAGGTAAAAATGAGGAAAAAAGGGGACTTAGCAAAGTCAAACTTGCTTTTATGAATACAAAGGTCTTATTGTGCAAACTATTGCAGCCCTGGTTCACTGGCTCTCAGATTTGATTTAGTAGAAATAGAAATAAGTACTATTTTATTAACCACATTTATTTCACTTCCCATTCAGAGCTCAATTCAGTGTTAATGTTGGGGGAAAGAAAGCAGTATCATTTTACAATAAGACAGCATTTGGGGTCCTCTTCTATATGTTTCGTCATGTTTTAATTTTTCCTTGAGTAATAGCAGCTACAAATGTCAAAGAAAGTCATATGTTTCCACAAATAAGCTAAGTTATTATTTCCTTCTCCTTCCTAAGCTCTTTTGTTTCTTCCTCAAGGTTCTGTGTTTTTCATTTTGATTCTTGACTATTGATCTGCTGGAAAACATTCTTTCTGAGATATGTTCGTTCATTCACTATATATGTATCCAGCATATTTTATTTAGACACTGCATAAAAATAGGTACTGAGCCTGCCCACATGTGGCTGATCTTCTAATGGAGGGACAAAGAAAGACTCGGCAGAAAACACACACACATAATCCACAGGCAGTGAGTGTGCAGGACACGCAGAGATGCTGTGGGGTGAGATGTGGATATGAGGGGCGAGTGTCTAGGTTGGTCGGTGAGGAGTTGAGATGAAGCCACTCAGGACTTGAACAGACAAGCTGCCAGCCGTGGGAAAAGAAGACAGCAACGGAGGGAGGGAGCAAGTATCCCGTGTACAGAGGCCTGGGGTGTGCCTCTTCTCTAGAAGAGACTGATGTGCAGCTCTAGAACGAGGAGACCCTGGGACTCTGAGCACTTGCGCAGAGAGAACAGCCGAGGAGACCCCAGTAGGTGATTCTCTCCTTGTGGCTGTTCCTGTTTTCTTAACAGTCGTCGTCTGCCTTTGCTCCCTTTTGCTTTCCTTGTAGCGTGTTCATGAAAGAGAGGACCAGAAGGAGCTCGGAAATCTTAAGCCTGTGTCTGGCATCACCTCAGAAATAAGCAACATCCCGAGCACCCCTGAATTCTCTCCCAGCAGCGTCTATCTGCCCATGGGAATGCAGATTTGCCTTGGGAATGTAGTCACCCTCCATCCAGATGGAATACAATGCCTTTTAGAAAACCAGATTCTATCTCAAGATTTCCTCTCAGATCTTCTGTGTGTCCACCCACAAGTCATCCATCATCCTGTAACTTTCCGGTGACCGTGTCACAGTGAAATAAGTGTAGGGCTAGAAAAAACGTGCCAGTCATAACTGTGGTGTGCTTCACAAGGAAAGCAAACTGACCAGCTCCGTGGCTTTTTCCAGCTCAACATCATTAACCCTTTGACTTCATCTACTGAACTCTGACTTTCTAAAGACCAAAAGAGTTAGGGATCGCCTAACAAATGACAGCCAGTGACATTAATAAATTCCAGAAATGGAGAAAACTAAAATTCCAGGTCTGTTAATGTATTGCTTTAGAATACAACTGTAGCACTCTATCGGGGGAAGAGATTCATATTCATATATTTCTATTTATTTCAAGGAATGTAGTCCTCATGTATTTTGCATTCAAAGTAGTTGTAGAAAGTATATTGTTGATCTTGGAAATTATTGACATCTTCACAGCCATATGGATACAAATTCTTAGGGGAGCATAGGTTGACCCATTAGTCATGGCATTTCCCTTGGGCACTCCTGTCAATAACGGCTCTCTGTGTGTTTGTGTGTTTCCTCTTCTCATAACTTGTAGGATAATCTCTCCTGGGTTTCATTTTAGGGCGACCCCGGATCGTCTGCTGCAGGAATTAAGGTAACTATATGCTTGCAAGTGTTTGTACCCCAAGAGTTACTGTTTTGACTTTTGTATGTCTCTTGTTTCTCTTCTCTTTTACCAATTTGGATGATTCTAACTCTATTTCTATTCTCCTGCAATAATTGGCTTCCAAACACAACAAGGAGTATCTGCTGGAAGTCTAATAAAGGCTTAAACAATCCCTTCCTGATTGGTTTTAATAGAAATGTGGATTTGTACGTAAGCGTTAGACATAGTCAAAGCAGGAGGAAAAAAAAAAAAGGTTCCTATGTCTAGTGATATAGAGAGTAATAGAGTGAATGAAATGAAATGCATGTGTCATCAGGGAGGCTGAAAGTGTCCAGGGGTCTAAGGGTTCTGGAGAGTTCTTTTAAGACTGCCTTTTCCATCTTTGGTTTTCTTTGGCCAGGGAGAACCCGGAGAATCTGGTCGTCCAGGGCAAAAGGTAATATCCCGATTCTAGTGTGGTTTTCGTACTATTTTATATTCACCATTTTACCATGTCTGCTATCCACTGTGTAATATGAGAACAATTATTGAAAATGATGCTGTTTTCATGCTTTGTATGCAGTGTTATTGTTTTTCATTTTAAAAGGGTTGATGCTGACCATAGCAAAAGTACAAACACATTCTGTACATGTGAAAGGAAGCTTTATGAACTAAAGTCTGCATGTACTGAGCTGTTTAATACTAACAAGGATCATCTGGGTTGGAATGCCAACAACTTATCTTGCATGTTTAAAAGATACTCTGCATGTTTCTATCTTTCACGAGAAGAAATGAATATTTACTAAACTGTGTCAGTAGGGGATGATGGACAGTTCTTTTAAGATTATATTCCTTTCCTCTCATTTCAAATACTTCCCAGCTGATAGTTTTTATGTGAATAATATCTACCTAAGCAATGAATGTTATGTTGTACAAAAAGATTTGTTCATGAACTAAATTTTAGTTGTAGACACTAGCTAAACCACTTTAACCAATCTGTAGTCACACACATTAATTTTTTTTATCATTTGTGCCTCACTTTAGTGATAAACTAGAAGACATGCAGTGAATATGTTTATTCTCATTTGAGTCTAAAGCTGGAAACAACTGTTAGTAGTTTATCATCTAAGCATCTGGATATCAATGCCCAGTGCAGATTTTAGATAACAGATGTAGCTAACAAGTAAATGTGAATTCCACACTAGGTTAAATCTCCTAAGATCATGACTCTGCCTTTGTCTAGCAGTAACTGATGTTATAGAGAAAAAAACATGAATAGAGACATAGAATATACCTCATTAGTATAAAGAGAAAGAGAAAATAAATCCCATTGTAGTAGTTTGGAATCTTAAAACATAACATTCAAAATTATTCCCACATTCTTGAGTTATTGAGAAGATCGTTGCTTTGTTTAAACACTTAGGATTAAAGTATTTTCTGAGACGGTCTTTCACATCTTTTAATATGCCCCTAATTTAAGATAGGATTTTTCTTGAAATTAAGAATCTGAGAGAAATGATTCATTAAGCCTAGTTTTAGATAAAGATAAGACTTTTCTGAAGAGCCCGGCAGAATGCTGCAAATTTTTCTGTCCAATGCCTAAAATTTCCTATTGATTCTTTATGTAAGAAATTTGAAATTAGTGATGTCACAGAGATCCATGATCTGTTTTGGTGTGAAAGAGCATCTGACTTTCTCTAATGAACTAATTTTAAGTTCCTTAGTCTTTAAAAATTGAAGGCTAAATTTAAACTGCTCTCCAAATCTGTGATAAGGTAAAAGAATGTCTGCAAAACTGGAATGTCTTTTGAAACACAAAACAAATTTGCTATAATTTCATATAGGTTTCACTATTTTCAGGGTAGAAGATCCAAATTGATTTTCAGTTGGTTAATAAAACAGTACCTTATCATGATTACTTAAAAATACATTTTAGATTCATTTCTGAAAGTTTGTAGGTTTACTTATGGAAACATTGGCTTTTCTTTGCATTTTCTTTAAAACCTGTTTTAAATTATATTGAGAGGATTAGATTATAGCTGAATGAATAGGTGTGTGAATGAGTATGTGTATGAATATTACAACTCATCTGAATGAAAACGTGCCCTGAAATGAGCAATGTCTTTATCATCAATATTTAGGCCATATTCTATGCTTTGATACAATATCAGTTTCCCACAAATATTTATGACTTCCTTTGTTTAATATCTGGATTTGGCAATACTTACTCCAACATTGATTTAAAAGTAAGAGTGTTCCCATGCTTGCTGGTTGCTTAGACTGGAAAATGACAAACAGAACTGAGTACAAAAGCCATTCAAGGACTCTTCAACAACATCTGTCTCGCCTCTGTAGAACTGTGTTGCGGGTTCTTTGATATTTAAGCTTCTGCACTGGGGATGTTCTCAGAAAGTAGAGGATATCCTGACAGAATTGAAGTGCATTGATTAGTTCTCCCCTTTCTGGTATTTTGCAGTATGAAATTTGTTTTTTAGTAACGTTCATAATGTAGGAATGATTTCATTTCAGTTTTTTTTCTTTTATAAACTCCACAGGAGAGTCTGTGATTGATATGTGAGTTAGGGTATATGTATTATAAGGTGAGTGTGTAGATTTATGAAACAGGCATTGTGTTTCATCACATGAATTTTTCCTTCCTAACTTCTCCCCATCCAGTGGACTGGTGGTAAGGTGGTGAGCCTACTGCCTACCTAACGTCTCCACATCTTTTGAAATATAGATTTTTTTAGTTTTAAAGGAGTGAAAATGCTTGTTGCTCCATTGAAAGGGACCAGCCCAGTAGAAGTATATCTAGAAACACTGGGCATTGTCACAGGGACATGGGGTGAAAGCAGAGAACTGACTTTAACTGTAGACTAGGTCTCCAATAATGGAGAATACAGAATGAAAGGGAGAGAAAAAAAGAAAACCAAAAGTATAATGTATCAGTATAAAGTATAATCTACTTGGACAATTAGTCTTTGAGTGGAATAACAAAGCAATTCTTAGTTATGACCCAGACCTGACCTTGGGCTGTACATGCCCAAGAACTCAGCTCAGAAAAGCTCTGAGTTAAGAAATAAGCAAGAATGGAGACATTAACTGAAAAATTGTCTCTTAATTAAAAGATAAGCCTTGATGGTGTAAAGATAGAGAATTTCTATAAGAAAAAACATCTTCCTAAAAGTGTTGAGATGTTTCTCGAAGGGTCAAATTAAATGTTTTATAATCTTTTATTATGTGAACTTTTAAGTAAACATAAATTTGGAAAGGTCAAATTTATAAAAATCCAAGACTATGAAATATTAATTACTGAAATATTTGTTCATTAAATAGTACATTTATAACCTTTATACCTGCATACATATGCATATGATATAGGGAACAGCTAAATGCTCAAACTCTGTAAGTATTCAATCTATATTATAAAATATTCCATAATGTCTTATACATCTTTCTCATTGTGAGAAACATGGGTGTGTGTCTATGTATGCATGTGTATGTAAATATCTTACTTTAGTCATTGATCTTTTTATTATAGTGGGAGGGAAGAGTTTCGTGGAAAGCTTTTGGAAAAACAGTGTTACAACCCATATGTTTCCACATGTCTTAAATAAGATGTCTTGAGTTTGGGAGCGGGGCTTTTCTAAGACAAAACAAAACTATGAACTTGTCAGCAATATGCTTACTTTTATTATTTGCTTATTATAATGCAGCTTACTGTATTTTCAAAGGTCTTATACTTTTTTCTTCGTAAAAGAGAATCTTCAGTGAAATATGGATAAGATCATTTTACTAGATCTTGCTAAAGTTATTTATTGAAGGGGAAAAGGGAAAGAAAAAAGAAAATCAAAGGTATAATGTTGTATCTGTGTAAAGTTTAATCTACTTGGATACGTATTCTTTGAATGGAATATCAAATTCTTAATAATTATTCTTTCTTCTCTGGCTAATCTCATCTTAGTCTTGTTCACAAGGCAAACTTTTATTCATGTAGTTTCAAAAGAATAGCTTTTCTTTTGCATTCCTGAAGCACCTTTGACCTAAACCATTAGGAAAGTCATTGTTCTTTCTATGTCTAATCATACAGCTTCATATAAACAGCATCTGAAGTCATTTTGTGATCATACCAGAGCAAATTATAGTTCTCCATTGTTTGAAAGTAATAATATTCAAGATTAAATGTCTGGCTGCTGTTAGTAGACTTTGCTTGAAATAAGGATTCTTCAGGCATTTAGAGTAGAAGGAGTTTGATGCTTGTGTCTCTTTAGGTATAGATGTCATGGCACTGGCTTGCAATCCTGGAAACCATGTGACCCTTTTACCGTCAAATGTTATTTCCACAATATTTGGTCCCCTCAGCCCAACACAGGATGGGCTTTTGTTTTCTCTAGCAATTTTTAATGCTTTTTAGTGGAATTCAGATTTTCTAAGCAATAGAACTTCCTGTCAGTATACTTTGTGCTTAAAATAATGTAGACAATCCTGTGAAAATGAGAAGATTTAGCTTGACTCCAGTGTGCTCACCTAAAATGTACCACTTAATCTCAAACCTGTATGCAGAAGCAGCTGCATGGTGCCGTGAGCGCTCAGTGGCTAAGCAGCACCACCCCAGCTCGACAATTGTCAGCTACACGGGCTGGAGTTCAGTATAATCTTAACCATGCATTTATATTCTCATCATTCAGGAATGGAAAAGAAATACTGTTGTATTTTTAAGCGAGGAAGACTTTTCATGTGTATTGTTTTGATGTGACCATTTGTTCATACAGCCAACTCTTGATTATCTGAGGTAAGAGACCTCTGGAGTAGGGTGCATTGTTCAAATGCAAGTAATCCTCATTTCAGCTGATCGCTTCAGCTTCCGCAGCAAATCATTTACCAGACAGTAACAAAACATTTGGGTTCCTTCTTTTCTCTTTGTCACCTTCTGGTAGTGATGACGATGAGCAAGGAACTGACAGGGAAAGGGAAACTCCTGAAAAACCTGCATACGGGCCACCCCATCCCTGAATCAAGAGTTGACTGAACTGTATAATCTCACCAAATGTCTTGAAACTAGACAGTATATATTATGTATATATATGTATAGCTACAGCGAGAATTCAGCTGGGGGCGTTTGCCGTGCTTGCCTCCGACAGTGTGCCTGAGTGAGTGCTGCTCTATAATGCTGTGTGATCTTCCTGTCTATGTAGGGTGAACCAGGGCTTCCCGGGCTTCCTGGACTTCCGGGCATAAAGGTAAATACGCACTGACAGTCTTGGCTTCATAGAAATGTAATTGCTGGTCACAAAAATGAAAAAAAAAAAAAGTGAAAGCTAAAAATATACAGCTGCTCTTTAAATACTCACCAGCCATTTCAACCAATTAAATTTTTAAATTAAAAACAAAGCACAGGTAGCAGAAATAGAATTACAGACAGAAAACAAACTTACAGTTACCAAAGGGGAAAATGAGGAGGGGGATAGATTAGGAGTGTGGGATTAGTAGACACACACTACTACGTGTAAAATAGATAACCAACAAATCCTGCTATGTAACACAGGAAACTATACTCAGTATTTTATTACATATATATGTTAACTGAATCACTTTGCTGTATACCTGAAACTAACACAACATTGTAAATCAACTATACTTCAATTAAAAAGGAAATGAAGCACAGGTATTTCTGAGTTTGTCATGGCTGTTTGTATATATATTCCACTATATAACCTGCTATGCCCCTTAAATAAATGTAAAAATCATTTCACTTGAAGTCATAGGAATTCTTTCAAGTCTAGAATGTCTCCCTTCACATTTAAATTGTACTCTTAAAATCCTATCAGATTTTGACCAGAATTAGAGTCTCAACATCCCCATAAATCTAACAGCCAGGCAGCCGTCCTTGTGATTCCCCCATTATAATAATCCCTCCAAAGTGTTTTGTGCTTCCACCTCCTGTCAATAGTTCTCACTGCAAACTGCAAATCATATCACTAAGCTTTATTGACCCACGTACTATTCCCATAAAATTTGTATGTGTCTTTTAAAATGACTGCTTAAAGCTTAGTTTGAAAACATTGTTTTACACGTTTTTAAATCATCTAAAGATGTTAAGAAATGGGTTTTTTGTTTAAATTTTTTCATGTGGCAACTGACAAGGCTTAAAAGTTCTATTGCCTTGGCTGTAGTCACTCCCTTAAAATCAGCTTCTTATTTTAAGGTTCTTTTAAATTCTAGAACTGTTTGATATGATAACAGAATGCAAGTAGATTTTTCTTTGCATCATTCTTATCTTATAGGATTTTAAACTAATCTCAAGAGTGCTTTAGATGATTCTAAAATTAGCATTCCTAGTTTAAGAGAGTTGTACATACTGATTTATGAAGATTGTATTTGAAATGTCTTCCATGCATAATATGATTTTAGAATAAATATATTAAATTACTGAGTTCCCAGACATCGTATGGTATAATATATAGTATCTTATGAGGATATTTGTTATAATTAACAGATATGAAAGCTATGAATTCCTGGTTGGCACGGAGAAATTTTGGTTCTGCTTTTTGTTTGATGTTTCCAGGTTAATATTATAGATGTTTGGATAGGTCCTTTTAATATATAATCTTTTGTCTTCTCCATTGAAAAGTACACTCTATGACAACAGTTTACTAAAGAGTTGATATAATTTCCTTCTTTTGATATTTAGCAAAAATAATAAATTGTATGTGATCTCATACTGTAAATATGGGATTAGTAATCCCATATTACACATCTTTAGGAGTCCCACATACTAAAAAAAAAAAAACCAAAAAACTTCTTACTAATATTTGGAAAGTCATAGATTTTTAAAACAAATTTAAGAAAATTATATTCAGCACTAATTTAAAAGAACCTGATAGCATTTTAAATAAGACGAGGAGGGGTGCATTTGAAAGGGGGAGTGTTTTGGAAAGACTAGGGCAAGATTTCCTGCAGGATTCTGCCACCAACATCAGTCACGTGCCAGGAATCTCAGTGCTGTGTGGAAATCTGGTTGTCCTTTCTCCTGAGTATGAGCTTTCTTGTTGAGAGAGAGTACATAAGTGTGAAGGTATTGGGTTTTTCCCTCTAAAACAAACAAACAAAGCTACTATGTTTTCTCATTACCTTTGATTTCTGTCCTCCGCCATGAAAAATATACCAGTACGTTTCTCTAGTCATCAGTGGACCAGTCCAAAGGTTTTGAGCGTTTTCAAATTGGGAAAGATGGTGATTTGCCACCTCTAGCTAATGTTTTTATTCCTAGGGTCATGGGAAGTTGCCAGACAAATTTTGTTGAAATCTTATGGCTGACATTTTCCATTGTTTTTCTAAGCTGACTGGTGACTATGGTGAAAAGAAGCTATTGATTGACAAAAGCCTATCATTCACTAGAGATACTTTTCTAGGTAATTATCAAGTGCTGTTGGGTAACTTGTCAGTATTCAACTTATATCACCAGTTCTATTTTGGATTAATAGCTCTATCTTCTCCTAGTTCAGAATGTAATTTATATGCCTGCCTTATAATGTAGTACATGCTCAATATAAATGAGAGATTCTGTAAAGGAGACAATTTAAAAACACATCATAGTAGTAGTCATTGGATATTTTTAAATGTAGAGTTAAAAGTTTATAAATTTATGATATAGCTTCATTAACTTGGGATATTCTTTATCCCTTTCATATGTCTTGCTTCTACTAGGTAGCTAACCATAGGACACTTAACCTTGATTTCACAGTTTGAATGAGTAATAATATTTAGAAGAGGAAACCATCATGTATGGATTTAGAATGTGTGGCAGCAAGAGCATTAGTCATAACCTTCCTAGACCTGTGTTTTTGTTTACCCTTTGGAAATACTTCCTGTTGCTATTCATCTCCTTATCTGCTGGTACTCCAGAGAGCATGCAGATGCCATCCATCATTTCCAAGGCATTGAGGAAACCAGCCATGACATACTGGGGAAGCTGCGATTGCCACCTGTTGCTCTCCGGGGAATAGTTGGAAACTTAGTGAGCACCCTCAGTGCCCTTGCACACGGCTCTCAGGAAATGAGCAAAGTGCCTAAGAACAGATAGCAGACTCATCTATCTACCGCCTCAGTCCCACTCAGAGAAAAGTGCTAATACCTTTGGCACACATAAAAGTCACTAAGAACAGGCCTCGCTTAATTTCAGACTACTCTCAAGCTTCCGGCATAAGTACTGGAAAGCGCTCACCATGTGGAAGACATTTGGAGTTCCTATTTCGTGCATTCATGGTTCATATAGTGTTAAGATGTTCAACTGGGGAAATTAAATTATGCACAATGTACCATGCAAACATCAGTCTTCTGGAATAAGAACTGAGCTTAGAAAATTATTTTTTAAATAAGCCTTTAAATACATTTTTCATGGGTAAAGCTTACTGTGACTAGCTTTTCCAATATCACTTAAAAGAGGAAGATTTCAAAGTTCCTATTTTTAAACATTTTTTTCCTTTCCATAGATTTTGAAACATTATTTACCCTTTTCATGGTTATGTTACCCTAGTCATTAAGTCACAACGGACAGTGATCAAGAGCCTTCACTTTAAAGCCAGACTGCCAGTGTGTAGATCCTGGTTCTACCCCTCACCAGTTGTGAAGTTGTGGCATGATACTGGGCAAGTTACCTAATCTCTGTGTGCTGGGTTTCCTTATAAAATGGAAATTATTATTGTACATACCTCAAGGGGTTGTTGTGAGGATTAAATGAATTAATATACGCACAGCTCCTAAAATAGTGCCAAACATATAGTAAATGAGATATAAATTTTAGCCATTGTTAATTCTTTCTCTTGGAGCAGCTCAGAATATTGGAAACGTTGATTATGCACCTGTTCTATAGAGTCTTACCTCCTGTGAGTCATTTCAACCTAGAGATCATAAGGCCATTTATACCCTGCAGGTTCATAGATATAACTGAAAATTCTGTAGTGATGGTTGAATGTTACCTTTAAGAGCAGTAAGATAACCTACTTTCTTACATCACACCATTCATCTTTTCCTCTAACCCAGTACATTCCAAGAACAAAGGATAAAGGAGCACAGCGTTCTGGGCATAAGACATGGTGCTAAGTTCTCCTTCCCAACACTGTTCACAGGAAAAGCAAAAGCAAAACCTGACATGTAATAATGAAATACTCTAAGCCCCATTCATAGCATTGCCTAACCCCAGACATTTTTTACAGATATGGATTTTCAGTGCTGGCTTTTCTCCTTCAACACTGACTACCAGTTTATCTCATCATATTCAGGAAGTAAATTCAGAAAAAAATGTAGCTGGTACGATAAAATGAATGCAGTAGGGAGACATAATACAGTAAAAATTACAACAAATCAGAAAAACAAATCATTTAGGTGGCAAAGAAATTTTTATAGGGTTTTCCCTCAAAGCTTGATATTTTTGTTCTGGCTTCCACATTAGTGAAAATTTGACATTCAGATCAAGAACTTGAGGACTGGGAGACAGTAACTGACTCATTATATAAAATCATCCTTGACACTAAATCATATAAGGACTAACTTTTACAGGTGGCAGAAATGTTGCTTTGTCATTCTTAGGGTTAAAAGCAGTGCTCACTAACCTATGGAAACTTATCTTCTAAATCCATTGGAGATGAGGTTCCTTCCTCAGAAATACCAAATCACATTTTAAAAATAAAAGACCAAAGTTCTTGGAAGTAACATGGGATATGTAATGAATTCCTAAAAGGAAGAAATACTGATTGAAAGGATAACATTGTGTTATTGTTACTTATAATTATTTCCTGCTTGCACAAAGTGTGTCTGAGCAGTTGAGTAGTTTAAGAATTCAGTTAACTCATACAACCAGAAATCAGAGAGTTTTTCACAGCCATAATGAAACCTCAAATAGATACAAGTATGCTTTCATGATGCAATCCCATTAAGAAAAAAAAATCAGAAAGTTATGTTTTCAAAAAAAAAAAAGTTATGTTTCCTGAGTTTTAAATAAACTTGCTATTGTATTTCATTTTCACCATAGCCACCAAAATGTTTAATTTGTACTCAAATGTGATCCTTCAGGGAAGTAAGTGTTTTGGGGACAGATTCCACTTTCTCATTCTTTTGTCCCCACTCAATAGTTTTACAAATCAATCATTACCAAAACTGACTGCCTGGAGGTTCTTATTACAACAAATGTTCTTGCTGTTATCCTCAAAAGTAGGTATCATGCTGACTTGAATTCTAATTAGCCCTTAAGCTAGAAGAATATTGTATGGTTAATGCATTCAGTGTCAAGACAAATTAATCAAAATTATTGGTGATGTCTTTAGCACCCAGGCAAATCAGCACATATTTTCCAAACCCTGTTGTGCTATTTTTGGGGGCAATGAAAATTGGTTGTGTTCGGGATAATAAATATCATGGAAAGCATGACTTGGTTTAAGCTGGTATATTAGACAGGTTAAAAAAATAATATCTTTTATTCCTTAATTGATAATGACATAAAAATAAAACAAATGGTAATAAATGAAAAATCAGAGCATTTTCTATGGGCAAGAACCAGTTAGGACTTTCTGGCCACCATCCCATTTAACAGATGATAGGTTCTAGAAGTTTATAGGGAAACAACTGCTGAACCATTTCTGTATGAATGAAGCTGTTTCAACATTCTTACCTTGACTAGTAATTCCATCTGGAGAAGGACATGGCACCCCACTCCAGTACTCTTGCCTGGAAAATCCCATGGACAGAGGGGCCTGGTAGGCTACAGTCCATGGGGTTGCAAAGAGTCAGGACACGACTGAGTGATTTCACTTTCATTTTTCACTTTCACTTTTCACCTTCATGCATTGGAGCAGGGAATGGCAACCCACTCCAGTCTTCTTGCCTGAAGAATCCCAGGGACAGAGGAGCCTGGTGGGCTGCAGTCTATGGGACCGCACAGTCAGACACGACTGAAGTGACTTAGCAGCAGCAGTAATTCCATCAGCATATTTTTGACTCTTCTCACCTATATGAAGGACACCCTTTTGTATTTGACCAAAAAGAGATATTAAATGAACTGTCCCAATAGCCATTTGAAGGTTAAAAATACTTTTTGTACATGTATATATGTACACATGCTGTGCTTAATCATCAGTCATGTCTGATTCTTTACGACCCTTTGGACTGCAGCCCACAAGGCTCCTCTGTCCATGGGGTTTTCCAGGCAAGAATACTGTAGTAGGTTGCCATGCCCTCATCCAGGGGATCTTCCCGACTCAGGAATCAAACCTGTGTCTCCTGTGTCTCCTACACTGAAGGCAGATTCTTTACCCACTGACCCTACTTTCATGTATTAAATGTGAGTTTGAAGAAAAATAAGTCAGGATTTTATTATGGAATTCCAGGACTTAATGACTTAATGGTAAATTGTTAGATTTCAGAAAGATCATGTTTTTAAGGGACTTCCTAGCTTTTTACCTTTTGTAATAAAGCCAGATTATATTGCCTTACTAGTTGGTAACGATTTTTGTTTGCTTTGTTTGGGGTTTTTTTGTTTTGTTTTTCAGGGCTTTATGCCCAGAATATACGGAACTTAAGCTATCTCAATAGACTGTTTAAATTTTTTTAAAGTGATGGTGAATGAAAGGTGGCTTCAGTCAAAAGTCTTACCTTTGCAACATCTTCTTTTATCTTGCAGAGTGAATAGATCCCACCTTCCCATAACTTAATTATCTTTTGGTTTACTTTATTTCTCTGTGTACATACTGCCAATTTATAGAAGAAAACAGGGAGAGGAACTCTAATGTTGCCACTAATCAACAGGGGAAAGTTTTGTTGGGTATGAAGAGAAGATAACTTTTCGAATATAGCCCATATTAGTTACTATGACTTGTGCTCGTTGAGCTTTATATTACAAGATCAGTGCTGTGGCTGCTGAAAGGTTTAGCTACAATTAGCAAGCTCAGTGTGAGATCCTTAGGCCCTCCAAATGTGGTTATGTATAAGTACACCTTTGATTTCAGCTATAGGTATTCTTTATAGATTTGATTCTGCATCTTTAAGTACCCCCCGCTGTTTAAAGTTCCCATTCAAATTAGCAACCTGTGTCAGATTTTCAGAGAGATCTGTTTGCTGCTACTGCTGCTCCCAGTTTATTTCTAGACCTACCAATTGTGCTTTATCCTAAATTAATAGCATTTATTCTGCCCAGCCCAAATCCCAGTTTACTTGCCAAAACCACAGTCACCCCATTATTCACCTTTTCTACCAGCTCAACACAGGAGGATGTGTTACCATCTGGGTATTGAGACCTGGTTTTCAAACTCATTGGTGGTGAGCTAATTAATTAATGTTAAGGGGAAACAAAGGACAAAATTCATGAAACAACTAAAGATCAATATCTAAGATAAGACAGGAAAGTTAAACCATTTTTTTTTAAATCTGAAACTTGATGCTGCATTAATGCCATTTCCAATAGTATGTACAGAGCTGTGATTTCTGTTTCTTTGACAACCATTTGATCACTGACAGGCATGTGGTTTGGGTAGCAGAATTTGGTGGCCAGCCATTACTTGTGTTTTAGCAATTAAAAGGTTGGATTGTATCAAGGGTTCTGATAAATAGTGTTGGGTTTGTTTTTTTTTTAATAAATTTCCAGGCTTTGATTAAATCACAGCTCTGTATTTATTTTAAGAGTTAGCCATTACATTGTTTACATTTTTCTGTTTGCCAAGAAGGTAGATCTCATTGGACATTGCCAGCACCAATGAAGACAAAAGAATAAGAAAAACTGTGGATTATCCTGGGTTTAATCGTTATGATCATGGTAGAGGAATAAAACCTTTTAGGATGCTTGTTCCTCTCCATTCTTCCCCTCTTCTCTTCCTCCATCTTTCCCCCACTAGTTGGTTGCCGTCACTCTTTTGATTCACTTCCAGTGAGATCAACAACTCTAGTATGAATGGAACTCTGTTTTACTTTGTAATCTTATGATCAATAATAACAAAAGTAAAACCTAAAACGTTATCGCACTTGAGATAGTGAGTGAATAGGTAGAGAGATAAAGGAAAATTATATATATATATATAAATGAGATATATATGTGTGTATATACATATATATACATACATATATATATATGAGTAAAGCAGATTAAAGTGGCTCTGAAGTAATTATGCTCTTAACTTATTCCTGTACTATTCATTGATGTCCTGGTGTTCATAACAAACCAGTGTTTGATGCCTCTGACTTTCCCTCATTTTCTTAGATATTTTTTGGTTGTCTTTTTTTTTTTTTTAAAGCACTAACACATCATAAACTGAAAACATTAAAACTGTTTCAGAAAAGGTCATATTTTATTGTTTTTGCTTGAATGGTAGAGCTATTTTACTGGCTGTTTCCCTGTATAAATCTACATTTCTCTGATAATAACAGCCAACGTCTGCCCTTTTCAAAGGATCACTGCCTCATGGTCTCATGTTATTCCAATAGTGGCCCACTGAAATTATAATTGGGTTTTCTAGTTCAGGTAATTGCTTTATACAAAAGTAAAGGAAAAAAACTCTGGATTTAATTGTTTCTTAATTAAAAGTATGATAGGAGCTTAATTCCATTATGGTGCCAATTTCCTCTATTGCATCTCTCCCACACTTTGTCTATTCAGGCAATCTGTGTGGATAACTTCTAATTTAGCAATAGTCTATTTCCTGTTGATTATATGAGATTAGATATGTAAAAACAGCTCTGTGAATCATCATACAGTTCAATAGAAATAGTTACTTCTCCTGCATATTGTCCTGAAAAGTTGTGAAAACTCATTTTTGTGTAGTCTGATTTACTTCAAAGATGATTTTGCAAGAGCATTTTGTGTTTGAGTCATATTTTAGCTGCTTTCCCCTACCTTCCTTTGACTCAGTCTCCTTCCCTTATCCTGGATAACTAGAATTGTGGCTAGAGTAGAATAACCAGTTGCTCATTTTTTAAATCACATCAAAGTATTTATAGAACCATAGATTGTCGTAACCTTTCTGCTAGACATTTTAGGAGATTCTAGGACCTTTAAACTCTATATCAATCCTTGCAAAGAGGCAATTTTTTTTAAGGATTACATTATTTAGGGAAATTTAACAGGTATGACCATTTTGTCCTTTTCTTTTCTTACAGAAAGAAAATTCCTTCTTAGTAAACCTGTCATTTGTCTGCCTTACATGTGTTTGGCTTTTCAATCCTAAATGTTCTGGCAGATGGATATTGACTCATAAAATGATTACATTGTCACATGAGAAAATTTAGGGTTACTTCTTGAAAGGAGTTGAAGAAGTACTGAATATAACCCCATACAGGTTGTAAAGAATCAAGAAGTCAAAAAAAAAAAAAACCCAAAAACTCAAGAAGTCACCATGTATATTACTAACTAGCTACTGAGATGTTATAATAATATTACTAATATTAATACTACTACTACTAATAATGGTCGCTGGCAGTTTTGAGCCTGTAAGATAGGAGCAACAATAACATTTATCATTCACTTACTTTGTTCTAGAGTTGGTGCTCATTGCTTTGTTCACATCATCTAATAAGTTTTGACTAAGCCACCCCCAAACAATACCAGAATCTTACATTATTTGGCACCTCAGGATTCCAGCTTGCAAAGTCAGGCTTTGCCTCAATTCTGTACGTTTGTACCAACAGTTCTCAAAGATTTAACTTCAAAACCCTTTTACACACCCAAAAATTAAGATTTAAAGGGTTTTTATTTGTTTATACCTATTGATGTATCTGTATTAGAAATGAAAATAGAGAAATTTAAACAGATCATTATATGTTAATTAAATAATATTTTATGAAATATAGCTGAGTTTTACAAAACAAAAAATTAGCAGGAATAGTGATATTATTATCTTTTTTTTTATTTATTTATTTATTTATTTATTTATTTTTCCCGAATCTCTTCTACATCTGGCTTAATCAAAGGCAGCCTGATTCTCTTACCTGCTTCAGCTTTCATTCTGTTGCAAGTTGTCTTGGTTGAAGCGCATGAAGGAAAATCAGCCTCAGATAGATATGTAATTGGACAAAGGAAGATTATTTTAAGAGCCTTTCTATGAAAGTGTGGATGTTCTTTTTTAAGACTACCCCAAACTCTACAAGTGGTAGTTTCAACTTAAAGGTTAGGTACAATGTGAAATCTGAAACCATGTCAATGAAACTTTCCTACTCTGTACAATAATAAGGGTAAGTGAATAGGCACTCTGAGACCTCTGGTATAAGTCTAGGAACGTGGGAAGCAGCCCAACCTGCTTAAGACCATGAGTAGACATATTTATGCCTTATTTACTTCAATAATTCTTTCAAGCCTGAGACAGGAAAGGGACCTATGATTATTTCCTCCCCATCCTGCCAAGACATAGACTGGATGGACACAATGTCTCTAAAGTAATTGAGAGCTCTGGAGTTAAATAATCATAAAACTGTGGTCCTAATGTTAAGTATGCTATTGTTTCCCTTGAGTAAATTGAAGAAAGAAATGAATGTATTGAGATGGCGGATGCTTTGTTAGAGTGGCATGAAAAAGTATGACTAATCATACTCAAAGTCTTTAATACTAGCCAGTATTAACAGTGCGAAAGTTGTTGAGAGTCCAGTCCTTTGCTAATTTTATATCTTGAAATAATTTTTACCCTGAACATTCTGCTTGAAGGAAATTTCTATTCATTTTACTCAGGAGAACTTAAATAGATTCTGTTTTTAAAAAGGAAGAAAAAACGCTTCAGCCACTGAGATCACAAAGCCTTATTTATTTGTGAATTATGAAACTGCATGCTTTGTCTTTTTATAAACTAAACCCTTGCCTGAATAAGAAAAACATTTTTGCAGCATTTACTCCTTTTTCTTCTCTTTTTATTAGTATGCTTTAATGGTGCTTCCATTTGCTTTGCTAGCAGTGAAATCTTTATTTCCACTTGAAGATATATGAATCTTGTTTACCTTTAAACTTTCCACCTATTAACTTGCATTATATTAGTGGTTACTAATAATATACATTAACTTTAATACAGCCTTTTTTCTTGAGGGCGGAAAGGGAAAATTTTTGTGCTTGCATATATCATTTTATTGAGAGAAATATCTTACATGTAAATAAATGTTTCTTAAGGTTTTTGCTGTTGTTTCAAATAACTTAAACTTTTTTTTACAAGAAGTAGAATGGTCGTCAATGATTTTTCTGAATATAGTTGATTTTCATTTTAGGCCATTACGAGATCCATCCAAGGTTATTCGTTCAGCTTTTCCTCTCCACTATGTGTAAGGGTATGGAGACAGGTAGAATAGAGTTATAGAAATTTCACAAACAATAAACCTAGAGCATAAGTTCCTCTACACTTTTTTTTCTTAACCAGTACCATGAGCGTCAGAGCTAGGAATAAATCCACTTGAGTTATTCATCAATGTGATACCTTTGCAGTACTGATATCCTTTGTTCCCTACCCAAAATCAAGGTTTTATATTGCATATATTTTTTAAAAACTCAGTTTTTCAAAAATATTTGATAGCATTCTAACACTTCATATAAAAACATCCTCGCCACACCTTTCTGCTTAGCGCTAAAAAAAAACAAATGTTGAAATATAGCTACTTTAAAAGAAAATCAAATTTATCAAACAACATTAGCAGAAATAATCCAATGGGGAAAAATAAATAAGCAAACAAATCCCAGGAAATATGGGAACAGAGTCATTATGTTTTTGTGTTGTTTTGCTTTAAAACATTACAGATTTCAAGAAGTTAGACTTTTACATTTAAGCTCACGTTGTTAAGAAGAAAATAAAACTTTACAGTTTATATGTGAACACTGGTCTCGGGTGTTCACTGGTGCCAAATATATGGTGTTTTTCCAGCACTGGTTCTCCAACTCTGATTCTCTTGACACTAGCTCATGTCCTATTGTGACACCCCCTGCTCGGAGTTAGCATCAGATTCCACAGGTTTAAGGGTTCCGTCCCACAAGACGGCCCTCACTTCAGACCCCAGTCCAAGCACCCTCCTTCCCTGCACTCCCATCTGACTTGGTTACAAATTCCAGGGTACTCGCAGCCACCCACTCCCACCCCTATCCAAGCTCGATAATCTGCTACAATAACTTTCAGAACTCAGAACAATGCATACTTGCCATTACAGTGTAGTGCAAAAGGTGAAAGTGAACAGCCACGTGAAGAGATACAGAGGGTGAAGTCAGAAGCATCCTGAGTGCGGGAGCCTGTGTCCCTGTGGAGTTGGGGTGCCATCCTGCTAGCACATGGAGATGTTCATCAGCTCAGAGGCTCTCCAGCCCCTATTGCCCAGGTCATCTTATAGAGGCTGTGTTATGTTGGCATGACTGATTAAAGCCTTGCCCACTGCTGAGTTAACTCAGTCGCCAGCCCTCTCCCCTCTCTGGAGATGGTAAGAGGAGGGGAAAGGTTGAGAGTTCCAACCTTCTTATCATAGCCAGATCCTGAAGCTCTCTAGGGGCCCACCACAGTCACCCCATTAGCAACAGGTATTTTTAAAAGGAGCTTGTTGTGAGTAACAAAAGATGCTCCTATTTACTCTTCAGTTCAGTTCACTCACTCAGTTGTGTCCGACTCTTTTCCACCCCATGGACTGCTGCATGCCAGGCTTCCCTGTCCATCACCATCTCCCGGAGCTTGCTCAAACTCATGTCCATCAAGTTGGGGATGTCATCCAACCATCTCATCCTCTGTCTGCCTTCTCCTCCTGCCCTCAGTTTTTCCCAGCATCAGGGTCTTTACCAATGAGTCACTTCTTCACATCAGGTGGCCGAAGTACTGGAGCTTCAGCTTCAGCATCAGTTCTTCCAATAAATATTCAGGACTGATTTCCTTTAGGATTGACTGATTTGATCTCCTTGCAGTCCAAGGGACTATTACTCTTACTCAGGAAATTTCAAAGATTTTAGAAACTAGGAACAAGACCAAATATATTTTTCTATTATACCACTACTGGGTGTCCTCCAGGTAATAGAGAAGAGATTTTGGAGGTGTGGCAAGGAGAGATTTTTGCTTTTTATGCTGAACATTCTTGAATCTCTTCCCTAGCCACACCCACTGAATCAGTCATGCATAGCTGCCTACCATATAAGCATCCCAAACTGCAGTGACTTAAAACTACAGTCAACTCACATTTTGGGAAGAATGAGCATCTGAGTGTAGATGGTTCAACTGGGTGCCTCTAGCTCAGTGTCTCCCAGGAGGATGCGATCCAGCTGTCAGCCAGGGCTGAGATATGGACAGAGGAGCCTGGTAGGCTACAGTCCCTCTCCTCTGAAGGCTCTAATGGGATGGAGCACCTGCTCCCAAGTTGACACATATGGCCATTGGCCGACCTTGGTCCTCACCTTGGGGACCTGTCCGTAGGGCTACTCACAGCATGGCAGCTTGTTTTCTCCAAAGTAAATTGACTCAAGTGAGAGAGGACAAGAAAGAGCCCTCAAGATGGAAGCTACAGACTTTTAATAACAGTCTCAGAAATGATATCCTATTACTTCTTTCATATTCTGCTCACTAGATATGAGAAGTCAGTAAATCCTGTGCACACTCAAGCAGAGGGGTTTTGCAAGGCAATTGAATACCAGCAAGTGGTATCATTGAGGCCCATCTTAGAGGCTGCCTACCACATCCACCCCAACATAATGGACCTGATTTGGTAAATGATAAGAAGCATGAGACAATAGATGAGAAAGAAAATTATAAAGACATTTATCTGGTTTCTTTGTCACTTTTACTTATCAGAGCTTCTCCAAAGTTTTGCTCAACGTGTTGTCACTGATCAAAACCAATTCTAATTAATTTTATAGTTAGTATCTGGATCTCAGCAAAAGCTGTATACAATCAAAGAAGTAAAATCCCAGTGAAGTGAAAGTCACTCAGTCTTGTCCAACTCCTTGCGACCTGATGGACTATGCAGTCCATGAAATTTTCCAGGCCAGAATAGTGGAGTGGGTAGCCATTCCCTTTCTCCAGGGGATCTTCCCAACCCAGGGATAGAACCCAGGGATCGAACCCAAGTCTCCCACATTGCGGACGGATTCTTTATCAGCTGAGCCACTGGGGTCAAACAGTAATTCACATATTTACTGTCAAACATGTGATGATCTCCTCTGTCCATTTTTTCTTAAGGGAGAACCAGGTTTCATTGGTCCTCAAGGAGAACCAGGCTTACCAGGGTTACCAGGAACAAAGGTAAGTGGAGTGTTTTCCCCTTCCTTTCTTTCTGAAAAATTTTTGTGACATATTTTTAGTCCATTTTGTTACTCAGGTGACCAGATAGCTTTGCCTAATAGAGAACTAATCACCTTAGAACCCATTCCCAACACTTCTAATAGGAATAGCATATTATTATGATTAGAGTAATAGGAAGTTAATTCCAGAAAGCCTCAGGCAAGGCAACAGGATGGTGGAATACATTCGTTGTTCCAGTTGTCCCCCAGTTGCACCTAAATTGATGTGATGCTCCTAGTCTTCTGACCATATGGAAAAGTGACGCAATTCTGAGAAGGAGAGGTAGAACTCATTAACTACAGCTCCTCGTTACCCATTTTAAGACATACTTGTAAATCAAACATGATTACTATTCCCCCATCACTCCCTAGATTTCAAAGGCAAGTACTCATGTCATATAGATTCCTAGTGCCTCATCCCGAAAGGATCCATCCTGAAAAACGTCTGCAGAAAAATCCTGTAATGAAAACCATCTCGTGATCTTCCACTTGGCAACCCGAGAGAGGCCCTGAAAGCAAAATCTATATGCCACCATATAAAAACTTATGTTGCTGTGGATACAGTCAGAGCCATGGTTCCCTTTTTATCTACCCGGAAAGACATAAAAGGTACCATTCTGAGGATGGAACTTTATTCATGACAGACTCATGAATCAAAGAAAGAGCAAAATTAGATCAAACTGCATTCTTTTATTTTTAAACCATAGCAGGCTTTGCCTCAATGTGTATTGCATTCACCAGAAATAAGCCAGGATGATTTCCAAGAGCTCGAGAAATATGTTCCTGATCTGTTCTGACAGAGGAGTCCTCGTTTCCGCTGGTCAAGAGAAAATAAGTCTAATCTTAGTAAATGGAAACTACGTGTGGCCTATGGGGAGACTGAAGCTCAGTCAAATTTACGTAAAATTGCTCTTTTCTCAGCAAGTTCTTTTTCACATAATGAGCTGACAAGCTTATTAACAAAATATGAGGAATGCCTGCTTTAGCCTGAACAGATTTACACACAAAACACACTTTCTAGAATCAAGAGAGCTAGATCAAGAGGATAATAGGCATCCTGTGTCCACGACAGAACTGTTGTACGGCTTGCAGCCTCAGAGTCAGGCAGAGAAAGAGGTGGCTTTGTGAGTAAGTGCAAAGAAGCAGGAAACCTGCTCAGTGCCAGAGAGGACCAGGCATGAATGTGATTTCTAAGTGTTTATGGCATTTTGTTTGCCGAAACAAGGAAAAATAGAAGAAACACAGACAGACCCTTGGAGAGTAGAGTTCATCCCTAAATATCTTTTCTTTTGTTCATTTATTTTAAACTGTTCCATAATCAAAAATTCCAGAAGTGGAACTATAAAATCAACATTAATTACTGTTCATGAAGAACCTGGGCTGATTTTACAGATTCCATACTTTTAAGCAAATATTACTTTGCACTCCCAATAAAAGTAAAGACTGTACTGTAACTGCTTTGTAGTTCCACAAGAAAGGATGTGAATAAGAAATTCATTTAAGAATATTTTGAAGTTAATTTTTGGCTAAGTTGCCTAACATGACATTGGTATCATAATGGAAAAATCATGATTATTTAAAAATCTCTTTCAGCCACATACTAGTCTTTTTCCACTTGTGTAGACAGTCTGGATTTGTACCAATAAATTCAGATTTTAAAAAAAACTAACACTGCATATTTTATCCCCAACACAATGAAGAGAGAGCGTAATGAAGAAAATATGTAATGGTATCTAAAAACCTTTTTATGTACTGCTGTATTCTCAGCATCTATATCAGTGCCTGCAAGAAATCTACATCAGTCTAAAGAAATAGGACTTTATCATGAATAATTTAGAAAACTTTGAATAATATTGTTTATTCATTAATTCAACATATTTTTTGCCAGACATTTTTCTACTGTTGAGAATGGAGATTAAATGCAACAAAAATAGTTTCTACTGAAGCTTACACTGCAATATGTGTGAGAAAGGGATGGAAGGAAAGAAAAAAAAAATGTAATTCCAGAGAATAATAAGAAATTAATTAGGGGCATGATGTTAATAAGTGATTCTAGGTAAACATATATAGACTTCACACCTATGATATATATACTATAGAGAAATGATTTTCTAAGATTTTTGCTTTTCCCTAAAATAAGATTATAGTTACCATTTTAGAATTCATCTGTAAAATATTAAGCAAATAACCAAACATTTATATATGTAAATTCCATATACCAGTAGAAGCACTTCAGTTTCTAATCCCTGAAAAATCCCTTCTGGAGCATGTTTTCCATCTCCTGCCTCTGGTCAAGTTCCAACCTCTCCATTCTCCTACTCCCTTTTGATTCATACTGAGAAATTTACTGAGTCTTCCATAATCCTGGCCCTAATCTATCCCACCTCCCCTGCGAAACCACAGTCTTCCCAAAGTGGGCATGATACAGATAAACATCTTGGGATTCAAAGCTCTCCATCACCCATAACAAATCCAACCCTACTTTCTTTTCCTTTCCAAGATGAATCCATCGTTTATGGAGGAGAGTGCCTCCTTCATCCAAAAACATGCCATCACCAGAAGTCAAAACTTGTTTGATTATTGAAATTCTGCTCATCACACAGGAAGCTGAACACTCTCAGCTCTGTGTTCAGGGAAAAACAGAATCATCTTCCTAGAGGGTGATTTGGCAAGATTTTAAAATGTTTTTATTTTTGACACAGACATTTCCCCACTAGGAATTTATTCTGAGAAAATGACCAGAGATGTGCAAAATATTTACATACCAAAACATCTATGCAAAAATTGAATATTGAGTACAATCCATTCTAAATTACAGCTCTCCCACGTTAAAGGCTTTGGGAAAATTGTTTAACCTTCCTGAGCTTCAGTTTCCTCATCTGTAGACTATGGACACTAACACCTTTCTCATCTGTCTTGAGAACTCAATAGGATAATGCATGTAAAGTGTTGTGTGCACTCATCAAAAGCACAGTCATAAGCAGTAATAATTGTAAAATATACCCTACCCATCCTTCAGGACTTGACCCAGGTCTCAGCAAAAAGAAGTCAGTCCGGACTGTTGAAAACCCTGTGGAGTTTCTTCTTCTCTCACATATGACTTTACGTTATTCCTTAAGGGCTCTTAACTCTAAACTATTTTGTTCATGTGGATCTTATCTTACTAGAGCACTGGCCCCTGAGGGCAGTGACCACGATCATCGTTCCCAGATCTATAAATATAGCAAAAACTGTAATACCTACATGTCTTGTACTGTGACAAGGACTTTTTATTTTAAGTTATGAAACCAGTACTATAATTTTCTCCATTTTATAGAGGAAACTGAGGCTTTCAGAACTTAACTAATTTTCCCCAAAACACAGACCTGGCAAGTAACAGGGCCAGGATTAAAGTAGAGAATGTCAAATTACAAAACCTGGTGCTTGGTCATTTTGCCATGCTTCTTCCTAGTAGATCTTAAAAAGTCACTGTGGAGTGAAGACTATGTTAGTGCCTGTGGTGAGGCTTCATGATGGCCTTTATCAATTCGCTTTAAAGGTCTTTCCTCATCTATAAAAATGGGGATGAAAATGCAAACACTTTATAGTTGTTTTGATAGTTGTGGTCCCACAAGCTGAGCAGCGTGGCCAAAAACAAAAAATTAAATGAGATAATCCATGTTGAGGTTAATACAATGCTGAGTATGCAGTAAATAAATAGTCACTTTCTACCTTCTTTGATTTTATTCACTTCACTCATTAATCTACAGGGACCAGATAGGGGGAAGATGAGTCACCATTTACTTATTTTGTGATTTGTGACAGGGCGAACGTGGGGAGGCAGGGCCTCCTGGACGAGGGGATCGAGGGGAGCCTGGAGCCCCGGGACCAAAGGTCAGTTATTCTCACACTGGAAAATAACATTCTCAGTTTGGAAATGTATACCACTTACTTTTAGAACATGCAACTAAAATAAAATTATTCAAGGGATATTAAAACAGCCCCAAATCACAAATAATTCATTGAAATGCACACCAATTTGTTATTTTCTAAAAGGTGTTTTACAATTCAACTTTTCCAGTTTACTCCATTCTATTCAGTCAACAAATTTAAAAACACATCCAAATGTCAATGGGGAAGGACTGTCACATTAACACATTGCCACTCTGGTGATTAGTACTCTGCACTTTCACTGCAGAGGGCACAGGTTCAACCCTAGTCAGGGAACTAAGATCCCACAAGCTGAGCAGCATGGCCAAAAACAAAAAAATCCCTGCATTTAAATATATATAGATAACAAAAATAAACAAGCAAGCAAAAACCTACTGAGGAAAATGTGAATCCAGACCGTTAGTTTCCATGGTAACTTGATGGTGTATAACACCTTGAAAATATGAAAACTAAGGATTTATTTGACTGTTCATTCTATTCCTCTAAACTTCCTACAAACTGATATGGTAACACTTTATTTTAATAACCAATCCTAGAGACATGGAAAATGACTTCCTCTTTGATGAAAAGGAAATTTATAAGCAAACACTTTTGAGACTACTGAGAATTATCTGCAGAACTCTTCCCATCCGCCAATGGGTGGTCAGTCTTTAGAATTATGATGACGTGAAGGTTGGTGGAGAGACCAGGGAGTGAACTAATGATGTGGCAATAATGCTTATGTTCAGTGTTGTAACAGTTCACATTATATAGACCCATATATCAAAGTAGTTAAAATAAAGTGTTTCCATTTTTCTCCATTATTCCGAGTCACTGCTAATTTCTTTTTTCTATTGTTATCTCCCTCTATTATTTTCTCTTTTCCATCTTTATATTCTTCTATAATAGGGGAAACAAGGTGAATCAGGAACTAGAGGCCCAAAAGGGTCAAAGGTCAGTACCCGGGTAACCATTTTAACATAACATGAGGCCATCAAGCGCTGTGCTTCTTACCTTTTCCACAGGAAAGTCATGTTTTGGATTAGACTCTTTCAGATACTGGTATTGCAGTAATTTCACCCTTATGATGATATCTTGGTTTGTTTCATCTTGTTTTTGTGTTCTTGTGCTTCAGACCATTCTCTAAGAGAAAATGTACATCTTGTTTCATAAATATAGCTTATTTGGAAAAAATTAAGTACTTAGTTTATATTATGTGCAATATAATATTATTTTTTATTTCCTGGCTGTCTTTGTGATAAATGTTCAACTATAGTTTGCTTTTAAGTCAGTTGACTCCCTCCATTGCATTAAAATTTCACCACCAATGGAAATTCTCTCCTTTATCATGTTCTTAGAGAACCTGCAATAATCTGTATACTATTAGTAGAATCATGTTATTTCAGATTCTACTAATGAATAGCATGGGAAATGGGGAAAACAGAAAACAGATATTAGTAATTCTCCATTCAAATTTAATTATTATGGTCCATGTTACTAGCATATTGTGGATAGAAAAAAATCATAATCCTTTTACTGCTTATCTTCACCGGTCCTTATCCAGTTTATACGGATATGTAGAAAGATACAGAAAAATGCTTTAAATTCTGTTTAGGAAAAGGGCTCTGTAAATTTTAGGCTATTTGAAAGAACTCTCAGTTCTACACAGGTTCAAATCTCTCCTCCAAAATTTCTGTTGAGATTTCTGAGACTTTCTGAAGTATTCTTAGTGATCTATTTTGGAATTTGAGGCTTAGGTGATTCCTGGTGTCGGTCCAGGGAGGGGTGTGAGGTGGCAATAACTCTATAAATGGACATTTAAAGACTTTTCTTATTACACTGGGAAAAAGAGAGAGAGCCAGGTTTGCCCAGCTCTCGACCTTCAGCCTGGCCACCCTGGTCTAACAGGCTGCTGTCCTCTTCAGCACTTCCTAAGTAGAAAAGTTTTCCTTAGATCTTTATCATCAGAGGGAGACCCAGCTGGGGACCTTTCCTCCAGAGTCTCCCAACACTGAGCTCCCCGTTGATCTCTCTTCCTTCCTTGTCCTGATTATCTACACTTTTTTTCTTCTTGGAGAACAGATACCCTATTAATTGGTTGGCTCCTTTCCCCTTGCACCAAATCTCTTCATATAAAGGCAGGAACATGGCTCAGTCTGAGAGATGAAAGCTTAACTTTGGGTGCCGTAAGAGCCACTTGCTTTGCCTTTGAAGATCCCTGGCAAACAAGTCACTGTATGTATTGTCGTTTCAAGGTACTCTGTCATCTGAAGGGGGAAATTTAACTCACTTCATCTACTCAACTAACTTTAAGGGGCATCTTAAAGATGCATTTGCCATGTCAGGGATTATTGTATTTCAAGTTGCTATTTTACATTTCAAAAGTTCATATTAAAGGTGCCACTGAATGATAGTGAATACTTGGATTTAAATCCTTGGATTAAATACTTGGATATGAAATCCTTGGATTTGAGATATTTGGGGGCTGTTGCCCTCACTACTGACTAACTAGGTTCTTTTTCTTTTATTACCGGGGAAAGGGCGATCGTGGAGACAAGGGGGACTCTGGAGCCCTGGGACCAAGGGTGAGTGTGTCTCGTCTACAGCTTTGGCCTCCAACAAGCCTAGATTTGAAGTATGTGTCTATGTGGCTTTTCACGAGGCACTTGGATTAATCATACCCAATAATAGCACAGGAGGTAGACCACCGTGATTATTCCTGCTACCGCTCTCTTTCTTCCTATTTTTAGTGTAGTCACTGGGAGCACCGAGTCTGTAAATCTGGACACATTAAGATCCACAAGAAGAAGCAAAGAACTCTGTCTGCTTTCCCTCTGCTATATGAACAGTCACAAACCCACAGCCATCTAACAGTAGAACTTTCCACTTTTCAGTTAACTCAGTTATAAAGAAATAGTCGAAATAGTCCAAATTTTCAGAACCTTTTTAAAACACAGAGAATTAGGACATGCCTAATGGAAATTCAGTGACAGAGCTACTGAATAGGGTAGACATCTTAAAAATATTCATTCCCTCCATATATATATATTCAAATATATATATATATATATATATATGCATGCATATTTATCCCCTGTTTGATTCCGTTTTAATGGAGTTCTATTCCTGTTGGAAAAGCAAGCATTTCCTGTAGTATAATGTTCTATCTTCTTAAAGAATGAGGAAGCAGTCTTTGTGGTGTGGATGAGGAGAAAGATGTCAGGGGGTTGCTTTAATATAATATAAATAAAGCCAGCAAGATTTTGTCAGTCAAATCAGATTAGCCTACATATAATAATTTTCAGGGAGCAGTTTTATATATTGAATCTTTTTTTCTTTTTATCTGACTTAATATCTTTAACATAGCACAGGTAGGAAGTTGGAAGCAGTTTGCCTGCTTTGAAATAAGGACAAACTTTGAACATGGTTTATTTATTTTCACATGTATTTGGGCCTCAATCAAGAACTGATGATCAGAGAGAGTGTGCATGTTGCTATTTCTGTTTCTGCCACAGTCCCTTCTCCATCCTAGCCTAATGTTCTCTTGGTTTGTTTTCTCATAGGGCCCACCTGGTCAAAAGGGAGATCCAGGGGCCACCGAGATCATAGACTACAATGGCAACCTCCACGAAGCCTTGCAGGCAAGTGACTGCTCCCCATCCTGACACAGACAGGGACACCGCTGAGGCTTGGAGTGTGTGGAAATATCACCTTCCACCCGCCTCAGCTCTCAGAGGGCTCTACCTCTCAAAGCACACCTTCTCCCTCATCTCTTGAACTCAGCTTCTCCTCCCTGGCCCAGTTTACCCTCTTTATTTCCTAGTGTTTTTCAGTCCTTCCTTTTATTTTTCTTCTGCCTCCAGATAAATTTAGCTTTATCGGGTTTAACTTATATTGGTTTTGCCAATCTTCATCTCCTTTCTTGAAAAGTGAACTTGGCAAAACCATTAAGAGCCCTGTGGGTCTGGAGTTGGAGTTGCCTGGGTTCAGATCTCTTGCTTACTAAGTGCATGACCTAGAGCAAGTTATTTAATTCTCTGTGAACTGAGGACAATAATAGCATCTGCCTGAAAACATAAATAGTGTTGTTGTGAGAAGTACATGGCTAAATACTTGGAAGCGTGCCTGGCACATGAGTCCTCTGTAGTTGCTTCTTAATACTGCTACTGTTCCGTTCTTTTTGTTTCATCAAGTAAAAACACATAGAGGGTAGTCAAGAGGATTACTCTTCTGATTTTCCTAAATTATCACTGTTTTGATGACCCCAATCTGTTCAGAACCCTCAGTGACCCCTTGCCTACTCTATCAAGTCTAAGCATCTCCATCTGATGTTTAAGACCCTATAACCATGTCTTTTCGATATGGAATTTTTATTTCTCCACAATATAGTTATCATATCTATAAAAATCACTCCTTTTTTCCTGGTTCATCTTTTTCCTTTCATTCATCTCTAAACCCTCTTCAACAGTTCACTGCTGCCACCCAGACGAGTTCCTCCTCTGAACCCTTTAAATATTAGCAGTCAGGACCCAGTAGTTTAACATTTAATTATTCTTAATTGTAAATTACTTGTTGACAGAAAACTTGTATGATTATTTTGACTCCCACAGTGTGTCCAACCCAGGTCTGGGAATGTAAATATTAAATAAAGTTATTGGTTGAATTAGTGATTACACTTAGTTCATATGCACAATCCATTTCTCTGCTCGAAAGTCAAATTAGTTGTTTTAAATATTTTTCCATTTTGAACTTGCTTGAGTTTTTTTCCATCTGTATGATTTCACTAGCATTACCAAATTATGGTAGATCTACTACATTTCTATGGATCCTTTGTTACAACTGTCATTTTTAACTAATAAAGCATTTATTACATAGTTTTTACAGAGTCTATCTTCAGCTTAGCCTATTTTTCATTCTTTTTCTTCTTCTGGTAAAGCACAAAGGAAAGCATGCTTACTGCTCAGAGGAACATCCCTCGGGCAGTGTGTTCAGTCAACAGCTTGCATGAGTGTTCCTCAGCACTAGAGGACTAGACTCAAGCAGTAGATTCTGGGCTCCTGTCAAATTCTAGAACATGCTTTCTAAATTGCCCCCTGTTTCCCAGAAGTTGCTGTCTGCATGTATAAAGAAAGAAAAGAACAGGAAGTTTTGGTTACCTACTATGTTGTCAGAGTTCTTATAAGATGTAGGGACACATTTTCAACTTTCTGAACAATATTTTCAATTTCCCTTGAACTGCTTCCAGTGACACCGTGATTGTTTTAACTACCTTTAAGAGGTATACATCCTCTTATCTTCCAAGATATGCTCCAATATTTTTGGCCATGGCCATTTTAAAGAAAAATTGTGGAAGAGTTTTAAAGCCTTTACATGAACAGAGCTTGACATGAAGTAAACTACCCTTAGTCTAAAACCAAAATCTGCTTTGATTTCCCCTCTGTTACTAACTAGGTGTGTCCCTTTGGGAAAATCAGAAAATGTCTATATTTTATTGATCTGATCTGTAAAATGAGAATGTTTCTAAATGGATCTTTTCCAAGATCCATAAAATCTAATATTATGCTTAGAATTTTTTCTTAGGAGCCGAATATTCTTTGTTGATGTGCTTGAATACACTGTACTTAAAAAAAAAAATCTAACACCTACATCTTGATATGAAAGAAGAGATGGATGTGCACTCACTTTCTTTTTCACCTTCAGTTCTATATGACTGTAAACCAGTCACTATCCATCACAACCAACCAGTTCAGTCTCTCAGTTGTGTCCGACTCTTTGTGACCCCATGGACTGCAGCACACCAGGCTTTCCTATCCATCACCAATTCCTGGAGCTTTCTCAAACTCATGGTCATCAAAGTTGGTGACGCCATCCAACCCTCTCATCCTTTGTCATCCCATTCTCCTCTTGTCTTCAGTCTTTCCCAGCATCAGGGTCTTTTCCAGTGAGTCAGTTCTTCACATCAGGTGGCCAAAGTATTGGAGCTTCAGCTTCAGCATCAGTCCTTCCAATGAATTTTCAGGTCTGATTTCATTTAGTTTTAACTGGTTTGATCTCCTTGCAGTGCAAAGTACCAGAATTCAAAAGCATCAATTCTTCATCACTCAGCCTTCTTTATGGTCCAGCTTTCATCCATACATAACTACTGGAAAAACCGTAGCTTTTTTTTTTTACATTAAAAATTTTTATTTTTTTTTTACTTTACAATACTATGTTGGTTTTGCCATACATTGACATGAATCTGCCACAGGTGTACATGAGTTCCCAATCCTGAACCCCCTCCCACCACCCTCCCCATATCATCTCTCTGGGCCATCCCAGTGCACCAGCCCCAAGCATCCTGTATCCTGCATCAAACCTAGACTGGCGATTCATTTCTTGCATGATACTATACATGTATCATGTATAGTATCAATGCCATTCTCCCAAATCATCCCACCCTCTCCCTCTCCCACAGAGTCCAAAAGTCTGTTCTGTACATCTGTGTCTCTTTTACTGTCTTGCATACAGAGTTATCATTACCATCTTTCTAAATTCCATATATATGTGTTAGTATACTGTATTGATGTTTTTCTTTCTGGCTTACTTCACTCTGTATAATAGGCTCCAGTTTCATCCACCTCATTAGAACTGATTCAAATGTATTCTTTTTAATGGCTGAGTAATACTCCATTGTGTATATGTACCACAGCTTTCTTATCCATTTGTCTGCTGATGGACATCTAGGTTGCTTCCATGTCCTGGCTATTATAAACAGTGCTGTGATGAACACTGGGGTACACGTGTCTCTTTCAATTCTGGTTTCCTCGGTGTGTATGCCCAGCAGTGGGACACTGGAAAACCCGTAGCTTTGACTATATGGACCTTTGTTGGCAAAATAATATCTCTGCTTTTTAATATGCTGTCTAGGTTGGTCTCAACCTTAAGATTTATTATTCTTATGGAATTGTTTAGGCAACTAAGCATTGTGCTTATAAGCTTATTGTTATTTTTTCACTTCAAAAATACTTCTTTGTTTTCCCAATATAGTACTCTAGCAGACTGTGTACTTAATAAAGAAACTAAATAGCCATTAGGTTGAGAGGAAGTAATAGACACTTGTTCTTCTAGTTCTCTAACCAGTGATGGATAGTCACAGTTTTGCAAATTCTATGTCACTATTGCCTCCTCTAAAAAAGGCCAGCCAAAAAAAAAAAAAAATCTAGCATAATTATATAAATAAGAGCATATTATAGTTATAAAATATCACCCTAGAAATATAAAATTTTACTGTTGCCTCTATTGAAAATTGTTACAGGCATACCTCCTTTTATTGTGCTTCACTTTATTACACTATGAAGATACTGCTTTTTTTTTTTTTTTACAAATTGAAAGTTTATGGCAACCCTGTGCCAAGCAAGTCTATTGGCTCAATTTTTCCAACAGCATTTACTCACTACATGTTTTTCTGCCACATTTTGGTAATTCTCACAATATTGCAAATTTATTGATTTTGATTATATTTGTTATGGTGATCTGTGATTTTTTTTCCTGGCCCTGCCACATGGCTTGCAGGATCTTGGTTCCCTGACCAAGGATCAAACCTCAACCCACTGGACCACCAGGGAATTCCTTGTGATCCATGATCTTTGATGTTACAGTTGCAAAAGATTATGACTCTCTGAAAGTTCAGATGAGAGTTAGCATTTTTAGTGTTAAAGTATTTTTATTGAAGTATAATTAATGTACAATATTATATATGTTACAGGTGAATGATACACTGATTTGTCATTTTTAAAGGTTATGGTTATTATAAAATATTGGCTGTTGTACAATATATCCTTGAGCTATAAAGTATTTTTCAATTAGGCTATGTACATTGTTCTTCTATTGCACACTTAATAAGCCACATTATAGTTTAAACGTAATTTTACTTACACTGGGAAATCAAAAATTTGTATAACTTGCTTTATTGCAATATTCACTTTATTTCAGTGGTGTGAAACCCTAACCCACAATATCTCCAAGGTATGCCTGTATTTACATGGACATTTGTCATAAGTCATTTACTTTTTTAAGGTGATTATGTTTCCACAATTAGCAGCAAAACCTTTTCCTTTAAAAGCTCTTAAAAGCTCTAACTCAAGCTTTTAAAATTTCTCAACACCATATAAACTAAATCTGTTCTCTAGGGTAAATCAGAGGTGATTTTAAGCTTGCTTCATTATATGACACGAAAGAAAATAACCTTTAATCCTAAAGAGATTCACATTAGCATCTCAGAGAATAAATCACCTGGCATCTTGCTAGCCTTCAACCAATTTACAGCTTTTCTATCTCATGCCTTCCATTTCACATCGCAGCTCAGTAGAGAATGACATGGCTTTCTCCATCACTATCCAAAATTCTGGTTTTCAAATCATTACTGAAGTTCAGCAGAGAACCCTGCTGAGTTTATGTCATGTTAATTTAGAGAAACCACATACAAGAAATCCAAAGTGAGCCAACATATTTGCGAAGTCCCTGAGTGTCTACACACTGGTTCTTCAGGATGGCAGTAAACATTATGTTTTTGAGAAGTTACCTTAGTTTTCTGTCATTTTTCTTTTGTTAACTGGGTGGAAACTACTCTATATAATTTTTAGGTTTCACAAATATAGTTATTTAACAAAGTCATTTAAGCCCCATCTGTTCAATAGTTCAGTTTCCAATAATAATATTCTTTTATTTATGCAATTCATTATAAAATATGTTGTTATCCTTAAATTAAAAAAAAAGACAAACTAAAAAGTTTTGCATTTAGGTGGAAAATGAAGCATGTATGGCACAGATTGGAAAGCTTCTGAGAGTTCACATTTTAAACTACTCCCCTTTCTGTTTTTCTGGATTTGCTTTCTAGTTAAAAAAGAATTTTTATTTGGAAGGCTATGGCAAGGAAATTATTTCTGCTCAGTAATTTTCTAATAGCCTTTTAAAAATGACTCATCTATATACAGGAGCTGAGAAGTAGCTTTCTCATAACCATAAATTCAACTCTTGGTCTAGGTGAATCCTTTAAGTATAAAATAAATGCTATCTTATGTTACATATATATGATGGTATAAAAATCTGGACCTTGATTTTTTTATAACCTTGCCCCCAGTTTGTGGCCATTTTGCCTTTTATCTTAGAAGCACTGGGTTGTTTTTTCCTACCCTGTTCTCGCTGAAGCTGTAATGACTATGACTGATTTTACCATAGAATAAAAACTTGCACCATCTCTACGTGTGCATAAATACATTGTTTCTAAGAAATGATGACACTGTATCACTAAAAACTCAAATGTCTGAACTGAGATAGATGATAATGTTAAAATTATTTTTTACGACACAATAAAAACAGCATCTTGAATTAGATAATGGAATGGAGTAGTGCTTGGTGACGGACAGGGAGGCCTGGCGTGCTGCAGTCCATGGGGTCGCAAAGAGTCAGACACAACTGAGCAACTGAGTGACTGACTGAACTGAGCTGATGGAGTAGTGGGAGACAAAGGGATGGAGTTAAACTGATATTCACAAGTTCACATGCAACTGGACAGTGTCTTTTACTAGGACCAGAACTCCTAATAGAAAATGTTCTCCCCTCTAAAATCCCATAAAGTGCCACAGACCTTCAGCGTGCAAATCAGCCCTAGCACTGTCCGTGCTCCACAACAAGAGAAGCCACCGCAATGAGAAGCCACAACTTGCGAGTAGCCCCTAATTGCTGCAACTAGAGAAAGCCTGTGCATCGCAATGAAGACCAAGCTCAGTCAAAAATAAATAATTTTTAAGAAAAGCTTTTTTAAATCAGCAAAAAAAAAAAAAAAGTGGTGTAGAAAAGGAAAAGTGCCTTACAGAAGTTTTTGTATAACACTTGGACTAGAAAATCTTAATACAAAAACGTTTCATGGATTAGGGATTGGCTGTTTTAGAGATTCACACTTTGAGAAAATATATTTTGATACAGTATTCAAGCCCTTTACTTTAAGAAACAGGGTGAATCCCATGTCAGTTCTTATCTTAGTCATGTCACAAACACACACACACACTTAAGCTAATTATAATACAACAAACAAGATACAAACTAAAAGACAAAAGCATAACTTATACAGTTAGATATTTCATTTTCTCTAATCAAGGTACTCTAGAAATAGAGCTCTTATGAGTAGCAGAGTTTCTTAGCTCACAGTTATGCGGACAAACCACAGGTGCATACTATTTTACTTCATAATTTAAGTCAAGTTAATTCAAATTTTGACATTTTCTTTCTCCTTTATCCATAGGGTTTTAAATAAAATTCTAAAAATAATTTGTAAAAAGAATCTTTACAATCTATGGTATTCGTTCAAAAATAGGATGATATGTTCTCAGTTTCTCGTCAGTTCTTACCAAAACATAATCCAGAAGTTGATTATTTCAGAAATGTATTACTGTACTTTGGCACACAGTTAGGTAACTGTCTTTATCAATACATTTTCTCAACAGAGGATTACCACCTTAACAGTCACGGTAACTCCTATTGCATGATTTCTGTGGTTTGTGACTTTGTATTCAGTGTTGATGCATGCTGGTCATAATGGTACTAATGTAGCCATTGTTTTTATCTGATAGTTAATATATTTTCTTATGTCAATAACCTTTTACAACATTTGCCCCAGTTGAATCACTTTGTCTGCTTAGTTTTTAAAAAAAAAGTCAAGAAAAAATTTATTGCTATTTTTCTTAAAAGTCTTTGGCCTTATCTCAGTAATACAGCTTTGTTCTTTAGTGTTTGGGAAATTAAAGTGCTTGTGGCGGGTGGGAGAAGTGTTTCTAGAAACAGGAAATATTAGGAAGTTAATTCAACCCTGAAAGATGAATGTAGAACAGGGCAACAATGATTTTACATTGTCTTACAAATCAACTTGAGAGCTTTATTTTAACCCAAATATGGTGGGTTGCTTTGTTTGTTTGTTTTGCATATATGTAGGCAGTTTTTATAATTCTGTAGCCAGTGAAATGTTTCCTCTTTGCAAATCAATACTGGAAGATATCTGATTATGATAGAAATTAGGGAAGTGTATAGTGTGCTTATTATTCAAAGCAAACATTTTAATACAGATAGTTGCTATCTTTTAAAACTTTGTCTTTTCTGGATTTAGGGTCCCCCTGGACCACCTGGACCTCAAGGACTACAAGGGCCGAAGGTTATTCTTTGTTTTATTTGTTTCCATTTACTACATATGGTGCAGAGAATCCATATTAAATATATGTGTCTTTAAAAATCAGTCTTACGAAATACTGGAAGAGCTGAGATCAGCAATATTGCTTAAGAGAGCTGAAAATAGAAATTGAGTTCTGGACTGAAGGAAGAGGAATCAGAAAAAAATAAAAATTAGGAAAGAAGTGAAAGAAATAGAAATGACATTAAGTTTAGAGGGAGACCATTTAGAAAAACAGAGTATTAAGCAAAGGAGAAATAAGTTTTACAGAAGTGGTAAGTGTAAAGAAACACCTAATGTGGTATATGGAAAAAAGGCAAATGTTTAAACAGAGAAGGGTTAAAGGAAGATTTACTCTGACATTAAAAAAAAGATCCTTATCTTCAATTCTTTTGTAATAAAAAGAACAAGAAAAGCTTCAGCATTACACATTCACAAATGATAATTTTAGAAACAATTTGCAGTCATGTTTACAACACATACTGTATATATATTCAATTATTCTGCCATTTAAACTTCATCTAATAAAACATACCAACTATAAACAGAAGGAACAAAATTACTTGATTATATCAAAAATTGTTGGTAGCATTAACTTTTCCTCTCCAAACTAAAGCTTATTCAACCATGCTCAATCAGTTAACACATGGCCAGCAATTCTGTCTTTTGAGGACTGAACTACATATGTTGAAATATGACTTTTGTCATTGGGCTCTTTGTAGGTGATTCAAGTGGTGTCAAAATCCATCTTTTATTTATGCCTCTTAAGGTAGTTTATTTGCAAACTCTGTCACACACACATGCAAATGCACACATCAGTTTCTGTACTTTTCTCTTTCAAGATACGTAAAAACGGAAAGCTAGCACATAGAAACAATTATTTTTCTATTAGAAAAAGGAATACAGAGTAAAATATTACAGAGATCCTTGGCTATCCTTGGTTATGTGAGATATATTTAAAACATAGACTCTAATTTCAAACAGATTTCATGTATAACATTAATGTAAGTTTGGGGAATTTTTACTTTTATTTCTCTACCACATTCTGGTCCCTAAGAGATATAACACACACAAAATGCTCCAATAATATACAGCCTATATTCCTGGTAAACAAGTTGGCCTGGATCCCTATTCTTTTTTTTTTTCCTAGATTTGAACATTTAATATAATTCACTAAATTTACAAAAATAAACTTTCAGATTTAAATACATAATTTATTTAAAATATTGATAGTATAGATAGTTTATAATTTTTGTAATATAGGTTGTTTCAGTTATTTTAGAGACAAGAAACATTTTTTAAAGAACTAGAACGAACGTAAATAGTATGTGCATCTAGAGGTTCCTTAAAGAGATGGTGATAATCATAACATACAGAGTGGTTTATGTCATTAAATTAAAATAGTCTATCTCTTTTTTATAAAATAAATTCATGATCTGCAATCCCATTGCAGTATTTGATATGGTATGCAAAAGTCATTGGATCCCTGTTCTTTAATATCTTGGTGAGCTAGACTAGAAAATGAAAATCTGCAGATTCCTTTTTTTCTGTGTAGAGTCAACCAAGGTCTGAGTTCCTTGCTTTATCCCCTCACTTGACTAAGTCTCCAGAAGCAAAATTGTCCTCAATGCTAAATGTGTGGCTTATTCTATACAAACTTCAAAAACTTGAGACTTGACTCTTCTTTGTAGCTCAGAGGCCTGCAGAAGCTCAAAAGGACTTGACCCAAAAGAGGCAAGAAGGACTACCTAGCCAAGAAATCTATGTTGTTAAAACCTTTATAATTCAACTGCTATTCATTTAGTAATCATATCAATCAATAATTAATTGGTGGACCTCTATTCCATGATAAGTACTATTACCTAGTAAAGATAGGATATAGTAAAGGGTTTCAACAAGGAGCTCTCAGTTCAAGGATGGAGAAAGGAAAGTAAAGACACAGATATTAGTAAATAGAGTAAGTGCATTGGGTAAGAAGCATATAGGAAGTATGCTCTCTGCCTTGGGGTCAAGAATGCCTTTGAACTGAAAGTGAAAGGCAACAGAAATTGACCAGATGAATGTCTAGACTAGTAGGCTGGGGACAGGATTAGTCATCCTCCTTTACCTCTTACCTGCTACCATTCCCACCTTGCTGGCATGCTGGCCCACCTCATATACCTGACAATGATCTTGTAATTGGGATCCTGGGTTAACTGATACAGTCTTTGATGCTTTCCATGAGCTCCCCTTGAGAAAGTTGGGATAATTGGAGTGAGATGTGCCTATGAACTGGAGTCAGCAAATGCAGTGTGAGTCAAATGTAAAACTCATTCCAGCTCAGGACTCAGAGCCTCAGACTGAATGTGAACCAAGAATTACTCCTTTCTTTATCAAACAAGGACTGTTTGACTTCTTGTATATCAAATGTGCAAACTAAGTTGCTTCAGTAGTGTCTGACTCTTTGCAACCCTGTGGACTGTGGCTCGCCAGGTTCCTCTGTTCATGGGATTCTCCAGGCAAGAGCACTGGAGTTGAAGAAAAAATACAAAAAAAAAAGAAGAAAAGAAAAGAAAGAAACGAAAAGAACAAAATAAAATAACAACAACAACAAAAATACTGGAGTGGGTTGCCATGCTCTCCTCCAAGGGATCTTCCCAACCCAGGGGTCAAACCCCCATGACATATGCATTGGCAGGTGGGTTCTTTGCCACTAGCGCCACCTAGGAATCCCTATACATCAAATAACTCTATACAAACTGCATTTGGTGGGTGAAGGATAAATAATTCATGAATTGTGTTTTTGTTTTAAACATTTGTGAGTCACAGTTTGGAAGGAAAAACGTAGCAACCATTATCCAACCCAGAGTGCTGACAGATACTCAGATTGCATGAAGCTAGGGCTTAACCAGTTGCATCCAACCTCAGCAGACTTGTCTGTGGCAAAATAAACTTTGCCACTACCACAAAGAGCAGGAAATCTAGAATTAAAGGGAAAAAGGTTTTTCTTTTTTTCATTTGTTTGTCATGCCTTCCTTTAACATTTGGAAGGATCAAATTTCACACTATGACCAAACAGCTCTTAAAGTTTTTAACAGGGAGAGAAGCTCCAACCATTTCAATATTGTGGTTTATAGCATCACCAAACAAGGCTTTCTAGAAAAACAGCCTCAAGTCAGCTCTCTTGGAAATCTGTCTGTAAGGCAAACCATTCACTCACTCCAAAGAACTGGTTTTACAAAGTTTCCATGATGTGGAAATCAGAGATATTTATAATGGGATCTACCTAAGTGACCCATTGATATAATATCTTTAAAAGAATTTGCTTGTTCAGTGCGTTTCTGACTGAAGGGTGACTGGACATTTGTTGTTTGAATAAATCTCCAGTATGTTGTTTAAATTTGTTTTTAATGGAACATCTTCAGTTAAGAAAAATAAATCCATATATTTGAGGTTTGTCAAGGGTTTTAATAAATCGTAATATGAATAGTAACTTTAGTTCATTCCTAGCATAGTATAGGAAATTGAATTGATCCCAAAATAATTTTCTGTGGATTAAGATATTATCTGATTTATTATATCCTTCAGTGAGGCTTATCTGGAACTAGCACATTCACAGTCATTATGAATTTGTATTCACTGTTCAAATAATGCCAGGTAAAATATTATAAATGTATGTGGTTTTGCATGTTATTTTTTCTTAAGTTAACTGCTATGTTTTTACTCTTTTCTCAAATTTGAAAATAAGAAACATCATACAGATTTTTAAAGGAGAAAAAAATTAATTGAGGCATATAGGTTGTCGCTATAGGATATGCTGTGCCATCAAATGGTAGCAATTTTTTAGCCTGAATCTCATATGAGGGGATAAAATTTTAAAAATGCTGGATCTTAGTTAGCTATGGATAAATATTGTTGTACATAATATTCAAAAATGTTATTTCACTTTGTGTAATGATGTGGTATGATGTAATAACATATTCAAGTTAGGATGCATTTACTGAAAAGTTAAATTGTACTGTTACCAGCTAGCATCATTTTTTGCATCATTTTTAGTGTAGTATGCTACCAATAATAAATAAGAAGCTAGCCATTAATTTTTATATTAACAGGGAGAGCCAGGATCTCCAGGAGTCCCAGGAGTTGATGGAGAGCAGGTAATTTTCAAAGCTATACACTGTCATTTAAAGCATCATTATTAATCACCTTTTATTATAGGTCTGAAGACATTGTTGATATATAATATTCTCTTTTTTTACCTTCTGTTCTAGAGACTACATTAACTTTAAAAAGCAATTAGTTTTAACTGGACATTGCTTTTCTTTGTAGAAACATACAAGTTATATGATACCTTAGATTTGTCTTAATAACTCTGATCAATCTACCAATGACATATCCATGAATTTTTATTAGACTTGTAAGATCATTACCAATTTAGTAAGACTTATCTAATTCTTATTAGTAAATACAAATTAATTTAAGATTTAAATCTGTGACCATAGTTTCTACAAAATTAGATATTACTTACACATGTTACTTTGACATTGTTTTATTTTCCCAAATAAAGATTACACCTCATTTTCTAGATCATTAGAAAAGACAGAAACAAGCAGGACACTTGTATTTTTGTAGAATATGACAGTATCTGAGTGTTTCTCCCTAACACAGAGATTGGCAAATATTTTCTATGAAGGACCAGGGAGTAAATGTTTTAGGCTTTGCAGACCATATACATTCTCTATCAAATTTTTAAAATTTATTTTAAATATTCAGCCTGTACAAAAATAATTCCTGACCTGAATTTGGCCCTATGCCAAGGTTTGCTCACCCCTGAAAGAAATGAATCTGAACAGGCAAAGGTGGACAATATTCAGTATTCAGAGAGTCTAATCACAAGAATTAGTTTCAAGATAAGATATCTGTTTTCTGGACTTCCATAATTTACCCAAATAGCTCAGTCGTGTCCGACTCTTTGTGACCGCATGGACTGTAGCCTACCATGCTCCTCTGTCCATGGGATTTTCCAGGCAAGGGTACTGGAGTGAGTTGCCATTTCCTTCTCCAGAGGATCTTCCTGACCCAGGGATCAAACCCAGGTCTCCCGCATTGTAGGCAGATGCTTTACCTTCTGAACCACCAAGGAAGCCTATAATTTACCCAAGAAATGACTAAAATCAAGAAAATCATAAGAAATCAAGGACATTATTTATACACCTTGTGGAATAAACTCCTCAGAAGATTGTATTAGATAAGTAAATTAAGAGAAGGGCTATTTTAATATCAGAGTTGTATATTGAAATCATATAATGTCACACTAAGTTAACATGTGGTAGCTAAAAAAGACTTTAGATGATCTGATGTATCCATCAGAGATCACATTAGCATTTAAAAACCCAGTGGTATTTCCCCAGTTAATCATTATAAATAATTTGATATAATTATGATATACTGCATAGACATCCCTACACATACAATAGCTGAATATTTTTATATAGGCTTTACAAAATCTTCTATACTAGGTCCATTGGGTTGGCTATCCTGCTGCTATTACGAGATTCCTGAAACCAACCGGGATCTGATTAGCTTTAAGATCCATCTGTCTATTTAGGTACCCACCCGTCCTCCTAATAGATGACTCTGAAGTAGGTGCTCTGAGATAGATTTTAAACAAGAACCTTCCTATCCTTAAGTAGTTTTTAGTACAGAAAAGTTAGACAGGTTATTGCCATCAGGAAGCCCTATAATCATAACTATAATAGCTATGATCATCTCTGCTGAAGAGTGGGCCATCTGGTCATAGTGCAGTAAGCCTCCTTGGATGAAAATGCTTAATGATGTACATTAATTTCAGTATTGGTATTGCAAAATTCCTATGTTTGCCTTCAGAATCCACATATATCTATCTCCTCACTGTAAAACAAGAATAAAAATCACATCCTGGATCACTTGAGAGAGATGTCATGAGAACAAAATAAGAATACAAAGTGGAAGTATTTCTAAGCATTAATTGAACATGAGTGTGTAATGAGTGACCTCCCAGTCTGTAGACTGAACCCTTGAAAGCTGGGTGACCAGAACTTCTGCCTACAGTTAAGGAAGGATGGGGGATGTACAATGAATGGAGATGGGAGAAATTTATTTGTACCTTTGTTACTATAACAGTAGGTCCTGGTTCAAAATCTGTACTGTTCTGTTATGTGTTAAGTCCATTACGTTGTTTTCAGGACTGATGACATAGAAGTAGCTACCAGGTAAAAATGTGGAATCAGAAGAAATGATGTCAACACTTATGCTTATGCTTTTCATACTTAAATGGCCTAAACAGTAGAATTTAATCTCTTCCATTACAAGGGGAAATTATAGTGACTAATTAGAAGGTTGCCTAAGCGATAACTCTACCTAAAATTGAAAATCAGAATCATCTCAGCATAGGATCCATTTGTTGACAAAATTGATCTGGAATTCCATTTTCCCTACTATGTAACCATCAATCGTCAGTATGATTCTTAAGTGCAAATCATGTCATTTCTAGGGACTCAAAGGCTCAAAGGGAGACATGGGGGACCCAGGTATGCCAGGTGAAAAAGGAGGAATTGGACTTCCTGGACTACCGGTATGTTTATACTTTTAAAGATGTGTTCATATTGAGATAAATTAAATAATCAGAAAATAGTTGTATTATTAGCTGCAGTCTCATCCAATGATTTATATAATGTTTTTATTTTTAAATATTTGAGGTATTTTTGGTTAATAACTCCAACTAAGGCACTGGAAGAAGTTTTAAAGCATCTAACCAAATGAATTACAAAATAAACCTTTATGTTTTCTTGAATTATTTCACTAGAAGACAGTAAAATAAATAGAGTTGGTCATTAACATAAGGTATAACCAATCATTTTTAAATAAATCATAATTTTAAAACCAAAAAATACAGAATAATTAAAAACAAATTACAATAGAAAGTGTTCTCTTTATGTCTGCAGTATTATGGGGTGATGTTTTTATGGTTTTCCCCATAATTTTGCTGAGAATTTGGAGAGGTAAATGTAGAAAAATATAGGGGAAAAATGTAGAAAACCTCACTGCCCAAGATCATTTTTTAAAACAAGGAAATGCATAAATGTCAGTGAAACTAAAAGACTGCTGTTTAAAGTCAGCACCACCATTAAAACATAATAGTTATAATAGGACATATTTAGCAATGTATAATTTAACCCATTAAGCATAACTTAGTTTTTATTTACCTTATAGTTTATTTCACAAATCATCCACAATCCTAGGGATTTGAGGAAGCTTGCTGTTTAGCTTGAAATAAAATGCAAGAAGATAAATCCTTGTCATAGATCATGTGCATTATATTATAAAAATTTCAAGAGGATGATGAATTTGGGGAGAAAATTCTGCTGTTCCTTATACTTTGCAAGCAACTTGACCGGCTCCACTCTTAATGGTTGTTTGTAGGGTGCCAATGGAATGAAAGGAGAAAAAGGAGACTCGGGATTGCCAGGCCCGCAGGGTCCTTCCGTAAGTCTGTGGTGGCTCAACGTTCATGGTTCCCGAAAAACCCTGAAATGGGCCAGTTATTCACCAACTTCAACCCATGCCAGATGGCTTATCAACAGTAGAAAGACCATGATCCTCTTGGTCTGTCAAGCTATACAAGAAATATCTGTCAGCCTTGTACAGGGAGAGACAAAAGTGTCTCAGAGGTCTGAGGCTGAAGCAGTTTTTCAGAAGACTATCTAATCCTGAGGAGAAAATCAGTGGTGTTCCCACGATGCTTGTGGGTCGAGCTCTGTGCATGTAGAACCTACGTTTTTCTTTTTTGTTGTTGTTTTCTGTTTTTTTTCCTCCAGAGCTTAGTGAAATATTTGAGAGTTTGATCATGGTTGTAGCATTATAGCATTTCTTGGTAATCGGTTGCTTCCTTTTCTTTTAATGTGCTTTTGATTTATTCTGGCTTTTGTAGAACAACTGTATTTTTTTTTAAGTTTTTTTTTTTTTTCTCACAAAGGAATTTCCAAATGTACAGAATCAAGCACATTACTTCTTCCAGAATCCTTCCTCTGCAACCATTAATGGCCTTAGCAGAACCCTAGCTTGAGACTCCAGCCTAACTGCCTTATCCAAATGAAGTGACCAAATCCATGTTTATTTTCCTGACATGCAGGTCATAGGCCCACCAGGCCCACCAGGTCCCCACGGCCCACCAGGCCCCATGGTAAGTTCCCCTTCTCTCCAAAATGGAATCATTTGTTTAAGAGCGTACCTCCAGAGAAAGCATGAATTCATTCCTCAGAACAGCCAGCTTGTATCTGGTACTTCCCGGGTGGAAAATAGGAGGCGCTGTTCTGATTTCATAGTGTTGTCTTTCACTCTCCCACACATATCTGTTGGAAAGCAACAGGGTAGTTTTGTGATAGGAAATTTGAAGAAGCAAGTTCAGCAAGTTTTACTGTATCCTCTGTGGTGACTGACACCATGAAGAATCTGCAATGTGGGAGACCCCCATTCGATCCCTGGATCAGGAAGATCCCCTGGAGAAGGGAAGGGCAACCCACTCCCGTATTCTTGCCTGGAGAATTACATGGACAGAAGATCCTGGCAGCTATAGTCTATAGGGTCGCAAAGAGTTGGACATGACAGGCCAACTAACACCTCACTTTCTCATACTAGGAACACTGAAAAATCATTTTAACCAACCACTGTTCTAGGCCATTAATACCACAACAAGTTTAATAATTATAGCTATTAATGAATGTTTTTAACAAACCTTGGTGGAAGAGAGGGGTCTGAGCCCTGCGTGACTTTTGAGATTTTCATTCCCTGACCAAGGACTGAACCTGGGTCCTTCGTAGTGAGAGCTCAGAGTCCCGACCACTGGACCAAGGGAATTCTATGTTTCTAACCAGCTTTGAGGGTTGTGACCCTTTAATGAAACATTCAATAAGAACATTTATAAAACAATATGATAACAGAAGCTCACTTCTACACGTGATATGTTAATATATTGTTGGATCTTTTTCTTTTCCCTTTTTGCGTGCTTTGGCAAATACAATGTTCACTGCAGATATCTTTCAGTGACCAGTGGAGAAATGACTATGTCCTCATAGAATTCATGTTCGGTGAAGAAGGTAGCCATTAAAGCAGCATAATTCTCCAAATATCTACCTAATGACTGTTGCATTAAGGCTGGAACTAGAAGGCAGAATGCTCCAAACGCTTTTGACTGGGACAGGTTGGGAACAAGTCAGGCAGCTTCTTAGGTCACATTCATCTTGAAGGTGTCTCGATAAACCATATGTCTTCAATCCCAGAGATCAAACAATGTGTCAGTTGCCTCTCCTCCGGTGTTGCTCCAAGAAAGAGCGTCATTGGAATGGTCTAAACCACAGAGCATAGCACCAGATCCCAATCATCTACTGGGTTTCTATTTCATACCACAAAACAGTTATAATTAACCATATTTTTGTAAAACTAAACAGTTCCTTTAGAATCAAGAAAATGGCATACCTTTGGCTTTTCTGTACTCCCACTACTTTGTTAGAAAATTAAATTTAAAATGCTATATCCATTCATATTACAAAATTAATTGTTTAAAAGAATTTAAAACCACTTCTGAAATGAAATAATGCTTGATAAGATGACCACTTCCTGAAAATGTTTATCCTCAACTTATTCAAAGGGAAAATGTTATTCCAAAGTAGACATGTATAACAAATCTATCTATTGCTTGATTAAAAACAAAAGCAAAACCTTTTTCCTCTTGAATGATTTTGCTGACAAGTATTTAAATACTCCTGTCTCCAAATAGTTTATTTCAATGACTTGAAATTTAAAGCAATCCACAGTAACCTTTATTTAGTTAATTTAGCTTAGATAATTAGTCTCTATATTTAGATTTTCCACAAAATACATGGGAAAAATCCCTGACTCATGGATGTGTTATGACTTCCTTCCATTGGTAAAGAGTTATTACATTTGAGCCTTGAATAATTCATCTTTGTAAAAATAAATGCATTCTAGATAACAATGTTTAGCATTCCTCTCCTAGAATCCTTTTCTTAGCCTTACATTAAAGAAATGATCCAACAGGGTTCCAAACTTGACTGTCAGTCTCCTCACTTTCTTCCTCCTCTAGATTTTTCAAAACCTTGGGGTTAGAGGAGTTAATAATTGAAAAGATCTCCTCTACTGGTACTTGAGAGTTGCAAATGTATTTTTAGCAAATTTCTGTCTTTTAAAGCTGACCTCTATTTCATATAAATTCATAATCTATCTCACATAGTCCACCTAGATTTTTTTAAAATAGGAATTTGAGAAATAGAAGTAGTATGGGTTCACAAACACTTTTTTCTGTGTGTGTTTTTTCCCCCTCCTTGTAACCCTGGCAGATTCCCCTCTCCCTGTCAGGGATACTCAGCAGAAAGAATCGCTATTAATGAATTTCCTATTACAGAGCCATCCACAAGCTGGAAAGAACTTTCACTGAGTGTTAATACCCACTGGCCTGCCTCTAGCTGTAGATCAAACAAGATTCTTGTTTTATGTCTCTTTTGTTTCTTCATATAATAGTCACTTCTGCTGAGAAACAGTGATTCAATTCTCAATTAAAAGCTGTGTTTTCCATTTTCAGGGACCCCATGGACTTCCTGGACCAAAGGTAATCCAACAAATCCCTTTGTTTGTTTGATTTCTATTTCATTGTTAATCATGGAGAAGCATGACAGACGCATGCCTGTCCTGTCTTATTTATTTGTCAAGTAATGTTGATAATCTTTAAGCCTTTAAGTATCCAGATGTTTAAATTTCACAAGGAATGACTTACCACAAATTTAAGTGATTAGTTAGTCCTCATTTTGCCTTTTTCCTTGTCACTGTGTCAGTTTCTTAATTTACTAATCACAATATTATACGCAAAATCAACATTCCAAAAGGAAAAAAAACAAGTGAATCTGATGAGGTTCTGAGACTAGTCCAGATGCTCTTTCTTAGTATGGTGTCTCTAGTTATATGTTCAGATATTATTGGTTAATACTTCTTGTTTGTCATATAACAGTACTGCATCTAAATGCTTTGATTGTCCAGCCTCTTAATTTTGCATTTCCCTGTAAGTCATTAGTGTAGAATGAGGTAGGGCATATCAAGTGTGTTATACTGAGAAGAAGATTATATCACATATATGTATTCTGCGTTTGAACTAATGAAGATGTGTTCTTCGCCTTCATGTAGACCAAGAAGACACCTTGGAGGATTAATATGAGACAGACTTCTTCCAGTGAGCGTCTGTGATAAAGACCCATTTTCTAATCTCAGCTTTGTCACTGACAGGCCATGTGTCACCTTAGGAAGATTATTTCCCCTCTCTAATCCTTCCTTTACTCGAGGAGTTAACTTGCCGCAGAGTGTTGTGATGACTGGATGAGGTATGACTGTAGAAGACTTAGCAGAAGGCCTGTGCAGCTGTTGATAAACACCCACTAAGTGTCAGCTGTTGTAGCACTCTTCTGTTTTGATGCTTTGTTCTGAACAGAAAAAATTTAGGCTACTTGGGGGCTTTGCTCGTGGCTCCAACAGTAAAGAATCTGCCTGAGGTGCAGGAGACCTGGGTTCAATCCCTGGGTCGAGAAGATCCCCTGGAGAAGAGAATGGCAACCCACTCCAGTATTCTCGCCTGGAGAATCCTGTGGACAGAGGAGCCTGGCAGGCTGTAGTCCACAGGGCCACCGAGTTGGACACGACTGAAGCGATTCAGCATGCATGCATGCATGCGAGGCTGCTTGAGAGAAGAGTTGCGACTCTTGATAGCTCCTCAGTAGCGAGCTGATGCGTTTAGTGGAGATGGGTTGGGGAAACACATAAATGCAACGTTGGACCTAAGAGTCGAAAAGCCCATAGGCAGCCCACTCTCTCCTCTGAGGACTTCCTCTGGCCCACCCAGCTTTAGGGGTGGTACAGGGATTGCTCTGACTCCAGAAACCTGAGTTTCCTTTTTGAGGTAAAGCAGATGACTCAGCCAAGAAAGGGAAAAGTTCATGCCTCTTCATTCTTCTTAGAATACTTTACCTTCTGGTCAGGCCAATGAGTGACACTGTCTCTGGCATGAATTATAGTTTAAGATAAGGGCACTGTTGTAGGTGTCAAAGAGAGAGAGCTTATCTATCAGCTTTGTGGTCTTAGTACTTATCGAACCTCCTTGGATCTCTCTTCCCACATTGGACTAAATACTATTTTCTTCTCTTGGCCTCTCTTTGGATTTTAAGGTACTGCTAAGGACAAGATCAATTGTAATGACTCAGGCCAAAGCCACCAAGATCATTTTTAATTCTATGAGTGATTCAGTTACCCCATCACCATTAAATTAATAGATGCCCAAGATCCTTTTGATATCTACAATGTAGTGATTTACTTTGCTTACACTTAACTTCAATTGTTACTTAAGTCATAGGTTTCAGAGAATTAAAAAGTTGAAAGCCCCATGTAGATTACCTGTGCTAGCCTCTTGATTTTATAAATATTAAACTATAGACTCAGGAGATTTAGGTTGTTTTCCCTAAATTACACTGCTAAGTAAATGAAAGATCTGGGACTAGAATTTAGGTTCAGAATTGAAATTTGAAATTTTTGCCCCCAAATTGGGAAAGGAGTATGACAAAGCTGTGTAATACTTAACTTATTTGCAGAGTATATTGTGTAAAATGCCAGGCTAGATGAATCACAAGCTGGAATCAAGATTGCCAGGAGAAATATCAAGAACCTCAGATATGCAGATGATACAGTTCTAATGTGAAGAGGAACTAAAGAGCCTCTTGATGAGGTTCAGAGAAGAGTGAAAAAGCTGACTTGAAATTCAACATTCAGAAAACTAAAATCATGGCATCCAGTCTCATCACTTCATGGCAAATAGAAGTGGAAAAAGTAGAAGCAGTGACAGATTTTATTTTCTTGCACTCCAAAGTAACCACAGACAATGACTACAGCCATGACATTCAAAGACTTTTGCTCCTTGGAAGGAAAGCTATGACAAACCTAGACTGTATTAAAAAGGAGAGACATCACTTTGCTGACAAAGGTCCAAATAGTCAAAGCTATGGTTTTTCCAGTAGTCACGTAAAGATGTGAGTGTTGGACCATAAAGAAGGCTGAACACCAAAGAATTGGTGCTTTCAAATTGTGGTGCTGGAGAAGACTCTTGTGTGACCCTTATACTGCAAGGAGATCAAATCAGTCAATGTAAAAGGAAATCATCCCTGAATATTCATTAAAAGGACTGATGCTGAAGCTGAAGCTCCAATAGTCTGGCCACTTGATGCAAAGAGTTGACGCACTGGAAAAGACCCTGATGCTGGGAAAGACTGAGGGCAAGAGGAGAAGGGGTTGACAGAAGATGAGATGGTTGGACGGCATCACCAGCTCAACAGACATGAATCTGAGTAAACTCTGGAGGATAGTGAAGGACAGGGAAGCCTGGCATGCTGCAGTCCATGGGGTCACATAGAGTCAAACATGACTGAGCAATGGAACAATAAGCTCCTTTCTCAATTAATGCTCACTGCTATCAACGCGTGATTCCTCACCAAAGAAATTCATAGCTTACCAAGGCTGCCCTGTTTATTCATCATCTCAAGATCACTTGCTAAATCAAAGTCCACACACATGCAAAGCCATGAATCTCGAGTTTAAATCAGTTCACTGACGTTGATTGCTGAGCTTTGGCTTTAATTTCTCATTGACTCTAGCTCTGTGACAGTCCCAGGGTCATACTTCACTGACCATAACATGTTTGGATTTCCTATAGTGGCAGCATTGCAGACTTGCGCATGCCAACGTGTATATTACTTTGTAACCCCTTTCAAAGTACAAGTATAGAGCACAGTTCCATGGATGAGTCTGGCTCACTGTTCCCTAGAATTTTCTGATGAGGAGAATCACCTGGGGGACATTAACAATATCGTTCCTGTGCTACTGTGGCCTGGGTGGGGCCCTCGACTCTTTACCAAGCACTGCACTGACTTTCATCTTCAGGCAGATAGGGGAGAAATACTGCACAGGTTAATAATCCTGCCACGCAGGCTTAATCTCTCCCCTCTCCCACCCCCACCACTCAAGATTGTGTAAGGCATTTGAAAACGAAACTATCTTTCTTCCTCAAGTCTTTCAAGATCTTATGATGAAATTAGTATCTATACTTAAAAGGTGAAAAGTGGACAGGTCACAGTTCTATTTCTAACGTGCTGCTGCTGATAGAAAATAGTGTATGGCATTTTTAGATTTTTAAAAACAGAGTTGAGAATTTATCACTTTTCATGACTTTTATAATGTCACATTACATTAACTTCAAACCTCCTTTATTCTAACATTGGGCAGATGCATGGTTAATGAAATCCATACAAGTTCTGTGATCTTCACATTCTCTTCCAGGGTTGGCTATTTGTTGTCTATCCTATCGATTAATCCACATAGGGACCTGACTTGGCAATGTCCATGAATGAGGAGTCATCAAATGGCATTACTTCGAACATCGGCCGCTACATTTATCACATTCCCCTGGACAAAATGCTTAAAGGCTTAAAATATTCGTTTGTAACACTGTCCTGCATATTCCAGTTTTCTATTCCAGCAGAGTGGCTGTTTCCTGCTGAACATCCTTGCGCATCCTCTACTCTGACTGTTTTGATTTGCTTGGTCAGAACAATGTAGCATAACACTAATTTTCTTAAACTAAAACTGAAAATATTGGAGCTCAGCCATATACTTTTTGGTCATAAGGAGCACATTTTCTAAGGAGTTTTGCTTCCTAGAAAATTATTTAATTCCAGCTTGTCCATTTTTTGCATTTTAAAAATCAGTTTCAAACTGGTACAAGACAAACCTAGCCTGACTCTGCTGTTACCTAAAACTGGAATCTGCAACCGTGTCAGAGACTGGCTCTCTTCTCTCACAGCTGAAACACCCATGATAGCAACCAAAATTGGCATTTGCTTTTGCATTTAGGGTGAACCAGGGTTAAATGGTGTTAAAGGATTGAAGGGTGAACCAGGTCAAAAGGGTGACAGAGGACCCCTTGGTCTTCCAGTAAGTAAAGAAAACTTTCCATTTTGGTGCAAATCTCAAACTATTCTTTCTACCCTAAGTAACAACTCTGGTTTACTCAGTGACTATCATACAGTTGAGATTTCTGTAATTAGAAAACATATTGTGTTCAAGCAGAGCTCAGCCCAGTTTTATTTTCTCTGATGTCTGCTCATGTGTCAGAGGAAGACCCCATAACAAACAACACCATGAGTGTTCAATTACATACGTGCCAGCCTTCCTCTTTTACAGCTGACAATTCTTGCCCCATCACCCTCCCCTTAAAAAAAAAGTTATACGGATTGTTTCATAATTTCTCCCAAATGCTTTTATAGTTTAGTGTAGCGTAAGAGCCTCCCTCAATTTTTATTTTTTCTTCTTTGATACTAGAAAGCACAGCCCCTTGTCAGTGGCAGGTATGCAACTGGCTATTGTTGAAGGCTTGAGTTCAGTGCCGTGGCTCCTTACATTAATCAGTCATATCGTGGTCTAAATGTTGTGTGTTGTTTGTGTTGGAAATGCCCTCTTATGAGGTTCTTGTGGCAATTATGAATAGTATGGAAGACACATTTTGCAGTTATTTAGAGATTTTTATTTTGAATGAAAAGATTGCATCTTTCATGCTCTTTAATGCTAGTCTTCTTTCTGCAATAACTAAAAGATATTGTTAAATGATCATTAAATATGAAGGTTTTTTGTTTTGGGCCACACTGTGTGGCATATAGGATCTTAGTTCCCTGACCAGGGATTAAACTGTGCCCCCTGCAGTAGACACACAGAGTCCTAATCACTGAACTTCCAGGGAATTCCTAAATGTGAGCTTTAGTTTCAAGCTTTTTTTTAAGTTTCAAGCTTTTTAATATTTTTTTCTATTCAGTGAATGCAGATAAAAGTCAGTAGAGAACATTTTAGATTACATTATTAAAATATAACAGAAAAAGGTAGTAGAAAATATTTCATATACATATTTTATGCATAAAAATTAATGACTACTTATTTTACTTTTTTCACAGGTACTGTATTATAAGTACCAAAGTATTCCTCTTGATAGCCAATGCCTTACATAATTTCAGGCATATAGTAGATGCTTAATATGCATTCATTTATTGAATGAATGATATAAGTCTTATCTTAGAATATAGGTTAAATCACACCAATTAAATCATGCCACAAGTGTGAAATCCAAAACCTCTATAACGACTGTGAGTCAGGAATTCACATTCCAGGTAAATATTAATATAATATTATTTGTGCAAAAATTTTATCATCCCCCTATTTATTTTTAAATGCTATAATAGTAGTGGCTCTGAAGAAAGTATCACAAAAGCAAAGTAAAAACTTGGATTTCTATTTTACTTAAACCCTCAATCTTATTTCTTTAAAGTTTGCCCTAATTTCAAATCTGGGATGGTCGACCATTTTTATGCAACATTTAGCCAAAAGCTCTACATCTTCTAGCTCTAAACAAATAATAACACACACATTTTTTAAAATTTTAATCATTTCTGGCTAAATTAAATTTTGCAGTTATAATCCGATTCACAATAGGGATTGTACAGAAGGAATTGTAAAATAAAAAGCTAAAACTACCCCCCAGATGTATGATGTAGCATCACTGGTAGAGTTTGCAGCTGGAATAGATTGCTTTTCTTCCATTTTGTATTATTAACTACATCTGAGGCATTAAATGGGGAAATAGTTCTGCAACCTTGCCAAGAGAATTTATAGAACTGGTGCCTTGTCTTTCTTAAATACTCCTTGATCAAATCAACATTTTCAAGGACTACAAATAAACATTTGAGTTTTGAGATACAAAAGCCATATTAGAAAAGTAATTGTGCTTACTCTTGAAACAAGCATTGAAAATGTCATCTTTTGGTCACACGTTATATATAGCCTGGAGATGAAGAAAAGAAAAGCATGCATTGCCTGAACACAGCATTAGATTTTTAAAGCATTTCCCACTCAGACTCTGATGCTTGATTATTTGTAGTGAGCTGAGGAATAATGTTTGGGGCAGTTATTATTTTTGGTTTGGACTCATGCAATTTTTCTGCCTTTTTCCCATTCCTAGAAGTCCCTCTAGTGGTGACTAATGTGAACACAGTGAGAACAACACAGAAACAATTATTGTTTGTGTAAAATCCAGAGTCACCCTGACATGTTAAAATTCTGCATTTGTTTTTCATAAATGCACTTTTAAAAGTAAAACTAGAGCCCTTTTCTTCTTCTCTGAAATTCTCATTTGATTATTATAATGAGCCCTTACCTAGGAGACTGGCCATTATCTTTTTTCCAGAACCTAAAGAAATATATTGTGAATAGCACAGTCTTTAGAAAATTTAATTTCATATGGAAATTAGCAACCCGGACTGTTACTGGTAACTATTTCAAAGCCCACTTTATAAACCTCATTCACTTGATTTCCAAATAAGAATTTGCTGAATGGAAATGTCATTATGCCATCATCTGTGGGGTGTTCACTGTCACGTGTTTTGTTGTTTTTTTTTAACTAACAATGTGTAGCGATGTGATTTTCACCTCAGAGCCCTGTGCCTGCGTATCGTGTTGTTTGAAGCGTTACATTTGCTCATCAGTGCCTCACACTAATCTCTGTTCTTGTCATTTGTGTCACACCCACCAACCCTGCTACACACAGGGAGCATCTGGCTTAGACGGAAAGCCAGGATCCCGGGTGAGTCAGCACCTCAACTTGCTCCAACATGTTTTGTGGCGATGAATTTTATGCTTTAGGACAGACTCCCATCACACGATGAGGAGTGCGTGGGACTGGAGCGGAAGGAGAAGGTGAACAAAGAGAGTGACCAAAAAGGGAGAAGCAGAGGGAGCATGGGTGGCAGGCCTGTTTGAGACACAGCCTACACTCCAGAACATCTTCTGAAGCCTGGGTTCAGGTCCGGATAACTTGCAACACGGGAAGAATGACCAGTCTGATTGACTTCATTGTCTTAGAATCCCAGACAGATTTTTTTCATAACCAGTGGACACATCCTGCAATTCCATGTGAGAGGCCCTCTGAAGGAATCAAAATCATGTGAAACCATTTTAACTTGCTTTCCTTTTTATGTTTGTGTCTATATTAGAAATGTAACTTCTTCCCTGGAACTAACTTTCAGATCTCCGTGCATCGAAACAATCCATCTGTCTTCTGTCATTTTGTCTCTTTTCTATGGTTCTTCAGAGCTCCCTCTCTTAAACTTCAGCTTCAGGTCTTCAATATTTAGAAGTTTTCTGAAGATGAGCTTGGAGTTCAGGTAGTAAGAAAGAGACCAAACTTGATGATAATCCAGCAATACTAGAATGACTTTAAAACCCTGAATTATTTCATGTCACAAGGCTCTAATATTATAAACAAGAAAAGTAAAAGAGAAATAGGAACACTGTTTAAAAAATTGTGCTGGAATAGTTCCTATGTTTGTAAATGCCATACAAATTCATTACAAATCTAAGCATAGTCTTCCTGAAAATGAACAAATATATCTGAGGTCCTTGCTAGATATTTTTGAATAATTTTGTTTATTTTGTTTTGGTTTCTGGCTGTGCTGGGTCTCTGTTGCTGCCCAGGCTTGTCTCTAGTTGCGGAGAGTGGGGGCTGCTCCCCAGCTGCAAAGCTCTGTCCTCTGATCGCAGTGGCTTGTCTTGCTGCTGAGCACAGGCTCCAGGGTGCATGGGCTTCAGTAGCTGCGGCCCATGGGCTCAGTAGTTACGGCTCCGGGCCTCTGAAGCACAGGCTCAATAGTTTTGGTGCAAGGGCTTAGTTGCTCCGCTGCATGTAGGATCTTCCCAACCCAGGGACTGAACCCATGTCTCTTGCGTTGGCAGGCGAAATCTTTACCACTGAGCCACCAGGGAAGCCCCTTGCTACATTTTTAAACATCAAAAGGAATTCCAAACTCCCCAGTTTATTTACTTTATATTTTTATTTTATTTTTGCCACACCCCACGGCTGCAGGATCATTGAGGTTTCCTGACTAGGCCTCGAACCAGTGCCCCCTGCAATGGAAGAGCTGGAAGAGCAAAGTCCTGACCACTGGACCACCGGGGAACTCCCAAGCTCTTCAATTTTAGAAACCTGTTTCAGGACGTTATTATTTTCACTGGACCTCAATGTTCCTTTGTTCATTCAAATATTGCCTAGTCTGCCACAAAAATCCTAATGCTGAATCAGAAGGCCAGAGGGCAATTATGCCATGATATCACCTGGCTGCCTGGTTTGTGCCTTGCAAGCCCACAGAACTGAGCCACTGCAGCAGAACCCAGGAGAGGAATTCCTTCCTTCTAAGCCCCCTGCTCCTTCCAACAGAGCTGAAGAAAGTTTGAACAGTTAAAACATTGTTCTCATTTAATTTTTTTTTACTTGTATAACTGTTTGAGCCTCTTAAGCAGCTGAAAACAAGACTTCAGAGCATTCGTGGCCAAGAAGAGTGGGGGGTAACTGTGGGGCCAGAGAATGGATGTGAAGAAGAGGTGATGTGAAGCAAGAACAATTACATTTTTCTTCATATGGTTTTAGGGGCAAAGTGAAGATGTTCCATTTAGCCAGGGGGGAAATAGATAATTAAAGTTGATGCACAGTTTTGTGTGTGTGCCTTTCACTGAAATATGCAGTTATATAAATCATTCATTTTGCATGAGTTTCTTGAAAACTACTGGCCTGAAAGAATCAAGAATAAAGCAGTTTGAAAGGAGATGTGCTGTCTTACTTTCTAAGGCATTATTCACCCAGGAAAAGTCCAGGATAAATTATAACTGCATTTCTTACAACCCTTGGGATATGTCTCATATCTTCTTATTTTTATCTTTTTTAGGGTACAGATGGCCCTATGGGACCCCATGGCCCTGCAGGTCCCAAAGGAGAAAGAGTAAGTCACTCCTGAGGTTATAGAGCTGTGGCCTAAAGAAAACACAAAGTGTGGCTTTTCCTTTTTAGCTGATCTGCCATGTTGATTTCCCAGAAGAAATAAAAGACCATCTAATAGTAAACAGAAACAGATACCATCTTAAGTTCTACTCAAAGTCCTCACACAGGGAGAATGACAGAGTATTAGAATATGACTGCTTTAAGAAAAAAAAAGCAAAAACAATGCAAATATTTTCATAGCTAAAATAAATAGCTCAGACCATTGCTTCTTAACCCATAAGGAAGATATTTTCATTTGGCCTTTATCCAGAAAGTTGAGGTCAATAGGGCTAAAATTTCTGGGACTATATAATGTGGTTGATAATCTTTTATATAAAGCTCTTGTATTCATTCAGAATAAGTTATAACCTTTTTTTAAGGGAAATTACAAAGCCTAAGTATTCTCTGCACAGTTACACATGCTTCTTTTATTTTAAGCAAAAGAATAGCCTTTCTTTAATCATAAGGAAATAATTTTAGTGCTTTATAAAACAAAAACCTTTTACAACCTCTCTATATCTTTAGGGGGAAAAAGACATTCAGAGTAAAAGATAAATATCTGACACAAAAAAGAAATGTACTAAAGCATCAGCAGCTGGTTATCTTTCTGGAACTTCTCTCCCTTTTTTTTTCTGTTTTTCTCTCTCTTTTTCTTTTCCTCACCTTGGAAAACTTAGAAGTTTTTTTTTTTTTTGTCTCTGAGTAGAACTGTGTAATCAATTCCCCCACCATCCAGGATGCATGTAAAGAAAGTATCCTAATTGTGAGGTCTTCAAAATGTTGGGATGATTTACTATACATGTTTGTGGTCTTTTAAAACTAGATAAGAGTTTCATCAGTCTGGGATAATTTGCTTTAAAACAGACAGCCATATAAAGATTTCTTTGGCATACATTCCAATCCCATAATATCATGTCCTATAAAGTGAAGTCACTTAGTAAATATTTATCACATTACCATATACAAAACACAGTGTACTCTAGTGTGAAATGGAAATGCTCTCCTCCCATTTGTGAAGTCTGTTTTGCTAATTGTTCTAGAGAATTGCATAATACTATTATAACTGATTCATATCCTATAACCTTTTATTAATACACTGTATATATTTACTCAGTAAAGTAAAGGAATCAGCTATATTCCATGATTTAAAAGAGTTTATAATCTAATTGTAGAGGAGAAAATTATCTGCAAGCAATAACTTGAGAATGATGCCAAAATGAATACAAATAGTGCAGACTGTGGATTCAGCGATGAGGAAAGCTGGTGTTACTCAAGAATGCTTCTAGAAAGAAGTGACTCCTAAAGGAAGAAATCATATGAACCTGATTATCACTGTCTTATTCCTAAGATCAAACCAACAACTTATGAAGATCATCTTACTTAGAAATATTTAAAAGCCAAGAGTCTCATGCTGCTGATGCATTCAAGCATTGTATCAAGAGATCCAGCACGTGGACTAAAAATGGAGCACCAAATCTCAAGTAGTCTATTAGCAGAAGGCCCTGGGACTCAAGAGGGCTTACCGTTTGGTAAATCAGCTGTTACTTCCGAGAGCTCTGCAGTGTCACAAGAGTATCAGGTCTCAGCGCTGGGGCAGAATGCACCAGGGGAGCAAATGAAATGACTAAGAATTTCTGCAGGCATAGTTTAAGTCAAATGGTGTGCAGTGTAAAGTGTTATGCTTATATTTACTTGGCGTGTTAACTATCTTAACTGGATCAGATAACAGTACTCTCCAAGTGTCCCTCACCCTAAGTGCTAAACTGGAGTGTGATTCTTAAAGTTAATTGGTTGAGGTGCCATCTGGACAATGTTGAAAAAGTTTCAAATTTTAAAAAGGCAGGAATCAAGAAAGGGAGCCATTCTAGATTAATCCCTCAGTGTAGACAGGCAAATTAAAAATCCCGAATGAAACAAGACCAGCCTAAAAGAAACTAGGTATTTGATGGACAGTATTATTTGAGAATCGCCAAATACGTGACTAGCAGTATTAGTATGTGTGATTAGTAGTATTAGTATGCATGACTAGCAGGATGAGTACACATGACTAGCAGTGTTAGTACACATGACTAGCAGTCTTAGTGTACAGCTCCTCAAAGCACCTGATGGTCCTGCCTTCAGCTGATTTCTTCACCTGGCCTTGTAACTACTTAGAAACTCTGTAGTTTTAGAGGTTCAGCATTCTTTTGAAATGAATTAATAATCCAGGAAAAGAAGTGGCACATTCAAAGCCATGTGTTAATATTTCATTCCTAAAAGTTTTCAAACGAGGACCATTAGGATGATTTTGGTTCTAAGTGACAGAATCCCAACTCAAAATGGCTTAAACAGTAAAGAAATTATGTAGCAAAATATTCAAAGGAGGAAGTCTAGTCTTTGCTTCTGTGCCCTATCCATGAGCTGACTTTGCCTTTTGACCACAGGCAAGCTGGTTACAGTGCTTCCAGACTTACCCTCTGGAGAAGAATCAGAAGAGAACAAACATAGGGACCCTCTTCTCCTTTATCTTCCTTAGTATCAAGGAAACCTCTGCTCAAGCTTCCCAGTGACTTCCCCTGACACCTCACTGACCAGAATTGGCATATGTCCATTTCTGAAACAGTCACTGGCAAGGGGGATGCAATTGTCATTATTAGCTTAAAGTAATTATTTGGGATGGGCAGTTCTATAAACAGAGTTTTCCATAGACAAATGCTTCCTGACAGCTTAATTCAAATCAGTCATGATGTATTAATTTTAAAAACAATAAAGCTGAGGTATTTAATCAGAGGAGGAAGGTGGGACTAGGTATATCTTAATAATCTATGGAGATATTTCAAACTAGATCTACTCTAATCCATTGAGTATTTTCAAGTTAGACAGGCTCCAAGTTAAGTGAATTCTCCTTCTAAATCCCCACCTCCCACCTCATACACACACACACACACACACACACACACACACACACACACACACACACACATCGTCACAGCACCACTGCCTCATAAAAAAATCATAGATAACACTGCCAGATAGCAGCACTTATTTTGAATAAGTACTCTTTGGATTGCCAAGCCCTTTTCATTAAAAACAAGACCCTTAACTGTACAATAACAATAATAGTTACTATTTATGGACATATTATTTGGAAAAATATATTTTATATTTTATAATAACATTTAGTCTTTAGAAAAATTATTTCAGAATATGTATTCTTCTGATTTTACAGCCAATGAAACAGACACAGAAAGGTTAAGAAAGTTACATAAGGCCACACGACTAGTAAGTGCCAGAACTGGCATTCAAATTTAAATGTTTCATTTCAAAGCCTGGCTACTTTACTGAATGCAACTCCTGTTCTTTCAGTAATAAACATGAAGTAATAAGCAGTAAAAGTTCAGCAAGATTTTATTGTATTTATTGTATTTATTCCCAGTAATCTCCTGATACTATATGTGCCTCTAAATGACAGTGTTATTGAGCACCAACGACTCCTAAATTTAAAGAAGATTGTTAACAGTGAGTTGAAATTTGCCCCCATGGGGATCTAGAAAGTAGAGAAACACAGAATAATCCCTGGATCTGTATGCACAGTTATCAGCTGAACTTGTCATTTTACCCTTGAAAAAGATTTAGCACCTTTAAACTTCCTCAAGGGTGGTGATAAAAGAAGGTAACACTTTCTGTTTGGCCCTCATATAAACATCGCCATTCCTCCTGAAGTTTTCATACTAGACATGGACAGTCAAATTTGGAGATGGCAGCAGAAGAAAATACTACTTGAAATGCAGAACATTTATTTCTTTATTATCACAATTATATCATATTCCTGGGACCACCTCCAATTGCACTTATTTTTTATAAGTGTTCAGATTATTATCTAAGCCAAGGCAAACTATTCTCCTTCAATAGGTGCATGGAGAGAGCAATGAAGGCAGTAAATTCCTACATTATCAAGCATCGAGGAGAGGGCATAAAAGTTTTTAAATCCTCTTTTTCATAAAGGAAGCAAAACATGCACAACTGTTGATTCATTAATTCTACAAATATTTACTGATATGCCCGACACTATTTAAGCTGTGGGCATGCACTAAGGAACAAAGCCAGGATCCAGATACCCTAATGTGCATATTCTAAGGAGGGACTCAGCAGAGAACAGACAATTTATACCACGGGTATGTCTCCCAGTATATGAGCACTCTCAAGTAAAATACAACTCAACTTAAGTAGGATGGAGGGGAGGGGAGTAAAGGAGGAAAGGCTTGCTGAAGAGGAGAAATTTGGTAGGAGGGAAAAAAAAAATTTTTATTCTTACATTTTTGAAAGAGTAGTAACTTGAAATAATTAGTAATGAATAAAAATTTCAGATTGATTTCAAATAGGAAAAAGAGTACATCAAGGCTGTATATTGTCACCCTGCTTATTTAACTTCTATGCAGAGTACATCATGAGAAACGCTGGGCTGGAAGAAACACAAGCTGGAATCAAGATTGCTGGGAGAAATAGCAATAAACCTCAGATATGCAGATGATACCACCCTTATGGCAGAAAGTGAAGAGGAACTCAAAAGCCTCTTGATGAAAGTGAAAGAGAAGAGTGAAAAGTTGGCTTAAAGCTCAACATTCAGAAAATGAAGATCATGGCATCCGGTCCCATCACTTCATGGGAAATAGATGGGGAAACAGTGAAAACAGTGTCAGACTTTATTTTGGGGGGCTCCAAAATCCCTGCAGATGGTGACTGCAGCCATGAAATTAAAAGAGCTTACTCCTTGGAAGAAAAGTTATGACCAACCTAGATGGCATATTCAAAAGCAGAGACATTACTTTGCCGACTAAGGTCTGTCTAGTCAAGGCTATGGTTTTTCCTGTGGTCATGTATGGATGTGAGAGTTGGACTGTGAAGAAGGCTGAGCACCTGAAGAATTGATGCTTTTGAACTGTGGTGTTGGAGAAGACTCTGAGAGTCCCTTGGACTGCAAGGAGATCCAACCAGTCCATTCTGAAGGAGATCAGCCCTGGGATTTCTTTGGAAGGAATGATGCTAAAGCTGAAACTCCAGTACTCTGGGCACCTCATGCGAAGAGTTGACTCATTGGAAAAGACTCTGATGCTGGGAGGGATTGAGGGCAGGAGGAGAAGGACAACCGAGGATGAGATGGCTGGATGGCATCACGGACTCCATGGACATGAGTCTGAGTGAACTCCAGGAGTTGGTGATGGACAGGGAGGCCTGGCGTGCTGCGATTCATGGAGTTGCAAACAGTCGGACATGACTGAGCGACAGAACTGAACTGACTGAAACATTTCACATGAATGCCAAAGAAACCCAAGCACAGCACACTAGATAGGCAAGTCCTTTTGCACAGTTGGACAGCATCAGTCTGACCTACAGCCCTTCCAAAGGTGATTCTGTAAAATGCACTAATATTCTCTTTTGCTGTATCACTGGCAGCGACCTGGAAGAGTCTGCCTTTTTTAGGATTTTGATAGAATGATGCTTCAAATAGAGGCTTTAGACACAAAGCATTAGAGAAATTGTATGAATATAGACATTTGTGTATGATTGGAACTCTCATCTTTTATTATAGGGTGAAAAAGGAGCTATGGGAGAGCCGGGACCCCGAGGGCCGTATGGTCTGCCCGTGAGTTCTGTGTCTGGCGATATTTCCCCCCAGCATGCGTAGGCGATCTGTTATTGGCGCAGTTAACTCTTCCCTCCTGGGCAGACTAATCCCATTAGAGGAGCAAAGAGCAACTCACTAATTCTCTTCAACACCAGTGTAACCGTGTGTTTCAGAGATAGGTCATATTTGTGCCATGTTCTCACACTCAGGTACACTCATCCATGTGCTTCACAAGACTGAGAGGATCAGAGGTTGTCCATGAGATGGACAGGGCTAAGCTGAAGGCAGGATTTGGGGCCATTTGACTGGACCCATAATTGGCCCCTTCCTTGGGAGGTCATTGTACCAGAAGTGAGTGTGGAAGCTTTAGTTAACTCTCTTCAGACTTTATCCATTCTCATAGATAACTTACAAAAACGGTTCTTGCTACTAAAAGTTATTTCTAAATTGATATTTACAACGATTTTGCTGTTTCTGACCTTTCTAAATCACTGTAATGACAAGTGATCTTCAGAACAGAGAATGTTGATAGTGTTCCATCTTCTGAAAATTCTCAATTACCCCCACTTCAAATTGAGGGCCTGGGGTCTGCTTCAGAATATTCTTTTTAGGAAAATTGTGAATGATGCAATGGGGTAAGACAGGACTTCAGTAGAAGCACATACTTACTGCCATCTCAAGGTTTTTAACCACTGTGTAGCTTCCACATACCTTGCACATTCTAGTTTTTATAAACTGAAATAAAAGCCATGATTATTTGAGTGCTAAAGAGATGCCGATTTTGAAATAGATTTCAAAATCTAATTGATGGAATCAAGCATCTTCTCAGCAACTTTTGGGTGGAGCCATTGTGTGACCCTGGTCATTGCCCAGAAAATCTGCTCCACAGGGGTGAATGGATGACCATTCATCTACAGTTTTTAAATTGTGAGCTTCACACCCTCAATATTTATAGACAAGGTGCACATCTAGACAAATTAAAGCTGTATTTAACAAACAGTTTTAATATTCTTTGCTCACTTATAATTTATTAAGCTGTCAAAGTAAAGTAGTTTTGATTTGCATATTCTATTAGTGCTTGTGTGTTTTTAAATTAACTAAACAGTATTTTTGCTTTTGACACTCCTAGATAGATAACTTGGATACCAAGAATTAAACTTCAGCAAAATATCACACTATTTAACCTGATATGTAATAAAACATGTTCATGACCCTTAATTGCAACATTAACAATCACTTCACTTGATTTAGTGAAAGAAATTTGCATTACTAATCAATTCAGAGGATTTTTTCACTTTACTGAATTAGTTGTTTTAATACTAGTGTTGCATGTCCAGGCAGCCTTAAATAGAACAATAACCTATTCATGAAACTTAGGAACACTAATGTAGCTACTATGGTTCTTTGGCAGGGGAAAGATGGAGAGCCTGGTCTTGATGTAAGTAAAACATACAATCAACATCTTCCCATTATAATAGATGCTGATGGTCTCCATCATCAATCACAGCAAGAATAGTTCTAATTTTTTTCTGTGCACACAGTTACACATACAGCATATATTGCTGTGCATGTAGACAGCAATATGAAATCTACGACTAGTGTCTGCATGAGACAGACATGGGGGCAAAGACCATAATTATTTTGGTGTAAAATTAATAACTACAGTTGATATACTCCAAAATACTTTCCCATATTAGAGACACTCAACATCTGTGGCTGAACCACCTATTTTAAAAGATGCATAAAATTGAAACATTTTTACATGCTACCCTTAGGGAAATGATATGTTTATTTTTAAAGCTGTTATACAGTATTTTTCTTTTTAGCATTAAAGTCCCTATATATCTTATAGTAACATAATTCTCTAAAAATAATGTTAAAGTCAACGCCTCTTAAAGAGTTTACTGCTCGTCCTGTATTATGTGAACAATAGCAGTAGCAAAAGTGATAGGAGTAATTGTATATCAGGCACCTGTTGTGTACAGACATCATTCTGGTACTTTATATACGTCTTCTAGTTTAATGCTCACATTGGCAGTTGCGTAGTAAATATTAACCTCATTTTATGGTCAAAGGACTAAAATATACTCAAGTGAGTAATTTGCCCACAGCCACAGAAATCCAAGAACTTGCCAGGATTCAAACTAGGGTCCTAATATTCTCTCCACTGTGCATTTCTTTGGAGAAGCAGCAAGAAACCCTTTGTTTATAGATACTTCAGATGTTAGGAAACTGTTATTTCCAAGTACTACTTTACCCATCTAAGTTTTGAGATTTGGGGCCATGCCGTGTTTCTTTATACTTGCATTCTAAAAAAATAAATCTTGTTTCTTTCAGTATGGTTTTGCCACAGTTACATCAATAGGTCTTTTTGGTTTGCTTTTTTATCCTGTAGGGTTTCCCTGGTCCACGAGGAGAGAAGGGTGACCTGGGAGAAAAGGGGGAAAAGGTGACCTCTTCAACCTAGCATGTGCCTGTTTGATTTTTCTGCCTCTGTCTGCTTTGCTGTTCAAGCTGTGTGATTCTCTCATACATCTCATCTTTCTCCATCCTGTGCTCCAAAAACACAGATGTCTGATCTAATAAACCAGGTCTTCACAGAGAAATAAAGAAGGCTACACTGAAAGAAGCAAGGGCACTGTTAGTGTAGAAGCAAAGAATTATGATCCCCAGAAAACTGGGCTACAATTTTGGACTACCTGACACCAATTAGTTGAAAAACTGAAGTTTCCAGGAGGTGTCAAAAATGAGAAGGGTAGGCGTCTATTACATTAGTAATATTAAATAGCACAAATCTGCAACAGTCTTCTGGCAGAGCTCACCTAAGCCTATAAAGCCAGCACCTCATTTATCTCCACAACATTCCCGGTAGAGACAGGATATGTCCTGTATCTTGATTTTTTAATTGGAAAATGGAAGACAAGCATTGTTTCTAAGACTATTACACAGGGACCAGAACTTATTGCCTTCAAACTCTGCAGACATTTTAAATGAAGATATTAGTGTATTTTGAAACTGAAAGTGAAGTTGCTCAGTCGTGTCTGACTCTGCGACCCCATGGACTGTAGCCCACCAGGCTCCTCTGTCCATGGGATTTCCCCAGGCAAGAGTACTGGAGTGGGTTGCCATTTCCTTCTCCATTAGTGTATTTTATGAGATTGGTTTTTAGGTTCTATCTCAGGATAGATAAGGAGCCAATATCAGGCAAAATGGTTTTATGTCTGGAAACAAAGTTTGGATTATGGCTATTTTAAACCACTTTTTCTTCTTTGAAGAATAGTTATATATAGTTTATATATATATATATATATATAAACACAGATGAAGAAGGAGGAAAAAAAAACCTCTATAGAATAATGAAAATCTTAAAGTGGCTGAAATTGTACTTCACAGTTCAAATTTAAACCAATTCTCTTTCTCACATTGGGCTTCCCAGGTGGCTCAGTGGTAAAGAATCAGCCTTCTAGTATTGGCAGGAGATGCAGGAGACACAGGTTCAATCCCTGGGTCAGGAAGATCCCCTGGAGGAGGAAATGGCAACTCACTCCAGTATTCTTGCCTGGAAAATACCCTGGACAGAGGAGCCTGTCAGGCTACAGTCCATGGGGTCGCAAAGAGTAGGACATGACTGAATGACTGAACACACGCACACACACACACACACAGTTCTCAGATTAATTTATGCTCTACTTAATACACTATTTTCAAAACCCTATAAATTCTCTTTAACAGTGAAGTTCATAGATGTTAAAAAGCAAGGCCAAATGAGAGTTGCCCCAGAAAGGATATTAAGCCTTCTGTGTATTCTTTGGGCTTTAAACAATACTTAGCTTCCCACTACTAGGAAAGCACACGTGAGTGGTTATATAAAACATCACCATCATCATTGTCAATATCATCACATTTATTCCTAGAGCTTTACATATGAGAGTCCTTTAATCTTCATAATAACCCCCGAGGCTGGGGTTATCATTGTCCCCATTTCATAGGCAAAGAAACTGAGGCATAAAAAAGTTCTTTTATTCTGAACTATAAATTGTAACTATAAAATATACATGTTTTGAGATAAAAGCTTTGGGCCCAAGGTGTGTGTGTGTGTGCCTTCAAGATTATAGGCATTTATTTTATACTTACCTTATGGATTGTATGAGTCTAAAACTTCATCCACTCAAAATAATGTTACCATTATGAAGATATTCATCCTAATGATCTTTTAAACAAAGAAGAAATTACCAGTATTATAACTTGTGAAAACCTCAAGCTACAAAGTTAATCCTCAGAATAATATTAATCACTCAATACAAAAGTATTTCTGTACTTCAGATTCCATTATTGGAAGTTTTATACTTAGGAAATTAGATCCAAATGTGAGCACTTTATGTATATCATTCTTTGACAATGGAGATAAAAATTAGCAAGAGCCCCTATATATTCATACACCACAAAGACATAGTTGCAAAACTATGCTGATTAATAATAACGCTGACACATTATTCTCTACAATAGTATCTGTTTTCCATAAAGCTTGAGGTTCCCTAAAATATTGTTTAAAAAATGATTCCCTGAGCCTGTTCAAGTCAGCATTCATATGACAACGCTTTTTCACTGAATGATTAATCTGGGTTGATTAATCAATCAAAGAAGGAATGGAGTCCAAAATTAATAACACCCAGCACACCTGGTGTCAGTCACACCTATGTGAAGAGGAGTCCACTGCCTCCCAAATAAGTCTCAATCAATATTATGTTACAGAACTGATGTTGTCTGCTGAAGAAAAGTGTTGATTCATCTTGCATGAGTGAGCAATTTACTCCCAAAGCCCCTCCCATCGTACTTCCTATCACACTTGCTTTCATTTCATTTCACCCTGGCATCTCGAGCCTTTGTTTTTCATTGTGATCAACTAAACCACACAGAATTTCTCTTTCTCCAATATTAGAGAAACCCAACTGGTTTTGATTCTGAGCCTTCTGATGCAATCTTTTGGCACACAGGAGATCAATGTGGAGTTTCACTCACACAGTCAGAATGAATGCATTAATTTGAATGCATATCTCATCTATATCTGTTATGTATATGTCTTTGAATATTGATGCTGTTTTGCTTCTGAAATTATTCAGATTTACTGTATCTGTCATCCTGATTGCAGAATGAATACACTCATTTAAATATGTACTGCATAGTATTTTGTATTCTGCACTGCACCAGCTTCTTGTCTATAAATATGCAGAGATATTTATGTTAATATGAAACAGCTGAGGTACATTCCTTCCTTCGCCTCCTTTTGCCTCCTTTCCTTAATTCCTCCATCCCTGTGATCCATGCAGACTTCCACAACCTTTACCTTGATTCCTAAATACTAATTCCCATGGCTACATTCCCACTATGTAATTATCCTGCCTACCTCATTTTTAATATTAGCTCAACTGAATCCAAACTGCTTTTCCCCTCTGGAACAAAACTTTTTTTTTTTTTGCTTTTGTTTTCTTGTGAGTAACCTGGAAACCCATTTACCATTGTGAATACCTGGCATGACATCAATAAGTGTGAATTTAAAAACATCTCTTGTTTTATAAATAAGTCTGTTTCTCCAACTGACATTGCTAAGAAATCTTAGCACTTCTAAAATTTACTTACCTGACAATAAAGGAAGTATTTGTTTTTAGTTTCCTTAAAAGAATGTTAAAAGAAAGAAGTATCTTTTAGCACACTATGTTTAAATGAGAGCTACAAAAATGATGTCAGAAAGTTGGATACATTTCAAAAGATACAAGCTGTTAATATTTTTTCCCTTTCCTCTGGCTCATATAGCTTTCATCTCTTATAGGATTAGGGGCGGGGGAGGCGGGGGAGCGAATTGGCTGTGAAAGTCTCCATTATTCCTCTCAACTTCCCCTGCCACTGGCTGACTTCAATACAGTTGGTATCTGACATCTTCATCGGAGCGGTGGCAGGAATACCTCATTCACAAGGACCCTGGCATTGGATCTAAGTAAGCACTGATCCTCCTTTCTGATGTGTCAGCTTTTGAGTTCTTCTTTCATCTTGCTGAGTCTTTTTAATGAAATCTTGTATTTCACTCCCCAGAATTTACCGCCACGCTAAAAGTCTGGTTTTTCATAACGTCATGCCTTATCTAAACCAGAAAACAGTGGTAAATGCCCTTCCAGACTTTAATTGGCTAAACCATCTTTTGAATCACCATTACTTCCCCCCACCCCAAATAAAAACTGTCTTTTATTTAAACCCTTGTATCCACAGGGGGAAAAGGGAAAGAAAGGCAAAAAGGGGCCTAAAGGGGAGAAAGGAGAACAGGGTGCTCCTGGATTAGATGCACCGTGCCCGTTGGTATGTCTGACTTGTCAACTGTCTCCAGGTGTCCCATGCGGAGGCTGAGCTGGGAGAGGAGCAAGCTGCAGGGGCCGTACCAGCGCAGTCTGATTGGGTCTTTTTCAAAAGACAAAAAGCATTTTATTTTGTTATGGGAGCATAGCCGATTAACAATGCTGTGATACTTTCAGGTGGACAGCAAAGGGACCCACCCCCACACATACATGTACCCACTCTCCTGACTGGGGTCTTTTAACACAGACTTTAAAGTCCCTCGGGTTTTCATGGTGCGTGCCACCCCTTGCCTCTGGCCACCAGCTCTTCTTGGGTTTCTCAGCAATCAAGGAGTGATGTGCATCCAGGGCGTGAATGCAGGATCAGAGGAGGAACCCGGACTCTTCCCGCCCGCTCCCCAGAGCAGGTTCAGGTGCCCAGCCAAGCCCTGGTTATAGGACCACGTCAAGCTCTGTTTTCTTTTGTCCAACCTCGCTGGCTGCTACCTTGCCCTTCAGAGTTGCTCCTCTCCCAGTCTTTTGTTACTGTGGTTATTTCTTTAGCAGGATTTGTGCTCAAGTGATTTCTTCTGTTTAGTAACATTATGAGTTAATCTTTACAAACAGGGATTCCGTGGCGTTAAGGGGGAAAAAGGGGAGCCAGGCCAGCCTGGCCTGGATGGGCTGGACGCCCCTTGCCAATTGGTACAGTATTTCTCTTTCCTACCGCCCTGCATGCCATTCCCTTGTTTGTTACGTATTCATCCCTCTCGGTGTAAAGTGGCGCTGCCAGAGCGAGCTTTCCACGATACACACACCGCCTGCATGTGCATGAGGAGCTCCTTCCGTGACTCTGCAGAGTGAAGGGCGCAGGCATGTGTTTCGGGCCGCGACTGCGCACTAACCTCCTGGCGCTCTCACAGCTGACATGGCCGCCCTGTCTGTGTTCTGGGGAATGCCAGTTTATCCCGTAACTATTTCAAGATGACGTTAAAAGTACATTTTAAAAAGTAAAGGCACAGCTAGGCTTTAACTTCGGGTTTTCCCCTAAAGTTAGCTTTTTTTCTTTAAAAAAAATAAAGGCATTTTGCCACTTCCACTAAATCTCTGTCAGGCTGTAAATAAGGCCAAACCTACAAAGTTAAGCTTCTGTGGTCAAGATTTAACCAGTTCGAGGGAATGATGTTAACATAGAGACGAAAACCAAACTTCTTGAAGCTTCTAAAGTTGATAATAGTCTGTAGCCCATATCCTCTTCTTTGCCACATAACCTTTTCAATTTAATGGCCTCTCCTTTTGAAACTCACTTTCCTAAAGTAGAAAGATCTTCCCTACCTCCATTTGGCATGAACTCAAAATCCTTCTTACACTAAAATCTAAAATTCTATTGGGTGATCCTTCTCCTTGTACCAATCTGGCATTACCGATTTTTTCCCAAATATAAAGTCATTTTAAGGTGTTTTTTTTTTAACAATTAAAAAGTATATTCTGACTTTCTGAGGTATAAAGGAAAATTTTATGATTGTGTTGATGGTTATATTTGGTCTGCATGTTCTTATATTATTCTTAAGTACTAAGCATGATTCTTTAAAGATAAATTTATGTTTCTCAAGTCTTTTAAGACATTGCATAATAGAAGAAATTTTTATTCAGTCAATAATTGCAGTTAGAAGATTTCAATATGATGGTCCCAGTCTTTTATTTTGTTTGCTTGATATTGACAATAAATAATATTTTACAATCATTTTGCTGGGAGAAAACACAAGCATGTTTCATAGTATGTCAGTTCTTCTTATCTTATTTATATCATTTGTATCTGAAGAGTGCTTACACCTTAAGTGAAAATAAATTTTGCAACATTTAAGAATGTTTTGTTTATTCAGGACTTGTTAATTGGCTTCTGAAGAATTTCAATTAAAAAATTGACAAAGACTTTGGATAACATTTTACTGTAAAGATTTAGACACTACTTATCTTTTAATCCAATCAATTCAATGTTCTACTTTTTCTGCTTTCAATCTAGAAAAGTTGAAAAATACTCCATGTGAAGAGCTATAAACTTCAGATAGAAATGGTTCATCACTGATTACTCATCATTATTATGCATTTAGCCATAAAACATAGTGATCAGGAAGAGAAGTTATTTTCATTTATTGAATAAAGATAATTATAAAATTCATTTTAATGAAATTAAGAGAAATAGTACATATTTATTATCTAAAGATATAACTAAGTAGACCACTAGGTTTTACAAATCATTGTTCATTGTTAAGGATAAATCTTTTTATATTTTATTTGCAAAATGTGTACTGTACTCACTTTGTAAAACATTTGAATTTTCTTCATTTTAACTAGTGTTGGGTAGTCTATTTGGGGTGGATAAAAGATGCCTATGACTAAAGCCACCTAACAGCTATAAATCCATTTTTAAGTCTTGGAGCTTATTAATTATGAAGTATGATCACTTTTGTGGAAGCTGAGGAATTTTTATTCTTCTTTTTAAAATAGGGGCCAGATGGATTACCCATGCCTGGCTGTTGGCAAAAGGTAGGCATTCCGGAGTTATTTCTAAAAGAAGCACTCTCCCTTTCTCTTTACCTGACTTAGCCCTTTCCATTTAGAACAGATTTTTTTTTTTAATTTGACATTCCTGGAATGTATATGGCTATTAAAAAGCAAAAGATTCCATCTCTGGAATACCTTTTGATGTTTACTGCTGACTTATTTCTAAGTGGATAAGTGAAAATAGTACCTAGCAAACACTGTAATTTAGACCTCTCCCTATTTAATCTTTTCTTCAAAATGGAAAGGGACAGTGCATCTTGACAATGGTTTGCTTGTGTCAAGTTCTGTTTCCTCCTATGGTTTAAAATTGTTCTTAATTGTGATTCCTATTCTATTTATACTCAATTACTTAGATAAAATATGCAAATACATGGTAGAACCCTGTCGATCAATATTAGTCACAAAGCTGAGAAAGCAGAAAATGTAAGAATGATTTTTTCTTCAAAGATGCCTTGATTTATTTAGGAGAATATGGTTATATTTACGTATATTGATATATACTTAAGTATAATATATATATAATATATGTAATATATATTATATATTACATATATTATATATATTATATATTTAAGTATATTAAGTATATTGATATACTTTATGATAGCAGTTTGCTCTAGACTCTACATGTGGCCACCCAGAGTCACTGTGTGTGTGTATTCAGTAGAGAAGGGAACTTATTCTTCATAGAGAACCTATGTACAAAGGCTGTGTGATAAGCCTTTTCATACAGGTGACATCACTTTATTTAATCCTCATCATAATCCTATAGGGTATCACTGGGCTTTCCACGTGACTCAGTGGCAAAGAATCCACCTGTCAATATTGGCAGGAGATGCAGGTTCCATCCTTGGGTCAGGAAGATTCCCTGGAGGCAGAAATGGCACCCGACTCCAGTATTCTTGCTGGGGAAATCCCATGGACAGAGGAGCCTGGTGGCACAACTGGGCATACGGCACAGGGTGTTAGTAACCTCAGTGACACTGATGAGGGAAATGAAATTCAGAAAAGTTAGGTAACTTCCAAGGACACAGACCTAGTATGTAACAGAACTAGAAGTAGACAGTGGAAACCAGTGGCAGAACTTTGAGGAGGGAAGAGATCTGTGTGCTGTGCTATTCAGAGAATATCAAACCTTTACACTGTAACGGTGCAAAACCTCAGCATAAAGCACTGTATGTATGCTACCTACGGTTAAAGGAATTCCACTGATGTGAAAATGAGCTGAAGGAAATATCAGTTCTGTTCAGTTCAGTCGCTCAGTCATGTCCGACTCTTTGTGACCCCATGAATCGCAGCACGCCAGGCCTCCCTGTCCATCACCATCTCCCGGGGTTCACTCAAACGCACATCCATCAAGTCGATGATGCCATCTAGCCACCTCATCCTCTGTCGTCCCCCTCTTCTCTTACCCCCAGTCCTCCCAGCATCAGAGTCTTTTCCAATGAGTCAACTCTTCACATGAGGTGGCCAAAGTACTGGAGTTTCAGCTTTGGCATCATTCCTTCCAAAGAAATCCCAGGGCTTATCTCCTTTAGGATGGACTGGTTGGATCTCCTTGCAGTCCAAGGGACTCTCAAGAGTCTTCTCCAACACCACAGTTCAAAAGCATCAATTCTGTGGCACTCAGCCTTCTTCACAGTCCAACTCTCACATCCATACATGACCACAAGAAAAACCATAGCCTTGACTACACGGACCTTAGTAGGCAAAGTAATGTCTCTGCTTTTGAATATACTATCTAGGTTGGTCATAACTTTCTTTCAAGGAGTAAGCATCTTTTAATTTCATGGCTGCAATCACCATCTGCAGTGATTTTGGAGCCCCAAAAAGCAAAGTCTGACACTGTTTCCACTGTTTCCCCATCTAGTTCCCATGAAGTGATGGGACCAGATGCCATGATCTTCGTTTTCTGAATGTTGAGCTTTAAGCCAACTTTTTCACTCTCCTCTCTCACTTTCATCGAGAGGCTTTTGAGTTCCTCTTCACTTTCTGCCATAAGGGTAGTGTCATCTGCATATCTGAGATTACTGACATTTCTCCCGGCAATCTTGATTCCAGCTTGTGCTTCTTCCAGCCCAGCGTTTCTTATGATGTACTCTGCATATAAGTTAAATAAGCAGGGTGACAATATACAGCCTTGACATACTCCTTTTCCTGTTTGGAACCAGAGGGAAGTATACATGCACTTTTATCATTTTGAATTTTTTCCTCTAACACTTGTGGCTTATTCAGTCATTTTTTAAAAAATACATTGAAGTATAGTTAATTTAGTGTATAATATTGTGTTCATTCCTTCTGTACAGCAGTGATTCAGTTATACACATATTCTTTTTCATATTCTTTCCTTTGCAAAATATTGAATATAGTTCCCTGTGCTATACTGTAGGATCTTGTTGTTTATCATTTTTCAGGCTTTTTTGACTGGCAGGCTTCACAGGCAAAACTGTAGGATGGCAGAGAGACATGGAAAGACAGGACTCTTATTTACCTCTCATCTCATCAACTCTGCTGGTGAGGAGATCCTGTGAAACTCCCTCTCTTGCTTAACTACTTTCCCTTGGCCAGGGAAAGAAAACTCTTCTCTCCCAGTCATTTATTCAGTAGCTTCCCATACTCCACTTTCAGCCCGTCAGACCACTAGCTCCCTCACTTTGGAGGTCAACTGTTTCTTGGGAAGATGAGCCTGTCAGCATAGTCTTTTCACCTGAGAAAACTATCCTTTCACCATCATAACCCCTGTTCTCAGAATTTTTAATACCATCCGGAGCTGGAATTACCATCTGCTCTTTAACCTTGGCACTGTAATCTGATCCTGTCATGATTTGTTTAATCCAGTCATCCGGACACTTTATGTGGAGGGAGATGTGAAAGGCCTACCTTATTTAGCCTCTGACAGACACTACCCAGAACTTGGGTTCATGTCATTTTCAGCCTCTTCTAAACCATGTCCCTTTTGTGAGGCATAAAAATAATGGCAACAAGCAAAGGATTCATCATCTTGTTGGTTCATAAAATGGCCAGACCGTTTTATGAGCTAATGTGAGTTGCTCAGAAAATCAGAAATTTCCCTTTTAAGTACTTATTTTTCCACAGATTATATACTATGCCCTATATAAGATTAATGCTCTCCTAAATCTAGCCTCTCTTTATATAAAGAATATATACAACATTTAAATCAATTAGGCTTCAATAAAGTTTTTAAATGGTAAAGAAGAGAATAACTCAGTGGTAAAGCTTCAATATTGCTTACCACATTCCCCAACACAGTCAAATGCAAACCATCGTGATCATCCTCTCCCAACATCTTCCTGCAGGAAAAAGAGAGAAAGAAAACAATTAGACGGGGTTGGTAGAGGCAAACTATTCAATTTAGAATAGATAAACAAGGTCCTACTATATAACACAAGAACTATATCCAATCTCCTGGGATAAGCCATAATGGAAAAGAATATTTTTTTAAAGTATATGCAGGGGTAAAATTGAGTCACTTTGCTGTAACAGCAGAAGTTGGCACAACATTGTAAACCAACAATACTTCAATTAAAAAAAAACAATTAGAAAAAATGAAATGTTCTAAAATTTTTCTGTGGTCAGCTTAGGCATCTCAAATATGCTGTTGGTCAAATCAAATTAATTTTTAAGTGATATTATTAAAAGAAGGCCAGTAGATTACTTAGTCCTGTTTTAGTGTACCATTTTTTTGAATATTAAGTTTAGTAGTCTCTACAGTGACGCAGGTTCAAACTCTGAGTTGGGAAGATCCCCTGGATCGGGAATGGCAACCTGCTCCAGTATTCTTGTCTGGAAAATCCCAGGCAGAGGAGCCTGATGGGCTACAGTCCATGGGGTCACAAAGAGTCAGATATGACCGAGCACACACACACAGTCTCTAGACACAGTGATAAATGTTTGATTGAAAATTCAGATTGTAGCCACAGTAGAAAACACTGTGATTAATGAACAAGTCCTATTGTTTTTTTAATTCCCTCCCTGGTGGCTCAGACGGTAAAGCGTCTGTGTACAATGCGGGAGACCTGGTTCGATCCCTGGGTCAAGAAGATCCCCTGGAGAAGGAAATGGTAATCCACTCCAGTATTCTTGCCTGGAAAATCCCATGGACAGAGGAGCCTGGTCAGACACAACTGAGCGACTTTCCTTTCCTTTCTTTTCTTATTGTTTTTATGCTGCTCTCAGTAATAATTTTTTTTTCATGTAAAACTATTTGATCTTTATTTAAATTACTTTTCTTTCTAGATATAGTTCAGTTATCTGTATTTGGAGAATAATGATGTATCAATTCACATTGTAATTCATACAGTGAGTAAAAGCAGAACTCATGGTTTAGAAAATCCTTACAAGCTATTAAAGTTACCATCTGTCCTTATCCAGAGATTAAAAACCACTTCATAGGAAAAATACTTATAGCCGTCACGTTTTTAAATGTTTCATGAAATTTTGTTTTTCAGATAGGGCAGGCTTGCAACAGAATCTTCCTAAAGTAAGGTGTCCGATTTTTAAATTAAGTCTTAAAATCTGGTGGGGAAAAAAGGATCTTTAAAATTCTGGAGACTATTTACAAAACATTGGTTTCTCAAAAATGTATTTGTTTGCAATCTGAGATGAGTGGAAGTGTGGAGAAAAGAATAATACTTCCTGTACACATTCTCTGGCCTTGGCATGATGTATGTAACACTAAGTGAACTTTATTGCTAAAAATCACAGAGTACCTAGCCTCTTACACATACTTAATATAGCATCTATTTTTGCTGGAGAGAAAAAAGCAAATATTTTAAATCAGTGACATGAAAGAGGACTGAGGATGAGTCGCCACGGTGATGGGGAGATGAGAGATCTTTATCATTGTCCTTCTGTGGACATTCTACTTTTCTCACTGATTTTTCTTTGAGAAAAAGTCAAGTTTGTCACCAAGATCTGCTCTATAAGTTACACCTCAAAGACTTTTGTTCTTCTATTCTCTCAGACTTAAAACTTCAGATCCAGGGCAACCTTAGTAATTATGGCTGCCACCCAGAACAAGGAACCGGACATTTCTAGATCTTTAGATCACAATAGAACCTATCATACAGCTTGAAGACTTGACAACAGAGGTCGGTCCTGCATGCCCTTCACAGCAGGGCAGGGCCGGAAAAAGGAAATAAGAACAAGAGAACAAGGGCAGTAGAGTGTTAGAGCTGAGCGTCAGGGAACTAAGCAGTGCCATTGCACTTGTGTTTTAATGCTTGGAGGACGATTACATAAGCCATACATAGAACATGTATTTTAATTATGGTGTGTCTGTGATAAAATTCCAATTTTCTGCTTTCCCAGAATAGTTACTGAGACAAAACACTTCCCACAGACTTCTCAGTAGCAAAATAAAACTGTGGGTTGAACCTAAGATAAAATGTTTGATGAGTTTTAGAAAAGTAATGTATAGGACATATCAATTAGCTCATTGATTAAAAAAAAAAAAAAAAAAAAACTTCTATTCAGGGTTCTACCAGTTTCCTTAAAATAAAAGCCAGTTGGGAATTTTTATCCTAAACTACTAATTCTCTATATTTCTCTTTTTTGTTGTTTGTTTTCCTGCAGTGATGAATCTAACCTTCTGAGCATGACGTTGTGTATATAATGGTCCACTTTTTATATTTATAGTGGAAATTGGATTGCAGATTGTACAGGTCTGAGATATGTTTACATGTAGCTGCTTCTTCCTGTTTGCTGTAGTACACGTATCCATCCTTTCTTCCCTTACATCTAAAATTGGGCAAGATGTGAAACCAGTAAGAAGCCTGCAGAAAATGTAGATCAGTATCTCTTTATCTTATGTGAAGATATGTATTTATATGGACCCAGTGATAGAAATCGATTGTTCTTGCTATTTTCTTACCTTGGGCTTGTTAATTGCATGGGCAAAAAGCGCCATGAGATAGTTTACATGAAATTGTGACCAAATATGAACTCAAAGCTGTGAAAATGTACTCTACTGACTGTTTTTAGAGTATATCATCACAGCCCTCCTCACCTTCGCTCTTCATACCCACACCACCCACTGAAACTGACTAAATGAGCATAATCGTGTGCCAAGCCTGCTTGCTGTGCACCTTCAGATACTAGCATGCTGCGTGATGAGTCATTTGATCACAATGGAACTTTTATTTCTTTTGTCATCTCAAGGGGGTTACACCATGGCTTATTGCCAAAAAGTGATAAGGTGGCGGAGAGCACACACACAAATGGTCTTGTATTTTACGGGCGCTGCGGTCCCAGCTACAGATCTTCAGCTTCCAGTATTGTGGGCTCATGTGGCCTCCTTGGTTAAAACCTCCAGGGGCTGAGCTAGTTGCTGAGTTTTCCTTGGGCTGCCGTTGGCAGTGAAGACAAGGATAGAGGATTGATTCAGCCTCCTGCGCTCTCTCTCATGTGACCAAGTAGAAAAGAGGTTTACAAAAAGGCAGGCACCCATAATAGTGGACTTTTTTTTTTAATAAACCAAATTCCATCAAGTGTTAAAATGGGTGCGTTTGGAAAATGACAGAGGCATTCAGCACTTCTTTGGGATAGGAGGTTCTTGGAATGGCAGTTCCTGTTCCTGAAGACAAAGCATGTGTACATCTCACCAAAGTTTGGGTTGCTGAACAAATCACAAATCCCAGGACGAGGGTGGATGAGACAACCTTTCCTGAAGATGTAGGAGAGTTCACCCTACATTATCTACAGAAGCTGATGTGAGAGCTTGCTCCCATCCAAGATCCATCCCGTGCTAAACATTTTCTACAGACTTCTAGAAACAGAAAGATATTTTCCATTCTTTTTAATACTTTTTTCTTTTAGTCCCGGGAATAGTCAGGACACTTTATTTTTCCGCTTTTGTCACATTTACTTTGAACAATTTGTTGGGGTTTTTTTTTGTCTTCAAAGCCTTACAACTTGATACATCAATGGTCCGGATGAGCTTTTGCTGACTTCTCTCTTGTTCTGAATAACTGAGGAGAATGTGAAAGAAGCTCCACTTTCAGTTCAGTCATTGTAAAGCATCAAAGTTAAGCCATTTTCCAGTACTTTTTGACTTTTTTGTAGGATGAATATAACATACATAGTGATTATCAGTTAAGATAAAGTCAAGATTTGGTCACATTTGACAGTATTAACTCATTTCTATTTCTTGTAGTTCTATTTAGATCTAAGTTGTATCTATATTTAGATTTCTTTTATCTTTTTATATTTCTAAATGTTTGTCTTATGCACAGACCAAATCTGAGATCTCAGAAAGCTGTGAAATATAGTTGCCATTAGGAGTATTTTTTCAACTACTTGCTCAAAAGTTACCTAATTGTATTAGACTGAGCATTTCTTTGCACAGTAAAGAGTTGCTAGCGTGTTTTGAAATGACTTGTTCTAGTGGAAGTGTTACGTTAGGAGGAACATCATCAATGAGCAGTCACTCTTTCAACCCATTGGACAATATAATTTCTCGTTTCGGGCCGTTTTGTGGGAAATTTCCCGGTTTCATGTATAGATTTTCACCAGCAGAGGGGACATTACCTCACCATTGGCTTCTGGTGACAACAGTTAAGATACGCTTGTAAAACAGGGATCCTAAGATCCTTATGATCTCTTTCAGATTATATAACCAAATGCTCAGTTATACACAATGCCTTCTTTTGTTTTCGATTACGGTTTGGAGAATTGAAAGATGTTTGAACGAATCTATCAATCAAATTGGTAACATTTCTAGTAACATTCCACACTCTGAAACCAATTTAGCATTTTTCAAACAAAAGAGGGCATCTTCTACCCATCTCTTGTATGAGCTGGCTAGGTTATGGTGTTTTTTTCAATGTCTGAAACAATTTGTCTTAAATGGTTTGGAAAAATGAACTAAAGCGGGTAAAGCTACAATCTCTTTAGGAAAACAATCAGTAGTGTCTTGAGAAAAATCTGGTGGCTATATTTCTTCCTATCTATCTTTCTTTCTACTCCTCTAACAGAAAGAGGAATCAAGATGGATCACTATTTAAAACTTGCACAGCTTCAAAAGAGAATACCTCAGCATCAAAAGAGAAACATTTCACGTACAAAATATATATATATATTTTTTAAACACGGCCCTTTAGAATACTGTTCTATCCTATGTGTATATTGAGGTTTTGCTCTATAACTGATTCGACAAAATTAATTTTTATTCCATGATTAAAGGAAGCTGTACGCTTTCAATATATTTGTTTCTTTGGGGAAAACCAAAGGACCGTGGTCCTCCTCTTTGTTCCATGGAATTACTAGGTCTTAACCATCATGCATAATTTTCAGCTTTTGTTATTAAAATGTTTTTAAATCATCCATTTTGTTATCAACGTAGAAAATCCTCAAGTAATTGCCTAATGAACTCATGAATGTGTCTGCTGATATATGTGTTGGCAGATACATATCTTTCTTTAAGTTTTCTTTCTTTTAATTTCTCATTGGATAGAAGATTAAGAAAAATACATGAGAGATTCATTGGAAATAAGTCAAGATCAGGTTCTACTTCTGATAAGCATCTTTTAAGAATGTCAAATTGGTATGTGTTTTAGCTTTTAAGTTGTTTTCCATTTATGTTGGTGCTAATGTATTTCTCTTTCTTTATGAAAAATGCAATTCTACTATGGATAATTTCATTTCTCTGTTTAATAGCATTCCTAAACTGTTAGTGTGTGATTTTAATTGTAAAGTTTATGGATTTACTATAATTATGGTTCAATGACCAGTCTTTCTTAATGTAAAAGAAAACAAAACAGCGTACCCTTAGATGATGTGTGTTTATTTGGATTGTGGATCCTCTTATTTCATGTTCATTTTGTGTATCATATGCCTTTATCAACTTTCACCTTTTAGCTTATATAATTTGATTGAGTGACAAAATCAACATTAGACAAATCTGCATACATTCATACAGTACCTGACACATACATAGGCTGAAATTTTTCTTCTAATTTTCATTTTTATTATGAAAAGCAGTCATGAAAGGTTTTTCTTTCTTATTTGATTTTATAGAAAACATGAGAATATCTTTAATTTATACCAAAAATGATCTGTTCTTAAACCTTGTGCATGATGTTCTGATGAGACAGTAAGAACTCTGACTCACCCAGTAGTTCAATCTATATATGCTTTGTCTACTATATATATATACACCTCTCTGCTAGTTTGGAAATGATCAAATGAGCATGATCAAATTAATGGAAAAATTAACTGGTATCATATCTTTATCACTTAAAAACATGCTTAATTTTCCAGTTTTATTTTTAATGTTTCTATTGTAGCATAAAAAGTTAACACAATATTTCATCCTTTTTTTTTTGACCATTATATATAATCTTGCCCAGAAATTAGCAATGCTTGTTAAGGTGGGTGATATTTTTATGTCTCCTATTAAATGATCATAGGAACATGCAGATATTGATATTTGAAATCTTGTTTTTCTCTACTTCTTGATAATGAATTTATATTAGTAGTTACTATTACCAAAAATGAACTTTTAAAATTTTTACCAAAACAAAAACCTTGCTATCTCTAAAAAGTCAGAACCACAACAACTTAATCTTATATTCTCAAGAATAATGATTGTGGCTGTTAAAACAATTCATTCCTAGTGGAATTAACATACGTGACCAGTTATGATTCTGCTATGTTATTTTAGAATATAAAGACCTTCAGTCCCTAATCTTTCCCATTTTTGTTGAAACAGCTTCATATCAGCTGGATTTCCTATATGCCATAGCAGAGAAACCCTTACAACTTAAATTTAAAGTGGATTTTGTTTTTGCTAATTCAATACCGAAACATTTTAATGGCATTTCTCATTTTTAATGTATTTAAATGCGGAAGTTACCCTATGCTGCTTATTGACAAAACTGTCGTTTGAGGAATAAGAAGACTTTTTCAACCTGACCTATTACATTTGATTTACTGATAAAAAGCACCAACATTTCTCAAAATGCAGTGGATATTCTCATATATCTTAGAAATATTAATAAATTGGATTCACAAAAGAATGTCTTACATATTATTGACATTTATGTGAATATTCTTTATACTGTTGTAAATGTTTCATGCAATTTAATAACATTTTTAAAAGATGTATGTATCTGATTTTCCTTTAAAAAATATATTTTTATTTGTATTTTTTACATTTTAAAGTTCATCTCTATGTGCAGCTATTTTTATATTGCCAAAAAGTCACATAAATTCAAAATGAGAGAAAATGCAAAAAATATTTTGGCAAGCATTACACTGCATATTTTTCTTAATGTTTTGTGGGCCAGTGTCATGTAATTGATTATTCTAAGAATGTGTTGTGTCTTACCACTGTAAATATGGCACAAACCTGTTTTTCTTGATAGTAGAAATAATTGAAAGATTGAATTCTCCCTGTTTGATTTCTTGTTTCATTTCACTATCACTTCTCCAGCTGAGATTACTGAATCAAAAGACGCGAATGGTTTTTGATTTGCAGCCTGGAGATAACTGCCTTGTGTTCAGTTTCTAATTTGTTTTCATTTGCTTTTTTAACTTGTTTTCAGGGTTCCTAGTTTGTGAGAAGTTGATCTTCGTAATTATTTTTACACTATTTATGACTTATTTTCATAATGTAAAAAGTGTGTAATTATTACAATATTAATCCAAATTTGGTCATGAGTTGTTTTGTTATAAAGCTTTATTGATGTTCACGAACACCGTGGTCTGTCTTCTCTGATTTAAACACAGTCCATGAAGAATTTTATTCTGCTTTTCCACAGTATTGTCACACTACCATTCAACTTAGTGCTTAGCAACAGTGATTTTCTGCAAAAAAAAAAAGACTCATACTTTCTGTTAATTAGATAGTAAAAACTATACTGAGCTTCTCCTCCAAGTTCACTTTTCTTCCAGAACAATCCATCTTGAATTAAACTCCCTTATATTCAGTTGACTCTTACCTGTACCACATCAAGTCAGGGATTAGAATGCAGTACCTAGCAATCACATCAGTGTAGTGAATAATGAGTAACTGACTGCCTCTCAAAGTCATCAGTTATTTTTAGGTCCTCACTAAAAGATCCCTCATCTTTCTTGCCCTAACCCATAGCATTCGATGCAGGTGACAGCGGTGTGTTGGTCGTTCAGTCATGTCTGACTCTATGATGCCATGGACTGTAGCCCCCCCAGGTTCCTCTGTCCATGAGATTCTCCAGGCAAGAACACCATTGCCACCCTTTTAAACACTCTTTCCTTTAGTTCCTATATTATGTCCCTTCACTCTTGTTTTCTCCTACATTAAAAAAAAAAAAAATTTATTCAAGTATAGCTGAATTATAATGCTGTATTAATTTCTGCTGTATAACAAAAGTGATTAAATATGCACACACACACACACACACACACATATACACACACATTCTTTTCCATTATGGTTTATTACAGGATATTGAATATACTTCTTTGTGCTACACAGTAGGACCTTGTTGTTTACCCATTCTATAGTAGTTTGCATCTGTGAATCCCAAACTCCCAATCCTTCTTTCCCCATCCCCTCGCCCTTGGAAACCACAAGCCTATTTTCTGTGTCTGTGAGTCTGTTTCATAGTTATCTTCATTTGTGTCATATTTTAAACTCCACATATAAGTGACATCATATGACGCTTGTCTTTTTCTGACTTACTTTACTTAGGGTGATAATCTCTAGGTCCATGGATGTCACTGCAAATGGCATTATTTCATCCTTTTTCATGACTGAGTGATAGTCCATTACTCATGCTCTGTATCCATCATATATACCACGTGCTCTCCATCCATCCATCTGCCAATGGACATTGAAGTTGCTTCCATGTCTTGGTTTTTGTGGATAATGCTGCTGTGTTGCATGTATCTTTTTGAATTATAGTTTTGTGTGGGGGCTTCCCTGGTGGCTCAAATGGTACAAACATCCACCTGCAATGTGGGCGACTCCAGTTTGAGCCCTGGGTTGGGAAGAGCCCCTGGATGAGGGCATGGCAGTCCGCTCCAGTATTCTTGCCTAGAGAATCCCCATGGAGAGAAGAGCCTGGTGGGCTACAGTCCATGGGGTCACAGAGAGTCAGACATGACTGAGCAACTAAGCAGACACATGCCCAAGGGCGGGATTCCTGAATCATATGGTGGCTCTATTTTTGGTTTTCTGAGGAACCTCCATACTGTTCTCCATAGAGGTTGCACCGGCTTACATTCCCACTAACAATATATCTCCTGCTTTTCTTTCTCATTTTCTTTTGCCAGCTCTTTCCCCTCTACCTGACCACTGAATGATAACCCTCAGGATTCTGACCCCCATGCTTCTTTTGCTCTTCTCCACCATATTGTTTTCTCCAGGAAAGCTCATTTACTCTCACAAAGATCAAGTTATTATCGCAATGCAGATTTTATTCTGACTTCCAAACCAACTATTACAGACACGTCTACTTGGATGTCCCACAGGCCGCCCTCATCTTCACACCTGATTCTTTTCCAAGCTTCCAGATTATAGTGAATGTACTGTCCCCCACCGGCCATCTAAGCAAACACAATGGAAATGTCAGAATTCTTCTAGACGCCACCTGCCTCTCATTACCCACCCACTTCTGCACACATGCAGCATCTAATTACCAAATCCCTTCAATTCTATCTCCCTAATATCTTTTGAGATCCAACTCCTTTCTCCTCATCCCCATTACCATTGTGTCAGTCTAGGCTTCCCCTAGTTCTTTGGGGGACTTTTAGAAGAACCTTCTAAATGGCCTCCCTGCCTCTAATAACCAACTCCTGTCCACCTCATACTCCATGTCACTCTGAGAATGATGACAGATTTAAAGAAAGCAAATATGGCCATGTCTTATTTATGAATAAAGAAATTAAATACATACAAACATTCAGTCCCATCACTTCATGGGAAATAGACGGGGAAACAGTGGAAACAGTGTCAGACTTTATTTTGGGGGCTCCAAAATCACTGCAGATGATGACTGCAGCCATGAAATTAAAAGATGCTTACTCCTTGGAAGAAAAGTTATGACCAACCTAGATCGTATATTCAAAAGCAGAAACATTACTTTGCCAACTAAGGTCTGTCTAGTCAAGGCTATGGTTTTTCCTATGGTCATGTATGGATGTGAGAGTTGGACTGTGAAGAAGACTGAGCGCCGAAGAATTGATGCTTTTGAACTATGGTGTTGGAGAAGACTCTTGAGAGTCCCTTGGACTGCAAGGAGATCCAACCAGTCCATTCTGAAGGAGATCAGCCCTGGGATTTCTTTGGAAAGAATGATGCTGAAGCTGAAGCTCCAGTACTTTGGCCACCTCATGTGAAGAGTTGACCCATTGGAAAAGACTCTGATGCTGGGAGGGGTTGGGGGCAGGAGGAGAAGGGGACAACAGAGGATGAGATGGCTTGATGGCATCACTGACTTGATGGATGTGAGTCTGAGTGAACTCTGAGAGATGGTGATGGACAGGGAGGCCTGGCGTGCTGCAATTCATGGGGTCACAAAGAGTCGGACATGACTGAGCGACTGAACTGAACTGAACTGAAAAACAACCAAGAAAACCAGACTTAAACATAAGTTCAAGGTCACAAAGAAAGTTGTAATGAAAAGATATGAGTTGAAATTGTATGACTCTGAGCTTCCCAGTATCCATAACAAGAAATATGTCAATAACATGTTTACATCATCTGTAAAGTGAAAATACTACTTCCTCAGAAGAATCAAAGCTGATTGACAAGAAATAACCTTATGTGAGATTTCTCTTGGAGGGTGCTATTGTTTAGGGCACCACTACAATGAGCCTAACAACAGATTCTGTAATGTTCTTCATTATACGTCAAGTGCACCTGCCAAAACCGTCAATGAAAACAGTTGTTCAGAGGACTAACCATGCCATTCCCTTGCTTAAAATCCTCTGTGGTCCCCCATTATCATGCAGATATTTACTTGGGGATAAAGTAGCAAGCCCTTTGTGATCCCACTCTGCCTAGCATCATTTCGTGCCGGTCAGCAACCCTCACCCCATGTTAAACTATAGTGAGGATCCCTTTGCCTGCTTTCTGGGCCTGAAACAGTCTCCATCCCATCCTCACATTCATCTGAAAAATTCTTGCTCTTTTTAAAAATTTTTACAGCCACTTGAGCTGACCTTCCTCTTTTCCCCATGGGCCCCAGTGTGCAGTAGCCGCAAACAGCAACCTCCTTGATGGTGTATGCAGCCTGTGGCCTGTATGGGCTTCCCTAAAGGACCTTGGAGACAACCCTTCTGGTGGACATTTATAATTGGAATGCTATCTCCAGTCTAGGTGCCAGGCGGGTATGCATGGTGCTTTTGGAAAGCCCCAGGGCACAGTAGCCATTAACCAGAACATTATGTCCATTCACACCAAGCTGCAGAACAAGGAGCATGTGCTTGAGGCCCTCTGCAGAACCAAGTTCAAGTTCCCTGGCTACCAAAAGACCCACATCTCCAAGAAACGGGGATTTACTGGTTTAATGTGGATGAATTTGGAAACATGGTGGCAGAAAAGCAGCTCATCCCAGGTGGCTACAGGTCAGACACATCCCTAACCATGACCCCTGGACAAACGACAGTCTCTGCAGTTAGCAGAGCCTTAGGGCCGTCCCTTCCTTACTCATAGTTTTTGTTGTGTGTTCAGTCATGTCCAACTCTTTGTGACCCCATGGACTATAGCCTGCCAAGTTCCTCTGTCCATGGAATTTTCCAGTCAACAGTGTTGGAGTGGGTTGCCGTTTCCTACTCCAGGGGATCATCCTGATCCAGGGATTGAACCCACGTCTTCTGTGTCTCCTGAATTGCCAGGTGGATTCTTTACCGCTGAGCCACCTGGGAAGCCCCCCGGACCCTTAAGCATATCCACCAGTAAATCCTACTTTTCAATCAAAAAAGAATTCTTTCTCTTTCAAGACCCAATCCATGTGTCAACATCCTAAACACCCCTTCCTGCCAACGTTAAATTCTCCCATCTTCTATGCTCCAATAATTACTTTTACTTGTCACTGCTTAAACACTTATCAAGTGGTTGATAATTACATGTTTATCTCTCTCCTCTACTGGATGGTGTACCGAAGATGAACCCAATTTTTATAGATTTTCCATAATTATTTTCAGATGAATAAATGAGAGACAAAAGTTACAAAAACAACAAACTCACTTATTAGACTTACCTATTTTATTAGTGTACATAATGGATAAAGCAACCATCTTTCCTGGGTGATAGGAATGTTTTTGTTCAATGAGGTGACTCTGGGTGGGCTCCTGGATGCAGACTGATCATCAGAAAGACCAAATCATGATTAGACAGCTTGGAATTTTCAGGCCTAACCCCCATTCTTATGAGAAAAGAGAAGGGCTGGAAATCGAGTTAATGTCTTTGATGAACCACCATAAAATTCTAATAGTATGGGGTTCCAAGAGCCTCTAGGTTGGTGAATGCATGGAGATTTGGGGAAACTAATAGACCCAAAAGGGCATGGAAGCTCTGTGCCCATCCCACATACCTTGTCCTATGCATCTCTTCCATCTGGCTCTTCATCTATATTCTTTTATAATCAATTAACAGACAGTAAATAAACTTAAAAAATTTTTCTCTGGCCTTACCTCTCATCATTCTCTCTCCTATACTTTTACAACCTGCCCTTGTCTTTCAGTTCTTCAACCAAGCTCTTCTCTGTCACTTCCAGAGCCCCAGTCTGTCACTTTTTCATCCCTTCTTCACCTAAAACCCCACTTCACCTCCCCAACTCTTATCTATCTTTTGTGTCTCAATTTACACATTCTTACCTCTGTGTTCCCTGTGCATTTTGGATTTAATTTCTCACAGCACTCCCATGGTACTGTTCCACAGAGCGTCTCTGTTGTTTACTTGTTAGTCCTGAATGTCCAGCACAATGCCTGGCAGGGAGTTGGCACTCAATAAATACCTGTTGAATAAATAAGTGGAAGAAAGCAATAACCCACAGGGATACAGAACAAGCCATCCAAGGATATTATGAGCAACTGAGTGTGAAAATATGAAACAGTGAGAATACAATTCTTGCTAAAAATTGCATGATTATCCCATTAACTCAGACATGATAACATAGTTCTATAGGCCTGTTCTTTTCTGTTCTCTTACATCAATATCGAATCAATATCAACATCAAATAGTGAAAGCAAAAAAGACTTAAGGGATCTATTCCTTATTTCTTTTGGATCAAGTTGTGTCCCCTAGAAATATCTTATGATCTAGTAATGGGCATTCCACCAAAAAAAATCATTAAATATAAGAATATGTACTAGAATATCCATGAAATGGATAAAGGATATAGTCTCCAGAGAACACTTTGGAAAATGCTGCTCTCCAATAGAATTTGATCTAAATCAACACCTGCGACAGCTCAGACATGCAGGCAGTCCACGTGCCTGAGTCTTATCTTGTAGCTCAGTCAGCATTCCTATCACAGGGGCTGCTCCAAGAAGCGACTCCGCTCAAAGCTGTCCTCGTCCATACACCTCACCCACTGGCATGCTTTTCCACTCCACCTTCTCACCTTCATTGCTAGCCTCAATCCTCATCCACAACTCCACTCTAAAATGTACTCAGATTCACTTGAATTGGAATTTGAATGTCGACTCAAATCTATCATTCAAGGCAATGACAAGATCCAAGAGTAATAAAGTCCCATGTGGAAAACGTGTTTCAGCAGAGCATACAATAGGCAGCCAACCAGACACAAACTTTTCTAGCTAATTTATGAGTTTGTACTTACAAGTGGAAGGGCAGGTTGGATATGAGAACAAGAAAAGCAAGTGAACCACATTTATATTGAACCTGTATATCAAGTCACAGACTGAACAGATAGGCACATTGATGTTATCAGACTGTGGAAGAGTTGTTGACTCCACCTGTGGCTGAAATGATGAGTAGATAAAATATCAACTATCTGAGCCACATGGTGTTGAATAACTGTGGAGTTTCCTATTCAGTCTCCCTTTCATAAAATTTCAGTCAAAACAAACATAAACAAATGCAAGGGATAATGGAAAAATTGGTTCAAAATGTTGGATGAGAGAATTTATCTTTAAAGGTTTTAGTGACGTATTTTGCACTGCTTGCTACTTTATATTTACTGTCTACAATATACTGTCATAATTAGCTCTCACTTCTCTTTTTTAACTCATCTAACCATTTTAGCAGTGCTCTGAGAGTTCCACAACAGTAAAGATACCTTTTCTACTTTAAAGGCCAAAAGACTCATTGATTTTAAAAGAGTACTTTCCTCCCTGACTCATCACCCCTCCCCAAAATATAACATAGGGAAAATAATCTAATTATGTTATGCTCTTGATACCAAAAAAGAGGGAGGGAGAGGAAATACATAACAAAAGAATGAGGAGACTGAAATATAGCATTTGATAAAATTCAATAGCTATTCCTGATAAAAATTGAAAAGAATTGAGTTTCCTTAACATGATATAGGGATGAATATATTAGAAACCTAGAGAAAATATCATTCTTTTTACTTTTTGTTTTGGCCATGCCACACAGTTAATAGGATCTCACTTTCCCAACCAGGGATGGAAACTGCATCCCCTTCACTGGAAGGGCAGAGTCTCAACCACTGGACTACCATGGAAATCTAAAGTTTCCTTTAAAAAACAAAACAAGAACACTTTCTTGGGAATTTCCTGGGAGCCCAATGGTTAGGCCTCTGCACCACTAGAAGGTACCCAGGTTCAATCCTTGGTTGGGGAACTGCTAAGTCACTTCAGCCGTGTCCAACTCTGTGCGACCCCACAGACGGCAGCCCATGAGGCTCCACCGTCCCAGGGATTCTCCAGGCAAGAACACTGGAGTGGGGTGCCATTTCCTTCTCCAATGCATCAAAGTGGAAAGTGAAAGTGAAGTCACTCAGTCGTGTCCGACTCTTAGCGACACCGTGGACTGCGGCCCACCAGGCTCCTCTGTCCATGGGATTTTCCAGGCAAGAGTGTTGGAGTGGGGTGCCATTGAGATCCTGCAAACCATGCCTGGTGACCAAAAAAAAAAAAAAAAAAGAGAGAATCACCACAATCTACAAACACGTTTCTTTTCTTTTTCTTTTTTAATTAATTAATTAATTTATTTATTTAAAAAATTACAATACTGTATTTGTTTTGCCATACATTGACACGAATCAGCCGTAGGTGAACACAATCTCCCAATGCCAAAGCCCCCTCCCACCTCCCACCCCACATCCTCTACTTGAATCATCCCGTGCATCAGCCCCATGCATCCTGCATCCTACATTGAACATAGATTGGTGCTTCGTTTCTTACAGGAAAATATACATGTTTCATTGCCATTCTCCCAAACCATCCCACCGTTTCCCTCTCCCTCAGAGTACAAAAGTCCACTCTACACCTATGTGTCTCTTTGTTGTCTCACATATAGGGTCATCACCACTGTCTTCTAAATTCCATATATATGTGTCAGTATACTGTGTTGGTGTTTTTCTTTCTGGCTTACTTCACTCTGTATAATCGATTCCAATTTCATCCATCTCATTAGAACTGAGTCGAATTTATTCTTTTTAAGGGCTGAGTAGTATTCCATAGTGTATATGTACCACAGCTTTCTTATCCATTCATCTGCTGATGGACATCTAGGTTGCTTCCATGTCCTGGCTATTATAAACAGCGCTGCAATGAACATTGGGGTACATGTGTCTCTTTCAATTCTGGTTTCCTCGGTGTGTATGCCCAGCAGTGGGATTGCTGGGTCATAAGGCAGTTCTATTTGCAATTTTTAAAGGAATCTCCACACTGTTTTCCATAATGGCTGTACTAGTTTGCATTCCCACCAGCAGTGTAAGAGGGTTCCCTTTTCTCCACATTCTCTCCAGCATTTATTGCTTGTAGACTTTTGGATCGCAGCTATTCTGACTGGTGTGAAATGGTATCTCATTGTGGTCTTGATTTGCATTTCTCTGATAATGAGTGATGTTGAACATCTTTTCATGTGTTTGTTAGCCATCCGTATGTCTTCTTTGGAGAAATGCCTATTTAGTTCTTTGGCCCATTTTTTTATTGGATCATTTATTTTTCTGGAGTTGAGCTGCATAAGTTGCTTATATATCTTTGAGATTAGTTGTTTGTCAGTTGTTTCATTTGCTATTGTTTTCTCCCATTCAGAAGGCTGTCTTTTCACCTTGCTTGTAGTTTCCTTTGTTGTGCAGAAGCTTTTAATTTTAATTAGATCCCATTTGTTTATCTTTGCTTTTATTTCCAGTATACTGGGAGTTGGATCATAGAGGATTCTGCTGTGATTAATGTCGGAGAGTGTTTTGCCTATGTTCTCCTCTAGGAGTTTTATAGTTTCTGGTCTTACATTTAGATCTTTAATCCATTTTGAGTTTATTTTTGTGTATGGTGTTAGAAAGTGTTCTAGTTTCATTCTTTTACAAGTGGTTGTCCAGTTTTCCCAGCACCACCTGTTAAAGAGACTGTCTTTACTCCATTGTATATTCTTGCCTCCTTTGTCGAAGATAAGGTGTCCATAGGTGTGTGGGTTAATCTCAGGGCTTTCTGTTTTGTTCCATTGATTTATATTTCTGTCTTTGTGCCAGTACCATACTGTCTTAATGACTGTGGCTTTGTAGTAGAGCCTGAAGTCAGGCAAGTTGATTCCTCCAGTTCCATTTTTCTTTCTCAAGATTGCTTTGGCTATTCGAGGCTTTTTGTATTTCCATACAAATCTTGAGATTATTTGATCTAGTTCTGTGAAAAATACTGCTGGTAGCTTGATGGGAATTGCATTGAATCTGTAGATTGCTTTGGGTAGTATACTCATTTTCACTATATTGATTCTTCCAACCCATGAGCATGGTATATTTCTCCATCTATTAGTGTCCTCTTTGATTTCTTTCATCAGTGTTTTATAGTTTTCGATATATAGGTCTTTAGTTTCTTTAGGTAGAAATATTCCTAAGTATTTTATTCTTTTCGTTGCAATGGTGAATGGAATTGTTTCCTTAACTTCTTTTTCTACTTTCTCATTGCTAGTGTATAGGAATGCAAGGGATTTCTGAGTGTTGATTTTATATCCTGCAACTTTACTATATTCATTGATTAGCTCTAGTAGTTTTCTGGTCGAGTCTTTAGGATTTTCTATGTAGAGGATCATGTCATCTGCAAACAGTGAGAGTTTTACTTCTTCTTTTCCCATTTGGATTCCTTGTATTTCTTTTTCTGCTCTGATTGCTGTGGCCAAAACTTCCAGTACGATGTTGAAGAGTAGTGGTGAAAGTGGACACCCTTGTCTTGTTCCTGACTTTAGGGGAAATGGTTTCAATTTTTTGCCATTGAGGATAATGTTAGCTGTGGGTTTGTCATATATAGCTTTTATTATGTTGAGGTATGTTCCCTCTATTCCTGCTTTCTGGAGAGTTTTTATCATAAATGGATGCTGAATTTTGTCAAAGGCTTTTTCTGCATCTATTGAGATAATCATATGATTTTTATTTCTCAGTTTGTTAATGTGATGAATTACATTGATTGACTTGCAGATATTGAAGAATCCTTGCATCCCTGGGATAAAGCCCACTTGGTCATGGTGTATGATCTTTTTAATGTGTTGCTGGATTCTGATTGCTAGGATTTTGTTGAGGATTTTTGCGTCTATGTTCATCAGTGATATTGGCCTGTAGCTTTCTTTTTTTGTGGTGTCTTTGTCAGGTTTTGGTATTAGGGTGATGGTGGCCTCATAGAATGAGTTTGGAAGTTTACCTTCGTCTGCAATTTTCTGGAATAGCTTCAGTAAGATAGGTGTTAGCTCTTCTCGGAATTTTTGGTAGAATTCAGCTGTGAAGCCGTCTGGACCTGGGCTTTTGTTTGCTGGAAGATTTCTGATTACAGTTTCAATTTCCGTGCTTGTAATGGGTCTGTTAAGATTTTCTGTTTCTTCCTGGTTCAGTTTTGGAAAATTGTACTTTTCTAAGAATTTGTCCATTTCTTCCAAGTTGTCCATTTTATTGGCATATAATTGCTGATAGTAGTCTCTTATGATTCTTTGTATTTCTGTGTTGTCTGTCGTGATCTCTCCATTTTCATTTCTAATTTTGTTGATTTGATTTTTTTCTTTTGTTTCTTGATGAGTCTGGCTAATGGTTTGTCAATTTTATTTATCCTTTCAAAGAACCAGCTTTTTGCTTTGTTGATTTTTGCTATGGTCTCTTTTGTTTCTTTTGCATTTATTTCTGCCCTAATTTTTAGGATTTCTTTCCTTCTACTAACTCTGGGGTTCTCTATTTCTTCCTTTTCTAGTTGCTTTAGGTGTAGAGTTAGGTTATTTATTTGATTTTTTTCTTGTTTCTTGAGGTATGCCTGTATTGCTATGAACTTTCCTCTTAGGACTGCTTTTAAAGTGTCCCAAAGGTTCTGTGTTGTTGTGTTTTCATTTTCATTCGTTTCGATGCATATTTTGATTTCTTTTTTGATTTCTTCTGTGATTTGTTGATTATTCAGTAGGGTGTTGTTCAGCCTCCAAATGTTGGAATTTTTAATAGTTTTTCTCCTATAATTGAGATCTAACCTTAGTGCATTATGGTCAGAGAAGATGCTTGGAATAATTTCTGATTTTTTTGAATTTATCAAGGTTAGATTTATGACCCAGAATGTGATCTATCCTGGAGAAGGTTCCATGTGCACTTGAGTAAAAGGTGAAATTCATTGTTTTGGGGTGAAATGTCCTATAGATATCAATTAGGTCTAACCGGTCAATTGTATCGTTTAACGTTTGCGTTTCTTTGTTAATTTTCTGCTTAGTTGATCTGTCCATAGGTGTGAGTGGGGTATTAAAGTCTCCCACTATTATTGTGTTATTATTAATTTCCCCTTTCATGCTTGTTAGCAATTGTCTTACATATTGCGGTGCTCCTATGTTGGGTGCATATATATTTATAATTGTTATATCTTCTTCTTGGATTGATCCTTTAATCATTATGTAGTGGCCTTCTTTGTCCCTTTTCACAGCCTTTGTTTTAAAGTCTATTTTATCGGATATGAGTATTGCTACTCCTGCTTTCTTTTGGTCTTTATTTGCATGGAATATCTTTTTCCAGCCCTTCACTTTTAGTCTGTATGTGTCCGTTGTTTTGAGGTGGGTCTCTTGTAGGCAGCATATATAGGGATCTTATTTTTGTATCCATTCAGCCAGTCTTTGCCTTTTGTTTGGGGGCATTCAACCCATTTACATTTAAGGTAATTATTGATAAGTATGCTCCTGTTGCCATTTACTTTATTGTTTTGGGTTCGGGTTTATACGTCCTTTTGTGTTTCCTTTCTAAAGTCTATCCTTTAGTATTTGTTGGAGAGCTGGTTTGGTGGTGCTGAATTCTCTCAGCTTTTGCTTGTCTGTAAAGCTTTTGATTTCTCCTTCATATTTGAATGAGATCCTTGCTGGGTACAGTAGTCTTGGCTGAAGGTTATTATCTTTCATCACTTTAAGTATGTCTTGCCATTCCCTCCTGGCCTGAAGAGTTTCTATTGAAAGATCTGCAGTTATTCTTATGGGGATCCCCTGTGTGTTATTTGTTGTTTTTCCCTTGCTGCTTTTAATATTTGTTCTTTGTGTTTGGTCTTTGTTAGTTTGATTAAAATATGTCTTGGGGTGTTTCGCCTTGGGTTTATCCTGTTTGGCACTCTCTGGGTTTCTTGGACTTGGGTGATTATTTCCTTCCCCATTTTAGGGAAGTTTTCGACTATTATCTCCTCAAGTATTTTCTCATGGTCTTTCTTTTTGTCTTCTTCTTCTGGGATTCCTATAATTCGAATGTTGGAGCGTTTCATATTGTCTTGGAGGTCTCTGAGGTTGTCCTCATTTCTTTTAATTCGCCTTTCTTTTCCCCTCGCTGATTCATTTATTTCTACCATTCTATCTTCTATTTCACTAATCCTATCTTCTGCCTCCGATATTCTACTATCTGTAGTCTCCAGAGTGTTTCTGATCTCATTTATTGCATTATTCATTATATGTTGACTCTTTTTTATTTCTTCTAGGTCCTTGTTAAACCTTTCTTGCATCTTCTCAATCCTTGACCCCAGGCTGTTTATCTGTGATTCCACTTTGATTTCAAGATTTTGGATCATTTTCACTATCAGTATTCGGAATTCTTTCTCAGGTAGATTCCCTATCTCTTCCTCTTTTGTTTGGTTTGGTGGACATGTCTCCGGTTCCTTTACCTGCTGGGTATTCCTCTGTCTCTTCATCCTGGTTATATTGCTGCGTTTGGGGTGGCTTTTCTATATTCTGGGAATTTGTGGTGTTCTCTTTATTATAGAGTTTCCTCTCTGCAAACATGTTTCTTAATAGAAGAATGTTAGTAACATTTCCTTTAAAATCAAAAACAAGAAAAGGATATTTAATATCGCTACTGCTATTAAACATTGTATTGAAAGTCTCAGTCAATGCAATCAGAAAATAAAAAGTGAAGCAAAAGTGTTAGAAAGAAAGAAACATAACTGCCTCTGTTCCTTGTCTCTGGCAGCTGTAATAAATTAGCAAAGTTTAGTGGCTTGAAACAGCACAAATATATTATCTTATAGTTCCATAGTTTGGAATCCAAAATGGGTCTCACTGTAATAAAGTCAAGGTGTTAGCAGGTCAGCATCCCTTGGTGGTGGCTCTAGAGGGAGAGAAAGACGCATCCTTGAATTGTCCAGCTTCTAGTGGCTGTCTGCACACCTTGGCTCATGGCCTCCTTCCTCTGTCTTTAAAGCCAACATCAGGCCAACTCTTGAGGCTGCCATCTCTCTGGTTCTTCCTTTTCTGCCTCCCTCTTCCTCTTTTAAGGACCTTTTGATTATACGCGTCTACCTCTGTAATCTAGGATTCACCCTACTGTAAAGTCAGCTGGTTAGCAAACTTAATTTTTCCGCATCTTAATTCTCCTTTGGTGGATAGCATAACATATTCATATTTTCCAGAGATTTAGGACATGGATATCTTTGGGGGTTCATTATTCTGCCCACTACCTGCCATTACTCACAGATTATTTGAATTATTTGTGTATATAAAAATTTAAAGGAACTAAAAGTTATCAGATTTTGTAGTATTGTCATTTGCTAAAATTTTTAAGTAGTTATAGCACCAATATTTTTTGTAAAATAAAGGTGCCATCTATATCTCATACCTTTCTCATGCTATACTAGTAAGAATACTTGAAACTCTTCTCAATATGGTAATACTTAAATATTTATTGACTTCTATTCATCTTCAAAATATTAAGCTATTTGAGGATTTCCTGAAAGAGCATGTGACAGGCTGTTATTTTACATGCTGTCACACTGAATCCTCATAATGCTGAGAAGCAAATATTATTCTCTCTTTTACAAATAAAAAAGCTGAGACTCAGAGAAGTTGGATCACTGGTTATCCAGAAATAAGTCACTGCATGAGTTTCTTAATGCAAGACAAACTTTACAGCTCTGCAAAGTTCTACCGCTGTTCAGTTCCATTTCTCTGCCCTCTCGGAGGTACTTGGTGCCACCACTGTTTCTTCCACCCTGAAATGACATGATTCCGTACATGACTAGTGATAGTAAACAATAACTTCACTTTAAATTTACATAGCATTTTGTGTACTTAAGCCATTGTCATATCAATTACATCTCATTCTCACAACATACAAGATGAATAACAGGATAATAATATTTTGTGTGAGAGAAGGATCCAAAGAGGAAGATTGGCCCAGATGACACAGTTTTTCCTAGCAGACCATAGAACCAGAGTCTCCTAACTTCTAGAACACTGTCCTACACCAAGAAATAAAGTGTGAAAATCCGTAAAACACACAATGTTCCAAAAACTTTTTAACATATATTTCCATGAGATGTTTGGGGGCAGGAAATAATCTATTCTAAAGTTTCATCATTTTCTCTGAATTTCTTTTGAGGGGGTAATATTAGGAGTAAATTATTTCTAGGATGTTCTTAATTGATGTTTGAAGTCTTTCTTGGCATGCAAAAGGCAAATCATTTAGTGTTTAAGAACTCAGTTGCTGGAGTCAAAAGGCCTGTACTTGAATCCCTGTTTGACCCCTTACCATGGCAATTTATCTCAGCTCAGTGGGCTTCAGTGTCCTAGTATGTAAAATGGGAATCATTTCACTTCCTCAAGGTAATGAGTTAATACAGGCTTCCTTGGTGGCTCAGACAGTAAAGAATCTGCCTGCAACGTGAAAGACCTGGGTTAGATCCCTGGGTTGGGAAGATCCCCTGCAGGAGGGCATGGCAACCCACTCCAATACTGGAGAATTGCCTGGAGAATTCCATGGACAGAGAAGACTGGCAGGGTCTGGGGTCACAAAGAGTCGGATGTGACTGAGTGACTAACTCTTGACTAGAGGAGTGACTTAATACATTCACAGACTTAAGTCAGAGCCTGGCCCGGAGTCAGTACTCAGTGAGCACTAGCTATTATTCTCTACAGAGCAGAAGCCTTGTGTATCTATTATCTTAGTGAAAGATTACAGTGATCAGAAGTTTCCAATCTATATTCGTTGTTAAAAGCTAAATGCTTTCTCTTGCATTTCAGTGATGCCTTTACTGTCACAAAAGCATCTGTATAATGTAAGCACCAACTCCAATAGGACAGCTAATGAGAAGGATAAGTAGTTTTCTTCTCCCCTCAATCCAGCTTTATTGAAATATAATTGACAAATAAAAATTGTATATATTTAACATGGAACAACAGACTGGTTCCGAATCGGAAAGGGAGTACATCAAGGCTGTATATTGTCACCCTGCTTATTTAACTTATATGCAGAGTACATCATGAGAAATGCTGGGCTGGAAGAAACACAAGCTGGAATCAAGATTGCTGGGAGAAATAGCAATAAACTCAGATATGCAGATGACACAACCCTTATGGCAGAAAGTGAAGAGGAACTCAAAAGCCTCTTGATGAAAGTGAAAGAGGAGAGTGAAAAAGTTGGCTTAAAGCTCAATATTCAGAAAACGAAGATCATGGCATCCGGTCCCATCACTGCATGGGAAATAGATGGGGAAACAGTGGAAACAGTGTCAGACTGTATTTTTCTGGGCTCCAAAATCACTGCAGATAGTGATTGCAGCCATGAAAGTAAAAGACACTTACTCCTTGGAAGAAAAGTTATGACCAACCTAGATAGCATATTCAAAAGCAGAGACATTACTTTGCCGACTAAGGTCCGTCTAGTCAAGGCTATGGTTTTTCCAGAAGTCATGTATGGATGTGAGAGTTGGACTGTGAAGAACGCTGAGCACCTGAAGAATTGATGCTTTTGAACTGTGGTGTTGGAGAAGACTCTTGAGAGTCCCTTGGACTGCAAGGAGATCCAACCAGTCCATTCTGAAGGAGATCAGCCCTGAGATTTCTTTGGAAGGAATGATGCTAAAGCTGAAACTAACTCCAGTACTTTGGCCACCTCATGCGAAGAGTTGACACATTGGAAAAGACTCTGATGCTGGGAGGGATTGGGGGCAGGAGGAGAAGGGGAGACCGAGGATGAGATGGCTGGATGGCATCACTGATTCCATGGACATGAGTCTGAGTGAACTCCGGGAGTTGGTGATGGACGGGGAGGCCTGGCGTGCTGTGATTCATGGGGTCACAAAGAGTCAGACACGACTGAGCGACTGAACTGAACTGAAAGTATATAATATGGTGTTTTGATGTATGTATACATTTTGAAATAACTGCCAAAATCAAGCTATTTATCATATTCATCACCCTACATGGTTACCACTGGTGTGTGTGCATGATGAGAATACAGTATTATTAACCATAGTCATTAGACTCTACAGGAAACTTTACACTGCTGCTGCTGCTGCTAAGTCGCTTCAGTCGTGTCCAACTCTGTGCGACCCCATAGACGGCAGCCCATCAGACTCCCTCATCCCTGGGATTCTCCAGGCAAGAACACTGGACTAGGTTGCCATTTCCTTCTCCAATGCATGAAAGTGAAAAGTGAAAAAAACTGTACACTAGACCTCCAGAATTTATTCATCTTACATAAAAGAAACTTTGGACTTTTCGCACCCATTTTTCCTACTCCTTAGACAATGGAAACTACCATTCTACTCTCTAATAAGTTCAACTTTTTTAGAGTCCACATATAAGTGAGATCACACAATATTTTTCTTTCTTACATATATCACATCTTCTTTATTCATTCATCTGTTGATAGACATTTAGAGTGTTTCCATAGCCTTCCTTAAATTTTTATTTATTTATTTATGGCTGTGCTGGGTCTTTGTTGCCGCACAGGCTTTCCTCTAGTTGCATCGAGTTGGGGCTACTCTCTAGCTGCGGTGTGTGGGCTTTCACTCCAGTAGCTTCTCTTGTTTCAGAGTATGAGCTCTAGGGCACATGGGCTCAGTAGTTGTGGTTCCCAGGTTCCAAAGCCCAGGCTTAAGATTTGTAGTGGAAGGGCTTAGTTGCTCCAGGCCTGTGGGATCTTTCCAGATCAGGGATCAAACCCATGTTTCCTGCATTGGCAGGCGTATTCTTTACCACTGAGCCACCAGGGAAGCCCCTCCGTATCTTGACAATAGTAAATAACACAGCAGGTAGTTTTCCTCTACAACTTGAGTTCAAAAACAATGAATATCAGCACTAAAGATAGTTTATTATTGACAGGGGAAATATATGGGACTCAGGAATGAACAATAAGAGGAAAGACCATCAAAAGACAGCTACATTAAGAACCATTGAAGTGGAGGCATTTTGGTACATTTTCACCTGTGTGGTTTGCACAGTGAAATCAAAGCTGGATAAGCTAGAATTCCAGTGTCTTTGCTGAGCAGTTCCACATGCCAGAACACTCTGAACTTTTGTGTTCCAAGGCTGGCACTACATGATGTACTATAATAGTAACAAAGACACAGAGATTAACACCAAGTTTAGGGTACTGAAACTTTCATGAAATAGTCTCTTCCTGTTTAAGTCAATAGGGCATAATTTTATTGACAGTCAATGAAGGCCAACTCATAAACTCTTCTGTCATATAGCAGTTCAGTGCACACTTGTGTTCTCTTAAAGACGTTTGAATTTTATCTAAAAGCCAGCTAGCACTGAAGCTCAGCAAGAAGTTAGTAAGTCTAATGACATTTCCTCTGCAGAGGCCATGCCTCTCGCTCACATGCACCTGAGCTACTTTCTGATACTAGCAATAGGTTCACAACAAACCACAAAAACACTCTTCTTCAAGATCCTTTGAAGTGATGGCTTGAATCTAAGGGATCTGCCAACCCATCCAAACCTAACTGGGTTCTTAGTTCAATGTCACATGGGCTCTGTGACCAAACTCTACTCCATCAGTTCAGCTCAACAAATAGTCACAGAAGTTGCTATCAAGGTCTGTAAAAATAAGACACAAAGGGATTCTACAAGTACAGAGGTAATAGTAATAGCTGTCATTTAATGAGTGTGCACTGCCTACCAGCATGCTAAGTCATCACAAACATTATCTCGTTTATATCACCCTGGGATTTAGATATGATTTTTTAAATTTTATTTATGTTTATTTTTGGCTGTGCTGGGTCTTCATTGCTTGACGTTTCATTCTGGGCTTTCTCTAGTTGTGGCAAACAGGGCCTACTCTCTAGGTGTGGTACTTACCTGGACTTACTGCTGTGGCTTCTCCTGTTGAAGAGCATAGGCTCTAGGATGAGAGAGCCTCAGCAGTTGCAGCACAGGGGCTTAGTTCCTGGACCAGAGATAGAACCTGTGTCCCCTGCATTGGCAAGAAAATTCTTAACACCTGGGCCACCAGGGACCAACAATAGAAACTATTGGTCTCCAGTTTACACGTTACAAAACTGAAAGAAATCTTAAGTGATTTCCTCCAAGCTCACACAGCCAGAAAACAGCAGCGCCAGAATCTGAAGCGAAGCTGATTCTCCACACTCACCATGAGGCTAAAACTAATGGCCTTGCAGTCCATTTAAAGTTAGAGGTGTGTTCAGGGTATATAGTGTGGCACAAAGGGGCCATTTTGGCAAAACTCCCTTCATTCCTCACTCTGCAGGTCAAGAATGCTAGATGCAAGGAAGGAAGCTACGAACCCTAAAAGACTCCAAATTTATGCTTCTAACAATTGAGAACTGGAAGGGTGATCATCCCCTCCTCTCTAAGACCAGAACCAGAATTAGGAATCACACTACTTGCTAAAAAGGTTTTCTATCCTCCCATCACAGAATTCTGAGGGGTAACGGCTTCTTAAATAATCTCACCAATAGAGGGCAGACCCCAAATGCCCAGGAAACTGTACCCTTAAATGCCCTTGGACCAAGTTTCCTTAAAAGCTCATATAATAAAGAGTTATAGCTGCCAGTCTTTCTGGTTATATTAGTGACCCCAAATTTATTTCATTTATTTTAAGTAAGGTCTTATTTTTAAGAGAACAGTATCAAAAACAAACTACATGTTTCTACAAGTTCCCAGTCCCAATAATGCAAGGATTAGAACAAAACTTACATATACCATTAGCAGGCTTTCCCAGAAAACCCAAGGACAGATGTGCATTTGATAAAACTCAGAAATCTGAGAGCTAACTGGCAAAAATCAGTTGAAATAAACAAGCTATAAACAAAATATTTGCCCTAGAAAGGCCCACCTAATTGAAAACTGGCAGAAAAAAATTTGCCTTAGTGCTAATAAATTCTTTTTGGTTTCTTTTATTTATTATATATTTATTTCCGGCTTCACTGAGTCTCCATTGCTGCATGCAGGCCATTCTCCAGGTGCGGTGCTCGGGCTTCTCATGGGGTGACTTCTCTTATCCTGGAGTACTGGCTGGGTAGTTGTGACCTACACGAGCTTAGTTGCCTCATGGTATGTAGGGTCTTCCCACTAATAAATCATTGATTTTTAAAAATTAAATGAATTATGTGCTTTTTAAAACAATAACCAGAGACGGTCCCAAGATGGCAGAGGAATAGGGCGGGGAGACCACTTTCTCCCTCACAAATTCATCGAAAGAACATTTCAACGCCGAGTAAATTCCACAAAACAACTTCTGAATGCTGGCAGAGGACATCAGGCACCCAGAAAAGCAGATCATTGTCTTCAAAAACAGGTAGGAAAAAATATAAAAGATGAAAAAATAAAAAGAGACAAAAGAGGTAGGGAGGGAGCTCCATCCCGGGAAGGGAGTCTTAAAGAGAGAAGTTTCCAAGCACCAGGAAACACTCTCGATGCCGGGTCTGTGGTGAGCCTTGGAAGCACAGAGGGCAACATAACAGGGAGGGAAAATAAATAATTAAACCTCACAGAGTACGAGCCCAACGGTAACTCCCCCAGTGCAGAAGCAGTGCAGATGCCTGCATCCGCCACTAGCAAGCAGGGGCTGGACAGGGAGGCGTGTGCTGCAGTGCTTTTAGGGATCGAGCTGGAATGCCCTGAGTGGAACCAGAGCGAACTAACTTGGGCTAGCAAACCAGACTGTAGGATAGCTACCACATGAAAAGCTCTAACATAAGACACCACCAGGACCGCGCACAGAACAAAGGACGGAACAGAATTACCCGGCTGCAGACCATCCCCCTCCGGTGACAGGCAGCCAGAGCCGGAAGGGGCTGGAAGGGGGCAATAGCAGCCCCAGAGAGACATTAACTACCAAACTCAAGCAGGTTTCTTCACTAACTAAGACTTCTTGGGGTTCTGGACAGTCACCATCTGCCTAAGAAGGGGCGCCAGTTGTACTCAGAAAACTGACAAGCAGGGATGGGAAAGGCGATAAGTCACAGTGACTGCACTCGCCAAACACCCAAGCTACTCAGACCTGGGAAGGGCACAAAACGCAGGCCCAACCGAGTCTGCATCTCTGAAGACTACCTGAGTGCCTGAGCCTGAGTGGCTTAGGTGGGGTAGGCGCATGCAGCCCAGGGCCAGCCTCAGGGTTCCTGGCAGAGCAACCTAGAGCCTGAGTGGTGTGCGCCGTGAGCGGGGCCAGGCCCAGTGTGGCTGAGACACTGTGAGCACATGCCAGTGTTATTTGTTTGCAGCGTCCCTCCCCTCCCAACAGAGCGACTGAGCAAGTGAGCCTTAAAAAAGTGTCCACCACCGCTCCCCTTGTGTCAGGGCAGAAATCAGACACTAAAGAGACCAGCAAACAGAAGAAGCTAAAACAGAGGGAACCACCTTGGAAGTAACAGGTGCAATAGATTAAAACCCTGTCGTTAGTACTGACTACATAGGAAGGGGCCTATAGATCTGGAGAAATATAAGCTGGATCAAGGAACTATCTGAAAATGAACCGACCCCACACTGCCCACAACAACACCAGAGAAAGTCCCAGATATACCTTTACTATCTTTGTGATCATTCTTTTTGTTTGTTTTTTTCTTTTCTTTTCTTCTCTTTTCTTTAACATCTTTTAATTTTTAAGTCCTCTATTTCTCTTTTAATTTTTATTTTTATAACCGACTATTACTTTTCAAAAAAGAGAGACCTTATTTGTAAAGTAAATGCCATATGTATATTTTTGTGGTTGTTGTTGTTTTTTAATAATTCTTGTGACTTTTTTTTTCTTTCTTCTTCTTTTCTTTAATATTGTATTTTTGAAGATCCAGCCTCTACTCTAGATTTTCAATCTTTGCTTTTTGGTATTTGTTATCAATTTTGTACCTTTAAAAACCCAATCTTCAGTAACCATTTTTACTTGAGAGCAAGATTACAGGCTTGACCACTCTCTCCTCCTTTGGACTCTCCTTTTTCTCCATCAGGTTGCCTCTGTCTCCTCCCCCTCCCTTCTCTTCTCTAGCCAACTCTGTGAATCTCTGTGTGTTCCAGACGGTAGAGACCACTTAGGGAACTGGTTACTGGCTGGATCTGTCTCTCTCCTTTTCATTCCCCTCTTTTATCCTCCTGGCCACCTCTATCTCTTTCCTCCATCTCCTCTTCTCTGTATAACTCTGTGAACTTCTATGAGTGGTCCAGACAGTGGAGTGCACATAAGGAAGTGATTACTGGCTAGCTTTCTCTCTCTTCTTTTGATTCCACCTCATCTCATTCCAGTCACCTCTAACTCCCCCTCCCTCTTCTCTTCTCCATGTAACTCTGTGAACCTCTCTGGGTGTCCCTCACTGTGGAGAAACTTTTCATCTTTAACCTAGATGTTTTATCATTGGTGTGTATAGATGGAGAAGTCTTGAGACTACTGTAAAAATGAAACTGAAAACCATAAGCAGGAGGCTTAAGTCCAAATCCTGAGAACATCAGAGAACTCCTGACTCCAGGGAACATTAATCAATAGGAGCTCATCAAATGCCTCCATACCTACACTGAAACCAAGCACCACCCAAGGGCCAACAAGTTCCAGAGCAAGACATACCACGCAAATTCTCCAGCAACACAGGAACACACCCTTGAGCTTCAATATACAGGCAGCTCAAAGTTACTCCAAAACCACTGATATCTCATAACTCATTACTGGACACTTCATTGTGCTCCAGAGAGAAGAAATCCAGCTCCACCCACCAGAACTCTGACACAAGCTTCCTAACCAAGAAACCTTGAGAAGCCACTGATGCAACCCCACCCACAGTGAGGAAACTCCATAATAAAGAGAACTCCACAAACTGCCAGAATACAGAAAAGCCACCCCAAATGCGGCAATATAACCAAGATGAAGAGACAGAGGAATACCCAGCAGGTAAAAGAATAGGATAAATGCCCACCAAACCAAACAAAGAGGAAGAGATAGGGAATCTACCTGATTAAGAATTTTGAATAATGATAGTGAAAATGATCCAAAATCTTGAAATCAAAATGGAATCACAGATAAATAGCCTGGAGATAAGGATTGAGAAGATGCAAGAAAGGTTTAACAAGGACCTATAAGAAATTTAAAAAGAGTCAATATGTAATGAATAATGCAATAAATGAGATCAGAAGCACTCTGGGGGCAACAAATAGTAGAATAATGTAGGCTGAAGATAGTATTAGTGAAATAGAAGATAGAATGGTAGAAATAAATGAAGCAGAGAGGAAAAAGGAAAAATAAATTAAAAGAAATGAGGACAACCTCAGAGACCTCCAGTACAATATGAAGTGCTCCAACATTCGAATTATAGGAATCCCAGAGAAGACAAAAAGAAAGACCATGAGAAAATACTTGAGGAGATAATAGTTGAAAACTTCCCTAAAATGGGGGAAGGAAATAATCACCCAAGTCCAAGAAACCCAGAGAGTCTCAAACAGGATAAACCCAAGGTGAAACACCACAAGACACATATTAATCAAATTAACAAAGATCAAACACAAAGAACAAATATTAAAATCAGCAAGGGAAAAACAATAAATAACACACAAGGGGATTCCCATAAGGATAACAGCTGATCTTTCAACAGAAACTCTTCAGGCCAGGAGGGAATGGCAAGACATACTTAAAGTGATGAAAGATAATAACCTACAGCTCAGATTACTGTACCCAGCAAGGATCTCATTCAAATATGAAGGAGAAATCAAAAGTTTTACAAACAAGCAAAAGCTGAGAGAATTCAGCACCACCAAACCAGCTCTCCAACAAACACTAAAGGATATTCTCTAGACAGGAAGCACAAAAAGGGTGTATAAACCCGAATCCAAAACAATAAAGTAAATGGCAGTGGGATCATACCTATCAATAATTACCTTAAATGTAAATGGGTTGAATGCCCCAACCAAAAGACAATAACTAGTTGAATGGATACCAAAACAAGACACCTATATGTGTTATCTACAAGAGACCCACCTCAAAACAAGGGACATATACAGACTGAAAGTGAAGGGCTGCAAAAAGATATTCCATGCAAATAGAGACCAAAAGAAAGCAGGAGTAGCAATACTCATATCCGATAAAATAGACTTTAAAACAAAGGCTGTGAAAAGAGACAAAGAAGGCCACTACATAATGATCAAAGGATCAATCCAAGAAGATATAACAATTATAAATATATATGCACCCAACATAGAAGCACCGCAATATGTAAGACAAATGCTAACAAGTATAAAAGGGGAAATTAACAATAACACAATAAGAGTGGAAGCCTTTAATACCCCACTCACACCTATGGACAGATCAACTAAACAGAAAATTAAAATGGAAACACAAACTTTAAATGATACAATAGACCAGTTAGACCTAATTGATATCTATAGGACATTTCACCCCAAAACAATGAATTTCACCTTTTTCTCAAGTGCTCACAGAACCTTCTCCAGGATAGATCACATTCTGGGGCATAAATCTCAGTTCAGTTCAGTCGATTAGTCATGTCCGACACTCTGCAACCCCATGAATCACAGCACGCCAGGCCTCCCTGTCCATCACAAACTCCCGGAGTTCACTCAGACTCACGTCCATCAAGTCAGTGATACCATCCAGCCATCTCATCCTCTGTTGTCCCCTTCTCCTCCTGCCCCCAATCCCTCCCAGCATCAGTCTTTTCCAATGAGTCAACACTTCGCATGAAGTGGCCAAGTGTCAGCTTTAGCATCATTCCTTCCAAAGAAATCCCAGGGCTGATCTCCTTCAAAATGGACTGGTTGGATCTCCTTGCAGTCCAAGGGACTCTCAAGAGTCTTCTCCAACACCACCATTCAAAAGCATCAATTCTTCGGCGCTCTGCCTTCTTCACAGTCCAACTCTCACATCCATACATGACTACTGGAAAAACCATAGCCTTGACTAGATGGACCTTAGTCAGCAAAGTAATGTCTCTGCTTTTGAATATGCTGTCTAGGTTGGTCTTCCAAGGAGTAAGTGTCTTTCAACTTCATGGCTGTAATCACCATCTGCAGTGATTTTGGAGCCCAAAAAAACAAAGTTTGACACTGTTTCCACTGTTTCCCCATCTATTTCCCATGAAGTGATGGGACCAGATGCCATGATCTTCTTTTTCTGAATGTTGAGCTTTAAGCCAATTTTTCACTCTCCTCTTTCACTTTCATCAAGAGGCTTTTAGCTCCTCTTCACTTTCTGCCATAAGGATTGTGTCATCTGCATATCTGAGGTTATTGATATTTCTCCTGGTAATCTTGATTCCAGCTTGTGTTTCTTCCAGCCCAGCGTTTCTCATGATGTACTCTGCATATAAGTTAAATAAGCAGGGTGACAATATACAGCCTTGACGTACTCCTTTTCCTGTTTGGAACCAGTCTGTTGTTCTATGTCCAGTTCTAACTGTTGCTTCCTGGCCTGCATACAGATTTCTCAAGAGGTAGGTTAGGTGGTCTGGTATTCCCATCTCTTTCAGAATTTTCCACAGTTTATTGTGATCCAAATAGTCAAAGGCTTTGGCATAGTCAATAAAGCAGAAATTAACAATAACACTTGATAAATTCAAAAAAATTGAAATCATTTCAAGCATCTTTTCTGACCATAATGCAGTAAGATTAGATCTCAATTACAGGAGAAAAACTATTAAAAATACAATATATGGAAGCTGAACATCACGCTTTTGAATAACCAACAAATCACAGAAGAAATCAAAATATGCATAGAAACAAATGAAAATGAAAACACAACAACTCAAAACCTGTGGGATACTGCAAAAGCAGTGCTAAGGGGAAGGTTCATGCAGTACAGGCACACCTCAAGAAATAAGAAAAAGGTCAAATAAATAACCTAACTCTACACCTAAAGCAACTAGAAAAGGAAGAAATGGAGAACCCTAAGGTTAGTAGAAGGAAAGAAATCTTAAAAATTAGGGCAGAAATAAATGCAAAAGAAACAAAAGAGACCATAGCAAAAATCAACAAAGCAAAAAGCTGGTTCTTTGAAAGGATAAATAAAATTGACAAACCATTAGCCAGACGCATCAACAAACAAAGGGAGAAAAGTCAAATCAATAAAATTAGAAATGAAAATGGAGAGATCCCAAAAGACAACAGAAATACAAAGGATCATAAGAGACTACTATCAGCAATTATAAGCCAATAAAATGGACAATGTGGAAGAAATGGACAATTTCTTAGAAAAGTACAACTTTCCAAAACTGAACCAGGAAGAAATAGAAAATCTTAACAGACCTATCACAAGCATGGAAATTGAAACTGTAATCAGGAATCTTCTAGCAAACAAAAGCCCAGGTCCAGATGGCTTCACAGCTGAATTCTGCCAAAAATTTAGAGAAGAGCTAATACCTATCCTACTCAAATGCTTCCAGAAAATTGCAGAGGAAGGTAAACTTCCAAACTCATTCTATGAGGCCACTGTCACCCTAACATTTAAAAACATGACAAAGATGCCACAAAAAAAGAGAACTACAGGCCAATATCACTGATGAACATAGTTGCAAAAATCCTTAAAATTCTAGCAATCAGAATCCAACAACACATTAAAAAGATCATACACCATGACCAAGTGAGCTTTATCCCAGGGATGCAAGGATTCTTCAATATCTGCAAATCAATTAGTTTAATTCATCACATTAACAAATTGAAAAATAAAAGCCATATGATTATCTTAATAGATGCAGAGAAAGCCTTTGACAAAATTCAACATCCATTTATGATAAAAACTCTCCAGAAAGCAGGAATAGAAGGAACATACCTCAATATAATAAAAGCTATATATGACAAACCCACAGCAAACATTATCCTCAATGGTGAAAAACTGAAAGCATTTCCCCTAAAGTTAGGAACAAGACAAGGGTGCCCACTTTCACTGCTACTATTCAACATAGTTCCGGAAGTTTTGGCCACAGCAATCAGAGCAGAAAAAGAAATAAAAGGAATCCAAATTGGAAAAGAAGAAGTAAAACTCTCACTGTTTGTAGATGACATGATCCTCTACATAGAAAACCCTAAAGACTCCACCAGAAAATTACTAGAGCTAATCAATGAATATAGTAAAATTTCAGGATATAAAATCAACACACAGAAATCCCTTGCATTCCTATACACTAATAACAAGAAAGTAGAAAAAGAAATTAAGGACGCAATTCCATTCACCACTGCAACGAAAAGAATAAAATACTTAGGAATATATCTACCTAAAGAAACTAAAGACTTATATATAGAAAACTATAAAACACTGAAGAAAGAAATCAGAGGACACTAATAGATGGAGAAATATACCATGTTCATGGATTGGAAGAATCAATATAGTGAAAATGAGTATACTACCCAAAGCAATCTACAGATTCAATGCAATCCCTATCAAGCTACCAACAGTATTTTTCACAGAGCTAGAACAAATAATTTCACAATTTGTATGGAAATACAAAAAACTCGAATAGCCAAAACAATCTTGAGAAAGAAGAGTGGAACTGGAGGAATCAACCTGCCTGACTTCAGGCTCTACTACAAAGCCACAGTCATCAAGACAGCATGGTACTGGCACAAAGACAGAAATATAAATCAATGGAACAAAACAGAAAGCCCAGAGATAAATCCACACACCTATGGGCACCTTATCTTCAACAAAGCAGCCAAGAATATACAATGGATTAAAGACAATCTCTTTAACAAGTGGTGCTGGGAAAACTGGTCAACCACTTGTAAAAGAATGAAACTAGAACACTTTCTAACACCATACACAAAAATAAACTCAAAATGGATTAAAGATCTAAATGTAAGACCAGAAACTATAAAACTCCTAGAGAAGAACATAGGCAAAACACTCTCCGACATAAATCACAGCAGGATCCTCCCTCCCAGAATACTGGAAATAAAAGCAAAAATAAACAAATGGGATCTAGTTAAAATTAAAAGCTTCTGCACAACAAAGGAAACTATAAGCAAGGTGAAAAGACAGCCTTTGGAATGGGAGAAAATAATAGCAAATGAAGCAACTGACAAGCAACTGATCTCAAAAATATACAAGCAACTTATGCAGCTTAATTCCAGAAAAATAAATGACCCAATCAAAAAATGGGCCAAAGAACTAAATAGACATTTCTCCAAAGAAGACATATGGATGGCTAACAAACACATGAAAAGATGCTCAACATCACTCATTATCAGAGAAATGCAAATCAAGACCACAATGAGGTACCATTTCACACCAGTCAGAATGGCTGTGATCCAAAAGTTTACAAGCAATAAATGCTGGAGAGGGTGTGGAGAAAAGGGAACCCTCTTACACTGTTGGTGGGAATGCAACTAGTACAGCCACTATGGAGAACAGTGTGGAGATTCTATAAAAAACTGGGAATAGAACTGCCTTATGACCCAGCACTCCCACTGCTAGGCATACACACTGAGGAAACCAGAATTGAAAGAGACACGTGTATCCCAATGTTCATCGCAGCACTGTTTATAATAGCCAGAACATGGAAGCAATCTAAATGTCCATCAGCAGATGAATGGATAAGAAAGCTGTGGTACATATATGCCGGGAGCCACCACGGGAGATCCCACCTATGACAAGGTCATGTGGAAGAGAACTGTTAAGCAAGGCTTCAGGATGCAATGGGCTCTCTAGGCTTTCTTGAGCATCTATCCCCAAACCAGAATCTGTTTTACTATTTTATGACTCTCATCAACTCTTCTGACATTAACAAGGGGCTATTTCTGACCACCTTTTTCTGGAAAAAAATTAACTTAGGGCTATAGCTAATAAGTCTCCTGGACATGAGAGGAATATTTCAAATCAAACCCCCTCTGTTAGCATTTTAGCTTGCTTGGCAGATCTATCCAGACTCTTGCAGCTACGCATGTGATTATTCACAGCCTCCCAACTGTGAGAGGCATGGGAAGCCTAAAACATAGAGGCTTTCAAAGAGTTAAAAGTTATTAGAATAGTGCTGATGTAAGATTTTATTATTGGGCCAATGCTTCTTGCTAAGTTCCCATATCTCTTATCTATTGTGCACCTGGGAGTGCATTAGTTAACATAGTTAGAAAGTAATAAAACAAGTGTAGCCTTGAAATTAACCACATCAGACTTTTGAGCTAATCGGTTCTTTTTGTAACTCATTGTACCTTTGCTCCGTGAGAAATGTAACTTGTTTAATACTTTCTGAGGCTGACATAGATTATATATATATATATATATATATATATATGTAAACATTTCAAGGGAAAATAAGTTTTTGGTTGAACAGCCTTTATCAAAAGAGGGTCATAAAATGTTCACAGGCCTCCAAGGCCAGAAGATAATGTACACAATATTGTTTATGGGAAAAGTTTGCAGAATAAATCCTGGTTTTGATAAAGACAAAACAGATGTAATGTTTGGGCTGACTCTGTATGACTTTGTATCTTTCATTTTTTTTTATGTATAAAACAAGATATAAAAGTACCATTTTAAAATAAAGCTATTGGGCCTCGCTCAAAGAAGCTTGGTCACCCCGTGTTTTTCTTTTTTTCTCTCTTACTTTCTTTTTCAGGCTGATCTCAGAAAACAGGGGCTCTCTGCGTTCACTTTTCTGCCTGGGCTGCCAAGACTTTATTAACTTTCTACGTAAACCAAGGAATATCAGCCTCTTTCTGTCCTCTATTCTCTTATCTACAATATTCTCTCCTTATCTCTCTCTAAATCATCTGCCAATGCCGTTTTTCCTTCAGGTTCCCCTGGATCCTGTGGGGGCTGGACCCCGGCAAGTGGCGCCCAAACAGGGACCTGAAAGGTAATCCTCCCCCATTGGGCAGTTACTCAAAATGGCTAGGTCCCCACTCAGGGTTTCCGGGACCCCCCTACATAACATAGGTAGAGAAAGAGGGGTGGAAAGTATTGGGTTGAAAAAAACCTGGTTGATAGGTTGGAAAAAAACCTGGTTGATAGTTTGAAAAAAAACCTAAAGTGCTGATTCTTGCAATATAAGACAAGAGATCAGTGTTAAAGTGTTAACCTTGCAATGTAAGACAAGAGGTCTGTGCTAAAATCTTAAATCTGTCTCTCTAGAAATTTCTATTGAAATTTTAAATCTTTCTCTACAAAAATCTCTGATACAGGTAACAATGAGTCAAAAGAACGACAACTCTTTATAAAAGTAATTTTGTAACTGTTAAACAACAACAACAAAAATAAAGTTAAAAAGGCTAGTGTCCAATCCCTTTTACATTTGTATAAGAACAATGTCCTTGGTTTCCAAAAGAAAACACCGTTAATTTAAATGCTTGAAAGAAGGTAGGGAAACAGCTAAAAATTTATACTTTACGTGGACCATAAAAGTTTCCTGTAGATGCTTTTGCTCTGTGGAATATGATTAGAAATGTCCTGGACCCCCATCATGAGGCTGTTAGATAGCCTATGGGAGAGGCTATAGCGGTAGATGGTAGTGAGTCTCCACCTTCTGTGCAGATCATATTTTCTGCTGTTTGACAGAGAAAAGTACCTCCCGAAGAAAGAGAGGGCTTGCAGGACGCTGCGGCTGGGCACCCTGGCGAGCCCCCTCCCCTCTGCACAAGCCTTCAAAACCGTATCCACCACTTTCTAATTTAAGGCGAAATCACTGCTGCCTCCGTTTGTGCCTCCCAGGGTCCAAGAGTTCCCCAAAGCCTCTTAAGTGTTGCCTAAGGCTAAAAAGATAAAAAGTTTTTCAAACAAAGTAACTTTAAAAGGAGATGCATGCACAATATGCAGAGCATATTTAGGGGGAGGGGGGGGGCTCATCCAGGCTAGGAGAGAAGCAGAGGAGCAAAAAGAGACTTGATAACAATATTAACCCCTGACATGCCAGTTACTCCAATTCCAGCGGGAGTGGCTGACCCCATACCTGAGGATATTGTGAGACTTGTGCTAGGGCGTAGCTCGCTTTGTTTTCAAAAAATTTTGGTAGTGCTTGGTGTAATAAATTCTGATTATATTGGAAAAATTAAAGTTTTGATCTTGCTGCCTACCAAAACTGTGCAAATTAATAAAGGTCAAAGAGTAACACAGCTTTTGCTTTTACCTTATTATCAGACAAAATAAACTTGACTTCTCAAGCTAGGGACCCCAAAACATTTAGATCTAGTGATCTAGCCTTTGGGTGCAAAAATTACAGCTCAAAGGCCTTTAAAAGATCTTTTAATTCAAAAAAATAAAATATCAGGGCTATTAGATACTAGAGTAGATGTCTCTTATATTGCTAAAAAGATTAACCCTATTTCTACCAACCCAACACTGATCAATCAAATAACTAAATTAAAACAAAAAAAATTTAAGTATTCCTCCCCACATCATGTTTTATACCATGCTTTGTTTGTAATTAATCATTTAAACATAGACACACAAAGACAGACTGCAATGACGAGACACTAGATTCCTAAAGGGGCTATGACTCGGCCGCTGGTCAAGTAAAAGACCTCCTTGCCAGAGAGTAAAAAGGGCCAGATGTGTTGCTAACTTGTGAGAGAGGGTATGCTTGTGTGTTTCTACAGGATTCCACTTCTGTTTGGGTCCCAGACAGACTGATTCGCTATGTCACAGTCCCCTAGACATCCAGTTCCCCCATAGCTTCGACCACAAAAGAATAAAGACACTCCTCTGCCCCTGCCTCCGCCGCCCACCTAAAAAGTCCAACAGACTCTAAGACGACCGACAACAGAGATCTCAGAAAAAACTTAATGTACAAACAAATTGTTCAGGTGGACCTGATGTAATGTCTCGTAAACAATGTATACTCTCATCTTGTTTGACCCCTCAACTAAAGAGTGCCGCTCCACAGTGACAGGGCCTAGAAAGCTTGCTTGTAAAAACCCTTTATTTATAAGGCTTTCACAGGGCTCAGTGTTAAGAGTCCGCCTGCCAATGCAGGAGCCACGGGTTCAATCCTAGTCCAGCTAGACCCTACATACTGCGGAGCGACTAAGCCCAGGAACCCCAACGACAGAGCCCACACATCTCAGTCACAGAAGCCCAAGAGCCCTAGAGCCCGTGCTCCACAAGAGAAGCCACCGCAATGAGAAGCCCTCACACTGCACGGAAAAGTAGCCCTGCTCACCACAACCAGAGAAAAGCCCACACAGCAACCCAGGCCCAGCACACCCAGAAATAAATAACTAAATAAAGTTTTAGAATGGCTTTCACAATCTTGGCACGTGAATGTTGCAGTTTTGGTTAACAACTGGACTTCCCAGGTGGTGCAGCGGATAAGAATCTGTCTGCCAAAGCAGAGGACATGTATTCAGTCCCTGGTCCAGGAAGATTCCCCGTGCTGTGGAACAACCAAGCCCATGTGCCACAACTACTGAAATCCACATGCTCTAGAGTCTGCAACTAGAGAAAGCCCTTGAGCACCAGGGAAGACCCAGCACAGCCATAAGTAAATAAAATTATACTTAAAGGAATCTGATAACAATCAACCTAAAGCAACAATAGAAATCTACTTCTTTAAATATTTGTTTATTTGGCTTCATCAGATCTTCGTCGCGGCACTCGGGATCTTAGCATTAGGCAGGATCGTTCGTTGGGGTACACAGACACTCTAGGTGTGGCACGTGGGCCCCAGAACACACAGGCTCAGTAATTGCACCCTGTGAGCTTAGTTACTCTGCAACACGTGTGACCTTAGTTCCCCAATCAGGGATTGAACCACGTCTCCTGCATTGCAAGGCAGATCCATAACCACTGGATCACCAGGGAAATCCCAAAAGTAGGGATTTAAATGTAAGAAAGTCAAAGAGCATCAAAGGCAGAGCAGACCCTCCACGAGGAGAGCATGAGACCTGGTGATTTAAATTATAAGGAGATTTGTTGAAGAGCAAAGAAAAATATAGGGTATATTTCTTAAAACTGACAGCATTGGTTTTTTTCCAAATAAAAATATTTCTGTATCAACAGCCTCTTAAACCCCTTAGCAACAGATCTTTATGAAGGATAAAGTGAGGAAAGAAATGATTAAAGCTTCTATGAGCCTTCATAATTGATGTCTGTGATCAGGTGATTCTCTTTTAGTTAATTCCTCCAGGAAAATGAGATGTCTGTAACATGGGAATTCTCAGGTCTTCCATTCCTACAAATTAAAGAGCAGAAGTCATTAATTAATGTCCTAACAAAACCAGACATCTTACATATATAATAACAGTAACAACAGCAGTAATGGCTAACACTTATTAAACACTAGCTGTAATGCCAAGCATAGTACTAAGTGCTTTACTGTTTTATCTCATTTGATCTTCCCAACAACCAAATTTTTGCCTTATTTTTCATAAAAGGAAATTGAATCACTTACCCCAAAATTAGACAGCCAGCAAACAGCAGAGCCAGGATTTGTATCAAGCAATCTGATTCCAAGACCTAAACTCTTAACCCATGTATGTATGATATGTCATTTAATTTAAGCCTACTCATAATCCTGTCCTGGGAGATGCTTTTTACAGCTCACAAAATCAGGGCTCAAATGGGTTAAGCAGTTGAAACAGAGCTCAAATTCAGGTCAGTCTGTCTCCAAAACTTCCATTCCTTCTACCATGGTTTCCCTAAAAGGAAAAAAGATGCCAAAGATGAAGATGAGCGACAGGCCTGGGAAAGGAACTCTCTGCAGACACAAACCAGATGTCAGCTGGGGTCTCCCCTGCCCCCTTAAAATCTAGGAAACAGTGTCTATAAACTCTTGTACATGTTAGAAGTCCCAGAAGAGGTCGAAGTGTTTTCTCCTGGCCAGCTTGGCTTCCAGTTTCCACCTGTGCTGAGTCTTGGTTCCCACTCTCCACTGTGGACCCCATGACGGAATTCAACCCCAGTCCCTTGATTTCCATAGCAGTCCCCAGGTGTGTGTACCAGACAACCCTGCTCTTTAAAAAACTGTTTCCTTGACTTTTTCTCCTACACCCGAACTCCAGCTTCCGCTGATGACCCTCCTCTCTCTCTCCTTCCCCCGGCTCTCTTCACCTTGAACCCCAAATCTCTGGAACAAGAATCCCTCTACTTTCTCAGGCAGCGCCATTCAGTCTCATGACCCCTCTGACCCAAGACCCTCCCTGACGCCTAAAGTCTCAGATCCAGAAAGCTCCTCAAGGCATTTTCCTCTCCACAGTGGTTCCCCCTTCCAGAGAAGGCATGGCTCTGGCTCTGGCAGCAGCAGCTGCCCCCACTATAAAACCCACCACGAATCTACCCATCACGTCAACCTGGACTGGAGAGGAATTTCAAGGCAACCAAAGCTGAATGTCAAGAAAACCTCAGCATATATATTTTTTGAAGTTTATAGTTTCAAACTAGACACCAATTTACTGCCATTAAAAAAATAAAACATATATATTTCATAACCTTGGCTGCTCCAGCTGCATCTCCACATCCCTCAATCCCAGCAGCAAGGGGAGAAGAAAGGAATCTCGTTGACCAAGTCCTTGGCAGCCACTCAGCTCCTCAGTTTCTGGGAAGCTGCTTGCTGGTGGCTGGCCTGGGTCCCTGGCACTACCATCTCCCCTGTGTACTCTTTTTTGGATGCACCGGGTCTTTGTTGTTGCATGTGGGCTTTCTCTAATTGTGATAAGCAAGGGTTACTCTTCACTGTGGCTCATGGGCACATGGGGCATGCCAATGGGTTCCCTTCCCGGGAAGTCCCTAAATTTACATTTACTCGTAGAATATTTTTGCTGCTGCTACTGCTAAGTCGCTTCAGTCGTGTCTGACTCTGTGCAACCCCATAGATGGCAGCTCACCAGGCTCCTCCGTCCCTGGGATTCTCCAGGCAAGAATACTGGAGTGGGCTGCCATTACCTACTATATGCCAGGCTCTGAACAAAACACGAGGGATGCAGTGGGGAAAGATCAGACCCTGTCTCTGGCCCATGGACCTTTAATTCCTGAGAGGAAAAATTCGGCTTTAAACACACCTAATTTTTTAATTACAATCATGACAAGTGCTACAAAGGGAAAGGATGAGATGCTGTGAAAGTGCTGGAAAAGATAGGCTGACTCGCAGCCGCATTGGCTTCCTAAGTGGGGAGCAGCGAGGGTGATGGAGGTTGAAGACACCAGCATCGAGCACAGTTGAAGCTGAGGTCTGAGTGGAATGTGCAGAGATGAGGGTAGGGTGCACATCATGAGAGCAGCTCCAAGCAGGGCCAGTGCGCCTGGAGGTGAGCTGAAAAGACGGAACAAGCAAGAAGCGAGGCTGGGGGACATGGGGCTAGCAGCCTTTGCTTGGGACTGTGGGTTGTGTTCTGAAGATGAATGTGAAATCATGACGTGTTTGCAGGGACGTGGAATGACGCAGCCCTCATGCTAAATGTGTCTCTTTGGCTGCTCTGAGGATGAGGCACTGGAAGGGACCCATGAGGAACCCTGAAGCAGTAATTAAGAGGCTGCTGATATAATTCGGGCAAGAGATGATGAGATCTCAGACTAACAGCCATGTTGAAATGGCCCCGTGGCTCTAGCCTTTCTCCTACTGAAATGTTCCTCACACTTGCCTGATAAGAATCTGTGACGTTCATTAAGAATACAGGTTCCCAGAGTCCCATGCTGCAATGGAGTGGAGTTTGGGAATGTGTACTTTAAACAAACTTCCTGAGGGATTCCTTTCAGTAGACAAACTTGCCCCTTGTTACCCTGCAGTGTACACTGAGAAATAGACCTTCCTTTCCCCTGCAAAATAATTCAGTTTCTAGAGATGGTGCTTTTCATGACCTCAGATAGCAGAGGATGCAGGAGAAATCTCACAGTTCACAGAATACATTCCCTACTGGCACTTCCGCTGTAATACAGGTCCAACGTTTAGGTTACCTACACTTGTTTTTAGGTGTGTTTCTTCATATATGAGCTTTTTTATTTTTGTTTTGGGTTTTTAAAATATTTGTTTTATTTTTGGTTGTGCTGGATCTTAGTTGCTGCACGCAGGCTTTCTCTAGTTGCAGAGAGCAAGGGCTACTCTCTAGCTATGGTGCACGGGTTTCTCCTTGCAGTGGCTTCTTTAGTGGGGCAGAACAAGATCTAGGAGCTTGGGCTTCAGTTGGTGTGGCACACAGGCTCAGTAGTAGCCGCTTCAGGGCTTAGTTGCTCTGTGGCATGTGGAATCTTCTGGGACCAGGGATTGAACCCATGTCCCCTGCACTGGCAGGAGGATTCCTACCCACTGTACCAGCAGGGAAGTCTTCTTCTTTTTTTCTTGTAGTATTAATTTATGTGCAGCTGTCAAGAGAGGCAAAAAGGAGGTACTTTTGCAAAAACTACCAGGAACAGCAGGATTGTAGAACAATAGATGGAGCTAGAGTCTAGCTCTATCTTCGTTCTATAAACATCCTGCAGAACTCAGCCCATCTCCCGCAACCACCAGCTGCTGACCTGGGGATGTCTTACTTGCCCCCAACCTCTGCCAGCTTCTACAGAGGAAAACATCAAGACCTTACATGGATTATGTGCTTGGAAAATGCTTTCCAATGTCTTAGTTGCATATGATCCAGGTGGAGTAAGAAGGAATTTTTTTCACTTTATCTATCCAGTTATCCTCTATCAATTTATCTACACACAGAGCATAGCACAGTGGGTAGAAGGAAAAGTTTAGGAATCAGTCTACCGAAGTTCAAGTCCTGACTTTCAGTTATTATTTGGAGCAGTTACTTCATCTCTTTGCTTTTCAGTTTTCACACAGGAAAAAACAAAATAATTATGGTATACTACTTTGTTCAGGCTGTAATAACAGAGTACCACAGACTGAATTTAGATAAGAGGCAAGGGGAGGGGACAATTTTTTGTTGTTGTGCCACCAGACATGTGGAATCTTAGTTCCCCAACCACGGATCAAACTCATGGCCCCTGCATTGGAAGGGTGGAGTCTTAACCACTGGACCACCAAAGAAGTCCCCATTATGCATTTATTTATCTGACTAAGCACTGCATGCAGAACTTCCCCAACTAGGGATTGAACCCACGCCCCCATTGGAAGCACAGTGTCTTAACCAATGGACTATAAGGCAAGTCCCAAGGGCAGAACCTTTAAAAGAATAGCCTCTGAGGATACCACAAAGCTGGTTACAAAATGTGCTCATCACAGGGAACTCTGCTCAATATTATGTAATGACTGAATGGGGAGAGAGTGGGGGAGAATGGATACGTACATGTGTATATGTATAGCTGAGCCGCTTTGCTGTGCACCTGAGACTATGGCAACATTATTAATCACTCCAACATGGAGAAGGCAATGGCACCCCACTCCAGTACTCCTGCCTGGAAAATTCCATGGGCAGAGGAGCCTAGTGGGCTGCAGTCTATGGGGTTGACTGAGCGACTCCACTTTGACTTTTCACTTTCATGCACTAGAGAAGGAAATGGCAACCCACTCCAGTGTTCTTGCCTGGAGAATCCCAGGGACGGGGGAGCCTGGTGGGCTGCCATCTATGGGGTCGCACAGAGTCAGGCGCAACTGAAGTGACTTAGCAGTACACTCCAACATAAAAGAAAAGTGAAAAGAAGAAAAAAGAATACAAGGATGGGCCAGTATTAGAAAACTATTAGTATAATCTGCCACTATTAATAAATCAAATAATAAAAATCATATGATTATCTCAAAGGAAAAAAAAATGCTCACTTTGGCAGCATACTTACTAAAACTGGAATGATACAGAGAAGATTCATATGGTCCCTGAGAAAGGATGAATGAGTATTCATGAAGCATTCCATATTTTTATTAAGGGGGCGGGGGGGTGTAGAACTGGTTACAACCAATTAGGCCCAAGATGGCAGAAGATTCCACTTCTAGTAGACCTTGAACTTCACTGTACTCTCACTGTAATATTAGCATATGCTAAATGACAGTCCCCAGGCTGACCATAAAAGGTCAAAAAGTGGGTGGTGGCCCCATTCTTGGAGATTCCTACCCTTTCTTCAAAATAGTTAGCATAACTATTAGTATAACAAAATAGTTAGCATAACAGATATTTCTCTTGTAGTTAGCATATAAAATTACCCAGCCCATAAAAACTAAACGACCCCATACTCTGGCGCCACTCTCACCTTCTGAAACAGACTGTTGTTACTGTTGTCCAGTCCCTAAGTTGTGTCCAAGTCTTTGCCGCCCCTGGGGACTCCAGCATGCCAGGCTTCCCTGTCCTTCATTTTCCCCCTGAGTTTGCTCAGACTCACGTCCACTGAGTCAAAGATGCTGTCCAACCATCTCATCCTCTGTCACCGCCTTCTCCAGTCTTTCCCAGCATCAGGGTCTTTTCCAATGAGTCGGTTCCTCATGCCAGGTGGCCAAAGTATCAGAGCTTCATCTTCAGCATCTGATGCAGACTACATTTTGCTATATGATGTGGATTTAGATAAGCTCACTTTCCCTTTACTGCGGCTCACTCTTGAATTCTTTCCTACATGAAGCCGAGAAACCCTACTTGGTGGCCTGTCCCAGGGATTTGCCTGGGACAAGGATTTGACCTGGAATGTGAGCATTCTTTCCTGTCCCATTCTCCTGCAATAGAATGGCATGGTTGTTGTTGCTGTTTAGTCACTCATTTGTGTCCAACTCTTTGCAACCCCATTGACTGCAACCCACCAGGCTTCAATGTCTGTGGAACTCTCCAGGCAAGAATACTGGAGTGGGTTGCCACTTCCTCCTCCAGGGTATCTTCCCAAAACAGGGGTTGAACACAAGACTCCTGCCTTGCAGGCAGATTCTTTACCACTGGGGCCACCAGAGAAGCTCATAGAATGACTGAGACAACAGAAGTTTCAGTTCAGTTCAGTTCAGTTCCGTTAAGTCACTCAGTCGTGTCCAACTCTTTGCGACCCCATGAATTGCAGCACGCCAGGCTTCCCTGTCCAGCACCAACTCCCAGAGTTCACTCAGACTCACATCCATCGAGTGCGTGATGCCATCCAGCCATCTCATTCTCGGTCGTCCCCTTCTCCTGCCCCCAATCCCTCCCAGCATCAGAGTCTTTTCCAATGAGTCAACTTTTCGCATGAGGTGGCCAAAGTACTGGAGTTTCAGCTTTAGCATCATTCCTTCCAAAGAAATCCCAGGGCTGATCTCCTTCAGAATGGACTGGTTGGATCTCCTTGCAGTCCAAGGGACTCTCAAGAGTCTTCTCCAACACCACTGTTCAAAAGCATCAATTCTTCGGCGCTCAGCCTTCTCAGAGTCCAACTCTCACATCCACACATGACCACAGGAAAAACCGTAGCCTTGACTAGACGGACCTTAGTCGGCAAAGTAATTGTAAGGCTCGGAGAACCGCACTCTGAAAGGAACACTCAGGGACAGCCTCTAGTGGACTGACAAAGTTTATTATCCAGCTGCGCAGTTTTATGATCTCAGGGAACAGAGTATAAAACAGACTTGCACGTAGCCTTTCTCGATAAACGTCAAAGCATTCAAGCATAAAATACAGTTCCTACCGCCCAAGACATAACATAGCTTTGGCGAAACTCTAAAGGGAGTCTTATCATGAAACAACAGTCCTTGCTCCCAGAAACAGGTGGTCAGAAAGAAGCCTTCGAATACCTCAAGGCCAGGTGTACAACCCTTCGTAATCCGTTCCCAGGCTCAGGCACTCAGTGAACACTCATAACCCTTTGTTATGTTCATTCCAACTTCCAAAGTGAAGCAAATACATTTTCAGTATTTGCTCAAAGCCTTCCAGCTCCTCCACAGTAATGTCTCTGCTTTTGAATATGCTCTCTAGGTTGGTCATAACTTTTCTTCCAAGGAGTAAGTGTCTTTTAATTTCAATGGCTGCAATCACCATCTACAGTGATTTTGGAGCCCCAAAATTAAAGTCTGACACTGTTTCCACTGTTTCCCCATCTATTTCCCATGCAGTAATGGGACCAGATGCCATGATCTTCGTTTTCTGAATGTTGAGCTTTAAGCCAACTTTTTCACTCTTCTCTCTCACTTTCATCGAGAGGCTTTTGAGTTCCTCTTCACTTTCTGCCATAAGGGTGGTGTCATCTGCATATCTGAGGTTATTGATATTTCTCCTGGCAATCTTGATTCCAGCTTGTGCTTCTTCCAGTCCAGCATTTCTCATGATGTACTCTGCATATAAGTTAAATAAACAGGGTGACAATATACAGCCTTGAGTACTCCTTTTCCTATTTGGAACCAGTCTGTTGTTCCATATCCAGTTCTAACTGTTGCTTCCTGACCTGCATATAGGTTTCTCAAGAGGCAGGTCAGGTGGTCTGGTATTCCCATCTCTTTCAGAATTTTCCACAGTTTATTGTGATCCACACAGTCAAAGGCTTTGGCATAGTCAATAAAGCAGAAATAGATGTTTTTCTGGAATGCTCTTGCTTTTTCCATGACCCAGTGGATGTTGGCAATTTGATCTCTGGTTCCTCTATCACAATTCTGGAGGCTAGAAGTCTAAGATCAAGCTGTCAGCAGGGTTGGTTTCTTGTGAGGCCTTGCTCCTTGGCTTATAGATCATCATCTTCTCCCTGAGTCTTACTATGGTCTTCCCTCTATATATGCCTATGTCTGCGTCCTCATCTTGACACCAAGCAGGACTCTCTGGGGGCCTCCCAGGTGCAAATCCTTTTAGAATGCTGGCCCTCCCTCCCATTTCTTGCTTGTAGGAAATAGAGTTCATTCAGCCTCGTTGCCCTTCCCTGAGCTCCAAAGAGCAGATTGAACAGGTGCTAATCAGGGGAGGAAAGGCATACAGAAACAGGGGAGGAGCAGTCCAGCAAGGAGACCCAACCAGGCCGTCCTAAAGGAATCAGCCCTGAATAGTCACTGGAAGGACTGATGCTGAAGCTGAAGCTCTGACATTTTGGCCACCTGATGAAAAAGAGCCAACTCATTGGGAAAAAACCCTGATGCTGGGAAAGGTCATGGTTGGATAGCATCATGACTCAATGGACAGGAGACTGGGCAAACTCCCAGAGAAGGTAAATGTTATGCCCGCAGTCCGAGTCCCCAAAACTGAGACAACAAGACATCCACGGCAATGCAAAAGCAAAAGGAGTTTTATTACTAGCTCGAGCTAGGACCCAAGTCACATCCAGGGCAGTGGAGTGGTGTAAGGGCCCCGAGCCCTGAATTACAGCAGTTTTTATACATTTGGTGTGGTTAGAACAAAGACAGGGAGTTGGCAAGGGCAGATTGGCTGCAAGGGTTTTTTAGCATTTACTGATTGGCTAAATTTTTTGCATGCGGGCTCACTTAGGGGACCTTTCGTGTTATCCAGGTTGGCTCCAACCAGGCTACAGGGAATATGCTGACTGGATGAGTCTCAAGGTCGGGGGGGATGATGATCTCAGCTCCTTCTGGGCAGTGACCCAGCTTTTCCCATGATTGTAGCTCTGGCCTACTTTAGTTCTTGACACCTGTCATGGCTTCTGTCAGGTCTCAACAATGAAGGACAGGGAAGCCTGGTGTGCTACAGTCCACAGGATCACGTGGAGTCAGACATGACTTGGCAACTGAACAACAACAAGAAGCCAAGAAACCCAATGGGTTAGGGTCCTGATTCCTTCTCAGGGAACATCCATAACAATATATCTCTGAGTTCTTCTGCAAGAACTAAGCCTCTTCCTCCTTGTGGTAGAAGATGGTAACTTCAGGTTGAGCATAAGACTCCTGTTACCTCACCACTAACCAGTCATTAGAGTCACATACCCTGCAGCCCTAACCCCAAATTTTGTCTATTTGAAACCCTTCCCTGAACAGCATCAGTGACTTCAAGGTTTTTGAGGACCCATTCTCCTTGTTTGGCTCTGCTGTAGATCTTCCTCTGTCCCAAACTCTGACATTTCAGTTTGTTTGGCCTCGCTATGCATCGGACACACAAACCTGAGTCCAGCAACAGCTGGAGAAACTCTGTTGCTGGGCACATATACCGCACTCACCTTGGCATGTTTCTCACTGACCAAAACATTAAAACCTGCTGTTCAAACTCTTCTCAGCAAACTACTGAGTGGAATTCTTTAAGTCCCAAACTCGTGTGGGCTGTGCTTTCTCATTTCAGTCATGTATGTACCAGTGTGGTTTGTTTGATCCAACCTAGAGGGTTGAGAAATCAGTGATGTTCAGGTCAGAACCCACTCAGCAGGGTGAGCCAATCAATACGGTCAGGACCCAAGCTGAGTGAACATCAGTCTGTGGGGAGCAAGGCACTTCTGCACCCCCGCTAACCAAACAGTCCTAGGATGGAGAAGCACAAGAGAAAATATATCAAAAATACCTCTGTTATTTGACAAAATATTGCATAAGGCAATCTACTGACTTTATCCATCTTTATTCTGGTGCTATTAGGTATCTGTCTTTTATTTAAAGACCATTTGTGGTACTTAGTTAATATTATATATCCAACAGTGTGAAATAAATTAAACAATTTGGGGAAATGATGTTTTATGTTAACTTGTTTTCCCATTAAAGACAATGAGTCTAAGTATTTCTCTCCTAAAAAAATGGTTGAGGTAAGTTGGCAGTCAACACCCAAGAGCTAAATATGGTAAGAATTTTAAAAACTTCAAAACAAGATTAGTAAGTCTTTAAATGAGTTTTCCTTTCAGTATGTCATCAACAAACATTTATTAGTCTGCCATACACCCTCAAAGCTCAGTTGGTAAAGAATCTCCCTGCAATGGAGGAGACCCGGGTTTGATCCTTGGGTGGGGACTATCCCCTGGAGAAGGAGAAGGCAACTCACTCCAGTATTCTTGCCTGGAGAATCCCAGAGACAGAGGAACCTGGCAGGCTACAGTCAATGGGCTCACAAGAATCGGACACTACTTAGCAACCAAACCACTACCACCATACACCAAGGGTTGGGCTAGTGCTGGGGTACATTGATGAATAAAACAGATAAAGACCTAACAAAGAGGGAATTAAGACGGAGGAACCGGAGAGACACTACTTTTTTATATTCACTAAGAACTGTTTGAAGCAGAAGAGTCAAGAATGACATCTCTGAGGCTGACTATGGGATATAAACTGAAACTGAAACGAATATTGCATATGAAGTGATTAAAGACAAGGGAGACAGATGTGGTGTGTGTGTGCTGGGTGGTAGGGGTGGGACGGAAGGTGTTGAAAATGAGGCTGGAGAAGAAAGCTGGAAGTCACGGATGGGTTTTAACGAGGGAAGGGACACTGCACAGAGTCAGAAGGGGAAGCAAGGAAATGAGTTAATAGAGTGTATTTACAGAGTGTTGGCAAAATGCAGAAGGCTTACACAGGGTGGTAGTAGATTGGGTGATAGCACATAGATTTAAAGGTATATTTTAAAGTGGAGGCAGCAGGACTTAAAAATAATTCAACAGGAGGACAGAGTTGAGAAAAAGATAAGATTATCCAGGGCTCCTAGTCTTCTGGCTTAGGATCATTTCTTTCAGTCTATTTCCTTCAAAGCATTTACCACAATTAAAGCTTCTTGCAGCTATTTGTAAGGCCTCCCCCAGACAGCCATTTTGCTTTTTGCATTTCTTTTCCATGGGGATGGTCTTGATCCCTGTCTCCCGTACAGTGTCACAAACCTCAGTCCATAGTTCATCAGGCACTCTATCTATCAGATCTAGGCCCTTAAATCTATTTCTCACTTCCACTGTATAATCATAAGGGATTTGATTTAGGTCATACCTGAATGGTCTAGTGGTTTTCCCTACTTTCTTCAATTTAAGTCTGAATTTGGTAAATAAGGAGTTCATGAGCCACAGTCAGCTCCTGGTCTTGTTTTTGTTGACTGTATAGAGCTTTTCCATCTTTGGCTGCATAGAATATAATCAGTCTGATTTCACTGTTGACCATCTGGTGATGTCCATGTGTAGAGTCTTCTCTTGTGTTGTTGGAAGAGGGTATTTACTATGACCAGTGAGTGCATTTTCTTGGCAAAACTCTATTAGTCTTTGCCCTGCTTCATTCCGCATTTCAAGGCCAAATTTGCCTGTTACTCCAGGTGTTTCTTGACTTCCTACTTTAGCATTCCAGTCCCCTATAATGAAAAGGACATCTTTTTTGGGTGTTAGTTCTAAAAGGTCTTGTAGGTCTTCATAAAACTGTTCAACTTCAGCTTCTTCAGCATTACTGATTGGGCATAGACTTGGATTACTGTGATATTGAATGGTTTGCCTTGGAAATGAACAGAGATCATTCTGTCATTTTTGAGATTGCATCCAAGTACTGCATTTCGGACTCTTTTGTTGACCATGATGGATACTCCATTTCTTATGAGGGATTCCTGCCTGCAGTAGTAGATATAATGGTCATCTGAGTTAAATTCACCCATTCCAGTCCATTTTAGTTCACTGATTACTAGAATGTCAACGTTCACTCTTGCCATCTCTTGTTTGACCACTTCCAATTTGCCTTGATTCATGGACCTGACATTCCAGGTTCCTATGCAATATTGCTCTTTACAACATCAGATCTTGCTTCTATCACCAGTCACCTGCACAACTGGGTATTGCTTTTGCTTTGGCTCCATCCCTTCATTTATCTGGAGTTATTTCTCCACTGATCTCCAGTAGCATATTGGGCACCTAATGACCTGGGGAATTCCTCTTTTGGCATCCTATCATTTTGCCTTTTCATACTGTTCATGGGGTTCTCGGCGGCAAGAATACTGAAGTGGTTGCCATTCCCTTCTCCAGTGGACCACGTTCTGTCAGTGCTCTCCTCCATGACCCGCCTGTCTTGAGTTGCCCTGCAGGCATGGCTTGGTTTCATTGAGTTAGACAAGGCTGTGGTCCTAGTGTGATTAGATTGACTAGTTTTCTGTGAGTATGGTTTCAGTGTGTCTGCCCTCTGATGCCCTCTTGCAACACCTACCATCTTTCTTGGGTTTCTCTTACCTTAGGCATGGGGTATCTCTTCACGGCTGTTCTAGCAAAGCACAGCTGCTGCTCCTTACCTTGGGTGAGGGGTATCTCCTTACCCCATCATCCCCATGGAAAAGAAATTCAAAAAGCAAAATGGCTGTCTGGGGAGGCCTTACAAATAGCTGTGAAAAGAAGAGAGGTGAAAAGCAAAGGAGAAAAGGAAAGATATAAGCATCTCAATGCAGAGTTCCAAAGAATAGCAAGAAGAGATAAGAAAGCCTTCTTCAGTGATCAATGCAAAGAAATAAAGGAAAAGAACAGAATGGGAAAGACTAGAGATCTCTTCAAGAAAATTAGAGATACCAAGGGAACATTTCATGCAAAGATGGCCTCGATAAAGGACAGAAATGGTATGGACCTAACAGAAGCAGAAGATATTAAGAAGAGGTGGCAAGAATACATAGAAGAACTGTACAAAAAGATCTTCAGAGCCCAGATAATCACGATGGTGTGATCACTCACCTGGAGCCAGACATCTTGGAATCTGAAGTCAAGTGGGCCTTAGAAAACATCACTAAGAACAAAACTAGTGGAGGTGATGGAATTCCAGTTGAGCTATTTCAAATCCTGAAAGATGATGCTTTGAAAGGGCTGCACTCATGCCAGCAAATTTGGAATACTCAGCAGTGGCCACAGGACTGGAAAAAGTCAGTTCTCATTCCAATCCCAAAGAAAGAAAATGCCAAAGAATGCTAAACTACCCACAATTGCACTCATCTCACATGCTAGTAAAGTAATGCTCAAAATTCTCCAAGCCAGGCTTCAGCAATACGTGAACCATGAACTCCCTGATGTTCAAGCTGGTTTTAGAAAAGGCAGAGGAACCAGAGATCAAACTGCTAACATCCGCTGGATCTCGAAAAAGCAAGATAGATCCAGAAAAAACATCTATTTCTGTTTTATTGACTATGCCAAAGTCTTTGACTGTGTGGATCACAATAAACTGTGGAAAATTCTGAAAGAGATGGGAATACCAAACCACCTGACCTGCCTCTTGAGAAACCTGTATGCAGGTCAGGAAGCAATGGTTAGAATTGGACATGAAACAACAGACTGGTTCCATATAGGAAAAGGAGTACGTCAAGGCTGTATATTGTCAACCTGCTTATCTAAATTATGCAGAGTACCTCATGAGAAATGCTGGGCTGGAAGAAGCACAAGCTAGAATCAAGATTGCTGGGCAAAATATCAATAACCTCAGATATGCAGACAACACCACCCTTATAGCAGAAAGTGAAGAGGAACTAAAAAGCCTCTTGGTGAAAGCGAAAGAGGAAAGTGAAAAGGTGGCTTAAAGCTCAACATTCAGAAAATGAAGATCATGGCATTTGGCCCCATCACTTCATAGCAAATAGATGGGGAAACAGTGGAAATGGTGTCAGACTTTATTTTTGGGGCTCCAAAATCCCTGCAGATGGTGATTGCAGCCATGAAATTAAAAGACACTTACTCCTTGGAAGAAAAGTTATGACCAACTTGGACAGCATATTTAAAGCAGAGATATTACTTTGCCAAAAAGTTCCATCTAGTTAAAGCTGGTTTTTCCTGTGGTCATGTATGGATGTGAGAGTTGGACGGTGAAGAAAGCTGAGCACCAAAGAATTGATGGTTTTGAACTGTGGTGTCGGAGAAGACAGTTGAGAGTCCCTTGGACTGCAACAAGATCCAACCAGTCCATTCTGAACGAGATCAGTCCTTGGTGTTCACTGGAAGGACTGATGTTGAAGCTGAAACTCCAGTACTTTGGCCACCTTATGTGAAGAGTTGACTCACTGGAAAAGACCCTGATGTTGGGAAGAATTGGGGCAGGAGGAGAAGGGGACGACAGAGGATGAGATGGCTGGATGGCATCACCGACTCGATGCACATGGGTTTGGGTAGACTCTGGGAGTTGGTGATGGACAGGGAGGCCAGGCGTGCTGCGATTCATGGGGTCTCAAAGAGTCAGACACAACTGAGCAACTGAACTGAACTGAGACCAGGAAGAATAATGCTGTCCAAGTGAAAAGTAATGCATTATCCAGCAATCCCACTCCAGGGCATATACCATAAAGAGCTATATGCACTCCAATGTTTACAGCAGCACTATTTACAATAATCAAGACAAGGAAGCACCTAAATGTCCCCTGAACAATAAATGGATAAAGAAGGTGCAGTACATATATACAATGGAATACAACTCAGCCATAAAAAAAGAATGAAATCATGTCATTTGCAGCAACATGGATGAACCTAGAGATTGTCATACTGAGTGAAGTGAGCCAAAGAGAGAAAGACAAATATCGTATGATGTTGCTTATATATTAAAAGAAAAAAATATATACAAATGAGCTTGTATACATAACAGAAATAGGCAGGCCCACAGATAGAAAAAAAAAAACTTATGGTTATCAAAGGGAAAAGGGAGAAGAGGGATAAATTTTGGAGTTTGGGATTAATATATATACATTATTGTATATATAAATTTGGAGAAGGAAATGGCAACCCACTCCAGTACTCTTGCCTGGGAAATTCCATGGACAGAGGAGACTGATGGGCTACAGTCCATGGGGTGGCAAAGAGTCAGACATGACTTGGCAACAACAACATATATTAAAATAGATAACAAGCAAGAACCAACTGGGAACAGGGAACTATAGTCAATATTTTGTAATAACCTGTAAGGAAAAAGAATCTAAAAAGAATATGTTTATATATAAAGCATATATATATATATATACGTATCACTGAATCATTTTTTTGTACAACTGAAAATAGCACAGCATTGTAAGTCAACTATACTTCAATTTTTTAAAGTCAAAAAATAAAAAGTAATGCAAAGCACATAGGTAATTTAAATTTTTAATTTGCTAAAAGTCACATTAAGAAGATATATATATAATTAATATATATATTTATTATATGTATTTAATTATATATATTTAATTTAAATTATATATATAATATATATATATGGCTATGCACCATGCAGGATCTTAATTCCCCAAACTAGGATTGAACCCATGCCCCTTGTCATGGAAGTACTGAGCCTTAACCACTATATATTTTCATGATATATTTTACTTAATCCCATAAATCCAAAATATTATTTCAATAAGCAAACAAAATCAGAAATAATGAGAGATTTTACTACATTTTTATACTGAGTCTTCAAAATACGGTGTGTCTTTTACACCGACAGCACATCTCAAGTCAGCCCAGCCACAGTTCAAGTCCTTAATAATCACCTGTGGCTAGTGGCTTTGTACTGGATGGGCACTGCAGATCCGCAGTAGCAGGCACTCAAGGCAGACATGTTCAGTCTAGTTCTCTGTTACTGAAACATTCAGTGGCACATAGAGAGTATTCAATATATCGCGAATGAATGAACAGACGCTTAGTGATGAGGGGTTTATTGGATGCCATAGTTTTGGGGATGGGTTCAAAGCTTCCATCTTGGATTCATCTTGGTCCAGACAACTTGGTCAGAGGTATCTGAGACCTCACAATGAAGATGTTCAAGAAAGGAAGTGGATGGGACTTGGTGGTAAAAGAATGAGAAAAAGAGAGGCAGGAAGGAAGAAAGAAAGAGGAGATGAGAATCTGGGGCTGAGAGAAATCTGAGTGAAGATGTAACTTTGGTATTTGACGGTTTCATGGAAAAAGCAAGAGAGTTCCAGAAAAACATCTATTTCTGCTTTCTTGACTATGCCAAAGCCTTTGACTGCGTGGATCACAATAAACTGTGGACAATTCTGAAAGAGATGGAAATACCAGATCTCCTGAGCTGCCTCTTGAGAAATCTGTATGCAGTTCAGGAAGCAACAGTTAGAACTGGACATGGAACAACAGACTGGTTCCAAATAGGAAAAGGAGTATGTCAAGGGTATATATTGTCACCCTGCTTATTTAACTGACATGCAGAGTACATCATGAGAAACGTTGGGCTGGAAGAAACACAAGCTGGAATCGAGATTGCTGGGAGAAATATCAATAACCTCAGATATAGGGCAGAAAGTGAAGCGGAACTAAAAAGCCTCTTGATCAAAGTGAAAGAGGAGAATGAAAAAGTTGGGTTAAAGCTCAACATTCAGAAAACGAAGATCATGGCATCTGGTTCCATCACTTCATGGGAAATAGATGGGGAAACAGTGGAAACAGTGTCAGACTTTATTTTGGGGGTCCAAAATAACTGCAGATGGTGACTGCAGCCATGAAGTTAAAAGATGCTTACTCCTTGGAAGGAAAGTTATGACCAACCTAGATAGTATATTCAAAAGCAGAGACATTATTTTGCTGACTAAGGTCTGTCTAGTCAAGGCTACGGTTTTTCCTGTGGTCATATATGGATGTGAGAGTTGGACTGTGAAGAAGGCTGAGTGCCGAAGAATTGATGCTTTTGAACTGTGGTGTTGGAGAAGACTCGAGAGTCCCTTGGACTGCAAGGAGATCCAACCAGTCCATTCTGAAGGAGATCAGCCCTGGGATTTCTTTGGAAGGAATGATGCTAAAGCTGAAACTCCAGTAGTTTGGCCACCTCATGCAAAGAGTTGACTCACTGGAAAAGACTCTGATGCTGGCAGGGATTGGGGGCAGGAGGAGAAGGGGACGACAGAGGACTGAGATGGCTGGATGGCATCACGGACTCAGTGGATGTGAGTCTGAGTGAACTCCGGGAGATGGTGATGGACAGAGGGGCCTGGCGTGCTGCGATTCATGGGGTCGCAAAGAGTCGGACACGACTGACCGACTGAACTGAACTGAAATCCAAGGGAATCATTTCTGGATTACCTGAGGAAAGAGTGCAGAGTAAAGAGAAAGCCTAGGACCTTATCTTCAGAGATACCAACATTGAAATGTTGAGAATATTGAGAGAGAGAAGAAAATCAGGAATGTGTGGTCACGTCAAGAAATAAAAATGAAGAGTTTCAAGAAGAAAGGAGTAACCAGCCCTGCTGAAAGTTCTAGTTAAAAAAAAAAACAACAACAACAGAAAATAAGAAACGAAGAATACAAGAGCACTGAGACCTTAATCATTATCCTGACACACGTTTCACAATCATGATCTCTTTTTAGCCCTCCTTGTAATGTTTTTAGTTAGATAATGATTGAGGTTTTTCTTTAACATGAAATTTGAATATTTTAAAGAAATTTAGCCTCCAAAAGGACAAGAAACCCAGCTAGTTTATGCAAGAACTAGTTCAAGAACCCAAGACCCTAGGGACTTCCCTGGCCATGCAGTGGTTAAGACTCCAAGCTTCCACTGCAGGGTGCATGCGTTAAATCCGTGGTTGGGGAACTAAGACCCCCACACTAAGGCAAGGAAGCCAAAATAAATAATAAAAAGAACTCAAGACCAGGATTATTTATTTAAAGAACATAATTTAAAGCACCGGAAATAACTGAGGGTTTATGGAGGAAGCATGCCTGTGTGTGTCTTCACTAGCTGGTTTGAGAGTCGATGTACACTTGGCAATATCTTTCAAGTGTGGAACAAGACCAAGATTACATGACTGGGATTTCTTGCAAGTTTCCTAAGTGTCTTCTCCCCTTCATTGATAACACCTAGAATTCTTAACACGTTTTTCCTCATAGCACTCCATTTCTCAACCTATCTTAGGCAATAAAATAATCCTACTAATCCTGCAGGACATTAATATTAATTAATAACTTTATTCAAGAGAAAGGTCAGTTACAAACATTTATCAAGCATGTTCTTACTGGTAAAATAAGCTTTCTCTGCTGTCTTTCGAAACACAAAGAATGAAATGATCTCATCTAAACTCTATGGCTAAGCAGTTGTGTGACCTTGAATGATAAGACTTTATCTTTCCTGTACCTAGGTGTTCTTATCTACAAAACACAGGGGATAAATCAGATGATCTCTACTTCTTCAAATAGTTTATGATTTACTGTTATAGTTAAGTAGGTTTCCTTCTGTCCACATATTTAAATTTGATCAGTGAGAGAAGAGAATCCTGAAGGAAGTCAAGAAACCTAGGAAATGAATTCAGGTTCACCATCAGGTAGACCTGTAATAACTGTTCCCATATGTTAAATAAGGTGGTAACTTTCAGGCTTACTTCAGTCAGGGTTGTGATGATGACTGAACTCATAAGTGCAATTATCTCTAAAGCAGGTGTTTGAAACAGGGGCATATTTTACCCCTCCCAACAAATGATAGGCTGAGTTCCTCTGATTTACCCTTTGGGCGTGTGACTTGTTACTCTTGTTAAGTAGATTTTGGTATTGGAACTTGCTCAAAAGGAGAATGGAGACAAAAGTCCTGTTATCTCCAGTGAGCGCCTATCTTTGAACGTGTACAAATAAAAGGAGAAAGGAAAGAAGAGGGGGAAGAAAGAGAAGGAAGAAGGAAAGAAAGGAGGTCTGCCCTGGCGGTCCAGTGGCTAAGACTCCCTGCTCTCGATGCAACCGGCCCAGATCCTGCATGCCACAGCTAAGACCCAGTGCAGCCAGATAAATAAATAAATATTTGCAAAAGAGAGTGGGAAGGAGGGAATTCATAGGCAGAGGAGGAGGAAAGGCCGTGGCGAGGCAGGCTTAGAAAAATAAAAGGCGAGTTAGGAGAAGTAACGACGGTGGGGAGGGGAAGTAGGCAGCAGGGCAGGAAGGGAGCGCGTTAGCCTGGGGCAAGAGCCGGGGCGGGGGTTGGGGTGGCGACTGAGTGGCTAGCCCGGGCACTGGCCAGGCGGGCCCCGGCGGAGGAGGGGGAGGAGGAGGGTGGGGCTTGGCGAAGGGCAAAGGCAGGGCAAGACTTAAAAGGGAGATGACCCCAGCTGGTTGACAGCGACCTCTGCCTCCGACGCCCAGGGCCAGAGGACCCAACCAGGGAAATCAGGGGAGGGCCGCAGCTGAGGCGCAGGGACTGGAGAGGGGAGATCCCTGGGGGCGCCCGGCACCCTGCCGCCATGTGCGAGCTGTACAGCAAGCAAGAGACCCTGGCGCTGAGAAGAAAGCACATCGGGTAAGGGCTCCCCAGCCCAGACGAGAGGCGCAGAGCGTGGGAGTCCCCAGGTCACCAGCGCAGGGAGCGGAGAGCTGAAGCGGGGCCCGGAGCTGGCTGGCTGGGGTCCCGCGGGGCGCGAGACCTGCCGCTTGCCCGCCGCACCTGCGTGCACGCGCCGCCGCCCGCGCCCGCGCCCCGGGGGCTCCCTTGCAGCCGGGGCCCGGGCGATCCCCGCGCTCTGCAGCCGCGGAGAGGGTGAGGGCTGCGGGCCGGCTGGGGGACTTGACCGTGAGGGTTGATAGCCACTGAAGACACCGGTCCAGGGCTGGGCTCTGGAAGGGGAGAAGGGTCGTTCTCCGCCACGCCCACCTACTCGAAAGTTTTGCGTAACTATGAACTCAAATATTTTTGACGATGGCTATGAAAACTCATTCTGACAACTTTTGTTGAAAGCGAACTCTTCCTTTTTGCACGCTTCGTTAGGAAGTAAAAGGTTAATCTAGCCAGTGGAGCGGGGGCGGGGGTGTGGGGGACGGCGTTGACGCCTTTTAAAGGGTAAGATGCCTTTACTCACCTTGGTCTCCCCAAATGTGCCCGCGCTACAACATAAAGATGCAGGGTTCTCTCGGGTCTGTTTTCGTTTTGCTCACATTAATAGTATAAACGACTTGGTGAGTGAGCGTACAGGACCCATACTTAAGTCAGACCTGGGCTCTGCTCCTAGAAGAGTGTCAAGTTACCTTGTGATCTCTGTCACATTAAATTCCTCTTCTATGAAAATCTGAGTGGCAAGGTGGGAAGTACATTAACAAAGAGGCAAGGTCAAGTCCACAGCAGCCCACATTCATAAGGAAGAATTTTTCTGGATTTTAACTTGTAGTTAATAAACTAACAACTGAATTTGAACCAATAAGAAATTCTCATTATTAATTTCATTTTAGCTGATGACACTTAATTTTAGGCATTTAAAAAAAATTATTACTTATTCACAATAATTACAATACTTTCTAAACTATTGTGTATCAATTTAATAATTATTTACCCTCTAAACTACCTCCAGTGCACATGGGAACATGTCTTCTGTGCATGCAAAGCCACCAAAATAAAACTATATTTTGGGAGCTTTTCTGGTGATTCAGTGATTAGGACTCCTTGCTTCAAGTGCAGGGAGCTTGGGTTCAATCTCTGGTTGGGGAACTAGGATCACACATTTCCTCATGGCATGACCAAAATTAAATAAATAAATATAAATAATAATAATATATTTTGCTTAGATTCTAAACATCCATGGAGCCAAGATCAGAAATGTTTATAATGTTTTCATGTACAGCCATCCAAGTAACCATAAATAGCGATGACATTTTATTAGACTCAAAAGAGTGGGTTAAAAGGCTAGAATAATAATTGGATCATATTATTTAAGAATGGAAAATACATTTGCTGCAGAACAAGAACCAATTAAAAGACATGAAAATAATCTGTAAAATCTCCTGCACACTATTTAACACTAAGTTATTTGTAGTAGCTTTTAGTGCTATTCATTTCTTTACAAGTAGGTTTGAGGGAGAGATTAGATGACAAACAAGCTCTATTTTGGGCAATGGCATAAGACAGTCTTCTTTTTTTCTTCCAATTTTATTGGTATGTAATTGACATAAAGCACTGTATTAAGTTTGAGTTTCGCAGCATAACGATTTGACTTACATCATGAAATTACTATTACAGTTAAGTTTGGTGAACATCCATCATCCCATTAATACAAAATTTAAGAAATAGAAAATCCCCTAGGATTTGCTTTCTTAACAACTTTCATATAAAACATACAGCAGTGTTATAATCAATCATGTTAAAAGGTAAGACACCCTTATGTTGTACATTTTGTACATGTACATGTTGTACATTTAAAGTACTTATATAGTATACTTATAGTATACTATAAGTACTATATAGTATGTAAGTACTATATCCATAGTACTTATTTACCTTGTAACTGGGAGTTTGCACCTTTTGACTATATTCATCTGACTTCCCTGCCTCCCAGTTCTTCCCAAGAAGTGTAATCTCTTTTTCTGTGAGTTTATTTTTGAAGCATAATTCACCTACAACACTATGTTAATTCCTACTATACAACATAGTGATTCAATATTTCTATACATTTCAAAATGGTCACTATGGTAAATCTAGTTACAATCAAGACAAAAATCTACTTCCAAATTCTGGTTTTCTCTCTTATTGGCTTGAACCAAGCTTCTTAATTTTTCTGTGCCTGTTTTCTCACCTATGAAAGTAAGAATGACAATAACTCCTCTTGTATTATTGTTGGAAGGATTAAATGAGGCAATATTTGTAATAGCTATCAGTTCTTAATATATAGGAAGGCTCAAAAAAAATTGGTGGTTTTTTTTTCCTAGTTGAACAAAATTTCCCAAAGGAAAATTAGTTTGTGTAATTAGAACTGTCAGAGTTGATCCATGTGCCTCTAAAAGTATTGTCAGATCATGGCAAATTTAATATAACAAGCATAAGAAATGTGAGCAATGTCACAGATGCGAGATTAAGGTAAAAGTTTCCAGGCTAATATGAAATTAAAAAAAAAAAAGTATGTCACCTAGGCTGTATTTTCCCTTTCTTTTATGTAATTGTAATTTTCCACCCATTGTGACCTTGACTGAGAAGAGAAAACACTGAGCAGTCCTACCAGACCAAAGTGTTTCCTTTCATTATTTCTAGGCCTTCATGCAAAGTTTTCTTTGCTGCGGATCCCATCAAAATAGTGCGAGCCCAGCGGCAGTACATGTTTGACGAGAAAGGTGACCAGTACTTGGATTGCATCAACAACGTTGCCCATGGTAATGTGCTGTCTTTGTTGTGCCTTGGAGGATACATTTATGGATTAAGGCAGCCTTGGCACCGTTAATATTTGTCCCAGGATTTGCAGTGTGGCTGCAGTTCCTCGGCTGAACAGGGTCCTTAGTCCTAGGCTGGGAAAAGCTAGAACAAAATGTGGGAGAGGAACAGGATCAACTTTTTCTTTTTTTGCTTCAGAATCTGCCTCACTTCCCAGGCATTTCGAATTGTAACTCATTTTGAGGACTTTTGTCTTTTAAATTTTAGTGGGACACTGCCACCCAGAAGTGGTCAAAGCTGCCCAGAAACAGATGGAACTACTAAATACAAATTCTCGATTCCTCCACGACAACATTGTTGAGTATGCCAAGCGCCTCTCAGCAACCCTGCCGGACAGACTCTCTGTTTGCTATTTTACAAATTCAGGGTAGGTTTCAAGGTTTTTCCAGCCATCCCCATTCCCATGAATCTCCTTGTTTCCTCTCTCACACGTCTTTTCTATTTTGATTGCTGGTGGAGGAGGAATATCTAAACAGGTTTTCTGAGAATCTTACTAATGATGCTGCATGGGGGACCTGACTCCTGGTCTTTCACTTGGGCCCACCAGCTCCTTGTAGATAAGATACCTGACATCGTGTTCCAAGGCTCTTGATGCAGCCTGCAATTGCAGTCCCATGATTAACATGTGCGTGTCACTCAAGACTCTTTACTACCAGGCTTCTTTGGTGATAGATGGGGAAGGTGCACCAGTTGGGATCCCTAAACATTTCCCCAGCACAAACACGAAGGAGGAAGGAATAAATTCAAGTGAATAGATATGTTACAACTTTTAAATTCTGTAAATTCAAATGATTGTATCCCATTCTGTTGAATATTATGCAGACGTTAAAAAGTATGTTTTGGGGGAACTCCTTGGCAGCCCAGTGGTTAGGACTTCAAGCCTTCACTTCAGACAGCCTGGGTTTGATTCCTGGTCAGGAAACTAAGATCTCACAAGCTGGGAAGTGCAGAAAAAATTTTTTAAAATGTATGTTTTTGAAAATACATGTTTAAAGACAGGTGAAAAGCTTTCCTATTGGGAGGAAAGCTGTCTATACAGCACAAACTCATTTTTAAAATGATATATATGTATATGTATGTATGTATGTGTATATCTATCTATCTATCTATCTATCTATCTATCTATATATATATATATATGGAGTGGGTTGCCATTGCATTGTATAGTATATATATACATACCAAAACTAAAAGAGATTCTGTGATTCCTTTCCTTTCCGGCCATGCCTGAGGCTTATGGAATCTGAGTTCCCCACCAGGGATTGAACCCAGCCCCCTGCAGTAGAAACTCGGAGTCCTAACCATCAGACTGCCAGGGGAGTTCCACACTTCTCTTTTCAATAAAATCCAATTTATAACCAGAAAATTGTTCTTTTTTTTCTTTGTAAAGAATTAAGACATTTTAGGATCTAATTTGTTGTTGTAAAGCATTCTTGCCTTCAATGAATTAAATGACATAGTATTTGACTTTCTCTTCCAAAGAATCCTATGCTGTCAAAGAATGATTAGCCTTAAAGAGCACTGTCACCAAAGGCTGGAGGTGACAGAGCTTGGAGTAGTGTTAATACAAAGAACATTCTTGAAGTCAACCAAGCTTCAGTCAACACTGGCGCTACCTCTTCTTAGCTGTGAGAACTTATCCTTGTTACTTAACCTCTCTGAGGCTTCACCCATAAAAAGATGACAACACTTGCCTTGAAGAGTAGTTAGGAGAATCAATATAAGCAAAACAGTATACTTGGCACATGATAAACATGCCACAAATGATTACTTTTCCACCTGTGTCTGAGTAGTATATCTAGACTCTGTACAGCAGATAGAAAGATTACGATCTTCATTTTTTAAAGTCTCGTTTATCTATCGATCTATTTATTTTTGGCTGCACTGGGTCTTCGTTGCAGCTTGGAATTTTCTCTAGTTGAAGCGAGCAGGGGCTGCTCTCCAGTTGGGGCATGTGGGCTTCTCACTTTGCTGGCTTCTCTTGTTGCAGAGCATGAGCTCTAGGTACACAGGCTTCAGTAGTTGCAGCGAGTGGGCTCAGCAGTTGTGGCCCATGGGCTTAGCTGCTCCTTAGCAAGTGGGATGGAGAAGGCAATGGCAACCCACTCCAGTGTTCTTGCCTGGAGAATCCCAGGGATGGGGGAGCCTGGTGGGCTGCCGTCTCTGGGGTCACACAGAGTCGGACACGACTGAAGCGACTTAGCAGCAGCAGCAGCAGCAGCAGCAAGTGGTATCTTCCTGGGCTAGGGGTCGAACCCCTGTCTCCTGCATTGGCAGGAGGATTCTTTACCATTGAGCCACCAGGGAAGCCCTGATTTTCATTTTCCAAGATAAGAAACTAATCAAGTATTAGGTCAGCACAACACAGTTCAGTGGCCCTCCGGTTAGTGGGCTCTTAGACTCCATTTCCTCCCATTGAGATCACACTTAATATAGGTTTCTTGGGCTTCTCAAAGTTAGTCTCCTATGATGTGGTTGAACTGGGCCAGAGTTTGAAATGAGCAGAATATCCTTAATTTGTGCTGAGTTTCCTCGTGCGTCTCATTCTTTTTGAAGATATCTGGGGAACTTAGGAGGATGATGTGAGATGGCTGGTTGGGCAAGATTGAGGGGGAAAAGAGGACCTCAACTTATTTATTTATGCAGTTCTGTGTAGTTGAAATCCTCAACTTTGAAAATAGCATTTCAAAAGATTTTTAAAGAGCTTATGTCACACTGTTCCTCTCTCTCTGCTGTCTTAATAGATCGGAAGCCAATGACTTAGCCTTACGCCTGGCTCGGCAGTTCAGAGGCCACCAAGATGTGATCACTCTTGACCAGTAAGTCTTGGACATGAAACTTCTCAGCAGAAAAGTCCTTCAGAGATGAAAACACATTGATCCTATCTACACTAATACCAGAAGTATGTACAGAGGAAGCTGGATGGCACGAGGATTTTTAATTATTATTATGTTTTTAAGATTTCAAGGCCAACTCAGGCCTAGAGAACAGTTAATTCTTTCCAAGCACCTGGAGGCTCTTTCAGGTCCTGTGGTCATGGTCTCATGGGTTTTATATGAATTAGAATTTACTTTCACACATTAACTATTTATTGAGCCACTGTAATGTGGTTATCCACTGTAATTAATTTAAAAGACAGTAATTTAGAGCAAATTTTGAAGACTACAAGCAGCCAAGTTTAAAAAAAAAGGTTTTTTTTTTTGGCTACATTGTACAGCATGCAGGATCTTAGTTCCCCCACCAGAAATCAAACCCAGACTTCCTGCATTGGAAGCAGAAGTCTTACCCACTGGACCGCCAGAGAAGTCCCAAATTCATTACAATTTGAGCAAGAAGTGTGACAACTTCTATCTTAACTGAGATTTTTTTTTTTTTAATTGTTTCTGCCTGGCCACCCTAGTAATCTCACACACAGAGGGTTGAACTGAACATGCACCTCATTTCTTGCCCATCTATAGGCTTCTCTTGTTTTATGTGTTGGTTGATGTAGTCATTCTCTATTGTTACTGTAGCAAATTATCACAAACATAGTGGTTTAAGCAACATGAATTTATTCTCTTACAGTTCTGGAGGTCGGATGTCCAAAATGGGCCTCACTGGGCTAAAAGTTAGGTGACGGTAGGGCTGTGATTCTAGAGACTCTAGGGGAAATGTGTTGCCGTGCCTCCAGCTTCTAGAGGCTGCCTGCCTTGCTTGGCTTTGGGCCCCTTCATTCACCTTCAGAGCCAGCCATGCCATCACTCCAGCCTCTGCTTCCATCACATCCCTGTCTCTGACCACCATCCCCCTGCTGCCTTCTTTCCCTTATACTCTTATAATAACATTGGACCCTCCAGGATTATCACTCCATTTCACGATGCTTAATCACATCTGCAAGGCCCCCTTTGCCATGTGACATATTCTCAGGTTCTGAGGATTAGAACATGGGCACGTTGCTGCCTTTCACAGAACGGACACTAACTGCCCTCTAAGCCCAGCTACCACAGGCAGCCCTGCAGTAAGAACCCTCAGACATGTGCCGTATGGACCTTTCTGAGGATCTCTTAGGAATAAGCACCCAGAAACAGGATCGCCAGGCCATAGGGGTACTGTAAACATTATTGATTTGACTAAATGCTGCCAGGTCGGTCTCCAGAGTAGTTGAAACACTACCCACTGCATGAAATGTTCCATTTCCCCATATTCTGGGCAAAGCCTGAGAGTATTGTACCTTTTTTTCCTTTAACAGTTTCTGGTCTAATAAGTATAAAATAATATCAATGTTGTTTTTATTTGTAATTTTCTAATTATGAGATTGAGTATCTCTTCATATACGTATTATATATTTGTGATTCCCCTTCTGAGAATTAGTTTCACTGGTGGCTCAGATGGTAAAGAATCTGCCTGCAATGAGAGAGGCCAGGTTCAGTCCCTGGATTGGGAAGAGCCCTTGGAGAAAGAAATGGCAACCCACTCCAGTATTCTTGCCTATAGAATCCCCTGGATAGAGGAGCCTGGCAGGCTACAGCCCATGGGGTTGCAAAGAGTCAGACACAACTAAGCGACTGACCCATTTTTTTTCTGAGAATTATCTGCTTATATTCTTTACCCAGTTTTTCTGTTGGGATTCCCATCCTTGTTTTTGTGGTTGTATGCATAGACGGGATCAGAGGATCTCAATTTAGACTGTGTTTTACAAATTCCTGGGGAAATGTTCTTTTTATAGTGCCAGTGCCCAGGCCTCACCCCGGACCAGTTAACGAGAGTCTCTAGAGGCAGAGTCCAAGAAACGAAGTTTCCCAAGTGATTCTTTACGCAAACAGACCACTTTGGAAGTTAGCCTCTTTTATTTGCGACATTACAAGTATTTTTTCCCAGTCTATCACCTGCCTTTTAACTTTGTCCATGGCATCCATCTACCAAAAAAATTTTGATTGACACATATGGCAAAACCAATACAGTATTGTAAAGTAAAATAAAAAAAATTTTGATTGAATCAAAGAGTTTGCATTTTCATCCTATGGTTTGGTTTTCTAAGTTTTGTTAAAATCTTTCCCCCATACATACCCATCACCATCCCTCAGATCACAAAGATGCTCTTCATTTTCTTCTACTGTGTGTGTATCTGCCCCTCAATTAACTCCACCTAGAGGCCACTGTTTTGCCATTTACGTATGGCTGAGCTTGCTTCTGTCCCAGTCGTAACTTTGTTCTTATTCCAATACTATACTAATCTCATTGCTCTTGCTTTGTAGGATGTTTTAATCTATGGTAGAGGAAGTACTCCCTCTTTGCTTTATCTATTCATGGGCCTTTTATAATCTCCAGAGAGAGACAGCAGAGAAGGCAATGGCACCCCACTCCAGTGCTCTTGCCTGGAAAATCCCATGGATGGAGGAGCCTGGTGGGCTGCAGGCCATGGGGTCGCTAAGGGTCTGACAGGACTGAGCGACTTCCCTTTCACTTTTCACTTTCATGCATTGGAGAAGGAAATGGCAACCCACTCCAGTGTTCTTGCCTGGAGAATCCCAGGGACGGGGAGCCTGGTGGGCTGCCATCTCTGGGGTCGCACAGAGTCGGACACGACTGAAGTGACTTAGCAGAGAGAGACAGAGCCTGTTATGTGCTGCCACAGAATGAGAGATATCAACATTTGATCTACTGTGTGTGCATGTGCTCAGACACTTCATCATGTCCCACTCTTTGCAACCCCGTGGAGATTCTCCAGACAAGAATACTGGAGTGAGTTGCCATTTCCTCCTCCAGGGGATCTTCCCAACCCAGGGATCAAACCCTGTCTCTTAATGTCTCCTACATTAACAGGCAGATTCTTTACCACTAGCACCACCTGGGAAGCCCATAATTTTCAGTCTCCTGATTATATATATCTTGGAAGGAAAATACATTCAGGGGAATATCATAGCCACCTGTATTTTAAGTGAAAGAAAGGAATTTCACAACCTTAGGAAGAACTAAGGTTGATTACCTCTCAACCTTAGTTCTTTTTGAAAAAACCTCCTATTCCTTACCAACTTGTATTTGTTCAAAATGTGCTATTAGACATCCTTTAGAAACCATCCTAAACAGAAACACAGCCCATTTTATGATATAAATTTGTTTTTAAAATTTACTAGACTATAACTATAAAATACATTTAAAGAATACATACATCTGGTATTTCTCATGAAACTATAGAAAATAATATTTTACACTTAATCTAATTTAGCAGAGCTAATACAATCCAAAGAAATTAAGTTTTTTTCTGGCTAAAACTGCCTACAAGGATACATACTTGGCTTTCTATGTGTTTTATTGCCTGAATCAGGAGAGCTGGACAAATTAATGGCCAATCCTACCATGAAAAATTGGATTCCATATAGTTAAGTCTGGCACCAATGTTGAGATTCTCCCTGGATGATACAGAATACTATTTTTCATATCCTGAAAGAGCATCCTTCTTTGAATGATGTTGGTTACCATTCCTTTTGTTTCAGTGCTTACCACGGTCACCTATCATCTTTAATTGAGATCAGTCCATATAAATTTCAAAAGGGCAAAGATGTCAAGAAAGAATTTGTGCACGTGGTAAGTATCTTGGAAATCAAGAATCAGAATGTTACTACTGGAAGAGTGCCCAGTGATAATCCAGACCAATCTTTGCACTGAAATGAAACCATGAAAAAGGAAACTAAGATATAGAGCTGTTACATGATTTGCTCAAAGTCGGAGAGCTAGTTAATGACAAGATGTGGGTTAAAATCCATTGATGAGTACCATACAAATCAGTATAGTGGTATTAAGAGCTAATTAAATCAGTATAGTGGTAGTAAGAGCTATTATTCACAGCTCTTATTTTATTTTTCTTGCCCCTGGATCTTCAATTACTTTTTCTATCAGTGAAGCCAATTTGAAACTCAGAGTTGCATCAGGTGTGTATGGCTGTCTTAAAATTACTCTATGCTAAGTAATTATGTAAATTTATTAAGTCAAATAAATATTAAATGAAAGAAAATAAAGAAAAAAGTTGTTGAAGCAGTAAAATTCATTTGGCTTAATTAAGGATCAGTGGACTTTTTAAGAGAATCATGAATACATTCTTTCAAAATTTTAAGATCTGAAATTACTACTAAAGCACTCTGAATTTTTAAATAATTACAATTTGCTATAGAGTTGGCAAGTGCTAGTTTATTTTCTTCTTTTTAAAAAATATTTCTTGGCCTTGCCAAACAGCATATAGGATCTTAGTTCCCCTACCAGAGATCAAACCCACACCTCCTGCTTTGAAAACTCAGAGTCTTAACCACTGGACCACAGGGGAGGTCCCTATTTTTGACATAAAATAGTTAATACAGTTTCCATTCATTGAAATTTTCAAATAACATAGTCACATTTGTTGTTTGAATTCACCCCTATGTGATCAGAGATGCAATTTTGACTTCCGAGGGCCTAGAAGTAAATCCAAGCTCCTGTTCATAATGCAAAGATTTCAAGTGTCACTGAATTCAGAAATGTTAAGGAAAAACAGCAGAAGAACATCGTGTCACATAAATCCATAGGTCACCTTTCTATTATGCTCTTGTGGGGAAATACCCTTTCTTAAAAGCTCATTTGTCCAGGAGAAAGATCATGAGAAAATGTTATCTCTTGATGTTTTCAGGCACCAGCTCCAGATACTTACAGAGGAAAATACAGAGAAGACCATGCGGATCCGGCCAGTGCTTATGCAGATGAAGTGAAGAAAATTATTGACGAAGCTCATAACAGCGGAAGAAAGGTTTGTATTTACAGCTTTGGAAACATGTTAACATCTTTCATAAAATAGATTGACATCGTCATGATACACTAGAGATGTGGAAAAGGATTAGATGGCAAATCCTTTCTGTTCTTCTCTGGTTACATTTTCACTTAGTTCATATATTTAAAAATGCATTATTGTAGTCATGCCGCTAAGACTTTTTATTTATCCTGGAAATGTAATTACTGTACCTGTTTCAGAACTGGTGGTCTAATTCTAACCTTCCCAGTGGGATGCAGACTCTGGTGCAAAGGGATAGGAGGAGAGAATTAAGAAAGGTGATAGCCCATGGACAGACCATTCCAAATGAGAGTAACATGAGGGGGCTAACATAAGGTGAAAGGAGGGGAAGAGGCAGGGTAGCCCCAGGGCCTCAGGATCAATGCAAGCTCCTGGACCCTGGGAGCCTTGGCTTTCCCTAGGATTGGTTCAGCTTTCCTGAAGGTGCTGAGCCTGGGTAAGACCAGGCAGGAAAATGCTCTTCCAATCTGTGTCTATACTTTTGTTTTTAAATCGTCATTGAATTTATTACAATATTTATTCTGTTTCATGTTTTGGTGTTTTGTTTTATTTGGCTGAAAAGCATGTGGAATCTTAGCTCACTCCCTATACTGAAAGGTGAAGTCCCAGCCACTGGACTGCCAGGGACATCCTGGGGTCTGCACTTCTAAAACAAACCAAAATCCTACCGAGTAGGAAGAGCTTTCATTTTCTCAGCCTTCACCCTACTATCTTCCATCTTCAGCCTGATGTTAAATTCTCAACTCCCATAGGGGTTACTTACATGGAGCTTTAATGTGATTTGACATATGCTTTGCCTTTAAATTGATTTATGGCATATATATGGCAATTAAAAAGAACTTTTTAATTGAGAGAAAAATGAAAACTTTGTGTTTTCCAGTTCAAGTATTTTTTTCTTAATGACTGGAGAGTTGTTTGCCTTTCTTAGCTATTTTCTTCTTTTTCTTCCCAACCCTTTCATTTTTCCTATCTTAAAAGTGGTAGTCTAGAGTAGAACCTTGGTTCCCTTGTTTATTTGTTTTTAATTGAAGTATAGTTGATGGCTTGACTTCTTATCTCATACTATTTCCATGCTTCCTCTGAATTTAGTGATTTTTTTCTTCTCCTTTCTTAGCCTCTAGAACATTTCCTCTGCAGTTCTATAGTGAATTGCCTGTGTTGGTTAAGTTGAAAGCCTAGTTCAGGGCAAGAACCAGAAAGAGAGCACAGTAACTAAGGTCTGTGACCACAGGTCACCTTCTCACCTCCCTGGTGCAAATTCCAGTCCTAATTCAACAAGTTGAGTAAATAGGCATTACAGTGATATGTTTGGAACCTGGGTAATTTTGTAGAGGCTGATATCAAAGACTGATCAAGATATCAGTCTTATTCAGTTGATCCTAATGCAAACACTGCATTTAAATTAATTATGGAGAGATGGAAGGCACCTTTTCTACTATTTCTAGTGGTAGATTCATAAGAAACCTAAAATTTCAGAAACTAATGTTTCAGATCACTTGTTTGTCCAGCATGAACATCTTTTCTTTTTAATCAAATGGCCAGTTTGCCTCTTGCCAGGGGTCCATTCCCAACCATGTTTAAATCACCCACTCTATAAGAAGGCCTTTTTTTTTTTTTTTAGGGGGTATGGGAGGGGGACCGAATGGACTTTGACCCCATCTTCTCTTGTATAGATTGCTGCCTTTATTGCTGAATCCATGCAGAGTTGTGGCGGACAAATAATTCCTCCAGCAGGCTACTTCCAGAAAGTGGCAGAGTATGTACTTGGGCATCTTTGGTCAAACTGAAGGAACTGTGACAGTTCCGCAGGGTCATCTGGTTGCTGGCGAAGTACGGAAGTGCTTCCCATTGTTGTTTAGTAGTTGAGTCATGTCAGACTTTTTGCGACCAACTGTAGCCCACCAAGCTCCTCTGTCCATGGGATTTCCCAGGCAAGAATCCTGGAGTGGGTTTTCATTTCCTTCTCTAGGGGATCTTCCCGACCCAGGGATTGAACTCAAGTCTCCTGCACTGGCAGGCAGATTCTTTACTGCTGAGCCACCAGGGACTAGATGGTAAATAGCCACTTGGGAGTGCCTGCCGCCCAGGACTCCTGGAACTCCTCACCTTCCAAGATCCCAGCTAATAAAGGATTTGCACACAGTCTAGCCGGGGGGTCCTTGAGGGCTCTGCCCCACTTTACCCACCTGGCATCCTCTCTGATTGATTGGTGTCCAAGCTTTGCTGATTAGCAAAAAGTTGAAGATTAACTCTGCTAACATTACTTTTTGTTCACTTTTTTCTCTTGCCACTTAAAATACTGCAGTAGAGCTTACTTTAAGCAGCAAAAACCCAAACAACATAAACTATATCTTATCTGGAAATGACGTGATTATATTTCAAAGTCAATGACATCACATAGATGTCATTGGGGATTTGAGCACTGAAATGTTTTTAACAAAGATTACACACTTCAGGTTAACACTATTCTTTTAAGTCCTCAATAATCCATATCTTGAAGGGAGGATATGGGGGCTGTCAGTGACCTGAAGGCATCATGCTGCCCTTTTGCTTTTCAGATATGTCCATGGAGCAGGAGGTGTGTTTATAGCTGATGAAGTTCAAGTAGGCTTTGGCCGAGTTGGGAAACATTTCTGGAGTTTCCAAATGTTTGGTGAAGACTTCGTTCCAGACATAGTCACAATGGGAAAACCAATGGGCAATGGGCACCCAATGGCATGCGTGGTAACAACCAAAGAAATTGCAGAAGCCTTCAATGCCTCTGGGATGGAGTATTTCAACACGGTAAATTTTGACCTTCCACTTTAATGCTACGAGGGAAAAATACTGTGTGTTCTTACATTTCTTTCCAATGTAATAAAGAATAAATCTCACCGTTGCCAGCTAATGACCCCAGAACCAAAGCCAGACTTTGATCTAACCATATTTTATTCTGTTTGGCACAATCCTCCTTGTATTTTTCTTGTATCTTTCCCCTTCCTAAAATGTTCCTATTGATTGTTCCAGTGATACATGGCTGCCCTGGTAAACTCTAGAGGTTATGATATTTCATTAACAGATGATATGATCTTTTTTTGTTTTGTATCACATTTAAATTCCCAAAACACATCTGAAGTGTTTAGATGATTCAGTACTATAAATATTATATGGCTGTCATAGGAGATACTAACTAAATTTCTGTCTTTGGGAAATTTTATTTCTTTGATTTTGCCCCCAAAAGTTGTAACGGTGAGATTTATTCTTTATTACATTGGAAAGAAACGTAAATTGTTATAGTTTGTGAAATATGTGTAATAGGACTTGTTGCAGCTAAAAGAATCAAAATCTAGGAACATAAATTATTTGGAGAAAATGTCATTTTTTGGCTTTTTTTCCACACAGATATTCAAGTGCTGCAATCCACATCCCTCTAACTAAACCACACTCTGAAATCCTTAATTCCCAACACAATATCTGTGTTTGGTTTGGATGAACTTATAGATTCTTTACTAGTCCTTCTAGTTATGTAGCATATATATAATTTAGAATTATATTCTCAATCCTGAATGAATAGAATCATGCTATATTCTAAACTTAAAAAGCTAATATCACAAGGGAAAATTGTATTGAAATTATATCTTTACTTGCTTAAATATGAGCTAGATTTCTCATAGATCAAGCAACAGCATGAATTCAACTAGTCTGTTTTTTCATTTATCTTTTTCTGCAGTATGGAGGAAATCCAGTATCTTCTGCTGTTGGTTTAGCCGTCCTGGATGTAATAAAAAATGAAGACCTTCAAGGAAATGCCACAAGAGTAGGGAATTATCTTGTTGAGTTACTGAATAAGCAGAAGACTAAACATACTTTGATAGGAGACATCAGGTATGTTTATCAAGGAATTGTAGTTATTCATATGTCCAAATGAATACTGGTGATCTTATAAATTTAAAATAAATTACACAAAACCAAATCTAGAAAACACTGAAAAAACATTTTTCATTCAGAACCCAGATATATCACTATTAACTTTTGGGTATATATCTTTCCTGACTTACACTTTTTTTAAAAAACAGTTAAGCCAGGATAATTTCAACAGCTAGAAGATGAAAAGAAGAAACTTAAAGTAACTCTATATGATCTATGAAAAAATAATTTAAATGACATCTAAGAAACATCACTGTTTTCCATATATGTATTTATCATCATTGATATCGTATGAAACTAAATAGTATAAGGTTGTTTTTAAGCCTTTTTTTTTTTGCAATTAATGTGATGAAAAAAAAAACTGGATTACAAAAACTAATTTGAGAAACTAAGAAGTCCTGTGGACATTGGATTGGTATCATGGATTAATTAGAACTAGTAACAACTACCTTTAAAGAGACTCATATTCAGTCTCAAATCAAACTTGAGTTTGACGACTGTTAATTTTTTGTGACATTGTGGTGCTTGATAGAGTTTATGTCATGTTTCCTTTCTTTATCCCCCTCAGGGGTGTTGGCCTTTTATTGGGATTGACTTAGTGAAGGACCATCAGCAAAGGACCCCCGCCACAGCAGAAGCTCAGCACGTCATCTACAAGTAAACCACCCCTCACCTGTTTGGTATCTCAGCTTGAATGATGTCCACCCACTTGGATGTTTTTACTTCCTCCCTTCTCCCTGAATACGGAAAGTTTGACTCTTGCAATTACAAACGTGACCTCTTACATGCATATACTAAATTGCTGTCTGTTCACAGCATTCTGAAATCATCTTCGTTATTGCTTGTATGCACTCACATGTATTTCCTCCACTAATTAGGATGAAAGAAAAGCGAGTGCTTCTCAGTGCCGACGGACCTCATAGAAACGTACTTAAAATAAAACCACCTATGTGCTTCACTGAGGAAGATGCCAAGTTTATGGTGGAACAACTTGATGGTATTCTAACAGGTCTGTCCACAGATCTTTAAATAAGATGCCCCCATACCTCCATCCTGGTCATACATGACCGTGCATCTTGCTCTCCATGGTAGAAGTGAAGGAGGGTGGAAATGACTGTATAAACTATCAATTATTTTCACTTTTAAAAGATAATTGCATGTCCTCATTGTACCACAAACCACAGATGTTGCAGCATCAAAGTCTTTGAGCTTTATACCCTGAAGATACCTGAAATGTTGTTAATAAAACTTATAGGCTATAGGTTAACAGTTATTTGCTGTGCCCTGACTCATTTTCACTGTGCACTTCACTTATTGCAATTTCATGTTTGAGGATTTGTTCATCATTCAGAATTATAGCCTGTCATAGAAATTACTCTTTTGTTGACCTCTGTTAAATAATGAGGTTGGGCTTCCCAGGTGGTGCTAGTGGTTAAGAATTCACCTGCCAGTGTAGGAGACACAAGAAATGCAGGTTTGATCCCTGAGTTGGGAAGATCCCCTGAATTAGAAAGTAGCAATCACTTGCCTGGAGAATCCCCATGGACAGAGGAGCCTGGTGGGCTGCCATCCATGGGGTCACAAAGAGTTGGACACAATTGAGTGACTGAGCATACACGTTAAATAATTAGGTTAATTTATTTTTCATAAATTCAGATTAGCTAAGTAAGGGAGCAATGTAAAACCATACTGAAAAACATAAAGCCCTGTCAAATATTGGAGCTTTTAGGTATATTTTTAAGATTTTACTTCTCTGCTCCCTCTCAGCCTCTTGGGGTTTGGATAAGGCTGATAAGCCAGGAATCAGTGCAGTATACAAAATAGATCATTAATATTGGAAAGTTGAGAGTCAGCCCCAAGTTATTTGTAATACAGTCACTGTCTTTGGACTAAGAGACGCCCAAACCTGGCCAGCAGTCCTCACACACCTGTTTCCTCTGGTCCCTTGAAGGCCAGGTGGAACAGAGTACATGTTGGGACAAATGTCACTACTACTTAAAATTCAGCTCAGAGCCTGAACATTTTTAGCAGTGGGGCTGGACAGTTCTTTTAATAATGTGAATGAGATGGAGCTAATGCAGGCTGTGTCATATGTAATGGTGAAATGCTGCAAAAAGTTGAAGAGGAGAGATTTTAAAACACCTGGACCTCTCTATTTTTCTCTAGTAAGAGTATCCCTTAGGTACCAAAATGGGTTTTTGTTTTTCTTAAGGATTTTTTTAATGTTTTATGTTTATGTTTTCTTTATTATTATTTTTTTTCATCTTATCTACTGCATCTTCCTTGATGAAGATTTAGAAGAAGCCATTGGAGCTGAAACTGAGAGTGTGATCTCTAAGAATACTCCTTGCAGAACCAAGGTAAGAGTCACTTGCTTAATATTTAAGGGAAAAGTTTAAAATTGGGGAAATTTAAGAAAAAGGAATGCAAATGTTTTAAAATTGTACAGTGACTTTTAGAATAAACCCACTTTTGCTAGAGTTGGCTTACTGTTGGAATTCTGAGTGCACAATTAAATTCCAAGGCAAGTGTCATGCCACTTGACATCTATAAAAGCAAAGAACCATTTTTACAGGGTCATTCCCATGCTGAAAATAATCATAATAACCCTCAGGCTTGCAAAGAGGGCCTTCAAAATATATAGAGAGAGGATAGCAAATGTCCTGAGCTCCATCCTGTTTTTCTGAGTGATGCTTGATACTGCTTCGAAGTCCTACATCCCACTTCTTAATCAACAAAAGCTTCGGCAGTGTGACTTCAAAATGCCAGTTCGATCCTCCATTGAATTCAAGTAGAAACTTCGACTGGCAGCAGGGCCTGGGAACCGTCTGGCGCTGAGTGGCCTAGTTTCTGCATTTGATATGCTGCCAGCAGAGGGCTTCCCCATTCTCTCCCCAAGCTCCCTAGGCTGTAAGAAAGGGCTCCCCGGGTCGAGAAACAGAAAGGCAAAACCTTGAGAAGCTCTGTTGCATAATTTGTTATTTGTTTATGACTCTGACGCACAAAGGAACCCTCGGTACCTCGAGTCTGCCTACACATCCAGTGTAGTCAGAAAAGTCCTTTTCCTGAGTGGAAAACATGAGGCCCTTTGAATGAGGGCAAATGATTGGCTAACAGGGTGCTTCTGTTTCTTGGTGCAACACATCAGTTCCTCTCTGCTGTGTAAGGGTCTCATGGAGAGTCTGGGGCAGAAGCACGGCTGTCTGAACCTAGCAAGTATTGGAAAGTGCTCAGACCCTCAGTCGTGTACAACTCTTTGCGACCCCATGGACTGTAGCCCACCAGGCTCCTCTCTCCGTCTTCTGGCAAGAATATTGTAGTGGACTGCCATGCCCTCCTCCAGGGGATCTTACCAACCCAGAAATTGAACCAGTGTCTCTTTCATCTCCTTCATTGGCAGGCGGATTCTTTATCACTAGCGCCACCTGGGAAGCCTATAAGCGTAGAAAAGGAGATTATTGAAAAGGGACTGAAAAAAAGAGAGTTCCCCTACCAGAAATGCCACTGTGGAGTTAGCAAGGTTAGCACGCCTTTCTGAGTTTGGCTTGGACTCCCAGATTTTAGGTTGCCGTCACATTTCCGGTGTCTATGGAAGGTAGTAGTCAGGGTTAGGGAGGAGCAACTCCCTAACACGGCACTCCTGTGTTGCGCTGTGTTGCTCCTGTGTTCTCCCACATGCCACGTTCCTGTGGAGTTAGCCCTGCGGAGGCTGGAGGCTGGGCGCTTTAGCAGTGGGCTGCCCTCTGGAGTTTGTACGCTTGTCTTACAGATGCCCAAGGAAGTACAGTCAGAAATGCTCAGAGACAGCAGCCTGGAATCCAGAGAAAATCCCAGCCGAAAGAGAAATGGATTGTGCACAGATTCACTGCTCAGCAAGAGGCTCAGGACGTGAGAGATGAGCATTTTACAAGATAAATGTCCAGAGTTATAGAGAATGAGTGCTGATGCCCCTTCTGTTAAAGCTCTGTTGTACCCTCTGAATGAAATATTTGTGTTTACTCAGAGGTATAAAGTCAATGAGTCATAAGATTAATCCAAATGATAATCAAACCATGTCAAGACTATTAGTTCAGCATTTAGCCTATTAATTCCTTACTTGAGATTTCTGCAAGTACTTCCTTTATTCTACGCAATTTAAGCTTCAAATGAAATATTTATTAAGTTGACAGTTTTACTTCTCATATTTTAATCTTTGACATGACAGAGTAAAGTACAGTAGGTTCCTGAACTTTGGAAACTTAGTGCCTTAAAATATTGTATTCTTTAATGATTTAATTTATAAATATTTATGGCTATAATAAAAGATGATATGAACCAAAAAAATTTTTATGACTAGAGAAGTATGCACTGTTCTTTGTCTTAGAATCATAGAGTTGGGTGGTAAAGTCAAAAGCCATTTGGGGGAAAATCACGTAGCAAATGTGAAGAAGGGGATGAATAATCTGGACTCCTGATGGGGAACTAGGTCAATGGTGATCCTCTGGGGATGAGGGCACAGGTGCAGAGGCCAGACGAGGAGTAGACCCAGAAACACTCTTAAACATGGAGCTGGAGCAGTAGCCAAAGCACCACATTCACCTCGGCTCTGGCTAATTGGACTGTCAGCTTGGCAAGTCACTTAGCTGCTAGACGAGAAATTAACTTTGCAAGCAATCTTCTTCTGCTTCTCATCCAGCCTATCACCTATGCACACACCCTGACACACAGAGAAAACTTCAAGAATCTCTTCCTTACATGTGCAGGTGCCATGAGACTTGGAGGCTTGTTTGAGTACTAACCTGGAAGAAATTTGACTTTTAGACTTGACTTCTCATTGTTTCTCAATTGCCCTCCTAACAGTTATTACGCTTTGTGTGTCGGGTTTTTGGGGGAAGCGTTCTTTGTTTTGGGGTTGTGCCTCATGACATGTGGGATCTTAACTGCCCAACCAGGAATTGCCCTGGTAGTCCAGTGCTCTTGCCTGGAGGATCCCATGGACGCAGGAGCCTGGTGGGCTGCAGTCCATGGGGTTGCAAAGAGTCAGACACGACTGAGCGACTTCACTTTCACTCTTCACTTTCATGCATTGGAGAAGGAAATGGCACCCCACTCCAGTATTCTTGCCTGGAGAATCCCAGGGACGGGGGAGCCTGGTGGGCTGCCGTCTATGGGGTCGCACAGAGTCGGACACGACTGAAGCGACTCAGCAGCAGCAGCAGCGGCAGCAGTGTGGTAGTGAAAACACAGTGTACTAACCACTGGACCACCAGGGAATTCCCTGTGCATTGGTTTTTGTTCTATAAAGATGAGTTAAATAATTTTGCTACGGCCATTTCATGATAGCTGGGAAAGATGTTAGGGGGAAATTAAATGTAAAAACTTCCTTTAATGAGTAAAAACTTCCTTTAATGAGTTCATCATAAAATGCTGTGAAAATGCAAGGTCTTGTTGTGAAAATAGTTTCGTCTCCTAAATGTATAATTGACTATGGGTCTGAGCTGGATTGCACTGAGATTGATTCCCAGGTAGAGAGGAGAGAGCATAAAGGTCTCTGCGGTCTGCTTCTACAAAACCAAGGTTAATTCCAAGACCGTTAGACCTTTTACAGCACCGGTCAGTACTCCTGGGAACACTCCATGTGTGCTGAGAAAGTGCTTGTCTCCTTGGAAGAAACTGAGAAACTTTCTTTCCCTCTCTGCCACCTTGGCCACCCTGCTCATGTGCCGATGCCTATTGTGGGGGTGGCTAATGTCCAAGTGGCTGATGTCAACCGGCCAGCTCATTTTGTCTGCTTGGTTGTTCAGCCTTCTTCTGTTAGTGGATGCTTTTTGGTGGACGTGAACAAGTGATACAGAAAATCTTAACCTGTGGTATTTATTCCATGTATTCATTCATATGCCTCTTCCCAGCACCTCTTTTTGCCACACACTTTCTAATTCTTTCAGGCTCCTGATCAGCCATGCAGCCACTCCCCACCGCTCATGATTTCATATGTATGCTTGCTTTTCTTTTTCCGCACAACATTGAAAGACCAGGTGCACCTTTCAAAGTTCTAGCACTGGGAAGATCTTCCCTGGCCGCTGCTTTGCAAGGCCAGCACTGAGTGTGCCTCTCACGGGGCCACCATTCACTTTACTGAAGTGATAGATTCCTGATTCTTCATAGGGTTTATCTCCCACCATCTTGAGCAAACATGTCTTACTGAGGATTTCAGCAGATCAGGTGCCTCTCTTTCTACAGGATGATCCCTTCTTACTAACTGCTCATCAGAGAGTCCAGTCTTCTCTTTAAGGAATTACTTTTACTATGTATTTTTTCATTAATTTTTTAAATTGAAGGATAACTGTATTTTCTTAAAGCCATCTTATATTATCACTTGGCTTTCACTGTTAATTTCCTTCACATCTATAGCCATTTGTTTTATTGTTGTTGTTATATTTTAATTTTTTCTATGTATTTTCCCCAAGTTTTTAATTTGAAAAATTTAAAAACTTTCAGGAAAGTTTCATATATTTCATGTAGCCTTCACTTGGGTTCATCAGTTGTTCATATTTTGCTCCACTTACTTTCCTATCTGTGTACCTAGGCATGTACTTTTTGGCTTTGGCTAAGCCATTTGGGCCATTGGGAATTTAATTGCTGGCATCAAGGCAATTCACCCTGAATATTTCACTTTATCTTTCCCCAAAACAAGGGCATTCTCCTGCAAATCAATTATTATATTAGGGGCATTTAATATTAGTTTATAATAATATTTAATATATAATTGATATTCACATTTTAAACTATGTCAATAATGTCTTTTGTAGCTTTTTTTTTTAATTCAGAATTCTTTTTGGCTGAGATGTGCAGCACATCTCAGAGGTGGGATTTTAGTTCCCCAACCAGAGATCAAATCCCCTCTGCCTGTGGTGGAAGTACAGAGTCTTCACCACTAGACCATCAGAGAAGTCCCCCAAGTTCAGAGTTCTATCAGAGATTCTTCATAGCATTTAGTTGTCACTTCTGTTTAGTCTCTTCTCACCTAGAATACTTCAACCAGTTAGACATTTAGAAGAACATCTCTTAGTTTGAATTTATATAATATTCCTCATGATTAAATTCAGGTTAAACATTTTGCGCCCCCAAATTACATAGGTGATGCATACAGATTAATTTTCAAATGTGAAACTAAACTGAAATCAACCCAATTTGGCCATAATCCATTATTTTATATAGCTAGATAGATAGGATAATCTATTCTATATATAGTATATATATATACATACATATGCAAAAATCCTAAACAAAATTCTATCAAACTAAACCCATACCCATTAAGAACCAATATGCAGGACTTCCCTGGTGGCTCAGTTGTAAAGAACTTGTGAGCCAGTGCAGGAGACAGTGGGTTCAATCCCTAGTCAGGAAAGATCCCACTTGCAGTGGAGCAACAAAGTCCATGCGCGACAGCTGCTGAGCCTGTGCTCTAGGCCCTGGGAACTGCAGCTGGGAGCCCCTGCTCTGCAATTACTGAAGCCCGTGTGCCCCCAGAGCCCTACTCTGCAACAAGAGAAGCCGCTGCAAGCAAGAGTAGCCCCTACTCGCCACAACTAGAGAAAACTTCGAGCAGCAATGAAGACTCAGCACAGCAAAAAATAAATACATACATTAACATATGTAGAAAAACCAATATGCAATATTGACTAGGATTTTTATCCTCTTCCTGATCAATGCAAAGGGCTTCCCCAGTGGCTCACTGGTAAAGGATTCACCTGCAGAGCAGGAGACACAGGCTCCGTCCCTGGGTCAGAAAGATGCCCTGGAGGAAGAAATGGTAACTCTCCCCAGTATTCTTGATTGGAAAATCCCATGGGTAGGGGAACCTGGCTGGACAGTCGATGCAGTTGCAAAGAGTTGAATCCAACTGAAGCAACTGAGCTCACAGGCACGATCAATGAAAAGACTTTAGAATATTTTTATTTTATTTATCTCCCTCTGATGTTACTATTTTGTATTTTAAATCTGTAATTTTAGGCATATATATATATATATAGTTTAATGTGTATGCTTTATATTGTTCTCCATTTCTTCATTCCATTTCGAATTATTTTCCCTATTTTCTTGAAGAATACCGTTTTAGTATTTGCTTTAGAGTGGGTCCTTCATTCGCCTCCCTAGTTTGACTGATGGATAGACTGAAGACCACAGATGTTGCGTGGCTGGATGAGGTGCCCACGTCTTCGAGGCTGGGACTGCCACACAGACCACTGACTCCTAAGCCAGTGATTTTTCCTCCACATGGTTTTTCAGTGTTGGGATCAGAGGCATAAAAAGAGTAAACAATGCCGTGGATGGTTAAATCTATTAACGAAATGTTCTAAAACCAGTTATTTTTATGAATTGGCTTTGAACTATTAACTTTAGCAAGCAAAAGCAAAACATTTTATCAGCCAGTGACAGACACCAAAATGTTAATTAGGAAAACCAATTCAAGTGAAGCAGTAACAAATACACTGCTTCTACTAGTTAATGCTGACCTAAACATAATGAAACATGGGCCACCAAATGCTGACTTCTGCATCCTTACTATTTTATATACCAATAGCAACATCATCTCTGAACTGAAATAGTTACAATAAGGAAAGTAAAAATCCAGGGTGCATTTTCCTCCCCGGGGAAGAAGACAATTGCAACAATAACATATAACTTGAAGTGGAAATGGGGCTGCAGAAGCAGAAGGTACAGCTTTAGAAAGCAAAAACGACTTGCAGAGAGCCACAGGCCCCTAACACTTGTTTCTTCAGAAGACCCTGAGGACTCCCTGATTTTAACTGGCTCCTGTTGCATCACACATAGCTTATGATCTTTTTGGTTTGTATCCACAAACTTAAAAAGGAGAAACAAAGAAGGTAGAGAACATTAATCGCTCATTCTTTTTGTATATTCAATTATTTGCTTTTATCCTTCACTATTCCCAAAATATTGCTCTGTGATATTCCTCAGATTCTTAACCTATGATGTCTATCTTGGGATTTCCAATTTGTTGTTGTTGTTGTTGTTGTTTCTCACACCATGCAGCTTGTGGAATCTTACTTCCCAGCTGGGGACTGAACCCCCAGCCCATGGCAGTGAAAGCTCTGAGTCTTAATCACTCAACTGCCACGAAAAGTCCTTGACTGCTCCTTTATTTATACCTCTTTTCTAAAGGATTTCGATTGTACAGATTGCTTTTATAGAAACACCGGCTTTTCCATGATGGGCAGATCCAATCACTTCAACACTCTTGTGATTGTCCAGTGAGGCAACAAAGTGCCCTGGCGACTGGGATGGAAGTTACTCAGAGATTAAGCAGCAGGGGCTTCCGCTCACCCAGGTCAATCTGGCTGCAGCCAATCCTGAGTGCTGCCAACAGCAGAGGCCAACACTCAACCTCCAACATGGCACCATTCCCCAGGGAGTCAGCCAGCTGCCTGGTGACATGTTGTTTAAATTATCCTGCTTCGAACATGGAAGGGGTAGTGCCTTATTTTACTAGGAGACAGTTACTCTGGATGTGGGTTTTCCTTTCCTGCCTGAAATGCTTCTTCCTAAACCATCATCCATGGATTTACAGAGTCATCTTCCACTGCCAAGGTACCACACACTCCTGAGGAATGCGTTTCAAAGAAAACAAAATGTGGAAGAGGGCCTAGGATTACAGAGTTCACTAGTCTTCCCACATTCTTCATCCTGAAACAAGAGCACATTAATACATTCTCCGTTAGTTGAAGGTTATCTTAGGTGGGGTTCCCTAGGAGCAGAGTCTGAGACAGGGATTCTAGTTCAAGTGAATTACTGGAGGTGCTCTCAGGAGTAGTAGGTTAAGGAAGTAAGGGGAAGAAAGAGGTCTTGGAAAGAAGGCAGCAAAGATATCCATAGTCGGAATCCAGCCAGATCTGAATGCAGGTGACCACCTACAATTAAGCCTGCTTCAGGCAAGGGTGTGTGCATGCTGTCTCTTCAGTCATATCTGACTGTTTGCAGTCCCACTAAGCTCCTCTGTTCATGGTATTCTCCAGGCAAGAATACTGGAGTGGGTTGCCATTTCCTTCTCCAGAGGATCTTCCTGATCCATGAATCAATCTCAAGGGAATATTTCATGCAAATATGGGCTCAATAAAGGACAGAAATGGTATGGAACTAACACAAGCAGAAGATAGTAAGAAGAGGTGGCAAGAATGCACAGAAGAACTGAACAAAAAAGATCTTCACGACCAAGATAATCATGATGATGTGATCACTCATCTAGAGCCAGTCATCCTGGAATCTGAAGTCAAGTGGGCCTTAGAAAGCATCACTACAAACAAAGCTAGTGGAGGTAATGGAATTCCAGTTGAGCTCTTTCAAGTCCTGAAAGATGATGCTGTGAAAGTGCTGCACTCAATATGCCAGCAAATTTGGAAAACTCAACAGTGGCCACAGGACTGGAAAAGGTCAGTTTTCATTCCAATCCCAAAGAAAGGCAATACTAAAGAATGCTCAAACTACCGCATAATTGCACTCATCTCACACGCTATTAAAGTAATGCTCAAAATTCTCCAAGATAGGCTTCAGCAATACATGAACTGTGAACTTCCAGATGTTCAAGCTAGTTTTAGATAAGGCAGAGGAACCAGAAATCAAATTGCCAACATCCGCTGGATCATCAAAAAACAAGAGAGTTCCAGAAAAACATCTATTCCTGCTTTATTGACTATGCCAAAGCCTTTGACTGTGTGGATCACAATAAACTGTGGAAAATTCTGAAAGCGATAGAAATACCAGAACACCTGACCTGCCTCTTGAGAAATCTGTATGCAGGTCAGGAAGCAACAGTTAGAACTGGACATGGAACAACAGACTGGTTCTAAATAGGAAAAGGAGTAAGTCAAGGCTGTACATTGTCACTCTGCTTATTTAACTTATATGCAGAGTACATCATGAGAAATGCTGGGCTGGAAGAAGCACAAGCTGGAATCAAGATTGCTGGGAGAAATATCAATAACTTCAGATATGCAGATGATACCACCCTTATGGCAGAAAGTGAAGAACTAAAGAGCCTCATGATGAAAGTGAAAGAGGAGAGTGAAAAGTTGGCTTAAAGCTCAACATTCAGAAAACGAAGATCATTGCATCTGGTCCCATCACTTCATGAGGAAACAGTGTCAGACTATTTTTGAGGGCCTCAAAATCCCTGCAGATGGTGATTGCAGCCATGAAATTAAAAGACGCTTACTCCTTAGAAGAAAAGTTATGACTGACCTAGATAGCATATTAAAAAGCAGAGACATTACTTTGCCAACAAAGGTCTGTCTAGTCAAGGCTATGGTTTTTCTAATGGTCGTGTATGGATGTGAGAGTTGGACTGTGAAGAAAGCTGAGCACTGAAGAATTGATGCTTTTGAACTGTGGTGTTGAAGAAGACTCTTGAAAGTCCCTTGGACTGCAAGCAGTTCCAACCAGTCCATCTTAAAGGATACCAGTCCTGGGTGTTCATTGGAAGGACTGATGCTGAGGTTGAAACTCCAATACTTTGGCCACCTGATGCAAAGAGTTGACTCATTGGAAAAGATCCTGATGTGGGAGGGATTGGGGGGCAGAAAGAGAAGGGGAAGGCAGAGGATGAGATGGCTGGATGGCATCACTGACTCGATGCACATGAGTCTGAGTGAACTCTGGGAGTTGGTGATGGACAGGGAGGCCTGCCGTGCTGTGATTCATGGTGTCACAAATAGTTGGACATGATTGAGCAACTGAACTGAACTGAACTGTGAAATCATAAGGGATTTGATTTAGGTCATACCTGAATGGTCTAGTTCTAATGGTTTTCCCTACTTTCTTCAATTTAAGTCTAAATTTGGCATTAAGGAGTTAATGATCTGAGCCACAGTCAGCTCTTGGTCTTGTTTTTGCTGAATGCATGGAGCTTCTCCATCTTTGGCTGCAAAGAATATAACCAATCTGATTTTTATATTGACCATCTGGTCATCTGGTGACGTACATGTGTAGAGTCTTGTCTTGTGTTGTTGGAAGAGGGTGTTTGCTATGACCAGTGTGTTCTCTTGGCAAAACTCTGTTAACCTTTGACCTGCTTCATTTTGTACTCCAAGGAGTAGTAGTACTCCTGCCTACTACTCCAGGTATCTCTTGACTTCCTACTTTTGCATTCCAGTCCCATATACTGAAAAGGACAGTTTTTTTGGTTGTTAGTTCTATAAGGTCTGGTAGATCTTCATAGAATCATTAAACTTCTGCTTCTTCAGTATTACTGGTCAGGGCATAGACTTGGATTACTGTGATATTGAATAGTTTGCCTTGTAAATGAACACAGATAATTCTCTCATTTTTTAGACTGCGTCCAAGTATTGCATTTTGGACTCTTTTGTTGCCTGTGAGGGCTATTCCATTTCTTCTAAGGGATTCTTGCCCACAGTAGTAGATATAATGGTCATCTGAGTTAAAGTCACCCATTCTAGTCCATAAATGTTGATGTTCACTCTTGCCATCTCCTGTTTGACCATTTCCAATTTGCCTTGATTCATGAACCTAACATTCTAGCTTCCTATGCAATATTGCTCTTTACAGCATTGGACTTTACTTCCATCACCAGTCACATCCACAACTGGGTGTTGTTTTTGCTTTGGCTCCGTCTCTTCATCCTTTCTGGAGTTAGTTCTCCACTGATCTCCAGTAGTAAATTTGGCACCTACCAACCTGGGGAGTTCATCTTTCAGTGTCCTATCTTTTAGCCTTTTATACTGTTCATGAGATTCTCAAGGCAAGAATACTGAAATGGTTGCCATTCCCTTCCCCAGTGGGCCACATTTTGTCAGAGCTTGAAGAATCTAAGGTACTCCATTTTGTTAACAGAAAAACTCCATTTTGTAAGGTTCCGGGAAAAGAGCCTTTGGAAATCCCCTGACCTCACCCCACCACCCACGAGCCAATCGGACCCCAGACCAGAATCTTCTGACTTAACATTCAGGAACTTGTGGTCTACCTAGGTAATAGGGACCAATCGAAAACCAACACACAACCTTTCAAAAGAAAGTGACCAATCAGATGTCCCCCTACCTAAAAATTCTTTTTTTTCATGAACACTCCCTATATAAGCAATGTAATCCAAAACCCGAGGCTCCTTCCTATAGCCGCTGCGTTGGTAACGGTGGGAGCCCCAGCTCGAGCTTGGTAATAAAGACTCTCTTGCTTTTGTATCGGATATCAGCTCCCTGGTGGACATTGGGAGATTTCGCGACTTGGGCATGACATTTGGGGGCTCGTCCGGGATCTCCCACCGGCTCCATGGGAAGACTGATCCGGAGAGTCATCTACAGCTGGTAAGCTTTTTTTTCTTTCTTTCTTTTCGTTTCTGACAGGACTTATTTTCTGAGACCAGTATATGACTCAGGCAGACACGCTAACGGGTCACCGGTGTGGGTCGTTAGAGGGGACAGAGTGCCCTGTTCTCTGTAGATGATAGCAGGTCGCTCCCGCTGAATGGCCGGAGGCCATCATCTTACTTTCAGTTTTGCCTCCAGACTCCCGGAGGTCTATTTCTCCTGTCTGTCCGTCTGTGTGGCTGTCCGTATTGTCGTATTGTCTCTGTTAATTTACCAACATCTGACTGATCCAGGAACGATGGGGCAACGTCAGTCTAGCCCTACTTCCATATCTCTGATCACTGACCATCTTAAGGTCAAGATGCGTGCTCATGACCTCAGTGTAGAAATTAAAAGGAATAAATTAATCACTTTTTGCAGCACAGAATGGCCGACCTTCCATGTAGGCTGGCCCTCAGAAGGCACGTTTGACTTGGGAACTGTACACCGAGTCCGGGATATCATCTTCCGACCGTGGATCAGACACCCTGACCAAGTTCCCTATATCATAGTATGGGAAAATATATTGCACCTCCCTCCTTGGGTAAAACCTTTTCTGCCTCAACAGGGATTTTCTACTGCTCAGGTGTTGGTGACACGTGTAGGAAAGAACCTGAAGAATCCTAAGGAGCCTGAACCAATGGCACCGCTATACCCCATCTTGCAGGGGGAACAGAAGAAGAACTCCTTTTCCCTCCCCCTTACCAACCCCCGAACCACCATGGGCCCCCACCATCCCTCCACCCAGGGTTGAAACACAGGAAGGGGGCCCTCACAAAATACTCACCATAGGTGAGCCATGTCCCCCAGAGGGGCCAGCAGAGTCAACTGTTGACCTCCCCTTACAGTGGCCGCCCCCCAAATGAGGAAGGAAACCAACCTCATCAATATTGGCCCTTCTCTACTAGTGACCTATATAACTGGAGATCCCAGAATGCTAAGTTCTCAGACAACCCTAGAGATCTAACTAACCTTCTAGAGACTGTGCTTTTTACTCATCAGCCCACCTGGGACGACTGCCAACAGCTGCTCAAGATTCTCTTCACCACAGAAGAGAGACAGAGAATACAGAATGAGGTCTGTAAAAGGGTCCCAGGGGCATATGGAGAACCCACCACTAATATAGATGAAATTAACACCTCTTTTCCTTTATCGTGACCTAACTGAGATTACAATATGGCACAAGGTAAGGAGAGGCTCTGGGTGTACCCCCAGACTCTTTTGGGAGGGCCTTAAGGCAGCTGCATCGAAACCTACTAACCTAGCTAGAGTGAGAGATGTTCAGCAGGGCCCCACCAAGAGTCCAGCTGCCTTCCTGGAAAGGCTGATGGAGGCCTTTAGACAATACACCCCCATGGATCCAGAAGCAGAAGGCACTCAGGCTGCTTTAATAATGCATTTTGTCAACCAGGCGGCCCCCAACATTAGGAAGAAGTTACAAAAACTAGAATGCCTGGGTGAAAAAAGTATCCAGGATTTAATAACAGTAGCAGAAAGAGTCTACAACACCCGAGAAACACCCGAGGAAAAACAAGCCAAGCGGCAGATCGCCAAACCCGTAACATGGCACGCATCCTGCTGGCTGCAACAGTTTCTGACTTGGGAGAGAGGAAGCGCCAGTTTCGCCACCTGGCTGCTGAAGGTAAGAGTCGTCCCCATATGTGACCAGCATTTGGAAAGAACCGATGTACCTATTGTAAAGGGGAAGGACACTGGGCCAAGAAATGCCCTAAGAAAAAGAAGGGACCACGAAAGACCCCCATCCTGGCTGTCGAAGAACTGAGTGATTAGGGAGGATGGGGTTTGGCACCCTCCCCAAACCCAGGGTAACCCTAAGAGTGGAGGGGACCCCAATTGACTTCCTTGTCGATACAGGGGCTCAATATTTGGTTTTGCTAGAGCCCCAGGGAAAACTGGCTGGAAAGACCTCTTGGGTGCAGCAGGCTACTGGAATGAAACAATACCAATGGATTACCTGAAGATCAGTGGACTTGGGTGCAGGCCGGGTAGCCCACTCTTTCATGGTCATTCCAGAATGCCCCTTCCTGCTGTTGGGGAAGAGACCCGTTGACCAAAATGGGGGCCCAGATTCACTTCCTCCTGGGGGAAACTAAAATACTTGACCAATTGGGCAGACTGATTCAAGTACTAACAATTCAATTAGAAGATGAATATCAGTTGCACCAAAAACCGACGTTCCCCCAAGCGGACATTCAAAAATGGCTAGATGAATTCCCTAATGCGTGGGCCGAGACAGGGGAACTGGTGTGGCTGGACACTGCCCTCCTATATATATAGATCTCAAGCCAGGGACCGACCCCATCCGGGTCCGACAATACCCCATGACCCTGGAGGCCCAACAGGGGATCACCCCCATATCCGCAGGCTCCTAGCCCAGAAAATCTTGAGACCCTGCCAGTTGGCCTGGAATACCCCCTTGCTCCCTGTCAAAAAACCAAATTCTCATGACTATCGGCCAGTACAGTATTTATGAGAAGTCAACTGCCGAGTTTTAGATATTCATCCTACTGTGCCAAACCCATACAACCTCCTGAGCTCACTCCCACCAGACCATCACTGGTATATGGTCCTAGATTTGAAAGACACTTTCTTTAGCCTTCCCCTGGCACCCAGAAGCCAGGAGCTTTTTGCCTTTGAATGGTCCGACCTGGAAGAAGGAATTAATGGCCAGCTGACCTGGACCCGGCTGCCACAGGGATTTAAGAATTCTCCCATCATCTCTGATGAGGCCCTCCATGAGGACCTGGGTGAGTTCAGACAACAACACCCCCAACTAACTTTGTTACAATAGGTAGATGACCTCTTAATTGCAGCAAAGGACCAACAGACTTGCCTTATGGGCACCCGAGAACTATTATGGACCCTTGGAAAGTTAGGGTACCAAGCCTCAGCCAAAAAGGCTCAGATATGCCAACCAGAGGTCACCTACTTAGGGTATGTATTAAAGGAAGGACAGAGATGGCTGTCAGAGGCATGAAATGAGACAGTACTCAAAATCCCTACTCCAAATTCACCTTGAAGGGTGAGAGAATTTTGAGGGTCCACTGGTTTCTGCCGTCTTTGGATCCCAAATTATGCAGAACTGGCTAAACCCTTATATGAAGCCACAAAAGTACCACCCCTTTCAGTTGGATGGAGCAGATGGAGACTGCTTTCAAGACTATTAAAATGGCCCTGCTGTCAGCCCCTGCCCTAGGGTTGCCTGATGTTACAAAACCCTTTCTCCTGTATGTAGATGAAAAGGAGTGGCAAAGGGGTACTGATGCAGCATCTGGGACCTTGGAAGCGGCCAGTGGCTTATTTGTCCTAAACGCCCAGACCCCCGTGGAGTCAGGCTGGCCCCCATGCCTCCGCTTGATTGCAGCAGTGGCCCTAATGGTCAAGGATGCAGGTAAACTGACACTGGGGCAAGAGTTGCATATCACCGCCCCCATGCCATTGAGGGCATACTAAAACAACCCCCAGATAGGTGGATCAGCAGCGCTCGGCTGACCCACTACCAGGGATTACTGCTAAACCCCTCCAGAATCATTTTTCTGCAGCCTACTGCTCTCAATCCGGCTACACTGCTTCCTAACCCAGATTTTGGAAGCCCCAATCCATGACTGCAGCGACATACTAGCCCAGGTACATGGAACACGAGAGGACTTGCAAGATCACCCTCTAGCGAATGCTGAAGTTACCTCGTATAAGGATGTTTCGTCCGAGATGGGCTCAGGTATGCAGGGGCAGCCGTAACCACGGAAACCCAGATCGTGTGGGCAGAAGCACTACCTCCGGGCACTTCGGCTCAAAGGGCTGAACTAATCACCCTACCAAAAGCCCTCCAGTTGGGGAAGGACAAAAAACTTAACATCATTACCGATAGCCTATACGCCTTTGCTACTGCTCATATACACAGAAACATCTACACAGAGAGAGAGGACTCCTCACAGCCAAGGGTAAAATGATCAAAAATAAAGAAGAAATAGAAGCCCTTCTCTCAGCATTATGGCTTCCTAAAAAACTAGCCATAACACACTGCCCGGGACACCAAAATCAGACACCTTCACCTCAAAGGGAAACAATTTGGCAGACAGAGCAGCCCAAGATGCAGCCCAGGGCACCGTGATAGAAGCCACCCTTCAATTGGCTGACCCCGGGAGCCCTGTTCTGCCAGCTTTACCCAACTCCTCACCAAGAGACTTAGACTGGATAAAAAGTTTACCTATGACCCAACAACTGGCCAAGTGGTAGAAGGCAGCGGACAGCTCCCTGATCCTCCTGGAGGAACTAGGGAAGCAGGTGTTACTGAGGATGCATCAGGGAAGCAGGTGTTACTGAGGATGCATCACGCCACTCACCTGGGAACCCGCAAGACGCAGGACCTGATCAGACATGCCAAGATCACCATGAGAGACGTCAGATCGACGATAGAAAATGTCGTATCAACCTGCAAGGCCTGCCACCTCACTAACGCTGCCCATCACCCAGCCAGCCACGGATCTAGAGAATGCGGGAGTTGGCCAGGAGCATACTGGGAGGTGGACTTCACTGAGGTAAAACCGGGTAAATATGGATACAAATATCTACTGGTATTCATAGATACTTTCTCAGGGTGGGTAGAAGCTTTCCCCGCCAAGAGAGAAACAGCACATGTGGTGGCCAAAAAGCTGATTGAAGACATCTTGCCATGGTTTGAGTTTCCGGCACAGGTGGGGGGTCAGACAATGGGCCAGCCTTCGTATCTCAGATAAGCCAGAGGGTAGCCCAGGCTTTGGGGGCTAGGTGGAAGTTACATTGCACTTATAGGCCCCAGAGCTCAGGACAAGTAGAAAGGATGACTAGGACACTCAAAGAAACATTAACAAAACTATTTGCTGAGACTGGCGGGGACTGGGTGGCTCTCCTCCCCCTTTGCCCTATACCGGGTGCGAAGCTCCCCCAACCAACTGGGACTTACCCCCTTCGAAATTATGTATGGGATACCTCCCCCAATAATTCCTAACCTAAAAACAGAGGTGCTAAAAGAAATAGATGATCAAAGATTACTCTTTTGTCTCCGGTCCTTAACAATACTCCCACAGGGACATGTGGAAGAGGCTCAAGGCATTATATGAATCAGGCCCACCACCTGAACCCCACCGCTAACCAACCAGAAGACTGGGTGTACATGTGCCACCATCATCAAGAGACCCTAGAGCCCAGGTGGAAAGGGCCCTTCCTAGTTGTCTTGATGACACCCACTGCTCTCAAAGTTGACGGCATATCCAGTTGGGTTCACTACACCCACGTACGGCCTGCGGACCTGTTCGCCCTAAGGGAAGAATTCCTTCCCCAATGGAAGACCAAGCTGGACAAAACAAATCCACTCAAACTCAAGCTACAAAGGCGATAAAAGTACTGTTTATGCTGTTGTCCCTACGGCTTAGTGCTGCCGCTAACCCTCATCAACCGATGAACCTGACTTGGATGATTCTAAGCGCACTATGGGAGAAGTAATTAACTCCACCTCGGCCATTCATCCCAAAAACACCTGGTGGCCAGACCTAGAATTCGACTTCTGTCTTCTGGCTGCGGGATCTTGGGACATGGGCGAATGGGAGGTAAAGACGCCCAGCAAGCCCGAATGTGGGGCTGGCACTAATAGGTGCAATACTCGGCCCCCACTAACTCAGGACCTGGATGCAGCTACTACATTCAACAGGCAAGCTCACAGGAAACACCCTTCTATGTGTGCCCCGGAGGGAGACGGAACTGGACGACCATCAATAACTACGGGGGGTGGGGGGGTGGGAGGGGGCGGCTGCTGGTTTTACTGCATCGCTTGGGGATGTGAGTCAATGGGGATGGTCGATTGGGAGCCCCCTATTCGTGGTGACTTGATTACCTTGGGTCGCATTCTGGGGCCCACTGGGTCAACTGGGGGACATGGAAGGGAGTCCCTCATAACTGGGCCTTGTATGAACTTTCTTTGCAATCTGGTGAGGCTTAAATTCTCAACTGAAGGAAAAAAGTTCCCGGTTGGGAGGCCGGACAATCCTGGAGCCTCCAGCTATATCAGTCAGGATATGATAATGGGTTGCTGTTTACTGTCAGGTTGAAAGTAGGACTCTTACAGGTTGGTCCAAATCAGGGCATAGGGCCCAATTCAGTCTTTGTGCCACGAGAGCCTACCCACACCTCCATTTGGCCTGCCCACACCCCTGCTCAAGAACTTACCCAAACACTTCCCGGGCCCTACATCACTAATACAAACAACTCCCCTCAAGTTAGCCTTATGAGACCTAACATTAAGGACGATCAGGACCCGTTATTTGATATGATAATCAACACGTATCAGGTCCTAAATTCCACTCGCCCGGACCTGACCTGACTAGCAGTTGCTGGTTATGTTATGACATCAAACCCTCCTATTATGAGGGCATAGCTGTCCCAGGAAATTACATTCAAACAAGAGGCCACAGAGCCTGCCAATAGCAGCAAAAAGGAGACACCAGATTAACTCTTCAGGAAGTAATTGGACAGGGCCTTTGCATAGGAAATGTTCCCCAAACCTACCAACACGTCTGCAATTCTACAGGTCCTATAAAGACAACCAGGTACCTGGTGCCTCCCCAAGAAAATTGGTGGGCCTGCTCCATGGGCTTAGCACCTTGTATTCATGGGCAAGTACTAAATGACTCCAGAGATTTTTGTGTGTTGGTGCTATTGGTCCCCCGACTGTTCTATCACTCCAATGATGAACTCCTCCTAAAACTAGAAAAAGCCTCACCCTCGTCCAAGAGAGAGCCAGTCTCGGCCTTAATCCTTACAGTTTTGTTGGGTTTGGGGGCAGCCAGGGCAGGAACTGGGATATTCTTTTTAACAGTGCAGAATCAACACTATTCTAGCCTAAGAGCAGCCATTGATCTTGATATTGAAAGACTAGAGAGCTCAATCAGCCACCTCCAAGAGTCACTGAGTTCTCTGGCAGAAATGGTACTGCAGAATAAAAGGGGATTGGATTTGGTTTTTCTCCAACAGGGGGCCTATGTGCTGCATTAGGGGAAGAATGTTGTTTTTATGTGGATCACTCGAGGGTAGTCAGGGAGTCCCTGGCCAAGATAAGAGAAGGGCTGAGTCAGAGAAAAAGAGAAAGAGAAATGTCTCAAAATTGGTTTAAATCCTCGTTCAACTCATCCCCCATGGTTCGAAACTCATATCTTCCTTGGTGGGGCTCCTGATTATCTTGTTACTGCTACTCACCTTTGGGCCATACTTACTAAACAAATTGGTGGCCTTCATTAAAAGCTGCATCAACATGGTGCAGCTCATGGTACTCAGATCCCAATATACAGCCCTGCCAACAGTCCCCTTAGTGGGAGACAATATAGAGCTGACCCCAGACCCATGATTGGGTCTGTCCTGGATCCTAGAGAAGGGGGAATGAAGAATCTAAGGTACTCCATTTTGTTAACAGAAAGACTCCTTTTATAAGGTTCCGGGAAAAGAGCCTTTGGAAATCCCCTGACCTCACCCCACCACCCACAGGCCAATCGGACCCCAGACCAGAATCTCTTGACTTAACGTTCAGGAACTTGTGGTCTACCTAGGTAATAGGGACCAATCGAAAACCAACACACAACCTTTCAAAAGAAAGTGACCAATCAGATGTCCTCCTACCTAAAAATTCTTTTTTTCATGAACACTCCCTATATAAGCAATGTAATCCAAAACCCGAGGCTCCTCCCTATAGCCGCTGCGTTGGTAACGGTGGGAGCCCCAGCTCGAGCTTGGTAATAAAGACTCTCTTGCTTTTGTATCGGATATCAGCTCCCTGGTGGACATTGGGAGATTTCGCGATTTGGGCATAACAAGCTCTCCACCATGACCCATCTGTCTTAGGTGGCTCATACTTTCATTGAGTTAAATAAGGCTGTGGTCCATGCGATCAGTTTGGTTAGTTTTCTGTGATTGTGGTTTTCATTCTGTCTGCCTTCTGATGGAGAAGGATAAAAGGCTTATGGAAGCTTCCCGATGGGAGAGACTGACTGAGGGGAAACTGGGTCTTGTTCTGATGGGTGAGGCCATGCTCAATAAATCTTTAATCCAATTTTCTGTTAGTGGGTGGGGCTGTGTTCCCTCCCTGTTGTTTGACCTGAGGCTAAACCATGGTGGAGGTAATGAAGATAATGTAGACTGCCTTCAAAGATCCCATGCATGTACTGCCCCACTGAGTACCCTTAACCCTGCAGCAGGCCACCGCCAACCCACACCTCCACCGGAGACTCCTGGACACTCACAGGCAGCCTGGGTCAGTCTCTTGTGGGGGTCACTGCTTCTTTCTCCGGGGTCCTGGTGTGCACAAGGTTTTATTTGTGCCCTCCAAGAGTCTGTTTCCCCAGCCCTGTGTAAGTTCTGGCAGCTGTATGGTGGGGTTAATGGTGACCTTATGGAAAATTAAAAAAACAAATAAATTTATCTGCATAAATCAACCTTGCAAGGAGTCCTTAGAGAAGACTGGACTTCAGGGGACTAATAACCACTCTATGTGTGTGCTTCTAGAATGGCAAACAAAGCCCTCTACAACTCTCCTGAAGACCACTAGACTACACATAGTTGAATCTAAGTTTTTCCCTTTTTATAAAATATAACGGTGTGCATAGTGACCTTTAAGGTGGAGGGAAAACTGGCATTTTATTAAACATTATCAAACAATTCACACATTTATCTTTTCTAAATGAAATAAACCCATTTATTCCAGTCTTTCTTCATCGAAACCTGTTTCCCAAGCATTAATTAATGTTTTTAAATTTGAGTTTAATTACATATGAAGTATCATTTATACACGGTAAAATTCACTCTTTTAAGCTATGTAGGTTTGATAACAGTATGTTCATATTTGACAAATATATATGAAATGAGTGTGAAAGCCAATAAGACCCCTGCTTTCTGATCTGTGGTCAAAGTGTGTTTTATTCCAGGAACTTTGTTTGTATGCATGAAGTGGCTCAGTGTCAGACCTAAACTGTGTTTGAAAGGTCAGGGTAGAGAATCTCCCATTTCTACAGAAACATGCAGACACACTCTTTGTTTATAATCAAGCCTTGAGGAGGAAATGCGAAGGTCAGCTGTTTCTGTGGGCAACACATGAACTGGATATTTTCTTACCCCCATTCAGCTTAAAAATTGTCAGGGTGAGACTCCACACTACAGTATGAGTCAAAAGCCAAAGTTCAATTTTTGAAAAATCAGAGCCTTCCTAGCTCTTGGAGTCCACAGTCATATGCATGACAACTCGGGTTAATTTAATCATTTTTATTCTAAACGTTGAGGTCATTATGCATCTGCTTTAAAAGGAGCAAGATGATGAATTTTCTCTGATATTCAACATGATAAAAATCAGAAGTCAAGATGGCTGTGATGCATTTGAATAAAAATAAAATGTTTACAGTTGGTAACTTAAATGGAGTTGGCCTTCTATGAAAATGTGAGAAGTTATTGTTACAAATAACTACTTCAGTATCCTCAAACAAAAGAATAATTTACATATTCAATGGGAAAATTTTCCAGTGAATAATACAAAATTGTAACTGAGCCTTCAAATTGAGTCACTTTATTTCTAAATAAAGAAGTATCAAATAAGAAATCTATATGGATGAGGAAATGGCAACCCACTCTAGTATTCTTGCCTGGAAAATCCCATGGACAGAGAAGCCTGGCGAGCTATAGTCCCTGGGGTCTCAAAGAGTCAGACTTGACTTAGCTACAAAGCAGGCATCCTTAAATAAAACATTTTAGGACTGAATTTCCTGAGGAAATGTACAATACGTAGCATTTTTCTTCCAGGTTGTTCCTGACCAAGTAGTTTCAAGGATTCTTAGAAAAACATAAAAAACAAATAAACAAAAATTCTATTCCAGGGCACTCTCTTGCATCAGCTTTGCAAAGAAGGTATGAAAAGAAGGTATGAGGCAAAGCTTAAGTATAGTCAATAAAAAGTTCCAAGATTTGATAATGGCATAAGGGGCCTTTTTAAAACATGGTATTATTATTAAGAGCCAAAGCTGAGTCAAGGGAGGTAACAAGACCAGCAGGGCATGAACACTACAAACCCAAGAGAACCAAACGAGTATACAGAAACTTGTGACAAGTAGGGGAGTGAGCCTGATGACACAGGAACAAGTTGTAGGGCAGTGTGGCAGAAATTTGATGTATGAAATGGAAACTATCGCCACTCAGCCTCCCTTCCCCTCAGCATGCTGCACTGACAGTGAATGTTTGGGTGCTTCATGGCTTAGCCAGGAGGTTTCAGTGGTAAAAATTCCGTGAACTTCAAAAACAGATAAATTGTGGTTTAAGAGAATATGGTCACAAATCAGGGCAGATATGTTTACGGGGGGAAAGACATTTATTCCCTCTGGCTTTGTAGGGTGTGCGATGCTCCTGCCAAATCTTGTTTTAAAATTAATCAGAGAAATATTTCTTGTAAATTCAAATAAGATGCACCAGGAAAGACAGTATATTGCAGTTATGTTGCTACTAAACTGACATGGCTTTGATGTGGTGTTTTGTGGCTTTTGAACATACAATCAAATAAGTGCCTGTTTATAAATGTTGTATAAACAGTTCAACCTATCACAGTTGAAAAATCCATTTAAATGAAAAAAAAAACAAAATATCAGATGCTGAACAACGCACACACTGATTTAATGTTCAGGACAGTTCTTAGAACCTGTTAACACTGCAACTTTATCTTAGCTTTGCAGAGTGAGTATATAGTATTAGCTATATATTATGGCCTCACGTTGAAAATTAAGATCAGTTTGGGGTCTATTAAACCTTAAGGGATAAATCTAAAAAGAAAGAAATCTGTAGCCCTGTGACTGCCCTGGTGGTCTAGTGGTTAAGAATCTGCTTTCCAGCACAGGGAATGGGGATTCCTTCTCTGGTTGAAGAACTAAGATCCCAGATGCCACAAGGCAACTAAGCCCTCGTGCCTCAACTAAGACACATGCAGCCAAATAAATAAATGAAAAGAAAGAAATCTAGAGCTGTGAAAATAAAATCTAAGAGTTTCTCTAAAATCCTCTAATACAGCAAAACCCAAATATAATTTGAATAAAAAGCTTTGCTCCAAAAATACATGAAATCTTTTCATTGTGATTGTTTCCATGTGTCTTTTTGAAAGCTTCACAGGTCAAATCCAAGAGTGATAGAAAACAGTCTTTATATTTTTAATGACATGTTTGCATTAGATAGTCCTACATTAGTGCTATATCAGATCTGGCTTGATTCTGGGTGTTATAACCTGGGAATGCAGGCAGACATGGCCCCTCAAGAGGGAATTGCTGCCAGTCGGGGAAAGAAAAACAGGTACCCTCAAACTTGCCAGATGATTAGACTAGGCAGGGAGACATCTAAATGAAAGGATAGGAAAATTTTCTTAGCTTCATCTCCTTGATTAAGTCATAAAGACTTGACTTTCACTAATGTGTAACAATGAAGTTTTAAACAACGTCTTATCTTGGGTTTTCTGAAAAATAGACCCTGAGACAAGAACCTGGGGGCAGATGGTTTGTTTAGGAGTAACCCCCAGAGGCAGACGTAAGGAAGTGGGGAAGGCAAGCCTGGGAAGGGTGAGGAATAATAATGAAGGTATCACCACCCTCATGTACTTTTTTTTTTTTTAAGTACTTTGAAATCATTAAAAGCTAAAAGGCTTCAACAGTACATGAACTGAGAATTTCCAGATGTTCAAGCTGGATTTAGAAAAGGGAGAGGAATCAGAGATCAAATAGTCAACACCCACTGGATCATCGAAGAAGCGAGAGATCCAGAAAAGCATCTACTTCTGCTTCAATGACTACGCTAAAGCCTTTGACTGTGTGGATCACAACAAACTGTGGAAAATTCTGAAAGAGATGGAAATACCAGACCACCTGACCTGCCCCTTGAGAAACCTATATGCAGATCAGGAAGCAACAGTTAGAACAGGACATGGAACAACAGACTGGTTCCAAATAGGAAAAAGGAGTATGTCAAGGTTGTATATTGTCACCCTGCTTATTTAACTTATATGCAGAGTACATCATGAGAAATGCCAGGCTGGATGAAGCACAAGTTGGAATCTAGACTGCTGGGAGAAATGTCAATAACCTCAGATATGCAGATGACACCATCCTTAATGGCAGAACGCAAAGGAGAACTAAAGAGCCTCTATATGAAAGTGAAAGAGGAGAGTGAAAAAGTTGGCTTAAAACTCAACATTCAGAAAACTAAGATCAAGGCATCTGGTCCCATCACTTCATGGCAAAAAGATGGAGAAACAATGGAAACAGTGAGAGAGCTTTTTTTTTTTGCTCCAAAATCACTGCAGATGGTGACTGCAGCCATGAAATTAAAGAGGCTTGCTCCTTGAAAGGACATCTTTTATTGGGTGTTAGTTCTAAAAGGTCTTGTAGGTCTTCATAAAACTGTTCAACTTCAGCTTCTTCAGCATTACTGGTTGGAGCATAGACTTGGATAACTGTGATATTGAATGGTTTGCCTTGGAAACGAACAGAGATTATTCTGTCGTTTCTGAGATTGCATCCAAGTACTGCATTTTGGACTCTTTTGTTGACCATGATGGCTACTCCATTTCTTCTGAGGGATTCCTGCCCACAATAGTAGATATAATGGTCATCTGAGTTAAATTCACCCATTCCAGTCCATTTTAGTTTGCTGGTTCCTAGAATGTCAACATTTACCCTTGCCATCTCTTGTTTGACCACTTCCAATTTGCCTTGATTCATGGACCTGACATTCCAGGTTCCTATGCAATGTTGTTCTTTACAGCATCGGACCTTGCTTCTATCACCAGTCATATCCACAACTGGGTATTGTTTTGCTCTGGCTCCATCCTTCCATTCTTTCTGGAGTTATTTCTCCACTGATCTCCAGTAGCATATTGGGCACCTAATGACCTGGGAGTTCCTCCTTTGGTATCCTATCATTTTGCCTTTTCATACTGTTCATGGGGTTCTCAAGGCAAGAATACTGAAGTGGCTTGCCATTCCCTTCTCCAGTGGACCATGTTCTGTCAGCCCTCTCCACCATGACCCGCCTGTCTTGAGTTGCCCCGCAGGTATGGCTTGGTTTCATTGAAATAGACAAGGCTGTGGTCCTAGTGTGATTAGATTCTAGTTTTCTGTGAGTATGGTTTCAGTGTGTCTGCCCTCTGATGCCCTCTTGCAACACCTACCATCTTGGGTTTCGCTTACCTTGGGTGTGGGGTATCTCTTCATGTGTGCTCCAGCAAGCACAGCCACTGTTCCTTACCTTGGACGAGGGTATCTCCTTACCGCTGCCTTTCCTGACCTTCAATGTGGGATAGCTCCTCTAGGCCCCACAGCTCCTCTAGGCCCCACCACTCCTTGGGTTGCTCCTCCCAGCTGCCAGCCCTGGCCTCAGGCTCCTGGTGGCTCCTCAGGGTCACCACCCCTGGCCTCCGAGTGCGAGGTGGCTTCTTCTGGCCGCCCCTAACCCCAGATGCGGGGTATCTCCTCCCAGCCGCAAACCTCGGACGTGGGATGTCTCCTCCCAGCCGAAACTGACCTCAGACACGGGGTAACTCCTCTCGGTCGCCACCCTGACCTCAGACACAGGGTAGCTCCTCTCCGCCGTTCCTGCGCCATCACAGCCTGGCACTCTAAGCTGCTGCCCCTGACCTCAGACATGGGGTAGTGCCTCTTGGCTGCGCTTAGTGCGCCGGCCGGCTCTCACCGCCACCCACGCTTAGGGGCAACGGCAGTCAAGAAACACCTGGAGTAACAGGCAAATTTGGTCTTAGAATGCAGAATGAAGCAAGGCAAAGACTAATAGAGTTTTGCCAAGAAAATCCACTGGTCATAGCAAACACCCTCTTCCAACAACACAAGAGAACATTCTACACATGGACATCACCAGATGGTTAACACCAAAATCAGATTGATTATATTCTATGCAGCCAAAGATGGAGAAACTCTACACAGTCAACAAAAACAAGACCAGGAGCTGACTGTGGCTCATGAACTCCTTATTTACCAAATTCAGACTTAAATTGAAGAAAGTAGGGAAAACCACTAGACCATTCAGGTATGACCTAAATCAAATCCCTTATGATTATACAGTGGAAGTGAGAAATAGATTTAAGGGCCTAGATCTGATAGATAGAGTGCCTGATGAACTATGGACTGAGGTTCGTGACACTGTACAGGAGACAGGGATCAAGACCAGCCCCATGGAAAAGAAATGTAAAAGAGCAAAATGGTTGCCTGGGGAGGCCTTACAAATAGCTGTGAAAAGAAGAGAGGTGAAAAGCAAAGGAGAAAAGGAAAGATATAAGCATCTGAATACAGAGTTCCAAAGAATAGCAAGAAGAGATAAGAAAGCCTTCTTCAGCGATCAGCGCAAAGAAATACAGGAAAAGAACAGAATGGGAAAGACTAGAGATCTCTTCAAGAAAATTAGAGATACCAAGGGAACATTTCATGCAAAGATGGGCTCAATAAAGGACAGAAATGGTCTGGACCTAACAGAAGCAGAAGATATTAAGAAGAGGTGGCAAGAATACACAGAAGAACTGTACAAAGATCTTCACGACCCAGATAATCATGATGATGTGATCACTAATCTAGAACCAGACATCTTGGAATGTAAAGTCAAGTGGGCCTTAGAAAGCATCGCTATGAACAAAGTTAGTGGAGGTGATGGAATTCCAGTTGAGCTGTTTCAAATCCTGAAAGATGATGCTGTGAAAGTGCTGCACTCAATATGCGAGCAAATTTGGAAAACTCAGCAGTGGCCACAGGACTGGAAAAGGTCAGTTTTCATTCCAATTCCAAAGAAAGGCAATGCCAAAGAATGCTCAAACAACCACACAGTTGCACTCATCTCACATGCTAGTAAAGTAATGCTTAAAATTCTCCAAGCCAGGCTTCAGCAATACATGAACCATGAACTCCCTGATGTTCAAGCTGGTTTTAGAAAAGGCAGCGGAACCAGAGATCAAATTGCCAACATCCACTGGATCATGGAAAAGGCAAGAGAGTTCCAGAAAAACATCTATTTCTGCTTCATTGACTGTGCCAAAGCCTTTGACTGTGTGGATCACAATAAACTGTGGAAAAATCTGAAAGAGATGGAATACCAGACCACCTAACCTGCCTCTTGAGAAATCTGTATGCAGGTCAGGAAGCAACAGTGAGAACTGGACATGGAACAACAGACTTGTTCCAAATAGGAAAATGAGTACGTCAAGGCTGTATATTGTCACCCTGCTTATTTAACTTATATGCAGAGTACATCATGAGAAACGCTGGGCTGGAAGAAACACAAGCTGGAATCACGATTGCCGGGAGAAATATCAATAACCTCAGATATGTAGATGACACCACATTCATGGCAGAAAGTGAAGAGGAGCTACAAGCCTCTTGATGAAAGTGAAAGGGAGAGTGAAAAAGTTGGCTTAAAACTCAACATTCAGAAAACGAAGATCATGGCATCTGGCCCCATCACTTCATGGGAAATAATTGGGGAAACAGTGGAAACAGTGTCAGACTTTATTTTGGGGGGCTCCAAAATCACTGCAGATGGTGACTGCAGCCATGAAATTAGAAGACGCTTACTCCTTGGAAGAAAAGTTATGACCAACTTAGATAGTATATTCAAAAGCAGAGACATTACTTTGCCGATTAAGGTCCGTCTAGTCAAGGCTATGGTTTTCCAGTGGCCACGTATGGATGTGAGAGTTGGACTGTGAAGAAGGCTGAGTGCCAAAGAATTGATGCTTTTGAACTGTGGTGTTGAAGAAGACTCTTGAGAGTCCCTTGGACTGCAAGGAGATCCAACCAGTCCATTCTGAAGGAGATATGCCCTGGGTTTTCTTTGGAAGGACTGATGCTAAAGCTGAAATTCTAGTACTTTGGCCACCTCATGCGAAGAGTTGACTCATTGGAAAAGACACTGATGCTGGGAGGGATTGGGGGCAGGAGGAGAAGGGGACGACCGAGAATGAGATGGCTGGATGGCATCATGGACTCAATGGACGTGAGTCGGAGTGAACTCTGAGTGATGGTAATGAACAGGGAGGCCTGGCGTGCTGCTATTCATGGGGTCGCAAAGAGTCGGACACAACTGAGCAACTGAACTGAACTGAACTGCTCCTTCTGAGAAAAGCTGTGACCAACCTAGAGAGCATATTAAAAAGCGGAGACGTTACTTGACCAACAAAGGTCCATCTAGTCAAAGCTACGGTTTTCCAGTAGTCATGTATGGATGTGAGAGTTGGACCATAAAGAAAGCTGAGTGCTAAAGAATTGATGCTTTTGAACTATAGTGTTGGAGAAGACTTTTGAGAGTCCCTTGGACTGCAAGGAGATTGAACCAGTCAATCCTGAAGGAAATCAGTCCTGAATATTCATTGGAAGGACTGATGCTGAAGCAGAAACTCCAATACTTGGGCCACCTGATGCAAAGAACTGACTCATTTGAAAAGACCCTGATGCTGGGAGAGATTGAATGTGGGAGGAGAAGGGGACGACAGAGGATGAGATGGTTGGATGGCATCACTGACTCAATGGACATGAGTTTGAGTAGGCTCTGGGAGTTGGTGATCGGCAGGGGAGGCCTGACATGCTGTGGTCCATGGGGTCACAAAGAGTCGGACATGACTTAGTGACCGCACTGAACTGCTGTGAAAAACTGACTTATTGAACAAGACCCTGATGCTGGAAAGATTAAAGGCAGGAGGAGAAGGGAATGACAGAGGATGAGGTGGTTGGATGGCATCACTGACTCGATGGACATGAGTATCACCAAACTCTGAGAGTTGGTGATGAACAGGAAGCCTGGCATGCTGCAATCCATGGGGTTGCAGAGTCAGACACGACTGAGAAACTGAACTGAATTGAAAGGTTGACTTTAATTTCCCATGACTTGGAATTCTTATCTATCTTTTCTTCTAAAAATATTCCCATGCTAGGTTTGCTCTTTCTGTATTTGTTTCCATAGATACAAGGTGTGTGCTCAAACTAATGGCATCCTTTGGCCCAGCATCCCACTCCAGCGCCTCCTAGAGCATTTCTCAGGCTCGAATGTCTATGACTGAAGAGGGGTGAAAACCTATGAAGATGTAGGTCTGTTTGGTAAATATCAACTCAGAGGAACCATTGAAAAGCCAAACTATACTGCACTAGAGGAGGAAAAAGAGAGATGGCGTGGCTCACTGGAGTATTAGAGGCAAGTTGGGTGACATAGTTTTGATATGTGTTCCCTTTGGCAAATATTTCTTGAGCTCTTCTGGTTTTCTTGCCTAGGATGAGTGCCTTTCAGAAGCATCAGATGTAAATGGCACAATGACAACACCAGGCAGTATGTGCTATGGTCGCAGGGGAAAATGGGATGTGAGAAGACAGTCATGTCCCAGGGCTCAAGTGAGTCCCCTGGGACTGGCTGCCAAGTGAGGTGCAAGCCAGCCATTGTAAAGTAAAAGTAGGTTTCTGCAGAGACAGACAGAATGCATTCTGTCTCAGAAAGGAGAGCATGCCCTAAGGTGTGGGGGTGGTTAGTTTTTATGAGCAAGGTAACATCCTAGGCTAATGAGTGGGAGGACTGTTTTGGAGAAGGGATGGGAATTTCCAGGAATTGGGTCACCACCCACTTTTTAGCCTTTTATGGTCAGTTTCAGAACTCTCAGGGCTTCCCTGGTGGCTCAGAGGTTAAAAGCGTCTGCTTCCAATGCAGGAGACCTGGTTTGATCCCTGGGTCAGGAAGATTCCCTTGGAGAAGGAAATGGCAACCCACTCCAGTATTCTTGCCTGGAGAATCCCATGGCCGGAGGAGCCTTGTAGACCCCAGTCCATGGGGTCGCAAAGAGTCAGACACAACTGAGCAACTTCACTTTCACTTCAGAACTCTCATGGTGCCTGTGGATGTGTTGTGTAGCAAAGGTTAATATATTAACGTGACATACAATGAGGCTCAAGATCTACTGAAAGTCAGCTCTTCTGCCATCTTGGACCTAGGTGGTTCTAACCAGCTTATGTAATATTGTCAACTGCTATATCATTGTTTTAAAACTTCAGCCCTGCCCCTTTCTTGACTCACAGTCAGGAAGGTGTACCTATCATCAAGGTGCATAGGGAGTGTGATGGAAACTTTGGAAAGAGCAATCAGCTCTATCCAGGATGGTCCTGACGTCTTCATGATCCAGGAGACCTTGAAAGAAACAGAGAAGGTGGCACCGCCTTCCAGACAGAGAAACAGCATTGCAAAAGCCCAGCATCTAGAATGAGAACCAATGAAAAGAAAAAGGGAAGACAGGAGGAGGGAGAAAAGGTAAGGGTGGCGAAAGTATATGAAGGCAATTTATAAAGGAATTTGGACTTTATCTTCTAAACTATGGAGTGGCCTGTGAAGAGTTTTAAGCAAGCAAGTTTGCATTATATATTACCTAAAATGTATAATCTAAAAATCTCTCTAAGGTGGCTGCAGGGTAGAGAGCAAAGGGGTGAGTTTCAAAGTAGAGGAGAGGTACTATGTTAGTTTGCTTTACTGCTGTAACAAATTATCACAAATTTAGTGACTGAGAACACAAATTTATTCTCTTTGTGTTCTGAAAGTCAGAAGTCCAAAAGGAATCCTAAGGGGTTAAAAAGCAAGATATTGGCAGGGCTGATTCTTTTCTGCAGGCTCCAGGGGAGAATCTATTTCCTTGTTTTCTGCAGTTTTTAGAGACCACCTGCATTGCTTGGCTCCTGATCCACTTCCTCCACCTTCAAAGTGCCTCCCTCCAGCTTCTATATCTGTCATCCCATCCCCTCCATCTTTGACCTTCTTGCCTCTCTCTTATTAGGACCCTTGTGATTACAGCAGACCCAGCTGGATCATCCAGGGTAATCGCTCCATCTCAAAAATCCTTAGTCACATCTGCAAAGTCCCTTTGGATATAAGGTAATGTTCACAGTTCCAGAGATTTGGACAGGATATCTCTTGGGGGCTATTATTCAGTCTACTACAATGATAGTTTGCAAGTGAGAGACAAGTCGCACGAACACCTAAAATACATGGGAATATCCTAAAATAAAGGAGATCTAGGAAGGAAGATTATGTTTCATTTTCTTTTCTCCAATGCAGAATGAGAAACTTGATACAAATACAGTCAAACAAAAAGAATTAGAATCTTAAATGTTCTAAGTTTCTTCTCTTCTTACCCAATGCTTCCTTTACATTTTGTGTGTGGGTGTGTTTTCACTAGCTAACTCTGTGATTCCAGAGTGCGAGTTCTGGGGGCTGATGATGGACAGGGAAGCCTGGCGTCCTGCAGTCCATGGGGTGGCAAAGAGTCGGACACGACTGAGCGACTGAACTGAGTGCCCATAAGTCAAGCAAACTGTAACACAGTTCTCTTGAGACTGATAACAGCATGAAAGTTTGGTAATAGTGTATTGAAAGCACATTGATGTGTAGTCATTCAGGAATAAGTCTTCTCTCAACTATCTCCCTTTGAGGTCCTGGAGAGCACCAGTGCTCTAATTTGCATTTTTATTTCCAATGAGTGGAGCACAGGCTTCCCAGGTGGCGCTAGTGGTAAAAGGACCTATCTGCCAATGCAGGAGATGAAAGAGATGCTGGTTTCATCACTGGGTTGGAAAGACCCTCTGGAGGAGGGCATGATAACCCATTCCAGTATTCCTTCCTGGAGAATCCCATGGACAGAGAAGCTTGGCGAGTTACAATCCATAGGGTCGCACAGAGTCGGACATGACTGAAGCGACTTAGCACGCACACACAAGGAGTCGAGCACAAACAACTTCTACACTAAATGTTTCTCATCTGCTGCTCCAACATGCATTTCTTCTTTCCCTCATCTTTACAGGGCTAGACTTCCAAATGGACGTCCAGCACTCACACATACACACACTTGTTAGCATAGTCAGTCAGCATTTCCCATTCCTTGGCCCACAGTCCATGGACCACTGGCCTAAGCTGTTCCCAGCAGAGTGAATGCTACAACAGAACTCTTCTGTTCTGAGGATGTGAATCTAAAACTTCTACAGACACTTAGGCAGCCTGAGGATAAAAGTAATACCTCTATGAAGAGAAACACGTCGTTGAACCACTGAAAAATCCAGCCCTAAAGCCTGCTCTTCCTCTAGACATTCCAGTTAAATGAGCCAGTAAATCCTTTTTGCTCATTAAGCTAATTTAAATTGTTTTCCTATTTTTGCAAGCCAACATTTGCTAACAGGAACGTATTTATTCGTTGGTGAATGAATGTGAATGAATAAATGAATAACAAGAAAAATACTTTTATTACAACCTTCTTCTTAATGCTACTCAGAACATTTTTAGTGCTGATACCATCAAAATATCTGTTCCGCACCCGCCCCCCTCCCAGGCACTGGCATAATTAGGAAAATACAGTCACATGATTTTTAAATTATATACTTATTTATAAATTATATATACATCAAATAAAGATACTTGAAATGTGGTTTTCTAGGTGCAGAGTTTAAGGGGCAGAAATTCTAATCAGATTGCTGAGAATTAGGGTCCTGGTCTTCAAGAAGCTTTTGCAGGTTTAACACTTTGCTTTCCTTTACTTATTGGAGTTTGAGGTTGACTTTGGAAACTCTTAGAATTTATGAGGATGTCAAGGCTACTCTTTGTGGCCTTTACTGGTTCAAAGGTTGCTGCTCCTCACTCCTTTTCCAAAAATCATTTAGTATAGTTAAATATTAAATAAAGAAATGGTAAAATCAATTGTAGAAAAGGAATCCAGTCCCAAGGCTACTTATAATTATACTTGTGATGTTTATAGGCAGGTAAGGAGAAGGTAAGGGGTAGAGTGTTTCACCCTCTTATATCACCAATTCAATTTTCTCCATTTGTATGAAAAGCCATTTGGGGCAGAGAACTGAGCATTTTGATCCCACCAAAATAATAGAATTGGCCTTACCCACCTGCATTTTGACCTGAAAAAGCCCTTTCAAAATTGCCTCCCTCCAAGATTTGTCTTCTCCAGATTCATGTATCTTGCTGCTCTTCTTAATTTGTCTTTATCTAGTCACAGAGGAAAGTATACATATCTTCTCAGGGGCTGCAAATTTCTGCTGACTTCTCATAAATGCTGCCAACTACAAATTGGCACTTGCCAGCAACTGGACAACAACAAGAAGTGCATTTGAACCCTCTGCTGTTCCACCTTCAACATGCACCGAGGGGCATTCAGGGTAGAGAATGAGGCACTCTGTGCTCTGGGGAAACTGGTGGAACAGGTCTTTAGATAGTTAGACATTTTCAGGAACTGATTTCATGAACCCAACCCTTGCATCTCCTCTATCTAGAAAAGCAGTAAATCCCTTCAGGGAGACATCAGCTCCTTGTGACAGGCAAAAAAATGTTTTGTAAAATAAGCGCTTGACTGCATTGAACTCCCCCTTCAACAAAATCACATATTAATATATTGACCTTCCCCCATGATTTCTTTGAGCAATCTCTCAGAGCTATCTGAGGGGCTGTCTCCTGGGCTTTGGTCCTCATTCTGCCCCAAATAAAACTGAACTCTCAACTCTTAAGTTGTGCATCTTTTTAGTCAACAATGCTAACCACTGTTTCAGCTGTCTTAATTATTTTAATCAAATATTGCTATTTTATTCTCGTATCCTCACTGCACTTTCTCACCAAAGCCACAATTTTGTAACTATGACTATATTTAAGCATATTGAGCAATTTTTTTTTCCTGAGTAGTTTTTATAGTATGTATGTAAACCTATCTGTTACTCTTCTGTAGCAATAATATAAAATACAGCTAGCAAAGTACATGTAAAAACTCAAAACTATAAATATCACACATTTAGTCTTTTTTTAATATGTATTTATTTGGCTATGTTGGATCTTAGTTGCTCCATGTGCTGCCTGTGGAACCTTAGTTCCCAGACCAGGGATCAAACCCTGCCCCCTGCAAGACAGATTCTTAACCACTAGGCCACCAGGAAGTCTCACATCTAGTCTTTCAACTGCTCATAACTGGTGGCTTATTTCTTAGTGGGACTGGGAGAACTAGGTGGTCTCCAAGAGGAAAATGAAGCTAGATCCATAGTCCAGACCTGTCACTTGGTTAAACACCCTTAGGTAACAAATTAAAGTATTTAAAAATAAACAAACTTATTTTAAAATATATATATATAACCATAAAGAACAGAAAACCTTTCTAAACGTGTTACACAATTTGGAAACCAAAGAAGAAAAGACGGAGAAATGCTAGCATGGAAAATCTTCTTTGTAAAAGCTCTTAATCTAGAAAAAACTTTTTCTTTGGAAAGAGCTATGTGAAGAATTATTAGCAAGGTGTAGTTAGAGCAATGTAATTCGCACATTAATTTTTCTGTTGTATCTGTGTGTGTATGGGGATGCGTGTGGAATAGTTGAGTCTGCAGAGCAACTCCCTTTCCTGTCTTTCTCTGATCATACCAAAGTCTGTATCCTCACACGTGGTTAAAAAAAGTCTGCTTTGCTGACATACAGAACAGACTTGTGGACACAGCAGGGGAAGGAGGGGGGAGGGACAGATGGAGAGAGTAGCACTGAAACATATATACTACCATATGTAAAGCGGGCAGCTAGTGGGGAGGTGCCGGGAGACACAGGGACTCACCCGGTTGTTGTTATTCAGTCGCTCAGTCGTGTCCGACTCTTTGCGACCCCCATGAACCACAAAACGGCAGCCTTCCCTGTCCATCACCAACTCCCAGACCTACTCAAACTCTTGTCCATGGCATCGGTGATGCCATCAACCATCTCATCCTCTGTCGTCCCCTCCTCCCACATTCAATCTCTCCCAACGTCAGGGTCTTTTTAAATGAGTCAGTTCTTTGCATCAGGTGGCCAAAGTATTGGAGTTTCAGCTTAAACATCAGTCCTTCCAATGAATATTCAGGACTGATTGCCTTCAGGATTGACTGGTTCAATCTCCTTGCAGTCCAAGGGACTCTCAGGAGTCTTCTCCAACACCACAGTTTAACGGCATCAGTTCTTGGGCACTCAGTCTTTTTGGTGTCCAGCTCTCACAACCATACATGACTACTGGAGAAACTATAGCTTTGACTCTACAGACCTTTGTTGGCCGAGTAACGTCTCTGCTTTTGAATACGCTGCTAAGGTTTGTCATTGCTTTTCTTTCAAGGAGCAAGCGTCTTTTAATTTCTTTTAATTTTAACTTCTTTTAATTTCATGGCTGCAGTCAGCGTCCACAGTAATTTTGAAGCCCAAGAAAATAAAGTCCATCACTGTTTCTATTATTTCCCCATTTATTTGCCATAAAGTGATGGGACCAGATGCCACGGTCTTCTCTTTTTGAATGCTGAATTTTAAGCCAGCTCTGTGACAATCTAGGATGGGATGGGATGGGTGACACTCTGGGATGGGATGGGATGGATGGGCAGGGAGAGGCAAGAGGGAGGGGACAGGACTGATTCGTGTTGTATGGCAGAAATCAACACAACATTGTAAAGCAATTATCCTCCAATTAAAAAGAAAAACCAATGTCTGCTTTCCTCCTGCTCCATCCTTGTTTACACTGAGAGGGGGAGATAAGAGGAGGTGGCAAAGAAGAAAATGACTATCAGCTCCTTGTTAAGGGGCGGGGAGTTGAGCTGAAAGCTGGTTGCCTTGGGAATGGAGAGGATCCGCAGAGCTATCTGTAGCCCCGGCCCAGGTGTCACCTCTAGCTATCTGTTAACCCTCTGGCACTGGTCTTCCCACAGGAAAGCTCTCCTTCATTTGACACGTGCTGTTTGAGAAAATTAGAAGGGAGTGGAAAGAGGAAGATGATGCAGTAAAAGTGTTGCACTCACTATGCCAGCAAATTTGGAAAACTCAGCAGTGGCCACAGGACTGGAAAAGGTCAGTTTTCATTCCAATCCCAAAGAAAGGCAATGCCAAAGAATGCTCAAACTACTGCACAATTACACTCATCTCACATGCTAGTAAAGTAATGCTTAAAATTCTCCAAGCCAGGCTTCAGCAATACATGAACCATGAACTTCCTGATGTTCAAGCTGGTTTTAGGAAAGGCAGAGGAACCAGAAATCAAATTGCCAGCATCCACTGGATCATGGAAAAAGCAAGAGATTTCCAGAAAAACATCTATTTCTGCTTTCTTGACTATGCCAAAGCCTTTGACTGTGTGGATCACAATAAACTGTGGAAAATTCTGAAAGAGATGGGAATACCAGACCACCTGATCTGCCTCTTCAGAAACCTGTATGGAGGTCAGGAAGCAACAGTTAGAACTGGACATGGAAAAACAGACTGGTTCCAAACAGGAAGAGGAGTACATCAAGACTGTATATTGTCACCCTGCTTAGTTAACTTATATTCAGAGTACATCATGAGAAACACTGGACTAGAAGAAGCACAAGCTGGAATCAAGATTGGTGGGAGAAACAGCAATAACCTCAGATATGCAGATGACACCACCCTTATGGCAGAAAGTGAAGAGGAACTAAAAGCCTCTTGATGAAAGTGAAAGAAGAGAGTGAAAAAGTTGGCTTAAAGCTCAACATTCAGAAAATGAAGATCATGGCATCTTGCCCCATCACTTCATGGGAAATAGATGGGGAAACAGTAGAAACAGTGTCAGACTTTATTTTTGGGGGCTCCAAAATCACTGCAGATGGTGACTGCAGCCATGAAATTAGATGCTTACTCCTTGGAAGAAAAGTTATGGCCAACCTAGAGAGCATATTCAAAAGCAGAGACATTACTTTGCCGACTAAGGTCCGTCTAGTCAAGGCTATGGTTTTTCCTGTGGTCATGTATGGATGTGAGAGTTGGACTGTGAAGAAGGCTGAGCACCAAAGAATTGATGCTTTTGAACTGTGGTGTTGGAGAAGACTCTTGAGAGTCCCTTGGACTGCAAGGAGATCCAACCAGTCCATTCTGAAGGAGATCAGCCCTGGGATTTCTTTGGAAGGAATGATGCTAAAGCTGAAACTCCAGTACTTTGGCCACCTCATGCGAAGAGTTGACTCATTGGAAAAGACTCTGATGCTGGGAAGGATTGGGGGCAGGAGGAGAAGGGGACGACCGAGGATGAGATGGCTGGATGGCATCACGGACTCGATGGATGTGAGTCTGAGTGAATTCTGGGAGTTGGTGATGGACAGGGAGGCCTGGTGTGCTGTGATTCATGGGGTCGCAAAGAGTCGGACACGACTGAGCAACTGAACTGAACTGAACTGAACTGGAAAGAGGAAGTGCTCCATAGGTGTGGTTATTATTATAAAGAACAGTTGCAATGACATGCGGCTTGGAGATTGGATCTATGTTCACTGTTCACTCCAGGGTAGGATCTCTGACGGTTCCAGGCCCAGGAATTCTAGGGAATATACAGGGACGCGGCAATGCGTGACCTTTTGATGCAGAACGCCAGCGGTGGCTGCGCTTGCTGAAATGATTGCCCAGAGGGGACAGAAGCAGCTGTTACAGGTGGGAGGAGCCTGGGGGTAGCACCAGGAGGCTAGGTGGGTGGAGCCATGGTGAAGTGGGAGGAGCTCCAGTGCCCTGCTCTCTGTCCAAAGGAGACAGAGGGAGCGAAAACTTAAAGCCTTGCCAGAGTCTGAGCAGCTCCAAGTGTGTTGAGACTTGGGCTCGACCAGCGTTGGGAAGCAATCTGATATACACTGGGGCATGTAAGTGGATAACTGGCAGGGCCAGGAGGAGCAAAAAAGAGAATGCAACTGAAGAAAGCTTATTTATTCACTTCTCCTTGCTCTTGTCATCTAGGGTCAAGTTCACAGTTAAAGTAGAAGAGCATGAGCTGTCTGTCACTCGGCAGGAAGGTGTAATATGTTGCAAGGAAGGGAGAAACTAACCAGCAGGTAGGATACATCCGGTTCTAATCATCCGCCTACCTCCTACACGGTGTCTGCAATCTCCCTCTCTTCCAGGAGTTCAAAGAGACAGAAGGGTTCCATCCAGGCTGCTTGGACTGCCCTGACCTTGAGCCACCCTCATAGTTTCCCTAGTCTGCTTCCAATTTCCAGGAGGAAAATAATGCAAACCAATTTGAAAGGAAAGGGATCGTCCCTCAAATGTGGCAGCTCTCCTGTAAAATGTCTCACAGCTCCCAGAAATGGTTGAAGCCACAAAAAAGAAAAAATTTGAAACTGTTAGTGATCCAAAACTTTTATAGGGCTGGAAACATAACTTGTAAATTCAGGAAATATAACTCACATGTATGTTAAAGAGGCATATTCGCCTGTCACAGACCTGTGTACCAAGGAACAAAGAAAGGGGTCCACAGAGTGAAGCAATTGTGCAGAAAATGGTGGAAAAGGTGAAGAGGGTGTGAATCCTGGGGCCTTGTAGTTCCACTTTCCAGTCACTCACTAAGCTTGGCTGCATTCCTGCTATTGGACATATCCCTCCGCCTCCACCCCTTTTATCCGTGTTACAGTTCAAGTTGTTGTTCGGTCGCTAAGTTGTGTCTGACTCTTTGTGACCCCAGGGACTGCAGCATGCTTGGCTTCCCTGTCCTTCAAGTTATTTGCTTCTGTTACTTGCAACCAAGGAATACGAATATCCTCTCACAGTGGGAGTAGACGTGGGTGCCAGCATGGCTCTCTCAGCTTGCACTCCTGGCGATCAAGCAGGGAGCCCACCTGAGCCTCCTTTTTCCCATTGGTTGCTGAGGAAATACCAGCAGAGGGGCCATTGGGAACTGCTTTTCTGCATCCAGAAGGATGCAGCATGGCAGGGATGCTATTAAGAGCACCCAGATGCCCACGTGACTGGGATGCATTTAAAAGGGAGGAGATCACAGCTGAGCCATCTGACCATCTGAATTATTGTCCCCCAATCCTCCTGGGACAGCCCAGCTCTGGCTTTCCCCTTTTCTCTGTCTGAGATCCCATCATGACTACTTTCTTAGTCTCTGTATGTTAGATCAGTCCTGACAGCCATTTCTGAGAAACCTAGCTAAGTCCAGTTCTCCTCCCTGGGAGCAAATATTCTCTCACTGCAGCTCAGGATTACAGACCTCTAGTCCCTGGTTCCACATTTCTCAGGTCAGTCATCTGCTTTCTTTTGCCTGGGCCCTGATCTCGTTGGGTTCCTCAGTAATAAACCCTGGGGAAGCCTTTGTGCAAGTGGATTATCTCAAGGAGTGCTGGCAGGGAGATGGGAGGTGAGGGTGGGAGGGAAGGCAGCTAATTGTGTGTGCTAGGGAGAAGGTTACTACTTTGGGCAACTTGGGTGCAATCCTGCCCAGGGGGCTTGAGGGACAGTGGGAAAATGCCTCAGAGTTTACAGAAGTTTCCTAATGTTCAAGGAAGCTAAAATCTATTTATCTTCCAATTCCTAAGCAACGTGAACTGATGGCTATTCCTGGAGGATCAACTTGCCAATACTGCCAGCTAGTCCCACACTTAGCTTGAGAGCAAGCAGAAGAGATGCAGGTCCTTGCAACAGGATGCATTCCACACATGTCCCCTGGTGAGGTCCGAGGGGACGTGGGCAGAGCACAGCAGTGTCCACTACAGCCCATGTATCCTGACTGCACCTGGGCTTTGGTGCATGATTACACAAGCTTGGCATTGTCCAACTGGAATCAAAGACAAAGCATTCAGATATGAGGACCCTAGAGCCCTGTATCCAGCAGAGATGAGCTCCAGAACTTGAACCTCAGGCTGGTACTCATCCCCACTCAGCTTCAGCCCCTGGAAAGCAGAATTAAATCCATTCCACACAATTTTGCACAAATGGAGATGTTACTTTGTGATGTTAATCACATATGTATAAAGTTAATATTTTTGTGTTTAAGGAAAAGCTATATTTCCAAGGCTATTTCAAGTTTTTATCAAGTCTCTCTTTCTCCCTTACCCTCCATGAATGTAAATGTAGGATCAAGGAATGCCACAGGACAGAGATATTAATATTTGTTCCTCTGCTAAAGCATAACACAGTTGAAAGAGCATGGACTTTGGAATGAACCAAGCTAGTTTTATTTCTGCTTTTGTCTTAAAAAATCCTTCTCAACCCTGAAGTCAGGAAAATAGACTTCAATGTATTTTCTAAAGGCTTTATAGCCTTTCACATTTAAATATTTAATCCAGTTAGAATTGATTTTTCTATCTGAGCTTTTTTTCCAGTTTAGATTACCAAGTTGCCAAAGAAACATCTATTGAAAAGACCATCCTTTCTCCAGAGTATCACATATCTAGTGTCCATACAAATGTGAGTTTGTTTTAGACTCTACTTCACTCCAGTAAGGGCTTCCCTGGTGGCTCAGAGGTTAAAGCCTCTGCCTACTATGCGGGAGACATGGGTTCGATCCCTGGGTCAGGAAGATCCCCTGGAGAAGGAAATGGCAACCCACTCCAGTACTCTTGCCTGGAGAATCCCATGGACAGAGAAGCCTGGTGGGCTACAGTCCACGGGGTCGCAAAGAGTCGGAAACTACTGAGTGACTTCACTTCACTTCACTTCTGCTCCAGTGGTCTATTTGCCCATCCCTGGAGCAAAACTGCAATGTGTTTATCAGTATGGCTTACGAGTCTTTTCATCTGGTAGGACAGGTTCTCATACTTTACTTTTCTTGTGGACTTCGTCACCAATTCTTGCCCCTTTGTATTTCAGTATAAACTATAGAATCAGCTTATCAAAGTAATTGTTGGAATTTTTATTGGGATTTCTGAATCAATAAATCATTTGGGGGAGAATTGACATACATACAGTACACTTCCTTCCATTTATATAAAGTTAAAAGCTCAAAAAACTACAGTGCTTAGAGATTGATAAATTTAAAATACAGCAAAGAATCAATTACCATTGTAGTCAATGGAGTGATTACATCTGAGAGGGAAGTAAGAGGCTTTGATTTCAAAGGGATACACAAGAAGCCTTTGTTTTATTTTTTGACCTGATGGTAGTTATATGAGGGTCTGCCTTGTAATTATTTATTAAAATGTGTATCTATGATTTGCTTAATTTTTATAGCATTGTTCATGATAAAATATTTCTAAAATTCTAACTCTGCCTCTTGCATGTCAATGTATGGCAAAACCATTACAATATTGTAACGTAGAAGAAAGTATTAAAAAAAAATAAAGTCCACTCACCACAAAATATATATATATATATATATAACAGTTTCTTTCTAAGCCCTAGTTTTCCCATTTGTAAACTGGAGTTCATACCTACATCACAGATTTATCTTTTCTTACAACATTGCAAACAACACATACTACTACGCTTAACACATGCTAGATCATCAAGAAATGCTGATTTACTTCCCGCTCCCAGGCAATCTCTAGTAGAATCAACCAGAAGTGAAATGACAGCATCTAGGAGGATTTTGTATTCAGGAGTCCCCTGCATGCAGCTTTGGACTTGAACTCTCTCCTGTACAAAACGAATGTTGACTGGACAATGAGGTTATCTCTTGCTCTTTCTGGAAATCATGACATCTGTCAGTTTTATCACCTTAGGTGTAGGGCAAAGTGAAATCCGTTCAATAATGCTTATCTCTAAACCAGCCTTCTGCTGATTCACCAATTGGCAATGGGCTTCCTTCCCACCCCTTTCACTCTGTCCTTGGCTTTAGAGAAATGAACCTATAGCCTTTGACCCCCTACAGGTAGGCACTGCCAGACTGCAAATGGTAGGGAATTGTGATAGAGGTTTTTAAATATTCATTCTGAATTGCGATCCCTTTAAAATAATGCCTGGGCCAGGGCAGTGGGTGGGAGAAGGGGAGGGGAATGGGTATTTTGTGATAAACACACACACACACACACACACACACACACATATCTTCTTTGCAGCTATTACAAGCCAGGCACCAAAGTTAGTCTTTTAATAGTAAAAATTAAAACAATAATGGCTAAGATATGAGTGATTGCTAAATACGCCAATCATTTTGTTTTTTACTTCGGGTGTATTATTTTATTTAATCTTCTCATGATACTGTGTTCTTTTTATCCCTCATTTTGCAGTGAGGGATACTAACTTTACTAGCTTCACTTACCTGGGTCTTAGAGAAGTTATGACTTGCCAAATGTCTCATAACTAGTAAACTGTGGGGACCTTAATAGGCTGTGTATCTAAATTTGTGTAATGGCAAGTTAAGAACTGAAGTGGTGGAGACACACATACTCTGTATGCACACGAACTGGCCTTTATGCTATGTCTTCTGTTTCTGTAATGAATGACTGTCATGAAGTGGTGTGTTCTCCTACCTGTGTCTTTCCTTTGTGACTGGTAGATATGTGAGTGAGTGAATGAGTATGAAAGTTGCTCAGTCGTGTCTAACTCTTTTGCAACCCCATGGACTGTAGCCCGGCAGGCTCCTCTGTCTATGGAATTTTCCAGGCAAGAAAATTGGAGTGGGTTGTGTTTCCTTCTCCAGGGGGTCTTCCCAACACAGGGGTCAAACCCAAGTATTCTGCATTGCAGATTCTTTACCATCTGAACCACCAGGAAAGCCCTGGTTGACACATAACAGCTCAGGAATAAATAACCACAGTGAGTTTCCTGCTCAGATTGGCTCTGTGAGTATTAATTAATCATGGTAAAAATGAGATGATGAAGGACGAAAAGGACACAGGTTTTAACCCCACTTATCTCAAGTGCATTTTATAGCCAGTTATTCCACATCTAAAGGAAACAAAATTTCCAACTGTACACAAATTAGTTGCTGGTTGGGCCTTGCAGAAAGCAATTGTCTGTGGTCGAAAGAAATATCTGACCCTAGACCTTTAAGACAAAAACCAACCAACCAATATGGATATGAATGAAAATGTGTATTTTGTGATACACACACACACACTCACATATATATCTTCTTTGCAGCTATTACATGCCAGGCATCAAAGTTAGTCTCTTAATAATAAAAATTAAAACAATAACGGCTAAGATATGAATGGTTGCTAAATATTCCAATCATTTTGTTTTGTACTTCAGGTTTATTATTTTATTTAATCCTCTCATGATAATGTGTTCTTTTTATCCCTCATTTTTCAGTGAGGGATACTAGCTTTACTAGCTTCACTTACTAGCAGGGTCTGAATTGCTCTAAGGATCTGCCAGTCCTTCCACAGAGCCTCCTAGTGTCCCTCAGGGTCTGTCCTTGTTATGGTGGCTCTTCACGCTCCACCCACAGCTTCTGTTTCGAGCTCTACACCCATGCAATGCATGCTGGAAACTTTAATCACTCCTTTCTCAATTCATTCCTTACATGAACCCAAACACTGGGCTCGTTCATCATCACTACTGTTCATCTGATTAAGTCAAGATTCACCCAGAAATATCCCAGAAGATGTCTTTGGGTATACCTTGTTACCATGGTGGGGGTGAGCTGCCCATCAACATGTCCTTCGAAACTTATCTTGCACCTAGCCCATGAGACTGCTGGACCTCTTCCTAATTTACAGGAATCCCTAGATTTCTTGGCCAAAATGATACCTGACAACCGATTGACCCTTGTTCATCTATTGGCAGGACAAGGAGAGGTTTGTGCAACTGCAGCACTTTCTGTTGCGCATACACCAAAATCTCTTTCCAGGCAAAAATCCACACTGAGGAAATCTGACAACAAGCTACTTGGCTTCATTAGACAATCAGCCACCAACACTTGATATTTAATATGGGCAGGGGAATTGAAAACTGGTTATCTTGTTAGTTTGCTTGGATCCCTCAAGGTCTAAAAACTTTCTGGCAGGAGGTTTTCATTTTTATAACTTTTCTTTTCAGTCATGCTGATTTATGCCATATTTTGACTAGTGCTCCACCATCTTCCCTACTGTTGTAAACCTGTGACTAAGATTTTTCAGTCCAAGAAGGAGACCTAGGACCTCCAGGCCCAGACCTTCTATTCTAAAAATAGATAAACATGTTAGACTTGAACCCTGAAATTAACAAAAATATATATCCAAGCAGAATTGCTCCTTGGCAGAGGTAACATCACCCCTCCTACCTGGTCATCATTTAAGGAAACCCTCCTAAAGTTAACCTCATTCCTTCCTTTCCTAGGTCCTTTAATAGGCATTGCTGTTCAGCTTTTTAGCCCTTGTTTGTTTAACCTTTTGGTTACATTCATGTCTTTTAGGCTCCAAAAGTTTGAGGTAAGACTCATGATGGCTCAAGGAATCCAGCCCATTCTGGCAGAAACAGGCTGAAGGTTGCTTAACAACAGGTCTCACCTGCTCCATCTTGTGACCCTAATCAAAGACTTACATATGGAGCCACTCTGTATAATAGACCTATTTTCACGATGAACAGGATAGATACCAGAACCTGCCCTTTTTCAATAAAAACAGCCAAGGGACTTCCCTGATGGTCCAGCAGTCAAAACTCCATGCTCCCACTTTAAAGAGTGCAGGTTTGATCCTTCGTTAGTGAACTAAGATCCTGCATGCTCCATGGTACAGACAAAAAAAAGTAAATAAAATTTTAAAAATAGATAAAAACAACCAAAAAGTAGAATCCTCTCAGTTACTAGAGGTAGCGTGACATAGCCATGATCTGCTGTCCAGAACAGAACTAGAGATCTCAAGTCACTGGACACAAAGAAAGGACAGAGAATGAAGGAAATGTAGATTGGATACACATTGGAATCCCCTGGGAATTTTAAAAATCATGGTACCATCCCCAAGAGATTTTAATGCAATTGGTTTGGGGCCCTGGCATCAGGATTTTTAAAATTCCCCAGCATCCCAAGGGGTTCTAATGAGCCGTCAAAGCTGAGAACCACTGACATAGAGGAGAAACATAATTGATAGGAAGTTGGGCAATTTTAGGAAAAGACAAAGATGATGAGAATTATGTTGATTAAACTTTTTGAGTTTTTTGTTTTGTTTTGTTTTTTAGCTACACTGCATGTCATATGTGATCTTAGCTCCCCAACTAGGGATCAAACCCATGCCTCCCCCAATGGAAGCACACAGTCTTAACCACCAGACCACCAGGGAAGTCCCTTGACTAAACTTTCTATCCTTCATGGCAACTTCATGTTTTAAGTAACAACCATCTATTCAGCACCTGCTGTGTGCAAGGAACTATACTTCACATTTGGGCATTCCTCACAGTGACCCTGGAGTTTTCTAGCCAAGGAAGTTGAAAGTCAGGTGAGGAAACTCCTCTGAGGACAAATGACTCCTAAGTTGCAGAGTCTGTGTCTTTCCTTTACACCAGTCACTCCAACTTTAGTATGCATCAGAGCCACTAGCACGCTTGTTAGAAAAGCCCTATCACAGGGGTCCCCAAACTTTTCAGGACCAGGTTTTACGGAAGACAATTTTCCCACAGCCAAGGGGGTGAGGGGGGTGGTTTCAGAATGCTTCAAGCACAGAGATGGGGAACAGCTGTAAATACAGACGAAGCTTTTCTCACTTGCTGGATGCTCACCTCATGCTGTGTGGCCACAGACCAATACCAGGGGTTAGGGCCCCTGCTCCATCACACAGGGATGAAATTAAATAGGTTTCAGCAGGCTGGAGTCTTTCTCCCCAGGTTAGTCTGATGCACGTGCTCCACAGAGAACTTCTGAGAAAGAGTTTCCCATGTACACTGTTTCCTCTGGCACAGGACTCCCAACACAGTAGAAGCTCAAGAAAAATTTGCCAGAGGTAGGGAGGGAGAGGAGCTTCCCCAGTGGCTCAGCAGTAAAGAATCCACTTGCATCGCAGGAGACATAGATTTGACCCCTAGGTCAGGAACATTCCCCGGAGAAGGGCATGGCAACCCACTCAGGTATTCCTGCCTGGAGAATCCCAAGGACAGAGGAGCCTAGCGGGCTACAGTCCATGGGGTCGCAAAGAGTTGGACACGACTGAAGCGACTTAGCACTCACACATGCAGGCAGGCAGGGAGGAAAGAAGGAAAGGAGGCAGGAAGGATACACTTGGGACTAGACTAATAGCTGAGTAATAATTATTAATTGATTCACTGAGTAATAACTAGGATGACTGTAAGACAGTAGTCAAAAATATTAAGGAATATATCTGTGGGGCTTGTTTGTCCGTCTTTCTTCCTATTTGGTGTCCAAAGCTATAATGAGAAACTCTGAAAATGGGGGTTTAGAGGCAGACCAGGGCCACCCCAGGGGTGGGAGGCAGGCAGGGTGGGTATATTCTTCCACAGGGCCACCAAGGTGGCCTGAGAACGCCAGAGGCGTCCAGTTCCAAAGCCTGGGCTCTTGAGCACAAAGGTGCTTTCTTGTTCACACACCTATTCTATTTAACTTGGTTTTGACATCCATGAAGAAAAACATCCGTTAACACACATAAAATTGCAGAGGATCAAGCTTGCAGTTCCAGCTGGCATTTCAGCTCTATTTAATGAACAGTACCATCCAGCAAGAAGGCTTCCATCCTTTTAAAGAAAAGGTCACAGGCAAAGTGACAAGAACAAAATAGATCTGAGAGTTAAATGACTCTGCCTGCACAAGCAGGAGAAAATCACTCTAAGTTATTTACCATTGCCCCCAAAATCTCTATATCGAAAAAGTAATAATTACCAAGTTTCAGCAGCACATAATATTTTATCTAACCACATTTGTGGCCAATAAAGGAATTCGGACAGTCCCTCAGAGTCTGTTCACTGCCAAGGATAGAACTGTGTTGTAATATTGACAGAGAGCCAAGCCACATCTCTTCCTGCCTTGCCCTCCCCCAAGTTCTCTGCAACCATCATTAATTGCCTGTCAAAGCCAGTGACAGGAGCTGAACAGTGACCCAGAGATAGAACTTCAGTGAATATTTTCTCTTTCAACTAAATGCATTTGTGGGTTTCTGATGGACTTTAGTATGTGTTTGTTGAATGCACGAATAAGTCGAAGAATTAATTAACCTGAAGATAGCCCGGGAATCCATGTAAACAAGTCTACGCTGGACTTCCCCAGTTGTCCAATGGTCAAAACTCTGCACTTCCACTGCAGGGAACATGGGTTCAGTCCCTGGACAGGGAGGTTCTTCAAGGTGCAGCCAAAAAGAAAAAAAGGTTACGTAACTATAAAAAGAACAGTACTTGGAATGATTCAGAAATGCTGTAGTAGTTGCTCACTAAATGAGTGTTACATGGCAGGGAGGGAAAGTACTCTTTGAGACACGGAACCAGGTGAAGCACATTTATTGGCACCCCCAAGGCTGTTTCCAAAATGTGCCTAATACTAAGTGTCTGGTGTTTTTATTAAAAATGCAAATTCCCCATGCTCCTGTTATACATATTCGATTTCTGCAGATCTACTGCAAGGACTGGAAATCTGTATTTACAAAATTCCTAAATACCCAAGGGCCAAGCTGTTGTGGTCACGTGCTATTTTTCTTCAGTTCGGTGGAGTTTGACCCATTCATTCATTCATCAAACTTTTATTGTCTACTGTAGAGTAGGCAGGAAGTTAGGTACCGGGAATCCAACAAGACCAAGGAACACCAGGTCCTGTGCTTATGGGGCGTACCTTAAGGGAGATTAGAAACTTTCTCAAGGAAATGAGATAAAAACTCAAGTGCATTTTGAGACTAGTACGCCTTTATTAAGTCCCTGGCCTGATAGACGAGAAAAGGGAGAAGACAGACAGAAAGAAATCTCTTATAAAAGGATTCAGACTCAAAGTTTAGGAAGATGCTAGAATGTGCGCAAGTGCTTATTTTCTTATCCTCACCGGCACCCAGGGTGGGGGGCCTGAGAAGAGAAGCATTCCTGTGGTTTCCTCGGGGTCACTGCAGTGACCAGAAGTAGCCACAGGCCCAGAGGTAAGGCCTGACATCCACAACAGGAACGTGTCCCTCCCTGGGGCCTCTGGGACTTGACATAGAACTGTTTCCAGAAAGTAAATGTTGTAATTACTGCAACAGATGAGTGAAGCTTTCTCTGGTTTCTGAAAAGCATTTGCTGTGAAGGTCTCCTCGGGGAGGTAATGGAAAGCTGGGGCCACGAGTGCTTCTCTTTATCAGCAGTAGACAGTAAATGGGCTCCAGGGCTGAAGTACCAAAAAGCACCAGAATCCTGGCTTCTCCACTTATTCATTGTGTATGTCAAGGTAACTCCTTGAGCCTGTTTTCTTGTTCCTCAGGATTGTCGTGAGCATTATATGTCAAAAAACCTATGAAGTGTTTGGCAGAATTGCTGGGCCATGGTAGGCAATTAACAAGTCACTACAATTATTTTCATAGGTGCATTAAAAGGATAATAAAGATATATGTGTTGATGGATACCAGTTTTTCTGGCTGTCATCTGGACAAGTTTCCTACTTATGGAAACTTTTAAGTTTCCACACCCATCTTCCAGATTGTCTATATAGAAGATATGCACTAAAAGCTTTTCTGCACTTCCCTGGGGGTGCCACAGATAAGAAATCGCTTGCCAATGCAGGGGACATGGGTTCTATCCCTGATCCAGGAGGATCCCATATGCGGATGGGCAACTAAGCCAGTTGTTGTTGTTATTTTAGTTGCTAAGTTGTGTCTGACTCTTTCGTGGCCCCATGGACTGTAGCCTGCCAAGCTCCCCTGTCCATGGGGTTTCCCAGGCAAGAATACTGGAGTGGATTGTCATTTCCTTCTCCAGGGGATCTTTCCAACCCAGGGATGATCTGTGTCTCCTGCGTTGGCAGGTGGATTCTTTACCAGTTGTGCCACCAGGGAGGCCCAGCTAAGCTTGTGCACCACAGCAACTGAGCCAGCTCCCTCAAGCCCACACTCTGCAACAAGAGAAGCCACTGCAATGAGTCTGTATAGCGCAGCTAGAGAGTAGCCCCTGCTCACTGCTGCTAGAGAGAGCCTGAGCACAGCAATGAGCTTTTGACTGCACATCACAGTCAAAAATAAGTTAATTAATTAATTAAAAAGAAAAATCTTTTCTCATTCAAAGAGTGTAAGAATAGGTCCTCATGGATTTAACACCATTAGAGAAGGATCTCCAGCATAGACCTAGCTGAAGATGGGTTTCCAGGGTCTCCACTTTTATTCCTGACAAGTAAGAATTGTTCCTGGTATGCAAATCTTAACCACAAACGTTAAGGACTAAAGCATGACCAGTACTGAATTTTAGCTAATCAATTTAGAGATCAGAAAGAGAGTTGAGAGCATTGGTGGATTATAGAATTTAAACAGTGGGTGAAACAAACACCTAAGGAGCTAGGGACAGAATGAAAGCAGTGGAGACTTGGGGTCCCATTGGAAGGTGAGTCTCAAAGGAAGACAAGGAAGGAAAAATTATCAAAAGGAGGGCAGAGTATCTCCATTAGAACATTGGATACTTTGAGTAGGGCCTGGGTCTCAGCCTGGCACTGAACCCCATCAGGCCATTTATTCACTGGTCCATTCACATGTTCATTCAACAGCTTTTTAATATGGACCTAACATGCAACTGCTCATCACAGCAAGTACATAAAAGATTCCTGAACAGGATTATCAGAGTGCTCCTGTAATGACTGACTTCGGGCAGGTTACTTTACCTTCGTGCCTTAATTTATTAATTGATGAAATGAGCATAATAGCAGTACTTAACTCATAGATATGTGATAAGGATTAAATTCTTATTCAAAGAATTTAAAGTGTAAAGTGCTAAGAAGAGTGCCTAGAAAATGGTAACTCCTCAATAAATATTAGCTACTGCTTATTATGAATAGAAAGTCATTTGGGTATCAAACTAGGAATGCTATTTTTAGGAGATTATAAAATCTTTCCATCCCCTGATCATCTCCACCACCCCAACATACACACACACTCCAGTCCAGGTCATAAGATTTACAGTCAGCTCCACGGTGGAGCCTGGTGGGCTGCCGTCTATGGGATCGCACATAGTCGGACACGACTGAAGCGACTTAGCAGCAGCGGCAGCAGCCATCTTTCCCAGACTTGAAAATTTCAGAGGTCTTTCCTTTTCCTTCCTTTAGATCCCTCACATAAGATTCTTCTGTTTCACTTCATTCACATTCCCTCCCCTCATTTTTGCAACTGTAGAATTCCTGTTTCTGTTCGGAGCGTTCATTTTATTCTCATGCTTACTGCTCTCTCTAATGAGTCTTTGCTTCTCCAACACCTATGACTGGAGACAGTTTAAAAGAACCAAATAGAAAGTGCTCAATAAACATTTTTTTCCTTCACTCTCATCATTTCTTCTAATGTGACTCTCTATCCTTGAGATCTATGATCCAAGTTAAAAATGACTGGTTCCTCTTAAGGTGATTAATAGACTTTAATTCATTCTTATGCCCTTAAACTGATGACTCTCACAGGACTCAGCCTAAGATTTACTTAAATTTGAGCTATGTCTACAATTTTCTTCAAATCTCCCTGTCACCATTTGCCCACCATAGAGAATGGAAATCTCATCAAATTCCTGCCGACCCCACAAGGGTATTATAAAGGTTAATGAGGCAATTTCCCAGCAGTTTTTTGAGTGCTGAGAGTGTATGAATATTATTATGGCAAAAATATTGAGGACTTTCAGTGCTTATAAAATAGCAGACATTTCCCTTAGGCTGTTAGATAAGAATTTTTAATTTTAACTTTTCAGATTTCAGTAAATTCAGTTTCTTTCATCTTTAGAGTTTTGTTTTGATGCTATGGAATTCTGAGTCTTCTGTAAATTAGACTGTATATGTATAAATACAAATACTTATATGTATTTATATATGTGCATAAATAATTTTATTTGTATTTAGTAAAATGCAAGTGATTTTATGTATAATACTATATATATTATATATAATTATATATAATACTCCAGTGATTTTATGTATAATACTAAAAAAATCCTTCCAGAAATAAGTTTCTGAAAGAAGAAATATTAAAGACTTGAGGAAGGAATATTTACCCATCACTGCATCTTCAATCTGATGCTTGAATTCCCCCTAGGATAACAGTGGTAAATGTTATCTATGTGTAAATCTCCACACTGACAACTTGTTTCATTCTAGAAACTTCCTAAAATGTAGGGAATTCCTCCTTTTGCCAGGGAAGGGCTATTTCATGTTGTCTCCTCACCCCTGAAAGTTCCAACTCTTCTTCCATCCTCTTGCAGTAGGCAATCTTGATTCTTGCTTTGCTGGGGAAATGAAAGCCATCAGAGGAGTACTTCCATAATCTCCCTTCACCTCACATTCTGCCTTCTCTCCACCTCCTATGGATGGATGAACTGTCTGTGCTTCTGGCCAAGACCATCCTCTCTTCTTGCTTTAGGACCCTGCACCACCGTTCTCCTTTCCATCATTTGTACGATCCACTTTCCTCTTCTTATTGAATTATTCCCATCAGCATACAAGTATATTGTGAATTTGCCCATCTTCAAACAACTTTTTAAATCCCATGTGTCCCTTCAGCTAATATTCATTTCTCTCCACCCTTTTTAATTTTTTCTTGTGTTTATTTCTTTTGTAAATTTTTATTTATTTTATTTTCAGCTGCGCTCGGTCTGCATTGCTGCTTGTGGCCTTTTCATAGTTGCAGCAAGCAGGGTCTACTCCCTGATGATGCCTGGGCTCACTGCTGTGACTTCTCTTGTGGAGCAGGAGCTCTAAGTGTGTGGGCTTCAGTAGCTGGGTGCAGGAGCTTAGCTGCTCTGCAGCATGGAGGATCTTCCTGGATCAGGGGATCAAACCCACGTCCCCTGAATTGCAAGGCAGATTCTTAACCACTGGACCTCGAGGGAACCCCCTCCATCCCTCTCTGGCAAAAGTCTTTGAAAGTATTGCATGTGCCTGCTAATCCGAGATCTATCCTCCAGCTCATCACAAATGCCCAGCCATTCCATCCACACTGCACTTCTCCAGATCACCAGGGCCCTCCACGTTGCTAAATCTGCTGACCATTTCTCAGTCCTCATCTCCTGGGACCTAGTGGGGGCTGATGACCCAGTGGATCACTCTCTCCATCTTGAAATACTTCTCTCACTCAGCTTCAGGACACACCCCCTTGCCTGCTTTTCCTCCCTCTTCTAGCTGCTCATTCTCAGTCCCCCACCCCCGACTTTGATTCTGCCTTCGACATACTTCACTTCCAACCCCACCTTCAGGCCCCAGCCTTGTCTGAGTTACTATCATCGCTCACTTATGTTATTGCAACTCATCTCACAACCGGTGTCCCTTCAACTCCTCTTGTGGGAGTTTCTCACTGTAGCAGCCAAACTGATCCTGTTAAAATAGATCAAGTGGGGGACTTCCCCGACAGTCCAGTGCTTAAGACTCCGAGCTTCCACTGCAGAGGGCATGGGTTCTGTCCCTGGTCTGGGAACTAAGATCTCCCCAAAACAAAGATTTTAAAAAACAGAAAAGCATTGTTAAGGGTGTGATGAGGTCCTTAATCTCCCCAGTCCTGTGGTACTGCATCATACAGCCTGCTGCACACGTCAGTGATACACACAGATGTGGGATTTGCTGCCTAAGACCACATCCTGAACAACCTACCGTTCAGCTCCCTGTCGATTGTCACTTGCCAAAGTAAAATCACACAGCCACATTATCTCCCCTGATAGTACTCATCCTGACCCATCCCTTCAATCCAAGCAGAAGACTTGTGGTGGTCATCTCCTGATGAACTTCCCTTACCAACATTCTTTATTCTTTTAATTCTATAATAAATAAATAAGCATGCATCTGAAATAAAATAGGTCAAGTTGAGTCATCTTTCTACTCAAAACACTGCAGGGGCCTCCTGTTCCATCTAAAGTAAAGCGAAGTCTTTTCTGCCCACTGTGACGAGATCCCATGTTACCCTCCCAATCTCTTCTCTCCCTGCCTGTGCCCTGTCGCTAAATTGTGCCTGACTCTTTGTGACCCCATGGACTATCGCCTGCCAGCCTCCTCAGTCCATGGGATTCTCCCAGGCAAGAAAACTGGAGTGGGTTGCCATTTCCTTCTCCAGGGGATCTTCCCGACCCAGGGACTGAACCTTTGCCTCCTGTATTGGCATGCAGAGTCTTTCCCACTGGGCCACCTGGGAACCCAGCCCTTTCTCTCCTGCCACGTCCCCCCTTTGTCACTCCACTCCAGCCGTCTGGGCCTCCTTACTGAGCCCAGCCCTTGCTAGTCCGTTCTATTCACGGGCCTTTCTCCTTGCTCTTTCTACTCTCCCCACAAACTTCCTCCTTCTTATCTCCTCCTTCACTTCTTTCATGTCCTTACTCAAGAGATGCCCTTCTCAGGAAGGCCTTCATTGACCATCCTATCAAAAATTGTAAGCACCACCCTCCCCCAAATTCATATTCCCTTTTTCAGCTTTTATTCTGCCTCAGCTCGTTTCATATCTGCCTTTATCTCATTCATTTGTTTATTATCTGTCTTGCACACTAGAATGTAAGCTCCATGGGGATGGGGAATTTTTTTTTGTCTATTTTGTTTACTGTTTTATCCAGTGCCTAGAACAATATCTGGAAATTGATAAACATTCACTATAAATATTTGCTGAATAAATTATGAATGAAAGAGATAAGTCAGTTTGTTATAAATGGCTGACTGTTAGGACAGGAGAATGCAAATATTGGCATCACAGCACCTTTCTGGTGAGGATTAGACATCTGTGTATGTACCCTGTACATTCTCAGGGCAATGAAGCTCCTTGGCTGGGTGACCTCATCCTAACCCCAAAACAGCCAGCGCTGACCAGTCTTCCCCACAGAGGTCAGCTCATGCTCAGAGAGGACAGACTCTCCACCAGAAGGAATTTGTCAAGCTTATCGCCACGAAGTCATCAACAGAGGCAAATAAGATTGTGTCCTTCTTCAGTATGCAGCTAGGTTATCAGGCTTCCATCTTCTTGGCTTTTGTCTCTTAGTTTTTTGTTCCCAACTCCAACTGGTGAAGATTTCTATTCAGATTTCATTAAACTCCTCAGGAACTGGCTGTATTATAGTTCTCTGCTCTTAAGAGTTGACTCTCACTGTCAGTCTGAGCACAAACATTTACGTACGGTATCATTCATCATTCATCAACCATTTATAGAGCTACGAAGTCCCAAGCACAGTGTAATGGAGGCGAGAATAAATAAAGCCCAGTTCTTGCCTTTGAGGAGATGGAAGTCTACAGTGAGAGGAAGACTTAGAGGTGAATTCCACACAATATTACAAGAGCAGAGACAGATGAAGGGTTACAGGTATGCCAAGCAGAGAAGGATGAAGTTTGTGGGGAGCTATGAGTTTTGTAGGATGAGAGGGTGCTTGCTGAAAAGAGAAAGTACATGACAGCCAGAATTGCTGTGGGAGATTCCTCAAACACAATGATCTCCACCTCACCAAACACAACACAAAAGCCAACTCCTGCTTGCCTTTAGCCTGAACAGTGCTCCACCTAAAAATAACATAATCTTTTACATTTGATCCATCCCCAGGAATTGCCCATGTGGTGAATATCAGTCTGAGTAAATACCTCAAGATAAAGTCATCAGAGGGGCCCACTTGGTAGTTTTCCCACCTTGGACTCAGACTAGTAGAGCTGTGGCTTGAGAGATTCACTTTGTCCAAACTGTATTCTTTCCATTGCTGAGGAAGTCAGAGCCCGGGGCCGGGACTGCCCTTCCGGGTGTACTTGGTGAGTTATGTCACGTCGTCTCTCAGCAGGATCTAATCTGAACACATATGAAGTGAATGAATCAATTATCACAACTTACTTCTTGCATTTCCCAAACCTGTCTCACTGCTCTCTAGACCTGAAGTGGGCAGCACTGCTCTGAACTATTCCCCTTCCCACTGGTCATTGCAAAGAGCCTGCACAGCCCAGAGAACCAGTGCCAGGAGGTCTGCTGGCCCGCTGCCCTACATCTTCAGCCATCCCTGAGTCACTCAAAGCTTCGAGTGACTTAAAGAAGTCCCAAGACTTCCCTAGTGGCCCAGTGGTTAAGAATTCACCCACCAATACAGGGGACATGTGTTCAGTTCCTAGTCTGGGAGGATTCCATATGCTGCAGAGCAACAAAACCCATGCACCACAACTACTGAGCCTAGATCCTGGAGCCCAAGCTCCACAACCAGCCACCACAATGAGATGCCCGTGCACCACAACCAGAGAACCGCCCCTGCTCCCCACAACCAGAGAAAGCCCAAGCCCTGCAACCAGCCACCACAATGAGACGCCCAGGCACCACAACGAGAGAACCGCCCCTGCTCCCCACAATCAGACAAAACCCAAGCCCTGCAACCAGCTACCGCAACGAGACGCCCGTGCACCACGACTAGAGAACCGCCCCTGCTCCCCACAACCAGAGAAAGCCCAAGCTCCGCAACCAGCCACTGCAATGAGACGCCCATGCAACACAACGAGAGAACCACCCCTGCCTCCCACAACCAGAGAAAGCCCAAGCTCCACAACGAAGATTCAGCATGGCCATAAACAAATCAAAGGTTTTAAATAAATGAGTCTCCGAATGGGTTTCCAGGACTATGAATGTGAAAGTCGCTCAATCACATCAGACTCTTTGTGACCCCATGAACTATACAGGAATTCTCCAGGCCAGAATAGTGGAGTGGGTAGCCATTCCCTTCTCCAGGGAATCTTCCCAACCCAGGGATGGAACCCAGGTCTCCCTCATTGCAGGTGGATTCTTTGCCAGCAGGGAAGCCCAAGAATACTGGAGCGGGTAGCCTGTACCCCTGGAGAAGGAAATGGTAACGCACTCCAGTATTCTTAGCTGGGAAATCTGATGGACAGAGGAGCCTGGCGGGCTACATAGTCCATGGGGTCACAAAGAGTCAGACCCAACTGAGTGACCAAACAACAACGAAAGGGAGTTCTGTCCTCTGTCCTTTGTGCTTTAAGATAACTCCTATTAACTGAGCCAAATGTCACTAGATTTAAGCTGATCTACCCACGTTGTGAATATTTATTTGACAGAGCTAGGACCAGTAGGGAAGACAAAGTCCTGAGCAAAGAACGTGTCATTTTTCTGAACCAAACTCCAAATATAGGTCTTTGTTGGGGTATTCAAACCTATTACATCTTGGCATTGAAGTTTTTTTTTCTTTAGATTCTTCAAGTATTCCTCACTGAGCCAGATTCCCCAGAGTTTGTCCTGATTTGCGACAACACAGGGAATGGAAAAAATGACATGTTCTTTGCTCAGGACTTTGTCCTCCTTACCTGGTCCAAGCTCTGTCAAATAAATATTCACAGTCATGGGTAGGTCAGCTTAAATCTGGTGACATTGGGCTCTTTCAGCTTCAGTAAATAGGTTATCTTAAAGTACAAAGGACAGAGGACAGAAATCCCTTTCACTGTTTCTGTTGTTTAGTTGCCCAGCGTCTGACCTTTTGTGGCCCCAGGCACTGTATGTGGCCCCCCTCGGCTCCTCTGTCCATCGGATTTCCCAGCGCATTGCCATTTCCTTCTCCAGGGGATTTCCCTGACTCAGGGATCGAAACTGCATCTCCTGCTTGGCAGATAGATTCTTAACCCCTGGGCCACCTGGGAAGCCTCCAGAGCACTTCAGCAGTCAAGTAACGAGCCTTGTGCAATCAGGGTAAGCCAAGAGACTGGCAGGCCCGCAGTTCCTGAGTCTGGGCCATGGAGTCATGCCTGCCCGGGCACCTCTATGCTCCCCTTTGCTCTGCCTGTCTACAGTTAGACTTTAGCTATCTTTCCTGAAACATCTGATTATGCCATTTCCCACGATCTAATGTAGTTTGTTTCTGTTAGTTTCGGTATGGGCTACTGGTTAGTCTCTACACAGCTGCCCTTAGCTCTATGAGTTGAGATCAGGGCAGCTGAGCTACAGGGCTCCAGGCATGGAGGCCTGGGCATAAAGAACTGCCTGTAACCACTTATCTCATGAGGGGGTGGTGTCAGGGGCAGACCAAATGGCCTGTCCAGTACACAGAGTTTCCAGCTCTCTGGTGTCTTTGAACCATTTCAAGAGAAACAGCACTTTTGAGACCTATCAGATGGAAGAAACTGCAAGGCCTTTGCATGTGCATAAAGTAGGCAAAGACGTTTTTCTCTTTTTTCAGTTTTCTCTCAATACATGGGTTTAAAATATACAACTTACAGAATTGTTTGAGGGATCTGAAAGTGCTGAACACAGGGCCAAGTACATAATCACAATTTGACATGAATGACCATTCCCTTCCTTTGAGCCATACAGTCAGTCACACATGCAGTCTTTAAATAGGATTGGTTCCATCTTAGTGAAGCTGGGTCGGCCGTGCCTTTGGGCTTAGATGAGGGGAAACAGTAACACCTAGTGTTGGTTGAGAGTTTTTCCTGTATTAACACCTTTAGTCCCCATATCCTCATTTTTCTTCATAACACTTGTCTATCTGACATTATATGTTGACTAGTTTGGATATGTCTCCCCTTCTAAGACATAATCTCCATGAGGATCTTATCCTCTTTACATTGTTTTCTTCTCTCACCAGTTCTTTAAATATTTGTTGAATAAATATTTAATCCCTAGCAAACTATGGTATAGGTAATAGGTAATATGATTACTTCTTATTTCAGATTAAAAAAAAAAACAACAACAGCTGAGGCACTGAGGAGTCACGTAAGCTGCACAAGGTCACAGAATGGGTGGTGGAAGGCAGATTAAAACCCAGATTGACCCCAGTATCCCCCGCACTCTGCCGCTGTGCTCTCTTGCCTCTGGGAAGAAAAACTGCCTTTCAGCCCCTGTCTCTATGAACTGGACTCACATTTGTGTGTTTTGTTTTGTTTTGTTTTTAAAGAAATAATTGTTCCCTTCGGAACTGATGCTGTTTATCAGCGGCAGTGGCACCACCCCAGCCCCACTCTTGAAGAGGAATAGCGTGCCAATCACTGCAACGAGAAGCACGCCTGGTCAAGGGCTATTGCCAGGTCCAAGGAGCCCGTGTAGCCCTGGGACCAAGGCCGGAAACGAAATACCAGCATCTCAGAAAGCTAAGACAGGTGGTCCTGCACAGTGGCTGCCCAATGGGGCTAAAATCTGAACTACTGTACAAAGAGGACCTTCTGACAGCTGACTCATGTTTTTCGAAAAGATGAACTATCTTCATAAACTGTTAGGAAAAATATGCCCCACATTTCTAGCCTGAGTGAGACGTGTCAGGACCACTTCAGTTGCAGCCTGTTGGAATTGTCACGGCAAGATTGTCTCACAGGACGAATCTTCAGGTCTGTCTCAATCCAAACGAAATCTTCAGAGAACACAAGTGGCTTGAGGCAAAAGTGCTACGGTTGGGCAGTGATACTTTTGTCATGAGTAAACATGTCAAGAGAAGAATACCCATGGAATTTAAATGGGATCAGAATGAGAGAATATGAACTAGACTCATAAAGACTCCTCATAAAAATTTATGAAATGTGACTGAATCTCAAATGAATATTCTAGTTCTGGCCTAATAACTACATTCTACAAGGAGATCCAACCAGTCCACTCTGAAGGAGATCAGCCCTGGGATTTCTCTGGAAGGAATGATGCTAAACTGAAACTCCAGTACTTTGGCCACCTCATGCGAAGAGTGGACTCATTGGAAAAGACTCTGATGCTGGGAGGGGTTGGGGGCAGGAGGAGAAGGGGACAACAAAGGATGAGATGGCTGGATGGCATCACGGACTCGATGAACGTGAGTCTGAGTGAACTCCGGGAGATGGTGATGGACAGGGGAGGCCTGGCGTGCTGCGATTCATGGGGTCGCAAAGAATCGGACACGACTCTGAGCGACTGAACTGAACTGAAGCAATGGGTAAGGAGAGATTTATTATACTATTCAGTCCTCTTTCACTTCTTTAGTGTTTAACATTTCCATAATAAAAGTGAAAAGATCAAGAAAACCTTCACACAAGAATTCTTGAACACTTCTGATTTGCATGAGCTTCCCTGGTAGCTCAGTTGGTAAAGAATCGGCCTGCCATGCAGGAGACCTGGGTTCAATCCCTGGGTTGGGAAGATCCCCTGGAGAAGGAAATGGCAGCTCACTGCAGTATTCTTGCCTGGGAAATCCCACGGACAGAGGAGCCTGGCAGACTATAAAAGTCTGATTTGCATAGCACCACTGTGCTTCATGCAGCAGAGTGTGTCCAATCCAGTTCTACCTTGAGGAGTCCAAAGTCCTAGTAGGGAAATGGAGCAGGCACACAGGGATCCCAAATCCCAAGTGGGCTTTGGTACCAGAGGGAAAGCCCAAGGAGGTTCAACTTCCAGGAGCCTGGTTAGTACTGTGTTCATTGAGACAGCCTCGTTATGAAGATTTGAAATACTATTCCAACCTAACTTACAGTGCCCCTGACACTCGTCACAGAGAACAGACATCTGTTATCTTATATGTCCTGGGATGTGGAGGGAAAGTAGAGAAGCTAATTTTCTTCCTGGACAGGACACAGCTGTGCTGGATATACTATTTGAAACGAAATGCAAAGATTTGGCTAAGAAATCAAGCTGGGGGTTGGAATGAGGGACAGAAGGGGTGCAGTCAGGAGTGTGTCAGATGGAGATGGTTTTGTAGTGATTAAGTGATCCTAAAAATGTCCCCCAAATGAGAGCTCAAGCACTTGTCTCCTTTATTGAAATCATCTTGCCAAACAGGTAAATATTCAAATCTACTGGACAAAGGTTTCTAATATCCTGGACAGTGCAGGAGAAATCTTGCTGACTGCTTTGGAGATGTCCTTTTCACAGACCAGGCCAACCCCTGCCCCTTTTACCCTTTATCCACCTGCAGACTGACCTCGGTACAAGTGGACGAGTGTCCAGGGCTTGCACCTAGCCCACCAACTGGAGGTGATACTCCCACAATTTCAGTTCTGCATCTGCAGTTTCTTGACTTATAATCCAAGGTAACTAATTACCTCTACTATAGGATTTTCTACAAGTTAATTAAGAGTGCTCTCATTTCTCTTTTTTAAAGTTCTTAATAGGTCTCCTCATTGCTGAAGCCATGAACTCCCGACATGAACAAATGCCTTGATTCATTTTGCTCTCATACTTGAATATAAAATAAAATGAAGATGCTACTTTATAAAGAAGAAGTAAGGGAATTCTCTGGCAGTCCAATGGTTAGGACTTGGAGCTTTCACTGCGGTGGACCAGGTTAAACCCCAATCAGAAAACTAAGATCCTGCAAGCCTTTTGGCATGGCTATGAAAGAAAAAGGAAATGAGGTACATACATATAATCTGGTACATATAATTCATGTACAATTAAACTAACATGCTTTCAGATAAAAACTACATAAAAACATATTTTTCTAAATTCCAGCTAAATGAATGCTGTATGAAATATCTCTCATTAGTAATCAGTGGAGTAAGAGATACATATTTTGTAAACTTTAAAATAGTCTCCAGAAGTTATTTCTACTTCAGCCCCCAAACATGAATTAAGTTCCTATTATATGCTGAGTACTGGGCACACTTCTCAGATGCAAATGATGAGGCTAAACTGATACAATATAAGAGATACAGCAGGTGACTATGAATATTATATGCAGGGCTATGGCATGGAAAATTTTGTAAAAAGTAAATAAGAAACAGGATCAGACCCTGAAGTAAAGTAATTTTCAGGCTAGTTGTTTCTGTTTTATAAATATTTAAAAGTTTTCTATCCTTTGAGGACAAATAAGGACACATTCCTGGAAGGTTCCATTGTGGTGAAGAGCAGAGGCTCTGGGTCCATCACCTACAGTGCAACCTTTAGCAAACGACTTGACCTCTCTGAGTTTTCTCAGCTACAAAATGGGCCAAATAATGCTTCTCTTGTAGTGCTGTTGTGAGGTTGCAGTGAGGTGACAAATGCAGAATGCTGGGGACAGTGCCAGGCACACAGTACACTCTCAATAAATATTAGCAGATAGCTCATATTAATACCCACCCAGGTGGCACGGTGGTTAAGAATCTGCCTGCCAATGCCGGAGACACAGGCTTGATCCCTGGGTTGGGAAGACCCCCAGGGGTAGGAAAGATTCCCAGGGGTAGGAAATGGCAACCCATTCCAGAATTCTTGCTTGGAAAATTCCATGGACAGAGGAACCCAGCAGGCTACAGTCCAAGGGGCCACAAAGAGTCGGACACGACTGAGCAACTGAGCATACAAGAGCTTGAACAACAACTCTTTCCAAGGTAAAAGAAAGTCCCCTCAAGAAAGAGTTAGAGATTTAACAGGTTAAAAGTCCTAGAGAATGGAGCACTGTATTAAGACTAGTGAATCAGCACTTTCCTGTTTACTCCCCAGCTGCTCAGAAACACTGATTAACATGCTCAGAGGAAGAGCTCCAAGACAAATTCCAATGACAAGAAAAACAACCAACTTCCCTGGTAGACAGGCAGTTCCTTTATTAAAGTTCCATTCTAGTAACAAGTTGGTTATGCGACATTTTGGGTGTCAGAGCGGAAGCGGGAAGAAACAGCATATCTTCACGTGCTAGACCCCAAAGACTCATTCAGCTTTTTCTGGTACATCTGTCTTTGCTTCTCAAAGTGCTGACCAGGCACGGCCCAGGGCAAAGAACATCCAGCCATGTGGACCCACGTAGGACAAATCTGTGGCAAAGACCTGCATGGATTACTCAACCTTTGCATGCCTCAGAGAAGAGGTGCTTATACCAAGTGGGGGTGTGACCTCTCATGGCAAACTTAGGGAGTGGAAGAACTAGTAGTTTGTCCTGGCCTACCTTTGAGAGGTTATCAAAATATTTGATGGATCTTCTATTTGATTGAAGAAGCAGAGTCTTTTTGGCTGCCCCCTGGTGGCTTATGGGATTTTAGTTCCCTGACCAGGTATTGAACCCAGGTCTTTGGCAGTGCAGAGTCTCTAACCACTGGACTGCCAGAGAATTCACTGTTGAAGAGTTTTATGTGGCATTTCCAGCTACAGTGCAGCTCCTACCTTCAGACCTCTCTTAGAAATGTTAAAGAACAATATAGTCACCACCCTATAATTGCTTCCCTGGTAGCTCAGATGGTAAAGAATCCACCTGCAATGCAGGAGACACCCGTTCAATTCCTGGGTTGGGAAGATCCCCTGGAGAAGGGAACAGCTACCTACCCCAGTATTCTGGCCTAGAAAATTCCATAGACTATATAGTCCATGGGATTACAAAGAGTAGGACATGACTGAGTGACTTTCACTTTCTATAATTGACGGTGGCTCCGTATCAATTAATAATTGATATTGGAAAATCATAAGAGAGCTTGAGAAACAAAGAGAATATAAATTTTCAGCAGCATCTGGAATATTCTACTTCCCATTTTGAAGCATTATGTATTGAATAGCTGGTACCTGACTTGCCTCTTGAGAAATCTGTATGCAGGTCAGGAAGCAACAGTTAGAACTGGACATGGAACAACAGACTGGTTCCAAATAGGAAAAGAGGTACGTCAAGGCTGTATATTGTCACCCTGCTTATTTAACTTATATGCAGAGTACATCATGAGAAATGCTGGACTGAAAGAAACACAAGCTGGAATCAAGATTGCTGGGAGAAATATCAATAACCTCAGATATGTAGATGACACCACCCTTATAGCAGAAAGCGAAGAGGAAGTAAAAAGCCTCTTGATGAAAGTGAAAGAGGAGAGTGAAAAAGTTGACTTAAAGCTCAACATTCAGAAAACGAAGATCATGGCATCCGGTCCCATCACTGCATGGGAAATAGATGGGGAAACAGTGGAAACAGTGTCAGACTTTATTTTTGGGGGCTCCAAAATCACTGCAGATGTTGACTGCAGCCATGATATTAAAAGACACTTACTCCTTGGAAGAAAAGTTATGACCAACCTAGATAGCATATTCAAAAGCAGAGACGTTACTTTGCCGACTAAGGTCTGTCTAGTCAAGGCTATGGTTTTTCCTGTGGTCATGTATGGATGTGAGAGTTGGACTGTGAAGAAGGCAGAGCACCGAAGAACTGATGCTTTTGAACTGTGGTGTTGGAGAAGACTCTTGAGAGTCCCTTGGACTGCAAGGAGATCCAACCAGTCCATTTTGAAGGAGATCAGCCCTGGGATTTCTTTGGAAGGAATGATGCTAAAGCTGAAACTCCAGTATTTTGGCCACTTCATGTGCAGAGTTGACTCATTGGAAAAGACTCTGATGCTGGGAGGGATTGGGGGCAGGAGGAGAAGGGGACGACTGAGGATGAGATGGCTGGATGGCATCACTGACTCGATTGAGGTGAGTCTGAGTGAACTCCGGGAGTTGGTGATGGACAGGGAGGTCTGGTGTGCTGCAATTCATGGGGTCGCAAAGAGTTGGACATGACTAAGGGACTGAACTGAACTGAACTGATGCTTTTGAACTGTGGTGTTGGAGAAGACTCTTGAGAGTCCCTTGGACTGCAAGGAGATCCAACCAGTCCATTCTGAAGGAGATCAGCCCTGGGATTTCTTTGGAAGGAATGATGCTGAAGCTGAAACTCCAGTATTTTGGCCACCTCATGCGAAGAGTTGACTCATTGGAAAAGATTCTGATGCTGGGAGGGACTGGGGGCAGGAGGAGAAGGGGACGACCGAGGATGAGATGGCTGGATGGCATCACGGACTCGATGGACATGAGTCTGAGTGAACTCCGGGAGTTGGTGATGGACAGAGAGGGACTGGTGTGCTGCAATTCACGGGGTCACAAAGAGTCGGACATGACTGAGCGACTGAACTGAACTGATGGGTGGAAAAAAGATGGTATTAGTACTATTATCCTTTTATAGGTGAAAGATTGTATTAAAAATAAATGTATGTATAAGTGGCTTCGGTATCCTATTTATGATCACAAAAGCCTTAATAAATTGCAGTATCTAGCCCCTGAGCTGCTCGGAGACGTTTGAAAGTCACAGAAGATCAGACATATCAGCTCCTTCACAAAGGAGTCCTGGATTCCTAAGGTCACTTAACTCTGGACATCAAATCATGGCACTTAGCATTGGGAGACAGCTCAGTAATCAATCAATTATTCAAGGGGAAAATTTCCTTCTTAGTAAAATAGTAAGTGTTCCTTTGAAAGTTTTTAACCACATGTAAAAACAAGAATTTGAAATAGGCCTAAGAACACAGTTACATAAATCTGAAGCAATAGCAGGGTTGTGCCCAGGCCTGGTACAAGAAGCACCAGTTGCTCAGTCCTGACTCTGTGACCCCCTGGACTATAGCCCTACAGGCTTCTCCGTCCAAGGGATTCTCTAGGCAAAAATACAGGAGTGGGTGGCCATTTCCTTCTCCAGGGGATCTTCCTGACCCAGGGATCAAACTTGCGTCGTCTGCATTTCCTACATCGGCAGATTCTTTAGTGATTGAGCCACCCGGGAATATTTGAAGGTGTTAGTTGTTCAGTCACGTCTGTCTCTTTGCAACTCATGGACTGTAGCCCAGCAGGCTCCTCTGTTCATGGAATTCTCCAAATACTGCAGTGGGTAACCATTCCCTTCTCCAGGAGATCTTCCCCATCCAGAGATCAAACCAAGGTCTCCTGCACTAAGGCAGATTCTTTCCTGTCTGAGCCACCAGGTAGGAGCCCACTAAATGCTTCTACCTATTTGATTATCAAGAGCCCCATCTGCTGGTTAAACAGAATTCATATGCAACCCTGCAGATACTGTTTAGAAAACCCATGTGTCAGAACATTAGAAGAGAAGAAAGGAATATTGAAGGTGAAAAAGGCTCTGGAGGTCACCTGATCCAATCCATTTATTTCACAAATAAGGAAGCTTATTATAATACTGGTGTACTCTAACTAAAAGAAATGGAGAAAGTCAAATAATGTATCAGTACTATAGTTCATATAAAATATCAACTGTGAGACAATGAATATGAACTTTTTAAGGTGAGAGTATTCCACACACTGAAGATGTTTTCTGGTTTAAAGCTGATACCTGTTCTTCTCACCAAAAAAAAAAAAAAAAAGGCAAAAGTTTGGACTTGGAATTAAACTAAAGTGTGAATTGAGGTTTTACCCCTGATGTTTCCTGATTTAGGTATTTACCTCTCTGGCTTAACAGACTTCATCCTAAATACTTAATAATAATAAATTAGCAATCCTTCATAATCCTCCTCTATAAGGATGTAAAATCACCTGTCTAAAGCTTAACAGCAGGCACAGAATCGGAACCCCCAAATTGCTATTATTAATATTGTGAGCTAACAATCGCTTTCTATATAGGTCTAACACCAGGACTGTCAGGAGAATTTGGATAATGTATATAAAAACTCTTCAAAATTGAAAATTTACAGTGCAACTAAAAGTTAGTTTTAATTTGGACACAGAGCAATGGTGTTTACAACATAACATTTTTAATCATCGATTTAACAAGGAATTCTTTAAAAAGAAACAAATGAGGGAAAATGTCCCTGGCTGTCCAGTGGGTAGGACTCCACACTCCCACTGCACGCGGCATGGGTTCCGTCTCGGGTCAGAGAACAAAGATCCTGCAAGCCTTGCTGTATGATCAGAAAGGAAGAAAAAATTAGGAACATGTCTTTGATAAACTGCGTTCTTAAAACACAAGCTTTCATTTGCTATCTGGAAAGACTGGTCTGGCTTCTCTATTTCTCTACACTCCAAAAACTGAATAGTTCTTTCCTTTGGTTCGGCTCTCCTCACATTTCATCAGCTGCAACAGAAGCTACAAGAAGCCAGTAGACACTGCTAGTTTCTGCCTGGAAATCTCTCCCGTGGATCCGCAGCTTCATCAGGTGCCAGCTTTCTATTTTCCACGTTAACAGCAGGCAGCATTATTAACAAACCTGCTACCTTCCCCTCAGCCTCCAAGGTCATTTTCCTCACTGTCTTCAAGCCCTCGTCAAACTTCCCTGGAGACCTGTTCCTGGGTCTTCTCGAAGCCCTTCTAGGTGGCATCCTCCACCTTCTCAAGACCTTGGCAGTGTCCATACATTAGTCAGTCCCAAAGCCAAGGACGCACCCCCATTCCAATTATCTATGCTGCATACAAAGCCACCCCCAAAACATAATACCTAAAAGCAACAGCTTATTAATACTTCTCCAGGTTTTCTAGGCTAAAGAGGGGCAGTTCTCCCTGGGGTGTTTTTAAGTGGCTGCAGTCACCTGCAGCTGGGGCTGGCTGTCCACAGGGGCTCACTCCCGGACCAGCAGCTGATGGTGGTGCATGGGGCCCTGCTGGCATCTCCAGTGCAGTGTGTTGGTGGTGTGTGGGCTCAGCTGCCTGGAGGAATGTGGGATCTTAGCTTCCCCAGTCAGGGTTGGAACTCATGTCCCCTGCATTAGAAGGTGGATTCTTAAACAGTGGACCCCCAGGGAAGTCTGTAGAAGTGACCAGTTTTATAGAGAGAAAAGCATGAAGCAGACCCGCAGGATGCATCAGAAGTAAACAGTGGCATTCTCAGAGTCCCATGTTCTCAATCCTGGTACTCTCAACACCCAGCATCCCTGTCCCAGTATCATCACACTCCAGCATCTGAATAATTTACCCTCTTTGCTTAAGACAGCTTGAGTGAATTTCTCTCACTTGCAATTAAAAGTCGTAGTACAAAAAGAAAAACAAGAGATTAGGGAAATGTATTTGTACCTTGAAGTATTTAGGCAGATGAGTAGCCATTGTTCTCACAACAAATTAAAGGCTTGCCTCACCCCAAGTCTGGATTTAGGTGCTCCTCTCTTGTGTTCCTGTGGCCAAGAGAATTGGTCCCTTGGTGTATAGTCTGTGGAGAATAAATTCCACATGAACAGAGGTTGTTTTTCTTGTTAACATAACCCTGCATCTGGCATTACCTCTTTTATTAATATAAACAAGTGTGTACTCGTTACTACCTTCAGGGACTGATCTGTATCAGAAAACAGTACATAATGAAAAGAACTGGTCTGCTTTGCAGAAGACCTGGCTTCTCGTTCAATCTCTACAACAATGAATCACCATTTTCTTACCTGCAAAGTGGAGAAATAACCTTTTTCCCAGCGTTACATTTCAGGAATATACCAGTTACTAAGAACCTAAGTTACTTCATACTTCCCACTTCAAAAGACATTGACAAGCATAGTACCACCCTCCTTTTATAAGCAAGTGAATGTCTGTGCGTCCCACTGTCTGCAACCCCGTGGACTATAGCCCACCAGGTTCTTCTGTCCATGGGGTTCTCCAGGCAAGAACACTGGAGAGGGTTGCCATGCCCTCCTCCCAGGGGATCTTCTGGTCCCAGAGATTGAACCCAGGACTCCTGCACTGCAGGCAGATTCTTCACTGTCTGAGCCACCAAGGAAGCCCCTTATAAGCAAGGTATGCAGGATTTCCTCATTGCAATCCTGTAAAGAGGGTATTTTCTTTCTAAATTTGTGGCAAACAGAGATGTGCTGCTCAGACCTCCCTGATGGCTAGCTGCTTCCCTGTCCATGGATTTCCCAGGTACCAATACTAGACTGAGTTGCCACTTCCTCCTCCAGGGGATCTTCCCCACTCAGGGATTGAACCTGAGTCTCCTCCACTGGCAGGCAGGCTGTTTACCTCTGAGCCACGAGGAAATCCCTTCACCAGTTACTCTCCACTAAACCATTTACCCTTCTAACTCCATTGTAGCATACACCTTCTAGAGAATTCGGTAATAAAATCAAAGACTATTTTATTTCCGATCTAGGCAATTAATTTACTGTAGCTCATATACTTAACCTCTGCTGATGTTAACACTGCTTGGCAGGCTTTTTATCAGGCTATTAACATTTTGGCAGTGTCCCCAAAAGCAAAGGTCTAGTACAAGGCACAACTTTTTCCTTCACATAAAACATTGCAATTTTACCAGTAGAATTATTTAAATACATCTTATTGTGTTTAGTCAAGATAACTTTACTACATAAACAAAACCTTAAAAGCTATGACAGAGAAACACACCCCGAACCTTAACAGCGCCATCTGGTGGTGCTTAACAGGAATTTCTCAATATTCAATTTCAGGAAAAGATCTATGGAAATCATAAAACCTTTGTGTCACCTTGTCCATCTAGTTTAACTGGGTTTTAAAATAAGGCCAAAAAACAAAAAACAAAATGTAAGTTAAATCAAGCCTTTAAAGTTGGTGAATACATACAGGTCTTGTCTTCCTTTTTCAGAGCTTTGGGGTATAGTAACCACCTCTCCCACCTCTCATCACTAATGGACTGTTCTTGCGTTGTTTTTGTTGATCGTTATTTATCAGTATCTAAAATTTTATAAAATTTTTAATCTTTCAATAATTTGACTTCCTTATAAGCATTAAGCTCTGTGCTCCCTGGCATACAATAGGTTCTCAAAACTTTCTGGATAAATAAATAAATCTTTTTTAATCAACAGCTACATTTAGATCAGCTCTGGAATAAGAAAAAAATCCACCTGAGTAGAAATTTTACTGTAAACTTAAAGATCTTAAGATAAGAATTGAGACCCCAGAGAAGTGTCCTCCTCCCAACCTCCAGGGCTTTCCAGGTGGTACAGCGGTAAAGAATCCGCCTGCCAATGCAGGAAACACAAGGGATGCAGGTTGGATCCCTGAGTTGGGATGATCGCTGGAGGAAATGGCAACCTACTCCAGCATTCTTGCCTGGAAAATCCCAAGGACAGAGAAGCCTAGTAGGCTACAGTCCATGGAGTCACAGAGTCAGACACAACTAAGCAACTGAGCATGCAGGCCCAGCCGCTGCGGGGAACCAAAAGCCCTAGCTAGAAGAAATTAGGAGACCAGACTAGTCTACAGATGTTTTTATGTGCTCAAAATTGTATTAATTACTGAAAGTGAATGCCTGAAGGGAACTTCATCTAACACAAGGACATTTAAAACAGACATGACTGCGTAGCCCATGCTTGAATATTTATAGGGATATGGAGCTGCCTCCTCATAAGGCATCCTGCCACCTACACCTGGAGACTTCAAGCTACCAACAGTAGCTTGACAGTTATAGGATGGGAGTGGATTCATTACAGACTGAAGATTAATACCATCAATGAAAAAAAAACAAAAAGTTAATTAGAAAAATTATTTATTTCTGCTCCTTTCATACATCTTATTGTTCCTGAAACAGTCTTCCACACATATCTGAAACGATGTACTGGCATACACTCTGTTTAAAGGCAAAGCACCATTGGTAAAGCTGATCAGCTGTCCAGAGTTCTCAGCTTATGGGATCACATGTCCTGATTTTACATTAATTTCTGAAGGTCAGAAAAGTCACCTCCAAAAATTGTTAAGGGGTTTGTAAAAAATAATCACTTTATTCAATATTATAGCTATAGAAATGAAGTACATTCTAAGAAATGAAAAAAAGAAAAAAAAAGAAGAAAATATCACTTAATATCATTGGTACGTCAGTGAAAGCCAGCAGAAAAAAATACTGATAAGCTTGTCTCTGACACTAAGACGACATTCTAGTCCATGCTTTAATACGCTTCCTATGTTTTCACGAGATGTTTCTTTGCTGCTGCTCTTCATCCTTCTCTGTATTTCTTATCTGAGGACCGGTACAGCCTTTAAAATTTCATTAACAGGAGCAAATTCACTACCTGCTGATTTCTTCTCAAAAGGCACTCTAACCCATCAGATAGCCCCTGTAAAACATAAAATTTATAAACACAAAGAGTGAAAAGGAAGCAACATTTCAAAGTGTCCCAAACAAATTTTATGATAAATCAAAGGACAATCTGAAAATATAAATGTGTGATTCCTCACTATGGTTCTATTTCATTTCTTGCCCCCTCAATAAATACATTACTGGCCTTGGTTCTATTATCCTTCCCCCTCAAAGGACAAATTTACAAACCAATATGCTAAATGACACCAGACGAGAAAAGAAAGAAAAGAAAATGTTATGTAAAAGTTAAAGCTAAGAGTGTGGACTCTCAAAATTCCAACAAGAGTCACAAAGCTTTTTATAGAAAGCAGCTCATTTCGACATCCTAAAAGCCTAATATTACCAAAGGGAAAGATGGAGGGCCCAGGAGCTGTCCATGCCTGGGAATTGAGCCCTCGCACCCTGCACCTGTTTCTTTAGGAAATGTCCTGATGGTGGGCAGGGCGTCAGCTGTAGCTGTTGAGCAAGTCAAACTTCACAATGTTCAAATAGGAGATCCTTTTACTAAATGCACAAGGTAGGCCCTGAAATCCCCTTTAAATTCAGGTATTAGCAGTCTGCTTTATAAAGTTCCAAACTTTTCCTTTGCAATAAATCCTTGCAACCTATTAGGATCAAGAGGAAAACAGAAAGCTGTGTAAAACTATCCACATTAAGAAACGGCTGAAAACATCCTGTCCTCACTGATGCCTTTAGAACTTTTCTGCTTTTGACCCTGTTTCTAACATGAGTAGATAAGCTTGGGCAAACCTTAGCTTCCTCATCTGTAAAATGGAGTTACATCAAATAATTTAAAGGATTATATAAGAGAATCTACCAATATAGTAACTGCTATTCATAGCAGTAAGCACTTGACAAACATTAGCTATTATTAGATCAGAGTCTTGAGTTTCTTCCTCTCTAAGGTGGCGGCAAAAAAAGCATCATGGGGCTGACACCTGACATCGTGCCTGACACAGCGCAGACACTCAGGAATGCGAGTTTCCTCCTTCCGGCTCCTAGACCCACCTGACTCCCTACAGGTCTTGGGTCTACGTGCAGCCTAAGTGATCTCCCTAGAACACATTTATCCCTTTCCTTCTGCTCTACCAGCCTGGCCGATTCACACTCTGAGCACAGAGATATACAACTTTAATCTCACAACTCTGAGACAATCCAGGGTTGAATAAAAAAAATATAAAGGCTCTTAACGTATATATTGATTTTGAAGACCTCCACGTAAATTTGCTAAGGTAATGCCTGATATTTCACAAAAGCATACTTTAAGACCTAAGCTTCACAAGTTCTTAACCTGAAGGAGAACCGATAGGTGTACGTACATAACTGAATCACTTGTTGTACTCCTGAAATTAACACAGCACTGTAAACCAACGGTACTCCATTATTTAAAAACAAAAAAAAAAAAACGATTAAACCTATAATAAAATAAAATCTCTGTCAGATAATTCTTAACAACAGTAAGAAAAAAAAAGACCTAAGCTTCACAGGAAATAAAAGATTCAAGAAGATTCTAAAAGTGTCCACCACCAGGGTCGGCACCAAGGGAAGCTGCTCAACAGCGAGCTTACACCATGAAACAAAAGAACCGAGGACTCTTCAGGGACAGCTGTCGGTCATCTGCATGTGCTGATATGCAAACACAGGACATTTATCGCTGGATATAGTTACACGCTGTGGTATTCTTCCTTGTAATTAGTGTGTGACCTCTGCTTCCGCATCAAATAAAGCTATCTTTTAATGTTTAAAACTATGTCAGCAGGAAGGACATCAGGTCTTTTAAAAAGCATAGCTCAGAAAACATAAAGCAGGTTGTACCCTTTCACTGCTATTGTTTTCGCAAGGTACCGCTTGTTAAGGATATCAGATTCTTTGAGTGCCACCCTGGAAGTTATCTTACAGCACAGCCATCTTTTATCTGAGATGCTAGCAACTTATCTGATGTGAAAAAATTCCTGGTTACTGGTGTTTTTTTACTGCACTGTTGTGGCTCTCTCATTTTATTACATATCTAACTGCTTCTATATGTTGGGACATCAAAGAGAATCTATGCCCAAGATGACACATCCCTTCCTCGCTGGTGGTAGTAACCACACCCGTCACGAAGAATATGCAGGCCCCCAGACCTGGCTCATCATCTCTCTGGGGCCTGTAAATACGCCAAAAATGCAGTACTGTTCTTGCATTTTCTAAAACTCTCCATTGTTTCTCCCCATACCACACTCAAGGTACCAGGCATCAGGAGCTGTAAATGAGAAACCGCATCGGAGAGTGGACCATAAAGTCCTTCCTCTTCAAAATTTAAACCTTAGATTTGGCTGCTTGGTAAGTTACAGAAATCAGCAATTTTTTTGTTTAGACTATTGTTCTGCTTTGATTACATCTATCTATACCTGAAACCCAGACAGTATACTCCTGTTTCTCATTTCCTGTTGTTAGATCTTACTCAACTATCTTGGAAACTAGCCTTCCGAATGCAGAAGACACGTTTACATAAATAATTACAAAAGTTAAGATGAAAGCAATCCAGAGAATTAAACAATTTTCAAAATTTTTTTCTAAGCAGGAGATAGCTCAGCTCTGTTATCCTATCTTTCAAATGCCGTTTTCTTTCTTTTCTTGGGGGGCAGTGCCACATCACATGGCTTGCAGGATCATAGTTTCCCAAGCAGGGGTCAAACACAGGTCCTGGCAGTGAAAGCACCAAGTCCTAACCACTAAGCCGCCAAGGAATTCCCAAACCAATTTATTTTGTTCCAGAGAGAACATAAGCTTTCTGCATGAATCTAAATAATGTAATATATATTTGAAAGTCTCTTTTCTGTCCAAGGCTTAATTGATTTTCCTCCTATCAATATTCAGAAAGCAGCAGCAATTAATGGCTTGAAAATACTCTGTATTATTATTACTGGTACTATGGGAATTCCTCCACAGGTTACAGATTAACCAAAAAGAACTTTTAGAGAAAAGTCTCCATCAGTGGTCACTGATGCTACAGCAAAATAACTGGATTTCCTCGTGAACATACATGGAAATAATAGGAAGATCTATTTGTTTCCATTCTGCTACTAACTAACCTTAAGCAAGTCACACATTTCTTTGGTTCTCAAAATGTTCATCTATTTAAATGAGGATTAAATCTCCTATGATTTCATGTGATCCAGATAATTATTTTACTAGTTTGCAAATTAAGATATCGATTATACAAAGCACTGAATAACTTACGGCAGCTTCATTCTCATGAATACTCTAGCCATGAAAAAGCTCAATAGGACACACACGAATCCAATGAATAAAAGAAGAAACCTATTGAGTTTGGGAATGTTTGGTGCATTGGACCGGTCCAGGATTATGAAACCTAAACCTCCCATTGTAAACAGGAAGCTGGATGCGAGTCCTTCCATAATATACTGTCCATTTACTCTGAAAAAGAAAGAACAGCAAAATAGTCAATGAAAATTTCAGAAAAATAGAAAGTTTCTTCCTCAGACTGAAATTCCTATTTCTACTAAAACATTTTTGTGTTTATTTTTTATTCTTATAAGTGTTTTACCATATTTCTGGCTATTCATTCCAATAAATATTTATTGAGAGCCTATTATGCATCAAGTACTGTTCTAGGTTCTGGAAATATAATAATGAACAAAACAAGAGAAAAATCTTTTGTCTTCATGGAGGTTATGCTCAAAAAGAAAAAAAAAACTTTAAAACTCAACCAACACAACTGTCTACGTAAAATCAATATGCACATTTTAATTATTAGCTTAAAAAGTTAACTACTATAGGTACATGAACCTTTTACTCAGAATTTTAGTTTTGCTTTTAAACATTATGTTATTTAAATGTCTACTATCAATTTCAAATTGTGAACTGGTTAGAAACATTTCCTGAGTTTTATAGTAATTAACAAACCTCTTACTTCAAAGAGAAATTTTTAAAAGCAAGTTTTCTTAATTAAGGCTTCTTGAACTCCACAAAGATTTCCAGTAACCTATAAACTCTTAAATTCCTGTATACACGTGCATATGATTCTTCTAGTGTGTGCGTGTGCTGAACTGTGTCCAGCTCTTTGCGACCCCATGGACTATAGCCTGCCAAGCACCTCTGTCCACAGAATTTTCCAGGCAAGAGTACTGGAGTGCACTGCCATGTCCTCCAGGGGATCTTCCTGACCCAGGGATCGAACCTGAGTCTCCTGCATCTCCTGCACTGGCAGGCAGAGTCTTTACAACTGCGCCACCTGGGACACCTCTTTCTAGGGATGAAGAGCTTTCAAACTGTCAAGAGTTCATGGACCCCAAAAGGCAAATTTCTCTGTTAAAGATATGATTTATACAAAGACACATGTAAAGAAAGTATATGCATGCATGTGTGTATGTATGTGTATATATACATATATTTGCTAAACTAATTGCTTTAACTGAAAACAACACATGCAGCAGTTTCAAAATTCAAAGTCAAATGTCAACCCTGTGAGAAGTCTCCCTACCAGCAGGATCTCCAGCCACCTGGATTCCCCTTCCCCACAGAGAATCACAGTAATCTTTCCAGGAATATTCTCTGCATGGAATACCATTCATGTAACTGTAAATACAAATATTTTTCACCAGCTTCCCTGGTGGCTCAATGGTTAAGAATCTGCCTGCCAATGCAGGAGATGCCAGTTCAATCCCTGGGTCAGGAAGATCCCCTGGAGGAGGAAATGGCAACCTGCTCCAATATTCTTGCCTGGAGAATCCCTGGACAGAGGAGCCTGGCGGGCTACAGTCCATGGGGTCGCAAAGAGTTGGACACCACTGAGAGTGAGCACAAACACACACACAGATACCAATAAAGAGCTGTCTTTACGTAGACAGTTACCAAGCGGATTTTATAAGGCAATACAACAAACACTGTTCAAGGGAAATAAACAACAGGAACTCTCCAGTCTCAAATATTTTTTTTTCTTATTTAACAGTATAAGATCTTCCCTAGTAGCTCAGCTGGTAAAGAATCTGCCTGCGATGCAGGAGACCCCAGTTCAATTCCTGGGTGGGGAAGACCTGCTGGAGGAATAGGCTACCCACTCCAATATTCTTGGGCTTCACTGGTGGCTCAGCTGGTAAAGAATCTGCCTGCAATGTGGGAGACCTGGGTTCGATCCCTGGGTTGGGAAGATCCCATGGAGAAGGGAATGGCAAACCACTCCAGTTTTCTGGCCTGGAGAATCCCATGGACCATACAGTCACAAAGAGTCGGACATGACTGAGCAACTTTCACTTCACTTCACAACTAACACTGCTCAGGAGAAATAAACAACAGGACCTCCCAAGTCTCAAATACTAGTCTGCTTATTTAACAGTATAATCCAGTGGCCCAATTTTTTCTTTTTTGGTTGTGCTGGGTCTTCACTGCTGTTTGAGGGCTTTTCTGCCCTAGCTGGAGTAACTGGGGGCTCCTCTCTTGCTGCGGAGCGCCCCCTACAGGGCTCCACCAGATTTGCAGGGGCTCCACCAGAGGCAGGGGCTCTGGAGTGCAGGCTAGGCAGCTGAGGTGCACACGGGTAGCTGCTCCGCAGCATGTGACATCTTCCCTCACCAGGGATCGGAATGCGGTGAAAGGCAGATTCTCAACCACGGGACCTCCAGCAAAGCCCCACACATTTTCCCTTAAATGGCCAAACAGTATGCATCTTAGGCTTGTGAGCCGTGTAATCTGTGTTGCACTTACCACAGTTGCTTGAAAGCAGCCATGGATAGTACAGAAGTAAATGGCTGTACCTAACTCCAATAAAGCTTTATTTACAAATACGTACCAGTTTACTGAGCCCAGAACAGCCTATAAATAAATGTATTTTAAACTGATATCCTCCTTTAAAGCAGTGATTATGTCCATCATTGTGAAATGTTTCCTAATAAACAGATAATGTACTTTTATTCTTGTTCGTGTCTACTTCCTACAATCTCTAAATTTAGCATTTTAAAACAGCTATTGTCAAAATACAAATCGACCCAATAGGTTGTGCCATAATTTTAAACACGCAGGCATGCCCCAGCAATCTTCTTTCCCACCATCAAATCATTCAAAATGGTATCTTTTACCTGTAGGCCAAGAAAGCGACTGGTCTCTGATGCCCGTGTTCATCAGTCACCGAGCCGACACTGGGAGGTTCAACAATAACATCATAAATGATCCCTAAATGAAAGGTAACAACATAGATTAGATTGGATTTCTAATTTATTTAGTTTTTATCTGTCTCTAAAGTGAAAGTGTTAGTTGCTCAGTTGCATCCGATTCTTTGTGACCCTATGGACTGTAGCTTGCCAGGGTCCTCTGTCCATGGAATTCTCCAGGTAAGAATACTGGAGTGGTTAGCCATTTCCTTCTCCAGGAGATCATCCTGACCCAGGGTCAAACTGGGTCTCCTGCATTGCAAGAGGAATCTACCGTCTGAGTCAACAGGGGAGCCCATCTGTCTCTAGAGGTCCATTTGTATTTAAATAATATTTCCTTTTGGTGCTTCCCAGGTGGTGCTAGTGGTAAAGAATCTGCCTGCCAAAGCAGGAGACGCAGGTTCAGTCCTTGGGTGAGGAAGATCCCCTGGAAAGGAAATGGCAACCCACTCCAGTATTCTTGCCTGGAGAATCCCATGGACAGAGGAGCTTGGCGGGCTACAGTAGATGGGAGTCACAAAGAGCTGGACACCACTGAGCAACTGAGCAGAGAAATCTTAGAGCCTGAGTGCTGGAGAAGTTTGGGAGCCCATTCATAGAAAGACACTGAAGTTAAAGGAAGTATCTGTCTTTAAAGATGCATTTATATTTAAACAGAACTGCTCTAATGTATTATTACAGTGAAATGAGGCCCAGCTTATCTCCTACACTTCTGATAAACCATTCAGAAATTCAACTCAGTGTTTTTAGAATGACTTGTAAATCAGAATTATCTCCAAAAAGAGGTATTTTATAACAAAATTCATTCAGTAACTGTTTCCAAACTCAAGAATGACTCCACAATAAAGGAGATTTAACATTAAAGGCTATTTCTAATTCAAGAAAAATGTTATACATATGCTTGGATGTTTCTATAATTAAGAGGTAACTAGAGAATTTTTCTTGCTTAAAAGTAAACTGAGACATTTTAAAATCACATCATTAAGCAGACTGGCAATACCCTAGGCACATGCTCATTAATGTTAATTTCTTTCATTATGTCTTAATGACCACTTATGTTACTGCCCATAGGCACTGTGTTCCAAATCTCCCACTGTCAACGTCTATTCTTTTATCTTCTCCACTGTTTTCCATCATCCTCATTTTTAGCAGTTTTTTAAGCATAACAAAACTCTCCCTCACCTCTGAAAACAAAACCACCATTTAGGAATTCTCTAATGCTACCTCACCATCAAACCCACAAACTGGAGCCAGCTTCCATCTTCACCTCCTTCCCCCCAGCTACACCAGAGGAAGAGTCCCTCCTCCTATCGCCATGGGATCCCCTGTGCAATCATCAGGACTCCACACCCTTACCATTTCAAAGACTGTTCCTTTGGCTAGCTCCTCTCTTTCCTGTATTATCTATCAACCTCTCGCTCCCTACATCAACCTTTCCTTGACACCAGATCCTCCTAGTTAACATTCTATTTCTATGCTTCCTTTTAGAAAGGGAGCCAGGCTTCTTTCTGGAAAAGAAAAAAAGAATTTGGTAAACTTACTGTCTGCACTTTCTCATTTACCCTTCCTTCTTTCACTCACTCCGATCTGACTTCTGCCACCACTGACATTAATCTTGCTAAGGTGGCCAGTGAATGACCTTGCTGTGGTCAAATTCAAAGGGCACTTCCAGCTCTCATCTTAGGAGCTTTCCTAGCAGCACTCCGTCCAGTTTACTAAATCCATTTTCTTGCGGCGTGGGAGGGATGGCTTCTTATGGCTTTTGTGACACTCCTGTCCGTGTTTTTCTTGCTCTCTCTCCAGCTGAGCCTCCTCTTCTATAAAACCACTAAATACTCACGAGTTCCCTAGGGCTTGATCCACTATTTTCTTCTCTTTCTATATTCTCTTCCCAACTGAACTAATCTCTTCACGTGGCTTTTCTATGCTAATGATCCACAACATGCCAACATCTATCAAATGTTAGCACCATTAAAATTAGATGTAAGCAAGGAAATCCAACCAAAAGGAAATCAGTCCTGAATATTCATTGGAATGACTGATGCTGAAGCTGAAACTGCAAAACTTTAGCCACCTGATGTGAAGAACTGACTAATTTGAAAAGACACTGACTCTGGGAATGACTGACGGCAGGGGGAGGGGATGACGGAGGATGGGATGGTTGGATGGCATCAGCGACTCAATGGACCTGAGTCTGAACAAGCTCCAGGAGTTGGTGATGGACGGGGAAGCCTGGCATACTGCAGTCCATGGGTCGCAGAGAGTCAGACAGGACTGAGTGACTGAACTGAACTGAAGCTCCTTAAGGACAGAAATTCTGTCTCTGTTCTTCAATATCTGGCTTATAGGAGGAGTTCGAAAACATTTGTTATTGACTAACTTCAATATAAACCTCTTTTCTCACTTCCTATCTGCATACTTGACATTTTCAACTAATTATAGTTGGTCTGTCCAACTATTACATATCCCAAAGTGACCTCTGGATTCACCATTCCCCACCAAAAATCACTTTATTTCTTTATTTCTTAGTCTTCTCAGAAAATGACACTTCCGCCTACTCAGTGCTCAAACTAGACACCAGTAAAATAGTAAAATTCCTTCAGGCCATACTCCTCCTGCTGCTGCTAAGTCGCTTCAGTCGTGTCCAACTCTGTGCGACCCCACAGGCAGCAGCCCACCAGGCTCCCCCATCCCTGGGATTCTCCAGGCAAGAACACTGGAGTGGGTTGCCATTTCCTTCTCCAACGCATCAAAGTGAAAAGTGAAAGTGAACTCAATCAGTCGTGTCCGACTCTTAGCGACCCCATGGACTGCAGCCCACCAGGCTCCTCCGTCCATGGGATTTTCCAGGCAAGAGGACTGGAGTGGGGTGCCATTGCCTTCTCCAATTCTCCCCCTACATCCAATCAATCATCACCAAGATTCTGCTTCTAAGATATCTTTCATTGTATCTTCCTCCATCTCCGCTGCCACCATCCTAAGTCAACTGTAAAACCCACCTAATTGGTCTCTTAATCCCGTATTTGTTCAAACTCTTCCCTCTGCCCAGATACTCTTCCCCCAACCTTTGAGACTTTGGCTAACACATCATTTCCTCAGGGACTCCAATGTAAATGATGTTCTTAACTCTGATTATTTTTCAAAACCTCTTTTTCTTTTCTTTCAAGGCACTTGTGGCAATCTGCAACGGAAAAAATATTATGGAGAAAAATTCACATGACATTTCATGTGTCTCAACCAATGGCATTATAAGCCTCAGGAAGGGAGGGCCCTTATCTGTTATAGTCATTGTTCTCTCCAGTACTTAATGCATAGAACTTAATGGGGACTCAGTACATTACTTGCTGACTATTTCTTAGCAATAAGTATTGTTTATTTATAAAGGTACACTCAGTATTCAGGTAATTCTCCCGTATGAGATAGCTCATGGCCTTGGCCACTAAAAGGGGTCCTCTCACTTCCTCCAGAAGTTAGGGCAAAGAATCTCCCCATTACAAAACTGACAGGGAAAAAGGAGCCAGAATGAAAACTGTGAGGTTTCCAGTAAAGGCCCTGGCTCCAAGGGAGGTAAGGGTTACAGGAAAGATTTCTAACAGATGAAGATTTTTTTTTAAAAAGCAACATGCATTTTAAATTTTGTTTATTCAGTCCAGCCCCTATTAGTGTGCTGAGCAAACGTTAATACTAATTTAATGCTAGGACAATATCTTAGCAACATAATAAGTATTTTAAATGTAACTTATTTCGAACATATATTGTCATTATCCTAGATTTGGGAGGAGGGTAAACCTAAAGGTTCATGCTAGAACTAATCCCGCATTTCAAATACTTCCCTCTTCAGTGCCAATTATTCTCACAAAACATCCATGAAAATGATGTCTCCGACTATTCCCTTAAAAATAGTCATCTGCTCTTGCTGTCCCTAATCTGTACAGCTTTAATTTTATCATTTCCAAATTAAGCTCTCCACTTCCCAAAATCCAAAAGTGCAGTAGCACAGTGCTGAGCAAATCATGGAAATGTTGAAGGGGTGGTGGCTATGAAAAGACTGCAGCCGGATTGCCAACTCACCACTATATAAAGCGACGCCCCTTTTGCAAAGAACAGGATAAGATGATAATGCAAAAGTGTTCAAAAGTAATGCTAGTCCCCTTATTTTTTAAATTCTCCACTTCTGCTCTCTCTCAGATACGACAGCTTCTGAAGATTTATTTATCTCCAACCTCAAATATTTATCAAAACCGTGGGTTTCGGAAGATTCCATTCATATATACTGCTGATTGAGGAGAAAGCGACACGAAGCCTTAGGTTTGAGCTAATAAATCCAAAGACTGTTAAGTGTCTACCAAAGTTCAAGGGACCACAGACAGAGAAGGTAGAAGTCCCACGCCCTCCTGATCAACAGTGTTAATAGAATGGGCCAGAACAGATTTTCCCAGGGCCTTTATTAAGTAACTCATGTCATGCAACAACAGCAGCAACAATCTGGGCTTGAAAAATACACTATTCAACTCGGATCGTTCGGCTAAGAGGCCAGGAAAGTGAAGGCAACGGGATGGAGAACACGACTCCTCTCAAGATACAAGACAGGGCGTGAGGGTGAAGAAACCTTTGGGCGGTGAACACTTAGGACCCCAGAAGTGCCCTCCACCCTCCGAAAAGATTGAGAGCAGAGCGTGCTTCCCCTGGCGGAAAGTTAGGGAACTGACGCGCCCCCGGGGCGGGCCGGCTCTCCGCGCCTCTCGGGCCCCAGGCAGGCCGAGTTACCTCCGGTGATGAGGAAGTAAGACACCACCACCAGAGCGTACACCGTCATGGCCGACGGCATGTGCACCCAGGGCGGCTTCTTCAGCTTCAGGTTCGGGCATTCGAGCACTAAGAACGGGACTCGGTACAAACTCTCCATGTCGGCGGTAGCGGGGGACGCTCTCGGCCTGCAGCCGCACGCGCCACCCGGAAACAGGCCCGCCCTCCCTTTCCCCGGCGCGTGCGCAGCGGAGCGACCGGCAGGTCCGCAGCGCTCGGAGGCAGTGTGTACACCCCCAGAAGAAAAGAAGGAACTATAAAAACGGATAAGTGACGAGACCCAAAGGTATGTACTATAGAATCTTGTGAAGCATAAATTTGAATAAGAAGTTCAGTTATTTTCAATGAATCAAAAGGAAAATTATGCACCTTCAAGGACCTGCAGGCCTTCAGACGTGGCCAAGCCGGAGAAGCAGAGGGAACGGATTCTATCTGAGCCCCTCCCACTCACAGACGCCGCGGATTTTGTAAGCTGATTGGACGCGGAGAGCCCTGGTTTCCCAGAGCCAGAGGATGAACGGGGAGGTTTGGGAAACGTTTTTTTTTTTTTATTAGCGGGTTTTTCAAGAGTTTGAGAAAGTCCTAGGTTGTCGAGCTTTTACTTCCTGATGTAGCAGTGGTGATAATAATAATAGCTGCTAATAATAATTGCTTAGTTAATATTTTATAACATTTGAAAATATATATCTAATTTAGAGCTATCACAAATGTCAAGAAGACATCGTCACAAGATGCCTAAAGCGAAGACCTTGAAGTGACCAAAATACTATTTTAAATAACTCGTGTCCTCTGCTTTTTTCGTAAATGCTAAAATCTTTCAGGCCGAAAATCTTGAAATCCTCCTGGTTTCTCTCTTTATAAAACTTCCATGTCCAAAGTATCAACAAACCTTTTCAGTTGTACTACTACGAAAAAAAAAAGTCTAATTCATCCACTTCTCTCCATTCCATATTTACCACCCTAGTGGAAGGCACTATCCTATATAGCCTGGGCTAGATATTTACAATCCAAACGGATGAAAATAACTGATGGAGAATTTGACTTTGGGGATAGACTAGATGGCCTAAAAAGTTTTTTTGTTTTCTGTTTAGTTTTTCTTTTATATACTCTCTTAAAATTCTGCAAAGATCTGTTTCCTTTTGGGATAAGAGTTCAGAGTGACTGATTATAAATCCAGCACAGACTGACACGTTTATAATTGAGCCCATGTTTCTATGTTTTTGTTTGTTGCTGAGCTCATGATTTTTACAGGATGGCATGCATTGGTTCTGCACTTTCAGTGACTCAATTAATGAGAAATTGTTTCAATACCATAATAATAAAAAATACTTATAAAATACAGTAGCATCTAACTCTAAATATAGAAGAGGCTTGCTGCCCTTACTGTTTACAAGAGATAGTCTGCAATGGAACCCCACTCCAGTACTCTTGCCTGGAAAATCCCATGAGCGGAGGAGCCTGGTGGGCTGCAGTCCATGGGGTTGCTAAGAGTCCAACACGACTGATTGAGTTCACTTTCACTTTTCACTTTGATGCATTGGAGAAGGAAATGGCAACCTACTCCAGTATTCTTGCCTGGAGAATCTCAGAGCTGGGGAAGCCTGTCGGGCTGCCATCTATGGGGTCGCACAGAGTCGGACACGACAGAAGTGACTTAGCATTAAGGAAGGTATGTTAATCGTAGATTATGAGAGAGCCGCGGCTGCTGCTGCTGCTGCTGCTAAGTCGCTTCAGTCGTGTCCAACCCTGTGCGACCCCATAGACGGCAGCCCAGCAGGCTTCCCTGTCCCTGGGATTCTCCAGGCAAGAACACTGGAGTGGGTTGCCATTTCCTGCTCCAATGCATGAAAGTGAAAAGTGAAACGGAAGTAGCTCAGTCGTGTCCGATTCTTAGCGACCCCATGGACTGCAGCCTACCAGACTCCTCTGTCCATGGGATTTTCCAAGCAAGAGTACTGGAGTGGGTTGCCATCGCCTTCTCTGGAGAGAGCCACTAATAACACCAATAATAAAAGCTGTTTACACCAGAGCCAGCATTTATACGTGAGAAGTTTTTCTGGGAACCATACAGCAGAATATTTCTGAAATTCCTGTGCTGCTGCTGCTAAGTCGCTTCAGTTGTATCTGACTCTGTGCGAACCCATAGACGGCGGCCCACTGGGTTCCTATGTCCCTGGGATTCTCCACGCAAGAATATTGGAGTGGGTTGCCACTTCCTTCTCCAATGCATGCATGCATACTAAGTCGCTTCAGTTGTGTCCGACTCTGTGCGACCCTATGGACAGCAGCCCACCAGGCTCCTCTGTCCACAGGATTCTCTAGGCAAGAATACTGGAGTGGGTTGCCATTTCCTTCTCCAGAAATTCCCATAGATTTATAAATAAGGAAAACTTTGGAACAATTAAAAATATGTTGCCTTGAAAAAATAAGAAAAAACATATAAATGAAAATTTTTAAGCTTCCTTCATATCTTCTGAAAGGAAGCTAATATTAACTCACCTCTTGGCAGACATTATATTGTCATTTACATTAGTTCTTACTCTTCATGACAATTCTATTAGGTAATTACTAATGTCACCACTTTACATATGACAAGACTGAAGCTTGGGAAGTAAAACAAACTCAAAAGGCATATTATGTGTTTGGATATGAACTAAAGGCATTTGCCCTAACATAAAGCAGATTTAAGATATTTGAAACGAGACGAGTTTATATACTTATCCTTCCTTTTATATATCTTGGGGCCAAATAAGTCCATATACACTGTGGATAAGACACAGAAGTTTTAAAAAGTATCAACTTTCTAATAAAAAAATAAAAATAAAGTCAGAACACATCAATTCAGTTCAGTCGCTCAGTCGTGGCCGACTCTTTGCAACCCCATGAACCGCAGCACACCAGGCCTCCCTATCCATCACCAACTGCCAGAGTCACCCAAAGTCGGTGATGCCATCCAACCATCTCATCCTCTCTTGTCCCCTTCTACTCCTGTCCTCAATCTTTCCCAGCATCAGGGTCTTTCCAAATGAGTCAGCTCTTCACATGAGGTGGCCAAAGTATTAGAGTTTTAGCTTCAACATCAGTCCTTCCAATGAACACCCAGGACTGATCTCCTTTAGGATGGACTGATTAAATCTCCTTGCAGTCCAAGGGACTCTCAAGAGTCTTCTCCAACACCATAGTTCAAAAGCATCAGTTCTTCGGTTCTCAGCTTTCTTTATAGTCCAATTCTCACATCCATATATGACTACTGGAAAAACCATAGCCTTGACTAGATAGACCTTTGTTGACAAAGTAATGTCTCTGCTTTTAATATGCTGTCTAGGTTGGTCATAACTTTCCTTCCAAGGAGTAAGCGTCTTTTAATTTCATGGCTGTAATCACCATCTGCAGTGATTTTGGAGCCCCCAAAATAAAGTCTCTCACTGTTTCCACTTTTTCTCCATCTATTTCCCATGAAGTGATGGGACCAGATGCCAGGATCTTAGTTTTCTGAATGTTGAGTTTTAAGCCAATTTTTTCACTCTCCTCTTTCACTTTCATCAAGAGATTCTTTAGTTATTCTTCACTTTCTGCCATAAGGTTGGTGTCATCTGCATATCTGAGGTTATTGATATTTCTCCCAGCAATCTTGATTCTAGTTTGTGCTTCCTCCAGCCCAGAGTTTCTCATGATGTACTCTGCATAGAAGTTAAATGAGCAGGGTGACAATATACAGCCCTGACGTACTCCTTTTCCTATTTGGAACCAGTCTGTTGTTCCATGTCCGGTTCTAACTATTGCTTCCTGAGCTGCATACAAATTTCTCAAAAAGCAGGTCAGGTGGTCTGATATTCTCGTCTCCTTCAGAATTTTCTACAGTTTATTGTGATCCACATTCACCTATATTTCAAATTATTACTGTCGTGCCTTTATGCTAAAAGTTTGTTCTAAGAACCAATTCATTATTATTTTTAACACCTTAAACTTTCAAATGTTTTCCAACTTGAGTTTGTAATGTTCTACAAGCCGGGTGAAAAAGAAACCTTTCACGAGTCACATAGGCACATCTGTTACCATCTGTGTCCTAACCAATAATCTCCCCATAGAAAATGTTTTTTTAAAACACAACATAAACTTTGAGACTGAAAACCAAACAAATAATGAATATAAGCATGGGCATTAGGGCATGCCCTTAAGTAAACAGAATCTAATTCAGTGGGTGATTATTGTATGTAGATGAAGAAGGACAAATGTTGAAAGAAACAAATACTTAATCTGAGCCACGAGCTGGGCAGGGGCAATGTCCCTCTGCCTGCCCAGCCGCCAGTGCTGCTGTTTTTCAATAAAATCAGAGTTGATGGATTAAAAAAACACATTTTGTATAGCAGAGCCTATCATTTTAAGCTACATATAAAAGCAAAAATGACTAATTCTTACTGCGCACAATCAAATCCATACTTAAAGGAGTAAAGGAGCATAAAGCGTATCTACCAAGATTTTCATACTTAATGTAAAAACTTTTAATGAAAAAGCCTTGAAGTCAGGAATGGCTCACCCAGTCAAAAGAGACGGTAAACCCTACAAATACGTTTTTCTTTTGGCGGAGCTTTTTTTGGCTGCACAGCACGAAGAAGCTTACTATTCCAGCCAGGGATCTAACTCATGCCCCAGCAGTGGAAGCAGAGTCTTAACCCCTGAACCACCAGAGGAAGAGTCCACAAATAAGTTTTTAACTAAATTCTAAACAAACCGGATAATTTCAAGGCTATTAATACTACTAACTTCAGTTTATTTAAATATACACTAGAGAGGAAATTAGTAACTTTTTTAAAATCAGAGAATAATATACAATTTTATCCTTGATTTGTTTCCAAAGATATTTTACAGTTTAGATGACAGTCTCTTGAACTATGCTCTTCCCTTCTGGGTTTTGTATAAACATGAGATTGGTTGTTTCCCCAGCTCAGTGTTTTCTTGAGTGATAACTCTATGCCAGGCACTGTGTGAATCACTATTATGTATCATAATCTATACAAACTCTTTCCAACGCAATACAAAATTGCAGATTTTTTCACTATTCCTGTCATTTCTTTTAAACTTTGAAAATTAGTAAGTAAAACATAGGTAACATGTTACATACATGTCCATGTAACAACAGAAACACATATGGAAATATTTTTCTTCATCGTGTTCCTGCTAAATTGCTTCAGTTGTGTCTGACTCTTTGCGACCCCATGGACTACAGCCTGCCAGACTCCTCTGTCCATGGGATATTTTCTGGCAAGAACACTGGAGTGGGTTGCCATTTCCTTCTGCAGGGGATCTTCCTGACCTGTTTCTCCGGCAGTGCATTTACTGCTGAGCCAAAAGGGAAGCCCCTTCTCTTCATCAGTGCTCTCATTTTAGTTCTCCTTCCAGAGGTAGTGAGGATCCTGGGATTAGTTTTGGATTGCACAGTTGGAATAAACATACTCAGGGTCGAAGAATCCCCATCCTTGTTTCCTTTTTTTTTTTGCCACCCTAAGCTGCTGGTGGGCTTCCCTAGTGGCTCAGCGGTAAAGAATCCATCAGCAATTCAGGAGACACAGGAGACCTGGGTTCAGTCTCTGCATCAGGAAGACATTCTGGAGAAGGAAATAACAACCCACTCCAGTATTCTTGCCTGGAAAATCCCACAGAGGAGCAAAGAGTTGGACATAACTGAGCACGTATGCACGCAGTACTTTGTAACATGTGAGATATTCCTTCCAAGGTAAAGGATAGTTACTGCTTCTGACTTCTCCTTCCACCAAGTTGCACAATGCTTAGGGAACCACTTAGGATTTTGGAGGCAACATATACCGCATTTAGTCATGCTATTCCAGTCTATTTTGTGAGTAGTCCAATAAGCTGCTTGTTTTGAGTAAGACCCAGAACAAGCAAAGACTATGCAACAGCTCCAGCCTGCCAGTTTGCTAAACTGCTCTGTCACTTGAGCCTTATGACTCAGCAGATCCAATATCATAAATGATATTGGATTTATGATGTCTGTGGCAGGTAGAGATGCTCTATGAATTTTTTTGACAAGCCCCTTGAGGTGAATCACAGCATGAAGACCTAGAGTTTTAGAGCAAATCTATGTCATCCTTAGCAGGTAAATAATTTCCTTTGAGAAATAGCTTCTGGCTCACCACTGGGTCTTAGTGGAGGCTAAACTATTAATCAAGGGCAACAAGTCCCCATGAAACCTGAACCAGCCACCCCCAATTTGGCATTGTCTGACGCACAGAGTTGGACACTACTGAAGTGATTTAGCAGCAGCAACAGCAGCAGCAGATCTCAGTTCAGCTCAGTCACTCAGTCGTGTCTGACTCTTTGTGACCCTGTGGACTGCAGCACGCCAGGCTGCCCTATCCATCACCAACTCCTGGAGCTTGCTCAAACTGATATCCAGTGAGTTTGTGATGCCATCCAGCCATCACATCCTCTGTCATCCCCTTCTCTTCCTGCCTTCAATCTTTCCCAGCATCAGAGTCAGTTCTTCTCATCAGGTGGCCAAAGCGTTGGAGCTTCAGCTTTAGCATCAGTTCTTCCAGTGAATATTCAGGACTGGTCTCCTTTAGGATGGATTGGTTGGATCTCTTGCAGTCCAGGGGACTCTCAAGAGTCTTCTCCAACACCACAGTTCAAAAGCATCAGTTCTTTGATGCTCAAATTTCTTTATGGTCCAATTCTCACATCCATATATGACTACTGGAAAAGCCATAGCTTTGACTAGATGGACCTTTGTCAGCCAAGTAATGTCTCTGCCTTTTAATATGCTGTCTAGGTGGGTCATAACTTTTCTTCCAAGGAGCAAGCATCTTTTAATTTCATGGCTGCAATCACTATCTGCAGTGATTTTGGAGCCCCCAAAAATAAAGTCTGACACTGTTTCCACTGTTTCCCCATCTGTTTGCCATGAAGTGATGGGACCAGATGCCATGATCTTCGTTTTCTGAATGATGAGCTTTAAGTCAACTTTTTCTCTCTCCTCTTTCACTTTCATCAAGAGGCTCTTTAGTTCTTCGCTTTCTGCCATAAAGGTGGTATCACCTGCATATCTGAAGTTATTGATATTTCTCCCAGCAATCTTGATTCCAGCTTGTGCTTCATCCAGTCCAGCATTTCGCATGATGTACTCTGCATATAAGTTAAATAAGCAAGGTGACAATATACAGTCTTGATGGGCTCCTTTCCCGATTTGGAACCAGTCTGTTGTTCCATGTCCAGTTCTAACTGTTGCTTCTTGACCTGCATACAGATTTCTCAGGAGGCAGGTGAGGTGATCTGGTATTCCCACTTCTTTAAGAATTTTCCACAGTTTATTGTGATCCACACAGTGAAAGGCTTTGACATAGTCAATAAAGCAAAGTAGTTGTTTTTCTGGAACTCTCTTGCCTTTTCAGTAATCCAACAGATATTGGCAATTTGATCTCTGGTTCCTCTGCCTTTTCTAAATCCAGCTTGAACATCTAGAAGTTCACAGTTCACATACTGTTGAAGCCTGGCTTGGGGAATTTTGACTCATTGGTAGTGGCTAATCATTTGGTAAATGGATATTTAAAGGGAATGAAAATGAATGCTACTGGAAAGGTGTTGAGGAGGTATTGAAGAGAGACATATGGATAAACCTCTCTGTATCAGCATGAAGTATGAAAATATTTGTACCCCATGTGAATTTCCACAAAATAGCCATCTATGTAGAGAAAGAATTTTAGGTAGGTGAGATGACCCTTCCTGTGGACATTAGTTATCTTCTTTCCCCAGTCACTCCTGTCCTTGTCCAGCAGGTCCACAAACAAAGGGCCGTGGTAGCAGGGATAGAAGTTATGCATGGACTTCACTCATCAAGGCTGATCTGGCTAGAGCCACTGCTGAGCGCCCCAACTGCCAACAGCAGAAATCAGCACTGAGCCCACAGTCTGGCATGGTTCTACAGGAGGATGAGCCACTCACTTGGTAGCAGGTTAATTACACAGGAACACTTCAGTAGCACTTAGTTCTTACTGAAATAGATGTTTACACTGGATACAACTTTTCGATCCTTGCCCACAGTGCTTCTACCAAAATCACTATTGTGTTGGCTTGAGGAATGCCTTAATCAGTATCATGCTAGCCCACACAGCACTGCTTCTAGCCAAGAAACCTGTTTGACAGCAAATGAATTGCGGTGATTGGCTCATGTTACGGAATTCACTGGTCTCACGAGTGCACCGTCGCCTTGACGCTGCTCTGTGAAATGGTGGAATTGGCCTTTTGAAAACTCAGTTATGCCTCCAGATTAATGTCAACACTTTCTAGGGCTAGGACAGTGTCCTCTGAGATGCAGCAGGTGCTGTAAATCAGTGATCAGTGTATGATGCCTCCTCTTAGAGCCAGGATTCACCAGTCCAGGAATCAGGTGTCAAAGGCGGGAATGGCTCCACTCACTGTTACTTCTAGTCATGTACTAGTGAAGGTTTTGCTTCCTATTTCCTACAACTTTAGGCTTTGCTGGTCTACAAGGTTTCATGCCAAGGGAGGAATATTTCCACCAAGGGACACTTCAATGGTTCCATTAAACAGGGTCAATGTGTTTTTCAGCACTGAATTCCCTGGATCTCTCACAGTGCTGGCACATTGTGTGTGTGTGTGTGTGTGTGTGTGTGTGTGAGAGAGAGAGAGAGAGAGAGAGAGAGTCATTCAGTCATGTCCGACTCTGCAATCCTACAGACTGTAGCCAGCCAGGCTGCTCTGTCCTTGGAATTCTCCAGGCAAGAACACTGGAATGGGTTGCATTCCCTTCTGCAGGACATCTTTCCAACCCAAGAATTGAACCCAGTTCTCCCACATCACAGGCAGATTACCATCTGAGCCACCAGGGAAGCCCATAGTAGGATTCACTGAATATTAGTTGAATGAATCAACAAACAAGCAAACCCTTGGCTCCTCTATCTCTTTTGATCCTTCAGTGCATCATCCTAACAATGGTGCTTAATTAATGTTTCTTTAGCTTGTCCTCTCCTCTCCAGCTTCCCCACCATTTAATAGTCCAGACCCACGTTATCACCTGCTTCATTTCTCTCAACTTTGCAGGCAGAGTGTTCTTTCTAAGAAACTGAACACATTTCAAAAGCGCCCACTAAGACTCCAGCCTTACTGCTAACTAGAGAAGTAAGCTGGATCAGAAGCAAAAATTTGGTTTGTTTTTAGTCTTTACTATCTCCTTTCTTTTCTATCTCATAGCTTCTTTCCATAGTTTAATATCTATTTTGTGGAAATTGTGAGTATACTCTTAAAGTATCTGCCTCCTCCTTAGGCGAGCTGGGAACCAGTGAGGGCAAGCAATAGTGCTGGTCATAATAGAGTTCACCATTATTCATTCTTCAGGCACTCGTGGAGCATGCAGCAGAGACAGCAGTACTCTATGCAATGAGGGTGCCTGACTCCTGCCCCCAAGAAGCTGGCATTATAATCAAAGGAGAAACACATACCCAACTAATGGCAGTGCTGTCTGAGAAAGGCATGTTTATTGGAGGTTTGCTTTGAGAATCCTGGAGGGAGTCATTATCTCAGGGAGGAAAATGCAGGCTTACCAAGGAGTTCACATTTGAGCCGAGCATCGAAGGACAAGTTGGATTCTTTTCAGGGTCAGGGAAAAGCTTTTCAGGAACAAGGATCAGCCTGAGACAAGAAAGAAGTGTGAGAGAGTACAAAGGAAGATGAGTGGTTGTGTATGACAGAAAGTAAAGGAAGAATGGTTGGGGAGACTACTCAAAAGGGAAGGATAAAGCTGGATTGTAGAGGGTTCTCAGGATGCATTTAGATTTTATTACCTAGGCAGTTCAAAAACCACCGAAGCTATGGCTTCTTGTTGATGTTTGATAGAAACCAACACAATACTGTAAAGCAATCACCCTTCCGTTAAAAATGAATTAATTAAATTAATTTAAAAAAAGAAAAAAAAAATTGAAGGATTATTTTTTAAATTGAAATAGTCAGTTGTGTGTTTGAAAGACAGATGAAATGGCAGAAAGAGGTGAAGCACAGAGACCTTTCAGGACCTTCATGGGGACTCTAGGTTGGGAGATGATGAGTGTGTGATAGACTGGGGAGTAGAGAGAGCAGGTAGGTTGGTGGTGATGGAAAGATTAAAAAGCATCTTTCACAGATAAAATCAGTTGAATTTGGTCAACAAATAGATACAAGGCTTGGTAAAAATGAACTGTGTAATAATGGCCCAGGCAACTCTGCAGCTTTGTCCAAGAGCTGGACCGAACAGGAAGGTTTTCCTGGAGCAGGAGGAGGAACCTGGCGGAACGGCAGGTGTCATGCAGTGCTTACATGGATACAAGAGCCACGTCGGAGCGCTTTCCCCAGGGACTTTGATTATAGCTGCACTCCCTGCCCATCACCCCCAGCCCACACAGAGGCCCCTCAGAGAGAGATGCAGGGAGCAGGAGGCAGAGGGCCTGCCATCCACTGGTGAGAACTGCTGTTCTAGGAGGACTCTGCAGGGTTGGACCTTAGTAGGGCTGGGAAAGAGGCTAGGTTTAGAGATCCAGGAGTCAGCAGCAACTGGGTAATGGTGGGAGCCACACCAGTGTATGAACTACTGAAATGTGAAATGGAGCGGGCAGGGCTTTTGTTTGGAGGGATCACAAATTTCCTTGCTGATATAAGCTATGCACTCTCTTCCCAGAAAAGTGCCCCGACACATCCACTGAATGTGGCTATAATTATAGGAGGTTCACAGAGTAAAGTTGAAAGAGTGAGAGGAAAGAGAGCCAAAGATGATGCCTAGGGAATCATTCGTATGATAAAGAGGTTACTACAAAGTGGATACAGCAAGATCAAAGGGCCCAGGGAGAGAAGGAGCAGAGAAAGCTCAGGAGGGCCAGTCTCCAGCAAATCACATAGAGTGAAACTGAACAGAAGCCACTGGGTTTGACCACTGGGCATTGGTAACTTTTGACCAGTGAGTATTTTGTTGAGTGTACGATATTATGGTGGCTTGAATAGGGATCTGACTCCATGACTAGGCACAGTCCTAGAATATGGTATCATGATCAAGGTTTGGTGAATTAATTTGTTAATTTCAAGTATTATGGTGGCAGGAGAAGCCAGACTGCAGAGGAAAGAAGTGAATGGGAATTTTTAAAAAATAATAGTAGTGAATCAATATAGAGTCTATCCCTCTCAGTACAACTGGGTCTGAAAGGAGGAGGAAGTGGTAGCAGAGAAGGGTTTTCAAAGATGGTGGGAACTTGGGCACATTTGTATAAGATGAGGGAAGAAAATTGTGGACAGGAGGGACTGAAGGAAAGGGGGTTAAGTAACAGAACAATATTAGGGCCATGATGAGAGTGTGTGGAGGGAGCCCACCAGGGGTGAAGCTTACCTTGGGAAAGATCTGAACCATCTAAAGAAAGAGAGCGGCAAGAAAGTTAGTGGCATAAGGAAGTCAGTCAACACTTAGTGTCCTGTTAAACTGTCATATGTAAACAAGCCAATAGGCATTACTGATTCCACTTTTCCAGGTGAGGAAACTGAGGTTTATAGAGATTGAAAACATACTAAACTCGACATAGTTCGAAAGTAGCCCTAGATAGCTGACTGCAAAGCCCACGCTTTTATGTACATTAAAGTTTAATGGTGCCAAAGAGGGCAAGGGAGCTCCAGAAGCTCACACCTAGCAGTTTGCATACTTTCAGATATTATTAGACAACCTGGAGTGAGTGCTGGGTTGAGGAGAGAGGTAAAGACTTTGAGACAGCCAGTGTGAAGAGTGGGTTACTGTGTAACATAGGGATCAGATTTTTAAGAATTAATTAATATACAGAATTAATTAGATATATATGGGCTTCCCTGGTGGTTCAGACAGTAGAGAATCTGCCTGCAATGTGGGAGACCCTAGTTCCATCCCTGATTTAGGAAGATCCCCTGGAGAAGGGAATGGCTGTAGCCACTCCAGTATTCTTGCCTGGAGAATTCCATGGATAGAGGAGCCTGATGGGCTACATACAGTCTGTGGGGTGGCAAAGAGTCAGACTTGACTGAGCGACTTTCACTCACTCGCTCAGTGATGGTAGTCAGTTCAGTCAGTTCAGTTGCTCAGTCGTGTCCTACTCTTTGCAACCCCATGAATCACAGCACGCCAGGCCTCTCTGTCCATCACCAACTCCCGGAGTTACTCAGACTCACATCCATCGAGTCAGTGATGCCATCCAGCCATCTCATCCTCTGTCGTCCCCTTCTCCTCCTGCCCCCAGTCCCTCCCAGCATCAGAGTTTTTCCAGTGAGTCAACTCTTTGCATGAGGTGGCCAAAGTACTGGAGTTTCAGCTTTAGCATCATTCCCTCCAAAGAACACCCAGGGCTGATCTCCTTCAGAATGGACTGGTTGGGTCTCCTTGCAGTCCAAGGGACTCTCAAGAGTCTTTTCCAACACCACAGTTCAAAAGCATCAATTCTTTGGCGCTCAGCCTTCTTCGCAGTCCAACTCTCACATCCGTACATGACCACAGGGAAAACCATAGTGTTAGTGTTAGTCACTCAGTCATGTCCAACTCTTTGCAACCCCATGGACTGCAGCCCTCTATCCATGGGATTTTACAGGCAAAGATTCTGGAGTGGGTTGCCATTTCCTTCTCCAGGGGATCTTCCCAACCCAGGAATTGAACCTGGGTCTCCTGCACTGCAGGCAGATTCTTTACTAACTGAGCTACAAGGGAAGCCCATAACCTTGACTAGATGGAGTAGTACTCTTCAATTATTTGTAATATAAGTTATACATACATATGTGTGTATATACATATGTGTGTATATAATTTTACTCTAAATTTATTGAAGGAAAATAACTGTAAATCTGTACATTTTTTAGCTTTTTTAGTTATATGTACATATGTGTGTGTATATACATATGTGTGTATATAATTTTACTCTAGATTTATTGAAGGAAAGTAACTATAAATCTGTACATTTTTTAAGCTTTCCTGCAAAGCTGTTGTAATTTAACTCAAGAACCATTTTTCTGACAGCTGCCCACATGTAATTCCTTTCTGTGGCCACAGCAGGGCAGAAGTTCTCTTTATAAAAATCACAGTCCTTTATGGTTTTAACTTCACCAAATGTATTTTCGGGCTTCCCTGGTGGCTCAGAGGTTAAAGTGCCTGCCTACCATGTGGGAGACCTGGGTCGGGAAGATCCCCTGGAGAGGGAAATGGCAACCCACTCCAGTATTCTTGCCTGGAGAATCTCATGGATGGAGGAGCCTGGTGGCTTACAGTCCACGGGGTCGCAAAGAGTCAGACACCACTGAGCGAGTTAACTAACTAAATGTATTTTCGATACTTTGAGATTTATAAAACAATATTCACTGGCATAATGAAAAGGCAAACTTATTTAAAAGAAATTACCTCAATGCCACAATCAAATAAGTGGAATGAAATATTACACAAGTGGAAAAGGCTGCTTCTCACACAGTCAAGCCTATCTTTAAAATGCAAATGGTTTACTCTTTTAATTATGAAAGAAAAATCTTGTGAAAGCAGTATTTTCAGATGAATTAAATAGCAAACCCAGGATATTTACTTTTATATTTAGTTGCTTTGCAAATCATACAGACTTATAAAAGCGAGAACAGAAATATGTATTTGTCTGGCAAGTTTTAGTTATTAAATCCTAAAAAGGGGAAAATTTCTAGTTAAGGTTTAAAAGTAAACTTAATAGAATTCATTTTCAATATAGAAATTTTAAAAGAATAAATAGCAACAGTGGCCTCCAGCACCTTCGTACAGATGATTCCTGCTTGTTTGGTTTTTTCCAAATAAGATCACCTGTTCAGAGTTATAAAATTCAGAGTACAAAGGATTAAAAACATGAAAATCAAATGCCATCTCCCGCTTATCATCTCCTTCCTGTCCCCATCCTTTTTTTCCCTGAAAGTAATCACTATTAGTAAATTCTTGTGATGAAGAATATTTTCCAAGGAATGTTTGACCCCACGATTAGGAACGGCATTTAAAGCAAGAGACTTTAATCTTTTCAAAAGAACGCGAACCAGAATGCAGATCACTATTTAGTTGCACATGTGAAATGTGGCAGTGGCCTGAAAGCCAAAAGCCTGAGTAAGTGGTTCACCACACTGCCGCCACCCCCGCCCACACATTTCAGACTGGAGGAGAAATCAAAGCGCCTTCTCACCTCCAGAAATGATCTTTCCAGAGGTTAGCTATTTGGGGGACATTTGAACAGCAGCTGCTCCTGCTGTCTGCCAGAAGCCCGGAGAAAAGAGGGTTGTCAGTTCGGTCCTTTTGGGCACTGAAACAGATTTAACAAAACAAAACAATTCTGGCTTGGAAATGACAAGGGACTCTGGAAGACATTGATTTATCCATGTTTGCACACAGTGAAGAGCAAAGTATGCTTTATATATACCGAATAAAATATCTAACTTTTTAAGAATGTTGTAAAATATTTCCATATGTACATTATATCAAAGTACTTCCCCCTCCTCCCCAAGTTCGGTTGAAAGGAAATACCCAGAGCATTAGGCCCATCAGAATAGATGTCTCCAGTTGTGGTTTTCAGATGCCCTAACGTGCTTCTGCCCAGAACTAATCAAATACAGCTTGGCACTTTCAGGCAGGGTGTGGGTATAATTCCTTACAAAGGGAGAGAGAAAAAAAAATCATTCTGGGTCAAACATGATAGAAGAGGATATCACTTGCCTTTTCGGTCTATTTCCAAAGTTATCACTTGCCTTTAATCATTCCAAATGAGAAGACTCCATAGTGACCATCTTTATGCACTGTGCTTGTGCCTCCATAAATATATGAGAAGGCAGCTTTGGGTCCAGAAGCAGGAAAACATCATGTGTTCCATGGTGGTGTGGATAACACAGGACATTTCACTGAACCTCTGAAGTTATAGTATCTTCATTTTATAGGTGAGGTGACTAGGACTTAAGAGAGAGAAAGACACTTGTTCAAAGTCACCGAACTGGTGAAAGATCGACTTAAGATTTAAAGCCACATCCATCTAACACCAAATTGTACACAGTTGACCCTTGAACAACACAGGGGGTTGTAAAACATCTGAGCATGACTTAGAGTCAATTGTCAGCATCTGTGGTTTTGCATCTGTAGATCCTGTAGTACTGTAGTTTCTATATTTTTTAAAAAAACCATGAATAAGTGGACCTGCACAATTTAAACCTGTGTTGTTCAGCATCAGCTGTCCTTTCTACCATAACTTGGGAAAGGCTGGTCCAAGATCCATCTCTGTGAGGATCAACTAGGTGATCTTGGTAAAGTGCAGGTTCTTGGCCCGATCTTTGGAGATTCTGATTGAGGAAGTCTTAGGTGGGGCTCAGGAAACTGCTTTTAAGACATTTCCCCAGGGACTTCTCTGGAGATTGAGTGGTTAAGACTCTGCACTTGCACCACATGGGGCCAGGGTTCAATCCCTGAGATGGAACTAAGATATGGCATCCTGCATGCTGAGCACTATGGTCAAAATAAATAACTAAATAACAACAACAACAAATCTCCCCAGCAGATTCTTGGAGGCACTATGTGAAGACAGCCACGGGCTGACAGAAGTAGATAGTAGATTTATATGGCTACAAGCCGAGAGATGTCAAGGACTGCCAGCAACAACCAGGAGCTGGGAAGAGTTCTATGCAGAGTCTCAAAGGGAGCAGAACCCGGCCAAGAGCTTGATTTTAGTTTGCTAGCTTCAAAATTATGAGACAGTAAATTCTGGCTCTTTTTTTAAACAAAACTAACAAACAGAAACTCCCCAGCAGATCCTTAAGTGAATCTAGACTGTCTACACGGCAATGCACAGAAAGGAAAGTTTCCTATGACAGTCCTCCTTCAGGCCCCTGAGGTCTCTAGTGATCTCAGCTTGCTTTGACCGTGACCATATTAGCTTTGTATTTATATTTAATAGTTTGTGTGATCCTTGACTCCTAGAAGGTTGAACTACTCACTTCACCTACTTGAAATTCCTTTAGCAGAAGTCAGTCTTTCAACCCACTGACAGAAATTTTGAAGCTAAAATGTAAATCGTTCTAGAGGGAGCGTACTAACTCATGTTCACACATGGCCATTGGCAGATGTGTTCTGAGATCAGTTTTTTTAATTTTATTTTAATTAGTGCATAGTTGCTTTACAATGTTGTGCTAGTTTCTGCCATACAACAAAGTGAATAAGCTATATGTGTCACTCAGTCATGTCTGCCTCTTTCGGACCCCATGGACTGTAGCTTGCCAGTCTCCTCTGTCTGTGGAATTCTCCAGGCAAGAAAACTGGAATGGGTAGCCATTCCCTTCTCCAACGGGATCTTCCCAATCCAGGGATCAAACCCAAGTCTCCTGCATGGCAGGCAGATTCTTTACCGTCTGAGCCACAGGGAAGCCAATATCGCCTGTAGGTATACATATATCCCTTCCCCAGCTAAGGATTGGGACCTTCCTCGCAGTCCCTAGATGGATGACCCCCACCCATCTAGGTCATCACAGAGCACCAAGCTGAGCTTCCTGTACTATACATGAAAAGATTCTCAACATCATTAATTACTACAGAAATGAGGTTAGGTTTTGAAGAGAGGTGGAAAGGGACCCAGAACTAATGTTTGTTAATTCCCTGCTAGATACCAAGTTCTTTATAACTTTTGGAAGTGGAGTATTTTTATACTCATTGGTGACTCACACAGTAAAGAATGTGTCTGCATTGCAGGAGACCCGGGTTCGATCCCTGATTTAGGAAGATCCCACTGGAGAAGGGTATGGCTACCCATTCCAGTGTTCTTGCCTGGGAAATTCTATTGACAAGAGCATCCTGGCGGGCTATAGCCCTCGGGGTCGCAAAGAATCAGACACAACTGAGCGATTAACACTTGCTGCTACTGCTAGGTCGCTTCAGTCGTGTCCGACTCTGTGCAATCTCATAGACGGCAGCCCACCAGGCTCCCCGTCCCTGGAATTCTCAGGCAAGAACAGTGGAGTGGGTTGCCCTTTCCTTCTCCAATGCATGAAAGTGAAAAGTGAAAGTGAAGTCGCTCAGTCGTGTCCGACTCTTCGGGACCCCATGGGCTGCAGCCTAGCAGTCTCCTCCATCCATGGGAGTTTCCAGGCAAGAGTACTGGAGTGGGGTGCCAGAGCTCATAAAGCAGAGACTCAGAGAATTTAAGCATCTTCTCAAGTTCACATAACACTACTAGTGGAAACTATGAAATTTTGTTGAATACTCCAAGCCACACACCTGCATGCGCGGAAAGAGGGGTAAGGGAAACAAATGAGATAATCCAGAAACTCTTCCCAGGGTAAGCACTGGCTTAGTGCCTGCACACACCCAGTGCAGAGTTAATATTTGTTGAATGAACTGATGTCAGTTCTTCATGCCATCAAAGAGAACTCTCTAAACACCAGTGTACTGAAAACACTTTGGAGTCTCTTAATTGCCAGAGTAATTCTCTAACTTGCTCAGAAAGCAAAGCACTTAGAAATCATGGTGCTCTTTTCAGAACATGATCAGTTTATACATTAAGCCACGAATTGCTGCTAAGTCACTTCAGTTGTGTCTGACTCTGTGTGCCCCCATAAACGGCAGCCCATGAGGCTCCCCCGTCCCTGGGATTCTCCAGGCAAGAACACTGGAGTGGGTTGCCATTTCCTTCTCCAGTGCATAAAAGTGAAAAGTGAAAGTGAAGTCACTCAGTCGCGTTGGACTCTTAGCGACCCCATGGACTGCAGCTCACCAGGCTCCTCCGTCCATGGGATTTTCCAGGCAAGAGTGCTGGAGTGGGGTGCCATTGAATTAACTTATTGTTAATCAGATTTTGTGAAAACAATATCCAGAATCGAAGATTTAAGAAAAAATATAAACCAATACATTCACCCATATGTTTACAGTTTTACCTAAAAATTGTGAATCTTAGATTCCCTTGCCAAAGTTTAAAACTTTATTCATTGCTATTTCTTTTTCCAAAATGTTAAATTTCTCCAGATAATGTTTGGAAGAGAAATATAATCTCCCTGGTTTGACATAGTGCATTCCCAGAGATTTTAGAATTTATTAAAATGATGCAAAAAAATTTTGTTTATATTCAAATAGTGTTTACCAAGGTTGAGATAACAGTAAGCAGGTTTCCTACCTACACAAAAACCTGACTGGGTACTGGAGAGTCATATAGGACTCAGGATGGTTTGTTGAGCAGGACTGTCCTGTACATTACAGAATATGTCCATCTCCTGACAAAATGCCTCATAGGTGTCATTCCAGTTTGAACCACTGATTTAAACTGATTACCCAAGAATCATAAGTGGCTAAACTACAAGCTCCTGGAAGGCATCATGTTATCATATTCACCCTTGAGCCCCTTCCAGTGGCTGAAGCACAGCGGTCATAGGTCTTTGTATCTTTCCCTGACTTATGCAAAAGGGAGATGTTTGATACTGGAGCAGGATAACCTGGCCCATATTGGGATGACCTGAATTCAGATACTGGGTGGCCAAAAAGTTTCTTTGTATTTTTCATGAGGTGTTACAGAAAAACCTGAATGAAATTTTTGGCCAACCCAATAGAACAGGGCTGGGTAGAGGGGTGACGGCCATTTTAATTTAACATCCTCAACTCTTTTATCTCCCCAGACTGTCAAATGAATCATTCTTGAGAGAGAGTCCCTTGAAACCAAAGCAAAGAGAACGGGTTGAAAAAGCAGTAATACTTTGCTTTATCCAGAGGACAAATGGGTGTTAAGACTCCACACTTCTCTCGTTTGCTTTTTCTTTCTTAGAGACAGAATTATGGAATTACCACTCAGGAAAAGACTTCCAACATGAAAAACATGGTTTAAAATTCCATAGAGGAAATGGAATGGTAATACAAATCAAGAAGGAAGACTATAAAACTTCCAATTGTTAAAAGAGCTTATTCCTTTAAAACAAAAAAGAAAGAAAGGCTGCTGTGTAACTTCCATCTGATATATTTAAAAAGTGATAGAATAATTTTGAAAAGAAATATTCATACCTTTACTATGTTGGAAATGATATCGTTTGCAATGATTTTAAATGTATAATAAAAATTTTGGATAATAATCTAAAAACATGCGAGGGTCTGTATAGCTTTTCAAAATTCTTTACAGAATATACAAGCAAAAAAATATTTAAAGACCATTGAACTGTTTCAGTGTTATATTGCTGTATAACCAACCACCTTAACATTTAGTGTGAAGGAACAATTGTTTTATTTTTTTCTCACTGTCCTTTGGGTTGATTAGATTCAACCAGGCAGTTTTCTGCTGGTCTTGCTTGAGGTTTCTCCTGTAGATGGTCAGCTGGCAGCTGTAGCTGGAAGCAGGAGTCATCTAGAGCAGGGAAGGTCCACAGTCTACAACTTGCAGGCCACCTATGACCCAACATCAGTTTTGTAAATAAAACTCTATTGGAACACAGCCATGACCATTCATTTGTATGACCAGTCATACCATTCAGTACTGACTACGGCTGCTTCCACGCTCTATTGATAAAACTGAGCGGCTGCAGCAGAGACGATATGGTTTACAAAGTCTTTACAGAACTTACTGTAAAATGTAGTAAACATTTGGATTTTCTTTAAGACCATTTGTTCAATAGGCATGTTAAGCTGTAAACTTACTTCCAACCAAAGAAAGAGGGGGTGGGGGGTGGGGCATAGCCCTGAGGCTATTTGCACAGGCCAAGAAATATAAAAGCTGAGTGAATATCAGGGGAATTGAGTCAATAATTTTGATGCTTTTTCTCCTTAATAGTAGGTTGATGCCTAAATTATCTAGGGGATAGCATAATTTAAATATCCTCTGATGCACAGGAGTGTCTTTGCTCCTAACTGAAATAAACAGTTTAGGAAAGCTTTTCCTTCACTGGTCTCACTTAGGAAGGGAAAAGGTGTACAGATCTTTGACTGTGGAGACAGGTGGACTTAGAGCTGTGTGCTAACACGGATGCTCCTTCCCAGTGAGTAACAATTTGCTCACACACATTAGATTTACTGAGCTCTAAATATTGAGAATGAATTGCATTGCATGTATTGTTTTTATGTTTTTTTAATACAAATTGTTTCCTGACTTAGGGCATTTGGACATGTTGGTTCTTACATCTGGAATGTTCTCCCTTCTTGTCACTCAGTGAACATCTTGCTCTGAGCTTAAATGTGACTCCCTCTGAAAAGCCTGGCTTCACTCCCAATGAGGTTCTTTTCTTACATGGTTTCACAGTGCTGTATACTTCTTTTTGGTTTTTATTCTAATGTGTGCAATTAAAAACATATTTGTATTCTCATTTAACCAAGTCCCCCACATATCCATGAGAACAGGGGAAAGAGTTTGCTTGTTGACAATTGTATTACTGTTTACCCAGCAACATTGTTCCTGGAACGTAATTTAGTTTCTCATAAATATTTGTTGAATGAATGAATGAAATCTGAAACAAGTTATAAAATAATGTAAATATATGGCAAAATATTTTCATAATCCTTCAAATTAACCAGAAACATTTAAGATTTACTCAAAATTATTGACTAGCTAATATCTTGGAAACCAGAAAGTATCTTTTGATCCAGAATTATTGTGGATATCATCCTTTAAAAAGGAAACTCACGGAGTCCTAACTTTTCTACTCTTGGTTTCAAATAAAGTGTTTATCATTGTTAAAAGAGATGAAACTTTCAGTGTTTCAAGATTTTAAATTGTTTTTCTCCATATTCACAGAACTGGATTCAATTAAAGACTCACTGTCATTTTAAAATCAAATTTCAGACTATTCAGATTCAATTTATTACAAAAAAATTAAAGGGCAAATAATTATCAAACATGTACCATATATAGAGAGAGCTCCTGGTACCAAGAAAATCATACCTAACTTGTGATAATAGACTGTAATTTGAATAATATCCAGTGACTTGCTGGTGATATAAACATCAAGCTCCTTGGAAGGGGAAAAGAATTTTGTAGCACCTGCTGATTTCCCAGGTAGGTGCAAATACTCCTTCTATACCAATTTCAAGGCACCAAACTGACATCACTGAACACAGAGCTGGAAAGAGATCCACACAACTGACTCACACAGCTGGAATAAGCTGGATCCACACTCCAGTGGTTTCCTATTGGTAATATCGAATAACTATAGGACTCTTACTGGCAATAAGTAATCTAACTCCGAGAAAAAAATCATAATGTTCAGCTCTGCTTCACAGTCTTACTCCACAGGAACTGTCTATGATTTTAATTGGTGTGATAAGATAGTTAACAGTTAAAGCTAGACATAGCCCTGACTATTAAAATTCTGGGAGCCCAAGTTACAAATCATTAGTGTAAAAACTGTAGGTATGCCATTGACACTGCTGAAAATAAACTTGATTTATTTCTTTAAACATATGGAGACTTTCTGCTTTTAAGGGTGAAAGAACTCCCAACCCCCGTCCCAATCCTTCTAATAGAATTTATAAGCAATTCAATGGAAGGAGAAATACTAGACTTTAAAAAGAAACCACTGACTACATTCACATGTCTTTTTAGGAGCCTGTCAAGAGTACTTTAAGTCACACACACAGAACTGGATTTAATAAAAGCTTCATTTTCTTTACAAAATCAAAACCCAGAACAGTGAAGAATCCATTTTGGTCATTCAGATGGAGTTGATACTGTGTTCACACCAGTCTTGCTCTTCTGTGTCTACACATCACAAGATGAACTCTGAGTGCTGGTGTGGGAGGAGGGAACTGGACCAGAGAGTGCTAGAGGATGAGGTGAAGAGGACCTGCCTTAGCGAAGGGAGCATGAAGTGCAGTCTGTGGTTAAAAACGTAGTGGCTAAGACAGGTGAAAAAATGGTCACCAATCAGATACTTGGGGACTGCGTGTTTGTGCTTCCCCAGATTTGTAAGGGCTTCCCAGGTGGCTCAGTGCTAAAGAATCCACCTGCCAATGCAGGAGATGCAGGTTCAATCCCTGGGTCAGGAAGATCCCTTGGAAAAGGAAACAGCAACCCACTCCAGTATTCTTGGCTGGAGAATCCCATGGGCAGAGGAGCCTGGCCGGGCTACCGTCGATAGTGTCCCCAACAGCTGAGCACGCACGCAAGAAAAGGCAGAAGGGAGCTTTCTTCCCTCTCCCCTGCCCATCATGTGAAGACACAAGAAAACAGCCATTGGCCTACTGGGAACAGCGGGGTCCTCACCAAGAGCAATCTGCCAGCACCTACAATTTGGACTTCCCAGTCTCCAGAAATATGAGAAATCAATGTCTGACGTTTAAGTCACCCAGTGTATGGTAATTTGTTATGGCAGCCTGAGCTAAGAACCTTAGGAAACATCACTGTAACCCTAATAATTAAAGTTGACTAGTGAAGTACTGTACTCCAGTCCAAGTTTATGAATTTAAAAAAAGATGGTCATAAATGAAATAAAAAGCTGTTTAAAAATGCGCATAAGTGTTAAAATAGAGAAAAACTGGCAATAGCCCAAATGTTCAAATGAAAGGAACTATTAAAATTATGCTACATAGATTTGATGGCATTGTAGTCACTTAAATAATTGTTTTGAAAGAAATATGCTCACAGGGGTTAAGTGGGGGAAAGGGTTGAATATTTACACATATAATATGCTTATAATTTTTTTTGGTGCCATTGGGTCTTCATTGCCAGTGAGCCAGCTATCTTTCGCAAGCACCTGGGCTGTCTTTAGTTGCAGAGGGCTCTCTACTTGCCCCCCAGCACTTGGGATCTTGGTTCCCAGACCAGAGACTGAACCTGCACCCCTGCACTGGAAGGTGGATTCTTCATCACTAGACCACCAGGGAAGTTCCACAACTTTTAAGATACGTAACTTGGGAATTCCCTGGCAGTCCAGTGGCTAGACTTGGCACTGTGACTACTAGGTCTCCAGTTAGACCCCTGATTGGGGAACTAAAATCCCATAAGCTGCACAGCACTGCCAAAAAAAAAAAAAGCCCCTAAATTTAAAAAAATAAATAGAAAGCAAAATGGGAGGAGAGATACCGAACTGTTAAAAATGATAATTTGTATACTGAAACTGACCCTGGGAAAAGACCCTGATGCTGGGAAAGATTGAAGGCAAGAGGAGAGGACAGGATGAGATGGTTGTATGGCATCACCAACTCGATAGACAGGAGGTTGAGCAAGCTCCAGCAATTGGTGACAGACAGGGAAGCCTCGTGTGCTAAGGTCCATAGGACTGCAAAACGTGAGACACGACGGAGTGACTGAATTGAACTGATACTGAAACTAAAGGTGATTTCATTCTGTTTTTCCATACTTTCCAAATTATCTATAAAGTTGTTTTTTTTAAGCCTAGTGGACATTTCAAACTTAGAAAGGTTGAACCATCTGAACACCCTTAAAGCAAAGTGGAATTAAAGAGCTTCTTGATGAAAGTGAAAGAGGAGTGTGAAAAAGCTGGCTTAAAACTCAATTCAAAAAACAAATATCATGGCAGCTGGTCTCATCACTTCATGACAAGTTAGATGGGGAACAATGGAGACAGTGACAGACTTTATTTTCCTGGGCTCCAAAATCACTGTGAATGGTGACTCTAGTCATGAAATTAAGACTGCTCCTTGGAAGAAAAGCTGACAAATCTAGACACGGTATTAAAAAGCAGGTATTACTTTGCCTACAAAGGTCCATATACTCAAAGCTACAGTTTTTCCAGTAGTCACGTACAGATGTGAGAGCTGGACAATAAAAAGGTTGTGTGCTGAAGAACTGATGCCTTCGAACTATGGTGCTGGAGTAGACCCTTGGACAGCAAGATCAGAGCAGTCAATCTTAAAGGAAATCAACCCTGAATATTCACTGGAAGGACTGATGCTGAAGCTCCAATACTTGGGCACCTGATGCGAAGAGGCAACTCACTGGAAAAGACCCTGACGCTGGGAGAAGATTGAAGGCAGAAGGGGACAACAAAGGATGAGATAGTTTGATGGCATCACCGACTCAATGGACATGAGTTTGAGCAAGCTCCAGGAAATGGATGGGGAAGCCTGGCATCCTGTAGCCCATGGGATTGCAGAGTTGGACACAACTGAGCCATTGAACAAAAAAAGCCCTCGAAAGCATGCAACTTTAATGCTTTGACTTTCTCGAATTTCTAAGTTAACCCATTTATTTTGCAGAAACTTACTAGTCCTCATTTCTCCTGTGTTCTGTCCAGTTGTTCAGTGGAACTGTCTTTAGTAGGGGAGGGAAGAGTCCTGACAGACAAGAACTCATGCTGAGCTGCTCAAGACCTATTTATTCCATACCAAACACAATACTACAAGATCACATGTCCACGCAGCACACATCAGCCCAGGGAGAGAAGGGTTTACTCTACCTCAGAATCCAATGTTTTTCAATTATATCCCCAATAAAAATTTCAGTGATTAAACAGAATTTTATTATCCTGGTTGTTTAACAATTCTTGGGATTGGCAGGTGTTTAGGAAAGGCTGATGAATTGTCCTAACACTGAACTTTGACAATAAAGGGCTTCAGCTACCGTTTCTTATGCTAGTGTTTATTGGGGGTGCCTCCCTCACTGAACACACCACACCACTTGCAAATATTCTGGCAATGCGAGTGGCTCAGTATGTAGAACCTACACCTCCATTTCTCTCTCACTCATAAGTCAGAAACCATCACATGATAGCTGGGTCCCACACTAAATTAAGATGCTATGGACATGCCACTAAGTATCATTAATACATTTATAATGGCCCCGAATTCAAGTGCCACCTGGCCAGTTTTGCCTTGCCTCTTCTGCAAAAATGTTAAGGGTATGGTCTTGATTTTAATCAAAACATTCCTCTTCATGACACCTGAGTCTCATAATGCTAGTAATTGTAAACACCTAAATGGAAAAAGGTCAGATTTTACAGAGTTCAGATACTTTTCCAGCTTCTAGATTCTTGGCTTTTGAAAAGAGCACCTGCTTTCTACTCTCCCTTGAGATGGGAAATAAAAGCTTGACATGTCCTAAGAAATGACCTTACAAGAATTTATCTTGGAAGACAATTCAGAAGAGCTTATGTAGACCACTTTCAACAACACTTGATACACTCTTAAAAAAGTGTTAGCTGCTCAGTCATGTTAGACCCTGCAACCCTGTGCACAGTTAAGAATACTGAGTTGGTTGCCATTCCCTTCTCCATGGGATCTTCCTGACCCAGGAATGAACCTGAGCCTCCTGCATTGCAGGCAGATTCTCTACCAGCTGAGTCACCAGGGAAGCCCACTGATAGTCTAATGCAAGAGACCTGGGTTCCACCCCTGGAGATGGGAATGGCTACCCACTCCAGTATTCTTGCCTGCAGAGTTCCAGAGAAGCCTTGTGGGCTACAGTCCATGGGGTCACAAAGAGTTGAACACATCTGGGTGACTAACACTCACATTATTTATCAACAAGAACAATATAACATCGCCTCTAGGAGAAAATACATTACAATCCATATGTTAATGTTGTCTAGAGGTACCATCAAAAATTCCAGCAATCACTGACCTTCAATTATTTTCAGAAAAAGTCATCAACTAAAAATCGTAGTGTACGTGTAGGGAATCTCCAGTTACCACAGAAACCAAACCTGTACACTAACAAACCACAACAGAAGTTAACAGAATGAGGCATTTTGATTTATTACTCAAAAATGGTTCATTTTTATTTAGCTTTCTGACTCTGTGCTTGTGCTTTCAATACTTTTACAACGATCTTCTGCTCTTCAATAAGGAAAGCACGCTTGATCCTAGAAAAGAAAATATTAGTTAAAAACTGCATAGCGTGGGGGTTCAAGAGGGAGGGGATGTATGTATACTCATGGCTGATTCACATGGTTGTATGGCAGAAACCAACATTGTAAAGCAATCATCCCTAAAATAAATTTTTACACAACCTCATTTCATCACTGCGATTCAAGACTAATGAAACTACTACATTCGTCAACATCTTAGAACTTCCATTTAGAGAGGAAACAGGGAATCTCCTGGTGTTCCAGTGGTTAGGACTCTGAGCTTTCACTGCCAAGGGTTTGGGTTGAGTGAGGAAAGCATTTTATTTATCACTATTATTGCTGCTAAGTCGCTACAGGCATGTCCAACTCTGTGATCCCAGAGACGGCAGCCCACCAGGCTCCCCCATCCCTGGGATTCTCCAGGCAAGAACACTGGAGTGGGTTGCCCTTTCCTTCTCCAATGCGTGGAAGGTAAGTCACTCAGTCCTGTGCGACTCTTAGCGACCCCATGGACTGCAGCCCACCAGGCTCCTCCGTCCATGGGATTTTCCAGGTGAGAGTACTGGAGTGGGGGTGCCAAAACAGCCAAGTCCTTATTACCATTTGTTAAAGCTACTTCCAGAGATAAAGCACTCATTTAACTCCCACAGAAACCCACCCCCATGCGCCCCATTGGCACCCCTGGCTACCCTCAGAATCCTGGGGTTTCTGACTCCTTCAGATGTCCCAGATGAAGTCACAGTACAGAAACAGTATCCTCCTTACTCAGAGCAAAACTCCCTCAGTGTCACAGCAAACACTACGCTTTAAACTACGCTACAGATCTACACTCAAACCTCCAGAAACTAGGGCTTCATTTTTAATAAATATGCTCATGGGGTTACATTCAGCACAGCCCAAGAACCAAAGACTGGTAATAAGCTCCTCTACCTTGAAATTCACAACCTATTCATCCAGTGTACCTTTCCAATTTCTCATTCCCTCTGGAATCTCAATGTGTCAGACTGAACCATGCTCAATCCCTGTCGGCAATGCCCTCTTCACCTCTTGTGAAAACTTACCGATCATTCAGGTTCCACCTCAAATACTACCCCCAGATTCTCAGCTACTTTAATGTCATTTCTTCTCCAAACTTCAACCATAGTTAAGTTTTCCTGTATAAGTTATATATATTTTGCTTGTATTTGTATCAATGTAACACACCTAACCTCCCCTTACAAATTAACTCTTGAAAAGCAAAGTGAGGTTAGATTTGGTACAGGAAGTGAGCCACATCATTTCACAGAATGAGCTGAATAAACCGGAAGCAAACCATGTCTCTGAACCAACTTATCTTATAAAGACCAACACTTCTCAAATCTTTCCACTAAGGTCTTTGTGCGTGTGTGAAGTCGCTCAGTCGTGTCCAACTCTTTGCAACCCCGTGGACTTAGCTGGCCATGCTCCTCTGTCCGTGGGATTCTCCAGGCAAGAATACTGGAGTGGAGTGCCATTTCCTAGCCAGTGGGGTTAATTAAGAGCAGGAGCCTCAATAAAACCTGGGATGAATCCTCTTACCAGCTATGAAACTTTAAGCAACAAGCCTTGGGTTTTCCACAAAAAATAAACCTCCCCGATGGACTTCTGACAGCCCTTCTTTTTAAAACAGGAAAGGCCGCACAGCTCGGCATGCAGAATCTCAGCTCCAAAACCAGGGATGGAATCTGGACCTCTGCATTGGGAGCTCCGAGTCTTACCCACTGGACCAAGTCCCTGACAATGTTTATCATAAAGCTGCTGAGCAAGTATGATCCTTATACACCCTACTCCTACCTATGCCACTACCTGGAAAAAGGAATGGCAACCCACTCTATTATTCTTGTCGGGAAAATTTCATGCAAAGAGGAGCCTGATGGGCTACAGTCCATAGGGTCGCAAATAGACACAACTGAGCACACACACATGCCACTACATATCCTTGTGCATATCCAAAAGACCCAACAATCTCCCAATAACCCCCTTTACCCTCAGTTCAGCCTTCGGGTTCACGCAGGTGCCATTTCCTTCTAAGCATGCATCCTTTGTTGAATGCCTCTGCTATCCACACTGGGGCACATTCAGTCTCTGGGATCCCAAAGATCCCAGGTTTGCCCTGTTCAAACCTCACCAATCCCCGTATTTGTCCTATAGGGCCCTTCCTAACCTGTGACATTTCTACCTTTCCTAACATCTCCCACAATGCTCTGCTCCAACCACATTAAAATCATACCCAGCTGTTTTGTTTCTACAACCTTTAGACTTTCCACTCCCCATCATCAACCTACCCTTCTTACCAGATCGGGACTCAACTTTTTAATTTCTACATAGCATAAAGATGTCCAAACATCATACATAAATTAACTGGAACTAATATAATTAATATAACTTTTAAATTTGTACAGCACCAATTATCTCCAATCAGGGAAGGATTCTAGAATATGCAACTTTTCTCATGATTCTAATCATAGCATGCAGTGTCACACAAACACACACACTTGTTTAAGACAGCCTCTCTGGTTTCAGTTACTTACCTGTCGCGGACACATTTAGCACACATGGAACCACCATATGCTCGGCTGACATGTTTCTTTGTTTTAGACAACCTCATGAGAACTTTTGGTCTCACAGCACGAACCTGCATAAAGAAAATGTTGAGATTATTTTGTGAAGCTTTAACAAAAATTTTCCTTGATATTTGATGAGTGTGAAGTGTAAACATTAACGATCTACCCGAACAGCATTTCACTTTATTTGTCTTACAAGCTTTAAAAGAGAGCCTATGTTCTTCAGATTTGGATCGTAAGTGGTGGTGGTGAAGTCAGTCACTCAGTTGTGTTCGACTCTTTGCGACCCCATGGACTGTAGCCCACCAGGCTCCTCTGACCATGGCATTTTCCAGGCAAGAATACTGGAGTGGATTGCCATTTCCTTCTCCAGGGGATCTTCCCAACCCAGGGATATAACCAGGGTCTCCCGCATTGTGGGCAGATGCTTTACCATCTGAGCCACCAGGAAGCTTGGTGGATCATAAACCTTTAGTAATTCCCCACCATCCTACTGGTGACCTCTCCTTCACTCACTCCTTCATGGAAGAATTAATGTTCAGAAGTTCAACCCTTGTTACTCATAGCAAAAGGTTCACTTACCCCTCTAAGTCGGCCTGGGCACACACCACATGCAGATTTTGGTGCTTTCCCAACCTTCTTGGTATAAAGGTAAACAATTCTATTACCAGGGGTTCGGGACCTAGGAAGTGAGAGAATAGACAACAGCTCAGCATTCCGCAGAACAAATGACAATATCTGTATTAAATTCTGGAAATACTTACAGCCTGGTTTTGTTAGAGGCTGTATTGTAGGACAGCCTACGACGGTACGTCAGACGCTGCACCATCCTGAATGCCTAAATAGTTAAGAAATAAAAAAACACCTCAAACCTTAAAATGGAATCACAGAGTTTACACATTATCCATGTATGTTTTTATACAGGATATCCTTGCACTAAGGTATCTTATGAGAAGGATTCCATTGTTTTAAAACTGGCTGGCCCTCTGTACCCGGCAAATTCTGTATCCGCAGATTCAACAAACTGCAGAGCAAAAATATTCACGGAAAAACAAATTTCAGCAAGTTCCAAAGAGCAAACGTTGAATCTGCTGTGTGCTTATAACTATTTACATAGCCGTATTATGTTTTATAAGCAATCTAGAGATGATTTAAAGTATACGGGAGAATTTTATATGAAGGACTCGAGTACCAGCGATTTTGGAATCCTCCGGGTTCCTGGAATAATCCCTCGGAACACCGATGGACAGCTATACTTCTCATTTTCCAGTTAGCTACCCCAAATAACATATTAATAAAACACACATTACACTGAAACTGTCAGCCGACACGGAACCGGCCGTTTGCCTCTGCAAAACCAAGACAGAAAACTCCAAATTAAAACACTTTTAACTTTCTCTGCTAATAGCGTTTTGAAATGACGCTGACATGCCGCTGTTCGGCCCTCCCAGAGCACAGCTACAGGCGCGGCGTTAAAACGTGGCCCTAACACATGAAAACGTCCCGCGATTTCGCAGTTTCAAGCAGCCGAAACACAACTCGTTTGTTTCCGAACGCTGGACTGCGAAGGCGGCAAAGCCAGGGGTGCTGAGCTCTGGCGATCCAAAGCGAAGGTGGGGATCGAAGGATGTCTAAAGCTAAAATCCTAGAACAGCTCCCCACCAACCTTGCTGCGAAGCCCTTACTCCTATGCTAAGTAAAGAGACTGTGCCTGAGAGATCCTGGCCCCTGCAACTCCCCGGATGGCGGCCGATTGTAAATACAGTAGCGATAAAGCGAAGAAACAGGCAACCATACCTCTAGATGCCGTCCCCGGAAGAGGAAAAAAGGAAGTCCTTGCGAGGGTGAAGGGTCAAATATGACCGCGCATGACAGGAAGTAAATCATTGGAAGAGGCGTGGTGACAAGGACGCCGCCATGTTGTACGGAAGTCTTGTAGCGCCCCTCGGTGGGGGGTTCACAACACCGCCGCGGTTTGCGTCAAGCGCCGCGCCTCCCTCCGTGGGCCGGGTTGTGTTTCAGCCTACCGCTTACCGCAACAGCGACACACAGAGGCCATTTGGGGATCGGTGTAGAAACGATAAAGGAGCTAGCTGCAAAAGGCAGAGGGGGACCGTTCTGTTCAGTTCAGTCGCTCAGTCGTGTCCGACTCTTTGCGACCCCAGCCGCAGCACGCCAGGCCTCCCTGTCCATCACCAACTCCCAGAGTCCACCCAAACCCATGTCCATTGAGTCGGTATGCCATCCAACTATCTCATCCTCTATCGTCCCTGTGTCCTCCTGCCTTCAATGTTTCCCAGCATCAGGGTGTTTTCAAATGAGTTCAATTCTTCGCATCAGGTGGCCAAAATATTGGAGTTTCAGCTTCAACATCAGTCCTTACAAAGAACCCCCAGGGCTGATCTCCATTAGGATGGACTGGTTGGATCTCCTTGCAGTCCAAGGGACTCTCAAGAGTCTTTTCCAACACCACAGTTCAAGAGCATCAATTCTTCAGTGCTCAGCTTTCTTTATAGTCTAACTCTCACATCCATACATGACCACTGGAAAAACCATAGCCTTGACTAGAGAGACCTTTGTTGGAAAAGTAATGTCTCTGCTTTTAATATGCTGTCTAGGTTGGTCATAGCTTTTCTTCCAAGAAGTAAGTGACTTAATTTCATGGCTGCAATCACCACCTGCAGTGATTTTTGGAGAACAGAAAAATAAAGTCTCTCACTGTTTCCACTGTTTCTCCGTCTATTTGCCATGAAGTGATGGGACCAGATGCCATAATCTTCGTTTTCTGAACGTTGAGCTTTAAGCCAACTTTTTCACTCTCCTCTTTCACTTTCATCAAGAGGCTTTTGAGTTCCTCTTCACTTTCTGCCATAAGGGGTGTGTCATCTGCATATCTGAGGTTACTGATATTTCTCCCAGCAATCTTGATTCCAGCTTGTGCTTTTTCCAGCCCAGAGTTTCTCATGATGTACTCTACATATAAGTTAAATAAGCAGGGTGACAATATACAGCTTTGACGTACTCATTTTCCTATTTGGAACCAGTCTGTTGTTCCATGTCCAGTTCTAACTGTTGCTTCCTGACCTGTATATAGGTTTCTCAAGAGGCAGGTCAGGTGCTCTGGTATGCCCATCTCGTCCAGATTTTTCCACAGTTTATTGTGATCCACACAGTCAAAGGCTTTGGCATAGTCAAGAAAGCGGAAATAGATGTTTTTCTGGAACTCTCTTGCTTTTTCCCATGATCCAACGGATGTTGGCAATTTGATCTCTGGTTCCTCTGCCTTTTCTAAAACCAGCTTGAACATCAGGGAGTTCACGGTTCACGTATTGCTGAAGCCTGGCTTGGTGAATTTTAAGCATTACTTTACTAGAGGTGGGACAAAATCTACCTTTTTCCATTCATGGGCGCTAGGACACATTGGACTTACAGAGCATCAATTTTGGTCTTAGGCCTCAGTTTAAATCCCAGTCTGACGCTTTGCACTAGGTCACCTTTGAGACCTTAACTGTTCCTTTTTCTTGTCATTCATTCAAAGCACAAGTTTTACAAATTAGGATTTGAATCCAATATGTGCTGATTATTAGTTGTGTTATGTTGAGTGAGTCCTTTAATCTCCAAAAGGAAGATAGTAACTACCCTGAAGAATTATGTTCGTGATCAGAGTCATTATGAAGTTAAAGCACTCAGTACAGTTTCCTGTAGAGAGTACTCAATAGATGGTGGCTCACTTTACGATTATGTGTAAAAAGTTTCTTGAGGCTTCATATGGGTGTAAAGTTTGAGCTGGGCCTTAAAGATGATGAGGGAGGGGGAAATATGTTTACATTAAGTGCCTCTGTTTATTTTTCCAAGAAGAGAGTCCTTTGCTTTCATTATATTGTCAAAGGGGCTCAGGACGTCCAAAAGTGAAGAGCACCTTGGGCTCTAAGGAAAATGGCTGGAAAGGGTCTTTACATACTGCAAGAGAGTTGTATGCTGGTGTATTGGGGAATGATTTTAAAAAATACATATTTAAGGAAATAAGAAAGGTAAAATCAGGGCACCCACAACGTGGTTACTACTGAGTGTAGGGTAAGTGAGTTAGAGAAGGCAAGGTTTGGAAAAAGAATAAGACCAGCACTTTACAGGAACAGATCACCTTTAATGAGGCAAGAAGGGGCAGCAGTCAGATTAGCCAGCTGCTGCACTAACCCAAGAAAAGAGTAAAGTATATATAGGCATACATGTGGAAAGTTACTGTCTTAAGGGGGCCTGTTCTTCTCCAAGGTTGTTTGGAGTAGTTATCTCTTAAACAGCTGGGACAAGAAATTCTGGAGATTGGCCAGAGGTTGGACCAGCTGGGAGCTGGGTGTAATCAACCTTAATGTCCATTTTCTCTTCGGGTGAGAGAGTTCTTTGTTTTGTATAGAATGATGGGGAGGACCTGGAGGGGAGTTTCAACTCAAGGCTATTTTGAGCCCTGTAACTTTCCTTCACGGAGGCCTTATCTGTTCCAGCAGGAAGCTCTGGAATTGGTGTGGCTTTTCCTCAGTTCAGTTCAGTTCCTCAGTCCTGTCCAGCTCTTTGAGACCCCATGGACTGCAGTACACCAGGTTTCCCAGTCAATCACCAACTCCCAGAGCTTCCTCAAACTCACGTCTGTTGAGTCAGCGATGCCATGCAACCATCTCATCCTCTGTCGTCCCCTTCTCCTCCTGCCTCATTCTTTCCCAGCATCAGGGTCTTTCCCAATGAGTTAGTTCTTCGCGTCAGGTGGCCAAAGTATTGGAGCTTCAGCATCAGTCCTTTCAGTGAATGGTGGTGGTGGTGGTGTAGTCATAAAGTTGAGTCTGACTCTTGCAATCCTATGGACTGGGAACCTACCACGCTCCTCTGTCCATGGGATTCTCCAGGCAAGAATGCTGGAGTGGATTGCCGTTTCTTTCTCCAGAAAAAGAATGAATAGTCAGTAGTGATTTCTTTTAGGATTGACAGGCTTGCAGTCCAAGGAACTCTCAAGAGTCTTCTCCAACACCACAGTTCAGAAGCATCAATTCTTCAGCGCTCAGCTTTCTTTATGGTCCAACTCTCACATCCATACATGACTACTGGAAAAACCATAACTTTGACTAGATGGACCTTTGTTGGCTGAGTAATGTCTCTGCTTTTTAATATGCTGTCTAGGTTGGTCATAGTTTTCCTTCCAAGGAGCCAGCATCTTTTAATTTCGTGGCTGCAATCACCATCTGCTGAGCCCAAGAAAATAAAAGTCTGTCACTATTTCTGTTGTTTCCCCATCTATTTGCCATGAAGTGATAAGACCAGATGCCATGATCTTAGTTTTTTGAATGTTGAGTTTTAAACCAGCTTTTTCACTCTCTCACCTTCATCAAGAGGCTCTTTAGTTCCTCTTCGCTTTCTGCCATAAGGGTGGTGCCATCTGTATATCTGAAATTATTGATACTTCTCCAGGCAATCTTGATTTCAGCTTGTGCTTCATCCAGCCTGCCATTTCACATGATGCATATAACTAAATAAGCAGGGTGACAATATACAGCCTTGACATACTCCTTTCCCAATTTGGAACCAGTCCCTTGTTCCATGTCTGGTTCTAACTATTGCTTCTTGACCTACATTCAGGTTTCTCATGAGGGGAGTAAGGTAGTCTGGTATTCCCGTCTCTTTAAGAATTTTCCACTGTTTATTGACCCACACAGTCCAAGGCTTGTCAATGAAGCAGAAGTAGATGTTTTCCTGGAATTCTCTTGCCAATGGATGTTAGCAATTTGATCTTTGGTTCCTCTGCCTTTTCTGAATCTAGCTTGGACATCTAGAATTTCTCTGTTCATGTACTGTTGAAGCCTCACTTGGAGAACTTTGAGCATTACTTTGTTAGTGTGTGGGATGAGTGCAACTTGAGGTAGTTTGAGCATTCTTTGGCATTGCCTTTCTTTGGGATTGGAATGAAAACTGATCTTTTCTAGTCCTGTGGCTACTGTTGAGTTTTTCAAATTTGCTGGCATATTGAGTGCAGCACTTTCACAGCATCATCTTTTAGGATTTGAAATAGCTAAGCTGGAATTCCATCACCTCCACCAGCTTTGTTCATACTGATGCTTCTTAAGGCCCATTTGACTTCACACTCCAGGATGTCTGGCTCTAGGTCAGTGATCACACCTTTGTGGTTATCTGGGTCACAAACATCTCTTTTGTACAGCTCTTCTGTGTGTTTTGCCACCTAACATCTGCTTCTGTTAGGTTCATACCATTTTTGCCCTTTATTGTGCCCATCTTTGCGTGAAATGTTACCTTGGTATCTCTAATTTTCTTGAAGGGATCTCTAATCTTTCCCATCCTATTGTTTTCCTCTATTTCTTTGCACTGACCACTAAGAAGATTTTCTTATCTCTCCTTGCTATTCTTTGGAACTCTGCATTCATATGGATATAGCTTTCCTTTTCTCCTTTGCTTTCTGCTTCTCTTCTTTTCTCAGCTACTTGTAAAGCCTCCTCAGACATCTATTATGCATTTTTGCATTTCTTTTTCTTGGGGATGGTCTTGATCACTGCCTCCTGTATAGTGTTACAAACCTTCATCTATAGTACTCCAGGCACTCTATAGAATCTAATCCTTTGAATATATTTGTCACTTCCACTGTATAATTGTTAGGGATTTGATTTAGGTCATACCTGAATGGTCTAGTGGTTTTCTCTACTTTCTCCCATTTAAGTCTGAATTTTGCAATAGGGAATTCATTTCTGGGCCTTGATCTTGTTGACTGTATAGAGCTTCTCCATCTTTGGCTCCAAAGAATGTAATCAATCTGAATTCGGTGTTGACCATCTGGTGATGTTCATATGTAGAGTCATCTCTTGTGTTGTTGGAAGAGGGTGTTTGCTCTAACCAGTACGTTCTCTTGGCAAAACTCTGTTAGCCTTTGCCCTGCTTCCTTTTGTACTCTAAGGCCAAACTTGCCTGTTACTCTAGGTATTGCTTGACTTCCTACTTTTGAATCCCCGTCCCTTTGATGAAAAGGACATCTTTTTTCTGGTGTTAGTTTTAGAGGGTCTTCATGGAACCATTCATCTTCAGCTTCTTTGGCACTAGTGGTTGGGACATACATTTGGATTATTGTGATATTGAATGGTTTGCCTTGGACATGAACAGAGATCATTCTGTAGTTTTTGAGGTTGCATCCAAATACTGCATTTCAGACTGTTTTGTGGCTCTTTGTGGCTGCCCTAAACTGGCAGGAAGCTGGGCTTCTGCACCCCCACATCAACCAGTCTTTGGTCTGGCGGCTCCCTGACCATGAGCGAAGCAGTCTGTTGAAGTTGAGAGCAATGTTCAGTGACCCAGCTGATATCCTTAGTCCAGAAGAGAGGATTTGAATAGAGCATTTCAGTGTCCACTCAATTTCCCTTCCAGTCCAGTTGTTGAGGTGAGAAAGCGGGTGAGTGACTGAGGGCAGATTCCCTGTCCATGCAGACCTATATCAGACTGTGAGACCTGTAATTCCATCCTGCTTCACATTTGTCACCACGCCAAATGGAAGGCTCTGGTATTACCCCTCCCTATGCTGACTCTCACGGAAGTGAGAAATAGATTTAAGGGCCTAGATCTGATAGATAGAGTGCCTGATGAACTATGGAATGAGGTTCGTGACATTGTTCAGGAGACAGGGATCAAGACCATCCCCATGGAAAAGAAATGCAAAAAAGCAAAATGGTTGTCTGGGGAGGCCTTACAAATAGCTGTGAAAAGAAGAGAGGTGAAAAGCAAAGGAGAAAAAGAAAGATATAAGCATCTGAATACAGAGTTCCAAAGAATAGCAAGAAGAGATAAGAAAGCCTTCTTCAGCTATCAATGCAAAGAAATAGAGGAAAGCAACAGAATGGGAAAGACTAGAGATCTCTTCAAGAAAATTAGAGATACCAAGGGAATATTTCATGCAAAGATGGGCTCGTGAACCTAACAGAAGCAAAGATATTAAGAAGAGGTGGCAAGAATACACAGAAGAACTATACAAAAAGATCTTCACAACCGAGATAATCATGATGATGTGATCACTCATCTATAGCCAGACATCTTGGAATGTGAAGTCAAGTGGGTCTTAGAAAGCATCACTATGAACAAAGCTAGCAGAGGTGATGGAATTCCAGTTGAGCTGTTTCAAATCCTGAAAGATGATGCTGTGAAAGTACTGCACTCAATATGCCAGCAAATTTGGAAAACTCAGCAGTGACCACAGGACTGGAAAAGGTCCATTTTCACTCCAATTCCAAAGAAAGGCAATGCCAAAGAATGCTCAAACTACTGCACAATTTCACTCATCTCACATGCTAGTAAGGTAATGCTTAAAATTCTCCAAGCCATGCTTCAGCAATATGTGAACCGTGAACTCCCTGATGTTCAAGCTGGTTTTAGAAAAGGCAGAGGAACCAGAGATCAAATTGCCAACATCCACTGGATCATGGAAAAAGCAAGAGAGTTCCAGAAAAACATCTATTTCCGCTTTCTTGACTATGCCAAAGCCTTTGACTGTGTGGATCACAATAAACTGTGGAAAAATCTGGACAAGATGGGCATACCAGAGCACCTGACCTGCCTCTTGAGAAACCTATATGCAGGTCAGGAAGCAACAGTTAGAACTGGACATGGAACAACAGACTTGTTCCAAATAGGAAAAGGAGTACGTCAAGGCTGTATATTGTCACCCTGCTTATTTAACTTCTATGCAGAGTACATCATGAGAAATGCTAGACTGGAAGAAACACAAGCTGGAATCAAGATTGTCGGGAGAAATATCAATAACCTCAGATATGCAGATGACACCACCCTTATGGCAGAAAGTGAAGAGGAGCTAAAAGCTCTTGATGAAAGTGAAAGAGGAGAGTGAAAAAGTTGGCTTAAAGCTCAACATTCAGAAAACGAAGATTATGGCATCTGGTCCCATCACTTCATGGGAAATAGATGGGGAAACAGTGGAAACAGTGTCAGACTTTATTTTTGGGGGCTCCAAAATCACTGCAGATGGTGACTGCAGCCATGAAATTAAAAGACACTTACTCCTTGGAAGAAAAGTTATGACCAACTTAGATAGTATATTCAAAAGCAGAGACATTACTTTGCCAACTAAGGTCTGTCCAGTCAAGGCTATGGTTTTTCCTGTGGTCAAATATGGATGTGAGAGTTGGACTGTGAAGAAGGCTGAGCGCTGAAGAATTGATGCTTTTGAACTGTAGTGTTGAAGAAGACTCTTGAGAGTCCCTTGGACTGCAAGGAGATCCAACCAGTCCATTCTGAAGGAGATCAGCCCTGGGATTTGTTTGGAAGGAATGATGCTAAAGCTGAAACTCCAGTACTTTGGCCACCTCGTGCCAAGATTGACTCACTGGAAAAGACTCTGATGCTGGGGGGATTTGGGGCAAGAGGAGAATGGGACGACCGAGGATGATATGGCTGGATGGCATCACGGACTCGATGGACGTGAGTCTGAGTGAACTCCGGGAGAAGGTGATGAACAGGGAGGCCTGGCGTGCTGCGATTCATGGGATCACAAAGAATCAGACACAACTGAGCGACTGAGCTGAACTGAACTGATGCTGACTCTCACATTGCTGCTTCTCCCCTGACCTTGTCATAGTTCCTTCTCTCCCTTCCCAGTCCTTCCCTTTTCATCCCTTGGAAAGACTTTCATCTCTGTACCAGTCCTAGAGATGGAGTCTGGGACAGAGAGTCAAATGTGGTCTTTGAATGAATGAACAACTGAATGCATTTACTTGGAATACATTCCATTCCTGGAAAGACTTTCCCAGCAGTTGAGTGTAACAGAAGGTGGGAGCCGTTAGCACACTGCAGTGAACTTCGTGGACTTCATGCCCACCCTCACCCCAAGTAGATAAGAACAGTGGTCTCACTATCACAGTTTTCCCTTATTATACTTAACTTAGTTCTATAATGTGACTTTTCTTCTCTTTCAATCTGTATTTGCATTTTTTTCTCTATCAGACTTGCCAGAGATGTGGCACTGTTATTAAACACTTCAAAGAACCTCATTTGCTTTTATTAATCTTTCTCTCTTTTAGTTTTTTGTTCATTAATTTCTGTGTAGACTTACTAAATATCTGCCGTTACACATTGTACTCTTTTTACAAAATAGTAGTTTTATTTATCTATTTATTTTTGGCTGTGCTGAGTCTTTGTTGTTGCACGGGCTTTTCTGTAGTTGCAGCAAGTGGGGCCCCTCTCTAGTTGCAGCGTGCAGGCTTCTCACTGCAGTGCCCTCTCCTGTTTCTGATCATGGGCTCTAGGGCTCACGGGCTTCAGTAGTTGTGGCTCTTGGGCTCTAGAGCACAAGCTCAGTAGTTGTGGCCCACAGGCTTTTTTGCTCTGAGGCACGTGGTATCTTCCAGGACCCATGCATTGACACATGGTTTCTCACCACTGAGCCACCAGGGAAGTACTGTACTTTTTTTTTTTTTTTAACATCTATTTATTTATTTGGCTGTATCCTGTCTTAGTTGCAGCACTCGAGACTGTCAGTCTTCACTGGGGTATGTGGGATCTGTTCTAGTTGTGGCCCGTGGGATCTAGTTCTCTGACCAAGGATTGAACCTGGGTCCCCTGCACTGGGTGCTCAGTCTTAGCCTCTGAACCACCAGGGACGTCCCCACAGTGTATTCTTATCACTGTATCTCTGGGCCCTTCTGGTTATTGTTTGCTGTATAACGAGTCATCTCAAACTTAGTGGCATAAAATAACACCATTGTATTAAGCTTACAGAGTCCATGGGTCCAGCATTTCTGCATGGCATAGTGGGAATGGTTTATCTTTGCTACAGGATGACAGGGGTGCTTCAGCTGGGGGTGACTTGAACAGTTGCAGACTAGGGTCATCTGAAGACTTTTTAATTCCTGGGTCGGGATACCTCAAAAACCCAGCTCAGCCTGAGACCATCAATCAGAGCACCTCTGCACGATATCTCTGGGGCTTGGATTCTCACACACATGGCAGCTGAGAGGGAGCGTCTTGAGAGGGAGCATATAGAAAGCAAGCAGTCTAAGAGAACCAGTAGAAGCTGCATGGCCTTTTATGATCTAGCCTTCAGAGTAACACACATCATTTCCACCATATTCTATTGACCAAAGCTGTTACGAGCCCCCAGATACAAAGGGGTGGACATATAGTCTTACCTCTTGATGGATAAAAAAAGTGAAAGTGTTAGTCAGTCAGCTGTGTTCAACTCTTTGCAACCCATGGACTGTAGCCCTCCAGGCTCCTCTGTCCATGAGATTCTCCAGGCAAGAATACTGGAGTAGGTTGCCATGCCCTCCTCCAGGGGATCTTCCTGACCCAGGCGTTGAACCCACAACCTATGTCTCCTGCATTGGCAGGTGGGTTCTTTACCACCTGGGAAACCCTGATGGATAGCAATTTGGGGATTCTATTTTAAAGCTACCACAGTTTCCTACACTCTTTAATATTTACTATCCTTTTGTTTTTCCATGCTTTGTTCTGTTTTCTTTTTTTTCTTGACCTGTCTTCCAGTTCATTGATTCTCTTTTCAGTATAACTCCAATGGGCTTTTAATTTCAGTCCTAAGCTTTCCTTTTCTCTTTTTATACTTCCTATTCTATGCAGTCATTTTTATCTTTGATCTCTCTTTCTTTGAATACTTGAGTATATTAGCAGAATTAGTTTTAATGTTTTATGACTGATAGCTCCATTATCTGAACCTCCCAACCTTCTATTGTCTGATATTTCTCTTGGTTTTATTGTTTTGTTACCTCATGTGACTGATTGCTTTTTGTTGAGTTCAGGGTATTTTATACGAAAAATTAAAATAATTTTAGGTCTTGAGTATCTACTCACATACAGATTTTAGAATCCACTTGTTTAGGTACAGATAAAAACTTGTTGACATTTTTATTACATTAGATTATAACGTGTTAACTTGGGAAGAATTGACCTCTTTGTGATGTTAAGTCATCCTATCCAAGAACATGGAATGTCTTTCCATTTATTCATCTTTATTTTTAAAGCTTTACTGATATTGATTTTCTGCATTTTTTATTGTTTATTTTACCCCTTGTTTTGGAGGGGTATCCAGGTGTATTATCAAGGTATATTACTTTTTCCTTTCTAATTCTTATGTCTTTTGTCGAATTCCATTAGCTGGTGCTTCAAACACAATATTAAATAACAGTGTAGATAATTTTTTTGCATATTCCTGACTTTAGCAGAAAAGCATCCGATGTTTCTCTGCTAAGTGTGCTAAAGAGATAGCCATTGATCATTATTTCTTTTTTTTTCCATTGTTTCTTAATGAATTATATTTTTTGCTGTGTCAGGAATGAGTGTTGAATCTGTTGATTTTCTTCCCTGTATCTGTTAGGATGATAATTGAAACTTTCTCCTCAGGTCAGTTGTTGTAGTCAGTAATGTGGGATGTGGGGGAAGCAGCATCTTTTCTAATTTGCACAAAGTCACCATGGTGTTCCTGTTTCACTTGGCCATTCCTGTCTTGGAACGTTCTTCCCCCAGATGTCTTACTGGGGGCTGGGGACATGACTTCCTCTTTTCCTTTACTTCGTTATGTCACTTTCCAGTGAGGCCTATCCTAACTATTCTACATAAATCATACATTTCTATCCTTCATTGGTCTTATAGGTGCCCTCAACCCTGTTTTGTTTTTTCCTGCACTTATCATTTTCTAGATACTATATATCTATTTATTATGTTTATTATATGTTTTCTTTCTCCATTAGAAGCATGCTCCAAGAGGTAGGGAGTTTCATCCTTCTAAAAGATTTTTTTGACTGATGTAGTTTCTTTCTTTTTGTTTGTTTGTTTATACATTATTTTTTTCTTTTGATTGATATATTTCTAATGCCCAGAGTGGTTCCTGGCACATAGCAAGCACTCAAAATAATTTTTGAGTGAATGTATGAGATTGAAGCTTATCAAGGAACGCTGAGAGGGAGCATTTGAACTTGAGCTTCCTGTTACAGAGAGCTTGAAGTTAAAATTTTAATTTTTTTTTCTGTAAATGAGGTTGTATTTATATTTGCAGCCATTGAGATACAGAAAAGGGATTGAAAGGCTTTCACTGTGGATCTTGTGTGCTTTGTCCTATTACCAGGTGTCACAGCTTCTAGTGCTTTATGAATAATCCATTTTATTAACATTGTGATTATTTGTGAATAGCTCAAATATGTTACGCCGTATTTTGTGTATTAAAAACGTTAGTTGGCCCAATGTAAACACTTAAAGTGCGTCATGGTTTTGTTTATCATGTTTTGGTATGTCTTCATTTTTAAACTGATACTTGGGAACCTGAGGCAAGGTGGCCTCAAGCTTTTCTTCACCTCTGAGAGGCCCTGACGGAGACGACTGCTCATCTTACTCTGAGCTCTGAGTCTTCCAAGCTACTGTTGAGTCCTTTGGTTAACTGTGCCACCTGCATTTGTAACTGCTTTGCCAGTTTGAGCTGTGGTTTAGACATAATTTTTGCTACAAACAGTTAAAATATGAGAGCATTTTAACCACTCTAAAATTTAGAAATAGGAACTTGAGACAAATTAGATTTTTCTAATAGAAATGATCTGAGCCTAAAGCCCTAAAGGAGAGTAAGGAAACCAATTAACTTTAATTTAAATAATCATGTCTTAAGTAGTAAATGAACCAAGTTCTATTGTTAAAGAACAACTGTATTAAATCCCTGAAAGGTTAGCTTCAAAATGGCATTAATGCAGTGGTTTCATGTCTAACTAATGAAATAAGTTTCTATTGGAGATTGTAACCTCTGTTTGTTTTACTAGGCATTGTTATTGAGCATGTGGAGGGGAAAGATTGACAGATCAAGGACAAAATAATTCCCACTAATGTTCCTATTGTTGGTAACTTTTTAAAGCCACAGACAAAAAACTAATCATTTCACTCCTGGGGAAAATAGTACAATAAAATGTGAGAGCAGCTTATTTTTTTATTCTGAAACTTACATAAATATATATGATTTTCTGTTTGTCCTTGCTGTTTTAAAATGATTTATGATGATTCAGATCACTATAATGACTGAACTTCAAAGAATGTCTATAAACATTTAGGCAACCATCATCAGTATATTAATAAGAAAAAATGCTAGAATCTGACACTAGGTTAATGTCTGGAGATGTATTTCGGATGAGTTTATATAATAGAATAGAAAGAATATGAGTTTGGCAGACAGATAATTTCAAGTCAGATCGTGGAGGGTTTTAAATACTGTGCTCAGAGACTTAAATGCTACCTTTGTGACTTTAGGAAGGCCAGGTTAACCTCAATGAGACCATCTTCTTATCTGTATATGGGAATGTGTGTCTGTGTGCATGCATGCTTAGTAATGTCCAACTCTTTGCAATTGCATGGACTGTAGCATGCCAGGCTTTTCTCTCTATGGGGTTTTCCAGGCATGAATACTGGAGTGGTTGCCATTTCTTACTCCAAGGAATCTTTCCGACCTGGGATTGAACCTGCATCTCTTGCATCTCCTGCATTGGCAGGTGGATTCTTAACCAGTGCGCCACCTGGGAAGCCCTGTGTATGGGAACAGTAATCCTATATCTTGGGTATGCTGGGAGAACTCCCAGATATAACACATAGCCTTGAGGCTGGCACACACTGGAAACTAAATAAGTATTGGTCTTACTTTGTTTTCTAGAAATGAAATGCTGCTTTCTGCCATCCCTTATTAACCTCTTCTGCACATCAGTGTTATATCTTGTGCTTGGCTACTGTTTGCTGTGTTCTTGGGAGAACATTTTCATTTCCTTGTGGTATATTGGGGAAGAAGTCTAAAGAAACTAGTACAGAATTTATCAGAATGGAAATTAGCACGGATTGACAGGCAAGGGCAAAAAGAGTTAAAAGGGTTGGAATATCAAAGCCTTGACTTTCTGAAGATACTTTTTTTCTTTCAAAACATAGCCACTGCCTTTGCTGGCAACGTGACTTGTATCTTATTGCAATTATTTATGCAAATCAAAGTAATTTTTTTTTCTCTGTGAAGGACTCGATTCTATTGAAAAATCCAATGTGTTTCCATTATTGCTTGCTCAATACCTATGCTTACTCTGTATTAATAGAGAGAGGAAAACAGTTTTGCAGACTGCTTCTCTGCCCCTGCATTGACAGTACATAATATCATGTTTGTGTTGAAACTTTTTCTCCTGAAATGTCATAACCCCATATGGAAGAGAATTAAAATCCTATTATTTTAATTTACATCTCGCCACAAGATAAGTAAAGTTATCATTGAAATTCTAATTAAATGGGATGATTGACTAAGGTAGCACATCAAAGAAGAGAAGTGAATATGATAAGTCAAAGACTTATTAATTAGTCTGCGTGGAAGAAATTCCAGGGATGTCAAGCTGAGCCTGCTGCAAGGAGAAAAAAAGCAGACAAGAAAACGTTCATTTCTTTGAAGTTAGGAACGGAGATAGTGATGGAGGTAATTGTGTCTGACTGGATCCAGTAATGAAGAGCTGTAAATCAGACCTCAGAATCGAAGGAAAGATTCAAGTAACGAATGTGGCTGGCCCACTCCTGCTGCGAAGAAACAGAATGCAGAGCGCACTAATTGACCCAGCCTATTTCCCAGTAGTTCTCTGTTATTATTTATTAATTTTTAATTTCTGAATTATTTACATCCTGGGAAATTATTCTTGACAGCCTGTTAGGCGTGCCAAAGTTAATGGAGGATGAAAGAACTGGTACCAGAATTAGCAGGGATGTGTTCACAGGCTACTGGATTTAATGATTTTGGAAAGAAAAATTGATTTCACACAGCGTGTCACTTTATACTACTTTAGGGATACACCAGCTATTTGATTAATTGAGGAATAACCAATTCAAAGTATATTTGAAGTGTAAATGAGTCACACTGCTCAGCTGTTTATTTTTCCCTCTCTCAGAGAGATCCGAATTTTCTTGAAGCTGATGATTAAAAGCTGATGAAGACACACTTGAATGCTTTGAATGCACACCTGTTTGATTCGTATTAAACACAGAAGGGAAGAAAACCCTGAAATACAAAAAGAGATATTTTCACTCTTCTCATTTCCTCTAATCTCTTTATATGATTATTTTTCTTTCTTTTTTTTTTACTCCAGCATGTTGCACAGCAGTAGTTGCAATCTATATCTTTTAAACACTAAGCTCTGGAAAATTTTTCATTTATAGCCTATGAGACAATTAGAAGCAGTGCTTGCTAATGAATAGAAAGAACAAATAGAAGAAAAATGTATTCAAAGGAAACAATGACATTAATGAATAAGGTAAGAGGATTAATCTATTAGGAAAGTGAGTGAGGCAGAAATAAGCTATCACCTACCAGCCTAAAAGCTTGTGGCATCGTGGCATCTCCTTTTGGCCAACCTTGTTAGCTTTGGTTCGTCTTCTGATCTCATATTTGTCCATCTCTCTCTGGCCTAATCCTCCAACTGATCTCAAGTCAGATTTCCCTCTTCCACTGTATTTCTCGAAGTTTAATGTGCAAGTGGATCATGTGGGGGGCTCTTGCTACTCTGCAGGTTAGATTCGGTGGGTCAGGAAAGGGGGACTGAGAATCTGCTGAGGTTCCCAGGTGAAATTCATGCTGCTGGTCCTTGACCAGTCTTTGAGCCACAAGGTCCTACAAAACTCATTAAAAAAAAAAAATTGCTTTTAACCATGTAACGCTCTCGTTCGGACCCATAAGTTGATTTCCAGATACTGACAGTTAAATTTGGATTCCTTAGTGTGGCATTCAAGATCTTCCTAATATGATCACAACCTGCCTTCCTGGTCATACCCTACATTCCCCAGCTCCATGCTTTTGTTTATGCTATTTCTTATTACTGAAATGCCTCTATCTCTGAGAATTCTACCAGTGCCTCAAGGTGTATTTCAAATATCACATCCCGAGTGTTGGCTATTCTAACCTTCTCACTCAACAAGCCATGAGTTCACTATCAAGTGCTTCTCTCATATTTTAGCTTTATCTCTTGCTTGCCATGCAATATTTCCAATCTTGCATTATTGCCATTGATATACTTATTTTTCCCTAGGGTACTTAACCCTTATACCTTTTCAAATGTAGAGGAAAAGACATTTTTAAAAAAGCCTCCTAATTTCACATCTACCATAAAGATTCAGACAAAAATGAACCGTAAGAAATTGTGTTATGCATGTATGATGGGGAAATGTCCAGGAGTCTAACTAAAAATTTTTTTAAAAAGACAAAATTATACTGTGGTCCTTTGCAAGCTAACTATGGCTAATAAGCAAAAAGAGAAGGACTCAAGGATTGTGCAGAGAATAGAAGATAGATTTCATTAGAATTGAGTTTAGGTGGGAAGAATACCACCCAATAAGAGACTGATCTCTTAGTGCCCATGTTAGGAGGACTTACTTGGGTCTAGATCTTACTCTTTCTCCTAGGGATTGACTCATAAGTACAGTCACCCAAAAAGGAAAAGGATTGGAGCCAGGCCATTCCCCTTCGGAAGACTGCTTATTAATCCTATATCCCAGAACTGTGTTCAATCTCGCTCTTGAGTTCTGGCCGTTCAGCTTTTACTTAAACTGATTTTTAACACTGGTGGTTAGAGAACTCTAAATGATATGAAAGACAGTCACAGTAGTAGGTGTTCAATAGAGATTTGCTCATCATCCACATGATGATTCAGATATGAATTTTATACATTCTCAGGGACAAGTCTCTAGTCTCTTAGTACACAGGTATATTACCTTTGTGCCTTTCCACAAACTTTTCTACCCACCCAGAATGTTATGCTCCCTGCTCCCTTCTCTACTTGTCCAATGCCTACTCTTTCTCTTTATTTATTTATTTTTTTAACATTTATGTCACCCAAAGGAGAGAATCAGGCTTGCCTGGTAGCTCAGTGATAAAGAATCCATCTGCCAATGCGGGAGACACAGGTTCAGTCCCTGGGTTGGGAAGATTCCATGGAGAAGGAAATGACAACCCACTCCAGCATTCCTGCCTGAAAAATCCCATGGACAGAGAAGCCTGGCGGGCTACAATCCAAAGGGTCGCAAAGACTAAACACACAAAGGAGTCGTTATTCTAAGTTTTATTATGAAAAAAATTCCACATACATCAAACTTAAAAGAACCATAAGATGAAACTTACATAGCCTCTCCCTGGTGTCAATAATTGTTAACATTTTGCTGTGTTTCTGTTATATTTTTTCATAGTAAATTTGACATTATGACTTTCCCTGTTTAAGACTCAGCATGCAACTTCTAAGAATAAAGGTATACTCCTATATAACACAATTCCTTTATTATGCCTCAGAAAATTAGTAGTAATTCCATATTAATCCAGTTGGTTCAGGAATGTCTTTTATATTTAAAAAAAAAAAACAAGATCAAATCAAGTTGTTCACTCTTATTTGATTGTTAGGTTTCCTTAGTCACTTTTCATACAGAAGAGGGGACTATCTTTTTATCTTGGTATTGACTCTGAGAGTCATGCCCTCCTCTATCTCCTATACTTTTGGTAAAATGAAAGTTAGGTCTAGAAGTTTGATTAGATTCATGCTAAATATTTTTACCAAGACTATTTCTCAGGTAAGGACATGTATTTCTCAGCATATCACAAGGCATAGTATATCTGCTTCTCCTACTATCAGGGATGTTGTGTTTGATCACTTGACCGAGATATGGCCCCAAGATCATTATATTTTAAAGCTAAAATTTTCACTATTTTAAAAATCTTCAGCTCAAATGTGATGTTGTAATCTTTTCCCCTTATGTAGTAATTATTCCTTACTTTGTTCACAATATATCCATATCATAATACTTCTACTCTGTATTATGATAATAAGTTTTTAAAGTAATTTTTATTTATTTATTTCTATTTGTTTTTGGCTGTGCTGGGTCTTCGTTGCTGCGAGGGCCTGTCTTGTGTTGTGGCGAGCAGGGGCTACTCTCTAGTTGTGCTGTGTGAGCTTCTCACTGCAACGGCTTCCCTTGTGGAGCTCAGGCTCTAGGGTGCTCGGGCTTCAGCAGCTGTGGCTCCAAGCTCAGTAACTGTGGCAAGAGGATTTAGTTGCTCCATGGCATGTGGGATCCTCCCAGATCAGAGATCAAACCTATGTCTCCTGCATTGGCAGGCAGGCTCCTTACCTCTGAGCTCCCAGGGAAGCCCTATGGTAATAATTTTGACACATGTTTTCCTTGCTAGATGGTAAAATACTTAAGGGGAAAGATTTATATTTTATTAATTTTATTTTCTTCACATTCTTTCCGGGGAAAGAAGCAAAGTATAAATGTAAAAATAAAATACATTTCATTTATATTTGAAACTCCTATGTCCAGCATGTGAAAGATTCTTTATAAGGAATGATGATCCCTAGCTGCTCCAACCCTCAGAATGGTCTATCAGTGAAAGAAATAATTTTGCATTTAGTCATTTTTTGTAGACTGTGTCCACTGAACTTTGGAACCACAGTTTCAAATAGCTGGTAGCTGCACCACATGGAATAGTGAAATCTGGAGGATACTCCTGAGGATTCATGGCCATTCATTACTGATCAAGCCCCCATACAGGTCTTATATTGAGAGGGTTATTTTACTGAGTTCTGGGTTATGTGGTTTATGTATTACCCAGTCTATTCAGCTCATGAGACCAGATAACTGTCTAAAATGAACAGGCAGATTTTTACCCATTAGCAGTTCTAAAAACACTCACTAAAAACAACCTCCTTAAAGAAAAAAGGTAGTCAAAGGGAGTTCTAATGGCAGTGTAGGTTAATAATATTTGAAAGGTCAGAACCCTTGACAAGGCAAAACAAAGGGAAAATATAGGAACCCATTTGGTGGGATGTTTGTAACTGACAGCATAGGAATGAGGAGTGATTCAAATTATTAGTTGTTAGGAAATATTGCAGTGTGGTTATGGGGTAGGAGCAAACCAATGAACAGAATGGAGAGTTCAGAAATCTGTGTTTATGGGAATTTGATATATGATAAATATACCATAAAAAATGGAAAAGGATGCCTTGTTTGATGTATGATATTAAGAAAACTGGCTCCTCACTGGGAGAAAAAGCAGCATTTATGACTTAACACCTTATAAAGATGAACTCTAGATGGATTACAAACCTAAGTGGGAAAGGTAGAAAGGCAGAGCTAGTAGAAGAAAAAGAATATGAAGTTTATTAAACTGTAAAATTATAAATCATAAAAAATGGATTATTTAACTGCATCAATATTAAGGTGTTTCTGTTCAATGAAGGATACCAAAAACAAAATTAGCAGAGAAAATAATTTCATTATTGAAAACTAACAAAGGATTAATATCTAGATCAATGCTGTCCATTGAAAATATAATATGACCCATATAAGTATCTTATGTTCTAGTAATTACATTAAAATTTTAAAAAGTAAAATTAGTTTTAATAATATATTTTACCCAATATACCCTGAATATTAGCATTTTAACATGTATTCCAAAAAGAAAATTATCAATGAAATGTTAAAAAAAAATTTATACTAAGTACTTGAAATCTGGTATAGATCTTATAGCACATCTCAATTTAGACAATAAATTTTCATTAGAAATATTATATTTCATAAAATATATACCCAGTTGTTCCAACATATTTAAAAATTTTCCAATAAATATAGTAAACCCTCCAAAATATTTTCTGTTATTATTTATCCATGTTGATAAAACTGATTCATCTTTTTAGGAGAACTGACCTGACCTTAAAACAAAAGCATATCAGTTTTAAAACTACATTAATTCAAAGCAAGTAAATTAACTAACTTTTTGCATTACTTAGTGTTAAATGTTGAATTCAAAAGAATATTGTATAATTTAAAAGCAACTCTAAACTTACCAATATTAACAAGACATTCTTCAAATTTTCCTTGTGTTTTTTTTCTTTTTACAATCAAATTAAACAATGCCATTGATTATAATTGTATGGATGTGTGAGTTGGACTATAAATAAAGCTGAGCACTGAAGAATTGATGCTTTTGAACTGTGGTGTTGGAGAAGACTCTTGAGAGTCCCTTGGACTGCAAAGAGATCCAACCAGTCAATCCTAAAGGAAATCAGTCCTGAATGAGTATTCATTGGAAGGACTGATGTTGAAGCGGAAACTCCACTACTTTGGCCACCTGATGCAGAGAGCTGACTTATTTGAAAAGACCCTGATGCTGGGAAAGATTGAAGGTGGGAGAAGAACGGGACGACAGAGGATGAGATGGTTGGATGACTCAGTGGACATGAGTCTGAGTAAACCCCGGGAGTTGGTGATGGACAGGGAGTCCTGGCATGCTGCAGTCCATGGGGTCACAAAGAGTTGGACACAAATGAGTGACTGAACTGCTGATTATAGTTAGAATCTCTTATACTTTGATTCATGTTAGAAAAATGTGTGAAATCATTATTATTGATTTGTATTATAAAGAGTTTAAATCTCAACATAAATTATGTACCTGTCTAGTTAGGTCAAAAATTACCTCTTTAGGTGTTTTAAATTTAGTTTGTTCATAGTGTACTTTGATACTCATGAGAAAATGAAATCACATCATTATTTTCTCTTTGATTATCAAGTATTTAGTATATATCTCTTTCATTTCAGGAAAATCTTAAGTTGAACTTAATGTCTTCTGACTGTTATCAGTGGGTGCTAGCAACAGGCACTGACAAAATCACTGAAATCAGTGCCTTCTGCTCCTTTGAACAGTTCCATAAGTTGGCAGTGGAAGTGTTACTTGCTCAGTGGTGTCCACCTCTTTGTGACCACATGGACTGTAGCCTACCAGGTTCCTCTGTCCATGGAATTCTCCAGGCAAGAATCCTGGTGTGTGTTGCCATTCCCTTCTCCAGGGGATCTTTCTGACCCAGGGGTAAACCCTTGGTCTCTCACATTGCAGGCAGATTCTTTACTGTCTGAGCCACCAGGGAAGCCCCGTAAGTTGGCAGTGGTTCATAAGCTTTTTACGTGTATTCTAAAACACCCATAACCCTTTTCACAGAGTCTGCTTCAGAAAATGGAAAACAAATATTTTCAATTTCAATACCTACTTTGGAACAAAGGAGTAAGGGAAACAGCGGTCTCTTAAACACGTTTTTTATCCCTAGCTGAAATTCTCTGATGGCTGTCAAAGAGTAAAAATTATCTGCACTACAAATTTAATTTTCAAACCATGAGAAACAAGTGATAGAATGGGTGCCGTGGTTACCTTGCAGGTGTCTAATTCCATCAGGAGCTGAAGCTATCTTTGCCTTCCTTTCCTGGTTTTGTGCTGGTGACATTTTGGCGAACACAACCTTAGGGCATAAAGGTCAGCCTCGATGACGGATTAGGGTGCAGAAACAAACTCTGCAGTGCCATAGGTCTTCAGTGCAAAAGTCTTTCCTGACTTTTTTTATTTTGGAGGGAGCATATCCTCACTATCTTCTTAAGAAAAAGTACATAGGAATTAAGTTTTTGAGACCTTGTAGGAGGAGCCTGGTAGGCTGTAGTCCACGGGGTCGCTAGGAGTCGGACATGACTGAATAACTTCACTTCCACTTTTCACTTTCATGCATTGAAGAAGGAAATGGCAACCCATTTCAGTGTTCTTGCCTGGAGAATCCCAGGGACGGGGGAGCCTGGTGGGCTGCCGTCTCTGGGGTTGCATAGAGTCGGACACGACTGAAGTGCAGCAGCAGCAGAGATCAGCCCTGGGATTTCTTTGGAAGGAATGATGCTGAAGCTGAAACTCCAGTACTCTGGCCACCTCATGCGAAGAGTTGACTCACTGGAAAAGACTCTGATGCTGGGAGGGATTGGGGGCAGGAGGAGAAGGGGACGACAGAGGATGAGATGGCTGGATGGCATCACCAACTCGATAGACGTGTGTCTGAGTGAACTCTGGGAGCTGGTGATGGACAGGGAGGCCTGGCGTGCTGCGATTCATAGGGTCGCAAAGAGTTGGACACGAATGAGCGACTGAATTGAACTGAGCTGAAATTATACTTGAAATGGAGAAAGAAATGGCACCCCACTCCAGTACTCTTGCCTGGAAAATCCCATGGATGGAGGAGCCGGGTAGGCTACAGTCCACGGGGTCGCAAAACAGTCGAACACGGCTAAGTGACTTCACTTCACTCACTTCATACTTATTACTGGAGGAGGAAATGGCGCCCACTCCAGTATTCTTGCCTGGAGAATCCCATGGACAGGGCAGCCTGGCGGGCCACGGTCCACGGGGTCTCAGAAAGTCAGACTCGACTGAAGTGACTAAGCACATATGTGAAAACATTTTGTTTCCTTCATATGTATTTGATAGTTTAGCTGAATCTAGAATGACACTAGGAATACTTTAACTCGGGAAGTTTGAAGGTCTTTCTCCCTTGTCTTATTGCACTCGAGAAGTCTGAAGTCATAGTGATTCCTGGTTCTTTGTATATAACCTGTTTTTCTCTCTGAAAGCTTATAGAATCTTCTCCTGGTTCCCATGTTCTGAAATTTCAGTGATGTTCCTTGATAGAGATCTACTCCAGTGTACTTTTTTTTCCTGGTAGGGGCACTCAGTGGACACTTTCCACCTGGTAACTCATGTGTTTAGTTCTGAGAAATTTTTACTGATTTATTTTATTGATGATTTTTCCATTTTTGTTTTTCTATGCTCTTTTCTAGGAAAAAAATATCCATTATTAAAACGTTGAACCCTCAGGTTGGCTCCTTCTATTTTTTTGTCTCCTCTCCTGTTTTCCTTTCTCTATTGTCTTTTGCTGTACTCTTTCAGATCTTCAAATTTATCTTCCATTTCTTCTCTTGATTATTTTTTTAATTTCAGCTATTTTGTAATTTTCAAGAGCTCTTTTTACAATCTGAATTTTCCTTATATATAGTAACAGCACCTTTTAAAAAAGTTTTCACAGGGGTAGTCTTTTTCTTCTGATTTCTCAGAAGATACTAATAGTTTTAATTGTTCTTCTCTTTCCTCAGTCTCTATTTTCTCCAAGTTACTTGCTTTTGATCTTTGGTTTTGGCCTCTGTCTGCTGTGGTAGAGGTCTTCCTCAAATATCTGGTCATTCTCTCTTATATGTTTATGATTAAGAATGAGGGGCTGAAATATAGTTGACTGCTCTGATTACTTTCAAAAGCCTTCTTTCCTTTGAATGACACTGTCAGGTGATATGGGTGGTCTGTTTGTTGGTTAACTCTTGATGTCAATATTTTCAAATCTTTCCTCTTAGATTGGTTGTGTTTATTGGAAAAGAATCTTCCAATCTCTTGCCTAGAGGGAAATAGTCAGGCTGCCGGCATCCTAGCAGCCGGCTTAGGGAAGAGATAGTTGTCGGCACTCTGCATTCAGTCATGACATCTCTCTGTGTTTGGTATGATAATAATATCCCTTCAATTATGTCTAACATCTCACAGTCCAGCGGCCTTCTGCATTTACTTCTGAGAATAAACTATTATTCTAAGTATTTTATGTGTGCCTAATTTAATGTAAATGCCATATCCAGGCTCTTCAGTCCATGGGATTCTCCAGGCAAGAGTACTGGAGTGGGTTGCCATTCTCTTCTCCAAAGGATCTTCCCGACCCAGGAATCAAACCCAGGTCTTCCTCATTGCAGGCAGATTCTTTACAGTCTGAGCCACCAGGGAAGACCTTATTAAAATATAACCGTTTGCAATGTGAGCAGATATAGAGAGCTAGCCTGGGGGAAGGGCTTTCACCCAGTCCTCCTCATTTAGCCCCCTAGTTATCTCAGCCTCCCCTATACAACTTCTGCACAAAGCAGAGGTGTAAGTGCTGCCTGTTGTCAATCTGCTTTCTAGCTTCCAAAATTGTACTGTTCTTGTGTTCTCTTATGTTCACTTTCATGCGGGTTCATGCCTTTTAAAGAAATTTTTTATTCAAGTTTTAGTGGAATTTTTCAGAAAAATGAGATGTGCAGTTTATTTTACCATCTGAACCCAGAAAACCATTTAGGTCCCTTTTGTTTCTTTTAAAATGAAGTTGCAGGTTATTGAGATAAAGACCAATCTAGGGGTTTTTCTGTTTCCTTTATTCTCTTTCCATGACAACGTGAAGCAATATTTAGATAGAACAAGTATTTACACTCTCTGCTATTAGAAAACTTGTTTTGAAAATTTGAACAGTCTGAACGACCACATTTTGGCCCTTGAAGCGGACTCAGAGGGATTTTCCACCACCCGTGACTAATGTTGATGCACACGGTAGCTGGTTACTTAAAGAACAGAAGCATTCACACTGTTACCTCTCCAGACTGGTAAAGATTGATTCCTCTGAGAGCAAATTCAAACTACTTTATCTCATTTGAGGGAAATACAGTGCCCAGTTTTTCTCTAACAAATATGTCAAACAGCGTGAAAGTTTAATTTCTGAACAAGAAACTCTTGTGTTACTTATCACACAGTTATATATGTTAATTATTGAAATATGGATAAATTGTCTTTGGGAAGGTATACTTGGGGCTTAATATGAAATACAATAGTAAATGAAAAGTTGGAAAATATTAATTCCATTCATTTCCCATAGAAATGAGGGGAAAAGTCTTTCATTGTATTATAAGTGCTGTTGATACTTTAGGACTATACATCGGAAGCTTTGCCTAGGATCTCTTCAGCTGGCCTTAGGTAACATTTAGCCTTCTTCCTGTTTTCTTTTCTCCCCAACTTCCTTCCTTCCCTCAAACATGTTTCTTAATTCTCAATATGTGCAGGGCTCTGAACTAGTTTCTGGAGCTCTAACTGTGAACAGGGCAGATACTGTTCCTGCCTTCTCAAAACTCTCCTCTGGCAGAAGGGACAAAACATAGCCCCACGTACTGCCATAATAAGAGAAAAGAGGAGGACTGTGTTCTTGCCTGGAGAATCCCAGGGATGGGGGAGCCTGGTGGGCTGCCATCTGTGGGGTCGCAGAGTTGGACATGACTGAAGAGACTTAGCAGCAGCAGGTATAATGTTTGAGCTGAGATCTGAGAGGAGTAAAAGACGTGGCCTTAGGCAAAGAGGAGATAAAGCGGGGAGTGGGGGTGGGGTGAGGTGGGGAGTTGGGGAGTTTGGAAGCAGTACCAGACCTAAATAACAGTACATGTAAATAAATGCCTAGAATTGAAGATCTAAATGTAAGACCAGAAACTATAAAACTCCTAGAGGAGAACATAGGCAAAACACTCTCTGACATAAATCACAGCAGGATCCTCCTCTATGATCCACCTCCCAGAATACTGGAAATAAAAGCAAAAATAAACAAATGAGATCTAGTTAAAATTAAAAGCTTCTGCACAACAAAGGAAACTATAAGCAAGGTGAAAAGACAGCCTTTGGAATGGGAGAAAATAACAGCAAATGAAGCAACTGACAAACAACTAATCTCAAAAATATACAAGCAACTCCTGCAGCTTAATTCCAGAAAAATAAACGACCCAATCAAAAAATGGGCCAAAGAACTAAATAGACATTTCTCCAAAGAAGACATACAGATGGCTAACAGACACATGAAAAGTTGCTCAACATCACTCATTATCAGAGAAATGCAAATCAAAACCACAATGAGGTACCATTTCACACCAGTCAGAATGGCTGCAATCCAAAAGTCTACAAGCAATAAATGCTGGAGAGGGTGTGGAGAAAAGGGAACCCTCTTACACTGTTGGTGGGAATGCAAACTAGTACAGCCACTATGGAGAACAGAGTGGAGATTCCTTACAAAACTGGAAATAGAACCGCATTATGACCCAGTACTCCCACTGCTAGGCACACACACCAAGGAAACCAGAATCGAAAGAGACACGTGTACCCCAATGTTCATTGCAGCACTGTTTATAATAGCCAGGACATGGAAGCAACCTAGATGTCCATCAGCAAATGGATAAGAAAGCTGTGGTACATATACACAATGGAGTATTACTCAGCCATTAAGAAGAATACATTTGAATCAGTTTTAATGAGGTGGATGAACTGGAGCCGATTATACAGAGTGAAGTAATCCAGAAAGAAAAATACCAATACAGTATGCTGCTGCTGCTGCTGCTGCTAAGTCGCTTCAGTCGTATCCAACTCTGTGCGACCCCATAGACAGCAGCCCACCAGGCTCCCCCCGTCCCCGGGATTCTCCAGGCAAGAACACTGGAGTGGGTTGCCATTTCCTTTTCTTATGCATAAAAGTGAAAAGTGAAAGTGAAGTTGCTCAGTCGTGTCCAACTCTTAGCGACCCCATGGACTGCAGCCTACCAGGCTCCTCCATCCATGGGATTTTCCAGGCAAGAGTACTGGAGTGGGGTGCCATTGCCTTCTCCCCAATACAGTATACTAACACATATATATGGAATTTAGAAAGATGGTAATGATAACCCTGTATGCAAGACAGCAAAAGAGACACAGATGTATAGAACAGACTTTGGGACTCTGGGAGAAGGAGTGGGATGATTTGGGAGAATGGCATTGAAACATGTATACTATCATGTAAGAAACGAATTACCAGTCTAGGTTTGATACAGGATACAGGATGCTTGGGGCTGGTGCACTGGAAGGGATGATATGGGGAGGGAGGTGGGAGGGGTGTTCAGGATTGGAAACTCATGTACACCCGTGGCAGATTCATGTCGATGTATGGCAAAACCAATACAGTATTATAAAGTAAAATAAATAAATAAATAAAATAATAATAAATGCCTAGAGGCACTCCTGGATGGCCAGAACCCAGAGAGAGAGATTAGAGATGAGGCTGGGCAGGACTTCCCTGGCGGTCCAGGGGTTGGAACTCTGCACTTCCAATGCAGGGAACGTGGGTTTGATCCCTGGTGGGGGAACTAAGATCCTACATGCTGCGTGGCCAGAAAACCCTCAAAAAACAAGCCAAAAAAAAAAAATTGGGCAGAAAGCCAAGCCTACATCATGTTCGGCTGTAATATTCCCTCAGGAGAAAAAGAACACTTTGGAGCAGAAACATAGTGCAGGGAGGTTTCCTTGCTCAATATTTTAAATGGCCATTCAGAATACATTTCAATGAAAGTATTTTACTGAGGACATTTCAGAAAGTACATATGTATTAATATATGTATTTGTTAGACTACAAAGTGGGTTTTCTAACCGGTGAATGTGAATAAGAATTAAGTCTGCCCAACACCATCTATTATGTTATCTGCTAATGTGTCTACCCCCAGTGTTTTTGTTCTATTTTGTTTTAATCACAATTCACTGTTTAAAAGATAAAGCTTTTTTTTTTTTTTTTAAGTAAACATTCACTGTTGCTCACTAGCTGGATGCATGTGCTGTCCTAGATCAAGAGGTTAGTGGTGCTTATTTCAATATTAAATAAAAGGATTCATTTTCATTGAAGCAAGCAGGGAATTAAGCTTACAACTTCAATTACCAATAATTAATTCCCTGCACTGCAAGCCATGCAGTTTGCATTTAAACTCCCAATGCCCAACGGATAACAAAAATCTATTTTGATCACTTTTTATTTTCATCATTTAAGGAGTACATCTTATTTCAATTAGGCACATGCATTTCTAGATTATAAGAGAGAACAAATATCCTTTCTAAAAAAACCAGGCGATTGGAGCCTGGGAGACTTTTAAGCATAACAAAGAAATCCTAGGATCTTTTCATTTCTCTTGTTTTTATTGATGGAGTGCCTGACATTGTGTAGAATTAGCTACCTCATGTACGAGAACCTATTATTTACAAGCAGATTATTTCCCTAAATTAGTTTTTTTAATTGAAGTGTAGTTGATTTATAATGTTGTGTTAATTACTGCTGTAATTAAAGTGAGTCAGTTATATATATATATATTTAAAAATATTCTTTTCTACTATGGTTTATCATTGAATATAGTTCTCTGTGCTGTATAGTAGGACCTTGTTCTTCCATCCTATACCTGAGAGCTTGCGCTGCTAAACCCCAGCACCCCCCTCCATCCCTCCTGCCACCCTCTCCCCACTACACTTGTTTTTCCTTATACATTAAGCTGCTCCTTAGTGGCTTTTCACTGTATGAGAAAAAGAAAGAAGTTGAACACATGATGGAAAATGAGGCAAAATTACATCCTGCTCCAAAGCCAAGCCCACCACCTTGGGCAGCAGGCTTAAGGATCAGAAGAACTCTTCAGAGAGGGAGACCTGACCGAGAGATGGATGAGAGAGACTGAGCTCATCAGGAGTTTCTGCATTTTGGGGGACAAGTTCTGAGCAAAAGAAAGAAGCTGCCAGGGTGTCACCAAAGCAAAGGCAGTCAGAGCCAGAGTTCTTAGAGACGTAAAGAGGCTCTTGAAATTCGGTTTCGCAGGAAACAGGCAGACCTGTGTGGCATGCAGAAAATGAGTTCTAAGAAGCCTTTTCTTTCAGGTTTTGAAGACATTAGTTTTCTTCCTGCTTGCAAGTGTTAACTTGGGCTCATTATTTGTAGTAATTATTGTAGATAATAGATACAGTATTATAATATGTAGATATTATAATAATATCTCATTTAAGTGAACTTCAATGAAGCGAAACCATAAATTAACTGGAATTGGCATCTTCATTTGACTTTCATGAAAAACATTGCAGTGTCAGTCATTTAATAAAAAGTAACAGCTACAGTGGCAAGTTCTAAGGTTAGTACATATCCATTCCAATCTTCCTCCATGCTGTGCAATGTCCAAACAGGTTTAGAATCTGATTCCCATACCCTACAATATCCTTAATATAGCCATAACACACTAAAAAGATTCCCATTTTAAGGAAACAAACCAAGATCGACCAATATACTTTAAAAATGATTCTCTTAACAAGGGTTGAAGCAAAAGTATTTTCTGGACAAGTGAACCTTAATAATTAAAAATGGAAATAGTTATCCAGCCTAATATTCAAGTAGTCTGGTGAATCAATCAACATTTTCCATCACTAAGTAAAGATATATACCACACTGAAAGCCCCAGACATAGTGTCAAATTCAGTCAACAGTTTCTAAATGCAAGGAGAAACAAGAAGGATTTTCTGGTTATTAATATACAAACCAAACAAAAGCAGATTTCATGCTTCTGGAGGCCAAAATTCACATCCACTAAAAGCATTTAAACACAGAGACTCACCACTGGCCCAAGTATGTATATGCTTGACACATTGTTAGCACAGCCAAATATATCCATCCTAGGAAATCAAAGCTAAATAATACAGTAAATTATTTCACATGACAGAGAACACATCTTTTTTTTTTTTTAATTGCAGAGTTTTTGTTAATAAATCATTCTGACAAAGGAAAGGTAGAGGAACAGACTTAACTTCCTTGGGAATAAAGATCAGCTATGTGATTCATTTCTTGGTTTCTATCTTGATGACATTTTTAAGGCCAGACCTTCAATAGTAAAGGTGAGTGACTCATCTTAGGCTCTTTGTTGCCTTCCTGCTCCACACCATCTGTTAGACAGTCTCTCTCTCTGCTGATGCTTTTAACACAGACAAGCAAATTCAACCCAGGAATTTTATTGTGGTGCATACAAATGTAAGTTTTCAAGCACAATGGGTATTATTAGCCCCATATATCCCTAGTGGACCACACAGCTCTGAGACCCAGCCCTTAGTCATTGATAGCCACAAGGAACAAAGAGGAGAGAGATGGCTCAAATTTGCTTGGAAAGATAGGTCAACCCTGGAGGTCCACCCAAAGCCTGATGGATTTGCTATTACACAGCTGTTCTTGCCTGGGAAGAGGAGCAGGGAACACTTGAATTGTTTTCCAAGATTCTGTAAATGATGAACTTCTGAAGCATACCCCTGGCTAAAACCATCTGGGTAAGTATATGAGAACTCGAAAAAGACTGGATCAGAAAGCCAGAGAGATCTTTGTTGTTTCCCTGTTGGAAATGGAGGTGGTCTCAAGGTCAGCAGTCATCCAAAGCTTGCAGATGTGCTACTTTTCACAAGTAAAAGAGAGTTTACGGCCATCGTCTGTCACTCAAGCATCTTTGAGTTGCTTTCCCACTAGAGAAACACTGCTCTGTGCTCCTTGTGAGCAAATTACAGTTTTAAGTGAATAGCGAGGTAGGGGTACAGGCTTTGGTAGTGCAACACCACTCTTACTGCACATGCCCAAAGAGTTCAAGTGGCTTAAAATCAATGGAGGTCACAAAACTAGTTAATCATCAAACGCAGGCTTGAACTCAGGTCTTTTATCATCTCTCTTGACCATGCTGATGATATAAGTCATCCCAGTGTTTAAGATAGATTGTTATTCCTCACTGTGACAGGAGGAGCAATGCTCTGCCCCCCCTCCTAATGTCTACATCCTAAACCCTGGAAGCTACCAATGTGTTTTGTTGCATGGCAAAGATTCAATCCCTAGGTTGGTAAGATTCCCTGGAAGAGGGCATGGCAACCCACTCCAGTATTCTTGCCTGGAGAATCCCATGGACAGAGGAGCCTGCTGGGCTATGGTTCATCAGATTGCAAAGAGTTGGATATAGCTGAAGCGGCTTAGTATGCACATGAAGAGAATTAGGGAGAATTAAGGTCGCTAATCAACTGAGTTTAAAATAGGAGATTATTATCCTGGATTATCAAGGTGAGTCCAATGTAATGACAAAGGTCTTGACATGTGGAAGAAAGAGGTAGAAGAGTCAGTGTTAGGGTGATATAACTTGAGAAAGTCTTGACTGGACATTGCCAGCTTTGACAGTAGAAGGGGTCACCAGCCAAGGAATGTGGGCAGCCTCTAGAAACTGAAAAGTCAGGAAAACAGATTTTCCCTTAAAACCCTCAGAAAGGTGGTATCCAGCCAACTTCTTGATTTCATCCCAGTGAGACTCATTTTGGACTTCTGACCTCCAGCTCTCTAAAAGAATACATTTGTGCCACTTAAATTTGTGGAAATTGGTTACAGCAACAAGAGAAAACTAATACAGTCTCTGTTGTTGTTGTTCAGTGACCAAGTCCGTACGATTCTTTGAGACCCCATGGATGGCAGCACACCAGATTTTTCTCTCCCTCACCATCTCCCAGAGTTTGCTCAAGTTCATGACAAGTGAATCAGTGATGCCATCCAACCAATGCATCCTCTGTTGCACATTTCTTCTTCTGCCTTCAATCTTTCTCAGCATCAGGGTCTTTTCCAATACACTCTCTAAAGTCTCTAAAAATAAACACATGATAACAAAACTCAATAGTACACCTTACTATTTCATAAAAAGTAACTATTATTTCTTTGAGGTTTGATGTTTAACAAGTTGTAACAATTAAGAAACTTTCCCTGGTGGCTCACTGGTAAAGAATCCACCTGCAATGCAGAAGATGCAGGTATGCTCCCTGTATCAGATAGACCCCTCGGAGAAGGAAAAGGCAACCCACTCCAGTATTCTTGCTTGGGAAATCCCATAGACAGAGAAGCTATAGTTCATGTGGTTGCAAAAAGTCGGACACAGCTTAGAGACTAAACAACAACAATTAAGAACAGCAGCAAGTACTCAGTCTAGTACCTATTACTCATGTCAAGAACTGTTCTAGGGCTTCTCTTGGTGGCACAGTGGTTCTGGCCAATGCAGGAGACATGGTCTAAGAGGATCCCACATGCCATGGAGCAGCCAAGCCCCTGTGCCACAATTACTGAGCCCGTGTGTGGCAACTACTGAAGCCTATGAACCCTAGATCCCATGCTCTGCAACAAGAGAAGCCACTGCAATGAGAAGCCCACCCACCACAACTATTAGAGAGTAGCCCCCTCTCTCCACCACTAGAGAAAACCCCATGGAGCAACAAAGACCCAGCACAGCCAGAAAAAAAAAAAAAAGTGTTCTAGATGGTAGATATGTTAACTCATTTAAACATTTTCAGAACACTGTGAAGTGGTTCTGTTATCACTCCTAGAGAAGAGAACGGAGCACAGCGAAGTCATGTACCGAACTTGCCCATGGTGACACAGCTGGAAAGCTGCAGAACTGGAAGCAAACCCAGACTTGAGCTGGTCCACTGCTGGGCCATTCTGCGTCTCTCAGTGGGAGTGGCTCAACAGTTGGCATCCTTACCCAGAGTCAACACATCTTGTCTTTTACACAGGAACTTAACAAAATTGCTTATGATAATATGTTGTTTTCTAGTTCATAGATTTTTTTCATCAAAATATTTTTAGCCTATAGGAATAGGCTTTCCATACTGTTACTCAGCCTTCCTTCTCTTCTTAGTACTGAGACTGTTTTTATGTTGATTACCAAAAATGTCATAGCCTTGCAGATATGGGTTATTCAAGAACTGATCAATAAGTCTGGCTTCCTAGCTCAATTGTCTCTTTTCCTTTTGCCTCTTAACCTCTTCAGATTCCTTACCCTACTGACTAGTCTACTCGCAGTGAAGGGCAGAGGAGGTGCAAATAAAATCTGCAGACTTAGATACTTGTTAACAGCTCTTGACAAAGCAGGTGGTTCACCCATGGTTGTCTACCATGGATTTTCTCTTTTTCTGCTTTTTTTTTTTTGTAAAGGAAACTTAAGGTTCTTGTGTCCCTAATATGTCTTACATTTAGACATACTTTGCTTTAAATCTTCATTTCTAATGTAGGTTTCTGAGAGTTGTTAATTTGATTTGTTCATGCTATGCCATATTCTCCATTATCACAGATGATCAAGAATTAGCTTTACTCATGTTTTGCTTTGGTCTCTAGACATAGAAAACCAAAATGAGCCTTGTTCTTCAAGGCTTCCTTCCCATTTTAAATATGCCTCACTCGGATTGTCCATGAATGGAAAAGGATAAATCAGCAGATTGTCGGAAATATATTTGAAGGAGTTTATGGAATAGTCTGGACTCTTTTAGAAGAGTTCAGTGATCTAGGTGTTCATTAGTAGATGTAGACACATATGTTGGAGGTGAGCGGAGTCTTACAACTGCCACATATTTGGCCATGCCTGCTGGCCTGAGTCCAGAACTGTTTCACCCAAAATTCCTACTGAGCGTGGGTAGGAATTCCTACTTGAGCTTCCCTGATGAACTTGGATCTAGGTGGTACCATCTGTTACAACCTTCCCATCTTCCTGAATCCTCAGAGTTTTCAAAAACTTGAAACTACCTTAAACCTCATATTGCGTAATTCTCTAAAATATAGCCTAAAATGAATGGCAATAATATTAAATTAAATACAGAGTGTTTTAGGCTTCAAATAATATTTTACCAACTTGAGGGATTATTAGATAATGCAGAAAGTCATTGACAGCTGGTATACAGTTTCTTCTGGAGAAGGAGATGGCAACCCACTCCAGTACTCTTGCCTGGAAAATTCAATGGATAGAGGATCCTGGTAGGCTACAGTCAATGGGGTCGCAAAGAGTCAGACATGACTGAGTGACTTCACTTTCATACAATTTCTTTTTGTAACAATAGCTATCATTTCTTGAGTTTTTTTTTTTTTTTAACCAGTGAGATCCTTTGCTCAGTGAGTTTATATATTTAACTCATTTTATCCTCATCCAAACCTACATGTTGGTATTTCTGACTCCCATTTTGCAGAAGAGAAAATTCAGGCCAATGAGGTTAAGTAACTTTTATTCATTCCCAGAGGAATCTCCCCAGAAAGATTTGGTGGAGGATTGCCTCCCAGAGAAGAAAAACAAATAATCAGAGGGATACCTTTTCAATGCACCTCAGCCCACAGATGAAATTGAACCCACTTCTTGCTCTCCCTATTTGAAAAAGTGAGAGTTACCAGAGTAGAAATATTGAGCTATATGTTTGAAGCCATCAAAGGATTAGACAGGGCCAGACCTCAGTGATGCCTGCCTCCCAGGACTGTGTTAAGATGGAGCAACCAGTCCCTCTCAATGCCTTTTATCTTCCTTTCTAGGTCAGTCCCTGCAGGGCTTCAATCCTGTCAGTTACTCTTCTCTGCATCGCCTATCAATTATTTGCTGTCTTGCTCTGCGGTTATGATATCTAAAAGAAGATGCATATCAAGCTGTGAGGTTTTGCCTGAATTTCCTGGGTTCTTGCCTCAATTTTCTGTTTAATTTTTGCTTTAGAAACAAGTTATACAACGAGGGCAGAAAGTTTGGAATGCTTGGTAATTAACAAGGACTCATGAAATCCAATCTCTGGCAGGAACTTAAACTGAATGAAATATCAGTTGAAAGACTATTTGGATGTTCTACTGAGGCCTTGTCTAGGTTCAGGCTTTCAAAAATACATAGCTTAAAAACACCCACCCACACTTCAAATTGGTTCATGAGGTGTGCTGATCTGGGTCACACAGGCCAGGAAAAAATATTTGGGTGATATTATTTTGATTCACTCCAGTTTTGAGGGTTAAAGTTAAGTGAAAGTTACCATGTCTACTTTTTTTTTTAACAGACAGGTGAGTAGAAAAGTACTTTCAGAACTTTCAGAAAAGAACTTTCAGAAAATTGCATGGAAAACTGAATTCAGGTACCTGAGACAGCGATGATTAAACATCATGTTATATAAATGGCTACTGGTTACTTAATGGCTTTTAATTAGAATAGTACTATACGTGTACTACCTAGACTTTTGTGGTGCTTGATAAGACTCTTGAGAGTCCCTTGGACTGCAAAGAGATCAAACCAGTCAATCCTAAAGGAAATAAACCTTGAATATTCATTGGAAGGACTGATGCTGAAGCTCCAATACTTTGGCCACCTGATGAGAAGAACCGACTCATTGGAAAAGGACCTGAGGTTGGGAAAGATTGAAGGCAGGAGGAGAGGGGGATGACAGAAGACGAGATGGCTGGATGGAATCACTGACTCAATGGACATGAGTTTGAGCAAACTCTGGGAGAGGTGAAGGACAGGAAAGCCTGATATGCTGCTTCCATGAGTCCATGGGGTTACAAAGAGTAGGACTCAACTGAGCGACTGAACAACAACAGCAACTGCTGGGAGCCAGCATGGGCCATCCCACCCATGACAAGGTCATGCGGAAGAGATCTGATAAGCAAGGCTTCAGGACTCGAGGGACACCCACCCCCTGCCCCGGACTAGCTCTAGCATCTACCCCCAAACCAGAATCTGTCTGTCTTACTATTTTCTGTCTTTCACCAACTCTTCTGACATTAACAGGGGGCTATCCCCGACCACCTTTCTCTGGAAAAATCAACTTAGGGCTCAGCTAATAAGTCTTCTGGACATGAGAGGAATATTTCAAATCAAACCCCCTCTGTTAGCATTCTAGCTTGCTTGGCAGGTTTATCCAGACTCTTGCAGCTATGCATATGATTGTTCACAGCCTCCCAACTGTGAGAGGCACGGGAAGCCTAAAACATAGAGCCTTTCAAAGAGTTAAAAGTTATTAGAGTAGTGCTGGTGTAAGATTTCACTGTTGAGCCAATGGTTGCTGCCAAGATCCCATATCTCTTATCCACTGTGCACCTGGGAGTGCATTAGTTAACATAGATGGAATGTAAGAAAAACAAGTGTAGCCTTGAAATTAACCACATCAGACCTTTGAGCTAATTGGTTCTTTCTTGTAACTCACTGCACCCTTTGCTCCTTGAGAAATGTAACCCTGTTTAATACTTTCTGAGGCTGACATAGATTAGAAATATAAAGAAAAACACTTCAAGGGAAAATAAGTTTTCTGGTTGAGCAGCCTTTATCAAAAGAGGGTCATAAAATGTCCACAGGCCTCCAAGGCCAGAAGATAATGTACACAACATCATTTGTGGGAAAGGTATGCAGAAAAAATCCTGGCTTCGATAAGGGCAAAACTGCTGGAGTGTTTGGGCTGATTCTGCATGACCTTGCGTCTTTCATTTCCCTCTATGTACAAGTCAAGGTATAAAAGTCCCTTTTGAAAATAAAGTTACAGGCCTCACTCACCAAAAAGCTTGGTCTCCCCATGTCTTTCTTTCTTACTTTCTTTCTTTCTCTCCTCTGTTTTCTTATCTGCAACATTCTTTCTCTCTCTCTCTAAATCATTTTCTTCACCAACACCGTTTCTCCTGAGGGTTCCCCTGGATCCTGCGGGGGCTGATCCCTAGCAAGCAACAACTTAGACTTTATATCTACTACTCCATTTAGAGTGAGCAGTGATGATCTCTTGTTTTAAGAGCAACGATGAGATTACAGTCCCATTAGCAAGTTCTTGCTGAAGTTATACAGACTGTGCTGTTTGCTATATGTTCACCAAAATCCATTTCTTACCTACTTTGCAGACAGACAGCCTACATCTGCCAGCCTCCCCTGTACTTAGCTGTGAGCATATAACTGGGTTCTGACCAGTGAAATGTGGGTAGAAGTGAGGTACACTACTTCTAGAGCTAGACTCTCCTCCCCTCAGTCTGCTGTAATACTCTTCAGAATCTCTCTGACTTCTGCCCTCTGACTGTGTGATCCAAGAGAGGACTCTGAGACTATTCTTTTGAAGCCACATTGATGAAATGATGAAGTGATCACTGAACATTGTATGTGAAAGAGAAACTTTTTTGTGGTAAGATCCTGGAGCCTGTTGTAGCAGCTAGTACTACTAATAAAGAAATAGTTCATGCAAACTAGATAAAAATAGTGTTTATTAGCAGCGCTGAGTAAGTAAAATTGCATTGCTTTTGAAAATTAAATTGAATTTGAATTGAGATCTCAAAATCTATGCTTTTCCTATTGCTCTAGTATACAGTACAAAAATAACTAATTGAAAATTGAGTATATCGATCATTGTGTTATTTGTTACCATGTCCAGCAACTGGTTTGTCTGATATTTAAATTAAAATTAACAGGTATTTAAACTCAATCAGTTAGTTGTTTACATGACATAAAGAGTTTACAAGTGAGCTCCTCGCTTATGTGAAGAAGATGAAGATTTTATATTTATCATCTGTTTTCAACAGTAAAATTAGCAGTCTTAAAATCCTTTAAAATGTTCAGTTTACCTGAAGGCATTTGAATAGTCAAATTAAAGTAACAACATTTAATTTATCTTGAGTATCTCAATGATAGGTTAACCAATTTAGTTTATTTTTGCACCTAATCTTTTTGTTTCCTAGAGAACTTTCCAAGTGAGCTTAAAATCATTGGGGGAAATGGTAGTGAATATGACATAAAACCATCAATTGCTTATTATAACATTCATTATTAGACTAACTTGTGAAAAGCAAAGTAGTAACAGGACTAGTACTTTATGAACAAATGTGCTTTCAAATAATCTTAAGCTCTGATAGGGGAAAGAAATGGAATTTTAAAAATAAATCTCAGTAGGAGAACTCAGATGCATTTTGGAACACAAATTGGAAGCTACTTATTAAACAAGGGTAATTTGTTCTGGGTCTACACCACGAGATGACTTCAAATGCCTTTAAAGTAGGTCATTTGACTGCTCTAAAATGTTTGGCATATGGCAGCCTTCTTTAGCATATCTGTATGATAGTTAGACTGCATCCTTCCTAGTAGCATCCTTGGGATTTCTGACCATATCAAAGCATCATCAAGGAGCTCTAATGAGACAGTTTGTTTAATTGAAATACTTTAAACTACCATGTAGTACAGCATGAAAAAAGTATTATTTTTCATTAGTTGAACGATTTCTGCTAGCCCCAGACTAGAAGTCCTAATATTGGAGCATGATATAATGCATTGTAAAACCTGTTAAACAGCAGGTCAACAAAGAGGAATTTAAATGAAAGAATTCATCTAAAATATCAAGATTTTCTACTTCCCTTATGGTGTGGTGGATAAGAATCTGCCTGCCAATACAATGGACATGGGTTTGATCCGTGGTCCAGGAAGATTCCACATGTCCTGGAGCAAATAAGCCCATGCACACAGCCATGGAACACATGCACCACAGCCTGGGAGCTGCAGCAACTGACCTCACACACCCTCAAGACTGTGCTCCAAAGCAAGAGAAGCCACCACAAGGAAACGCCTGCACACTGCAACTAGAGAGTAGCCCCAGCTCAGAGTAACTAGCAAATGGCCGAGAGTAGCGACCAAGACGCAGCATAGCCAATAAATAAATAAATTCAAATAAAAATTTTTTTAAATCAAGATTTTGCCTTAAACATTACTCTTGGGCATCAATATCTTGCTGCCAATTCTGCCAAGCCTGAGGACCTATCAACCAAAAGTAGACCCCGTATATTTTGTTGTTGTTCAGTCACTCAATCTGACTGCAACCCCATGGACTACAGCACGCCAGGCTTCCCTGTCCTTCACCCTCTCTTGGAGTGCGCTCAAATTTATGTCCATTGTGTTGGTGATGCCATCCAACCATCTCATCCTCTGTCATCCCCTTCTCCTGCCTTCAATCTTTCCCAGCATCAGGGTCTTTTCCAGTGAGTCGGCTCTTCTCATTAGGTGCCCAAAGTATTGGAGCTTCATCTACAGCATCAGTCCTTGCAATGAATATTCAGGGTTGATTTCCTTTATAATCAACTGGCTTGATCTCCTTGCAGTTCAAGGGATTCTCAAGAGTCTTCTCTAACACCACAGTTGGAAAACATCAGTTCTTCACCCCTCAGCCGAAGGCCATCAGTTCTTTGTGGCCCAGCTCTCACATTTGCACATGACTACTGGAAAAATCATAGCTTTGACTAGATGGGCCTTTGTGGCATCACCGTTTAGTCACTCTCTTTGTCTTCATAGGCAATGCAGCTCTCATGTCAAAACACAGCCAGAGTGAGTTGCTTCTGACACAGATCATTTATGAGTTTTTCTTTGAGCATTTTTATTGCTGAAGATACACTTATTTTGACTTAAGGAGAGCCTGTCAATAGTCATATGAGAGAATTCACGTAGCACTTGTCGTGATTGTCTTTCCATTGAAAGAACTGGCTGTCCAACAGCAGAATGTCAAAATGAAATCTCCAGTTTGGTTAAAATAGGATCTATCTCAACATGAAGCAGTTTTGTTTTTAAGAAGCACCAAAAAATATCCTGAGACTTGTGCCCCTCACTCAGCTGATCTGTTTCATGAGCTAGATCAAGAGGGTCCCAAGGAAATGGATGGAGTGTGAAAGAAGCTGTATAATGGAGGGGACAGGAGTGTCTTTTCTAGGCTAACCTAACATCACCTAAGGATATACTTTGCTTTAACATGTTATAGCAAAGTAGAAAGAACTTTAGAAGAAAACTTAAGAAGAAAAGAACAAGACTCAGGTCTGCTGACCGAGAAGGGGATACGATTGATTTTTTAAGTCTGATGCAGTGTTAACAATAGAAAAGACTTTTTGCTTTTTTTTTTTTGAATGATAGCAGAGGTTTGAATTACCTGTTTGTGTGTGTGTGTGTGTGTGTGTGTGTGCAAAGGAATAGTTATAATAAGAAAATTTTATTTCTTGTGAGTTAGTTATATGGAGGTGATTTGAAGATTTTTCATTTTTTTCTGTAATTTTTGTGGGATGTTAATTTTTCTGGTCTGTTTTGCTTTATGGTTAAATGTTTTAGGTGCTGGGCTTCCCAGATGGTGCTAGTGGTAAAGAACCCGCCTGCCAATGCAGGAGACATAAGAGACATGGGTTCTATTCCTGGGCTGGGAAGATCCCTGGAGAAGTTTATGGCCACCCACGCCAGTATTTTTGCCTGGAAAATCCCATGGACAGAGGAGCCTGGCAGGCTCAGAGTCAGACACTACTGAAGCAACTTAGCATGCATATAGGCATGCCTTTCAGGTGTTATTCCACTAATCATTATCCCAATAATCAAGTTCAGAAATTTCTTTAGGTTCATATAGTAAGCATCTATGGACAAGCAGAACAGGACCCAGAAGTCTTTGTTTCATGAATGTTCTTATATTTCTGACATTTTGTGTATAATACTTTTATAATTTTGAGGGTCCTTTTTAGGCACCCTAGAGAAACTCTTCTCACAGAAAAATATTAATATATTAATAGATTATGTCAGTTATTTTTCTCACATTTTATAAACTAGAAAGTTGAATTTTCCAGCTTGTAAAAAAAAAAAAAAAAAAAGAAAAATCTCGAATGTTTTGATCGTAAGTCCCTTGAGTCCTATGCTTGGTTGGAGTTTTATTTTCCCATCCCTGATCCATTCTGAAGTTCTTTGTCTGCAATTCAATCTCTGTGGCTTTAATCATTTTGGATTGTACCGATGGCTTCTTAGTAATAAAAGAAACGGGGAGTCAGTCTTGGCATGGGACAAGTCTCACCAGCTGGAGTAAGACGCTACATATGACTTGTCTACCCACAAAAGGGCTCACTGTCAGATTAAATGAATGAGCTGCATGTTTTAATCATTAAGGTAGTAGCCATGCAGGGATTCATTGCCTCTGTTTTAATCATTTCTATATTTCTACCAGCTAGGTCATCAAATGCTTTCTTTTGAGGTCTTCCAATTTCATTGCAGAGAATGGCTTCTATGTAGGGCAGAAATAAATGCCTTCGAGTCCCAAGAAAGCTAATAACTTTGTCCATCAGAGTTCAGGGCAATTTATAGCCATGTCTTTGTCCTTCAGTGCAGGAATTTGGAGGGACAAGGCTGTAGCCACTATTAGCAAATGGAACCCATGAGGGTCCCAGTTTGCAAAAAGTCAAAGTAGCAAAAGTGAATTGTAGGTTTCAGTAGCTGAGGTCAAAATGGATTATGATGTTATGGCCCATAGGCAGAATTTAGACCAGGTGAGCTGAAGGAGATACTGCTAGCTAAGCCAGTATTGGGGGCCTCTGAATGTTCTGCCTTAGCCTGAAATTGCTCTATGCACTTCCAACTTGCGGGTTCGTGTAAACTGCGGGTCCGTGTAAACTTGTGGGTCGGTGTCTGCTTGGCAAAGTTGGCAAAGCTGGTGTCTACTTGGCAAGAGACTTGTTGTTCACAGGAGCATCCACAGCGAGCAGATCAGGACATGTCCCCTCGACTAGATAGATGTTATCAAGCATATTTCAGGTACTACATACACATACAAATGGTGTTTTCACATCATTTGTATTCTCCTCAGATATTAGCCTGGTAGGCTGCAGTCCATGGGGTCGCTAAAAGTCGGATACGACTGAGCAACTTCCCTTTTACTTTTCACTTTCATGCACTGGCGAAGGAAATGGCAACCCACTCCAGTGTTCTTGCCTGGAGAATCCCAGGGACAGGGGAGCCTGGTGGGCCGCCGCCTATGGGGTCGCACAGAGTCGGACATGACTGAATTGACTTAGCAGCAGTAGCAGCAGATATTTAGGTTACGGCCAAGTCATATCTAGAACATAGGTTCAAAAAAGAGAAGAAAATCCATTGTATTAATTATTTTGTTTGGATGATGCCCACACATGGCTTGACAGATTTTTCACTTAGTTTTTAAAGTTAAAACAATCATCATGTTGAAGTCTGACAGAAAACAACAAAATTTTGTAAAGCAATTATCCTTCAGTTAAAAAATAAATTAAGCTGTGGTACATATACACTATGGAATACTACTCAGCCCTTAAAAAGAATAAATTTGACTCAGTTCTAATGAGATGGATGAAACTGAAACCGATTATACAGAGTGAAGTAAGCCAGAAAGAAAAACACCAATACAGTATACTGACACATATATATGGAATTTAGAAGACAGTAATGATGACCCTATATGTGAGACAACAAAGAGACACAGAGGTATAGAGTGGACTGTTGGACTCTGAGGGAGAGGGAAAGGGTGGGATGGTTTGGGAGAATGGCAATGAAACATGTATATTTTCCTGTAAGAAACGAAGCGCCAATGTATGTTCAATGTAGGATGCAGGATGCATGGGGCTGATGCACAGGATGATTCAAGTAGAGGATGTGGGGTGGGAGGTGGGAGGGGGCTTTGGCATTGGGAGATTGTGTTCACCTATGGCTGATTCGTGTCAATGTATGGCAAAACAAATACAGTATTGTAATTAAAAAAATAAATAAATTTAATAATAAAAAGAGAGATTAGAATGTAAAAAAATCAATAAATAAAAAATAAAAAATGAATTAAAAATCAATTTCTGAGCTCTGTGGGATTACTGCACTGTCCAATGTGTTACCACAGCAACTGTTTATAGCTTGAATACAGCTTGTTCTAGGTGTGTTATAGTGGATTACACTATTCAAGTGTGAGTTTCTAGAGGGCAGGGCTAGTACCATATCTGTCCGTGTCTTTAGGTCTTTGCACATAGTTGATGCTCCATAAAAGACTGTAGAACAGAACTGAATTTTCTGTCATTATTTAGTTGCTAAGTTATGTCCAACTCTTTTGCAGCCCCGTGGACTGTAGCCCACCAGGTTGTTCTGCCTATGGGATTTCCTAGCCAAGAATACTGGAGTGGGGTGCCCATCTCCTTCTGCATGGGATCTTCCCGAGCCAGGGATAGATCCCGTATCTCCTACACTGGTAGGCAGATTCTTTACCACTGAGCCACCAGGGAAACGCCAGGATTGAGTAATGCGGAATCAGAAAGTTTCTTCTTTCCTTTCTGGAAACTGGGTGAGCCCAAGGGGCGTGGGGAGAGGATTTAGAAATATAAAATCACAGGTTAGACAGGGCCTCAAAGATCATGTAGCTCAACACACCTATTTTACAGATGAGGCAAGTGAGGTCCAGAGAGGTCAGTGATCTGACAAAGTTCCCTTAGTTGGTGGCAGAGCCAGAATAGAGATGAGTTCTCATTCCCCAGAACTTGCGATGAGAATGTGCTAGACGTGCGTGGCCCAGTATTGTAATGTGTTAGCCAAGGTCCTCCAGAGAAACAGAACCCATAGTGTCAATTCACTCATTAATTATGAAATTATGAGGCACTGGCTCACACCATGATGGAGATTAAGAAGTGCTACTATCCACCGTCTGGAAGCTGGAGATCCAGGAAAGCTGGTGGTGTCATTCGGTCCAAATACAAAGGCCTGAGAAATGGAGGAAATAATGGTATAAATCCCATTCCTAAGGAAAGAAAAGATATTAGCTATCCCAGCTCAGCAGGAAGGCAGGAGGGCAGAGGTGGATTTCTTCTTCTTCTGCCTTTTTGTTCTATCCAGGCCCTCAACAGGTGGAAGGATATCCAGCCACACTGGAGACAGCAATCTGCTTTAGGGTGTGTGCTGATTCAAATACTAATCTCATCCAGAATCACTCCCATAGACGCACCCAGAAATGATAGTATTTAATCTGGGTAACCCATTGGCTGGTCAAGTTGGCATAAAGTCATCCATCACCATTAGCTGCTAGGGTCACCTGGACAGTGAGAGCTGGAAATGTGGCAAGAAAGGTGGAGGCACTGAATTTCAAGCCTTACTTAATTTTTTTAAACTTTAATTTAAACACAAACTGTGTAAAATATTCTTCCATTAAAGACAAACCACATTTCACAACCATCATTGAAAATTTAGTGTCTGGAATTGAGACATGCTGTTGGTATAAGATACACATAGGATTCCGAAGACCTCATAGTGAAAAAAAGAGTGTAAAATTGTTTACAGTTTTTATGTTGATTACATGTTGAAATGGCAATAGTTCAACTGGGTTATATTGGGTTAAATAAAATATAAAATAAAAATGACCCTCATTCATTTCTTTTTACTGTCTTTAGCATGGCTCCTGGAAAATTTTAAATGGTACATGTAGCTGGTATTATATTTCTATTGACTAGCTTTTGTTAGCGTCTGCCTGCAATGCAGGAGACCTGGGTTCGATCCCTGAGTCCAGAAGATCCCCTGGAGAAGGAAATGGCAACCCACTCCAGTATTCTTGCCTGGAGAACCCTACAGATGGAGGAGCCTGGTAGGCTACAGTCCATGAGGTCACAAAGAGTCGGACACTACTGAGCGACTTCACTTCCACTTTCAACATATTTTATTTAATCCTTACGACAACTATCTCCATGCTACTCTTAACCCCAGTAAGTAGATGAGGAAAGTAAGAGTGAGAGGAGTTAAAGAATTTGCAGAAAGTCAAGCCACAAGGAAATGGCAGACTCAAGATGATGCCTGGTGTGGCTGATGTATGCTCTTTCTAGGGGTTGTTCTGGACCCAGCTTTCTGAAACTGCTTCAGCAGTACTTCAGATATTCAAAACCGAACTGTAGATCCTAACATAGAGATTCATCATTTTGCTATTTATTTTCACTAACCACTTCATAGGAAAAAAAATAGGAGAGCTCTCTTGGCTGACCACTAAAAATTTTCAGTGACTGACCTTCAGGTTCTTGGGTTCTGCTTCACAGCAGAACCTTCTAAAACTGTGAAAACTAAACACACATAATTAATTCCTTTCAGGGAGTTTTCTTACAGTTTTGCTTGCTTTTGTTTTAATACTTAAAAAAATAAGTTCCTAACTCAACAGTTGTGCTTCTGATTAAAATCATATATGAAAATTGACATATCTTTTCTTACTGATTCATCTATTTTTCAATAAGTGGGTCATACATCTGGAAAAGAAGTAATTCTATTTTGGAACTAACATGACCTGGAAAAATTAAGATTAATTAAAATTAAATAGCTTTAATTTAAAATTAAATTAAAAATTAAATTTAAAAATAAATGTCATATTTTAATATTTGTCATTGTTTCCAATATAAGTCTGATTTTTTTCCCAAGCAGAAAAAACAAAAGGATAATCCACCAGCTCTGTGTTCAGTTCAGTTCAGTCTCTCAGTCATGTCCGATTCTTTGCGACCCCATGAATCGTAGCACGCCAGGCCTCCCTGTCCATCACCAACTCCCGGAGTTCACTCAGACTCACTTCCATTGAATCAGTGATGCCATCCAGCCATCTCATGCTCTGTCGTCCCCTTCTCCTCCTGCCCCCAATCCCTCCCACCATCAGAGTCTTTTCCAATGAGTCAACTCTTCGCATGAGGTGGCCAAAGTACTGGAGCTTCAGCTTTAGCATCATTCCTTCCAAAGAAATCCCAGGGCTGATCTCCTTCAGAATGGACTGGTTGGATCTCCTTGCAGTCCAAGGGACTCTCAAGAGTCTTCTCCAACACCAGAGCATATTTTCTCCACAGGTAAAGATGATTCTTTTCTTACTGTTATTTGAGACTTGGAAATTCTGTCACAGTTTTGCTCAGAGTTGGCCAAAGATGCCCAAAGATGTGTCCAAAAGTTCAGATTCATGACACCGCTTTTGATGAAAGAGTAGTCTGATTTTCCCAAAGACTGTAAATTCACCCAGAATTTGTAGTTGTTTAGTCGCTAAATCGTGTCCAACTCTTTTGCGACCCCATGGGGGTGTAGCCAGGCTTCTCTGTCCATGAGATTTCCCAGACAAGAATTCTGGAGTAGGTTACCATTTCCAATTCCAGGAGTCTTCCCAACCCAGGGATCGAAACCGTGTCTCCTGCACTGCAGGTGGGTTGTCTACCACTGAGCCACCAGGGAGTCCTGAATTTGTGGAAAGACCTGCAGGTACACTCCTCACAGTTCTCCTGCCTAGGAAAGAACTTGGTGTAATTTAACTGCAGTTGAGTTTATCGTCAATAGAGGGCGCCAAAGGATGGAAAAGTAATCCTCGATGAATTTGGTTTATCTCTCCAAGTCAATTAGTTATTAAAAATTAATTAGTTAATTTAAAAACCTTTGAAAAATCATCTTTTCATCTTTAAAAAGGAAGAATCAGCAGTGCTTTTGATATGTGCAATCTCATGTTTCCGATCCAGCCATGGCCAAGCTGACCAGCGCACCCTGACACCCGGCTTTGGTATACCTGGCTAGTGTCCAAAGTGGAGAGAGAACGCCTACTTTCTGGCCCTTTCAGCAGAGGACATGGTCAACGTTTCCCCAGCTGGACCCTGTCCAGTAGCTTTGCTTGTACTAGTCCTTTGCTGCTGCTGCTGCTGCTAAGTCGCTTCAGTCGTGTCCGACTCTGTGCGACCCCATAGACGGCAGCCCATCAGGCTCCCTCGTCCCTGGGATTCTCCAGGCAAGAACACTGGAGTGGGTTGCCATTTCCTTCTCCAGTGCACGAAAGTGAAAAGTGAAAGTGAAGTCGCTCGGTCGTGTCCGACTAGTCCTTTATTATTAGCAAATTAAGATCCTTCATAGGTAAGTAAATTGATTCGCCAAGTATTTCAGTTCCTGCCACATAGCAGGCACTTTGTTAGTTTCTGCAGAAACCAAGCACTAAAACAGACCTGCCTGCATGCAGCCTACAGTCCAGTGGGCAACAGAGACTTTAACCAAACAATCCACAGACTTACAGTAAGAATTTATCTTGACAAAGCAGTGTTCTAGTGGGGATCTGAAGACTGAGTAAGAGTTACTTAGGGGAAGCAGGGAGGGTTGAGGCAGAAGATTCCAGGCAGAGAGAACAACTGGGTCCATGTATCTGAGCCAGGAAGGAACACAGACACTCCAGGAATTGAAAGTCAGAGTGGCTGGAGCCCAGGAGATAAGAGGAGAGTGGCTGAGGCTGGACAGGGAGGCAGAGATCATTGATACTAAGACTGGTGGCAACACTGTGCAAGGATTTTGTTGTATGTGCAATGCAAAGCCCTTGATAAGTGGATGTTAGGATTAGGCTTATGTATTTAAAAAGATTACCCAAGCTGTTTTGTGGAAAACGGATTAGAAGAGGGCAAGATAACAAGGAAGCTATTGCAGCAGTTCAGATGGGAGATTTTGATGACTTGGACCAAGGTTGTTGTTGTTACTATGAATAAGTTGTGTCCGACTCTTTTGCAACCCCATGGACTGTAGCCCATCGGGTTCCTCTGTCCGTGGGATTCTCCAAGCAAGAATACTGGTTGCTTGCCCTCCTCCAGGGGATCTTCCTGACCCAGGGATCGAACCCACATCTCTATGTCTCCTGTATTGGCAGACAGGCCTTTACCTAGCATCACCTGGGAAGCCATCATGGACCAAGGTACTGATGTTGAAAATGGAGAGATGTGAGCAGGGAAGATCAAATTGGCTGGACGTAGTTGTGGATGGATCACGGTGGTGATGGAGAGGATATTGTTGAGGATAACTTCTAGGTTTCAGGCTTGAAAAGTTAAGGGTAACTTCTAGGTGTCACAGGTTAGGTTTTACACACTTAGAAAGCACAGCTGGCAGAGTTTAGGAAGTATTATCATTACTGATCCGAGGTGGAAATCAAAATTCCCAATACTGGGCAAACTCAGTCCAGGCTGTTGGTCTTCCCATCACACATCAAAGCCTCTCTGTTATGAAATGAACATTTCAAGAAGAGCTGGGCATGACCAACGATATTGTAATGTAATATCACGATACATAACCAATAGCAATATGTGCATATATGCATGCATAGAAAAAGTTCTGGAAGAATATAAGCATGTTGCTAACTGTGGTTAATTTTGGAGGTGTGAGATGAGAGGGAGCATCATTTTCAAGTCTAGATGTTACTGTGTTGTCTGAAAAAATTTAAAGTAAGCCTTAATTGGTCTTCTAATTAGTAGAATCCATGAAATTCACCATCATTACCAATAAAAAGCTTTTTGGGCTGGGAAATTGAAAGCCTTTTGTGGAGCCCCAATAATCTCCTACCTCCATTAGATCTCTCTCCTAGAATCTAGAGAGCCTTTCCATCTGGGGACCTTCTAACCCCAGAGAGCATAGATTCCTCTCTCTGCAGCTCATTAGAGATGCTCAGAAAATCAACATGAGGACTAGCTGTGGAAGCCCTCTCAGCACCGTTTGATCTTTTCAGTAGCAAACGTGTCATCTGCAGCACAGTTTGTCCAGTTCTTATGTGAGCCTAACACAGAGCCACTCCAAGATGCTTCTGAGACTCCCTGAAATACAGCTACCTACCAGTCATTCTCCCAGTTGGTGTAGCCATTCTGCCATATCCCTGAGGATATCATTTCCATTTGCTTGGTAAATAATTAGCCTGCTGCTGTTGGCTAGAGAAAGGATTATAAATATTTTAGCACTGCAAGTGATTGAAACCCATCTCTATTTGACTTCATCTATGCCTGCAATGCTTTGGGTAAAAACCTACCTCTTAACGTGAGACACTCTTGGGCAGATAACTGTTCTAGCTGTGTCAAAAGCAAGGCATTGTTTCGACTGCTTTCGTCAGTGGGCACTCAGAATCAGGCTCTAGTAAGCCAATGGTTTTGAACTTTTCCAATTTTGGCTCACACAAGTTGATTTTTCTCACAATGAGAGAAATAAATAACCCCATTTCCTAAGAACATTTCTATGCTAATAGGATTTTTAAAAACTAACTTTAGAAGGGTTAATGCCTAATATATATAAAGTACTCATATAACTCAACAGCAAAAAAAATTTTTTTGATTAAAAAATAAGTAGAGTATCTGGACTTCCCTGGTGGTACAGTGGGTAAGAATCCACCTGCCAATGCAGGGGACGTGGGTTCAATTTCTGGTCCTGAAATGCTCTTTCCAGTGCCCTGCAGAGTATCTGTTCTCAGCAGGTCCAGTGTGACTACTGATGAAAATGGCAACACGTGCCTATTGAACACGAAGTGAAACAGTACAATGGTGTGCAAATGCTGCCATGCTCTCCTCCTCCAGAGACGACTGCTGTTTTCCTTACACACTACAAATGGGCTCATACTGGACCTCGTATCTGAACAACATGCTGACTTTATTACGTAGCGCATCATGGGGAGCGTTCCATGCCCATTCATAAAGATCTCATCTTTTTAAAGATAGGTAAAAATTTATTCCACCAATTCTCTACTGATGGCTACCCGGATTATTTACAAATATTTTCTGTAAAACACTGGCAAATGAAGATTCATATGTCTCTCTGCACATCTGTTTGTTTATTTCCTTAGGATAGATTCCTGGAAGTTGAATTGCTAGGTCCAAAGGTAAACATGTTTAAAATTGTGATACATATTGCCCAATTATACACTCACCAAAAGTAAAATGAGAATACACATTCTTGCATCCAGATCAAGAGAAAGAATATCAGTCTTTCATCTTTGCCAATTTGTTAGGTTAAAAGTTTTAATTTCCTTTCTTTATTAAAATATTAATGAAATTGAGTTTTTATTTCAGTGCTGGTTACCTGGATGTATTTAGTTTATGAAAATTCAATGAGCAATGTATTTGTGTATTACATCTTTGCTTTTTTGCAGGGTGGATTTCTTGTGTCTCTATTAGGCTTCAAGTAGCAGAAAATTAAATATGTATTTAATTAAATACATTAAATTAATATGTGTATATTCTCTTATACAACAAGAATTCTATAGCCAGCATGGTGCTGTTATTAGTTGTTAAGTCGACTCTTGTAATTCCACGGACTGTAGACTGCCAGGCTCCTCTGTCCATGGAATCTCCCAGGCAAGAATACTGGAGCGGGTTGGCGTTTCCTTCTCCACACTAGCATAGTATACAGGCTGACTAATTCAGTACATCAGTGCATCTCAGTCACCCTCAGAGCTTTGGCTTAGTTCCCCTCATGAATGTAAGATGGCTGCAGCAACTCCAGACCTCACATGCAGATACCACAATATCCCGTGGGAGCAGAGAGACTGTTTCATCCTATCTGTCTTTACTGTAGGGTAAGGGAGTTAGAGAAGTAGAGGTTTGGAAAAAGAAGGAGACCGGCACCTTACAGGAACAGATCGCCTTTAATGAGGCGAGAAGGGGCAGCTTAGCGAGCTGCTGCACTAACGCAAGAAAAGAGTAAGTATGTATAGGCATGCATGTGGAAAGCCTGTTCTTCCCCAAGGTTGTTCAGAGTAGTTGTCTCTTGGACGGCTGGGGCAAGGAATTCTGGAGATTGGCCAGAGGCTGGACTAGCTGGAAGCTGGGCGTCATCAACCTTAATGTCCATTTTTTTTCCTTCTGGTGAGAGAGTTCTTTGTTTTACATAGAATAAGGAGGACCCAGAGGGGAGTTTCAACTCCAGGCTATTTTGAGCCCTGTAACTTTCCTTCATTTATCACTGAAGAAAATCTTTCTTACGTACTTCCCTCCTCTGCAAAGTCTTGCTCTCACATCTAATTGGTACGTCCCCACCCTGGTCAATGGCAAGAGGAACCAGTACACCATCTAAAGGAACAGAGGCTGCTGGGGATGAGGCCCAGCTCCCTGCAGTTTTCTGGAGATTGGGTGTGCTTAGAACAATGGGAGACCAGATGAAACAAGATTGGGATAGACCTGGATTGCTAGTTAGGAAAGAGTTGAGTTATTTCACAATAACCTCAGGAATTAGGTACTATTATCCCTATTTTGGAGAAGGCAATGGCACCCCACTCCAGTACTCTTGCCTGGAAAATCCCATGGATGGAGGAGCCTGGTAGGCTGCAGTCCATGGGGTTGCTAAGAGTCGGATACGACTGAGCGACTTCACTTTCATTTTTACTTTCATGCATTGGAGAAGGAAATGGCAACTCTCTCCAGTGTTCTTGCCTGGAGAATCCCAGGGACGGGGAGCCTGGTAGGCTGCTGTCTCTGGGGTCACACAGAGTCGGACACGACTGAAGCGACTTAGCAACTTAGCAGCAGCATCATTATTTTAGGGCGTTCATGGTGGCTCAGCTGGTAAAGAATCCGCCTGCGATGTGGGAGAACTGGGTTCGATCCCTGGGTTGGGAAGATCCCCTGGAGAAGGGAATAAGTACCTTCTCCAGTATTCTGGCCTGGAAAATTCCACGGACTGTATAGTCCATGGGGTCATAAAGAGTCAGACACGACTGAGCGACTTTCACATCACAAGAGAAATAGTACCAAGAGAGAAATACCTTGCCCTGAGTCAAAGGGCCAGTGAATAGAGGAGACAGGAGTGGAGCCCAGGCAGTGAGACTTAGTAGTTAAGTCCGTGGTCTTAACCATTCAGCCTGCTGCTCGTAAAACCCACAGGTCAGGAGTTAGAAGATAGTACTCTAAACACGGGCTGGAGTGGAAGCAGCTGGAATAGAGGGGGAATAGCTAAGACTGTACTCTTTTCTGACATTGCCGAGTGCTTCCTGTCTAATAGGAACTGTGTTCTCTGCTAGTTATACATGATCTCACTGAGTTCTCACAACTCTGGAAGACGGGCATTCTGTTCCACAAGTAAGGAGACTGGGGCTTCAAGATGGTGAATCACTTGCCAAATTTCAGTTGCATTTGAATCTGGGTCTTTAAGACTCCAAAGCCTGTGGAATTAGTTAATTTTACTATATTACTATTAAAGTATTTCCCAAACAAAAAAAAAAAACAAAACAGGGAATTCAGTGGGAAAAAAAAGACACTATAGGATATAAATGTGTACATATCCTTTTTAAAAAATTTTTTAAAATTGAAGGATAATTGCTTTACAGAATTTTTTTGTTTTCTGTCATACATCAACAAGAATCAGCCATAGGTACACTCATGTCCCTGGCCCCATCTCCCTCCCCACCCCCACCCTTCAATCTGTACATATACTTTTTAAATCAAAAAACAAAACCTTAAAGAAAATCCAATTTTAAGGGTGCTTGTGCACTTTGGCTGGTCTGAATCAGTCTTCACATAGTCTGATTGGTCATGGTCTGATACTTTTGAATACTTCGATTTATTTTTTTCCCTCAAAGAAACCTAAATTCAGAATACAGACACTTTTTCCAAACTTTTTTTCCATGAAAAATGTCATATATATTAACATTTTATTATATATTTACAGACCTTCAGTGATACTTTGTGTATATAATAGGCACCTTGTAGTTACCTTTTTTTTTTTTTAGATGCAATGCAAATTAGTTTTAATTTGTATAACCAACCAGCCAAACCACTGCTGGCTGTCCTCACAAGTCAGGAGTTCTACCCCCAGTCCACTGTACCCTCTCTCTGCCTTGCAGAGTTCGGAGCAACTGTGACCCAGAGGATTTTTTTCCTTTTCTTAGTTTCCAGGGAGAGTCTCTCAAGCCCTTGTCCAGATGTTAATGTGGCACATACGGTGCAGAGCCTTGACTTAAATCTTCTTTTCTTTAGTAGAACGTCTGGGTGGAGCAAAGGAAATTGTTAAGAAGTATTATGGTTTCTTTCTCTTCTGAGTTGAGTGGGAACCAGCCAACATCCTCAGCGACCTAAGTCACTGCCATCTGTCAGCTGTGGGTGGCCCACGCCCAGTGGTCTCCTTGGTTCCCAACAGACAGGTAACTCATATCTGAAAAACCAGCACATCACATCTGGAACTGATTGGCAGAGTCGAAGGAGAATCCAAAAATGGAATCAGTCACAGAGATAGAACGCCCTGCTTTTTCTTGGAGCTGGTATCTGCTGGGTTCTGGCTTGTGGCATATGGGTAGAGCAACTCAGGAAAGTTTTCCAATGATATAGGCCAACTGAACATACTTTTCTGAAGCACAACCTCTGACCAAAAATGGAAAGGAATTAAAAAAAAAAAGCCCAAACCAAACACACCCAAACCAAACACACCCAAACCAACTCCCATCTCTGGTGTGCCACATAAAATAAAACTGCCTGTTGTGAAGATATTTAACTTAAATTGTTGCCAGTTCTAAGGAAAGGGTAGGGGTAACTGCTTGAGAGATAACCAGAATTGTAACAAAGTCGTCAGGACTAAGACTAAAATTAGTATACACAGGTGGTACAACTTCTTGCTTCCTCTTCCTTAGATATATAGAGATTACCAAGGAAATAAGAATGACAGGATGGGAGGAAAAATAGAAAACATTTAAGGAAATCACTGTATAAATAGAATATAGTATAGGTTTGCATCAGAATGTTAAAAATAAAAGCATATCTCTTTAAATATTATTTTACTTTGCAAAATATTGCATAAGTGTCTCAAGTCTAATTCATAACTGTGTTAGGATTTACAGAATATTGTCCCTCTTAAGTGTTTCAGCTAGCAATATAGAGTGCATTTCAAATATAAACCATGGCTGCTTCCCTAAGAATATTATTAGAAATAAAGAAACTGGATGAGTGAAGGAAATGGGGAAACTGTATTTGAAAAATACTCTGATGTATCCTTGGAGGGGCTGAACAGGCAGCCATTGTTAGAGTATTTGTTGTGCAGTCAGCAGGGGGCTTGGGCTTTCCAAGAGGTGCTAATGGTAAAGAGCCTGTCTGTCAATGCAGGAGACACAGGAGACGTGGGTTCAGTCCCTGGGTCAGGAAGTTCCCCCCGGAGAAGGAAATGGCACCACTCCAGCATTCTTGCCTGGGGAATCCCATGAACAGAGGAGTCTGGCGGGCTATGGTGACTGAAACGACTTAGCACACACACATGCAGCCGGGGGGCTTCCAAGTATGGCTTCTCTCTGAGGCTTGGAGCATAGAGTGGAGGGAGCCTGGGATTGGGGGTGGAATTCACAAGCTCTGGCATTAGCAGCCCTCCAATCCAGGGCCCTGCTACTTACCATGGAACTTTAGTTGAGTCACATAAACTCACTGAGTGTTAGTTTCCTCTTCTATGAAATGAGAGCTGTTAACACCCCTTGGCAAGCGATTGTGAGGTATAATAAGATAATGATATTAAAGCACATGGGGCCTGGCAGATGCTCTGCCAATGTTTTTCATCTTCCCTCCTTTCCCTGTTGGTGTAGGGGTCAGTGTTATTCCATGGGATTCTCAGAGACAGCCGTGGCTTTGATGAATGAAATGTCCTCTGTTTTGCCTTGTACTCTTTTCCCTTTCTTTTCTTCTTCTGATGATAGTATGATTACTGCATAGTCCTCATGGAAGAGCTGATTCATTTTCAATGTTCCTTTTTCCTAGCCTAAGAGTAATGCCTAAAGTATACACACCTTTGGTAAAAGAAAAAAATTTTCATAATCGTTAGAAGAAATTCATAAACCACAGGGCTTGATTTTTCCTTCTCCATTTGAATATGAAAGAGAAAAGAACAGTAAAGAGCTTGCCTTGAAGTTATTTAAAGTCCTTTAGGAATTGGGCTTCTCTGTCTCTAAGCCTGGGATTCCCAACTAATGCTAGTGATAAAGAACCCACCTGTAAATGCAGGAGACATGAGACACGGGTTCCATCCAGGGAAGATTCCCTGGAGCAAGGCATGGCAACACACTCCAGTATCCTTGCCTGGAGAATCCCATGGAGAGAGGAGCCTGGTGGGCTACAGCCTACGGGGTCACAAAGAGTTGTACACCACTGAAGGGACTTAGCAGGAACGCACATCTCTAAGCCTAGGTCCTGGTCTATCTCCAAATGACTGCAAGTCATTCTAACTCTCCTCCAAACTACCAGTTGTGTGTATCTGCACTGGGACAATGCCGTTCCTTCTACATTGCTTCAACATTGTGCCCTCATAGACTCCTGAGTGTGTACAAGTCCTTCTTGATCTGGGCATGCAGGAAGTAGTTGATAAGTTCTGAATGAGCCAGTGAGTGAATATTTTTGAAACCTATGGACTGTCTTTTCATCAGTACCTCCCATCCCCCAAATGTGGATACTGTTTAAAATGGTCCTGCCCCACAGTCAAGGCACTGTTTTCTGCATATCCCACCAGGTAAAACTTGGTTGAGCATCACGTTTCCTAACCACCCTGCCCCTTGAGTGTTAATAATACATTTAAAAATGTATTATAGAACATGCTGTCTCCTGCCCAAAGTTTTGGTATTTTACCCCGGGTCCCCAAAGATATCTGCATCATTTTGCACCAGAGGCTCCAGAAAGGCAGGGACATACTTATTCAGATATCTGCCATGCATAAAGTATGCTAGTTCCTACTCAAGTGCTTTTTGTTTTTTTCATTTTCAATTAAGCCTGAGTTTTTGTTTTTGTTTTAAACTTTTTTTTTAAAATTGGAGTATAGCTGATCAACAATGCTGTGATAGTTTCAGTTGGACAGCCAAGGGACTCAGTCATACATATACGTGTATCCATTCTCCCTAAACTCCCCTCCCGTCCAGTCTGCCACACAACAGTGAGTGGAGTTTCCTGTACTATACAGTAGGTCCTTGTTGGTTACCCATTTTACATATAGCAGTGTGTACATGTTGATCCCAAACTCCCTAACTATCCCTTTCCCCCATTTCTCCCCTAGGCAACCACAAGTTCATTCTCTAAGTCTGTGAGATTGTTTCTGTTTTGTAAATAAAGTCATGTCCGACTCTTTGTGACCCTATGGACTGTAGCTTGCCAGGCTCTTCTGTCCATGGGCTTCTCCAGGCAAGAATACTAAAGTGGGTTGCCATGCCCTCCTCCAGGGGCTCTTCCCCACCTGGGAATTGAACCCGAGTCTCCTATGTCTCCTGCCTTGGCAGGCAGCTTCTTACCACTGAGCCATGTGGGAAGCCCCAAGTAAATTCAGTAAATAGGTGCTTTTGATAATGATACAAATGACAGCTTTCAAGAAGCTGTAGTGCTCTACCATCACCAATAATATGTAGCAGTTCACAACTGGATTTAAATGCAGAACTCCCAAGAAGGTCCCAGTAGTCTAGTCTGAGATGGAATGCATGGTATTCTTCAACCTCTCTTCCTTAAAATCTGTCCAGCTTATGCCCTTTAACATCCTTTTGAAGTAGAAAAAAATCATATCCTTCACTAAAACTTTCCCTGGCTTGGGCATTTAATATTGCTAATTAAGACTGAAAGGCTGGAGTTTTAATTTTTTTTTAATCTGTTTTTTTTTTAATCTGTTTTTTTTTAATCTGTTCAACCTGAACTATAGGATTCTGAGAACTGAATGTCTGGCCTGTAGTTGCTAGAGGCCTGCCTATACTTCTTGTGTGCTTGATTATAATATGAAAAACTAAGAAAGTGTAATTTTATAGCAACCAAACACATGGTTTTCTCTTTTCCTTTGGGATGAAAATTCCTTCCTGTCGAAACTAAGGTTATGCCCCTACTTGTGAAGCCCAAGGAGAGACACTTTGATGTGAAAGAGGATCCGGGTAGAGTAACGGATACAGAAACCAGTGTGGGAATAGGAGGAGCCTCCAGAAACAGGAAAAGGCATTGTCCCGAGGAGGGGTCATTTCACCCCCTCCATCGTCACTCCGGCTGTCTGGTTTATTTCCTCCCCCAGGTTGGTGTGGGTTGGAAGGCCAGCCCTTTGTTAATGAGGTCAAGAACAAGACAGCCCATTTTGTGAGGTGGTCAGGCAGGGCTGAACTTTCGGATTTTCAATTTTATGAAAAGTGACCAAGAATGAAATTAATTTGGGCTTCATCTAAGCAATGCCAGAGCAACTGGCTGGGAAGTGAAAATGCCATCAACTGGTGTGGCTCGACAACATCAAACAAACATCGGTTGCATTGGTTTTCCAAGGAAATGCTTCCATTGACCCACAGTTTAGGCATTATGTAGGTGGAAGACTGAAAGCCTGAAGTCAAAAATTTGCTAAAATCAAAAGAACTTTATTTTAAGAGTTCCATATCACATGAATAGCTGCTGCTCAGAAGCACTGATGAACACAAAGCAGTGCTTATAGCTGGGAACTCTCATGAACTCATTTTCTAGGAAGGCATGGGCACTGTCTCTGTGGATGGGTTCTGTCTTTCTCAGGGGCTTTCTCACCTCTCACACACGCCAGGCTGGACCCTGCAGCTCCCTCTGGGAGCACTGCTGTGTGAGCCCCGGCAGAATGTGCCCCCAGACCTTCATCATCTGGGAACAGTATGGGAAAGAGTGGCCAAGGCCAGGTTCATCAGGCACAGGCTGAGCTCTCTGGCCACACTGCTTTCACTACGCTTAGCACTGAACATTGTGAGTGCTTTGGAATGCTTTGTGTTAGTTTTCAGACCAGTCCATTGCACAGGGCAACTTTATTAATAGAGTTTTAGAGACCAATGAGCTGGTGATCAAGAGGCTTAAGGGACCTGCACATCATTACCCAGAAAGTGAGCGTTAGAGGCAGGATCAGACCTCACTGCCTGACACTGTAACGACTGCATTGTCTACAGAGAGCATTGGCCTCTGTGCTCAGAACCAAAGAGAATCAATTTTCACCTCCAGGACCCTGAAGGAAGCTCTCTCCCTCCCAGGGCCTAGGGAAACCACAGCAAACCATACCTCAGGATGTGAACTTGGTATGAACTGCTAGAGGTAGTTTTCTGAGCTGAGTGAACTCTTTGTTCTAGGTCACACACAAAGTCCCATGAAGATTTGAGATGAGTAGGATTTTTTTTTTTTCCTAATCTGGAATATTAGTACATAAAAACAAAACCAAAGTACCTTAGAGAACATACAACTGAACAATAATCAAAGGCTGACAGCATAAGGTCATTCAATTTGATATGGTAAAATTATGAAACAGCCTCCGTGAGCAAGACCCGGGATGGATAAAATTGGTCCTGACTCTCCAGGAGTTCAGGTTTCTGCAGTAGACAAACATACACAGGCAGACCTCAGAGATACTGCAGGTTCAGTTACAAACCACTGCAATAAAGTGAATATCTCTAGAAAATGAGTCACACAAATGTATATAAAATTTATGTTTACACTCTACTGTGCAGGCAGATTGCTCCCACGGTAAAGCGTCTGCCCGCAACGTGGGAGAGCCGAGTTTGATTCCTGGGTCGGGAAAGTCCCCTGGAGAAGGAAATGGCAATCCACTCCTGCACTCTTGCCTGGAAAATCTCATGGACAGAGGAGCCTGATAGGCTACAGTCCATGGGGTCGCAAAGAGTCGGACACGACTGAACGACTTCACTTCACACTCTACTGTAATATATTAAGCATGCAATAGTGTATGCCTAAGAAAGCAATGTACATGTCTTAATTTAAAAATACTTTACTGCTAAAATATGCCAACCATTATCTGCGCCTTCAGTGAGTCCATTTATGTTTGATGGTGGAGGGTCTTGCCTCTGTTGATGGCTGCTGCCTGGTCAAGGTCGTGGTGGCTGAAGGTTGGGCTGTGGCAATTTCTTAAAGTAGGACAACAATGAAGTTTGCCACATTGATTGATTCTTTCTTCCATGAATGATTTCTCTGTAGCATGTAATACCATCTGAGAGCATTTTACCCATAGCAGAACTTCTTCAAAAAATTGGAGTCAGTCCTCTCGAATCCTGTCACTGCTTTACCTACTGAGTCTATGTAATATTCTAAATCCTTTGTTGTGATTTCAACAATCCTCACAGCATCTTCACCAAGAGTAGATTCCACTTTAAGAAACGACTTCCTTTGTTCAGCTATAAGAAGCAACTCTTCATTCATCCGCGTTTATCCTGAGATTGCAGGAGTTCAGTCACATCTTCAGGCTCCACTTATAAATCTAGTTCTCTTCCTATTTCCACCATATCTGTAGTTCATTCTTTCACTGAAATCTTGTACTCTTCCAAGTAATCCATGAGGACTGGAATCAGCTTCTTCCAAAGTTAATATTGGTATTTTGACTTTTTCCCATGAATCACTAATGTTCTTAATGGCACTTAGACTGGTGAATCCTTTTTAGAAGGTTTTCAATTTACTTCACCCATGTCCATCAGAGGAATCACTGTCTTTGGCAGCTATAGCCTTATGAAATGTATTTTTTTAAATAAGGCTTGAAATTCAAAATTACTCCTTGATCTATGGGATACAGAACAGATGTTGTGTTAGCAGACATGAAAACAGCATTAATCTACAACTCCATCAGAGCCCTTGGGTGACCAGGTACACTGTCATTGAAATATTTTGAAAGAAATATAAATTTTTTTCTGCGTAGTGGATCTCTACAGTGGGTTTAAAATATTCAGCAAACCATGATATAAACAGATGTACTATCATCCAAGCTTCATTCTTCCATTCACAGAGCACAGGGAGAGCAGATTTAAAGGCCCTCTGATTTTTGGAATGGTACATGAGCAGTGGCTTCACCTTAAATTCACCAGTTGCACTAACCTCTAACAAGAGGGAGAGCCTGCCTTTTGAAGCTTTGAAGGCAGGCACTGATTTCTCCTCTCTAGCTAAGAAGGTCCTAGATGACATCTTCTTTCAGCAAAAGGTGTTTTGTCTCTGTTGAAAAATCTGTTTTGTGTAGCCACCTTCATTAATGACTGTAGCTAGATATTCAGGATAACTTGCTGCAGCTTCTGCAGCAGCACTTGCTGCTTCACCTTGCAATTTTGTGTTCTGGAGATGGTTTCTTTCCTTCAACCTCATGAGTCAATCCCTGCTAGCTTCAAACTTCTCTTCAGCAGTTTTCTCACCTCTTTCCATCTTTATAGGATTGAATAGAGTTAAGGGCTTGCTCTGGGTTAGGCTTTGGCTGAATGTAACGTTTGGTATTCAGACCTCTAAATCTTTCTCTGTATCAGCAATAAGGCTGTTTTGCTTGCTTGTCCTTATTAAATTTGTAGCTTTTGATTTAAAGTGAGAGATAGGTCTTTTCATTTGAACATTTAGAGGCCATTGTAGGGATATTAATTGATCTAATTTAAAATTGTTGTGTCTCAGGGAATAGGGAATCCTGAGAAGAGGGAGAGAGATAGGGGAACAGCTGGTTGGTATAGCAGTCAGAATACACACATTTATTTGTTCACTGTCCTGTATAGGCCTGGTTTATGGTGACCCCAAACAAGTACAATAGTAACATCAAAGATCATTGATCATAGATCACCATAACAAATATAATTATAATTAATAAGTTTGAAATACTTTGAGAATCACCAAAATGTGACCTAGACACCTACCTTAAGTAAGTACTGTTGGAAAAATGGAGCCAATAGACTTGCTTGATGTAGGGTTGCCACAAACCTTCACTTCGTGAAATATGCAGTATCTTGAAAGTGTAATGAATTGAAGTGCAATAATGTGGTGTGCCTGGACACCCATCTATATCGCAGGGCTGTGTCATCCTACAAAAGAAGAAGAAACAAACTGTTAGGGAGGTCCAGAGGAGGAAGGAAAGTGACATTGATTTTGACCAGGGAAGTATGGAAAGATTCTCAGAGGAGATGATAATCGAACTGGACTTTCATAAGTCAGACTCTGAGAAGGCGGCATGATGAGCTCCAGAGCAGTATGATTTGTCCAAGATCAGAATCAGTTCTACAGCCATCAGTCTTAATTGTGTCAAAGCCACCATCTGATCACCACAGGGAGACATGGTGTACTGTGAAGCTGAGATGATTTTGTTCTCAATTCTATTTTGTTCAAAAACCTCGGAAAGAGGCAGTGGCAGAAATGACCCATTTTTCTCATTTAGCATAATTTTGTATTCAAATTCTCACTATTGGGGACTTTAATGAGATTTATCCAGAGCCTTGAATCAGTCTTAAAGAAGGACTTTCATTTAGAGGAAAATTTTCAAATAGATCAACCATGCATTGAAATCCATTTACGTTTCCTACATTTCTAAATGATGTTTCCTGAAATATTTGCTTTTTATTAAATTATTTTAGCATAGGGTGAATCCCTGATTTTTCTACTTATTTAAGTCAGGATCAAATGAATAGATAAGGCCATGTCTATTATCTCCATGGAAATAGATTAAGAGGTTATAAACATAGGATTAACGTTAACTATGGTATTAAGCAAGAGAAGCTGGCCATAATGTATGACAATGAGTTGGGGTTTTTTTCATATGCAAAAATAGAGTACTTGTCAAAGTGCCTGGGTATTACACTGAGAGTGGCTTCGTAAATACTTTCTAATAATATCTCCCCTTCAAAGATGATTTTCCAAGAAATGTATAATGCAAAAAATTAGACAGTTCTGGTTGGACAGATATTAACTGTACTTTGTTTTCAGGAATCTGCTTGTGTAGAAGGTTCTTCTTAAAACCAGTACTTATAGCTCAAATTTCCAGATAAGATGTTGGGTACATGTGAATTTTATAGTGAGAATATATGCTGATTTTGTCCAAAAAGCTTATTATGTCAATTATACATATAATTGTGTACAATAGTTTTTTTGGCTGTGAGCCATACAACCCTGTTCTAAGGTTAATTCATTCACTTGACTGATCATTATTAAGCACATATGAAGAGCCAAGAATTGGCCTACATGCTGGATAAGCAAGTCAGATGTAATCCTTGCTCCAAAAAAAAGCTTGCGGTCTTATAGGGTAGACTAGAAATAAACATATAAGTAAATCAGCACTCGGGAGTGTGAAGAATACTGTATTTTATTGAACAGAGATACTTCTGGTTATAAGATACACCATTATTTTCTAAAATTGCTTAGAAAGAAAAGACCATGATCCATGAATTATCCCAATTTCAGAGGTGTTAAAAGGTGGATGGGGAAGGGGGAGAATGGAGAGGGTATATATCTTAGAACCAGTGCAGTGCAGTACTCTCAAGGAAAAAGATAGAAGATAATGATGGACTATCACTAGGGATCTTTATTTTTTTGATATATTTATTTTTAATTGAAGGATAATTGCTTTACAGTATAGCATTGGTTTCTACCAAACATCAACATGGATCAGCCATAGGTTTACCCATGTCCTCTTGCACTTGAAATCCCTCCCACCTCCTCCATTCCACCCCCTCTAGGTTGTTATCAAGCCTGAGTTTGAGTTCCCTGAGTCATACAGCAAATTCCCATTGGTGATCTATGTACACGGCAGTGTATGTTTCCATGTTACTCTCTCCATACCTCCTACCGTTTCCTTCTTCCCCTCCCTCCACCACCAGCTGTGACCATAAGTCTGTTTTCAATGTCTGTATCTCCATTGCTGCTTTGCAAATAGGTTCATCAGTACCATCTATCTAGATTCCATACATATATGTTTTAGTATACAATAATTGTTTTCTCTTTCTGAGTTACTTCACTCTGTATTCTAGGCTCTAGGTTCATCCACTTCATTGGGACTGACTCAAATGTGGTCCTTTTTATGACTGAGTAACTTTCCATTATTAAAGCTCATTGGCTTAAAGCTCAACATTCAGAAAACGAAGATCATGGCATCTGGTCCCATCACTTCATGGCAAATAGATGGGGAAACAGTGGAAACAATGTCAGGTTTTATTTTAGGGGCTCCAAAATCACTGCAGATGGTGATTGCAGCTATGAAATTAAAAGACACTTACTCCTTGGAAGAAAAGTTATGACTAACCTAGATAGCATATTCAAAAGCAGAGGTATTACTTTGCCGACTAAGGTGCATCTAGTCAAGGATATCGTTTTTCCAGTGGTCATGTATGGATGTGAGAGTTGGACTATAAAGAGATCTGAGTGCTGAAGAATTGATGATTTTGAACTGTAGTGTTGGAGAAGACTCTTGAGAGTCCCTTGGACTGCAAGGAGATCCAACCAGTCCATTCTGAAGGAGATCAGCCCTGGGTGTTCTTTGGAAGAAATGATGCTAAAGCTAAAACCCCAGTACTTTGGCCACCTCATATGAAGAGTTGACTCATTGGAAAAGACTCTGATGCTGGGAGGGATTGGGGGCAGGAGGAAGAGGGGACAATAGAGGATGAGATGGTTGGATGGCATCACCAACTCGATGGACGTGAGTCTGAGTGACCTCCGGGAGTTGGTGATGGACAGGGAGTCCTGGCGTGCTGCGATCCATAGGGTCGCAAAGAGTTGGACATGACTGAGTGACTGAACTGAACTGAACTGAACCTTCCATTGTATATATGTCCACAGCTTCTTCATCCATTCATCTGTCGATGGACATCTCAGTTGCTTCCATGTCCTACTGTAAATAAAGCTGAGATGAACATTGGGCTAATGAGCCTTTTTCAATTTTGGTTTCCACAGAGTATATGCCAGTAGTGGGAGGCTGGGTCATATGGTGGTTTTATTCCTAGTTTTTTAAGGAGTCTCCATACTGCTCTCCTTAGTGGCTGTATCAATTTGCATTCCCACCAATAGTGCAAGAGTGTTCCACTGGAGATCTTTAAATGGAGATTGACTTACTGATGAGTTAGATTCTAGATCAGACCTGAAGAACAGGAAAAGTTGGTCTTACTACTATAGCCCAAAAAAGAATACTCCAGAAAGCAGGACATGGAGGCAGGAAAGCACAACGCATGTTTGAGGTGCCCAGAGTATCGCAATAATTATTTCAATAATTGCACTGGGTTCTCCCCAAGCCTTCACTGAACTGCATTATAGAGTTCTAAACCGTCTGGGCACCTCCCTCTCCACATGGCCCTCCCTGGTGTTGCAGCTGTCCCTGCTCTTGTGACGTGTCCTGCCCCTCTCTGGCTGCTCACCATGCTATCTCCTCCCACTGCTGCTGCCAGCCTGGGGCTCACCTCTCTGCTCTCTGCCACCACCATCCTAGCCTGTGGCCTGCTCCCAGCTGGAGGGAGCCATCCTCTCAATCAAAGTGAATACCGCTCTTTGGAAATCTTGGGTGGTCCAACCTGATATTTTAGTTGAGTGGCCACAGATATTTTAGTCCCCGAAGAGGTGGTCTTACTCTTTCAGTTTTACTGGTCCCACCATTTAAGAACTTGGAGTGACTTCCCCAGGGACTGGTCTGGAGGTACTGTTGAATAACACCACAGTGTTTTTCTTCCTTCCCACAAAAGACCAGCTGGTGCCTCAAGACCAGGCCTGAGCCTTTGGCGATCGCTAACTCAGTGAAAAACTGCTTTCCTTCAGCATGCCTACCCTTCCAGGTCAGGCAAAACCTTTTCTTCCTTTGTTGTTAGGAACTTTGAATCTTTTTCTTAAATTTATTTTTATTGGAGTATGGTTGCCTTACGTTGCTGTGCTTCTACTGTACAGCAAAATGAATCTGCTATATGTGTACGTATAGTCCCTCTTTTTTTTGGATTTCCTTCCCATTTAGGTCACCGCTGAGCACAATTAGCAGTTGTCTGGGCTTGGATGGGAATGTACATGGGTAGAAGGGCTATTTACAGAGTAATAGAAATGTTCTAATACTGGATTGTGGCGATGGTTACATAACTGTATATTTGCTAAAATGTCATTGAATCGTACGTTTAAAATGGGTGAGTTTTATGGCTTGTAAGTGATACCTCAAAAAAGATGTTTGAGAAAGAAAAAAAAAGCGTGCTATAATGACATCCACTGTGACATCAGCCAGCCATGCCTCTAACTCATTAGCACTCACGGACTATAAGCCATTTCACCAGTCTAACTAGATTCTGCTGCTGCTGCTGCTGAGTTGCTTCAGTTGTGTCTGACTCTGTGCAACCCCATAGATGGCAGCCCACGAGGTCCCCCCATCCCTGAGATTCTCCAGGCAAGAACACTGGAGTGGGTTGCCATTTCCTTCTCCAATGCATGGAAGTGAAAAGTGAAAGGGAACCAACATATAGTGGGCCCTGAGTATGTGCCACTAATCACGTTCAGATAGATCCCTTTACATAATTATTGCAAACATGCATTTCACTTGAAATGGAGTAGGAACAAGGACTCATTTTATCTGCTTATTGATTTGTGTTGATTGTGCTGGGTCTTCATTGCTGTGCAGGCTTTTTCTCTAGTTTCAGAGAGCAGGGAATACTCTCTAGTTGTGGAGTGGACCCCTCATTCCGGGGGCTTCTCTGCTGCAGAGCGTGGGCTCTGAGGTGCTTGGGATTCAGTAGCTGTGGCTCCTGGGCTCTAGAGCACAGGCTCGACAGTTGTGGCGCACGAGCTCAGTTGCTCTGAGCCATGTGGGATCTTCATGGATCAGGGATTGAAACGGTGTCTCCGGAAATAGCAGATTCTTTATATTGAACCACCAGGCAAGTCCCCAGAGTCTCATTTTAGATAATACGATCTGTCTTAGAATTTAATGTAGATCAGGGAAAAAGAAGAGAAAGAGATGTACAGGGAATAGAGAAAAACGAACCAAGCTGTGTTAAACCAAGTGTAATTTCTTTCCTTATTTATGTGCAAATGGTGAATCAGTGATAACAAAGTCTGCAAAGCCAACATATATCCCTTCACTGCCCCAGCCTCTGCTTCCTTGTCCATCAGGTTTTCCTGAGTTCATGTGAGTAACAACCAGACTTGTGAGTCTGGTTGTTCTGTGTGCTGACTGCAGTGGAAGGCTGTTGGCCTTGGAGATTGTCCCCGAGGAGCAAAAGCTGGGATATAGTGATAAGACTTTTTGAGAACAGGTTGATTTACTCCCTGTTGCCAAGTTCAATGAAGTTTCCTAGTTCAAGTGTCCAGGGCTCTCTGGGTTAAAACTCTTAACCTGGCTGGTTAGAAATCTCAAGTTGAAGCTAATGGGTTTGATTTTGTTAATTACCTGGTGGTAGCAGAGATCTGGCTGGTATGGAATTGCTAAAGCTCCATGGTTAGTTCTTTCTGGAAGTTAAGTCATGACCAGGACAGGCAGGAGTAAGTCCTGACTATGACTTGGACTAAGAGGGTAGAGACAAGCCTTTCTCATTCACAGACATTTCCCAAGGGAAAGTGATATTTTTCTTGGATTATGTCCCATCACAGAGAATTTCGGCCAGACTCTGGCCAAGCCTTTATTGTTACAGTTCTTAGCAACTAGATCTTTTTGCTTCATGCCAACACTATTGATAAGGGTACAAAGTAAATTCAGGTTGGGTAGATCAAGACTTATTCAATACCCCTATTCATGCCCAGAAGTACCATCACTCTTATCTCTGCTTCAGGCCAGGACTAGCCGCTGTTCCTATCTCACTCCCAACTATAGTAACTTTTATCAAGTCACCTTGATGTATTTTCCTAGTCTGTATCTCTTTGAGGAAGAGTGAGAGTTATTAGATCCTATTTTGCTAAGGGACCTTGATTCCTTGTTCTATCTCTATCTACTGACTTCTTTAAATCATATTTTTCTAATTCCTCACATCCTATTTCTCCTTAATCCTACTATAGCATCCATTTTCACCAGGATTTGTAATGAGAGGCTGTGTAGAAAGAGACAGAAATGCCTGGCTAGCTCCCATCTGGTCCAGTCCTCCCCTCTGAGATCACACACACTGAGGACCAGAGGAAATGTCCCCTCTCTGGTCTGTTCAAATTCTTGGAAACACAAGACAGAGGTGTTTTTAGGCCACTGGGAATTGAGATAGTTATGCAGTGATATAAACCTGGAAAATATGAGAAGTAATTTGCGTCCTCGAATAGCTTGAACATCTCACTTCTATTTATTGTTTATTTAATAATTCAGTTGGGTATAGAGTGTTTGGTTGGAAGAATTTTCCCTCAGAACTTTGAAGGTATTGCTCTGCTGTCGTCCAGCTTTGAGTGCTGCTATTGGGAAGTCTGATGCCGTTCAGATTCATACAACTTTGCATGTGATCTGTTTTGCTTTTCTTTTCCTCTATGGAAGTTTAGGTTTTGCTCTCTGAGCCCAGTGTTTTTTGCTTTGTTTTGTTTTAAGAAGTTCATAATCTTTTTGGAAATTTTTACTTATTTTTCACTGTGCTGGGTCTTTGTTTCTGCGTGGGCTTTTCTCTATCTTCAGGGCAAAGGGGCTGTTCTGTAACTGTGGGGTGCAGGCTTCTCATTGCAATGGTGTCTCGTGCTGTGGAGCGTGGGCACCAGGGTGCTCTGGCTTCAGTAGCTGTGGCACAAGGGCTCAGCTGCTCTGAGGCATATGGCATCTTTCCCGAGCAGGGATCAAACCCATGTCTCCTGCACTGACAGATGGATTCTTTACCACTGAGCCACCAGGGAAATGCAGTGTTTTTAAGCATCAGAAGGGTATGTTTTGTTGTGGGTCTTAAGTTTCCACTTTCTCTAAGTTCACTAAGTTCATCTCATCCAACCAACTCATTGTTTTCACAAGTTTTATTGTTCTCCTCTACCATTCTCTTGCCAGTTTATGTTTTTCTTTATTAAAAAGGAATATTTATTTATTTTTCTGCATCGGGGCTTAGTTGCAGTGCGTGGGGTTCTTCATTGCACAGTCTCTCTACCTGTGGCATGTGGGATCTTAGTTTGCTGACCAGGGATCAAACCTGTGTCCCCTGCATTGCAAGGTAGATTCTTACGGTCTGGAACACCAGGCAAGTCCTGGTTTATGTCTTTCTAAACCACTCACTGTAATAGTAACAGGAGTTGGAGAAGCACCAGCTGTGATTGTGTGTACAGCCTCCTTGCACTTCTACTTTGCACTACATATTATTTTATTTAGGGCTTCCGTGGTGGTGCAAGTGGTGAAGAATCTGCCTCCCAATGCAGGAGATGTATTAAGATGCAGGTTCAGTCCCTGCAGAAGGGCATGGCAACCCACTCCAGTATTCTTGCATTATTTATGATTTTTTTCACACTGTCCCCCTACAAAATGGTGAATGCTGTGACAGTCAAGACCAGTCCTTGTTGTTCACTGCTTATCTTCTTGTTCACTGCTTATTACCATCCTCATACAGCGCCTGACACGTAGCTGTTATTTAAGGAACAGTGTAAATGGATGAACAAAGATACGGCTGAGGGCAGGGGACAGGAAAAGTGGCACGAGCAGACCCATCACAAGCAAACATCAGAATGTCCCCCAGCATTTTGTCCAGACCCCTGCTTTTTAACAGAGGGAGGAGAGTTCATCTCCCAGGGGACGCTGGGCAAGCCCTGCAGGGCTAGCAGTTTGCTCCCGGCCTCTGGTGCACAGTGGCCAGGGATGCTGCTAAACATCGCGCAGTGCACAGGGCAGCCCCTACAACCAAGCCTCACCCGGCCCCAATGCCAGCTGTGCCAAGTCAAGAACCCTGGTACAGATCAAGCTCAAATAGAGCTGTTATATACAGAAGTCTCTCTTGAATACGGAGCCCATTTTCAAAATTCCGCACACATGGGTCAAAACTCCCAACTGTGTGCCTGGGCTCAGTGAAGAAGTACTAAGCTTGAATGTTCCGTGGCTCACCCCTACACGGTCATCTTTTACATAATATATACACACTTTTTAGAAAGCTGGGGTTAGTGTAAAAAAATGGAGTAGGAAAGAAATCGACAGATTCCCTACTTAATTCATTATTTTTCTTTCCAACATGCAAAGATAAGTAGATTTAATGGTTTCTTACTTTTTTTTCTTTCCCCTCAGCTGCTCTTCCACCTTCTCAGAGGAGAGTGCCTACCAGGCTCTTCACAGTAACCAAATAATGCAATCACAGCCCTCTAGAGGGCTAGAAGGCACCTCGTTTTAAGACAGATTAATTGTGCCTCATCTAGCTAGCTCAGTACAGAACCAGAATAAGAATACAGGTCTTTCCTAAGAGGTATTCTGTTGCAGCGTGTTCTTTGAATTAAAAATAACACCTCCCACTTCCAAATAAAAAGCCTTTGACCACACAGATTCACTTTCAACAACACAGTTTAAAAAAAAATGCTCCACCTTCATCTACTTTGATCAAAACTGAATTCACTTGGAGAAACCATCCTATGTCATCTGACTATACCCAGTGCTACACCACAGACACAGATGATTATGACCTGCAGACAAAGCATGGATTTAGTTATATGTTGTGACATGTAGCCTATTCGGGAGCCTTCTTTAGGCTACACTCTGATGACAGTTATGTTTGCAGAGTGAATACACCAGGCTAAACTCAGCGATTAGTCATGGTTGGTTATTTAATGCTTTACCACTCCCAAGCTCCACCTCTGTCTTCCAATTTTGCCATTTAACCCCCAAACTACAGTTGGTGCAAAATGGACTCTGCTTTCTTCTCTGCAGCCCTTATTCCACTGAAGATACATGTGACGTGATATTTTTAGAAGTTAGCCGTTCTTGTTTTGGTTACTCTCTCCATAGGAGGCCAGATAATGACCCTCTATTTTCTTTTCAAATTTCTGAATGGCAATACCATCCTATAGGTTCTTTGACACTCCAGATAAATGAGAAGCTTGGACAGAGTCCTGGTGCCCAGTTGCTTCCCCCTCTCACAGCTGTGTGGGATGGGAGTGCAGCCAGATTTTGTCCCACCTGGCCTGCAGGTGGCCTCTTCCTCCAAGCCCGCAGGACTTCTCTAAGTCGAAATGTTCAACCCCACCACGGGGCTGGGTTTTCACAGAAGTCACCCAGCCTTCTCAATGGGGCACAGACCAAAGCGGGTAACCCGCCATCATCTGAGACCATGGTATAGATTTAAAGCTCCTTTTGGCACCAAGGGGCATCTGGGAAGTGGAAGTCTTAGTTGCTCAGTTGTGTTCCATTCTTTGTGACCCCATGGACTGTAGCCCGCCAGACTCCTCTGTCCATGGGGATTCTCCAGGCAAGAATGCTGGAGTGGGTTGCCATGCCTTCCTCCAGGGGATCTGCCCCACCCAGGGATTAAACCAGTGTCTCCTGCATTGCAGGCAGGTTCTTTACTGTCTGAGCCACCAGGGACGCCCCAAAGGGGCGTCTGGATACTAGCTGCTTCTCCATCAACCCCCACTTAGCACCTCCCTCGTTTATGTTCATTTCCTTGTATATTTATGTGCCTGACTTTTCTCCACTAAACGGTAGTTCCTTAAGAATAGGGCCCTATCTTTTTATATTTGTATTATTATATTTGATAATGTACTGCCTCATCCTCGACAGTAGCCAACTCTTCAGTTTGACCCTAATGAGTTTAGTTAGTATTTGCAGTGGGTGACGGGGAAAGCTATAACCAACGTACTCTATGCCAGCAGTCCCCAGCCTTTTGGCTTCAGGGACTGGTTTCATGGAAGACAATTTATCCATGGATGGGGAAGAGAGGGATGGGGGAGGATGGTTTGGGGGTAATTTGCACGTATTACATTTATTGTGCACTTTATTTCTTATTATTATTGCATCAGCTCCACCTCAGACCATCAGGCACTAAGAGGTTGGGAACCCCTTCTCTATGCCATGGTCCGTATGCACCTTAATCACCTGGTGACTTCCTCTTTGGGAGGCAGACCGGCAGGCATCATTTCTTTAAGGAGTTGTCAGTGACGGAATTAGAAGGGGGGGAAATGCAAATTCTTGGTAGGAAACATTGTAAAGGACAAGCTGATAGTCAGAATTAGTTTAGCCTCCTCACCATACAAAGATCCAAGGAGCAAAGACTGGGGGAAGAGCACAGGAAGAGTAAGAGAGCTGCAGGTGGGGATGCTTTTCTGGGCCTTGCCTCCTACCCCAGCCCCCAGAGAGCTTCAGGGGCTCCCTGCTCTGAGCTCCCCTGGGCTTAGCTGATCCCCTCTGAATCTGTCTCGGTCCTGGAGGACAACAGAGGTGGAGCTGAGGGGTGGGGGAGCAGGGTGAGTGCCCGGGAGAGTACAAGGTGCTTAGGGGGCCCAAGGACTGGAGACTAGCCTTTCCTTTGGACTAGCCTTCCTTAAGAACATTTCTAGAATTAGAGGGACAGAGTAGAGGAAAAATGGAGGGGAGAGAGGAAGGGAGAGAGAATAGAAGGGCTGGGGGAACAGAGAGAGGACAGGGAAGAGACAGGAGGGATGGAAAGAAAGGACTGCCTTCTCTAGCCTCTCTGCCTGCCCAGCTTGAGTTGGAGATTTTCTACACACTAGCAAGGTCTCCTGAGAGATAGGTATTAGGTCAAATCTGGTTTTTGTTTTTAAATTTTATGACAGCAAGAACACTGAACGTGAGATGGGGCTTCTTAACAGGCAGTTAAGCGTACAGCTATTGCTCTCTACAGGCAGACTGCCCAGCACTTATCCCCCTTGCATAACGGAGCCTTCTACGCATTGGCCAGCCACTCTCCATCTTGTAGGTGTAAATGTAGGTGTTAGCAACAACTTCATATCATTTAACCTATTGCGACAGGCAGGACCGTATTACAACTTTTGTGGGCATCAGGCACTTCTTCCTTTAAAGAAACTAAAAATTGCATTTTATGATTATGTTGGGATAAAGACAAATACATGAATATTATATATGAAAACATCTTCAATCTAAAAGTTCATTTTTGGGATGTCCCTGGTGGCTCACTGGCTAAGATTCCAGTGCTCCCAATGCAGGGGGCCTGGGTTCGATCCCTGGTTGGGGAACTGGATCCCACATGCCACAGCTGAGACCTGACAGCCAAATAAATTAATACAATATCTTAAAAAATAAATTAATACAATAAAAAATAAATTAATACAATATCTTAAAAAATAAAAGTTCATTTCTTCTTTTGCTTTATAAAAAAAACACAAACATCTCACAGGCTCCTAAAAGTGTCATTATGACCTTGGCACTTGCCTACTCTCCCTGCTGGGATGTCCACTCGAAGGACCGGGTCCTGTCGACGCCAGCCTGTGGGGCCTGCAGCAGTGCCCTGGGAGCCCCTCCCAAACCCCACCCAGCCTGGACTCCACTCTCCCTTTTCTCTCCCTGCTTATGTCGATCCCTCCCTTCTCCAGAGGCGTGGGCTTCTCCCACCTTGGCCTTTCCACAGGTGAGTAACCCCTCTAATCTCCAAGGCCGGTTGGAAAGTCCTGCTCATATAATTAGGGATATTTCCATTTCAGCTGGGAACTAACTGCAGAGGCAGGGCTTTGCGCAGCTATGTAAATTAGCCTGGCTCTCAGCTTGAGCGCCACTCACTATAACATTAAAAACAAACAAACAAAGAAACCTCAAAACACTCCCCCACCATACGGGCTATGACCACCATCCACGTTATCCCTGGTGGCCAGGGAAGGGATCTCACAACTGATCTTTGTAGCAGGAACAGTTGGGTGTTGGCAATGTTTCAGACCTCCCCGTCCCCTTCCCCCTCCACTAATTGCCCTTCTGAAATGGTGGCAGAAAACACACTGGCTCCGGCTTTGAAAACCACAGGGGCTTGTATGGGTGAATGACATTTTATTACTCTGCCCTTTAGAAATTAGCCTCTCTACTGTCAGGCCCACCATGGAACTTTTCTCCACTTCTCCCTCAGATGTCAACCACCCAAATTTCAAATAATACTGGAGAATGGTGTGGCTGGGATGATTTGACTGTGTAGCTGTGTCTGGGTAGCTTCGAGGGGCCAAGACTTTGTGGTTAGAAGGAAATGGATTAATAGATAACTTGGGACAACACCTCTGCTCAGTGATTCATCATCAGATGAGCTTTGAATAACTGATCCATTAACTGGTTATTTTTGTTGAAACACACACCCACACACATACACAGACCCCTGGTTTTATGAGACTTGCTCTCAAATTGATGTGGGTGGAGGTTTTATCTGATTGAATAATTCATAGCCTTTGGAGTACAATACTTAGTCTGCTAATTCCTACCCCGTATAGAATTCCTGTATTTTTAAATTAAAGAGATTTGATTTTTTTCCTCAGTGATTTTTTTTCCCCTGTGGCAATTTCAAGATATCCTTTGAAACTATCTGCAGCATTCCAGACTTTTTCAAAACCATGGCTTTACTTTTCTATTTGTTCCATCTTTGAGTTAACCACATTAGTTTTTGTATTACAATTTAACAGTTGATTTTTAAAACCATATGGGAACTTCAAGTTAATTAAATATTTTAATTAAAAAGAATATGCATGACATAGATCACTAGTCCTCAGGAATTATTATAGAATATCTTTGAAAATTAATCTATACTGAACTCAATATTTTATTAATGATTATGAAGAGCTTTTCTGATCGCAAAACTCTGAAAATCAGTTTTCACTGTGATATTGATGTGAGTAATTTCCAGGTCAATAAAGAGTTCTGGAGACAGAATGATAAAATATTTCACTCTGGGAACTGACTATAACACCTGGAAATTATGTATATACTATTAAATTAAAGGACATAATGTATACAAATGTACCAAGCACCAGAGTTGACACATAGTATATTTTCAGTGAATAAGAGTATAATTTGAATATGAATCTCACTTATTCCAACAGTATTTATTAAATATCTACTATTACATTGCATCAATTCTAAGCCAGATATTTATTTACTTTTTTTTTTTTTTTGGTGGCTGTGTTGTACAGCATATGGGATCTTAGTTCTCCCACCAGTGATCAAACCTACGCCTCCTGCAGTGGAAACTGCAGAGTCTTAACCACTGAACCACCGGGGAAGTCCCTATTCATATTTTATTAGCTCTAAAATTGTGATGTTTCAACATTAATGGTGGATTGCATTACCATCAGTCAGAGCAATCATAGTATACTTCTTGGCTACAATTTTTTTTTCGCCATGCTGAGGCTTATGGGATATTAGTTCCCTGACCAGGGATTGAACTGGAATCCTTAGCAGTGAAAGCTCGGAGTCCTTACCACTGGACTGCTAGGGAATTCCCACTTAGCTACCATCCTTCGTAGTACAGTTGGATAACTGAGTCCCTTCCTGAGTCTGTCAGTTGGTGTTTCAGGGGCCGTTCCAGGAAGGCAGGTGAATTGTGGTCATTTGAAATCTAACACATGCTGAGATCAGTGAGGCACTAGCCCCTAAACTTGCAGAATGGTGAGTGTCAATGGCTTGAAAGAAAACCCCAGAGAAACAGTGGAACACTTTTTTAAGGAATGGTGCCATGCCAAGACTTGGAATGGCACAGATGGTACTGTGGAAAAAGTCATGGACACTGACCACTGAATTTTAAAGGTAATTTGGCAGAGTTAGACTCTGGAGATGAAGTTTAGAAAACTGAACCAATCTATTTTGCTTATATTTTGCTTTTCACACATGTAAGAGAGATATGATAAATATCTATGACTAAATAATTCTCTTGTACTAAAAAGAAAAATGTTTAAGTATTAGGAAAGTATAGTGTCATCATGTCAATAAACATTATGTTATCATTTTTCAGAGGCTTTTTTCCCACTTCCTAATAATGCATCTCACCATCAGGGGTGCCTTCAGTTCAGTTCAGTTGCTCAGTCATGTCCGACTCTTTGCAACCCCATGGACCGCAGCACACCAGGCCTCCCTGTCCATCACCAACTCCTGGAGCTCACCCAAACTCATGTCCATTGAGTCAGTGATGCCATCTTAGATTCAATGAATTCTGGGCACCTATCAGACTCAGTGCTAGGCTTTGAAGACACAATTAATTAAGCAAATATTGATCAAATGCCTCCTATGTGTCCCAAACCTGCTACATGCTATGAATGAGCCGGATAAGATCTCACAGAAGTTTCCCTGATTGGGAAGACAGACATCATACAACATACGTACTCTGGTGGGGCAGAAATGTGTAAGTATTATGAATATTGCGATAGAGCTAAACACTGGTGTTTAAGACACCATCCTTATTTTCAAAGAATTTACAATCCGATGTCAAAGACAGAAGGAAATTTCAAATTATGTGTTAAACACCATAAAGAGTCTAGAGGAAGTGACAAAGTGTCCTGAAGGGAAAATAAGGATTAACCAGGTCAAGAGTAGAGGGAGAATATTCCAAGCAGAAGGACTGTCATGTTTAAGGGCTGAGAAGTAAGAGGGAAGCTGGTGACTTCCTTCAGTTGTAGAGTTCAGGTGGCAGAGCTTTCACCGTGAGGGGCAACAGATGAGCCTAGAAAGATAGGCAGAGCTGGGAAGATGAGATAGACTAGGATGAGTCTTTTGTTTTTTATATCAAGAGTGGGTTTTATGCAGGATAGAGGTGTGATATAGATGTGATAGGATTTGTATTTTAGAAATATCTTTAGAAAGATTTGTATTTTAGAAAGATCTCTTGCTGGAGTGTGGAGAGTGGATTAATTTACTCCCTCCTTCTTCCCCCAAGCAAACAAGCCAATTGGTGCAGGAGGTAGATGTTAAGGTTCCCAATTTCCCCAACTTGATTGGATCTTTGTCCTGCTTGTGTGGGGGCTTTGTAGTAAAATGCTAACTTTAGTAACTTATGGTCACTGCCCAGGGGAGCCTAGTTGCAGCCAGTAAAATCGTTTTTAAATGAAGTCCTATCAAGTTATTTGACTAGAAATGCAGGTTGATAAACCCATTGATCCACTGAGCAACTGATCAATGAAAATGCCACCTCAATTACATGATAAAGTCAAGAATCAAAGTGTACGGTTGCCCTTCTGAGCTTCTGTGGGACTGAGGAATTTGCATCTGAGATTTATCAAAGGGTCTTGAAAGCCAAAGAATGGTTTAGATGAAACTCAATTGATTTTGTGTTTCTGCCAGAACTCAGAGCTTTCTACAGGTCACCGCCTGTCAGGTATAAAACGTCATACTGTTACCAGACCTTCCTTTCATGGTTCAGCAGTCTCAGCAAGTGCTGGACTGGTAAGCCCCGGTCCTGTGTCTGTTTGAGCAGATGTAAATGAAAATTCCAAAAGGCTATTGTTCAAAGGGAAAAGTGTCACTTTATGGAACTCCCACTCTTTTGGAAAAGCATTGTGGCAAAAAGATTTCTTTAAGTAAGGCCAGGAGACGTGCATTCATGTCACTCCCAGCCAGCATGTTGCCCTTTCTTCTTGGAGCCCATGAAGAGCTGGACGCCCGAGAGATGGACCATCCAGGAAGGCTCCAGAGCCAGGGGGACCTCTGGCATGTTTCTCAGTTAATTATTCCTTTTTGAATGCAGTTGCATTTTCTAAGCAACCTTTGCAAAGAAATAAGGATGGGACCAAACAAGCCACCTCTAGACGTTTTATCCTCACAAGTGCTTTTGTATTTCTGGGTGTACATGGGTTTATCCCTGCAGGAAACCATTTAAAGAATGTAGATAATACCTAGCAGTGTTGTGAGTCACCCTGTCAAAAGAATAATGTACAATGGAGCATCCTTGTAAGTTATTTATCATACCCTGAGGCTTGATGGAATACAGTTTCCTTGATGAAGAGATAAAGGGAGCAACATAAAAGCAAGGTAAAAGAAGATCACTTCATTAAAACTGAATCTACCTTCTGGTCGTACTTTTTTTTTTTTTTAAGAATTAGTAATATTACTGAAATTTATCATCCCCCAAATTTCCTTCATAGAACATCTTTTCAGAAAATAAAGAGAACAGTGACAGAGGGAATGAGATTAGAAGAGGACAGAAATACAGAGAGGTAGAGAAAAAGACAATGATAGGAGAGAAGCTGAAGCAACTGACGTGTAGAATTGGAATGCTGAAAATACAGTTCAAGAGACCAATCCTCCGGAGAACGGAAATAAACAGCTCTGAAAAAGCAATAGATTTTCTCTGTTGAAATTGGTAGGAGGGGTTTGTGGAAAAGACCTCCCCCACCTTTGCCCCCACATCACTCCCAAGGGAGGGCTAAAAGTGAGCTTGTAGAGAATAGGATTAATCACTGAGAGTAATGGATTCTAACTTGAGCAAACCAGTCTCCTCATCTTAGAACAAGGGTGTCACAGCAAAGGGCTCTGTTTCTCTCAGGGTAGATGGGTGGTCACTGAGAAGTAGTAGGCTCAGGTCCAAGAAAAGGTGGAGCAGAGGGATAATTGGTGTGTTATTCCATATTGAGATTTAGTTCAAATTCTGCTTTGTTTACCTTCTTCTTCCATTGCTTTGCGAGAAGAGAACCTCAGTAGTAAATAAGCCTCAGGAAGACAACTAGCTGGTTTCCAGGGCAATATTAATGGTTAGCTAAACAGAGTATCCCAAGAAATAAATGTTTTAACCTCATAATACTGTGATTGTTTAAAAGACTTAAATTTGGACTATATAAATAATAGATACGGTTTCTTTGTAAGAAAAAAAATGAAAATATTCTATAGAAGGCTACACCCCCCTCTTTCCTAACCTTTCTTAGTCGCAATTCTTCCACAGTCTCTCCCAAAGGGGTCTTTCATCAGTTTACCCATTTTCCTTTACAGACCTTTTTCTGCATAGAAACTGAAGTATTGTTTTATAAGTGTGTTTTTACTATAAGTAGAATGGGTTTGTTAGACCTCTCAGTCTCTTTCAGGGAACGTCACCCAAATAATCTCCAGGACTCGGACTCAATGCAAACCACAAGAGGATTTATTAGGCCGGCGCGCAGGGGTTCAATCACCACCACGGGAGAACGAACCCCTGAACATTTGTTACAGAGCAATTTTTAAGCACAAAAACCACAAACAGGTACAGCTAGGCTGGAGCAACCTGATTGGTGTACAGGTCTTGACATTTTCAGGGATAGGTTTATTTGTTATCAGGTCGACATGGCTGGACAAGCTGCATTTTTACTGTTAACCCTTCTCTGGAAAATAATTTCCTGGAATGGTTTTTGAGATAAACATCCCCTGGAGGCTGCATGCCTTAGATATGAGCCCCTTACACATTCTTGAGATAAAGGTTTGTCTTAAGATTAACAGGAGGGCCTGTTTCCCTAAGGCTCTAGTGAAACTTTAACCTTTATTTTTATCCACCTTTCCTCTCATTCCCCTCTTCTTTTAGTTTGGATTTCAATCATGAAATCATGAGCCTAGGTCTCCCTGAGGAAGTGCTGCATATTGTTGTCTTAGCATAAGCATCTGCACAGGTCTCGGATGAACGAGATTAACCGGTTGAGAATACAAGGCCCTATAATGAGGAGGAGGAGTAAAATGACCAGGGGCCCCATTAGGGTGGATATGTTGTAGGGAGCCGCCTGGGGTAGAGCTATTGTGGCTCCTGTTGCTGTTATTTTTCTTTTTCAGTAGGAGCTCCCAGGGATTTAGAACTGGGTCGGGACTGATAGATTGGGGGTGGAGAGTCTATTTTTAATCTAATGGAGAATAGGAGGCCATGGTAACAGCTTTTATATAGCCGTAGGCCCCATGAAAAACCCCTGATCCATTCTGTAGTTCGCCTCTGTTTTGCCCTATCAGAAAACTGAATATGGAGTGGATTGCACCATGACTTGCATTTATACGCATCTTGATGATGCGTATAATTGGCCTTGACTGTAATAAGCTCCCAACTAGAAGACGGCCCCCAGTAAACATCACCCGTAGTCTCACAACCCCAGTGTTGACAATAGAAATCATCTACATCCCCACAATTGCTTAAGGCTCGTTCCCTATGGAGCCCTGGACATACATACAGAGTATAAGTTCTTAGCACACTCCTTCTGAATTGATTGGCGCAACCGAGGAGTCGGAAAGTCAAAGTCACCAGGGTCAGGGGTGAATATCTGGGGAGCTTCGTGAAGGTCAGAGTGCCCTTCAAGGTCCCATCCAGTAGGTGCTCCTACTGCCAGTTGACAGAGGTCTGGGTACAGGTCTGGCCACCAGGCAGTTGGTGGGACGATGTTAGTACTAGACCATACAACCCTTCCCGCCTGTGAAACTACTTGCCAAGTCAGTTGTTGAGGCTGGTGGGGATTTGACGCACTCACAGTTGGGAGGATCAGGAGGAGGGCTGCGAACCCGAGGATCGGCAGAGTTTGAGCTTTAAGGGGTGAGAGGTACGGTGAGCCTTCCATTGAGGTGGCAGTTCCGGGAGCGGCCTTGATGTGGGAGGCGTGGATCCAGGAGGAGATTCCGTCGACCTTGATGGCAGTGGGGGGTGGTGAGCAGGATGATGTAGGGTCCCTTCCACCTGGGCTCTAGGTTCTGCCGCTGGTGTCAGCGGACGTAAACCGAGTCTCCCACTTGGAATGGGTGGGCCTCTCCTGGGGTGCCGGGTTGATAAGCTTCAGCAAGCTTGGTCCACACCTCTCTCTGGACCAGTTGGAGTCCTTTAAGCCTGGCATACAGATCACCATTACTAAAACAGCGGGGATCAAACCCTTCTCTGAGTGACAGTATAGGGGGAGGAGCCCCGCATAGAATTTCCAAAGGAGAGAGACCGAAACAGGAAGGGGTGCTCCGTACTCAGAACAGGGCTAAGGGAAGGAGCACCGTCCAGTCAATACCACCAGTCTCCAAGGACAATTTAGTTAGGGTCTCTTTTAGAGTCCTGTTCATCCTCTCTACCTGTCCTGAACTCTGGGGTCTGTATGCACAATGTAATTTCCAATTGGTCCCCAGAAACTTATCTACTTCCTGGCTTACTTGGGCGGTAAAAGCTGGCCCATTATCTGACCCTATCATCTTTGGAGCCCCAAACGGCGGGAAGATTTCTTCTAAAATTTTCTTGGCCACTGTTAGTGCATTTTCGTTTTTGGGGGGAAAGCCTCTACCCACCCCGAGAAGGTATCTATAAAGACCAATAGATATTTGTTGCCGTACCTCGCAGGGCGTACTTCTGTGAAGTCCAGTTCCCAATAAGCCCCCCGGCCTGTCTCCGCACAGCCGCTTACCTTGGCTCGCTTTGTTCTGGCTGGCATTCACCTCTTGGCAAGGCTTGCAATTCTGGACTATCTGTTCAGCCAATTTGACAAGCCCCGGCACCTCGTATCCTGTCTTTTTCGAGAAAGCTGCTTCCGTCCGTATACCACGTCACCTCAGCATCCTGAAGCGGCTGGTCGGATAGATCTTTGCGGGTCCCGTGTACGTCAGCCAGCACCTCTTGGCAATTGTGCGCCACCTCAGCTTGGCCGGGGTCTGGTAGCAGCGTGGCAGGATTAAGCCCAGTTGCCGGTGTGAATTTGATCTGTTCAGAGTTCAGGAGTAACGTCTGATAGTGGGTCACTCTGGCGTTGGTCAGCCATCTCTCAGGGGGTTGTCGAATCACACTTTCTAAGGCGTGGGACGCGGTGACGATCAAGTTCTGTCCCAAAGTCAATTTATCTGCATCTTTTACCAGGACTGCCACGGCAGCCACTGTACGCAAACAATCAGGCCAGCCGGCAGCCACAGGGTCCAGGCCACAGGCCGGTTCCATGGTCCCAGCTTTTGAGTGAGGACCCCTTTGGCGATGCCATTATTTTCTGCCACATAGAGATGGAATGGCTTGTTCACATCTGGGAGTCCCAGGGCAGGAGCTGACAGCAAGGCTCGCTTAATGTTGTCAAAAGCCTTTTGTTCACTTTCTCCCCAGACGAAGGGTGTACTGCCCTTTGTCAGTGGGTACAAGGGGGCGGCCATCTCTGCAAACCCGGAATCCAGAGCCTGCAGAATCCTGCAGTGCCCAGGAACTCCTGACTTGCTGAGGGTTCTCCAGAGCTGGTATTCTAGCCACCGCCTCTTTTCTGGCCTCTGAAAGCCATCGCTTCCTGTCCTTGATTTGGTACCCCAGGTAACTGAACTGCTGCCGGCAGATCTGGGCCTTTTGGTGGAGGCGCAGTAACCGAGAGATCCAAGCTCGATTAGTAAGGTCTCAGTCCCCTTCCTGCATTCTTCTTCAGTGTCAGCGGCCAGGAGCAAGTCATCTACATATTGGAGCAGAGTTACCTGGGGGTTGGTGGCACAGAAATGTGCGAGGTCCTGGTGGAGGGCTTCATCAAAGATCGTTGGCGAGTTTTTGAATCCTTGTGGCAGCCTGGTCCATGCTAGCTGTCCGGAGAGTCCTGTAAGGGGGTCTTTCCACTCAAAAGCGAAAATAGGCTGGCTGATGGGACTGAGTTGGAGGCAGAAGAAGGCATCTTTTAAGTCCAGAACAGTATACCACCTTCGGCTGGGGGAAGTGTACTCAACAGGTTGTAGGGGTTGGGTACCGTGGGGTGTAAGTCGGTCACCCACTTGTTGACCTCCCTCAGGTCCTGCACAGGCCGGTAGTTGCCTGTTCCGGGTTTGCGGACTGGGAGCAGAGGGGTGTTCCAGGCTGACTGGCACTTTATTAGTATTCCTAATTTGAGGAGCCGCTGGATATGAGGGCGGATCCCATCTCTGGCCTCTCTGCTCATTGGGTACTGACGGACCGATACGGGAGTAGAGGTGGCCTTGACTTCCACCACCACCGGGGGCTGCCAGACCACCATCCCCATGCCTGAAACTTCAGCCCAGGCTAGGAGGGGTTTTAGTCAGCCATTCCTGCATATCAGTGGTCTCAGGGGAGGGGGAGGGGCTTTCAAACGGCCTGTGTTCATCTTCCAGTTTTAAGGTCAGAACCTGTAGCGGCCTCCCCTTCCCGTCTGTCACTGTGGCACCTTCGGTGTGGAAATGGATCTGAGCCCCCACTTTTGTGAGCAAGTCCCATCCTAACAAAGGGTAAGGGCATTCAGGGATCACAAGGAACGAGTGGGATACCCGGCCCACGCTGAGATCCACTGTTCTTCAGGTAGTCCATGGGTACTGCTGGTACCCTGTAGCGCCCTGTACCCAAGCCTTCTTTGTAGACAGCGTCCCTTCTGACTGTAACAGGACCGAATGTTGGGCTCCAGTGTCTACCAAGAACTGCACAGGCTTCCCCTCCACCTTGAGAGTTACCCTAGGCTCGGGGAGGGGGTCCGAGCCCCATCTCCCCTTATCTTCTTCCTCGAGAGCTAGGATCTTGTCGGGAGTGGAGGGCCTTCCCCCTCTTCTTTTGGGGCAGTCTCTGAGCCAGTGCCCCTTTTCTTTGCAGTATGCACATTGGTCTTTATCTAGAGGTGGCCTAGTTCCTGCTTTACTCCCCTTGCGGTCTTTCTCTTCAGCCCTATCTCTCCCTTTTCCCTCTCTAATTACCATGGCCAAAATCTTAGTTAAGTTTCTCTCTTGTCTCTTTTCTCTCTCTAGCTCTCGTTCTTCCTGTTCTTTCCTTTTTTTTCTCTTCTATCTCCCTCTTATTGAATACTTTATCTGCTTCCCTAACCAGATCCTGAAGGGAGAATCCTTGTAACCCATCTAGTCTCTGTAATTTCTTTCTGATGTCTGAGGCTGACTGGTCAATAAAAGCCATTGCTATAGTTGCTCTATGCTCCTCGGACATGGAGTCATAAGGAGTGAATCGTCTAAATGCCTCCATTAACCTGTCTAGAAACACAGTCGGTGACTCAGTGGATCCTTGAGTCACTTCTCTTACCTTGGCCAGATTCGTGGGGCATCTTGCAGCCCCTCGGAGACCCACCACCAGAGCCTGGCGATAGACCCTCAGGTGCTCCCTACCTGCCAGGGAATTGTAGTCCCAGTTGGGTCTCGTCAGCAGAAATCCAGCATCTATCTCATTGGGTAGTGCTGTGGGGCGCCCGTCGTCTCCGGGCACGTTTTTCCAGGCCTCCAGCAATACCCGCTGTCTCTCCTTGGTTGTGAGGAGAGTCTGCAACAATTGTTGGCAGTCATCCCAAGTGGGCTGGTGGAGAAAACAAGGGATTCTATTAGAGAAGTCAGTGCTTGTGGATTATCGGAAAATGAAGGGTTATGAGTTTTCCAATTATAGAGGTCTGAGGCGGAAAACGGCCAATACTGGAGCGGCTGATTTCCATGGTTATCGGGGGGGCGTACTCCCGGAGGGGAAGGACAGCAGAGGATTCTGGGGTAGCCGCTTGGCGGCTTCGCGTCCCCGCTGCTGGGCCCAACTCCCCCCCATCCCCCCGTCTGGGGCGGGCTCGAACGGAGCATTTGGCTAGGTTGCCGGGGCCGGGAGGAGTGGGTCCGGCGAGGGGACTAATGCCGGCGGATAGGGCGGGGGAGGGTTCAGGAGCAGGAGATCGGTCTCAGTGTCCGGGTATATCTTTTGGCAGGAGCTTTTGCTTTTTCTTCTTTTTTTCTCTGCTGGTTTCAAGGCTAGAATCCCCACAGCAGGTCTCAATGTTGTTCCTGTGGAAAGAACAAAGGGCCGGACCCACGCCGGGGGTGGGGGGTGGAGAGAACCAGGTCCTCCCATACTATAACATAGGGCACCTGGTCTGGGTGTCCGTGAGGTCCAGGGGTAGAAACTACAGCCTTGACTAGGCTGACCTGTTCTAAGGAAAAGAACCTTCGGGTGGCCACCCTGTCTGAAAGCTGGGCCATTCTACTGAGCACATAGTCTGCCACTTTCCCTTCTTAACCCTTACTAATAGGTTATGTGCCCTGGGCCTTAACTTCAGTCCAATGACTTGTTGTCAGTGACAAAGGGGTTGTCACAGTCTGTCCCATCGTCAAGTCGTCTGGGGATGCCACAGGAAAGACAAGTTAGAAGAGAGACAAACAAGACAAAAATGGAAAGAGAGAACGGCCGCCGCGTGTCTGACCAAAAACAGAAGAAACTACAGATGGGAGCCCTGCCTGAGGCTCCGCCTGATTCGGACAAAGAGGGATCAAACTGAACCCTCCTTCCAGACTGACGTCTTGGGCGTCCCCAAGGATCGTCACAGATCTGCCTCACGGGCAGATTTCAGAAAATTCAGAAAACCAGAGTTGGACAGACGTACCTCAGTTCTGAGTGAAAACAGAGTTAGCACAAGAACACACAGAGAGCTTGAGCGTACCTCCGAATCCGGGAGTCAGGAGATCTGAGATGGGCGAGGGATCCCCGGACGAGCCCCCAAATGTTAGACCTCTCGGCCTCTTTCAGGGAACCATCGCCCAAATAATCTCCAGGACTCGGACTCAATGCAAACCGCAAGAGAATTTATTAGGCCAGCGTGCCGGGGTTCGGTCACCACCACGGGAGAATGAACCCCGAACATTTGTTACAGTGCAGTTTTTAAGCACAAAACCCACAAACGGGTACAGCTAGGGTGGAGCGACCTGATTGGTGTACAGGTCTTGACATTTTCAGGGATAGGTTTATTTGTGATCAGGTCGACATGGCTGGACTAGCTGCATTTTTACTGTTAACCCATTCTCTGGAAAATAATTTCCTGGAATGGTTTTTGAGATAAACATCCCCTGGAGGCTGCATGCCTTAGGTATGAGCCTCTTACACATTCTTGAGATAAAGGTTTGTCTTAAGGTTAACAGGAGGGCCTGTTTCCCTAAGGCTCTAGTGAAACTTTAACCTTTATTTTTATCCACCTTTCCTCTCAGGTTGTTTTAATGAATGTCTTTATTATTGAATAAATTTAATACGTGACATTGTATGAGCATGTTACTTTGATATGTTTATTTGTTGAATATGATTGCTGCTGCTGCTGCTGCTAAGTCACTTCAGTCGTGTCCGACTTTGTGCGACCCCATAGACGGCAGCCCACCAGGCTCCCCCATCCCTGGGATTCTCCAGGCAAGAACACTGGAGTGGGTTGCCATGTCCCTCTCCAATGCATGAAAGTGAAAAGTGAAAGTGAAGTCGCTCAGCCGTGTCCAACTAGTAGCGACCCCATGGACTGCAGCCCACCAGGCTCCTCCGTCCAGGCAGTGTAGGGCTATTTATCACATTACATAATTGTAGCTGTTATGTTGCTGACTGTATTCATTTTGCTCTGCGTTAGATCTCCGTGATTTGACTACTATTGTTACAAATTGTACCCTTAAACTCCGTCACTCTAATCCTCTTGCCATCATCCCCTAGAATCTATCATTTTATTGTTTTTTTTTTTTTTTAAGTTTAACTTTTCTAGATTCCGTATATAAGTGACATCATACACTACTTGTCTTTCTCTTCTTTAGCTTAGCATAATGTGCTCAGGTCCATCGATGCTGTCACAGATGAAAGGCTATCCTGCTTTCTCATGGCTGAATGCTATTCCATTGTGTCAGTGTGTGTATATCCCGTATCTTTTCTATCCATTCATCTGCTGATGGACGTTTAGTTTGTTTCTGTATCTTGGCTATTATGAATAGTGCTGTGATAAACGTGGGAGTTTACACATCTTGTCAAAATCCTGTTTTCATTTTTTTGAGGGGTATACCCAGAAGTGGAACTGCTGAATTAAATGGTAATTTTTTGAGGAACCTCCATACTGTTTTTAATTTTTGAGGAACCTCCATACTGTTTTTAATTTTTTGAGGAACCTCCATACTGTTTTCCACAGTGGTTGGACCAATTTATAGTCTGACCAACAGTGTATGAGTGTTCTGTATGGGTTTTGTTTTTATTGTTATGTCTTAGAAATGGGTCCTTTTTAGTACGAGTTCCACCTCATTCTTTTTAACTGCTTTGTAGTGTTCTGTGTAGGTATCTGTGTGATAAATTATAGTTTATTTGGTCACTCCTCTGTGATTTGCAATCATGTGGCTTTCAAATTGTTTTTAGCTTCTATAAGTAAATGCTGCAAAGACTGTCCTATACAAGCTTCCTTGCTCACCAATCTGATTGTTCGTTTTTCAAAGGTAGAAATAATTTGGTTTCTAGCCTCTGGGTCTCCAGGTCTTATAAGGGCAGCTTGAGTTCAGTTACATGCATCAGAGGGTCTTAAAAATTGCCTCAAAATTGGAGGGAAGGGAAGACTTACTCTTTAACTTTAGCAAAATATTAGTCCATTTCCCAGCTACATAAAATGACTATTAGTTTTACAGTTGCAATGATTAACTATTGGTTAAGAATGCCACACCTGGCATCATCCCTCCAAAATATTAATTAAATATTCTTTATCCCTTTTGTAGCCTGCACGTTAAATACATATTTCAGAAAGAAAACATTTTGAATTTATATGAAAGCATGCATAAACCAAGACATTCATCATAATGCTGTGTAAGAATATTGTCTTTTATTAAATGAACATTTAATGAGTACATGATATGAGAAAGAAGAGGGAATGATGTCAGGGGAACAAAGCATAGTTATTTCTGCACTGTGCTATCTGTATTGGCAGCATCAGGATCAATCCAGTCACAAATCCGATGAGCAGCTGTTTGCACGTCATGGGACTAATGAAGCCCTTTGAATGCCCTGTTATCAATGCGATAGAGCAGGAGAGGGAATAAAGAAAGAAAGAGTGGGCCACGGAGAGACATCCTGAAGACAGACTCCCTTTCTCTAGCCACTTGTGGAAATCTGTCTCAGGGCAATGGGATTGATTGTGAGTTTTGGCCTTGGGCAAAATTCCTGTTTGCAGTCAATAAATTAATGGGTGACACTTTGAATTGGGTTGACTTTAGCCTAATCAATGTCTGAAATGGCAATCTTCCCTCAGGCCAAACTCCCACTAAAGTTCCTAGGTTGGAGCTGACTGTAGAAATGGAGGGCTCTTGGAACTTTCTTTCTCCTTCATCTTTTTCTTTTTTTTAAATCTACTGACAAAGCAGAGTACTGAATTCTGGCACTAACACTCTTATTTCCTGTCCTTGCCTGTCGTCTCTTTGACTGGCGTGAAATAACTCCGATGTCCATAGATTTCGTTTGCATCCAGCTCGCCAACTACAGAGTTCTTATCTGGCTGATTCTCGTGTAATCTCTTCCCTCTCAGAAAGCTGTCCATAGGGCCAAAGAGGGAGCTGTTCCTTCACAGTAGCGCCTTTTGCAAGCTCTGGGCACCAGGGAACAGAGAAGTCTGCTCTGTTGGTTCAGCTGGCTTTTACAGCTGAAGATAACACAGACCGCAAATCTGTCGGGGTTCGTGGTTTTCTTGGAGGGGGAGGAGAATTGGGGGAGCAAAATAAAGAGAAGTTTAAGTTTAATATTTCATAACTGTGTGCTCTTTCCCAGGTTTTATTCCTGTAATATTCTCTGTGTGTGGCCAGACCCTTCATAACACAGCTCTATTGAAGGAGGGTAAAGGGAAAGGGAGGAAAGGCGGAGGGAGGGATGAAAACTAGCCTTTGGGGGAAATGAAAAAAGACCACTGCTTTTAAGTGCCAACCATGACCTTAACGGGATGTAGTCAAGGCCTCACAGAATGGAGTTGGTCATTCAATTCTGAAAATAGGATCGGGGGCAAGCGTGGGTAGCATTTGTAGCGAGGCCAGAAGAGGGAAGTGACCCATTTAGACTCTTCTCTGGAAAAAGTAGGTTCCTGAGGCATCAGAAAGTTGATGGACTGAGAGCTTTCCTTCCCTTGCGGGTGTGTTGGGTAATGTCTGCTGGGAAAAACAAACAAACAAACAAAAACAACAATAAATTTGAGGAACAAAGATGGTTGAAACATAGACTCAGAATCTTTTTCTGTAGTTTGGATTCTTTTGTGAAATTAAAAATAGGAGAAAGACTTCTTTCTTTCTTTAATCTCTGGAAAAAGAACAAGCATTGGCGCACCCACATTATGTATGCCACGCTATTCCTGCCACCAGGCTGGGCGTCTAACAAGCTTAGCTGCTTAGGAGAAGCATATTTTATTTTCAGGTTGGCCAAGCTATTTCCTGCCTTTGGAGCAAAAACCAGTGCAGCTACTGTACCCTGACGATATTTTTTTCTCTCAGAATATCATAACCTTTTGAATAACAAGCATGCTGCTCTCTCAAGGGCTCCAAAAACATGGATGGAGAAATACAACAGCCCCATTTTATCCCTTCCCTCAAGAAGAACACCCCTTTCTCTATATCTGTCCACCCTCTCTGTGATCTCTGATGTAAACGTAGAAGATGACAAGTGTTTTGATCACGCTAGTGTCAGAAAACATAACCCAAACACACGGTAGTGATTAAGTCACATAGCCTTGAAAAGAGGCCATGAAAATAGGGCCAGTTGCAGTCTCTGGGCTGGGTGGGGTCTGTCGAATCAGGGCAGGGTGACTGGGCAGAGGCAAGGAAAAGCGGGGAGGCAGCTGGCGCCATGATGGAAAGGCTTGTGAATGGTGTTTGGCAGTTCACATCCATTGATGAATATTTCTTCAGTGTACAACCATAAGCTCAAAAGACCTTTGATTTCATATAAACCAATGCCCTCATTTTACCAAATAATTTGCTAGGGCAAGAATCACAGGGAAGCCAAGATTCCAGGGCTCTTGTCTCCCAGGTTGGTATTTTCCATTGCTTTGAGTTGGCCATTTTACTACTCAGGTTAAAACACAGTCTCTGTCTTCTAGTAGCTTACACTTTAAAACATCTATTTCCCAGAAAAAGGAGTAGTTTGGGGAATGAATTAGCCCTGAGACGATCAAAGAAGGTACTTGGTTCTAACTAAGCCTCTGTTGCTGGCCGACCATAAGAAAACAACTGACCTTATCTGTGCTCCCAAGGGAACCCAAAGGACAGACAGTACTGGGGGAGCTCCTTTAACATTTTTAAGAGTTGGTGGTTCTATATTAAACCAGTGTAGACTCTTTATGGTGCCATGAGGGCTGTGGGAGTGGTCAGATGTGAGGTTCAGTTGCTCATTTGAAAGTGTGATAGTGGAGTAATAGCACTACCTGTTTCTATAGCAAAGGTCAGTGTGGGTTCTCACAGGGACAGAAAATGGCCTGGCTCTGTACTTCTTCCTTTGCAAACAGGCCCCACGTGTCAACTTCCTGACTGACTTCTGGTAAATCATCCTAGAACGATTCCTGGCATTCACCTCACAGAGGGTTAAAACTTCCTCTCACAAAACCAAGGGCTGCACACAGAGGAGACAGACTACAAAGGAGGGTGTTATTGCTTATTTTATACCATTTGGGAGAAGGGAGGGCCAAAAAGAGAAAATGCTGTGGTAGAATTTTTTAAACCCAGATTAATAAGAAAAAAAATTTTACAGAGGTTTTTCTTTTTTTTTAAACTCCATTTTCCCCTCTCCCTCTCCATCCAACCTAAACTGTTTCTTAAAAGCCATCTTATTAGGGTAAGAAGGCTTCCTATGCTATCGCAGTCTGTGGAGACCCAAGAACTAAGGCTTTGCCCAGAGGTGGCTCACATAGGGGTTGGTGATGCTGGCCTACTGGACTCCCAGCCTTGGCTCCTAAAAGGGCGTGGGGGAAAAGTTTCTTGTGGGACTGCTTTCATCCTTTTCATTAGCAAGACTAGAAGAATATGCTGGAGGCAAAAGAGAGCTCTATCTTCCTTCCTCTGCCCCATTTACTTTCTGAGAAACAAGATGAACAGGACAATCACATCTATTATTGATTCTGAGAATTCCTGGAAAATGGCAGCAACCTGTATTGTTGGGGACTAGGAAGAAACCAGGGACACAGGCTCAGGTTCAGCTTGTCTGAAGTTTCACCACTTTGAACTGGTATTAGTTAGGAAGAAACTTGGTCAGAACAGGATATGGGTAAAGGGGCTACGAAATAGTACTGTTACTTTATCAACTGCTGCATTGAATTAAGGGCATGAAAAGAACTTCGAGGGTCTGATTGTCTGGTTATACGAGCATATTCCAGGAATGGATATTCTGTTTTCTACAGCTTTCAGTGCTAGGTATCCAAGTATCTTTTTTTTTTTAATTTTTGTAAAAGTATAATTGATTTTGGGGCTTCCCTAGTGGCTCAGATAGTAAAGAATCCGCCTGCAAACACAGGAAACTCCGGTTAGATCCTGTGTCAGGAGGATCCCCCTGGAGGAGGAAATAGCGACCCACTCCAGTATTCTTGTCTGCAGGATCCCATGGAGAGAGGAGCCTGGCAGGCTGCAGTTCATGGGGTGGCAAAGAGTTGGACACAACAGCGACTAAATAGCAGCAACAAACATAGCTGATTTACAGTGTTGTGTCGGTTTCTGCTATACAGCAAAGGAAATAATGAGATATATATATATACACACACACACATGTTTTTGGGGGCTCCAAAATCACTGCAGATGGTGACGGCAGCCATGAAATTAAAAGACGCTTACTCCTTGGAAGAAAAGTTATGACCAAACTAAATAGTATATTCAAAAGCAGAGACATTACTTTGCCGACTAAGGTCTCTCCAGTCAAGGCTATGGTTTTTCCTGTGTTCATGTATGGCTGTGAGAGTCGGACTGTGAAGAAGGCAGAGCGCCGAAGAATTGATGCTTTTGAACTGTGGTGTTGGAGAAGACTCTTGAGAGTCCCTTGGACTGCAAGGAGATCCAACCAGTCCATTCTGAAGGAGATCAGCCCTGGGATTTTTTTGGAAGGAATGATGCTAAAGCTGAAACTCCAGTACTTTGGCCACCTCATGTGAAGAGTTGACTCATTGGAAAAGACTCTGATGCTGGGAGGGATTGGGGGCAGGAGGAGAAGAGGACGACCGAGGATGAGATGGCTGGATGGCATCACAGACTCGATGGACATGAGTCTGAGTGAACTCTGGGAGTTGGTGATGGACAGGGAGGCCTGGTGTGCTGCGATTCATGGGGTTGCAAAGAGTTGGACACGACTAAGTGACTGAACTGAACTGATGTCCATTTTTAAAAGATTCTTTTCCCATATAGATTTCAAATATTTTGTAATCCATTTAAAAACATTGCAATGGATGGAAAAGCAAGTAAGCAGACCAATATCACCCTACTCCAGTACTCTTGTCTGGAAAATCCCATGGACAGTGGAGCCTGGTGGGCTGCAGTCCATGGGGGTTGCTAAGAGTCGGACACGACTGAGCGACTTCACTTTCACGTTTCACTTTGATGCATTGGAGAGGAAATGGCAACCCACTCCAGTGTTCTTGCCTGGAGAATCCCAGGGATGGGGGAGCCTGGTGGGCTGCTATGGGGTCGCAGAGAGTTGGACACGACTGAAGTGACTTAGCAGCAGCAGCAGCAGACTTGTAGTAAAATGCATTCTAGAAAGTGCTTATTTTTATAGAAAATAAAAAGGGAATTAAAGGTGAAGTTAGGATTGCTTTGAAACTGTGCACTATGGGTAAATTTTCATGTGTGCATATTACAAATAAAACTGACTTTCACAAAACCAATTTATGAATGCTCTTAGAACTCTCTACCAAAATTTTTCTTCTTAGTTAATGCCAGAGAAGGTGTTTTAGCCATTTCTCTGATCGCTGTAAAAGTATTGGTCTGGCTAGATTTATAGGTAATTTCCAGTTGCAGTAGCAATAACCTATTTAAAAGCTATAACTATTGGAAGAAAAATTGAAGGTAATACTTCCATCTTCATTGAGATACAAAAGGATGAAAAACCTTTATGAAAGAAAAGACAAAAAGCAGTCATTTAAATGTTGAGGTCAAATATATAAGGTCTGTTTTCTTAATTAAAGAAATTTGGACACATATAATAGTAAGAAATACTTTCTTTTAATAGTTAAATAGGTAATCAATAGGCTGAGCTTTAAGTCTAATGATCTCCACTCTTTGGTTCCTTTAGGGTCATTTCCTTTTTTTTTTTCATAGGGTGAGTGGAAGTACTGAAGGAAGGTGTACATGGCTCCTGTCTCAAGACCTAAAGGTCGGAATCCATTTAGTTGATAACAGGTCTTCGCTGTTTGTGTGGAGTTCTGAACTCATTTGGGAAAGTGCTTAGCACAAGGAAGGAAAACAATCACTGAACAATGACACATGGAATCCAATGGGAGACGCAAACCAAAAAGGAGGGAAAATTCCTTAGCTTTCCCACTGTATGAAACAGTAAGACTTGTCCTAGCTCCGCCTGGATTCAGCCTAGACTTCCTCCCAGGTCGCATTAGGGTTGTCATGGTTTCTAGGCACTTTTGCCTTTGTGGCTTCCTTTTTCATAAAATAAAACAAAACACCTAAAAATTACAGTCTATGACTCTGTTGGTATAAAGACAAATATATTAATGTTATATATAAAATACTGTCTTTAACCTAAGTTTTTTTCTTCTGTTTTAAAAGAAATGAACAGTTTTTGCCCTAAATGCATTGTGGGCCTTCAGCACTATGCCTACTGCCTAGTGGAAAAGTTAACCCTGACCGGAAGGTGGTGTGTGAGGAGAGGACTAGCAGAACAAGGACAGTAGCAAGGGATAGATTGGGAGTTTGGGATTGACATGTACACACAGATATACTTAAAATAGTTAACTATCAAGTACCTACTGTAAAAAAAAATAATTTTTTTAGAAAAGAATAGTAACAAGAGATGAGTCACAGAAAGCTTTCTAGACCATGGTACCACGGTAAGGAAGTTGGAAATTATTTTCGTGAATGAGATGGGATGTTTCAAGGATTATAAACAGAGAGGTAGCATAATCTGATTCACATTTTAAGGAGATGGTTTCTTTTGTGGAGAAAATACTATAGAAGTTAAGGAAGAAAATCAGAGTGTCAAGCAACTATTCCGATAATCTAGGAAAGAGATGACGTGGCTCACACTTAAGGCAGTGGTGGAGGTGGTAAGAAGTGATCAGATTGTGAGTAGATATTAAAGACAGATGCATAGGATTTGATGATAGACTGAATGTTGAATTGTGATAGAAAAGATTCAAGATGACTCAGAGCTTTTGCTTGAACAACTGAAATTGTGAATTTGTCACTTATGGAGAAGGAAATGGCAACCCACTCCAGTATTCTTGCCTGGAGAATCCCATGGACAGAGGAGCTTGGTAGGCTGCAGTCTATGGGGTCACAAAGAGTCGGACACGACTGAGTGACTTCACTTTCACTTTCACTAAGATGGCTAAAGCTGAAACTCCAGTACTTTGGCTTCCACTGCAGGGGCCGTGGGTTCAATCCCTGGTTGGGAAACTAAGATCCTATATGCCAGGAGCAGTCGAGACAAAAACATCTACTTTCAAGTGGTGTTTAAAGCCAGGAGAGGATGAAATCAGAGAGGGAATGTTATGCAGATACATAGAGAAGAGACCCAAGACTGAAATCTCTGATGTTTAGAGATTGGGCCCATGAAGAGGAACCAACAAATGAGACTTTGTAGGAGTGGTCAGTAGAGTAGGAAGAGCTCTGAGAGAATGGTGCCCTGGAGACCAAGTGAAGAGGCACCTAGGTCTGTGCAAGCAGCTGCTTTCAAACTCTGACAGCCTCTCTCTGCCCAGCGCTGCATGAAATGATAATAGTGCCACAAGCTTCCTTCCTTAATACAGGAGGAAACCAAGTTGCCCCTGCCGAAAATGTGATGAAAATCAGCCTAACAGCAATTCACCCACTCCCTGTATGCCTTGCCACAAATAAAGTGATTTAAATAATCTCTTTCTGGTTCAGTTAAGATGTAACTACTCCTGAGAGGGTAGAATAAGTCTTGTAGGTTAGAGTCTTTTCTCCTGGTATAAGAGTCCTTTTAAATGACAGATGACCTCTTTTGGTCACTTTTGAAGAGGCATTTTGGAGCAAAAGATGAGAAATGTGTACAAATGGCGGTAGTAAGGAATCCGACAATGAATCCTATCATAGTTGTTGACTTGGCTGACACATAGACATGATGGAGGAGGAGCTCAGAAAAAGGAAAATACATGGCCTGGACTAGAAGAGAAGAAAACAAAATATAATCAGGAAAAAATAAAAGGAAAAAAGCATTTTCTTTGCTCCAAATAAAGCCTTACACAACCAATTAAAAGCTACATTTAAATAACAGTTGTCGAAGATTTAGTCAAACATTGACCATAAGTCAGCACTCAGCACCAGCACCCAAGGCTGTTATAGGGTTTCAGAATATTTCTTTTCCACTTCATTTTTTAAATGAAGGATATTTGCTTTACAGAATTTTGTGTTTGTTTGTTTGTCATCTATAACAAGAATAAGCAAATAAGTACATTTTTAAAGGCCTGGTTCACATTCTATACTGGGATATTGCTTTAAATTTTTCTTTTAAGTGCAGAAGAAGGAAACAAATTGTCATTAGTGGGGGGGTGGTGAGAGGCAATGTATGAAGTCTTTGAGTAATTTAGAAATAAAATCTTTTAAAACCTGCCTCCTTCTGAGAATACATTCTGACACTAGATTATACAACTGTATTCTCTTCAATAGGATTAGATCATAAAGAGACAAAGATAGACTGAGATTATGGTAAATTTATATCAATCTTTTAATTTCTTTGTCTCTATGAATCTGTATGCAGGTCAAGAGGCAACAGTTAGAACTGTATATGGAACAACAGACTGGTTCCAAATTGGGACAGGAGTACATCAAGGCTGTATATTGTCATCTTACTTATTTAACTTATATGCAGAGTTCAGTTCAGTTCAGTCGCTCAGTCATGTCCGACTCTTTGTGACCCCATGAATCGCAGCACGCCAGACCTCCCTGTCCATCACCATCTCTCGGAGTTCACTCAGACTCACGACCATCGAGTCAGTGATGCCATCCAGCCATCTCATCCTCTGTCATCCTCTTCTCCTCCTGCCCCTAATCTCTCCCAGCATCAGAGTCTTTTCCAACAAGTCAACTCTTCACATGAGGTGGCCAAAGTACTGGAGTTTCAGCTTTAGCATTATTCCTTCCAAAGAAATCTCTGGGCTGATCTCCTTCAGAATGGACTGGTTGGATCTCCTTGCAGTCCAAGGGACTCTCAAGAGTCTTCTCCAACACCACAGTTCAAAAGCATCAATTCTTCGGCACTCAGCCTTCTTCACAGTCCAACTCTCACAGCCATACATGAACACAGGAAAAACCATAGCCTTGACTGGAGAGACCTTAGTCAGCAAAGTAATGTCTCTACTTTTGAATATACTATTTAGGTTGGTCATAACTTTTCTTCCAAGGAGTAAGCGTGTTCTAATTTCATGGCTGCAGTCACCATCTGCAGTGTACATCATGCAGAGTACATTATGTGAAATGCCAGGCTGGATGAAGCACAAGCTGGAATCTAGACTGCTGGGAGAAATGTCAATAACCTCAGATATGCAGATGACACCACCCTTATGGCAGAAAGTGAAGAGGAACTAAAAGCCTCTTGATGAAAGTAAAAGAGGAGAGTGAAAAAGTTAAGACTCAACATTCAGAAAACGAAGATCATGGCATCCCATCCCATCACTTCATGGCAAATAGATGGGGAAACAATGGAAACAGTGAGAGACTTTATTTTGGGGGGCTCCAAAATCACTGCAGATGGTGACTGCAGCTATGAACTTAAAAGATGGTTGCCCTTGGAAGAAAAGCTATGACCAACCTAGATAGCATATTAAAAAGCAGAGACATTAGTTTGCCAACAAAGGTCCATACAGTCAAAGCTATGGTTTGTTTTTCCAGTAGTCATACATGGATATGAGAGTTGGACTATAAAGAAAGCTGAGCACCGAAGAATTGATGCTTTTGAACTATGGTGTGGAAGACTCTTGAGAGTCCCTTGGACTGCAAGGAGATCCAACCAGTCAGTCCTAAGGAAATCAGTCCTGAATATTCATTGGAAGGACTGATGTTGAAGCTGAAACTCCAACACTTTGGCCACCTGATGAGAAGAACCTACTTATTGGAAAGACCCTGATGCTAGGAAAAGATTGAAGGCAGGAGGAGAAGGGCGTGACAGAGGATGAGATGGTTGCATGTCAATACCGACTTGACAGGCATGCATTTGAGTAAGCTCAGGGAGTTGGTAATGGACAGGGAAGCCTGGCGTGCTGCAGTCCTTGGGGTCACAAAGAGTTGAACGGGACTGAGCTACTGAACTGATGATGATATAATGTAAATCAATATAAAATAATATGTATCAATGTAAAATAATATGTCAGTATACTAATACTATATTTATCAGTATAAAGTAATATAATCATGCTACAAAACTTTGAAACAAACAAATGGAAAAAAAAATTACCCTATATCAAATCACCCAACACACCACCATTTTGGACTATTTCTTTCCAGCCTTTTTCCTAAGAAAATTTCAAAATTTATGCAGTTATAATTATAAAATGTAAAAACATTCACACCTTATTTTCTCCAAGAGTATTAAGACAGGATTTTTAAATGTGGATTTTGATCATGGCATCTGGTCCCATCACTTCATGGGAAATAGATGGGGAAACAGTGGAAACAGCATCAGACTTTTAAGTGCAGGCGGCTGTGACAGCCACCACTAAGCGGGGCAGAGAGGAGCTACCCCACGTTCTAGGTCAGGAGCAGCTACCCCGCATCTGAGTTCAGGGGCAGCTGGGAGAAGCCACCTCACGTCTGAGGCCAGGGGCAGTGACCCTGAGGAGCCACCCCGAGCCCGAGGCCAGGGGAAGCAGCTGGGAGGAGCCACGTCTTGCCCCTAGGCCAGGGCCGGCAGCCGGGAGGAGCTGTGGCTTCGCAGGTGCAGGAGGGCCTAGAGGAGCTATCCCACGTTGAAGGTCAGGAACAGCGGCAGTAAGGAGATACCCCTCGTCCAAGGTAAGGAGCAGCAGCTGTGCTTTGCTGGAGCAGCCGTGAAGAGATACCCCACGCCCAAGGTAAGAGAAACTCAAGGAAAATGGTAGGTGTTGCAAGAGGGCATCAGAGGGCAGACACACTGAAACCATACTCACAGAAAACTAGTCAATCTAATCACACTAGGACCACAGCCTTGTCTAACTCAATGAAACCAAGCCATGCCTGCGGGGCAACCCAAGACGGGCAGGTCATGGTGGAGAGGGCTGACAGAACGTGGTCCACTGGAGAAGGGAATGGCAAGCCACTTCAGTATTCTTGCCTTGAGAACCCCATGAACAGTATGAAAAGGCAAAATAATACGATGCTAAAAGAGGAACTCCCCAGGTTGCTAGGTGACCAATATGCTACTGGAGATCAGTGGAGAAATAACTCCAGAAAGAATGAAGGGATGGAACCAAAGCGAAAACAATGCCCAGTTGTGGATATGACTGGTGACAGAAACAAGATCCGATGCTGTAAAGAGCAATATTGCATAGGAACCTGGAATGTCAGGTCCATGAATCAAGGCAAATTGGAAGTGGTCAAACAGGAGATGGCAAGGGTGAACGTCGACATTCTAGGAATAAGCAAACTAAAATGGACTGGAATGGGTGAATTTAACTCAGATGACCATTATATCTACTACTGCGGGCAGGAATCCCTCAGAAGAAATGGAGTAGCCATCATGGTCAACAAAAGAGTCCGAAATGCAGTACTTGGATGCAATCTCAAAAACGACACAATGATCTCTGTTCATCTCCAAGGCAAACCATTCAGTATCACAGTTATCCAAGTCTATGCCCCAACCAGTAACGGTGAAGAAGCTGAAGTGGAACGGTTTTATGAAGACCTACAAGACCTTTTAGAACTAACACCCCAAAAAGATGTCCTTTTCATTATAGGGGACTGGAATGCTAAAGTAGGAAGTCAAGAAACACCTGGAGTAACAAGCAAATTTGGCTTTGGAATGCGGAATGAAGCAGGGCAAAGACTAATAGAGTTTTGCCAAGAAAATGCACTGGTCATAGCAAACACCCTCTTCCAACAACACAAGAGAAGACTCTACATATGGAAATCACCAGATGGTCAACAGCGAAATCAGATTGATTATATTCTATGCAGCTAAAGATGGAGAAGCTCTATACAGTCAACGAAAACAAGACCAGGAGCTGACTGTGGCTCAGATCATGAACTCCTTATTACCAAATACAGACTTAAACTGAAGAAAGTAGGGAAAACCACTAGACCATTCAGGTATGACCTAAATCAAATCCCTTATGACTATACAGTGGAAGTGAGAAATAGATTTAAGGGCCTAGATCTGATAGAGAGTGCCTGATGAACTATGGACTGAGGTTCATGACATTGTACAGGAGACAGGGATCAAGATCATCCCCATGGAAAAGAAATGCAAAAAAGCAAAATGGCTGTCTGGGGAGGCCTTACAAATAGCTGTGAAAAGAAGAGAGGTGAAAAGCAAAGGAGAAAAGGAAAGATATAAGCATCTGAATGCAGAGTTCCAAAGAATAGCAAGAAGAGATAAGAAAGCCTTCTTCAGCGATCAGTGCAAAGAAATTAAGGAAAAGAACAGAAATGGGAAAGACTAGGATCTCTTCAAGAAAATTAGAGATACCAAAGGAATATTTCATGCAAAGATGGGCTCAATAAAGGACAGAAATGGTCTGGACCTAACAGAGCAGAAGATATTAAGAAGAGGTGGCAAGAATACACGGAAGAACTGTACAAAAAGATCTTCACGACCCAGATAATCATGATGATGTGATCACTAATCTAGAGCCAGACATCTTGGAATGTGAAGTCAAGTGGGCCTTGGAAAGCATCACTACAAACAAAGCTAGTGGAGGTGATGGAATTCCAGTTGAGCTGTTTCAAATTCTGAAAGATGATGCTGTGAAAGTGCTACACTCAATATGCCAGCAAATTTGGAAAACTCAGCAGTGGCCACAGGACTGGAAAAGGTCAGTTTTCATTCCAATCCCAAAGAAAGAAAAAGAATGCTCAAACTACTTCACAATTGCACTCATCTCACTTGCTAGTAAAGTAATGCTCAGAATTCTCCAAGCCAGGCTTTAGCAATACGTGAACCGTGAACTCCCTGATGTTCAAGCTGGTTTTAGAAAAGGCAGAGGAACCAGAGATCAAATTGCCAACATCCACTGGATCATGGAGAAAGCAAGAGAGTTCCAGAAAAACATCTATTTCTGCTTTATTGACTATTCCAAAGCCTTTTACTGTGTGGATCACAATAAACTGTGGAAAATTCTGAAAGAGATGGGAATCCCAGGCCACCTAACCTGCCTCTTGAGAAATCTGTATGTAGGTCAGGAAGCAACAGTTAGAACTGGACATGGAACAATAGACTGGTTCCAAATAGGAAAAAAGAAGTACATCAAGGCTGTATATTGTCACCCTGCTTATTTAACTTCTATGCAGAGTACATCATGAGAAACGCTGGACTGGAAGAAACACAAGCTGGAATCAAGATTGCTGGGAGGAATATCAATAACCTCAGATATGCAGATGACACCACCCTTATGGCAGAAAGTGAAGAGGAACTAAAGGGCCTCTTGATGAAAGTGAAAGAAGAGAGTGAAAAAGTTGGCTTAAAGCTCATCATTCAGAAAACGAAGATCATGGCATCTGGTCCCATCACTTCATGGGAAATAGATGGGAAAACAGTGGAAACAGTGTCAGACTTTATTTTTGGGGGCTCCAAAATCACTGCAGATGGTGACTGCAGCCATCTCCTTGGAAGAAAAGTTATGACCAACCTAAACAGAATATTCAAAAGCAGAGACATTACTTTGCTGACTAAGGTCCATCTAGTCAAGGCTATGGTTTTTCCTGTGGTCATGTATGCATGTGAGAGTTGGACTGTGAAGAAAGCTGAGCGCCAAAGAATTGATGCTTTTGAACTGTGGTGTTGGAGAAGACTCTTGAGAGTCCCTTGGACTGCAAGGAGATCCAACCAGTCCATTCTGAAGGAGATCAGCCCTGGGATTTGTTTGGAAGGAATGATGCTAAAGCTGAAACTCCAGTACTTTGGCCACCTCATGCGAAGAGTTGACTCGTTGGAAAAGACTCTGATGCTGGGAGGGATTGGGGGTAGGAGGAAAAGGGGATGGCAGAGGATGAGATGGCTGGATGGCATCACCGACTTGATGGATATGAGTTTGAGTGAATTCCGGTTGTTGGTGATGGACAAGGAGGCCTGGCGTGCTGTGATTCATGGAGTCACAAAGAGTTGGACATGACTGTGACTGAACTGAACTGTACTGCCTTTCTAAACTGGAATTTCTTTACAGCAGGATCTTATCTACCCCTTTGGGCTGTGACTCTTTTTTTTTTTTTTTTGCTGCACCGGGTCTTAGGTGTGGGCTCAAGAGTTGTGGCATGCAGTCTCTTAAGTTGTGGCATGTGGGCTTAGTTGCCCCTTGGAGTATGAGATCTTAGTTCCCCGATCAGTGATAGAACCCATGTTCCCTTGCTTTGCTGAAAGTTTTATTTTTGTTTTAGTTTCAAAGGATTCATTAACAAAAGAACCTACTCATTACTCAAAAATAAAGTTTCATTTTTTATAGGTTATTTGACTTAATTTCAACATACAGTCATTAAAAGAAAAGAAGTAGAAACAACAGGAGTAATAGCATGTACATCACTGAATTAGGACACCCTACATTGAGACTTGAACAGTGCTGGAAAGACCCTGTTAACAGCAACTTGGAGTCTCAGCTGGGAGAGGGACCTGGGTGGTTTGTCCACCTGAAAGGTGAGACCTTAAATTGCAGTTTGGGGGCTCTCTCTTGTAACTCCAAAACTATTATCATTATCAGTTTGCATGCAAAAATGCAGCTTTTTTTTTTTTTACCTTTTAAACTTTTTACAATGACAATGTTATTTGTTTCACCTTGTGAGTCACAAGGCTTCTTAAACCCTGGGGGGTTGGCCAGAGCTCCAGGGGCTCAAGAATTCCAAGACCCACTCCCTTTCTTATTTGAAGTGCCACCTGACTTGATGTGCTTGCAGGCAGGCACAGAATCTGGGCAGGGTTCCAGGCATGACAGTAGGTCAGAGTCCTGCTCTCCTTCTGAAGCCCGAACAAGACGTTCTCCATTTTAAGTTCCCTAACAGCCCTGCATTGGAAGGTGGATTCTTAAACACTGGGCTGCCAGGGAAGTTCCCTGGGCTGCAAGTCTTTCATTGCTCCAGCAATTATTCTCCATCAGCAAATGACAAAAGATTCTATAAGATGACCCTCTTAATCATCTGCCCTACAGTAAATTTTCTTTTTTGTTTGCAATCCAAACCCAACTACTGTTCAGATGGCCACATATTCTTTACTGGCATCCATTCCTAACTAAAAAGTGACTGGTTTTAGCTAGCCCTGGTGGTTCCTCTCTCTGGGTATGATCATTCTACTCAGTGAGATGTGAGGGGAAATGTGAGAACAGTTTTTCATTTTATTCCAAGAGTCTTGAAGGAGAGATGGTCCTCTTCTTCCAGACATTGTCATGCCTACATAACAGAAAACTCTGGAATCATCTTGCAACAAGGAGGAGAGCTAGCCGAAGACAAAGCGAAGATATTGGGGTGGGCAGAAAGATGGCACCTGCAGGAATACTGAGCCACTGCCCCCAGCTGTCCTCTCTCCACCAGGAATTGGCCCATTACTTGGGTTTCACAGAAAAAGGGCCCAGTAAGTGGTGGCCAGTGGACCTTGGTCCACTGCAGTTACTGCTCGTTTTTCTCTGATCTATGTCTCTCCTTGTTCCCTAAATTTCAGGAAAGAAGTTTAAAGCATCTCTGGAATCTGGTATTAAATGTTAGGAATCTTAACATTTGGTATCAATTCATTCAGTATATGTGAAGACAGTGAAGGACAGGGAAGCCTGGCATGCTGCAGTTCAGGGGACTGTGGAGAGTCAGAGATAACTTAGTGACTGGACAACAAACAAATGTGTTTGAGCACCTCTTTTGGTCTTGAATTGGCCTTGGAAGTACAGATGAGAATGAGGCATAATATCAGTTCTCAGGTTGTTCAATAAGTATGTACCAATTGCATCATGTGTTAGATACTGGGGTTTGGGGAGAGACCATAGTCTGGCAGGAAGAGAGACTCCCACCCCTAATAACTCGTTTTCCACATAATGTACTGTGTTGTAACACATGTGTGTTTTAACAGTGGCATAAATGCAATATTCTAATAGCCAAAAATTGAGAAGTGGCTCGTTGTCAAAGAGGACACATTTCGTAAAGGCACTAATGTTTATTAGGTTCTTTAGCGTGGAAATAATATTGGATGGGCTTCCCTGGTGGCTCAGTGGTAAAGAATCCTCCTGCCAATGCAGGAGACGTGGGTTCAATCCCTGGTTTGGGAAGGTCCCTGGGGGAAGAAACAGCAACCCATCCCACTATTCTTGCCTGGAAAAATCCCATTGACAAGAGGACCTGACGGGCTACAGTCCATGGGGCCGCAAAGAGTCAGACACAACTTAGTGACTAAACAACAACAAATTTAAGTGGATATGATTTTCAGGTGGATATGAGGGGAATTTTTAAAACACACTCACACAGCTTCAGTTGCACAGGGAAATTTTGTATAACAGTGATTTGGTGGAAAACCAAATGAGGAACCAAATCATGTACAAGGTGATGCTTCTCTGACAATATATTAGGACCAACCTTCAATTTTGAAGCAACTTGACTTAAAAATCCACTTTCTACGCATTGAAACAGCAACTGAATACTGGAAGTAACAAAATCACACATTAAGTAATGGTCCCTAGGTTGTAAAACTGTTCTGAGGTAGACTGAAGATGACCAAGGGGTTGAAGGAAATACTCTGGCAGTCACTACTGCTATAGCAAGCTGCCACTGCTGTCAAGGTCTTGGCGTCTATTTCTTTATTGCCGCCCCTACTGATTCCACCTGATTCTGGGTTATCTGTTGCAATCATCTGGCACACTATATGGAAACCTATTGACCCCATAGATGGTTATCAAATCTTCAGTCCAGACATTTCAAGTTTGAAATGTATTTTCATCCCTGACAGGGCTAAGATATATTTCATGTTCCTGTTATAAGACCAAACCCCAAAGCTCAGAAAACTTCTATCCTTCTCATAGTGGGTGTTCCAAGTACAGGGTGTCGTGTGGCCAAAGGTAACCAATCCACAAAGAGGCAGACCTTGTTTTTAAGGTTTTGTGGAACAGCTGGATGAAATTTCCTTTAATAAATGCTCCAAAATCAGACATAGATCTATAGAGCATTAAATGGTAAGTGTTTTTGAATAATAACTTCGATGGCTGTGCAGCAGATAGGATAAGCAGGGGAATGCTGCTGGAATAGCCCAGATAAGACTTGATGAGAGCAAAGGTCATGTGAGAGGTGTGTGTGTGTGTGTGTGTGTGTGTGTGTGTGCTTAGTCATGTCTGACTCTACAACTCCATGGACTGTAGCCCGCCAGGCTCCTCTGTCCATGGGATTTTCTAGACAACCATACTGGAGTGGATTGCCATTTCCTGCTCCAGAGATTGAACCATTGCCATTTCCAACCCAAGGACTGAACAAAAGTCTTGCATCTCCTCCACTGGCAGGCAGATTTGTTACCACTGCATCACCTGGGAAGCCCCAAAAGCAAAGGTAATGGGTGTGAATACATGAGGTTTATGGAAGAGTGCCTTAACTCTGACTAAGTGCCTACTATGAAGTAGGCACTGAGCTGAGTGAGATGTATATATATATATAATGATTCACATGGAAGTACAGTTTTAAAGCTATATTGAATGCATGAAATCAGGACACACACACACATACACACCAGCCCACTCATTCTACTTTTTGCTTAGCACTCTGAGTACTTAGATCTCTATCAGTACCTCAGAGTGCTGAGTTATAAGTGAGAAGTCCTCCAAGGATAATACAAAAACACAATATAGCTCTTGGGGAAATAAAACTACCATAAACTGAAAAAACAATATGCAAAATAAAATCTTCACCTGACTGAATAAGAATAATAAATAATGATAACAACAGCTAACTTTTATTTAGTGCCAGAATGTGTCAGAACCATGCTAAAAGCATGCAGTTCACTCTCATGCAAGGCCTGGAGCAAAGATATATAGTAGAGCTAATTAATATTTTTATTTTATAGAAAAGTAAACCACTTTGGAAGTGCTTAATCATTTCCCCAAAGTCACATGGAGCGTGAATGGCAAAACTCAGACCCAGACATGGGCCTGTCTGACACCCAAGCCTGTCCTACAGACAGACAGAACACTTTTTTTTTTTTTAAAGATTTGGAAGCATGACTGAACAAGTCTTTAAATCTATCATTTTTGTGGCAGTAAAGTCTGGTTTAAAATGAATACATTTCTTCTTCATTGTATAAAGGACTATTTTACTGTTTTTGCCCTCCCATCTCATCTCCAATCTCATCTCCCGTGAAAGTAACTAAATTCCTGGTACACGTGCAGTCTGGCAGTTTCCAGTCTTGACTGTGAGTCTGCATCACTTGAGTTTTTCGTTTCGTTTTGGTTTTTTTGTACTGCTAATATTCAAGGCAAAACAATTCAGAAGCAAAGCTAAACCACATCAAAACAAGCCCTGTGTTAAATTTGTTATATTTACTTTCTCCTTTAATCTTCCCAACAACTGCATGGGTTAGATGTTAGTGAGCTGAAGTGCAGAGAGATTGTTGTCAATGTCACACACTTGTAAGTGGCCAAGCCCTTTAACACTGGGCTGTGTAACTTCTGCTTACTGAAGGGACCAAATCCATTTCCAAAATAACTCCAATCAGATCCTCCCACGGTGAATTATATTCTCCTTGGTTTACTCACTTCAAATGGTAAAGCTCATCCATCAGAAGAGACTTCACATTCTTATTCATAGGGAGCATCCTTATCTCCATTGTTTCTAAAGTTCTGCCATGCCAAAAGCTCCTATGCTAGCAGTAAGACTGAAGTATACGTCATTGTTTTTATTACAAACTGTACAACAAAATTGCTGTTTATTCTTTTTCTTTTTAGCAATTCCCAGTGGTTTGTGGGATCATAGTTCCCAGACCAGGGGTTGAACCTGGGCCTCATCAGTGAAAGGGCCAAGTCCAAACCACTGGACCATCAGGGAATTCCCACAGAATTATCATTTAAAGAGGCAGTCAAAGAACATGCAGTTAAGAGAATAGAAAAAATATTGTGGAAATGTCAGGTAGTTAATTAATAAAAATTCTGTCCTTTTAGATGTGTGATGTTTATAGACTTTATCACCTCTTTGAAAGTATCCTTAAAGAAATACTTTTTACCGAATTGCAACTTGTGCTCCGTTTCTTAAAGAGAACTCTCCAAGTGATGCAGACACTGGATCTCACAGAATGGGACCTGACCCAGGGTGGGAAAGCGGGGGAGGGGAGTCACTTTCAGAATCTTGGCCTCTTACCATGTTTTAACCAATGTTCTAACCGATAAGAAGAGGTAACATACAACTATTCTCACTTTCTAGGGGGCCATTTGCTGTCTTAGAACTGGATTAGAATGTGATGCATAATGAGTAACTGTCTTCTCAGCTTATATCAGCTCCTACACCGCCGTATCGAAAGGAATCTGAGACTACGTAGAAAGTAAAGAATGTCCAGTTCACTCTCACGTAAACAGTGGATTTAAAAATGCAACAGTCCAAAAATTAGTCATGAAATGAGTAACACTTCATTGACATGACGTTTTATTTCATCAACAGGACAGAACTATTGGGAGCATCTAAGAAACTGTTTCCTTAGGCTGTGGTACCAGATCTCTTCTATATTTTCTATGTGAATATATATTTTGGTAAATGTCCCTGAACCAGCAGTGTACCAAAATCTGTTGTTTGATTGTGATTTATTCAGCTATCTCAGTTTTCTGAAAGACATCTGACAGCTCAAGATAATGTGAAAAAGAGTCAAAAGTGTCATCAAAGGTTCCATTAATTAGGACAGGTACATTTTACCCAAAGATGAGCCATAAAGGAGCTCACTCATAATTTAGATACACTTTTTACTAAATATAGCTGTATGATTAGTTACCTTTAAGCTTAAAAGTAGTAAGCAATCAAGAACTGTGGAGCAGCAGGGTAAAGAATCCACCTGCCAATGCAGGAGACTCCAGTTCAATCCCTGGGTTGAGAGGATCCCATGGAGAAGGGCATGGCAACCCACTCCAGGACTATTCCTTGGAGAATTCCATGGACAGAGGAGCCTGGTGGGCTACAGTGCATGGCGTCGCAAAGAGTAGGACACAACTAAAACTTTCATTCTTTCACTTTCAAGGTGCTACAATATAAGAAGGTTTGCTGTGGATGTAAGTAAGAATGAAGAAAAGCTATGGAGAGAGGACACAGATCTTAATAGGAATAGAGGCCATTTCATGTGGGTCGAACAGTCCCACATAATACAATTGTTCCTGAGGACTTTTTGTATATGATGTTCATAATAAACAACTCTGGGCCATGAAAAAAACATTTAATTTTCTACAATATTCCTTTGAAAATAATATTATTAAGCATCATGGTGTTTAAAATGTCAATTATGTAGGAAATTTACAAGTTTATTTTACAATAATGTTTTAAAGATAATAAAACTATGAAGAGTCACATTAGAACATTTATTTCACCGAACTTTGGAATGCTCTCTGGGATTTTTTTTTTCCCAAACAGTGCTTGCTTTGCGAGGGTGCTTCAGTCGTGTCTGACTCTTTGCAAGCCTATGGACTGTAGCCCACCTGGCTCCTTGGTCCATGGGATTCTTCAGGCAAGAATACTGGAGTGGGCTGCCGTGCCCACCTCCAGGGGATTTTTCTGGCCCAGGGATGGAACCCGTGTCTCCTGCAGCCCCTGCACTAGGCAGGCGGGCACTCTACCGCTAGTGCCACCTGGGAAGCCCAATGCTTGCTATAACCTTAGCATCATTTGCATTCCCGCCCACACTCAAGTGAGAGTGAAGGAGTCCAAATCTCAGGTTAGAGACAAGATAAGATTAGATAGTACACTTAAATATATGTGCAGCTTCGCAGGTGGTGCTGGTGATAAAGAGCCTGTCTGCCAATACAGGAGACATGAGACACGGGTTCGATCCTTGGGTCAGGAAGCGCCAGAAGGGCATGGCAACCCACTCCAGTTTTCTTGCCTGGAGAATCCCAAGGACAGAGGAGCCTGATGGACTACAGTCCATGGGGTCACAAAGAATTGGATGTGACTGAAGCAACCTAGCACGCACACATGCACACCAGACAAGATGGACAGTGCCTTCATGTTATGTGTGAAGATGGGTACAAGGTCTTCTTTCCTAGTATTTAGGACCACACTGGGCTTTCTCTATGATCAACCTAGACAGCATATTAAAAAGCAGAGACATTACTTTGCCAACAAAGGGCCATCTAGTCAAGGCTATGGTTTTTCCAGTAGTCATGCATGGATGTGAGTGTTGGACTATAAAGAAAGCTGAGCACCGAAGAATTGATGCTTTTGAACTGTGGTGTTGAAGAAGACTCTTGAGAGTCCCCTGGATGCAAGGAGATCCAACCAGTCCATCCTAAAGGAAATCAGACCTGAATATTCACTGGAAGGACTGATATTGAAGCTGAAACTCCAATAGTTTGGCCACTTGTTGCAAAGAACTGATTCATTGGAAAAGACCCTGACGCTAGGAAAGATGGAAGGCGGGAGGACAAGGGGACGACAGAGGATGAGATGGATGGATGGCATCACCGACTGGGTGGACATGAGTTTGAGGAAGCGCCGGGAGTTGGTGATGGACAGCGAAGCCTGGCGTGCTGCAGTCCCTGGGGTCGCAAAGAGTCAGACACGCCTGAGCTACTGAACTCAACTGAACTGACCTGAACTGGGCTTTCTCATCTCTTAAGTCGCTTTAAAAGCGCCCACTAGATGGCGCTGAACTAGCAGGGAGGACTCTCTGGTCCCCCTTCTCCATAGTGACCCTCACCTCTCATTCAGTGTGCTTGATGTTCCGAGAGAGCGATTGTTCACGAATGTCTAATGATAACAGGACCCTTTTTAAACATTAGACAAACACAAGCGAGGTGGGTCAACATCATTAAGCAGACTTCTCTTTTGTCTGTTATTATAGGGAATGACGCCTAGTAGCACCTCATGCCAGCTGGTGGGCTTGCAGTTACCCTGTCTATAACAAGGCACCTTTTGAAATAAACTGATTATCTGTTTGGGGTGGAAGACAGTAGGAGGGAGGTGCCAGGTAGAAGAACACTTGAAAACTGTGTGTGTTCAGGGACAGAAATGTGAATTTCTCTCTGACAGCAAAGTGGGAGACTCAGACACGGGGAGCCTGGAGTCAGATGCCCTTGTGTTGGAACCTGCATATTCATGCAAAGCTGAAATATCCTACACTTTCATGGACAGTAACAATAAGTGATGCCTATGTCAATACAGGAAATGCATTTTTCTTTCTGATTAAGACCTTTAACTTTTGCAGGGAGAATGCTTATGGCTGCCTTAAATACATCCTGTTAAAATAGAAGCCTGTACTTAATTGCTCCTTTATAGAACATGAGTCTGATTTCAAGCCAGGCAAAAACATGGAGAAAAAAAGTTTAAGAATAAAGTAATCTTTGTCTCACTTTTGCACTGCAAAAAAGCAGGAGGCATTTGATTAATGCTGATACTTAGGTGTTCATTTTAGAGTAACTTGGGAGATCTAGTGAGTTGAAACTAACTTCTTACTTTATAAATCTTAAAGAACTTCAAGTTGAAAGAATTTTAATATAAAATAATCATGTCAAAAAAGGAAGTTAAGCATTATTACTTTACTGTTGTGATTATTGCCAAACCAACTAGAGCAGAATTTCTTGACCAAGACCACGAATCTACAATAGTTCTTTCTACAGTTGACCAAGACTCTTTTCTTTATTGCTTCCTCCAGGGAGAAAAGCCTGTGTAGACGTGTGTAGTGTACTATTTCTTGTTGAGGACTGTCTTTGTGCCAGGAAATGTAGGGGATATGGATGGTGGGATTATTGGGGGCGGTAAAGAGGGAGTGGAGGAAGGGGAGAGGTCCTTATTGTGGTCAAGTGTGGCGGGTCACACTTGGGTCTGAAAACCTAGGTGGGAGTGAGGAGCTGGAGGAGAGGAGACTGTGGTCAGGAGTAGACATGGGCACCGTGTGTGTGTTTCTAAACAGTCCTGCTCTCAAAGGTACATTTTGTTTTGGGATGGAGACTGAATAAGTGAAAACAGGTTCGGGAGGAGGGTAGAGACATACCAAATTTCACGCCCATAGCAAACATCCAAGGGCCCAGAAAATTGTCGCGGTACACTTTCACCAAGCGCCTTGCTGCGTAACCGCCAGCAAGCCATCAAAGCTGTGGTGCGATCACTGATGCCAGCGCTGAGGTGCCTTTCTGGGTGCTCGAGCAGGGGCATCTGCGGTCACGGGGCTCTCACCTTGGAAGGGAGTGCCCTGCCGCACTCCCACAGACAGGCTCTGAGCTGCCGGGGCCGCTCACCACTGGCAGATGGCCCTGGGGAGACAGTGGTGAGGAGGAGAGAGGCCCAGGGCCCCAACAGGTTAGGTATTTGCTGTAAGTTGCTTCAGGCCTGTCTGACTCTGTGCGACCCCAGAGACGGCTGCCCACCAGGCTCCCCCGTCCCTGGGATTCTCCAGGCAAGAACACTGGAGTGGGTTGCCATTTCCTTCTCCAATGCATGAAAGTGAAAAATGAAAGTGAATTCGCTCAGCCGTGTCCGACTCTTAGTGACCCCATGGACTGCAGCCCACCAGGCTCCTCCATCCATGAGATTTTCCAGGCAAGAGTACTGGAGTGGGGGTGCCATTGCCTTATCTCTGCGCTAAAATCATTCTAAAACTTAGTTGCTTAAAACAAGAGATACTACCGCATCCAGCCTTTGTGGGTCAAAAACTGGGGAGTGACTTAGCTGGATAGTTCTGGCTCAGAGCATCTCATGAAGCTACGTCCAGATGTCAGCCACGGCTGCAGTCATCTGAAGGTGGCTCATGTGTGTACCTGGCAAGTTTCTACTGGCTGTTGGCAGAAGGCTTTTGTTCTTCACCCTGAGGACTTCTCTGTGGGACTGCTTGAGTGCCCTCACAGCATGGCAGCAGGCCTCTCCCAGGATAAGTGATGAGAGAGGAAGCCAGAGAGGGAAAGAGGGAGGGGGGAAGCCATAACACATTTTATGACCTGGTTGCAAGTCACATATGGTCACTTTGGCCACATTCTACTTGTCATTAAGTTCTGTTCACAGAGAAGAGGGAAATTGGGTCCCACCTCTTGAAGAGAGGGGTATCAATTTACAGACATATTTTAAAACCATCACAGGCAAGGAAGATGGCCCATCAGAGGGTGGCGTGGTGGTTATCTCCCCAGATGGCTGGGGCAATGCCCCAGTAGGCTCTCTGTCCCTTATAGCCCCTAGAACAACTGCACATTGTCTCAGCTGGGAGCTTTTAAAAGAGATGCTAGCTCAGGAGCCCCAGCCCAGACAGAATAAGAAGCTCTGCTGCTGCTGCTGCTGCTAAGTCACTTCAGTCGTGTCCGACTCTTCACGACCCCATGGACTGCAGCCCACCAGGCTCCTCCGTCCATGGGATTTTCCAGGCAAGAGTACTGGAGTGGGGGTGCCATTGCCTTCTCCAATAAGAATCTCTAGGGGTGGAATCTGGGAATCTATATTTTTAAAGCTTCTCATATAATTATGAGTGCAGAGAATTTTGAGAACCCTTGGTCTAGGTAAGTGTTGTCCAACAGAAATATAACATAAGTTGAATGTGTAATTAACATTTTTCTAGTTGTCACATAAAAAGTAAAGAGAAACAGATGAAGTGAATTTTAATATATTGATGTTTTCTTTCCCCTAGTATATCCAAGCTATTATCATTTCAACATGTAATCTATATAAAAGTTGACTATATAACTTTTTTTTATACCAGTTGTTTAAAATACCTGTTGTATAAAATGTTAGTATGCGTTTTACACTTATAAGACATTTCAGTTTGGACTGGCCATGTATTAAGTGATCAGTAGCCATACATGCCTAGTAACAACCATATTTATTAATCAGCATAGGCCTAAACTATAAGTCCCTTGAGGGCAGGGACCTTGTCTGTTTTGTTCACTCCTTTGCACAGAGCCTGGCATATGATGTGTATTCAAAACATGTTTGTCAAATAGAGTAATAATGTACTGATATGAAATTAAAAGTATATTATAAAATATATAATTATTTCATATATAGTTTTTCTAAAAAGATTTCAATGCTGGAACTATAGGAAAACTTTCTGGAGCTTTCTTTCTTGCTGGTCTGGTATTTAATGTGAAGAAATCGAAGTCATCTTATTGTCTGTGTATGTGATCTGCGTGCTCTGTCACTCAATCGCGTCCGACTCTTTGTGACCCTATGGACTGTAGCCTGTCAGGCTCCTCTATGCATGGATTTTCCAAGCAAGAATACTGGAGTGGGTTACCATTTCCTATTCCAGGGGATCTTCTCAACCTAGGGATTGAACCCACTTCTCTTGAGTCTCTTGCATTGGCAGGCAGATTCCTTACCACTGCACCACTGCATCCTTTCCCAGCCCTACCCATACCCCACAGCCCCTGGTCATTCCAGGTCCATCTCTTCCAAGGTGATCTATAGCAGGAGAGTTTTTGGATCTCCCAGTCAGTTATGTGGCCAGAGGCCAAATCCTTTGCTTAGCTTTTAGAGCATTCATCTGTTTCAGGAACAATTTCAGGACACTGAAAGAAGCTTTTGGCTTATTCTTTGTTTTTTGTTTTTTTGCTCTTTAGAATTGAAAGAGTTTCTTAGAATTGCAAAACATCTGAAAACATTGATGATACCTATGACAACACAGTGACAACAAACAAAACAGAGTAGAAGTCATGTGTGACAAATCATGCATGTTAAAGAGAATATCCGGAAGCTGGAGGGCCAGTAGCTCTAAATTATGAATTTAGAGTCCTGTTTTTGTTCCAAATTATAAATGCAATGCTTAAAAGAAAACAATATGAACACTATACTTTAGAAAAACATGCCCCTGGTGGCTCAACGATAAAGAATCTGTCTGCAATGCATGAGCCTCAAGAGCCAGTGCTTTGCATCTCTGGGTCTGAAGATCTCCTCGAGAAGGGAATGGCAACCCACTCCAGTATTCTTGCTGGGAAATCCAATGGACAGAGGAGCCTCTCAGGCTACAGTCTGTGGGGTTGCAGAGAATCAGATGCAACTGAGCACATGCACGCATGTAGGTTTATGCAGAGAAGCACATACAAGTCAGAATTCCAAATACTTTCTGTTATGCTCCCCTTAGTCACATATGTATATAAACACATTTTGAAAAATTGGAACTTACTGCTCTATATGAACTTTTTCCCCTTAACTACATATTGTGATTGTATTCTCCTGATTTCACACAATAATTTACTTTATAAAATTGCATGTAAATGTGTAGCCTTATCGATGGCTATTTATCACTATAAATGTTACATTAAACATGCTTGGACAATAATAAGGGGGTGTGGATAGCCTGGTCTCAGTGGTTACTAGCCCTGAGTATGTAAAGAGAATTTGAGCCAAAGTTCACGAATTTTAATGTTCCACAGACGAGAGTCTCTAAAAAACAATGTGAGACTATCCATCATGGAACCTGCACTTTCTAGATATTCTAAACTATTTCTAGGCTCCAGGAACTCCACAGGTGGGCAGTTAGAATACTCTGCCAAAAGCTGGATTAGCAAAGGCACTCAAAGTTCTCGGTCAAAATCATCAGCCAAGTTTTATACTGACAGATTCTGAACAGAGCTGCATCAAGTGTGAGCACAGCTTCTGCACTGGATATCTGGGCCCAGAGTTCAGATGGGCCAGTATGAGGGTACTGATGGAATGGCGGATGGGGGAGGTGAGTCAACACAGCTCCTACTTGCCTCAGAAAAAAACAAGCAAACTCCAGGTGTTGGTAGTGAAGAAACAATAATTCTATGCACTCAGCCTTTTAGGAAGTACTCCATACTCCCAAATTTGTAGATTTTAAGTTAACAAAGATCTCAAGGCAAATATCTTTTAGTGACTTGTCATTGGGCAAATCACTTAGTTCCCTCATTTGAAAAATGAGGATCATAGCACTTGGTTATTCAAGCTTTAGTAAGACTAAAATAAGATAATCCACGTAAAGACCTTAGGACAGGATCTGACACATAGAAAACACTAAATACCTAGTAACTGCTGCTATTATTTGAAAGGGAGCTAAAAGGAAGAACTGGTTACATGGAAATAGTGTTTTGTATAAGACAAATATATTCACTGATATATCAAAGTCAAATAATGTACCTGTAGGAGGAAAAATTGGCCAGTGATTTAGTGGGAACATATTCCCACCAGATCCACACTAAAACAATGTTCAACTTGGAAAACATGATACAAAAATAAGCAGATATCAGATCGAGTGCTGAAAGCTCTCAGAGACAATAGTTTACCTCCCACGTGGATTCCGTTCAGCTTGTTAAGTGCTAAAAGTCGATTCACCGTCAGGTACTGTACCTTATTTTCTATCCCCGAGGGCACGGTAACCAACCAGGGCATCTGGCCACGAGTCAATGATCCATGTTGTAACAGCAGCCCTGGCAGTACACATCCATGGCATCCCTCCAGGGATGAACCAAGCTTTTTCATTTCCTGTTTAGTATCACATGGGTGCTGATTATTTATGGAGTGGCAGGAGGTCAATTTTTTTTTTTTTTTAGGTTGAGCAACCAATCGTGGGTTTTGAAGTCCAGTCCCTGAATAACAATAAAACAAGTAGTTTGGTTAATCCAAGTTATTCCGTCCACATCTGCTGTGTGGCCACTTAGAGCAATGTCATTGCACTTGGCAACGGGAGGATGTCACAAACACAGCAACCCCCTCCACCTGCCCCCCGTGCTGTCCTGGGACTGTCTATAGGATTCTGTCTGATGTCCCCAGTTCCACTCCTTGCAGCCATGTCCCACAATGTCTCTATCCCTTTGCCTCAAGTGATTGCCCGTGATTGCTGGCTGGTTTCTGGTTTGTCACCACTCCCCAGGTTCCATCATCCTGCTGAGTTTTCCTAGTTCCGTTTGTACTACAACTCCTGCTGCTGCTGCTGCTGCTGCTAAGTTGTGTCCGACTCTGTGTGACCCCATAGACGGAAGCCCACCAGGCTCCCCCATCCCTGGGATTCTCTAGGCGTGAACTGGAGTGGGTTGCCATTTCCTTCTCCAATGCATGAGAGTGAAAAGTGAAAGTGAAGTCGCTCAGTCGTGTCCGACTCTTCACGACCCTATGGACTGCAGCCCACCAGGCTCCTCCGCCCATGGGATTTTCCAGGCAAGAGTACTGGAGTGGGGTGCCATCGCCTTCTCCAACAGCCCCTGAGGATCAGCCTTTTCTCAGCCAGGCCAAGGCAGCTAACTTAAGGCTATACAAAACAGAATTCTCAGTTGTTCCTGGTCTGGAGTGGTTCATGTGAGTATTAGTTGCTCAGTCCTGTCCAACTCTTTGTGACTCCATGGACTGTAGCCCCAGGCTCCTCCGTCCAGAATTTTCCAGGCAAGAATAGTGGAGTGGGTAGCCATTTCCTTCTCCAGGAAATATTGTCAACCCGGGGATCAAACCCAGCTCTCCTGCACTGCAGGCAGATTCTTTACCATCTGAGTGATGATGTGGTTCATGGGCCAGGTCCAATTCCTATCTTTCTAAAAAAGTTTTCAGGACTCCAGTAGAATCTCCTATGTGTTGGGTTGGCCAAAACGGTCTTTTGGGTTTTTCCAAAAATGTTTTTGGCTAATCCAGTGGTTTCTAGGAGTCAACTCCCAGTTGAATGGTCCCAGCCAGAGAGGAGTCTTCCTTCTTTAGTTGAAGATGGGAAGAGGTGATATCTTAAAAGCAGCATTGCTTTTTTTAGGAGGGGGAGAGGGATTTAATTTATTTTTAAATTTAGCTGTAATTGACATATAATGCTAGATTAGTCTCAGATATATAGAACATACCAGAGAAGGCAATGGCACCCCACTCCAGTACTCTTGCCTGGAAAATCCCATGGGCGGAGGAGCCTGGTAGGCTGCAGTCCATGGGGTCACTAAGAGCTGGACATGACTGAGCAACTTCCCTTTCACTTTTCACTTTCATGCATTGGAGAAGGAAATGGCAACCCACTCCAGTGTTCTTGCCTGGAGAATCCTAGGGACGGGGTGAGCCTGGTGGGCTGCCGTCTATGGGGTCGCACAGAGTTGGACATGACTGAAGTGACTTAGCAGCAGCAGCAGCATACAACATAATTATTTGATATTTGTAGACATTGTGAAATGACCACCATAATAAGTCTAGTTAATGTCTGTTGCCTTACACAGTTACAAGCTTCATTTCCTCGTGATGAGAAGTTTTCTTGATCAAGGTATAGTTGATTTACAATGTCTCAGTATGCAGCAAAGTGATGCAGTTATACACACACAGACAGACGCATATATGTTCTCTATATATTTATCTATTCTTTTGCAATTAATTAATTTATGTTTTGGCTTCCCTGGGTCTTCACTGTTGCATGGTGGGCTTTCTCTAGCTGTGGCAGGCGGGGTCTGCTCCTCTTTGCAGTGCACAGACTTCTCACATCAGCAGCTTCTCCTGTAGCAGAGCACACGTTCCAGGGCATGCGTGCTTCAGTAGCCGTGGCATGTAGCTTCAGTAGCCATGGTACGTGGGCTTAGTTGCCCCGTGGCATGTGGGATCTTTTCAGATCAGGGATTGAACCCGCGTCCCTTGCAGTGGCGGACAGATTCTTAATCAGTAGACCACCAGAGAAGTCCCAATATTTATCTATTCATTTTCAGATTCTGTTCCATTATAGGTCATTACAAGATATTGTGTGTAGTTCCCTGTGTTATGCAGAAGGTCTTTGCTGTTTTGTGGTGAGAATTTTAGGGTCTACTCTCCTAGCAGTTTTCAGATATGCAGTACGGTGTTATTTACTGTAGTCACTATGCTGTTCATTACATTCCTGAGACATATTTATTTTATAAAGAGAAGTTTTGCCTTTTGACCCTCCTTCGCTTATTTTTTCCACCCCACTCTGCCTGACAACCGCCAATCTGTTCTCTATCTATGAGCTTGGCTATTTATTTATTTTTTTAGATTCCACACATAAGTGAGATTTTACAGTGTTTGTCTTTCTCTGACTTGTTCCACTGAGCACGATGTCGTTGAGGTTCACTTATGTGGCCATAAATGGCAGGCTTTCACTTTTTATGGCCAAATAATATTCTGTTTATAGAGATATATCTAGACATATCTACTTCTCTATCCCAGAATGTGTGTCTGTGTGTATAAATACACAAAGTGCATATATACCTTTATCCATGCACCTATTAATAGACACATGCTGTTCCCATATATTGGCTATAGTAAATAATGCTGCAGTGAATATGGGGGTACATACATCTTTTCAAATTAGTGGTTTTGTTTTCTTTGAATGAATACCCAGAAGTGAAATTGATGGATGATATGGTAGTTCTATTTTTAATTTGTTGAGGAAGCTCCATACTGTTTTCCAGAGTGGCTGCATCAATTTATATGTCCACGAATAAAGCACAGGAATTCTCTTTTTTTCCACATCCTGGCCAACACTTGTTTTTTTTGTTTGTTTTGGGGTTTGTTTGTTTTTTTTTTTTTTTTTGGATCAGACCCATTCTATCAGGCAGGAGGTAATAATCTCATTGTGGTTTTGATTTGTGTTTTCCTGATGATGGTCCATTGCTTTTTTACATCCCCATAGGGTATGCTGCAGGGAACCAGGTCACACAGAGCTAGCTGCATATATACCTTAGATTCTGGACAGGAAGAGACACCATGTGCATATGTTCTTCTTTATGTATTTATTAAATACTTATTACCCATCTCAAAAATGAACAAGAAGAATGAAAAAAGCAACATGAATAAATGGTTTGGAAAATTTTTTTTTATTATTTGAAAGCAAGAACTATGCCAGTTTCATTCATGTTTAAATCTTTAATTTGGATGTCGTGAATACTATGTCCTTGGCATTTTTTCCCAAGTTCTTTCTTCTCCGTATGGTCTACTTACCATTTATGAGTCATGTGGTACCAGGGAGGCTAACTACAAACTGTGGTTTAAGCCAGCCACTGTGCTCCTTCCTCTGGTTATAGTCTTGGCTCACAAGTGAACATGTGACCCAAGTTGGCTCAATCACAGTGATTCTTTCAAATTTTTGCTGGGCATTATGAGGCAATGAAATTTTCTCTGGGCATCCATCATTGGGCCAGTAGTGGATGATGAAGAAATGACAAAAAATAGAGTAGAAAAATAGATGGCAACAGAATAGGTTCCTTGTTTGACATTGCTGTTTTGAGTTATGTTTATTTTCCTGTGCAACTGAAAGTATCATCATCAATATGTTTAATGATGTCTGCCACATAGCAGGTATTCAGTAAGTTTGTAAAATGAGTGACTGATTGATCAGTTATACCACATTGAAATTTTCATACAGACTAAACATATCTTTATCTATATTTCATAAGAATTAAAAATAGAAAAATTAGAGAAATCAAAACTAGCGAAAGCCATCAATTTATAATGAAGTATTTTGGTAGTAGAATTTGTGAAACCCAGTGAAATTCGTATACAGAAGCTCTTCTGGATACAAACCCTGGTATCCTTTTCACCCTGAAGGATGTTACATAATAAAGATAAGTACCCTAACCATGGGGCCTCCCCAGTGGTAAAGAATCTTCCTGCAGTGCGGGAGACTCAAGTTCGATGCTTGTGTTGGGACGATCCCCTGGAGGAAGGCACAGCAACCCACTCTAGTATTCTTGCCTGGAGAATCCCATGGACAGAGGAGCCTGGCTATAGTTCACAGGGTTGCAAAGAGTAGGATGCAACAGAGGTGACTGAGCATGCAGGCACACATTCTAACCATCCTAGCTAACGTGACAGCATCCCTTGCAACATGCTCGAACAATGTCCCTTCTTAACTCTCGTCCACCGCAGTCACCAACATATTTCATTTTACTTATTTTATCCAGGGATATATATGCAGTATTGTAAACTCTATGGGCTTATGGATTTTAACCTCTTTTAATCATGGTTGTATTTCCAACACCTAGAACAGTTCCTAATAAGTAGTTAACACTTGGTAAATATTTGACAAAGAAATGAATAAAGTATAACCGTCTTAGCAAACAGCAATCAAGGCAGATTGTGTATAAATTATTATTTAGAATAGCACAGGCTCTCCTGCTTCAGGTCAGCTAAGGGAGCTGACCTAGGACCCAGAGACATCCTAGATCTAAGCTTCGGGAAGTCTAATTCCTCTGAAGATTGGATGGGCGGTATCGATTTCATTCATTCAGAAGCCATAGAGAAAGATAGTAGGTCAAGTCATCTCTGCATTCTCTCATCTGTATTCTTGTCACTCACCTCTGATAGGCCCTGAGTTGGAACTCTTTAGAGATAATCTCAGTGACTCTTTAAAAAAATGTTTGGAGGCAAATAAAACAAACACAGTTGAGGCTAGAATACCTGCAATCGCGTCTTGCTCTGGGAATAAACAATCCCTTAATTCAGCTGCCATTCGTCAAAATAATCAAGCAATGCAGCAAAATTTAAGAAAAAGTTTTAGGTCTCAGGAAATATTTCATCAACCTATAAAGTAGGTTAGGGATAGACCCAAAGGGGAGTGTGTAGTCTGTCAAATAAATTTTTTACATCAGAGATGTAGTAACAATGACCATCTAGAAATCCTTTGATCAACCAAACCAAACCAAACCAGGAGCTACATTTAGAAACACTGCAGGAATTTACTGTATACGACATTTGTCCAGACATAGCTAAGCTTTCCCCATATTAGTGACATTCTTGTTTCTATAGAAACTAATGCACTTTAAAGGGGAAACTTAATGCCCAAAAGAGAGTAAAGAAGAAGCCCCGTGACAAAAGTTAACTGTACAAGGGAAGAACTTGTCAAGTGTTTTCCCTTGACTTAAATAATTCAAAAAATTTTTAATGTTTATTTATTATTTTGGCCATGCTGGTTCTTCGCTGCTGTATACCTGCTTTCTCTAGCTGCAGCGAGCAGGGGCTACTCTTCCTTGCAGTGCGAGGGCTGCTCACTGTTGCAGAGCATGGCCCTAGGGCACTTGGGCTCAGTAATTGCTGGACATGGGCTTTGTTGCTCCGTGGCACAAGGAATCTTCTCCGACCAGGGATCAAACCCATGTCCCCACCATTGACAGGTAGATTTTTAGCCATTGCACCACCAGGGAAGTCCCCTTGATTTAAATAATTTTTGACTGGAGGAAAATATCTTTAAGAAGTAGCTCATGAATAGTTGGTCATGCCTTTACAGTCATCAATTACTTTCACCTTGAGGGTTTTTTTTTCTGGTTATTAATTTTATTGGCATATAGTTGATTTACAATGTTGAGTTAGTTTCAGGTGTACAGCAAAGTGAATCAGTTATACATATATATCTATCCACTTAAGAAAAAATTCTTTTCCCATATAAGCCATTACTGAGTAGAGTTCCCTGTGCTGTACAGTAGGTCCTTATTATTAATAGTTATCTATTTTATATAGGATACTGTATATATGTCAATCCCAGTCTCCCAAATTATGTCTCTCTCCCCTCTACTTGAATTTTAAGCACCAGGTCATGCTGGAAACTGGGCAAGAACAAGTGAAGTGGAAAAGGTGAGTCATTTATTAAGCAGTGATACATATTTCATTGTATGATATGACTTATTATGACTACTTAAAGGCAAATAAAACATTTATTTAATATAAACTCAGACGGTAAGTCCTGATGTTATAAGATAGGTATTATCTGGTAAAATTCTGTACATTGCAGCAAATTATTTAGCAAGGTCAATGAAGTGATTGAATCTATCCTTTCATGACAAAGAAACTTACTGTAAAAAGTATTTACATATATTCATACATACCTACAGGCTTCCCAGGTGGCACCAGTAGTAAAGAACCCACCTGCCAAGCAGAGATATAAGAGATGTGGGTTTGATCCCTGGGTCAGGAAGATCCCCTGGAGGTGGACATGGCAACCCAACCCAGTATTCTCATCTGGAGAATCCCATGGACAAAGGAGCCTGGCAGACTGCAGTCCACGGGGTCGCAAAGAGGTAGATATGACTGAAGTGACTTAGCATGAAGGCATACGTACCTATACGCACACATACATTTGAAAAATGTGGATGAAGAAAGTATCAGTAGAGAAACCATGCAGCACTGGAATCACTTCCAACAGAGATCTTTAAGGGCATTGCAGTTAGCTCCAGGAATTTCGGCGTGAGGCTGCTGTGTGGACCAGGATGGGCAGGAGCAGGCAGGAAACAGGTGTGAGGCCTAACTCGTGGCACCTGCTGTCTCTGAGCTGTCGTACTTGGGCACTCCTCCTGAGGCTGAACTGCGTTCCGTTGTCCTCCCAGGAGACTTTTCCCTGGGGTGGGGCTGAGGAGTGATAGTCCACAGCATACAAGGACCCTGGGGTCACACAGGCAGAGCGAACTGACCTAAAATATCTTTGTTCAGTTTTACCTGGAGCAGCACTTCAGGGCAGGGTGCATGTATTCACACAAGTGAATTAAAATCCACATGTTGGTTGACTGACTGACTGACTGACTTGGGAGAGCAGCCAACTCAAACCCATTTACAGAGAAAAGGAGCTAAAGAAACGGAGTCAGATGCTGCTGCTGCTGCTAAGTCGCTTCCGTCGTGTCCGACTCTGTGCGACCCCATAGACGGCAGCCCACCTGGCTCCCCTGTCCCTGGGATTCTCCAGACAAGAATACTGGAGTGGGTTGCCATTAGCCCTCTGAAAATATGCACAACTGTATGAATTAGGATCTCACCTTGATACCTTCTGTGATATAACTTAATTTTTTTTTTTAGCATCTCTGCAACAATGTTATAAAGGACGAGCTCATCATGTCATCTATTGCTTCATCCCAGAATATGGATACCAAAAAAAAGAATTATAACTCCTAAAAAAAAAAAAAGAAATGCAGTCAGAAGGAAAAGAGTGGAAGAAGAATTTTCCATCTGATCAAGACACTAAGCCATACACAGTGTTTACAGAAATATGCTTCGTATTCAGAAGGCAGTGGAGATAGAGTCATTCATGTTGTTTGGGTTAGGCTAGACCATGCTGTGGTAATGAACACGCTCCCAAGCCACAGGGCTCCACGGAGTGAAAACTTGTTTCTCACTTACACCAAGTTCAAAGTCCGTTGGAGGGAATCACCTCTTCCCAGAAATTCAGGAAAACAGGCTCTCATCACCTCATGGTCTGTTCTGTGTACACATGGCTCCCGAGGCTGCTTGGTAAGAGAGAGCAGGGAAAGGCGCCCTGGCTTTTAAGTGACTCACCCCGGACGGGACATGTTATTTCTGCTCACAGTCGTGTTGCTCCAGTCCAATTCAGAGAATCTAGGGAGTAAAGGAGAGCACATGAATACTCAGCAAATATTAACTGACTTAGCCAAACACATGAAAGGAAATGACAGAAAATGAGTGATAAAGGAGAGGATAAATAAAGGAATTAGACTATTGAGGAATGTGAAGACATAATAGAGCAGGATACTAAAACCCAGCCTCTCCCCATGACATTAATGGTTGATTAAGGGTTGACTTTAATCTTAATTTGTAAACAATGCCTTTTTCTTAACTACAGAGTAATGCATGTGGACATTTAGGAAAATTTTTGAAAGATTGTATGTATAATTTCACCCCTCCCTTTCCCATCATTCAGTTGCAACATTCTTTTTTTTTCTTCTTTTTAAAATGTGACCTCAAATATTCCCTTTAGACAGAATTTCTTATTCTCCCCCCACCCCCCAGCGGGAACATGCTGCTCCTCCCTCTAAGGGATCACTTACCACATGGTTGAACCCAAAACCCATCTGTGTGCCTTGCTGGACTGGAGTTCCTGGGCCCCTTTGCCTCCTCAGGGCCTGGCATGGGTCTGGCATAGAACCAAATGAAGGAATGATTCTTGCAGGGGTAAGCAAAGGAGTGAATAAATAAATGGATGGATTGTTTGCTTGTTCTTTAAGTTTTGTGTTAGAATTACATATTTTCATGTCTTTCTCCTCTGAATTCTGTAGTAAACTCTTAATTCTTACTTCTTCAGAAGTCTTAGGGGACCCAGATTGATGGGAAGCCAAGATGTGCAGAGGCCTCAGTCTGTGAGGCTGCGAGATACACAGCCTTGTCAGGACACGCCAAGGCAGGATATGGCCACTGGATGCAGTCAGGAGCTCATGCCTGTGGAAAGAGAGGGCTATCTGCTAATGCAGGGGATAAGGCTGGAAACTGGGGGCTTTTCATAGGCCCACAGGCTAAGAAAAATAGTAAACAGAGTGGGCTGGGAAGATCCAGGATAATCAAGACTGAGACAGAGCTCAGCAGAGACAAAGAGGCTGTTCTGAATCCTGAAATGGAGGTAGTCATCAGCTGGATCCCTTAAACTATAACTTGTTTAATAAATAATATCCTGTAACCAGCCTTCACTGACTAAGCTCTCTTTAATTGTTCTAGCCAGTTGCATACCCTCCAAGCTTCACGTAGCTTAGACAATATGTCACAAGACTCCTTGAATAGAAAATACCTCTGACGTATGGGTCAATTTAGTAACCGTTGCTTAAGTTGTTTTTCAGGAACTTGGAGTCAGCTCTGGTCCAAGTCAGGTTTCAGCCAGTTAAGACTGGTTAGGACCACTGACCCTCCAGCTGGGTCTGTGAAAATGTCCAGTGGATGACCTTTTGATGTCAGAGGGCTAAACCTCCACCCTCAGATCATAGCAGCACTGTCACTTTTGGAATATGAATCCCATGAAGAAACATGTAACTCAGATATGCCTCCACCGAGCACTCATGACTTCACCTTTTCCTTACCTCCAGTCCCCTTTTTCCAAACCTCAAACCACCCTGCTTCTCTATCTGTAACTATCTCAAGCCCCTCTCCTTTGAGGAGGCAAATCTGAGACTTGCTTGACTGCCTCATGCATACATCCCTGCTCTTCATTTTAGCATTTGACTTGATGCGCGTCGGGCAAATGAACCTGGTTCCATAACCGGGTTTGTTCCAACACATTAGAGGCCTGTGAGCAATTTCAGAAGGCAGAGTCAGGGTCCACGAGGTCTTCCAGAAGAAGAAAAGGGTTTGCTCTGAAGCTCAGTGGACTGATGTGTTGACCAGACAGAACGTACCCTTGTTTTCCCGGGAAACAAAACATAACTTTGGATGAAAGGCTAAAAATCTCAGCAAGAACAAAGACAGGACAGTGAATACAAAGGTCTAGGGTTTGAGATGTGGGGGAGGAACCCCTGGGAGAGAGAAACAGCGAGAGGCTATTAATGTTTGTTGAGTGGTACCCAAGGCTTTAAACTGGTGCCAAGCTAATTGAGTAATGTACGGCTTTGTGTCTAGAACTCATCTAATCTCTATGTTACCTGGACTTTGAGATTCTCTGGACTTGTAGTATAAACTGTTTGTTCACCTGAACTGATGATATGTTCTAGTTCAATGGCTACAGTGTGGAAGGGACATGTCTGCAAGGGGCCGGGGCGGGAGGGGGCGGTTGCTGTGAAGAGAGTTCAGAACACCATGGAGTATTCTGTATAAAGAAAGCAGTCCCGGTTTCTCCCGGTGATACGAGGAGAAGCGCTCAGAGAGATGACAGAGGGAATCAGAAGGCCATGCTTCTTGTCTGGGAGTTTCAGAGGCGCTTACCTCACCTGCTCTGCTTGTCGGGGCATACTCTCTTCTGAGGAAATGGCCTGACCTTGCTTTGGCTACACAGACTTGGCCTCTCAGAGCCGCTGGGCTGAGTCACCAGCAGTGCCTATGTTATTCCAAAGCAGCAGCAAGAAAGGTTGAGCAAGTCCTGCTACCACCAGGAAGCTTTGGATGGTCTCCAAACACTTAGAACTTTCCTAACGCTATCAAGAGAAGGCAGCCAACTGGAATGTCCTTACAGAGGAATTCCCGCCTTCATCAGGAATCTGGGTGAGATGAGAGATTAAGTGAATGCATTGTCAGTTCCGATTTAGGAAGGCAGGTTGACAACCCCATGGAAACGGGGAACGGAGTGGGTGGAGGAACTTCTGCCTGAGGGAACAGACAAGGTACTGAAAGCAGAAAGTTCACCATCAGAAACCCCAATACTTAGAAATCAGATACTGTAAAGCCACTGTAACACTATAGAGAAGCATTCCTTATAAACCTGAGACAATAATACTATCAATAGGGAGCTGGCATTGAACTTGCGTGAGTGCATGCTTAAGTCGCTTCAGTCATGTCCAACTCTTTGTGACCCCATGGACTATAGCCCACCAGGCTCCTCTGTCCATGGGAGTCTCCAGGAAAGAATACTGGAGTGGGTTGCCATGCCCTCCTCCAGGGATCTTCCCAACCCAGGGATTGAACCCACGTCTCTTATATATCCTACACTGGCAGACAGATTCTTTACTAACTCCACCTGGGAAGCCCTGGCATTAAACTTACAGCATATCTAACCCAAGAACTGAGCAAATTGAGGGCTAAAAAAATGGCGATGGACTCAAAGTCACACCATTTTTATCAAACTGGCTCAACACGTGAAGATATGCAAATAACTCATCAGTATGCTGCTCTGGGACCTTCAGAAAGTTGGAGCTGCCTTTCAACCCAAAGACAGCCCTGTACTGAAAACAAATAATCCCTCTTTCAAACGAACAAACAAAAATAGGACCTATTAGGGAATTCCCTGGCACTTTAGTGGTTAGGATTCTGGGCCCTGTGAGGCAAAAAAAAAAAAAAAAAAAAAAAACACCAAAAACCATATATATATATATATATATACACACACACACACACACATAACCCATTAAAACAAATAAAATAGCAACCACTAAAAATATAACATCACACAAAAAATTCCTCTAGCCCCAAATTTAACTTTATTAAAAGGAGTACTGTTACATAGACATTGGCAAAACTTATGAGACGGAGAGAATTTGCCTGTCCAGACTGAACCCATCTGAATCTTAGAACTTGACCCCTTCCACATTTTAACATCGAGTTGCTGTCTAGTGTCCACTCAGCGAGGGGCAGTTTTCCCTGTCCTGCCACCCGGGTGGTACTGCTCAAGGATGGGTCCGTGCCCAAAAGGCAAGGAAGCCCACCAGGAGAGCTGACCAGTCCTGGTGGGATGAGAGCTGGGGCTACTGAACGGAAGCCAATAGCTCTGAGCCAACTGTGCCACGAGGCCAGATGCTGTTTTCAAATAAACCCAGTCATTCGTCTTGGGGAGATCTACCAGCATGCTGGGGGATCCACAGTGAGGAATGCCCTCCCTGGCTCTTTTCAGGACAAAGAAAGCACTACAATATATAGAATGATTCTCCCAGGTGGGCCTTAAGTTTTCACCCACAGGGGTGACTGAAGACTTCACAACCGAGTGGAATCTCGAGAGCAGCTCAGACGATAGTGGTTGTGAGCAGAGCCGAGACTTGGAGAGTTACACGGTGAAAAGCACGTGATCCAGGTTCAAGTCTCAGCTCGAGCGTTCACTCGCTGAGTGAACTCGGTTACTCAGTTACCTCGTGGCCCTGAGCCTCAGTAACTTGCTCTGTAAAGTAGATGAGGTACTTTTCAAGGCTGCTAGGAAGGTTAAGTAAGGGCGGGGGCAGCATAAAGTGTGGCTACAACAAGGGGAGGGACTTACTATTTTTGCCTCCACTCCGTGTTCCACCTGGCTTCCCTGACGGCCCAGGTGGCAAAGAACCTGCCTCAGGGACTTGAGTCACTTGCCTCCTCTAATCGCCCCCGGTCACTTAGTTGGTGACAGAGGAATCCTCTGGCCTAAACAGTATAAGAGGTCTGGACACATGGCACTGGCCGCAGCTCCTTAGTCACTTATTCTCCAGGTCTGGGGCAGGAGGACACCGGATGCTAACCAGGGCCACGTGGCAGTTGCACTTGGAAGCAGAGTGAACTAGAAGGGGCCGTGGAAGGCGTGCGGGTGTGCTCAGCGGCTCATGCGTGTCTGAAGCTTATGCAACCCCAGGGACTGTAAGCCTGCTAGGCCCCTCAGTCCAGGGGATTTCCAGGCAAGAATACTGGAGCAGGTTTCCATCTCCTTCTCCAGGGGATCTTCCAGACCCAGGGATCGAACCCACTTCTCCAGCATCGGCAGGCAGATTCTTTGCCATTGAGCCACGGGGAAAGCCTACAGGCTTTGTAATAACAAGAGGATGTGATGTTCCCTGATTCCCACAGGAGGATGTGATTGGCTTGTTAGACTAATTTAGTAAGCTGATAGGGTGGTAAATACCACTGGGTTGAAGACCAGGTCAGGTGTAAGCTGGTGCAGCTAATAAAAAAGCTAATCAGGTGGGGAGCCTTTCCTACTAGGTCTGGGTAAGCATATCTGGTGAGAACAGGGGGATAGCCTGCTTAGGCCTTTGGAACCCTGAAAAACTGAAAGATATTAGAGCAAGCTCTTGAAATCTTAGGGCTTTATGATGCATTGCCCAAGATCTCAAGTCTGTGCTCCACTGTATTCTTGTGTTCTGATTGTATGACCTTCAACTAGCTAGCTTCAAGCTAGTTCTCCTTGAAAAACACTGTTTAGTACTTACCCCATAGGGCTGCTATGAGAGCGAGTATACTGTGCTTAGCACAGTGCCTGGTACATAAGAACTGAGTAGTTGAGAGTGATTGTCACCATTATCCTTGGAGATATTGATAGTAACAGTCATGGATGGTTTCCTCCAATTTTGTTCATGTTTGAAAAGGTATTTGAGCAAGGGCTTATTTTTAGGTTTGGGGTCACTTGGTGACCTCATCGGTCCCAGGCAAAATGCAGGCTTTACTGTGCTCACAGCACTGACCTGAGTTGACTTCCCAGCATCATGAAGGAGCTGTGGAGGGGGGGTCAGCAGGAGTCATGAAAGAATGAGGGGGGAGAAACAACTCTAGCTAAGACCTTTCTATTAAGCTGAAGATTTAGACTATTTATAAGTTCTTTCCTTTTACTGTCTAAAAAAAAAAGTTATTTTGATCAGAAATGGAAACAAAGGGATTAAAGGAATCAGAAGAGTGATTTGTAATTGGCCTCCGGACTGCACTCCTGTCTCCGTCTGTGAAGAGCAAGCTGGTGAATGAAACTGTGTGGAAGGACTTCATTAGCAGTGGCTTTCCTCCTGCAGCCTGGGATTAACCTTGACACATTCATTTTATGATCACAAAGCCTTTCGCCTATCAGTCTATTTTCCCCTTTTCATATTGCCCTGATCCTGGCAGAAGCTCTTAAAATGATCAGAGAATGGCTCTATACTTCTCTCTCTGTCTCCTCCTCCTTCACATCTTCCCCTCGATGTACTCACCAATTTTAGTAAGACAAAGAAAAACAAACCCTCAAGGATGTGTGACAATATTTTCTACACATAGTCAATGCATAGAGGACTGATTTTCAGAAACAAATTTTTGAAATTAAAAGATTTCCAAGGAAAGCACAAAAGAATATATAAGAAAAATATCAAACGTATTTAGCCATCAATTCATCTGCAAGAAACAAAGGAAACCAGAAAAATATGTATAAGATACTTAATCCCAATGTTGATTATGAAAAGGATATATAACTCATGTAAGAATCCATTTGAAATGGGTATGGGGTAGGCAGCATTGATATGCATAAATCTCTGAGGTTCAAGTGTAAAATTGACTTGTGTATTTATTAAAATATGAGATCTATATCAGAGTTAAATGTTAATTGTAAAACACTTGACTAGTCTCCCAAAGACACAGTATTCTTTGTTGTTTGATAGGTGGAGAAATCTATCCACCATACACCAATTTATTATAATTATGGAGTTTTGCTTTACTTTTTTCTTTATCCAGCAACATTTTTGACTTGTTTTAGATTAAAGTGTATGTCTCGTTAATTACGGCATTTAGTTCTCAGCTTGTAATTGCTATCTGGTGTTTCGAACTCGCTAGAGCTCTTAGTGTCACTGTTTCAAGGGGGCCTGTTGAATTTGCCTGAGGTAAACTAAAACGGAAAGTACCGACTCTCTTAAATAATTTCAGTTATTTCTTGTAGCTTCCGCAGCTTATGATTGTTCCAGCGGAGCGGGTGGGAGTGGTGAAAGGTAGGTACTACTTCTGATTATCTTTCAATCAGAGGGACCAAGATAGGGGCTTTATAATACTGGCAGGGCTGTGTGCCAAGATGTAATCAAATAGAAACTGGGTGCCAATGGTAATTTTTTGAAATGTGCTTTTATGACATCCTTCTCCAAGATGAAAGCCGTGTTCCCTAAAACAAACAAACAGCGCCGGACTGGGGCTAAAGCACTGATATGAAATTTATTTATGTTTTACCAAACCCGACTTGAAAGAAATTGTATATGATTTGAAACTTTTAATTGTTCTTGTTGTTTCTCTCTGCAAATAAGGAAATCCTGGCTTTCTGTAAAAAAAAAAACAAAAAAAACAAAACCTCTAGATCCTGACTATTGGTTTCTTTTCAAGGTTTTGCCACACTAATTGCTTTCTGTTTGATTCTGTGCCCTTCTGAAATTGAAGGTTGCCTCGAGGCAGGAGAAAAGCTGTGGTGGTGACTTGTGGGTTTGGGGACTGGGGGAACCCACAGTGGGGGCTGCAAGCCAGCCTCATTATCCCCCGGCTTGTTGGGGGCGGCAAACAAGGGGGCCCGTTTTCCTGCTTCAGATCTGGGCCTGTGACTGGAAGGGTTAGAATCTCAAAGCTTTCTCTTTGCATTATTTATCATTTCTGACTGATAACAGCACCACTTTCTTCTAGGAACCAAACACTGGTCATTATGGTTTTGTTTTAATGTGGTATCATGTATTGTATTTCACTGTTCTTCAACCGCAGATTTACAAACTGAGGATACATTAAAGGATCTGTGTTTCACAGGAAATAGACATTTCACTTCTTTTCAGCAATGATATGATATTATTGCTTCTACACCAACGGACTCCTACTATTACTATATGATTGCTTCCTTAAATCTGGCTAAACTGCAGTGGTGAAAGTTGGAGTGGCTTTATTGGTGTCTGAGAACATGTATGCACTCAACGAAGTCAGAAACAATTTCATCCATGTGTGCCCTGATGGCTTTGTAAATAGGGTTTCAAAATCATAAATTCAAAGTATTAATAAAGGAATTGCTTACTTATCCAGAAAGGTTTACTCTATAAGGCACATAGGCATCCTTGCTGAATGAAAACTTGACCCAAACTGGTAGTTACCAGGGAAGGCTGTGGGTCAGACTGCTTGGATTCAAATCCCAGTTCAGTCACTCACCCGCCAGGAAACCTGGCTGGGACATTTCTCTGTGCTTCGATTTCTTCTGTGCCACCTGAGGGTTTTAATGGTGTCTGGGACTTGGGGGTTTTAACACATACCGATGCTTAGAACAGTGCCGGGCACCTGGTGGTGACTTAATAAATGCCAGCTACGATGATTAATATTTCCCCAAAATGTTAGTCCTTTTGAAATTGTACCCATTAAATATTACTTGGCATTTTCCCTCAGACTCTGGGTCATCACTGGGGACTTCAGTGATGGCAAAGTGATGCGTTCTGGGCCCCAAGCGAGCTAACCACCTGCCCTCCAGGGGCGCTGCTGTTGCCTCAAGCCTTTAGCAGACATCTTCCTTCTGCCCCACCATCGCCCCATCGCCTGCGCATTGCTTTGTGGGCCTGTTGGAGAAGGTGGGGTGTTCTTTGTCTTCTCCCACACAGCTTGCTCTGTTTTCTGCTCTCACTGCTCCCCTCCCACGCAACCCAAGCCAGTTAAACCACTAATCTCCCACCCATGCTTCCCTTTGATCATAGTCATCCTGCTTATAATGACCCAAGTCAGTCTTTTTACCTACTAGCTGGTAAGCTCCTGAGACCAGGGCCCCCACGCCTGTCTTCTCTCATGCTCTTCCCTGGAGATTGGTGAACCATGTTTCCTAGAGATGGCCACAGCTGCCTATTCCACTTACAAGCATGTGTTCCAGGGGCCAACTTCCAAGGGTTCAAATTCTGGTTCTGCTGGTCTGTATGATGGTGGACGGAGAAGGCAATGGCACCCCACTCCAGTACTTTTGCCTGGAAAATCCCATGGACGGAGGAGCCTGGTAGGCTGCAGTCCATGGGATCGCTAGAGTCGGACATGACTGAGGGAATTCACTTTCACTTTCACTTTTCACTTTCATGCATTGGAGAAGGAAATGGCAACCCACTCCAGTGATCTTGCCTTGAGAATCCCAGGGACATGGGAGCCTGGTGGGCTGCCATCTATGGGGTTGCACAGAGTTGGACACAACTGAAGCGACTTAGCAGCAGTATGAGCAGCATGATGGTGAGAAGATTACTCAAACTCTCCAGTGTAAAACCTTAGTGACCGCATTAAAAGAAAAGAAAGAAACTTGCTGCCTTTCCAGGATTGTGAAGATTAGATGAAGTTAGCTAAGCAGAAGCACTAGGATATACTAAGTGCTCAATTAAAAGTTGGTAGTCGTTATCACTGTGGCTAAGCTGAGAAAGTTATCACTGTGGCTGAGCTGAGAAAGTTGTCCATAATCTTCACCTGGGAGCCTCCAACAGCCCCTGTGGTACAGGTTTTGAAAAAGGTTGCATGACACTCTAACATGATCCACAGAAAGGAGTTAAAAGGAATAGGAGTCTTTAGCATCACGTTGTGACATTACAAATAGGACAAAGCAGAGTTGAAATATCCATTCTGTTTTCTCAAATTGAGACTAGATGTAATTCTTTAGCTCTTCATGCAGCATAGTCTAAAGGGCATCTGCTATCTCATTTTATCCTCAGATTAAACTTCTTCAGTGGGTTCTATGAGCTATTTGTACAGCTCAGATTCATTAGGTAATTGCAAGTGTGGTCCCAATGGTTGCAAGCACCTCTCTGACTGTAAATTTAGGTAAATCTCTTCCTTGTGTTCCCTCTGCATTGTGGTATGATCTGAGAGGACAGCTTTTATCTCCAGGCCCCACTGCTCACGGTCATTCCACCATGGTGGTGGGTCATAGACTCACAGGCCCCCAGATTTGGAAGGAGCCTCGGGGACCACCTAGTTCAGCCTCATCATTTTGCCAGGTGAGGATGAGGAAACCTAAGGAAGTTAGGCCACTTGTCTGAGACCACAGAGCTGATTACCGGTCATGGGACTCCCAGTGCCTGTTGGTTTCTGAGTTAAGATTTGGGAGAGCTCAGTCCTCTGACTTGTCTGTAAGCACATTTCCCACTAAACTTTCTACTTTGATTACAGGCTTTTATTTTTTTTTAATGTGCTTATGGAATGAGCACGAGGTGAGGGATCCGGAAGCCTAGGTTTTCTGATTCTATCCCTTACAGGCTTGGGAACAATACTTATTCCCCCATCTTTGTCTGTAAAAGGGAGATCAAGGTGTCCACCCTGCTATCTCAGCAGGGTTGCTACAGAGTCAGATGAGCCAATAATGAAGAAACGACTTTGAAAGAAAGACCAAAAGACCTTTGTAAGAGCTGGGCTTGGGGATCAAAACATACTCGTCACCAACACCAGCTCTGCCATATGTTGACCTTTGGTCAATGCAGTCCATAAGTGGGAATAAAGCCTATCATCTTATTAAATCTGCTCAAAGATGTAAGGAAATGGTATATAAAGTACTAGATACAAGGTGGACTCTCAAGAAATGGTTGTCGTTGTTTTTCAGTCATTAAGTTATGTCCAACTCTTTGCAATCCCATGGACTGCAGCACGCCAGACCTCCCTGTCCCTCACTATGTCCCAGAGTTTGCTCAAGTTCATATCCATTGAATCAGTGATCCCATCCAGCCATCTATCCTCTGCCGCCCTGTACTCCTTTTGCCTTTAACAAGAAATGGTAGCTATTATCCGATCCTTAAGATACTTTGCAAAAACAGTGGATGGTAACCTGCTTTGTATTAATAGGGATATGGGCCTTGTGTCCCATCATTCCCTCAGCTACGTGAATTTCAGTGTCTGTGATCCTCTTGTGTCTTCAGCTCCAGAAACTGGTCATAGTCAATAACTAGAGGTGTGTGATGCTATTCATAGTGAGCTCAACTGAGTAAACCCAAATGTGTTTATGCTTGTCAAATGTCTTGTTAAAGAAACCTTAACTGCAGAATTTAAGAAGGGGGAAAAAATGGCTGTTTTAAAAATCAGTTCGGAACATATTCAGGTTGGTTTCAAAACAATGAACTCTTCCACTTATCCAAATTAAAAATCTAATAAACACTGTGTATGAGAAGGTAAAGTCCAAATTACAGACCGGGGTTGGGGGAGGTTTTGTCTCCAAATGGCCTCAAGCCAGGTTTTCTCCTTTATATACAATGTGTATGTGTGTATGAGTGAGTGTGTGTGTGTGTGTGTGTGTGTGTGTGTGTGTGTGTGTAAACGCCTCTAAGAGCCATGTGGAGGTGACTGAAAATCCCTCCCCACACCTGTGCACAGGGGTGAGGCTTGTTGGGAGAGAGGAAGCTCCATGTGCAGGCATCTCCCCATTTGGGAAGCAGGAAGGGCTTTTCAGGCTCTGTGTCATATCCCAGTTCCACTTTCCACTTACAGGGAAGAAGAAGGATTGAAAAATGAAGCAGATGCATAGTTGCACGCATACATTCATAAAGTCCTCATTAGAAAGTAAAACCGCAGGGTGGGAGCCATCAAAATAAATTGTATTGTCATAAAGCAATTAAGAGAAAATCAAGCAATCATAAGGTGATAAAAGCCTATTAGTTAAAGGGCCTGAAAAACACAGCGGGTTGTAAAAATTAAATTCTCACACACAGGAAAAAATGCAAATACATGCAATTGTCTCTCTATGGCAAAGAGTCAGATTACTGATGTGGTGAAGAGTTAAAATCAAAGCCTTGAAAAATGTGAGGTGCGATTTTCTTTCTCATCTGTGCTCTGATTTGAGGATTTCTGTCTTCTAAATTCTTTTCTTTCCTTCACAGTAATCTTACAAAACAGTTTTTTTCTTTGACAATAAGATACATTTTTTTAAATGACAAGTAAGAGCATGCAACAAATTTCACAAAGATTTCCATTTTTAACTCATTGTGACCATTATATAGTCTTCAGATCTCAAAAGAATCTTATCCTTTTTTTTTTTTGGGGCGGCATGGCATGTGGGTCTAGTTCCCCAGCCAGGGACTGAACCCAAACACCCTGTATTGAGGGTGCAGAGTCTTAATCACTGGACAACCAGGGAAGTCTAAAATCATCTAATTCCATCCTTAGAAATGAAGAAACTGAGTCCTGAGAGGGTGAAGTGAGGTTTTCACTTGGCTACTGGCCTAGTTAATGAAAGCAGATCTGATTCTAGAGACCAGATCACTTCTCTTCTTCCCAATTCAGAACCCTTGCCACTGAGCTTCCTTGCTTTTTTGCTGTGAGGTTAGTTCTTGAAAGATTTGGTCTATATCAGAGATCAGCACACTTTTCTTGTAGAGGGACAGATAGTAAATATTTTTGGCTTTTCAGGCCATAAGGTCTCTCTTGCAGCTACTCAATGTCCATGGTTGTAGTTCCAAAGCAGCTATTCAGTTCAGCCCAGTTCAGTCGCTCAGTCGTGTCTGACTCTTTGTGACCCCATGAATCGCAGCACGCCAGGCCTCCCTGTCCATCACCAACTCCTGGAGGTCACTCAGACTCACGTCCATCGAGTCCGTGATGTCATCCAGCTATCTCATCCTCTGTCGTCCCTTCTCCTCCTGCCCCCAATCCCTCCCAGCATCAAGGTCTTTTCCAATGAGTCAACTCTTCGCATGAAGTGACCAAAGTCTTGGAGTTTCAGCTTTAGCATCACTCCTTCCAAAGAACACCCAGGACTGATCTCCTTTAAAATGGACTGGTTGGATCTCCTTGCAGTCCAAGGGACTCATAGAGGATACTTATACAAGTGAGTATGCCTGCCTTCTAGTGAACTTGTTTACAAATTGAAGGGCCAGATTTGACTGCCTGTGATAATTTGCCGGCCGTGGTCTCTCTAATTTTTTTCCATAATTATTAAGGAATCTTTAACCTAAACCAACATTTCTAGATGTCATAAGGATGTTTCTAAGGGAAAACTGAACAGTTCCCTAGGTGAGGTGTGTATTTTTCTGAGCACTCCTCTAAATTTTCTGAGGCCCTCCGCATTGAGCCCCGTCCTTGCACGACAGTGTCAGAAGCCCCAGTCTTGGGTTAGCCTCACCCCTTTCTCCCTGTTCCAGTAGCAGGTGTCTCTGCAGGTAAGCTGGTGCCAGCGCAGTGATCTTGCAAGTGTCCTAGACAGGACTTTGTCTGCAACGGCTGATCTGAGCTTAAGGCATGGATCTTACTACTTCTTCTGCAACTGGATAAAGAATTGTCCTAACACTGTAGGTAAACAGTCTTTTGGCACTGGTCAGAAGTGTGACGTTTATCATACATGAACTTTCCATATGCCCATGAGTTAGTCTGTAGATTTTCACTTCTGTTTCATTAACCTATTTGTCTGTTTCTCCATGAATCTTGCAATACTGTATCTTCTCCACTAGGGAAGTCTTTGTCCAGATTTTCTTTTATATCTTTTAATAAAAAGGTATAGCTTTCTTCCTAGGTCTTGTCCATTTTCGTAATGGTTTTTAAAAACAAGCTACATGTCACTGATTTCTAACATAGCAAACAGGAATATCAGTGGTGGTAGCCTGTGTAGTGAACGCATGAAGGACTAAGCTGTAAGCAATTGCAGACAAGAGTCTGAGAGTGTTCAATCGTTTCCCCATCCTCCTTGGTATGTGGAATGATCGACAGGCGTGTAGCCAAACAAGAAGACAGGGTGGGCAGGGCTGGGAAGAAGAGAACAGAGAGCCGGGCAATTTTATCAAGCACCTGGGCTCAGGCCAGGAGCAAGATGGTCTGAGCTGCCCTTGGTGTTGTCAGCAGCCCCTGGAGAGGGGTCAGAAGCTGCCTCTGGGGCAGGAACTGCAGCACCCTCCTGTTGGGTTACACAAGTTTTTGGGTTCAGTTTGGATAAAACTGATCTTTTATCTTTACTTTCCCCTTATTCCTGCCTCCTTTCAAATCTTGGCTTCTCCCTTTCTGGCTAACTTGTACCTATTGATTCAGTCCAGTGTGCCTTATTTTTGTTACTTGCTTCTCACTCTTGCATTTGCTTTGGTGCCTGTGTTGATTTGAACTGGTTTATTTGGATTATGTGAATGTACTACCTGATTCTAATCTCGGATTTTGTATTAGAATGATCTCAATTGGGGCCATTTTGCCTTCTGGTTTTCCGTTCCTGGGATGTCTCCTAACTGCTCTGACAATCATTTATTCCCCAGGAACATCTCTCTGCTGGCTTCTTGGGCAAGACTACAAACTAACCCAGTGCTTTTGTCTTCCCCACAACTCATTACTGTTCTAGTTCCTGTTGGTAGCTAATTTTAATTATTCCCAGGTATGTGTGTTTTCACATTAACTATGTACTGCTGCTGAGTCACTTCAGTCGTGTCCAACTCTGTGCAACCCCATAGATGGCAGCCCACCAGGCTCCCATGTCCCTGGGATTCTCAAGGCAAGAACACTGGAGTGGGTGGCCATTTCCTTCTCCAATACATGAAAGTGAAAAGTGAAAGTGAAGTTGCTCAGTCATGTTCGACTCTTAGTGACCCCATGGACTGCAGCCCACCAGGCTCCTCCATCCATGGGATTTGCCAGGCAAGAGTACTGGAGTGGGGGTGCCATTGCCTTCTCCTAACTATGTACTAAGGATGCCAAATGCATACCACACGTTAGGGTCACTTCTTACTAACCCTCCAGTTTATTTTATAAAGTCCTATTTTAAATGAAGTGCTGCAGGTATTACTGAGGAGGCTTTTCTGGGCCAAGTGGGTCCAGTCAACATTTGGCTTCACTGTCCTGGCGAGTATACTGGGCAGCGCAGGTGAGCAGTGCTCCTTGGGCTGTGGTGGATGCTGCAGAATGGGTTATTGTTGCCTTTGCCACATGTGAGTGTGGGTGCTAAGTTGCTTCAGTCATGTCCAGCTCTTTGCAGCCCCATGGACAGTAGCCCGCTAGGCTCCTCGGTCCATGAGATTCTTCAGGCAAACCTACTGCAGTGGGTGGCCATTTCCTTCTCCAGGGGATCTTCCCAACTCAGGGAGTGAACTAGCATCTCGTGTCTCCTGCATTGACAGGCGGGTTCTTTACCACTAGCCCCACCTTGGAAACCTGAGGCTTTGTCACTCCCAGTGGCAATTAACATGTCATTGGCTGTATATTCTCATGTATAAACATTTCTATTGTATAAACTGAGACACATCTATACCAGGTCATGGCGAGTAGTCATGGTAATGATCACCAAAGAATGCCAGCTTATATATATGGCCTGAATTTGCATTAATGTAGAGGTCTGAACCACGGTCTTAGAATTAGTTTGACAAGCTTTTAAAAGATACAGATGCCCAGGCCCCACTCTAGACCAATTGGAACATAATTCCTAAGGGTGGGTCCCAAGCACTGGGATTTAAAAAATTTTTCCAGATGATTCTAATGTGCAGCTGAGGTTGAAAGCCACAGTTTTAGCGGAACCTCTGGAGGCACCAGCTGTCCTGCTCCATGCTCTGTTGTCACCAGACGTCTCTCTCTCTTACACTTGTGGAAAACTTATGGGAATCCGGTCTGTGATTTAGGTCACACTAACTTAGTGTTCAAAACTCGAACTTTTGGGGGAGATCTTTTCTCTGTTGTGTTAATTCTGCAAATCCAGAAAGCAATATATCAGAGAGAATTATTTATAGTTCTTAAAGGACCATTTCAATGCCCAGATCTCATGGGTTTGTCTCCACGGGGAGATGGCTGTGGTATTTTTGAAGAGTCTGGTAGGAGTTTCAACAGAAGGAAAAGTTCATTGAATATTAGTGGAATCGAAGCAAGTCCACAGTGGAATACTGTTGTTGAAACAACACTGTATCAGTCAATCTATCCAGATGTAAAGAGGACACACTAAAACTAGTCTAAGCAGAAAAATAAATTATGAAGGAATAGGTTGCAGGAAGGCATTGTGCCCAAACCCTGTGAAGCCTTCCCTGGTGGCTCAGATGGTAAAGAATCTGAATGCAAGAGACCCGAGTTCCATCCCTGGGTCAGGGAAGATCCACTGGAGAAGGGAATGGCTACCCACTCCAGTATTCTTGCCTAGAGAATCCCAAGGACAGAGGAGCCTGGCAGGCTACAGTCCATGGGGTCACAAAGAGTTGGACATGACTGAATGACTCATACTTTCACTTTCCTGCCCTGTGATCTTTTCTATGAAGCCCCTGTTATTGCCGCTGGAGGGCCAGACAGGACAGCTCACACTAAGGATCTGAAGCTGGAGCCCTTGAAGTTCTGTGAGAACCTCAGCCCACCCCCAGTGGATGCCTTCACCAACAAGTTTGCTAAATGACGTCCATTCTCGAGGTGCTCTTTTCTGAGTAAAGATCTTGACATTATGTAAGATTATGCACAGCTGCAAGCCTGGCTGGGAAGCTGAGTGATTTTTTTTTTTAACACCGAGAAAGCAAGACAGATGTTATGAGAAATTTCTAAGACATAGGAAAGATGTTTAAAAGATATAGAATGGCCTCTAAGAATGGCAAACACGCTGTTGTGCTCTTTCCTTTTGCTTCCCAGTGGTACCCTTGTACGCAACCACTCAAAAAAAAACTACCTGGACAAGTTGTGTTGTCCATCATCTGTATGTCTACAGGAATTCAAAATTCTGGTATTATCACTCCCTGGAACATACACACTCTGTCTGATCTCTAATAATAATAATGGGATGGAAGGAAGGCTTTCTTCCCTGCCAAACACTTTCTTGTTCTCAGTGGTTTTGGTGGGGAGAGGTTGTAAATGGGTGTGTAAAGAGGTGGAGAAGAACTTCCTTCTAAATTCTAAAAAAAAAAAATTCGACCTGGAAGGTTTCATGCCCTGACACCCATGTACTTTCATCTACACCCGAAGTACCCCTGAGATCCAGAGCTGCACATTTATAAAGTACTGAAACTTCCCTGCAAATCCAGTGGTTTAGACTCTGCCCTTCTACTGGAGGAGGACCAGGTTCAATCCCTGGATGGGGAATTAAGATCCCACATGTCATGGTATGGCCAAAATTTTTAAAAAATAATAAATTGAAAGTTTACCAAGTACTTGAAGCAAATTTTCAAAGAGCTATGCTAAAATACAAATAGAAAAATTAGAGCTTTGTAGAAATGCTGGTAGAAGAATGCTATGAACAAATAGAAAAAAAATTCAAAAATACCATAGAGTTTGTGGAGGAGATAGTTCTCTTTCTACCAAGGAAAGGAACAAAAAATGGATTTTTTTTTTTTTTTAAATTATGGAATAAGAGCAAGGGTTTCATTTAGACCAAAGAAACAGCGCCCCCACAGCGCTGTCTACAGGACACTCAGCAAGGCCCCTGGCCCTCGGTAGAGGCAGTAGAGGCGGTTCTCATGTGACACAGATGGCTTCCAAGAGGACTTGCCTAGAGGCAATATAATGACCCAAATCATCTGTTCAAGTTTCTTGCAGATTTTGAGGCTGTGAAAAAGCCTTTCTAGTCCTTTAGTGAAACCAAATTAGTGTCTTCAAGCAAATTGATGAAGCTTATACAGTCATTCGAAGGCTCCAGGTGGTTAGTGGGATGATCAGTAGATTCACTTCTGAGAACCTGCCTGCCCCATGCTTCCGCCTTGCCCTCTCCCCAGTGTAAACAGTCGGCATGCATTTGTGGTCTCTTGTCCTCAAGGGACCTCATTGGGCCCCTTGAAAGAAGCAAAAGTCTAAAACATAGACTTCAAAGACAAAGGGGATTCTATTTTAGCATTTTAATTTCATTAAACTTGGATGAATCATGAAAGGTCAGCAAGCAAGATAAGCATTGGTCTGGATGTCTTCCAGGAAGGCTGAGCAAGAAGTGGCCCCAGAGCAAAGCACAGTGTAGTGAAGTGTGTGCTGACTGCTGAGGGTGCCCTTTCAGGTCCGTCTGCACCCAGCAGGGTGCTCAGTCACTTAGCTGGGTCTGACTTTTCACCACCCCATGGACTGTAGCCTACTAGGCTCCTCTGTCCTTGGAATCTTTCAGGCAAAATTACTGGAGTGGAGCACCTTTCTATTGCAGGCATTTGATTGGTCTCTGAAGAAGAAAAGTTGCGTGTGGGAACACTTAGTATGTTTTCAAGCTATGTAAAATATGTTATCATTTCTTGAACTTCCAAGTTCCATTCTGTCCTTTGCTGTTGCAAGCCTGTTGTAGATGCCAAAGAAAGGTCAAAGTGTAAAAAACAGGGGGCCCAAGCCAACATTTCAAAGGATGTGTTGTTTCTGCTCAAATTATTGAACAATGAATGAAAGGGAATAAAAATATATTGATGTTAGCTTGACGATTTTGTTTACCGACTGGGCCCTGTGAACACATTATTTTACTTTTATCTTCATAAAATGCTTATGCAGTATCTATCATTGAGGAAAATGAGCTTCAGAGATGTCAGGGAATTTGTTCATGGTTGAAAACTGAATTTACCCATAATCTTTCCATTTTGATACACTGTAAACTTGGGCAGACTTTGCTGCAGTCAGCAGCTGTTGAGTGTGACAACAGACACTCTTGGTCCCCCACATCTTCTTGGCTTTACCACTTACATGCATGCTGCCCAGCTTCTAAGTTGGCAGTTCTTTGCCCGAAGACTTTCTCTGGTTGACTGGAAGGTCATTCCACTCCTGCAGCAGGTCCAAAGGGTCCATGCAAAAGTGCTCCACTCCCCCGGCAAGCAGTTGTCAACCAAGGATTGAGAGGAGCTGGTCTATAAGTACCCCAGCTCCTGCATCCATCAGGTGGGACCACTCTAAGTCACATCTGCTCTACTGGCACTGAGGTCCTCAGCTAAAATAAGCTTCAGTTGCCCATAGCAGGAACTTGACAACTAAAGAAGATTCTTTCCTTCCCTCTCTCCTTTCTCCACTTCTCTACCAGCATTTCCCAGCACAGTCCAAATAACTTGCACTTGGACCCTTGTTTCAGGATCAGCTTCCAGAGAAACTCGAAGTAAGGCAGTTGTATGCATACCTTGTTACTCATAAATGGAGGTGTGGGCTGAGGTCACACTGACAGTTTGCTGACAAACATGGCCCCATTTCTGCAGCCCTCTCTGTTTCCACAGCCTTTTAATGTGAATGTTTAGCTCTTCCTACCACGAGATGGAGTGTATTTCTCTATCTCCTGAATCTCTGTTGCCCTTGATACGTGCTTTGGCCGATAGAGTGAGGTGGAAGTGCGTGTGCTGGGTTGAGTCTAGGCTCCAAGAGGCTTTGTGGGCTCCTGCTCTCTCTCTCTCTCTCTCTCTCTCTCTCTCTCTCTCTCTCTCCTCTCTCTCTCTCTCTCTCATGCACACTTGGATGCTCTCTCTCAGATGTCTGCTACCCCATTTTAAACAAGTCTAGGCTAGTGTGCTGCAGGGCATGAAGTAGAGCTCCCTAGAGGCTGAAGCCACCAGAGAGCAGCCCGCACCTGACTGGTGCCCCGGCCAGCCACAGATAACACGAGCGAGTCCAACCACTCTCAGCCAGGCCTGGCCCAGATTAGCATAACCACTCAGCAGACCCAGAGACATGGGACAAAAATAAATATTGCTGTTGAGTGCCACTGTTCTTGGCTCTGCGGCACTTCTATGGCAGTAGGTCACTGATGCAGTTACTGAAAGCCCTTCTGATTTCTCTTCTTTCCACTTCCTTCCTTTCACCACACAGTTTTTGCACATATTCATTTTTCCTATCCCTCTCTGTTAGTGTTTATAAAAATATGTTATGATTTTCTTCTGATCATTGGTCAAGCTGGAATTGCTCAGCTATGTGTAGATGACCTTGCCGTCAATTTTACTGTAACCTAGAATTCCAGGAAATCTTTTTAGACCTTTCCTTCAGTTGCTCTGTTTATTACAGGTTGAGTAGCTAGGATATTTTTGTTTAACATAGTAGTATAAGGAATCATCTAAAGAGAGAGTGGAGGGCTGGGGAACGGAGAGGTTTTCAGAGGACAATGGGAAAGGAAGATTCGCTCCAAGAAGATTTTTAAATCAGAAAAGAGAAGCAGGGAAACAAGATGATGCTTTAATTTTTTTCATTCTGTAAATGAGCCCTCACTATGCGTCAGGCACTGTTAGCAGCTGGGGGTGTGGAGGGTGTATGAAAACATGGTTTCTGCCCTTGAAGAGCTAAAGTTCTAGTCGAGGGAAAACTAGGAAAAAAAAAGCCAATCAAAGTTAAGTAATTCCCCATTTTCTAGAGGCTTGAAGGAGGATTTGGTAAACGTGAATTTCTCAGGTGGGGACAATGTTCAGAGGAGCATGGAGTTCCTCTGAGGCAGTGGCTTCCTAGCATGGAGCTTGAAGGATATCCAAGTCCAGAGGACCAGCAGGGTGGGGCCCAACCCAGGGAAGGGTGACAGATACCCGGTTAAGAAGAATTTCTTTTTTTTCTCTTTTAGATTCTACATAGAAGTGATATCATATATATATATATATATATATATATATACACATAAATACATATTTCCAAAACTTGCAGACATGGAAAACAAACTTGTGGTTGCTGCTGCTGCTAAGTCGCATCAGTCGTGTCCAACTTTGTGCGACCCCAGAGACGGAAGCCCACCAGGCTCCTCTGTCCCCGAGATTCTCCAGGCAAGAACACTGGAGTGGGTTGCCATTTCCTTCTCCAATGCATGAAAGTGAAAAGTGAAAGTGAAGTTGCTCAGTCGTGTCTGACTCTTAGTGACCCCATGGACTGCAGCCCACCAGGCTCCTCCATCCATGGGATTTCCCAGGCAAGAGTACTGGAGTGGGGGTGCCATTGCCTTCTCTAAACTTGTGGTTACCAAAGGGGAAAGAGGAGGGTGAGGTAAATTAGGAGTTTGAGATTAACATATACATACTACAATGTTCAAAACAGATAACTAATAAGAACCCACTGTATAGCACACGGAACTCTACTCAATATTATGTAATAACCTATGAAAGAAAATTGGGCTCCAAAATCACTGCAGATGGTGACTGCAGCCATGAAATTAAAAGACACTTACTCCTTGGAAGGAAAGTTATGACCAACTTAGATAGCATATTAAAAAGCAGAGACATTACTTTGCCAACAAAGGTCCATCTAGTCAAGGCTATGGTTTTTCCAGTGGTCATGTATGGATGTGAGAGGTGGACTATAAAGAAAGCTGAGCACCGAAGAATTGATGCTTTTGAACTGTGGTGTTGGAGAAAACCCTTGAGAGTCCCTTGGACTGCACAGAGATCTAACCAGTCCATCCTAGGGCAGATTGGTCCTGAGTGTTCATTGGAAGGACTGATGTTGAAGCTGAAATTCCAATACTTTGGCCACCTGATGCAAAGAACTGACTCATTGGAAAAGACCCTGATGCTGGGAAAGATTGAAGGCAGGAGAAGGGAGCAAGAGAAGATGAGATGGTTAGATGGCATCACAGACTCAATGGACATGAGTTTGGGTAAACTCTGGGAGTTGGTGATGGACAGGGAGGCCTGGTGTGCTGCACTCCATGGGGTCACCAAGAGTCGGACACGACTGAGTGACTGAACTGAACTGATAAAGGAAAATAATCTGAAATATATATATAATATATAATATTATATATCTCCTAGAGAAGGAAATCAGAGAAGGCAATGGCAACCCACTCCAGTACTCTTGCCTGGAAAATCCCATGGATGGAGGAGCCTGGTGGGCTGCAGTCCATGGGGTCCCAAGGAGTCGGACATGACTGAGCAACTTCACTTTCATTTTTCACTTTTATGCATTGGGGAAGGAAATGGCAACCCACTCCAGTGTTCTTGCCTGGAGAATCCCAGGGATGGGGGAGCCTGGTGGGCTGCTGTCTATGGGGTCACACAGAGTCGGACACGACTGAAGTGACTTAGCAGCCTCAGTAGCAGCAGAGAAGAAATGCCACCCATTCCAGTATTCTTGCCAGGAAAATCCCACAGACAGAGGAGCCTGGTGGGCTACAGCTCATAGAGTAGTGAAGAGTTGGGCATGACTCAGCAACCTGGCAACATATACATACGTATATGCTGTATTAGCTCAGTTGGCAAAGAATCTGCCTGCAGTGCAGGAGACCCAGGTTCGATTCCTGGGTTGGGAAATCCCCTGGAGAAGGAAATGGCAACCCACTCCAATATCCTTGCCGGAATATCCCATGGACAGAGGGCTGCAGTCCATGGGGTAGCAAAGAGTCAGGCACGACTGAGTGACTAACACTAACAATAATGCGGTGTTGTAAATATATATATTCACAGCACAACAACGTGAACTGCAGTGCTATACACCTGAAGCTACATGATACGTAAATCAACTATACTTCAATATTTTAAAATTTAAGTAAAAAGAATTCCCTACCATAGCAGGCTTCATTGCACGTCGAGGTTCTGAGAACCTGCGAGGCTGAGGATGGTGTTGAGCATCCCCAGGGCCCTCCTGCCTGCTCAGGAAGGGAAATAGAGATCTGTGGTTGTTGAGGGAAATGGGTTTGATAGTCACTTGGTAGTTCATAGATTTACATGTCGTCTACCCTCTTAATAGCAATCAATATGTCATTTGGCATTTGTGTTAATTAAAGTTTTTAATAAAACTTTGGGTTAAGAGTGCTTATCTCCTATTTCAGACATTCCCAGGAGTGCTTAGAACGAGGCTCGGAATAGAAAAATATGCCATTTGGCAATATTCCATGCAACTAATTACCATAGAGAAGTCGTGAAAATTTGCACAGAAGGGCTTGCTACAAATATTTGAATCAATTCAGAAGACAATGTACCTTAGTTTTGCCAGATTGTCAGTACAATCCGGTCCCTCAACTCCCATAGGAAGTCTGTGAGAGCATCAATCAATTTGCTTTCCCAAGATTCCAAAAACATAAGCTTGTCCCTTAAAATCTGACTTCCTTTTGGGACCCCACGGAAGCCGGCTGCTAACACCATGAACTAGGAAAACACTCTTTTCTTTGCTCTTTAGAACACAGTCACCAACATCAACTGCTCCACTGAAGCTAGAGGACAAGCTTTCTGTGTCATCTTCTGAGACATAGAAAATAATAGCACCCTGTCAGCTGCTTGAACATAAGCCCCCTTAAGGGCAAGGATTTTACCCATTTAGGTTAGCTTGACTGTATTTCCAGCACCCACAGTATTTATTCAGTAAAAGAATAAAAGGATTATATACCATTTCACACTCAAGAATAGCAAAGCCAATTTAAAACTGAAACAAATAATGAAAAAAAAGAGCTATTCTCTAGTAAAAGGAAAAAACAATGCATTTCTCAATATATGAATTACAGCTATCTATACTTTTCATTTTCCTGCATTGGAGAAAGAAACGGCAACCCACTCCAGTGTTCTTGCCTGGAGAATCCCAGGGACGGGGGAGCCTGGTGGGCTGCCGTCTATGGGGTCGCACAGAGTCGGACACGACTGAAGCGACTTAGCAGCAGCAGCAGCAGCAGCAGCAGCAGCGTACAAAAGTATGGCTTCCTGGCGGCTCAGCGATGAAGAATCCACCTGCAGTGCAGGAGCCCCAGAAGACACAGAGCTGAATATGGTCTCTACTCAGGAGTTAGTACTAATATCTCATTTAGCCAAAGGGGAAAAATAGGTGATTGAGGCAGATTAGTGTACGTGAGATAACAAATAGATCAAGTACCTGGTTTGTGACTCCATTCACACTCAGTCAGAAACATGTCTACATGTTATGGACATGTAAAGGAAAATCATTTTGGGTCAATGGTTTCTGTTACTAAAAGCCTCTGAGCATAATTTTCTGAGTTTTGTCTATGGAAGACAAACATGTGCCTCTGGCGTTTGTTAAGTATCAAAAAAACATTTGACTTGATTTTAATTTTGTTCTCATGGGCTTCCTTGGAAACCTATGAGAAATTCTTGAACTGAAGAATCACGAGGACGGACAGAGGTGCTTGAGCTACTCGGTACTGTGGGAGTGAGGAGCAGAATCAGTGGGCATCGGCACAGTTGACCCCAAGTCTGGGTTTATCGTCCTGGACGAATCTCAGAGTTAGAAAGGACCCTAACAGTTGTAGCATCTAACCACTCATTTACGGTGCTGCCTCCTTACTCAGACAAGCTGCCACCTCTCCTTGCCTCCCCCAAGGTGTCCATTACACACAACAGTGACTACACACAACAGTGATTACACACAGGCAGCCCACTGAGTGCTTTGTCCAGCTTTCTTGGTGTTTAGATGTTTTTGAAATTTTCCTTGTAACGTTTAAAAACATTCCCTGGAGGTCCTGGGACTTTATGCTTGCAATGCAAGAAGTGAGGGTTTGATTCCTTGCTGGGGAACTGAGATCCTGCCTGCTGCAGCCAAGAAAATATTTAAAAAAAAAAAATGGGAGAGTCTTCATAATTTTTTGAATTCCAGCTTCTCCTGAAGATCAGTTCACTACTTTGGATCAGCGTTCCTGCAGACATCAATACCCTGGAGCATGGCAGCTCCGCCCCATGTAGACCAAGCCTTTGCTTTCCAGCTCATCAGTTTCCATCCAGATTGCTCTTCATTCATTAAATTGCCTCTATGTGCCATGAAGTCTCTGACTTCTGTCTTAGGACCCCTATTCACTGGCTTGACATCATGAGGTCACCTTCACTTCTTTGCAGTCTTTCTGCTATTGTTCCAGTTTCCTCCGATCTTCTAATTTGTGTCCCCATAGTCTGTTGAAACTCTAGTTCCTTGGAGTCAGATGTCATTGAGCTCTTATAGAACCTACATTTCCCCATAGATCCTACGTAGTTGGGGCCAACAGAGCTGAATATGGTCTCTACTCAAGAGTTAGTGTTAATATCTCATTTAGACAAAGTGGAAAAATAGATGACTGAGGCAGATTAGTGTACGTGAGATAACAAATAGATCAGGATAAGCTCTCTTGCCCAGCTGTGGAACTCTGCCTACTTGCAGAGAGGTATGTCTTATTTGCCATTGGCAAGCTGGTTCTGCCTATGCTGAGAGGACAGCTGAGGGTCTTTCTAACAGCCTGTGTGGATAGAGTCAACTTGAGGGAAGAGGAATATATAGTTGTTCATATGGGAAGTGAGTCTGGTATCTTTGGTTGTTGATAGTATTGAAGCAAAATTCTTAAAGCTCCTATGATTTTTCTGGACTCACTTGTTTATGTGCTTAGCTGGAATCATGGGAAAGCTAACATTTACTTTACATTCATATTCAAAATATATTAGCATTATGGTTGCTTTTGGGTGGTCTGAATGTCTCCTCAGACTTGGACAGGGCTCACTCAGGTCTTAGGAGAGAGATTACTTTTAAGAAATCAAATTTCCACTTGCAGATTAATAATAGGACTTCCTTAAACAGTACCTCTCAGTAAATTTAAATGTTGTTAAATACACATATACACAGAGAGAGAGAGAGAGAGAGAGAAAGAGAGAGAGAAACAAATGAGGAAACTGTAAATGTAGAAAAAATTATGATAAAACCATTTTTGTCCCTTATCACAAATAGATGGTAGCCAAGTATATACTTGACTATCTTACTGAGCATTTCCAAAAAGTAGAGAAGCTGGTCTTTTCCACTGGGCTTCACCGGCTCCTTGGCTGTTTCTAGCAACAGACAGAGGCATGAAGCACCTACATTTACTGGGCAAATCCATTTTAGCTAGGGGAAGGGGAATAATTAATAAAGGTAAAATAAAAGACAATACAAATCTTTAACACAATTCAAACACTGTTCCAATTTCTAAAAATTTAATCTATTTAGTTAACATTTTTTATTGCAACTTTTTCAAACCTTAACCTTATTAAAGTGTGACTTAGGAATTGTATCAGAGTCATCATATCACACAGAAGATTTTCCCTGATGCCATTTCTAGCTTGGTTAGAAACCTGAAACTTTAGAAATCCACCAAGACTATCGAATTTTGCTAGGTTTTTCTCCCCCTCCCCCCTCCTTTTGAGGCTTGCGGGTTTGAAAAATGTCAGAGAAATCTGTGCTATTGTCTCAATACATATATTTTCATGTAAAAAATATTATGAGAAAGAGAGACTAGGGATACAAATATATTAAGAGGAAAAAAGGTGATTCCAGTTTTTCACAAGTTCAGACAGTCTTAGTTCTTGTCTAAAGTAACACTGCAATTGAAAGTGAAACAACTCAGGTTGCCTTAGACATGCTAGGTGGTAAGTGGAGTCACTCATGTTTAACCTATGTAATCAAGCAATGGATAATGATGTCTACTCTGACTGTGGTCATTCAGAGACAGCTCAAAAATGGCAAGATTCAGGAGAGCACCACAGGCCAGTGGATCCATGGCAAGAGGCTTGGGATCCTACCCAGAAGTCACTGAACCATTCCATGACTGGGTCTAGGCTTCCACAGAAGCAGAGAGTAGTGAAACCAAAGTACTAAATAGACCTAGAGACCGAGCTCAATACTGGGATTCAGACAGAGCCTTCCTTGGTAAAATTAAAACCATTTATAGTGAGTATTCTGGGCTTCCCTGATGGCTCAGACAGTAAAGAATCCGCCTGCAATGCAGGAGACACAAGTTCAATCCCCAGATCAGGAAGATCCCCTGGAGAAGGCAATGGCAACCCTTTCAGTATTCTTACCTGGTGAGTTCCACGGACAGAGAAGCCTGGTGGGCTATAGGCCATGAGTTTGCAAAGAGTTGGCTATGACTGAGCAACTAACACACACACACACACACACACACACACACACACACACGTGAGTATTCTGGAGGCGGGCATAGCAATCCACTCCAGTATTCTTGCCTGGAGAATCCTATGGACAGAGGAGCCTGGTGGGCTACAGTCCATAGCTTTGCAAAGAGTTGGGCACAACTGAAGTGAATGAGCATGCACGTATGCATAGTGAGTATTGGTCCCCTTCACTTCACAAAACAAATTTATTTCTAAAAACTTGCATATACCTAAATGGAAAGAAACTAGAGGAAAGGGGTTCTTATTAGGGAAACAACAGAAAGCATCCTTATGATTATTTTGTAGAGATTCCTTGGTATAGCAAATAATCACTGGCTAATTTGGTTATTTTGGAAGTCTGAATTTTCTTATAAGATTTCTTAAAGACGGCACAACTGTTGTTTATGTATCCAAGTGAGCCACTTGAAAGGCAAAGCTTATATCTTGGTTAATTTATTACTGTTTATCTTTTCTGTGAAGATATTCTTTCTACTCTATTTACAAAACCCAGTTAAGAGCTGCTAGCTATTCATTTGGCATCACAGCTATTGCATAAATAAGTTTATTTTTGATTTTTAAGAATTTCCTTTGTGGAGTATGGCCTCAAAATAAGAGGACAAACACTTAAATCAGCCTTCCCTCCAAACACCATCATAAAGAGAAGTGTGTTGGGGGAATGTTCTCTGGTGTCAATAGAAAACACTGGGGAGAAGGGAGGACCTGGCCAAGCATGGGCCTGATTAACAAACACACGTCAAGAACTTGTGACAGACAGAGTCTGCTTTGGGGAAGACTCATGAGACCCACTCCTCTGAGCATTTCCTTCGGAACCACACCACAGGGCTATCTACTTATTTGCTCTCGGCCACAGCTGTTGACTCAAGGAGATGTGTCAACTGTTGTCTTTCCTGTCGCAAAGCTCATCTGGCTCCTGAGCCATCATTCAGGACTGGGCACTTGAAGATGGATGTGGAAAAGCGGAAACAGGAGAGCGCAGACAGGCGGGCATTTGAAAAGTCAGCCTCCCCAGGGCCAGGTGCTTGAAGATGAAAGAACCATTCTCCCCACCACTGTGCCACAGCCCAGACCGGGCACAGCTGCCCCCTCACCCATCCCCAGTAAGCACCAGGGGTGTTTTCAGGTGAGTGGCTAAAACCACCCATTCGTTTAGTTCAACGAACCCTCCATCATCTGACAGAATGACTAGCAGGGGAAAATGGGAGGGGTGGGGGTGGGATGAGAGAAGGGGAAGGAGACCCTCTACTTAGAAGTATTTCTCTTTCTTAATCAGCGTTTTCGTTTGTCAAGTGACAACAATCCTATTGCTCACAAATGATATCAGAAGAATAAACATATACCAAAAAAAAAAAAAAAAATCCACCAAGACCCTGGCTCCCAAAAAGACACACAATCAGCTGCCCAGAGTCTAAACCTCACTCCCAGTGCCGGGGCTGACCCCAGACTACTGGGGGAAGGGTGGCTCCAGAACACAGTGGGGAGCCTGTCAGCACTCACAAAAGCAGTTCCAACAACCCCGTGCAGGATTTTGCATCCAAACTGGCCATCCTGACTGAATCGAGTGTGCCAGTCACTCAGCTATTGTCTCTCAGCTTCAAAGCCCTCCTCAGCTCCTCTCTGGGACTCAGGAAACTATGTGTTTCCTTTGTCAGCTGGTTCTCTGTGAGAATCAGCCAATAGAGAAAACGAAGAAAGGAAGATGAGAAGAGGAGAGCAGGGCAGTGCAATTATCTCCCAACTCCAGCTTGGCCGCACCCCCGGCATGGACTCAGGGTCTGCCCCCCCACCACAGGGACAGCAGCCCCAGCCAGGGGTGCCCCTTCTCAGATGCCTGCATCCCAGCTCCAGGAGTATCTCTTCACAGGTTCTGACAACCCTCTGTCCTCCCTACATTTTCTGAACCTTAGAAATGATGGGCACTCTTTGCAGTGAAGGTTGCTGCATTATCATTATCTTGTTGCTTCCTTCTTGGCTCTATAATTCTTGAACCCATAGACTCCTGTACATGCTCTGATGCATGTTGTGTTCTCATATCACAATATATAATACCTTGTAGACACTTGTGCCTAGAGATCTTCCCCATTTGGTATCTTTGCTGCATTGTATTTCTTTAGGTTGATGTGTCATTTAACTAGTCCCTTCTTGGTAGACTTTTGGCTTATTTCAATATTTTGACAATTCAAACACTGCTTCACATTCCATAACCCATACATCATTTTGCATTCGTGTCGGTATATCTGTGGGACACATTTTCTGAAGTGACATTGCTAGGATCTAAGGATATACTCATTTAGATGGTGCCAAATTGCCCTCCATAGGGTCTATGCCAGTTTACACTCATGCTAACAACATATGAGAATGTTTGCTTCCCCTACAGAGTGTTATAAACCACTTATGGAGTTGACAAAGTGAGTCTTTCATTGAACCTCTGAGGTCATGGCTGTGAAATTTAAAAGACTCTCTTTTATAGACCTAAAAACTAGAGACTACTTGCTGATGTGTAAGTGAGTTCTTTCTCCAAGCAGACAGCTTAGGGCTCCACAGGGAGCACAGTACTTTTCCTTAGGCCCATCTTTGCTATCTCAGAACAAATGTGAAGCTTAGAGTGAGGCAGCATAGGGATCCGAAGTCAAAGGCCTGAGGGTGTCTCTGATGTCAGTTTGGCCTCCACCAAGTCCTCTGTGGTTCCATCTGTGTTATCCTCAAAACGCCAGAAAATCTGGAAAACTCAGCAGAGGCCACAGGACTGGCAAAGGTCTGTTTTCATTCCAATCCCAAAAAGGGCAATGCCAAAGAATGCTCAAACTACCACACAATTGCACACATCTCACACACTAGCAAATAATGCTCAAAATTCTCCAAGCCAGGCTTCAAGAGTACATGAACCATGAACTTCCAGATGTTCAAACTGGATTGAGAAAAGCAGAGGAACCACAAATCAAATTGCCAACATCTGTCAGACCATCGAAAAGGCAAGAGAGTTCCAGAAAAACATCTACTTCTGGTTTATCGACTATGCCAAAGCCTTTGACTGTGTGGATCACCACAAACTGTGGGAAATTCTTGAAGAGATGGGAATACCAGACCACCTGACCTGACTCCTGAGAAATCTGTATGCAGGTCAAGAAGCAACAGTTAAAACTGGACATGGAACAACAGCCAAATAAGGAAATAAGTCTGTCAAGGCTGTGCATTGTCACTCTGCTTATTTAACTTACATGCAGAGTACATCATGAGAAACGCTGGATTGAATGAAGCACAAGCTGAATTAAGATTGCTGGGAGAAATATCAATAACCTCAGATATGCAGATGACACCACCCTTATGGCAGAAAGTGAAGAGGAACTGAAGAGCCTCTTGATGAAAGTGAAAGAGGAGAGTGAAAAAGTTGGCTTAAAACTCAATATTCAGAAAACTAAGATCATGGCATCTGGGCCCATCACTTCATGGGAAACAGTGGAAACAGTGATAAAGTTTATATTTTGGGGCTCTCAAAATCACTGCAGATGGTGACTGCAGCCATGAAATTAAAGACAGTTGCTCCTTGGAAGAAAAGTTATGACCAACCTAGACCACATATTAAAAGCAGAGACATTACTTTGCCAGCAAAGGTCTGTCTAGTTAAAGCTTTGGTTTTTCCAGTGGTCATGTATGGATGTGAAAGTTGGACTATAAAGAAAGTTGAGTGCTGAAGAATTGATGCCTTTGAACTGAGGTGTTGGAGGAAACTCTTGAGAGTCTCTTGGACAACATGGAGATCAAACTAGTCAATCCTAAAGGAAACCAGTCCTGACTATTCATTGGAAGGACTGATGCTGAAGCTGAAACTCCAGTACTCTGGCCACCTGATGCGAAGAACTGAGTCATTGGAAAAGACCCTGATGCTGGGAAAGATTGAAGGCCGGAGAAGGGGACGACAGAGGATGAGATGGTTAAATGGCATCACTGACTCAACGGACATGAATTTGAGTAAACCCTGGGAATTGGTGATGGACAGGGAGGCCTGCTGTGCTGCAGTCCATGGGGTTGCAGAGTCAGACACGACTGAGCAATTGAACTGACTGACTGACTGACTTTAATATTTGTACTTCAGAGACTTTGATCTTATTTTGCAGGCAGTGGGGACTTGTTGAAAGGTTTCATCAGGGGAGTGATTGGGAAGACCTCTGGGGAGGACTGATGGAGGAGGGGCTTGCACCTAGGTGATGGGGAATCCATGAGTTTCACAGTGGAGGCCTGCTGAGGGCAGCAGCCGTGAGCTGGAGAGACTCCAGCATGGAGGGAGAGAGGAGAAGGGAGGAAGAAGGGAGAAGTTACAGATGATGCCAGTATATTTAGCTTGAGGTGTTTAGTGAGCAGTGAGTAGAAAAGAAGTAGATGGGAGAGTGAAGACAAGGTTTAAATTATGCTTCTGTTTTTTGACTTTTCCCTAGATTCTTAAATGAAAATTTTAAACATGCAAGAATGTTGACAAGGTAAATTGAATACTCCTACACTTATTATCTAAATTTAAAAGCTATTAATACCTTGCCATATCTGATTTATTTTCATTTATATTGCACATATGTGTGTGTTTTTGCAGAAATGTTTGAAAGTTGCAAGCATCATGAAAATTTATCCCTAAATTCAACATGCATTTCCAAAGAATAAGAACATTCTCCTTCATAAACACAATACCATTACCACATTTAAGACAATTTACACTATTTCTTTCAGTTCAGTTCAGTCGCTCAGTTGAGTCCGACTCTGTGACCCCATGAACCGCAACACGCCAGGCCTCCCTGTCCATCACCAACTCCCCGGAGTCCACCCAAACCCATGTCCATCGAGTTGGTGATGCCATCCAACCATCTCATCCTCTGTCTTCCCCTTCTCCTCCTGCCTTCAATCTTTCCCAGCATCAGGGTCTTTTCAAATGACTCATCTCTTCACATCAGATGGCCAGAGTATTAGAGTTTCAGCTTTAACATCTGTCCTTCCAATGAACACCCAGGACTGATCTCCTTTAGGATGGACTGGTTGGATCTCCTTGCAGTCCAAGGGACTCTCAAGAGTCTTCTCCAACCTCATAGTTCAAAAGCATCAATTCTTCGGTGCTCAGCTTTCTTTATAGTCCAACTCTCACATCCATACATGACCACTGGGAAAACCATAGCCTTGACTAGATGGACCTTTGTTGGCAAAATATTTCTTTAATATTATCTAATTTAAAAACATGTTCAAATTTTCCACATTGTACCCCAAATCTCTTTTACAGCTGTTCATTTAAAGCAAGATCAATCAAGTTTCATGTATTGCATTTGGTTATCTCTCTTTAGTTATTTTATTCTTGAACATTCTCCACTTTCTAAATGATATTGACCATTATTATCTATTGTCATTTTGAAGAGACCAAGCAGTTTTCTTAGGTCTCACAGTCTGGATTTGCCTGATTGTTACTTTCTGGTATCATTTAACTTGATTCTCTATCCCCAGGGCTTTATATAATAGTAAGTTGGGTGTAAAGGCTTAATTACATTCAGGTTAATTTTTTTTTTTTTTTTTGGCAAGACTGATTTACAGGTAAAGCCATATATTTTGTGTTTTATCCCATCAGCAAGTGTATAAAGTGGGATACCAATGGTGGAACAATAGGGCTTCCCTGGTGGTTCAGCAGAAAAGAATATGCCTGCCAATGCAGGAGACACAGGTTTGATTCCTGAGTCAGGGAGAAGATCCCTGGAGAAGAAATGGCAACCCTCTCCAGTATTCTTGCCTGGGAAATCCCATGGACAGAGGAGCCTGGTGGACTACAGTCCATGGGGTTGCAAAAAGTTGGGTACAACTTAGCGACTTAACAACAAATAGTGGAACAATATTACATTTGGTCACTTGATTAGTTAAAGTGATGGCCATCATAACTCTTCATTGTAAAGATATATTTCCCCCTTTGCAAACAGCAAGTGGTTTACGGAAGTGCTATTTTGACACCTAGTTATATATTTTAGCACCCATCTATCCTTTATTATAAGTTGTATTTTGGAAAGCTGACTCATGGGACATGGGGTAGATTGTCCAGTGGGAAACTGGCAGAGCTTAGGAAGCTGAGGTTCAGAGAAAGGACTGGGGGCCACTGGTGTTTGAAGGATGCTGAAGCTGCTGAAGAAGGTGAGCTCATCCAGAAAGGGGTGTACAGAGAAGAGGGTGAGGCATGGGCGGTGGAAGCAGAGACAGCAAGAGACTGGAGAGGAGGCGGGGATGCAGAACGAGAATATGAACACACAAGCCAGGGAGATAAAGTTTCAGGTGGCAGGTAGGGAGGGGGAAACTACATCCCACCCTGCAGGGGGTCTGAAGAAGGTCATGGTGTGTAGAAAGCCACCATAACATTCTCAGTAGGTAGTTGAGGACAGAATCCGCTTGACAATGGCGGCAAGGTCCAAATTGGGCAAAGGTTGCCACTTTTCAAGAAGCCAGGTGTGGGGCAGAGAGCACCAAAGTGCATCTTCAGAAACAAGGGATGTAGTCATGGAGAAGATTTCATTTTACTCACTTGTTCATTTGGAGGACGCAGTTTATCTGATCCCATGTGAGGACCGCCCCCTAAAAAAAAAAGGTAGTGGGGAGGGGAGAGGACAGAAGAGGCCAGGGGATAATTTAGAGGTCGTGGAGCCAGAGGAGACAGGAGGGCACATGATCAAAGATTCAGTGTCTCACCTTTGGAGAGAATTGTCCTGTTCAAGATAAAAGTGGTATGTGAAGATGCAGAAAAGTGTGGAGGTTCTGGAAAGGGAAGGTGGAGGAGGTCTTTCCAAAGACTTCAGTGAGGTTGTAGTGTAGCTCATCTTCCAAGACAGCAGGAGTTGGGGTTCAGGGCCTTGCAGAGAGCAGAGAGTTTTGAACAGCTGCTGTCGAGAATGGGAAAGGGAGCCAACCCATCCGTGTCCGCACGACAGCAGGGAAGAAGATTGTTAGAGGCCCACCAGAAACATGAATGAAAGGGTCATTCCATATGCATCTATAGTTCATTAAGAAGACTGTAGCTTCCTAAAAGGGTCTCATGCGATTCACATCTGCCTCTGCTATAGGTTTAAAAGTCAGTCAGTGGTGCCTGGAAGTCAGCCTCCCCACCTTGTCTGACAAGCACTCCTCAGATGGACGGCCCTCCAGCCTCCTCCAGGGCCAGTGAGACGCCGGAGCGGTCACACTCACAGAGACCCATTGTGGCGTGTCAGAACCCACCGAAAATGTTCCTCCGGTGCATTATTTATGACTTTCCTGCATTTATATAATATCCAGCTTCCTGAAAGTAATTTGTTTTGGATTGTGTAGTGCTGGGCAGCACATCAAAGGTATGCTAAGCAGTGGTAATAAAACATTGAGGTTTATGGTCACTGAGGTATTAAATATCGCTCATAAATTACAGGGTGAGTATTTTAAATGAGCTATGGCTCAGAGAACAGTAGGCGCCCCCTCATAGCACATATTAATTGTTGGTGCCTAGCTTATTAATTATCAATAGTTTCCATGGCTTTGTTGCTGTTGTTTTCGTGAAGAGCCAGTCTCTGCCCTTTCTACAGCTTTGTGAGTGTGTGTGAGTGGATATGTTGTGTGCATGGGCTGGCATTAAGCGTAATAAAAATGTGAGGATACTTTAGGATACTGTGGAGTCTGATAGCCCTTCATTTAAGAATCGAGTATCCCTCCATTTGCTGTCTCCTAACCAGGCATGCTGCTTACAGCTGCCGACTCCAAGGAGCAAACTCAGAAGACCCCTACAGCTCTATTTCACTTCAGGTTCTGATCAGTTTGAATTTTTGGTTCAAAGGCTCTGACCCAGTGATTCCCACCCTTTCTTGCCAAACTGCATCCTGCTGACAGCTAATTAAATTTCACAGACTGCATTTCAGCCGGAATCCTCTCATGTCCTTTTTCTCCGCCCACCTTTCGCATTGCTTTACCATCCTCTCAGCGTTGTTTTAACCATCACAGCCTCTGAGTCCCCATCTTCTCTCCTGCGTGAGCCTCAGTGTACTTCCTCTCAGATGAATTTCTGTAGATTCTTGTGTTTGATTATCCAATCTAGAAATTACCAAGGAGTCCCAGAGGATAATCGAGCACCAAAATTGGGACGGGGCTGGTGTTTCAGTAAAACTGAATGACTCGCACTTTGGGAACTTAACCATTTAAAACAGACACCCCAGAAACAGACGGAACCTCAGGGAATCCTCCCCAGCTTTGCCTAGTGGGAGACCAGAGCTCTAACAGACAGCTGAGAGGGTAAGGTAGCCAGTGGCTGAGCATGTACATCAGGCTAGACTTCTCTCATTGAATGCCCTTGAAATCTTGCGGGTCAACAGATACCTTTCACTGCAGGTGGCTCTGTGTGGCTATCTTTGTCCAGCAAGGCCACTGTATACTTTTTTAGTTTGACTTCAATTATATGAAAAGAAGACTCCCACAGAGGAAAGGTAAGTGGACATAATGTAGGTTAGATCTGCTGTGTTCAGTATATTAATAGTGACTGAGTCACATGTGACTGGCGAGCTCTTGAAATGCAGTAAGTGAGACTAAGGAACTGAATTTATTGTTTTATTTAATTCTAATTATTTAAACGGAGAAGGCAATGGCACCCTACTCCAGTACTCTTGCCTGGAAAATCCCATGGACAGAGGAGCCTGGAAGGCTGCAGTCCATGGGGTCGCTGAGGGTCGGACATGACTGAGTGACTTCACTTTCACTTTTCACTTTCATGCATTGGAGAAGGAAATGGCAACCCACTCTAGTGTTCTTGCCTGGAGATCCCAGGGATGGGGGAGCCTGGTGGGCTGCCGTCTATGGGGCTGCACAGAGTCGGACACGACTGAAGCCACTTATCAGCAGCAATTATTTAAACTAATATTTGGAAACCATCACTTGATGCAGTTATTAAAAAACTTCCATGTATGGTTGAGATAAGTTGGGTTATTTTAAACCTATCTTTACCACCTTAAATTTTATGAAATCTAAGTACAAATATTTCCAATGAAAATTTATCACCCAAACAGAGATACACTCTAGGTGTAAAATGCACACCATATTTTAAAGACTTAGTGTAAAAAATATTTAAAATATCTTATTACCTATAGGATATTTTGAATATGTTTAGTAAAAAAATCTATTATCAAAATTAATTTCACTCATTTATGTTTAATTTTATGTTTATGTTTAATGTTATAAAACATGACTACTAGAGAATTTTAAATTACATATGTGGTTCACATTCTGTTTCTGTTGGATAGCTCTGGGTTAGAACAAATATTTTTTGGAGGGACATGGGGAATCCCTGAATTTTACAAAAATCTCGGTTCTAGCCATTAGTGTAGACTTGGCACTAGCAGGGGCAAAATTTGAAGAACGTGCTGAAATGCTTAACAGAAACTGCCAAGAGTGGGAATTCAGACTCTACATGCAGATTGAGGATGAATTCTCTAGAATAATACCAGTGATCTTCTTTTGAATATTTTAAAACTTTAGGTATTGATATTTTCCCTCTATGCCTCTATGTCTTTTTTTGCCTCTTTTGTCCTGAGCATTGCTTTTAGAAAGTTCTCCATAGCGATGGGAGAGACACCTGTAGCCCCTGTTAATTCAGCTGCGCTGTTGTCCAGTGTCCACTGTACTCTTGCACAAATACATCCCCGTTTCTCTACTGAGGGGCACTTGGATTGTTCCCACAATTGAGGTAGATTTGTAACCATTACAACCAAATGATGCTATGACTTCTTGTTTATAGTTTCTCGGACACACATACAAGAGTTTCTCTAGAGTGCAAGTCTGAAAGAGGAAGGCTGAGCGTTCGTACAGACACCCTTCAGCTTTGCTAGAGAGTGTTCAGCCATCCTCCGGGGTTGTCAGTGTGTGCTCCCAAGAGCAGCGTTGCTTCACTCCCTTCTCCATATGCAGCATTTTTTAAACAAAAAGGTTTTGCAACCTAAAGTGTGAAAGTGTCTCTTTATTGTTTCATTTGCATTTCTCCAGGCATCTTTCCATATTTATTTATCAGTCAGGCTCTTTTCTTGACATGTATGTTCGCAACAATTTGCCTGGCTTTCTATTGGGTGATTTGCCTTTGCCTACAAAGGACTCGTCTACCAGTCCTCTTAAAGCAGATATGCAGGTGACAGCTGAGCTATTTGGTGTCTCAGTGTTGTTCCTTTCTCTGTATTTGTTTTTCCTTCTCTTTAAATGTTTATCTTTGGAGTTTGTCATCTGAGATCAAAGAAAGGCCTCCCCCTTCCCTACTCCCCACCAACGTCTGCTGTTTCTCTTGGGTAACTCCAAGGAGTAGAGTGAGAAGGCTAGAGCAGGATGGTGCAGCCTTGAGATATGAGCACCAGCAGAGGGGATGAGTGAGGCCATTTTTATTTCTCCACCATGGTCAACAGCCGTTCTTATATGTTCTTCCTACATTAAAGACAAAAGCTGCTGTTCTGTCCACAAGAGAAAAAAAAAAAGGTCAAAAATTGTCACATTTAGTATATGTAAGCATTGAGAAGGTTCCACTGAGACTATAGTTAGATAACAAAAATGAAATAATTTGAAGATTACAAAATTACTACTAGTTTAAAAGTAGTCATGAAAACCTGTTTGAGATACTGCACAAATGCTTTTAAAGCCTCCGTTAAATCTACTGCTAACTATCAGGTTGAATCCATGGAACTGCAATTTTTAATCTCACAATAAGACACAAAGCTCTCTCAATAATTCTAGCTTATGTTTTCATAGACACTGTGAACAGTCTTTGAAAGCTTTTCTGTGGCCTGTAACAGCTTTTGTTTCTTAGGACATTCGGTATCATAAGTATAGATATGGTCATTAAATGTTAATGATGATACCTAGTATTTATATAACACCTTTCATCCAAGGACCTCAAAGAACTGAGAAAACATTAACTCACTAATTCCCGTAAGAGCCATGAAGCAAGAGTTACTACATCCGTTTTACTGAGGAAGGAACTGAGGCACAGAGAGCTAAAGTAAATTAACTTATTAAGGTCATATGAGATGTTAAAATTGTAGCTGAGAATGGGCCCGACACTCATGCTCTCTGTTCATGGTGGTCTGAAACATTATCTACTTCTGAGATTTCTCTGCCCTTCCCATTTTCTCCTCTGAGTTGTGTTAAGTAAACAATTATGAAAAGGGAAAATTTTCAGCGCTTAAATGCAAATTTCCAACAGCACAATGTCATATAATTTTGGAGACATGTTTATTGAGCAAAAGAATAGAGGTGTGTGGCAGAAGATGACAAAGAGTTTATATAAGATGTATTACCATTTTCCCAGTAAAAGAACCCTCAAGTCATTGTGTAAAAGAAGTTGGTCCTTGGGACTTCCCTAGAGGTCCACTGATTATGTATCCACCTTCCGAAACACGGGTATAGGGTTTGAAATCCCTGGTTGGGGGAACTAAGATCCCAGGACTAATCCTGTGAGTGCCCCAACTAGAGAGGAGCCTGCACTGCAGTGAAAAACCCCACATGTTGCAAGAGAAGCCTGCACGCCTCAACCAAGACCTGACACAGTCAGAAATAAAATAAAGGAGATAAATAAATATTTCTTAAAAAATAGTTGTCACCCATTCCTTTAAAATTGACTAGGGAAGTTCTACCCTCTCAACTGGCATTTCTACCAGGCCCACCCTTATAAGAGTATTATGACGTTCTTGCAGCTTGACAAGTCCCAGGGACCTCCGTTAGTTCACTTGCTCCTGCCCCCATTTTTATTAGGGTCTGAATTTCTTTTTATATTGAACTGACACCTGACCTTGAGGCCTTAGTACTGCCCTCCCTGGCATCATACAGAATAAGCCTAATCCCTTGCCAACATAACAGACTGTCAGAGCTCCGAACCCAGATCTTTTATCTCCCTCAACTTTTTTCCTTGCAACAACCAGAGTTCCAACAACTGTAACTCGTATGTGGTCGTTTCTAGGTATATGCCATCATGTGTGTCCCTATCTGACACACTCCCGTTGATCAAGGTCTCTCTTCAAATGTGGTCCCCAGAACGGAAAGTCATATTCCAGATGTGGTTTGAGATTGGAGAACAGCTGCTTTCACTACCCATACTATAGTTCTTCCTTTATTTCAAAACTGTGGTTTAATCTTCCTACAGTCTTTTCTTCTCCAGGCAAAAAAAAAAAACAAGAAAAAGCAAAAATAATCCAATTTATATTGTCATTTCTTAAAGATTTATTTGTCATTATTTGAATAATTTATATGGCTATTTCCTCTCTTTTTCTAATGTATTTCTAAATTTCATAGAAGTAAACATTATGATCAAATAACACATTTAAGCTGATTAAAAATGGTGAGCCTCAACTTAAGTAAATCTCAAGTTGTTTCCTAACCAGCTGTCAGACCATAACCTTAGTAGATGTGCCTGAAATTTGGGTACATTTACTATCTTTCATGCAAATTATAAGCTAAATGCAGCAGTGAGGTTTATTGTTTGTTTTTAGTATACAAATTGCGTGTGTGTGTTTCTGATTACAAAAACAATGAAGTTTAGCACAGCAGTTGATAATCCAAGTCCTAGAATCAGATACACATGGGTTTGAATTCTGACCCTACCGTTTATGAGACCTTGGATAAATTTATTTAAACTCTTTAAACTTTCCTTTCTTCATGTGTGAAGTGAGGATTATAATAGGACCTCTCTTATGAGGTTATTGTGAAGATACTATGTAATGATGATCATAGGATACCTAGCACAGAACCTGATGTAGAGAAAGCACTCAACAAATATAAACATTCTTACTATGGAAACATTTGGAACATACAGAAAAGAGGACAAAAGGAAAGTCACTTGTAATCTCCAGCTTGTTTTGGCGATAACTACTATTGCTGTTTAGAATATATTCTTCAACATTTCTCTGTACTTTACTCTTGAAAAAGGGAGTTCTTGCAGAACAAACAAGACTATGAAAACGAGCAGGGACATTTCTAATATCTCAAGATAAGCAATAAACCAATAATAATATCATATTATGATAGACTTAAAACTTTAAGAAATGCACAAATACATATATTTAGTCATTATTATTAGAAGTTGCCTAAAAATAATACATAATGGATAAGATATTCTGTCTTTTATAAAAGTCATCAGAAGTGGACATTATTGATACAATGGACATGGTTACGGAAAGCCTCCTAGAACATCACATATAAACACTGGTGCCCTGGCCAGGTGTATGTATATGTCAAGACCAGATTTCACCAAGTAACTTGTGGTTCTCAGAACCCATGATTTTATGCAACAAATGAGAGATTTATCAAGTTTTGGTGATAATACAAAAGTAGAAGTTTGAAACTAGTAATATCCACCAGATTTAAATTCCAATAATAGTTGATTCACATTTACTTTCCAAATTTTCTTACAAGATTTGTTGCTGTGTTATTGTTTAGTCGCCAAATCGTGTCCAACTCTGGCAACTCCATGGATTGTAGCCCATCAGGCCCCTCTGTCCATGGGATTTCCCAGGCAAGAATACTAGAGTGGGTTGTCATTTCCTCCTCCAGGGGATCTTTCCAACCCAGGGATTGAATCTGCATCTCCTGCATTGGCAGGCAGATTCTTTACCACTAAGCACTTACAAAGTTTAGCTTATTGATAAATATGCTTAAACTTGCACTAAATTGGTTTATTCTTTTCCCTAATTCCTTTCCATAATGTGGCCTCTACTCTGGGAAAAAGGACCTATGGTTTTCAAAGAAAGTTTACTTCTGGCTTCTCTGCTGCACCTGATGTATGAGAGCATTATTAGACAGGGGACCACACTTATTCACCAGAATGGAGCCTCCAGTGTCTTTTTACATCCCCTTTAGACAGCCTCCTGCAGCTGCTAATAACATCCGGCCATTCCCCTGCAAGACTGGATTCCAGCCAAAGCGGAGAGACTCCCAGCACCAAGACCCTGAGGCATCCCTTCCCATCCCTTTGTCAGCCCCCTGAGCCATACCATTCCCACGTAATAAAACTTCTAAGCAGGGCATTGAAGCCAAGGGGGTGCCATTGACTCAGCCCAGGCCCTTGCCCTCTTCGGCTCCTGGGCCACAGATTGGGCCAACATTTCAAAGGCGGAACACCCATCAGACAGTCCTGGGAGCCGTGAAGGCCTCCCGAGGCTTGACTGGGTGCCAGGCCAGAAGAAAGTGAGGACGGTGGGGCACAGGGTGGGGGATGTAGCTTGAGACACCGCCGTGTTTTTATGGCTCAACCATATCAGTGCAGAGGCAGATGGCCATGGAGGCTGTTTGAAGAGCGCCCCGCGACAGACCAAGAGGGTGCGGGCTCTGAGTCATGCTGACAGGTGTGTTATTACCAAAGTGATGTAGGGGATCTGGAATGTGACTTAAAAGGCAGCATTGAAACATTATCCATAAACATGTTAACTGCTTCAAGTAATACAGCACTAAAAAGTGAGAACAAACCCATTCTTATGAAATCTCTGCTCGCTGGCCATGAATGAGCAAATACAAGTGATGCACAAACAGAAGTAAGTGAAAGGGGCAGGGTGCCACGTCTTTCTGAACTTACCCTCCACACCTCTCTCCTGCTCCATGTAATTTCACCCATGTAATTCCCATGACCATTATAAACAGCCTTTCCACATTTGATATCCTCTTAGTTCTTAATAAAATCTTACCCTTTCTTGTCATCCCGACTTGGGATGTAAAGCCTTCCTCTTACTTGAAGTATTATTGGACTTTATACTACAGGGCAGAGAAGGGGATGGCAACCCACTCCAGTATCCCTGTGTGCAGAATCCCATGGACAGAGGAGCCTGGCGGGCAACAGTCCGAGGGTTTGCAAAGAGTTAGACACGACGGCAGCTGCTGTGCACACATACTATATGCAGGGCAAGCGGTCTGTCACTATCCCCTCTTTGTTCCTGTCTTTCAGGATCATAAAGCATGTGTTTACAATCCACTTTTCAGGTGGAGAAAGCTTCTCCAGCCTGGGGCCCTGGACAGTAACCAGTAGCAGTTATTTCCAGCTTCATGATTGCCGGTGTCCTCCCATGGGAGGGGCAGTGACTGGCTTCGAGCCTAGCTTCCACTAGCAACTGAGGTGGATGGTGCCCTGAACCAGGCTTTTCTGAACTCTACAAGCCTGTTTCCAGCTGCTAACCCAGAAATTTCACCCAAGAGCCCCTCAGACATCCCAGGGAATACTTTATCATCAGCAGAATCACCTCACCAAAGACCTCAGGGAGATGGCCCTGACCAACCAGACCTGTAAATAGGATGGTTACCTATTTCAGTTTTTCACATCGTGTGTGTGTTTCCACCTTCTGTTTCTCTGCACATGGGATTAGGATAGTTCACAACTTGAAATATGCTTCATCTTGTTTCTCCTTTTAATGGTATTATCATTTTCAATAATAATATAAAAACAATAAGCAGCAGCAGTACCTATTGGCCCATACTTGTTACTTTTTAGTTTTCATAGCTGTTGCATGTTATCTCATTATTATTACTAATTGTTTCGTAACAACTTTATATACAATTGATTCATTTTGAGCAAACTCGGTTTATTATTAAAAAGTATCAATGTAGGTATTAAGATTGTGTTTTATTCTCCTCATACAAAAAATTATTAGATGCTGTCTTTATACATTGGTTCCAAGTTTGGCTAATGTCTGATTAAGAGAATAGATGCCCTTAAATTTAACTCATTGCTTAGCTAAAGGCTTCCTGACCAGGACATTTATTGAGGCCTAATATATAACATGGAGAAGGCAATGGAACCCCACTCCAGTACTCTTGCCTGGAAAATCCCATGGATGGAGGAGCCTGGTGGGCTGCAGTCCATGGGGTTGTGAAGAGTCAGACACGACTGAGCTACTTCACTTTCATTTTTCACTTTCATGCATTGGAGAAGGAAATGGCAACCCACTCCAGTGTTCTTGCCTGGAGAATCCCAGGGACGGGGGAGCCTGGTGGGCTGCTGTCTATGGGGTCACACAGAGTCGGACACAACTGAAGCAACTTAGCAGCAGCAGCAGCAGCAGCAGCAATATATAACAGGCAGGGCTTCCCTGGTAGCTCAGTGATAAAGAATCCACCTGCCAGGGCAGGACACGTGAGTATAACTTTGAAATAAATGTAAGTTACTGAGGTAATGTCAGTGTTAATCAAGGGTTTAATTATTATATAATTTAAATACTTCAGCTTACCTTTTCTAAAGGGTTCACCTATATTTCTGTTTTGTGTTGTAATTCAAGATTCTGAGATTTTATTAGCTAAATCATTCCCGCTGCCAGAGACTAGTCATGTCTCTACAGGTGAGAAAACGAAAGTCCAGTGAATGTTAACTATCATATTGCCTGCTTTATACTTCTGTGACTTCTTGAGTTTGGAGCAGAAACTCAAATTTGTTAAGTATGGATTTTAGATGAAACATTTAGCTGGAAATTAAGCTCAAGCTGCAGAGGAACGCTGCAAACAGTCCTTGCCCCTATAGAGTGGGTATCTGTTGTTCGTAGCCTTACGCAGATCATTAGAGCTTTCTGCACCTCAGCTTCTACACCTGGAGGATGGAACCATCCATTTCAAATGTCCATGATTCTATGATTCCCAGCAAGGTCGTAGGCTAAGTTCCGCACTTGCTTTTGTGTTTAACAGTTGCTTCGGGCTTTCTAGAACCCTTTCCTTCTCTCAGTGATCGCAACTGCCAGCACTCTTGCTTAGGTAGCTGCTCCTCTCTCCTCACCACTCCAGCAGCCACCTGTCCTGTAATTCTGGTGTGGCAGCCACTCAGAGCTCTTCACCCCCTGACCACAGGGATGAGCTGGCAGTGAACACATGACCCAGCCAGGGCCACCTCCAGGCTGTCTCAGATTTTCCAAATGGTAGCTTGTAGGGATATTTCTCTTTCCCCTTTGGAACTCTAGTCACAAGGATGGAGTCCTGGAGCTACCTGTCTTCAAGTCCCCTAGCAAGCCAAAGAGCTGGTGAGCAAGAGGCCAGGCCTGAGGTGGAAGCCAGGGTGAGAGAAGTGCAGGAGGAGACAGATTCCTGATGACCCTCCTGGCACCTGATCCAGATCACACCGAGGCCGGCTCCCTGGTCCCCTTTCTGTAATCTGGTTACGGCAGTTCATCACAACCACATCTTTGCTTAAGCTGTAGAAGAATGGGATCTCTGTTGCTAACAATCAGAAGGGCTCTAAGCAGCACAATTCTCCATCTTCCTCCAACTGCCCATATTCTATATTCCAATTCAATTAAATTGGGTGAAAGTAGTTTTTATGGTTCTACCTGCTTAACAATTCACCATGTCCTCAGAGCTTTTACTTTCAAGGTGGTGCAGTCAAGTGACAGACTTACCTCCATGCTGTAAAACACCGGGATTTCAGCTTTAAGGCACTGAGTTTTAAGAAATGGATACCTTTAATCACAAACCAGAGAAATCTCTTTCCCTACAAAAATATCTGAGACCTTCTTCAGTATCCGGATTTTGCAAAAGAGAAAATCGAGCAAGAAGAAAACATCAAATACTAAATCACTGGATAAAACTTCTCCGAAATTCAGGGCTGGGGGCTATCCTCCGTCATGTAGGATTTGACACTGGAACAAGCGGTAATGATGTGGCTTTTCCCGGCGGCTATGCTGGGGATCAGGAAGACGGGGGACAGCAGCAGCCCTGGCAGTGTGTGTGAGCTCAGTCACTCAGTCGTGTCCAAGTCTTTGTGACTTCCTGGCAGTAGCCCACCAGGTTCCTCTGTCCATGGGATTCTCCAGGCAAGAATACTGGCGTGGGTTGTCATTACCTTCTCCAGGGGATCTTCCTGACCCAGGGATCAAACCTAAGTCTCCTGCATTGCAGGCAGAGTCTTTACTGCTTGAGTGATTGGGGAAGCCCCCAGCCCTGGCAGACACCTCTGCAAACTCGAACTTGGTGTCATGGAGATTTTCTGATCAATCCTGGAGAGACTGCTGAGCAGGGCATTCTATCTGAAGGCGTAGAGTTGGTCCAGAGCAGCCATGGCTCCCTACTGCAGGGAAACTGGGATGCACGTGTGAAGGCTGCCATTCAACACCTCCAGCAAGTATAGAGAAGATAGAAGGGCATTGAGTCTAACGGCAGGGGAAGAAAACCACATACAAAAAAACCCGCAATCTACGGCCAAAAGTGTAGCTGGGAAGAGAGGTCTTTCTGCCTCACTAGTAAGAATAACTCTAGAAAACCCAAAGGAAACCGCCAAGCCTGTGTTTGATGCATGGCAGAACTTGTGAAAGACACAAAAGCCAGTGAGTGGCTGAGGGTTCAGACCAACTCTGCAGGCCGGGGGGAGACAATTCCTGAGAGAGCAAACCAACTAGAGCTACTCTCCACCACAGATATTCAAAGATCAACAAGGTTGTTTTCCATTTTAAGTACAACTTATTTGCTTTAAATACAAGTAAGCCTGATTCCACACTGCAAGATGTCATGTATAAATCCCAAGACTTCCATTCCCCTCTTCCTTCTCATTCCATTTCTACAGTCAGTACAGCAGGCAGTCTCGTGGTTGGGCTCTGAATCTCACACATACACTTAACACTGCAATGTGTGCTAAGTCACTTCAGTCATGTGCAACTCTTTTCAACCCTATGGACTACAGCACACCAGGCTCCTCTGTCCATGGGATTCTCCAGGCAAGAACACTGGCAAGGGTTGCCAAGACCTCCTCCAGGGGATCTTCCTGACCCAGGGACTGAACTCATATCTCTTATATCTTCTGCATTGGCAGGTGGGTTCTTCACTGCTAGCACCACCTGGGAAGCCCATGCAGAGCACTGCGACATATTAATAATATTTTAGGCACTAAAGTTTAACAGCGCCACAAAGGATTGTATAAACTTACTCTAAGCTTCCATGTATATTATTGTATATTATTTGTGCCTCATCCCCTTCTCCATTTCTTTCAGTTCAGTCAGTCACTCAGTCGTGTCCGACTCTTTGCAACCCCATGAATTGCACCATGCCAGGCCTCCCTGTCCATCACCAACTCTGAGTTCACTTAGACTCACGTCCATCGAGTCAGTGATCCCATCCAGCCATCTCATCCCCTTCTCCTCCTGCCCCTAATCCCTCCCAGCATCAGAGTCTTTTCCAGTGAGTTAACTCTTCACATGAGATGGCCAAAGTACTGGAGTTTCAGCTTCAGTATCATTCCTTCCAAAGAACAACAAGGACTGATCTCCTTCAGAATGGACTGGTTGGATCTCCTTGCAGTCCAAGGGACTCTCAAGAATCTTCTCCAACACCAGTTCAAAAACATCAATTCTTCGGTGCTCAGCTTGCTTCATAGTACAACGCACATCCATACATGACCACTGGAAAAACCACAGCCTTGACTAGACAGACCTTTGTTGGAAAAGTAATGTCTCTGCTTTTGAATATACTATCTAGGTTGGTAGTTTCAAAAGTTACAGCTTGACTCCAGGAGATACCATTGAAGTCATCTGGCCTTATTTCCATGTCATTTGAAGACGAGGACACCAGGGCTCAAAGAGATGATGTGACTGGCTCAGAGTCACACAAGTTATTAGTGGCAGAGAGAACTAGAAGGTCTGTCCACAGGTCTCTGGAACACCAAGTCCTGACCCAAGACATGGCTCCAGGGGCTCCTCTTCAGAAGTTGGGAATCATGACGGGAGAGTTCACAAGGAGGTGAAGTGGACCAGCATACCAACTCACGCTGACCAGAGTGGAAAGCTGGAGTGAGCAGTCAGAATTGTAACAAGATGAAAACAAATAATGGGGCTTCACTCATGGCTCAGTGGTAAAGAATCCACCAGCTAATGCAGGAGACACAAGTTCCATCCCTGATCTGGGAAGATCCCACACGCTACAGAGTAACTAAGTCCCTGAGCCACAACTACTGAGCCTGTACTCTAGCACCTGGGAACCACGACTACTGAGGCCTCACACCGCAACTACTGAAGCCTGTGCACCCTTAGAGCCTGTATCCACAGGAAGAGGAGCCACGGCAATGAGAAGCCTGACCGCTGCAACTACAGAGTCGCCCCCACTCGCTGCAACTAGACCAAAGCCTGAACAGCAGCAAAAACTCGGCACAGCCAAAAATAAATAAAATTATAAGAAGAAAACAACAGCAAAACCAAATAATGTTTACTCAAGAGAGAATGACAAAAACTCATCCATCTCAAACTGGATGTCGAAAAGTTTAATAACTATAATTGCCTCTAAGCCTTTGATGGTAGCTGTGTGCTGTGCTAAGTCATTCAGTTGTGTCCAACTCTTTGCAACACTGTGGACTGAAGCCTGCCAGGTTCCTCTGTCCATGGGATTCTCCAGGCAACAATACTGAAGTGGGTTTCCATGTCCTCTTCCAGGGGATCTTTCCAACCCAGGGATCGAACCTGAGGCTGCTGCATTGCAGGCAGATTCTTTACCGCTGAGCCACTAGGGAAGCCTGACACTTTCATAATACTTCATCTGTAAGTTCTCAAAATATTGTAAAGCTAGTATGATTTTTACATTACTAGTATGTCTTCCACTTTACAGTTGGGGAAACTGAGGCACTAGGTGGAATAGGAAACTTGCCCAAAGTTATACAAAGAAGCAAGAGTGGAACATAGCCTATGACCGACATATGAACTATGGAATCATGGAGGTTTGAAGTGTAAGAGTCTGAATTAAAAGTTCTAATGATCTGCCCAAGGTCACAAAGCTAGTTAGTAAGAGAGCTGCAATAAACCCGAGGCCCCTGGATCCCTGTGGATCCCCTGTGGATCCCCCGTGGATCCCAGTGGATCCCATGTGATCCTTGTTCACATGCCTGGAGTGCAATCCTGCTCGGGCAGATGGGAAGTGAGCCCCAGAATGGACTTCCCAGTGGAGCTTTCTAACTGCGGGGTCATGCTTCTTTCCTCATTCCTCTCAAGGGATGATCAGTTCTAGGAGACAGCCTGTCCTGCCTGGTGGTGAAGGCCCTGTGTGGGACCAGCGTGAGAACAACCCACCGAACAGCCCTCATTTCAGCTGGTGAGTGGCACCCCCAGACACTGCAGGCTGTATCCCTTGCCAGAGCTGTCAGTCATCAACCTGGAGGTCAAGTAGTGGCCAAAATGGCCTGGCAGCATTTGGTGGCCACTGATCGGACTTGTCAGTTACATTAGATTCTTAATAATTTCTTCTTCAACTTGAAAATATTTAGAAATCTTCCCCTTACAGGACACACTTAAGCAAAAAGCACCCTCTTACTTTTCCTTTAAATATTCTTTTGACAGCCCCAAGAGATGGCAAGTCTGCTACAGTTCAAAAATCTGCTCCACATCAAAGCCACCCTTTCTTTCCACCAGACTCACAGAGCTTTTCATTCCCAGCCCTCCTGAATATTTCCTGAACGCCACCACTGTTTACATTTTTGTCCAGCTTACACGTCTTTTCCTGCTTAAGAATCATATACCCTATCACGTTAGTCATGTGGCTAACACGCCCTTCTTCCTTCCTTTTCCTCCGGCTCTTCTGGCCTCTGACTCTGTTACACCCATCCTGGCTGGTGGTACAGTAGGGAATGTTTAAAACATATCGGCTCTTGCCAATGCCCTCTGACACGGTTCGCCTGTTCAGGACTGAAAATACTCCAGGCATTCAATAGCCAGCCTGAGAACCGCCAGTGTTCCCTTCATACCTAATATTTCAATAACTGTTCTCTGATGGTGACTATTCTGGAATCTGTTTCATCTGAAGCCTGCATTCACTGCTCTTGTTCCTAGGGAACAAGAGTCAGAAAGTAAGGTAGTGATAACTGGGCTTGGAAAGAAGGTAAAAACCTAAGAGTTTATAATCCATGTTTTGCCTAAAAGTGAAAATGGAAACCCTGGTCTACCCAATGACTGTGGGTAGGAAAAAAAAAAGCAACAGCCATATTTGGGTTAGAAAAACCATTAATAATCTCCTTCAGTATATTAAAAACCAGAGACATTACTTTGCCCACAAAGGTCCGTCTAGTCAAGGCTATGGTTTTCCAGTGGTCATGTATGGATGTGAGAGTTGGACTATAAAGAAAGCTGAGCACCGAAGAATGGATGCTTTTGAACTGTGGTGCTGGAGAAGACTCTTGAGAGTCCCTTGGACTGCAAGGAGATCCACCCAATCCATCCTAAAGGAGATCAGTCCTGGGTGTTCATTGGAAGGACTGATGCTGAAGCTGAAACTCCAAATACTTTGGCCACCTGATGGAAAGAGTTGACTTATTGGAAAAGACCCTGATGCTGGGAAAGATTGAAGGCAGGAGGAGAAGGAGAAGACAGAGGATGAGATGGCTGGATGGCATCACCGACTGGATGATGTGGGTTTGGTTGGACTCTGGAGTTGGTGATGGACAGGGAGGCCTGGCGTGCTGTGGTTCATGGGGTCACAAAGAGTTGGACATGACTGAGCAACTGAACTGAACTGAAATCTCCTTCTCTGATCCTACTGAAATGTAGGGAAGTAAATTTTCAAGAGAATTCTGCATTCTTCCATAGGAAAAACCTTTAAAAGATTAAGTCATGCCATCTTCTTAGGTTGTGGCTGGACTCATTGGCTCTGTCATTCAGCAAAATATTGTTTTTGACTATCTATCATGGCTGAGGAACCATGCTAAGTTCTCAAGATAAAGTAGTAAGTAAAGTACATATGGTACTTGTCCACGGAGCTTATAATCTAGTAGGAGATTATGCGCTGGATGCCCACCTCATCCACTGGGTCTAGTCACTCAGTTGACACTTTTGCAAATTAAATGTCCACGGATTACTGCATATTATATAAGGATATAGGCTGCTCTGTTGAGACATTTATTAACAAACTGCTAAATCTCAAGCTGCAAAACTTTCGATCTTTGGGGTCAACTGCTTCACCAGCAGGGGGGCACCATTGTGCACTTGAACAGAAGTAGCCACAGTCACGTGGGTGCTCTCTATGAGTGGGATGGACCATAGGAGGCTTCTAGGCAGCTTAAGAGCTATGGAGCACTCCAAGGGGGCCCAGCACTCTGTGCTCTGTACATAATCTCATTTAAAACGTACAATGACCTATTTTGTTTATGCTTTCTGGAGAAACTGAAATTCATTGAGGGAAAATAATTTGTTCAAGGTCAAGACCTACTGTCAGGCCTCAGCTCAGATCCACTGACTTCAAAGTTCTTTCTCCCCCATGACACACTATCTCCCAAACCACAGAAATTAAGATCTACAATTCAATAACTTAAAACTAAAAATCTGCCAAACTCATCATTTGTGCAATAGAGGAGATGAATTTTTATTAAAAAGCTATTTGATTTTTTAGATCCCTAAAGCTAGGGTTTCTTCATTTCTCCTATTCTTGTCTAGAGGTCTTTACCTACAGACCCTTTGGGAAAAATATATTTATATATATGTCTACATCAGTTTCAAAGGTTTCATTTCACATCTGGATCTACTATTGCATTTTTGCCCCAGTCTACCCAGACCACAACAAAAACACCAACACAAAAACATAAGTAAAAGGGAAATGCTGTAGGAGCATTCACATGGGAATTGTTATTTAAAAATCATGTCCCTGAGCTCCACTTGTCCTGCCTCTCTGATCCAATTTATCCCCAATTCTCAAGACAATGTAATAGTTTGTCATACCCCGAAGGGGAACCAAAACCCAAAACTGTACTTCAAAGCACAGAAACTCCTTACAAACTTAAAAGAAATGATCAAGCAATTTAATATGAAAATGAGTCAAACTTATTTAAAAAACAAACATAATTGGAGGCCTGTTGAATGAAGCAAAAGAAATAATTAAGTCTTAAAAAAAAAAAAAACAGAGTTGTTTTGGGAGGAAATCTGGCTTTTCTAAGAAACCCTATGCCTGTTGAATGTGGTCAAGTGGTTGCAACATGCACTTGAACATGTAGAACTCATGACTCCCTTCTCCAAACTGTGAATGCAGGATGGACTGTAAACCTATAGAAAACCTGTTTATTAACTGTGTTGTTGTTTGGCTATCTGTAACATCAGTATGATTATTACAATTTGATTTTAAGCTATTGGTTTTCTCTTTTTTTTTTTACTGGAGGATAATTGCTTTACAGAATTTTGTTATTTTCTGCCAAACTTCAACATGACTCAGCCATAGGTATACATATATCCCCTCCCTCTTGAACCTCCCTCCCATCTCCCTCCCCATCTTACCCCTCTAGCTTGATACAGAGCCCCTGTTTGAGTTTCCTGAGACATACAGCAAACTCCTGTTGGCTATCCATTTTACATTTGGTAATTTAAGTTTCCATGTTCCTCTTTCCATACATCTCACCCTCCCTTCTCCTCTCCTCATGTCCATAAGTCTACTGTCTATGTCTAGTTCTCCATTGCTGCCCTGTAAATAAATTCTTCAGTACCGATTTTCTAGATTCTGTATACATGGATTTGAATACAATATTTCTCTTTCTCTTTCTGACTCACTTCACTCTGTATGATAGGTTCTAGGTTCATCCACATCATCAGAACTAACTCAAATGTGTTCCTTTTTATATCTGAGTAATATTTCATTGTGTATATGTACCAGAATTTCTTTATCCATTCATCTGTCCATAGACATCTAGGTTGCTTCCATGTTCTAGCTATTGTAAATAGTGCTGCAATGAACAATGGAATACATGTGTCTTTTTCCAATTTTGGTTTCCTCAGGGTATATGCCTAGGAGTGGGATTTCTGGGTCATCAGTTCAGTTCAGTTCAGTCACTCAGACATGTCTGACTCTTTGTGACCTCATGAACCACAGCACACCAGGCCTCCCTGTCCATCACCAACTCCCAGAGTCCACCTAAACCCATGTCCATTGAGTCGGTGATGCCATCCAACCATCTCATCCTCTGTCGACCCCTTCTCCTCGTGCCCCCAATCCCTCCTGGCATCAGGGTCTTTTCCAGTGAGTCAGCTCTTATCATCAGGTAGCCAAAGTATTGGAGTTTCAGCTTCAACATCAGTCCTTTCAATGAACAGCCAGGACTGATCTCCTTTAGGATGGACTAGTTGGATGTCCCTGCAATCCAGGGACTCTCAAGACTCTTCTCCAACACCACAGTTCAAAAGCATCAATTCTTCGGCACTCAGCTTTCTTAATAGTCCAACTCTCACATCCATACATGACTACTGGAGAAACCATAGCCTTGACTAGATGGACATTTGTTGGCAAAGTAATGTCTCTGCTTTTTAATATGCTGTCTAACTTGGTCATAACTTTCCTTCCAAGGAGTAAGCGTCTTTTAATTTCAAGGCTGCAATCACCATCTACAGTGATTTTGGAGCCCAAAAATTAAAATCAGCCACTGTTCCCATCTTTTGCCATGAAGGGATGGGATCAGATGCCATGATCTTAGTTTTCTGAATATTGAGTTTTAAGCCAACTTTTTCACTCTCCTCTTTCACTTTCATCAAGAGGCTCTTTAGTTCTTCTTCACTTTCTGCCATAAGGGTGGTGTCATCTGCGTCTCTGAGGTTATTGATATTTCTCCCAGCAATCTTGATTCCAGGAAGCTGTGCTTCCTCCAGCCCAGTGTTTTCCTAAGTTAAATAAGCAGGGTGACAATATACAGCCTTGACATACTCCTTTTCCTATTTGGAACCAGTCTGTTATTCCATGTCCAGTTCTAACTGTTGCTTCCTGACCTACATACAGATTTCTCAAGAGGCAGGTTAGGTGGTCTGGGCTTCCCATCTCTTTCAGAATTTTCCACAGTTTATTGTGATCCACACAGTTAAAGGCTTTGGCATAGTCAATAAAGCAAAAATAGATGTTTTTCTGAAACTCTCTTGCTTTTTTGATCATCCAGTGGATGTTGGCAATTTGATCTCTCATTCCTCCGCCTTTCTAAAACCAGCTTGAACATCTGGAAGTTCACCGTTCACATATTGCTGAAGCCTGGCTTGGAGAATTTTAAGCATTATTTTACTAGCGTGTGAGATGAGTGCAATTGTGAAGTAGTTTGAGCATTCTTTGGCATTGCCTTTCTTTGGGATTGGAATGAAAACTGACCTTTTCCAGTCCTGTGGCCACTGCTGAGTTTTCCAAATTTGCTGGCATATTGAGTGTAGCATTTTCACAGCATCATCTTTCAGGATTTGTAACAGCTCAACTGGAATTCCATCACCTCCACTAGCTTTGTAGTGATGCTTTCTAAGGCCCACTTGACTTTACATTCCAGGATGTCTGGCTCTAGATGAGTGATCACACCATCATGATTATCTGGTTCGTGAAGATCTTTTTTGTACAGTTCTTCTGTGTATTCTTGCCACCTCTTCTTAATATCTGCTGGGTCATATGCTGGTTTTATTCCTATTTTTAAGGAAAATCCATACCATCTTCCATAGTGGCTGTATCAATTTACATTCCCATCAACAGTGCAAAAGCATTCCCTTTTCTCCACATCCTCTCCAGCATTTACTGTTTGTAAACTTTTTGATGATGGCCATTCTGATTGATGTGAGGTGATATCTCATTGTGGTTTTGATTTGCATTTCTCTCATAATGAGTGATGTTGAGCATCTTTTCATGTGTTTCTTAGCCATCTGTATGTCTTCTTTGGAGAAATGTCTCTTTAGGTCTTTTTCCCACTTTTTGATTGGATGGTTTGTTTTTCTAGTATTGAGTTGTATGAGCTGCTTATATATTTTGGAAATTAATTGTCAGTTGTTTCATTTGCTATTATTTTCTCCTGTCTGAAGGTTGTCTTTTCACCTTGCTTGTAGTTTCCTTTGCTGTGCAAAAGCTTTTAAGTTTAATCATGTCCCACTTGTTTACATTTTTATTTCTGTTACTCTAGGAAGTGTGTCATAGAAGATCTTATTTTGATTTATGTCATTGAATGTTCTGCCTATGTTTTCCTCTAAGAGTTTTAGGGTTTCTGGTCTTACATTTAGGTCTTTAATCCATTTTGAGTTTATCTTTGTGTATGGTATTAGAAAGTGTTCTAATTTCATTCTTTTACATGTAGCGGTCCAGTTTTCCCAGCACCATTTATTGAAGAGGCTGTCTTTGCCCCATTGTATATTCTTGCCTCCTTTGTCAAAAATAAGGTACCCAATAGGTGCATGGGTTTATTTCTGGGCTTTCTATCTTGTTCCATTTGTCTATATTTCTGTTTTTGTGCCAGTCCCATACTGTCTTGATGACTGTAGCTTTGTAGTATAATCTGAAGTCAGGAGGGTTGATTCCTCCAGCTCCATTCTTCTTTCTCAAGACTGTTTTGGCTATTCAGGGTCTTTTGTGTTTCCATATGAATTGTGGAAATTTTTTGTTCTAGTTCTGTGAAAAACCCCATTGGTAATTTGATAGGGAATGCATTGAATCTGTAGATTGCCTTTGGTGTACAGTCATTTTTACAATATTGATTCTTCCTACCCAGGAACATGGAATATCTCTCTATCTGTTTATATTGTCTTTGATTTGTTTCATTAGTGTCTCATAATTTTCTGTGTACACTTCTTTCATCTCCTTAGGCAAGTTTATTCCTACTTATTTAATTCTTTTTGTTGCAATGGTGAATGGGATTGATTCCTTAATTTCTCTTTCTGATTTTTCATTGTTAATATGTTGAAATGCAAGTGATTTCTGTGTATTGATTTTGTATCCTTCAACTTTGCTAAATTCACTGATTAGCTCTAGTAATTTTCTCATATTATCTTTAGGGTTTTCTATGTACAGTATCATGTTATCTGCAAACAGTAAGAGTTTTACCTCTTCTTTTCCAATCTTGATTCATTTTATTCTTCTTTCTTCTCTGAAAACTGTAGCTAAGACATCCAGAACTATGTTAAATAATAGTGGTGAAAGTGCACACCCTTGTCTTGTTTCTGATCTTGGGGGAATGCTTTCAGTTTTTTACCACTGAGAACAATATCTGCTGTAGGCTTAATATATATGGCCTTTACTACGTTGAAGTAGGTTCCTTCTATGCCCATTTTTTGAAGTTTTAATCATAAATGGGTACTGAATTTTTTCAAAGGCTTTTCCTGCATCTACTGAGATTATCATATGCTTTTATCTTTGAATTCGTTAATATGGTGTATCACATTGATTGATTTCCATATATTAAAGAATCTTTGCATTCCTGGAAGAAACCCAACTTGATCATGGTGTATGAGCTTTTTGATATGTTGCTGAATTTTTTTTTGCTAAAATTTTGTTGAGGATTTTTGCATCTATGTTCATCAGTGATATTGGCCTGTAGTTTTCTTTTTTTGCATGTTGTCTTTGTCTCGTTTTGGTATCAGAGTGATTGTGGCCTCGTAGAATGAGTTTGGAAGTGTCCCTTCCTCTGGAATTTTTTTTGAAAGAGTTTTAGAAGGGTAGGCATTAGCTCTTCTCTAAAAGTTTGATAGAATTCTCCTGTGAAGCCATCTGGTCCTGGGCTTTTGTTTTTGGGAGATTTTTGAACACAGCTTCAATTTCAGTGCTTGTAATTGGGTTGTTCATACTTTTTATTTCTTCCTGGTTCAGTCTTGGAAGACTGAACTTTTCTAAGAATCTGTCCATTTCTTCCAGGTTATCTCCATTTTATTGCCATATAGATTCTCATAATAGTCTCTTGTAATCCTTTGTATTTCTGCATTGTCTGTTGTAACCACTCCTTTTTCATTTCTAATTTTGTTGATTTGATTCTTCTCTCTTTTATTCTTGATGAGTCTGGCTAAAGGTTTGTCAATTGTTTATCTTCTCAAAGAATCAGCTTTTAGTTTTATTAATCTTCACTATTGCTTCTTTCATTTCTTTTACATTTATTTCTGCTCAGATCTTTAGGATTTCTTTCCTTCTTCTGATTTTGGGAGTTTTTTGTTCTTTCTTGAATTGTTTTAGGTGTAAAGTTAGGTTGTCTATTTGATGTTATTCTTGTTTCTTGAGGTAGGATTGTCTTGCTATAAACTTCCCTCTTAGAACTGCTTTGGCTGCATCCCATAGGTTTTGAGTTGTCGTGTTTTCATTGCCGTTTGTTTCTAGAAATTTTTTTATTTCCCTTTGATTTCTTCAGTAATCTCTTGGTTATTTAGAAATGTGTTGTTTCCATGTGTTTGTGTTTCTTACAGTTTTTTTTCTTGTAACTGATATCCAGTCTCATAATGTGTGGTCAGAGAAGATGCTTGATACGATTTCAATTTTCTTAAATTTACTGAGGTTTGATTTGTGACCCAAGATATGGTCTACCCTGGAGAATGTTCCATGTGCACTTGAGAAGAAGGTGTATTCTTCTGCATTTGGATGGAATGTCCTGAAGATATCAGTGAGATCCGTCTCATCTAATGTGTGATTTAAGGCTTGTGCTTCCTTATTAACTTTCTGTTTTGATCATCTGTCCATTGGTGTGGGTGGGGTGTTAAACTCTCCTACTATTATCACATCACTGTCAAATTCTCTTTTTATGTCTGTCAGAGTTCATCTTATGTATTGAGGTGCTCCTATGTTGGGTGCATAGACATTTACAATTGTTATGTCTTTCTCTTGGATTGATCCCTTGATCATTATCTAGTGTCCTTCCTTATCTCTTCTATTCTTCTTTATTTTAACGTCTATTATGTCTGATATGAGGATTGCTACTGCAGACTGCACCTTTCTTTTGTTTCCCATTTGCATGGGATGTATTTTTCTATCCTCTCACTTTCAGTCTATATGTGTCTTTAGGTCTGAGGTGGATTTCTTGTAGACAGCATATATATGGGTCTTGTTTTTGTATCCATTCAGCCAGTCTGTGTCTTTTGGTTGGAACATTTAATCCATTTATATTTAAAGTAATTATTGAGGTGTATGTTCCTATTGTGTCTCTTAATTGTTTGGGGTTGATTTTATAGATCTTTTTTCTTCTCTTGTATTTCTTGACTATATAAGTCCATTTAACATTTGTTGTAAAGCTGGTTTGGTGGTACTGAATTCTCTTAAATTTTGCTTGTCTGAAAAGCTTTTTTATCTCTCCATCAATTTTGAATAAGATCCTTGCCAGGTACAGTATTCTTGGTTGTAGATTTTTCCCTTTCAGTACTTTAAATATATCCTGCTATTCCCTTCTGCTGAAATATCAGCTGTTAGGCATATAAGATTTCTCTTGTATGTTACTTGTTGCTTCTCCCTTTCTGCTTTTAATATTCTTTCTTTGTGTTTAGTCTTTGTTAGTTTGATTAGTATGTGTCTTGGTGTGTTTCTCCATGGGTTTATCCTGTGTGGGACTTTTTGTGCCTCTTGGACTTGATTGACTATTACCTTTTCCATGTTGGGGAAATTTTTAACTATAATCTCTTCAAAAATTTTATCATATCCTTTCTTTTTCTCTTCTTCTGGGACCCCTATAATTCGAATGTTGATGCATTTGATGTTGTCCCAGAGGTCTCTGAGACTATCCTCAGTTCTTTTCATTCTTTTACTTTATTCTGCTCTTCAGAAGTTATTTCCACCATTTTATCTTTCAGCTCATTGATTCGTTCTTCTGCTTCAGATATTCTGCTATTGATTCCTTCTACAGTATTTTTAACTTCAGTATTGTGTTGTTTGCCTCTGCATATTTATTCTTTAATTCTTCTAGGTCTTTGTTAATTGAGTCTTGCATTTTCTCCATTTTGTTTTCAAGGTTTTTGATCATCTTTACTATCATTATTCTGAATTCTTTTCCAGGTAGTTTGCCTATTTCCTCTTCATTTATTTGGACTTCTGTGTTTCTAGTTTGTTCCTTCATTTGTGTAGTATTTCTCTGCCTGTCCATTATATTTTTTTAACTTATTGTGTTTGAGGTCTCCTTTACCTCATGCAAAGAGTTGACTCATTGGAAAAGACTCTGATGCTGGGAAGGATTGGGGGCAGGAGGAGAAGGGGGCGACAGAGGATGAGATGGCTGGATGGCATCACTGATTTGATGAACGTGAGTCTGAGTGAGCTCCGGGAGATGGTGATGGACAGGGAGGTCTGGCGTGCTGCAATTCATGGGGTCGCTAAGAGTCGGACACGACTGAGCGACTGAACTGAACTGAACTTTCCCAGGCTTCAAGGTCGAATTCTTTCTTCCTTTTGGTTTCTGCCCTCCTAAGTTTAGTCTAGTGGTTTGTGTAAGCTTCATATAGGGTGAGATTTGTGCTGAATTTTTGTTTGATTTTCCTCCAATGGGAAAGGCTGAGTGAGGTAGTAATCCTGTTTGCTGATGATTGGGTTTGTGCTTTTGTTTTGTTTGTTGTTTAGATAAGGTGTCCTGCACAGGGTGCTATTGGTGGTTGGGTGATGCTGGGTCTTGTATTCCAGTAGTTTCCTTTGTGTGAGATTTCACTATTTGATACCCTCTAGGGTACTCTTGCCTGGAAAACCCCATGGGTGGAGGAGGCTGGTAGGCTGCAGTCCATGGGGTCGCTAAGAGTCGGACACGACTGAGCGACTTCATTTTCACTTTTCACTTTCATGCATTCGAGAAGGAAATGGCAACCCACTCCAGTGTTCTTGCCTGGAGAATCCCAGGGACAGGGGAGCCTGGTTGGCTGCCGTCTATGGGGTCGTACAGAGTCAGACACGACTGAAGCGACTTAGCAGCAGCAGCAGCAGGGTTGGTTCTCTGGTAGTCTAGGGTCTTGGAGTCAGTGCTCCCACTCCGAAGGCTCAGGGCTTGATCTGGAGTTTTGCATGGCTCTGTATAGTCTTTTCCACTGGTCAGGTCCTCCTGTCTGCTCTCAGCTGGTTTCTGCATGCACTTCTGTGTCTGAAGGTGTATTCCTGATGTATCCGTGGAGACAGATGTACTCTGTGTCCACCTATTCCTCTGTCATCTTGTTACCAATAGATTTCATTTTTAAGGCTATGATTCTTATGTTAAAGAGATGCTTCATCAATTTAGCCATATGAAAAATTTTTTTGAAAATTTGCTTGGTGAACAGATTGCATCAAGAAAGTGGAGGAATAAGATGTGGAGCTTACCTTCTCCCACAAAATACATCAAAAATACATTGACATGTGGATTGGTTCTCACAGAACATCTACTAAACCCCAGCAGAAGACCTCAGACTTGCAGAGGCATGATAAAATCTCTACATAACTATGGGGTTGGCTGAGGTCCTTGTTGGGATGCAGTGCAGCTCATTTTCCACAGGTGCTGATCCACAGAGTACTCCCTTGGGGAAACAACTTGCAGCTTATAACTGGACAGGAAAGTCTTTTGGTGAGTGAGAAGGCTAAGGGAAACGAAGGCCACTGGCATGACTGTGGCAGAGGCCTGCAGTTACTCTTGAGGAGACCGTTTCAGCCCCAAACCACCATGACCACCTAACAAGACTGCCTTTCCGGCAGAGTCTCTATTGGTTCTCTTATGATGACAGAATTTATAGCACAAATGGAATTTTCCTGCCATGATATGGTCTGGCACTGTGTGGTAACAACCATGACCAGGAGACACCAATGAAAAGGACATGTATGTTTACATCAGTGTCCATTTATCTCATATAAAATGGGTCACTAATGAGTACGTAACCCAAACAAGCCTAGTGACACAAGGTCAATTTTTGGAAGGAGCTAAAGAGAAGTGTGGGAAAGAACTGTGTATTATATACAGCCTGAGCTGTGAGCTGAGCTGCTAGAAAAATGCAAAGCCTGTGTTGGAAAGATGAGCTGGCTAGAAAAAGGGAGCAATAAGGACAGGGTAGAGATCAAGACTGAGAGTAGGAGTGGTTAATGCGAAGTGCAGGAAAAAATTCTTTCCACCATACTAATAGCTTTGCATTATTATTGATTATAGTAACCATTAGATTTACTAGTCAGTTCTGAGCATGAGTACGACATATTCCTTTGTAAGCTAAGGGCCCCCACCAATGGCTTGTTAATCTAACATCAGTAAAAGAGTCTTCAGCATGAGTCATAACCCAGAGCACTTCCCTGCACGAGAAGGAACAGGAGAATAGCAGGCATCGGGCATATTTCATGAAAATACTGAGAACCTTGGGAAGTATATACAGACCCGCCTGGAGCTGGGGAAAGACACCCTAGTTAGAGCAGGAATAAAAGAGTGCCAATTAAGCAGAGTTACTATCCCAATTAAGCAACTGTCATGGCCATTAAGAAACTCAAATGAATTTGCTCTGTGATGTTCAAGCTTGCCTGGTGATGGCCTGATTAAGTGCATTCACTGATCAGGGCACTGTAGTGATTATTAATTTTTCTCAGCTCTTCCATGCCTCTCTGAGTGCTCTGGGAATGACCACTGGCATGGATCCTTGAATGAATGAAGATGATTCTGGAAATGAAAAGGACATCACAGTCAAAGGGAAACATTCAAATAGCCAGAACAGATCTTGTTGAAACTGCTGATGCAGCTAGCTGCCTAAGCTTTCCTTAGGATTCTGGGCCATTCCCTCTCTCTGGCCGTCTGTCTTGTGATCTAAACAGCTCTCAGGGGTTCTTTGGTCAAACAGGCTGGCCCTGCTTCCTCCTTTTGCTTGGCTGGCAACTCTCACATAGACTTCAATGGCAAAAAGCTGTCATCAGTTCATAAAAGGATCAAACACCTTAAGATGTTGTATACAAGTCCCACTGATGTTTTCAAATACACTTCCTTTCCTAGTTCCTCAGAGATAACCTTTTGGCATGCAGTGAAGTAATTTGGAAGGCAGATAGCCAGTCCTGGTTTGAGGGAAGTTTTTCCACCCACTAGTTGTCATCATACATAGCTTGGTTGGAGAGACACCTCATCAATGGAACCTTGTGATATTCCTGTTAGCCACCTTCCTTTCCCTAGGGAAGAGAGGTCAAGGGAAGGTCTTTCAAAAGAGGCCAGTTGTCAAGGCTGGGGATTACTTTCAAGTCTGCCATCACAGTTCTTATTCTTAACTATTTCTCCCCAAAGAGAAGCAAAAGAAAACACAGCTTTTGATGATGGTTATTCTTTTCATGCCAGCCTAGTTCCTAGCAAAAGAGTTTTCCAACTCTGAGGCTAAATATTGGTTGAGTGTTTAAAGAGGACTTAGAAGATAAAGAATGAGGAGAATATTTTGCTACCATCCTACCCATGGCTAGTGGGGCTTTCTTGCTCTCTGGGACTGGAGGTAGAGGACGGATGAACTGGCTTGGGAAAGAGGAGACTGACCCACTATTCAGAGAATCACAACTTCTGGCCAGACTGCAGGAAACTTCTTCTAAGGCTTCTTTTGAGACCCTGAAGCTTTTCTCCATGGGGTTCCTCCTGTGAACCATGAGACAGAACATGACTTGAGTGACTATATTCTCAGTTCTCCTAAGAATGGCAGAAAGCGTGTGTTATTCTGGAAGGTGCAAGAGAAGTTAGTTCAGTATGGGCAAGTGGTATCTCTTCCAGCAATTAGGGCTTAATTCCATCTCGGAACTGGTTGATGAAGGTTGCAAGAGAAACACCACACCTGAAGGCCTGGAGTCAGAGGAGCTAGATAAAATGGCCTTTTCAAGAAGCACAGATGATTAATGTACTTTAAAAATAAATGTATGTGCTTAAAATTTATCTTTCACACAGTTGCAAAGTTTAGGGAAATTTTTTTCAGATGAATCCAAGAAAAACTCCAAAAGTCTCTCAAAGCTCTAGATGGGAGGGTCACAACAAAAGGAAACAGAAATTGCTCCACTTTGGATTCAAATAACCAAAAATGAGCTCATTTCCCAAAGAAATAACTCTGCATCAAATGTGTTAATTTCTCCTTTCTCACAGCAAACATTTTGTAGGTCACTATCTGGATGATGGTGTTAGGGATCTAGTAAATGTCTTAGCTGTAAGTTAGACACTGTGTCAAGGCATCCACAGTCAACACAAGGAGGACAGGCATACAAGGTGGCCCTGGGAATGCGAGACAGAGGGATGCGAGATCTCTTCAGAAAATAGAATCTTTATGAGTTGATAATCAGCTGGACTGGGAGATTGGAGAAAGGTGCTAATTTGTGGGAGTAGTTTTTCTAGGCCTTAGATGGGAAATATATGAGGTGGAATTGAGTTGTGGTTGTGACTGTTGTGGTTGTTACTGTTATGTGGATGGGGGCGAGATGGTGATGACGAGCTTAGCATTGGAAGAATCTGAGGTCTGGGTAAGGGATCCAAGTGAAGGCACAGTGAACAGCTGGACACAGGCCTGGGTCTTCGAAAAGAATATCATCAGAAGATGGAGATCTGAGAGTTCCTAGAAGTCGTGGAATATGTATAGCTCATTCATGGGGGATGTGTTCACTGAGGAAAGGTCTTCATTTTAGTGAACTTGAGAAGCAAAGTTACATTTGTGGTAGCAGCATTTGTCCTGCACATTCAAAAGATGGCATAAATGCAGCCATCAGAGGGATTCTTGGCCTTGACTTTGACCCAAGGAAACCTTTGCAGGCTTGCTGCTTTAGTTACCAAATCCAACAGCTTTGGCACTTTGCTTGGACACAACTCCTTTTTCTCCCTTCAAATACTATAATTCTCTAGTTTTCCCCAAGCTCTTGACTTCCCTGAGAGAGACCAAAAAGCCATCTGTGTTCCAATATGTTCTCTTTGCAAATCCACTTGATTTTGTGGCCCATTGCAGGAGGAGATTAAGTAGGAAGACCACGTGATAGATTTTTAATATAAATTAGCATCCATATAGCCAAAAATTTGTGAGTCCTCAAAGTTAAAAATATCTGCATCAATTCTTTTGAAAAAAGAGACAAATATGATGATAGGAAATTTTAAACCATTACACAGAAAAGTATGCACAACAAATACTGAAATATTGCATTTATTGAAAATAATCAAGAAAATAATGTAATGTGAAAAGCAAAATCAGCACAGAGAAAAAGAGGAGGTTATAATATAGTTACTTTCATTTAAGTAAATGAGTGAGAAAAATATTCATAATAATATTCAAAATTATATGTAATGATTTGTTCAGAGAAATCAATGAGCCATGTAAACTAAAATAGCAGTTATTTATAAATGAAGCAAAATACTTAACTCCAATATCTTCATAAATGTATTGCACCTCAGAAAGGGTTCCTAACTATTGAAGGACCCAAATATTGCACTGCCCTGGGTGAAAGGGAAGAAGTTTTGTGAGAAGTTGTACATCTTTTGGCAGTTAAGAAGTTGGGCCATAGAGTCAGACTGGCTGGATTCAGATCCCTGCCCCACAACCTGATTGTGGGCAAATTACTTTTTCCAAGTCTCCATTTCCTCATCTATAAAACAGGTATAACATTAGAAGTCTTGGTTAGTACCAGTATAAGAAATAAATGAGATAATATGGAGTCTGGGATGTAGTTCAAGAAATATTATGAGGCCATGATGATGATGTTGACTGAGAAGAATTTTGTTGCTTGTTTTTTTTTTTTTAATTAATTTTTACTGGAGAATAGTTGATTTACAGTGTTGCGTTAGTTCTGCTGTACAGCAAAGTGAATCAGTTATGTTGTTGTTCAGTTGCTCAGTCATGTCTGACTCTTTGCCAGCCCGTGGACTGCAGCATGCCAGGCTTCCCTGTCCACCACCATCTCCCAGAGCTTTCTCAAACTCATGTCCATTGAGCCAGTGATGCTATCCAACCAACTTTCCCTCTGTTGTTCCCCTCTCCTCTGGCCTTCAATCTTTCCCAGCATCAGGGTCTTTTCTAATGAGTAAGCTCTTCAAATTAGGTGACCAAAGAATATCCACTCTTTTAGATTCCTTTCCCATTTGGTCATTACAGAATATTGAGCAGAGTTCCCTGTGCTATAAAGTAGGTTCTTATTAGTTACCTATTTTATACATAGTAGTGTGTATGTTTGGAGAAGGCGATGGCACCCTACTCCAGTACTCTTGCCTGGAAAATCCCATGGATAGAGTAGCCTGGTAGGCTGCAGTCCATGGGGTAGCAAAGAGTCAGACACAACTGAGCGACTTCACTTTCACTTTTCACTTTCATGCACTGGAGAAGGAAATGGCAACCCACTCCAGTGTTCTTGCCTGGAGAATCCCAGAGACAGGGGAGCCTGGTGGGCTGCCGTCTCTGGGGTTGCACAGAGTCGGACATGACTGAAGCGACTTAGCAGCAGCAGCAGCAGCAGCAGCAGCAGCAGTGTGTATGTTTGGAGAAGGAAATGGCAGCCCACTCCAGTATTCTTGCCTGGAGAATCCCAGGGATGAAGGAGCCTGATGGGCTGCAGGCTATGGGGTCGCACAGAGTCAGACATGACTGAAGCGACTTAGCAGCAGCAGCAGCAGTGTGTATATGTCACAATTAATCCCTCCCACTTTTTCCCTTTGGTAACCCTAAGTTTGTTTTCTACATCTGTGACTCTGTTTTGTAAATAAGTTCATTGCATCATTTTTTAGATTCACATATAAGTGATATCATTTGATATTTGTTTTTCTCTATCTGACTTACTTCACTCAGTATGATAGTCTCTAGGTCCATCCATGCCTGCAAATGGCATTAGCTTGTTCTTTTTATGGCTGAGTAATATTCCACTGTATAGACATACCATATGTCTTTACTCGTTCATCTGTTGATGGACATTTACATTGTTTCCATGTTCTGGCTATTGTAAACAATGCTGCGGTGAACACTGAGGTGCCTGTATCTTTTCAAATTATGGTTTTCTCTGGATATATGCCCAGGAGTGGGATTGCCTGGTCATACGGTAGCTCTATTTTTAGTTCGTTAAGAAACCTCCACACTGCTTTCCATTATGGCTATTCCAATTTACATTCCCACTAACAGTATGAGAGGATTCCCTTTGACTGAGGAGGATTCCCTTTGACTGAAAAGGATTCTGAATTGAGATGTGACTCAAAACCACATATTATTAAAACAGGACATTGAGGAACATTACTTAAACACACTATTTTTACAATATGATACAGATGGAGAGTCAGAGCTGCTGCACAATTCCTGGGGCTCTGTTCATGAGAGGGTAACACACACAGCCTTGATTTACGCTGTCTCTGCTCAGAAAGTAACCCACAGGAACGAGAACTTCCCTTTTCTTCCCTCCTTAAAAAAGTTGCCTTTTACCATTGTATCTCAGAACTCCTAAGCCTGCATGTAACTCTCATCTCTGCCACTTTACTAAGCCACAGATCCCAAATAAATGCCTCCAGGGGCCAGGCAGTTAAAGAAATACCAGGTGAACTGAGCTGGTGAGCATCAAAGCAGAGAAGACATACTTACTGAAAGGTATTCACAGTTGAATGATTTTGAAACACTGCCTAGCCCAAATAAAACATCTGGAGGGCTCCACATGCTAACTAGCTATGTGGCCTTGCTTGAGTCACTTCATCCAAGTTTTCTTAATTTAGCAAAATGAAAGATGGGACCAGTCTTTCACTGAGACTCAGAAGTGATGATCACAGAGACTCAGGGGTTCAGCTCTTGTTCAGGCTTCTCAGTCTGTTCCCAGAAATCATCAGCTCCTGACTCAGAGGAAAGATGCTGGCCTGAGAAAGGACAGACTGTCCTCCAGGAGCGGCCCATCTCGCTTTCCCCACTGTTCCATTACATGGTCTCCTATTTATTCAAGCATAGATTTTAAAATGGTTTAAGTAATATCTATTTGTTGTAAAATACAGCATTTGAGAAATACAGAGAAGCATAAAGGAGAAAAAGTCATGCCTCTAAGTGTCCACACATACATACTTGGTTTTCCTGTGGTACACACTCAAATACAAGTTACAAGAAATTGGGGCCGATCTGTAAATGTTTGTTTATACTATATCTTATGTGGTTAATATTTTCAATACATTTTAAAATTTAAATATTTCACTGTAGAATCATTTACAGAAAAGTTGCACAGATAGTACAGAGAATTTCTATATATTCTTTACCCATTTCCTCTGTTGCTAACATCTTACATTACTATGGTAGCTTTGTCACAACTAATAAAACAACACTGATAGATTACTAGTTACTAACTTTGGGACTCCCTTCAGAATATCACATTGAATTCAGTTTTCATGTCTCTTGTTTTATTTTTGACTATGACAGATTCTCAGACTGGTCTTTCCCACCCCCACCCCATGGCCTTGACATCTAAGGAACAGTGGTCAGGTATTTTTGTAGGATGTCCTGGAACTTTGATTTTTCTGATTTTTTTTTTTTCCCATGGGGAGATTAGGATAATGCATTTGGGGGAAGAAGATCATGGAGGTGAAATCCCATTTTCATCACATGATGTCAGAAGTATATGCTTCAACAGGACTTATCACTGGCAATGATAACTTGGATCACCTAGTTGAAGAAGCATTTGCCAGATTTCTCCATGGTAAAATTATCTTCCCCCTCTTTCCTTACTCTTGTTTTTGTAAGGAGGTCACTAAGCACAGCTCACTCAAGAGGTAAGTCAAGCTTCACCATCTTCAAGTAGGAGAATCTACACAAATTATTGGGAATTTTTCTGTACAGGAGATTTGTATCTTCTTCATTTATTTCCTTGCTTAGTCATTTATTTGCATCAGAATGGACTCAAGGATATTTACTGCACATTTTGAATTATAATCCAATATGACGCTATCTATTTAATTGCTCACGTTGTTGCAGTTTTTGTTCCTGAGTGCTTTTTCAGATTGGCTCCTGTGTCTCTCTGATGTGCTTACCTCCTCTGAGCTTTCTGAGCACTGCAAAAATCTTCCCAGCTCATTTTGTGTACTTCATGTCCCAGCCTTAGAATCAGCCGATTCCTCTGGGAGCCCTAGTTCTTTTTCTTTTTGGATAATCATATTAGAAGCCAAGATTATCTAGGTGAGCTCAGTGCAACCACAGGGGTCTTTCTATGAGAGACACAGAAGACTCAGTGTCACTGGAGGAGGCAATGTGATGATGTAAGTAGAGGCTGGAGTGACATACTTTTGGTGGAGGAAGCTGTCAAGGAACACAGGCAGCCACCAGGAGCTGAAAAATGCAAAGAAATGGCATCTCCTCTCAGAGCCTCAGAAACCAGCCACGTGAAACCTTGACATTAGCCTAGTGAGACTGATTCCAGACTTCCGATCTCTAGAACTGTAAAAGGATAAGTTTGTGTTGTTTAAGTCACCTTTTTAAAAGAGGAAGAACCACTGTGGCTGAAAAGGCAAAACCAAGGAGTTTCAGGGAGACTCTTCATGCTACCATATTCACTGCTGCTCAACCTGAGGCCAGAGGTTAGTCTGAAGGTACCTTTGCCTGTTTGATAGCTCCCTGGCAAAGAGTGGATCACTCAAACTGCTGTTGAAAGTAAGTCTGCAGCTACCACTGCCCAGAGTAGCAGAAATAAATTTCTGGGATGGAAAATAAATTTCAGTTTAGAAGTGCATTAGTTCTGGCTTCTAGAATGAGGTGCCATAGACTTCATTACTTAAACAATATTCTCACATTTTTGGAGGTTAGAAAGTTACTGAAGTCATTAATAAACTCTAGTAATTTAATTAGGAGAAGGCAATGGCACCTCACTCCAGTACACTTGCCTGGAAAATCCTCTGGACTGAGAAGCCTGGTAGGCTGCAGTCCATGGGGTCACTAAGAGTCAGACACAACTGAGCGACTTCACTTTCACTTTCATGCATTGGAGAAGGAAATGGCAACCCAGTCCAGTGTTCCTGCCTGGAGAATCCCAGGGATGGGGGAGCCTGGTGGGCTGCCCTCTATGGGGTTGCACGGAGTCAGACACGACTGAAGTGACTTAGCAGCAGCAGCAGTAATTTAATTTAATTAATAAGCTCTAGTAATGAAGATGCCAGCCAGTTTGGTTACAGGAGAGAACCCTCTCCCTGGCTTGAAGATAGTCACCTTCTTTTTGTATCTTGATTCACATGATAGAGAAAGGGAAGTCTCAGTTCAGTTCAGTCACTCAGTCTTGTCAGACTCTTTGCAACCCCATGGACTGCAGCATGCCAGGCCTCCCTGTCCATCACCAACTCCTGGAGTTTACTCAAACTCATCCATTGAGTCGGTGAAGCCATCCAACCATCTCATCCTCTGTCATCCCCTTCTCCTCCTGCCTTCAATCTTTCCCAGCATTGGGGTCTTTTCCAAAGAGCCAGTTCTTTGCATCAGGTGGCCAAAGTACTGGAGTTTCAGTTTCCTCTTTAAGGACACTAATCTAATCACGGAGGTCCTACCCTCATGACCATATCTAAACTTATTACCTCTCCAAGGCCCTGCCTCTAAATACCATCAGATTGGAAGCTGGGGTGTTTTGCTTTTTTTTTTCCTTAACTCTTTATTTCACATTGGAGTGCAACTGATTAACAATGTTGTGATAGTTTCAGATGGGCAGCAAAGGGACTCAGCCACATATATACATGTATCTGTTCTCTGGGAGTTGGGGTTTTAACATATGAATTTGGGGGAACATGTTCCATCCATAACAAGTCTGTAATAATAACAAATGTAATAGTAAAATTTAAGGACTAAGTTTAAGAGATTTAGAGTAGATTCCACTCTATGAAAATAGTAAAATGAAGAGAATGAAATTACACTCAATGTTTATTGAACATTTACTCTGTGCCAAATGCTTTTAGTTGTACTTTTCCAATTAATTCTCAAAAAAAAGTTATATAAAGTAGACATGTCCCTATTTATTTATTTTACTTTCCCCATTTTAGAGATGAAGAAATGGAGATGTAGAAAGGCTAAACAACTTGCCTGTTTGTTTAAACTCTTGCCCTCACAAACAGTTGGACACAACTGAGCAACTGAACTGAACTGAGAGCTCAGTGGCTAAACAACTTATAATCCCTATAATGTCAACTAAAAGTTGCAGAACTAGGAGATGGTCTGAACCTCCATAAAACCATCATGAGGAAGGCCACTGGAAGCCTAGTGTTTTCAGGCTGAAAGGGACCTTAAAAACCATCCATGTCCTTACTGTAAGAATAAGGAAATGAAAACCCAGTGCCTGACATCACTCAGCTATTCAACAATTTATTTCAGGACCTGAACCAAAACTCAGGCTTGTCTACCTCAAGTCCAGCGCAGTTTCTACAGATGCTATTGGAGAGAGTGAGATTTGCTTTCTGGGGAAATTCAGAGATCCGCTTCCCTATCCACAGTATACTTGCCTATACCTTAAAGGCCAACCTATAGCAAACAGCATATACATGTATTCAAGCCAGTCCCCTTCCTGAGATGAATCCCAGAAGACTTCCTGGGAGCCCATTTCAATCTCACCCTACCTTCCATGTAGCTTCCTTCCCTGAAATCTTCTTCAGTGTACTTTCCTCTACCCTCTAGGTTCAAGGAAAAGGGTTGGGGGGGTGGGTGGGGCGCAGAGAGGAAGGTGAAGTAGGTAAATAAGACGGAGACAAGCCCACCAAGGGAGAATGTCTGTGACCATCCCAAGATGAAGGAAGTTAAAAGACACATTCTGAGCACAGATGACAATGTACAAGTTAATTTGAAGCTTCTTACAAGGCCTACTGAAAGGATTGTATTTATTTGGGTGTTTATAGTCTGGCATCTTACTTAAAGAAAAAAAGATCCCTATTATTTTACAGTCATACATCATAATCCCTTATAATGTCAAATAAAAGGAAAATAATAATACCTTGTGTTTATATATTGTTTTACAGCTTACTAAGCACTTTTACAGCCATGATCTCTTTTAATCCTTACAGTAATGTCGTGAAGTAGCCAAAGAAGGTTATTATTAATCCCCATTTTACAGATGAGCAAACTGAGGTTCAGAGAGAGTAAATGAACATGCTCCATATCACCCAGCTAGGAAGGAGGGGCCAACACTGGACGCTACAGCTGGGGACAGAGGAGTACTCTGAATGGAAAGGACCACTGAAGTGCCAAGTGTGGCCAGGAGGAGAAATTTTTTTCTGCTTTACCAACTCAGGAGTCAAGTCAAGTTTCCAGTTTGACCACCTAAAGAGACTTAGAAGGCACACTGACATGACGCAAACAACGGAGGGATTAGGAGGGGACGGTTCTCTACAAATGGGGACCGGGGCATACAGCTTCAAGACAGACACAATGGTATAACAGCATTGCTGTAAAAAAGGGAGGTGTGAGTGCTAACGAAACGAAAGCCTTAGGAAGGTCACAGAGAGCCAAATAACTTGAACTCTGCTTTTGCCTACTCAGGAAACAATTTTAAAGGGAAGAAAGGAAAGGAAAATGGAAATGATGAAAAATAGCAAAACAGAAAGACATTCCTGGAACTCTTTCTGCCAAACATAACCAAGTATTTCTAATCTCCTTACAAGATGTACACAAATAATTTCAGAAGAACTAAGCATACATATACTTTCAGGCTCAGCTGTTGGCGAATATTTACATAATTTTGGAGTATAAGAAGTTATAAAGCATAAAGTCAAGACAAAAATCATTAGGAAAAGATTTATAGATATGATTATACAAAATTCAAACACTTCTCTCTTAAGACAAAATAAAAGGATATGCTATAAACAAAACTGTAAGTGAAAAAGGACAAACTGGAAAATATGTTAATGTTTTCATTTTAAAAACTCTAATGAATTAATGATAATAATAAAATGAATTCCACATTTGAGAAATATGGGCTTGGAATCTATCAGAAAAAAATTATATAGAGAGAGCCAGGAGGCATATGATAATATGTTTTACCTTTATTTGTTAGTTATACCAATTCACACCTAAACATTTTACTGATGTGGAACATGTTATAATGAGTGTATAAAAGAGGTTGCTACATCTTATTTCAGTATCATTCTTTTAAAAAAAAAAAACATCCATGTTCTGGAAGAACAATGGTACTCAGACATTAGCAGTGGTTACCTCTAGACAGAAAAATATGGATACTTTAAATGTACAGTATCTTTTCTTTTTCCTTATTTAATTTTTAAAGTAATGAACATGAATTACTTTTGTAATAAAGAAACCAAATTGGCCATTACACCTGTAAGCAGGGACATAATTTCTCATTATACCATTGTTTCTATTTAAAAATCACATTTAACTTACAGCATTTAGATTTTTCAACTCTCATTTCAAGAACACAATCTGCCATGAAATGGGAAGACTTTGTACCCTCTATTTGGATAAATAATTAGAGTTGGCTTGTTCCCCACCTGCCCTTCAGGGTAATTTGCATAGTTGCCTCCTGGCCTCTTCCATATAATTACAAGAAAAAGTACCTTGATTATTATATAAACAAACAGCATAATCACATATGGTATCTTCTGAAATTTGGGATGTTGTCTATTTTTATTTTGGAGAAAAATTAGATTGACATCTATTCTAGAAACAGAACTTCTGAATAAATCACCAACAGGGTCAGATGTAGACTCTAATGCAATAGGTTTTTTCCCTGTTTAGACCCTTTTTAGTAATCTTGGACTTCCCTCATGGCTCAGATGGTAAAGCATCTGTCTACAAGGCAGGAGACCCGAGTTCAATCCCTGGGTTGGAAAGATCCCCTGGAGAAGGAAATGGCAATCCACTCCAGTACTATTGCCTGGAAAATCCCATGGACAGAGGAGCCTGGTAGGCTACAGTCCATGGGGTCGCAAAGAGTCGGACACGACTGAGCGACTTCACTTTAGTAATCTTGCCCCAGGTGTCCTCTCGCGCTTAGCCCCATTATCAAGTATAACCGGCAACATTCCGTTGCTTAGCCAGATGCAGATCAAGAAAACAATAAAACATTCTCACCATCAGCCAAGGGACACTTCAGTCATGTGTGACTCCCTGTGACCCCATGGACCATAGCCTGCCAGACTCCTCTGTCCATGGGATTCTCCAGGTAAGAATACTGGAGTGAGTTGTCATTCCCTTCTACAAGGGATCTTCCCAACCCCAGGATCAATGTCAATGTCTCCTGCACTGGCAAGCAGGTTCTTTACCACTTGCGCCAAAAGGACACTGCTGGAACCCAAATCAAAGGCAGTGTCACAGAACTTTATTTTTTCATATATTCCAGAAAGAGAGAGCATACTCACTGGAGAAGAGGGATAATCTTTAGGAGACTGAAAATCCGAGACTTTGTTTTCTGTGGCCCCTCATGGAAGGCACTGGGTAGTTTCACTTCATCTTAGAGAACATCACGGTAGCATAGATTTTATATGCCCAACCTGTTATGTTTCTGGTACCACAAGAGTAAAGAAAAAAATTCTTGGTAGCCAAGGCTTTGTTATGTTGTATACACAGGAAGAGCGCATGGTGGAAACAGAGATGGCTCTGCTAGTGCTGACTCACACGCGTGGTAGGTGAGTGTGTCCTGGGGCCGCCAGGCACTGCCGCTCCTCCTGGCCAGATCCCTGGACACTCCCATAAATGGGAAATACCTTTTCTGGATGACAGTGCTTTCTCCGCCTCCAGATACCCAGCTGTGTGCACACACGGCCTGTTCACGTGGGCCCCTATGAGGGTCTCATTTAGAACCCAGGTTGAAATGCTTTCTGGAGTCAGGAAGAACCTGGCCAGGGAGCAGTGGAAGATATTTCACAATAATAACGATGATGCCACCTCACACTTTTCATCTTCAAAGCACTTTACAAACAGTAATTAATTCCCATAAAACGCATGAGGCAAGTAAGTAAACACCATTATCCCCATTTTATGGATGGAGAAACTGAGGGGGAAATAACCAAGCAAATGGCCCCGGGCCCAAAAGAGACAGTGTCAGGGCAGGGATGAGAGGGCGGGAGCTCTTGGTATCTGCCCGTCCCCTCAGGCTCACACTACCAGACCCGAGTCAAGGAAAAGTGGCGGTGGAGCCTCCCCCAGCAGGCCGGGTTCTGGCCTCGCTGCCCGGGGAGATGAATGCAGCTATTCATTGCGTGGGCAGTTTGTGGGTATTCACTTCAAGATCCTTGCAAAATAACAACAACAAAAACTCTATTGAGGCTCCTTTCTCCTCGGACCACGTATTTCCTGAGTTTTTCCTTGAAATCAGGGGATGTGTGGTCCACACACGCCCTCAGGAAGCAGGATTATTCAGCCCACCCTACAATTCCTAGGCAGCGGCATTCAGAAATGTGACCACAGAGGAGGCTGTGCTGCAGGAACCTTCCATTCTGGCCGGGCTCCTTCACGAGACATTTAACAGCCATCTGGCTGGCTTCACCCTGGAACACTTGTCTGGCTCCCTCCTCTCCGTGGGCCTCCCGACTCCCTGTGTTCAAGATGGACACGTCTCAAGTAACTGGCAATTAGACCAAAACCTTATTTCAGTGCTGACAGAGATGGTCCTGGGGAAAAACCAACTTGAAATGAAAATGGCTTATCTGGGAGGGACCTAGTCTCAGGGGGAATGAAAGGTGCTGATGCTGCACCACCCCTGACTTGAATTTTACCCAGACCACCCTGCTAGCCGGTGGTGGTATCATCCCTGAGGACTCCAGGATGGATCCCACAGGGCTCTCCAATTCTTTCACCTGCCAAAGTAACACTGCCTCTGACTCCAACCTCTGCACATCCACTCCCACCACGTCAGAGTTCCTTCAACAGCCTAAAGGTTGCCGTGACCACCCACCTCACGTTTGTGGCACCTGTCGAAGCTGCTGCTTTCAGCATTACCTAGATGGTGGCGGTGTCCTGCCCTGGCCCCTAATGAAAGCTAATTGCCTTTGTTACCCCATCAGCCGCATCCTCCCGCCTCGCGCACCCTGCAGAGCTGTAGAGAAAGGGACACTTTCCCTCTGCTGCCCTCCCTGGTTCTTCGGGAGACCAGACCCAGGGAAGTTGGGAGGGTCTCTCGGAAAAGTTTTGGCCTGGAGAACATAGTAAGGGCGCCCAGGAAAACAGGGGGCGGGTGCGCAGCGGTGGCGGTCCCAGCCTTTGGTCCCCCGTGGCGTTTCATTGGCTGACCAGGGACGGCAGCGTGTTGGTCCGCGCCGCCTCACCGTCTCATCTGCTAGAACAGGTGGATTTAGGAGCGCATTGGTTTACGCAGTTCATACACGGCCTTTCAGCGAGAATGTAGTACCTCCAGGCAGCAGACCTATTGAATGAGACCGGTGTCCTGAACGTGTGAAGTGAAGTGAAGTGAAGTCGCTCAGTCGTGTCCGACTCTTTGCGACGCCATGGACTGTAGCCCACCAGGCTCCTCTGTCCATGGGATTTTCCAGGCAAGAGTACTGGAGTGGGGGTGCCATTTCCTTCTCCAGGGGATCTTCCCAACCCAGGGATCAAACCCAGGTCTCCCGCACTGTAGGCAGACGCTTTACCGTCTGAGCCACCAGGGAAGTAGATGACATGAATCCGACAAGATGACACCAAGGTCAGGAGTGGCCATCCTCTTCCATATGATTGCAAAATTGAACAAGCCTAAAAATCACCCCCAAAGCCTGAACAGTATGGTTACAATAATGCTTTGGTCCTTTGGTTTCCGGGCAGACAAAATCCCCCCTTTGACCAAACAGTACATGCAGCCCACAGGACGGTTGTTTATCTGCCTTGGAAAGGCCACCACTTCCCCTGGCGCTCCGCGCCCCCTGCAGCCCCACGGCGGCGCGTGTTCCTGACTCGGGCATCACCCACGCCCGCTCCCTCCGCGCCGACACGCTCCAGGTGAGCGCTGAGAGAAGCGCTGAGCCGCTCACCACATGAAAGCCCAGCTCGCTGCCAGAGCGCTGGCTGCGCAGCAACGAGGCACGTCACACCTTGGATTTTGAAGTTCAAAAATAGACCAACAATGTTGATACTTCAGGGGGACGGTGGGTGGGAGTTGAATTTCTGCTTCTCCAACTCTGTAATTAATTTATCCAGCAAGGAGGCTCTAATGATGCCAGGAAGAGAAAAGAACCCCTGGAGGGGCTGTCTGTGGCTTTTCCTCAGAATGATTGGGTACTGTTGGGTTGGGGCTGCAGCAGAGATGTGAATGAACTCAAAATTGTGTGTGTGTGCACAGAATATATGGGATGAGTGTGATGTGTGTGCTATGTGTTTCTATGTGTGTGACGTGACTGTAGTGTTGTGTCTGTGTGCTCTGGTGTGATGGGTATATCTAGCAGTGGTGTGTGTGTGGAAAGTGGTATGGTGTGGGTATCTGTGATGTGAGAATGTACAGTTTGGCATGTGTGTGCTATAGTGCATGTGTGTTTACATGTGGTGTGTGTGTGTTTACATGTGGTATGTGTGCAGTGTGGGTGTGTGATGCTTATAGTGTACAGTGTGTGAGACTCTGAGGTAGTATGTATGGTGCAAGTGTCCTGTATATATGTGTGTGAAGCATAAGTGTGTGGTGTGTAAACATGCATGATGTAAAGGGTAAAGTGTGATGTGAGTGTGCTATAATGTGTGTGTTGCCTTTGTGTATGTGAGGTGTGGTGGGTGGCTCACGTATGTGTGTGGGGCGTACATATGAGATGAAGGGTGTGAGGTTTGGCTTGTGTGTTCCGTAGGGAGTGTGGGCTATATGTGGTATGTATATCTGGTGTGTGGTGTATTTATGTGTGTGGTGTACACATGTGATACGAAGGTGTGAGGTGTGGTATATGTGCTACCTGGGGTATAGAGGTGTGTTAATACAGGCTGTATGTATGTGTGTGGTTTGTCTGAGTGTGTGTGTATATTATCTGTAGTTTGTCTCAGGGTGTGTATTTTATGTGTGGGGTATCCTTGAGTGTGTGTGTGAGAGAGAGAAAGCATGTGTGTGCGAGGCGTGTGCGCGGGTCGGCCGGCAAGCGCTTGTGCAGGCAGGCCCGGCCTTCGTCTTTGATGTGAGCGCGGAGGTATCCTGGCAGCTGGCTCTGTGTCCCGACGCTCTTGCTGGAGAGCTAAAGCCCAGCGAGGGAAAAAAGAAAGCGCTGCTAACTCACCACGCCCTAAGCCCCTCGGGGAGGTTTGAATCGCTTAGCTGGGATCCTACCAAGCTTCGGCCTGCCCCGGCTGTGCCTCTCCTGAACTTGATCTTGTCTGTGGGAGGCCAGGGCGCTGGAGGAGCGGCGGGCAGGAGGCCATCCTGCTAAGGCTCTGCCCCCTCACGAGGCCGGGGCTCTGCTGTGATGTCTGTGAAGCTTCCATAACAAGGCGCCCCTCTGGTGCGAGAGCCTCACACAGAACGCTGCAGGCTGCCGTTTCCCACCCTCGCCCTCAATGAGGGCGTGAGTCTCCTCCTCCTCACTTGGGAGGACACTTTGGCTTTCCTTGGCTTTGGAGGTTTCCTAAAAACACCCATCTCACCTAAAGCCACCCATCTCGAAAGCTCAGAAAGAAGTGGCAAACAACAGACTTCGTGACTTCTGTTTTTCTGTTTCTAGCACCAGTGGACAGGGCCTGAGGACAGGCACTCGGCTTCCTCATCTCTGCCAGCAGGAAAGGGAGGGAGCAGAAATTCCCTGAGGCTTCCATTCAAACCAGACCCCGCGGCCAATGCATTGCGGTGCAGTAGCCCGGAAGGTAATGGTTAAGGGCATGGACTTTGACTTCTGCCTATCACTGCTGTGTGACCTTGGACAAATTCCTTCTCTGAGCCTCAGTGTTTCCAAATCTCTAAATTAGAGCTAATAGTAGTATCCCATTCATAGGATTATTTGAGGATTAAGTGATATAATGAGTAATAAACTCTAGCATGGTGCCTAGCACACAGTAAGCCATAAATATGCTTTATAAGATAATTCCTCCATTCCCCTGGGTAGGTATTATACCCATAAAGAAAGAGGCTCAGCCAGGTCACACAGCTAATAAGTGGTGGGCTTGCCATTCACACACAACCATACAGCTAGCTCCCCGTGTGGCCACACTTGTTGCCTTCTACTGCGACTGCATCAAGCGGCCTGCTTTTGAGACCTCTCCCCGGGGACTGCTGAGTGTCACAGACACTGTCCTTTCTTTAGTCTTGAAAATATTTTAGGAAGACGCCTGGGAAGAAAGAAGAAAGCACCATAGACTGACAACATGAGGCTACTTCCTTCAGTAGGAGCTGAAAAGTGTATTTGTAGATTGCTAGAATCCTACATGATATTGTGGGGGAAAAGAATTTGTTACTAAGGAAAAACACACGTGAGAGCTAGACTCCATGATTACACTCACTCAGAACAGAGTCCACTAGAGGCTGTCAGGCCTCCGTGCCTTCCCACAGGCTGTTTCCTCTGAAGAAGGCCCTTCCTCCTCCCTCTGCCACCGCCTCCACTGCCCGACTCCCTGCGTCCTCACACTTTGAATATACCTCTCTTGCAGTAGTTAGCACCTGGATCTAACTAGTTGTTTATGTCTGTTTCTTGCCCCTGAATTGTGCATGCCTGGGACAGGTGCCCTGTCCCACTCACCCATGTTCCACTCACCTGGCAAGGGCCCCTGATGAGAAAGCGCACCAGCGCTCACAGAGCACCGTCATTTGGTGACACAACACACGTGCGGTGTCTGTGGCGCTGGCATTATCCAGGTGCCATGCTGACACTTCAGGCACAGAGTGGAATGAGGCACAGGCTCAGGGCTGTGGGCGCTGTTTTGGCAGGTGTCCATAGAAGAGAAACCAAGTGTTTACAGCAAAGGGAGCATAATGCAGACAAGTGGTTTTCACAGGTGTTGGAGGCTCTAAGAAGCCAAACAGAAGAAAAGAGAAACCAGAAATTAGCAACAGGTGGGAGCCGCTGATGGTACCAGGAGACAAAGACAGGAGGTGACAGTTCCCAGAGCCCAGGAGCAGAGGCAACCTGCAAGAGAGGCTGTCCTGGGAGCGGGTGCCACCAAGGGGACACAGACAGCAGGGGCTTCTGCCCTCCAGTCTCCGGCCAGCTCCCCCACTGGCCTCTCCCAGCTCCAAGGCAGCTGGTCCGGGAGCCTGGCGGGTGTCTCCTGGCGGGTGTCTCCTGCCGGGTCAGCCTCTCTGGTGCAGAGCAGAGTTTGTGGAGAGGGAGAAGGACGAGACCATACAGGTATGCTGCACTCTTGGGAGGAAGGCCACTCTGGAGAGAAGGCAGGGCCAGGCCAAGGATGGGCTGAAGGAGGGAAAGCCAGAGTCAGGTAAGCTTGCTGCTTGCAGGGCAAGAAGGTAGGCTAGTTGCCTTTTTTTTTTTTTTTTTTAACCACAAATTTAGTGGCATAAAACAATATACATTTATTTTCTTTAGTTACTTTGGGTCAGGAGCCCAAGCATGGCTTGGCTGGATTCTTGTTCAGGTTCTCGAGTAGCTGCAATCAAGGTGTTGACCAAGCTATGCTTTCATCTAGAGACTCGGCTGGAGGAACATCCACCTGAAAGTTCACACAGGCTGTTGGCAGAATCAACTCCTTACGGCTGTATGACTGAGGGCCCAGCTTTTTGCTAGTTGTGATGTGCTAACTCACTCCAGACATGTCTGACTCTTTGTGACCCCAAGGACTGTAGCCTGCCAAGCTCCTCTATCCATGGGATTCTCCAGGCAAGAATACTGGAGTGGGTTTGTCAGGGGAGTGTGAAATTTCCTCGGTTCTGTCTCATCTCAACAAAAATTTGAAGCGACAGATGTTAAAGTCCACAGCTCTCGGAGAGACCGTGTTATACCTCTCAGCTCTCAGACAGACCATGTCATAGCTCTCAGACAGATCAGTGTTACAGCTCCGTGTTACAGCTCAGTTTTATTTAGAGAATAAAAGGAAAATACATCCTCGAGGCGTGAGGGCATGCCAACCCAAAAGACGTGAAGAGAAGAGAGAGACAGAGAGTGTGTGGGGGAAAGAGACCCTGACCCTTTGGCTCTTCTTTTTATGTTTGTTTGTTTTTGTTTTTGTTTTTTTTCCCTCCCCCTGGGCCTGCCCTATATAAATTGGGCTAGCCAGGAGGGCTGTTGGTTTTACCTGAGGTCCACACTCCGGTCCTCAGACCTTCCTTTGTTCTATTTTCACAGGCTTTTCCCTTCCTTGTCTTTTAGCCACCGCTATTCTCGACTCCTTTTTCTTATTCTAACTACCTAACAGGTTGCCACGCCCTCCTCCAGAGGATCTTCTAGACCTAGGGACTGGACCCATGTCTCTTACATCTCTTGCATTGGCAGGCAGGTTCTTTACCACGAGCACCTTCTGGGAAGTCCCGTGCTAGTTGTCAACTGGGACCATCCTTAGGTCCGAGAGCTAGCATTGCTGTTGGCAGCTACACGGGCTCCCTCAGTGGGGCCATTCACTTGATGAAACCCACAAGGAGCATCTCTTACTCCAGTTTGCTGAGAGGAAGTCTGCTATAGCATAACATAGGCACATATAATGACATCCCCTCGCTTTGCTATACAGGTTGGGAGCGTACACTCAATGAGAGGGGGTTACATAAAGACATGATCTCTAGAGATGTGATCACTGGGGTCACCAAGGGTCTGTACATTGTACACTGGGTCTCTGCATACCTTGGTTCTGGTTTTCTTCTTCTGCAGGTCTCAGTTTTTAAAAGTACTCACTGAAGAGTGAAACAGTAGGAACAGTCATATGAATCTTCTGTCATCTGACTTAGAAAATTAGCAATAAAATCCACAGACATTGCAATTAGTGAAAGCTCAGAGATACTACAAATATTTGCTAAAACAAATCCTATGTCAAATTAACTTTACCTTTTTCTTACTATCTAAATGCATCTTAAAACTTTAGTATTTTGCAAGCCTTTTGACCAATAAAATCCAGTTCTAGGGGATTTATTCAAAGAAAATTTATGCAAAGAAAATTATCACAAAGATTTAGCTACAGGGATGATCACCTCAGCATTGGTAATAATTGCAAAACACAAAACCGAAAAACCCCAAACTACAAACAAACTATTATTTAACAATAGGATATTAACCTAGTTAGGCTATGACGTATTCATACAATAGAACATGATGACTTTTGAATATGATGTCAAAGGATATTGAAATGCATGAAAAATGTTAACTACATAATAGTGATTTAGTACTACATGGATGTGAGAGTTGGACTGTGAAGAAGGCTGAGCGCCGAGGAATTGATGCTTTTGAACTGTGGTGTTGGAGAAGACTCTTGTGAGCCCCTTGGACTGCAAGGAGATCCAACCAGTCCATCCTAAAGGAGATCAGTCCTGGTGTCCTTTGGAAGGACTGATGCTGAAGCTGAAACTCCAAGACTTTGGCCACCTCATGAGAGGAGTTGACTCATTGCAAAAGACTCTGATGCTGGGAGGATTGAGGGCAGGAGGAGAAGGGGACGACAGAGGATGAGACGGCTGGATGGCATCACCGACTCAATGGACATGAGTTTGGGTAACCGCCGAGAGTTGGTGATGGACAGGGAGGCCTGGCGTGCTGCGATTCATGGGGTCGCAAAGAGTCAGACACGACTGAGTGACTGAACTGAACTGAACTGACTAATAAAAGAGGGAAAGTCCTTAACACATACCCCATGGCTCCATTTTGTCTTTGTTTTGTTTTAGCATATATAGGCATGGATAAACGACTGGAAAGATTTATACAAAATTGTGACAATATCTTTGGATAATGAATGTAACTTTATATTAGATAATAGATGTAACTTTTCTTTTGCCTTATTTTATTCTCTAGATTTTCTACCATAAACATTTATCACTTTTATAGTAAGAAAAACATTAACTTAAAAATATCTAAGTTTCCACAATCAGATAGTAGGAACAAAGGGTATATTGGAAGCAATCTAAAAACTGGAGAAGGAGGTAACTTTGGGTCATAGTTCTCCTATTTGGTGACACCGTTACCTCAAGCAAATCACTATCTCACTAACCTTGGTTGACTCGTGTGTCATAAAAACACCATTTTCTCTGGCTAAAAGCAGTGTCTACTGTAACGATTAAGTTGATGTGTAGGAAAGTACTTGCTAAATAGTAAAGCATGGGTAACAGAGCATTTTTCCCTTTGACATTCAAATGAAATAAGATCCACCATACAAAGAGAGGTATGAGGAAGGATCTGGTGGTTAAAGGTGTTACTGAATGTTACTCCATGGCAGAGTTTTCTCCAAAGCCCTCCATTCAATTACAGTCTCCCTTGATGTCTGGGTGTGTGTCTGCATGTGTGTCTTGCTTACCGTTAGCTGCCAGCATGGTCTTGAGGCTGTCAGTCTGACTTTAGCTCCTACCATAAGCTTGTGAGGGAAACTATGTTATGCTTATAGATTTCTTACCAGGCTCTCTAGGGCTTTTACAAGCTCTAACATTCTATGATCTGGGGAATCACTGACTCAATGAACATGAATTTTCGCAAACTTTGGGAGATAGTGAAGGACAGGGAGGCCTGGCATGCTGAAGTTCATGGGGTCACAAAGAGTTGGCCATGACTTAGCAACTGAACACACAGAACACACATGTTCCTAAGTGGAGCCCAGCCAAAGAAAATGGGGAAAAACAGCAGTCAGGTTTCTTCTTTAAGGAGATTGCTGTCCAGGCTGGTTGCATTCCTAGGAGAGGAAAGACTGAAGGATTTTTGATGACACACTACCTCAGTGATATAACAGCATACCTCTTGAAGTCCTGTCGTGCTGACATGAATGGTGGCTTTGGAGAACACAATGAAGAACGTGAGCTCTAGCATCAGACTGGCCTGGGTTCAAATCCCAACTTGGGCTCACCATCTTGTGATCTTGGCAAGTTAAGTCTTGGTTTCCTCTATTATCTTGAAGTCTCATGTGGCTTTTACCTTACCTTTGGGGAGAATTAAGAGCTAGTAGTACAATGTCTGGCACAGAGTGGATGTTCAGTAACCAGTCAATTTCATTACTATCTGGAGTTCACTGGAATAAAGCAGTAGGACAATATTCTTGGTGTAATCTAGCTCTTTATTTCTCCTGGGTCACCAGAGGACATTACTGTCTAAAAACGTGTGCTTGTCGTGGTTTAAATGTCCTTTGGTGATGCCCGAGTTTTCCAGGGTCAGCTTTTTAGTCACTGACTACACTCAGGGGTTCAACTGTCAAATTCTGAATCTGGGGGAAGGAACGTGTTAGGATACCGTCTGGCTGTAAGTAGTTCCAGCAGGTGAGAGTTTGTTTCTATCCATTTAAAGACGTTTTCTTGAGCTTCCTAATGATATTCTCATGTGAGCTTTTCTACAGATATTCAGAAGATGTGTGATTCAGATGGTAAAGAATCTGCCCTCAATGCAGGAGAATCAGGTTGGATCCCTGGGTCAGGACGATCCCCTGGAGAAGGAAATGGCTACCTACTCCAGTATTCTTGCCTGGAAAATCTGATGAATAGAGGAGCTTGGCAGGCTACAGTCCATGGGGGTCACAAAGAGTCGGACACAACTGAGTGACTAAGCACCATATATCCCACCACCTTTGACACTTTTTGTCAGAGATTGTGTTGAGATATCTGAGAAACTCTTTGTGGAATAAAATTATATTTCAAAATCTTGGGAGCTAAAGGTTTGGGGGTGAGTTTCTCTTTAGAAAAGCTAAATTGAAGATTTCCCTCTCTAAAAAGCTGAACTCAGTATATTTCCTAAATACCAGGGTTGCTTGTGCCAAGAAACTTTTTTTAATGTGTGGAAGTGCAGAAAAAGATTCTCTTTAAGTAATCATAAGTGAATGTGGTTTAATTTTTTAAAATTTTATTAACTTGTTTCCTTCCATTAGAAAAGTAATACATGTTCATGTTCAGAAATTTATTTTCAAACAATTCATAAGGAAATAAAATGGAAAGAGTCCTGTCTTCACCACCCCACGACCCTCAGAGGAACACATCCATCTCCCCAGAAGTAATCTCTGGTAAACTGGGCACACAGCCTGCTAGAATTTGAGGAGTTTATACACATGATACAATATTTTGATTTTAACAAATTTTTTATTTGAGATAATTGCAGATTTATGTGCAGTTACAGGAAATAATATTGAGAGATGCTATGTACCCTTTGGGTCTTCCCAGTTGGCACTAGTAGTAAAGAACCCACTTGCCAATGCCGGAGACATAACAGATGTGGGCTTGACCCTGGGGTGGGAAGATTCCCCTGGAGGAGGGCATGGCAACTCACTCCAGTATTCTTGCCTGGAGAATCCCATGGACAGAGGAGCCTGATGGGCTACAGTCTATAGGGTCGCAAAGAGTCGGACACAACTGAAGGGACTTAACACACAGCACATACACAGGTACCCTTTACCAAGTTTCCCCTGATGGTAACATCTTGAAAAACTGTAATGCAATATCACAGCCAGGAGGCTGGATACAGTCTGTCAAGAGACAGAACATTCCATATCCACAAGAATCCCTCCTATGGCCTTTTATAGCCAAATCCACTCTCCTCCTATGACTACCCCTTCATTGTGTGTTAGTTACTCAGTCATGTCCGATTCTTTGCGACCCCACGGATGGTAGCCACCAGGCTCCTCTGTCCATGGGATTCTCCAGGCAAGAATACTGGAGTGGGTTGCTATTCCCTTCTGCAGATCTTCCCAACTCAGGGGATCGAACCTGGGTCTCCTTCATTGCAGGCAGACTCTTTACCATCTGAGCTACAGGGAAGCTCTTACCCCTTCATTAACCCCTGGCAATTGCTGTGTTCTCCACTTGCATACTTTCATCATTTCAAAATGTCACATAGGGACTTCCCTGGGGGTCCAGGGAAGACTTCGTCCCCCAGCACAGGGGATGAGGGTTCAATCCCTGGTCAGGGAGCTAAGATCCTACATGCCTCAGGGCCAAAAACCAAAGCATGAAAGGGAAGCAATATGGTAACAAATTGAATAAAGACTTTAAAAATGGTCCACATCAAAAAAAAAAAACAAAAAACTTCATGTAATGGAATTACACAGTACATGACATTTCGGGGCTGGCTTTTGCACTCAGCATAATTTCCTGGAGATTCATCCAGGTTGTTGTGTGAATGACTAGTTTGTACCTTTATTATTGCTGAGTGGTAGTCCATGGTATGGTTATACTACAGTTGGTTATTTATCTGTCAAAGGACATCTGAATTGCTTCCAGATTGGGGCTTTTACAAATGAAGCTGTTATAAACATTTATGTACAGGTTGTTATATGAACACAAGTTATCATTTCTCTGGGATAAATGCCCAGAAGTGTAATTGCTGGGTCATATGGTAGAGCCGGCAATGAAGAGACACTTTGTAGAATAAAATTATATTTCATAACGGGTGGATCTTGTGAGCTAAAGGTTTTGATTTCCATCAGGAAAACATGGAAATTGGAAATGTTTTTCCACTCACTGTAGGTTAGGTTTTGTTCCTCTTGGGTTGTTTTCAAGGTTTTTCCTTTGCTTCAGAAGTTTGATGATGATGTGTCTTGATATAGATTTCTTTGGAGATTCTATTTGAGCTTCATTCAGTTTCTTGAATCTACAGACTTATGTCTTTTACCAAATTTGGGAAGTTTTCATCTTTTTTCCTCCTCTCCTGGAACACTGCTAACAGAAATATTAGATTTTTACATACAGTTCTACATTAGGTCCTTAAGGCTCTGTTCTTCTTCCTTTTTGCCCAGTCTATTTTTCCTCTGTTGTTCAGAATAGATATTTCCTTATTGATTGATCTTTAGGTTCATTGATTCTTCTCCCTGTCCCCTCCGTTCTGCTGTTGAACTTACCCATAGCGTTTGGCTGTTGTTGGCTATTGTGTTTTTCACTTCTAAATTTCCATTTGGTTCATTTTTACATTTTCTATTTCATTGCAGAGAGTTTCTGTTTTTTGTTTTAAGCATTTTCACAATTGCTCACTGAAGCATTTTTATGATGGCTCCTTTGAAAATCATGTCAAATAAGTCTAACAGCTGTGTCATTTCAGTATTGGTATCTGTTGATTGTTTTTTATTATTCGATTTGAAATCTTACTGTATCTTGATTTTCACTGGAAGTGATTTTCTATTAAAGATAAAAGAGAAAGATAGTGATTTTTAAAATCAAAACCTAGGCAATAGATGAGACTCTGGATCTTACTTAAGCGTCTAATTTAGCTGCCTGTGACTCTTCTCTGGCATGGGTGGAGGGAGCATTGCCTTTTACTACCCAGGGGAGTAGACATCCAGGCTTCCCTCTTGGCCTCTATCGACAGTCCTCATTACTGTTGGGCAGAGGTGGGAGCTGTGCCCTCTACTAGGCCTCCACAGACCCCTGCCTGGGCAAGGCAGGAGCACCTCCATGTGGCCTCCGCTGACACCACTGGGGGTAGTGGCCTCGCTGCCTCTGGGCAGTGGGGAGAGTCCTCACCCTCTACTGGGCTTTCTCTGGCGTCATTTTGGCACAGGAGTCGGGCGTCTCATCACAGGCTAGTGAGAGTGGGTGTCTAAGCTCTCCACTCTGTTGGGACTATTATGGGAAGGGGTGAGGACCACAGCTTTTTTCCCCACAGTTTTTGGCTGGAGCAGAGAAGTTATTGACCGAAGATTTTCTGTTTTGCTACACTTCCCCATTCCTGGACCAATGGTTAAGAGACAGTCAGCTTTTGTCCTTTTTTTTTTTTTTAGGTCTGTGCCCATTGGTATCTCCAACTGCTGCAGCGCCTAGTCCAGGATATATGAGGCAAGAAGAAAACCCAGGGAACTGACCACTGCATCATATCCAGGGTCCCAAACTCCTTAGCTGGTTGGCCCTCATGTCTCCACCTTTCAGTGTCTTCTTAGGTTTTGCTGTATACACAATGCTGGGGTATTAACTGTACCCAGTAGGAGTAATAGAGAGAAGCATGTCTATTCTGTCTTCCTGGAAGCGGAAGCCCATGGTTTACTTTTAACTGGGACTCAAATAGTACAAGTTTTCCCTTGAGCTATAAAGCATGCAGTTTTAGCAACTACAAAGAAATAACAGAAGACTACAATTAAGGAAATCTTTAATCTTGAAATTAACTAAATAAAATCATAGTGTCTGTACATTCTAATGTATAACAGGGAAAACTGAACAATGACTGTGTGTTAAAGGCCCAGAATTATGGAGTCAGAAGAGCTTGATTAATATTTTAAACGAAGAGTGTAAATCGAACTGTCTTATGAAGTAACGCCAACCATCAAAGTGAAATTAAGGAGCCAGAGTGCTCACAATCTATATTTTACTGTGTAGAACCCATTTTCTCTCTCTCTTTCTTTCTTTCCTTCCTCCTTTTTTTTCCTCTCTCTGTCCCTGCCTTCCTTCCTTCTGTTCTTTCACTTTAAAAAAATTTTAAACCTTTGATTTTTTTTTTGCCACCCACCCCGACCCCTACATTGCAGCTTCTTGCCTTTATTTCTGGGCCAGCCATTAGACTCAACTGATTGAAACTATCATTTAGTGAAATCTATGGATTATTCTGAACTAATCATGAGAAAACTTTAGGTAAGGAAAATTCTACAGACTTACTTTGTGGTTGCTTGAAATAGCACTCCATAGCATTTTACTTTCTGATTTTTCTACATACTTGGCTTAGACCAGTATTTTGCAAACCACATTTACTTTCCATCTTCAGGAATTGGGCCAAATTTTCATTTACCTCATTCTAATTTTTACTTAATTTTTCTTAAATCAATTCTTTAAAAACTAGTTTCAAAAGAAAATTGTAAAAATGAAAGAAAAGAAAAAAGAGAAAATAGTACTAGTAAAGTATCTTTAAAAAAAAAAAAAAGTAGAAAGATACCACAATCTCCCATAGTAAACAAGTTCATATCTTGTAAATTTTGGAGTGAGAAAGTTCTCTATGGTGTCCAATCTGCCTCCCTATCTCTGACTGCACTTTATGTTAATTTCTGTAGATTTTATGAAAATAAATCTCACCAATGCAATAAGTCCTTGTCCCATGGAAGAAAACCAAAACGTAATCTTATTCTTATCTCTCCTTTAAAACTTCTGTCTCCTCAAATCATGTCTCCTTTAAAACTTATTCCTCTGACACTTGGGGGCTTCCAGGTGGCTTAGTCAGGTTAAGAATCTGCCTGCAATGCAGGAGACCTGGGTTTGATCCCTGGGTCAGGAAGATCCCCTGGAGAAGGAAATAGCAACCCACTCCAGTACTCTTGCCTGGAGAATCCCACGGACAGAGGAGCCTGATGGGCTACAGTCCATGGGGTCACAAAGAGTCAGACACAGCTAAAACAAGCACGCATACACACACTGCCACTTGACGAAAACTCAGCCCAAGAATTTTCTACTCATTCTGGAATAACAAACCATCTTCAATGATTAAGAGAGCTGTGGTCCCCATTCATTCCAAATCAGTAAAGAGAAGGTATCCAGGCCATGGTGAAAATCAGTTCTTGGATTTTGAGTTGAAGACCACACTGCTCCTCCCCTTTCTGCTTTTTGAGGCCTGTGGTTTGAGGCTGGCAGCCCCAAGGGAAGGGAGTCAGGGTGCTTCTGCTCACCTCCTTTCTTACTCCTGGTCACTCATACCAACCCCAGCCAGCTGACAGAGGGGCAGGGTAGGCCAGGAAAGCAGGGGGACAGTTCTTCTTTGGTCACTGGCTTTGTGCATTCTGACAATAACAGATGCTTGCCGCTCACCCTTTCCAAGGTTCCCATCCCTGAGATCCGCTGTCTTGCAGCCCTCACTGGCAGCCTTTCCCCATGGGCCTGCAGTTGGAATCCCCACTCTCCTGGTTGGTCCTCTTGTGTAACATTTGACAAGGCTACAGTGCACCCCTCCATTCAGATGTGGCCCACAGCTAATCCCTGCTAAGCGTTCATGTATCCTTTACTCTGAGAAATCAGACACACAGCCTGTTCCCACTCAGCATCACACTCCCAAAGCTGCCATCAAAACCATTCACCAGCTTTCTACTTCCTCCTATCTCCCCAAGCACCAGACCCAAGCCCACCCTGTCCTCTGACCTATTCTTTGGCAGCTTCTCCTAAAATCCGGGGGAGGAGATGCACCTCTGAGTTAGAGTGAGTGGGGATCACAGCTCTCTTGAATGGAGAGTTTCTTACAACATTCCCTGTTCCTCTCCTACACTCGCTAAGCTAATTTGGCCCTCAGGTTGAGGGAATCCAAAACTGTAAAGCCAATTCTTAATTTTTTTTTTCCTTTAGATAATCTGTAAGTGATGATCTGCTATCTCACTTGGGGATTTCTATATTTTCCTCATTCAAAACTTTAATGTTAACAGCCAATGCAGGAGATCAGCAACTTTTTGTGCCCTCAACTTACTTATGAATATTTCAGGACTTGTTATTAAAGGTTATAAATCTTCCTCAGGCCTCTCCTTTCAGGAGCTAAATGAGCCCAATTCTTAGGGAGCCATTTCTCCAAGGTCCTTTAATAATTTTCATTTTTCTCCTCTAATTTCTCTAGTTTTATTACATTTCAAATAATTTGTGCATCAGAGAAATGAACATGCAAGATGTGTGCATGACTTTGATAGTTTTATTTTTATTTCACTTCCAATTTTTCGCCAGTAAAAGTTTCATATATTTTAAAACCCAGAAGTTACAGAAGGGTGTACAGTGACGGTTTCCTTACCATCCTTGTCCCAAGCCACCCAGCACCATCCCCCACTCCCTGGAATAAGTATAAGTAGTTCCCTGAGAATCCTTCCAGTGATACTCTGTGTATATACAAGCAGTCGTGTATTTATAATCTGTCTCCCACTTACCCTCACACTTTCCCTTTGCTTTTGCCCCTTATAAAAATATCTTCAAGATCCTCTAGATCAGAAAAAAATTTCCTCATTCTCTTCAGTAGCTACATTATAGTCCTTTGGCTGGATGTCCCAGAGTTTAACTAGTTCCCTACTCTTTTTTATTAATTTTTAAAAAAAATTTAGTTATTTTTAATTGAAGGATAATCACTTTACAGTATTGTATTGGTATCTACTTTAGTATTCTTGCCTTGAGAACCCCATGAACAGTACGAAAAGACAAAATGATAGGATACTAAAGAGGAACTCCCCAGGTCGTTAGGTGCCTAATATGCTACTGGAGATCAGTGGAGAAATAACTCCAGAAAGAATGAAGGGATGGAGCCAAAGCAAAAACAATACCCAGTTGTGCATGTGACTGGTGATAGAAGCAAGATCTGATGCTGTAAAGAGCAATATTGCATAGGAACCTGGAATGTGAGGTCCATGAATCAAGGCAAATTGGAAGTGGTCAAACAAGAGATGGCAAGGGTGAACATTGACATTCTAGGAATCAGCGAACTAAAATGGACTGGAATGGGTGAATTTAACTCAGATGACCATTATATCTACTACTGCAGGCGGGAATCCCTCAGAAGAAATGGAGTAGCCATCATGGTCAACAAAAGAGTCCGAAATGCAGTACTTGGATGCAATCTCAGAAACGACACAATGATCTTTGTTCCTTTCCAAGGCAAACCATTCAATATCACAGTTATCCAAGTCTATGCCCCAACTAGTAACGCTGAAGAAGCTGAAGTTGAGCAGTTTTATGAAGACCTACAAGACCTTTTAGAACTAACACTCAAAAAAGATGTCCTTTTCATTATAGGGGACTGGAATGCTAAAGTAGGAAGTCAAGATAACACCTGGAGTAATAGGCAAATTTGGCCTTGGAATGTGGAATGAAGCAGGGCAAAGGCTAATAGAGTTTTGCCAAGAAAATGCACTGGTCATTGCAAACAACCTCTTCCAACAACACAAGAGAAGACTCTACACTTGGACATCACCAAATGGTCAACAGCGAAATCAGACTGATTATATTCTATGCAGCCAAAGATGGAGAGGCTCTATACAGTTAACAAAAACAAGACCAGGAGCTGACTGTGGCTCAGATCATGAACTCCTTATTGCCAAATTCAGACTTAAATTGAAGAAAGTAGGGAAAACCGCTAGACCATTCAGGTATGACCTAAATCAAATCCCTTATGACTATACAGTGGAAGTGAGAAATAGATTTAAGGGCCTAGATCTGATAGATAGAGTGCCTGATGAACTATGGAATGAGGTTCGTGACACTGTACGGGAGATAGGGATTAAGACCATTCCCATGGAAAAGAAATGCAAAAAGCAAAATGGCTGTCTGGGGAGGCCTTACAAATAGCTGTGAAAAGAAGAGAGGCAAAAAGCAAAGGAGAGAAGGAAAGATATAGGCATCTGAATGCAGAGTTCCAAAGAATAGCAAGAAGAAATAAGAAAGCCTTCTTCAGCGATCAGTGCAAAGAAATAGAGGAAAAGAACAGAATGGGAAAGACTAGAGATCTCTTCAAGAAAATTAGAGATACCAAGGGAACACTTCATGCAAAGATGGGCTTGATAAAGGACAGAAATGGTCTGGACCTAACAGAAGCAGAAGATATTAAGAAGATGTGGCAAGAATACACAGAAGAACTGTACAAAAGATCTTCACGACCCAGATAATCATGATGATGTGATCACTAATCTAGAGCCAGACATCTTGGAATGTGAATAGCATCACTACGAACAAAGCTAGTGGATGTGATGGAATTCCAGTTGAGCTGTTTCAAATCCTGAAAGATGATGCTGTAAAAGGGCTGTACTCAATATGCCAGCAAATTTGGAAAACTCAGCAGTGGCCACAGGACTGGAAAAGGTCCGTTTTTATTCCAATTCCAAAGAAAGGCAATGTGAAAGAATGCTCAAACTACCGCACAATTGCACTCATCTCACACGCTAGTAAAGTAATGCTCAAAATTCTCCAGGCCAGGCTTCAGCAATACATGAACCGTGAATTCCCTGATGTTCAAGCTGGTCTTAGAAAAGGCAGAGGAACCAGAGATCAAATTGCCAACATCCGCTGGATCATGGAAAAAGCAAAAGAGTTCCAGAAAAACATCTATTTCTGCTTTATTGACTATGCCAAAGCCTTTGACTGTGTGGATCACAATAAACTGTGGAAAATTCTGAAAGAGATGGGCATACCAGACCACCTAACCTGCCTCTTGAGAAACCTATACGCAGGTCAGGAAGCCACAGTTAGAGCTGAACAAAAGACTGGTTCCAAATAGGAAAAGGAGTACGTCAAGGCTGTATATTGTCACCCTGCTTATTTAACTTCTATGCAGAGTACATCTTGAGAAACGCTGGACTGGAAGAAACACAAGTTGGAATCAAGATTGCCAGGAGAAATATCAATAACCTCAGATATGCAGATGACACCACCCTTATGGCAGAAAGTGAAGAGGAACTAAAAGCCTCCTGATGAAAGTGAAAGAGGAGAGTGAAAAAGTTGGCTTAAAGCTCAACATTCAGAAAACGAAGATCATGGCCTCCAGTCCCATGACCGGATGGGAACTAGATGGGGAAAAAGTGGAAACAGTGTCAGAATTTATTTTGGGGGCTCCAAAATCACTGCAGGTGGTGACTGCAGCCATGAAATTAGAAGACGCTTACTCCTTGGAAGAAAAGTTATGATGAACCTAGATAGTATATTCAAAAGCAGAGACATTACTTTGCCGACTAAAGTCCGTCTAGTCAGGGCTATGGTTTTTCCTGCGGTCATGTATGGATGTGAGAGTTGGACTGTGAAGAAGGCTGAGCGCCAAAGAATTGATGCTTTTGAATTGTGGTGTTGGAGAAGACTCTTGAGAGTCCCTTGGACTGCAAGGAGATCCAACTAGTCCATTCTGAAGGAGATCAACCCTGGGATTTCTTTGGAAGGAATGATGCTAAAGCTGAAACTCCAGTACTTTGGCCACCTCATGCGAAGAGTTGACTCATTGGAAAAGATTCTGATGCTGGGAGGGATTGGGGGCAGGAGGAGAAGGGGACGACTGAGGATGAGATGGCTGGATGGCATCACGGACTCGATGGACATGAGTCTGAGTGAACTCCAAGAGATGGTAATGAACAGGGAGGCCTGGCGTGCTGTGATTCATGGCATCACAAAGAGTCGGACATGACTGAGCGACTGAACTGAACTGAACAGCATGAATCAGCCATAGGTTTACCCATGACTAGTTCCTTACTCTTGAACATTCCAAACTCTATCACAAATAATGCTGCAATGAATAATCTAAATATATCATTTAGCTCATATTTGAATATACCTACAGGATAAATTCCTAGAAATAAAATTGCTAGTCAAAGCAGGCATGCAGTTCTAAAGATGCTGCCAAATTATTTTACATCAGAATGGCACCAGTTATATCCTTCCCAGCAATATAGGAGAGTACCTATCTATACAGACTCACCTCCATGCCATGCTGCCAAACTCTTTAATTATTAATCCAAATGGTGACATACTGAATCTCAGTTGAGTGAGGCAGAGCAAATAACTTCTCTACACTTCAGTCACTTGTCTTTTTCTTATTTTGTGGTCTGTCTTGCACATGACGTTTGAATGCTTATTTGGACAGGTCTGGAAACGGTGGAAGGATTACTTCATTGGCCGCACAGGTGAATAGTAGGAGATGCTGTCACAGAAAAAGGTGCAGGGCTCAGTTAAGACAGTGAAGCTTCAGAAGCCCATGTAGCAAGAAGCATGGACTATTTGCCACACACAGTGCAAACATGGACAGTGGTAACTTCAGCCTGGTGCAGAAACAGTTCTAGGTCATGTCTCCCATGCAAATTCCTAGGTGGGTAATGATTTCAAAGAGAAATTATTATCAGCTAATATGCTCCAGGAGAATCTAGCAAACAGGAAGTTATAAAACAAGCAAAAAAAAATCTTGAAAATATTTGATACTCCCAATGTAAGAATTTATAATCTATTAGAGCTAAAGAAATTTGGTCTTTTAGTTACTGAATCTAGGAGGGAAATACATGTAGATAAATCATGATGGATAACAGATGAATATACACATGTTGACTTAGAATGTACAAGATAGAAGCTGCTTCCCCAATGGATCAATGGTTAAGAATCTGCCTTGTAATGCAGTGGGCACCGATTGAATTCCTGGTCAGCGTGAAGATCCCACATGCCACAAGGCAACTAAACCTGTGTGCCACAACTACTGAAGGCAAACGCCCTGGAGCCCGTGCTTCGCAACAAGAAAAGCCACCACAGTGAGAGGCCTGCCTGCCATAACTAGAGACTAGCCCACGCTTGCTGCAACTAGAGAAAGCCCACGCACAGCAATGAAGACCCAGCACAGTCGAAAACAATTTTTTTAAAAAGGAAGCTTAGTTAAAAAACAAAATAAAACACGAAGAAGCAGCTGTGAGTTGCGTTTATTTAGTGTCTTGCTGAGGACTGTAGCCTGGGAGACAGCATCTCAAAGAGCTCTGAGAAGTTGTCCCATGTGATTTTGGTGAAGGGAGTACATGCGTGCAACCAAGCACGTAACTCAGCAGAAGGCTGCGGCTCATCACCAGGAACACATATTTCAGCTGATGGTTTTAGTGCTTTTCTTTCCAAGTATAGGAAAATGCAAAATGTTGGGAAAATCTTACAGGTTTCTCCTGAAAATATCTAACTATCTGAATGCCTGTTCTGTCAGTTTTCCCAGAACACAGAGTGCCTCATTCCTGATTTCTGCCCTGAACTCCTTTCAGAGGGTGTTGAAGGTCAGTGACTGCAGTGGCGAACAATCCTTGTAGAGCTGGATGGTGAGTAACATTCTTTAGTTGGCACAGATATATACAGTATATACTATATTTGGTATATAATACCATATACACTGGGCTTCCCTGGTGTCTCAGATGGTAAAGAATCTGCCTGCAATGTGGGAGACCTGGGTTTAATCCCTGGGTCCAGAAGATCCTCAGAGAAGTGAATGGCTACTGCCTCCAGTATTCTTGCCTGGAGAACTCCATGGACAGAGGAGTCTGGCAGGCTAAAATAATTGGGGTTGCAAAGAGTCAGACACAACTGAGTAACTAACACTTTCTTTTTTTTTTTTTCAGCATATACATTGGACTGCAAAGAAATTGAAACAGTCAATCCTAAAGGAAATTATTCCTGAATATTCCTTGGAAGGACTAATGCTGAAGCTGATACTCCTGGCCACCTGATGCGAAGAGTGGACTCATTAGAAAAGGCCTTGATGCTGGGAAAGATTGAAGGCAGGAGGAGAAGGGAACAGCATATGATGAGATGATTAGATAGCATCACCAACTCAATGGACATGAGTTTGAGCACACTCTGGGTGATGGTAGAGGACAGAGGAGCCTGGCATGCTACAGTTCATGGGGTGGCAAAGAGTCAGAGGCGACTTAGCAACTGCAGGACAGCAACAAAAACATACACATAATATAAAAGTTTTTGAGTATTTTAAACCTTTAAAACAGTAAATGAAATTTGTCCTAAGAGTTAGCTCAGACATTGGTCATTTGATGGTAGAACTGTTATCAGCTATTTAAGAATGATATACAACACCTACAGAAGCAAAAACAAGCAAAAAATATTTCCGCCAATTAGTGTGTATATGTGTTTGTGTGGTGTGGGGGTGCTCTTTCACTATAAGAGGCATTTGCTTTCAAATGTAAAAGATTCATTGTGATGTTAAAAAATTTTTCATTTTATATTGGAGTATAATTGCTTTGTGTTAGTTGCTCAGCTGTGTCCAGCTCTTCATGACAACATGGAGCCCACCAGGCTCCTCTGTCCATGGAATTCTCCAGGCAAGAATCCTGGAGTGGGTAGTATTCCCTTCTCCAGGGAATCTTCCTGACCCAGGAACAAATTCAAGTCTCCTATATTGCAGGCAGATTCTTTACCATTTGAGTCATCAGTGGGTTGATTTAAAATGTTGTGTTAGATTCAGGTGTACAGCAAAGTGACTCAGTTGTATGTGATATATACATGCATATATATTCTTTTTCAGACTCTTTTGCCATATAGGTTATTACAGAATATTGAGTTCCACTGTGACTTTGAGCAAATTTTTTAAGCTTTTAAAAATATGTATCTAAAAGGTAGACAATTCTTCAGCTACTCACAGTGTATGTGATGCTTGTAAGGCTTTAAAATCAGACAAGCAGGAAGATTTCTTTGCAAGTGATTCTAGCTCCTTTCACCAATCTCTGGGCAAGTCAACCCTGGAATAACCTGAGGTCTCTGCAGTTGAGGATATCTGCTCACCTGTCCCAGGTGGGCACTGATAACCTGGGAAGCTGTGACTAATTGCAGATGCGGCACCTTTGAGGCTGCAAGGCCCCTGGGCCAATGGAAGCTGCAGGGGGCTTTGATAAACTCTCTGCTATATGGCATGAGATGACGAGAGGGCAGCACCTGAGAATGTCCCAGCTTTGATTCCAGAAGGGAGAGGAGGCCTGGAAGCCATGTGCATCCCGTTAAGAATGGGAATAAGCACGAAACAATATTAACTTTAGAAATGAGATGAAAGCCCATGTGTGCTAGCTTTCACACAGAAGGGGAGACCCGACGAGCCTCCCAACCCCTTCAGCACTGCTTTTAGATGGAAATGATTTTGTTGAACACTGACACAAAAGGAAGATACAGATGTAGTGAAGAGCCTTAGCGAAGAACAATTATATGCAAGTAGGTTACATGAAAATATAGTCTCAAGTGTATGATATCTTGTGAATATTAATTAAGGAAATTATTCTCAGAGCAGCTAGTGTTTAAAACAAGATCTAATCTCTACTGAGTGGGCCTGCCGTCCTCTCTCTCAGTGTTTAACTTCAAAGGGCTTTGGAGTTGGGGCAAATGAGATTATTATTATTTCAATCTAGAGAGGAAACCTATTCTAACCAACAAGAGAGTGAATTCTAGAATTACATATAGCAGTTCATACAAAGAAGAAAAAATATTCCACACTTAAAATGCCTAAATGGCAAAATGTTTCTTAACCTTTTCATCTGATCTACTTCATCCTCCTGTAAAAATTGCACATTTCAGGTACAGAGCTGGAGAAGCGTGGGCCCAGCTGAAGACACACTCTTATTCACCTATTCTTTTCTTTGACTCAGGGCCATTAGAAATAATAATGTTACCATTAATATTAATAATATCATTACTACTATTTGCCAAGACTTAAATGCATCTTTGGGTCAGGTACTCTTTTCCTTATATTAGCTCATTTAATGTTTTAAAAAGCTCTGTGAGGTTTTAAAGGTTAACAGACCTAGAAAGGTAAATATATTAGTTTACCATAAGAAAATACCACAGACTGGGTGGCTGAAACAACAGAAATGCATTGTCTCACCATTCTGGAGGCTGGAAGATCAAGTTGAAGGATGAAATCATGGCATGAACAAGGCTAGGGTCTCCTGAAACCACTCTCCTAGCCTCACAGGTGGCTACCTCCCCTCTTCGTCCTTATTTCTCTCTCCTCTGCACACACAAATCCCTGGCCCCCTGTCTGTTAAATTTCCTCCTCTTATAAGGACAGCCAAAGATGGAGAAGCTCTATACAGTCAGCAAAAACAAGACCAGGAGCTGACTGTGGCTCAGATCATGAATTCCTTACTGCCAAATTCAGACTTAACTTGAAGAAAGTAGGGAAACCACTAGACCAGTAAACCAAATCCACTATATCAAATCCCTTACGATTATACAGTGGAAGTGACAAATAGATTTAAGGGACTAGATCTGATAGAGTGCCTGATGAACTATGGAGGGAGGTTCATGACATTGTACGGGAGACAGGGATCAAGACCAGCCCCAAGAAAAAGAAATGCAAAAAAGCAAAATGGCTGTCTGGGGAGGCCTTACAAATAGCTGTGAAAAGAAGAGAAGCTAAAGGCAAAGGAGAAAAGGAAAAATATCCCATTTGAAAGCAGAGTTCCAAAGAATAACAAGGAGAGATGAGAAAGCCTTTCTTAGTGATCAGTGCAAAGAAATAGAGAAGAACAATAGAATGGGAAAGACTAGAGATCTCTTCAAGAAAATTAGAGATACCAAGGGAACATTTCATGCAAAGATGGGCTCAGTAAAGAACACAAAATGGTACAGACCTAACAGAAGCAGAAGATATTAACACAAGGTGGCAAGAATACACAGAAGAACTATACAAAAAAAAGATCTTCACGACCTCACGATGGTGTGATCACTCACCTAGAGCCAGACATCCTGGAATGTGAAGTCAAGTGGGCCTTAGGAAGCATCACTACAAACAAAGCTAGTGGAGATGATGGAACTACAGTTGAGCCATTTCAAATCCTGAAAGATGATGCTGTGAAAGTGCTGCACTAAATACGCCAGCAAATTTGGAAAACTCAGCAGTGGCCACAGGACTAGAAAAGGTCAGTTTTCATTCCAATCCCAAAGAAAGGCAATGCCAAAGAATGCTCAAACTACTGCACAGTTGCACTCATCTCACATGCTAGTAAAGTAATGCTCAAAATTCTCCATGCCAGGCTTCAACAGCACGTGAACTGTGAACTTCCAGATGTTCAAGCTGGTTTTGAAAGAGGCAGAGGAACCAGAGATCAACTTGCCAACATCCGTTAGATCATCAAAAAAGCAAAAGAGTTCCAGAAAAACATCTATTTCTGCTTTATTGACAATGCCAAAGACTTTGATTGTGTGGATCACAATAAACTGTGGAAAATTTTGAGAGAGATGGGAATACCAGACCACCTGACCTGCCTCTTGAGAAACGTATATGCAGGTCAGGAAGCAACAGTTAAAACTGGACATAGAACAACAGATTGGTTCCAAACAGAAAAGGAGTACATCAAGGCTTTATATTGTCATCCTCCTTATTTAACTTACGTGCAGAGTATATACCCCACTCCACTACTTTTGCCTGGAAAATCCTATGGATGGAGGAGCCTGGTAGACTGCAGTCCATGGGGTCACTAAGTCGGACACGACTGAGTGACTTCACTTTCACCTTTCACTTTGATGCACTGGAGAAGGAAATGGCAACCCACTCCAGTGTTCTTGTCTGGAGAAAATCCAGGGATGGGGGAGCCTGGTGGGCTGCCGTTTATGGGGTCACACAGAGTCAGACATGACTGAAGTGACTTAGCAATAGCAGCAGCAGAGTACATCATAAGAAACCCTGGGCTGGAAGAAGCACACGCTGGAATCAAGATTGCTGGGAGAAACATCAATAACCTCAGATAAGCAGATGACACCACCCTTATGGCAGAAAGTGAAGAAGAACTAAAGAGCCTCTTGATGAAAGTGAAAGAGGAGAGTGAAAAAGTTGGCTTAAAACTCAACATTCAGCAAACTAAGATCATGGGATCCGGTCCCATCACTTCATGGCAGATAGATGGGGAAACAGTGGAAACAGTGGCTGACTTTATTTTGGGGGCTCCAAAATCACTGCAGATAGAGACTGCAGACATGAAATTAAAAGACACTTACTCCTTGGAAGAAAAGTTATGACTGACCTAGACAGCATATTAAAAAGCAGAAACATTACATTGCCAACAAAGGTCCATCTAATCAAGGTTATAGTTTCTCCAGTAGTCATGTATGGATGTGAGAGCTGAACTATAAATAAAGCTTAGTGCTGAATAATTGACCCTTTTGAACTGTGCTGTTGGAGAAGACTCTTGAGAGACCCTTGGACTGCAAGGAGATCCAACCAGTCCATCCTAAAGGAAATCAGCCCTGAATATTCATTGGAAGGACTGATGCTGAAGCTGAAACTCCAGTACTTTGGCCACCTGATGCGAAGAACTGATTCATTTGAAAAGACCCTGATGCTGGGAAAGATTGAAGGCAGGAGGAGAAGGGGATGACAGAGGATGAGATGGTTGGATGGCATCACCAACTCAATGGACATGAGTTTGAGTAACCTCCATGAGTTGGTGATGGACAGGGAGGCCTGGCGCATGGCAGTTCACGGGGTCACAAAGAGTCGGACACAACTAAGTGACTGAGCTGAACTGACTGAATTGATAAGGACACAAGTCAGACTGGGTTAGGGGCCCACCCTACCAGCCTCATTTTAACTTAATCACCTCTTTCTCATCCCTGTCTCCAAATACAGTCATGTTCCTAGGTTTTGAGAATTAGAGCTCTAAAGCACAGATTTCTGTTGGGGGAAGGGCATCACCATTCAAACCATAACAGTGAAGTTGTCACCCCAGGCTCTTAAAGCAGGTCAGATGTGGAGCTGGGATTTCAACCCTAGGACTAGAGTCAGATCTTCAACCATCATGCAACACTGCCCTGTAGGTACCAGCCTGTGAGAGGAAAGGCAATATACATCATTTCAATCAGGATAATGCTCTCATGACCTTAACAGCTCTGGGTGGGAGAATTAAAAGTAAGACACTGAAAGAAACATCTTTTCAGACAGGACCAGTAAAATGGAATCATACAGATTATTAAGGCTTTGAGGCTTCCATGGTAGCTCAGCTGGTAAAGAATCTGCCTGCAATGCAGGAGACCTGAGTTCAATCCCTGGGTTGGTAAGATCCCTGGAGAAGGGAAAGGCTACCTACTCCAGTATTTTAGTCTGGAGAACTCCATGGACTGTATAGTCCACGGGGTCACAAAGAGTTAGTCACAACTGAATGACTTTTCACTTCCACATGAATTTAATAGATTTTTTTTTAAGTTTGTGGGACATTAACCAATTACCTAACATTAGAATTTTAGTTTTAGCTGTTGGTGAAAGCAGCGCTGCTGCCAGGCCACACTCCTGCACGACTGGAAACAGATGCTGGGTATGGATGGGTACTGGAGAGCCCAGATGCTGAATGGATACGGTTACCATGGACAAGAGATGCAGAAGGCAAAGAGAGATGGAACAGCTACAGATGCAGCTGGATGTGGATAAAGGCACACATATCCATGTGGGCTCCCCATAGGTCACCGAGGCAGCCGAGGTACACCAGAGAGAGATGGAGTTAAGTGGAAGTGTGTTCCAGCATTTCTGGATCAACCTGAGACCCAGGAAATTCAGGCTGCACCAGGCAGCGCCAGCCTCATTACGGGCTATCTGCTCTGCACGCAGCTCAGCAAGCCCACTCCTGGTTTTCCAAATGTGCTATGCATGCCCCACACTTACTCATGCCTCTCTGTCCCCTCTGCTGTGAATGCTCTTAATCACCACCACTTTCCCCATCTCTCCAGCAGGTAAAACCTCTTCTGACGACCTCCTGCCTTGGAAACTAAGATGGGTCCCTTTCTTTACTGTCTCATTGATCTTTATCATTTCATCCCATTCCAGCACTTTCTATGTATTCATTTGTTTCTGTGTCTCCTTTACTTAACAAAATACTTGAAAACACGAACCATGTCTTTTGCATTTTTGTATCTGCTGCTCCTAATACAGTGCCAGGCACATCATAGGTACCCAGCAGATAACTGCAGAATAAATGTCTACCTCAGAGAAACCTAAAGTCCCAGAGGTATGTTTTCCTTGGTCAATATGCCACTTGAAAATAATAATTAATATGTTCCTAATGTTTACAACTTCAGAGATTTCACAGACAAAACGGATTATCTGCTTTAACAATCCAAAGGGCTGGCTACACCAGGCTTGAATTCCCACACACAATGAGTTAAAATTGAGGCGTGGCCACCCCTTTGGGGAAGATGTTACTCTGCTGTTTACCCCAATCTCTACCCTACTGTTAAGTATTCCTGCCTCACACCTGCCCTCTTCATGCATGTGGGAAACCCACCTCACCCCATTAGGCATTCTGTACCCCCGATCCATTAGACCAGTCCATCAGCCCCTCCTCTGCTTTTGACTGCCCGTGGCTGCACATATGGGCTACAGTGGTTTTCCATCATCCGGCTCTGGCCATACCCACGTCTCGCTCCCTCAGTGTATCCTGAAAGGGCAGAAGAGGCGGGAGGAGGATGCTTCTTTCGGTTCGTGGAAAGAGAGCTAAAGGGAAGATCTGTCTTCTTCTGGCATATCAGGTGTTGGCACCGGGAGAAGCAGGATACTGGCCGGGATGGGCAAAGAAGCCAGCTGGGAATGGCAGCCCCTGTGTTCCAGCCAGCAAACACCTTTTCAAAGCCTACTTTGCATAAGACAGTTCCGCTGACCACATCGGAGTCACAGGGGAACAGTTACCCCTGGAACTTCCTTTCTGCAACAGTAGCACCCTGTGTAAGGGAACCAAAGATGGAACATGATCGTCTCATATATATGCTGCCATGAGGTTTCAGACCACCACACTGGCATGAGCTTTCAACGTTGAAAAAATAAATGAAAATTCTCTGGAAATAATAGGAACACTGTGTCCTGGAACCCAAAGAATAATAATCCCAGGCCATCAGTCATCCAAGGTGAAAACAGTTTCTTCCTCTCTCTTTGCTGGGCCTAGGATGACAGGACACAGACCCTTAGCCCAGGAGTGATTTGCATCCCTGCTGGGAACACAGAAGAGGCTGCCTCCACCATGGCTGAAAATGCCAGGAAGACGGGGGTCTTTTCCTTTTCAGCGAGTTAGAGTTGCTTCCTGTGTATTAGTATGAAGAGCAGTTTGGGACTGTGCTTCATGGGCCCCAAATATCTGGACTCACAGGGACTTTTGCGTCCAGATCTGGAGGATTTACAAGAATATGAACCATGTATGGAGAATTCACATAGTCAGAAGGCCAGTGAGCCTTTTCCAAGCATGGCCTCCCAATAGTGTGAAGCGGTAGGCACTATCCTTACACCCATTTTACAGATGGTAATGCTGCAGCTAAGCAGGCTAATCGATGCCACCAAGCCCACAAGTAGTAGTTAAGTCGCTCAGTCGTGTCCTACTCTTTGTGATCCCATGGACTGTAGCCTACTGGGCTCCTCCGTCCATGGGATGTTCCAGGCAAGAGTACTGGAGTGGGGTGCCATTTCCTTCTCCAGAGGTCTTCCCGACCCAGGGCTCGAACCCGAGTCTTCCGCAGTATAGGCAGACGCTTTACCACCTGAGCCACAAGGGAAGCCCATGAGGACAAGGTTACAATTTGAACCTAGGTCTGTCTGTCTGAACCCACAGCGATACTCCCAGCTCTCACTCTCTGTTACTTCCTCATTCATTCTCTTATGCCACAAATATTGAGCACCTCCTATGAGTTAGACACTGTTCTAGGTGCTTAGGATACAGCAGTGAATAAATCAGATAAGAAAGCGTGCATGCTAAGTCACTTCAGTGGTGTCTGATTAATTGCGACCCAATGGACTGTAGCCTGCCAGGCTCCTCTATCCATGGGATTCTCCAGCCAAGATTACTGGAGTGGGTTGCCATGCCTTCCTCCAAGGGATCTTCCGGACCCAGGGACTGAACCTGCATCTCTTACGTCTCCTGCATTGGCAGGAGTGTTCTTTACCACAAGAGACACCTCGGAAGCCCCTGGATAAGAATATTTGCTCTCAAGGAAGTTATGTTCAACCCAGCAGAGACTGCAGTGCTGTGGAGCCCCACAGTTGTGAAGACCGTTACCTGGTGGGTCTCACTTCCAAAGCGCTCAGGAAAAAATATCTAAATTTGGGGAAAGGCATGATCTTAGTTGCTGTAGGTGCATTTTTAAGTAAGTTCAAGGGGCTAAAATAAAGTTCCTGCTCAACTTGAAAATGAGACTGGGGTGTGTTCTATCAGTTTTTCCTGAAGGGAAAAAAATCCCCCAATTTTAATTCTCTTCTGAACTTAGCCACATGTTGAGATAAGGAAGGTGGGGTTAGAAATCAATTCAGCTCCCTTGGGAGAAAAATTATAGTAATAAGCTTTTAAAAAACGATGATAATAATAAGCTATATGATTTCAAAGTGACTCACCACCACTCCCCCTTCTTTTTTTTTGACAACTGAAATTGATTTTGAAAGGAAAGGCTGTGGAGATTTTCCTTGAATACAATCCAGACGTTCTAAATCTAAACCCTCTCACCAAAGAGACTGCAGATCTGGAGAGCCTGGGCTCTGTTGATAATGCCCTCCTCTCTGCCCGACATACTATACCCACCACCACATGTCACTCAACATGCCTGAGAGCTCGTAGATGAAGGAAATAAAGATGGAACGATATTAAGACTGAAATCAATACAGCTTTCTTTTACATTTCCCAATAGTCTCAATAACTTCAAAGGGGCAGATATGAATATAATTAATGAGCAGAACAAACACCAAGTGCAAAATAAATCTGGACCTTGTTTTACGAGCAGTGTTGGAATGATGGAGTTAGAACTGTAGACATGTTTGTTGGCAAATCTGACGACTCACTCATTTCCAAATGGTATAGCCTTTTAGAGCAACTGCAGTTGCATCAGCCTGGGTGCCCCTTAGGAAAAATACTTGCTGGAGCCACTTCGTACCCGACTAAACAGAGCCCTTGTACTTTGATGCATTCAGCCGCTGTTAATGTTTGAATCAGTATTAGGAGGAATCCTCCGACCAGCTCTCCATTTGGCTGTTTCTGTAAGCTAATCCCGTTTTAAAATATGTATATTCTTAGGAATCTGACCAAACCGAATAACAACAATGCTCAGAGGAAATTCACACTTGTATTTCAAAAAGAACTAAGAGCTCTCGCTGGAGAACGGGCTCAAAAGCTACGAAAACGAAAAGGTGGTCTTGGCTTCTAATTGTGTGCCTTCTTCTGGGAAATCCCTCAACAGTTCTGATCCTCCGTCTCCTCATTAGTGGTAGCGATACAAGTACATGTATTGGATGTTCACTCTGTATTAGGCTAATGAACCTAGGAAAAGGTTCATGCACCCTTTTAGACTAGTCCTATGTGGTACAGTCATTCTATTACAACCTCTTTTTTATAAATGAGGAAACTGAGGCTCAGACAGCTGCAGTGACTAGCCTGTACTTTCAAGAATGTGAAAACTAGCATTTTAAGTTAATGTCTTGACTGCACAGCTTCCATTCTCAACCACTATTTTCTTAGGGCTGGCCGTCAGGAGGTACAGATAGGAGTTCATTTATCCAGTCCTCACGACTTTAAGTCCATTTACTCATTCTTTCAGTTGCCTGGTCTCTAATATGATATTAATACACCTTACATCTTGAACTTCACACATGAGAAGTCAGAAGATGAGGAAGAAATGAATGACACATTGTGACTGTCTCTTTATATTTGGTGGAAAGAGAAGCAGCTGGGGGACAAAAAGGTCCTTCTAATTTCTTCTCACCTTTCACCACCACATCATGAGTTACAAAGACCTGGGTTCTCTAGTCCTTTGCTTAACAGCCCTCTTAGCCCACTGTGGCCAGTTTTATCCTTATTCAGGTGTCCTGTAGCAGGCCTACACAGCAAAAACAGAAGCATTCTGGTAATTCTTCTTGAACATAAACTGTGTGGACTCCAACCAAAGCATTCAGGCCTTGGAATGACAGTTTAAAAGCTAGATTATTAACAGTGACTTCCTGTTTAGGGTCAAATCCACTAATTTGTGCTCCATAGTAATGGTCTAACATTTGGGCCCAGGGACTATCCTATTTTTAACACATCTGTCCTCCAAGGACTATAGACACATGAATTTAGCAGATAATGTCCCAGGGATCAAAAAGTCTCATTACAGTCCTTGCACACAGACAAAGAGAAACAACAGTTTATTCTACTGATTGTCATGAAACACACCCAAGCGTCTTGATATTCCATCTTTTAAGTCAGTTGTAAAAAGAGAAATTGTTTACACCTTTAATAGCATGATGAAGATGTATAAATCTTGATCCAACTGGCTGTTGGAAGTGAGAATTGCTCCAGGGAGGATGGCTCTATGGGGAGGGGATGTGGTGGAGGTTGGGGTTTGGGTGGGGGGGCGTGGGGGTGTTCGGGGATGGAGAGGCGGGTGAGGTTAGAAGGATGGGGGTGTAATCACCTTGTTCCTGGCCCAGTGCAGAAAGGGCATCTGGGATGCTTCCCTCTGCTCCAGCAGCAAAGCTTGGTTAGGCAGGGCAGCAAAATTAAAAACAGCCGGCAGAGCCAAGCTGGGACGCGGGTAGGGGGGTGGGAAAGACAAAAACAAACCACCACTCACAGGAGCGAACCCTGAGTCTTTTTATGTGGTGAGGAAATCTAAGATCTAATCAGTAGCCTTAATTGAAAGGCTCAGTGAGGGGGATCTCTAAGCTCCTCTTCCTGCCATTAATTTTAATTTTTAGCCTTTCACGGGGTATGGACAGGAGTGAAGGTGATGCGTAGGGCCCAGCCCTCTAGAACCGTGAGGGCCCCTGGAGAGACGGTGAGGCGCTTCCCTTTCCGAAATCTGCTGAGACACGACAGGCCCTGGGCGGGGCGGCCGGGGTCCACAGAGGCTCTGTCCCTCGGGTCCGCAGAGGAGGGCGTTCCTCCTCCGCTGTGCCCAAGCGCTGCCGCACCGCCGTGGAGGCAGCCGCCCGTGGTCCCCCTCGCCTGCTTTCCTAAAGGCCACGCACGTTGAGGAGCTCCGGGCAGAGGATCCGCGCGGAAGGGCAGAGAAGGCGAGGAGGTGGGGAGAAAGCGAACCACTAGAGCGGCAGCAGGGAGTGCCGCTGAAGAGCTTTCAAGGACCTTCAAACGAATGCCATCCACTCTTTCCTCGCTGTTTCTGCCGTTTCGTCGACTGCTCCTATTAAATGCTCAATTAAAATCGGTAGTAAAGAATCCGCCTGCCAATGCTGGAGACTCAAGGAGACTCGGGTTCGATTCCTGGGCCGGGAAGCTTCCTGGGGAAGGAAATGGCAACCCACTCCAGTATTCATGGGCTTCGCTGGTGGCTGAGATGGTAAAAATCTGCCCGCAATGCAGGAGCCCTGGGTTTCAGCCCTGGAATGGAAAGATCCCCTGGAGGAGGGCAAGGCAACCCACTCCAGTATTCTTGCCTGAAGAATCCGCACGGACAGAGGAATCTGGTGGGCCACAGTCCCTGGGGTCGCAAAAGGTACACACCGCTGAGCATGCGTGCAGACGGTGCATTGAAGCAGCACTTCCGCGCACCCTACTCACCGGGTATACAGGAGGAACTTTGTTCTGTGGGCAAAAGATTTCACTAGTTTAAAGCCAGAGCAAAACATAATTATAGCAAAGGCTGTTAATGGATTAGGTGGTAGGTTTGCCACCTTACTCTGTGCCTCTCTTTCCCTCCACTGGGCTGTGTGCTAGCTCTCATCATCTTCTAATTATCTGTTCCTTTTTTGCTTCACAGCTTTAGAAGTTACAAGAGTATTAGCTGAATCCAAATTAAATTTCTTTTTTTTTTCTTTTTAAAGGAAATGGGGGGAAGAGTAGGTTCTTTTTAAGAGTGGCACATCACTCCAGACAATCTAACAGGAAAGATATGAAAAGGGTCTCTGGCTGAAAAATCTATGAAGCCAAATAAACCCCCAATCAACTGTAGTCTGCATTGGATGTAGTGAGTATATTTCAGTCTCTTTTCCACCTCAGGATTTCCACCTGAAAAAAAATGAAATAATCACACTTACTAATCTCAGAGTGGCAACTGGTGGATTTAACAGCGCCCTGAAAACGAGACTCCTCTGTTTAATGAAGCAGCTCATTCAGAGGTTCATTCGGCTAATAAAACCCCCGTTTTTCACTTGTGTTTGAAGCTAGTCCATTATTCTTTGCGTGTGGTTTGAACCAGTTTTCCGTGAGCTGTGGTTGCTCCTGAGGATGGATATGAATGGCACTTATTAGGAAGGGAAGAGCTCATGAATTCAGATCATCCTTAATGCTGAAATGAGCTGTAATGAAGGCCTGAGATCAAAGTGCTTGAGAAGCAACGGCAGATGAATGGGCCCCAGAGCCTGGGTCGCTGCAGAAAAGGATTAGGAAACTTCACTTAAGTAGCCAGAAAGGTTTCCACAGGCTAGCCTGCTCTGCATTTAATTGTTTATGGGACTCGTGGTCGAAAGATATACAAATGGCCTCCCTCAGAGAAAACGGCATTATCAGATATTTTCCACAAGGGAGAGGAAGGGCTTTAAATTAGTAGCAAGAAGAACAGAAGCGAGGCCATTCTTTACTCTCAGGGAGGGGGCCAGGGTCGGGGAGAGGGGCTGAAGGAAGAGACATGCAGAAAGAGGGGAAGAAAGGGAAAGGAGGAGGAAGAAGGAGCAACTGCCGAGCCTTCAAGATAAGCATAGACCGTCCAGGGAGAAGCACACCCCTCTTTTCCTAAATACTGAACATGAAGCAAAACAGAGCGCCTGCACTGCAGCACGGGTGCCTCCCTGCCACGCATCGAAGCAGCAAGATGCAGGGCGAATGGAAAGCAGATGCAGTGGTGGAGTGCTCCAACTTTTCACTCTCCTCCTTGAAAAGATGTCAAGGATTATTTGTGTTACCTCCCTGGAAAACGCTGAGACATCCTCTTAAGGGATGAATGAAAGATGAGTACAAAGAGTTAATTTGAAACCAATCAAGCCCTGTGTTCGTCGACTGCTTCAGAAATCCTTCTGTTTTAATGATGAATTTATTTTCAAAGCAGCGCCGATCCTTTTGAGGGAATTCCACCTCTCACAGCTGCGCAACGTGCCCTGCAGTGTTGAGCTTTTTCACCCACCTGCTCTTTGTAAAACAGCGTGGACTTCCCAGAGCTGAGAGTGTGCCAAGCTCGCTGAGCCCGCCTAAGAGCCATCCTCAGCCTGCAGCCACCGAGGTGTCAGTGAATACACCACAAACCCCTGCAAAACAGGCAGGGCAACTTGGTGGAGCCACACAACCACATGGCAAAGCCACAGACTCCCTCTCACCCAGCAAAGGACCCTCTTGAATTTTCTATGGTTGATCTGTTAACCTAACTTGGCTTCCCCTTGCTGCCCTGTTCAAAAGCAATTGCCTTGAAAATATTATTCGCAAAAATTTTTAAAAACATCACACCTGAAAAACCCTACACAAAATTCCCATTTCGTTGTCCAAGCACAACTCTTGAAGAGACTGGAGGATTTTATCTGCTTTAACTGGGATGGAACTGACATGTTTGTGTTGAAATAGCACCTGGCCATGACTTTAAAAGCTCCACTTAATAGCTTTGGGTTCCCTGTTTTTCTTCTTTATTCAAATACATCTAATTGTAAGGTTCTGAAATTTAAATGTGGTTGCTGTGCATCTGGTTATCAACAAAGAACTTCTGGATTAATGCAGAAGCACATTTAATAGGCAGAATGCTATCCCTTTGTGCCTTTGAGGGCATCCACAGTTCTCTTAACTAGGAGGATTATGAGATCGAACCCTTAGCAGTGAAATACGCCCTGTTCCCCTCTGTACAAAGATTTGTCCTCCTGGACCACTGAGTCATCTGAGGTCCACTATTATCCATCCACTCCCAGTGTTGTAGCAAACAGTTAAGAGGGAAACATTGTGCCAAAGTACCTACTTTATAATTATGATTCATTGGGAAAATGCAGAGTTTGTTCTAAACTAATTTTCATGAAATGTACATGTCATAACTGTAGTCTTTTTTTCAACTCCAATACTCACTTTTTCATATCTTTACAGTTCTCTCAAATTTGAGAATCTCAAAATAAGGTGATGAATAGTCCATGTGTGTGTCACGGTAGTTATAGAATAGTAACAAGTGATAGTAATAGTAATAGACTAAAGGCAGGGGATTGAATTTTAAGGAACTTAACTGAGTACGATTTGACATTATCATCCTAGAGCATCAAACTTCATATGCTTTCTTTCTAGCAGTCTTGGCTAAGACTATGAATAAGACAAAGATCACTGTTTCTGCTATAGCATCATATAATTTAGAAATCTATAAAATGCAGTTCAGGAGTGTTACTCAGATAGCAATTTAAGGATTTTTAGGAATACAGCATACTTCAGTGAAATATGTTCCTATTGAATAGATAGAACTTGTACACCCTCAGGTATTTATGAGCAACAGAACTATCTGGGTGCCTCTGCATTCTTATCAGTTCCAGCCTCAATGTCCTGGTGACCCACTAGTGACCACAGTGTCACACATGCAGGCTGCCAGGTGACCCTGCAAACACAACTTTTTGCACAGAAAATGACCAGACAACTGGAAAAATGGACAGATGGCAGTGCCTTCTCCCCTTTGCTGAATACCAGCTTGCTTAAGACTTGGGTTTAACACACAATGCAATAAACTAAATCAATAGTTTAGTTTGAAGTATCTGAATATTTAAAGGTATTATTCCCACTAGGAAAGCTTATTGCTTCCAACTGAAAGCACTCCAATACTCTTGCCTGGAAAATCCCATGGGCAGAGGAGCCTGGTGGGCTGCAGTCCATGGGGTCGCACAGAGTCGGACATGACTGAGCTACTTCACTTTCACTTTTCACTTTCATGCATTGGAGAAGGAAATGGCAACCCACTCTAGTGTTCTTGCCTGGAGAATCCCAGGGACGGGGGAGCCTGGTGGGCTGCCATCTATGGGGTCGCACAGAGTCAGATACAACTGAAGCGACTTAGTAGCAGAAGCAGCAGAAAGCATCTCAAAGTTGTGCTATGAACGTTTTAAAAATCTGCTTATGGGTGTTTGGCTAGACGGAATTGTTCACAGTGATACTAAAACAGTGTATGGCATGTGGTAGCTTAAAACAGAGCTGAGTTGCTATCCAGCACCCATTTCTCCTCCATGGGGTAGCCGTTGTGCAGTTTTTATGGGACTGTCTACCTCTCCTCCAGCAACAAGGGTGGGCCCTAAATAGCCTAGACCAATCCATGTAATCCCAGTTTCCTATCCACAGTGATTGGTCTAGAGAAGGCATATGACCCAGGATGGTCCAATAAGAATGAAGCCCAGACCTTTCTTTGCTGATTTGGAAAGAAATTCTGTCTCAGTCTAGGGTGGTGTGCAGATAAGTACACAGGCTAAAGTAAACAGCCATTTTTTCTACTTGGAGAAAAACCAGTCCAAGAATAAGGGCAGTAGCCAGAGAAGAGACAGGGCTGAGAGAAGTTTAAAAACAGAGCCCTGATCAGACCATTTTGAAGTTTGAAATAACCCTGAACTTTTTCACTTATGTAATCCAACAAATTGTTTATTGCTTAAGCCACCTTGAACTTCAGTGATTTGCAACAGAAAGCTTCCAAATGAACACAAAGTGATTCAATAAATATTTGTTGAAAGACTGAATAGTTATACATATTGTAATTCAGTCCACATAAAAATGTAACATTATTGATCATATTTCTGTTATTAAACTTTCAATCATCATCAAGCTCTAGGAATGACTTGAAAAATGTAAATTATTGTATTTTCCGTCAATAGTAATAGACCATTGCCTAGAGTTAATGGACAGAAAAAGATGCTATCAATTCCTGAAAGGTTACTGTATGCTTCCATAGAAATAAAACTCATTACATGTACTCACTACACAAAGATGAAGTGAGGCACAGAGCTTTAAATTGTTAAGGTAAAATCTTTTTAACAAATCCCCTAATGGTTCACCATAAGGAAGACAGAGACATCTCAAAAACAGTCACAGATTTGTTCTAGGTCACCCGTCCTCTCGCTTGGTCTTCTGATGACAAATGGCCACAGCCGCAAGGCAGCTGGCCAGGGTACAGACCAGCTCAAAGCCCTCGGAAAGCTTTCTACGCAGAGGCAAGTGGTCCTCCACTGGCCCTGGACTGCGACCCCTAAGAGGGCAGGAATTCGACTTCTTCTCCGCAGTGTTCCCACACCTACTATGTGACACATGGGATATCTATGCATGTGATCAGTTCATGACACATGGTAGGCTGTCAATCATTGTTTGTTGAGTAAATGAATGACAGTTTATGACTTGGGTCTCATTTGCTCTTGTCTTATTCTGTTTCATATAAGAAGGAGGAGGAAGTAAAAGATATAATTGAGTTAATTTGGGTTTTCCCCTAAGCTGCTCTTTGATCACTTTGACACTTAATTGAGTTCCTGCATCCATCTAAATTCTCTTCAAGATAACCTCACACACCCTCAAGGCATTTTTTTCTCAACAGAAAATACAGAGCTTGACTATCAGGAGAGAAACCAGTGAAGTGAGGAGAGAACCAGTGAAGGAGAGAAACCAGTGACTTAAAGAGCAGAGTGTAAGTGACCCTTTTTGGGGTGCTGATTTTGAGATCTTAGGAAAGTCATTTTACCTGTCTGGGTTTCAATTTTTTATCCCTAAAAAGGAGAGTTGAGCTGCATGAGTTGCTTTTTCAACTGTGCTTTACAGAGCCCAAGGTGTTTTGTAGAGCAAGAGGTTGTTGTTATCTAGTCACTAAATCATGTCTGACTCTTTTGCAACCCCACAGACAAGAGCTCGCCAGGCTCCTCTGTCCATAGGATTTCATAGGCAAGAATATTGGCGTGGGTTGCTATTTCCTTCTCCAGGGGATCTTCGTGACCCAGGGATTGAACCCACGTCTCCTACAGTGGCAGGCAGGTTCTTTACCACTGAACCATCTGTGAAGTCGAGAGCAAGAAGAGAGAGGGATAAGGCCAGGGCTCAGAGCCCTCCACTCCCACATAAGCATCAGAGGGTCCGGAGGCTGACTGACTGGCCTCCAGTCACAGTCCTACTATTTCCTAGCTGCATGATCTCAGACAAGTTATCTTTCATGCATCTCGGTTTCCCTCCCTATAAACAGAGATGACAATAATATTTCTTTACAGGGTGTTATGAGGATTTAATAAATTAATATCTAAAGCTTGGTACATGAAAAATGCATCAATTTCAGATATTACCATCTGTTTTATATATTGGAGTTCTGATAATGTTTAGGCTTAAATGGTTTAAAGGTCTGCTGCCAACAAAACAAAAATATTTAATTAAAAGAAAGTGTTTAGGGTTTTTAATTAGGATGTAATAGGGGACAGTAGATTGCAAAGGGTCTGGTAGACAGATATTAACCTCTGCAGCCACCATTGTCATTAACACCACGCCTCGCCAACCAGGCTCTGCAGCGTGTTTAACTCAGCACAATGGGCTGCCGCCACTCGAAAGAGCTGGCTTTTTCTCCTGAAGATTATTCTGCGGTCCCATTCAAATGGCCTCTGCGTCGCTGGGCGGCTGATGCCTGGCACTAGACAGAGAAGGGCTCCGTGGCTAATCGCTCGCATTCCTGTGAAGACTGAAGGAAAAGATAAATTTCCTTAACAGTCAACATTTCAAGGGAAGGCATTTTCTTAACAGAAAATGGTGAATATCTGAAAAGATTGAAACCTCAGGCAGTTTAAAATTTGCAAGGAAGGAGTGCCTGGCAGTTCAACTGCTTTAAAATTCCTTTTCCGAAGATATCATATGAATTTAAATAAAACTTGAATGATTATGGTAATTATCCACACTAATAACCTTGCTCAGAAACTCCTTTATCTGTCGTTGCACTTCCAGAATGCTGTGGACTGCCAGGCATTCCTTCTCTCCTTTACCTGGAGAAGAGGGTTTCGATTTCTCGACATTGTGCTCTGGAACTACAATTATGGGTCAGTCTATTTTGGACTCACCCAGGCTCTTCATCCCCTCACCTGGTACTGATACTGCCCTCACAAGCCCTGTTCTCCTAGTTTGCTCCCCAAACACTGAGCTCAGATCTCCTTTGACATTTGGCTTACATTTCAAAATATTTGTCTACCCCTTCTCCTTCCCTTTTTGTTTCTTTGTCCCTACTCTCCTTCTCTCCTTGAGACTAATTGGTATAAAGGCGGGGTGGGTGGGTTAGAAATTGCTCCTCCCTATTCCTCAGGACTAAGGTTGGACAGGCGCGTCTCTGTCCCAGAAATATGTGAAGATTAATCCAATTTGCAAGGGCATGCAGGAGCTGTAAATATTTATGGGCAACAGAGAAGGAACTGACCCAAGCACACAGAGTAAAGGAACCAGGCAGAGGGCTGGCCAAACAACAGCGGCCCTACATGCTGCTCCCGGGCGCCAGGTGCAATTAGCCACCCGGGGGCCTCCCTTCTGGGTGGGAGGTGACAGGAGTGTGGAAAGTCGATCCTGGCATCAGGAGCAGCAGAATTCTTCTCTTTCCCTTTCCTCTACCCCCCAGCCCATTTCTAACTTCCAACCTCTTGGAGGTTTTAGGCACCAATTTAGTAGCCAGAAACTTCCCACACCTCCAACCTGCTTGTTGCTGGCGTGGATGACTGACTTGTGCTTCTGGGGAGAGGAAACATATGCTCACCCTATGCTCCCCACCTCCACTATCCTCTCATCTGTTAGAAAACGTTGGGGGATGCATAACTTTTCCCACCTTTGTACCCAAGCACATGCAAGCTGTTTCAAGGTCTAAGACTTAAGAGTTTCTTGAGATATTTTCCTTCTTTGTTACAATGCAGAGAGAATAAGTTAGAAAGAAATATGTTGGTTTTACAACAAGATGATTTCTTTTTCTGGCCTTGCCACTCAGCTTTTGGGATTTTAGTTCCCCGGCTGGGGATTGAATCCCGAGCTCACAGCAGTGAAAGGCCCGTTGAGTCCTAACCACTGGACTTCCAGGGAATTCGCTAGAACTAGATGACTTATTATTAGAAATTCATTGTCACAGAGAAAACGTTTCACCAAAGGTCACCAGCATTTTCTTGCATTCTGCCAGGAATGGGGAACTCACTACTACGAAAGGCAGTTCAGTCACGTTGGCCCAGTTTTGTTCATTAGAATCATATTTTGAACAAATGAATACCTGCTTCACAATTGCATGTATCTATCAACCTTTTTCCTACCCCTTAGGGTATTACACAAGTAATCACAGATAGCTGCTTTGTACCTGATTTTGCTTTTTCATGTGTTTATGTGTGCCCCAGTGTGTCTGCAATTTCCCTGATAGCTCAGTTGGTAAAGAATCCACTACAATGCAGGAAACTCTGGGTTGATTCCTGGTTGGGAAGATCCCCTGGAGAAAGGAAAGGCTGCCCACCCGGTATTCTGGCCTGGAGAATTCCATGGTCTATATAATCCATGCGGTCGTAAATAATCAGACACGACTGAGTGACTTTGACTTCAGTTCACTTCAGTGTGCATGTGTGCTCAGTTGTATCCGACTGTTTGCTACCCTGTGGACTCTAGCCTGCCAGGCTTCTCTAGTCATGGGCTAACTCATCTTCTTCTGTAGCTGTTCTTCATTTTGAGAGTCTTAGAGGAAGGCAGAGACCTACTTCCCATCACAGAAGCCAAAGAGGACTGGGGACTCCCTCTACTCATCTGCAGACAGCCAGCACATGGTCACGTAGCCTATTGGAAGCACCGAGTAGGGTTTTTAATGTGCAGGGGGCGGGGCAGGCTCAGTCTAAGACCATCGGTGAAAAACAGAAGGATCCAGTAGTGATGGCCACAGTGGGCAGTGGAGGAGGGGCTAGCATCCTAGCTTGATCTGCAGGCAGCCTCAGTTGGCTCTTGAGTATTTTCCCCACCAGACTCTCCAGTCACCTGGTGATGGTACAAGTCACCCAATAATGTTCCAACAAATTCCTCTTTTGTCTACCTTAGCCAGAGTCAGTTTCTGTCGTTAGCAACCGTGAGCCCCGACTGATACATTCTCCTCCTCCCACATTCTCCCAGATGGCCTGCTGTTGCTGCCCTATGAAGGTGCCCAGCTCTCTCTGTGCACCCTAACGAAGCAGGACTAGTGGAGCCATCCTCTTTTTACACCTGGATGGGACACATCTAGTGATGCCAGTGCTCCCTGTGGTGTATAACCACATCACCCTACTGACTTGTACTCAGTCAGTACCCAACTTTGCTCTGCATATTGTAGTTACGCCATTATCGCCCTCATTCCATAGTGCATGTGAGTGTTTTAATCTGGAACTCCTAGTTCATTTAGAGGAAGAATTTCTCTGTCTTTGGGGAATCTCAAACTCCCCAATAATTAGGTTCCTGCCCATTTTCTCCTGTGAATGAATCCTACCTCACACCCTATACCCATGAGTGAGTTTCCTGCCCCTCTTCCCTATTCTTATGCTTCCCCCTCCCCACCCAAGGGCTGGAAGGCCTGCTGTGAATCTCATGTTCCAGCTGAGTCTCCAGATGCCACAGCTGACTATCCATCCCTCATGAACACCACCCGATGGTGCAGCCTCCGTCGAGTCCCTTGCTCAGTCTCTGCTTAAATGCACATGCTGGATGTCAGGCTCTGGAGATTGTCGTTCAGTCGCTGAGTTGTGGCCGATTTTTTGAGACCCTGTGGACCGCAGCCTGCAGCATGCCAAGCTTCCCTGTCCCTCACTATCTCCTGGAGTTCGCTCAAACTCGTGTCCATTGAGTCAGTGATGCTATCCAATCATCTCATCCTCTGCCTCCCCACTTCTCCTCCTACCTTCAGTCTTTCCCAGCATCAGAGTTTGTTTCCGATGAGTCGCTTTTTGCTTCAGGTGGCCAAAATACTGGTGCTTCAGCTTCAGCATCAGTCCTTCCAATGAACATTCAGGGTTAATTTCCTTTAGGATTGACTGGTTTTATCTCCCTGCTTTCCAGGGGCCTCTCAAAAGTCCTCTCCAGCACCACAGTTCAAAAGCATCAATTCTTACTAGTGGCTTTGGACACAATGCCCATTCTTGTCCTCACAAACTAACCTTCTAGTTCCTCTTCAGCTTCAGGTTGGAGTCAGGCAACTCAACCCCATATTTCAGTGCCTTTTCTTAATTGATCATGGACATGGAGAAATAGAGAGCACGTATTGGGTGCTTATTATAGACCCACCACCTTATTAAAGGCCCTTACATACTTTATGTAGATTATCTTATCAGCTCTCTATCATAGACATGATTGCCTCAGTTTTCCAGATCAGGCAACCACATCTCAGAGAGGACCCAAAGTGCTAAACTAGACACAGGTTTAACCCTCTTCTTAGCCTCACAGTAGCTTAAGCTGAAAGGAGCAGGGAGCCCGGGACCTGCTCAGCCAAGCCTTCAATTCCCTCTCCAACTTCTGCCCAAGAGAGCAGAGCCATTTACAGGCACACATGGTTTGCAAAATGAATTCTGGTCGGCAGCTTGAATGACTTCGGCAACCAAGCTCTTTCTATAAAGTGCTTACAAATAGAAAAATTGTCCCGTCTGAATTTTGTTTGATTCTGCCAAATAGGAAGGCAAGAACAAAGGTCTGGGAAATCCACAAACTTGAAAACCGGTGTCTGACGAGAGCTGATGGTATCTTCTTGGAGGCAGAGCAATACCAGCAGCAGTGGCCTACTTTTGTTTTGAAACCTCCCTTCCTGGAACCACAATTGCTACCACTTTGGTGGCAGAAGGAAGATGTTTACCCTTCACAAAGCCCTTTATGTAATCTCCTGGGCCACCAAGGGACCCAGCCACATGGTGTCTGCAGATGGGGAGAGAGGCCGACGATTCTCATACCAGGCATTCCTCCACTGTCCTTCCAGCCTACGTAACAGGTCGCTCCCCTTCCTTCCAGAGAACCTGAGGCTCCACCACGGACTGCCAACTCCCCACTCAGGCCTGAGAGCAATTTGTAACTCAGCTTACACAGGCTCTCCTACTGTCTGCATTTTTGTTTGTAAAATGAGCAATTTGCTGTTGGTCACTTGGCTCCTCTGTGAAGTCGCCGCAAGGGCGGCTTACCCAGGGGGACAGCTGGGCAGTGAAAGCAGAGGGCGATCCCCTAGCGCTTGGCCTGCGCCTTTCCCCTCCTCCTGGATCTTGCAAGTACTTTTGTCACATGGAGCCACTCTCGGTTCTCCATGTGTGGTATTTGCATCAACAGAGCAATCAACCCAGAAGGAAGGGTTTTGATGAGACATTTGGGAGGTCTGGGCAAATGCAGTGCCCTTCTGGACAGCTGCTTTCTTTGGAAAGATTTGTCTTCTTATTTGTGAGATCAGGCCCTGGGTATGGGGAAAAGAGGTGGCAAAAATTTGTCCTAGCTCACACTCCAGGGGTGAAACACACCGGCTCACTCATCAAGTGATAAAGACGTGGTGAGGAAATCAGAAACCACAGCTGACGCTTATTGCCTCAACGGCCGCGACATTATCTCACCACTCATTTAGAACATATGTTCAACAGCAGCATTGGGGTGCGGGGTCTCAACACAGAGAGGAAGAGGTGAGAAGCACTGCATGCAGGAGGCTTCTGTGACAAGTCCTCCAGAAATTCGGAGACCTGCCTTCCCCTCCCTTCTTCCTCTTGATGCCATCACCACCATCTCCACCACGTGCAAACTATCTTGTCATCAGGAACAGTGATAAACACACGTGGCAGTTCCAGCTACCTGTGTTCCATATTGGCCGAGAGGGAGGTAATGCTACCTTCCTCTCCTCCCTGTCCCCTCCCCCAAGCGCTCCATCCAAGGGAAAGGTGCAGACGCACACTCTTATCAAGCATTCAAACTATTTCATGAGAAGACCACACTTTGTTCTATTCTGGCTTCCCTCATGGGGGTGGGGGCGGGACGGCACATCTTCAAACGCCTGCTGGCTTCAATGGTGACAGCTGCATGCAACGGGCTTGCTTACAGCCCGCCGGGTGCAATGGGAGATAACTGCAGGGTAGAACTTCAAAGACAGACCCACTGCAGTCATTCTAACAGCCTGGGGCTGCCGCCTTTAGCTGGTGACTCCCTGCCTCCCTGCATGCAACAAGTGAGTTGAGGGCAACTCAAAAATCGGACTTTGCCTATGTGCATGGGGAGTTCCGATGCAAGGAGGAAAGAATGAGTCAGGAGACGTATTTAGGGCTCCCTGCAAAGCCCTAAATCATTTGTCCTAGACAAACGTTTTTTTCTTGGATAGTAAGGAGAACCAACTCATCCTAGCATGTGAGTTTGACCAAACTTTTATGTTTGTAACAGATTATACATTTTAAAGGCTTATACATTTCTATAAGTGAGTTGAAGTCTTTATTTTGTAAATGTGTGCCTTGCTCCAGTGTCATCTGAATTACCCATCTTTGCAGAAATCACTTATTAAAAGTTGGCTCTATGTTAAAATGGATGGTGGCCTTTGATCTTCAACTAAGGAGCCGTTATGAGAGAAACTGTCACACAGAAAATTCAAGAGATGACTTGAAATCCTCGGTTTCTTGCAATGGGTAGCACAGATGGCTGTTTAAGGAACCACATTAAAGAGCCACCATGAAAGGTAGTTATTTCCTGTCTTCTCCATCTGGCAGGTCCTAACGAAATGCACTCCAAGGAGCAGACTTACTGTGACACTGTGTCGACATATGTGGCTACTGATGCTTTGGGTGAGGCTATTCATTTCTATAAGTCGCCTCCTGCTGCCCTACCATCCAGCTTGGTCCCTGGTTCTCCTTTCTGTTAAAGTCCTAATTGGAACACGGGCAAGTTCGTATAACCTCTTTAAGCCTTGGTCTTCTCATCTGTGAAATGCAAATGAAAACATCTTATAATAAAAGTAATAAGTTTGTTTTGCTTCAGTTACATTGAGTTGGTTCTGCAATTTAAAAGAAGCTATTTGCAAAAATGAATATCCCCGTAGTACGTGCTCATATGATGCGATATATAGAATTCAAATGATGGAAAATAACAGAGCCAATCATGTCTTAAGACATGGGGAAAATATCGCACTGTGATCGTTCTTTGAAAGGAGCAAAGGCTTTGAAGAACAAATAAGACAATCTGTGTAAGGTGATTAGTATAGTGTGTCACGTGGTCTGTACTTAAGACACTGAAGTCATTATCCTGATTTTGCCTTTGTGCCCACACCAAATACCACCTCTGTTCTGAAGCCCTGTCCAGTTGTTCCAGCCAGAGACCCTTTCTCCTTAAGCTCCATGGAGTCACCCTGCCCTTGGCACTGATCGCTGTATACCTAGGATTGCACTAATGTATGTCACATTTTATATCACACTATAATAAATACTTCCCCTTGTCTTGCGTCACTTAGGTTGAGTTGGCCCTACGACTTGAAAGGGAACGTAACAAATTATGATGTATTCATATGATGGAACATAATATAACCTGAACGAAATGTCTTGACACAGGGAAAGTATTTTGTAACTAAGTAAAAAAGTGGCTTGGAAAACTATAATACAGTATGTTGGCAAGAAATAGAACCCCCCAACTGTGTGTATATACACACATATATGTTCAAAAAATCACCAAATAATAACAAATATTTACAATTAACAAATAATAACAAATATTATTTTTTATTTATTATACCAAATAATAACTGCATATTATTTTGGCATATGTTTGTAGCTGGTATTTTATTGCTTCTCTTCATATTTTTTTTTTTAATTTTCCTATTTCTACTAAACAGAAAAACAAAAAGGGCAAATTGTGAAGTGTGAATGTGGGGTAAAAAAACACACACACAAGGAGTTAGGGAGAATTTAATAAGTTTCTAACTTTATCTGATTCTTTCAACAAACACTTTAAGGACAAACTGTCATGAGTCTCTCATACATACAACAGGAGAAAACAGACTAAAGACAGGTCCTGGCCTTAAAAGGCTTAATATTTAGCTGGGGAGATGAGCCATACAAATGGGAGTGATGACACACGGACGCAGTGGAGGAAGAGGCAAGATGAGTGGTTTGGGGGCAGGGGCAGGACTCTGATGTGTCCACCATGGTAGAGAAAGGCTTAGTACAGAGGTGGCCTTCAGGACTCCTCAAAGGCAGACTCCATGGCCATGCGGATTGTTACACTTATTGGTTAAAGAAGTCAGGGATGGAATGATTAAAATAGACTCATATAATCGAACGTTTTTATTTAAATCATTCATTTCAAATGTTTTCTGCACCTACTGTTTTCCAGAGTTGCTAGCAAGTAGTAACCTCCCTTGAGTGTGAATTCCATAAACTTCTGGTGACTTACAGTGAAATGCAGGCAGCAGGAGGAGAAAAAAGCAGACCTGAATGTCCTCAACCAGACTTTCCTCCTCACAGCCCATCAAGAAGGAAAAAATCGGATTTTCTAAAATGCAAAAATATTTTCAATTAAGGTTAAATTTTATAAACTTTTCTGTATTGTTTCTGAATGGAACGTTTATCTGATTTTCTCAAAGCTAACAGAAGTATTGTGGGCTTGCCTGGCAGCTCAGTGGTAAAGAATCCACCTGCCAATGCACAAGATGCAGGTTTGATCCCTGGGTTGGGAAGATCCCCTGGCAACCCACTCCAGTATTCTTGCCTAGGAAATCCCATGGACAGAGGAGCCTGGTGGGCTACAGTCCATAGAGTCGCATAAGACTGAGTAACTAAACAACAACTGTTCAGTTCAGTTCAGTCGCTCAGTTGTGTCCAACTCTTTGTGACCCCATGAATCGCAGCACACCAGGCCTCCCTGTTTATCACCATCTCCCGGAGTTCACTCAGACTCACGTTCATCGAGTCAGTGATGCCATCCAGCCATCTCATCCTCAGTCGTCTCCTTCTCCTCCTGCCTCCAATCCTTCCCAGCATCAGAGTCTTTTCCAATGAGTCAACTCTTCGCATGAGGTGGCCAAAGTACTGGAGTTTCAGCTTTAGCGTCATTCCTTCCAAAGAAATCCCAGGGCTGATCTCCTTCAGAATGGACTGGTTGCATCTCCTTGCAGTCCAAGGGACTCGCAAGAGTCTTCTCCAACACCACAGTTCAAAAGCATCAATTCTTCGGCGCTCAGCCTTCTTCACAGTCCAACTCTCACATCCATACATGACCACAGGAAAAAACATAGCCTTGACTAGACGGACCTTGGTCGGCAAAGTAATGTCTCTGCTTTTGAATATACTATCTAGGTTGGTCATAACTTTCCTTCCAAGCACTAAATGTCTTTTAATTTCATGGCTGCATTCACCATCTGCAGTGATTTTGGAGCCCCCCAAAATAAAGTCTGACACTGTTTCCACTGTTTCTCCATCTATTTCCCATGAAGTGATGGGACCGGATGCCATGATCTTTGTTTTCTGAATGTTGAGCTTTAAACCAACTTTTTCGCTTTCCTCTTTCACTTTCATCAAGAGGCTTCTTAGTTCCTCTTCACTTTCTGCCATAAGTGTGGTGTCAACTGCATATCTGAGGTTCTTGATATTTCTCCCGGCAATCTTGATTCCAGCTTGTGTTTCTTCCAGTCCAGCGTTTCTCATGATGTACTCTGCATATAAGTTAAATAAACAGGGTGACAGTATACAGCCTTGACGTACTCCTTTGCCTATTTGCAACCAATCTGTTGTTCCATGTCCAGTTCTAACTGTTGCTTCCTTACCTGCATACAGATTTCTCAAAAGGCAGGTTAGGTGGTCTGACATTCCCATCTCTTTCAGAATTTTCCACAGTTTATTGTGATCCACACAGTTAATCCTCTGCTTTGTTCTAGCCAAAATTTTCTGTCATTTTTGCAAAGCATCTTGAAATTTAGTGTCAAGATATCCAAATTTACCTCATAAATAAAGGTGAAGAAACCTCACAACTTTACTTTGAGGGAAATTGTATCCATGTCCAAAGTTCCTAGATTCTCTATCCTACTAACCGATGGTAAAGTTGGGAATCTCAAACCATGACAAATCGAAACAGTTATTTGTTTATAACACATGTAGGCAGGGTGATAAGAAAGAGAACAGATATCCTAACGATCCCTTACAAAGAGGAAATCAGAAGTGGTCGCACAGAAGCAGAATAGATAGGCAGGTTGGTTACCTTACCTGACACAATCTGCTCTATCAACTTAACCAGAGGTTAAATTTAGGCCACAAATTCACTTTCAAGAAAGTCAGAGGCTTCTCTGGGCAGGGCTAGACCTTTTGGTACTTCTCACTAACTCTCAAGACAGAGATTTTGGCTTTCAGAAGGCTCTCCACATCAAAAAGTTTACTAAGGAAATACATATTTCTGGGTTCTGGAGAAAACCCAGTGACAATGTTTAAATGAAGACGATGCAACCATTAGCAAGTTTTTATCATGTTCTTATGTATAATATTTGAAGGCGGCAACTTGATGAATTCTCATTTTGGGGCACAATCAGGCAATCAAGGGTCAGCGATGACATCCCAGTACTGAATTTATCCCAGCCCACAGTGCCAAATGACCTTCACACAGAGTCAGCCAGCAGAGGCCAATGCCAGTAGCAGCTGAATCTCGGCTGCCATCCAGGCCTCACCCAGCCCTTCTCCCTTCTAGGGTCCCCTCCAACTTCTGTTTCAAAGACAAGGCCAGAGGCTGCCAGCGCTCAACCAGAAGCTTGAGCAGACGTTGGAGGAGCTCAGCCCAAGGAAGCAGAGATTCACACGGCTTAATCTTATCACCCCTTGAGATACAGAACTGAAACTAGTGCCTCCAAGGCAGTTTTCTGAAAACATATTTTTTCAAGTCATTAGAAATATGCATAATATTATCAGTTACCATTTATAGCTTCTGTATTTCTAGTAACTGGCATTGTTGTTACTTCAGGCAAGCCAGAAAATAAGCATGCCAGGAACTGACAGGGTGTGTTATGTCACCAAAACAAAAGAGCTCATGCTGATAAATGTCAGGTTGGCTTCTTTGTGGGTTTCCCCCTTCCTTCGGCAAAGTTGCAGCTTTTGCCTTCTTTTCTACTCTCAGTATGAGCTGAAGTGTTGAGCAACGCAAGAAGCTGGACTCTTTCCAAGATATGTGCCTTCTAAAGCTATCAGGCACATCAGATGGCCCTGACTTTACCAGATACAAGGACTCTGGCCGTTTCCTTTGTCTTAGAGCCAGTAATCTAGTAATGTTTTTAAATAATGGATATTCCTGGGGGTCTTGCTCTTCTGGCATATTCATCGTGTAGAGAGGAAAAGACAGGATCTTTTTTGCCACTGAAGACCTGGGTGGTCAGGACTGCCTGAAGGAGGGGAGGCCAGAGACTTTCTCAAGTAGCAATGAACAAACAGGAATAGATGTCAGGAGGAAACGTGAAGGAGGAAGGCGGCTGGTGATAAAACTCTGAAAGAGGAGGCTGCAGAAGGCCTCTCCCTTTAGTCCCCCCACCTGCTAATGTCTCCCTCTTGACCACTGTTTCTTTTACCTTTGGAAAAGGCACTCTCTGCCAGGGCCATTTACATTGGCTTTCGTCTTCCCGAAACCTAATATACGTTTCTGCTTTTGTAAAAGAGGAACTAATATTATTCCTGGGTTTGCATAGATGTGTGTGTGTGTGTGTGTGTGTGTGTGTGATTTGTTTATACTGATTTCTGCACTAGGTAGATGTCCACATGCTGCCTAAATACAAACAAGTATGTGCATATATTAAGCACATACAGCAACCTACGGTGATAAAGACTGCTAGACATTGATTCTAGGTCTCCCTCCCTCTCTTCCTGGACACTTCCAGGAAAGCCACTGTCTGGCCAGGGTCATTCATCTTGGACTCTTCCTTGAGCAAGAGATTAACTCCTGTTGTGTTTAAACCATAATACAGTTTTGGTTCTACTTATGTAGCAGTTTAACCTAACTTGCAAATACCCCACAGTCATATATATAACCACACACGACTTAGACCTACCACATAGCACATGATTCTAAGTCTAACCATCAATACACCACAATGGTAGCTTGCATGGCTCCAAAAGTATGAGAATAACTTGAAAGGAGGCCTATGATGGTGCAAAAGCAATGTTTCCTTTGATAGAATTTAAGCATGATTAACAAGCCAAACACATTTTTAGAAGTTACATATGAATCAACTAGGCTTTCCTAATTTTGAAAGCTGGCTGGAACACAGATGATTCCCGTTTGGGCCAGAATTGCATTAATCTGCTTAGACTAAGCCAGTTTTGACAATGGGAATGATATTAAGCAGTACTAAATATTTTTGAAATGCAATTCTGTGAGTGAGCATGAGTATAAATATGCATACAAGCACATCTAGCCACACGTTAACAAGAGAAAAAAATATTGTGTTCTCTCCATTAAAAAAAAAACAAACCTCTCATTCTTTTAATCTGTTTATCCCTGTTAAAGGAGCCAAGTGAAGATTATTGAAATTAATGCTTCACATGACCCCACAACACAACCTGCACAAGTTAGGAGCAATGATGTTAACCGAGTGTCCACTTGATTATAAGAAAGCATTTGGGGGAGACACTCATTGCATTTCCATGAGCCAGGCTAGCAGTCTGGCTTAAATCTTGTGGGCTTAAATCCTGGCAGCAATATTATCAGAAATAACTCTCACCTCTTTCAATCAGAGATCTGAGACTTTGAAGTAATGCTCAGCTTTATGAAGGCAGAGGAAAATGGAGGCAGGGTCTTTGTCTGCCGGAACTACATGTGAAATTCTAAAAAACCCACCGTTCGTCATTCCCAGGAACAAAACTGGGAAGGGTGAAGAGAACTTTGCCAATGTTAGTTTTCTAGAACATAGAATGTTTGCCAATGTTAGTTTTCTTGGGCATAGTAGTGAGAAAAAGAGAGGGAAAAATCAACTGGTGAGCACTACTGGCTGAAAGACAAGATTCAAATAAGCTGTTTAGCCTTTGGTTTCAGCATTCCCAAACATCATAAAGATTTCAGCTCTTGTAAAAGGGGAGCCAGTTGTTTACAATAGACTATTCTGGAAGGAGTGGGTGTGTCTCAAGAGGCAAATATTTGCCCATAGGAGGTAATAAAATTGTATTAAGCTCTTACCCCACTGCTGTACGTGGTCATCAATGTGATTAGCTCACTCAAGTCTATTTTAAGATCCTGACAGGCACAAACATTAACAAGAACCTGGCATTTCTCCTTAAGAATATATAATCGACCTTTCAAGTCAGTAATCTTGTTTATCAAAGCGGATGGCAGGGATTTATGCAGAATAGTTTGCACACCTCTTTGATTTCGGCCCCCTGAGAACCCAAACAGGCATCCCACCCAATCCTGTTTTATTTTTGCCATATCCTGTGTTGAATGGGCCTCTTGTAAAAATGCAATGTAAGGCCCTCCCCTTGCAGTTTTTCTGAAGTTCTGAACAAGTCTTACATCAGTTTTGTAAAATGTGCAGTTCTCTTACATTCCTCAGGCAGACTTTAAAGGTCACGGTCCTAAAGAGTTAGGGAAGTCTGTTTGCATAGACAGGGACTCACATGGATGAAAGGAAGAAAGCAATTTAATAGACAGTTAAGCTGTGTGGGCAAACACAGCATTCCAGAAAAAATGGTGGATAGAAGTGGGTGGGAGTATGCGGACCTGGATTCTCTTAATCAATCACTTTCAACTTGTGTTACAATTTTTAAACTAAACCTTCTGGCAAAAAATAATGCTGTGACTGGCAGGACTCTTTTTCATTACAGCAATAGTGAAAAAGAGCCAGAGAACTTATGAACTACTCAAGATGAACCTAAAGGACAGTGGAAGAGCTGGAAAACGAAACAGGATCAGGACCTGAGTGCCCTCATCAGAGCTAAATCCAGTCATTAAAACTCCCCTTACCATTTCCGATTCTGTGCTTTAATTGTTGAGTTCAGCCCCTTCTCATCTCACAGTATCTCCAAGCACCATCAAGGGAAATAATTTTTTACATCAACAATCATAAAACAATGTTTCACATAAATATCCATGCTTTCAATTATCTTTCAAGTTAGTTCAGGTGCTAACGAGAATCCAAACCACTCTTTCTATGGAGCTGAACAGTGTGCATAATCCAAAGAAAGACACCAAAGAAGAACTCAGCTCTGTTGCTATAAAACTAATAAATAGTGCAATAAACACAGAACGCGTTCCAGAGAAAGCCTGTGCTCAGAGGTTAGATGACTCAAAGCAGCAGGCTCCCAATACCAAGAGTAGTCGGAAGATTCGGGTGTGAGGCTAGGAAAGGGATTACATGTCATAAGAAAAAGGAAATTATGTTGATAATGATTCCTGGAGTCAGTGCCAGCAACTTCAGCCAACTTGCCTGCAGCTTCATCAGAATGTGCCAAATGTAGGTCCAATGCTGCCAGGATTAAGAAAGAACATGTCCCACGAAGATCAAAGGAAGACCCTTGCAATATATATATATATATATATATATATATAATCAGTACAAATATGTCCCCCAACTATGAGATCTCCAGACTGGTAGACGTAACAGTTAATAGAACCATTTCCCAGGTTACTGTTTTAACATGAAACTGGGGCTAATCCTTAATACTATCTGAGCCCCGTGTGTTCATTCATTCATTGACTGTTACTTGTTGGGCATGCACAGTGTGCAAGGTATTTTGCTCTTTCAGTTGGGGATCCAGAGCTGGGAGACGGGATAATAGGATTGCATTGAAAGATACAGGCTCAGGTAGAATTCAAGAGGTTGGCCAGTCAGTTACTAGATGTGTTACTTAACCTCTCTAAGCCACACCCATTTCACAGGATCATTGTTAAGATTAAACAAGGATTTGTGTAAAACACTTGGCAGAGCCCCTGGCACACAGAAGTGCCCAGTCCATGCCCAGCTATTATTTCAGGCCAAAATTTCTAGAGTATGGGCAAAGTTTCTGAAGAAGAAGAAAATACACTAGAGTATTCCCAGGTACTTAACACTCGATCATAGTTCCTCTTTACACGCACACAATACTCACAGAACTCTCAGGCTTCCTTCAAATAAATATTTGCAATGAAGTGTGTTTACACATGTGTGATCAGAATTTTTTTTTCTTCAACAGTCTGGGAAAGGAGACAGCCGGATTGTGTGGGGCCAACTCTGGACTGGCATTTGAGCCCCAACAAATACCATATTGTCTGTGCTGCAAAGAGGCTGCCGCTGGCATCTCCGGGAGAGTGTTTACTCGCTTCTAAATTATACCATTGTCCACGCAAGGAGAAAGTCAGCTACCGAGGGGAAAACAGAGGATGGGAAAACAGTTCTTTTTGACAGGAAGAGGAGGGTTCTTCCACGCTCCTGGTATCCTGAGGCAACATTCAGTGATGAATTTTCTCAGCAAAGCCTGGGCTCCCTGAGCTGGTCCTCACTCCTGCGAAACCTTTACGTGGCTTTTGCAACCAGTCAGCACCTGCTCTCAGAACTCGATCCCCCCCCTAATTGGTTTCAAGTGGAGCCAGGGGATCAGGACTTAATTAGCAGCGATACAGCTCATACTGATTGGTTCCCCCTGCTTCCCCGGGGCCTCAGGTTTGTCTCCCCTTGGAATCCCTGTGCCTGCTGGACACGTGTGTCTGCAGTGTTCAGGCAGAAGTGTTTGGGGCAGCACCGGGCAGGGCAGGGACCCCCTAGTGGCAGCTGTCTCAGGCCACCCTCTGCCCGTACCCCTGACCCCCTGCCCCAACCAGCTCTGCGCCTCCTCCTTGCCCCATTTCGGAGTCACCCGCTAGGCCAGGGTCCATCGCCCGGCCACCCTAAGAGGCTGACTGGAGTGGGGTCACCCTAACAGGCTGCTGGATGGGCCACGGAGGTCTCAGCCCCTTGTCTTTGCTGGCCCCTGGGCTGCTGAAGAAGGTTCTTGTTTTTTTTTTTTTTCTTCTCCAAGAGGGGAAAACGCCTCCTGCTCTGTACCAGCTTGAAGCCAAAATAACATGTTTTGGCAACCATGATTTGGCAATTAGGGCCTCAGCGCACTGAAAGCATTCTTCCATGCAAAATATGCCTTGGAAAGAAAGCACTAAACCACATCTGAGTGAAAATATAGGAAGTGAACAAAGGGGTGACAAAGCAGTGAGAGTCAGGAAGGGGAGCGTTGTGGGGGAGGGGGGCTCCGGCACGTCCGGGGAGGCCAGACCACAGCTGGACGCCTGGATGTTTCCACAGACCCAACTCTGGAGCAGTCCAGGGAAGGCCGGAGGCTGGGTCCAGCAGGATCCCGCATCTCTGTGGTGAGCGCACCCTTCACTGGCCCTCAGACGAGGCCCTGAGCAGGACTTGAGCAAAAGTGAGACAGAGCAGTGGAGCTGAGCCTGAGCTCACACAGTCCCAGCGGGTGCAGTGCCCCTCCTCACCCAACCTCCTGCACACAGGCAGGGACAGTCTCCGACTGCCGAGAACGGAAGCCTCCTCCAGGGATACTAGGTCTCTCCTCCCTCTCAGCCTGGCATCACCCCATTTGAGGGGAGGATTTTCTTGCCTGGAGAATCCCAAGGACAGAGGAGCTTGGCAGGCTGCAGTCCATGGGGTCGCAAAGAGTCGGACACGACTGAGCGACTACCACTGACTAACTGTGGCAAGGAAAGAGACTCCTCTTCCTGCCATTCCAGGGCACCCACATTCTCTGATAGAGAGCAGAATAGACTCCTGAATGATATAATTTCACCGAAACAAAGGGAGGTTATGGCACGAGCACATTGTCTTAGGCCAGTGTGTGTTTGTTTGCTGTGTGAACTGATGTCACAAACATACACGTTGCCACTTGCTGGTGTCTTCTATATGAAGCATATTCTTTCTTCCCTTCTGCTGCCCAACTCCCTGACTTTAGGGGAGGGCAAGAATTTAAAGGCAGGAAATCATGCCCAGCTAAACCTCCCACACAAAAACACAACTCTGCAGTGGGCTAACAAACCCCTATCCTCAGATGCAGTGGTAGCAGAGGCTGACAGGATAAGGACCAAGATGCTGGCTTCATCTTCCTTATGACCCTAAACTACCATCTGAAATTGCACCAGAAAGTGTAAATGGATTTTATTGGTGAGTCTGATATTACCGAGGAGGTTATTTATTACCCTATCAATGTGCAAATATCCCTTGAACACTGGTTTCATTTTACAATTGTGAATTACTTTCCCCTCACTATTAATTAACTTTTGGATAATTTTTCTAATAACACGGACTGTTAGCATAGAAATTTTTAAATCCTGGTTTGCTTATGCATGACCATTGGATGAACCATTTTAGTCTAATCACAGAGATATGTCCATTTCTACACGACGTATTTCTGTATAATCATTCACCTGATAACTATAATACAGTCATCGCAAAGACATTTCTGAATTTAGCTTTCATAATGAAAATAAAGTGTTGGGATTTTAAAAGCAAAGTATTATTTATTTTGGTTAGCGTATCAAATTTAAAGTTTCTTGTGGTCACAGACTTTAAGATTTTTAAATAAACTATGAATAATATTTGGTGTACTACCTTATAAATCTTTTGTGAGCTATAATTTTGCATAGATAATACCTATAAGTAAATAAGAATATTATCAACTTTTTTCCCCTTTGTGTATTATTTTTTAGCTCACTTAAATATAGGGTGGCAAGGTAAATCAGACCATCCAGACTTGGAAGAAAAGTCTCACCAGCTTGGCGCTGGTCTTGCCAGCTCTCTGTCTGTCCCTCTTTTTCTGGGCCTCCTTTGTTCTGTTTCAATGCCCACAATCTGGAAAAGTTATAGAAGCTTGGTGGTATGCCGGCACATTATGGCTTGCCTTTCTGGTGAAACTTTTAGAGAGAGTTCTGCCTGCAGCTGAGTTTGGACCCTGAAAAAAGCAAAGTGCATACCATTTTCCATCTGGGCACTTATCAGGAAAAATATTTATCTGCGGTATTGAGGTCTCAAGTTTCTAAAAGGGTTAGTGTCTTTCAAAGGAGGCAATGAGGGCCCCCTCCCTTATTAATTCAGCGACTTGCACTCGCGTGGGTGTATTCTTCTCCCACAGGGGAGGCTGGTTCTTGGAGGGTGATGAGTATCTATTGTCAGGAGTAATAGGAGGAACATAGGACAGGACTAGGGAGTCCTCCATGTATGTTTTTAATGTGAATTTCTTTTCCTTTAAAGATGGCAGCTAGAATATTATGACAGAATATTATGACGGAGTATTCCTAGGAATACCCTGGGGTGGTATTCCCTACCCCAGCAGAAACAGATGTGAGCTAATGTTTCCTGATATTTAAAAGGATCATGGGAGGAGAGGATATAGCATATATTCCTCTCAGAATAACTTTTAAATCAGTTGCTCTATGTAGTGTCAAAAGCCATGTAAATCCATATTGCATGCTGTAGGAGTGAAATAAATCATTGTTGAAAGAATAGAGGACAGAAATTGCTTCTAACTCAGGCTTTTGAGGTACTGAATTTTTGCAGGAACATGAATCCCACTGTATCACTGGATGACATTCTAGTGTATTCATTATTAAATAATCCAATACATGGCTTTAAAGAAAAATGTGCCTATACTGATTCTTCTTAATTGGTTTAAATGCAATCAGGAAATGGGTTCCCCAAATATAATATATCTCTTCTTTAACATGCCTGTGGGTGGGTTACCTGTTAGAATCTTCCTCCTTGTCCACATCTCACAAGACCCTAGCTGTCGTGGCGCATAGCATGGATGTCCTGTGTCTTTAGCGTTCACCTTGCCTTCTACATCTCCCTTGCCTGTCATCACTATGCATCAGGATAGTGCACCCAAACATCTTGCTAAGGAGGTATTAGAGTTTACATTAGGTTAGTGAAAGGCTGCAGCAGTTTTAAAAGTTAAGCTGAAGAAAGAAATGAAGGATGAACACCAGGCATATCCAGTGAGGCGTGGTGGGTGGGGAAGGAGGCAGTCTTCGCCATTTTCTAAAACTCTCTGAGATGCAGTCAAGCATTAGCAAAAGAGTCTGACTGGGAAAAGTGCTTATTAGAACGGTGATGGCGTTGACCTCCTAAGTTTGGGAACTGAACTCTTCTCCACAGGAAGGGCTCCCAAAACAACATAAGCACTAGTGTGGATCTCTTGAGAAATTGCAACAATGCTGCTTTGCCAGGGGAGAAGCTGTTTTTGCCGACCCTTGGGTAAATCATTTAACCTCTGCGGTTTGGTGTTTGAATCTATAAGGAATACTCATTTATTTCCATTCCAGGAGACATGAGAACGATGAGTGAGCTGTTGTTTAAGGGCCTGCAGTACCTTGGATTTAGCTTTCACATAAGGTTATTTGTCTGACTAGGGGTGGGATTATGATTTGTTTGATTAGAATTTGTAAGTATGAGAGACTCAAACTACACACCAGTGTTGTTCTTATTTCCAAGACATTGGTGCAAACAGTATGCTGAAGTAGGATTTTATATTCTTTCTTCACTGAAAATAAACTTCTTATGTAGTGACCCCACAGTGTCCTTGTCCACTATCTGAGCTGGTCAGAAGCTAGGCGGTCTCCGGCTCCTAAAAGCAAGGGCTTGTCTCTGTCTGAATGTGGGAACAGTAACATTTTAATTCTCTGCACAGAGTTTGAGAGTTGTCTCCTTTATTTCCTGTTGACTCAGCTATCTTCTTCCCACATTTTGGGGTTTGTGGTAAATGAAGAATTTGTATTTGGCCACTGGAAACAAGGCCTTTGAATAAGCTGAGAATCATATGGACCCTGTGATCTGCAATTCTCTTTTGCTCTTAGATTCGCCAATATTAATAAGAATTACATATGTATTTGGTGAAGTGGGCCTTTAGTGATAGGAGAAAGCTTAACTAAATACTGTATATATAAAAACACAGCTTTGAGATTCCTTACTTCCTTGAAATTCTTTCCAAAACAAATCAGCCCTTGTGAAGGACACACAAAGCGTCGTTTTGTTTCTACAACTTTTCTCTCTTGATGGATACTAGAACTCTACCAAGGGAAGAAATAAAGTGGGAAAGATAAAAATAGAAATTGTCTATGCAAATCCAAGTGCACACTGCAAAAGGATTTCATATACATTTGACCCAATTCATTTAATAACTTTGAAGGATATTATAGATACTTTTCTAGTTCTCTTTCCCTATTCCTTCACAGTTAAAAAAATTCTTTAAAATTATGTAAATATGTACAATTTTCTTTTTATATGTCCTGAATTGAAACAATTAACTCATTTTAATCATTTTTAAACCGTTTTAACCCACTTTTAGGTGTATAGTTCATTTGTGTGCTAAAATTATCACCATCTAGCTCCAGAATGCCATTTTCTTTCAAACATCAAATTTTAAAGCTAAAATTTAGAGGAATTGTTTTCCCTCCCAGTACAAGACTGGGAATTACTGGATCTCAGTACAAAATTAGGAGACTTGTTGGGGCCCGGGTCTAGTTTGGGGTGATTAGAGTTCGGGTCCTGCTGGTAGAAGCCTGTTTTGAGCAGAAGGAAGAGGCAAGCATGTGGACAGACACAGCCAAGTCTCTATCTAGCAGATGAACAGGATGAGTTAAGTCTGAGAGACAGCAGACCAAGAGGAGAGGCTAAATGGTGAAACCAGTGGCAAAACTCCCTAGGAAGACAGAGAACAAGGTGCCAGGCGCAGTAGGATGTGGAAGTTGTGATATCTTTGCTATACTGTGATATCCCAAAGATGGACATTTAAATAGCTTTGCCATGGGCATTGCTGTTCACTTCATGGGCAGTGTCAGAAGCAACACTTTCAAAGTGGCTTCATGCCTAACAGACATGGACACTCTACAGCCAAAGGCAGAAATGAGTGGAGTGGGTATCATGTGGTGACAATACCTAACAGCCAGATTTGTGGGCACAAATAAGGCATCCCTGAGGGATTTCCGTGAGTAACTTCCGGATACTTTTGGAAGGACTAGAAACCTATTATCACAAAGATGAAGCTTTGGGTTAACTAACATTAGGTTACATTATATTACTCTAAAAATGTTAATTATTATTTCTAAATTTCTTCTGCCAAATGACAAATACACTAGTTATTGTATCAAACTGAAACACTATAAGTGAAGTGAAGTCGCTCAGTCGTGTCCGACTCTTGCGACTCCATGGACTGTAGCCTACCAGGCTTCTCTGTCCATGGGATTCTCTAGGCAAGAATACTGGAGTGGGTTACCATTTCCTTCTCCAGGGGATCTTCCCGACCCAGAGATCGAACCCGGGTCCCCTGCATCAGAGGCAGACGCTTTAACCTCTGAGCCACCAGGAAAGCCCATAATGAGACAATTATATTTCAACAAATATATGTAAAGGTTTATTTGCAAGCCAAAGATATGAAACACTGTATTGTTTTAAAGTGGCAGAGATAGATGCTGCGAAATTTCAATTCAGTGAGGACCCACAAAAGGTCACTCATTCAACTGAGAAACATAAACATACTCTGAGATTCAATCATAAGTTGGGCTCTGTAGGTAAAGTTATTAAACAGAATCTGTCCACTCAGAGTCACAAATTTGAGAATGATCTGTATAAGACAGGAGCTGAGTGTAGGGCCTGAGGAGGAGAGAAGCCTGGCAAAAGCCTCAGCACTGAAGGGCTGTGCAGAGGTGGCATCCTTCACCCTCTGGTGCCAGGTCCCCTCCACCCTCTGCCTTCCCAGCTAGATAACCTCCATGCACATGGAGGGGATGGGAGGACCCAGCCATTACCAGGACGTCCCTCTACTTAAACATGGTGTTTTCCCTTGACTGTGGCCGCTCCATGCTACCAGGATCACTGTACCTCTGCTATCAAGAGCAGTCTTCTTTCAGAGTCCCAGTCCAGAAGGATTATGCAAATTCTTTCCACTCCAGGGCTCCCAAATCTCACCAGCAGATCTCCATTCTTCCTCTGTCCTGCTCCACCCCTGCCCTGCTCAGCCTTCCTTCCATGCTCGTGTCTTTCTCTCCGATGGCCTTCCACCCCTCTTATCAGGCCCTCTGGGCATCTGTGTGTTTCCTTAGCTTTGTCTTGTTGCCTTCTGGGGTGACAGGAAGCCCTCATACGTGGGAGTGTACCAGTCAATCTCCCTGCTCTGTGCTGATCTCTATCAACTATGTTCTAGTTCTTGATTTTGTTTCCTTGGAACCCACACATCCTCTCGTCTCTCAACAAAGCCTGGCTCTTACAAATGAAAGTCTTGGCTTTCAAATCTATCTTTCCCTGAAATGAGCTTCAAGAGCCTATTTTGGAGCTCAACACTGACGCCTTTGTTCTTGGCTGGTTACTACTGCCTTCTCCCTGCAGCAAGGGATGCCCTGGGCTTCCACTGGGGCAGTGGGAACTACCAGCAAGGGAAAGTACATCCAATAATATTTAAAAATATGGTCCTGTTAGAGAATAATGGCAGGCAGCAGCTGAGGTTGGAAACTGAATTCAGAGCAGCGCTGCTCTCACAGTCACACAGTTATCTCTAGCAAGGCTCAGAAGGCTGAGCTTGAGCGGATCGTCACACAGAGGCGGCAGTGTAGAGAGGCATGTTCTTTAAAAAGATAGGGGACATTGGGAGAATGGCATTGAAACATGTGTATTATCATGTAAGAAATGAATCGCCAGCCTATGTTCGATACAGGATACAGGATGCTTGGGGCTGGTGCACAGGGATGATCCAGAGAGAGGATATGGGGTGGGAGGTGGGAGAGGGGTTCAGGATTGAGAACTCATGTACACCTGTGGCTGATTCATGTCAATGTATGGCAAAACCAATACAGTATTGTAAAGCAAAATAAAGTAAAAATAAAAATTAAAAAAAAAGATAGGGGACAGATGAGTTGAGACAGTTGACAAGACAGTGATTGCTGGATAGTGGAAAAAGTAAAGTCAGAAAGGGCCTGGAGGAAATGTCAGAGTCAAGGGGCTAGACATTTTGGTAAATGTGAAGTTAAGTTGATTGGAAAGTAACTGAGTAGGAGTAAGTGACATTTTTTGATTTTAGAGATTTAGAAATGAAACAGTTAATGGAAGTTCACCTCAGATGGGGTCATGCCCAAGTGTGCAGAAAAACATCTTGCCAGTCTCCAAGTTAGGTTATAAATACTAGATGTCACCTCGGACCTCGTGCGTTATTCCTTTTGCATTCTCATTAGAGTGCCTCTGTAAACTATAAAACTTCCCTTGAGTGGTTGCTGCCAGTAGGGAAAGGCCTACCACAGGCTTCCCAGTCCCTGCCTGGTCTGTGTTCAATCCCCAGTTGGGGAACTAAGATGCCGTGAGCCGAGTGGCGCAGCCAAAAACACCAAAACACAAAACAAAACAAATGCAGCAACAAATGCAGCAACAAAACCTCCTCCCCACCCCCACCCCCCGAAAAACCTTGGGAGGCCCTTACACGCTGCATCTTCACTGCTTCCTTACAGAAGGTAATTCAAAGATATAATTCATAATCAATATTTACAAAGCATCTTATAATTGGCAATTGCTTTATTTATCTATTTTATTAGCCCTCAGTTCAGTTCAGTCACTCAGTCATGTCCGACTCTTTGCGACCCCATGAATCGCAGCAGGCCAGGCCTCCCTGTCCATCACCAGCTCCCGGAGTTCACTATTAGCCCAAGGTCGTTATTATACCTGTTTTGTGGATGAGGGAAATGGAGGCATCATGAGGTTAAGTCCAAGGTCACAAAGTTAGTTCATCTGCTTCATCCCCCAGACCCGGCCCAGGTATATCTCCTCCAATATGGCTTTTTGTTCTCTCAGCCGCAGCCCACAGTTCACCTGTCTCTGGGCTTCCTCTTGCCCTATACACACTCTGTATACTTAATATTTGCCCGATAGCGCTGCATCGTGATGTGAGAACTCTCCTCTGTGCAATGTGTTAGGCCAGCACAGGAGGCCCAGCACCTCATACAGAGTCCCTGACAAACCCTCATGGGTGGTTATCCAGTGAAGCCGTGGACAACCCTTGGAAGAACAGAGGAGCTCAAAAAAGCAGCTGTGAATCGCCAGTGCTTCCCCTGGGCCATTTCTGACAAGCCTCAAGTTGCTGGGTTTTCCAGTTTTCTTGGGTTTCCATGGATTTGTGACTAAGAAAGCCCTGAGGGCTTGGACGGGTAGGCCCAGGTAGACTCCAGGTGATGCTCCTAGGAGTCAGGCATGTAGGAAATGGAAGTTTCATAGGCAGATAATCTCTCCCGGACCTTTGGGTTTGAGGAAGAAAAAAGCAGGAAGGAGAACAGAATTTTTACAGCCTTGTATATAAAGATTTTCTTGTAAAAGCCAACTTCAAAGGGAGAGAGAATAGTGCTCCTTTCCAAGGAGTCTCATTAATTATCACAGCATCTTTTCAAGGGAAGCACATTGGAAGGAATATTTCTCAAATGAGGAAACTGAGTGTGAAATGGCTTGATTATTGGCAAACCAAAAAATACAACCCAGGGCATTTCCAGACGCCTCGTCTAAAGGGCTAGCAACCTCCACCAGGCCATTTAGCCACTCATTAAAGAAACATTTATGGAGACCCTGCTTTGTCCCGGCACCAGGCCAGGAGCCAGGAAATATGGTCCCTGACCTAGAGGATTTCATACACCACCTGATCACCAGTGAAGTTTGCAAATAATCCAAACAGGCAAATAAATTTCTGTGACACAATGTGCCAAGTACAATAATAGAATGATGAACAAAGAGCAAAGAGATCACAGGGAGGAGAGTGATTATTTTTGCCTGGGAAGATTAAGACTTTAACTGAAATCTTTAGTCCATCACGAGATTTGAGAGCTGGCATTAGCAAATTTCTGGATTAATATTTTGAATAATTTGTTAAGGGCTCCTTACAGAACTTTGTTTTCATAATCTTACAGAATTAGCGATCCACAGCACCCCCCCACCAGCATTGGCAATGCATTTTGTAGAGGGTTGCCATAATCCCTAATATTTATTCAGTAATCACCATTTAATATGCAAATGTTGATATCTGAGTTATGTTATTTAATTCTCACAACAAAAAATATTCATTTGTATGCCCATTTTACAGATGAAGCAGTTTAGAGAGATTCAGCAATTTCCCGTAAGTTCACACTGTGTTTTAAGAAGAACAGCCCCTGCTTGAATTAAGGAGGATCATTAATTGTTTGGGGCACATGTATATTGAGTTACACAAGTTAGCAGTCATTCTTGTGGCTCAAAATCAACATCATTCGTTTAATTAAATTACAATAACATTGATCTTTCACACAAATTTTTCCTTCTTCTCCCTCTGCTGCTGCTGCTAAGTCACTTCAGTCGTGCCCACTTCTGTGCGACCCCATAGTCGGAAGCCCACCAGGCTCTGCCGTCCCTGGGATTCTCCAGGCAAGAACACTGGAGTGGATTGCCTTTCCTTCTCCTTCAGGGACACCTAAATTGCTCGCCACTCCCCCAACCCTCTGACTAGAAATGTGAGTAAAATAACTATTTTCTTGTCTTTTTATGGGTGACATAGTTGAGCTGATGGACCATGGTCCCACAGGTTCAGAATACCTTTCATCTAAGCATTAATGGTGAGTTTCGCTTAAAGAGGCAGCATTTTTAAGCTTCAGCTCAAAATATCCTTGACTGGGTGTGTTAAACCAAAGTACCTAATTAGAGATGACTTAAAGTAATACCTTCCTTTGTCACTTAATATCCTCTAACCACGAAAATCCAGAGGTATTTTACCTATACCACAGAAACCTCACTTCCAAGGACATGATAATCACTCTGCAGACGTTTAGCCTCCTGAACTCTGACAATGGAAACTGTGGGACTCATCTCCACTATTTCCACAATGGAAAATTCCTGATTACCTCATTCTTCCTGCAGAGCCAAGTAGTTATCTGTTTAAAGGAAAGTAACTTGCCAATGAATTAATTATTCAATACAGCTGTCAATATAGAATCCGTATAAATGGTCCTTAAATGCTGAACCTTTAGCCTCAGATTGCCTGGTCTGAATCTCATTGCCTCTGCTTAGTAAGTGTATAACATTTGGGCAAGTTATTTAAACTTGCTAAATCAAACTTGCCTCAGTAGTAAAATACAGGTGATAACTGGTAGAGACTGCAAGTTGCCCAGAGACTTGATGGGTTAATAAGTTTAGTTAAGATTTCAAAGCAGTGTGACTATCCATAAATAAGACAGCAGTGCCGGTGTGCCTTTCTCTCCTTTTTCAACAGTAGAATAATAGTTGAATATATGACTGCTGCACTGGACTATATTTCCTTGTGTTTCTCATGCCCAGGTGTGGCCATGACTAACTTATCTCTGTGGAATATGAATCAAAATTAGATGTGTCACTTCTAGGTCAGGATGTCGGGATGGTGGAGGAGCACCCTCCGCGCTCTTTCCTCTTCCTGCTGCTAGAAATGGTAACCACAGTAACATCAGCAGCAATCATGAGGAGCCACCCCACCATCCTAGGTCCCTGGTTGACTCTATGGAACAGAGGCATGTATTTGCTGGATTCATGAGAAAAATATATTTCTACCCAGTTTGAGTCACTACATTTTGAGGGGTATCTATATAGTAACTAAGATTACGGTCCCATCACTTCATGGCAAATAGAAGAAGAAAAAGTGGAAGCCGTAATAGATTTTATTTTCTTGGGCTCCAAAATCACTGCAAACGTTGACTGCAGCCATGACATTAAAAACATTTGCTCTTTGGAAGGAAAGCAATGACAAACCTAGAGAAAGCAAACTAAAAGCAGAGACATCGCGTTGCTGACAAAGTTCTGTAGTCAAAGCTATGTGGTTTTCGTAGTAGTCATGTATGGATGTGAGAGTTGGATCATAAAGAAGGCTGAGTGCCAAAGAATTGATGCTTTCAAACTGTGGTGCTGGACAAGACTCTTGAGGATGCTTTGGACTGCAAGGAGATCAAACCAGTCAATCTTAAAGGAAATCAACCCTGAATATTCATTGGAAGGACTGAAGTTGAAGCTCTAATACTTTGGCCACCTGAAGTGAAGAGTCAACTCATTGGAAAAGACCCCAGTGATGGGAAAGATTGAAGGCAATAGGAGAAGGGGGCAGCAGAGGATGGGAAGGTTAGATAGCATCACTGACTCAATGGACATGAAATTGAGCAAACTCTGGGAGACACTGAAGGACAAAGGAGCCTAGTGTGCTGCAGTCATGGAGTTGCCAAGAGCCAGACACGACTGAGCCACTGGACAACAACAATACAATGGTGAAGTGAAAGTTGCTCAGTCGTGTCTGACTCTTTGCAAAGCCATGGACTATACAGTCCGTGGAATTCTCCGGGCAAAACTACTAGAGTGGGTAGCCTTTCCTTTCTCCAGGGGATCTTCCCAACCCAGAGATTGAACCCAGATCTCCTGCATTGCAGGAAGATTCTTTACCAGCTGAGCCACCAGGGAAGCCCAAGAATACTGGAGTGGGTACCCTATCCCTTCTCCAGCGGATCTTCCTGACCCAGGAATCGAACCAGGGTCTCCTGCATTGCAGGTGGATTCTTTACCAACGAAGCTATCGGGGACGCCCAATAATACAATAAACAGTATCCAAATCATAAAATAAGTATTGAAAAAGATAATGCATGAGCTCTTAGCTCAGTGCTCAGCACATATCATTATGAAGTATCAGGTTTTCAAGTGAGAAGATGGTACAGCAGTTAAAACCAGGAGCTTAGTACCCCATGTGTATTGAAATTTTGACTGTTTTCCAAGACCTTTGTAAACTGAGAGATGTTTTGTAATAGGGAGAAAAACAAGTGAAGTCTCCTTCCCATTCAGGGTCTGAGAAAACCTGAGGGCAAAGCTGGGAGTTCTCAGCATTATGACCCTGAGGCAAGCTCCCTGATGTAGAGAAAGCAAGCTAGTGCAGAGTTCTCAGTCCAGCAACTCAGAAGCCTTCATTTGACCCAGAAACCCTCCAGCCAGATTATAGGAGGCACAAGGTCAAAGAGATAAAAATCTAAAGGCCAAACAGAAGTCTCTAATTAATGCCAACAGTCTGCCCTTTACGGCTTCAGTTTGGTTGCTAGTTGACAGTCAAATTAACTATAGTTCATTTCCTAGTACAGTCAACTTACAATTAGGGAGAAGAATGAAGGGAAGCAATGGCACTCGTGATTTAAAATAATAAGTGAGCACTACAAAAATAATTTTATTTGGCTTTGGAATTGTGTGCATGTAACATTTACCATTTTATCATCTAGAAGGACTTGCTGTCTCCCAAAAGAACAGGGAAAAATTGGTCCACATCTCTTTTTAGTTGTTAATTTTCTATTCCTGTGACTCACTTCACACAGAACTAAAATAAAATCATTTGCTTCCTTACCAGTGTAATTATGTAAAATTATTTCTGGACTGTACTTTATTTGAAGACATTCGAGCATCTTTTCAGTCTTAAAGAAGGCACCGGGTCTCTGGGGAATGTGAAACATATCCATTACAGCACAGTAATAAAGCGCTGCAGTGACCATGGCTAAAAAGTGTCCAGGACACAACACTGTCTGCCCACCTCTCTCCACCTTTTCCCTTCTGTATGTGTGCCCTGTTATCAGAGGAGCATCCATCTCAAGACGTGAAGTTCTTTAATGAACCATTTTCAGCTGGGTTGTTTTATTTTTAGGAGCTTCATTTTAGTGGGGGTGCCTCAGGAAGAAGAGTATTTAAGGACTGCAGGCGACTATTTGTTTCCTAACCTCTTGACCCAAGATGAGTGTCTGGTTTTCTCCAGGCACGTTCTATTATCAACACTGGGCTGCACCAGGACCACAGTCCAAAGGGGTTAATTAACACAGGGAGGAAAAAAAAATAACCTGCACTCCATAACTGCTTATAAGAGAGCAGCCATTATCACCTCCTAAATCGTTTCTAGAAACTCAAAGAAAGTTGGGTGAGTAAACTTATTTAATATATTCCCTTCCTTATAAATATCTCCCTAAACCCTCACACTCTGCTAGCGGTAAAAACAATTTGACAATATTTAATAAAGATGAAAATGTACACCCTGAAGGAGCTAGCAGTTCCACTCCTAGATACACGCCATAGACAGGCACCCACATACAAGAACACACACAGATGTACCTTCATTCTGGAATTGTTTCAGAAAGGAAAACTGGAAAGAGCCTAAAGGCCTACCAATAAGAGAATGAATGAAAGTCTATACCATAGTAAAAATTTATCCATTTGGATTTATTAAAATGTAAAATTATGAATAAATATAAAAACACAATATTAAATGAAAAAAGTCAGTGGTGGACTTTTCAATACACCATTTACATTGGTATAAAACAAGACTAAATGTTGCTTCTGGGCATATATAGCTATTGCTTCAGCTATATCAAATTTAAAAACATATCTGGTAATAATTAAGTGGCACTAGCAGTAAAGAACCTACCAGCCAATGCAGGAGATGAGGATTTGATCCCTGGGTCAGGAAGATCCCCTGGAGGAGGGCATGGCAACCCACTCCAATATTCTTGCCTGGAGAATCCCATGGATAGAGGAACCTGATGGGTTCCAGTCCATAGGGTCACAAAGAGACAGGCACGACTGAAGCGACTTAGCATGCATGCAATGGTAATAATTAAAGCTCAAATTCAGGACAGTGGTTATCTCAGAGCAGAGATGAGAAAGTAGAAAGAAGAAAGGGCTCAAGGAAGGTAGCAAGTAACTCAACCAAATGTCTAACATTTCATTTAAAAGATCTGAGTAAGTATGGCAAAATATTAAAATTTGTCAAAATTCTGTGGTATATCCACGAGTGTTCATTATACTGTTTTCTAGATTCTGCTTATGCCTGAAATATAGGACTTTTCCAAGTGGTCTCCTGATAGCTGAATATAACTGGATGTCACTGTATCACTGATGTTTACAACAAAAATTTTATCGCTGCTTTTCCAAACAGCAATAGCTAGGAATGAGCCAGCACGTGGTGGAAGAAAGGTCCCAAACCATTCTCAACTGCCACAGAACTACAAGCAACAGCTAATAATATTACGTGCGTGCGTGCTCAGTCACTCGGTCATGTCTGACTCTTTGTGACCCATGGACTGTAGCTCACCAGGCTCCTCTGTCCATGGGATTTGCCAGGCAAGAATATTGGAGTGGCTTGCCATTTTCTCCTCCAGGGGGTCTTCCCCATCCAGGGACTGAATCTGGGCCTCCTGCATTGGCAAGTGGATTCTTCACCACTGTGCCTCCTGGGAAGCCAAACAATATTATAGATCAAGCATTTATACCCAGGCTAGATTGAATGTTTAACATGCACTATTCCTTGTATTCCTTGCAACAATTCCAGAGAAAAGACACTATCACCATCTCCTTACTATAGATGAGGAAAGTGAATTGTAGAGAGTAATCTGGTCAAGATCCCACGTTGAGCAGAGAAGCCAAGAGTCAAACCAAGCCCTGCTGGACTCTCTCCACCACTTTTTACTGCCTCCTCATGATTGGTGTCCACTGTCTTTACAGTTATTTTCCAGAATTGGGGGGTCAAAAGTTCATTGGAGTTCCCAATATAGGTGTGGGAATCTCTGTGTAATGACCTTCTGCACTGTGTGAGTCTGGGCACAGAACGATCCCCTGCTACACACCTGCCAAGCCCAGCTGTCACTGCTCTCTCTGGACCACACCTCAGTGAACTTGAAAGCTGTCCTGTCAATAAGACCTTGACTCAGGAGGCAGGCTGGCCAGGGCCTCTCCTCGTGACTACTCTGGAGGCAAAAACGTTCATTCACAGTTTAGATCTATTCAGCATCTAGCCTGAAACAGAGACGTTGTAAATCCCATCAAAATCTCCTCCATTATGTGACACACTTTGTTAGAACAGAATAAGGGGTTCGGCTCTGTTGGACCAGATCAAGTTAGTCTATGTCGAGTATCACATTTTAGATTCAAATCCCTGTTAAACCCTCTGCTTAGGCTCGTGGTTAACAATATTTTTATATCTGTCTGCAGAGATGACAGGCAGCCCTGCTCTCGAGTGGGCCCAGCGGCCTCCGCGCGGCTGATTTTAGAGGCAGGCTCCATAGATGAAAGGCAGAAATCCCACCACCCCAGTGTCTCCTGATTAGCCTGGAGAAAAGCTGAATGACAAACATGTTTCCAATCTGCCTGGCCCATGCAGGAAATGGGGCAATCTGGCCTGAAAAGGGATTTAGACTTTTGTTGTGTGCAAGGGAGGAGGGATAGAGAAAAAAGCTGATTTAAATCCATCCACAATGCTTTCCCGCTTGGTGATCTCTCAGATAAGAAACAGGCTGGCTGTGGTTCAGACCCGTATCACACCCAAGCATCTTCCCCCTGCCCGCCTCGCTCACTGTTAGGTAGCTGTGGACCTCTCAGATAGAGTTGTGTACGGCAGAGATTATTGCAACTGGTCGTTTCAGGCCACTTGCTCTTTTGGCCAGAATCTTATGATGTGTTTGTGGATTAATAAAATTGGCCTACAGTAAAATTCTCTTTAGGACTTCTGGATTAAACAAGCATCAGTAACAGTGTATCCATTACCCAGTTAGCTGTTCACTTACACTCCTCATATTACACTATGTTAATTGCAAAGTCATATAAAATGTGACGTCCAATGTTCTAAGGTTCATGTGGCAAAGGCTAAGGATTAAATATGTGATTAATTTATTGGAGACACTGCATTAGACAGAATATTTTCATTTCTCTCTTCCCAGTAGAGAGAAGAACCCCCAGATATTGAAAATATACACAGTTGATGCAGAGCTTCTTTTAACTATGTAAGTCAACACATCATTGTCACCTTTTATTACATAATGTTTATTATACATTGTATGTTCAGGTGGGCAGGGTTTGGGTGCTAAATATTTTTGAAAAATCCACAAGCAGGTAAGATAGAAATACATTCTCTAAAAGCAGAAGGTCTGGTTTCAGACATATCGTTTTTTTCCCTTTTCAACGCATTGTTAGTATTATGCTGATGGCATGAAGGGTCAGGCTTGGGGAATCTTCCTCCTCAAGAGTCCCCTTCCTGGGTGTGGACAGGAGAGGAGCACCTACGAGACAGTTGCTGTTGTACCTCGTGGCCGCCAGGCTGAGTCCAGGGCGTCTCGCTCTGTGGGCATCAGTACAGTGCCTCTTCAAACACAATTATCACACAATTATCAGAGCGTCTTCAGTGACCTCTTATTGCTGCCGTATTTGGGAACCCTCATTCAGATGCAGATGGACCTAAATCCTATCAACCCGTTCAACCATGTGTGCGAGTGTGCATGTGTGCACGCGCACGTTTTTGAACAAACATCACACACGTATCTGTACTTATATAAATTCTCCCTAGGACATTTAAACCCCACCCCCACCCCCACTCCCCAAATTTTCAAATGAGGAGAAATGCTTATTTTCCCAGGCAACTTTGTCAATTGCTCTTGTGCTCTTCTTATAAATATTTCATAGCAAATATTTAACATGATTCTTTCCCCAATCGGATCAGCTTTGAAATGCTCCTCAAAGTGAATTCTCCCCTAACAATAGCTTGATGCAAAAGCTTTTTTTTCTCTCTCTCTTTAGCACGGGTCTGCTGCCATAGCAGCAGGAATAGTTTTTCTTTATTGGAAAGAAAAGATACTTTAAATCAGTAGTCGGTGAAGGTGGGGGCGGCGGTAGGCATAGCACATGCGTACCTTGCGCTTTCAATATGGAGGCCCAGCCTACCTTGACCTCCCCTCCCCCGACAGCAGGCCTGCGATTATTGCCCAGCCTACATTAGAACTGTAATGGGAAGTGACAGGTTTATGTAAATGATCCACATACGGATTTTGCTCTTGTAAAACAGAGCAGTTACTTTGGGCTTTCTAATTATTTCATGCCTTGTGGTTCTCTGATGCGGCTGAGATGACTATACTTGAAAAGTACCCTGTGATTGACAGACTTCTGTCCCCCTGGAGCTCATTAGGGCTCCGGCTTTGGAAGATGAGAAATAACCCTACCAGGCGCCAAAAGAGAGAAAAAGAATGCACCCCAGCACCAGTGATTCAGTAGATTCATTTGTTCAGATTTATGTTTTGTTGGGGAAACTGTTATCGGGAAAGTGCACTCTTCTCTCCTGATCCAAACAGACTCTCTGCTTTGGTGCTTTTGATTTTTAAAACCAGCATTTAGAGTCACACAGGCTGTATGATGTAGAACTTGAAGGGTATGAAATGCCAATAGGATTTTTCACCAGAAAGTGGGAAGGAGAGGCAGGTGAGAGGAGCAGGAGGCCACAAGGAACAGCTGCAGACTTGCACCAGCTCTAACCGCTGTGGTCACTCTGCAGTCAGCAGGACCTCTGCCTAAGTCAGCTCAGCAGAGAAATCAATGAAAGGGCCAGATAAAGTGGCAAAAATGATTTGGAAAGTCTGACCGTCCCTTCAGTTTACATACACTCTGGTGAGAAGAAGAAGGTGCTAGGATGCAGGAAAGATTGTGAAAAGAAAAAAAAAATCCATAAAGCTGGAAAGACTTTAAGCTTCATTTACCTTAATCTTCCCATTTTATGGATCAGAAAATTAAGAGGCAGAGCAGTCACACAGCTAGCTGGCAGGACAGCCAGAACTCGTCCACAGTTTTCTATCCAATACCCATCTCCTCTCTGGCAGAACCAGGAAGGGATAGGATGAGGGGAGACCGGGTGACATGAAGTCTGTTGGTAGATGAGATTCCAAGATAAGAAAGCCAAGATCTGTTGGTTCTTATATCAGATTTTTATCCACTATAATGAGATGTGTAAAAATTGGACCATTCTTTATGTTTCTATAACTGATCTTGTTTTCAAGCCACATACCACTGGGTAGTAAGGAAAATAAACACTTAAATCTCCTAATTAAAGTAAGTTCAATGTCTCTCAATTTTAAAAAGGAATTCATTCTAGTTTATTTTCTTTTGGATAAATATTTAGTCAAATTCAATGTCCAAACTTCCTACCAGGGCCATTTGTCTTCTAGAAGTTCCCCAATCCCCAATGTACTTCCCTAAGAAAGCACCTGTGTGTCTTTGCAGTGACTAGAGGAGCTGACTGGTGACAGCTCAGGTGTGTCTGCTGTTCTCTGGTCCCTGATGCCACTTTAGCTATGTCCACTGTTGAGTAAATGCCATGCAGATAAACCACCAGCCTCCTTTCCCCTCATCACCATGAAGGCAAGTCAGTTTCCTTTGGATCCAAGAAGCCATCTTGGAACCTAAAAGGGAGAGGGAGAATATTTCTTCAAAGTGAGGTTATTATATTAAACAGTAAAATATAAAGATACTCTTTGATATTTGGCAAATTTTAGCACACCACATGGCTTCATATCACTTCCCCTGCCTCCATCATTGACAGTAAAGGGTTCATGAGGAAGCTTGAGTCATCTATGCAGAATAAAGCAGTTACCATTAATTACCATTAGCTTCCCTGGTGGCTCAGATGGTAAAGCGTCTGCCTGCGATGTGGGAGACTTGGGTTCGATCCTTGGATTGGGAAGATCTGGAGAAGGAAACGGCAACCCACTCCAGTACTCTTGCCTGGAGAATCCCACGGACGGAGGAGCCTGGTAGGCAAAGAGTCGCAAAGAGTTGGACACGACTGAGCAGCTTCACTTTCACTTTTAATTACACATCTGACCCAAACAGTATCAATTTAGACCCCTGCTGTATACAAGCATATTTTGTTTTATTGTACTTCGATTTATTGCACTTTGCAAAGATCTCAAGGTTGTTTTTTTTTTAATAATGAATTTCAGGTTTGTGGCAACCTTGTGTTGTCAGATGATAGTTTACACTTTTAAGAGTAAAGCATTTTAAAATTAAGGCATGTACATTTTTTAGACACTGCTATTGTACACTAAATAGACAACAGTATAGTGAAAATGTAACTTTTTAGGCACCTGGAAACCAAAAAAATTGATGTGACTCACCTTATTGCAATATTTGCTTTATTTCAGTGGTCTGGAACCCAACCTGCAGTATCTTTGAGCTGTGCCTGTATAAGCAACACAGAGCCAGGAAAGAAGGTGCAAACCATGGACTGGAAGTAAGGCAGTAAGTCAAGGGCCAGAGAAGCAAGTAGATCAGTCAATGTAGATAAACGGGTACATGGAAAGGAAAAAGCCAGCCTCCAACAGAGGCATGCTGCAAGACTTCCAAGGTGTAGAACAGAGAAAGGAGGAAAGCTGCCCAACTCATTTTAGGAGCTAATGAAACCTTGAGTCTGAAACCAGTATGGATAGCACAGGAAAAATGTACAGACCTATTTAACCTATGAACACATAGGGGAAAATCCTATATAAATTACTTTCTAAGTGAATCTAATCATGTGTTAAAAAAAACGACGCTACTGTAGTTTATCCCAGGAATGCAAGAATGGTTTAATATCAGAAAACCTATCTTAAAAGAGAAAACAAAAGAAAAGGGAAGAAAAGAAAATCTATGAATGCAAAAGGTATTTCATGAAGTTTAGCATTTAGTTATGCTCAAATAACTATAGTTTCAGTAGCCAGGAAGAGAAAGGAACTCTTTTAATCTGATAGACTTTATACCAAAAAACTAAGGTCAACATGGTAGTAGATGAAGAAAATTCATAAGCTATCAGTTCCTTTAAGGTCTTGAACAAAAGAAAGTTATTATGATTTCTGATTCTATTTAACCTGTTATTGGATGGCCTCAACAATAAAAATTTCTAAATAGAAGACAAAAGAGAAAAGATTGTTAAGATGTGGTGGTTTAAATATGTCCATAAATTCTAACAGTATCTTCTAAAAGTGGAACCTAATTTCTCTCCCCTTGATCTTGGGCTTTTTCATACTGTTCATGGGGTTCTCAAGGCAAGAATACTGTAATGGCTTGCCATTCCCTTCAGAGGAAAGCGAAAAAGTTGGCTTAAAGCTCAACATTCAGAAAATGAAGGTCGTGACATCCAGTCCCATCACTTCATGGGAAATAGATGGAGAAACAGTGGAAACAGTGTCAGACTTTATTTTGGGGGCTCCAAAATCACTGCAGATGGTGACTGCAGCCATGAAATTAAAAGACGCTTACTCCTTGGAAGAAAAGTTATGATCAACCTAGATAGTATATTCAAAAGCAGAGACATTACTTTGCCAACAAAGGTCTGTCTAGTCAAGGCTATGGTTTTTCTAGTGGTCATGTATGGATGTGAGAGTTGGACTGTGAAGAAGGCTGAGTGCCGAAGAATTGATGCTTTTGAACTGTGGTGTTGGAGAAGACTCTTGAGAGTCCCTTGGACTGCAAGGAGATCCAACCAGTCCATTCTGAAGGAGATCAGCCCTGGGATTTCTTTGGAAGGAATGATGCTAAAGCTGAAGCTCCAGTACTTTGGCCACCTGATGGGAAGACTTGACTCATTGGAAAAGACTCTGATGCTGGGAAGGATTGAGGGCAGGAGGAGAAGGGGACGACAAAGGATGAGATGGCTGGATGGCATTACGGACTCGATGAACGTGAGTCTGAGTGAACTCCGGGAGCTGGTGATGGACAGGGGAGGCCTGGCATGCTGCGATTCATGGGGTCACAAAGAGTCGGACATGACTGAGCGACTGAACTGAACTGAACTGATCTTGGGCTGGACTTAGTGAATTGCTTCTACCAAATAGAATAAAATGAAGTAATGCTGTGTGATTTCTAATACCAGATCAGATTCCTCAATTACTGACCTCAGAGATTATATGATACTAAATATCTGTTATATTTAACTACAATGTTGGGACAATTTGTTTGTGGCAATTGATGACGGATACAAACAAGCACTGGAATAAAATATATTAAATCATCCTTCATTGCTGACAACAGAATCATCTATGTAGAAAATCCAATAGCACCAACGAAGTGTTAAAATCAGTGAGAGTTTAGCAAACTTGCCTTAACACAAAATCATATGGATTAACACAAAAATCCATAACATTCTCTTCCAGCATCACCCAAATAAAGTATCATTCACAATAGTGGCAAAACTAGTGCATCTGGGGGTCAGGTTTACAGTGAATGTACAAGACATTGTTATGGAAAAATATTAACATTCTATTAAAAGACATAAGAAGATTGAATAAATGGAAATATATACTACATTGTGGCTGCTGACTTAATGGTAAAAATATTTCAAATCTTCCTCAATTAATGTGTAATTTCAATGCAAAGACAATAAAAATTCCAGGCAGATTACCCACCTGCCTGGATGGCTCACCATGACCCATCACTGTCCTCTGAACACGCTCTGCCCTGTCACTAGAATTCCTCAGGCTGCCTTCAGCTGGGTCTATATCCAAGGCCTGTCATCTGACCACAGTGGCCACGTTGCTTCCCTCAGCCCATCTCAGAGCCATGTGCTCTGGATCTGCTTATTGTTTACTGAGCTCCAAGTTTCTGTTGTGCTATGATAAGAGAGGGCAAGAGAAGCAGGAGAAGAGTGAGGAGGAGGAAGGAGGCCATGGCAACAATAACATTTGGATCTTGTGAAGGGAGGACCCCTCTGAACACAGCTGCATTAAGAACCTTATGAAACTTTCACTATGAGAAGATGGGAGCCTGATTATCAGTTCATCCGAATAAGCCCATGGGGCATATGTATTTGTAACTAATGAAAACTACTAGAAGGGAGAACTTTTAAACAAAATTTACAAAATATATCAGAAGAAAAATGCCCAAACTGTGTGATAATTCTAGTTAGCAGACCAGTGCAAACAACATTTTTATTGTCTTAATGAATGAAATGCTGCTGCTGCTGCTAAGTCACTTCAGTCGTGTCCGACTCTGTGTGACCCCGTAGACAACAGCCCACCATGCTCCCCGTCCCTGAGATTTTCCAGGCAAGAACACTGGAGTGGGTTGCCATTTCCTTTTCCAATGCATGAAAGCGAAAAGTGAAAGAGAAGTCGCTCAGTCGTGTCCGACTCTTAGCGACCCCATGGACTGCAGCCCACCAGGCTCCTCGGTCCATGGGATTTTCCAGGCAAGAGTACCAGAGTGGGGTGCCATTGCCTTCTCCATAGTAGGTTACAAATTTTTTATATGCTCGTTTAGATTTGCTTTGAAGAAAGGGAGAGATAAATATGAAATAAGGCTTTATCAATAAAGAACATAACAATAAAGAACACCAAACCAGAAGTTCTTTTCATTCATTGGCCAAGAAAGGCTATAGTCGATGAGGAATGCAGTCAAAGAAAAGACATCCTGTAGCTATGAGCTAAGAATCATCTGACTGCACTGTGTAGTCAAGTGACTCAGCAGTGCAGGATTTGACTCAATGCAAAGGCATATATTGACCCCTTACCTAGCATCTGCACTCCTTTTAATGTATTCACACCCCACTGCTCCTGACTTATTCCTATTTATGCTTCAAAACAACTATGATGTCAACAACTGTGGAATGCTTTCCTTTATACCTCTTCCTTCCACCTCAATTTCCACTAATTGCCCCCTCAGTTCACCCTGCGTTACGTCTTCATAGACCTATCACTCTAATAGGATTAGTTTATTCACCTCTTTCTCCACTAGATTTTGAGCTCTTTAAAGGCAGGGACTGTGTCTTTAATTTCTGTCTCCCCAAGACCCAACCTAGCACCTTAAAGTTAGTGGGCTCTCAATGAATGAACAAGTGAATGAATGCATGAATGAATGCCACTGGAATTCATGGAATTAGATAGGATCTCTACAAAGATAAAGGGAAAGTGTAGGCATGAGAGAACAGTGTCACCAAGGCAGATGTGAAAGACAAGTAAGAAAAGAAGACACAGCACAAGTGCCCAAAGGCATGGAGGGAAGTCATCAGCGACTGAAAGGGAGAAGGAGGTGGTGCGCGGGGAATTTTAAACGATAGAGAAAGACAACAGAGATATAGTTCAGGCTGTGAAAGAAGGAAAAGCAAAGGAAAATGCTTCTGAAACCTGAAGATAAATGAGAGAAAGCGTAGCGAAAAGATAGGAGGAAGAACATAGCTTGTTGAGAAGTAAAGACAGGGTGGGCAAATTTCAGAAGACGTAAGCATATTTGAAGTTCCTCCAGAGGAAGGTGAAGGAGGATAAAATTAGGGAAACTAAGAAATGGGAAGGACAAAGAGAAGTGAGACAAGGAATGCCCTTCCAAGAAGCCATTTAAAGAGCAGACGTGTCAAACGGAAGGGTGACGTAAGAACTGTTAAATCTCCTCTGCTAATTTGTGTCCTACTTCTTGTTTTCTTCATAGCCGCTGGCGGATTTTACAGATGAGGAAACGATGGCCCAGAAAAGTAAAGTTTTATGTTTAAATTCACACAATAAGCAATGGAAATCGGACATTGAGCCAACTCTTTTGACCTCTAAAGCTTAGAACCTGAGACAAAAGGAGGGAGACAAAGAGGAACAGAGGACTTCTGGAGGAAGCTCAAGGGGACCAACACATTCATCAAATAGGTAACGCACAACTAACTCCAAGTGCAATTGCACAATACAAATAGAATGTTAGAATTTGGCCGTCCATGTTCTGAGGGAGTAACCGAACGATTAAAAAAACAACAACAACAAAAAAGAGTGTTTTCTTTTATGGATTAGAGTCTGAGAATTTCTCTCTAGGAAGAGACACAAACTTGCAACTTAGAGAAGGCAGTATAAGCTAAAAATAGACTCCTGCATCTCTACAGGAGGCCCCAGTAGGCAGTTCTCTGCTTGTAAAGTGAGGGAGGCATTTAACTTTGGGAGGTGGGGGGGAGAAATGCATGAAGGAGGAAGGGAAATGAGTAGGCAAGGAGGTGGCTCTAGGAGAAGAAGGCTGGGGCAAAAAGGTCCCCCAGCCAAGAGAGCAGCTTGAGATGAAATGGAGAGCTGAAACGTCTACTTGGGATTTATGGAGTGTAGCTGTAGGGCTGAGTTAGAATTAGGGTTAGAGACCCCTATGCAGTTTTCAGCCAAGGCAATGAAAAAGAAATTTTAGCATTCTGAATATGGTTGGATTTCTTCTATAAAATGTTGAAGGGAGCCAGGTCAGAATATGGTTTTATGTGGAGTCAAGACAGCCTGTTGGACAAGAATGCTAATCTGAACTGCATGCAGAAGTAATACTTTTCAAACAAATCCATGAGGTATCGCATATCAAAAGCCTGGAAAACTTAAAGTCATACCTACGTGCCAGCAAACTGTACTGCTTGGACTTCATCATATGGAAATAATAGATGATGTGCATAAAGATTTTGCCTGCCATTATTTCATTAGAGAAAGAATATGAGGAAAATGAATGGCCCAGCAATAAGTGATTGGTTAAATAAATGACTGGCCACCTGATGCAAAGAGCTGACTCATTTGAAAAGACCCTGATGTTGGGGAAAGATTGATGGCAGGAGAAGGGGATGACAGAGGATGAAACTGACTCAATGGACATGGGTTTAGGTGGACTCTGGGAGTTGGTGATGGACAGGGAGGCCTGGTATGCTGCAGTTCATGGGGTTGCAAAGAGTCAGACATGACTGAGTGACTGAACTGAACTGAAATACATGATGATGAATACTTAGAGTTGAGTACTACCCACTCACCAGAAAATAACATTGCAGAGTCATTCATTCATTTGGCAAATATTTATTGAATGCTTTCAATGTGGTCAGCACTGTTCTAGACACTGATGACTCAACTGAGAACAAATAAATATCTCTGCCCTCCTGGAATTTACATTATGGTAGAGAGAGAAAGACAATATCCAAGTAAACAAATAAGCAATGTAATTCAGATGGTGATAAGTGCCAGGCAGAGTAAAGAAGGAAGAGATTGTCTCAAGGGTAGAAGTTATGAATGCTTTGTGAGCCTGTCTGGGAGGGTCTCATTGCGCACAGAACTGGCTAAACTATAGGACAATGTGTCCTCTGGCCAGAAGGCTTCCTCTCTGGGGAACCAGGATCTCTATACCTGAAGAGCTCAGAGCTGAGAGGACAAAAACACAAAGTCCCCAGGGTGTAACCAGAAGTGATGGTAGTAGGACCGCCCGAACTCCCAGTCCTTGGATCCTAGGTTCATTTATTCTGCCAGTGGAGGCAGTCATCATCTAAGGCAGTTGATTTAAAGTCGAGCACTGCATTCTCAAGGATGGCCCCCATCCTTGCAAGCACCTCCAAGCTGACGCTTTAGCTGTGAGTTCAACTCATCCCATCCTTCTGCCAGGCTGGCAACTTCTGGTTGGTGCAATAGGTAATAGGACTATGGATCCCATGGACCTGGAAAGTGGGTTGCTGGGTCTAATGTGATAATATCTGAGATCCCGTGGAGGCAGATCAAACACATTGTAAGCTTTCAGGATGCGCTCGTGGCTGAGGTCCTGAGGGCAAATCCATATTCCAAAAACATGTCTTTTCCCATCAAGACGATGCTGCCCTTTCCAAGGCAGAAGGGTTTAACTTGCCTGAGGTAGACTGTGCTGTCTCTGGGATTCAGAACTTATTTCTGCTACAGACAACTTGGCTCTATGGTCCTTGGTTGGTGAGATTGTGTAGGGATCCCTCATCCTACCCCAGGGCCACTGGGGAACACTTCATAAGTTGCTTCAGTTCAGTTCAATAGACATTGCAGTTCTCTCTGAAGGTCTCTCTAAAGGTTGACTAGGGAACCTTTGCTCTCCCAGCCCTTTCTTCACAGACCCTTATTCTTGCTTGCTTACTCCTCTTCTACTCTTATCCTCTGTCCTTGCCTATATGGCTACCGTGTTCATGCATTCATTGTACCAGCACCGCAGTGATGACAGATGGAGGCTGGTGTTAGCTGCTCCAGTTCTGCCTGCTTGGTTGCTGGATTCCTCTTCCATGGTCGGTGTTTCTGGTGGGCGTTCATTAACACGCAGTATGAAGGTCGTCTTATTGGGTAGCAGCTCATTCCCATGTCCACCTACCTGCCTTTACGCCTCATCTCCTATCTTCTAATCTTTTTTTCCTGCTAGGTTCTTAGCTGGCTGGTTAAGTTATTTGCCACTGTCTCTGAGTCTGTAATTGGGCTTCCCAGGTGGCGCAGTGATAGAACTCGCCTATCAAGGCACGAGATGCAGGAGACACGGGTTCGATCTCTAGGTTGGGACGATCCCCTGGAAGAGGAAATGGCAACCCATTCCATTTTTCAAAATCCCATGGGATTGCAAAGAGGCAGACATGACTGAGCACACAGCACTGAGTCTATATATTCTAACCTAGGGCCGCTCTGTTTCCACACAAAGTGGGTGCTTTAGGGAAGATTTTCTGCCATCCCTGGGGAGGGTGGGAGTACAGCAACTATCCCTTTGCAGTTTGCACACCTGTACCAGGCTGACCTTCCCTGAACCAAACAGGGCTTTCCCCTCATTGGCCAGGGGGTCATACAGGGTTCCCAGAGGGCCACACGTGTGAGCTGAGGGCGCAGCACAGTGGTGGGGGTGGCCTGAACCCAGCCCACGTGTGCAGTGCGCTCCTGCTCCCAGCCTCACTCAGGCCTGATCCTGGATGCGCCTGTGGGCACCATGGGCTGCCTGCTGGGCCCATTGCACCACGTGACTGGGTGTCTGACTGGACCAGCACTAGAGAAGCTGTTCTGGTGGCCTGGTCAGTTGGCATCCTGTAGTCAAGCAGTCCGTCTCTACCAGGGCACGAGGCCAGGAGCCATTTCAGAAGACACAGTTCTCCCCTACAGAAGACATTCTCCGCTCCTGATCCAGCAACCCAGGAGCCCGGGGTCATGACTCTTCCACTGGGGCCAGCTGTTAACGCCCCAGGATGCCCCATCTACCGTGACTTCTCTGCAACCACAGGGGCTGCTGGAAGGTAGGGCCTGAGTGGCAGCGCCGCTCACACCTCAGCCTGCACCCACTGCAGAACTCTTTCTAAATTCCCACTCAGAGAATGTAGCTTTTTGTGTCATCTAATCAGAGCAGCGTTCAGAGGTATGGAATATGCTCTCTCCAGAGTCCAAAGAGGCGTCTGGGGTGTTGTGCTTTCTTCTTTGTGGTGGGAGACATAAGATACAATAATTTTTCCTTTATTTTGGAGGGGACTGAGGTAGCTCAGCTGGTAAAGAATCTGCCTTTACCAGCGGATTCCGTTTTACCAGAGCTGTTGCACACCCTGAACCTTGGGGCACACGACCACAGTCTCTTGGGTGACTACATTCGCACCTGCATCTGAGGTCACATGTCCACAGTCTCCATGGTGACACCCCTCGCACACGCCGCAGCTGAGGTTACACGTCCGAAGTCTCCAGGGTGACCTCACAACGCCCGAATATCGTACCTCCGGTCACATGTCCTCAGTATCCTGGGTGATCACATATCACAGTGATGTAGGAGATCCCAGTTTGATTGCTGGGTTGAAAGATCCTCTGGAGAAGGAATAGGCTACCCACTCCAGTATTCTTGGGCCTCCCTGGTGGCTCAGATTGTAAAGAATCCACCAGCAATGCGGAAGACCTGGGTTGGATCCCTGGGTTGGGAAGGTTCCCAGGAGGGAATGGCTACCCACTTCAGTATTCCTGCTTGGAGAATCCCCATGGACAGAGGAGCCTGGCAGGCTACAGACCTCAGGGAGGCAAAAGAGTGGGACACGACTGAGCGACTAAGCATGCACACAAGGTAGAGAAGAGGAGAGTTAATAGAGCCCTAGGTCAAGATTGTAAACTGTTATCCATTCCACATGGATTTGAACTGGTTTTGATCATCTTTCCTTATAGAAATGGGTAAAAAATATGTGCCAGATCAATGGCCACGTACCACGTAGTCGCGGCCTTGTTAACTTGCTGCAGCAAAGTCAGCACAGCTGGCACAGCAGCCGCAGCCGTGGCTCCTGCACAGTGAACATCTGCAGCAGGGCCCTGTCATCCTCCCACACCTGCCTGGCTTTCTCAGGGGCCGGACTGATGAACTGAAGAGAGATGATGGGGCCCACCACCTCTGCAGCCTTTGGTCTTAAATTACTAAAAGCCAGCTGGGATGGGATTTGGTTTTCATATATTATGTTGGCTGGGAGTAGGGGGTGGGCTGCATGATTCAGAGCTGCCTCTTGGCCTTCCCACCTTATTCCAAAGGCAAAGAAACCAATACAGTGATTGTGCCAAATACAAAGTATATCTTCTCCTAATAGACATTTGAGGCAGGAGATGACCAACTGGGTGGGTCCATGGACCCAGTGGACCCATGATGAGTCAAAGCTAGGCCAGGATTCTGTTAATTACATGATGATGATGCTTCAGGTCTCTGGGTGCTGCTAACTTCAATCCTGCAGGAGAAAGGCCTCTGAAGTATCATCAATCAAGGAGTCAGTGCTCTTTTCAAGAGCAAAGGGGATGGGACTTCCCTGGTGGTCTAGTGGTTAAGAATCTGCTTTGCAATGCACGATACCCAAGTTCAATCCCTGGTCAGGGAACAAAGATCCCACATGCCTTGGAGCAACTAAGTCCATATGCCTCAACTCCTAAGCCCATGTGCCACAACTCAAGAGTCCATGCACCACAACAAAAGATTCCACATGATACAACAAAGACCTGATGCAACCAAATAAATAACTATATTTTTTAAAACAGTAAGAGTGAAGGGGACACTATTTCTGCTGGTTTGAAGAGTTCAGAGAAACTATGACCCAAGATTTTTGGTTTGACAACCCAGAGGTCTCCATTCCTGCCAAGGACCCATACTTTCCTGGCCTATCTGCCTCTGTTGGATTAATTAAACTGTCTTTAGAGCTCTGTGAATTTTATGATTAACTCCTGGTTTTGGTCCTTAGCTTTCTGTAGCCTTTGGCTTTAGAAGACTACTTTATCAGCAGCAACCAAGGAAGCCTTCTGACTTTTACTCTTACCAATTTAACTGTCAAATAATCATTCTCAGCCTTTTACTGTCTTTTTTCCAAAGCGTCAGTTGAGCTTGACAAGAGCTACCCAATTCCACTGGTATTGTGTTATTTCTTTCATATTTATTAACGCCTGATACCTCTCACTAGCTGCTGCATTTTTCTCCCACCAGTTTCCCATCCCAGAGTCCCTGCAGAGAAAGCCTTAACAATGCTCTGCTTCCTTGGACCAGGGCTTGTCCACGCTTCATCCACCACTTGTCGTGGGGTCTTCACTGCCAGCTGGGGGCCAAGTGATCCAGCTCCAAACTTCTGCCTTAGTGTCTGCTTCCTCAGACCACTTCCAATACCAACTGTTATAGACTAGGTTCCCCAGAGAGAAAATCCTGGGACAAAATTAGCATGAGATTGATGAGATTGGGTCTCTGGAAAGGAAGGGATGGGTTGAGCAGGACTGAAGAGAGAAGTGGGGCTGTGATGCAGTCCCAGATGAAGGCCTCGACCCACCCCACAGGGAGATCTGATGCTGAAATAGCCATTCAAAATTGATCAGAGTCAGGGCATGGGAGCCTGGCCTTTATACCCTTGCCTCTTGCAGTCCCTGAAAGCCAGATGGGGCATGGCCTTGGGCAAGGGGCATGCCCTTGGGCAAGGGGAATCCTTCATCCAAGACTTCTAAAGAGAACTGAGGCTGTCTGCCAGCAGCCAACAGCTGGGTAAATAAGTCTTTAGTCCTGAAGGGGATCTGGGTGGTGCATCACAGCATTGGTGCCAATCACTTTGGATGCACCAGAAAGATGTTCAAAATAGATTTAAAAATGAAAAAAAGGGAGAGGTTTATAAAAGAATATTGTCTGCATGATCATTAATACATGAGGTATTAATGATGGTTCTGTCTTTGTGGTGATGCATTCTGATTTGTTTTTCCTCTTGATTATCTACATTTTCTAACATTCCTTTAGTTGACTACTTGTAAAATGAGGTGTTACTTTTAACTTTAAAATTTTCTGGAGACAAAATCAAACATGATATAAGAAATTAGAAATAAGCTATTTGAAATTCTTCTTGTTATTTTAAGCTATTTCACCAAAAAGATTTAGGCTGTGACTTTTTAATTTAAGTAAGTAAATGCATAAAAGTGAGCTGAGGAACACATGTTGTCTTTTACAATTAGTAAAAATAGTCACACTGTCCAGTCATTGCTAAACTGGAAGTTCTATTGCTGCCATATTGTGGCTTTCATCTGGACACTCAAAAACTCTTAATGAGAGATTATTCTAAGTCCTATTTAGCTGATGGACAAAATGAAAAATAGAGAAGTAAAGATATCCAGCCAAAGCTGCATAGATTACTGGCAGAAAAGACACCCTCAGCTTCTTATTTAGAACCCCATTTTCTAATTATTCAGCAATCCTTTCTCCAAGTAAAGTTTAGGTTAAGGGCACTCAATATCCAACTCCTTGCTTTAAAGTGCCCCTCTTAATTACTAGTGCTCATTAACTTTATGTGTCATTATTGGAGCAGGAGGTGGGGAGGGAGGTGGGAAATGAAAAGGAAATAGGAAGTAATAAATTAATTTCTAACCAAGGTCAGCTGTTCCCCAGAGCACAAAGCAATGGATGGTGGATTGCTCCAGGGGCTTATATTGGCTCAAAAACTTATTTTGACAAAGTTCTTAGGAAGTGGGCAGAAAATTCTGTCCAAGATAGAAAATATTCATCAGCTAAAAACTATGGTGAAAAAATATTTGAGTTTAAATATTGCTCTACAAGTTCTTTCTTCTATGTCTATTCTTTATAGAACAAGTTGAACCTAAAGCAGCCTCTAGGTAAATAAAAAGGAATCAGAAAGAGAGAGACAGAAACAGATCTCCAAGCATTCTTTCAGTTTGCCAGGCAGCTGGGACAGCATTTCAATTTTTATAGTCTCCTTCAAGCAGTCTTCAATCTGTTGGGGACTCACATATTACTAGTCATCAGTAAATGGGTAATGCATCATTCATCAGTTGAAAAGTAAATAAAACAAACCCATATGACACAGCTAATGGTAGTTTGGTATATGAGATATATAGATAGTCAAGACATAAGATTTTCTATGTAATCAGATGCTACAAACTTCACAGATTTTTGTGGACAAGGACAAAAAAACACTTTCAAAAACTAAAGTTGATAAGAATAAACACAAAATACCTTAAACAAGTGATCAAGACTAACACCAAACCATCATTAAGAGCTTCCTGATGTGCTGCCAAGGAAGACATCCTCACCTATGTAATATTCTTACCAAAGTTTCACCTGGACTGTTAGCAAGCCAAGTCCAAAATGTTGGACTAGACTCTCACAATGTCACTGCTATAAAAGAAAAAAATAAATTCAACCGTAGGGATGGGGGACTATTTCCAGATCAAAGTGAACTAAATGGGCATGGCCACTACATGTAGTGAGGGATATTTGAGGGGATCCTAGATTTTTAAAAGGGTTATCAGGTATATTTTTAATTGAGTAAACTTGAATATGGACTATATATTAGATAATATTACTATAGCAATATTTTATTACTTGTTTGTGATAATGGTGTTTTGGTTACAGAATGCCTTTGTTCTTAGAAGAAGTGTGCTGATGTATTTAGAGGTGAAATGTCATATATCTGCAACTTACTTTAAAATGGTCAGGAAATAAATGTCCACATATAAAAGAGAAATGTTTATACATGTATATATATATATATATATATATGTTTATATTCACATACATGAAATATATACATATATAAAAATGTTTGTGTATGTGTATATATATACAGAGAGAGAGAATCTGACAAATATGAATAACTGCTGAGTTTAGGTAAAGTACTATTCTTTCACGTTCTCTATAGGTTTGAACTCTTTTTTTTTTTCCAAAAAAGAAATAAAAAAATAAACTCAAAATGGAGGTGATTATTCATCAGTGGAAGTGATTATCCACCAAAGAAAGTGTAAGTGACAGTGACTTTTATACATGGGGCATTTTTCACATTTTCCCCACTATGTCCTTGAATCACAAGCAGAAAGTTAAAAAAATCCCCAGGTTGGAGCGCTTTTCAAAGAATTAATGTTGAAAGTGATGTTAGTCTTTTAATTTTCACTCTTTGGTCAAAGGTAATATATTTCAAACAATTTTTGCATCTATATGAAATTCTGTCTATCAGATGTACTCTGTTATGATTTCTTTTTATTTTTAGGAATTGACAAACTTTGAGCTTCAGTTGCTTCCTCTAGAGACCATGGAAGGAGATTTTTAGCAAAACATGGTTTATAATCAAATGCAACTTATAATCTGACTATAGAAGTCTAATGGCAACCCAATTCCAGTATTCTTGCCTAAAAATATCCCATGGACAGAGGAGTCTGGTGGGCTGCAGTCCATGGGGTCGCAAATAGTCAGACATGACTGAGTGACTGAGCATGCATGCATAGAAGTCTAAATTTTACTTATTTCCATTAAAAATTATTTTAATTGGAGGTTAATTACTTTACAATATTGTAGTGGTTTGTGCTATACATTGACATGAATCTGCCACGAGTGTACATGTGTCCCCCATCCTGAAGGAACCCCGCCTCCACCTCCCGCCCCATCCCATCGCTCTAGGTCATCCCAGTGCACCAGCCCTGAGCGCCTTGTCTCATGTATCGAACCTGACTGGCAATCTATTTCACCTATGATAATATACATGTTTCATGCTATTCTCAAATCATCCCATCCTCACCTTCTCCTATAGAGTCCAAAAGTCTGTTCTTTATATCTGTGTCTCTTTTACTGTCTCGCATACAGAATTATTGTTACCTTCTTTCTAAATTCCATATATATGCGTTAGTTATACTGTATTGGTGGTTTTCTTTCTGGCTTACTTCACTCTGTATAATAGGCTCCAGTTTCATCCACCTCATTTGAATTGATTCAAATGCATCCTTTTAATAGCTGAGTAATATTCCATTGTTTATATGTACCACAGCTTTCTTATCCATTCGTCTGCTGACAGACATCTAGGTTGCTTCCATGTCCTGGCTATTGTAGTGCTGCGATGAACATTGGGGTACATGTGTCTCTTTCAATTCTGCTTTCCTCAGTGTATATGCCCCACAGTGGGACTGCTGGATCGTATGGCAGTTCTATTTCCACTTTTTAAGGAATCTCCACAATGTTCTCCATAGTGGCTGTTCAGTTCAGTTCAGTTCAGTGGCTCAGTCGTGTCTGACTCTTTGCGACCCCATGAATTGCAGCACGCCAGGCCTCCCTGTCCATCACCAACTCTCGGTGGTTACCCAAACTCATGTCCGTTGAGTCAATGATGCCATCCAGCCATCTCATCATCTGTCGTCCCCTTCTCCTCCTGCTCTCAATCCCTCCCAGAATCAGGGTCTTTTCCAATGAGTCAACTCTTTGCATGAGGTGACCAAAGTACTGGAGTTTCAGCTTTAGCATCAGTCCTTCCAAGGAACATCCAGGACTGATCTCCTTTAGGATGGATTGGGTGGATCTCCTTACAGTCCAAGGGACTCTCAAGAGTCTTCTCCAACACCACAGTTCAAAAGCATCTGTTCTTCAGTGCTCAGCTTTATTCACAGTTCAACTCTCACATCCATACATGACCACTGGAAAAACCATAGCCTTGACTAGATGGACATTTGTTGGCAAAGTAATATCTCTGCTTTTTAATATGCTACCTAGGTTGGTCATAACTTTCCTTCCAAGGAATAAGCATCTTTTAATTTCATGGCTGCAGTGATTTTGGAGCCCCCAAAATAAAGTCTGACACTGTTTCCACTGTTTCCCCATCTATCTGCCATGAAGTCATGGGACCAGATGCCATGATCTTGGTTTTCTGAATGTTGAGCTTTAAGCCAACTTTTTCGCTCTCCTCTTTCACCCTCACCAAAAGGCTTTTTAGTTCCTCTTCACTTTCTGCCAGAAGGGTGGTGTCATCTGCATATCTGAGGTTCTTGATATTTCTCCCAGCAATGTTGATTCTAGCTTGTGTTTCTTCCAGTCCAGCGTTTCTCATGATGTATTCTGCATATAAATTAAATAAACAGGATGACAATATACAGCCTTGACGTACTCTTTGCCTATTTGGAACCAGTCTGTTGTTCCATGTCCAGTTCGAACTATGGCTTCCTGACCTGCATACAGGTTTCTCAAGAGGCAAGTCAGGTAGTCTGGTATTCCCATCTCTTTCAGAATTTTCCACAGTTTATTGTGAGCCACACAGTTAAAGGCTTTGGCATAGTCAAGAAAGCAGAAATAGATGTTTTTCTGGAACTCTCTTGCTTTTTCCATGATCCAGCAGATGTTGGCAATTTGATCTCTGGTTCCTCTGCCTTTTCTAAAACCAGCTTGAACATCAGGGAGTTCATAGTTCACGTATTGCTGAAGCCTGGCTTGGAGAATTTTGAGCATTACTTTACTAGCATGTGAGATGAGTGCAATTGTGTGGTAGTTTGAGCATTCTTTGGCATTGCCTTTCTTTGGGATTGGAATGAAAACTGACCTTTTCCAGTCCTGTGGCCACTGTTGAGTTTTCCAAATTTGCTGGCATAATGAGTGCAGCACTTTCAAAGCATCATCTTTTAGAATTTGAAATAGGTCAACTGGAATTCCATCACCTCCACTAGCTTTGTTTGTAGTGATGCTTTCTGAGGCCACTTGACTTCACATTCCAGGATGACTGGCTCTAGGTGAGTGATCACACCATCGTGATTATCTGGCTTGTGAAGCTTAGTGGCTGTATTAGTTTGCATTCCCACAAACAGTGTAAGAGTGTTCCTTTTTCTCTGCACTCTCTCCAGCATTTATTGTTTGTAGGAAATGGCAAACAACTTCAGTACTCTTGCCTGGAAAACCCCATGGGCAGAGGAGCCTGGTAGGCTGCAGTCCGTGGGGTCGCGAAGAGTCGGACATGACTGAGCAACTTCACTTTCACTTTTCACTTTCCTGCACTGGAGAAAGAAATGGCAACCCACTCCAGTACTCTTGCCTGGAGAATCTCAGGGATGGAGGAGCCTGGTGGGCTGCCGTCTCATGGGGTCGCACAGAGTCGCACACGACTGAAGCGACTTAGCAGGAGCAGTAGCAGCAGCAGCAGACTTTTTATAGCAGCCATTCTGACTGGCATGAGATGGTACCTCATTTTGGTTTTAATATGCATTTCTCTGATAATGAGTGATGCTGAGCATCTTTTCATGCATTTGTTAGCCATCTGTATGTAGAAGTCTAAATTTTAAACCATGGAATAAATATCCAAGACATGCTCAAACTACCGCACAATTGCACTCATCTCACATGCTAGTAAAGTAATGCTCAAAATTCTCCAAGCCAGGCTTCAGCAATAGGTGAACCGTGAACTCCCTGATGTTCAAGCTGGTTTTAGAAAAGGCAGAGGAACCAGAGATCAAATTGCCAACATCTGCTGGATCATGGAAAAAGCAAGAGAGTTCCAGAAAAACATCTATTTCTGCTTTCTTGACTATGCCAAAGCCTTTGACTGTGTGGATCACAATAAACTGTGGAAAATTGTGAGAGAGATGGGAATACCAGACCACCTGACCTGCCTCTTGAGAAACCTGTATGCAGGTCAGGAAGCCACAGTTCGAACTGGACATGGAACAAAAGACTGGTTCCAAATAGGCAAAGAGTACGTCAAGGCTGTATATTGTCACCCTGCTTACTTAACTTCTATGCAGAGTACATCATGAGAAACACTGGATTGGAAGAAACACAAGCTGGAATCAAGATTGCCGGGAGAAATATCAAGAACCTCAGATATGCAGCTGACACCACCCTTCTGGCAGAAAGTGAAAAGGAACTAAAAGCCTTTTGGTGAGGGTGAAAGAGGAGAGCGAAAAAGTTGGCTTAAAGCTCAACATTCAGAAAATGAAGATCATGGAATCTGGTCCCATCACTTTATGGGAAATAGATGAGGAAACAGTGGAAACAGTGTCAGACTTTATTTTTGGGGGCTCCAAAATCACTGCAGATGGTGACTGCAGCCATGAAATTAAAAGACGCTTATTCCTTGGAAGGAAAGTTATGACCAACCTAGATAGCATATTCAAAAGCAGAGACATTACTTTGCCAACAAAGGTCTGTCTAGTCAAGGCTATGGTTTTTCCAGTAGTCATGTATGGATGTGAGAGTTGGACTGTGAAGAAGGCTGAGTGCCGAAGAATTGATGCTTTTGAACTGTGGTGTTGGAGAAGACTCTTAAGTCCCTTGGACTGCAAGGAGATCCAACCAGTCCATTCTGAAGGAGATTGACCCTGGGATTTCTCTGGAAGGAATGATGCTAAAGCTGAAACTCCAGTACTTTGGCCACCTGATTCGAAGAGTTGACTCATTGGAAAAGACTCTGATGCTGGGAGGGATTGGGGGCAGGAGGAGAAGGGGATGACAGAGGATGAGATGGCTGGATGGCATTACGGACTCGATGAATGTGAGTCTGAGTGAACTCCGGGAGCTGGTGATGGACAGGGAGGCCTGGCATGCTGCGATTCATGGGGTCACAAAGAGTCAGACACAACTGAGTGACTGAACTGAACTGAACTGAGTACTATATTTAAATACATTTTCTAATTTATGGTGCCACAGAAAAATAATTAGATTTTGTTGAACATATGAACTTGACGTTTTATAGAAAAACAGTTAAGTACAGGTAATTTTGTACGGTTCAACTACACATTTTGTATTTATCATACAGACCCAATTATAATATGAGGTGCTTTTATTTGTTCAAAAAATTATTTTTCTAGAAAGAAAGCACTTATTGAAATCACTGAAAGTTCTCTCAACTTATAGAGAGCTCTTTACTCTGTTTTGAGCTGTAAAATATTTTGCAAGAAAAACACATTCACCTGAACAGAACTTGACCATTGCCTACTTTTGTTTTTTTGTGTGTGGTTACCTGGCAGGATCAGGTTTTTTTAATTAAAAAAATAGGGATGTAGGAGGGGACTTTAGGATAGGGGACACATGTACACCCATGGATGATTCATGTGAATGTATGGCAAAAAACCACTACAATATTGTAAAGTAATTAGCCTCCAATTAAAATTAATTTACAAAAGAAAATGTTAAAACAAATCTAGTAGCTGTTCAAAAGAGGCTAATCCCACAATTGTAAATGTTCATTTTATTTTCCTTCATTTTATTTTTATTTATTTCTGTTCCGTTCAGTTCAGTTGCTCAGTCGTTTCTGACTCTTTTCGACACCATGAATCGCAGCACGCCAGGCCTCCCTGTCCATCACCATCTCCTAGAGTTCACTCAGACTCACGTCCATCAAGTCTGTGATGCCATCCAGCCATCTCATCCTCTGTTGTCCCCTTCTCCTCCTGCCCCCAGTCCTTCCCAGCATCAGTTTATTTAGTTGTGGTGAAATACACATAACATGAAGTTTACCATCTTAACCATTCTAAGTGTACAGTACAGAAGCATTAAGCATATTTACACTGCTGTGCAACCACCCATCTCCAGAACAACTTTTGTCTCGTAACACTGAAACCCTGGAATCTTTTAAATCATAACTTCTTTTTCCCCTTTCTCTAGCCTCTGGCAACGACGATTCTGTCTGTCTATTCTAAGTACTTCATGTATGTGGAATCACACAGTATTTATCCTTTTGTGACTGGTCTACAGGCTTCACTCATTATAGCATGTGTTAGAATGTCCTTCCTTTTTCAGACATTATAATGTTCCATTGTGTGTGTGTATATATATATATATATATATATATATATATATATATATATATATACCACATTTGTTTATCCATTTATCCATCAGTGAATATTTGGGTTGCCTATACCTTTTGGCTATTTTGAATAATGCTGCTATGAACATGGGTGTACAAATTTCTCTTTGCGATCCTGCTTTCAAGGTTTTTGTGTGTATACCCAGGAGTGGAATTGCTGGATCATATGGTAATTTTATCTTTAACTTTTTGAGGAACTACCATGCTATTTCCCTAATCATCTGTACCATTTAGTATTCCTACCAAGACTTATAATTAGAAATTGGAACCACATCTTCCCTAACATTTATTATTTTATGGCTTCTTTGGCTTTTTTTTTTTAATAGCAGCCATCCTAATGAGTGTAAGGTGATTGATTTATTTTGAACAAGATTTTTAAAACATCGTTTAAATGGTTGTATTATAAGATCACAGATATAGATCTTTGAAAAGATTGTTGGGGAAACTATTATTAACTAAACAGGCTTACAAGAAAATTTATAATGACAACATCAGTTCTGAATTTCAAAATTGACAGAATATGTTCTGAAAACTGTATTGGAGGAATAAAAAGATGGCTCTATGAAGAATGCTACAGTAATGCCAAAGTTGCCCCATGAAGAATGTGAATAAAATTGCTTCATGAAATGTGTAAGTAAAAAGAAACGATATTTCCAAATTAATATTTTATACATATATTAAATATGTATGTGCATCTAGATTAATAAACCATAAATAGGCAAATAGCCTGTTTTAATTATATCCCCAAATTTATATATTCAAGTTGGCCCAAAAATGACTTAAAAGTTTATATATTCAAAACAGCCGAAAATATGAGGTTAACTTATATTGGGGGCCACCTTCCACCCAACTGTGCACAGTATAGGATGTTTAACAGTTCCTGAAGTGCTTGTGAGGGTCCTTTACTGTGCCGAAAGAAACTGGCAACCTAGGCACCTCCTCTGAGCAGAGATCAGAGATCAACGTTTGATAAAGGTGAATTTGAAAACGACCAACTAAATTTTTAATGGAAGATAATATGAAGAGGTCCTGGTTAGGCCCCAGGAATGAGGCTATGAGAGTATTACAAAATCATTCTTTTCAGTGGCACAGAGCATTCTGACGACACAGTCTGTAGAGCGGTGGTCCTGGAAAGGATCAAGGGCAAGTTTGTGGTAGACCACATCACAAGCCCACGGCACAGCCGGGCTGGACTGGGCACAAGGAGAGATCACTTAAACAGATGTGGCTCTTTCTTCTCCGAGAGCTTATTAACCTCTGAAACGGGTGCAGACAAGGGTCTCAGAGTTTGCTGCTCTCTAAAACAAAACAAAACAAAACCCACACACACAACAATGAAAGAACTAAGGATGTATATGCTTAGTTCAATAAACAAGTACTGAGTACTGAGTACATAGTATACACACACACACACACACACACACACACACACACACACACACTAGGACTGAAGTTCAATTCAAGGAATATAAAGCTAAGCAGGACACGATCATAGAGAGATGATGGCGACAGCAATTCCGCCGAGCACCAACTATGTGCCACGCACGTCCCTGAGAAATTTATGTGCGTCCGTCCCAGGAATCCTCGAAGCGTCCTGACCAGGACCTCGGAAGCCCTGCGCGATCTGGCCTGAGGCGCCCTCCGACTCACTTCCTGGCACTCTCCCCACTGGCCTTTCCTCCAGCCACACTGCTCTCGGATCCCCGACCACATCAAGGACACTCTATCAGGGTCTTTGCACTTCCTGATCCCTCCGCTTGGTGCGCCCTTTCCCAAGACATCGGCAAGGCTCCATCCTCACCTTCTTCAGGTCTCTCCTCAAAGGTCACCATATCAGAGAAAGCAAAAAGAAGCATTCCACTACCTTGCTGAGTGGCGAAATATTCTGGATTCCAAGTAAGACCCATTAATGCCTGCTGCTGCTGCTGCTGCTGCTAAGTCACTTCAGTCGTGTCCGACTCTGTGTGACCCCATAGACGGCAGCCCACCAGGCTCCCCCGTCCCTGGGAGTCTCCAGGCAACAATATTGGAGTGGGTTGCCATTTCCTTCTCCAATGAATGCTAAGTTGCTTCAGTCGTGTCCAACTGTGTGCAACGCTATGGACAGCAACCCACCAGGCTCCTCTGTCCACGGGATTCTCTAGGCAAGAATACCGGAGTGGGTTGCTGTTTCCTTCTCCACGTTAATGCCTAGCCCATCCTTTTTATTCAGACCCAAAGTCATCCAAAATTAGGTGTTTCCACTAAATTTTCACTTTTTCCTAAACCATCATTTACTTATCATTTAGTTAATATCTCAATCAAAATAGGTTTAAATCAAATTTGTGTTGCCATCCCCTGTGTTCCTGGCTGTTCCAAGTTGACAGGGGCTCCGTGGCATAAGGAAGTCCCTTGTCATAGTCACTGAGAATTTCATTGACACCAATGGCTGATGGACTGCAAAGCTGTGAAACATGTATTCTTAGAGAAGCTTCTACGTTGTTGTCATTCCTTACTGTATGCTTTTGTTAATTCAGCTGTGGTACATATACACAATGGAATACTACTCGGCCCTTAAAAAGAATAAATTTGACTCAGTTCTAATGAGATGGATGAAATTGGAAACGATTATACAGAGTGAAGTAAGCCAGAAAGAAAAACACCAATACAGTATACTGACACATATATATGGAATTTAGAAGACAGTAATGATGACCCTATATGTGAGACAACAAAGAGACACAGAGGTATAGAGTGGACTTTTGGACTCTGAGGGAGAGGGAAAGGGTGGGATGGTTTGGGAGAATGGCAATGAAACATGTATATTTTCTTGTAAGAAACGAAGCGCCAATCTATGTTCAATGTAGGATGCAGGATGCATGGGGCTGATGCACAGGATGATTCAAGTAGAGGATGTGGGGTGGGAGGTGGGAGGGGGCTTCGGCATTGGGAGATTGTGTTCACCTATGGCTGATTCGTGTCAATGTATGGCAAAACAAATACAGTATTGTAATTAAAAAAATAAATAAATTTAATAATAATGAAAAGAATAAAAAAATAAATAAAATAAAATAAAATAAAATAAAAACAGAAATGTCCAGAATGTGCAAATCTATAGAAATTGAAAGTAGCTTCATGCTGGCTGGGGAATGGGGGAGTTGGGTGATGAGAGCTGGGGGTGCTAAGTTTCTTCTTGGCCTAATGAAAATGTCCTAAGACTGATTGTGGTGACGGTTGCACAACTCTGTGAATATATCAAACACTATTGAATTTTATACTCTAAATGGGTGAATTTTACGGTATGTGATTTAGAGCTCCACAAAGCTGCTTTTAAGACTTAGGAGTGTCTGCCTGGAGCTCCCAGCTGAGAATGAGGTGGTGAGCTGGGCTCAGTGGGCAAAGTCCTGGGGTTGCTATCCTGCCACAGGCAGGGGGCTGGGGCAAGGACTTGTCATCTCAGGCTTACAGGGACATTTTTATTATAACACTCCATCTTTAGGCAACTGAAGAGTTGCTCAACAAAGTTACCATTTCTCTGTCCTTTTTCTCTTGTTAGAAGAAAATATGAATAATAATAATAATAATAAAAGAAAGAACAAAGTCTCCATCACATAACAGAGTAGTAGAAAGTAACACTAATTTTTGGAAGCAAAACAAGGAGTATGGAGGACCTGAGTGGATATGATGTTGGGGGCAAGGATGAGGATGAGGGGTTGAAAGAAAGTTGGATGTCTGACAACCAAGAGAGAGTCTTGACTTTATTTTTCCTAACAAAGAAACAAGTGGCAGTTACTTTGACCTTGTGGGGATATTTCAAAGATCACAACTAAAAATTTACAGTACAGAAATGTGGACCCATAGAGGAAAAATCAAAGAAGAGCACATGACTTTCAGTGGCTTGCAAGAAAAAGATAAAGGAAGCAAGGAGACAAAATGAGCTACACCAGAGAGTTGGGGAAAAATATATATATAATGCTTTTACAAGTCTATCAAAGGGAATAAAACCACCAAAGGGAAGTGTACCACTAAATAGAGGAGGAAGAAATGAGATGAAAATCCAAACTATTAAAATACTTAACAGACCACACCGCAAACCAAAAGCTCTTGTGCTCATTAGAATTGTCTAACAGTATCTTTTTCTCTAATTATTGAGATCTCAAGGTTGACCATTAGGGAATTGAATTTAATGTGATTACAATTTACTCATTCACCATTTCCCTTCACTAACGTCTAGTCTGGAGCTGAGTTAGCTTCGGATTGAGGTACTCACTCTGTGAGTGTGGGAGGCACAGGCCAAAGGCACCCAGTCCTGCTCCTGTTCTTTCCAGAGGCTATCTTTCCCCCGGCCCACCTCCCCACTTCTCTACCTTCTCCCCACATACATCTGCAGACAGGACTTCACAGCTATCTCTGAGTGCCAGCTAAGTGCAGGGCACTGGGCTAGGTCTGGAAAACCCCAAGAGTGAACAAAACAAACAATTTCCCTGCCTAACACAGAACTACATGGAAGCAGAGACATTAATCAGATGATTGCACAGGTTGTATTATAAATCGTGCTAAAGAAGGACTGTGAGAATGCACCCGGTGAGGCTCAATCTAGCCTGGCAGGTCAGGGGAAGCTTCCCTGAGGAATGAAGGTCTATGCTTAGAACTAAAGGACAAGTAATAGGGGTTTGATTCAGGGTGGAGGTGGGGCTTGGAAAGCGTATTCCGGGCAGTGGAAACAGCTGGTGCAAAGGCCCTGAGACCAGGTGGAATGTGGTACAGTTGAGGACTACAAGAAGGCTAGAGTGCAGATAGCAGGAAGGAAAGTGCCACAACATAAGATCATAGAGGTGAACAAAGGTCCGACACACCAGGAGTTTGTAGGCTGTTTTAAGGAATTGTGCCTAGTCCAGGAATGGTCAGGAAGGGGTTTTAAGGGCTAGGGGTGCTCTATTCTGTAAAGTGGAGCCAGGACCAAGTGGGACTCAGTGCAAAATAAAAATGCAGGGCTCCTTGTTAAAAACTATTAAAGGACATCAAGGCGGTGACAGCAGAGCATTAAACCAAGTCTGTGGCCCTCCTAAAGCAGCCCGAGGGGCAGTGGTCCCTGAGTCCCTGGGATCATGGCTCAAGTCAGGATGGCTCCCTGATGTTAGTCAAGCCATCTCTGAGCAACATCATAAAAGGTGGTCCCCTCACTATGTGCTTTAAAACACCAAGCACGGTTTCTGGTCTCCAGGGTTTTTAACTAAGCTGCAAAAGGAAGAGAAGTTTTTGCTGAGGAAGACAGAAGTGAGAAGAGCGATCAAGTTGAATGAGAGACTTGGCTGTGAGATTTTTAAAACTAACACAAAGCATCAATCTCTCTGCAGTGCATGCATGCTCAGTTGTGTCTGACTCTTTGTGACCCCATGGACTGTAGCCCACCTGGTTCTTCTATCCATGGGATTTCTCAGGCAAGAATACTGAAGTGGGTTGTCATTTCCTTTCCTGGGGATCTTCCAGACCAAGGGATTGAACACATGTCTCCTGCTTGACAAGCAGGTTCTTTTGCCACTGAGTCACCTGGGAAGTCCCCACCTGCAGAGATTAGACCTTCTGTCTTCAGGCCACAGTCAGCATCTAGGAGGAGGCAAGGGAGGCTCCCAGGTGCAAAATTTAAGAAGGCACTTATTCTCAGGGGCATGCATGTATATAGTGGGCCCCTGAGACTGGTGCCTCCTTAAGGCTTGCACCCTCAGTGTCTGGCTGGACCGTTCAGCAGCACGTGCAGTGCTGAAGACTCTAAGATGAGTAGGCAGCAAGTGACCCTAGGCCAAGGCTGGACGGAGGCCCGAAGATGAAGAGAACAGGCCAACCTGGTTGGGGAACACTTTCTGGAATTCAGCCTTTGGGGGTGTCCTGCTGCCAATTCTGGACAAGTGAGCCGGTGCCAAGTAAAGAGCCGGGGGTCCCACGGGTAGTTCTGGTGTGTTGCACGCTGCACACGGCAGCGACCTGGTAGGCACTGGCCAATCAGAGACAGTTCAGCTGACTTCCTTGTCTAGGAATTCAGACAGTCAATTGCTGATAGAAAAGCAGCTCCACCTGTGTTAGCTGAGCTTTGTTTCATCAACACTGTATTCATTTCAGTCACATCTCAACAACACACAGGCTCCCACTATTTTCTGTGAAGAGAAACGGCATGGTAATTCTGTTGATTCAATCTCTCTTTCTTTTCCATTTCCCTGTCATCTCACCACTCATATTCTCCTCCGTCCCTCTTAGTTGCCCTCCCCATCTCCTAACACAGCTTCTACGTGCCCCGGTGACCATGACAAAGCGCGGAGGATGATTTCATTTGTGGCTCAGTGAAAAAGCCCTTTGCAGGTCCCACCAGAGCCCTGGCTGCACACAAAGATGACAGATTCCCAAAGTGCAGACTATCTTCATTCAGGAGTTTGACCCTGGAACCCTGTTCCATTTCATCTTTCTTCTGTCTATTGCTTTGTCTGGACTTTTGTTCCCTTTGCCTTGAAAAGTGCAATTATTCCACAGCGACTGATTTCCCTGGTAGAGGATAGAAAGGCCGTTATTAATTTGTCCTTGCGTTAATATACTTCATTTCCTTTCATCTTTATTACCCATCTATATCTTCCTCAGAGGTCTTGTTTACATAAAACAGGACTCTTGGATGCAGAAAGTGCTTAATGAGTCTCAGCATAACCACTACAGAGCAAACACGGTACACTCACCCTTTATAATTATGAATCATTTGACTGTATTAAAAAACCGTCTTCAGCGAATGGTGCCAGGCAGCTTCTTTCGAGATCTTTTTTTTTTTTTTATCACTATAAAGATCAGCCGTAAACTAAATTATGAGCTTGGTCTATGACATTCTGGCATTAAAGCGCTAAGAGTAAGGGCACATATATTGAACTGTGCTCAGATTACAGGCTTGAATAATTTGATTCTTCTTACTCTCACAAGTCCCTCCTTTCCTCCCTTCTTCCCTTCCTTCCTCCTGTCTCCCTCCCTCCCTTCCTCCCTCCTTCCCTCCTTCCCTCCCTTCCTTCTTGTTTTAGCCATTTGCACACAGAGCGCTACACAAAGAGAAATAAGGCTTCAGGGGCATCAGCCCCTCAAGCCTACATACATCCTATTTACTTACCAAAGGATCTCTGCTTCAGCAAGTTTGGTATGAAAGCCTGAGTTGCTGCCCAGTGGATTTCCCACTGAGACTGTACCATGAACAAAGAGCTGGGAACAAGTGGTTCAGTTTTAATAACTAATTATTGAGCTCCTACTATGCACCTGGAATAGCATAGGCATTATTCAAGCCTGTAATCTAAGCACAGTTCAATATATATGCCCTCACTCTTTGAGCTTTAATGCCAGAATGTCTTAAGTGCTGATGAAAACCAGATGTGGAATTAATCCTGTCCTGATGTGGTGAGAAAGCCTATGGAGTTTCAGAGATTTTTGACCTGGGCTTTGAGGGATGACTAGGAGTTTACTAGAGAGATAAGGAGGAAAGTCACATTAGACAGAAGGTCTAGGATGATAAAGACAAGGAAATGTGAGAGCACAGGGTCTGGGATGGTTGATGCATAGGGATTCTAAAAAGGCATGACTGCATTGGAAGGTGAGACTGGGAATGAGTGACAGATGGCTTGTGAAAGGACATACAGTCCATTGGGAAATTCAAAGGCAATAATGGGGACAATTCATTCTTTCACAGACTTTTTCTGAATGCCTTTTACATAACTGGCATGGAATTAGATGCTAGAGTAAAATAGAAAACGTGGCCCTTGCTCTTCAAGGGTTCACAATCTCCTGAGAATACAGAGGTACATAAGTAACCATAGCTCAAGGCAAAATGAGAACAAGGGAGCTACAGGAGATATATAAAGAAAACTAATGAGTGGGAGCAATGAATGCTGTCTGGGAAAGCTTCAAGAAGGGTTGACTGGTGAGAAATATGTTTGGGGTACAAAGAATGATGTAAAACAAGGGCAAGAACATTCCAGGCAAAAGGAATGACCTGAACAAAATAAACAGTATGTGAGAGATCAGTCTGTATTTAGGAGAAGGTAATGTATAGAGGCTGGCTTTGAGCAAGAACACAGTGATAGAAAGATAGGTTGGGATGAGTTTAAGGGAGGTCTTGAATGCCTTAACAAGAAGTTTAGGTTTTATCTAGTAGAAGATAGAGATCAATAGAAGGTTACTTGATAGTGATGTCATATCAAAAGCATAGTCCAAGCGAATATATTTCATCTTGAGAAAATACTCTTTTAATTTAGCAATGGCTGCGAAAGATATTGTCTTAGGAAAGAGTCTGGGCTCAGTGAGGAAGAAATGGATTCATTTATCCATTCAGTTATATAACCAGCCTAAAGAGTACGCCTTCTTGAATTGTAGAGAACCTCTGGGAAAACAATGGTTTAATTGTCTTTGGGCATATCTCCCTTTTATTCACCTCAACAAGATCTCAGGAGCAACATTCATCAGAGACTTTTATAAGAAAGAAATTCTACCCTAATCAACTCAACAGCAGAACTGAGACATCATTAGTTAATAAGACTGGCCTCATCCTTTGAAGTTCAAAAGTACCATAAACACACTACAAATTGTTATTAGGAGCCAGGCGAGAGACACCTTCCCAGAACCCAACATAAAAGACCAACTAGTAGGCGTGAAGGTTCTCTAGGCAGCACTCCCTCCACCTCGCTCACTGCAAGTTCTCACGGCGTTGCTTTGCTGATGCCAGCGCGGCTCTGCTTCTCCTGACTCTGAAACATGGGGAATAAGCTGGGTCCACTGGCTTCAGCAATCACTGGCATTACTTGACAGAGACAAAGAGAAAACAATCCAGATTGGTTGGGAAACCTTGGGGCTCAGGCGGTAAAGAATCTGCCTGCAATGTAGGAGACCCAGGTTCGATCCCTGGGTCAGGAAGATCTCCTGTAGAAGGGAATGGCAACCTACTCCAGTATTCTTGCCTGGAGAATTCCATGGACAGAGGAGCCTGGTGGGCTACAGCCCATAGGGTGACAAAGAGTCAGATATGACTGAGCGAGTAAATAGCAACAACAGTAGAACCTAAAACCAGGACTTTGGTGATGATGTGTCAATGTTGGTTCATCAGTTGTGACAAAAATTCTGAGAAGGGGTCGGTCGTTGGGTTCATTGGGCTCCCAAAGAGTCTAAGGCAGAAATAAGTTAAAGATCTCCCTGCTCTCACATCCTCAGGGATGGCGTCTCCTCTCTCTCCTCCAGCAGGCAGGCTTTCTTCCTCCACGTTCCCCTTTGTAAATACCTCTCATGCCTCCTTTTTCACATGAAGTGATCTGACTATCTGACTTTGTCCCAGTCTATCTAAACTTGCATGCTTAATACTTTACACTGAGGTTGAGGAATTTGTTAGCACATAAAAGATTCTCTGATTATCAACATCCATCCTCCTTAAAAGCAGTGGGGATTATACACAACATTTTTTTCCCCTGTCATATGTTCAAATTAAAAACTAGAGATTTATTATATGTCCAGAACAGAAACCAGATGATTTTACATTTTGCCAAATTCCAAAAAGAGTAATGTGGGACAACTGCGGTTGCATGACACCATCTTTCTAATTTTTTTCTAGGGATATTTGTGTGCCCTTTGTAGAAAGGTACTTGGAAGCTGGTGGCTTGCCCGGCCCTTCATTCACTTCTGCCTCCATCTGGAGCACCCCTTTCCCATCCTGCTGGCCTTGTCCATCTGTCTGTTAAGTAATACCTCCTCTAGGAGACGTTTTCCAGCTAACCCTTCAGGTACCATCTCCTCTGTACGGACCCAACATTTCTGTCTGTGTGTGCTCACTCACTATGTCGTGTCTGACTCTTGTGACTCCAGCGATGGACTGCAGCCCACCAGGCTCCTCTGTCCATGGGATTTCCCAGGCAAGAATACTGGAGTGGGCTGCCATTTCCTACTCTAGGGGATCTTCCCAACCCAGGAATTGAAGCCATGTCTCCTACCTCGCAGGCAGATTCTTTACCACTGAGCCACGGAGGAAGCCCCTACATATGTATCATACCATATTATAATTGTTTGTTTGGTAATAATAGTTAACACTTATTAAGTATCTACATGTTAGATGTATATATGCCAGGCACTTTCTTCCCCCACCATCTCAACAGTGGTTCACTAAATGTTTAACATTTGCCACGTTATAATAGGAGTTTATAAACATGATACTCACAATGCTGCTGCTGCTAAGTCACTTCAGTTGTGTCCAACTTTGTGCGACCCCACAGACGGCAGCCCAACAGGCTCCCCCATCCCTGGGATTCTCTAGGCAAGAATACTGGAGTGGGTTGCCATTTCCTTCTCCAATGCATGAAAGTGAAAAGTGAAAGAGAAGTCACAGTCATGTCCGACTCTTAGCGACCCCATGGGCTGCAGCCTACCAGGCTCCTCCGTCCATGGGATTTTCCAGGCAAGAGTACTGGAGTGGAGTGCCATTACCTTCTCCTGATACTTACAATAACCCTAATGATATTGCAGTAACCAGTAAATGTTTTTTGAATGTATCGCTAAAAGATAAGAACTGTAAAAAAAAATTTAATCGTAATATCATTATCACACCTATAATATCACAGACTATAGTCATCCCTAGTTCACAGATGAGGAATTTGTGACCCACAAAGATTACATAATATTTCAAAGGTTACACAGATTTGCTCAGCTTAACTTTAAATTCCATCAACATCTAAAGTTTGAACATTGAGTATTTTATGACATTTAGGAATTATTATTAACTATTCTTTTAGGTGTGATAATGACATTACGATTAAATTATTTTTTACAGTTCTTATCTTTTAGCGATGCATTCAAAAACATTTACTGGTTAAAAAAATTAAAAAGCCAAGTCAGTAAGTCATATCAGTCCCGAAGGACTAACCCAGTGTACACCTCCAGGGTCACTGCAGCTTAGAAAGAACCAAACCAGTGGCCAGAGCAGGGTCTTTCTCTAACAAGCTTTGTGACTTTGGATGAGTCAATTCACTCCTTCCTTTCATAGCTGAAGGAGTGGGGCACAGTGATGTCCAGGGCCCTGTTCAGCAGGCCGATTCTCAGACAAGGTGATGATTATTTACCTCTGGCTTCAGAACAGTTCCATAGTTAATGGTGGTTCTTTAATGAAGATAGACTGTAGTCAGATATGATCCAATCTGTCTGGGTTTAGACATAAACTTAATCAAGAAAATATTCTCTTATGAACCCTTTCTTAAAATTAAATATTTCATAGATGTCTAATTTATAAAACCTTTAAAGAGAGTTGCTCTGGTTTAAATGATAGCTGAGAATCCCGCCTCACCCCTCCCCTCCAAATGGCAACCTATGAAAGCTCACTTGTCTGTACTGTCCAGAAAGTGTTTTAATGATTTGTATTTATTTACTAACTCATTTAATTCTCATGTCTGTATAAGATGGATGCCATTGGAAGATGAGAACTCTGAGGCACAGATAGGTTAAGGAACTTGTCCATAAACATAGGAAGTGCCTGAGGTGGGATTCAAACCGGGGCAGCCTGGTCCTAAGTCTGTACTCACAGCTGCTACACTATATATGCCCCTCTCAACGTAGCTACACGTTTCTCTTCCATTACACTGCAGGCTCCTTGGAAAGGACAGGGGTATGTGACTTTGTATTCCTGCTGCCCATCCTAGTGTTTGCTCAAGCACAGGTGTTCAGTGAATGTGTGTAGAATGAATGAAATTTATTGGATAATTTTCAGAGGCCAAATCAAAGCTCATTAGATTTTATGGATATGAATGTATGGGAGAGATCCAGCTAGGTTCTTTAATTTGAAGATGAAAAGTTAAGTGATTTGCCTGGGACCAGCTGGTGGGTAGCAGAACCAGAAGTGAGACCTAGGTCTCTTGACTAGTAAATCATTAAAAGAATCAAAATCAAAAAAAAAAAAAAAGAATCAAAATCACAAAGGGATTGGATTAACAATTGCTGACATCTTTTTCCTTTTTAAAGCTGTCTTTTTCCTAGTCACAGGATGGTGATGATCAAGGGAGTGAGAAAACTGTCCTGTCCATGGCAGAGAGGGTGAGGACCCTAGGGTTGGCTTTAGGGTTCTTTTGCACCCCAAATATCCTTATATGGCAACATCTGGCAACTACAAAGTGTCTACTTGCCAACATGATCACTTACAATATTGCCTGATTCCCTCAAGTTATCTCTTTCTCTCATAGCGCTTGAGCTGCTGCTGCTGCTGCTGCTGCTAAGTCGCTTCAGTCGTGTCCGACTTGCAAACTAGAGCCTCAGCCCCATTTCAGACTCCAAAACAAACAGGATATAATTAAAGAGTCCTAATTCCATATTCAGATGGGTTCAGTCAATATGTATGTCTAGTCCTTTTCTAACCTGGTTCTTTTCTTTTGAGACTAAACCCTCACATATAACCCAATTCTTATTGGACTCTTGTTCTTTCCTTATTGGGCCTAAGACACAGATTGGATAACTGGCTTCTTTCTGCAAAACGCAGGACAGGAAACCCGTGGCTCACATTCTCCCACTGCCCACCCTCCACATCAGCAGGCATCACTAATTATCACGTAGCTCTTCTTCCCAAGCCTGGAGGCGGCTTCAGGATCCTCCTCTAGGAAGCCCCTGCCCTCAAGAGGAAACCTATTTGCCACAAGCTTTATTCCTTTAAGGGTCTGTCATTTGCTTCATTCTGGTTTCTCCCCCCTGAAGGAACAGGGGTTGTATCAGTTCTGCGGGTCTTGCTGCCTGTCAGATGACATTCCTGACGTGGGGCACTACCTGCATTCCTGAGATCCATCTCTGCAGAAGACACAGACTCCACCCTTCCCTGAAGGAGTGGTTTAGCAGAGATCATTTGGGGTCAAAGCCAGAGGAGAACGTATACCTCACTCAGAATTCAGTGAAAGTTAGAGATGTGTATGTACTACAGGAAGGATAAAAAGAAAAGTGCATTAATAAGGCCAGAGAAAGAAACTGAAGAAACCCCAAAGCAGAAATTGGCAGTAACATAGATCCCTGGGTCGGGGAAGATCCTCTGGAATAGGAAATGGCAACCCACTCCAGTATTCTTCCCTGGGAAATCCCATAGACAGAGGAACCTGGTGGGCTACAGTCCATGGGGTTGAAATGAGTCAGGCAGGACTGAGTGACTTTTTTCCACTATACAGACAAAGGGAATTGGAAAGCAGAGGAGACAAGACTATGATGTAACAGACCAAGTAAGTGGATGTGTGGTGAGTGCGAGAGAGTCACATAATCCATCACATTTCTCTTATTATTGCCAGGAAGTTCAAGTCAAATTTACTATTTGGTAACAATAACAGTAATAGCTTTCATAACTAGACTTTCTGTGCTCAGCCCTCATTCAGTTCAGTTCAGTTCAGTCGCTCAGTCGTGTCCGACTTTTTTGTGACCCCATGAATCGCAGCGCACCAGGCCTCCCTGTCCATCACCAACTCCCAGAGTTCACTCAGATGCACATCCATTGAGTCAGTGATGCCATCCAGCCATCTCATCCTCTGTCGTCCCCTTCTCCTCCTGCCCCCAATCCCTCCCAGCATCAGAGTCTTTTCCAATGAGTCAGCTCTTCTCATGAGGTGGCCAAAGTACTAGAGTTTCAGCTTCATCATCATTCCTTCCAAAGAAATCCCAGGGCTTTTTGTTTTCTTTTGAAAACTATGAGGTATGTCTAAATACACACACATTATATACATATTAATTTCTGCATTTTCATTTACAATAAGAAAAGATCAGTCCCATTTAAAACCCTAGCTGAAAGCCCACAGGACCTTAGATATCCATCTGGAAAGGGAAATACAAACGTAACAAGAAATGAAACACTAAAAATCTTCTGTTGATCCTCCTCTCTCAGTAAAGCTCAGCGAGTCTTTCTGTGTATGTGTGGGTGCTCAGTTATGTCTGACTCTCTGTGATCCCATGGACTATAGCCCGCCAGGCTCTTCTGTCCATGAGATTTCCCAGGCAAGAACACTGGAGTGGGTTGCCATTCCCTTCTCCAGGGGATCTCCCTGATCTGGGATTGAACCTGGGTCTTCTGCATCAGCAGGTGGATTCTTTACCACTGAGCCACCTGGGAAGCCCCCAGCAACTCTCTACTGGTATTAAGTATGTGCTGAGCTCTAAATTGGATGCTGAGAAGGACACAACTTTGAAAATGTGACCCGTGTCCTTTAGAAACTTATCTTCTTAGGGATACTGTCTGTACAGAAATATAATAGTTTATTTTTTTTCAATCTGACTCATAATGGATATGTGGTGTGGGTGAGAGGTAAACCTCTGTTGTCTTAAATTATTGATGTGTAGTTGTTGCCTGTCACAGCAACCCTAACCCAGTGATTCTCAGAGTGGGGGTGGGGGCGGTCCAGACCTGCAGCATCTGTATCATCTAAGCATCTGTTAGAAATGCTAGTTCTCAGGCCCCACTCCATACACACTGAATCAGAAATTCTGGAGGCAGAGCCCAGGAATCTGTGTTGTAACAAGCACTCCAGGTGATTCTCATGTGTTAAAGTTTGAGAAACTCCAGCTACAATAATTTTTGCCATTGATATGCCACATTGCCCCTTCTTTATCCTCCCACAGTGTAAGACCTGGTCATGCAACCTTATATACCTCTGCAGAATGGAATTAGTAATGAAGCCACCTTTCCCAAGTTCTAAACTAATAGTTCCCTTTACAAAAGTTTAGACTCAAATATTTAAACCAGTTCAGTTCAGTCGCTCAGTCATGTCCGACTCTTTGAGACCTCATGAATTGCAGCACACCAGGCCTCCCTGTCCATCACCAAACTCCCGGAGTTCACTCAAACTCACGTCCATCGAGTTGGTGATGCCATCCAGCCATCTCATCCTCTGTCATCCCTTTCTCCTGCCCCCAATCCCTCCCAGCATCAGAATCTTTTCCAATGAGTCAACTCTTCTCATGAGGTGGCCAAAGTACTGGAGTTTCAGCTTCAGCATCATTCCTTCTAAAGAACACCCAGGACTGATCTCCTTTAGAATGGACTGGTTGGATCTCCTTGCAGTCCAAGGGGCTCTCAAGCCAGAGGCTTTGTTTAAAAATGGCATCTGCTCAAGTGAAGCTGGCCTATGCATCCTGAAAGAGGTGAATTCCAAGAACACAAGTGACCACAGTTACTGATAATTTCCTATGTTTTTAGTTGATCCACCATCTCCCAACCCCTCCACCTTTGCAAAAAAAAAAAAAAAAAACCATTAAGAAGACAAAATTATCATTCCCAAATTATAGGGGAAAACACAGAGGCTAAGAGCAGAGAAGCAACTTTCCTAAGAACTCACAGTTTGTGAAGAGTAGAGTCAAATTTGAACCCAAATCTGTCTGACCCCAGAGCCTGTGCATTTTCTCACTCACCTTTGTTAAAGGAATGAGCTGTTTTCTGGGAGTGCTTGAGAACACAAACATCCAATAGTAAGTCTACCCCACTATCACATTACCAACCCTGCCACCAATTTGCTGGGCATCATTTCATCATCATGCCTTTAACAGTTTTTTTTTTTTTTTTTTGAAAAATGAGAGATTTTACTACTTACTTACCACCCACTTGCCTGTAAACTGGAATAAATTGAGGTATGTAAAAGTGTTAGAGAACTAAGGATGAAAAGTGTTATAAATAGTATGATTACAAGAAGCAGTAAACTAGCTAAAGAATGTAAGGTGCAAGTTGAAACATAAACTGAAATTATGCCTCATAAATATAAAAGAACCCACGGCATTTGCTTCTTTGAATTCTAATAGTAAAATGCTTAACTTAAATTTTACACTAACAGGGCACCCAAATAGCCACTTCAGAAAGATATAATTTGAGAAGGATATTCATCAGGAATATTTTTTAAATAGTGGCTAATCTGATATGTAACTTGAATGTTTTTTAGGAAAAATTCTAGTAATGAAATTTAACAGTTTACTAAATACCAGAGACAGTTTCAATGGTCTTTGCATGACTTATTTTACTCTTCATGACAATCCTATGAAGCAAGTCATACTGACATCCTCTATTTTAGAAAAAAGGAACCCTCCTACACTGTTAGTTAGAATATAAATTGTTGCAGCCACTAGGGAGAACAGTATGGAAGTTCCTTAAAAATTAAAAACAGAGCTACCACATGATCCTGTAATTCCACTCCTGGGCATATATCTGAAGAAAATCATAATTCGAAGAGACACATGCACCCCCAGCATTCACTGCAGCGCTGTTCACAATGGCCAAGACATGGGAGCAACCTAATGTCCATCGACAGAGGAATGGATGAAGATGTAGTATATTTATATAATGGAATATTATTTAGCCATAAAAAGAAGGAAATAATGCCACTTGCAGAAACATGATGGACCCAGAGAGGATCATACTGAGTGAAGCAAGTCAGACAAAGTATCATATGATATCAGTTATATGTGGAGTCCCCCAAAATTATACAAATGAACTTATATACAAAATAGAAATAAACCCATAGACACAGAAAACAAACTTATGACTACCCAAGGGGAAAGAAGGGGGTACGATAAATCAGGAGTTTGGGATTAACAGATGCACACTACTGTATATAAAATAGATAACCAACAAGGACCTACTGTATAACACAGGGAAATTTACTCAATATTCTATAATAACCTATATGGGAAAAGAATGTGAAAAAAATAGATACATACACATTCAGTTCAATTCAGTTGCTCAGTTGTGACCAACTCTCTGCAACCCCCTGAGTCGCAGCACGCCAGGCCTCCCCTGTCCATCCCCAACTCCCGGAGTTCACTCAGATTCACATCCATCGAGTCCGTGATGCCATTCAGCCATCTCATCCTCTGTCGTCCCCTTCTCCTCCTGCCCCCCAATCCCTCCCAGCATCAGAGTCTTTTCCACTGAGTCAGCTCTTCACATGAGGTGGCCAAAGTACTGGAGTTTCAGCTCTAGCATGATTCCTTCAAAAGAGATCCCAGAGCTGATCTCCTTCAGAATGGACTGGTTGGATCTCCTTGCAGTCCAAAGGACTCTCAAGAGTCTTCTCCAACACCACAGTTCAAAAGCATCAGTTCTTCAGAGCTCAGACTTCTACACACACACACACACACACACACACACACACACACACACACACACATATGTGAATCACTCTTGAACACAAGAAACTAACACAACATTGTAAATCAATTGTACTCCAATAAAAGTAAATAAATTATAAAATGAGATAAATTTTAAAAAATGAATTTAGGCACTCTGACTCCACAATGTATGTGTTAACTGCAATGTTATTTACTAGTAGTTCTATGTTAATAAATCACTATTTTTAAAATCTCTTTTTATTTTCCCATTACCTTGTTCGTTCTTCTTTTTTTACCATCGTTATCTCTGGCTGGGGGGCTCTCTGATGGCTCAAGTGGTAAAGAATCCTGCAATGCAGGAGACACAGATTTGATTCCTGAGTACAAAGATTCCCAGGGAGAGGAAATGGCAACCCACTCCAGCATACTTGCCTGGGGAATCCCACAGACAGTGGAGCCTGGTGGGCTACCATCCGTAGGGTCGAAAAGAATCAGACATGACTGAGCATGCACGCAGACGTCTCTGGCTGGGCTCATTACTCAGAACTCCAGCAGCAAGTCAATGACAGCTGCAATAAACTACAACAGGACAAAACACCCCCAAATGACCGCCATGACCACAGCCTTTGTAGTCTTCTAGATGAAGCCATCGAGACAAGGATGTTCTTTAACAGGTTCTTGTCAAGGAACCTCAAAAGAAGCAGGGAGCATGTTGCCCTGACACATAGTCTAACAAAAGGAACACTGGGTACGTACAGAGACAGCAGTTCTTTGCACTCAGCGATAACCCTTGCTCTTCTCAGCCTCATGTGCGTCCTTCCTCTGGCAAGGTTCACTCAGTTTCTCTTATCTAAAAACTCTGCCCCAAATTGATGCCTGCCAGATAACTTTCTCAATGGAATCCCATTTCATTTTAGCCTTCGTCAAATTCTTAAAAATCAACCAGGTTAATTTCACGGAGCCCTGAGAACAAGAAATGTGCCCAGCATAACTCAGTGGGCTAGCGCACAGCACGGCTCTGAACCCTAGACCTGCCCCTGGGGTCTAGCTCCGGGAAATGCCCCTGAATCAGAACAGGACTTGGGAACATGGGCTCTGCTCTCCAAGAGATCCTTCCTACTGCCCATCCCAGTTTTACCACTTACTACATCTGTGACCTTGAGAATCACTTAATCAGATATTACTATCAGAAAGAGATTCAAATGTAGTTACTTGCAAAGGGTATAAGACTATACTTCAGAAAAGCCCAATACATCCAGTAAAAAACTATTTATGTTCAAAGATAATCTTTTATCTCTCTTATGCGTGATAAACATGTAAAAATGGACATTTTTGTATACTAATAATAACCAATTACAATGTTTAACTTCTTTTTCAAATATTTACCAAAAATACAAAATACAGATTTAGGAAGTGATATACTTTTCTGGTGGCTCAGCAGTTAAAGAATCCACCTAGAATGCAGGAGACGTAGGAGACACAGATTCGATCCCTGGCTCTGGAAGATGCCCTGGAGAAGGGCATGGCAACCCACTCCAGCATCCTTTCTGGGAGAATCCCATGGACAGAAGAGCCTAGCAGGCTACAGTCCATAGGGTTGCAAAGAGCTGGACATGGCTGAAGTGGCTGAGCACAACTGAACATCCATTACCAATATTTTAAGAAATAATTTAATTGGTTTAGTAGAAAATTTTAGTTTAGTAGAAATATTTGGTTTAGTAGAAATATTTGGTTTAGTAGAAATATTTAGTTTAGTAGAAAATATTTCTACTTCCAAAACAAAGTGTGTGTATATATATATCTTTAATGTAATCCCAATCAAAAGCCCTATAAGATTTTTACTAGAATTCTGCAAAATTAAAATAAAACTCATCTGTAAAAACAAATGGGTCAAACTCTAAAATTTTGAAAGAGATGAGCAAGGATAAAAGACTATTTTATCAAATAGTAAAATATAGTATAAAGCAAAAATCCAAAGAGTGTGTTAGTTTTAATACAAAACTAGACATAACACCAATGGGTCTATATAGGAAATTTGTTATGTATACAAATGTAACCTATGATATGGAAATTTAAAATGCTTTTATAAATGGTATTGTACTATATCATTAGAAACTGAGGGAGATAAATTAACTTAAGTCTATACCCCACACAAAATCCAAATAAGTTCCAAATGCTGTTAAGAATAAAAGAAAACATAAAACAAAAACTAGTACAAAGATCTAACAATCAAATATTAAGAGGAAGAATAACTTTATACATTTGAAAATAGATAAAATTTCCCCATAAAAAGACAGCTTTCCTTAAAAATATATAAATTATAAACATTAAAATAAAAAGCATATGGATTAAGAAAAGAATTTCAATAAAAATGGCAAATGATGATTTTTATATCTTCTTGACAATATAAAAAGTCTACTCAAATCAATTTTTGAATGATGTCAAAATAAACTAAAATAAATTAGTTTATTTATAAAGAGTTCCCACACATAGACAAGAAAATAAGATGCTAATAAATAATTAGGCAAGGGATAAAACAGACAATTCATACAAAGAAGAAATACAATTAATAAACAAGCCTCTGGAAGAAATATTAACATCGCTGTTAATCAAAGAAATGCGAATTAAGGCAACATTGGGGCACTCTTTTCTAACTGTAAGATTAAGAAACATTGACTTTCAATAAAAATACTCAGTGTCAGTGAGATCATAATGAAATCAATCACACACTCGTATTTTTGGTATCAAGGTAGAGGTACACAAGCATTTGAGTCACAAAATAGCAAATCACCTATGTTTAAAAAAGAAAAAAACTTTTTAAAACAGGAAAACTGTAAGCACAAAGGTGTTTACAGCAGTGCTATATTTTTTATTAAAAATTCTGACAATTATCTATATGTCTTGGCATGCACTTGCTCTAGGAAGCTTTGCCATCCTGCCTGCCCATCCTGCCTTCCCAGTCTGCAGGCTTCAGTCTCTCCCAAGCATCCTTATCACGAATATGTCCCCAGCCTTTGGCATGGGACCTGGCACATAGTAGGGGTTTAGTAATTACTGATTGAATGAATGAATAAATGAATGAATCCATGTTAAACAGTAGCAGATTATATTAGTATGGCTCTTGAAATATGAAGCTATTAATTTGCTAACTATGAAGATTATGTTGCAACTCAGAAAATGCTTCAGGATAGTAGTGCCAAGTGGGGGAAAGAAACAGAATACATAACTGCACATATATTATGATTGTAACTAGATAGTAGTTGTAGGCACATGGACAAACCCTGGTGGATATGTAAATCCAATAATGTTTTTCTGTTGTTGTTGTTGGAGCCATAGCATTATGGATATTTGTCTTTTTCTTTTTTTTAAAAAGCATATTATTTTTCTCTTTTTACGACTATTAAAAGGCGGGAGGTAGGGATGGAATTCACAAGCCATGAGTTAGGATATTTGGCTGCCAGTCCTGACTCTGCTATTTAATAGCTTCCTGACCTTGGACAACCTGCTGGAACTCTTTGAGCCTCAGTTTCCTCATCTATTAAATGAGGAAAATAGCTACCTCTCAGAGCTGTTGTGAGGTGTAAATGGCCTAATGCATGTGAAAGGATTTTATAAACTATGAAAAGCTATATAAAGGAGATGCCATTATTACTAAACCAGCCTTTGTCTCCTAGGAGAAATGGTCTTTTTCTTCCAAGTTGTTTACATTTAGTCATTTACATATGACACACAAAAATTCCTAAGTTACTGAAATACACAACATCACAAACTAATATTAGACAAACCCTAAAGGCGCAAAGGGAAATGGATTCTCCACGTAATCAAATAAGGAAAGTCACAGAAAAATCTAAAACCAACTTTTCAACATTAATTATTTAATTTTCAAAAACCTGTTCCTGACCCTAGTTAGCCAGTCCTCTTCCTTCTAGATGGTGACTATTGTTTTATTATGCCTTCTTCTAGGATACTTTATGCACATGTAAGTGAACACAAATGCATTACTTTTTTCCTTTCAGAAAAATTTAACTGTACATCTTGGTGCTTTTTACATATTGGTACATAGAGAATTTCCTTATTTCTTTTGCAGCTGTGCTCTACGTCATTCATTAAATGGATGTGCCTTTGTTCATTTATTTTATCAGTCTCTTTTGAAAGAATATCTGGGTTGTTTCCAATCATTTTCTCTGCCCTCTGAGGAAGGAAGGCTTCATTCTGCCTTAATGCCTTAAGCAGTGACAATGAGGCAGCTAGAGATCAGGTCCAGAGGGAGCCTAGCCCAGAGACAACCCTGCTTGCTCCTCTTCTGAACAAGCAGACAGACCTTTGGAATCTTCACAGTTATTTTTCTTGCCATCATTCAAAATCACATAATTGCGAGGACATATTTCAGTTAGCCCTTTTCTTAAAAGTCAGTATAATGCTATAGTGAAGAGTCTAAAACCAGACTACCTGGGTCCAAGAACTGGCTTTTCCCACTTATTATTCAAATTCTGTCTCAAAATGGGGATAATAATAGGAAACACCTCACAGGGTTTTGTAAGGCTTAAGTGAGCTATGTAGGTATCAGTGGCTCTTATAATGTCCACATCTTTCAAGGGGTATTTAGGAAGGAGCAACCAAAACAATAAAAGGTGTCTTTATCTCAAGGTATAAATCCTAAATCAGTGGTTCTCAAAATGTGGTCTGTGGACCAACTGTGCCACCTGGAAACTTGTGAGAAACGCAAACCTGCTGAATCAGAATCCCTGAGGGTGGGAGGGACAACCCAGCAATCTGGTTTTTAACAAGCCCTCTAGGTAATTCTGATAAACACTATGGTTTAAGAACTATTGTTCTAAAATGTAGGGTTGGCAGGGGAGGGTGGTTTTAAAACATACTCAGATCATGGAATGCCTGAAAATCATGTTCTTTATGGGACATCACGAGTTGGTGACACAGAATTTCATGCATTTTACTGCTGGAAAAATATGCCTATATTATTTGTATGAAGTTTTCTGTATCTCAAAAAATATAGGAAATATATTGTTTTCTTTTAGATGACATTTCCAGAGTTTTCTCTCAGCATCTGTTGGCTACTAATAGTTCAGTAGCATCGACAGAGCAAATAGTAGCAGGTGTCCGTTAATTAAAAATATGGAGGTGAAAAATTCAAAATGGAAAAATTCTAACTCTTAAACTTAACTCTATAATTACAAAATGGGACTGAGCCACTGTGATTTAACTTTAGCCGTGTCTTCATTTGTTTATTCACTCAGTGTTTACTGAGCACTGACTACATTGTCAAAGCTTTCCTGAGCTCTTGGGATTTTACTGAATAAGACCGACGAGAGAAAGATATTATCTATCCATTGATCTATCTATAGGCAATCGCAGCCTAACTTGTACTATACCCATGCTTCCAAGCCATCGCGCAGAGTTTTCAGAGAGGATCAAGCCATTATGGTCCCCGTCCTCCCTGGAACCAGCACGGTGCTTTCTCCAATGAAGAAATCCTATTATCCTGTACTATAAGCAAAGGATGTCAAGTAGGTCTGAAGTTAATTTCAGCCAGTTGGGGGGCCTCTCTGGAGCATTATTTTGAGAAAGAATCTGAAACAATATACTGACTGGGCAGGAAAGAGTGCTGGACACAAGAAAGAAGAGCATACCAACATAAGGGTTTTTATTTGCAAACCGCTAAGAGTATAGCCATCCTGTTCTTTTAGGAAATAGCCTCCCATTTTCCATTTCTTGGATGATAAAATCATACCTTTTGCCTTGTGTCCCTCTGAGGCTCCTGGTATCATTGGCATCCTTTTGTCTTGTGCTTTCCTTCTCTAAGAGCTTTTGGGAATGGCCTGGTCAAGTTCAGAGTCAGTGAACAGTGCTTCCCTGATGTCAAATGTATTAGCATAAGACATAGTGAACAGACTTAGAGGGTGGGATGAGTGGAGAGAGTCGAATGGAAACACATACACTAACATATGTAAAATAGATAGCCAGTGGGGATTTGCTGTATGACGCAGGGATCTCACACCTAGGCTCTGTGATGACCTACAGAGGTGGCGTAGGGTGGGAGGTGGGAGGGAGGCTCAAAAAAAGGGAGGGGACATATGTATACCTATGGCTGATCCATGTTGATGTATGGCAGAAACCAACGCAATATTGTAATTATCCTTCGATTAAAAATAAATAACTTTTTAAAATATATTAGCATGGAATGATTTTCTCTGTAGTGTCTGGGCTGAGGCCCCAGTGCCCATCTCTGCTGTTTCCTTCCCTTGGCTTCCAGGACACCTGGCTTGCTCCTAAGTGTGAAACAGCAGGGTTTGTTTCTCTGAATGAGAGAGCACACCCTTTCCCCTTTGCTACTTGGTTGACATTACACGGATGTGAACAAATGGTCCTTCCTTTCCACCTCCATGTCAACCAACCCCTTGGAATAAACATAAAGAAGATTCCCACTCAAACTTCATGGAAGAGAACACAAGGAGACAAAATGGGCATTAGGGTCAAGAATCACCTGGTTGGGCTGGGTCTCCATTTGCTCTACAATTAAAAAGGTATGTGTGTGTCCAGTCAGAATGGCTGCAATCCAAAAGTCTGCAAGCAATAAATGCTGGAGAGGGTGTGGAGAAAAGGGAACCCTCTAACACTGTTGGTGGGAATGCAAACTAGTACAGCCACTATGGAGAACAGTGTGGAGATTCCTTAAAAATGCAAATAGAACTGCCTTATGACCCAGCAATCCCACTGCTGGGCATACACACCGAGGAAACCAGAACTGAAAGAGACACGTGTACCCCAATGTTCATAGCAGCACTGTTTATAATAGCCAGGACATGGAAGCAACCTAGATGTCCATCAGCAGATGAATGGATAAGAAAGCTGTGGTACATATACACAATGGAGTATTACTCAGCCATTAAAAAGAATACATTTGAATCAGTTCTAATAAGATGGATGAAACTGGAGCTGATTATACAGAGTGAAGTAAGCCAGAAAGAAAAACACCAATACAGAATACTAACACATATATATGGAATTTAGAAAGATGGTAATGATAAGCCTGTACTCGAGACAGCAAAAGAGACACAGATGTATAGAACAGACTTTTGGACTCTGAGGGAGAGGGAGAGAGAGAGAGTAGGATGATGTGGGAGAACGGCATTGAAACGTATACTATCATGTAAGAAACAAATCGCCAGTCTATGTTCGATACAGGATACAGGGTGCTTGGGGCTGGTGCACGGGGATGATCCAGAGAGATGATATAGGGTGAGAGGTGGGAGGGGGTTCAGGATTGGGAACTCATGTACACCTGTGATGGATTTATGTCAATGTATGGCAAAATCAACACAGTATTGTAAAGTAAAAATAAAAATTAAATATATATATAATAAATATATATATAATTATATATAAAAATAAAAAGGTATGTGTGGCATTTCTACCTTACTCTTTATTTGCTTACATGCCTTTCTGACAAGGAAATCACGAATCCCTATTTAGGGTTCATTAGGCTCAGAGCTCTGGGGAAGTCTGAACCGGACCAATCTGGGTCATGTGGTCAGTTAGAGCTATAATGTGGAATGTGCTGCAGAAAATCCATTCCATGCTTTAAATGACAAAAACCCTGGCACTCCAGAGATTTTTATTTTCCAGCCCATTTCCTTCAAGAAAAACCAATATGGAAACATTCCCAGAATATCTTTCAATTAGTTCTACTGAGAACAAATGGAGATTCTATTTATCCTGATTTGCTGAAGATATTAGAAATCATGTTTCTCTCCCTCCCCCAAAATGTTATTTTTTTCTCTTCTTTCCTTATATCTTGTCTTTTTATTCACATCCAACAAAGTTCACCATATTTGCTCATCACCTGATTATTCTCTGGTCTTATTTGGATTTCCTTTTCTTGGTCTTCCTTTCTAAATATTTCTATTTTCTTGACAAGTTTCTTTAAATGTCTCAAACATATTATACTCATCAAAAAGTGCATATATGCTCTGGAACTATTTAATTCTAAATGCCACCACAAAATGATGCTTTGTGATATGTTTAAAGTTGTAAACTGGGAATCACATCAATGTGTTCCATAGAAAACTAATTGTAAAAACTTATTAGATCTTCACCCAGTTGATTCTAATTTTATATCACTGTGACATCTGATTAAAATGTGGCTAACTCTCAGCTAACCCTAATAATGGACAAGAAGAGTACTGTTAAATTAAATCACAGATTACTGTTTCTATGTTTCTATAATAATATCAATCTCCCCCTCATCAGAATGCGGAAGTGACACTAAAGGGGAATACTGACAGGTTTATTTTTTGTTGTTTTTCATCCTATCTTCTTTTGGAAAACAATGGGCAAAGACAAGAGGAAAAAGAGTATAGGAAGAACACCATGGCAGTGCCATGAACCATCCCTTCAGTTCAGTTCAGTTCAGTTGCTCAGTTGTGTCTGACTCTTTGCGACCCCATGAATCGCAGCACGCCAGGCCTCCCTGTCTATCACCATCTCCCGGAGTTCACTCAGACTCACGTCCATCGAGTCCATGATGCCATCCAGCCATCTCATCCTCTGTTGTCCCCTTCTCCTCCTGTCCCCAATCCCTCCCAGCATCACAGTCTTTTCCAATAAGTCAGCTCTTCACATGAGGTGGCCAAAGTACTGGAGTTTCAGCTTCAGCATCATTCCTTCCAAAGAAATCCCAAGGCTGATCTCCTTCAGAATGGACTGGTTGGATCTCCTTGCAGTCCAAGGGACTCTCAGGAGTCTTCTCCAACACCACAGTTCAAAAGCATCAATTCTTCAGGGCTCAGCCTTCTTCACAGTCCAACTCTCACATCCATACATGACTACTGGAAAAACCATAGCCTTGACTAGACGGACCTTAGTTGGCAAAGTAATGTCTCTGCTTTTGAATATGCTATCTAGGTTGGCCATAACTTTTCTTCCAAGGAGTAAGCGTCTTTTAATTTCATGGCTGCAGTCATCATCTGCAGTGATTCTGGAGCCCCCCAAAATAAAGTCTAACACTGTTTCCACTGTTTCCCCATCTATTTCCCATGAAGTGATGGGACCGGATGCCATGATCTTCGTTTTCTGAATATTGAGCTTTAAGCCAACTTTTTCACTCTCCTCTTTCACCTTCATCAAGAGGCCCTTTAGCTCCTCTTCACTTTCTGCCATAAGGTTGGTGTCATCTGCATATCTGAGGTTATTGATATTTCTCCCGGCAATCTTGATTCCAGCTTGTGTTTCTTCCAGCCCAGCGTTTAGAGAGTAAAAAAAAAAAAAAAGGCTTTTGTTGGGATTGTGAGTATAATATGCCATGTCCATTTACTGGCTTTAGGCACAGTTTTTACGGCCAGTCATAAAATGGAAAGTAAAGGTTCATTGTGAAACAGTTGGCACATATTTAACAAAGGTAAGACAAGCTGGCACCACTATAATTTATACCCATTAGCATGGGGTTTGGTGGTGATCCTATGGTAGAGGGCCCAGCTAATAAAGAACATCAAAAGAAGAGAGAACAAATTGCGAAATATAGATTTGTATAAGCAGTTTACATTTTCAACAATGGTGAAACTAAATTTAACTTGCAATGGCTAGCAAATTTCACTATTAGTTCATATAAATAACCCAGCAAATCTATAAATGAATAAAAATTTCACATGAGTTTTGCCATAAAAAGACCCAGTTATAATATCTAAAATCTGTACCATTTTACTTTCAAAAGAATTGAAATGATAGCTCTTGAAAGCACTTAAGAAAGGTTATCTGTCAAATCTACATTTGTAAAGATTTTCTTTGTGAAGACAGTGACTAACTCGATCCCTTTGCTTTGTAATAATAACCACCACCCCCTCATAGTTCTAAAAATGGGAACTAATTGACTCCTTGACCCTTACTTTTACAGGTAAAACAATTCCATCTCCATTAGCCCATTTTCTGTATCCGTGGTTATCTGGTTATTTTTCTCTGGATCTTTTCCCCATTCCCACTTTTCTCTCAAAATCAGACAGTCAGTTAGGTCCCAGTGAAGTTTCCTTCAAACCCCCAAGAAGCATTTCCACTTCTTCTAACTCTTGTGTGCTTTTCTTTAGTTTGGGCAATTCCATCAAAAACATAACCAGGCATATTCTGAATTCCTAAGAGAAAACATCTGAACACAAAGATGACAACTAAACCTTTGAAACCATAAGAGCATTAATCTCCTTATTAAGAGTGCGGAGGGCCAGCAAAACCACATGAGCTCCTCTGGAGAACGTGTTCCTTACCTGAGAACTAACAGCTCTGCTGCAAGACAGGCTCTCTGCTCATCTTAGGTCTTGCCGTAAGAGCTTATACTGTGATGCACAATATAGGAGAGGAATGAGCAGAATGCCATGATGGAGATACTTAAATCAGCTGCTTTTTCGTGCAATTAAAGCATGACAGTTGGTAAGTCCAATTCTTTCTGAGACCCCAGAGATCAAAAAAGAATTCAGTGAAGGGCAATGATTTGAAGAGCAATTACTATAGTATTCTTTACCAGAAATTTTGTGAAATGTAAGCTTGGCACACTTATTTCAGTCATTCTTTTTCACATTTCAAATGCTAAGGTAATCCACTGAAAAATATCAATTTGATCAGTAAAACTTGGATGGCCTGGCGTATTGCATCAGACTGCACCATGGAGCAAACTGAAGGTGCATCTCAACGGTATTTACTAATTTCACAATGGCCACATCAATTACACCCCTCACGAGTTATGGAACAAATAAACACAACTGTGAATGCATGGCAGTCAAACTGAAACAGAGACTCCTCTATTTAACTACAGGGGCTGAAAGGAGTGCTATAAATCCAAGATTCGTAAGCCCCTATCTGCGTCTTTATCACGTCCTTGTGTGTTTACTGCGCAAATGTGGCCCCGTACCGGCAGCATTGGGAGCACTGGAGAACTGTGAGAAATGCAGAACCCCTGGCCCCACCTCAGGGTGACTAAATCCACACTTTGGCAACATTGCCAAGTGATCTGTATGTATATTAAAGTCCGAGGAACACTACTTTCATATGTGTTTGTGTGTATATGTGTGTGCCAGCTACTAGCTGTAAAATGATCTTGTCCTCTAAGCTCCCTCACCAAGAAGTTAAAAACACTAGTTTAACAAAAATATAGCAATCACAACTCTCCTGTAAAGCCACTGGCAAAGCCTTTTGTCGTTAGATTCATAGGAAGGCCAGGGGAAAAACAGTTAAAAGACAGCTCTTGGCAAAACATCAAATACTCCCTTCCTTGTCTAATGAGGAATCTCCCTAGAACTGACTTCTTTACCTTGTCTAGTGAGGATCTTACCTTGTCTAGTGAGGAATCTCCCTAGAACTGACTTCTTTATTTCACACATTTTTCTACCATTCAGGGTCTAGAAAAACTTCAAAGGAGGACCAGGTGCTCCAAAATTAACTGCTGTTTATTATTTTAATTAATTTTCTGCAAGACTTTAGTTTCCTAGCAGTCCTGAGATGATTCTGAACACAACTGGAAGAGCAAGCAGGCTATGAGCATATTCACCCAAGGGTCAACATGACTCTACAAGTCACAGCAAGGGGACCTGGAAAATGTAGGGGGAGGGGGAAAGGTTTTGTCACACAAAGTACTTGGAACCTTCTTTCACCTGTTCAAATGAACACAACAATAGGTCTAACTTGAGGTGGATTATAATACCTTTCTTTGAAATGCTACATGGCTTCCAAACCATGTAGTTTAGTTTTCCATGATGTCAGAACTTCATGCATAGAACATTTTAAGAACAGAAGCATGCGTTCTGATGGAAAAGGGATAGATATCTATAGACGAGATTTCAAAGGATATAGAGAACAATTTCTCACACTTTTAGCTTATTTTCTTTGGAGACAAAACAGCAACTGGTAGAAATTCTTGCTCATTCCCCAAACTATCCCTTTCAAGAAAGTACTTATATATTTTCAGGTACCTTAAGGAATCATTTGTACATGGGCTCTTAAATTTCCCCTTCCTTGTTTTCTCTGCCTAGCATATATTGTGTCTCAGTATCTGCACAGAACAGTCTGAAGTACTGTACAGGATTCCTTAGAGTGGTGCTTCCTAAAAGTGGACCAGAAGTCACCTGTTTCACAATCAACTGGAGTTGTTACAATGCAACTCATGAGCCTCTGGATCTAATAAGTCAGAATCCATAGAAGTTAGATCTTGGAACCTACATTTTAAAACAAGCTCCTAAGTGATGCTACCTACATACCACTGCTTACAGTTGAAAATCAGCTGAGTTTTGGATTATGAGAGCACCCCAGCCTATACAGTATTCCATAACTATCTCCAGCATGTAGGGAGGGGTACGAATGAGCCTGGAGTGTCTTACCATCTTGGGAATTACAAGCAGCCTGGGTGCTAGGGGAAAAACAAGGTGTATCAATGGATATATGTGCTGGTGACTTACATGAAGGAATGGCATCCATCCCAGGTCCTGTCCATCCTGTGAAAAGACATTTCCACAACCAACCATAGCAGCCAGCAAGTTCTCTTGAACTTTGGGAACAATCGCTATCAGGAAGAAGTGTGATGTCAGCTAGATGGTTTGTATTGTAGAAACCCCCAAAGTAACACATAGCACTTCAATTATGTACCTGTTGGTCCTTGCCTGAATTCTCTTTGCAACGGATTTTCATATCTTGGGTTGTTTTAGAATTTGCAGGGCCACCAGAATTAAGCTCCCATTTGTTAGCTTCTATGCAAGAGATGATTAGGTTTAAATTTTCCTTCTGGATCAGTAATAGACAATTCTCTAAATTGTCTATTCACAAAGCTCTAAATTCACAGCACTCTTGTCACATTATTGGTGTTTCTAGTCTTTTCCAGGTAAAAAGGAAACATTTATTTGAATAGTAGAATAAGAAGGTGATCCAGAAAGAGAGGGCTTCCTTGATAGCTCAGTTGGTAAAGAATCTGCCTGCAATGCAGGAGACCTCGCTTTGATTCCTGGGTCGGGAAGATCACCTGGAGAAGGGCTAGGCCACCCACTCCAGTATTCTTGGACTTCCCTTGTGGCTCAGTTGGTAAAGAATCCGCCTGCAATGTGGGAGACCTGGGTTTGATCCCTGGGTTGGGAAGATCCCCTGAAGAAGGGAAAGGCTAACCACTCCAGTATTCTGGCCTGGAGAATTCCATGGACTGTATAGTTCATGTGGTCACAAAGAGTCGGACACGACTGAGTGACTTTCACTTCACTTCACTTCCAAAAGAGAACCATTACAACATTCAATGTTTGTAGGATAATATTAATGCACATTTTAAATTAAACTCTAAAGATGACAAACGAATTAACTGGCACATATTTTAAGCCACTCTTATAGTAAAAAAGTCTCTGAATTTTGTTTCTTATCAAGATAAGTTCATTCTTCCATTGAAATCAGCAATGATGTAATAGATTTCTGATACGGTTTTTCCACCAACCCATACACTCAGGCCAGATTCATAAACTGTCACCTGGACACCTACAAATTATGATCAATAGTTAATCATTTCATGTTTCACTTAATGTGAGATTTCCTCTTTGAGGTCTTATATTAAAAAAAAAAAAAATTACACAAGGAATTAAGTTTCGCCACAAAGGAGTACTAGAGGAAGGTTATGTCTGGCCCATGAACCAAATGATTTCCATCCTTATGTAAAGCAGACAGCCCTAGGTGTATCACCAGACTCCTAATAGATAACCATCAATTCTTTTTCCCTAAAACGACTGACTGCTGCCCCTATATGCTACTATGAACTAACTATACTCAGAATGAAGTAAGGTTGTATTTGCATGATAGGAAGTGAACATATGATCTTTGAGTGACGCATGTAGCCACTCTCGCTTACATTTTAACCCTATGTTCCTTGGGTTCTCAACATTACTGATATGCAAACAGAGATTTATGCTGGATGCCTGTTCTCCATGCCCCCAATTTCCATCATTCCATAGAGCTCCCTGTTCAGTGTCTGGTGTTTCTGGATCTGAAGTGGCCAGATAATTGGCCGATCCATATAAAGTGCTTTAACACAATTTGGTGTGTTCATGTGACAAAAGGAGACAGCAAGTCAAAAGCTGAGGAAGATGTCTTCTTTAAGGTAAGCTTTGTGAAGCATACAAGCGCCAGCAGGTAGGAGTGAAGATGTGTGCCTGAGCTTTTATAAAGCTACATGGAGACAAAGCAACTGTTTATTCCCAGTTCATATTGCTCCCAGCAAAGGTGTACAGCTCTCACTGGTCATCAGTTTATGAAGTTACTAAGGGCTTGTTTGCCCTTAATATCCTACAGGACTGGTAGGAAATAAAGTCAAAGACTATCCCAATTTAGTTAATAGAGAACTTTTCAAATAAGTTGAATAATTTTCCTTAAGTGTTGTAATAATTCCACTCTGAGCCTAGATTAAAATTCAGAAGATAGACAAGCCTGCAAAGACAGCACAGGGTGTGTCCTCTGGACCCAGACCTCATCAAACAAGATCTCCCACCATCCTCACAAGAATCCTATAGAGTTTTCTTACACTCATTTTATAGACGAGGAAATAAGTTGTTTGGCTAACTTCACATAGTTGGAAAACATCAGAGGCAGGAATTGAACACATACCTTCTTTCTTCAAAACCCCTGCATGTAAGCTCTAAATCTAGGGTTGTACAAAGTATGGTATTCACACAGTCCTTTAGGTGGTACCTGGGAGAAAGCTTCACTTGTGCAGTAGTTCTCAAACTTGACTCTGAGTGAGAATCATCTTGAAACTCGTTAAGATGCAGAACTCCACAGCCTCCCGAGGGTTGACTATCGAGTCAGCACCACACAGGTGATTCTGCAGCGTGTGTTCTGACAGCCTCACTCTGAGAAACTCACTAGAGATAGAAATATTAACACTACAAAACCATTTCACAAACTTTTAAAGTCTTCCTTTTAAAATAAACTTAAGTACAAAGTTGGGGGTATGGTATTTTAAATCCACATGTTATTTTTTTTTGAATTTCACTTTATTTAAAGAAATAAAACATTAAAGAAATTACTGTAGAGGAGGATGGCAGATCTCTCAAAGATGATATCTGGAAAAACCCAGAGATTAAGACTGAAAAGAAAGGGATGTGCTTCTGTTAGTCCAGATACAGGCATAAACTGAAAAGCAGAGACTGTGTGGGAGCTTGGGGTCCGTCTGCTGCTGCCATGGCCCAGTCCTATCATGGGCAGCATGGGGATAAGGACACAAGGAAAACCACCGGTATCCAGAGCGGGACCTTCTCTCCAGTTAACTGAAGGCAGGAGCAGGAGGCGCCCTCCCCACTGCCGTGCTCCAGTAGCCGGAGGGACACGACAGCTTCCTCAGCTTCGGATAAGTGTTTCCGACTATTAGAGGCCAGAGACCACTTCGACGGTCAATAAAAGCTTTGCATTCTTTTCCAAGAAAAATGTTCACATACACACGTACAGAGGTATGTCGCCCTATTTCACAGGTTTCTCAGTTCATCCACAGACTCCAATTTAAGTACTCCTTTATGTCAAAATGAAGAGTTCGTTTCAGCTCATGGCAATTCCGTTTGAATTCCTTATCCTTCCTCTGAGTCAGTTCAGTTCAGTTCAGTCGTTCAGTCGTGTCCAATTCTTTGCGACCCCATTAATCGCAGCACCCCTGTCCATCACCATCTCTCATTCACTCAGACTCACGTCCATCGAGCCATCCAGCCATCTCATCCTCTGCTGTCCCCTTCTCCTCCTGCCCCCAATCCCTCTCAGCATCAGAGTCTTTTCCAATGAGTCAACTCTTTTCATGAGGTGGCCAAAGTACTGGAGTTTCAGCTTTAGCATCAGTCCTTCCAAAGAACACCCAGGGCTGATCTCCTTCAGAATGGACTGGTTGGATTTCCTGGCAGTCCAAGGGACTCTCAAGAGTCTTCTCCAACACCACAGTTCAAAAGCATCAATTCTTCGGCGCTCAGCCTTCTTCACAGTCCAACTCTCACATCCATACATGACCACAGGAAAAACCATAGCCTTGACTAGACGGCCCTTAGTCGGCAAAGTAATGTCTCTGCTTTTGAATATACTATCTAGGTTGGTCATAACTTTTCTTCCAAGGCGGAAAACATTCTAAACAGGAGCTCTCATGGCTCCCAGTGGGGTGGAGCTGGAGAGGGGGTGTCAAGAGTTACAAAGAGACTCCCTGACTCTACAACGAGGATTCAGACGGTCACACATTTTAGCACAATGCCAAAGGAGCTCAACACTCAGAAATAGCTTTTTTTAAAAAGTGCGCAGAGTCGGACACGACTGGGCGACTGACCAACAACCACAAAAACACCTTTAAAAAAGATACACTTCTAAATGTAAATAAAACACACGTAACAGAAAACCCCCACAAAACAGAAGTATGGCATAGTGAATTATCATCAGGTAACAGCCTGTGACCAAGACTCAGGTCAAAAAATAGGACTGCCAGCTGCCCAGCAGTCCCTTCAGGTACCTCAGCCCAGCTGCCCATTACAGTTCCTTCTTCTCTTCAGAAGTAACCACTGTCCTGAGATTAAGAGCAACAGTTTCCTGTAGCTCCTTCTGATTTTATCATCCAAGTGTCCATCCTGAGACACTGTCATTTAATCTTTGTCCATTCTTTAAAATCTGATATATATTTTCAACCTCTTTTAGTCTACCACTTATCCTCCTTGCTGTTTCTTAATTCCTTATATTATAATTTACCTCTTGAAAAAAATCTTTGGCTCTTTAACAGTAGTGTTTCCCATGGGCTGGATTTTACTGATCTACCCTTGGTTTAGTTCATTTTGCTCTTCTGTCCTTGGTATCTCCTGTAAACTAGCAGCTGAATACAGAGAGTAGATCAGATTTAGTTTGGCAAAGTTCAGTTTGTGCTGTGTTCTTCCATAAAAGGCACCCAGTGTGTGGTTTTCATTCCTTTTTGATGTAAGCAGCCACTGACTCAATGCCTGGATCTATTCATTTATTAGGAGTTACAAGATTGTGACATTCTAATTTTATTATCTTGTTTTCATTTGTTAGCTGTAATAATTTTATAAGGAGATAACCTAGTGGTATGGTTCACAAAGGAGAAGTAGATTTTTCCCTTTTATCTATCCAGTTTTTAAATAACTGAATTGGTACCTGCTATCTTCAAAAGGTGGCCAACTAGTGCCTTCCATATATATAAAATTATGAATGCACAGATTTCAAGGTATTTGATGGATTTCAAGCCTTTACAATTCTTATCCATTCTGAAGTTCAGAGTGGTCAGTGGGAACCTTGTCTTCAAGTTAGTTCTCAAGTCCATTGCACACGACCCTGTCTGTCTCAGAGAGCTTCTTTGCTATCCAGTATCACAAGGCATTCCAGGCTCTTCTTGTAGCTCCTTCCCCAGACCTGGGATCAGCTTTTCCAATAAACCCCAATTTCTTTTAGAGGGAATGGTATTTCAAGACCTCATCTGAACCCTAGAAATACTCATTTTTTTCTGAGTTGGTTATTTTCAGCGAACAGAGCTAGGAAATGCACATACTAGATATGAATATATGCTCATACTGGTACTTCCAATTCAAAATTGGGTCCAAAAGATTTTTACAGGGTTCAGGGAACAATGTTTCCTAACTTCTTCCATGTTGATTATAATTTTTGATGCCCTATCTACCTGAAACTCAGTTTTACTAAATGTAAAATCTTGGTGCATATTTTCTTTCCTTCAGTCTTTAAATATTTTACACCACTTTCTTCTGGCAAAAAGCACTGCTGTTGAAAAGTCTGATGATAACCTAACTGGATTTTCCTATATGTCATATGCTTTCTTTGTTTATATATACAAAGGATTCAGTTCAGTTCAGTTCAATCGCTCAGTCGTGTCCGACTCTTTGTGACCCCATGAATTGCAACACACCAGGCCTCCCTGTCCATCACAAACTCCCGGAGTTCACTCAGACTCACATCCATCGAGTCAGTGATGCCATCCAGCCATCTCATCCTCTGTCATCCCCTTCTCCTGCCCCCAATCCCTCCCAGCATCAGAGTCTTTTCCAATGAGTCAACTCTTCTCGTGGATTAGGATTTTTTTTTCTTTTAAGTTCAGTAATTTTACAAGTTTTTTTTCTTGATGTTGGTCATTCTGGGTCAATATTCTAAGGTTCACAGAGTGCTTTTTTTTTTAATGTAATTTCGATTTTTCTTTCAGAAGTATTTTCTGTAATTTTAGCATTTGCTTGATTCCTGTCCACTGGTTTTCTTCATTAGGGACTCCTGTGATCTGCAAGCTTAATTTTCTTTGCCTGTCTTCAAATATCTGTCTTATTGTCTTGAGTCTTTTCTTATTTCTTCATTTTCCTTAATTAAGAAATTTTTCTCCTTTTACCTTCTACTTTCCTTAAGGAATTATCTTATATTTATTCATTCTTGCACTTCTTTTAACTTAATCTTCACTTTTTCTTTTAAGCAATTTTTTGATACCTATCCTCTGATCTTTGAATTTTTCAAACTGTGGTTTCTGTTGTTCCTTTATGTTTTGAACAATTTACTTAAAATATTTAGCTTTTTAAAAAATAGTACATTATTATTTTTATCTTTTTTTGCATATGTCTCCCTGGTATGTTTTATTGCCTGTTGAGACATTATTCTGCTCTCAATTCTCTTTTTACTTATAGTAACTCTGTATAAAATGTGATCTCAATAATTTCCTACTGTTATTTTTAGGTTAAATTATTTTCATAAACTTTTGGAAGAGATTTGGCTCATATAATTTTCTTAACAGAGATCTCTCCTCTGTTGTTTTGTAAACTGTTCTAATAATTATATATAGGCTCAGACAGTAAAGAATCTGCTGGCAATGCAGGAGACTGTGGTTTTGGGGTTTGATCCCTAGGTTGGGAAGATCCCCTGAAGAAGGGAATGGCTACCCATTCCAGTATTCTTGCCTGGAGAATTCCATGGACAGAGGAGCCTGGCGTCCTACAGTCCATGGGGTTGCAAAGAGTTGGAGACAACTAACACTTTCACTTCACATTTATGTATGTATATGACAGTTATAAACACCTGACCAGTCCTCCTTAAAACTGTCAGGATCATCAAATACAGGGAAAGTCTGAGACACTGTTATAGCCAGGAAGAGCCTGCTGCTGATGCTGCTAAGTCGCTCGCTCACGTCCGACTCTGTGCGACCCCATAGATGGCAAGCTCCTTTGTCCCTGGGATTCTCCAGGCAAGAACACTGGAGTGGGTTGCCATTTCCTTCTCTAAGGCATGCATGCATGCTAAGTCGCTTCAGTCATGTTAGACTCTGTGCGACCCTATGGACAGCAGCCCACCAGGCTCCTCTGGCCACAGGATTCTCTAGGCAAGAATACTGGAATGGGTTGCCATTTCCTTCTCCAGGAAAAACCTAAGGAGACATAATAGTGAAATGTAATAGTGTACCATGAATGGAACCCTAAAATAGGAAAAGGATATTAGGTAAAATTTTAGGAGATGTGAATAAAATATAACTTAGGCAATAATCATATATTAATATAGGTTTATAAATTATAAAAACTCTACAATACTAACATAAGATACTACAGATGTTATTAATAGTGGAAACTGGGCAGGGAATATATGAGAACTCTCTGTACTACCTTCTCAATTTTTGTGTCAATCTAAAACTGTTCTAAAAATAAAGTCTGTGATACACACACAGACACACCAGTTTGCTAAGAATTCCTCGCTCTGTTTTCATCCACTTTCACCTGAACCTTCTCTTTCCTTCATCTCTTCAGTGTGAGGCCCTGGGGAAGGAAGAGAGGTTTGGTGGGTCCATCGTAAGAGCTTACAGAGGCCGTACTGTTCCTGTCACTTAGAGCCTTAACATGAGCCTCGAAACACCAGCACGTGGGCTGGACAAACATGTGACAAGATCAGCTGTTGTTATCAAGTTGACCTGCTTTAGTTCGAAATTTCATCTATCTTGAGGTCCCTCAATTCTCATATTCATCAAATCCAGCCCCACTGCTTCCCTCTGTTTCCTCTTATACAGATATCAGAAGGCACAGGTCTTGTAGCTCATATTTTAGGATTCACTGGTTCATCTTACTTCCTGCCTTTTTATACATACGTGTTGTCCAAGGATTTTTAGTTTTATGATTCAGTTGCTCTTTTTTTTTCCTTATAGTTTAGAATATATATATGAAGAGCTTTGTTGAGATATAACTCTTACGGCATATAATTCACCCTGTCCTTTTTGTGGGGAATTTAGGAAGACCCTCCAAAGTCACACTGCCACCATTTCCCCAACATTTTAAAACCAACCTTGAAGGCCATTATCAACCACATAGATTACTGAGATAAAGAGGATTTTATTATGATAGAAGATCCCATAGCTCATTTAACTATAGACAGGCTAAAATGTGCTGTGGGTGGTAGAGATGTGATACTCTATTTTCCCATGAGTTTAGAAGTAGAAACTCTAGGGCTTCCTGTCACATGTGGCATACGGCCAGTTTACAGTTTTTGACGGTGTTATGGCACTGACAGTATATGGCAGTTTTGGCAAGAACATTGAAAATCCATCAATCATTCCAATAATCTCAGTAATTTTGCCTGAATTTCTCCTAGTTGACTGGTCTCTGAGGAGTTAAAGGAAAAATACAAAATGTACACAAGTATAATTTCGCCATCTTACGCCAGGGCATGCATACACCTGTGGGATTTTCCTCCTCTTACCCAAGATACACAGTTCTGCACCGGAGGAGGGAGGATTCAGTAATACAAAATCCAGGTGATGCTGGAACAATCAACCCACTGTGAAACAATAATACCTCATTAAAAAAAAATTTATTTTTTTACACCCAAACTCTCAAGGTCTCCTTTCTACCTTCCATGATTTGAGCAGCACACCAAGACCGTATTATTGGCTCAGGCACCAAGAAGGAGCTTGATTCTACTACTAATGCTGAAAGACACTTTTCAAAGGACCTGCTCATATAGTAGTCTGTAAACTGCTAACTAAGTAAAATTAAACTTGTTAGAAAGAATCTATTCGGACTCCAAGGACTTTTTCCCCAAGGTGTTAAGAAGTCTCACTGTGAAGAACACACATTTCATTTATTCTGTCTGCCTTGACCATTCTTTAGGCAGAGTGCTAAAAGGCAGCCAGTGATTAAGTACTAGGATCTGCCCCTCCCCCCACACACACACACAATCCATAGCCTGGATAATCAACCCCTAAATAAAAGACAATAGGCCTCATAATATTTCATTCTAAAGTTGCAACTAGACCTCTTTGGAATTAGACAGAGGTTCTTTCTTCCCAGAACACTATAAGGATGAGAGGCCACCCTCAAAGTGCCACCCTAACACAGACTGATGCCCATACACACCACCAGTCATAGTTTGTTTTCTTAAATAGCAAAAGTTTATTTTATTTTACTGCTCCATCAAAATTATTTATCTCATTTATCATACAGTTCCTGCCTAGTGTGTTTTGCCAGAACTAACATGCATGAAAATTATGTTAATGGGCCTTGGCTTGGTTTTAACGTACTTCATATAATCAAGAAACTAAACAGAAAGGACTCTGAAAGGTATCCATTCTACTTGGAAGAACCGCCTGCTCTTGTAAGACACGTTTTTGAGGAGAGTCACTGCCAAGGATCAAACCACCAGCAGGGCCCTTAGAAAAGACCTATTTATTCCAAGAAGAAAACACTGAGGGACTTATCAGTGTGCCCTGCTCCATCAAGTGCCTGAGGTCTCTATTAACCGGCGGTGGTTTCATGCAGAGAGACTGGGAAGTGATTTGGAAAGGATTCTTCACACGAAAACTGACCCAGACAGAAATTAAGTTTCAGTTTTTGAGGAGAAGCCAGCTTGGTGAAAACCATCCATTGCTTGAGGAAATCAGTGTGTGTATACACAGGGATGTCAGACAGTGCTGGCCTGGTGGTCCACTTACAGAACACAGTGACGCAGGGAAAAGCCATATTATAAAGAGGTCTTTCTGCTGCTTCTGAGAAGTGAATATCCTAGGACTTAGTACAAGATAGACCCACAGTATCATAAATTTTCCTCCATAAATAGGTCATATAGAAAAACTCCATTAAACTTGCCAAAGAACTGAAATTCTGAAGAACAGTTTTAAATAGCTTTGTGATGTTGTTTTGAATATTTATATTTGTATGCTATTTTTAAAGAAACAATTGCAAAACATTTCTTAAAGGCCAGGAATTGGGGTAGCTCTGGGATACAACAACAACAAAAAATTCTATTAGTGATATAAAAGAATGATAAAATCAGATGAAATCTATGTGACTAAAATGGAAATCTGAATGCAGATCAGGAAGCAACAGTTAGAACTGGACATGGAACAACAGACTGGTTCCAAATAGGAAAAGGAGTATGTCAAGGCTGTATATTGTCACCCTGCTTATTTAACTTCTATGCAGAGTACATCATGCAAAATGCCGAGCTGGATGAAGCACAAGCTGGAATCAAGATTTCTGGGAGAAATACCAATAACCTCAGATATGCAGATGGCACCACTCTTATGGCAGAAAGCAAAGAAGAACTAAAGAGCCTCTTGATGAAAGTGAAAGGGGAGAGTGAAAAAGTTGCTTAAAACTCAACATTCAGAAAACTAAGATCATGGCATCTGGTCCCATCACTTCATGGCAAATAGATGGGGAAACAGTGGAAACAGTGGCAGACTTTATATTTTGGGCTCCAAAATCACTGCAGATGGTGACTGCAGCCATAAAATTAAAAGATGCTTGCTCCCTGGAAGAAAAGTTATGACCGACTTAGACAGCATATTAAAAAGCAGAGACATTACTTTGCCAACAAAAGTCTGTCTAGTCAAAGCTATGCTTTTTCCAATAGTCATGTATGGATGTGAGAGTTGGACTATACAGAAAGCTGAGTGCTGAAGAACTGATGCTTTTGAACTGTGGTGTTGGAAAACACTCTTGAGAGTCCCTCAGGCTGCAAGGAGATCCAACCAGTCCATCCTAAAGGAAATCAGTCCCGAATATTCATTGAAAGGACTGATGCTGGAGCTAACTCCAAAACTTTGGCCACCTGATGTGAATAACTGACTCATCTGAAGAGACCCTGATGCTGGGAGAGATTGAAGGCAAGAGGAGAAGGGGATGACAGAGGAGGAGATGGTTGGATGGCATCACCAACTCAATGGACATGAGTTTGAGTAAGCTCTGGGAGTTGGTAATGGACAGTGTGCTGCAGTCCATGGGGTCACAAAGAATCGGATATGACTGAGTGACTGAACTGAACTGAAATGAAAAAAGAAGGAAAGATGCTAATCTGCTCTTTTCAATCTTGAATGATAGTATCAGATGGACTGATTGACACATTAAACATACGGAATTGAATTTAGTTGTTAAAATGGCCAAAATGATCTCAAAAGGACTGCAGTATGTGAAATATGTAACTTTCACCCTTTTCCCAGACACCATCAAGGACATTGGTGTCACCTCTATTCCAGGGACAGGAGGATTTTTGTACATTTCACAGGAAAAATGGTGCTCGCTTCCAAGTTTTTGTTTTATCTTTGTCTAATATTTCTTCCATCAAGAACAAGAATTTTGTTTCATTAAGAATAAGAAGGCAAAGATAATCAGCAAGGACCCACTATATAGCACAGAGAACTCTGCTCAATATTCTGTAAAAACCTAAATGGAGAAAGAACTTGAAAAAGAATAGACACATTTGTATGTATCACTGAATTGCTTTGCTGTACACCTGAAACAAACACAACACTGTTGATCACCTATGCTTTAATATAAAATAAAAATTAGAACAACAGCAACAAAATGGCAAAAACACAGCTGGACATCAAAGAGCAGGCTGTACCTGTGAGAGGAGGCAGTGGGACAGGTCGTGGAGACTGCAGGCTAGCCAAGACTCTGCAAGCAAAGTAGGACCTGAACAATGACATGATCTTAATAAAGCACCCGATAGAAGGGCAACTCTCCAGTCGTTCAACCAACCCCAGATAAAACTCCACAATTGCAACTTTTGTCTGTTTATTCAAATTAAACAAGGCTTTGCCTGTGGAAATGAAAATGTATACACTTGAAGAGAGGTGGCACATGAAACTTATTGTTTATTTTGTACTTCAACCCAATACATGAGTCAGATTCTTTGCTATTTGTTGTAACAGGAGCAGCTGGTGTCTGAAGGAGAGCAGGGGCAGAGGCAACGGTGGTGAGGCAGAGATGGGGACAACCGGAGAGAGGACCCTGGGGCGGAAAGAGAAAATAAACCCTGACGGGGTGAAATAACAGAAATAGAAGAATAAACAAAAATAGAAATGGAAGTCAAGTCTTAACCATGCATTTTATCTTTAGCATTTCACTTACAGCTAGTCCTGTAGGTAGAACAAGAGAATAATCCTTTTCTATTCTGCTTAACCTTGTGATAGTAAGGTTTAGGAGTAAGCCATATTTTAAGAAAGATGTTGACCAACTGTTGTATGTCCAGAAGAATATGACTAGAAGGATGAACATCATGAAGGGTCTTTGAGGAGACTAAGTATGTTTAGCTAGAGAAGACTCAGCAGAAGCATGATAATTATTTCATAGTCTGTAAAGGAGGCAGGAAGACAAATATGTACACTTACAAGTGTTGCCATTGACAACACATAGAGGACCAATGAAAGGAGATAAAGTTGGGATCACTGTAGACTGTGTGTTAGTCTCTCAGTCGTGTCTGACTCTTTGCAACCCCATGAATTGTAGCCCGCCAGGCTTTTCTATCCAAGGAATTCTCCAGGCAGGAATACTGGAGTGAATTGCCATTCCCTTCTCCAGAGGAACTTCCCAACCCAGGGATCGAACCCGGTCTCCTGCCTTGCAGGCAGATTCATTACCATTTGAGCTACAGGGAAGTCTCATATTCTAATATTCTAATCATTCTAATATTCATAATGATTGAAAGAGAAATGAACTGTTTCACAAAATTGTGAGGGCTCTATCTCTAGATATATTCAACAGTCATTATTATCAGTGAGAGTTCTCAACTGCAAGTGACAAAACAAAATTATATGGCTTCAACAAAAAGGAAATGAATTGGTTCGATGAAACTCTACATTCAGTACAGAAGGATCTAGATGCTCAAGTAGTATCATTAAGAATCTCTCTTTAAAAAAAATTTTTTTCTTTTGATGTGGACAATTTTTAGTCTTTATTGAATTTGTTACATCACCACTTCTGTTTTATATTTTGGTTTTTGAATACCAGGCATGTGGAATCTTAGCTCCCCAACCAGGGATCCAACCCACACTGGATCCAACCCTAGAGATCCAACCCACTGCACTGGAAGGCAAAGTCTTAACCACTGGACCACCAGGAAAGTCCGAGGAATCTCTATCACTCAGTTCCACCTGCCTTCCTGTTGGCTTCATACTGAGATGGTGACCAAGCTGCCAACCACAGCTTCAGTCTCACACTCCACCAACTAAGCAATGGAAGTGGACTTTCCCCTTTTTGATAGCACCAGCAATTTCTGGAATTCACTCTAGATTAGGTCAAGTGCCTCCCCTGAACCTATTGCTATGAACATGGGGAAGTAGCAACCTCATTAGCCAGAACTAAGTCATGTGCTTGCCCTTGCACAAATCCAGGCAGTGGTGTGCAGCACTCTCTCTGGCCAAGTCGGGGTCATGCGCACACCCTCAGAGCAGGAGAGGAGACTGGGTATGGAGTCACTGATCTCTCCCTCCCAAACCGTGTGGACCTAGAGCCGCCAAGGGAAAATCAAAATGCTATTAATCAATTAAAGAGGAAGGGTTTCAGGGCAGATAAAAATAATGGCTGTCTTGTATGAGGTTAGGAGACAGGCATACAAAACATTTATGACCTTTTTCAGTTAAAAATTTTATTTGTTGACTTATTTTATAAGTCACACTTGCTAAGTCAAGAACTAGCAAGCAAATTACTTATTCTCTAGAATTTAAAGCTGAACTTTGACTTTTTAGTCACTTAACTCCTTATTCAGTAATACTGACACAGAAAAATGAATATTCAAGTAGTAGTTATTCATCTCCTTTTGTAAGATGTATGCAGAGAGAAACCACTGGTGCGCTGGCAAATGGCTTTCTGTAAAATAAAGCCCTGGTATAGTATCTGCCAATTTCCATGGTGTAAGTACTCCCACAACAGTCAATTTCAAGCTCTCAACCTGAGGTCACTAAACAGAGTTGGGAAGAGATGTGTATTTTCCCGTTCTTGAGTGGTGCCATCCAGCTGTAGCACATCACTTCACAAGACTTAATAAATGTTCCAAACCTGTGAAAAATAATCTCAGTTGATGAACTCCAAGGCTTTGTTTTGTTTTGTTTTTCCATTTCTTTTGATGATACCGTAAGAGACTATGGATTTAAAATATAGCATGGTGGAGGCGTGGTGGTGGTTAGTCGATTCAGTTCAGTTCAGTTCAGTTCAGTTCGGTCGCTCAGTTGTGTCCGAGTCTTTGCGACTCCATGAATCACAGCACGCCAGGCCTCCCTGTCCATCACCAACTCCCGGAGTTCACTCAGACTCACATCCATCGAGTCAGTGATGCCATCCAGCCATCTCATCCTCTGTCGTCCCCTTCTCCTCCTGCCCCCAATCCCTCCCAGCATCAGAGTCTTTTCCAATGAGTCAACTCTTCGCATGAGGTGGCCAAAGTACTGGAGTTTCAGCTGTAGCATCATTCCTTCCAAAGACATCCCAGGGTTGATCTTCAGAATGGACTGGATGGATCTCCTTGCAGTCCAAGGGACTCTCAAGAGTCTTCTCCAGCACCACAGTTCAAAAGCATCAATTCTTCAGCACTCAGCCTTCTTCACAGTCCAACTCTTACATCCATACATGACTACTGGAAAAACCATACCCTTGACTAGACAGACCTTAGTCAGCAAAGTAATGTCTCTGCTTTTGAATATGCTATCCAGGTTGGTCATAAGGAGTAAGCGTCTTTTAATTTCATGGCTGCATTCACCATCTGCAGTGATTGTCCAACTCTTTGCAACCCCATGAACTGTAGCCCGTCAAGCTCCTCTATCCGTGGGATTCTCCAGGCAAGAATACTGGAGTGGATTGCCAATCCCTTCTCCAGAGTATCTTCCTGACCCAGGGATCGAACTCAGGTCTCCTGCGTTGCAGGCAGATTCTTTACCATCTGAGCTCCAGGGAAGATCTAAAATATATAGCTATATAAAATATTTAAATTAAGTACATCAATTTCCCCATAATAGATACTATTCACTATGACAGTGGATTTTTTTCAACATGGTATGGAATTTCCTATTGAATTCTTCATAAAATAGTTCTCATGTCTTACGGTTTTATATGAATGATCTTGAAGGATAACAGAGGCACTGATGGCTGGTGGCTTATGATACTTATAGACTAGTTTGAAAAGCTTAACACTCCTCTGAACTGCTATGAAAGCAAACCACTGAAAGTGTTAGTCACTTGGTCGTTATCTGACTCTTCATGATCCTATTAACTATAGCCCACCAGGCTCCTCCGTTCATGGAATTCTCCAGGCAAAAATACTGGCACCAGTAACCATTCCCTTCTTCAGAGGATCTTCCCAACCTGGGGATCAAACCCGCATTTCTTGCATTGCAGGCAGATTCTTTACCATCTGAGCCATAAGGAAAGCCCCTGCTGCTGCTGCTGCTGCTGCTGCTGCTGCTGCTGCTGCTGCTAAGTTGCTTCCATCGTGTCCGATTCTGTGCGACCCCATAGACAGCAGCCCACCAGGTTCCCCCACCCCTGGGATTCTCCAGGCAAGAACACTGGCATGCCATTTCCTTCTCCGATGCGTGAAAGTGAAAAGTGAAAGTGAAGTCGCTCAGTCGTGTCCAACTCTTCACGACCCCATCGACTGTAGCCTACCAGGCCCCTCTATCCATGGGATTTTTCAAGCAAGAGTACTGGAGTGGGTTGCCATTTCCTTCTCCAGGGGATCTTCCCGACCCAGGATTGAACCCGGGTCTCCCGCATTGCAGGCAGATGTTTTACCCTCTGATCCACCAGGAAAGCCCTTAAACCACTATAATTTTTGTAAAACCAAATCTAATGGGAAATAGAACATATATCTATAATAGTTCATCAGTGATGTGACTTGTTTGTGATACATACAAAACAAACCCCACCAAAACAAATACAACTGTGCATGAATGTCACATGGCAGGCATTCAGCAAGAGGGGAACTGACTCTGAGGAGCTGGCACAGAAAATCAATAAGAAAATAAGAAAGGGAATTCCCCTTATAGTTCGGTGGTGAGGGCTCTGTTTCCACTGCACGGGCATGGTTTCAGTCTCTGGTCAGTGATGTAAGATTCTGCAAGCTGCACTACCAAAAAAAAAAAGTCAATAGAGTCATTCCTCAGAGTATGAGAACACGTAAACGTACCTCTAGCAGGGTTTCTCACTATATTTCTTAACAAAAGGCTTCAGTTCAAACTTCAAGCATCCTATATATCCCAGATAGACAATGGCATTATTTAAAAGAAACTGCACAGAATTCAACCTTCTCAAATATTGTAAAATAGAGTATAGCTATATATATATATATCTCCATATATACATATCTCCTTTTTATTGTATCCTGTTAGAATTTTAGAAATTGATTTTGTCCTCACAATCAGCAGCCTCAACTATTTATCCATTTTGAACTGTGAAAAGGGAAATTTCAACACAACACTTGGAAATAGTAACAGTACAGAACTCTTACTTTGTCCCAGCCACTGCTCAATTTAACATGAGTCCTTTGAAACATTCAGTCAACAAACAGTACCACACCAGACTGAGGTCTACAGGCCTGATAAGAGGGTTCCAAGAGGCATCCAAACAGTAAAGGCCTGAGTTGGGCTTTCGTGGTGGCTCAGTGGTAAAGACTGCCTGACAGCATAGGAGACATGGGTTCAATCCCTGGACTGAGAAGATCCCACGTGCCTCAGAGCAACCAAGCCCAGGGGCTGAGACTACTGAGCCTTGCTCTAGAGCCCATGAGCCACAACTGCTGAAGCCCAAGCACCCCAGAGCCTGTGCTCTGCAACAAGAGAAGCCCCTACAATGAGAAGCTCATGCACCACAATAGAGAGTAGCCCCTGCTTGCTGTAACTAGAGAAAGCCCAAGAAGCAATGAAGATACACTACAGCCAAAAATTAATTAATTAAAATTGTAAAAAGAAAGGCCTGAGTCAGAGCTCAGGAGCTGAAGCCGGAGCACACAGAATGAACGAGTGAGGGAAGTGCAAGGCCACCCAGGGAGGCCAGAAGAGGATCACCCTGCCCCCTGGAGCTGTGTGGGCTGTTTGCTCCACTTAGCACGTCAGAGAAAGAACAAATATAGAACATCCTTCTGAAAATCAAAAGTCTGAATTTTAAAATGTATGGACTTTTACAAAATCTGTAGGGAAGTTATTTTTAAGAAAATCATAAAACCCAGAAACCATAAATGAAAAAGATTGATCCACTAAATTTGTCTCAAAATTTTTAGATTCTATAGGAAAAAATAATACCAATAAAGTAAAAAGACAAACTTGAAAAAACTTTTGTAATCATACTGCTGGTACAAGAGGACCTTTTATCAGTCAGTAGAAAGAAAAGAAAAAAACAGAAGGAAGGAAAGAAGGGAGAGAAGGAAGGGAAAAGAAAAGCAAAGGACAAACATGATAAGCTTCTCACAATTTTATATACATCACTCATAATTTTAAAATATGAGCACCACTCATAAATTTTAAAATGAAAATTTACACAACAATGCTGCTGCTAAGTCGCTTCAGTCATGCCCGACTCTGTGCGACCCCAGAGACGGCAGCCCACCAGATTCCCCCGCCCCTGGGATTCTCCAGGCAAGAACACTGGAGTGGGTTGCCATTTCCTTCTCCAATGCATGAAAGTGAAAAGTGAAAGTGAAGTCATTCAGTCGTGTCCGACTCCTAGCGACCCCATGGACTGCAGCCCACCAGTCTCCTCCGTCCATGGGATTTGCCAGGCAAGAGTACTGGAGTAGGGTGCCATCGCCTTTTCCGACACAACAATGATGTATCCTTTTTAAGGATATATCTAAAATTAAAGCAAGCATGTCAGCCAGTGTGTGGTGGCAGATGAATTATGCAACTTTTCTCCAGGACAATTTGGCAAAACATCAAAATTTTAAATGCATATGTCCTATGACTTCACAATCTGATTTAAATCCAGAATTCAGAAAAATAAATGAAATTAGATTTTGACTAATGAAGAAGCAAGCCAGCCAAAACTGAATGCTATTGTGATGATATAATTTGAGAATGTGAGGTTTCTTGAACTGGCCTGATGGATAGCAGGTCAACTTAGTAGAATATTTATGAGCAGAGCTAATAAATTCAGAGCCTACTTTGATCTGTGACTTGCTTGAATTGGTTCTGCCTTCACCTTCCCCCAGACTGATCATCCTGTAGAAACCAAGACTATTCAACACCCAGCGTATCACACAGGTGACCAAGCTCCGTACCAGAGCAGGGAGAGGAGAGTGAGGTATGAAACAGAGTAACAGAAAAAGCAAATGCTGTGTGACTGCAGGGGTGGGAATGGCTTCAGAGAAGATTATTACCTAAAACTGGCCTTGAACAACAGGAGAAATTGGAGAGTCACAGAGGACTGAAGGACGTGTGCTCATCTTCTCCTGTGAGAACTCCAAAACTACAACTCATTGCTGAACAACCGTCAACTGGAGAATCTTGTATCCCACCAAAAAGGATACCCCACATCCAAGGGCAAAGGAGAAGCCCCAGTAAGATGGTAGGAGGGGTGAAACCACATTTAGAATCAAACCCCTTAACCACCAGAGATGCTCAGAGGGCTCACACAAACCTTGTGTGCACCGGGACCCAGAGACCCCACAGAGACTGAGCCAGAACTGTGTTTGAGTGTCTCCTGCGAAGGTATGGGTCAGCAATGGCCTGCCACAGTCAGGGGCTCTGGGTGCAGCAGACCTGGGTGTGGCATAAGCCCTCTTGGAGGTCACCATTAACCCTACCATAGAGCCACCAGAATTTACACAAGACTGGGGAAACAGACTCTTGGAGGGCACAAACAGAACCTTGTGTGCACCAGAACCCAGGAGAAAGGAGCAGTGACCTCACAAGAGACTGCCCCAGACTTGCCCGTGAGTGTCCAGGAGTCTCCAGTGGAGGTGCAGGTTGAGAGTGGCCTGCTACAGGGTTGGGGGTGCTGAGTGGGGCAGTGCATGAATGGGCCTTTTGAAGGCAGTCAGGATTATCTTCATTATCTCCACCATAGTTTGGCCTCAGGTCAAACAACAGGAGGGAACACAGTCCTGCCCATCAACAGAAAATTAGATTAAAGATTTACTGAGCATGGCCCCGCTCACCAGAACAAGACCCAGTTTCCCTCTCAGTCAGTCTCCCCATCAGGAAACTTCCATAAGCCTCTTATCTTTATCCATCAGGGGGCAGACAGAATGAAAACCACAATCACAGGAAACTAACCAAACTGATCACATGGACCCCAGCCTTGTCTAACTCAATGAAACTATGAACCATGCCCTGTAGGGCCACCCAAGATGGATGGGTCATGGTGGAGAATTCTGACAAAATGTCCACTGGAGAAGGGAATGGAAAACTACTTCACTATTCATGCCTTGAGAACCCCATGAACAGTATGAAAAGGCAAAAAGATAGGACACTGAAAGATGAACTCCCCAGGTCGGTAGATGTCCAATATGCCACTGGAGATCAGTGGAGAAATAACTCCAGAAAAATGAAGAGACGGAGCCAAAGCTAAAACAACACCCAATTGTGGATGTGACTGGTGATGGAAGTAAAGTCCGATGTTGTAAAGAGCAATATTGCATAGGAACCTGGAATGTTAGGTCCATGAATCAAGGCAAATTGGAAGTACTCAAATAGGAGAAGGCAAGAGTGGACATTGACATTTTAGGAATCAGAGAGCTAAAATGGACTGGAGTGGGTGAATTTAACTCAGATGACCATTATATCTACTACCGTGGCAAAAATCTCTTAGAAGAAATGGAGTAGCCATCATAGTTAACAAAAGAGTCTGAAATGCAGTACTTGGATTCAATCTCAAAAATGACAGAATGATCTCTGTTTGTTTCCAAGGCAAATCATTCACTATCACAGTAATCCAAGTCTATGCCCCGACCAGTAACACTGAAGAAGCTGAAGTTGAACGGTTCTGTAAAGACCTACAAGACCTTCTAGAATTAACATCCTCAAAAGATGTCGTTTTCATTATAGGAGACTGGAATGCAAAAGAAGGAAGTTAAGAAACACCTGGAGTAACAGGCAAATTTGGCCTTGGAGTACAGAATGAAGCAGGGCAAATGCTAATAGAGTTTTGCCAAGAGAACACATTGGTCATAGCAAACACCCTCTTCCAACAACACAAGAGAAGATTCTACACATGGACATCACTAGATGCTCAATACTGAAATCAAATTGATTATATTCTTTGCAGCCAAAGATGGAGAAGCACTAACAGTCAGTAAAAACAAGACCAGGAGCTGACTGTGGCTCAGATCATGAACTCCTTATTGCCAAATTCAGACTTATAATGAAGAAAGTAGGGAAAACCACTAGAACATTCAGGTATGACCTAAATCAAATCCCTTATGATTATACAATGGAAGTGACAAATAGATTCAAGGGATTAGAACTGAAAGACAGAGTGCCTGAAGAACTATGAACAGAGGTTCGTGACATTGTACAAGAGGCAGTGATCAAGACCATCCCCAAGAGAAAGAAATGCAAAAGGCAAAATGATTGTCTGCGGAGGCCTTACAAATAGCTGAGAAAAGAAGAGAAGCTAAAGAAAAAGGAGTAAAGGAAAGATAAACCCATTTGAATGCAGAGTTCCAAAGAATAGCAAGGAGAGATAAGACAGTCTTCCTCAGTGATCAGTGCAAAGAAATAGAGGCAAATAATAGAATAGGAAAGACTAGAGATCTCTTCAAGAAAATTAGAGATACCAAGGAAACATTTCATGCAAGGATGGGCACAATAAAGGACAGAAATTGTATGAACCTAACAGAAGCAGAAGATATTAAGAAGAGGTGGCACGAATACACAGAAGAACTGTACAAAAAGATCTTCATGACCCAGATAATCACAATGGTGTGATCACTCACCTAGAGCCAGTCATACTGGAATGTGAAGTCAAGTGGGCCTTAGGAAGCATCACTACGAACAAAGCTAGTTCAGTTCCATTCAGTCGCTCAGTCATGTCCAACTCTTTGCGACCCCATGAATCGCAGCACGCCAGGCCTCCCTGTCTATCACCAACTCCTGGAGTTCACTCAGACTCACATCCATTGAGTCTGTGATGCCATCCAACCATCTCATCCTCTGCCGTCCCCTTCTCCTCCTGCCCCCAATCCCTCCCGGCATCAGAGTCTTTTCCAATGAGTCAACTCTTCGCATGAGGTGGCCAAAGTACAGGAGTTTCAGCTTTAGCATCATTCCTTCCAAAGAAATCCCAGGGTTGATCTCCTTCAGAATGGACTGGTTGGATCTCCTTGCAGTCCAAGGGACTCTCAAGAGTCTTCTCCAGCACCACAGTTCAAAAGCATCAATTCTTCAGCACTCAGCCTTCTTCACAGTCCAACTCTCACATCCATACATGACCACTGGAAAAACCATAGCCTTGACTAGACGGACCTTAGTCCGCAAAGAAATATCTCTGCTTTTGAATATGCTATCCAGGTCGGTCATAACTTTTCTTCCAAGGAGTAAGTGTCTTTTAATTTCATGGCTGCAATCACCATCTGCAGTGGCTTTGGAGCCCCAAATAATAAAGTCTGACACTGTTTCCCCTGCTTATTTAACTTATATGCAGAGTACATCATGAGAAACGCTGGACTGGAAGAAACACAAGTTGGAATCAAGATTTCCAGGAGAAATATCAATAACCTCAGCTATGCAGATGGCACCACCCTTCTGGCAGAAAGTGAAGAGGAACTAAAAAGCCTTTTGATGAAAGTGAAAGAGGAGAGTGAAAAAGTTGGCTTAAAGCTCAACATTCAGAAAATGAAGATCATGGCATCTGGTCCCATCACTCCTTGGGAAATAGACAAACAGTGGAAACAGTGTCAGACTTTTTTGGGGGCTCCAAAATCACTGAAGTTGGTGAATGCAGCCATGAAATTAAAAGACGCTTACTCCTTGGAAGAAAAGTTATGACCAACCTAGATAGTACATTCAAAAGCAGAGACATATTTTGCCGACTAAGGTCCGTCTAGTCAAGGCTATGGTTTTTCCTGTGGTCATGTATGGATGTGAGAGTTGGACTGTGAAGAAGGCTGAGCAGCCTAAGAATTGATGCTTTTGAACTGTGGTGTTGGAGAAGACTCTTGAGAGTCCCTTGGACTGCAAGGAGATCCAATCAGTCCATTCTAAAGGAGATCAACCCTGGGATTTCTTTGGAAGGAAGGATACTAAAGCTGAAATTCCAGTACTTTGGCCACCTCATGAGAAGAGTTGACTCACTGGAAAAACTCTGATGCTGGGAGGGATTGGGGGCAGGAGGAGAAGGGGACGACAGAGGATGAGATGGCTGGATGGCATCACCGACTCAATGGACGTGAGTCTGAGTGAAGTCCGAGAGATGGTGATGGACAGGGAGGCCTGGCGTGCTGCGATTCATGGGGTCACAAAGAGTCGGACACGACTGAATGACCGAACTGAACTGAACTGACACTGTTTGCATTGTTTCTCCATCTATTTCCCATGGAGTGATGGGACCGGATGCCATGATCTTCTTTTTCTGAATGTTGAGCTTTAAGCCAATTTTTTTGCTCTCCTCTTTCACCCTCACCAAAAGGCTTTTTGGTTCCTCTTCACTTTCTGCCATGAGGGTGGTGTCATCTGCATATCTGAGGTTACTAATATTTCTCCCAGCAATCTTGATTCCAGCTTGTGTTTCTTCCAGCCCAGCGTTTCTCATGATGTACTCTGCATAGAAGTTAAATAAGCAGGGTGACAATATACAGCCTTGATGGACTCCTTTTCCTATTTGGAACCAATCTGTTCTTCCATGTCCAGTTCTAACTGTTGCTTCCTGGCCTGCATACAGATTTCTCAAGAGGCAGGTTAGGTGGGCTGGTATTCCCATCTTTTTCAGAATTTTCCACAGTTGATTGTGATCCACACAGTGAAAGGCTTTGGCATAGTGAAGAAAGCAGAAATAGATGTTTTTCTGGAACTCTGTTGCTTTTTCCATGATGCAGCAGATTTTGGCAATTTGATCTCTGGTTCCTCTGCCTTTTCTAAAACCAGCTTGAACATCAAGAAGTTCACGGTTCACATATTGCTGAAGCCTGGGAATAAAGCTAGTAGAGGTGATGGAATTCCAGTTGAGCTATTTCAAATCCTAAAAGAGATGCTGTGAAAGTGTTGCACTCAACATGCCAGCAAATTTGGAAAACTCAGCAGTGGCCACAGGACTGGAAAAGGTCAGTTTTCATTACAATCTCAAAGAAAGGCAATGCCAAAGAACATTCAAACTATCACACAATCGCACTCATCTCACACACTAGTAAAGTAATGCTCAAAATTCTCCAAGCCAGGCTTCAGCAATACGTGAACCATGAACTTCCAGATGTTCAAGCTGTATTTAGAAAAGGCAGAGGAATCAGAGATCAAATTGCCAACATCTGCTGGATCATCGAAAAAGCAGGAGAGTTCCAGAAAAACATTTACTTCTGCTTTATTGACTATGCCAAATCCTTTGACTGTGCAGATCACAATGAACTATGGAAAACTCTTCAAGAGATGGGAATACCAGACCACCTGACCTGCCTCTTGAGAAATCTGTATGCAGGTCAAGAAGCAACAGTTAGAACTGGACATGGAACAACAGACTGGTTCCAAATAGGGAAAGAAGTCCATCAAGGCTGTATATTGTCACCCCGTTTATTTAAATTATATGCAGAGTACATCATGCAAAATGCCGGGCTGGATGAAGCAGAAGCTGGAATCAATATTGCCAGGAGAAGCATCAATAACCTCAGATATGCAGATGACACCACCCTTATGGCAGAAAGCAAAGAAGAACTAAAGAGCCTTTTGATGAAAGTGAAAGAGATGCTGGCTCAAAACTCACCATTCAGAAAACTAAGATCATGGCATCTAGTTCCATCACTTCATGGCAAATATATGGGGAAACAATGGAAACAGTGATAGATTTTATATTTGGGGGCTCCAAAATCACTACAGATGGTGACTGCAGCCATGAAATTAAAAGACGCTTACTCTTTGGAAGAAAAGTTGTGACCGAAAAGTTATGTTTAAAAGCTAGACAGCATATCAAAAAGCAGAGACATTACTTTGCCAACAAAGGTCCATCTAGTCAAGGTTATGGTTTTTCCAGTAGTCATGTATGGATGTGAGAGTTGGACTGTGAAGAAGGCTGAGCAGCCTAAGAATTGATGCTTTTGAACTGTGGTGTTGGAGAAGACTCTTGAGAGTCCCTTGGACTGCAAGGAGATCCAACCAGTCCATTCTGAAGGAGATCAGCCCTGGGATTTCTTTGGAAGGAATGATGCTAAAGCTGAAATTCCAGTACTTTGGCCACCTCATGAGAAGAGTTGACTCATTGGAAAAGACTCTGATGCTGGGAGGGATTGGGGGCAGGAGGAGAAGAGGACAGCAGAGGATGAGATGGTTGAATGGCATCACCAGCTCTATGGACATGAGTTTGAGTAAGCTCCGGAAGTTGGTGATGGACAGGGATGCCTGGCATGCTGCAGTCTATGGGGTCACAGAGTCGGACACGACTGAGAAATTGAACTGAACTGAACTGAGAGGATTTGAAGGGGCTTTCAAGGTGGCACTAGTGGTAAAGAACACACCTACCAATGCAGGAGAAGCAAGATACTTGGTTTTGATCCCTGGCTTGGGAAGATCCCCTGGAGAATGAAGTGGTAACCCACTCCAGTATTCTGGCCTGGAGAATCCCATGGACAGAGGAGCCTGGTGGGCTATAGTCCATAGGGTCTCAAAGAGTCTGATACGACTGAAGCAACTTAGCAAGCACGCAAAGGATTCATAAGGGCATTCCAAGAAAAGGAAAGAGCCAGATCAGGAACCAGGAATGGGCAAGAAAATTTGAGACAAATCTGGAACACATCGGAACATGAGCAATAAGATTTTTGGCACTTATCTACTGATACATCCATCAATAGACTAAGGGAAGCAAAATCCCTGGGTCTCAATATATTCTATATTGGTGTGTCCCAAGCTGTATACATTTATGGCTCTCCCTCAGAGTTTTCCCTGCATTGGCTGATAGACATATTTACTCTAAATTTTTCCTTTTAAATCTATTCCTTTTCTTTTCAGCCTTATCTTAAGGAATAACATCTATGCTATAACAGGCTTGGTATGTTAGTAGTAGTTCTTCTAATACAACTTAAGTAAACATAGAGCTAACGAAATGTTTTTAAAAGTTCACTGTATACTGCCTCATATCATACTGTGGACCAACAAAGAAATACATGACCTACCTTGAGAAATGTGGGTCTTCAGAGATAGTCCCTTCAAACTTAGCCATGTGAAAGCTGTCATTTGTCCTTGTGTACATCACAAATGACAACCTAGACCAAACATGAACTGTGAAATTGACTGTACCAGATGGCATTTTTAAACCGTGCTGAAGCATACCTTAATACACTACAGTAGAATGAGAAGTGAGTATCTGGGCGCAACTATTGTGTGTAGTCTATGTACTTGTTATCTAAAAATCCTGTGAATTCTTATAATAACCTATCATAGAAAAGAATCTGAAAAAGAATTCAAATCACCTTGTTATACACCTGAAGCTAACACAATTGTAAATCAACTATATTCAATTAAAAAAAACCCTGTGAATAGACAAAGAATTTTCACAAAATCAAATACTGTAACCAAGTAAGCAGCCTCCTAATGCAAACACCTTTATATTCCAAAACCCTGACAACCTGATATTAAATAGCATTTCAAAGGAGTCTGGGCTCAGTTTTGACTTCCAACCTTTGAGAAAGGTTGTTGGATCCCACTTAAAAGCATGACTATCCCCTAGGGAGAAAGACCACAATACCACAAGAAACAAGGGAAGAAAAAAAAAAAAAAAAAAAAAACAACCATCAATTATCTTCTAACATTTACTAAAGGAGGAGAGGTTTCAAAATAGTGTGCCAGCTGGCTGGAGTGGTGGGGTGCCTTCCCTACCTGTTCATTTGCTTAAGGTCTCGCCAGCATAACTTTCTGGATGACCAGGGAAGATTTTTAACTAGATTAAAACTATGTCAGTGTAAACCTCTCTTCATGGAAAATGAAACAACTTATCTTCCATCGGTCACCAGAAGGAATCAAAGGATCGTGGTTGCCTTGCCCTTCTGGTTAAATGATTATGGTTTTGGCAATCCAGGCTGATTCTGTTTCTATTCCCCATTTATCCCTAAACCATACAAAAACCCCTCTTTCTTCATGCAGCCAGTGAGGCTGAAGTGGGAGATGAGTCTGGGGGTACCCAGTGAAGCATGCTCTGGGGCACTTGAAGAAAATGACAAAAATGATGAACTGTTTGGGAAACAGTTCTCACAATGAGAGAAGTCAAAGAATTTAGGCATGTTGTGCTGCAAGAGAAGACTGAGAGCACTATGGGAAAGCGATGGCTATTGACGGGCGCGTGACAACGGTCTGTTGGCCCATACGCTCCATAAGAGTGGAGCCACACCAAACTAGACAAGAGATGCTTCTTGTGAGCTGCAGTTCCTTGCCTGCCTTCTAGAACATTACCAGTGGAGGAGGCAGGGCAGCAAGTGGTGCAGGTACAGACTCTGAGCCTCAGTTTCTTTGCCTGTAAAATAACAGTTATGGTGCCTACCTCATCATTTTCATGAGGGTTATCTTCATTATTATATGTAAAATGCTTGAGCCCAGTGTCGGCACATAGTAAGGGCTATGTGTTTGCTATGGTTGTTGTCTTGTTAGTTTTATGTTAACTATAAGCACCTGCTCTATCCCATCAGGATAAAGTTCAAGGATTAAATTAAAGTACATGAAATTGAGGTGAGATGTTGAGTATAACAACATTAGTTTCAGGCAGGAATGGGATTTTGTCCTTTGGGACTGGCCTGATTTTGCTGCTGTTTGGGAGAGTGAATTGGTGTGAACAGAGTCCTTTCTGGAGGGTAAGGTGCATACAGGATGACCGTGGAGTTCTTCAGGCTGGCTGATTTGATATCAACAAGGTGACCACATCAGCCCTGGATACAGAAATTTCTCATAAATGTATCTCATAAGAAACATCTCCTGTCAAGATCCATGTTGTTTTATTTGCATGCATATGGCTGACAGATCTTTGCCATCTACCAGTCAATAAACATGTGTGATGGCGTCTCTCTTCATGGCACGGGGATTGCGGGGGTGGTGGTAAGATGTGTCTCTGAATCCAAACTTTACAAAGGATGTGAGCAGGCTCTGTGTGTCTCTGCTGTCCATGTCAGTCAATAAAATTAGATCCTTACATCTCCCTTTTCTTGAAGGCATTTAATGAGTTACATATTCATTGCTTTAAGAAGCACGCTTGAATATACTTGTGGGCAGAAAAAGAACTACTTGGGCTGGGTTTTCATGCCATAAAAATTTGGTGATAGGAAGTAACCTCAAACACTGGTGAAATCTTCTGAACGAAGTGGGAGTCTGTCTGCTGAAAGACTGCAGGATCCTGCTTATTGGTAGACAGATGTGGCTCAGTGGGCGTTTAAATCTTGGAGATCCTTGACATTTGCAGATTCAGCTGTTCGTAGTAGACTGTGGGGAAGTAACATAAGTGGTCTATGTCATGTAATTGTTTGTAATTCAGCTGCAAGGCTGGAGCTCCTGAGAGACCGTGTAGCTAATGATGGGACACGGTGGACTTCTGTAGGGCAGTCCAACATATTGTCAAAATTGGGACCAACGAATTCCTGGGTATATTGGGACCACTTTTGAGAGTAAAACGGGTGCTATTAATAATTACAACAGGACCACAGGCATGAAGAGAGTCTGTCCTGGGCAAGGAGAAACATGGTCTCCTCGCTTAATGTCCAGCATTGGAATCTTCTGTTTGTGCAAGTTGCATCTCTGATTCTTGTTGTTGTTCAGTTGCCCAGTCATGTCCAGCTCTTTGCAACCCCATGAACTGCAGCACACCAGGCCTCTCTGTTCCTCACCATCTCCCGAAGTTTGCCCAAGTCCATGTCCATTGCACTGGTAATGCCATCTGGCCATCTCATCCTCTGGTGCCCTCTTTTCCTACTGCCCTCAATCTTTCACTGCATCAGGGACTTTTCAAATGAGTTATCTGTTCACAACAGCTGATTAATTACTCTTAAAAACAGTCTCTATTGTAAACAGCAATAAAATGAGAAATTTTAATTCAGTTTGGTTAACTTGTATGAAGCTTTGCAGACAAAGCAGATAACTAGCAAAACAGGAGGGTATTTAAACATGTCCATTTTGGAGATTCATCAAAATCTTCCCCTAGAACCCTTCTGAATCTCCCAAGAATTTGCTGAATTTTTAAACAGAGCACAGATCTAAATACTGTATGTCCTAACTCTATTTCTATCAAATTAGGTCACAGCACATATATGAAGATGTCCACCTGAGTGCAACTCCAAACAATATCGCTGGGTTTGTTATTCAGCTCAGGTCAGTTCAGTTCAGTTCAGTTGCTCAGTCATGTCCGACTCTTTGCGACCCCATGAATTGCAGCACGCCAGGCCTCCCTGTCCATCACCATCTCTCGGAGTTCATTCAGACTCACGTCCATCGAGTCCGTAATGCCATCCAGCCATCTCATCCTCTGTAGTCCCCTTCTCCTCCTGCCCCCAAGCCCTCCCAGCATCAGAGTCTTTTCCAATGAGTCAACTCTTCACATGAGGTGACCAAAGTACTGGAACTTCAGCTTTAGCATCATTTTTCCAAAGAAATCTCAGGGCTGATCTCCTTCAGAATGGACTGGTTGGATCTCCTTGCAGTCCAAGGGACTCTCAAGAGTCTTCTCCAACACCACAGTTCAAAAGCATCAATTCTTCGGTGCTCTGCCTTCTTCACAGTCCAACTCTCAAACCAATACATGACCACAGGAAAAAAATCATAGCCTTGACTAGATGGACCTTAGTCGGCAAAGTGATGTCTCTGCTTCTGAATATACTAAGTTGGTCATAACTTTTCTTCCAAGGAGTAAGCGTCTTCTAATTTCATGGCTGCAGTCACCATCTGCAGTGATTTGGGGGCCCCCAAAATAAAGTCTGACACTGTTTCCACTGTTTCCCCATCTATTTCCCATGAAGTGATGGGACCTGATGCCATGATCTTCATTTTCTGAATGTTGAGCTTTAAGCCAACTTTTTCAGTCTCCTCTTTCACTTTCCTCAAGGGACTTTAGCTCCTCTTCACTTTCTGCCATAAGGGTGGTGTCATCTGCATATCTGAGGTGATTGATATTTCTCCCAGCAATCTTGATTCCAGCTTGTGTTTCTTCCAGTCCAGCATTTCTCATGATGTACTCTGCATATGAGTTAAATAAGCAGGGTGACAATATACAGCCTTGATGGACTCCTTTTCCTATTTGGAACCAGTATGTTGTTCCATGTCCAGTTCTAACTGTTGCTTCCTGACCTGCATACAGATTTCTCAAGAGGCAGGTTAGGTGGTCTGGGATTCCCATCTCTTTCAGAATTTTCCACAGTTTATTGTGATCCACACAGTCAAAGGCTTTGGCATAGTCAAGAAAGCAGAATAGATGTTTTTCTGGAACTCTCTTGCTTTTTCCATGATCCAGTGGATGTTGGCAATTTGATCTCTGGTTCCTCTGCCTTTTCTAAAACCAGCTTGAACATCAGGGAGTTCACGGTTCATGTATTGCTGAAGCCTGGTTTGGAGAATTTTGAGCATTACTTTACTAGCATGTGAGATGAGTGCAGTTGTGCGGTAGTTTGAGCATTCTTTGGGATTGGAATGAAAACGGACCTTTTCCAGTCCTGTGGCCACTGCTGAGTTTTCCAAAACTGCTGGCACAATGTGTGCAGCACTTTCACAGCATCATCTTTCAGGACTTGAAAAAGCTCAACTGGAATTCCATCACCTCCACTAGCTTTGTTTGTAGTGATGCTTTCGAAGGCCCACTTGACTTCACATTCCAAGATGTCTGGCTCTAGATTAGTGATCACATTATCATGACTATCTGGGTCATGAAGATCTTTTTGTACAGTTCCTTCGTGTATTCTTGCCACCTCTTCTTAATATCTTCTGCTTCTGTTAGGTCCATACCATTTCTGTCCTTTATCGAGTGCATCTTTGCATGAAATGTTCCCTTGGTATCTCTAATTTTCTTGAAGAGATCTCTAGTCTTTCCCATTCTGTTCTTTTCCTCTATTTCTTTGCACTGATCGCTGAAGAAGGCTTTCTTATCTCTTCTTGCTATTCTTTGGAACTCTGCATTCAGATGCTTATATCTTTCCTTTTCTCCTTTGCTTTTCACCTCTCTTCTTTTCACAGCTATTTGTAAGGCCTCCCCAGACAGCTATTTTGCTTTTTTGCATTTCTTTTCCATGGGGATGATCTTGATCCCTGTCTCCTGTACAATGTCATGAACCTCAGTCCATAGTTCATCAGGCACTCTATCTATCAGATCTAAGCTCTTAAATCTATTTCTCACTTCCACTGTATAATCATAAGGGATTTGATTTATGTCATACCTGAATGGTCTAGCGGTTTTCCCTACTTTCTTCAATTTAAGTCTGAATTTGGTAATAAGGAGTTCATGATCTGAACCACAGTCAGCTCCTGGTCTTTTTTTCTGTTGACTGTATAGAGCTTCTCCATCTTTGGCTGCAAGGAATATAATCAGTCTGATTTCGGTGTTGACCATCTGGTGATGTCCATGTGTAGAGTCTTCTCTTGTGTTGTTGGAAGAGGGTGTTTGCTATGACCAGTGCATTTTCTTGGCAAAGCTCTATTGGTCTTTGCCCTGCTTCATTCTGCATTCCAAGGCCAAATTTGCCTGTTACTCCAGGTGTTTCTTGACATCCTACTTTTGCATTCCAGTCCCCTATAATGAAAAGGACATCTTTTTTGGGTGTTAGTTCTAAAAGGTTTTGTAGGTCTTCATAAAACCGTTCAACTTCAGCTTCTTCAGCATTACTGGTTGGGGCATAGACTTGGATAACTGTGATATTGAATGATTTGTCTTGGAGACAAACAGAGATCATTCTGTCATTTTTGAGACTGCATCCAAATACTGCATTTTGGACTCTTTTGTTGACCATGATGGCTACTCCATTTCTTCTGAGGGATTCCTGCCCGCAGTAGTAGATATAATGGTCATCTGAGTTAAATTCACCCATTCCAGTCCATTTTAGTTTGCTGATTCCTAGAATGTCGACATTCACTCTTGCCATCTCTTGTTTGACCACTTCCGATTTGCCTTGATTCATGGACCTGACATTCCAGGTTCCTATGCAATATTGCTCTTTACAGCATCGGATCTTGCTTCTATCACCAGTCACATGCACAACTGGGTATTGTTTTTGCTTTGGCTTCATCCCTTCATTCTTTCTGGAGTTATTTCTCCACTGATCACCAGTAGCATATTGGGCACCTAATGACCTGGGGAGTTCCTCCTTTGGTATCCTATCATTTTGCCTTTTCATACTGTTCATGGGGTTCTCAAGGCAAGAATACTGAAGTGGCTTGCCATTCCCTTCTCCAGTGGATCACGTTCTGTCAGCCATCTCCACCATGACCCGCCTGTCTTGGGTTGCCCCGCAGGCATGGCTTGGTTTCATTGAGTTAGACAAGGCTGTGGTCCTAGTGTGATCAGATTGACTAGTTTTCTGTGTTATTCAGCTCACTAAAGTAAATGATGGAGTGGGTCACTGGTGATATTGATATCTTATAAGAAATTAATCATTTAACTTGGAAAATTTTGGAATCTGAAGCATCATATAATAATAGCCCTACACCATATAAAAACAGCTTCTGGTAAGAGGAAATAGGCCAATAATTACCATGTGGTATACATTCACTGTGCAAGGCTGTTTGTTAGGCTCTTCATGGATGTGCTCTGATTTAATCTCCACACCTCTATAAAAAGAGATATTATCCTCACTTAGCTGCTTGAGAAATTAGAAAGTTTGTGTAACTTGCTCAGGAAAAGTCATTTATAGTTTCAATAAGCATTTTTACACTATCATGGTCAGGGAGGCATGCTTAAAGTTGGCAGCAGAAAGTGAACTTTAATCTTCTGCTCACCTAGGAAGGGGAAGAGAAATTATTTGCTGCCTCCAAGAAACTACTACTATTCAATCTATGATGTACCGACAAAATTCTAGAGACTAATTAGACTAAGATCAGTTCTTTCCTACAAACTAACCTGTCTATTTATTTGTTGGCTGTGATGTTGTTCCTCATAAAATTTTCAGGAAGTCTGGAGGAATTCTGGGACATCCTAAGTGACATGAACAGGGTACTGGTTTGCAAATATTTTACTATCAGTATTAAGAAAGTCCCTGGGATCTTCCCTGGTGGCTCAGTGGCAAAGTATCTGTCTGCCAGTGTGGGAGACACGGGTTTGATCCCTGATCTGGGAAGATTCCACATAGCTCAGAGTAACTAAGCCTTTGATCCACAACTTCTGAGCCTTGCTCTAGAGCCCGGGAACTGCAACTGCCGAAGCCCGCATTCCTAGAGCTCAGGCTCCCCAAGAGAAGCCACCTCCATGAGAATCCCGCACACTGTAAGTAGAGAAAAGCCCAGCCCGCGCAGCAGCAAAGACCCAGCACAGGCAAAAGTAAAAAATAGACGAATAATCTTTAAAAAGGAAAGAAAGCCCCATTTGGGGTAATCTCTTTCCTAGTCTTCAGCATCTGTATTGAGTCATTAAAATGAAGAGGAAGAAAATGGTCTGAAGAGGTGTAGTGGAAAGAAACAGTGACTATAAACTACAGCCAAGAAGTGACTGAAAAGCACTTTGTTACAAACGCAATGGTAAACAAGTGTGGAAAGCACCAATCTACTTCAAACTAGACACCAATATGCAGTCAGTGACTCCCAGATGAACTCGATTTAGGTTAGAATGTGAACAGCTTGAGGTTTCCACTGTAGTAATTACCTGAAATTATAATTTTGTATTTTTTTTTTTTACATAAAAGGAAATAGGTTAAAGTGATGCTGCAATAATACATTGTTTTCATTAGTTCTGTCTATGACAGGAGACACGAGGTTGTGAAGAGGATATGCTTCAATCAAAGCTTTAAATGAAAATATGTTTTGTGTCCCCACACATCAGATAAATACAGTGATCTGGGACTTTTGATGCGTATGTGAATTACTCAGAATCTGGCACTGGCAGATTTCAAAAGTAAAAGAGCAACAACTTGACAAACCTAGCAAAGATGGGATCTGTGAGTCCAGCTAGGTGGTGTGTTCAGTGATTAAAAAGTGTGTTTGGCTGATCTTCTCCAGGACACACCTTCACTCTGGAAACTCCTTTGGTAGGAACAGCCTTCCCAAGGCCTCTGGCAAACTCCTGCTCATCCTTCAAGATGTATTTCCAGTGTCACCTCCGCTATGAAGCATTCTGCAGCCTCAAGGCAAAGGTTTGTGATCTCTTAACGGGTTCCTTTGGTCCCATGTAAGGATACCTCTCCCACACTCTAGCACACTGTGTTGGTATTGAGTGGTCTGCCTCCAGCACGTCATTCTGCTGCTCTCAGAGCTGATTCTAGTGAGCTGACGGATTAGACACACAACCTGTTCCCCATTCAACATCCAAGAAAATGACGTGCACACTTAGTACAGCGCAAAGAAGTAGCTTGCAAATAAATGCGTGCTCATGTGTGTATTGTCCACTAGGCTGTGAGTTCCTTGAGCCCAAGTTTTAGGATTCATTCAATTTTATTATAATCTGTGCTTATATAGTATAGATTACATGTGCCTCATACATAAATGTATGTTCATGTAATAAACAGCAACGAAAATAATACAACCAGTCTCCTTTTCTAAAAATGCCATTGCTCAAGTCTCTATTTTCCAGAATCTATCCAGATTTGTTAAGTGTGCTTATATTTATATTCACTGTAATTGAGGTAGCTTCCAGTTTTTGAGGAATTTGAATGTCCAGCCCTGAGCTCCAGGCACACAGAAGCAACTTCCAAGCTGACTCTCCACTTGTATTTCTAACAGGCATCTCAGACTGTCACAGCCAAAACAAAACTGTGGATTTCACCCTCACCCCACCCCGGGAGTGATCCTCCTCACTCTTCCCATCTCAGTACCTTCAGTAGGTATCTTGTATCACCTTTGTCCAGACCATCATCGTCTTAGTCCAACAACTTCCACCTTGTCTCCCTGTTCCCATCCTTGTCTCCCTAATATACAGCAACAGTTAGTTACACTGCCCTTAAAGGAGCACTCACATCGTGTTACTCACAGTCCAATGCCTCCAATGGTTTCTCAAGATGTTTAGAACAAAACCCAAGCTCCTTGTCAGGGTTCCAATTTTCTACATGATCTGTGGCCTGCCTGCCTCTCTGGTCTCATTTCTGACCTCCCCACCATATCCATGGGGCCCAAACCCCTGTCTGCCCCAGGAACCTGCCAGGCTGTTTTCCTCTGAGAACTCTGAATTCCCCCTCGTTGTCCCTGGGCACTGCCAGGTCTTCTCCCAGTTGCTCTGTCTAATCACCCCAGTCTCAGCTTAGGCACTGGTCTTCCCTGGCCAACCCGCTAAAGCAGATCTATCTCCAAGTGCTCTCTAGAATATGCCCTGCATTGTCTGCTTGGAAAATTATTTTGTTTATTGCCTGTTTCCCTTGCCCACATCCAGAACACAATCTCCATGAGAACAGGGACTTGTCTATCTCATTCACTGCTATATTCCCAGCTTCTAGAATGCAACACGTGCTTACTTGTGGAAAAAAGAGGGAGAAATACTGGAGGAAAAAAAAAAAAACCCACAAGGCCAATGAGAAATCTGAATTTGAGTAGAGTCATCAGGAAGCGGCTCTTCTGTAGACACATGATGCTTTCTTTGTTGTCAGCCAGAGGAGTGAGGACTACACACAAAGAACAGTCCAGTGACAAATGTGCAACAGTTTGCTCTGACGACATGCCCCACACGGAAGTGTGTCAGTGTGCTGGCAGAACAGATGCTCTCCAAACTGCCTGAAGGGTCAGCACAGCTGTGGGGGACACGTGGCTCGCTCAAAAGAGAGTGGGCAGGACTCTCACCTCACAGAATAGATTCTCACTGCGTGAAAGCCCCGTAGCAGACACAAAACACGCTGTGCCAAAGAGACAGCCTGACTGTTCTATACAATGGAAAGAGGCTGAAGAATTGATCTATTTTAGAAATTAGGAAATGTGGTTCTATCCCACCCCAAATCTGGGTCACTGTGACTAATTAGCTCCCACTTTGGATACATATGTTTACCTCTGGTTTCCTAATTATGACCTCCTGATACTGATATCATACCCTCAACCTCTTTGAAATGCAGTTAAAATGGTGTTTACATACCAAATAAACTTAAAAGGCCATCCTGCAATGAGTTTCGTTGCTTTGGGACATTTTAATGTCCAATACAAAATGTAACATAATCAGTATAATGAAAATGTGATAACTGCTCATCACTGTAGAATTACTGGAGCTCCTAGCATGGTACTAACCACAGCTCATATGGCCGTAACTTCTTACAGAATGATCCAGCCTCTTCTTCAGAAGCACATACTGCTGCTAAGTCGCTTCAGTCGTGTCCGACTCTGTGCGACCCCATAGATGGCAGCCCACCAGGCTCCTCTGTCCCTGGGATTCCCCAGGCAAGAATACTGGAGTGGGTTTCCTTCTCCGACACATGCATGCATGCTAAATCACTTCAGTTGTGTCCAACTCTATGCAACCCTATGGACAGCAGCCCACCAGGCTCCTCTGGTCACAGGATTCTCTAGGCAAGAGTACTGGCTGCTTCTGTTGCTGCTGCTGCTGCTAAGTCGCTTCAGTCGTGTCTGACTCTGTGTGATCCCATAGATGGCAGCCCACCAGGCTCCACCGTCCCTGTGATTCTCTAGGCAAGAACACTGGAGTGGGTTGCCATTTCCTTCTCCACAGAAGCTCACGATGTACTCTTAATTGAGAATTTAGAAGACCCACTACTCTCTCCCTCCATCATCATCTACCTCATTAAAGATATCTAATTTTTTGCTTTCTGGTCATTTCTAAGGGGATCAGAAGTGCTTATCCTGCTTCTGGTTGAATCCTTAATTTGCTGTGGTGTGGAGGAAGCATGGGGGGTTTGAAATCACGCACGCTGGGTGACCTAGACCAGTTGGGACACTTCTGCCACCTATGATTTCCTCTGATGTGTGATGTTCCTGTCTTGGGCCCGTCTATGGTCAGCAAGTCAATTTGGCCATCACCTCCCACAAGCAGGAAATGCTTCTCTGTGGTTTCTTGTATCACACATCACACCTACTAGTTACAGGGGCTGTGACAGAAGACATCCACTCCAAAGTTCTGTGATGAGGTTACTAGAGCAGGGGACTGTGACCAAGAGTGGAATGAAGGGCAACAGCCCACTGAGCTACGTTTTGAGATGAGATAGTTAGGAATAGTCTGGAATTTAAAAAATGTGCCACTTTCTGGCTATGTGGTATCAGATGACTAACAACTTCTATAGTCCCCATTTCTGAAAATGACAAAAAATATAGCACTTGCCTCGTGGGCTGCTGAAAGGATTAAATTAGGTAATACAGGTGAAGGGTTTAGCACAGTCCCTGGCATTTGTTAAGTGTGTCAATAAATCTTAGCTTTCACCTTAGCAGTATGGAGAATTTGAATTTCCAGATGCCATTTACTGATAAATGGTGATTAAATGCATCATCAGTTGTAGTTCGATGACTTGGTTAGAAGGATTTGGTCAAGAAAGTCCAAGGCTCTTCTTGTGCAGCATTTCCAGTATTCCTGGAAGGGAAAGGAGTACGTCAAGGCTGTATTTTCACCCTGCTTATTTAACCTATATGCAATGTATATCATGCGAAATGCCAGGCTGGATGAAACACAAGCTGGAATCAAGATTTCCAGGAGAAATATCAATAACCTCAGATATGCAGATGACACCACTCTTATGGCAGAAAACAAAGAAAAACTAAAGAGCCTCTTGATGAAAGTGAAAGGGGAGAGTGAAAAATTTGGCTTAGAACTCAACATTCAGAAAACTAAGATCATGGCATCTGGTCCCATCGCTTCATGGCAAATAGATGGGGAAACAATGGAAATAGACAGATTTTATTTTGGGAGGCTCCAAAATCACTGCAGATGGTGACTTCAGCCATAAAATTAAAAGACGGTTGCTTCTTAGAAGAAAAGCTATGATCAACCTAGACGGCATATTAAAAAGCAGAGATATTATTTGTCAACAAAGGTCCATCTAGTCAATAGTCAAGGCTATGGTTTTTCCAGTAGTCATGTATGGATGTGAGAGTTGGACTGTGAAGAAAACAGAGCACTGAAGAATTGATGGTTTTGAACTGTGGTGTTGGAGAAGACTCTTGAGAGTCCCTTGGACTGCAAGGAGATCCAACCAGTCCATCCTAAAGGAAATCATTCCTGAATATTCACTGGAAGGATTGATGCTAAAGCTGAAGCTCCAATACTTTGGTCACCTGATGAGAAGAACTGACTCATTCGAAAAGACCCTGATGCTGGGAAAGATGGAAGGCAGGAGAAGAGAAGACAACAGAGAAAGAGATGGTTGGATGGCATCACTGACTTGATGGACGTGAGTTTGAGCAAGCTTCGGGAGTTGGTGATGGACAGAGAAGCCTGGAATCCATGGGGTTGCAAAGAGTCAGACATGACTGAGTGACTGAACTGAACTGAACTGGAAGGGTTAGGGGAGGGAGGCAGAGTGCCAGCAGAGACGTTATTTCACAAAACCAGTTACCTGGGAGTCCAAGGCCTAGGTGCCCTGGCATGGTTACTATATGAAAAAGTAATGACAGAAATATCCAGTTCATATGGTAACTGTGAGTATTAACTGAGATCAATTATTTGAAACCACCTACAGTCTAGGAAGTCATATTCTTTTCCTCTTTACATGGTTTGGAAAATGCTTAAAACCTTTAACTGGTAACTTACAGAATTTTTTTTACAATCAAAAATCTAAAGAGATTGTTTCTTTCCATGATAAATTCTTGGCCTGTTATGTGTTTACTAAACATTTTTTTCTAATAATTTTCCCTTCCTTTCTCATCCCTTGATCCTTTCTTTCCCTGGTAGTCCCTCCACTTCTCACGTTCCTTTAATTTACATTTTGTTGCAAAATCCTGGTGCAAGAGCTTTATTGTAGCATCAATAAAAGAATAACTTTTAAAATGGTCAGTCTCTACAGAAAAGAGTAGAATACTAGCAAGATGCATTCTGCCACACTCTGATAGTCTTTTCTGAATTAAAAAAAAACAAACCCTCTTTTCGTATTCTATGCAAATGAACTTGACTCTAAGTTGGAAACACATTGAGCTGCCTCCTCAAGCAAACATGTCTTTTCAATGTCAGAATTCTTGAAAGTCCTTGAATAAAAATTCACTTCCCTCTAGAGTTGTATTGATGTATTTTTAATATTGCCATTTTTCTTTTATTGTTGCATAAAGATGCATTCTAATTTTGTTTGTAGCTTATAATAAAAAGGAACCAAGGGAAAACTAGTAAGGGTCTATTGAAAGAGTTAAATCATTTCCCTACAGCTTTCCTAAGCGGAACTGATAGTCTTAGTCTGACTTAGAGAGCTGGAATAGAAAGGCTGCCAACATCTGTTTTGGTCAGAGACAGATAAAAGAGACTAATTCATAGCGGGAATAACCCATGTATGGCATTCTGTATTCCATTACCCTTTTCACAAAAAAAAAAAACACCACATGATATAGATAGATATATTTCTACCTAAACTTTTCCACAGTGAAATGAAAGAAAGGTGAAAGGCTCAAAGAGTTATTATTGATTTATTTACCTAGAATGAAGCCAGGAGGCACAGAGCATCAATAGCACCACCACCACATTGCAAGGTTGGCTGTCAGACATTTAACAAACATTTTAAAGTCTAAAAATGCATAGGTGAAAATAACTTTTCAAATACCTGTAGAAACATGGGTTAGGGCTGACCTAAACAAGTGAAATGCAGGAATAATGTAAAGTCTTCATTTTATCCATCTGTTTTAACCTTCTCTCCATTAAAACTAGTTCAAGAATTGTTAACATATAGCCAAGTAAACTAGTTTGAGACCCTCTTTTCTCATTATTGACAAAGGTGCTAACAGGTAGGCCAGAGAAGTAGTAAGCTACATGGATAACTGATGAAATCAGTAAGCCACACAGAAATAATCAGGACTTGCCTTATCAAGAGATCAAGGCCAGAAGAAAAAAATAGTTTGCCTTTGACAGGAATGCAACTGTGGAGGTGAGGGAGACAGATATTGTTTCTTTGGTTGGTTAATTGGTTGGCTGGCTAGGAATGAAGACTGTTAGTTCCATTTCTTACTTAAGAATCCACAAAAAGCCCTCAATACCCAAGGGTCATCAAGAAACTTTCACTGTGAGTTATTTCAGGCAAGTAGTTCTGGTTTAAAATCTATTTCACTTTCGACATGAATCTTTGCATCATTGAAACAGTGTTGTGATAAGTAGAATGTTTATGATATACTCTTGACAATGAATGGGAAAACCTTGAGTCAAAACAGCCCAGCGGATGAACTACATATCACAGTTTTCACATCCAGAGCCTGAGATTCCAATTTTATGTGAGAGGAAGAGCTCCACCTTGGATACTCCAAAAGTGAAGGGGATGGGCACTCTTGATCTTCTTGGGGCTTGAATTCTCTCCTCCTATTAAAAACTAAGCACCAGCTCTTCATGTCTAATCCTACTCTTTCACTCTTCTACATCTTTCCCTGTTTCTTCTCTTCTTGGTCCTCTTTTTCACCTTTCCTTTCTCTTCCATCACCTCAGAAACTGTCTAGGTGGGAAATATGTCTTATACCTAAACACTGGAATTCAAGCTCAGTGCAGGGTGATACTGTACAAAGAGAACGCAGAGAAGATACTCAAATAGGCACATTAAAAATGAAACCAGGACCACCCCTAGGGTCTCATAGCGGGAAATGGTTATGTCAGATGGGAAGCAGCCCCTGGACAGGGAGATTCAGACTGATATGGTATATTGTTTCTTACATCTCAGGATCTGAAAACATTTGCTTATAAGCAACTGCCTTGTTAAACAACTGTAGTCTTTGATACTCAGCACATCTTACAAATGTTTTCTGTTTCTGAATTCGTTAAATATCTAGAGCCTTGATTAATCAGAAATCAATGAAACGGAACATTACCACAACTACTCCCTCAAAATCTTATAACTTTTTGGTCATCCCACTTTATAAGAAAATCATACACTTTAAGTGACTCACAGAGACCACAGATACGATTGATAAATATGTGCCAGGTACACTTAAGGCAGTGTGCATTCAGGCCAATCTCTTAAACCTTCTACAGGCAGAGCACACAATGCTGAACACATTCATATTCAGAATCTTAATCCTGAAGCAGAACAGAGCCGTGATAATGGAAGAAATATTGCTATGTTCTCTCTTCTTACTAAAGCCAGAAAAACTGCTACTGCCCTTCAGAAAGATTTTCAACAAGAGAGAATATTCTTTTTTCTTTGCATTCCAGATAATTGAATTTCTTTTTCATTTGCCAAAGAATGTCAGCACTCTGATCCTTCTAAGAAATCTGGGAGTAGTAGCCTGGAATTATTTATGATTTATGCCCTCTGCCATAAAGGATTTGCAGCCTGGAAATCAAAGAACTGATATGACCAATATGCTAGACTCTGCTCTTGACTTTTTGACCAAAGATGTGTGCTTCATTTACTCTAACAGTAGAATAAGAGACAGAAAGTCATAGGATGACAGAGTTCAAAGGGACCTTTACTACTGGAGACTGTAGATCATTTTAGAGAAAACTAAGTCCCAGGGAAGTGAAATAACCTATGGCCAAAGGACTCATCAGCAGCAGAACTGGGAGTAAAACCAGGGCCCCTGACTCCAAACTTTCCCTACTGCCCTGTACAATCTCATCTCTGCTTAGGAATTGCTGTCAGGGTGAGACCATTTTGTAGTCTGTGAATGCTGGAACATACCCTGGAAATACAAAACAGTGTCCACTTTTCCTCTAAACACCAAGTTCCATCTTGATACTTGACTGCAAATGGGTCAGAAACCAATATCTCAGCTACCGTGTGGCTACCACCGCATTCTTCCTTTCCCTGACGTTGTTGCTGGGGTTCCTGTCCCTGGAGAAGGCATTGATCAAATGGGGTCCAAAGAGCCCCTGTCTCTGAAAGCATCACACCCACCTTTAGGCTTCCACATTGCCTTCCCTGGGTGGTGGAGGCGGCAGTGGTGGGGAGAGTCTGGCTCCCGTGTTGTGGGCCAGAGCTGATAGACTGTTAACCTAGGGGTAGGGGTGCCTAAAAAGAAGGAGGGATAATAGGCTATTGAACTGAAGAGGGCCTGAAGCAAGTGCTGGGAGATGGAATATAGCTCCAGAGTACCAGAGTAGAAGAATGCCATAGGAAGGCAGTCCAAATAAATAACTAGATCTTTATGCTTTTCACATGTAGTCTTATGATGAATAAGATCCACCCTTAGGACGTGCAGAGGAATGGCTAGAAAGACTGTCTCTTTCTTCTCTCTGTGAGGTCCCAAGAGCCAGCTCAAGCAGGCCAGGTACCTTTGTCCCTCACTTGTCCCATAGTCCCTCCTCCAGTGTCTAACACAGAGAAAACTTTGGCTCTGGGGAAATTCCAAGCAGGAGTAGGAAACACCTTCATCTATGGGCAGCGGTGTGCTCGAAAAAGTTTAGCAATCAGTTCTCTAGAAAAAAACTATGTATTAATATAGGCTGAGTATAAGCTTTACTGATATAAAGAATGTATGGCTATAATTTATAAACATAATAAAATGTATAAACCTGAAAAATAGAAGGGGAAATTGGGATCAGTGACAAATTTTATTTTCTTGGGCTCCAAAATCACTGTGGACAGCAATTGCAGTCATGAAATTAAAAGACATCTGCTCCTTGGAAAGAAAGCCATGACAAAACTAGACAGTGTATTAAAAAGCAGAGACATCGCTTTGCTGACAAAGGTCCATACAGTCAAAGTTATGGTTTTTTCAATAGTCATGTACAGATGTGAGACTTATAAAGAAGGCTGAGGGCCAAGGAATTGATGCTTTCAAAATGTGGTGTTGGAGAAGACTCTTGAGAGTCCCTTGGACTGCAAGATCAAACCAGTCAATCCTAAAGAAAATCAACCCTGAATATTCACTGGAAGGGTTGATGCTGAAGCTGAAGCTCCAATACGTTGGCCACCTGATGTGAAGAGCCAACTCATTGAAAAGACCCTGACGCTGGGACAGACTGAGGGCAGGAGGAGAAGGGGGAAGCAGAGGACAAAAATGGTTAGATAGCATCACTGACTCAATGGACATGAATCTGAGCAAACTCTGAGAGACAGTGGAGGACAGAGGTGTCTGGCATGCTACAGTCCATGGGGTCACAAAGAGTCAGACATGACTTAGCAACTGAACAATAACCACAAATAAGCCTATATTATAAATTCTATGTAGTCAATTGATTTCTCACAGAATGTTTTCCTTGATTTTTATCTAATTCTTGTATTTTTAGCCAACCTGCAGTTGCAGTTATCAAACAAGTACAATTCCCACAGGAATGCTGGTTAATATTTTCATGTGTCTTAAGGAGTAATAAACAACAAAGACATATATCAGAACCACACTTGTTCATTGATGACATAAGCAACTTCTTTGCTGAATTAGACAATGGTGTTTGAACACTGGAAGAATAGTCCCTCAATATGGGGGGCTATTCACAGTGTAACGAGTACAGCTTTGACACTTGATTAAAATTAACATGCATTAACATTTTCTCCATCACTTCCATCACTAGTCCAGATAATCAACAAAACAACAAATCAAGCCGTCATCTGCAGTCAGTTTCTGTGATGGAAATACTACCACCATGCTGACTTATGTGATGTCACTGAAGGCAGGGTTGTAAAGAGACACACAGCCGCACACCATCATATGACCTGGCCACCATACAGGTATGACAAATGTAAGTGACTTCAAGAGCAGAGTATATTGAAAAGTGGTCAAATAATCAGAAATGGGTAAGCGTAGGGTATTTGCTACATTTGTTTTTAATTTTTTAATTAAAATTTTTAAATTTTTTTTTTGGCTGCCTTGGGTCTTTGTTGCTGTGTGTAGGCTTTCTCTAGCTGCACTGAGTGGGTCTACTCTTCATCGTGGTGCATGGGCTTCTCACTGCCACGGCTTCTCTTGTTGCCGGGCACAGGCTCTAGGCACATGGGTTTCAGTAGTCGCAGCGCTTGGGCTCAGTAGCTGTGGCAGATGCGCTTAGGTGCACCACAGAACGTGGAATCTTCCTGGACCAGGGATTGAACCCGTGTACCCCTGCACTGGAAGGCAGATTCTTATCCACTGAGCCACCAGGGAAGACCTATATAATTTAATTTTTAATAGTGACTGTTTGACAGCTGGCTCACAAAATTCCTAAACCTTAACAACCAGCTCTTATATGCTGGTACTAGCTGGCTCCAGCACTCCACTAAGGGGAAAAGATATTCTTTGGAAAACAAAGCCTCAGTTTAAAAAAAAAAAAAAAAAGCTCACTATTTCATCAGGGATATGTTCATATTAAGTTATAAAGCCATTTATTAAGAAACGGAACCTTCACACCCCGCTTCCAGGCAGCAGATGCGGCTTGTCTGTCCAAGCGTGTGTGGGGTTCGAGTCTCCCCACTTCCCCCACAGCCTCTAACCACTCTCACCAACCTACCCACAGACTCCCCTGCACAGAAGGGGTTCATTTAACACACCTCATGAGAGCTTCACCTTGTCCTATCCAAAATAACTTTTTCTGGAGCCAATTTTTCGTGTGATTTACTCCAAACCTTTGATGGGGAAATATGTACTCTTGAGGCAGTTCAGATGTGCAGCCAGCGGGAAGTCTCCCGGGCCACACTGGCTGCGAAGGCCTCAGTTGCTGTGGCCGGCCTGACTCCCAGGGGGCGCTACGTGGGCTTGAAACGTTCCTTGAGGGGTAGCTGATCCATAGCCTACAAATGAACGCATGATGCTTATCCACGTACATGTTTCTCATCTGTAACAGGTATTTTATGGATTGGAGGCTTCATTTAAATGTTATATAATCCTCCTTTAATAAGCAATGCGAATATTCAGTATAATTGAAACAAGAAAGACAGCCTTTGTGTCGGCAAAACTGGCTCAGAAATAAACGAACTCACCACAGACTAGAGCTTCATCATCAGTTATGTTAGAAGGTACGGCCACATGTCTGTCATAGTTTAATCATCATGAAAGAAGGATAAATGATATATGGATTTGGGCCTTTTTATATGTTCATCCTGAACTTCTCCAACATAATAACCTAGAGAGATATACTGTTTGGTCAACTTACTAATTTGGTTTAACTAACTGCAAGGCCAGGATGAATCAATGAAAAATACTAAGTTACAAAATGCTTTTTACCAAATACATGTTTTTTTATTAAGTTGTATTACCAATTAACAAGTTAGAACTCATTTCAACAGCTTTAATGTGAGGGAGATTAATGTTAAGTAGAGAACTGAACTTAAAGACTTTGACTTGGAGCATTTAGGACAATTTCTGGCTAAACACTCAAAAGGAGTTCCAAGAATGAATGAATGAATGAATGGACTTTTGGACTCGGAGAGGGAAAGGGTGGGATGGTTTGGGGGAATGGCAATGAAACATGTATATTTTCCTGTAAGAAACAAAGCGCCAATCTATGTTCAATGTAGGATGCAGGATGCATGGGGCTGATGCACAGGATGATTCAAGTAGAGGATGTGGGGTGGGAGGTGGGAGGGGGCTTCGGCATTGGGAGATTGTGTTCACCTATGGCTGATTCGTGTCAATGTATGGCAAAACAAATACAGTATTGTAATTAAAAAAAATAAATAAATTTAATTAAAAAAAAACAAAATAAAACCAGTGCAATTGAATAAGGAAAAAAAAAATAACTAAAGGCAATTTATTAACATTATTTTTTAATTTTTTTGTCCTGTAGATTAAAAATACATTTATAATTTTACTTAAGGTGCTAATTTTAAAATATAATTCTATTAATATTATTAAATTTATCATTAAAATATTATCATATTTTCCATTATAGGAGTAGATAACTCTTTTATTTTGTCATATCCAGAATCCATTTCCCTTTCTGCCATTTCCCTGATTTTCTCTTGGGAAACTGTCTCTCCCCTTCACACAGTCCATCAGGCTATGCTTAGGTTGACTCCAGCCTCAGTCCACAGATGGGCATATGATCCAGACCTGGCCAGTTAGCTCCTGCTGTCCACAGTAACTGATTTGGGGATGGGCACGTGACCTGCTCGAGACCAATAAAATACATTCCAAAGACTTTTTTGGAACTATTATGAGAGAAATGCTCTCCTTCTGTTAGTGTACTCACCTGGTAGGGTAGAAGCCTGGTGGAAGCCTGGTGTTGATGGCAGCCACTTTCAGCTTAAGCTTAACCAGACTGGGAATACACCCGTGCAGGAGAATGCAAAGCTGAGAGATAAATACAAACTCTTAATGGATGACATTATCTGTATCTGTGCATGACTAAACAGTCCTCTACTCTTGGACTTTCCAGTTTCATATACCTGTAATTGAGATGGGTTTCTGTCACTAACAACCAGATGAGTTTACTCTATGAGTTTTAAGTATGCTTATTTTCAAAGCATGTTCTCTTTGTTATATTTTAAAACCCAGTGAAAGTACACAGGTTTCTTCAGTTGACAATATGCATAATTTAAACTCTTGCTAACCATTCTGAACATTTTAATTAAGGGCTTCAGCAATTCAGAAAGCCAAGAACTGAGTTTTAATAGACCCTACAAAGTAAAGGTTTCTCTGTTTACCTTGATGGCCTCAAGAAGCTAAGACAATAAATAACTCAAATCTTGCAAGACTGTTATTCAAAAAGTCCTTTCTTCATACAGGGCTCTGTGGTTAAATAATACCCATCACCACCGAAGACAGGGATCTAGAAATATAGCATTAGGATGACCAGAAGTACACAGATTCACAAAATGAGAACCCTAGAAGATGGCTATTCTAGGATTCATGGAATGCCTCACAAAACTCTTCAAAGGGAAATTTTAAGATGACTATTCCAAAACAATTTGCTATCCCAAAACAATTTGCTATCTCAAAACAATTTGCTATCCCAAATATTGTACTGTAGAATCAAAAGGAACATAAAGGTGTGGAAACAGGAGTCCTAAACTGGATGTGGTGGTTGCCACTTCTGGGACTTGCCGTCTGTGTGATCCAGTATGTTAGCATTAGTCTCTCCATCTAGAAAAAAAGGATGCTCTTCCTCATTTCTTCCTCATAAGAATCAGTGCAGCTGGTGGACTTTAAGTACTCCAATAGCTCCACAAATGAGCTATCAACTATCATTTTCAACATATTAATAATATTGTTGTATTTATTGACAGAGTTCACATACTTAAAATCTGGTGTGGTAAGCAGTTAGTATACAGGGAATTTATCCACAAACTCCTTACCTGTGTACCTGAGACAGACTTACACAAGGGTCTCAGCACTTTGCAACAAGAGGATTAACGGCACTCCTCTGCTCTGTGATCTGTCCTTTGCTGTGCGAGCGGCATGCTAAGCACTATAAGAGTTACAAAGATGTGTGAGACAGTCTCTGCTTTCTAAGAATATAGAGGCCAGCTGTAGAGCCAAACATATCTTGCAGCATGAGTGCTAGAACAGATGGGCAAGCAAATGGCCATCTCAGTGGCAAGCAAGAAGTGATTAAATCTAGTTACCCTTCATTAAAAAATGGGCATTTGCAGACAATTTCAAAAATGGCTTGTGTTTTAACAGGTGCTATGGAAGAAGACTCACAAGTAAAAGGAAGGCTGTTTGGAAAGACAGGGAGTAATCAAAATGCATCAGGGATCCATGAAAAGTTTGAGTTGGGGAGCAAACCCTGAAGGCTTTGTCAGACTGGGGAGAGCTTTGAACACTAGCAAAGAAGTTGGGCTTTATTCTGCAGACAATAATGAGCCATGGTAGTTTGTAAATGAATGAGCTACAAAACCAAGCTAAAATTTAAAAAGAAAAGGCAAGCATCAGAGTGAAGGATTCCTTGAATAAAGAACGTTAGCAGGCAGGAAAAGTTAGAGAGCATTGTAATTTATCCAGGTAGTAGAATATTAGAATCTGCAAGTGACACTGGGGTGAAAATGAAGGAAGATAATTTAGAGAATTCTGCATATAAACTAAAAATATTATTTGATAAAAAGTTGGATATGGGAAATAAAGGGAGGCGCCAGTACTTCTTGACAGAGTGGCTGCGAAGTTGACAGTAATACTGGTCAAGTAGGAAATTCAGTGGAACAACACAATTAAAAATAAAGGCACATTTTGTACCTTCAGGATTTGAGGTGATGGTGACATAGTGTAAGAGGTATTGAAAGGCAGCTGAAAATTGAGATGTTTGGTCAGGATGAAGGTTAGAGCTAGAGACCGAGCTAGAAGCCATGAGATCTTGCAAGGAGAGATTTCTAGACTAGTATAGAGGGTTATACGGGAAAGGAAGAGCCAGAAGCGACTCACCGCTCCAGAAGGGAAGGAACTTTTCACTTCAGAACTTTTCACTTCAGAACACTTCAGAAGGAAGTGTTCCCTGCTTAACAGACTGCAGAAAGAAAGAAGATGGAGAGAATTTGCACATTAAAAGCTCATTTTTACTTTAACTGAAAGCTTAAATTAAAAAAATTTCATTTTATATATACAAATACTCGAGAAATTTTTCATCTCTAGGACCAGGGCCAATTAACATGAGTTGTAAAACTTGGTACTATAGAACGTTGGTTTAAATAAGAATAATCATTTACATTTCTTAAATCCTAAGCACTGTCTCAAATGTTATTTTCCCAGGTTTTCTTCCCACAAATTACTCTTTTTTCCAAAACATACCCCGAAAAGAGTAGCATTAGGGATTTGAGTGATTATTTTTTAGTTTTACACATTTAAGTATGTTTTTTTAATTTTTAAAAATATATTAACTTTATTTTCAAAACACTAACCTAGGAATTATAATTCAACAAAGTTTCCATTTGAAAAAATACTGAGTTGGTGAAAAAGTTCACTCGAGTTTTTTCTGTAATATCTCATGGAAAAATCCAAATGAACTTTTTGACCAAGTATAATTTCTTAGACAATAAAGCATGTGTGCATGTTCAGTTGCTCAATCATGTCTGATTCTTTGCAAACCATGGACTGTAGCCCACCAGGCTCCTTTGCTCATGGAATTCTCCAGGCAAAAATACTGGAATGGGTTGCCATTGCCTCCTCCAAGGGATCTTCCCGAAATAGGAATCAAACCCATATCTCTTGTGACTCCTGCATTGGCAGGTGGATTCTTTACCACCGAGATAATATAGATAATATAGATACTATAAATTTACTTTAGAAAAGAGACAAAAGAGCCTTAGGCTTCCTGCTGTGTTCTGGTAGCTCAGCAATAGAAGGGAGTCCAGCTTATGGAGAGGGAAACAAGGAGATCTCCTCAGTGGACAGATCTTTATTTTGACAGAAGGATGTTTCAGGCTAGCAAAATTGCTTAGCAGAAAAGACCCTCGTGCTTGTCTTTACAAGCTTTCTGGGAAGGCAACAGGATAAAGTCCCAGTGTTATGAATGTCCCCTTGAATCCACCAGCACTGAAGACTCTTATTAGGAGTTAGAGATGGGGGAGCAAAACCTAGCCATCAAGGTGAGAACTGGAGAGGCAGAAAGGGAAAAAGTCCTCTCTCTGATGAGGGATGACCCTTTGAGGAGGACCATACTGGGTGTCCTAATGGGGAAGTCACGATAATTTTACAGACTTGATTTTTGTCCTAGTGACTTTATACTTCAGAAACCAGTCTTCAATGTATCCAGATACAACTGCTCAGATTTCTTTGCTTAGCTCTTCTACTATAAAATATATTTCATTCTGAAGTGCAAGAATTACTTAAACGGAAAAGTTAAATGGAATTAACTTTCACCAGTCACCTCTTTCCTGTTTCTGGTCACTTATGATTAAGGCTGACTTCTTTTAAGGGTAACTTGAAGTCATTAATGTCCATCTAGGTTTAAACATTTAAAAAATTTTATACTTACTTTAGAAAGTTGCACAGCAAAATGTTTCTCTATGTGTTAGTTTTTAACTCAGTGAAAATTTTGCTCCAAAAGAGAGAATTATATAAAATTCAAGGGTGGGTGCCTGCCCATTCCATCATTTCCCCAAAAAATATGCAGTAATGACCGCTTGACTCAAGTTTTTGGCTGCCAGTCTCACAGAGTTTCTCTGGAAGAAGCCCAAGGCACAAACCCGAGGCAGTTACAGCCTCTGTATGGCTCTGATGCCCAACACAGAGCTGTCGTCAGCTTCCAGTGTCCCAAGAACCACAACACACTAAGCAGAACCACCCCATAGAATTCAGTCTGGGTCCAAACCTGCCCCTGGTAAATGGGAAAGCCCATCAGTTGAGCAGGTCAATGGCAAAAGAAAGGCACATTAAAAACGGAGAGAGCTTTGACATGGGTGTATCCTCACACAACTGTCACTACAATTGCGAAAACAGACATTTCCATCACCCCCCAAAAGTTTCTCTGTGGCCCTTGGTAATCCATCCTTCCGCTCATCTCCATCCCCAGACAATCGCTGATCTGCTTTCTGTCACCATAGATCTGTCTGTATTTTCTAGAAAGGAATCATGCTCTATGTATTCCTTTTGTACCTAGCTTAAAGCATGAGGAGATTAAGATTTCTTCATGTCATTCTGTATATCAGTGCTCTGTTCTTTTTGTAGTAGGGCTCTACTAGCTGAATACACAGCAGTTTAATTATCTATTGATGAGTTCATGGGCTATTTCCAGTTTTAGAAGTAAAGTTGCCACAACATTTGTATACAAGTATTTATGTAGAAATATTCTTTCCTCTTATTTTAGTTAAATACCTGGGAGTAGAATGACTAGGTCATGTGGGAGGTATATGCTTAACTTTTAAAGAGATTTCTAAGCTGTTTGTGTAGAATTTGTACTGTTTTTACCTTAAATGTCTGATAGAATTTACAAATAAGGCATTCACAAATAAAGCCAACTAGGCCTGAGGTTTTCTTTGTGGGAAAATATTTTACTATCAACACTAATTCAATATGTTTAGATTACTTACTTACTTAATTATTAATTTCTTAGATTAATTTAGATTAATCAATACATTTAGATTAACTTAAATGTTGTCCTAAGTTCCACTGATGCTCTGTTTTGATCTTCTTATCTCTCTCTTTTCTTTCTGTCTTTCATTTTGGATATATTCTATTGCCTTGCCTTCAAATTTACTAATCTTCTCTTCCGTATTGCTTAATCTGCTACTAATCCCATCTGGTGTGTTTATTCTCAAACCCTGGTTTTTCATCCCTTTAAGTTTGGCTTAGATCTTTTGATCTTTTAGTATTTCTCCTTGTCATGTTCATGCTCTCCCCTATTTTCTTAAACATATGAAGCATATTTCTAATAGCTCCTTTAATGTCCTTATCTATTAATCTTATGATCCACGTCATTTCTGGGTCTGTTTCTATTGACTGACTTATCTCCTTATTATACTGTGAATTTTCCCACTTGTTTGCAGGCATCCTCATTTTTCACTAGTGCCAGCCATTGTGAACTGTGGCTGTGAAGTGACAGATTCTTGTGGCTGTATTCCTTTAAATATTCTTGAACATTGTTCTGGGAAAGTTGTTACTTAGAAACAGATTGACCCTTTCAAGGCTTGCTTTTAATGTTTGCTAGTTGAGTCCACAATAACATTTCATGTAGAGGAAATACCTTTCTGAGCACTTACTGAACATTCTGTATTAAGAGGTCTTTCCACTTTGAATAGGGGAAAATGAACTATTCCTTGCTCTAGGGAGCTCTTCCATGAGCTCTGGGGATTATTCTAACTACTTCTTCCCACTGATTCTTTCCTGGCCTCAGGATTTTCCTCACATACATGCACTGATTAGTACTTAGCTAAAGACTTCAGGGTGGGCTTCCCTGGTGGCTCAGACGGTAAAGAATCGTCTGCAATTCAGGAGACACAGGTTCGATCCTTGAGAGAATGGCAAGCCACTCCAGTATTCTTGCCTGGAGAATTCCAAGGACAGAAGAGCCTGATAGGCTACAGTCCACGGTGTCGCAAAGGGTCAGACACGACTGAGAGACTAACACACACACATACAAAGACACGAGGGTCCTCTGAATATCTCCAGAGCATTCTCTCTCTCCCAGCTCTCTACTCTCTGGCACTCTGCCCATGCATTCTAGTCACCTTGGCATCCTCGAGTTACAAACTCTTGCTTCTCATCTCAGGAGGCTGCACTGCAGTCTCGAAACATTCACCAGACAATGAGCTGGGCCAGTCACAGGATTCACTTCATCTGTTTCCCTTTTCTCAGAAATTATTGTCCTATACTCTCCATTTTAAAATAGCTAAACACGATTGTTTCATATATTTTCGCCCCACCCCCACCCCACTTTTTAGTTGTTTAAGGCAGAAGGATAAACCCAACCCTACCTCACAATCCATCACAGCACAATGTGAAACTCTGATTAAGGGGATGTAATATCAGGTTCAGAGATTTGAGCTATGAATTCCAAAGGTTAATGCTGAACAGTTCCCACCGACTTCTCCATCTGACCCAGAGCCTCCCAGCACATGTGTGGACCCAGTGGAGGCAGTGTCCCTGATAGGAATCTTATTTTCATTCCCATAAGCTAAGATTCAAAGTTTAAGTTTGTATGGCGCCACATTTTCGGATCCTACCCCAATGAATTGGAGACATTTTCTCTCTAACTCTGCATGCATGCGTGTCTGTGTATGTGTGTGGCAGGGGTGGGCACGGGAAGGGAGGAAGTGTTTCTGTAAAGACACATGCATATATATTTTGCATCCAGCTGTGTGACTGGATTTAGGCTTAAAATATAATTTATGAGTAAATTTTGTTTAATGCACATAAACAGGAAATAGACACTTGTGAATTCATTAATTAAAATCCTGTTTAGAGAAGTATTGTGAAGGCTACTCCTTTGCTCACATGAATGAGACCCGGCTGTCAGTATGAAAAATATAGAACGAGGTCCTGCTAAGGAACCACCTCGGAACTTTACCATACTGTTAGCTGGTTTCACTCAAGAGCCCTTTGCATTTCCCCTGTCCTAAGACTGGGTCTTCCTCTCAAGGAAGCAAGCTCTTGACGGGGCTAGAGCTTTGCATGAGAATTAATCACCACTCACCGACCCCCCACCCCGTCCTTTCCTCCGACTCTGTTCCTAGAGCTGCGTTGGCTGCCTGCCCAGACCCTTGACTTGTCAAACTTGGGCCCACCTTGTTTCTCATACCCGGCTGAACCCAAGGCCGTCCACCTTTCCTTGACCTTTTGGATAAATTTTCTGGGCTCCTGTCTGCCCGTCCACCTGGCCGTCACTTGGCCCAACGCCCAGTCTATGTTAAAAGCAAAAGGCAGGATAAAGAAATCTACTTGTTTCCTCTGAACAATGGAAAGGCAGCCAGCAGTCAGGAGAGGGAGATGGTGCGCACTTACAAAGTTAAATGAATCACGGATGCAGCCTCAATACTAGTGCAGTTAAACAAAACATCCCTGAACCCAGGCACTGTGCAAAGGCCTGGAACGCAAACTGAGCAAGATGCTGGCTGCTCACCTTCCAGTCTAGGAGACAGACAAGAAAAGAGATTATAATTCAGCACATAAGAAAATAACAGCTTCTCCTTGTCTGTCTAGTTTTGAAGTCTCTACTTTAATTTACATATATGTTCAAACAACAGACTCTATATATTACTGCTAGATGACAACTGGGCTTCTCTGGTGGTTCAGCTGGTAAAGAATCTGCCTCCAATGCAGGAGACCTGGGTTTGATCCCTGGGTGAGGAAGATCCCCTGGAGAAGGGAACAGCTACCCACTCCAGTAATCTGGCCGGGACACTTCCATGGACTGTGTAGTCCACGTCCATGGGGTCACAGAGTCAGACACCATGTTCAGACTGATTTCCACAAACAGTTTATATGTCTATCTTTCTGACTAAATTCTAAATTCCCTGTTACTCCTAGTGGCTAGCATAAATTTTCCTTGAATTAAAATATATGCAGCTCCCATATATAAGGGCCAACTCTGTTGTTGCTGTTCGATCGCTAAGTCATGTCTGACTCTCTGCTACCCCTTTATTGCAGCATGCCAGGCTCCTCTGTCCTCTACTATCTTCCAGAATTTGCTCAGATTCACGTCTATTAAGTCAGTCTTGCTGTCTGACCTTCATCTTCTGCTGCTCCCTTCTCCTTCTGCCTTCAATCCTTCCCAGCATTAGCATCTTTTCCAATGAGTCAGCTCTTAGCATCAGGTCTACTCAAGTAATAAATTAATTATACAAGCAACACATAATAAACTAAAGCATACATCTTGATAAATAGCAATAAATATTTGAGAAAATATTTATTTATTTCTAAATTTTTGAGAAAATAGTTACGATTCACAATGCTAACAGGCTAATTAACTAAACGATTTAAAGGTTAATGAATATTCATTGTTTGCTCGAGCTTTATCTTTGATGTGTGTGTGTGGCGAGGCCATAGCCACATATGAGCAACCATGGCACCGCTGGTACCATTCATTTGGGTGACTGACAAGACGACAGCTAGAACTCATACTGTCAAACAAGAAAAAGTCTAGATCCTGCTCTTGTTGGTAATTTTTCGTCTTTTGGCCACTACTTTCACCTACCACAGTTTTACTCTGTGTAAAGTTGCCTGAAAGAAAGAAGATAAGCTCAGATAGCTTTGTGCCTAGTAGAGGCAGGAAGGATTTAGCATCAATTGCACCCCTCTCCAGTACTCTTGCCTGGAAAATCCCATGGATGGAGGAGCCTGGTGGGCTGCAGTCCATGGGGTCGCTAACAGTCGGACACACTGAGCAACTTCACTTTTACTTTTCACTCTCATGCATTGGAGAAGGAAATGGCAACCCACTCCAGTGTTCTTGCCTGGAGAATCCCAGGGACGGGGGAGCCTGGTGGGCTGCCGTCTATGGGGTTGCACAGAGTCAGACATGACTGAAGTGACTTAGCAGCAGCAAGGAGGGGTAAGAGGTGGAAGGGGCAATCCAGCTGATGGTATTGGTTAGGATTCTTCCAAGTGGGGGCGAGGGGCAAGTAATATTAACTGGAGTGTGACACGCACTGTACTGTGCACTCTGCCTGTGGAACCTCACATTAATATTGTGAGGCAGGCTTGATTATTCCCATTTTATAGATGAGTAAGGGAGATTCATCTACCTACCAAAGTCACATTTACCTGCTAAATGCAGAGTCTAGATCTAGATTTTTATATGTACTACCCAGCATTGTATCAAATAACTGTGAAATGAAGATCTTTAAGGTGTGCAAGATGGATGAATCCAGAAGATTAGACTGGAACGAATACCTTGATTGGCACTGGGATACACTGAAGCTCAGTGAGAGCCAACATGACAGTGTTAAAAACCCCACTGCTGCTGCTGCGTCGCTTCAGGCGTGTCCGACTCTGCGCGACCCCATAGACGGCACCCACCAGGCTCGGCCGCCCCTGGGATTCTCCAGGCAAGAACACTGGAGTGGGTTGCCATTGCCTTCTCCAATGCATGAAAGTGAAAAGTGAAAGTGAAGTCGCTCAGTCGTGTCCGACACTTCTCGACCCCATGGACTGCAGCCCACCAGGCTCCTCCATCCATGGGATTTTCCAGGCAAGAGAACTGGAGTGGGTTGCCATTGCCTTCTACAAACCCCACAGCATGTCCTAAAGACAGAAACTACAAATGTCTCATATAGTTCGTTATGAATCATTTTTTGAACCAAATAACCCCCAGCAGCCTCAGGTATCAGAGGGTGAACATCACTTTGCACATACCCAGAAGTGAGGACCACCGTGTGGCTGAAATAAGTGCCAGTGCGAGGAAAGCATGCCTGAGCCCACGTTCAAGTGTTCTGCCTCCTGACAGTATTCCCTCAATTCTAAAGTCCTCTTCATTCCAGACGATAACCTTTTGAGCTCCCCAAGGAAGGTCTTGGTGCTCAGTTGAAGTCCGTGTTGCCACCTGCCCTGTTCACCGCTCACTGACTCTACCCCCACACATAGGATAAGTCTGACTGCCTCTGCTGCATGCCAGATGCTAACCCAGAGGCACCCCCCGTCTTTACTGAGTCCTCTTACCAGGCAAACACGTGACACCATTCACAGTTTAAGAGTATATGGTCTGTGCTTCCTACAGTTTTGTTGCCATAGGGAAATGTTTAGTTCTGCATCGAGTGCTACCAAAACAACATACCTCCACACACAACTGTTAACTCTCCCACTCTTCAACACATGCACGCATACACATGTATGCATGCATGCACCCCAGACAATAATCTCTTCATGGAAATTAGTCAATGCCCTTGTCTTTTTAGCCTGTTATTACACAAGGCATTTTTTTTCTTCCATTAGAGGTATTTTCCATAATTATCCAGGATTCCTTCGCAAAGGAAAAAAAGAAACAAATCAATAATCTATACATGTTGCAACTGTCTCAGTCTTTGAGGTGCTTTTCAGGGCAGTGATTCACTATGGAGCTTTGTAGATCACCCACACCAGGCTAAACAAAAATGTCCTTCTGATTACCACCTCAAACAACACAGGGCCTGACATCGCCTTAGAATTTTCTCCCTTGGATGACATGTGGCAAGTGCCTGTGAAAAAGCAACAGTACGTGTTGGAACTTACGGGTTTATTTTGGAGGCTGGATGTCTAACAGTTTGGAGGGCAGGCCCTGAGAAGTGAATCCTAGGCCTGCTAAAGTCTGGCCTTGAGGAAGCTGCTTTGCCGTCTAGAAAACAGAAATGGTTTTTTTTTTTCATCTCACATGACTTAATGAGATAATTCATAAAATTATAGTAGACTATGAATACTTTAGTATAGTACCTAGCACATAATAAGGCTTCAATAAGTGTCAGCTCTTTTTATTCCAACAAGCTCTGTCAGTATCCCCATGGCATCTTCAGCCTGCTTCCCAGTATCCTTCCTATCACTGGAATATTGCCTTAAATGGAAATTTCCATCCTCTTCCTCTGGCATCACTTCCCACACCTTCCTTCCAATTTGGCTCAGCTCCGTCCATCCCCACATCGTGAATTCCTGCGCCTCCCACCTCCACTATGTCCTGGGGAACCTCCGTCTTAATATAAACAAACGTCCTCTTTGTCCTTTCTCCTCCATACTGGCTTGGCCCTGTAGATACCATTTCCCTTACAACCCATTCTAATAGAGACCACTCATTCATAGCCCATCATCTCAGAGATGAGCATACTCTGATCACAAACCTACTTCTTCACTTGCCTCCCAATATCTACTTACCTCTGAAATCACATCTCTCACCTTTCTCCATTTTGTTGCCTCTCTGTTTCCTACCTTTTTCATAAATTACACCTAGTTCAAAATGTGTTCTTACTCCTATACTTAATAATTACGTTCCATTAATAGGTGCATGAAACCCGGCATCAGGCACTGGGAATACAAAGGTAAATAAGACCTTATCCTAGCTATACGAATTAGTTTAGTGGGAAGGCAGACATGTAGTGAGAAGGGAAGAGTGTTGACACAGAGCTCAGTACTGGTGCAGCGAAAGCTCAAACCCTGTAGGCACCTCAATGTCCATGGTGTCAGCCCTCCCAAGCCCCTTATCTTACATGTTCTTAATCACCTCCACCTCCTACTTGCCCTTCTCTGAAACAGACCCCCACTTTAGACCTGGTTGTTCATAATTTAAAGCTGCTCACCTCCAAGATCTTAAACTCTGAAATACCCCTCTTTGATGATAACCTCCAATCCCTGCTAAAACTGCTCTTTGCCCTCATTTTCCTTCAGTTCCTAAGACATTCCCTATTCTCGTTACTCACTGATCCCTTTTAAGTCTTACAGTCTCCAACTATACCACTAATTCTATCAGCCCATGCTCTCTAGCCTTAATTTACTTTAAGAATCCCTAACCTGGGTCTTCAAAATATCCCTATTCACATTTTCTCCTCCCAAGGTACTAGCTGTCCCTTGATTAATGGAGGCATTAAAGATAATTTTAAAATGGAATAATCCCACTATAATCTATATATCCAACTCACCTAGCCCCTTTTCTTACTCTAACAGTACTTTTATTCAGTGAAACCCAATCATATTCCCTACAAACCAATTCCACACCTTTCCCTTTCTTCAAATCCTCCTACCACTTTGCCTCAGCTGAGGTCACGTGCGTGCATGCTTAGTCGCTCAGTCGTGTCCAACTCTTCATGACCCCAGGGCCTGTAGCCCATCAGGCTCCTCTGTCCATGGGATTCTCCAGACAAGAATTCTGGAGTGGACTGCCATGCCCGCCTCCAGGGAAATCTTCCCGGCCCAGGGATAAAATGTCTCTTGCACCAACAGATGGCTTCTTCACTACTGCCACCTGGGAAGCCCTGTCAGCTTCCCCGTGCATGAGTGCAAGCTAAGTTCTTTCAGTCGTGTCCGACTCCTCCCCGCCCCGCATTCCTCCTCAAAACATTTTTACATTTTCACCCATTTTCTCCTCCTTTCCTTCCCAGTACAGAGAAGGGCTCTCTGCTCTCCAAGGCTAATGGCTATACCTGTGACCTTGATTCTATCCACTTCATCCTCCTCAAGTACCCAAGATAATTGTCAGATGACTTTATTCTTCCCTTTCACCTTCTCCACTGTCCTTCCCCCTCAGCCTATAAGCAAGACGAAATCTCACTTCCTATCCCCAAAGAGCATTCCCTTGACATAATATCCCCCAAGCTCCTGTCCTTTCTCTTTTCTTCTCTTCACTGCCAACTTCTTGAAAGAAACAGACTCACTGATTCCTGCTTCCTGACCACCCACTCATATCTTATGCCTTCGCAATCTGGCTTCCAGCCAAGTGGCTCTAATAACAGTGCTTTACCATAGATCACCGAGGAAAGCACAGGATGCTAGAGGAATCCCTTGAAACCAAGGTTAAAACAGAATAGAGTTAGGCCTGTTCAGTGAGATTCTCACAGGAATTAAACACCACCCAATTCTCATGGTTGTCTATTGTTGATTTAAAAGGGAAAAAAATGTTCTTAATTGTTTTTCTGAAAGAGGAAGAAACTTCAGGATGTAAATTACAAATCACATGGGCTTTTTCCTCTTCCCTAAAATACTCTGATTTTCAGAATGTAATGACAGTATTTGGTGTTTTATAGATCCATCTTGATTTTATAATCTATAACTTTTCTGCTTAGTATGAAATGAACCATATTGGGTCTCACGGTACATACAGTGCTCTTTATTTATAAAGGAGTTCCTAGGAATAGCAACGAATCAGTTTAACTAATTTTTCCACTATTCTGAAGAGAAGAATAAAAACTTGGTGAAAACATGTCTTTAATGAGGTTGTGTTTATAATCCCCAGTCCTTGCAATCAAGGACAATGACGTGCCCTTCTAACTATGGCAGAACAAACTTCAATATTAACATCATGTTTTCCTATGTTTTAGGTTGGGGGTTGCTGGAGAAGGCAATGGCACTCCACTCCAGTATTCTTGCCTGGAAAATTCCATGGACGGAGGAGCCTGGTGGGCTGCCGTCCATGGGGTCACTAAGAGTCAGACCCGGCTGAGCAACTTCACTTTCACTTTTCACTTTCATGCATTGGAGAAGGCAATGGCAACCCACTCTAGTGTTCTTGCCTGGAGAATCCCAGGGACGGGGGAGCCTGTTGGGCTGCCATCTATGGGGTCGCACAGAGTCGGACACAAGTGAAGCGACTTAGCAGCAGCAGCAGCGGGGAGGGGTGGGGTGGGGGCGGTGGGGGGGGTTGCACGTTGTGGTTCTGTCCACACCTTTACTGTGACTCACTTTCACTGGAATTCTGCTGACAATCTGTTCTAAAGCACTCTTGCCTTGCAAAAAGTTGCGTTATTTCTCCCTTGACATATCTCTATTAGTGTCATCAATTAACCCCATGCTTGGTAGTTTCACAATATAAATGCCTTATAATTAGGATAATGACATTCAATCATAGTATAAGAATCAACTGAGCCTTCAGAAAACCAAGGGTGTGGCCTCTCTGCCTGATCTCCCCACTTTCAGATAACTAGGGACATTTCTACTTCTGCCTTTTGCTTTACACTTCTTGCTATTCAGGGTGATATCTGAGCATATCAACAGAGTAATCGTGCTTCTGTCATTTTCAAAAAACAAAAAAGTATTAGATTTTAATTATTTTAGAAGCAAGATTGGAGGAAAGTGTGATTTTGAGAATGATAAAAATTCTTGATTCCTAGATTTTACTTCTTAGAGTGCTCCTTTTTTTTTGAGCATATTCTGAAGTAAAAGGAGCTCATCACAATGACTATTCACCATCACACAGTTGAGCAGAAAAGAGTTGAATGCTGTTTGCGAGTACCTAGAAAATGCCAGAGCCAAGTAGCCAAGATGCATAGAAGTTATCCTTTTACTGCAAAATCACAAAGGTGACAAAATGCAGCGAGTCAGAGCTGTCTTTTCATTCTAATGATCTAAGTATTCGGATTAAGAAATTGCCTTTCTCTTATATTTCACCAGGAATATATCCAGCTAAGAACTTTAAATATGTTAGCTGTGGAACAACAATGCACCTTTCCACGGCTCTTTCCTGACAAATGAAGTAAGAAGCCTAGGGTAAAACTCCTCTACAGTGTAATTAAGACTGGAATACATCTTGTCCTTTGTCCAACACTGCTTACTTATACAATGTTATTCACACACCAAAGGGAATTCTAGTTACCATGAAAAACAAGCCACAGGGACACTATAGAAATTTCCCACAATTATTTGTTCCAAAGTAAATACGTTTCCTTTGATTTTGACAAAACCATAAAACACAGAAGTGTATTGTGAGGCTCTGTCTAGCGGTGTGTTTACCAATACCCTGGAGGCTTCACTCTTTGAAACGCAACAAGATTACATCATGCTGCTTCATCTCTCATCATTTGACATGCATGTATATTATACCTAACAATCAGACATCAGCAGAAGAGAACAATACACTAATTCTTGAATCAGGGTTCATACTCCATTTGAAAAGTGTAATCATGATTTAGCTTAAATGAGGCTCTACGCCTCAGTTCAGTTCAGTCGCTCAGTCAGGTCCAACTCTTTGCGACCCCATGGACTGCAGCACGTCAGGCCTCCCTGTCCATCACCAGCTCCCGGAGTTTACTGAAACTCATGTCCGTTGAGTCAGTGATGCCATCCAACCATCTCATCCTCTGTTGTCCCCTCTCCTCCTGCCCTCAGTCTTTCCCAGCCTCAAGGTCTTTTCAAATGAGTTAGCTCTTCGCATCAGGTGGCCAAAGTATTGGAGTTTCAGCTTCAACATCAGCCCTTTCAATTAATATTCAGGACTGATTTCCTTTAGGATTGATTGGTTGGATCTCCTTGCAGTCCAAGGGACTCTCAAGAGTCTAGATTACAAGTTTCAAAGACTGAAAGTGTTGACTGAGCCTGGGTCCCTGATACAATATGGGAAACAGAATGTTCATCCGACATTTTCTGAAAGCCTTCATGAGTGTTAATTCATGTATATCACAGGAATGAACAACAAATTATATAGAGATTTCTAAACTTTACCACCATTCCTCTCCACCACAATAACAATAATATCATTTTTACTGAACTTTCTTTTCTCTTGCAATCAAACAGGCCTGTCTTCCAAATATTTAAGCCTCTATGATTCTACTCTCCACAACCAGAGAGTCACTTCTAGGGAGCACTTTGTTTTCAATTTAGATGATAAATTCCCTCTTCTCTCTTCATCTATTTTACTAGATTAAGGGTATACTGGGATTATAAAAAAATCATACATGCTCACACACCACACAAGGAAAAAACTCCAGTACTTTATAGTTTCTCTTTGTGTTTATCCTTTTATTTATTCATTGACTCTGTAGATGTTGGACATCTAAAATATGGTAGACATTAACTTTCCAAGAATAATACAGAAGTATCTCGTACTTCTATGACCTCCTTCATTCTGGTTTGTTCACGACCACTTACATCCATTCCCATGGCTATACCTTAGCTTTGTCACCACATGGAACTGGGTCGTCCTGAACCCATAAACACAAACTGCATCTTCTGGTCTATGTCCATCTGCTATTCCTTTACTTTTAAAAAATCTATTCTTTGATATTACTGACACCTTCAGTTCCCCACCACTTAGAGGTCTAAAAGCACATCTGGATTCAGATATTAGCTTAGCTGGGGCCCACAGTTGCAGCACAGAGGCCAGTACCCTTGTTTCTAGTCTCCTTTGTCCTTTTGTGATCTTTACCATGACCATCTCCAGCTCAGTTCAACCCAGCTGGACCCACAGAAGGATCAGTGGAATGATGTGGCCGCAGACAAGGTTCTGGGCCTTGGAGTCAGCCTGCAGTTTGCATTTGCTTCTGCCAATTGCCAGCTGTGTGGCTTTATTAAGCATTTAACCTCTACAGGCCTCAGTTTCTCTATCCACATGATGTAAATAATGATTCCTACATTACAGGCCTTATTATGAGGACTAGAGAACAGGCATCTTAAACACATAGCATAGCCTTCTTCTGGCACATAGAAGGCATGAATAAATAGAAATGTTTGTCTGTTTCTAGTTCAGGTCTGCTAAGTCTTTCTAGAGAAAATTGCATATTCATGTTGCTAGGCTCCATTATAAATTTATGAGCTCCATCCTTCGCTTGCCCCTCAAGGGTTTCTCATCTACTCCATTTCCATTCTCCATAACAGCTGTTCCAATCCTTTATGCCTTTCCTCAAGGGTCCTGCCAGATTCCTGCCTCCCTGCTCTCAGCAGGTGGCTTAACTTCCTCTTCTGCTGAGAAAGCAGGTGCCTGTGAGCACGTACAACGTCCGCTTCTGTCCTGATCTCTCCGATCAGCTCTATCATCATGCCTCCTCTCCCACTTCACTTCAATCTCAGGAAAAGAAGTATCCCTGCTCACTCGAAAATTAATGAAATGACCCAGAAAGTATTTGTTGAATGTTGATTAATGGACTGACCATATGTCAGAGCCTGGGCTGGGTGCCAACCTGGTCTCAAACAGCTCTAGCCTCATAGAGAAGTCAGATCAGTGCACAAACAAGAAACAAACAACAGGATTCGTGCTATGATAAATGCAAAGACAGGTACTAGACAAGGCTTGCAAGGTCAGCTAGGCCAGCTTCCCATAGCCGGCTGCATCTGAACCAAAGACTGAAAAAGAAATAGTAGTAGCCAGGTTAGAGGGAAGGGGAGAGTGCTTATAGACAAAGAAAGCAGGCTGTGCAAATCATGGAAACATGGAAGACCTGAGTGCTGGGCCCAGATTTCGTTACAGACATAAGGAACCTGGAGCACATACCTGTTGGAAACAACCTCTGGGCCAGACACTCAGTTTGTGTCACCAAATGGACGGGACTGAAGAAGCCAGACAGATGCTCCTGACTTGCTCCAAATCCAGGTATCTAGTGTTAGAGAGGATGATCAGGAAAACTTCCAGTTTGTTCACATCACTTCTGTCTTGGAAATGGAAAGTCTCATATGACTGAGATGAGACACATAGATTATGACCACAGGTGTTAAGAAATATGGCCAAGGTGCCTGAACCATTTTCTGTCTGCATTGAAGGAAACTGTAGTTAGAAACACTTTTGTTTAAAAATTCTATTTGCTTCCTTTTTCAATATGTGTGCTGTGCTGTGTGCTGTGCTTAGTCACTCAGTCAAGTCCGACTCTGTAAGACTCCATGGACTATAGCCCGCCAGGCTCCTCTGCCCATGGGGATTCTCCAGGCAAGAATGCTGGAGTGGGTTGCCATGTCCTCCTCCAGGGGATCTTCCCAACTCAGGAATCGAACCCAGCTCTCTCTCCCGCATTGCAGGCAGATTCTTTACCATGTGAGCCACCAGAGAAGCCCTTCAATATGTGTACCTGCATAAACAGATAAATAGGGACTTCCCTCATAGTTCAGTTGGTAAAGAATCTGCCTGCAATGCAGGAGACCCAGGTTCGATCCCTGAGTTGGGAAGATCCCCTGAAGAAGGAAATGGCAACCCACTCCAGTATTCTTGCCTGGAGAATCCCATGGGCAGAGGAAGCTGGCAGGTTACAGTCCACGGGGTCGCAAGAGCTGGGCACGACTTAGCGACTAAACCACCAAACCACCATAAATTGACTACAGAGAAACTTCTCTTTTTGTACCCCAAATAAGGCAAAGTTAGTAATAAGTTGCTTTCAAAATATGGGCTTACATTTTTCTTTCTGAAAAGTATTTTTAAAAGTGGGCATGTAAAAGATTTCAAAAGATTGAAAATGCCTAGAAGAAAACATGAGCAATAAGTTCCTTGCCATTAGTCTGGGCAATGAATTTTTAGATTTGACACCAAAAGCAAAGGCAACAGAAGCAATAATAAACAACTGGGACTACATCAAACTAATGCACAACAAAGGAAACCATTAACAAAATGAAAAGGCAACCTACCAAATGGGAGAAAATATTTGCATATCATATATCAGATAAAGGGGTAATATTCAAAATATATTAAGAGCTCATACAACTCAAAATCAAAAACATAAACAATACAACTTAAAAAAATAAGCAGGTAATCTGAATAGACATTTTTCTAAAGAAGATACACAGATGGTCAACAAGCACATGAAAAGATGATCAAAATCACTAATAATCAGAGAAATGGAAATCGTCTCTCTGATTTGCCTTGGACGTTACAGTCCATAGGGTCACGAAGAGTCAGACACGAGTTGAGTGACTAATACTCTCGCTGTATGTGGGATTCTGGGGCCATGGTCCTTTTACCTTTAGAATACAGTGTTTGCTTATGAATTGAAAATTTTCAGGGTAAGAAGTATGAAGTAAGAACTTTTTCAAAAAGAAAGCATTAATGTCTGTCCTAAGGATTTCATAAAACTGATCTAAGAATAATTTATATTCTACTAGAAAAATGATGGCGAATTTTTATAAAGATAATCATTAGTTGTTTTTTTTTAACTGAGAAGGAAAACAGCAAATGTGATTAACCTCCATGATTAAGAAAATTAGTTTATGCAGAATAAATTATTTTCTAATGATTATACAGTGGTTTTGGGGAAAGTGAATAAAATTAAGTACTGCAAAGTAAGTTTACAATGATTATATCATGGTTTGGGGGAAAGTGAATAAAATTAAGTACTGCAAAATAAGTTCCTCAAGAGTCCTGGAGAGTCCCAGGAGCTGGGAAGGAATTCTGGGTTATATAACATACAGCAACGGAAGAGGATTGGTCAGGCACTTAACAGACACTATTTTCTTCAGAACAGGTTCTCAGAGAATTAAACACTTACTTGAGATACCAACACTAGTAAATAATTGGCAGAGCTCAAATTTGAACCCAACTGTATGCCTGCAGCACACATCCCCGTTGCAGTCCACCACGCCACCGGGAATGTCCATGTGCTGTTCATGGCACTAGGCTAGGTGCTTCGACAGATGGAGGGTGAGCATCCCTACCTGCATGTTGTTAGCTGACAGACCCTATTTAATGTACTTAGCTGAAAAAAGAATGAAAGAAAACTAGCATTTCTCTTCCTGTCAGTAAAAATTAAACCATGAATCTATGATTCAGAAGAAAAATGTCCTTATCCAGGTGCATTTTTATACATTAGCATTTAGGGCAAATTGCCCAGAAATCCAATACTAATTTACGCTTAGGATCTCAGCCCACAGTTACTGTTGGAATTTTTGGCAAGTAGATTTCCCTGAGGGTAATAGTCAAATTAAGAAGCCTTCTTAAAGAAAAGGTGTGAGAGTCTTAGGCAACAGTTCAAAGCTTGGTGTTCAAAGGTGGGGAGGGGTACTTAGCGAGGGGGTGCTCGAGTGGGTAAACGAGGTGAGAGAGTGCCTGTTTCCTTACCCTGAACCTCTGTTTAATGGAGCGGTGATAGACTTGGTACACAGTGGTGATAATCTTTACTTTGCACTCAAAATAACAGTGAACCATAATTTAAATTCTAATTTCAAAGTTATTACAGCAGATTTGGGAGGTGAACATTTCCAGGGTCAAACTTGAACTCTTTGCAACTATAAAATGCCAATGTGAGTTTAGTAGCCCAGAAAAGCACTTCCCACACCTGTAATACTCTCAAATTCATGAGTTTAATTCCTGTTGTGCTGAGAGCCCCCTTAGGTTAACCAAGAAAATAACGATAATAACAATATTACCTTTTTGATCACTTTTACTATGTAAAACGCATGCTTCTTAAGGTTTTACCATTCAGTGAATCCTCACAATAACTCTGTTTACATACCTATTTTATAGATGAGAAAACTGAAGTCCAGTGAGATTAAGTGATTTGCCAAAGATTATAAAGCTGGTAAGTAGCAGATCCAAGATTTGAACCTATACAGACTGGACCCTGACCAAGCGTTACTGACCACTGCCATTTACAAGGTTCCATGTGGTCACACATGACCTTTAATGAAAATTTTCTTTTTATTTGGATGAATATTGCTTGGGCTGAGTGTGAGTTTGGCTGAGGAAATTGACTTGCTTTTAGACGAACTCCTACAAATTTAAGCAGTATCTTTTGTAGACCCCAAAGGAATCTATAAGAAGAAATGTCAAGGAAATTTAAACATCAAGATGGAACGAGGTGGAAATCAGCAGGACAATATTAAGGGAAAGCTACTACTGAATGAGTAGCTACTACTGAAGCCTGGCATGCTGCAGTCCGTGGTGTCGCAGAGTCAGACGCGACTGAGCGATGGAACCACCACCACCACTGAATGGGCAGGTCCCTGCTCATCCCCAAAACAGTTTGCAGTAATAGGATTAAGTCATGCCCCACTACCTCGTAAGCTGAAGGTATTAAACCTGCTCACTGCTCTGATCAGAACTGATTTAAGAGTTGGGTATGGCTGGGCTGGGCTTCCCACGTGGCTCAGTGGTAAAGAATCTGCCTGCCAGAGCAGGAGGCGCAGGAGATAAGGGTTCCATCCCTGGGAAGGGAAGATCCCCTGGAGGAGGAAGTGGCAACCCACTCCAATATTCCTGCTTGGGAAATTTCATGGACAGAAGAGTCTGGAGAGCTACTGTCAATGGGGCACAAAGAGTCAGTCACGACTTAGCGACTAAGCAGGCACACATTCATGGCTGGACCTCTGAATGCAAAGGCATTGTGGGTAAGGGGCTGAGAACACAGAGACTGGAAATTAGAATAAACATAACAATTTCCAGGTCCATGCCCAATTCCAAACTTGGGAAAATATCTACTTCCCAATTTGAATTACATTTCTACTGTCAAGATACCTGACCTAACTTAGTGACGTGGGAAACCCCCTTCCTTTACACATTACATACAATGTAATGTGATGTATAATGTTCAATACAAGTGTGTTGACTGATGTCAAGTGTAAGATAAAGAATCGCCCTTCATCTTCTGACTATCCCCCAGTGATCCTCTTGGAGAATCACTTCCTCCATTTGCCAGTGAGTACCTCCCCAGAACAGGACACCTACTCTAGACAGCCGGCAGCTGGATTGGTTAGGAGCCGGCTACATATGCTCCAGCTGGCTCCACCAGCCTGACCAGTGAGATGCAGGGTGAGGCAAAACAAGGAATCTACAATCCTGTGCAGGACAGCCAAGCTGGCTTCTTTATTAGGCCATGAAAGACTAAAACTCCTCTTCAGCAAAGTGGAACCAACTAGAGATAAGAACCTCAGGGAAGGTTTTCCTGGCTGGCTTTTTAACTTTATAGGGCAGTGAAGGACCAGAGTGTTTTAGTTGTTTGCACCTTCCCACATTCAAAGTCTTCCATCAAGGATGTCTTTGGCTATCAGGGAAAACATTAGCAGCAGGAGGGGGAGACTGGCCAACTTTTATTTCTATCAACTTCAGAGGCGTTGCTGTTTTGCCAAACTGCCTACCCCACACGAAAGGATTCTCTTTCTTATGGTTTTGATGTGGTTATCTGGCAAGATAGGTGTGACTTTTCTTAGCATTTCCCTTTCTCCAGCCAAAGCACAGACTGTTTGGACACATGGTCTCGTTTTTATAATTCTTTAACCTACAGGAGAGTTGTGTGCTAGGGTTGATGTCAGGTCTGATGGGGTCTTTTCTGGAACAGCTGAAGAATTGGGGGTCATTTCCTCATAGGTCACGTGTCCAGACAAAGACATAAGCTCCATGAGATGAGGGTCTGCACATTGGTCTTACAAGCCCTGTGTTCCCAGCACTGGTCATAATGCCTGGTACATGACGGGTATTCTGAGTATCTAATACTGTAAATTACAACATCTTTCCCCAAACTTTCTCATGGGACACTAGACCCAAAGGATGCTCAGCAAAAAAAAAAAAAAGTCTATTTTTTGATAAAGTGAGCTTCATAAGGGGCTTCCCTGGTGGCTCAGCAGTAAAGAAACTGCCTGCCACTGCAGATGTGGGTTTGGATCCCAGAGTCAGGAAGATTACCAGGAGAAGGAAATGGCAGCCCATTCCAGTATTCTTGCCTGGGAAATCCCATGGACAGAGGAATCTGGTGGGCTACAATGGGCCGGCAAAGGGTTGGACACGACTTAGTGACTAAACAACAACAACACAATCTTGATAAATTCTGCAAATCTGAGCCCCTTTCAAAATCCCCATTCAAGTTAAGCTACTTAAGAGGCTTTCAGTTTTTTGTAAAGAAATACAGATTCACTCTCTACTATTTCCAATAGTCCTTCAAGTGACTATTCTAGACTTTCTCCTGAAATCATTAATATACAAGTCTGATGAACTGTAATTTTCAAATCATCCTCAGTGCAAATAGGGATAACAAGCTCCCTTCTGCCTTCCTGTGGTGTATTTCCATGCCTAGGCACAACCAGGTGGATTTATTTCTAGAGAATGATTGCCTATAATTTAATCAATTTTTCATAGCTTAATAGTATCTCAGGGCATTTACTCTGCATTTAAGATGAAGACCACAGATTTGTATATATTATGGAAATAGACTATAGTTCCATTTTGATAAGGAATGTGAAAGCCCAGCCTAGTCACCAGCACTGCCGTGAGGGAGAGATGGAATGTGTCCATACATTGATATGGATGGTCTTTACCTAAGTATAAGGAGGACTTTCATTTTCATGCATGCATGCTAAATCATTTCAGTCATGTCAAACTCTTTGTGCCCCATGAACTGTAGCCCAACAATCTCCACTTCCCATGGGATTCTCCAGGCCAGAATACTGGAGTAGGTTGCCATTTACTCTCCAGGGGCTTTTTCTGACCCAGGGACTGAACCTGTGTCTCTTACATCTCCTGAACTGGCAGGCAGGTTCTTAACCACTAGTGCCACCTGATAGATGTTTAAAACCCTAAACCCCAAAATGTTTTAAACATCTCAGTGATTCCAGACCCCAGAATTTATCCTGAGGAAATGTGTAAAGTTATAAGATTTCTTATCAACTGTGAAAAATTAGAAGCCATTTAAATGTCCAACAGTAAGATCTTAATAAACTACAGTACATAATATACAACAGAATAAAGTTAAAAGCCATCATTTATTGAATGGTCTGCTGGACACTGTTCTGTAAGGGTTTCATATGTGTTAACTCAATCCTCACAACAAACCTATAAGGCAATTCTATCTCCCTCTTTTTACAGATGAGCACACGAAAGCACAGAGTAGTAGAATAAACTGCACGAGGCTACATGGGGTGGAACAAGGATTGTAGCCTGGGAAGCCTGGCTCCAGGGCCCATGCCCTGCATCTGCACTGGACCTCTCTTTCCAGAAGGATGCATTCAGTTCAGTTCAGTTCAGTTGCTCAGCTGTGTCTGCCTCTTTGCAACCCCATGGACTGCAGCACACCAGGCCTCCCTGTCCATCGCCAATTCCCAGAATTTACTCAAACTCAGGTCCATTGAGTCGGTGATGCCATCCAACCATCTAATACTCTGTCATCCCCTTCTCCTCCTGCCTTCAATTTTTCCCGGCACCCAGGTCTTTTCAAATGAGTCAGTTCCTTGCATCAGGTGGCCAAAGTACTGGAGTTTCAGCTTCAGCATCAGTCCTTCCATTGAATATTCAGGATTGATTTTCTTTAGGATGGACTGGTTGGATCTCCTAGCACTCCAAGGGACTCTCAAGAGCCTTCTCCAACACCACAGTTCAAATGCTTGGGTGTGTGCTAAGTCGCTTCTGCTGCTGCTGCTGCTGCTGCTACGTCGCTTCAGTCGTGTTCGACTCTGTGCGACCCCAGAGACAGCAGCCCACCAGGCTCGCCCGTCCCTGGGATTCTCCAGGCAAGAACACTGGAGTGGGTTGCCATATCCTTCTCCAATGCATGAGAGTGAAAAGTGAAAGTGAAGTCACTCAGTCATGTCCAACTCTGCAAACCTATGAACCATAGCCTGCCAGGCTCTTCTGTCCATGGGATTCTCTAGGCAAGAGTACTGGAGTGGGGTGCCATTTCATTCTCCAGGGGATCTTCTGACCCAGGGATACAGCCCAGGTCTCTTGCATCTCCTACATGGCAGGTGGTTTTTGTTTTTGTTTCTTACCACTGAGCCACCTGGGAAGCCCTCAAGAAGGATGATGCTACTTCGAATATCCATAACTTCATAAACATATATATAAAACACAGTAACAGCAAAAATCAGTAATCCACTTTAAAATCAGTAATCTTCCTTTTTTCTTTATTGCTCATCTATATTTACTAAATTTTCCACAACAAGTATCTGATATTTTGGTTCAAAAATAAAAACAATAAAAATTGATGCTATTATTTTGACTGAAAACCAAACTCTTAGAGTCAGCTCAACATAAAATGCAAGCCAATACATTCCAGAAGAATGGGAATCAGGCAGCACGGAGAGGGCTCCTCCAGGGCCCAGGGTCCAGGCCTCTAGTGGTATATACCACCCACGATCCAGTAAACCAACAAGCTCTCTGCAAGGAACAGAGCTAAACAGAGACCATCTCTTGGACCTTCCTTCAGCTAGCTTCCAAACCTCAATTTTCTCAACCCAGCCAAGTTTTATGATTACCAACAGTGACAGGGAGTTTCAAGTCTATAGTCTTTTGAAAACTTAGGAAATAAGGTAAGTAATAAATGGAAGGAGTTGGGACTTCACAGAGTCTGTGTGGACATGGTCTCCCTGCAAAGAGTGCACTCAATATGTAAAGGTTAGAACTGCATAGAATCTTAGACATAAAATTCAAATATCTTCATTTAGCAAAGACTGCAAGGCTCAGAGAGGTTAAGTAACTTGTACTCGGTTACCTGGACTGCCAGGGGCCAAACCAGAATTAAAAACCAACTTTATAGTGCTTAGTCCATACTCCCTCCATTCAGCCATAACTACCTCAGGGACTTGGGCTCAGCTGAAAGAAGGGGAAAGGTATTGATTAAAAGAATAAAAAACAAAACAGATATTTTATGAAAGCCATTTTCTATTCACTCTTACTACACTACCAGCATTTACAAAAGAGAAGTGTACAGAGTAAAACGTGAGGGCCTCCCTCCACACACCATAACTCCCTCTACCAAGAAGTGATTACCACAGTCAATAATTTTGGGTGTCACCTTCCAAACCTCTTTCCATCAATGTCATACATGTATTTAGCAGTGTGCTAGAACCAGTCTGAACCAGTCGTTGAGAGTCAAATTTTCAGGAAAGTTGTAAGCTGGATGATAAATGAAGTCATTATTAAAAATTAATTTATATAAACTTACAATTTCATTACTTATTTTAAAAGATAAGTACTCAAAACTTAAAAAAAAAAAAAAACTCCATCACTTCCCTTTTCACTTTTTTTAAACTACATTTTACTATTACCTATGTTCTTGGGGTTATTTCCATTTATCACATCTGTGTGGTGGATAAATGAACAGTGCATTACTGCTCATCTCTTTCCAGCTTCACGTCCCATGGCAACACACTGTAGAATCCACCAGAGTGGAAGTGTTTACAGCAAGAAACTGACAACCATGACAAACCAGGGCCTGCCGTCGCCTCCTCCAAAAGGCCAGTTTCCAAGCACCTATTGGCATACCATGATAGATATGTTTTCTCAAGTATTTTCCTCATCATAAATAGACTATAGAAAAAAATTTCAGTCTGTTAAATGTATTTCTTTTCCCTGTAGAAAACAGAGCAGAAACAGGTGAAATATGTCGCCATGAACCTTTTTCTAAACTATTCTTCCCTTTCTTTTCTCTCAATTACCTCCTCCCTTGTTGCTCTAGCCAGTTTTAACTAAATCCCAGTTTCTTTTAACTTCCCTCTTTAAGTATATCCTGCCTGCCCTCTTCTATTCATTCCATACCTCTCAAGTCTTAAAGAGAGAAAGAGCATTTTTAAAGGTAAAGGTGAAGCTCTCCTTAATCACTTAAGAGACAAGGAAACAAGAATGGCTGGGCTGGTTTTGCCCTGGTCAGCACTAGGTTCTGCTTACAGCAACTCTGACCCTCCTCGGCTCCTGGGTGTCAGAGGGAGAGCAACATACTTAGTCCCCTTTGTTTACACACTGAAAGATTGGGTTTCCTCAAATTCCTAAGGAACTTCAGAAGATGAGCTTTTAGATAGGAAACTTCACAGGCTGAGTAAGCTGAGAAAAGAAAAAGAAAAAAACCATGTCACCCTCAAGCAGTTCCATCAAGGGATGAAATTTTAAATCACATCATGTCTCACACCCATTTCTTAGTGCAAAATAAATCACTTGAACAGAGTGCAAGCCAATTTTACTTTAAAAATGTTGTGTCCTAAGGCTGTCTTCTTGAACTTCAAAAGCACACTTTGTAATTACTCTACCTATCAAAGGAAACTCAACACTTCACCTCCAATCTTCTTCAGCTTGTGTTATCACTTTTAATTGTTAATAAACCACATTAATTTTAAACTGATTATTCTGTTTGGGAATTGAATGTTTTGAAACAGAGTACACTGGATTATATATAAATGAGCTTATTTACGTACAAGCTAAAGTTAAATGGGGCTTTTTCTCACTACCTGTCATTGGTTTTATTTTTAGAAATTTCTGGCATTCTGGAGACACAGCAATTCTTGTCCCTCACTTTTTAAAGGAATAGTTTTCTGGGAATGAGAAAGATTTTAAAATGCCAGGGATTTTATCAAGGTTTGTGTCCAAACTGGTATCATTTGATCCTGGCTGGCGAATCAGCTTGCAATTATTTTTAAGGAAAGTGAAGGACTAAAAATAATTTGCCAAATTTAGGCCACGGTATCAACGTGTATAAATCATTCAGATTTATCGGAATGTAATCAGTCATTACATGCTTTCTTTGCTTAACGAGTTTTTCCCCACCTGGTATTAACAAGCTAAGTGCTTGTTATCAACCTTCCCGCCACTGTGGGCACTGGTCATGTCTATCTGACAAAAGCATTGTTCACAAACCATATTTTTCCAGCCTGGCCAATTTCCTCTCGTGGTTACTAACACAATGCTCTTGAGATGGAAGCACCTCGTGTTTGTGTTCACTCTGGCACCGAGCTCACAGCTCAGGAGCTCTCAGAACATCCTTCTCTCTGCTGTGACTGCACCCACGGTGCCGAGCCTCTGCCTGAAGGGTGCTCTCTCCCCTCTGCCAAGCAAGCCGAGTTCCGCAGCGCCCTTCCCACTCTCCCGGGTGACACTGGCAAGCCTGCCTCCCAGTCCCATGGTGCAGGCTAGCACCCCCACCAACATCCCCACCAGCTCTGTCAAGAGCTTTCCGTGGTGCCAGACGCTATTCTGCGTGTTTTACAGGCGTTAAGTAATCCTCACCACGACCTTATTAGTAAGCGCATTCTTACTCTCACTTTGTAGATAAGAGCCCAGGGGCTTGAGAGATTGGTGCCCGAGGTCACCAGGCTGGGAGAAGACAGGGCAGCCAGCTCCAGGGTCAGCACACTGAAGCACCCTCCACACCTCCCTGCTCCATCAAGCACCCGAGTTACCCACACAACGGCTTCTCCACTGGCCATGCACCTCCAGAGCACAGGGGCCACCTCCTATCCATTCCTGCAGCAACCAGAGTGCCTGCCACAGCGCCTGGGGAGTGGCAGGGGAACATGAACTATTTATGGAAGGAATGGAGTTTTCCTACCATTTCTAGGTTTGTGAATCGGGAGATGTCTCCACAAGAAGATAGCCTGTGGTGGCTGGCATTGGGGAAAGAGCTCGCCAAGCTGCTGGCCCTTGATGTACCTGGCCTGAAGCCCAAATCTCTCCATTCCTGGGCTATATAAGGGGAGTAACGTGACTGACTGTGTCAAGTGGGTACACAGTGTTCAAGTATCACCTCCCCTTGAAAGTTATAGCAAGTAAGGGGCCACAGATGGTACTTGACATAAGTCAGTGATGGAAGCTGGAATAAACTAACAGAGCTGACCCTGGACGTTGAAATTAGCCTATCTTTCTGATTCTTTTATCACTCTACTAGCAAAATTATAATTTAAATGTATTCATTTACTTACACATACCCTACCTTGTACCCAAAATAGTTTATATATTCTGCAGATCTATAAATTGGAAATGAAAAGAAATAAGAAAACAAAACCAGGGACAATAAATGGAACTCAGAATGAATCTAATACCAAAAAAAATGTACATGACAGAGCTGCTGCGTATTTGCTATGACTGTGGCAAAAGAATGAAATGTATGTAGCCCTTTATGATGTACATTCACCAAGATCCTCATACTGGATCTTCAAAGAGGACATTCCCTAGAGCTAATGTTATTATGAGCAGGTTCCAGGTGAGGAACTGGGAGCTCTGAGAGAAGGAGCTTAACTGAGTTCAAACAGTGAGTGTGAGTGGGACCAAGGCTAGCCTTGAGGTCAGGAACTGATTTCGAAGTCTGTTCTGAAGGTCTCACAATCAGCCACCCATGAACCATCTTCCCCACATGAAGGGAAATAATTAACTATAGTTGAAGTACCATAGTTATTTGTCCCCTTTACCTAGTTAGTACAGCATAGTCAGAGAAGGTAATGGCACCCCACTGCAATACTCTCGCCTGGAAAATCCCATGGATGGAGGAGCCTGGTGGGCTGCAGTCCATGGGATTGCTAGGAGTCGGACATGACTGAGCGACTTCACTTTCACTTTTCACTTTCATGCATTGGAGGAGGAAATGGCAACCCACTCCAGTGTCCTTGCCTGGAGAATCCCAGGGATGGAGGAGCCTGGTGGGCTGCCGTCTATGGGGTCGAACAGAGTCAGACACGACTGAAGCGACTTAGCAGCAGCAGCAGTACAGCATAATAACAATAACTGAGGCTATGAGACATCTGAGTCTGGTTCTAGAACCAGTGTTTTGTGAGTCTGATGGTCACCACTCCTACTGACCTGAGCTGCAAGCCCACCCCTTCACAGCTCAGGTCTAGGCAGCACTGTCTTCCTGAACCTGCTTTCTGGGTTAAGACCAGAAACCTCACCTCCACCGCTTTTCTCTAAGTTCCGTAGTTAGAGAAATCTTTTGAGGAGGACTGCTGGGGGAGGGCAGTGGTCCCTGGACAGGGCAAATCTTCACTCTGCCCAGGGCACTGGGAAACCTGTGGATCAGACTCCTGGTGTCTTGTCATAATCCTGATACCCCTCTTCCCTCTAGTTAGACAGGAACGAAAATGTGAATCAGAGGGTCTCTGACATAGGGATCTGGAAAAAAAAAATGTAGAAGAGATGCTAGTAATAGAGAAAAAGAACAACTCACAGGCAGGTGATTTCTGGGAAGGCTGCTTCCAGAGACCTGCATCTTACGAGCCTCGGTGGACTCTCCTCCCTTCTGCCCCTTCAGCCCTGGCTCCTGCTCCATCACTCCCGCTCCCCCACATGCTAACCTCCTTTCCCAGGACAGCTTCCCACCCGAGCAACCCTAAGGAAGGTGCTTCAGAGGCTGCCTTTCCAGAAGTGTTTCCGAGCATTTGCTGCCGCCGCCAGCATGTACAGGTTTCACTGCAGGGTACACAAGCAGACAGAGTGAAGAAGCATAATACAACCCACTTAGACGTGGGATTAGTGGCAGCCAGACACCCGGAGAGATAAAAATCCCTTGGCCTCCCGCAGACTTACTGCGTGGAGCGGTCCAGCTGATGTGCTAGCCATCTTCCTCGAACAATAAGACAACCGAACGCTTTCTATTCAGGGTCAGGGTCACTAGTAACGCTCTGGCCAACAGCACAGTCTGGCTGCCCCCACTTCTCTGCCTCTCCTTACGTGGCCCTTTTCTGGCTGCGATAATGGACCGTATCGCACTCGTAGATCCTTCTCTTCAGAAAACTGGGAGGTTGAGGGGGGAGCCCTGATATCATCTTCAGGCTATCTGGAGTTCACCCACTTTGTCTCTTTATAAAACTACCTACAACCAAGAAACTGTGGATTAAAAAAAAATGCTTGTGAGGGAACAAGAAATAAAATCCAAAGACATCTCAAAAAAAAAAAAAAAAAAAGGAAGAGACTTTGGGAAATAGTTTACTCATCTTCTTACTCAAATACCCTGATAAGATGACTGCAAGATAGCAGACGACTCATTTACTGGAACAAACTTTGGAGATAATGTAGGACACCTTCATTTTACAGATGAAGAAGCAGAGGCCCAAAGAAGGTAAATGCCTATCTCAAAGTCACAGTACATAGTGTTAGGACCAGAATCTAAGTGACCAAGACAGGTGGCAGGGATAGAAAAGCAGTGAGACAGCAGTTTAAGAAGCCAGGACTGCTGGGATCACCAGGCTCCTGCAGAAAGGCTGTTTGCCCTGTTGTCCCCTGCTGGTCCCATACATTCCCTCCACCCCAGTGCCCTTTCCTACTGCTTCCACCCCTCCTAACCCACCCAGCCTGGGGTGGGTGCCACTTCACATTTACATCGGGGGATGCTGTCACAGATGATAAGATGCAGATTGGAGGACACAAGACGTTTGAGCCCCGTTCTATACTTTGAGCCCCTTTCCACTCCAGGAATGGGCGCAAGCGTGACTACAGCAAAGGGAGCCTAGTTGCTTTATTTAACCTTATTTATACATGTCCCCTGCCCACCAAAACAATAAACTTGTCACAAAAAGATCTTAAGCCAGCTTATTTTTTTAAGGCTTAAGCAACAAAAGTATATGAACTTGAAATGTTAAAAAAAAAAAAAAAAGTGCCAGAATGAAGAATGAGATCAGGATGTCATCATCATCCCATGGCAAACAGCAATAACACCCTCTTTACCTTGCTTAAAAAACATGCTGCAGAGGAATTAGAAAGAAGACTACAACAAATGTTATGAAGTTTTAGGGGTTTGTTTTTTGTTTTTATAATCAATGTTGTCACTTAAGAACCAGCTTCCTTTTCCCTATAGTCAAGCACTTGTAGCTTGAAGTAACAGTTGGCCCTTGATGACAATGCTCTAAAAGAGCCTCATCTGCTTCTAAGGATCCCCTAGGAAGTCTCAAGGGATTCCTAAAGACTGCATTCCCATTTACTCACTATTGACTTAATTTACAGACTTTCTTTTCTAAACTCTTTGGTGATGTTTAATAATACATAGTTAAGTTTTACCATAGAAATAAGATGGATTACCACGATGAGATGTATCAAATGTGGGTAACCTTTGAATCTTCCCAAACAGGAGGAATGTTCGGAGCCTGGGCATGCAGACCAGCATCTAAAATCGTATGCTGAGTAACTGAACACCTCTGGGAGAACAGACTCACTGCCACTCAAAATACCTACTCTAGTCTCCAGCACATCTGTGCAGCAATTAAAGAACCAAGGGCACAGTTAGAATTCAGGTCAGCACACAGCAACAATGGGGCTCTTTGATGTGAGGTCAGCTTTGGTCATTCTCATATACTCATTAAACAGGTTAATCAACTTAGTGCAGGACACAGGACAGGAGTAACCAAAAATTTATTTAATTACCATTACCCTGAAAGCATCCGCAGAAAGATCTGCTTTATTTGTTGGATGTAGTGATCGCTGTTTCATTGTCAGGGCGTTCTGGAGCTAAAGGTGCCATTTCTGGAACTGTGTGCTTTTCTCCTAGCAATGAAATGTAGATATTACACTAATATCTGTTAGTATTTATTACTTTAAATTAATATATTACAAAAATAGGTGGTCTGGTGGGTACCTTCCTTTTTCCATCCTTACAGATTTCTCTTTCTTGGTTTACATAATAAAGCATGGGTTGAATTTGGGGATACATGAATATGTAGCAAGTTCTTTACATTTGTTTTCTTTCCTTGAGTTAAGAAGGTGTTTTGTTGCTGCCGCTGTTTTACTTTTATTTTTTAGCTGTGCTGAGTCTTTCCTGCTGCACACAGGGCTTCTCTAGGTGTGGGGACTGGGGCTACTCTCCAGTTGTGGACTGCAGGCTTCTCACTGTGGTGGCTCCTCTAGGCCTGGCTCTCAGGTGCTAGAGCACTGGCTTCCAGAGTTGTGGCATGGGGGTTTAGTTGCCCCGAGGCAGGTGGGATCTTATTTCTCAGACCAGGAATTGAACCTGGCATTAGTAGGTGAATTCTTAACCGTGGGGCCAGCAGGGAAGTCCCAAGAAGGTGTTAATGCAACACACTCAGTTGAATAAACCTCATTCATAGTCTCCTAAGATGTCTAATGAACTACCCATAAGGAAGGCAGTTAATACAAACGACTAGCTCTACTGTGAATGCTTTAGTTGAGAGACCTGGACATTAGGTCAACCAGGCTTGGATTCTAATGCAGCTCCCTGATCTGCAAATGCTCTTTTGTGGACTGAAGATAATGATACTAATCCTACTCTGCAAGACTGTTGTGAAGATATAAGAAAACAATGCACATAAAATGCTTAGTGGAGTGTTTGGAACACAGTAAAACTTAACCTTAAAATGTTAGACCTGAGTGGGAGCCTAATAGTCACCTAATTGAATCCCATCTTTTCAGAGGAGAAAAGTAAAGCTCACTGATGTTAAGTGCAGAGCTAATTAATAACACACATGTGAACTGATCAGTTAGAAAAAGTATAATGTCATAATCAGTTCAGTTCAGTCACTCAGTCGTGTCCGACTATTTGTGACCCCATGAATCGCAGCACGCCAGGGCTCCCTGTCCATCACCATCTCCCAGAGTTCACTCAGACTAGTCGGTGATGCCATCCAGCCACCTCATCCTCTTTGTCCCCTTTTCCTCTTGCCCCCAATCTGTCCCAGCATCAGAGTCTTTTCCAACTAGTCAACTCTTCACATGAGGTGGCCAAAGTACTGGAGTTTCAGCTTTAGCATCAGTCCTTCCAATGGACACCCAGGACTGATCTCCTTCAGAATGGGCTGCTTGGATCTCCTTGCAGTCCAAGGGACTCTCAAGAGTCTTCTCCAACACCACAGTTCAAAAGCATCAATGTCCTAATAATAGATGTTGAAAGTAATTTCATGAAACCCACTACTAATTTCAAAGAAGAGAAATAAAGATGGCACTTGCCTATTAAAATTAAAATATAGTATAAAAGCACACCATTTTTTAAAACATGGCACTGAAGAGGGAATAATCAGACCAGTGAAATGAAATACATGGCCCACCAAAAAAATTGTGTTTTTATATAGATAATCATCTGTGGTAATACTTAAAATTACTCTTCAAAATAGGAGATAAAGAGCTAAATATTTTTATAAACTAGAAAATACAGATAAAATATAAATTGATATTTATCAGATCTGTTTAAGGAGGGTATTTTAATTTTTCAATAGTGATAAAGATTACAAAAGAAAATATCTGCAGTGTAAAATTTTAACCATCCATTTAAGAAAAATGACTAAAAGTTAAAGCAAACAAAATGAGAAATACATTTTAGCAGACTCTGACAGTTGCCTATCCTGTATCCATTCTCCCCCTTTTACTTACTAACAGAACTCTAAGTTTGTTGAAGTAACAATGCATCCAGCTACAAATTCTGCTTTAGACATCTTTGCAGTGAGGGTTGGGGAGGTGATAAGTCTGGACAGAAGGAATGTATTGGAGATTACCAACCAAGGGTGTCCAGAGACAGGCATCACAGAAGAGACAAATCCCAGCTAGTGCTTGGTGCTCCGCCCAGAGCTCTCAGAAACTCTTTATCTGTTCCGTGCACCCTGGCCTCGTGTCTGTGCATCCCAGTTTTAACAGCTGGCACCTGTTACTTCCTCCAAACTCTCTTTGGGCGACTAGAGCCGCTGTGGCGGACAGCCCGGTGTTCACATCCCCACGCCTCCCCCAGTGGCTGGGGCAGGGGTCTGCTACTTGCTTGGAGATGGAAATGAAACAGACTTGTGTAGCTCGTGCTGTGCTCCCTTGAACTCAGGCTGAAGCACTCCCTTGCTTGGCTGTAGACTCTTCCCTGTGCTGCTTCTCTCATTCCGTCCACTTGCAGACTTCTCCTAGAACTACTCGCTCAGTAAATCACTGACACGTGAATAGACCAGGGTCTGCTTCTGGGGAATCTGACCTAACACATTCCCTTATATCTTTTGCTCTTTTACCCTTTATAATGGCACCTTTTTCCTTCCTGGAGCAAAGAAGAAATGCCCAGAGGTTCAGCAGCCATCTGGCAATAAGTACACTGTCAAAAGTACATACACTAAGGATGACGTAGCAGAAAGATGAGAAGAGACTGAATACCAAATGGTATGATTAGTTGTCATACCAGTCCTGGACTGATACCCTTAGATTTATTTTTTCATAAGACAGGCAACATCTAACTCATTTATATGCCTGAGTGGCATGTAACACTAGCCCCAAAAGATGTTCATATTCTAATCCTTTAGAACAGTGGTTATGTTATGTCGCATGACAAAGAGGAATTGAGGGTACAGATGGAATGAAGGTTGCAATTCTGCTAACCTTAAAACAGGGAGAGTAGTCTGGATTACATAGGTGGGCCCAATGTAATCACAAGAGTCTTTAAAAGCAGACAAGAGATCAGAGCCAGAGCAGGAGGTGTGATGATGGAAGCAGAGATGGGAGTTATACTACATGAGAATGGCTGAACCTGCCATCACTGGCTTTGAAGATAGAGGAAAAGGTCTCAGCCAAGGGAAATGGGCAGGCTCTAGAAGCTGGACAAGACAGGAAAAAATCCTCTCCCGTAGGGCCTCCTGGTGGCTCAGCAGTGACGAATCAGCACGCAGTGTAGCAGACGCTGGGGATGTGGGTTCCCTCCCGGGGTCTGGATGATCCCCTGGAAGAGGGGTGGCAACCCACTCCAGCATTCTTGCTCAGACAATCCCATTGGCAGAGGAGGCTGGTGTGCTACCGTCATTGGGGTTGCAAAGAGTAAGGCATGACTGAGCATGCACGCTACACTAGGGCCTCAAGAAGGGAACAAGTCCTGCTAGCACCTTGATTGTAGACCAGTGAGACCCATTTTGGACCTCCATAACTATAAAAGAAAACACTTGCATTATTCAAGCAACTAAGTTTATAATAATTTATTGCAGCAATAATGGAAAACTAAAACATATATATATATATATATATATACCTGAAATTTTCTAAGAGAGTAGGTCTTCAGTGTTCTCAACAAAGAGTCATGATGTGAGACGATGGAAGTGTTATTTAACTTAGCTGTGGTAATGATTTCACAGTGTATCATATGCTGCTAAGTCGCTTCAGTCATGTCTGACTCTGTGCGACCCCATAGACGAAAGCCCGCCAGGCTCCCCGCCCTGGGAATTCTCCAGGCAAGAACACTGGAGTGGGTTGCTATTTACTTCTCCAATAATGTATCATATATCAAATCATCATATGGCACACTTTAAATGTATGCTATTCTATTTGTCAATTATACCTCAATAAGGCTGAGGAGCCAAAAAAAATACTCCTGCTTCTCTATTCCTTTCAGCCTAATTCAGTCTTAAGTGATACTTTTACATTGAAAATGGTTTATATTTTTATATAGAAAAATCTTATATAAATCAATGAAAAACAGTAAATTTAATAATAAATCTATGGAAAGACAACACATATTAGATAAAACCTACCTATATAGCATATTCAAAAGCAGAGACATTACTTTGCCAACTAAGGTCCATCTAGTCAAGGCTATGGTTTTTCCAGTGGTCATGTATGGATGTGAGAGTTGGACTGTGAAGAAAGCTGAACACCTAAGATTTGATGCTTTTGAACTGTGGTGTTGGAGAAGACTCTTGAGAGTCCCTTGGACTGCAAAGAGATCCAACCAGTCCATTCTGAAGGAGATCAGCCCTGGGATTTCTTTGGAAGGAATGATGCTAAAGCTGAAACTCCAGTACTTTGGCCACCTCATGTGAAAAGTTGACTCACTGGAAAAGACTTTGATGCTGGGAGGGATTGGGGGCAGGAGGAGAAGGGGATGACCGAGGATGAGATGGCTGGATGGTATCACTGACTAGATGGACGTGAGTCTGAGTGAACTCCAGGAGATGGTGATGGACAGGGAGGCCTGGCGTGCTGTGATTCATGGGGTTGCAAAGAGTCGGACACGACTGAGTGACTGAATTGAACTGAATATGTTTCCAACTATATTTTTAAATAAGCCTTGACTATGCCAAAGCCTTTGACTATGTGGATCACAATAAACTGTGGAAAATTCTGAATGAGATGGGAATACCAGACCACCTAACCTGCCTCTTGAGAAATCTGCATGCAGGTCAGGAAGCAACAGTTAGAACTGGACATGGAACAACAGACTGGTTCCAAATAGGAAAAGGAGTCCGTCAAGGCTGTATATTGTCACCCTGCTTATTTAACTTAAATGCAGAGTACATCATGAGAAACGCTGGACTGGAAGAAACACAAGCAGGAATCAAGATTTCCCGGAGAAATATAAATCACCTCAGATATGCAGATGACACCACTCTTATGGCAGAAAGTGAAGAGGAACTAAAAAGCCTCTTGATGAAAGTGAAAGAGGAGAGTGAAAAAGTTGGCTTAAAGCTCAACATTCAGAAAATGAAGATCACGGCATCTGGTCCCATCACTCCATGGGAAATAGACAGAGAAACAGTGGAAACAGTGTCAGACTTTTTTTTTGGGGGGTGCTCCAAAATCACTGCAGATGGTGACCACAGCCATGAAATTAAAAGACGCTTACTCCTTGGAAGAAAAGCTATGACCAACCTAGATAGTATATTCAAAAGCAGAGACATTACTTTGCCAACTAAGGTCCGTCTAGTCAAGGCTATGGTTTTTCCAATGGTCATGTATGGATGTAAGAGTTGGACTGTGAAGAAGGCTGAGCAATGAAAAATTGATGCTTTTGAACTGTGGTGTTGGAGAAGACTCTTGAGAGTCCCTTGGACTGCAAGGAGATCCAACCAGTCCATTCTGAAGGAGATCAGTCCTTGTTGTTCTTTGGAAGGAATGATACTGAAGCTGAAACTCCAGTACTTTGGCCACCTCATGCAAAAAGTTGACTCATTGGAAATGACTCTGATGCTGGGAGGGATTGGGGGGCAGGAGGAGAAGGGGACGACCAAGGATGAGATGGCTGGATGGCATCACAGACTTGATGGACGCGAGTCTGAGTGAACTCCAGGAGATGGTGATGGACAGGGAGGTCTGGCGTGCTGTGATTCATGGGGTCGCAAAGAGTCGGACACAACTGAGCATCTGAACTGAACTGAACTTGAAAAAAGATTTTTCAATGGTGAGACATAGGGTGTTTTTTTTCTTTTTTTCTATTACTTTTTTGTATAAGTCATATTCAAATGGCTAGTTGTTTCACTTTATTCAGGTCTCCTTGCTAGGAAAAGAAAATAAACTTTGCTTAAAAACAATTACAATGCAGTATGTTATTTGTAATAATGCATGGGATGAAGTGTAAAGCCAAGGGCTGGCAGAAAGGAATGGAAAACACTGGGAGAGCATCACAGAGGAGCGGGTAACTGAGGGGAATCGTATCCACGACCACCAGAGGAAAAGGGTGCTCTAGACAGAGGAAGGGCCGTGTGAGTCCAGGGTGTTTCAAAAGTAACAGCTGTGCTGTCTGAAGAGAGAGAAGCACAAGATCCGGTACAAGAAGCCACCCCTGAGAGGGGTTTACCACACAGACAGCAGAGTTTGACTTTGACTCTGTGGGGAAGTACTTTTTGGTAGGAAAGAGCCACGATTGTGTTTGTATTTTATAAAAGGTCTTCTGCCACAGTGTTAGAATGGACGGGGGACCCAGAGGCATGGGGATGAGTTCGTGCTCTTGCAGCTGTCCAGGCAAGAGGTCTGAAGTGAAGAGCAAACAAGGGAGGTAGAAAGAACAGATTCACCAGATACTGAAAGAAGAGTCACAGAGGACTGAATCAGAGGAAGTAGTGAGCTTGACTCTCAGCTTTTATTGAGCACTTTTCTACCAATTTTTCCCTAGTTTTAAAAATAAGAGCCAACATGCACACAGAAAGCCACACAAACAAATGCACGCCGTGCAGCTCCTTGAGTGATCAGAAAGGGAACACGCCCGTGTGATCAGCATGCCACCAATCACTTCTTGGACTACTGGGGCCTCAAAGGACGTGACATCCACTTGCTCAGGCCAAAAACCTAGGAGTCATCTTTCATTCCTTTCTACCCTTCATATCATACATCTCAGCCATCAGCAAGTCCTGTCAGCTCTACCTTCAAAATATACTCAGAACTCAACCTTTCTCACCATCTCTGCTGTTACCAGCCAGCTCCAAGCCACTGTCCCTTCCCGTCCGGACTCTGGCGCAGCCTCCTGCCCATTCGCTCTCACCCCACTCTTGCTCCCCAGATCTACTCTCCCCACAACCACTGGCATAGTTCTTGTCACATGAGGACTGCATCCTGTCACTCTCTACAGTAGACCATCTCCATGACCCTACTTCTTTACTCCTCTCTGTATTGCTGTCTTTTGCTATGTAACTTTGCAGAGAACTGCTCACCCCTCTGATTCTGGGCTCAGCTGTGTGTTTTGCAGAGTAGATATGATCAAGAGGAGACTGTGAAACGGCTTTCAGCATTTAGTAGTTTTTGTTTTTGCAAAATCGTCCCCGAATAGAGAACACTCCAATTCGTGGTATCGCCGCATCCTCCTGATCTAATGTGCCTTTCCAGATTGCCTTGCACAGTCTTGCCCTATACCCGCCGTGGTCTCTGCCTCCCTGGCCCTATTCTTTGGCTCTCAGGGCCCGGGCCAGGGTCCCACCTTTCCCCTGGGCCCTTCCCTATCCACATTGGCCCATGTTGGTCTCGCCTGCTCTGCTACATGCCTTTTAGCAATATCCTCCTCAACTCCACATCGGCATCAGATAAAAGGGAATCCCCAGGCTCCCTCACTATGTACCTGAATCCCTCCCCACTTCACTCTAGACTCTATTCAGCTGCCCTTTCCATTTCTGCCTTGTCCTGAAACTGACCACTCAGCATCATCTTTGGGGCTCACTCTGAGTCCCTTATAGCTATGCTGCTGCTGCTGCTGCTGCTAAGTCACTTCAGTCGTGTCTGACTGTGTGACCCCATAGATGGCAGCCCACCAGGCTCCCCCATCCCTGGGATTCTCCAGGCAAGAACACTGGAATAGGTTGTCATTTCCTTCTCCAATGCATGAAAGTGAAAAGTGAAAGTGAAGTCGCTCAGTCGTGTCCGACTCTAGCGACCCCATGGACTGCAGCCCACCAGGCTCCTCTGCCCATGGGATTTTCCAGGCAAGAGCACTGGAGTGGGGTGCCATTGCCTTCTCTGAGAGGGCCACACACGATTACATAAAAGGAACCTCCCTGGTGGTCCAGTAGTTAATACTCCATGCATCCATGCAAGTGGCATAGGTTTGATGCCTGGTTGGGGAAATAAGATTTCACATGCCATGCAGTGCAACCAAAAAAAAAGAAAAAAATAATAATAATGATATAATAATGAATCCAGCCTGGTATTCCTCTTTGTTCCCTATGTTTGTAGAATATATATATATTTTAATATTTCTTTAATGGAGGAAGAGGCCCACAAAGGGAAAAATTTCTAAGACAACCAAAAGTAATAATACTATCCTGGTGGTTTTTAGTATATTATCATCTTCTGTGGGCATGTAAGTGTTTCAGCTTAACTACAAATGCCTTAAAAATGAGTATTGCCTAGACTTCCCTGGCTGTCTCAATGGTTAAGACTCTGTACTTCCATTGCAGAGGGCACAGGTTCAACTCCTGGTTGGGGAACTAAGATCTCACATGCCTCATGGCATGGCCAAAAAGAAAAAAAAAAGTTTAAAAAAATATCGTTGTTGTTCAGTCGCTAAGTCATGTCTGTCTCTTTGTGACCCGATGAATTGTGGCATGCCAGACTTCCCTGTTGGAGAAGGCAATGGCACCCCCACTCCAGTACTCTTGCCTGGAAAATCCCATGGATGGAGGAGCCTGGTAGGCTGCAGTCCATGGGGTTGCTAGGAGTCGGACATGACTGAGCGACTTCACTTTCATGCATTGGAGAAGGAAATGACAACCCACTCCAGTGTTCTTACCTGGAGAATCCCGGGGATGGGGGAGCCTGGTAGGCTCCTATCTATGGGGTTGCACAGAGTTGGACATGACTGAAGTGACTTAGCAGCAGCAGCAGACTTCCCTGTCCTTCATTGTCTCCTGGTGCTTGCTCAGACTCATGTCCACTGAATCAGTGATGCCATCTAACCATCTCATGCTCTGCCACCCCCTTTTCCTCTTGCCCTCAATCTTTCCCAGCAGCAGGGTCTTCTCTCATGAGTCTGGCCTTTTTTGCATATTCATTTTCCCTATAGGAACTTTCCTATCAGATACTTTTTAATTGGCTGAGCACGCGCAACATGTTGCCCATAACACAGAAAGGTCATGGCTGCATTTTCTTTCCTCTATTCTAGTGTCAAAGCCATAGATGATAGACTGTGTGAGCCCCACACAGTAGCTTAATCCACGTAAAGACAGTGGCGATCTCCCACTGTTGGTGTGAAGTTCACAGTCAGGTAGCATTCTCACACATCATTAGAGGCAAATGAGAGGAGGTGGTGATTCTGCTCATTCATTCATTTAGGGGAATCCTGGCTCCTCTCCTCTCACTAGTTATATGGCTTAGGTAAGTAATTTAAGCTCTTAGACTAGATTCCTGAAGTGGAAACTGGGGAATAAATAAGGCACTCACTTCAGAGGGCTGTGATGAATAATAAATGAGACGATCCACTTCAAGGCCTAGAATGGTGCCTGGTGAACACGCTTGAAATGGTAGCTGTCAATTAATTGGACAAAAAACTGAGTGCCAACATGTTTACTGACTGAATGAACCAACAATGAACAGACATCCAGAGTTCATGTCTCTGGGCTCTCTTTCTTTGCAGCGCTCCTCCACTAAGCACACCAGCTGTGGGAACCCTGCATCAGTCTGACCCAGCCACATCAACCAAGCACACTGGTATTCCCTGGCCTTTGGTGGAATGCAGGAGCTTTGAAGGTTTCTCACCCTGCCGAGTGTCTGCTGGCTGAAGAGAGGACTTGTCAGCATCCCAAGGGTGGGAGACAACTGCAACAGCCATCTAAGTGGCCTCCCGTGCCCCAGCGTTGCCCCCACTTCAGGGCACTCTCCACACAGCCGTGGGCAGATCTTTGTGAAGGTGTGAGTTAGGTCACATCACTTCCGTGATTATCTTTTGAAAGGCCTCTCCCTTAGTTTACATGGCAAATCCTCAATCGCTGACCAAACTCTCAGCCTTCTACCCCAGCCTGCTCTCCACTGTCTCCCTTCCCACCCCCACCCCGGTCCATACTCCAGACTTGACCTTTGTTTGTGAGTTCTCCAAGCAGCACTTTCTCTTTATCCATAGACCTCCTGCCTGCCTCGACCTTGGAGTTCCCTCTGCCTGGACTGTTTCCTCTTTTCTCTTCACTTGGCTAGCTCTCACTCCACCTGGGGAACACTCTGATGCTCAGACCAGATTACATTCTCCCACTCTGCTCTCCTACAGCATCTGGCTCTTCCCCACCATCACTGCAGTCTGCAGTAATCATCTGTTTAAAGTCTGTCTTTCCCAACAGAGCATAAGCTTGCTGGGGTCACCAGTATGCCTGCCTTGGTCTTGGTGGAATCCTGAAAGCCTCCCGTAGTACCTGGCTCATAGTGTCTCTCAACACACTGACTGAAATAATGAGTTAATAAATTAAAGAATAAAGTCCCAAAGTGGGGGGAATGAGTCTCCACTCAAGCATAAATCTGCATTCACTAAAACAGAGGGGGAACAGAGAATAAGAGGGATACACAGGTAGCCCCCCCTCCACCTCAGTTTCCCCATCTGTAACTGAGGACGCTGAAAAGCCTGTCTTACAAGGCTTTTGTGAGGATTAAACGAATCAACAGGAATAAAGCACTTAGAACAGGATGTGACATATGCTGGCACTGTATGTGATTATTATTTTCATTATTCACATGGGGCATTTTTCCTGGATGGTGTAACTCATTCCACACAGCAAATGCGGGAGCAGCTTACTGAAGCATGCATGTGCAGGAAGGGGAGTCTGAGGACTGGCGGGCGGTGTGCAATGCCCCATCCTAGAGGGGCACCGAGCCGGAATGGCTGGGGCTGCTCCTCCCTGAAGTGTCCTGTTATCTCCAACATGGTCCTGATGGGGAAGTTACGACCCTGCTCTCAGGAAATGCACATAACTCACTGCTGCATTTTCAGCCCATCTGGAGAGCTGGGCCCAATGAGTATTCTGTCTTTATCCTTCCCAGTCCCCAAGAAAAACACATCAAAGAGCACGTTTGCATCCCTACAACAGATAACAGCACTGCCATAAGCTTCAGGGGCCACGCACGCTACAGACAGAATGAATTAATAATTTCACGTATTTATAAAATATAAATTAACCCAAGAAATGTATAACTCCGAGTGAAATTCCAGCTTGTTAAAACTGAACAGAGAAAACACTTTGATAAATAAAAGGTTAGTAAATGTTCATCATGTGGCATCACCAAATTGGCATTTATCACATGAAACAAATTGTTCCTCTCTGATAGATAAATGTAGATACACAGAAGCATCAGTCTCTGGGGATGAGGAGGGTACAGAATCCAGACAATTGATTTTTTAAATTACATTTGATTATTTGATGCCCTTTTTAACAATAAAAAAGCAAATAGTATGATCAGTAAGGATTCTGAAGGCTCTTCTGCATTTATATAAGCGTAGCAAATTACTTGTAAAAACCATGGGCATTTACCTCTGTCTTCATGTATAATATACCATGTCTGTGTGGGACCCAGTTTGCTTTGATGGTAAACAGCTCTTTTCTCTGAAACCTTACTTTCTCTTGCTCTGCTTTGGGTTGAGAGCTTCCCTTAATAGCCAAACTAGTTCTCCTAGAAAAGAAAAAGAAAGTAGTGAGAGAAATGTATGTATCAGACTTCTTTCTTTTCCATAATACTGTACTGATAATTTACATTCATATTCAAAGATATAAAGATCCATACACTAGCTTCATAGAGAAGTAGTCAAAACATAAAGCAGTCCTCAACTAAATATACCATATATATTTAGCGCTATACTAAATGTATCACAGCAAAGACAGAAAAAAAAAAATGTATGAGTATATTACCCAAAGACATAGTATACTAAAAATTATCCTTTTGCTTTCCTGGGTCCCCTGACTCCAAAACAGAACAGTAAGTATATGGATGAGAATCCTGGAGATATTTATTTACATGGATTATTTATTACTGACATTGGGGATTATTTTGTTGCTAAATAGGCTTGAAGGGCTTCTCTGGTGGCTAGTAAAGAACCTGCCTGCCAGTGCAGGAGACCTGAGTTCAATCCCTGGGATCCCTGAGATCCCCTGGATGAGGGCACGGCAACCCACTCCAGTATTCTTGCCTGGAGAATCCCACGGACAGAAGACCCAGGCAGGCTATAGTCCATGGGGTCACAAAGAACTGGACATGACTTAGTGACTAAACAATAACAAACAGGTTTGAGGAAGACTATGTTTATCTATGAGCTATTTCCAAACATTATTAAGGATATATCATTACAAAAAAGAGCACAACTAAATAACTTGTTTCTATTTTCCTCATTAATATTCTTCCATTGAAAACCTGAAATAACATTAATAATAACAGTTTATATATATAGCAGGATTTTATAACTACAGTAGAAAAAATGAAATTTAAAAAGAAGGAATCATTAGCATCACCTCCAGGTTCAAAAAAAAAAAAAAAGGTGAGCTGAGATGGAAGGCCTTACTATGTAAAAATCAATACTTTTTTCCATACTGAAAAATGGATCAAGTTTTGCTGAGTTAACACCATTGACTGAAAAGGTTATTTACAATAAATCTCCAGAAACACCCTGAGCTAGAATCTCCCCCTGTAGCTGAGGAGGATCTATGGAGCAGATCAAGGAGCTTGCCCCTGCCCTCTTCTCCTGTTCTCTGGCTCTTTCTGAATGTTCCCAGGTAAACTAGAAAATTCCCCTTTGGCAGCAGAGCCTGGAAGTGGCACCCAGAAGGGCCCACGGTTGCATTTGTGGAAGCTCCTTAAGGGCTCCCCAGACACAGAGCAGCGAGCCAGAAACTCACCCAGAGCCAGGCCAGTGAGCTCGGCCCCAGTCAAGGCCGCAGGCCTCTTGGCAGTGCCCATCCGGGCAGACACTCCCACGCTGCAGCCGCACACGGAGCCGCCTGAGAGAAGGGAGGGAGACCCTCCCTGCCCCACACTCCTCCACCCGCCTGGCACACCTGAGCCAAGTCCGCCCTTCCCACTGCCACACCCGGGAAAACCGAGCTGTGCACAGAATCGAATAGCAATGCGCGGAAAGGCGAGGCGGTGGAACAGCGTGTGGCGTCTATACCTCACAGAACCCCGATCACCGAGGATTCTCCCCAGACCTTTCCCTTCACGGCGCACCACGGAGGTGCTAATACCAAGCTGTGGCCTTAAGCGATGTGCTGGGTATAAAGCTTATGTGAGACCAGGGAGAGTTGGCCAGGGATACAAGCTACCTTTTATTAGAAATTTTATTGTACTGAGAGCTATGCATACATTTTCTCTAGAAGTTTCTGTGATCTCTCTATTCTATATAATTGACTCTCAGAGACATTAAGTAACTTGCTCAAGATCACACAGTTGGTAAGTATCTGAGCTAGGTTTGAACCCGGATTTGTAAGACCCTGTGCCTTTAACCACTGGGAGAAAAAAAAGCCCATTCTGCTTATCTTTGTAGGTTACGCAAATGTGGACAGTAAGAGAAAGAACCCATTTATTGATTTAACAAGCAATAGTTTCATCAAAATACATACAACAGTGTTATCAACAGCATGTGAAGGCGAGACATTAACAAAGGCCCAAAGAAATGTTGGTTTGCCTTTATATTAAAACACACACACATACATACACACACAATTAGGTGAGACTAATCAAACAGTGCAAATACAGCAAGGTACAGGTAGGACAGAAAGAGTATGAATCATGTGATCACATGCTCTGATTCTGTGGTCATAAGGGTTTTCCTCCAGCCATACAAAAAGCCTGCATGGTTAACCCCAGAGACTATGAAGAGCAAGGTTGCTGCCTCCCTCTGTGGGTTAACCAAAGAGCAATACTACTAAGCATGACGTGGTTTCCTGACGGGATCCCAGAACAGAAAAATGACATGAATGGAAACACCAGTGAGAGTTGAGTAAAGTCTGCTGCTTCTGCTGCTGCTGCTGCTGCTGTTGCTAACTCGCTTCAGTAGTGTCCGACTCTGTGCGACCCTATGGACAGCAGCCCACCAGGCTCCTCTGTCCATAGGATTCTCCAGGTAAGAATACTGGAGTGGGATGCCATTTCCTTCTCCAATGCATGCATGCATGCTAAGTCGGTTCAGTCGTGTCTGACTCTGCGACCCCATGGACAGCAGCCCTCCAGGCTCCTCTGTCCACAGGATTTCCACTGGAGTGGGTTGCCATTTCCTTCTCCCAAGAGTTAAAAGTAACGTACCAATGTTAGTTTCTATTTTGACAAATGCTCCATAGTTGTTTACAATAATTGATATTAGGGCAAACTGGGTAAAGGGAATACAAGAACACTGTACTACTTTCAAAGCTTTTCTGCAAAATAAACAAGTGTTGCAAAATGTAAGATTTGCTTTTAAAAAGTTAAGTAAAATTTAAATATAAAAATGAGAGAGAAAAAGAGAGAATATACTTCTAGAGACTAGAAAATTATCTTGCTGTCCTCTTGCTATATCCAAAGGGGACACTATGCAGGGTGATTTTGCAAATGTTTTCATTTTTTATGTTACTAATAGTACCATACGGATGCAAAATCTCTGGCTGTGTATATTTAAATAAAGAAGAAGATGATTCTCAAAGATCAGAAATATTTATATATGTTAAGTAAGTCAAAATCGTGCTTTGTCTGAATAACTCTCTGGGGAGCTTATCCCTTTGCTAGTAAATCATTAGCAGGAATTCTCTTTACAGGAGTGAGTATTAAAAGAATCTGCCGCTAGACATAAAAGAAGACTTGGAAAAAAACAGCAAAAAAATACCATGTCCTGAGATAAAGACTTAATATGCTAAAATTCAATTCTCCCTATATCAACCTGTAAACATAATGTGCTTCCAACAAAAGGCTAACTATTTTTGCGGGGAACTAGACAAGCTGATTTCAACAGCCATAAGCAAGCAGTAATAGCCATGAAAATCTGGAGAAAAAATAGTAATAGGAGAGAGCCAACTCTACAAGATTTAAAAGTACATAAAGAAATTACAGTTTTAAAAGCAAAGTGGTATTGACTTTAACTAGAACTTTGACTTTAACTGATCAATGATATAAAACAGACTATCCAGAAACAGAACTAAATTACTGAAGTAATTTAATACATATAATAGTAACTTGTCAAAACATTAATGGAAAGATATATTATTTAATAAGTGATGCGGAGGCAAACAGATGGCAATATGTATAATACTAGTTAGGCTAGTTTTCTACCTTATACCTTCCACCAAAATAAATTCCAGATATACCAAATATTAATTCATAAACAAATAGATAAAAACATGGAAGGATTTTTAAAAATATAAACTACAGTATTTGGGGAAAAGTTTCCTTAAGTATAATATGAAACCCTTATGTCACAAAAAATGAAGACCTGGATATCTGACTACATGAAAACAAAAATTTTCTGCATAGTGAAGGGTGAGGGATAAACAAAGTAAAATAATACAGCACACTGGTAAATATGTTTGTAATTCATATTCCAGGAAAGAAGATGAACATTATTAATAAATAAAGAGCTGTAACAAATCAATAAGGAAAAAGAACAAAATTCAATAGAAAAATGGGCAAAAGGATATAAATGAACAGTTCACAGAACCGGAAATACAAAGAATCCTTTAAACTGAGGCAAATATGTTCATCTTTAAGGGGAGTATGGAATGAGGTTCGTGACATTGTACAGGAGACAGGGATCAAGACCATCCCCATGGAAAACAAATGCAAAAAAGCAAAATGGCCTGGGGAAGCCTTACAAATAGCTGTGAAAAGAAGAGAAGCGAAAAGCCAAGGAAAAATGAAAGATATAAGCATCTGAATGCAGAGTTCCAAAGAATAGCAAGAAGAGATAAAAAAGCCTTCTTTGGCAATCAATGCAAAGAAATAGAGGAAAACAACAGAATGGGAAAGACTAGAGATCTCTTCAAGAAAATTAGAGATACCAAGGGAACATTTCATGCAAAGATGGGCTCGATAAAGGACAGAAATGGTATGGACCTAACAGAAGCAGAAGATATTAAGAAGAGGTGGCAAGAATACACAGAAGAACTGTACAAAAGGATCTTCATGACCTGGATAATCATGATGGTGTGATCACTCACCTAGAGCCAGTCATCCTGGAATGTGAAGTTAAGTGGGCTTTAGAAAGCATCACTACAAACAAAGCTAGTGGAGGTGATGGAATTCCAGTTGACCTATTTCAAATCCTGAAAGATGATGCTATGAAAGTGCTGCACTCAATATGCCAGCAAATTTGGAAAACTCAGCAGTGGCCACAGGACTGGAAAAGGTCTGTTTTCATTCCAACCCCAAAGAAAGGCAATGCCAAAGAATGCTCAAACTACTGCACAATTGCACTCATCTCACATGCTAGTAAAGTAATGCTCAAAATTCTCCAAGCCAGGCTTCAGCAATACGTGAACTATGAACTCCCTGATGTTCAAGCTGGTTTTAGAAAAGGCAAAGGAACCAGAGATCAAATTGCCAACATGTGCTGGATCATGGAAAAAGCAAGAGAGTTCCAGAAAAACATCTATTTCCGCTTTCTTGACTATGCCAAAGCCTTTGACTGTGCCGATTACAATAAACTGTGGAAAATTCTGAAAGAGATGGGAATACCAGACCACCTGACCTGCCTCTTGAGAAATCTGTATGCAGGTCAGGAAGCAACAGTTAGAACTGGACATGGAACAACGGACTGGTTCTAAATAGGAAAAGGAGTACATCAAGGAGTACATCAAGCACATTCTGACTTGGTAAATCCAATTCTAGTTATTTCAGAGAAGGCAATGGCATCCCACTCCAGTACTCTTGCCTGGAAAATCCCATGGACGGAGGAGCCTGGAAGGCTGCATTCCATGGGGTCGCTGACGGTCGGACACTGAAGTGACCTAGCACCTTAGCAGCATTCTAGTTATTTATCCTCTAGGCACACTCTCACAATCGCAAAATTCCACAGCTACAAGAATATTAATTGCCACATTGTTGGTGATAGCAAAAGACTAGAAGCTACCTAAATATCTATGATAGCTGCTACTGCTAAGTCACTTCAGTCGTGTCCGACTCTGTGTGACCCCATAGACGGCAGCCCACCAGACTCCCCGTCCCTGGGATTCTCCAGGCAGGAACACTGGAGTGGGTTGCCGTTTCCTTCTCCAATGCATGAAAGTGAAAAGTGACAGGGAAGTCGCTCAGTCGTTTCTGACTCTTCGAGACCCCATGGACCGCAGCCTACCAGGCTCCTCTGTCCATGGGATTTTCAGAGGACAGATTAAATAAACTAGGGTACATATAATGGAATGCTATGCTGCAGATAAAAGAATGAAGCAATTCTATGAGAACTGAGAGGGAAAAAACCTCCAAAATATATTAAGTGAAAAAAGCAAACAATAGAACAACATGCTGTTGTTTGGGGTTGGCGGTGGGGAGGTCATATATTTATAAATGGTAATAAAATCTGTGTAGGAGAACAGCTGGCTAGGGAGACAAATGTAGAAAGAGATTTGGTGACAGTACTCTGTAAGGTTACTCTTTGGCCTCTTGAATTATTTTATAATGAACTATAAGTCCATTTTAAATAAGGAAGATAAAGTTAATTTTATGTGAAACTCCATCAAATGCTCTGTAACTACATAAATGCATTTCTGAGAAGAAAGTGAAAACAAACAAAGCCACCTGGGTCTTCAGGCCCCTGTCCCTGATCCTAAGCAGTCCCCACCCTCTCCCTAGGAAAACAATGCAGTGTTAAACCCTCAAAGCCTCTCAGCTCAGTTGTTACGGTAATTGTGTTTACTCTTTTCCAAACAAAGTCATCAGAATCAGAAAAGTAAACGTGCTCAGTCCTCATGTTCTTTGATGTCATCTTCCTCCTTGCTCCCAATGTGGGACTCCGCAGCCCAAGGCGCCATGGCCCAGAGCCTGATGCACAAATTCTATAAGCATCGCCATAGCTACACCAGACTGCTTGCGATCGTGATGCAAAACAAACAAAACATAAGGAAAAACTAATCTGAAACAAAAAAATGAGCCTTGAAAAACATAAGCTATGGGGATTTTTCTGCCCTTTGAACACTTGCAGAGATTATGAAACAGTGGAGTGTTTTAAAATTTCAGAACAATTTTTCAGCGTGACCAAGTCCCAGATACAAGACCATTCTCTTTCCTGAAAATAACATCTGATCAAGGCAAATGGTATGTTGGAACAGTAAAAGCCAGTATCTGTGCCACCTGAGCCTATCAGATGCTTTCCCTCTAGGTGACCCTTGTTAAACATCACCTCAGCTCTAAATATGATTTCAGGATTTCAGGTTCCTAAGACTCCAAAGCTGGTGGCTGTGCAGTCATGCTGACTGGATCTACGCAGGGGAAAGATAGAGCCATCCCTGCCCTATTCGGTGAACTACTCGACTCACCCAGATAAAGCACTCTGGTCGATGGGACACCTATGGGCTCCTCCACTCCAAACCTCCCAGGGATCAGTCATTTCTCCCTTTGTGGGGTCCTGAGTCTGCTCTCCTGGAGCTCCAGGTGCTTTGTTGTTGTTTCTCCTTTTTAACACTCCCATTCACCTCAATTCCTTATAGCAAAAAGTTTGAAGTTGGAAGTGATTTAAGAAGGGAAAAAAAAAAAAAAAAGAAAACAATTCAAAAGAAATTTGCTAGAATATCTTTTGCTCATTTAACACCCCGAGGTTAAGCTTCTCTAACGGCATTTAAATCCTTGGGCTTTTTTTCATTACTTTATGTACTTGCAATAAAAACATTCCTTTAGACGTTAGAAATTCTAACTAAAACAAGAACAAAGAGTGTTCCTTCTTTTCAGCTCTCCACCCAAAGTTATCATTGTAAATCAAGGTAAGAAAGTAAATTAACTACTGGCATTTAAATGTTTGCTGTCCCAAATATTTATTCTTTCCCACTCCCCCAAATTTGTTTCATACAAAACAATGCTCATAAAAACAATAAATATTCATTCTTTATCTACCAAAATTTTTAGATCAAAGTCTTGTGTGGCCTAAATCCTGAATAGCAAAAAGTAATGCTGTTTGTTCAAGCAGGAAGCCTTCAACTTCCCAATAGCAACCTGACCAAGTTTGGTTTCCACTTATCTTTTAAGTACTGGTGTGCTAGGTATAAACGTAAGAACATGATTAGCACTTCACATTTGCATAGAACACTGTGAATACAGTTTCTTGTTGTTTAGTCGCTAGTTCCTGTCCAACTCTTTTTGACCCCATGGACTGTAGCCCACCAGGCTCCTCTGTCCGTGGGACTTCCCAGGCAAAAATACTGGACTGGGCTGCCATTTCCTTCTCCAGGGCATCTTCCCAATCCAGGGATAGAACCTGGGTCTCCTGATTAGGCAGGCAGATTCTTTACCATTGAGCCACCAGGGAAGATAAATGTCATTTCTCTTAGCTCTCAATGTACGGTGTGCCAGGGTACAGCAGAGCCCACGGCACCCTCTGCTGTGGTGTCTGTCCGTGTTTGCCTCCCATTACCAGAATGTAAACTCCAGGGAATGACTAGGTCTGCTCTACCCGAGCAAACTCAGAGCAAGAACCACATGCATTTTTTAAACCGACAAGAGTGCTGGTGTTTTATTCTTTTCTTGGGCTCATAAAACTGCTATGGGCCCCCACTCACGCTCCCCAGCAAAAGGGAACTAGGGTCTCCATCTTCCCTGCCACATTCCTACTTCTCTGCCAGCTCCATTTAGGCTGAACATTTGTGGAGCGCTGTTGAGAACCTCCGAGAAGAGGTTCCCCTACCCCCATTCCTGAGGGGCACAAACCATCCCCACCCTTGCCAGCTCTGACTTGCCAGAGCCTCACTGTCCTCCCTGACTTGTGGTGCCCCTTTGAGAGTGCCCCCCTCCAACATGTGCACACACACCCATATGCACACAATTGCCACACTCAGATGACCACAGCCCCTGGCTTTCCATCCAGAACTGCAGAAGGATTCCCATGGTGTGTATACCTTTCTACTGGTCCCCTAAGAGCTCTGTGTTTCCCTGAGAAGTACTTGTTCCCAGAGATTTTGTCTGTCTCTTTGCCTTGTTCAGGGACAAAGCTGTTGTCTCTGGGGACATGGTCTTGTGTGATGAACTTGGCAAACAACTTTAAAATGACTGTGGAGGATCCAGTCAGGGCAGATTAGTCAAGGGTAGATACATGTGCCCACCCCTGCAAACTGCTTTGTCTTTCAAGCGCCCTGGGGCATCTCTTTCAGGGAGTACAGAAGAGAGGATGGAGATTAAGTCATAGACCTGGCAGCCTCCCAGGTGGTGCAAGTAAAGAACCTGCCTGCCTGTCAACGCAGGAGACCTACGAGATATGGGTTTGATCTCTGGGTCGGGAAAATCCTCTGGAGGAGGGCATGGCAACCTACTCCAGTATTCTTGCCTGGAGAATCCCCATGGAGAGAGGAACCTATGGGGCCACAGCCTGTAGAGTCACAAAGAGTTAGACAAGACTGAAGCAATTTAGCACACACGCACACACAGAGACTTGGTAAACTGCTTTTAGTAAGATGGATTACCATCCCACCAAATTATTTAGGGACACATATATATTGCTGGACTACTGAGCCATCATATGTTACTTGCTTCCAGTGAGTCAAATGTAAGACATGGCCCCCGCCTTCAATGTCCCTCATTAGAGGCAGTAGAGGGCACAGGCCCCAGATCTGCCATAAACCCATCTGGATGACCTGTAGCCTAGCTTTGAGCTTCCATTTTCATTCCGTGAGATGCCGTTACTCTGCTTTGCAGATTACTTCCAGGATTGGACATGATGTGTGACACACAGGGCGGATGGCAGGGAAGGAGAGATTCAGTAAAAAACAGGCCTACTGCTGCTGCTGCTGCTCAGTTGCTTCAGTCATGTCCAACTCTGTGCAACCCCATAGACGGCAGCCTACCAGGCTCCCCCATCCCTGGGATTCTCCAGGCAAGAACACTGGAGTGGGTTGCCATTTCCTTCTCCAATGCAGGAAAGTGAAAAGGGAAAGTGAAGTCACTTAGTCGTGTCCAACTCTTAGCGACCCCATGGACTGCAGCCCACCAGGCTCCTCCATCCATGGGATTTTCCAGGCAAGAGTACTGGAGTGGGGGTGCTATTGCCTTCTCCAAATAACAGGCCTACTTACGCTGTTTTTTAAGGGCTTGCTGAGATGCATAGTCCATGCTCTCAGGAGACTTATAGTCATAAATGGAGGGGGCAAACACGTAAATATTACATATGCCCCAGAATGGACCTCTCCATAGGGTGAAGCCCCAGGATGGGAAGCAAAGGAAGCACCCTGGCTTTTGGGGTGGGGAAGTCCTCCACAGAAGAGGTGACAAAGGGACTTCCCGGGAGTCCAGTGATTCAGACTCTACACTCCCACTGCAGGGGTGTGGGTTTGAACCTTGCTCAGGAAATTAGGATGCCATATGCTGCACATCTTGGCCAGACTGGAAAAAAAAAAAGAGGTCACACAACCTGAGCCATGGAGGATGTTTAAGTAAGGACAAGCAAAGACTGGAATGGTATTGCAGATGGAGGGAATGGAATGAGCAAAGGCTTGGAGGTTCAGAACACCTAGAGCCTATAGGATAAGCCTGAGTCATGTGGCATAAGCCTGTAGGGTGGGAGACAGGAAGCCTGAAGAGAAGCAGAGGCAGACTAGAGTGAATTTTTAAGCCCTTACTTACATGCAACAGGAGGTGTTCATTGAATTGCATTTCCTCTTGAAAACCTTTCTCTTTATTAATTTTAATTGGAAAAATAACATGCTCATTGTTTAAGAAAAAAATCCAGTCATATAAAAGCAATAAAATAAACCATCCTGCCCCATTCCCTAGAGGTTAGCAGTTTAGTATTTATCCTGGACTATTCACTGAAGAGTGTTTTAGGAACACTTTTCAGTGTGTGTGTGTTTTTTTAATTTATATATATATTAAAAAGATCCAATTTTTATTTAAAATAAAAATCATTCTTGGTATAAGGCGGTGGGTAGGGTGACTGAAGGTGGGGAGACTCCCCAGTGCCAGGGGCTCAAACACCACAGGCACTGTGTGGAGACAGTGCTCTGGGGTGAGAGGAGGGAGCTTGGGTCCTCATCAGCTGCAGGAGTGACAGAGAGCGGTAAGTCAAGCAGGACATTTTGATTTCTGCTTAAATTAATGAGACTGGATTACAGAAGAAACACAGGTGTGTAGGGTGAAATTATGAGCCTAACTCTGGACATGAGAAGTGTGGTGTGGCCTGGGACATCCAGGAAAGGAAGTCATATATCTGGGGTGAAGGATAGGAATCTGACTTAAAGAAGCAGGCATGCAGGAGATTTCGTGTGATGGTGAGATTGCTCAGATAGAAGCAGAGGAAGGCCCACATCTAAGAACTGAGCAAAGCTGGGAGCCTTTACAAGGATGAAAAGGAGCTGACCCAGGAGGGGGAGACAGGAGAGCATGTCACAGTCAGTGAGGCTCCTTCCAGAAGGATCTGCAGTATCTAATGCCATGAGTAATTTGACTCAAGTGAAAATGAGCTTTGCTCATAGTCGTCAGGGAGCTTTACTGGAATGGGTTCAGCACATCATTTGCGTATATTATTAGAAAAGAGCAGGAAGGAAATATAACACAATGTCAACAGTACTTATTTCTGGACGTTGAGGTTATGGGTGATAGCTATTTCCTTCTGTTCCTAGAAAAAAAATGAGAGGTAACGAAGGAAGAAGAAGGTGTAATATTCCAAAAGGAAACATTTAAAAATTATATCATTAAAGCAAATTTATTTAACATGTCCAAGCATTTAAAATTGTAAGGGAAGACAATAACTTTATGGGGAAAACAGCATAAAATAATATTGCCACTATGTTACTGCTTGCTGTTTTGCAAAGCATGAAGCGTGAAGCATGGAAGGAAACTCCCTACACGAAGTATGGTGGGAAACTCTGCTTCCCCAAAAGATCCCACAAAGTCAACTCAGGAACCCACAGCAGGGTGTTCCCCAAATTTCAGGCATTTAGTCTATGAATTTTGTCAATTCCCTTTACCACTAATCCTGCTATTTAATAAAAACTGCATTTAAACCAACTCATTTTTTAAACCTAAATGGATTCATTTCTATCACAATAGTAAATATAAAATAATTAGCATAATACATAGAAGGTAACTGAAAAATTAGTATACTGGAAACAAAATAATTGTTTGTAATTCTAGCAACATGTTCTCAATTCTCAATAACCCAAGATGTCCAGCTTGAGTCCTGAACTAGCTCTCTGGTAATAAGGAAGATCAGCACTTATTGCTGTTGTTCAGTCACTAAGTCATGTCCAACTCTTTGCAAACCCAGAGACTGCAGCACACCAGGCTTCTCTGTCCTCTACTGTCTCTTGGAGTTTGCTCACATTCATGTGCATTGAGTTGGTGATGCTAGCTAACCATCTCATTCTCTGCCACCCCATTCTCCTTTTGCCTTCAGTCTTTCCCAGCATCAGGGTAAGAATGAGTGGGCTCTTTGCATCAGGTGACCAAAGTATTAGAGCTTCAGTTTTCCTGGTGGGTCAGTGGTAAAGAATCCACCAGCCAATGCAGGAAACACAGGTTCCATCCTTGGGTGGGTAAGATCTCCTAGGGAAGGAAATGGCAACCCACTCCAGTATTTTTGCCTGGGAAAACCCAGGGACAGAGGAACCTGGGTGCTACAGTCCATAGGGTTGCAAAGAGTCGGACATGACTTAGTGACTAAGTGACTAATAACAGTCAACAGTACTAGAGGTGGTTAAAGCCTTACTGCTAGTGTAGTTTGGGTTTAAGAATTCCATTTCAAATCATTTACTTGAAAGGAGAAGGAAACATCGAAACACAAATAAAAGAGTTGGGAAGCGAGAGAGAAAAGGGAAGGAAGCCAATAAATGATGTATTATCAAGCCAGTGATCACTCTGGGCAACTGGGGCTTAATCCCCCTTGGCAAACTCTGGGAACCAGTGCAGAACACACCTCAGAATCAGCCCACACAGTGGGTGAGAGAGCTGGGGTATCTGAACACCAACCACTGTTAAAGGTTGATCATGGGGATATTAATTTCCTAGCATTACCGGGCTGTCTTGAGGGCAGCAAAGCAGGCCCCAGAGGCAAGAGATGAACTCAGGCAAAGAACACAAGTGCTGTAGCTGGAAGGCACTTGATAAAGGTGGCAACATGGACAGGGCTCCAACAGAGGCTGCTACATACCAAACTGAGGCTGCAAGAGAACACAGAAGGAAAGCACGCACACTTGTCAATCCCAGTCTCCCAGCTCATCCCACACCCACCCTCCCCCTTGAGACTGACATTGAGATGATTTACAACTACCATATATAAAACAGACAACTAATGAGAACCCACTGTATATAGCACAGGGAGCTCGACTCAGGGTGATGACCTACATGGGAAGGAGATCTAAAAAGAAGCGATATACGTATTAGACTGATTGACTTTGCTGTATAGCAGAAAAAACAGCACTGTAAAGCAACTGCTGCTGATGCTGCTGAGTCACTTCAGTTGTATCCGACTCTGCGCGACCCCAGAGACAGCAGCCCACCAGCCTCCCCCCGTCCCTGGGATTCTCCAGGCAAGAACACTGGAGTGGGTTGCCATTTCCTTCTGCAATGCATGAAAGTGAAAAGTGAAAGTGAAGTCACTCAGTTGTGTCCAACCCAGCGACCATGGACTGCAGCCCACCAGGCTCCTCCATCCATGGGATTTTCCAGGCAAGAGTACTGGAGTGGGTTGCCATTGCCTTCTCCATAAAGCAACTATACTCCAATAAAAAAATTTTTTAATAAATGAAAAGAAGTTCTCTCATTACTTGAGTCAAAGGAATTTATGGAGAACCTGTTAATCACTCAAAATCATCTCCCACACCACCAAGCTAAGATTCCCTAGCCCAGGAAATCAGATAACCTCGTAAGCCTGAAGTAATTCGGAAGGTGCTGAGCCTAACTCAACAACTGTCCTGAGGAGCCTGGTCAAACCTCATCCATACCAGCTTACTGAAAAAAACAGTCCTTTCCCAATATTTTAAAATTTAGGTTTATTTTCCTCCCTATCCATTAGAAATAGCCTCATCATATCTGCCTGCCCAAGAGAGTGGTCAAAAAGTGTCTTCTCTATGGGAACAAGTCATTAGGATGAAAATCTGTGTTACAACATAGACAAATGAGAGTATGCTTGGTCATTCTAAAAAGGACTTTTTAACCCTTAAAAGAAAAGACAGTAAATTCCTTCAAGTGATAGCTCCCTGGATTCATTTAAAATATGATTTACTTATAAGTATCAAACTCCAGAACAGCCATAGCTCACAACTATAACAAAGGATAATGTATACAAGTTCCAGGTGCTACCAGTGTTTCTAATTTTTATAGATATTCTTTCATTCAACAAATATTTGTGGGACTGTTTCTGTATACCAGGAACTGTTCTAGGTGTCTGGAGATACAGCAATGAAGGAAACACAAAAATCCCTTTCCTCCAGGAAACTACACCCTAGTGAGGAAGACAGTCAATAAATAAATGAAAAATAGGTACAGGATGTCAGCTGGTAATAAGTGTTACAGACAAAGGAGGAAAAGAGTATAGGGAGGACACTTGGCTGGGGACACATTCTAATTTTAAATAGGGTGATCAGAGAAGACCTTACTGACAAGAAACATTCAGAAAGACCCAAAGGAGGTGAGGGAGTAAGCCATGTGAAGATCTGGGAAAGATAACTACAAAGAGAGCAAACAGTCTATGTGGGGATCATGGGGCAAGAACTCGCCTGAGATTTGAGAAACAGCAAGGAAACTGGTAATGCTGGTTCAGAGACAGGAAAGGGAAGAGCAGGAGGAGACAGAGAAGAGAGGAAAAAGGGGTGAGCAGGGGTCACGTAGAGGCATGTAGACCATTGTGAAATCGTAAACTAAGGGAGCGTTCTGGGCAAGGGAAAGACCTGGCCTGACTCAGGTTTAAGAAGATTCCCCCGCAACTCTGCAGATGATACACAGAGACAGGGAGGCTAGCTGGGAGGCTGTTGTCAAAATCCAGAGAGGTGATGGCAACTTGAACCAGGCTGGTGAGAAGTAGTTGGTTCTGGTCATTTTATAGGTCACAAAGACAGGCGTTGGAGAGAGATTAGAAATGGAAAACAAGAACTGTTAGGGTGAAGGACAGTGCTAAGGCTTTTGGCATGAGCAGTACAGAAACAGACCTATCCTTTCCTGAGATAGAGAACACTACAGAGGAGCAGGTTTGGGGAAAGATCAGAAGTTGCATTTTGAGCATGTGAAGTTTCAGAGACCTATCAGACATCCCAGTGGAGGGTCTGTAGGCAGTTAGAGCAAGTCTGTACGTCAGGGATTAGGTCTAGGTCAAAGAAAAGACTGGGAGTTGCTAGCATCTACAGTCTATTTAAAAGCATGAGACTGGATGAGGTCAGCAAGGGAAGGAATCTAATAGAAGGGGCTGAGAGGCCGGGCCTCAGGGGCAGTCCACCAACCTGAGGTCAGGGAGAACACGGGGAACGAGCAGAGGAGAGTGAGGGGGCGCCCAGAAGACCAGGAAGGAACCAGAAGCTGAGGGTATCCTGGAAACAAGACAGCTTTGAAGAAAGAATAGTCAACAGCGTCGAATGTTGATGGTGGTCAAATAAAGAGACTAAGAACTGACCATCAGATTTAGCAGCTTCAGTGAAGAGCTGGGACCAAATCCATGTCCACAGGGTATCCAAGAGAGAAGGGTGAAGAGAAATGTATCACATTTACCACCCTCTTTGTGCTGGTGATTTGGGAACCAAAAGAAATGTCTGATTTTCCCAACAAAATTAAGTATAATTATTAACTCTGCTTAATTTATCAACTCAGGTTAAAAAAAAAAAACCCAACAACTAGCTTTTTCTTCCACAGTAGGGTGTTTGCCTGAAAGTGAAAGTGAAGTCGCTCAGTCGTGTCCGACTCTTTGCGACCCCATGTACTGTAGCCTACCAGGCTCCTCTGTCCATGGGATTTTCCAGGCAATAGTACTGGAGTGGGGTGCCATTGCCTTCTCCAGGGGATCTTCCTGACTCAGGGATCGAAGTCGGGTCTCCCACATTGTAGACAGATGCTTTACCGTCTGAGCCACCAGGGAAGTAAGATTTTTATAACTGGCTTAATTTTCTGCTTTTCTTTTCACATGAATAAAAATACTGGCTACACACTATAATACGTGTGGTATATCTGGTAAATATTCTTCATGTATAGTCTCTGTAGTAAGCGACCTGAAGTACGTCATTTATATAAGTCAGTAAATATGTGTCTCTTTCTCTACCCATCTGGTGGGGCATCCATAACCTAGACGAGGGGTTTCCCTGATGGCCCAGCGGTAAAGAATCCACCCGCCAATGCAGGAGACACAGGCTCTATCCCTGATCTGCGAAGATCCCACATGCTGAGGAGCAACTAAGCCCTTGATCTACAACTGATTAAGCCTATGTTGCAGAGCCCGGGTGGAGAAGGCAATGGCAACCCACTCCAGTGTTCTTGCCTGGAGAATCCCAAAGACGGAGGAGTCTGGTGGGCTGCCATCTATGGGGTCGCAGAGTTGGACACGACTGAATCGACTTAGCAGCAGCAGCAGCAGAGCCCGGGAGCCCAACTACTAAAGCCTGTGTGCCCTAGAGCCTGTGCTTCACAACAAGAGAAGCCACCACAACAAGAAGCCCTGGCACTGCAAGTAGAGAAAAGCCACTGGAGAAGAGCCTGTGCAGCAGCCAAGACCTAGCACAGTCAAAAATATAAACAAGCAAATAAACATAATCTAGACGACAGGAAAAAGGAGATGATAGGAAGAAAAAGAGAAGCAAGCAATATTCTGAATTTTCTCCAGCCTGATGATGGAGTTAGCTCCATTTAAATTCAGCATGGACACATGGGATGAACACACAAAGTCACAATCATCAGTGTCCACAGTATCAGAGGCTGGGAGTATAGTTATCTGACTCATGTACATTGTGAATTAAGTTACCAAAATAAAAAGAAAATTTTCTTTCCTTTTCAATTAAATCTGTGCCCTGTGATCTGAATACAGTCCTGAGTTTCTTTAAACTATTTAAATTAGTTGTAATGGCTGCAGTATCATTTTTATTTGATTTTGAATTCTTCTTTCATCTTAGAAGAAACCACAAGGAAATAGGATTTCACTCACTCCCTGGTTAACTAGAAGTGAGAGCAGTTTTATTCAAAGGATCATAGTCCTAGGCTATAAATTATTGTTTCATTTCCTTTTCCTTCTCCCCCCTTCAATTAAAAAAAAAAAAAAAGAACAGAAAGAGACAGGATAGCTGAAATAGAGTTATTTCCATAAAATGTTTCTCCCACAGTGCTGAGAATCCTAAGATAAGAGTCCTGTATTAAAATGTGAGAGGTAGAAAATGTAATTTACTTCAAGCATTATGTGAAACAGAATAGGCTCTTTAAAAAATAAACCATAGTAAGTGAGATACTAACAGTAACTAATGTAGTATAATGTCCACTTGATTTTCAACCCTTTTTCATGTTTAGTAAATAATCAAAAAATAACTAGATATGATGATGATGATTTTCATTTAAAGATCATTTTTGTTGTTGCTATTGTTGGAATAATGAATATAATTAATTATAGAACATTAACTCTTGCATAGGAAACAAACCAAAAATACCCACTTTGGTTTATAAGTGAACAGGAGAGACAAAAAGTATTTAATAAGTAAACTTCTTTTTCACAGATTATGACAATTTTTACTGTCTCTCTCTCTATCCAACTGGCCTTCTCATAGACATGGATCTTTTTCATTATCATAATTTTCAGCTCATTTATAATTTATTATCAACACAGTTACTATACAAAGGTGTTTTCTTACCGAAGTGACTCTTTGTGGTGACCAACTGACCACCTCAGGCATCAAATCATCCTTCTTGTCAGCTTTTAATTTCCTTCATTTTCAGGGATCAAACTATGACATTCTCATAGCTCACCAGTGCAAACAGTTTATCAAGCGATTTCACACCCACATGCTGCAGGGCTTACGGCAAAAGGGGGACAGACAACGGCAGTGAGAAGCACGATGGCAACGGGGAGTGTTCTGCAGTACATACCTGGGCTAAATTCGAATGTTGTATTCACATTTTTGTTTTTACTTCTCTCACCAGCATGCCATGTCTCCTTGGACTGCCAGGAGAAGTTTGGACAGTTAGGAAATCATTTGACCTGAAACTTAGTTCATGCCACAGCCCTCCTTTGGACAGTTTTGACCTGTTTACTGGCTGGATTGTTCTGGCACGGTCATCTGAACCCATATTTTAGTTGATAAAATTTTCCCTTTCCTGGAAGTCCAGGTTTATCTTCATATTAGAGGAAGAAAGAGACAGAAACAGAGAAGACGACAAAAACGTCAGCTATTCACAATAAGGGGAAAAAGCATCAGACTACATCCTGTCTGTATATTTTAACACTTCCTATAAGAGAAACCCAGGAAACATGCTTTTTTTTTTCCCCCAGTGAGTATAATTTTGTGCCACAGTCAAGAGACCCTTCCTGTTTGCTGAGCTCAACTGCATGCATCCAGTAGACTAGATCAGACAGAGGCTGGAGGAATGTTAAACTCAGTAGGCATGCGCTAGGGGGACACACAAAACCGCTCTCTTGCTCTGCTGTGCTTCTGCACCCACCAAGGATCCCCATCTTCCCAAGTCTCTGGTATCCAGCTGCCTCTGGAAATCACCCCATCACTTCCTTTTTCCTTACCCCACAGCCTCCTCTGGCAAACGTCCATATCTAAAGCACCCCAGATCTGTTCTGACTGCTGTGTCTGTTGTGACCACAAATATCAGTTTCATCCATTACACTGAAAAACAATTTGCAACACAAATATTTCAACAAATTCACTTGGTCCGTGTTTCAATTCAGCATTTCACTTGTGTTTCAACCAAATACTATGAGTTTCATTTCTTCCTTTCCTATAATGTACATTATCAACACATTTTCCGGAAAGGCATATTTCACTCTGACAATTTTTCAAATGGAGAAATTAAATCATAGAGTTTAAGGGAAATGTGCAAAGCAGTTAAGAAGTTTAACAACACATGACATGTCACCAAGAATGTAGCTTAAAATGTTGCTTCAAAGTAAGTTCATCCCAACCTAGAGTCTGTCATACAGACTGAAGAAAGTCAGAAAGAGAAAAACAAATTATTGTCTATTGATGCATATATGCAGAATCTAGCAGAATAGTACTGATGAACCTATTTTCAGGGTAAGAATGGAGACACAGATGTAGAGAATAGACTTGGGAACAAATCAGGGAAGGAGAGGGTGGGGGAATGGAGAGTGCAGCAACACCATATACACGCTGCCGTATGTAAACCAGATGCCCGTGAGAAGTGGCTGTACACACAGGAGCCTAGCCTGCTCCCTGAGGGGTGGGATGGGAGTGCAAGTGGGAGGGAGGTTCAAGAAGGAGGGGATACACGTACACTTAGGACCGATTCATCGTGCTGTACAGTAGGAACCAACACAACACAGGAAAGCAATTACCCTCCAAGGAAAAATACATGAAAAAAAAGTTCATCCCATAGCTCTGGGAATTTCTGATGATTGAAATGTTCTGTATCTTGATTGGAATGATGATGTCACAAGTGTGTATATATATATGATGCTAAGTCGCTTCAGTCGTGTCCGACTCTGTGTGACCCCATAGACGGCAGCCCGCCAGGCTCCCCTGTCCCTGGGATTCTCCAGGCAAGAACACTGGAGTGGGTTGCCATTTCCTTCTCCAATGCATGAAAGTGAAAAGTGAAAGTGAAGTCGCTCAGTCATGTCCGACTCTTGGTGACCCCATGGACTGCGGCCCACCAGGCTCCTCCGTCTTTTCCAGGCAAGAGTACTGGAGTGGGGTGCCATTGCCTTCTCTGATATATATATATAATTTATAAAAACTCATTGAATTGTACACTTAAGACCTGTGCATTTCACTGTTAAACTTTTAGCTTAGAGATGAACAAGCTCACCTTTCTGACTGCTGTAAATGATCAGAGCCCCTTTGCATTAGTTTCCACATACCTACTAGCTGGCCTTGAAATTAGTGCCTCATCCTCTTCTTTTCCTTGCTGATTAATTACTTTATGTTCTTTCGTTTTTATTATTATTGTCAAAATACCCTAGGATCAGTTCATTTTTTAAATATTTGTATCATGTTACATTTAACATTTTTAATCTTCTTTTGCTATATATAATTACTGATTCACTGTATATGAATGTTTCTAAAAGTACAAAGAAGATAAAAACCACCATATCTCTACTAGTCAGAGAAAACCACTCTCAGTCTTTTAGTTTCTACACTTCTAAGTATATTCAATAGACACTGACTGAGTGCCCACTTTGTGTCAGGACTTGTCCTAGGCACCAAGTACTGTGCTAAGCAAACAGTACCCTGCCATCATAGAACTTAACATGCTAATAAATGATACATACAGAGGGATTTTTTAAAAATGAGGCAGGATTGTGCTTATTCCTTTATAATCTGATTTTTCCACCTAGCAATACACCACTAATATTTTTTCAAGTGAACAAAAATTGTATGACGTCATTTTCATAGCTGCACAGTGCTCTGTGGTATGGCTAAATTAAAATTCATTTAATAAGCCCCCTAATTCAAACAACTAGACGTTTCAAAGTTATAACTTACATTTCTCTAAACATCTCATTACAATTTTTTAAAAATATTTATCTCATGATCTTGCTGGTAAAATAATTTTAGGAATCATGGCTAACATAACTGTTTTCCTTTAAATACCCTTCACTTCAGTGGTGGCACAAGCTTAAGCCTTAATTTTCTGTACTTTAGAGGAAAGACTCTATAGGTTATTTTCAAAGTCACAGTAAAGGATGACCTGTTCACGTACTTACACCCAAGAATACTTTCTACTATAAATGTACACCAAGGCCTTGGAAGTAGATACTGTACCAGAAGATTCTTTATCCATTTCTTCCAGGAAGTTGCCCTGCTCTCTTTATTGCATCAGGGTTTAAATATCTGAAATGGGTGAAATGATTTTTGCAACTATAAAGCATTTGCCTAAGCTTGGGGCCAGTGCCTTATAAAGGTGTTTTGGTTGAAAACTTCAGGCACAGGACAGAGGGAGATTTACTATCTGGCCCATGTGTGGTTGAGAAGCCAGTGAGGAAGTAAAGCTGAAAATGCAGTCTGGGTGGGAGTGGGAGCTCTCTACATTTCCGGACAAACCTTTGATCCTACAGAACTCTGAGCTTAGCAGTTTTGCAGGGAGGAGAAAGTCATTCTCAAAAAATATAATACAGGAAATCTTCAACTTATACATTTCCCAAGGTTAAATAGTAAATATATTATTTACAATGTAAAAAAAACACTCAGAGAAACAGTTCAGCAACACACTTGAACAACAACTATTCACTGAGCTGCTATTACGTGCAAAGCATTGTTATAGTACACTTAAGATGATGGTAACAATCTCAAGCTGGTTCACAAAGACTTATTTCACTCTCCAATAAAGTTGAAAGCCTATATTTGTGAAGAAAAAAGTATATAACAATATATTGTTATAATATTCTTTGATACATTTTTTGATCATCTACTGTTTTGAGGGAATTGTGCAAGGTATTGGGGAGGCGGGATTTTACAAAGATGATCCAGACAAAACTTGTCATTAAAGGGTTGACAGACTACAGTTGTGTTACTACAGATGTTCTTCTGAGCCCTCCAAATGACCTGAGAGTGTGACCTGAGAGGAACACTCTCAAGTGTTGTGGACAACACACCAAATTTGAAAAACTTAATATAAAATGAAGAATATAAGGTCCCTCATTATACATTGAAATGGTAATATTTTGGATATGTTGCTTAAATAAAATGTACTATTAAAATTAATAGTGTTTCTTCTAGTCTTTTAATTTAAAATTAAATTGCATGATACTTATATCGGCAGTGCTGATCTACACAATTACAGTTACTACCTACTCAGTGCTTATAACATAGGTCAGTTAACTTTATACCAAATATATGTGACCTTCCACAAAGGAGGTATTACAGATGAGGAAACTGGGGGTTCAAAGGCTATAATAATTCATTTTATTCATTTTTTAAAAGATTTTTTTATATGGACCATTATTAGTCTTTATTGAATTTGTTACAATATTGTCTCTGTTTTACGTGGCATCTTAGCTCCCTGGCCAGGGATCAAACTCATACCCCTGCATTGGAAGGCGAAGTCCCAGCCACTGGACTGTCAGGGAAGTTCTTATATTATTTCATTGTTCAATACATACCTGGTATTTTCTGTGCACCAAGGGCTGTTGGAGGCAGTGGAGATATAGCAAAACAAAGTCCCTACTCTCATAGAATTTATATTCTAGTGGGAGAGAAAGGTAATAAATAAGAATAAAAAATATATCAGGCAGTGAGAGTGAGGAAAGATGAAATCTGTAAAAGATGGGAGTGCCCAGACTTGGAGTGAGATGGGACTGGATTATTTTTCAGATGACAAGGTCTAAGAAGTTGTCATCTGAGCAGAAACATGAAGTGGAAAAGGGAATCCTGCAAATATCAACCTGGCCAGGAGCTTCTGGGCTGAGGCAACAACAGGTAAATGACCAAGGGGTGGGGTGGGGGGTGCACGCATGCGTGCGCGAGCGCGTACTTGACACACTGGAGCGAGTTGGAAGCCACAACTAGGAAATGGCTCGGCCTGCACTGTGATGCGTGGCTGTTGTGGGGCATGTTAGGAGGTTACTGCAGGAGGGCAAGAGAGGTTTTACAAAGTTTGTCTGACTCAGCCACTGGAGATTTGCTGTTCCTGCATTACAAAGTAAAATAATCTAAAAATTATCCAGAGAATTTAAACAGCAAAGGTCAAATATCTGGACAATTTAAGCCTCAAAGCATATTTAAGAGTCTGTAAAGTTATCTTTTGGCAGTCAAAAATCACTATCAAGCTTCACAGAATAGTAATTTATCTCTGTCCTTTGCTTTCTGCCAATTTAACCTAAGGGAAGTGGACTTGAGATCTGTAATTGGCAGAGTGAGATTGCAGGACCTTTAAGTCAGATTCAGATCAAGCAAATTAGGTTCATTTTTGCCAAAGAAAAGTGTTTTGTTGAGCCAGATGACAATATTGAAGCCTAAACTATTTGCACTGGCTCTGTCTACCTTCTGAGCTACTCTCATAATTGCTAATTCTGAGTTTAAGAATAATAGCACACACAAGACAGAGTTAAGTAAAGAACTAGAAGCTGTATCTTGGATAAATGTATAAATGAGTCTGAATAACTCCACTCACTAAGTTTGTTTTTATGGACAGAAGTAGTTCAAATAAAAGAAAGCATCCTCAAGGTTAAATGTTAAGTAGGCCAAGTCCTTCCTCTTCTGGGAGGTAGATGAAGGTTTAAAATAGGTACCCAGTTTCAAATGAAAACAAATAAAAAAAATCAATCACAAGGAACCCCAAAAGTCATGTCATGATAAAAAGGAGGCTCAATCCTGACCCTCCAGGTTGGTTTATTTGCTTTGATGGAACTCATTGGAAAATTGTTCAGCTCCACGGTTCACTATGCCTGTGTAGATGTGTTTTCTGGGTCCTGGATGTAGTCCCTGTCAGTCAGGCACTTTCCTGGAGCACTAAAATGTACAGATTACACACATCAAAGGCAGGCTGTAACCACTGTAGTTGAAATTTACACAAATCTGTGCTACGAGTAACTGGATAAACAATGAGACTAATGACCTTGTTCTGCATTAATCTCCATATGGCTCTGTTGGTACTGCTCTTGCCTTTAGGCAAGAAGGTTGTGGCTTTGGCTTCTAGCCTCAAACCAGGGATTAGGCGCTGGCCCAATGCTGACAGAGCCCAGAGCCCTGCTCCTACAGCCCAGAGAGCCTGAGCAGACTACAGAGGCTGTCCATCTTAAGAGGTACGTTTACCACGATTCAAGAAACACCCTTATCACCATATTCGCTGAGGAAACAGATTTATAAAAATAGGAAAAATCCTTTAGTCATGCTCCCACTGCCACCTTCAGAGAAATTACTTTCTTCCAGAGGGCCCCAGGTTTTCCCTGAGTATTTTCAGGGCCTCTCTACCGATCCCCCAAATAAGACAGAACCCTCAGTGCCTTGGCCCCCTGTTTCTTTTTCAGCCAAGAATAAATTTTAAAAATGGCTGCATCCATAAAGAAGAGTGAAAGGAAGGACTAAAGTGCACTTGCTCAGTAGTTCTGTCTCATCTGGGACTTTGGGGAAAGGATACATTAAAATTTGAAGGTTTCTCCTCCTAAGTGCTCCCCCACCCCCACACTGGGATAGAGTCCCTTCAATACTGTTTGTGAAATTTGCATGTTGCTGCTAGAAGAGACAGTCAAAAGAGTTGGAACATCTCAAAAGGGTGCTATACCTAAGCAGCCTTGGGCCGCAGTAAAAGGAGATCAGAACACTGGAAACCACCCCTTCCTCCTGCTTTCAGCACTTTGTGCACAGGTCACAGTGAAAAATTCATACTGGGAGGTGGAGCTCAGGAAATGACTCCATCGGTGGGGTTACCCTGGGTTAGGATCATGCATGAACCACACTTAGCTAAATGCCCGAAGTGCTACGCATGTGGCACTCCTGTCACTTCACACCCAGACCCAGCCATAAACTTTATCGCCTTGTAAACTTGAGATGTCTCAATCTAAGACATGTAATCACATTCAATTCTGAAACAATTTCTGGTGTCCCAAGAACACCTCTTATATATCCTTCTAGTCACTCTCCTTGTGTCCTTACTTCTGTTGTTTTGAGTATATTATCCATATACATGTTGCTCCTTTCATAAGTGAGTGAAGTCGCTCAGTTATATCCAACTCTGTAGCCTACCAGGCTCCTCTGTCCATGGGATTCTCCAGGCAAGAGTACTGGAGTGGGTTGCCATTTCCTTCTCCAGGAGATCTTCCCGATCCAGGGGTTGAACCCGGGGGTCCCACACTGCAGGCAGACTCTTTACTGTCTGAGCCACCCGGGAGAGTCTTTCATAGGCCATCACATTACTAAAGCTGTTTACAAAGTCATTGTCAGCTCTGTCAAATGCCTCACAAAAAAAATCATCTAGGGAATTCCCTGGTGGTCCAGAGGTTAGGACCCCTCACTTCCATTGGAGAGGGCACAGATCACTGGCTGGGGAAACTTGCATGCCACAGGCACAGCCAAAAAAGTCTATACCAGTGCCATTTTTCTTCATCCATTTATCAGTTCATTAAGAGTCCATCATAAACATGAGGAAGAGTTAAAGCACATTCCCTCTCTTCCCAGAATGTTCGTTCTCCCACCATACTCACTCCTGGGATGAGTGATTCTAAAGGTGATTCTGATGCCTTTACAACACAACTGTTGAAGACGTGGCGAGGGTCACAGCAAGAGATGTCAAAGTGTGAAACCATCCCCATTTGGTCCTGTGGTAAAGACTGCTAGTGCTTTAAAAGTTTTTTGTTTGACACTTAGAGGACTGCTTAAAAGTCATCTTTGCTTCATACCTGACATTTGCATATACTTTCACATGCATTACCTCACTGAATCATTACAATAATCTTGTCACATAGGCTACTATTATACTTATTTTGCAGAAAGGAAACTGAGCCTGGACGAGGTTAAATGGCTTGCCTGAGGTCACCACAGCATGAGGGGAAGTGGCGGTACCCACCTCCAACCCAGGATTCCCGATGCTTCGCAGTACACTATTGCAAAGCTGTCTCTTTATGTTGGTTTGTTCTGAAAAACAGAATATTGCTCAAGAAGTCCATTCACTAAGAGACCTTAGAGGGTTTTTCTTTGTTGTTGGTTTTTTTTTTTTTTTTTTTGTTTGTTTGTTTTGCTATAAAGACAGAAACTTTCTGGCTAGTCACGGTGTCAGAAAAGACTTCCAAAGTCGATCAATAAGAGGACATCAAATCATAGATAGCAGTTTTGATAGTGAGTGCTTTGGTAAAATAAGTCTTAACACTGGTTTTCCAGACTACATGGCACACTGTACGGTGTGTAGAAAAAGCAGCACTGTGCACAAGGAACATGTGCACACGTGTGTGTCAACGTTCTCTCCCCAAACGTGGCCACAGAAGAAAGTGCTAAGCAGACTGAAATAAGATAATATTTATGGCTGAAGAAATTCGACTTCACATAACGGCAATTATGAACAAGATATTTTCCCTAATAAAATTACTGCAAAACAAAATCTGGAGAAACTAAGTGTTTCCCTATGTCTTCTTTATTTTACTCCATGTGCTCAAAAATGGTTGCGGCAAAGAAAGAGTATAGCAAGCAGAGGCAGAAGAGTCCTAGCCAGACGGCCTCTGCTGAGGGTTGCTTTTGCTTTAGAAACTGGAATGTGTCCAGGCTTGATTTTTATTTTCAATTCACATTTCAGATCCAGCTCCCCAAACTCTTTGATCTTTCTCCCTGTCTCCTTACCCGGAAGAGAACCCTTGGCCTTCTCAGCTGGGAGCTGGGAGCACACGTGGAAAGACTGGCTCGGATCCATATTCTTTCCAAATTTAGTCACACAAAGAGGCCTGCAAGGGAAAAAGAAAGGATGAAAGCGGCAGCCGCCAGGGACTTCAAAGGCCGCGCCGCCGCGCCGGGCCCCGCGCAGGCGCCGCCCTCCGCGGATATAAGGCGCGGCTCGCGCGCGCGGGCGGCCTTTCTGCGCGGCGGCTCCGCGCGTCCCCGGCCCGAGGGCGCGTGGACGGGGGACCTGGCGGCTGAGGGAGGGGCTGGAGGGCGGGCCGAGACAGGTCCTCACACCAAGTGAAAGACGCCTGAGAAAAGTTTTCAGAAAGGAGGGAAAAGACTTTCACGTCCAGCCCAGGAGGCGAGCCGTCCCGGCGGCCCAATTGTATTCCAGCTCCCACACCCGTGCCATCCCTTCCTGGGGATCTCCTTCCAGACTTTCACGCCGACTCCTTTGCGCCGGAGGCCGGGTCCCCGCGGGGGGTTGCCGGGGGTTCCGGACGCGAAGCCGAGCCGCGAGGGCGCGTGGCAGGCCTCGCCCCGGCCTCCGGCGCTTCTCTGAGCCTATCGCGGGCTCCCCTTGTCTCAGTTAGCGAACACCCCAAGTTGCCTCTTCTCGCTGCGCGTGGGCAGAGGGTCGGCCGGCCGAGCCCACAGGTCGTGGGGTGGGATGTGGCCCCCCTCGCGGGCCGTGGGAGGACCCGGCCCGCACGATCGCAGGAGAAGCCGCCGGCGGACTCCAGGGGCGGGCTCCTGCAGCTGACCTCGCGGGGCTGCGTTAGGCTGCGGGCGCCAAGGAGCGTCGGCCCCGCGGGAGCCGGGCGTCCGCAGGCGGCTGGATTGGGGAAGGACGTTTTCACGGTCCCCCGAGTTCTCGGTTACCCCAGAGGGCGGGGGAGGCTGGGGGGCTGAGTTTTGTTTGTACTCGGAGGAGGCGAGAAGAGGCGGAAGAACCCCTGGGACACAAACTGCCATTTCCCAACCCCCGCTTTCCGAAAAGTCCGTTAAACTGAAGATGCCCACAGCTTTAGTCCCCTGGTGACGCCCGGGTGGGAAATGGAGGGGAGTTGGCGTTCCGTCCCCGGAATCACATTATTCGTTTTTCTAGTCCTTCACCCTCGCGTCTCTCTCTTCCAGCATCCTCTTCCGTACCCCCTCCTCCGGCCACCTCCTTCCTCTGGGATCCCACCAAAGTTGTCGCTGGGAGAGAGTCCAGGCCACACAAAGGGGGGAGACCCGGAGCCCGGGCGGGGGCTTAGGGCTGAGGAGGCGGAGAGGGCTCTGAAGGGCACCGCGCTTTTCTCTCTTCCCTGTAATTAAGTACTCATTGGCGTGTCTGCAGCTGACTTGACAGCGACCCCTTCCCCCACAGGTAGGAGGGGTCTCTGGTGTGGGTGGAGGTCAGTCTAGTCCCCCTGTCCGCACCCGCGGGGGCTGGGCTGTATGCACCCTGCCGACTTCGAGAACCATCTCTGCAGCCCCCTTTCTCCCTGTTCCGGCGCAGGGTGGGCGCCTCGCCCCCACGCGCAGCGCGGGCGTCGGCGCCCGGCGCAGAAGGAAGTGTTGCTATAAAACAAGTCACAGTTCGCTCCCAATGTAAACCCCAACCAACCAAAGCCACCAAAAGGGGAAAAACCAACAGCAATCCAGTCCTTAGCAATTGTTTGACGGTCGGAATTAAATCACATCAAAACGCCCCCTGAAACCCACATCCTGAGGGGAGTGAACCTGCAACAGCTAACCTCCAGTCGTTCGCTCGAGTTCACACGAATAACCTGCCTCTACATCCGAGAGAAGGGGGCGGCGGCGTCTCTCGCTCGCAACACCCACCAGGTCCCGGACCTTGCGCTCCAAAAGGCAGCTGTGTATGTTCACAGCAGCCCCCACACGAATTAGAAGAGACCTCTCCGCGACACAAATACCTTTTCCAGGAACTTCACTGAACCTGTAGAGGGAAGGAACGCCTTCCCCGGGTTGCCTCGCCCGTCCAGTGTCTCCCAGCTTTTCTCCCTGAAGAGACAGACTTCGCGTGGAAATGTCAATCTCCCTACCAGACAAAGCTTAAAAAAAAAAAAACAACCTTGAATGAATGCTTTCTAGAAAAGCCCCTTTTAAATGCACCTCATCAGAAGACTTGCAACAATACTAAGGACATCAGCGAACGAACACACCCCGCACGCCACGGGGAGGGAAAACAGTCACGCAAGTAGAGTAAGACGTTGGGTGATTTCGTTAGAAACAGTGTTTCCAAAGGTGAGGTTTGCCGCAAAATGCAAAACGCAGCCACCTACCCTCAGCCCTTAAAGTAAACAGTTCCCACTAGTTATTGTTCCAAAATTCCCATCTTCTCGAGCTCTTAATCTCCAGGACACCTGGAGCTGAGCTCCAAATGACTCAGGGAGTCCAGAAAATTAACATGAAGGAGTAAATGGGATTCGAATTAGTTGCGACACTTTAACGGAGAGGGGGCAGATGTAGGAGTCGTCATTTAATCTCTGGCTTTCAGAAAATCCCCCACCCCCCACCCCTTGACAGTCTGATGAAAAGGAATCTCTACTCTGGCTGTTTTGGTGAAACTGCATTTTCCAGTTCTTTTCCTGTCCGTTGAATCGGCGCATTTATGGGAGGACTTTTACTTTGTTTTCCCATATTTGTTTTAGAACTGAGGGTATGTGTGCTCAGTCGCTAAGTCGTGTCTAACTCTGAGACCCCATTGACTGTAGCCCTTCAGGCTCCTCTGTCCATGGGATTTCCCAGGCAAGAATACTGGAGTGGGTTGTCATTTCCTCCAAAACAGAGGGGATAAATGTCTGACATAGCTACATGTTCACGACTCTGAGACATTACACTCACTGGTATCTAGTGAAGTTGCATAATGCTACCAACCAAAAAGTAATATTGGGTTTCCCCATCTTTTTAGTATTGCCTTACACATTGTAGAAAATTATTTCTCTAAGGCATAGCATTCTCACCTATTTGCAGAGGATTTAATGCTTTACTCTCTCTGGCTCCCATCACCAGCCCTTTAATGTTACGCTAACCTGAGACACAAGGAGTGGGACGCGACTGAACTGAACTGAACCTGAGACAGAAATTTTCCGTGTGACTACTAGCTATGCTCTATGAGACCAACTGAATGCTTTAAATGATAGTTTAAAAATTGCTTCCTAGTGAATTCCCATCTCAAGTAATTACCAATAAGCGATATTTTGAGTGCTCACTTAGAGCATTGTTAATGTCTTTACTTATACGATGTCTAGCAGCATGCAATTTCTTCCTTACACAAAAGAAGAGGGATCTTTACATGACTATTCCTATATAACAGAGCTAAAGTCTGATCCTGTAATGTTTTCCCCATTTTCAATTTAAGGGAGATGGAGACACATTTCTTCCTGTCTCCTGTTTACTGTTCTGAGGTTTTACAGATGGCTACTGTATTGGGTATAATAATTTTGCCTGGATTTTTAACTGAGGGAATTTGAGAGCCAAGGAACAAAATGTGATGTGTTTTCAAACTTCAGCTTCGTTTATACTGTAACTTTCACAAAGCATCTCCTTAAAAGTCCTGTCCTTGTACAAAATGCATCAAAGAGACGGTGGAGGCTGGGAAATTTTTGAGGTTGAATTTGAATTTGCATCTTCAAGGGTCTCTTTGAGCCGAAGTCTGAGGTGCCAGAGACTGCCCTGTCCTCCCCCCTTCTACCAGCTTCACTCTCCTGGGTCCTTTTGCCTCTCCCCGCCCCACACACTTGGGTGGCTTTTTTTTGGTTCTTTATGAGGTTCCCACACATTGTGGCATGTATCTTCAAAATACACGAGCGACCTCGTGTTACTGTGTGTGAGCATCCTATGGTGAGGATGTAATGAAAAAGATCTTGCTTAAAAGGCGATAATTAAGATTCAGTCTTCGGTTTTTTCTTCCTATTTTTCTCGTTAAGTCTGGAGGTTTTATTTTTGTTAGCATGTGTTCCCTTGTCCTTTTACATGTATTTAGGAAAGCCACAACTCTCTTTCTTGTTCTTCTTGCTTCCGTTCTCTCTTATTAGTTGAGCAATGTGTTATGTTTCCCCTTTTCCTTCCCTGTGTCCCCGATTCCCGCCTCATCCCCTCTGTCAGAGCATCTATCAATGTGGTGTCGATCACAGCTGCGGCGGCTTCCCTTTCATCTTCTTCCCACTGCCAGAGCAAGGGAGGGAGAGGGAGAGGCGGAAAAGAGGTGGGGGAGAGACTGGCGGAGGAAGGAGGGGGGTGGGGAAGGGAACAAGAGAAGAGACACTTAGATGATGAGTTAAACTGCTGGGGCAGAGTTTCTTGTCAATTTCACGCGGGCAAAGCGTGCCTCTCGTGGGTTACAAGAAACGCCGGGTCCTTCCATCCCTAGCCAAGTTGCCTGAATCTTACCCCTAGGCGCGCGCGCACGGAAACACACACCCACACCCACACACACATACATACATACGTACAGCCCCCCCAAAACCTAGGACTCGTCCTACAGGCTCTGGGAAAAGGAAAAAAAGTCCTCAATCACCACCTCCTTCTCGCTGCCCCCCCCCACCCCGCAGCGGGCAGCCAAGGAGAGCTGGAGGCGGGGGAGGGGAAGGGGAGGAGAAGCGACGCAAGTGGGCAGCTTTTCAGCGCCGGCGAGGCGCGGGAGGAGGAGAGGCGGCGGGGAGGCGCAGCCGCTCACCTGCGGGGCAGGGCGCGGAGGAGGGACCAGGCTGTGCGCTCTGCGGCGGAGGAGCTGGGACGCATCCGCAGCCCCGCACGCGGCTAAGCTGCGGGCGTCTCCCACCCCCGGCCGGGGGGAACCGGAGGGGTACAGCTCTTTGACAAGCGGCCCGGCGGAGGCGTGGAGAGTGGCGAGCAAAAGAGCGAGCGAGCCAGACTGAAGAAACTCGAGCCGGGAACAAAGAGGAGTCGGGTTGTGTGTGTGTGAGTGTGTGTGTGTGTGTGTGCCGGCTCCAGCTCCCGGCAGAATCTTTTGGGTCCGAGGTCCCTGCTGTGACGCCCGGAGACCCAGTAGTGCCCTCCACTGCCGACTCCCTGCGCTCGCCGGCACAAACTTTATTCTTGGCAAACTTCTTCTCTTTCTCTTCCCCTCCTCCTCCGCCCCCCACCTTCTCCTCCGGCAGATTGAATGCGCCTGGAGAAGGAAAACCGAAAGCGAAAGGGAAGGAAATAAGAAGCTTTGAAACGGACATCTCCAACTCGGGTGGCTTTTTTTTTTTTTAATCCTCCAGGAAGTGGACATTTCATTATCTTCTGATTCTCCTTACACCGTCTCTACTGGGGTAAACTGGGCCGTTTTGCCCAGCTCGCTCCTTTCTCGGGAAACAAACTCCTGGATCGTCATCCAGGGACGCTAAGGTGGAGAGATCTGCGAAGAATCGCACCGACAGACCCTCCCGTGCACTTTGGAGAGTCGAATCTCCAGAACCGGCGTCCTCCGCGCGCAGACCCCGGAGACGCCGGGGGCGTGGGGCGGCCGCCCTGGCAGCCCTAGCCTAGCGCGCGGCACAGACGCCCCCAGAGGCGCCGGCCGCCGCGGTCCTCGCCGCCCTGTGTTGTTCGGCCTCGGGGACGGGCGCCGGCATCGGTCTCCGCCGAGTGGGAAGGCGCGGGCAGCCACCGGGGCTTGGGTGCTGCTGCAGCAGCTCCGGCTGCCGGCTGCCAGCCCGGCGCTCTCCAGCCCGGCTTCCGCCCGCTCTACTCCCTGACGCATCCTTCCAATTTTCCTTTTCCTCCCTCCCTTTTCGTTGATCCCTTCGCTTTTCTGCTGTTTCCTGGGGTGCTCCCCGCGGAGCGGAGATTATACAGTGGTCGGGATGCCCCAACTCTCCGGGGCAGGCGGCGGCGGTGGGGGGACCCGGAACTCTGCGCCACGGACGAGATGATCCCCTTCAAGGACGAGGGCGATCCTCAGAAGGAGAAGATCTTCGCCGAGATCAGTCACCCTGAAGAGGAAGGTGACTTAGCCGACATCAAGTCTTCCTTGGTTAACGAATCCGAAATCATCCCGACGAGCAACGGGCACGAGGTGAGCTGGCCGCTGCCCTATCCCTGAGAGGCGTGCCGGATCCCGGGAAAGAGCCGAGGGAGGCAGGGAGGGAAGGCGCCGGGCAGCCCGAGTCCCGGGTAGGTCTGCTGGGAGCGGGATGGGGGTGACAGGGCTTCTGTTCAGCGTTCTTCCTGTGTGTGTGGGGTGGAGGGGTGTGCAGGGAAGCGTCCAAGTTTATCAGTTTTGGTGTTCGGTGACTAAACCGTTGGTTTGCGGCCAGGAGAACCTGCGCTTAACCCATTGACGTTTCGCCTTCGGCCTTTTTGGTGGGGTTCAGGGGGTGCAGTGCTTTAAGGCGAGAATGCCTGAACGGGGCTCCTGAGAAGTTCTTCCGTAGGACGGAAAACAAAGTGCACCCGCTATCTCTCGGTAGATGTCTGCAAAAGTGCGTACACCACCAAAGACTTAGGTACAGGCGAGCAGAGCCGCAGGCAGAGAGGAAGGGGTGGCGGGCCCAACTGCCGCCGAGTGGGGCTAGCGCGGGGCCCGCCCGCGGAGGGGGCGCGCGCCGGGGCGGCGGGGGCGGTACGGAGCCGGGTCCTCGCGGCCGCTGGGCCAGCTGCCGGAGCCGTGGGCGCGCCGAGCTGAGCCACCCCAGGAGGGCTCTCTCTTACCGGCTGATTTTCCCCATCCATCGCCATTTAAAGGGGGAAAAAAGCAAGCTTAAGTTTGGGCCCGAATCAGGCCTTAAATCTATGCAGAAGAAGGGCGAGTCAGAGAGAGGCAGCGGAAGCCAGGGCACCCACTCGGGGAGGGTGGAAAGCGCTTATCAGATCTCTTGGCCCGCTGCGGGCGATAGCGTTGGTAACCCGAGTAGAGTAAATAGAGACACGTGGGTGCTGGCGAGAGCCAGCCGCGAGCGGGACCTCGCGGAAGGGCTATTTCAGGCCTCGAGGAGAGCTTCAGAGGTGGGGGAGGCGGATGGACCCTGATACCCGACACTCCACTGGCCACGGTTGTTCAACAACTGGGAGTCGCTTTGGAGGAAATCCGGTAGAAAAGTCTTGACACTCAAATGGTTTCACCAACGCTTTTTCCCTCCAAAGAAATTTGGAGGGTATATTCTTTTCCTTAAATGGCATCCTTCTGCCCCCAAAAGAAAGCCTGTGGTTTTGGGGGCGGAGACATTTTGTGTTTTAAACAGCAAGTTTAAGAGCACCTCAGAATTACCTCCTTTATCCCAATGGCAGGGGGTGAGTAACGCGTTTTGGAAGGCCCAGGGCCTGGTCCTAAGGAAAACATTGGGATGTTCTCTCTACCCTGAATCTTTCGTCTCAACATGCCAACTTAGGGGGAAACTGGGGTTGCCCAGAGCATACCTAACTCCACTTAAAAGATTTGTGACTGTGTATTGGGCGGGGAGAGGAGGTCACTGGGAGGACACATGTCCAAGGAACCAAATAGCCTCCGGAACGCTTGAGGCCAAACTCATATTTGTAGAACAGCCTTTTCAAATTTCTACCCTTTTTCCTTGCCTTTCCTTTTTCTATAAATAAATTTGCCACCCCCACTTCACATTTTCTACATGTTTTTGCCTTGGGGAGAAGGGGCGCTGCGTTTGAAGCCCCAGAACTCAGGTATTAGGGCTCTGTTAATCTTTGCTGGTGATAAGTGGGCATGGGGCAAACCCAAGGAAGATGGTGAAGGGGTAACACCACCGATTTGCACGTGGTTGAGTCTGGGTGGATGGTGGTTACCAGAACTGATATTAGCTGGGCTACCTTTTAGATGTCTGTAGCTCGACTCTCAAGTTTTCCTCCTTTAACCACAGAATAGTTCACTTTTCTCTTGTAAGCTCGCACTGACAGCCATGGCAGCTTAGGAGCTCCTGCTGTGATTGGTTTGGGACAATTGCCTAAGACCCCGGCTTGTGAGTCATGGGCTTGTTTTTATTTAAAATGTCATTTTCAGTTGCAAAATGATATTTCAGCCTGCTTTTAATCAGCTCTGACTGAAGTAAATAGTGGTTGAAGAAGCTATCAAAATGATCAAGCCCCGTAACTCAAATTCCTATCATATTAGGTATCCAAGTAGTCTTGATGTATTTTAGTAAACAGTGGTCAGAACAGCATGTGGATTGTTGACAAGTTCGTTTCAGTTATTATTGTCATTTGTAGTTTCTAGTACTGTAGAGGTAGTTTTCAGGAGCACATTGAAAAGATTTCCCAGGACTCAGTCCTAGCCTGTCCTCTTAGATTAATAAAACAGGTAGATTGAGTTGCATCTAATCCCCCTCTTTTGAGTTACCAGTGGATATGCACTTATATCATCATTGTCACAAACTCTAAAACAATTTTCTTTCTCTTGGGGGTGGGGATTTGTGCTGGTAGGTGGCCAGACAAGCACAAACCTCTCAGGAGTCCTACCATGACAAGGCCAGAGAACATCCTGATGATGGTAAGATGCTAATTCTATTTCTCCCAACTTTATTATTTAACATGTACAATTTGTGAATATTGGTACATTTTGCTATTTTTATTTGCATCCAAGAAACTTGAAGCATATGTAATAAGATTGTGCCCATTGTTTGAGCAAAATGGTAAAGAAAACCCAGAAAACTTACTGCTTACCTCTAATACATATTTCCATAATTATAAAACTGAATGAGTTAAGGGCCTTTGAATTTCCTTTGTCTTCCAGATTCTTCATGGAAGAGAAATGTCTATAATGAGTATTTCTCTTTTCCTCATTTTCCCTAATATTCTAATTGTCATAGATCTTTAGTATTTTTTTTTCATGCATTTTTACAAAGAGTGACAGTCTACATCGATTTATTTTCCAACAGGAATAGTTTCAAGTGGGCCTTCATTTGTTTGCTGTTTCTTATTTTAGTGAGAAGGCAGGCCCTATATGCGCAGACTAAATATAACTCAATAAAAAGAATCTAATATGTAAAAATATAACACTTTAATCTTAAAGTTAAGAACTATGCATATAAAACGTGATGGATTTTCTCCCTATTTCTGATTCTTGCTCAAAACTGTAAAAATCTTGCATATTTTTTTGAGACTTAAGGAGAACTCCCTGTGACTTTAAAAAGAATCTGTGATCTGTAGGGTTCCCTTGTCGAACAGCCTGCCTTTCTGTTCTCCTTTAATTACTTACAATTGGCCTAACCAGAATGAAGGGTTCGCACATACATGTCAGCCAGGGAAAGAAAGGAAGAGAACTATAATATCAAGCTTCCTTCTGAGCTACAAAGTAGATACACAGATAAAAGGGAAGAAATGTATACACTGAACACACAAACACGCAAACACTTTTCTTTGGCAGTGTGGTATAAACGTAGCACATAAAAATGAAGTCTCCTGGAGTTAATCCTTCATAAATTTGGGTAGTTGCCCATATGCTAGACACAACTTGCTCCGTCAGTAAAATCTAGAAATTTTCCAGAAATCCAAAAGTACAGGTAGAATTTTTGAGTTTGCCTATAAAGTGGAGCGTAACTTTAAGTGTATAAATATATATGTGTATATATAGCTGAATAGCCTAGTGTATTTATATTATAGCTTTGTATGCCTTTTTTCATGTGTCTGTATTTCTTAGTCCAGTTTGTTAGTATTAGAGCAAATTAAGTTAGATGGATAACACTTATTTTGTAAAAACACCAGTCAGTAGTAGAAGTAAATTGAACCACATGTTTTTAAAACATCTGGTTCACTGCTAAGCCATTTAAGAGAGTAAATACTGTCAATATAAAATAGGGCATAATAGCCCAGTTATAATATTTTGTAAACAAATCTTTTATGTAAAGTCTATAGTAGAACTATTAACTTTTCAATGAAAAATACAGTGATATAAAAGGAAGTCAAAGCATCATTGATTGTTCTTTGCCTTCTCTTAGGAAAGCATCCAGATGGAGGTCTCTACAATAAGGGACCCTCTTACTCGAGTTATTCTGGATACATAATGATGCCAAATATGAATAATGACCCATACATGTCAAATGGATCTCTTTCTCCACCCATCCCAAGAACAGTGAGTAACATGCTGATGTTGCACATTATTTTCAGAAGTACAAATTTATTTGTATTTTTGGCAAAATGTTTGTTTTTTTAAGCTGAACGGAAATGCTTTCATTATATATGACCAGTTGTTGCTAAATAAGACATGCTATAAGGAATGGCTGCCTTAAAATGGTGCAACTTTTTGATATTTTGATTTTTGGATATTAGCTTTTGGTTTATTGGTTAAGATGAATAAAAAAACAGATCATGAACTGTCATGATATCAAGTGAATTTAAATCAACAAACTCATGATTTTATGAGTATTATGCTTTCTACTCTGATGAGAGAGAGAAATTGATTTAATCTTTCAATTAACTAAGTGGTCTATGGCTTTCACTGCCTGTAAGCTATGTAGAATCAGAATTCCTTTGGCTCACTTGAAACTGAACATTGGGAATGTTACTTAAGCTTTTAGAACAGTGTCTCATTTTATTGTGTTAGCTAATGTTTCTTTAAAAGTTTAGATGTGGGGGGAGCAATGAGCTATTTTTATTATATTGTCAGTTGCTAAGAAGTATAGCTTGAAAATAACTCTTAGTGAAAACAATTTTTAGGTGGTGGCTCAGTTAACTTTTAAGTTCTAAAAATGTGGAGGCATTATAACGGCCTTATACATTATGGTTAACATGGAAACCTCAATTTATATAGTCAGAAAACATCCAAAGGGTAACTTGTGTAGTACGTGAATGTGAAATGGAGTTCTCCCTGAGGTTCATCTCTTTGGAGGTAGTGGTGGATTTTTACTGATCCATCAATATATTTACCTTCTTTCTGGCCTCACTCTCCCTGTGCCACCCAAACCCTAATGCAAAGCATATTTGTTTGGGTCTCGGGGATGATGTTTCAGTCTAACTGGCCCTCCTGAGAGTCAAATCTAGGATCATAAAATGGAACCTGTATCTTTGCCCTGTTAGCCCAGTGCTTTCACCAAGTGAAAAGAAAAAAAAAAAATCAATGGAAGACATCTGGGGCAAGTACTGTCGTTGATATCTCAGTGGACAGAATCTGGGAACCATGAGATACTCCAAAGTAGAAAAGAGAAATATTTCCTGATCAGTCATGAACAAATAAAGAGTATTTGTGGTTATCTTGATTATCTGTGGCCCTCAGCTGTTGAAGAGATGCATCTAGGAAATATAACCACTTTTGGGGGGCACTATGATTTAAAAGTTATTTTTTCCCATGAATTTCAAAAAGATATTTGACCTTTTAAGTAGGGAATAAGATTTTTCCAATTTTCACATAGAAGCTAAAATGGAGATCTAGGAAATCTTATGATGGTTGTTATAGGAAATAGTGATTTCACATTTTATTTTAAAAGACTTTTCAAATATTTAATGATAGAAATGTGTGTGTGGTATATATGAATCTCTTACCTAAAAAGTGAATGAACTAATAAAAGCAAATACAGTTTTTAACATTTAGAGACCACCCAGATAAATGCTTCTGAGTTTTAAAATTTGTAAGATACTTTGTTTCTGTTGAATTAAATATGCATACATATCAGATCATTTAAAGTTGGGCTTTTTTTTACTTGTTGATGTTTTGAAGGGGTGGGAGTAGGAGACTATATTTTACATAAGAAATAACTGAAGATTTCTGCTGAAGGCTTTTTGGAATAACAAATAATCTTTCCAACAAATCAAGCTATAGTCTCAGACGTGGTAACAATAGAAAATAGCCACTAAAATAATCTTATACTTTTAGGCTGTGAACACAGTTAATGCTTAATAAGGATTTGTAGAATTTGTTCTCCAGTTCAGCCAGTTCTTCTTTCAAGGCAATAATTTTTTAAAAGTCAATATAATAAAAATCTATTGGTATTTATATTGTTATTCACAAGAATATTGAAAATTAAGCTGCTCTTCCTCTTTAAACCAGCCTTTTCCCCTAGCCCCTCAGTATACTAATCATTTTAAATTGATAGAATGGAAAGTATTTATTGTTCGTGTATATATTAAAATTTTGAGGTCAGTGAATTGAACAGTCATTCATTGTTTAGGAAAGATTTGTGGCTAGAATGGATGTTGTTGGGGGTAGAGTGGAGGAAAGGGGTGTGGTTAGGAGACAGTTGCCTTGCCCTCCTATCAGCTGCTTTGCTTTTATTCTGTTCCATTTTAGAACACTTTTATTTTAGGCACCTTTTCTTGCCAGTATTCTGCAGTTTGCCCAATTCCAGAAGCCTTGCAGTTTTAACCACAAGACTAGGTTCACGTTTTCTCTTTTAGGGTCCAGCCGAAGTGGGTCGCAGTCTTTGGTTTTTAATATGTAACAGCTGTTTTTAATGCTAAGTCCCAAAGCACTTGAACCGGAAGGCAGCCCCTCCTCCTCACCCAGCCACACTTCTGCCTCTTGCTCTCTAACTCTGCTCTTAGCAGGACTGGTCGTGCAGCGGACATCCACATTGATAGTTTTGCATCCAGGCTGTCAGGAGCAGGGTGGTGACCATTTGCCTTTGGACTGCGGGTGGGAGCGGTCCCCTGTCAGCCCTGTGGCTTGGATTTGCATCACAAGCAACCCGTTGTTTACTGTATCTGCTGCCCTCAGGTGTTAGGATTAGAAAAACATCTGGGGGTGGTGGTGAGGGGAAAACCCAACTGTCCCTTCCCCACACAGAATCTTCTGTTTGCTTGTAACTTTAGATAATCCAGAGAATACCAGCCATGGCCAACTGGCACGCACAGGAGTGTTTCTGCTGGTAGCTCATTTTAACAATTCTATATGCATTTGCTCTTTTTAAGACAAACACTGGCATACATTTGCTCACACAGCCCTTACTCATGACCTAAATATAGAGTTACCTGCACAGGAGAACCACTTTTGCCATTCAAGCTTTTTTTTTTTTTTTCCTCCCATCTGAAGGAAAATTTTAATTGGCTAATTACATCCTTCCAGAACTGGAATTCTTAGAGGTGTGTCTGTACTAGAAATCTTGTGAATGGGTGTCTCATAGAATTTTAAATAAGAATTCTTGTTCAGATAAATGAGGCAGGCCTAGCAAGAAAGCACCTATAATAATAACATGTTTGGTGTCACAGTAAACCTTGGCTTGGGATGGTCATTTTCACTGAGTGTGAGAAGATGCTGTAGCCTCTTAAATATTTCAGAGCAAGGGCCCTGGAGAGTTTATTAAAAGCATACTCCCAAGACCTTCTTTCTCTGAGTCTCATTTGTGAAAATCCTTGGAGGCCAATGGCGATGTCTTAAAAGTACTACATAGTTGGTTGCCTCCCGTGCTGGGTCCTGGCCCTTGTGTGCCTGAAAGCCGTGAGACAGTGAGCTTGGCTGCCTTTACATAGTGAAAGTTCCTATTGGCCTCGTGCACTGTGGTTATTCGTCTTAGGTGTCAAACTTCCATTTGTCCCTCAAGCAACCCAAATGTTTAACACCTCTGAAGAGAAACGTCTCGGTTCTCTTCGGCTGCTCAGGGAAGGAACAGTAGCAGACTCAGAGCAGGAAGCAACAACAGACGCTGCTGCTCGGCTCACACCAACCGCAGCGACACCTGGTCAGGGTAGTGTTGCTGACTTTGTGATCTTTCTCAGGATGGATTCTCAGGTGGGAAAGGAAGATGTCTGTGTTTGAATTTCATCATCTTTTCTTATTTTTAGTAGATTTATTTTTCTTGTTTTTGCTCTTAAAATGCTTCAGGGTTCTTTTATAATTCTTTTGAGCAACTCACTTTTGCGGTATGGTTTTTACCTGGAGAGGAGTCAACATTTTGATGTCTAATGAGCAGAATTAGCCCTCTTAGAACTTTGTGTTAACCTGCCCCCACCAGCTTCCACCCATGTTTGTGTTTGCTTACAGTTAAAATTATATTTTTGTCATCGTTCACATCTGGAATTAAGGAACTAAGTGTACATGTCTGATCAGTAAGGCAATGCTGACCCATCTGTCTCTCACACTACTGCATAGCTATGAAAACAATCACAGAAATAATCATTGATAGAAGACAATGACTTATTAACTCCGTTCAGAGAGACTCTGGCTCATATTTTCAGCAGAATTTTTAAGTGTCTTTTCACTTCCCTTGAGGAGCTACCTCATGTGACTTACTGATTAATGATTTAAAATTTTCTACTATAAGTTGTCTACTTTTTGAAGCTAAGTACATGAAATTTTCCTCTTTACCTTAAGTTCAGGAGAAGTTAAGTTTTAGAAAGTGTATTCTATCTCAGATTTGAATGCAATCTCAAGAGAATATGTGGGAAAGCTCCTCAGAGCCCCAAACTCTTCTGTTTGATTCATCTTAATTGTACTGCTACCAAGTAGGGGAAGGACCACAGTCAGAATAATTAGAAGTGATTGCCATTTCCCCTTCAGATAATTTAGGTATCTTATGACTGACTGGCATGCTAATTCAAGTGTCCCAGGTGCCATGCTGACGTGACTTTTCAGGAGTTGATATTGCCTTGCATGACTGCTGCAGCAGAAGCATGATCCTTAGTCAGATAGGTTTTTCGAAATGACCCTTGAAATTTCTTGTTCATTCATAAAGGCATGAGAACAACCCAGTTTCACTAAAACAAGAGTATTAAAATAGCCAACTTGCAGAAAATCTTGCTCTTTGAAGTTCTCCTCCCCCTGCCCACATGCAGGTCCTCAACTTGGTCTCATCAATCCCATTATTTTGATCCATTTCTCTTTTGCAGACAGACTTGTGTAATTCTAACAGGGCAGAGTAAGGACCTCATAAATGGCTCTATCTGGACTTCAACTTGTTACCTCACATGTATTCTTCATAATATCAACTGAGAAATTTTTTACAACTTTTGAGTCTTGTTGTTAATTAATCCTGTTAGTTCTTTAGGCAGAACTGTTCTTGGTGTATGTGACTGACCTTTTTTTTAAGCAATGGGATCATTCCATTCCTCTCTGACTCCCCTTGCTTCTCATTTACATATTATAGATAGAATTTTATAAAACCGATTTCCCTTTGATTTCAAGATAAACTTGAAATTTGAAGAGAAAATATGCCAGCACTGTCCTTGTGCAAGCAGAAAAGCACATATATTTGATTTCAAGGCAAAAGTAGAACTCAGCATTATGTAGGTGCTGCTATTGTGGAACTGTGTGTTTTTTAAAGAAGATACTCATTTCAAACTTGTATCTTAAAGTTATCACTTAAGTGATCATGTCAGACTGATCCAGTCTGTAGAAAGCTAATATTGTAGCAATTGAGAGACTTGGTAATGCTTAGTACTGTCCCAGCAGGTTCTTACTCAATTTTTTTTTTTTTTTAACTCTCAGCTTTATAACCAGACACACACTCAAACACTTCGTTTAGACCTCAATTCTTATGAGATTTTAGCTGTATGTATTGTACCAGCCATTGGACTTTATTTCAATAATTTAAAAATATATTTTAGATTGATCACTTTTTAAACATTAATTGTGACCTTATGAAGTTCCTGTAGGAACTGTCGACTCTGCTGTATGAGGCATGGATAAAGGGAAGGTGCTATGATTTAAAAAGAGGAGTGGCTCTAGCACAGTTTTAATTTTCTTTTATTATTGTCAGCTTCTGTATGAAATAGTTACCAAAAGTGTTAAAAGCTAACATACAAAGGTATTTTTATAAGTCTTTAAAAAAAAAAAATCCTGAACATGTTTGCAATAAAGCCAATCCAACTGCAAATGATAATTGATCAGTTAATCAGAGATTACTGATGAACTTTGAGTTATGTGTTAGGAAAGCACAGAATAGACTTCAATAGATTTGCTGAATAAATAACATACTAGAAAATTTTCATGTATGGTTTTCGGATATGTTCAAAGGATCTGTCTTTATTCAACCAAATCCTATATGAAAATCTGAAGGTGTCTACTAAATAATCCTTAGTGTTTTATTATTTTACTTTTTTGATTTGTTGCATCAGTGGGAAAAAAAAACCATTTTAACCATGTCTTTAATGAAGAAGTCAGAGTCATTGCTTGCAGAATGTCAAGTTTCCGAGTAATAGCTGAAAACAGTCAGCTGGAGAGCTCCCTGCTAGAGTGAAAAAGAATGAGACTGGGTCCTCATTTGAAGACTGATCCTGAGAAGTACTTATCTTTACTTAGGTCCGGGAAACCTAATTGAACAAGAAGAGATGATGTAAATGCTTTTTTTCAGAAGGGTACTTGAGACGGAAATGAAGTCATAATAAAAAGAAAACTATCTTCAATTATGTTGCAGTATCATATGGTTAATGCTTCTCAATTCATTTTTATTCTTTCCCAGTTAGAAAGGATATTTCTTTTTTCAGTAATACGTGACGTATTTTGAGACTCCAAAAATTCTGCATGTATTTTCTAAATACGTATAGTAGCATCAAGGCTGACTTTTCTAGACCAGTATGTGTTGTAAATTGATTATATCCTTTGGCAATATGGAGAGCAAAATTTTTGAGTCTTTGTTGGGTGGAGGTAGGCAGTCCCTTGTGAAGGCTGAGCTTGTGGAGGAGGGAAGTCCTGGGCAAGATGTCAATAGATTTGGGGTCTAGTCCCATGTCCATCACTCTCCATCACTCTCCAAGAACCTTGGACCTCTGTCAGCCTTTGTTTCCTTGTTTATCGTGAGGCATATTAATGTCTGGCTTGCTTACCTTATATGATTGATGTGCAATTCAGATGGCACAGACCCTGTGAAAGCACTCCATTTTCTAGCTAAGGAAGCAAAGCACAAGTCTCATCCCAGCCTGGTTGGTAGGAATCCTGCCATGAAAGGTGCTTGACTGTATTTAGGAAGCTCCTGAGAAAGGGGAGAAATTTTTGTTTCTTACAGTGTCACCATGCTGACCTAGAATCTGGATGACTGGGTAAAGGCCTTACAATAACCTTAAGAAAATACCTGTGTAAATAAAAGTTTTGGGGAGACAGCTTTCTTCTCTTGGGCTCTTTTTCTCTCCTAGTTGTTAGGGAGCACTATTTCTTCTACTAAGGGAATGAGATGCATGAGCGAACAGATTTCTAAATTAAAGATTTGTTAAAATTCTTACATCCTTCTAATATGTGGTAAGAAATTGCCAGATGACTCTTAAGTCCTTGGATTGGGATAATAATTGATTTTTATTTAGGAGACTTTTTTTTCCTTAATCCTTTGAGAGCTGGGTTTCTTCTCCCCACTGCGAACAATCTATAGAGAAGAGATTTAAGAACGTCTTGTGAATGTGGAGGACGACAGGCGAGTTATTTTTCTTTCCCCTTGGAATTTTCTTCTGACTTAAGTCTTTCTTGCTTTCCTGGCACCTAAAAAATCATGTCCAAGGGGATAGGCTGGCCGGGCAGCAAGGAGAAATCAGTGCTTTTCTAGTCTCATTGGAAAATTCCAGCTTCCATCCTTTCAAGACTTTTCTTTTTCTCTCAGTAAAATTCAGTGAATGTTAAACATATATATATATATCAATGTAGAGTTAGCTTTCTCCAATTTTAAACATTATATATTATACCTTGTAATAATTATGAACACATAGCTTCTTGGCACTCTAGTTCATATGACTTGGACCAAGGAAAAATGTATTGCGATCTTATCTCTAGTGTCTCAAACTTTGTCTTAGACTCCAAAACTTAGATTTTTTTTTTTTTAACCAATACCAAAGTAAAACTTTTTTACCACAGTAAAAATGTTTACTGTTTACTATAACTGGGCTAACCAGCTAAGTAGCTGACAGGGTTAGGGAAAGAATCAAGTCTCCAAGACGTTGCTTGAATTGGTTTTTACTCAATTTTTTGTTATAAGTAAAAAGTTTAAAATTAAAACTCAAATTCTTTTGAAAGGGAGAATAATTAACTTTTTTTTTTTTTTTTAACTATTACCATATGCCAGGTACTGAGCTAAGCAATTTACACAAATGAAAACTGTGGCTGGGTGTAGTAATCTCCATGCTAAAGATAACAGCCCATCCTCAGGGGCAGTAGTAACCTGCTTCAGTTTAGTAAGCAATAGAGTCATGGCTCTTCCCTTTTTAAGGTCTGAAGACTTGTTAATTGTCATTTAAAATAACCAACCATTACTGCCTTTTGGAACATAAAACACTGATTAAATGAATCATATGTTGATTAAAATATAAAACCCAAAATTATTACTTTGAAGATTTTGTTGGCAGTTTCTTTTCAGTAATGCTTAGCTATTTTTTATGAAAATAAAAAGAAAATACTTTCATTTTAAAAAGCAGTACACAAGAAAACTCAGATGACCAAAAGGAATAAAAAATATTAAATTCCTAGGATCCTGCTGTCAGAGATGGTCGTTAAAACTCACCATGCAGCCTTTTAGACCTCTTCCTGTGCACATTTAGAAATACATGTAAACATACACAAATATATATGTTATATACTCATGGCCATGGAAGCATAATATACCATTTTTTTCCTGCTTGTTTTCCCACCAGTATGCAGTGGATATCTTTTTACTCTTCTGTAACAACATTTTTAATGATGCCTAATGTATTGCCTTGGAGAAGGCAATGGCACCCTACTCCAGTACTGTTGCCTGCAAAATCCCATGGATGGAGGAGCTGGTGGGCTGCAGTCCATGGGGTTGCGAAGAGCTGGACATGACTGAGAGACTACACTTTCACTTTTCACTTTCATGCATTGGAGCAGGAAATGGCAACCCACTCCAGTGTTCTTGCCTGGAGAATCCCAGGGACAGGGGAACCTGGTGGGCTTCCATCTATGGTGTTGCACAGAGTCGCACACGACTGAAGCGACTTAGCAGCAGCAGCAGCAATGTATTGCCTAATTTATTTGATCTGTCTTTTGTTGGTAAGACATTTAGATAATATCACTTTTTTTTACCTCTATCTTAAGCAACGTTTGATGGAGTGCGTATTTTCTAAGTACATCTTTGCACACATTCTATTTCTTTGAAATGAATTACTAGAAGTAGAATTGTAGAGTCAAAGGCAATGCACCTTTTAAAGTGAGAGATGGGGGTAACCCAACAATGCAATTTAACCCTGAAAAATCTTGAAGTCATTATTTAAAAGTATTATTAGATTACATTCACATTTGGTTATGGTTGATGTTTTGAGGCCTTCTTCCAGTCCAGCAGGAGACAAGGAGCTGGACAGATGGGGAGCAGAATATGAGCTTCATCATTAATCAGGCTGGATGGAGAAAGTGGCCTTAACCATGACACAAATTTGGACTTCCTTTGACTTCCCCACGTGGAACACCACTAAGTCACAGGCCTCCCCAACAGGGGCGGGGAATTTACCTCCAGTGGATCTGGAGACAAGCTGGCCCCAAGAGAGAAAGAAAGGGTCAGTATGTCCTTGCTCGGTTCTTCCACCAGATAGGAGTCGCCCTCCCTTGTGGAAAGTGAATGAGGGTGTGGGAGAGACAAAGGCTACAGCTGCTGCCGAGGAGCAGAAGTTACTACTCGATGCACCAAGCTCAAGGAGGAGGGGACAATGAGAGCGTGGTTATCCCCTGAGTCATGATCACTGATCAACCCAGTGCCCATGGCCAGTAGTGGTGAGGTACATGTGTACATGTGATGGGAGCTGCAGCAGAGCACTGCTGTTGGAGTCAGAAAAATCTAGATCTCGGTGTCTGCTGCTGACCTGTGACCAGAAGATCTAGATCTCAGTGTCTGCTGCCTACTCTCTGAACCTTGGTTTCTTAACCTGTAACGTAGACTGCCACTTCTACTAATACTGACAAAAGTACAATATAGGGTACTCTGCATTAGTAATACTGTTTATGGAAGGCAGGCCAACTGCATCCAAGTTTACTGGTGTTCTTATTAAAAAGGCAAATATGTAGGCTCCTCTGCAAATGTCCTGAACCAGAGGCTGCTGGTGGGCTATGCGTGTGCACTTTAACCCAGGCACTTCAGCGATTCTTACCTAAAGTAAGGTTTAGAAAAATAATGACCAGGTAGACTTTCAGTAATTTAACTGAGGTTCAGATATCCTGAGTGACTCGTGGCAGCAATCAGGCGCTATGGCCCCAAACCTCACTCACCACCACTCAGCCCTATCCCTCCCGGAGACCCCTGGCACTCTGTTCGTGGAGACCTCAAGAGGTTTGTATCCTTCCTCCACTGACTGCAGAATGAAACCCACGTTCTTTTCAAAGCTTTCTGCAGTCTGGGCTCATCTACCTTTCAAGCCTTGCCTCCTTACCCTGCAGCTTACAGTTAAGCTACATTTCCACACCTGCATCCTATACTTTCCCAAATTCCTGTCTTGGGTTGTTATAGCTTGCTCTCCCTGGAATGCCCTGTTTTTCTTCTTGCTGGCATAGTTTTGTTCATCCCTGAAGATTTGGGCTACATGGTATCTCCTCCAGGACGCTCCTCCTGATTTTACCACCAGGTAAGACTTTGCTCTTTCCTGGCGGGCTCCCACAGAACCTTCTTCATAACTGTTATCACTGCTTATAATCGTTGTTGTCTCTCTGTCTGTCTGTCTCACTCATTGTTAGTTCCTTTAGATAGGGAGCTTCTCTTACTCATCTCTGTGCTCACAACCAGTTATACTACTTGGCAAAGAGCAAATTACTCTGCAGATATTTGTGGAATATATAGAGCAATACTTTTTTAAAATGTAATAATGTAGAGCAGTAACAGCAGGTATAAATCTATATTTAAATGGAGAGCCTTTAACAAAATACAGACTAATACAGAATCACATACCTGAAATTGAGCTTAGAAATGATCTGAACATGAAGTATATAGTCCATGGACTAGACAATAGCTGTTAGTTTTGAGTATTTAGTAAACGCCAGGACCTGTTCTGAGCACTTAATGTATATTAGATGATTTAATCCTCACAGTAACCCTGTGATATCCCGAATGGCCCTATTTTACAGATGAGGAGACTGAGGCATAGGGATCGTACAAGTGGTTAAAGGACCACTGTAAAACTAGACCAAGAAATGCTCGGTCAGATAAAGAAAGTAATTTGGCAGGATCACACAGCTAGTAAGTAGTGGTACCATGCTTGGACCAGACTTTGACCCTCACTTCAGGGTGCGTTGGAGAAGGAAATGGCAACCCACTCCAGTGTTCTTGGCTGGAGAATCCCAGAGATGGAGGAGCCTGGTGGACTTCGTCTATGGGGTCGCACAGAGTCGGACACGACTGAAGCGACTTAGCAGCAGCAGCAGGATGCTTTCTGCAGCTTCAGCTATCACTGCTGTCACTGGCACTCAGAAGATGCTAGATGATTGTTAAATCTATGTATTTTTCATCAGGAAGATGTAAAAGATTTTTAACTTATTTGTTGTTCAGTAGCTCAGTTGTATCCGACTCTATGTGACCGTGTAGACTGCAGCACGCCAGGCTTTCCTATCCTTCACCATCTCTCAGAGCTTGCTCAAACTCACGTCCATTGGGTCAGTGATGCCATCCAACCATCTCATCCTCTGTCGCCCCCTTCTCCTCCTGCCTTCTAGCTTTCCCAGCATCAGGACTTTTCCCATGAGTTGACTCTTCCATCAGGTGGCCAAAGTATTGGAGCTTCAGCATCAGTCCTTCCAATGAATATTCAGGATTGATTTCCTTTAGGATGGACTGGTTTGGTCTCCTTGCTGTCCAAGGGACTCTTCAACAGTCTTCTCCAGCACCACAGTTCGAAGGCATCAATTCTTTGGCACTCAGCCCTTTTTATTGTCCAGCTCTCACATTCTACATGACTACTGGAAAAACTATAGCTTTCACTATACCGACCTTTGTAAGCAGAATAATGTCTCTTCTTTTTAATGTGCTGTTTAGGTTTGTCATTGCTTTTTTTCCAAGGATCAAGGATCTTTTAATTCCATGGCGGCAGTCACCATCTGCAGTGATTTTGGAGCCCAGGAAAACAAAGTCTCCCACTGTTTTCATTGTTGCCCTGTCTATTTGCCATGAAGTGATGGGGCTGGATGCCATGATCTTAGTTTTCTGAATGTTGAGTTTTAAGCCAGCTTTTTCATCTCCTCTTTAACCTTCGTCAAGAGACTCTTTAATTCCTCTTTGCTTCCTACCATAAGGCTGCTGTCATCTGCACATATGAGGTTATCGATATTTCTCCTGGTAATCTTGATTCCTGCTTGTGCTTCATCCAGCCCGGCATTTTGCATGATGTACTCTGCATAAAAGTTAAATAAGCGGGGTGGCAATATACAGCCTTGACTACTCCTTTCCCAGTTTTGATGTCCATTGTTCCATGTCAGGTTCTAACTGTTGTTTCTTGATCTGCATACAGGTTTCTCAGGAGGCAGGTAAGGTAGTCTGGTATTCCCATATCTTTAAGAATTTTCCACAGTTTGTTGTGATCTACACAGTCAAAGGCTTTAGAGTAGTCAATGAAGCAGAAGTAGGTGTTTTTCTGGAATTCTCTAGCTTTTTCTGTTATCCAGTGGATGTTGGCAATTTGATCTCTGGTTCCTCTGCCTTTTCTAAATCTAGCTTGAACATCTGGAAGTTCTTGATTCAGGTACTGTTGAGGCCTAGCTTGGAGGATTTTGAGCGTTACCTTGCTAGCATGTGAAATGAGTCAATTGTGCAGTAGTTTGAGCATTCTTTGGCATTTCCCTTCTTTGGGATTGGAATGAAAACTGACCTTTTCCAGTCCGGTGGCCACTGCTGAGTTTTCCAGATTTGCTGCATATTGAGTGCAGCACTTTAACCTATAGAGGGCTTGTGAACAGAAAAAATGTATGAAATTATAAATGTCTTTAACATTATTTTTGGTAGTAATAACTGTGGTGCTAGTAAAAGTGCTAGTGTTTAAGGCAACAAGTTAGATGCGGTGAAGGGAGGGGAAACTCGAGGAGACACAAAACAAATGGGGAGAGTTCTAGCCTGATGGTGAAGGGGCAGTGTGAGTGGAGACAATACATTTAGAAAGAGGAGTAAGCTTTAGGACAGACATACATGAGTTTGACTTAAGAAATATTCTGTTTTCTCTTCTGTGTTAAGAAAACAAAAAATTAACCCATATCTGCAACCCAACATTTTACATTATGGACATCATTTTTCGTCTATAATTTACCTAAGTCAGCCATGCCTCACAAGAATCACTTCACTTCCCCCTAACGCTGCCTGAACCTTGTTTAGAAGCCTTTGTGTGATTATAAGAAAATAGAAGTGCATACTGACCACAGGTAAGGAAGGAATAGTATTAATATACTACTGTATGATATCTAATGAGTTCACTTTACCTGCATTTTTCTTATTAAATACTCACTATATGACTGTGAAAGGAACACTACCAGTTTTCCCATCTTTTCATTCAAGATAGTGGCACACACACAGGTTACATTGTTTACTGTAGTCTCAGAGTTTGGTCAGTGGTAGAACTTGGATTCAAAGCCACATAGCCCTGATTTAGAAGCTGGAACCCATTTTATAAACTAGTTCCCCCTCTAAAGAATAATCCTTAGTGTCAATAAATTACATTGAAGATTAAAAACATCTGTTATATTTGTGTTTTATTAAACAGTGTAAGTGGTTCGGCTCTAGTGGTGGCTTAAATAAGTTCTCAGAATACTTGAAAATTGTCTTCAGGTTTATTCAACACATAATCATGTAATTGTTCAATGTGTTCTTGAAAATTCCCAGGAAATATTTGCTTCTTGGGTGTATCAGTCACATTTTGATAAATGCTTACTTTTTATGGGAATTCCTATTTCTTAATTCTGGGGCCCCAATGTCCACAAATCTTAAGGACTCAACAGATTAATCAAATAGCAGTGTGGCCAGAGGTTTTTTCATTTTGGAATCTCCTTGGTGAATGATGTTGCCGCCTTAGTCCATAAGAACTGAGTATTATAGGCAAAAATCTGCTGCCAAAGAGTGTTCTTTGCACAATAAGCAATTAAAATGTGGTAGGTGCTTTGTTTCTAGGAGCTGTTTGTAGTGATTTTTGTGGTATCACAATATTAGGTTAAGTAAGAGAAATTAGCTTAGAATTAACTGGAATTGTGATCATTCCTGAGAAGTTACAACAGTGGGTTTCCTTAAAAAATCTTTTTGGGGAAGAAGATAATTATTAGAAACAATCTTCTTTCTCTCAAAAGGAAATGTCTTTGTTGTTGTTTTAAGGTAATATATATATTTTTAAAGTTAGGGAAAATTCATTAAAGAACAGAAAAAAAATGCAAGTGCCTTCTTGTCACTCATATAATGGTTTCATTTATGTTTTTCTTAAAATTTTCTTTCTCCAACTCTACATATAATACAAGCTTTTTTTAATAAGAGGGCTCATAAGGTTACTGTTAAAATTTTTCATCAAAAAATGTTGTTGCTCATCTTCCCATATGAATAAGATCTATATCGTCATCTGTTGCCATGACTGGATACTACCCAGTTATAAGAGTATTTTAGTTTATTGATTTTATACTCAATTATGGGTGCTTTTTGTTTTTCTTATTTTGAACAATGCTAAAATAAAACCTTGTTAAAAATACATATTTATAATCTATTTTTATAAGTTATATAGAATTAAATAGATTATAGAAATAAGTCTATTTAAATAGACTTCAGGTACATGTGTTTTTACAAATTTATGTTTATCTGAATCACTGGATCATATCTTTCTTGATTTATGTGCGCTTTTTATATACAAATATATATATGGCTCAGCAGATAAAGAATCTGCCTGCAGAGCAGCAGACAGAGGAGACATGGGTGCAGATCCCTGGGTCAGGAAGATCCCTGGAGAAGGAAATGGTAACTACTCCATTATTCTTGTCTGAAAAATCCCATGGACAGAGAAGTTTGGTGGGCTATAGGCCAGTGGGTCACAAAAAGTCAGATGTAACTAAGCAAATAACACATGTTTATATATAAAGCATATTAACCATTTTGATAACAAGAAAATGCCTTCCAGCATTAGCTTGGCTCAGTTCATGTAATTTATTTCAGAAGAAAGACCCTCTTTTGACTCTTGTAGGATGATACAGTAACCAGAAAAAACATTTTATTTCCTTTCACTATCAGAAGAAGTTACCTGTCGTAGCAGACTCTGAATTAGCCCTCAAGTCTAGGGTTAAACGAGTTTCCTGGTAGGATGAAGACAAACACCAAAGAATGCTTATTTGAGGAATGATTTCTCATTCATCTCATAAATATTCACGGAAGGTACTTATTTTGAAAGTCATTGTGCTGAGCCCACTGTTAGTATATGACAGGAGCTCCTGAAGACAGTTTTTGTATGTGCCAGCCTTTCTTGACCTGCTTTCAGTTCAGTATGGACCATCGGAAATATGATAGAGAGAATTTGATTTACTTGTTTTAAAATGGTTATGGAGATAGTTCTATTTGGGTTGGGCCAGGAAAATTGCTTTAATAAACACTTTTTTAAATTAAAAGATTATGCATAGTAAGTAATCTAAGACTTACTTAAGAAATCAATAATTTAGAGAGCATTTTGTTTTATTTATTTTAAATGTAAAATAAGTTAGGACATCCATCATAAAGCATTTTAAATTGGCAAGTTTATCAACATGGCTGCCAAGTTAACTGATGGTTGGTAAGAACGAAGGCTAGGAGTCAGACCTCCTCTGTGCAGTTGTTGGTACTGTGTCTCTGTTTCATTAGCACCATCACCAGGAACCTTTACATCTACTCTGTGTACTCTCTGACCACATTTTAAAGAATTATTTTCAGACTTGACCACAATTCGAATTAGAGAAACGGGATCTCAGGAAGGTAGACCAGTTTACATTTGCTTATATCACGTAGAGTTCAGAACACGTGCCCTGGACCTCTAATGCTGGAACCCCAATCCAGGATCAGCTACTTGCCGGCCGTCCAGTGGGCAGATTGCCTTTACCTCTCTGTCTCTGTTTCTTTACTCACAGTTTGAAGATTTTCCTGATAGTTGGAAACACAGCAGGAAACTATTGCTTTGAAAATGGTGTTACTTAGTTATCACATATATTAAATATTTGGTCAAAATCCATGGCAGGGAATCTACCTGCTAGGAATAGGTATCAGGATAGATCTGTGAATTAAAGGTCTAGGGATGTTTGTTTTCATGTCTTCCATACTATTTATTAAATAATTCTAAATTAAAACCACATTTAAACAATGTAAAATCTTATTAACTGGATTTTTGAGGCAGTCTCATGTATCTAATTGGGGAAATTAGAGAGTAAATTTTTCAAAAGGAAATGTTTCCTCCCAAGATGGAAAGAACAAGAAAAATGTGACATTTAGCCTACAACTGAGAAACTGGTTCATAATTCAGGGACATGTGACGTGTGTATGTAATGTTTATTGGTTGTCTGAATAGTTTCTGAATAAATTCAGTAATGTGTATGCAATGAGAAATTTGAAAATAGTTGGCTCCTTGTGGAAAAATAAATTTTAAAAGGCTTTTAATTTTTTTCTTTAAGTTCTGTTGCTAATTTCATGGGAACTGGGTGGAGATAGTATTGACAAGAAGTTAGGCAAGGCATTTACTGGCTATTGGTCTTTGAAGGAGCTCCTAACCCTTTCGAGTCTTGGTTTTCTTGTCTAAAAGTGGTAACAAGTGGGGATGGCGTGGACTGAGCGAGGCACAGTCACATCCATGTGCTTACTTTGTCTGAAAGCCCCTGGGCTTCTGGGTGCCAGACCCCCGAGCTGCATCATATTTGCATCTCTCTCTTGCACTGCTTTATCAATATTTACAGCATCAGAACCAACATCAGTGGTTTGGCAAAGGAGTTTTCCTGTTCTAGGAGTACAGTAAGGTTTGGTGGTATGAGAACTGGAGAAAACACCCAGTACTGCTTTTGCCTGGCTCTGGGAAGGCATCCTGTTGTCCATTAGTAAGTTCTGGGGGCACCCCCAGTGCAGACTAACCATACAAATGAGATCTGGGCATCTAATTTGGACAGTTCCATGCAGTTGAGTTGCTGATTGTTAAAGGTCTGCCTTCAGAGAACCAACTCATACCTCTTTCTGCTTTTCCTTTTCTCACAGCCTGATATATTCCTAGAATTCCTTGCCCACAGTTATCACCCAGACACTGCACTTCACAAGCAAGCATTTTGTCATTTTTAAAGTCACAGGTTAGCTCTGTGGACAAGGATTAAGCCACACAGCACTTTGACGCAGGGAGAACATGTCTGGGAGGGTTTTAGCCTTTACCTTTTTTTTTTTTTTTAATTGGAGAGGAGGAATTTACTCATGTATTTAGTATTTATTCAGTGATTATTTATTCCAAATAGCTTTACTGAGATGTAATTCATGTGCAGTACAATTCAGCCATTTGAAGGGTACAGGTAATGGTTTTTAACATATTCACAGATGTGTGTGATCACCACCACAGTCAGTTTTAGAGCATCCTCATCACCATGGAAAGTAATCCCACACCCTTCAGCTGTCACAACCCATCTCTCTATTCCCTTACCCCACCACCCCAGGTCTGAGCAACCAGTTAATCTTGTTTTTTGTTTTTTGTTTTTTTGTCTCAATAGATTTCTCTGTTTGGGACATTTTAAAATAATGGAATCATAATAGGCAGCCCTTTGTCACTTGCTCCTTTGACTTAGCAGAGTATTTTTAAGGTTCATTCATTTTGTACCCTGTTATCACTACTTCATTCCTTTTACCCTCTGGCTTTTCATGGCTGAATCTCCCCTTACAGAGGTTGGATACTCTCCCTGACACAGGTATGAACATCGGTACAGAGAGAAGATGAGTTAGGGTAGTCTATCTGGGGAAGGAGGAAAGGTAAAGTCAGTTGATAGGACAGATATATATAAATATTATATATATATAAATCAGATACATATATATAAATCAATGATGAGAGAATATTTTTGATTGCAGTTCCCAATCAGTTAAAACATTTGACCACTGTAGTTATTTATGAATTACATACATAAATTACACATTTATCTAATAACTCAGAGTATACACTTAGGGTACTGTTTATAGTCATTGATGGAAGCTGCAGATTCTTCTTTCAAATAAAATAATCTCTCATTATTTTGATTAGCTTCTTGTTAGAACTCATAGATTTTAGCACTAAGGCAGGCTCTTAAAGAGTTGTTATTAGAAGTAAGGTAACTGTCAGCTTTGCCGTTTTCTTGAGTTTCCTTGTGCTTCCATTATTGGCATCCTCAGTGCCCTTGGTGCTCTTGCCCATCTGATATACAGAGTAAAGGCAGGCCTTTTCTGAGACAGTCTGTATATTAAAGATATTTTGTAAAGCTTAGGTGTGTTGATATAAATGTGAGTGTTGACACTGGGACATTTTCTTCCTGCACCGATGCTGTGTGCTCTTGTGCTCCATTGTAGCCCACTGTTTGAGACTGGTGGGAAAAGTAAAGGGAAGCTGTATTCCTATTTGAGCCAATGAGATATTTCTGACAAGCTGGCTGCTGTGTTTCCTGTGAAGGTTTTTTATGAGACAGGCACATTCTGCACACATGTGAGAAAAAAAAAAAGTCTTCCTCTTTTGGCCTGTTAGGGAGGTTCTTTTCTGTGTAGGTCACTTGCAGATGGTTCAGAATCCCCTGGGCTTGCTGCACCCTGGGTTGGGGGCTGAGGCTGTGCGTGACTCTGCCGTAGCCCCACTAAGTTACCTCGTGCCAGCGGTGCAGAATCTCCTCCTTGTCCCCTGTGGCCCTGCCCTCCAGCAGCCCTGTGGGAATCCTGCTGCCTTCCCAGAGATTAGATGTCTGTGCTGGGCTCTTTGCTATTTTAAACCAAAAATGTACAGTGTGTGCAAGTGATGAAACTGCTTGAAAAGAAAGCCCTCTGCTATCTGAGACAGCCCTCAGTCATTCCTGAGCACACTGGAAATTGGGAACCATCCAAACCTTGACATACTGATGTGGCTTTCAATGGGAGATCTCTCTGCTAGTCCCCAGAGGACATGCCTGGTAAGACTGGTCGTTTGACTGGGACAAGGCAGGGAGGCCGCTTGAAATCATCTCTGGGTATAAGACTGTTTTCTTCAAAACAAGTTTGTGACCAGCTTTGTTCTTCACTGAAGAAATATCCAAAGAAAATGGGCTTAAACTGTTGAAAGAATTTAGGTTGGAAGAATTACTTCAGAGGGAGGGATTAATAAACACTGGAATGGTTTATCAAAGGAGAAGCATGGAATCTGATTATTGAAAGGTTTTAAGAATAAATGTTTGTATGAAGCGATTTAAATGCCTCACCTGGAGGGATCCAGACGGCGGGCTGTGCCTCTTCCTGGGCCTCATGCACCTTGCCTCCCCCACTCTTCACCTCTGAGGCAGTTGTATTTTCTTTTCTGTCAGCAGCATGCAAACCCTCCAGGTCCTCCAAGAGATTATAGTCCTTCCTGAAGGGAAAAATAAATAGGCCAGCATATAGATTATGCTATATAACGAGTCTCCTGTGTATCATTATAGTGTTGCCACCCCAACTCTCAATTATGGCAATTTTTGCTGAGGGGCAGTCTTAGGAGTGTGTGAGCCCCCGGCTCCTGAGATTTCCTTGCTCTCAGTGTGTCTCTGCTTAGCCACGGAGGTGTCACTCTGAAGGCTGCTGGCTGAGCAAATCGTGCTAGATCATCTCACATCCTGTTCAGGTGACTGAAATTCTGAAATTCAAGATTTCTCTGAAGGCAGCCTTGAAGAATATTGGACTCACTAGAAAGAGCCTAGGAAACGTAGGCTGCTTGGTCGTGAGCAAGGGTCTGGGGTCAGTTAGCCTGCAGTGACTGTCCCTCCAGTATGAATGAGAAGCGGGGGATGCTTCCAGTGGCTATTTGGCTTGATCATTTGCTGGAGAAGGCCAGTGACAGAATCATAAAAGAAATGCTTTTTTCTGGTAATCGGAAATTAGACTGGGGCCTTGGGATCTAGAAAATGTGATAAGCTTATTAGGAATGCAACATAGAAAAAATAACTGGAACTTACGTCTGGCAATTTCTGAAAATGGTAAAATTCAGGAAAGATAGCATTTTCCAAGAGAAAAAGGTCTGTATTTTGAAATGTCATTATTCATGTTTTCTTGCTGAACTTGGTTGTTGCAATTCTAAGTTCATTTAGTTTGTATCCCTTTCCCAAGCACAAAGCCAAACAAAAAATAAACTCCAAATAAAACAAGCATCAAAACTGTAACCTAGTAAACTGAGGTAGAATTTTCCAGTTCAACAAAGTTTGATACAAATTTTTCAGAGAAGACTTACAATTGGGGACCTTACAGCCATGCCTGTTGATTCAAAATCCTGTCAAACACACAGAGGCAGCTTTTGTTTATCAATTACTTGGTGTTTCAGAACTAAGAGATTTTGTACAGATTGAAAGGACACAGTTATTTGATGATCATTTCTTCAATGTCAGTATGTTTTAGAACTTCACAGACTTGAAAAAGCAAAAGACTCATGGTTCATGACTAATAGCTACATAAACTATATTAAATCTTTTTGAAAAGGGGTTTTAATAAAGGAGATGCATTCATTTTTGTAAGTTTTGTAAAAGTTCTGCTTTTCCACTTTCTTTATCCTAAAGTCTCATCCTGTATTATGTTTGGAGCTTCCTTATAGATGTAAATTGGGGCAGATATTTTCAAAAGCAGAAGTGTAAGTATTGGAAGACAAGGGGGTTTTTAGTAGCCAATGAGTAGAGATTACTGGACATGCATAACACTGTGTGTAACTCTGGAGATACAGTATAATGATTAATGGTTGAGTTGCTTGTTTTCTGTGTTGATTTTAAATGTGGTAATGGATATTCCCACAGCGTGCTTGATAAAAGTTTTCAAAATGCCTTAATTTTTAAAAAAATTCAGAAATACCTTCACTCTTATTTGCCAGCATAAGAAAACTTAGAATATTAGTGTTGATACGTTTTGGTTGCTGTATCCTTAAGAATTTTTCTGCCATTTGGTGGCTTCAGGCTTTGATTGAAATGTCAAGGTGTAATCATGGCAAACTGATGTGTGTCTGTGTATCTGGAGCCAGAACTGAAAAACTTCCGCTGACTTTTCTGTTTTTCTTCTCTTAGTAGTAAAGAATTACGCATTTACAGTTTCCCAGATGAACGTGTAATTTATCACTGATGCAAATTTAAGGTCTCTTAAATATAAACCGGAGTGGGGAGGAGGCAGTTCTTAACTTGCAAGGTTCACCTTGCATCAGGTGTCTGCAAAGTCTTTAGACGCAAAGCACGTTAGGGTCCCTTTCCCAATTGGAATCACTTACCCCATCATTTTCATTTTACTCTTTAGGCTTGAAGAAGTGTGTATTTAGCCATCAGTTCATTTTGTGTGGTCTGAGTTATAAAAATGCCCCTGCTGGTTTTTCCATATGAAAAACATGTTTTTCATTTGTGGAAACTTATATAAAATTTTTTTTGGGGGAGGGGGCCGCTGGGCTTTCTTTTGTGCTGCTTTAAATTAAAAGCAAATGTACTTCCCTCCCCTTCATTCTTGATTCCCCACCCCCATCTTTGCATGTTCCAATTACAGAGTTGTGAAAATAAGTCATCTTTCGGCTTTTGTTACTTTAAAACAGCTCTCGGTGATGTCAGAGTCAATACTAAAAGCATTAAGAATGCTGGCAGACTGCAATGCAGCTGCAATCCAACATGGTGCTGGAAATGGGGTTGAGAGCATAAAGGCTTTCCATATTCCCAGGGCGCACAACTGCTTGCGGCCTTGGCTTTGATCTCTTCAAAGGCTGCTGCCTCCTCCTAGATGGAGAGACTTGGCTGCCACTCGCTTGCATTGAAAAAGGCAGAGGTCTCTATTCAGGCAGAAATCAATCACTGTGCAGAAACAATTATGTGTAATTCAACCATCATGAAAACAGGACGAGATTACGGGTTTGTTACCTGAGTGACTGTGTGGAGACAGGGAGCAGAGAACACTGGAGTCCTGCTGACATGCCACATCTCTATGACAATTACAGACATATGAATGATGTGGCAGGCGGGGGAGGCACGATGACAAATGCTGGTCACGCTGTCCAGCAGAGCAGAAAATGAGGTTACAATTGGGAGATAATGTTTGCATATGTAACCATATTTCAGCAAGCCGAACAACTTCAGGGAACAGACCCTCAGAAACTCTTGTGGGTATTTATATGTATGTATACTGGCATGTGAACGTGATATTAGATGAATTAAGACAAAAGTCATCCTAATAATTTGAGAATTCGGCTGGAAAGAGAAAGTAAACTTTGGGTTATTACATTTGCTAATTTGGAATTTATACTGCTGACACCAAACTCTGAAAACACAGCTAAGTTCCTAACCCTAATATATGTGAGCCTGACTTTAAACATGTTCTAGTTTGAGGAACATTTTTGTTTTGAATTTGGTAATCTGCCTCAAAAAAAGCCTTTTGTTTTTTTCATCTTAATTTAAACCCTTTGGGAAAATGATTTTGTCAGTTGTTCTGTCTTCCCTTGTTTTCACATGTTATTTTTCTAAAGCAGGCTTCTGAAATGTGTTGGAAGTTTCCTTTCATTGTGAATAAAAACAGGGCCTTTTTTCTAGGTAGGAAATAGCTTTCTGCTTTAAGTAGCAGTCTATTTAATCTCAGAGCCCTGACATGCAAAGCTGTCGAGGCATTTATTTTTATTTTAACTTGCTCTTGTCACCTAACAAAGGCTTAGGAGTAACTTCACACTTTGCCAGCTAGCCCAGCTAAAGGGCGGGAAAAGGCAAAAATAAGACGAAAACCTAGATGGCTGATTATAAAGTGGTATTGCTGCTGCTCAGCTTGCTACCCAGGCCTGGGTTTACCTTTCATGCCGCTCCAGCTTAGACATCAGAGGCGTGAGAGCTGCTTTGAGTTACAGATCTTCAAACAATAAGTCAAAACAAAAAAATCAATCCCCTCCGGTCCCTGGGTGCAGTTATCAAAAGATAAAAGAGAAAAATAAAGTTATGCTAAAGCAGATAGAGGAAAGGAGTAGATATGCCAAGGAAACTCGGAGGACAAGTGCAGAGTTGAAGTGGGCCTCGTGCGTGAGCCGACATCAATGAATCTTTATCTTATCAAGAAGTTTTAGGGTTGCCAGCTCTTTTCAGACTGGATCCAGTCTGCTTGCTCCAGGGCTGCCTGGAGCATTGGCTTTTGTAAGGTTACTTCCCACCCTCTCCCCCTTGAAATATAACCACATAGGAATTAGATTGCTTTTCACTCAAGGTATAAAACTTGCCACAGACTTCAACAGCAAATTAGGGGTTTCAATAATCCCTTGATATTTTGAATATAAATTGAGAAGTTTTTTTTTTTAATGTTTATTGAAAGCTATAGATTTACATGAAAAGTAAGGCAGATCTCTACAGTGTGTATTCTTTCTTCAAGTCAAATTACTAAGGAGAGCTGGAAAGCCCCCATGAATTCTTTTTGAGGTAAGAAATCTGTGTTTTTCCTCTGTTTTTTGTGGGTAATGTCAGATATTTTTGGAGATTAACGTTAACTATCTTTCTGAAGCTGTTTGGCCAGCATTTTGATATATGAGCCAGTACATATTTTTATGAACCCAAGTTAGAGTTTAAAAGGCTTATATTTTTAGGTATTATAAAAAACTGAACCTATTTGCTCACTAATTTTATAGCTGTAAACATTTCTGAAATCAGTCCCTTCATTAACTTCCCTAAAGGCCTTTAATAAATGGCAGTGCAGATTCTCTTTTTACCTCCCCCCTTGGCTTCCCTTTATTTCCTCAGTGATAGTGCCCCTGAGCTTCTGCCCAGGGAGCCACCACACTCATCGCCTTAACCACCGTAGAGCCTGACCTGTCCCTTGCAAGGTAGTAAGTCTCTATATCTCAAGAGAGAAAAAGGTAGTTTGGCTGTATAGAACTGGATGCCCTGCTATTTAAAGAAACATGTTCTATATATAAACTATAGTTAATCACTTGAGTACAATAATCATAGCTTTCATTTGCATAGTTCAGATGACTCACTGTTTTGAAAATTAAATAAACTCAAATGGAAAACAACCACACACTGCGGGTTGCAACTTTTATTCCCTAGTATAGAGTTAATGAGCAGAAAAATGGCAGAGCCATTTCCACACATCTAAGGCTTACAATTTTCTTGAACTATTTAATGAATGTACTTTATTATAAACGTTGAAGCTAGCGAGTATGTGCTGTAGGCCCTGAGAGAAAAAGTGAAGTTTCTTTTTAGTTTCTTGTAATTAAGCTATCGTGGAGAATTGCAGTCTATATTTTTAGGCCTTTGTCCTCTGACTCTCCTTCAGGCTAGATTTGGCTTCCATTTCTACTCTAGTCTCTCTCTTCCATTTCCTACCCTTAATCCCATCTTGTCATCCTTCCAGGCTACTTAGCAGATGTTGTTGTAAGTGTCTTCACGTTTACATGCAAGGAAAGAAAGAAGACTGGGGGAAACGGGTCAGGGTTACGCACATGCATCACGTAGGTTCCGTGCTCTAGCAAAGTCTGGTCTGTCCCAGCCGGGAGAACCTCTGAATTCCTGACATCCCAACCCTGAATACTGAGCTCAGAGCTTTTACTCTCACACTGGCAGTAGCGGCTCCAAGGGACTGGGGGGGGGGGGGGGCAAGGGTGTAGCAGTGGACTATACCCACTCATCTCCAGCGATATCCTCAGCCTCCCCAGATAAACACCTATGCTAAGTAAAAGCATTCTTCAAGCTAGAACCTCTAATCCCTTCTTCCAGCTAGATTGCTGTCCCTAAGCTCCTTTTATGTAGAAATGTACACGCTAGGTAAATTGTCAGGCATCTTCCCCTGTGTGTGTGTATACACACACATACAAATACATATACATGTAATGCAGTGTTTCAAGCTGATGAGTTGGATTGCCTGTACTTGAATCCCACCTCCACCACATCATGGTTGAGACCTCAAGCAAGCTACTGTAAATGTTTTAGCCCTTCCTTTCCTTATCTGTGTAAGGGGAGTAATAGTAGTAGCTCCCGTGGGGACTCTGTAAAGGTAATGCAGGTGCAAAGCATTTGTGACATTCAGGTACTATGTTAGTGGCTCTTGAGTTCCTCACTCAGTCAAAACATTATTTGCAGTTTGCTGCTCATTGCTGAGATGTTTTATCTATTTATGCATTTTTGACATTTGAATTTCTTTATGACCCACTCCCAGAGTAGACCCCAGGCTGTGGAGGGAAGTGTGGAGTCCAGCATGTTTCATCTAAGCTTGAATGTCTGCTGAAGATGCAATACTGAGGGGTTTTGTTGTAATGATCCTAAGAACTGCATAATCATAGGAGAAAATATATGGTTAATATTTTGTTTAACTCTTAGGTTTCATAATTTGGAGTTGAGGAAAACAGTCATAATTCACATTTTCCTAGCCTTTTGAAATAGCTTATCTCTTTCAAAGGAAAAAAATTTAACCACATGAATGTTGTATTTTCACATCCTATATTTGTTAGTTGGATATATTCCATAGGATGGTGTTAAGTTCTTCTACAGAGTCTATGCATATAGCATTCACTTGCATTTAGAGTGGTGAAAAGGAGAGCTATATTCAAATATTTTGAGATACAAGTGAAAAATGGGTTAAAGATGTAAGATTTATAATATTTAGGGATTTGGCGGATGAAACAAATGGGATTCCGGTGACTGGATGACTGTAAATCCTCCCGGCTACGAGCAAGAGTCTGGGGAGCACAGTAACGCCTATCTGCCCTTCCTCTGCTCAGCCCGCTCCTTGCCTGCCAGCACACGCCGCCTCTCGCCATCAAGCTAGCCATTGTCACGCGGCTTCACCTTCCTCCTTCCAGGTCTTTGAGGGCAGCTTTATCACACACAAACTCCAGAATTTTAAATCTCAGTTGCAGTGTGAAGATACCCATATGATATTTAAAATATTACTTGGACACTCTGTTTTAATAGGAAATCTCCAATTTCGGTGATTTGTGTTGTTTTTAAGTAAAACCCATTGAAGTTAACTTATGTAACAATTTGACTCCTTTTAGCTTCAAAATTCTGTATTGTTAGAAGAATAATAATTCAGGAGAAGGGCACCAAAGTGTATTTTAATTAATGTTAATTAACATAAGTTTAAAAATATTTGAAATAAAACCTCTGAATTTTTGACAAGTCAAACAAACTTAGGATGAGTAAATAGCTTTATCCTTAGCAGAAAGGAACAGACAATCTCTCAATTTTTTTTTCAATTTGTTTGAAGTATAATTGACAAATTAAAATTGTATATACTAAAGGTGTACAAAAAATGATGTTTTAGTCAACTCAGAATTTTAAAGGAACACTTAGAGCTCTTAATTGCAGTCATTTAATTTTCAGTGATTATGTACTTATGTAGCAACTTCACAAAAGTTATTGGCCAGTATCTCCCGTTTTATTCTTGGCTATTCGGAGTTAGAACATTCTTTCAAAAATCTTACAAACATAGCAGGGTAAACAATCACAAACATACATGCTTTTGAAAGAAAACTACAAATCTTACTGGAGGGCACATGACCCTAAATGATTTTATGTGACTCTTCAGGCCTGCTAAGAATTGAAAAGTGAGTTTTGTGAAACATGTAAATCTTGCCTCTAGCTTTGCTGTTATAAGACTCCTAAAAGGCAAACTTTTGGCATTTGACCCTGTGTGTTGCTTTCCAGATTTGAGTGGGTTTTCCAGAGTTGGAATGTTACTATGCAACATAGGCATCTAAAGTTTAAAAAAATAAAAATAAAAAAGGAAGTTAAGGAGATGTGCGTTATTTCATCAGAAGTATTGAACTGGCAATTTAGCATATGTATTTCTATCGAGATTAATGCTTTGATTTTGGAATATTTGGTTGAATAGCCAGTACAACTGAAGTATTGAAAGTTTGGGGGGATATATATATGGTAGAAGGACAAAGCAGGCAGGAAGATAATTTATAAAGTCTAGAAAATGCTCAGTCAACATAACGTTGAAATTTAAAAGGTAAGACTTCTTCAAAGAACTTGAGCACATAGTGTTTTCCTTTGTGTCTTAGAAAAGATAAACCATGCCTTATAATTTTAGAGTTTTTAATGTCATTTTCAGGAAATCATTTTGCATTTAAATTAGAGGTGTTTCTTTCTTTTTTTTTTTTTTTTTGTCTGCCGTGTTTTGTTTTGTTTTTCTACCTGAATTTTAACCTTTGAAAGTTTTGCTTTTCACTCCACATCATTACCTTCCTATGAGTGGCTACGGCTTTCAGGTAAAATGAGACTGGTTTTTGTTCAGTTGGCCTATTTGTCTAATAACTTAGTAATTGATTTTCTTTATGAATGGTAAGGAAGAAGTCAACCTAAGGAATTTTAAAAGGATGTACTTAATCACACATACCGTTTGATGTACATTTGGGTTAGGGGGTGGAGGGCAGTGATGAAGCCAAAAAAGAGATTTTTTTGGAGCCAGCCTGTGGTGTGAGTGGGAGGCTCCAAGTGGGGTTAGCCCCTGAAGGATTCAGAGTGGATAATTATCTACACTATAGGGCTTGAGGAGGCCTACAAGTCTCTGCTTGCCTAAAAATCTCTCCCCTGCTGGCAGCCCATTGAAGTGTCACTCAGCCGACCTACTTGCTCCCAGTCCCCACTATTAGAGGTTCTTTACAGAGCGAGCAGGGGTGCTGCTGCCTCAGGCCCCTAATCTCTGCCCTCAACCCAGACGCGAGGGATGGAGAGCACCTTAGAGGTAGGATGGTCTAACTTCTGGCTGGTAGACGAGCTTTACGCCTCTTCCCTGGTGGGGTCCAGCCCTCTGCAAGAGTAACTTCATCATCTCTCACTATCCCACCATCTCTCACCCCCCACAAGGAGAGAGGCACCTACCTTTTGGGGCCATCACTGAGGATGAATTGAATCACTCTTGCATGTGTATTTGAGACCACTGTCATTTGCCTTCCTCTCACTCTTTTCCCCATTTTCAAGCTGAACATTCTTAGTTCCTCTAAGCCTCTGCCTTTAGAACTGTTGCTTTTCTGGCCCCCTCCTCGTTACATGCTTTGTTCTGGTTCAATAAAGGCTTGAGGTTTTAATGCCTCAGTGCTTCAGATTGGGTCTGACCACTGCAGCATATAGCTGGTATGTGGGGTTCTTCACTCTAGGCATTAGAGTTCTATTAATGCAGCCATTAATTTGGAAAACTCAGCAGTAGCCACAGGATTAGAAAAGTTTTGATTACAATCCCAAAGAAAGGCAATGCCAAAGAATGTTCAAACTACTGCACAGTTGCACTCATCTCACATGCTAGCAAAGTAATACTCAAAATCCTTCAAGCTAGGCTTCAGCAGTACATGAACCAAGAACTTCCACATGTACAAACTGAATTTAGAAAAGGCAGAAGGACCAGAGATCAAATTGCCAACATCTGTTGGATCATAGAAAAAGCAAGAGAATTCCAGGAAAATATCTACTTTTGCTTCACTGGCTATGCTAAAGCCTTTAACTGTGTGGATCACAACAAACTGTAGAAAATTCTTAAAGTGGTAGAAATACTAGACCACCTCAACTGCCTCCTGAGAAACCTGAATGCCAATCAAGAAGCAACAGAACTGGCATGGAACAGCAAACTGGTTCAGAACTGGGAAAGGAATACATCAAGGCTGTATGTTGTCACCCTGCTTATTTAACTTATATGCATAGTACATTATGCAAAACTCTAGTACATTATGCAAAACTCTGGGCCAGATGAATCAAAAGCTGGAATCAAGCTGGTAGAAATATCAGCAACCTCAAATATGCAAATTATACCACTCCTAATGGCCAAAAGCGAAGAGGAACTAAAGAGCTTCTTGATGAGGGTGAAAGAGGAGAGCGAAAAAGTTGGCTTGAAACTCAGCATTCAAAAAACTAAGTTCATGGCATCTAGTCCCATCACTTCATGGCAAATAGATGGGGAAAAAGTGAAAACAGTGACAGATTTTATTTTGGGGGGCTCCATAATCACTGCAGATGGTGACTCTACCCTTGGAATTGAAAGACACTTGCTCCTTGGAAGAAAAGCTGTGACAAACCTTTACAGCATATTAAAAGCAGAGACATCACTTTACCAACAAAGTTCCGTATAGTGAAAGCTATGGTTTTCCAGTAGTCATGTACGTATATGAGAGTTGGACCATAAAGAAGGCTGAGCATAGAATAATTGATGATTTTTGAACTGTGATGCTGGGAAGACTCTTGAAGAATCCCTTGGGCAGCAGGGAGATCAAACTGGTCAATCCTAAAGGAAATCAACCCTGAAATACTCACTGGAAGGACTAATACTGAAGCTCCAATAGTTTGGCCACCTGTTGCGAAGAGCCAGCTCATTGGAAAAACAGTGATGCTGGAAAAGATTGAAGGCAGGAGGAGAAGAGGGTGACAGAGGATGAGATGGTTGGATGACATCACCCATTCAATGGAAATGAGTTTGAACAAACTCCGGGAGGTAGTGAAGGACGGGGAAGCCTGGTGTGCTGCAGTCCCTGAACATGACTTAGCAACTAAACAATGAACAGCAATGCAACCATAGGTTTTAGTCATTTCTTGACATGTGGAATCAAAGTTAATTGGGGGCAACTAAAATTCCTCTCTTCTTCGGACATGTTGGTATATGGACCCATCATATTAATCCATATTAAAGCCTCTCTTCTCAGTGTTACTTAGTCATTTCTAGCTGTTTGGGATCATTTTGGATTCAGTGATAGTGCTTTTTACATTTGCTATTTTCTTGTCCTATTGGAATTTGAAAGGCAAACATCTTCATTTTCTTTAATTCATTGATTTAAATTGTGTGTGGAGGCAGGGCTAAGAACGGACGTACTGAGCCATTCATCAGTACCCTTTGGGTATTTTGGAAGGATCTTGCTTGGACTTTGGAAGCAGGTAAGAATCCTAGTTTTAGTTTTGGCTTGCAGTGTGGCCTTGAGCAGTTAACTTCTCAAGATGTTAATTTCCTTATATGTAAAGTAATGATACCACTTGATAGAACAGTTGTGAAGATTGGAGATCATGTATGTCAATTATCAAACACAGTACTTGGCACATAGTAGTGGTCACCAAAGATTAGTTCTCCTTTTTTTCTGTGCTTTGGAATCATAAAGTTTTTCTTTTTAACTAATTTAATTTAATTGGAGGCTAATTACTTTACAGTATTGTGGTGGTTTTGCCATACATTGACATGAATCAGCCATGGGTGGTCATGTGTCCCCCGACTCTGAACACCCCCTCCCACCTCTCTTCTCATCCCATCCCTCTGGGTTGTCCCAGTGCACCAGCTTTGAGTGCCCTGATTCACGCATCAAACTTGGGTGGGTCATCTATTTCACATAAGGTAATATACATGTTTCAATACTGTTCTCTTGGATCATCCCACCGTCACCTTATCCTACAGAGTCCAAAAGTCTGTTCTTTACATCTGTGTCTCTTGCTGTCTTGCATATAGGGTGGTTGTTACTGTCTTTCTAAATTCCATATATATGCTTTAATGTATTGATATTTTTCTTTCTGACTTACTTCACTCTGTATAATAGGCTCCAGGTTCATCTGCCTCAAATGTGTTCTTTTTCTTTTACAGCTGAGTAATGTTTCATTGTGTATATGTACCACAGCTTTCTTATCCATTCATCTGCTGATGGACATCTAGGTTGCTTCCATGTCCTGGCTATTATAAACAGTGCTGTGATGAACATTGGGGTACATGTGTCTCTCAATTCTGATTTCCTTGGTGTGTATGCACAGCAGTGGGATTGCTGGGTCATATGGCAGTTCTATTTCCAGTTTTTAAAGGAATCTCCACACTGTTCTCCATAGTGGCTGTACTGGTTTGCATTCCCATCAACAGTGTTAGAGGGTTCCCTTTTCTCTACACCCTCTCCAGCATTTATTTGTAGACTTTTTGATGGCAGCCATTCTGACTGGCGTGAGATGGTACCTCATTGTGGTTTTGATTTGCATTTCTCTGATAATGAGTGATGTTGAGCATCTTTTCATGTGTGTGTTAGCCATCTGTATATCTTCTTTGGAGAAATGTCTGTTTAGTTCTTTTAGCCATCTGTATATCTTCTTTGGAGAAATGTCTGTTTAGTTCTTTGGCTCATTTTTGATTGGGTCTTTTTTTTTTTCTTCTGGTATTGAGCTGCATGAACTGCTTGTTTATATTTTGGAGATTAATTCTCTGTCAGTTGTTTCATTTGCTATTGTTTTCTCCCATTCTGAAGGCTGTCTTTTCATCTTGCTTATAGTTTCCTTCATTGTGCAAAAGCTTTTAAGTTTAATTAGGTCCCATTTGTTTATTTTTGCTTTTATTTCCATTCCTCTGGGAGGTGGGTCATAGAGGATCTTGCTGTGATTTGTGTCAGAGTGTTCTGCCTATATTTTCCTCTAGGAGTTTTATAGTTTCTGGTCTTACATTTAGATCTTTAATCCATTTTTAGTTTCTTTTTGTGTATGGTATTAGAAAGTGTTCTAGTTTCATTCTTTTACAGGTGGTTGATCAGTTTTCCCAGCATCACTTGTTAAAGAGACTGTCTTTTCTATGTATATTATTTTCTTATGTCTTTTCTCTTGTATTTTTTGCCTCCTTTGTCAAAGGTAAGATGTCCATAGGTGTGTGGATTTATCTCTGGGCTTTCTATTTTGTTCCATTGATCTATATTTCTGTCTTTGTGCCAGTACCATACTGTCTTGATGACTGGAGCTTTGTAGTATAGTCTGAAGTCAGGCAGGTTGATTCCTCCAGTTCCTTTCTTCTATCTCAAGATTGCTTTGGCTATGGAATCATAAAGTTTAATCCTCCATCCTTATGTCTTGGATTAACTGATTCATTGTCTCTCCATCAGTTTCACAAGTCTTCTCTTTTCTAGGATTGAGGGCTGCTTTTGACTGTTCCTCTGGTGCTCTGTATTACTGCACATTTGAACCTTAAATAAAGAACTTTGGATGAGTGGTTGACCTGCTACCTAGGCCTCTTTCATTATACTGGATTAATTTATCAGTTGATAATTTGGAAGAAAGGGGGCATAGGAGGAGACATAGTGGGTAGGAAGGAGCGGTGTGGTAGCAGTCTTCAGATAGTTGAGGAGTATGGAGAAGGAAGTAGGCTCACTTTGTGTAATCATAAAGGAAAAACTTATACAAGTCCACAGTCCTTTATTCATAAATTTGGAATTGAAAAATACCTACAAATGAGTGTTTTGGTAAATGTGGTAAATCTGACTGTTAATTGATATGAAGTTATTTATAATCTTTATTCTACTGAGTGTGAATATTCACGTGCCTCACTGCACAGATAAAAACATGTTTGATTATAGAGGCATTCCCTGGGCCCCACTGAGGATGTACATGATATGTGGTGTGTGTCCCATTTTACCTTTCTAAAATCTGAAAAATTGTGTTATAAAACATATGATCCTAAGGGTTTTAGGTAGATTGTGGACCTGTACCAAAGGGAACATAGAAATTTTAGAAGAATACCACTCTAGCTTAGGGAAGACTTTCTCATATGCTTGGCAGTAAACTGGGATTATTTTCCAGCATGATGACATCTCTAGCGCTGAGGTCATTCATGGCAGCGGTGGGGAGGGGCTGTGCAACCATGTCTTAAAAATGTTGTCAAGGGAGTTTCATGAGTAGGAAACTGGACCTATAAAGTCTTCCAATCCTGCATGCCAGAGTGCCATCACCTAATGACAGAGAAGCTCATAATTGCTTTACATTTATTACTTATGTCTCATGATTATTTAAAATGTGATAGTCGTCGTAAAGTTTAAATTTGAAATAAAAGTTATATGATAAACTCCTGTTTCATGAGGTTGATCTGACCCAGACGTTCTCAAAGTGGGGTCTGGGGATCAGCAGCATCACCATCCCCTGGGAGTTTTCTTAGAAAAAAGCAAATCTCTGTTCCCATCTCAGGTCTGCTGAGAACTCTAAGATGAGGTCCCGAACCCCGTGTTTTATTAAGCCCTCCAGGTGATTCTGGTGCATGCTAATTCAGTACCAGTACTGGATTGCCATGACAAAACACCTGGGGGGGCCCCATGGTGCCTGCAATGTAGGCCCAGGTTATTCTGTGTGGAGTAGCTATTTCAAAGGGGCTATAAATGAAACTCAAATACAGAAGGGAGAGTATGGGGAAGTAAAGGAATTGTAACTGGGACACTGAGAAAAGGCTCATTGGAAAGAGTGTGCTTTTAGGACAGGTAGGACTTTGGGGTACAGATGGGCTAGTATTCCTGGCTCAGAGGAGGGAACAGTTATCCTTCCACTGAGAAAGCAGTTGTCTCTAGATTGTCAGTGGGGATATAGCACTGACAAGAGAGGACCAAGGCACTGTATGAGCCAGAATACTAGATTACATGTATCACCTACTTTTGGATGTAAAATTAATGTTGGACCCAAGTGCCTTAACTTATTTATCCTTGTTAAATTTCATCTTGCTCAAATAGACATGTCAGTTGAGTCCTGCAATATTTTGGATTCCTGACTTTCTCAACCCCATTGCCTAATTAGATCCTCATCCAGGTAATCAATAGAAACTTTGAACTTGTATTTGCAATCTCCCTCCAAGCTGACCTAAATCCTAACATCGTGTTAGTTGCACTTGCTGAACTACAAAGAAATAGTCTTGATTTCTTGTGTGGTTTGCAAAAAAAAAAAAAAGTCCCTTTGTTTAATCATCATACCCATTTTACTGAGAACTTTTTACATTTTAAGCTTTTTACTACAAAATATGCTTTACACTATATGGTCAGCTGCCCAAGGGCAGCATTTTGTCTGATTTTCGGCCTGTCAGAAACTCTGAATTTTTATTTTAAGTTCTCAAAGAGCCCATGCCTCACAAAAGCCATACTGGTGACAAATAGCATGAATTGCCTTGTGCCAGAAAGCTACTGAGAATAGGGGCTCATGCGTAGGTTTTTCTATAACCTCCTCTTAGATCATTCAGGCAGTTTGTGGAAACTGACTTTGATATTGTTGCTCAAGAGTTGACAGTGCTTGCAGATGCCTTTCTTTTGGCCGAAATTATGTCTAGTGATATACAGAAGTGTGTTTTTGTGAAGCCTCTTGCATAATCATGTAGGCATTGCCTACGTACTTTTGAGTGGTTTAAGTAGAAAAAACTCTTTCTATACAGCACCTCTCACCACCATGTAATAGTTTCATCCTGTTTAGCACAAAAAACCATGTGTACCTTATTCTTTTTTTTTTTTCTTTGTTGGTTAAGGACTAGCCTAAGCTCCAGGAAGCAACTTGGGAAGTCAGGGAAGAGAACATATTATTTTCACTTCATAGCAAATTAACTAGAAAGCCTTTTGATGAACTGTAAACAGTTAATAATGTAATCATAGGCTAATAACACTGCATCATAGGACTGTCAACATAGAGAGCCTTCTTGTGCCTTTAAGGATCTCATCAACATTATCCAGGTAGATAGTTATCTGTCAAGCTCTTAATGGCTTCTTTTAAAGAGAATCATATAAGCATTCTTAATCATTGGTTCGGGTCACCTGTGTTACAGGCTGTCATTCCTCTTTTTTAAACTAAATTCCAGCTGCTGATCTAAAAGTTCTTGTATGAAGGGAGGGATTTAAAGGGCTATTTCAACTCATCCTGGAATGCAAAGGGAACTGAAGGAAGTATTTTAAAGTGATCTTGGTAGTGATGATGTTATGGAGAAAAGAAATGAAAAATAGAATCACTATTGACTACCTCAGTGACTATTCACTTTGAATAGCACTGCTACCCATTACATGGTTTAAGAGGACAGTGTTTCTTTCCTAAGTTGTTACCATTTATTATTGGTACTTCAGTCAGGCTAAGAAAATTGTTCAAAGAATACACAATGTGATTCCTAGGATTATACCCTAGTAATATTGATATCAGGGCTTCCCAGGTGGCTCAGATGATAAAGAATCTTCCTGCAATGCAGATCCCTGGGTTCAATCCCTGGGTCAGGAAGATCCTCTTGAAAAGGAACTGGCAACCCTCTCCAGTATTGTTGCCTGGAGAATCCCATGGACAGTGGAGCCTGGTGGGCTAGAGTCCCTGGGGTCGCAAAGAGTCAGACACGAATGAACAACATCAATACTGATATAACATTTTTTATCTAGGATATTTGCAACTAGCTTTTAATAATATAAGATAAAATAGTGTATTTCTAACTTCATTTAAAAAATTCAGATACCAAGATATGACCCTGAATTAACTGGAAACATTTTGTTGTTGGATAGACTTATGAAGAGTGAGAACTACCACCAAAGATAGCTTTGTCATTTGTTTTTTAAATGAAATACCCAGGGCAGGGTTTTTGTGCTATATCTGAAATTTCTCAGAATTTGGGAAGAGTTATTTCACTTGGGTTGCTCTCTCTTCTTCTGCCTCTCCTTTATTCTTGAATGACCATGTTTTTGAGAACAAAGCATTCAACAGGCATGCAGTCTATACATGGTTTGAGCTTCTAACCTACTCCTTACCAAAAGAAAAAAAATTATGACTCTGAAGCTTAGAGAAACTATGATTCAGAGATACTCTTTCCTCCAAAATTATAATTTTCTTTGGAATTCTAGTGCTGTTATAATGCTGGAGGCAAAGGGAACGTTCTAACTGACCACTGGTTCCTGGGAATGGAAAGATTTAGTGTTCTTCTGTCTCATTCTGGTGAGCTGGTTGGAACTGACCAGAGTTCTATATAGGTCAGAGAGACTGTCAGTGGCCCAGATCCTGCAGGGTGTTCAGGGAAATTGGATTTTCTGTATTCCTTTCTTCTGCCCTTGAGAGCAGCAGGTTTGATGATGTCGGGAATTGAAGAAAGGACAGAAACAGAAGGTGGGACAGAGAGAGTGGTAAAGATGGTGCCCGGTGGATGCTGTTTGGGGTTTTCCCTGGCCTTCTTAAGTAAAAGTGATGCCTATGATTTCGTAGTGTGGGAAGGTTTTGTTTATTTTATCTGTGATATTTATTTGATTGCTACAAACAACATTTATGATAGATGTTTTTATGAGTTCTTTTCCTCTTTTATTTTTAATATATCTTAAAGCAACAGCAAAGGAAATCAAATGAACTGATTCATACATAGCCTTCCTATCCTAATAAATAGCTCTTTCATTATTTATGATCCTTTCTATTTTCTAGTCCTTGCCCATGTACACAAAAGTTTGTGTGTTTTTTTGACATTTTTGTGATCGTATCTGTTTAGATATTTATCCCTTATGGCTCAGATGGTAAAGAATCTGCCTGCAATGCGAAGTCCTGGGTTCAGTCCCTCGGTTAGGAAGATTCCTTGGAGAGGGGAAGACTACCCATTCCAATATTCTTGCCTGGAGAATCCCATGGACAGAGGAGCCTGGCTGGCTACAGTCATAGGGTTGCAAAGAGTGGGACACTCCTGAGTGACTAATGCACACATACACAGCCTTTCAATAAGAACGGGTGTTGTATATTTAAAACTATATATTTATTTTCTAGTTAAATATATTTCACAATTTAGAAAAGGACAGTTTAAAGTCAACTTTAAAATAAGTTATTTTAGAAAATTTATGGTTACTAAAGAGGATGAATTAGGAATACAGAATTAAACTACTATACATAAAATAGATAAGCTATAAGGATTTGTTGCATAACAGAGAATTATGCCCAATTTCTTTTAATAACCCATGATGGAAAAAAACAAAATCTGCAAAAAAAGAGAATCTTTATGCTATACACCTAAAGCTGACACTATATTGTAAATTAGCTCAGTTAAAAAGATAAGTAATGTCTTTCCAAAAGACAAAAAGTTCCAACTCCTTACTTTGTCACATCAATTTATCCTTAAAGAGAAATACATCCTCTTTTTTTTCCCTTGATATTTGAATCCCACCTTGCTTTTCTACGAGTGACAGATTTCTTGTCAAGCTTTTATGGTTACAGTTTTTTTCAATGTCAATAAAATAATTTTGCTTATATAGTTAATATTGACATTTAGGAGCTCTTGTTCCAGTTTTATCTTCTTTGTCATTTTTATTGAACCTCTAACTTGTCTTTGAAGGGCAAAACTAAAGATCTTTGTGAAAGTCCTGACTGCTGGACCCTCCATTAGTAAGGGGTCCTTTTTGGGGAACTCCACAGCCATTGAATATTGTCTCTTTTATATTGGGGCTTGCATGTATATTTCTTTTTGAGACTACTACCTCTCTTGAGAACTGTATGTAATTCACTTGCTGCTTTTCCCCCAACAGTCATATTTTATGAAAACATACTCTGCATGTGTTATATTAGCAGACCTTCAGTATCTGGAGAGAGAAAGAAATAGGACTTGTGGGATTGAAATGTCTAGCACTGGACCCTGCAGAGAAGATTTGGGGCCATGGTCTAAAGTGCTGGAAAAGGGGATGCAAGGACAGGCACCCAGTCCTTGGCCTCATTCTCTTTGCCTGGCTTCAAACATTTGAGACTTTAAATTTCTATTTCCCACTGTTCATCCTTTACTATCTTGACAAGTTATACTCCATACATCCATAAGCTTTCTGTGACTTTCTTTTTCCCTCTGTGTATTTATATTCCTAAAATCTCTGATTCCTCACAGTGGCAGAAATACTACAGTACATTTTCTGCTTAAATAAGTGAGACGTGGCTACAATACATGCTCTGTTCTAGTCCGTGAAATATAACGTAAGACCAGTTCAGGAGACTGCCCGTTGTCCCTGAAGTAGATTGTTGGGTGGTTTTCAGTTACATGGAGAAGAGACCATAAAATGAATGCCAAAACCATGGCAGTTGTAAATAATGAACAGCTGACTTCTCTCTACCCTGACTTCTCCAGCCCTCTTCGGCCTCTGTCTCTGGAGGTTCACAAGATTTGACCTCAGCAATTTAGATAGCCGTCTTGCTGTGGTCAGCATTTCCTTAGGTATACAACTTTATAAATGAAGTAGGTAGTTTTTAGATGTCTTTCATTCCCTTACTAGTCCCTAAGTTTAGAGGACTCTGAAATAACCTCAGGAGCCCTGCTGAAATGTAATCCAGAGAATCAACCTGTCAAATGGGAAGTGTCCAAAGTGCAGCGGCGGGTCTCTCCCAGGTTTCCATTTGTTATTCTTTCTGCTAAAGTGCCCCCTCCCTCACAGGGAAAACTCCTTCCAGCTCACACATCATCTCTCCTGAGGGGCCCTTCTTGGGCCCTAGGTGGCCTTAGTCACTCCTGTAGAACTGTTTTCTGTTAATTCATGCCTCACAGCATTTTACACATTGTATTGAAAGTTATTAGTTTACATCTCCTTCCTTCCTCTTATTAGACAGACTGTGCACAGATTCTTCAGGACAGGGGCCACCTTTATATGATTAGCCTCTAAAATAGAGCCACATATACACAGATCAGCAAATGATGAAGTAAATGAATGGCACTGTCCATCTCATTTTTTCCCCTAAGTATAAAAATTAAGGAGATAAATATGCTAAGAAACTGTTAAATTACAGTTTTGATCACTTCGGATGTCATTTATCCTAACTTCTGCACATGACAAAAGCAAAGACAAATTCTGTCTGGAAGCACTGCCTTTAAAATAGGTCTAAGAGAATTTCCATAAATAAACAAGAGAGATAGGCACTAATAGTAAAGAAGGAAAAGCATAACGCACGAGAAAACATAGCCCCATAGTTAGCAGAGTCAGCTGAGTCAGACACCATGGTCTTTAAATCAGCATTATTATATGTATTATCCAGTATGGTGGTAGTCCTTATAATGTGACTCTTGAGCACTTAACTAAGAAACTTAATTTTTAATTTAATTTAGGTAGCTATATATCTAGTGACTTCTTTAATATATGAAACAGTACAGCTTTAGAAAATAGAATTATTATACACCTAGTTTAGTATGTTTAAGAAATAAAAAGAAATAGAAAAACATGAGCAAAGATCAAGAGACTAGAGAAATATGGTGACAGCTCTGAAAAAGAAACAGTTTTTAGAAAGGAAAAAGTTGAGTGTTTAAAGCTGAAAATTAAAATTGATGAGTTTAAGAGCAGATTGGACTTAGCTGAAGGGAGAATTAATGAAATGGAAGAGAAATGTAAAGAGATTTTCCAAAATACATAGGGAGAGACCAAAAAAGGAAAATTATGAAAGTTACATATAAAGACCACCCCGGAATAAGCTGATAGAATATGATAATATCTGACAAAGGATGATAAATTCTAAACTATCATGATTTTAATAATATAACTTCAAAATCTATAAGGAAAAAATTGATAGAAACACAAGGAAATATGGACAAATCTACCTTTTCAATAAAGGATTTCAGCATAATCTCAATAACTCATAAAATCACCAGATGTTCCCTCCTGCTCAAAATAATTAAACTATAAAATATTTGAACAACACAATCAACAAACTTTATTGAATTATGTGGATTGTTGTATCCAGGTGCTTTGTGATATAGGAATAATAGGCTAGGAATCAAGTGTTATCAAACTTCAAAGGGTTAGTTATCATACTGCTGAGTTGCTTCAGTCGCGTCCGACTCTGTGCGACCCCATAGACGGCAGCCCACCAAGCTCCACTGTTCCTGGGATTCTCCAGGCAAGAACATTGGAGTGGGTTGCCATTTCCTTCTCCGAGTTATCATGCAGCTATATTCTTTCATCAGAAAGTTATTGGGTTGGCCAAAATTCTCATTTATGTTTCTCCACAACAGTGTGACAGGAAAACCTGAATGAACTTTTCGCCCAATCCAATATTAATTTAGAAGGAAACTAGAAAAACTTCTAGTCTTTTATCGATAAGGAGAACGCTTCCAAATGCCTCAAAAGTCAAAGAAGATATTTAGGACTGAATGGTAATTAAAGTTGACCTATGAAAACCAGTAATATGCAGCCAAAGAGATTCTTAGAAGTTTATAGCCTTAAATGCTCCCAATAGCAATACAAGAAAGAGTAAATAAAGGTGCGGTAAATATGTGATGAATCAAAGAGAATGACTGAGACATGAGAAGGGATTGCAGCACAGTGCAGGTGAGGGGATAACCTCCATTTGCCGCTAGCAGTCATTCATGACTCTATGAGAAATTAGTCTTTCAAAATCTTGACCAGAAGCTGTTGTCCAGGTTACTGGGAACAGCTGGTCCAGAGGGTGAGAAAAGGAAAGTGTTTACTCTGTAATACTGAAAATACTAGGACATGCTTCAGCTTGTCCTTTGGTATCTCTATTTGTTTACTCAGAGCAAAAATGAAACCAACTTAGTTGAGTGGATTAGTATCAGCAGGTTTGGTTTGGTAGATAGGTTCTCAGAGTGTAGTCTCTGAACCCCTGGGTCCCTGAGACACATTGGAGGGAGTCTCTGAGAATGAGATCAGAATAGTTTTCATGATAATACTTTCCTTTTTTTTTTTCTTTTGCTGCTTCACTTAACTGTTAACATTTGCACACCAGTGTTATGGAAGTAACAGTGAATGAAACTGGCGGCAGCACAGGTCAGGCAGCAGCACACCAATTCTGTTGACAGTAATTGTGTTCTTTACTCTAATGAATTCAATTAAAAATGTTGGTGTCCCCTGATAATTAGTGAAAGCTATTAATTTTATTATTAATAAAATAATATTTGTTTTCTTTTCTCAGGAGAATGCCTGTGTGATTTTTTACTTTACAGAATGATTAATGATCAAATATGGCTATTTAGACTTGACTTTTGGTAGACTTTTTATCAGAACTAAGTGAAGTGAACCTGTCACTTTCTAAGGAGAATATACATTTATTACCAATAATAAAATTCAGATTTTCAAGAAAAAATTAGAATTTTGGACGTCTTGTATTCCTCTCCATAAGCTTGGAGGCCGAATCCTTAGAGATTTTTCTAATAAGATCATTAGTGATACTGAAAAATGTGATTTTGATATTGTATAATGAAATATGTCAATATGTGGAAGATCTGCAATAACAAAGTAAACCAGCGTTCTCAAAGTGATCAGTGCTTATTATAAAATCATACATGAAAAATCTATTCAGTGTGCAAAATAGACTAATAGATTTTCATTTGACAGAGTAGGGAAAGTTCACTGGTATGGTTTCGAATTTCATCTTGCAGCTAACCCTTAAGTGAAACCATTGTCCAATGTAGTATAATACCTACATTATCTTATAAGAAGAATATTCAAAATTACTTAAAAATCTATTAAAATAATTCTGTTTTCACTACATATCTTTGTGAGGCCAGGTTTTCTATGTTTATTTTAATCTAAATAAGATACCATCTTGCATTTTATGCTGAAGCAGATATGAAAATGCAGCTGTTTTCTATTAAGCCAGATGTTAAAGGGATTTTCAAAAGGGTAAAACACTAGCACTTATTTTCCATACTAATATTATTTAAAGTCACATGTAATGAATTTATTGCTATTGTTTTTTATAAACAAGTAAATACTTTCACATATGCTGTTTTAATTTCTATAGGGTAATTATTAATAGATATAATCTATATAAACAAAAGCCCTTTGAGGTCCTCAATTTTTAAGAGTAAAAGTCTCTTGAAATAAGAAAATTTGAGAACTACTAGTTTAGTAAGTCAGACTTTTAAGACCTTTCATGGGAAAGATTGTATGCTGCCAAAAGCATAGATACATACCTAGGTGTTTGGTTTTTTTTTAATGCTATTAAGATACCTTACTTAGTGATATTAAGTTATGTACCACACCATTCAGAATAATCCCAAATAGGCCATACTGGCAAGACGTAAGACATTTTATTGAATGCTTTGAGCTTTTCTTTTTCTTTTTCTTTTTTTTTGCATGTTTAAGTGTTGGTAATTTTTCCTATCATTTTGTACATGACTGTAGTATTACTAAATGACATTTTTAACCCTGTAAATTTGAACCCTATCATATATTTGAAGTAGACTTGGAAATTTCTTAGTGAAAATTTATGATGAGAATCCATCATGTCCTTTTCTAATTAAAATAAAATTTCAGTGTGTTGATTCAAAGATAAAAAATAGAATGATCTTTTCTAAATGGAAGTAGAAAAGAAAGTTTTCTCATTTCATAAAAACAAAGGATTCAGAACCCAAAGACTTGCTCTTTTCCTTAGTATGTGATTTTTGGTAACCTGATGTTTGCGCTTTCATCCTGAATGTGGGTGTTGGCCTTCACCTCTACAGATGGGGCTCTGATCACTACCTTTTCTCTTGGCCTTTAGACCTTAGAATTCCACAAGCACAATCAGGAGATGGGAGTGAGAAAGAGGAAACAGTCATTTTACTGTGTTACTCATATGATATTCTAGAAAGTGAAAAAATTAATTAAGACTAGGAAGCCCAGCTTCCTGCAGAATTTGCATCTATAATCTACATAGTTGATCTGGTGAGAAGGCAGAAGAAATTGATAAATTCCTCCTTTTTAAATTTTATTTTTATGTTTCTTTCCTTGGTGTAAGCTACTTGAATGTATTTGGTCACAAAGCACGTGCGGCAAAGGACAGCTCCCTCAGAAGGGTGCAGAGCTGTCATCTACACACACCAAAATACACGTTTGGAAAAAATAGTTATAAAGTTTTTGCTTCAACCAGCGAGGAGCTCAAGAACAGATTTGACCATAACAACCAATGTATGTGAAACAAAACCCAGAGAACAGGTTGGGTGAACGTTGTGTTACAGTGTCTCATTAAAGTAAATGAGTCAAGATTGATCTAATTAACTGACACAGATTCAGCATATTTACCCACTAAAGCAGGCGGCAGTGGCCATCTCCTGCCACAGCTGTTTGTTTAAATTACTCACATGAGTCATTCTGAGAAGAGACTGCCTTTAAAAAAATAAAATAAGTAAACAGACTATTTGAAATCTTTGTCTTGTACCTGATAATCATCTAAAAGAACAGGGTAATTTTGTACTTGGGAGAGTCCCTGGCCTGAGGCCTTTCCAACCCTGAAGTGGCCCAGGAGGAAATTAGAAGAAATGTCTTTGTATTTGTCTCTCATGGGAGACACGGTGCTTTATCGAGTTTGTCACCTTCCCTGCTAGTTCACCTATAGCATTGCAGTTGGTATCGCATTTAGCCTAAACTTCACAGTCGAGCTGTTCAGAACCAGTATATGAAAAATGTGGAGGTTGACTGCCAACAGATCTGTTGAGTATTTTTATGTCATTGTTAACCAATGAAGAAATCTGAATTTGTAAAAAGATGGTGAGAGAGATGAATAAGCTCATCTTTGGAAAAAGCAATGCAGCAGAAATAATCATCGCTCCTCTGGTATGCTTGGAGGGAACCTGTCCAGTGGTGTCAGATATGAATCTGACTCCTACCTCTATCGTGCACCAGCTCTGGGATCTTAGGGAACTCATTTTGTCTTTCCAAGACTCACCATTCCCCTCTCCTAAAATGGGGATAATTATATAGCAATCTCAAAGGGCTGTCATCGGGATTAAACATTTGTTTAGCACAGTACTTGGTGCAGAGTTAATGCTCCAAATGGTAGTAATAGTAATTGTCACTGTTATCTTTGCTAATTTTAAGTTATATTTCCCAAGTACTAATTAAGTCCTGTTATCTTCTAGAGCCTTGGTTCTCTTATCTCTACAATGTGGGGTTGGTGGGTGAGCTCCAAGTAATTCTTCCCGTTCTGAGCCTGGTTTAGGAGGTTGGCAAGCTGCCCAGTGGAGGGTCCATGACATTCCCAGCTTCCCTGCAGTAGCCCTGGCCAGTCAGCTCCCAGCGGGAGGCTGCTAGATCAAAGCCCTGGGAAAGGTCAGGCATTCCTGGCACCAGGACACTCAGCTGGCTAATAGCTGCCCTTCCCTGGTCTAGTCCTGCCCGAGTACCAACTCCTACAAACAGAGGCTTTTCTGGAAGCTGCTTTCTGGGTACTGGGGCCCACCTGAGCTGGGGAGAAACTTAAGGGAGAATTCTTGTATGGAGGTCACCATCAAAAGCTTTAACTTACGCTTTTGCTTTCTTCTGGGATATATAAAAGGTGAGAATAGGATGGTGGAGGTCAAGTCTTGTCAAAGATGTTAATGAATGGTAAATGATGGCACAAGAGGTGCCACCATTAAAAATGGTGTCCTAAAACACACTAAGGGATCTGTTTACAATATATTAAGTAAAAGACTAGATTGCAAAACATCATTACAGTCATGGTTTTTACGTGCATGTGTGTGAAACCAATAGAGAAAAAGGAGGGAAAGAACTCTGTCGAAGTGTTTTTCTGGGTGGCAGTCAGGTAGTTTTTGGCTTTTACTTGGATTTTCTAAATGTTTTACACACGCAGAGAGTTCTAGTCAAGAGAAACAAAAGCTGTTTTTGTTTGTTTTAAGAAAGAAACCAAATTGTCTTTCAGAGAAAAGTTGTAACCTTTCAAGGAAAAGAGGATGTGTGCATGTGAATTGTGTGCAGCGACGCCTGGAAGCGACCTGTTGCCACTCTGGGAGGCTTGTGGGCTTGAAGCTCGGAAAGGAGCAGGTTCCTTTGCGTGTGCACACTGTGTGCCCAGCACTGTTCTCAGTGCTCTGGGTCTGTTACCTTCATGTAAGTTCTCTGTGTGTGTGTATATATAAGAGAAGGTGCCATGGCAAGGTGGACTGGGGTGCTGTAGCCAAATGCAGTTAATATTAGGTATAAAGGGGTCTCTGGATCCTTTTCTCTGACCTGTTGATTCTCTGTCTTGTTAGCTGAGTCCAGCCCATGTCCCCCACTCTCTTTACTGGATCCCAGCCTTGGTTTTCAGGGTCTACTGTTCATTTTACTTGAAGCTCAAAATCTTACCTGGGTGTGAGCACATCAATGAGTCTATGGCTTCACTCAGAACTGAAACCACCATTTCTTTGCTTTTTGTCATAATGGCTTCAATTCTGTCTACAAAAATGACTCTTCCATAACTGCTTCTCATGGAAGGACAGAAAGCAAGGTAACAAGGGAGGGTTACCCTTGGCCTGAAGGCTCCAACCCATAGACATATCCAAGCCATCTCTGTGTGTTACAGGCAGACCTCTTAACTCTCTGGGCCTCAGTTTCCTCATTGGAAAAATTCAAGGACAGAATTGAATGAATTTCAAGGTCTCTCATTGCTCTGATTCTCTGAAGAAGTTTCAGTGCAGTCTTTCAACATTTTGTGTTACATGTTTGGTTTTTTTTCCTAGTATATTCCAGAAGCAGAAGGAGGTTGAAATCTTACTGTATATTTCTACAACAGCCATGAAACTCTTCCTTTCTTTAACCTCTTCGAGTCTGTTAAGTACTTCAGCTGTGTCCTATAGTTCTAATGGCAATTTTCTTCCAGTAGTATTAGTTACTAATTTATTTTTGATGGAGCACTCAGAGTTATCAATATTGGGGTTATTAGCAAAACTTTCTGCAAAGACCTTTATCTCCTCAAAGTGAAACACTTTAACATTTAAAGAATATAGAAATTTTTAGAAATTTAAAGAACATAGAAATTTTCTCAAGGTTATAAAGCAGAGGAATGACTTGGGCTCGCCATAACCACCGAGAAAGGAGGTGGCTTCCCAGTCTTAAATCATATCCAACTTCCCTTCCTTAGGTCTTTGTACTGTTTTCACTTACTCCTGTTCTCATAATGAGGTTGACACATATGTTAAGCTGGGCATGTTGGTCTGATCTATTTGGATAGCTCATTTTCCAATATATAAAGTTGTATATTTGCATGGCCAACAGAGATTTTCTGTCTTCAATAGAGGAGTATATCAGTTATACCAATGTCTCTGTGTGTATGTGTGTGTGTGTGTGTGTGTGTGTGTGTGTGTGTGTGTGTGTATAGGGAAAGGGACCTTTACTTGAAAGCTTATAATCTAAAATGGGTAATAAATACACTGCTTTAAATGCAGCCTCTTGGACTTAGGTTATGAGTAGCAGGTCAGAGGGAGTGCAGTTCCAGTGGCTTTCTCCCCAGGCAGGCAGCCCCGCCCTCAGCGTGCCCAGGCCTGCTGCTTGAGGTGGTGCAGTCCTGGGTGGCTCAGGGGCCACGTTCACTGAGGGGGCGGATAGTTCCATTGATGAGGACAACTGATGTGTCACCCAGGACTTGTGCCACTGACCATGGGCCTAACTGCCCTCTGTAAACCCTTTTCCAAGGCACAAGGTTTTTCCTTGCCCTTTTGGCTGCTGCTCATTGCTACTCAGTGTCTTTCCCAAAACTTTAAATCCCGTGTCATCAGCTCATGGAGTCTGTCTGCTCGTATGCACCAGAATTGTCTTCAGTTTCCTAGAGAACACTTGTTTCCATATTGCTTTGGGCTGTTTCCCCCAGTTGTGTGCCTTTTCCCCTCTGTGCTTTGCTGCTTTCCTCATTTTCACCTTTCCCCTTTAACACAGGACCCTTGGAGTGGTTGCTGGTGTTCGGTCACTCAGTCGTGTCCGATTCTTTGCCACCGCATCGACTGCAGCATGCCAGGCTTCCCTGTCCTTCACTGTCTCCTGAAAGTCACTCAAACTCATGTCTATTGAGTCAGTGATGCCATCCAACCATCTCATCCTCTGTCACCTCCTTCTCCTCTTGCCCAGCATCAGGGGCTTTTCCAATGAGTTGGCTCTTCATATCAGGTGGCCAAAGTATTGGAGCCTCAGCTTCAGCATCAGTCCTTCCAATGAATATTCAGAGTTGATTTCCTTTAGGATCCTTTAGGTTTGATATCCTTGATGTCCAAAGGACTCTCAAGAATCTTCTCCAGCCTCACAGTTTGAAAGCATCAATTCTTCGGCTTCAGTTAATTCTTAGAATGGTAGGGGTGATGAAAACTTGCTTTCTGAAAAACTGTTTTCTGAAACAGCCCAGTTTATATTTCTTTTTCTTGTTATATCGACAACAGTGATGATGATAGTGATAACACTGTTTGTATGGCTTTTTTTTTTTTTCAAAGTCTTTCATGTAGGCAAGCTTGGTCCTCCTCCCTGCTTGTACTTATACATGGGCTATAGTCCATAGGGTTGTAAAGAGTCAGACATGACTGAAGCGACTTAGCACACAGTGTCCAGAGCTAAATCTTTTACAGGTAAAAGTAGAACAAGCCAACTTTCAATTCGAATCTGCCTTTTCTTTTATCCTAAGCGGTGGTGACAGCAGTGGCCAAAGGGTAGAAATAGCCACATATGGCTTCATCCTCCCTTTCCTCTGGCAACATACAACCCTGCCGTGTGTTCATGACCCCAACCTCCCCACATGGCGATTGCTGTTTTGCATCTGCCCTTCCTTCTTTTATAAAGAGTGCCAGGGAAATCTTGTTGAATTCTTCGAAGAGCAGATTTGTAGATGTCTTATGTTTTGATATTTTGACAGCGCAAGGTGCAGACTTGGGTTAAGGTGCTTGTGATCTGTGGCAAAAACAGGATGTTTTAGGTGAGCCTGACTGTACAAGTGGTAGGCTTGTGGCAGGGTGGGTGCTCCCTGACTTCAGTGCCTGTTTTCCCCCACGCCCACAACAGTTCTCTTTGTGTGCAGGTTAGTCATAGCACTTGTCAGGGGACAAGTCGCTCAGGAGGTGCTCCCCAGGGCCCCTGTTACACTTGGGGGCCAGCCAGAGGGACCCCTCCCACCTGCCTCTTTTCTGCCTTCATCAGAAAGCTTCTGTCCCGTGTGCTCTCTCCCGATTTCCAAATTGAGAGTTCCAGGTTGGTGGACTTATTGGCTTAATGCACTTCTTCCTCTTTGGTCAGGTGTGACATTAAACAAAGAGAATGGTTTCCACCAGGATCGTTAATTAAACACATCGCATATTTTTCAGTTCAGCAACATCTCACCACAGCGCGTGGGCTCATGACGATGCCAGGCTTCCATTCCTGAGCTCCTCGCTTTTCCAATGCTGTTTCTACTGCACCAGCGCAGTTTCTGACAGTGGTGTTTTTGACTTTGCCTAACCCTGTACTTTGGGGAATCTCTGGAGGATGTCTTAGGGATCGATAACCCTTGATTGTGTGGAGTTAGACCCCGGCTTGAGTCTACCGTTTCTGAGAGGGCTGTTTCTATAAAAGGGCTCAGGTGTGAAAGGACGTGTGCATACTTAACCACATTCCTGTTAAACCATTTGTAGTAGTTACGTTTGGTTACTGTGCAGCAAATGTTGGCTTATTTGTTATGTTTTACCTATTTAACTAACATATATGAATGTGTGTCAGTGTTATGACCCAGGAAGTGATCCAGAAATGTAACTGATAGTAGCTTACTTAACAGCCTGTGAACGAGGTATTGATGTCATGGGTAAGAAGATGTAGACCCAATAGTCCGGCTTAAGTGTAGACCCTAAATCCATCTCCCACTCTTTCATATGCCACACCGTTCTTGTTCAGTCCTCCTCTTGCTCATGGTTTCCCACCTCTCCCTCTTGTGAAGTGGCGGAGGTAAGTGTCAGAATCAGGACTGGGAATCCATGTGGTAGCTGTAGAAGGGAATCTCTTTTTGTAGCCATCTCTTGTTTTGCCCTCCTGTCTTCCCCTCAAGCAGGAGTTTGTAGGGACTCTATAGAGTGGCCTGGTTGCTGAAAGGTAACTTAGCCAACTATGCAGTTCATTAACTGGATCCGCAGGTACACTCAGCAGGTGGTGCTTTCAAAAAATAGCTACAGGCCAGTATGCCGGGAATCAAGATAAAGTGAAGTCATCAAAGTGTTAGCTGCATTCAGGAAAAAAACAATGGAAGTGGGAAGAAAGTCGATAGTGGAGTCCACAGGGATAGGCATCCTTCATTTACCTTCGTCGGGCGTCTGCTCAGGTCATCATCAGCATGATGATCTGATCTTCTTCCTTTGGTAGCTCGTGCTCTTCGGTGTATCCTGTGGAAATACTGGGTGAGGGAATGGTAATGTGTTGATTAGCCCTATACTGTGTTTAAAAAGGACTTCCCTGGTGATCCAATGGCTAAGTCTCTGCACTCCCAATGCAGGGGACCTGGGTTAGATCCCTGTTCAGGGAACTAGATTCCACATGCCACACCTAAGACCTGGTACAGCCAAGTAAATAAATAAAACTTTTTTTTTTTAACTTAGAGAAAATTTTCCCAGATTTCATGAAATTCAGCGTAGAAAGAAGATTCATCTTTCTTCCAGTTCAGTATGGGCAAGTTTCAGAGGCCTTATGGTTGTAGGACCCATCCAAGTTTTCAAATAATATTAAAGATTGCCTTGTCCTGTTGAACAGCTACTAAGGGCTTTGAATTTTCTATACATTTTTCTTAATTCTTTTCATAACACTAACATTTAATGTTAACATTAACACTAATGTTGGATGTTAACATTTCCATTTTTCAGTAGAGGAAACAGAAAGATTAAGTATTTAGACAAGGATTAGGAACAGGGCAAAGTCAAGATTTGAACCCAGATCTGCCAGCCTTGCACTACACCACGAGGCCTGTGTAGAGTGCCCATGCAAAGTGAGGGGCCTAGATTCGCTCAGATGATTTTATGAGAGAAGTGGAGGGGAGCATTCGTAGGAGGGTGAAGAAATCAAGAACACTGGTGTGTCTGTCTCCTTGAAAAATAACATCCTTTGGTTTATTTCTTTTTTATTTAAATGCCGGTAGCACAAGTGTCAGTCTCAAAGACAGCTATAATCATCCTATTAGCAACCGTCTAGGCAGTAGACACATGGCTGCATCACTAGCGGCAGATTGAAACTATTACGTTGCACCAGTAGTAAATACCCATACTGTATGATGCTTGTGAGAAACTCTGACCTCAGAAAAACAAGTATAAAGTACTGAAACGTGTTAATTTTAGAAAGTGAAAACATGCCCCCATAAGGAAATGATTATAATACTTAGTGACCCCTATTGCCGTACTCGAAATAGCAGACAGAAAAAATTTAACAGTTACGTACTGTTTGGAGGATGTTAATTTTCTACCCAGAAAACTATTCAGCCAACACTGCCACCTGCCTTTCTTCCCCATCTCCCCTCCCTACTAGAGGCTGCTCACCCTTGCTGAATATAAACAATTGAAGGGAAAAGCAGCTCTGATACAAATCCTCATTATTCTCTCTTTCACACCCTTCCCCCTGTAGACTTTAAAAGTGATAATTGCTTGAAATACTGGGAAAAGGTAATTTGTATTGGTAAAGCTCCGGTGAACTTCAAACAAACCTGCATTCTGTAACGGTGACTTGTTTTTGACTATGGGGCTGGGTATTTATTTCCATGGACATGCTGCTCCTGTTCCGCACCCTCATCCTGAGAGCTTGGGACTTGATGGAAAATGACTTGTCTGGATTTTTAAGAATCTATGTGTATATAGGAGACCATAGTTGAGAACCTCTGTGAATGTCTTAGTGTTCAGGAGGCTGAATGTTTTGGCTTCTGTTGCATCTAATGCTCATTGGCCACTATTCCACGTGCTTCACACACATCTGTTTCTGTTCGACATTGACATAGTTACTTACCGTGAGCCAGGAACTGTTCTAAGGGGCTTGCAGATATTAACACAGGTACTCTTCATGCAGTCCTGCACCTGGGCTTAGGTGGCGCTAGTGGTAAAGAACCTGCCTGCCAGTGCAGGAGACACAAGAAACAGTAGTTCAATCCCTGGGGCCGGAAGATCCCCTGGAGGAGGGCATGGCAATCCACTCCATTGTTCTTGCCTGGAAAACCTTATGGACAGAGAGGCCTGGCAGGCTACAGTACATAGCATCGCAGAGTTGGAAATGACTGAGTGACTTAGCACACACACACTCTTCATGTGGCCTCCTAGGGGTGCTCCTGTTCTGGTTCCCACTTTCCATGTGAAGAAACTGGGCTCATGAAGATGGAGTGACTTGCCACAGATCATCCAGCTGTTAAGCGACAGATGTGACATTCAAACCCAGGCAGTCTGGTCCAAAGTCCACATTTCAGCCCCTTTGTATACTAGAAGACAACTTGTTTCTCTTCTTAGAGGCCTTTCTAGATGACAGCCTCTAGCAGGGGACCAGCGTTTAGCTTTCATCTGCTAAATATTGAAACAAATTGAGCAATGAGGACGTGCTCAGGCTAAAAAAACACTAAAGGGGAATAGTTGATGGTCATGCAAGGAGTAGATTTCTCTTCTTTCTTCCAATTTAATTAGTTCTTCCACACAGGTACTCACTCTTATATGCCCAAAGATCTCATGCCCACAGCAGATAAGTAGCTTCTAGCAGATGTAACAAATTATCTTTTGTCTGCCAGCCTCCTTTGTTATCCAGACTACATCCTTAGGTAGAAATGAAAATTTTTACACATCAAAGTTTGTATGCTAAGGTGGGGACAGGAGGGACCTATTGCATTTCATACTTGGTCTGGATCTGATCCTATATTCCCGGTTCACAACGAGTGAAGAACACACAGAAGTCACCCTTAATTATTAGCAAGATCTTTACTGCAGATCCTTTTAAAGTAATTAAGAGGTTTAATAGAGACAGGAGTGTGATGGAAGAGAGAGAGAAACTTGCAGCTCAACAGGAAGGACTTGTTTGCTTGTTTTCTGTTTATTTTCAAACCTAATATTTAACAGTTAATCCTAACCTCGTGCAAGTATACCTCATAAATAAATTAAGAAGGTAGTGATTTGTACAAGTATTGCGGGTGATCCTGTTTACTTCATGGGAAAGAAAGAACTGGTGGGATGAGGTGGGAGGTCTTTCCAGTCACTTGTTTCTCCTGTCCATGTGACTGTTCGTATTCTGATGGAACTGTTCCCAGTGCCAAGGCCATGAGACATCTCCTATGTTGTAATACACATTCGGTTACTGTACACATTCAGAAGGCAACTACCAATTGTTACGCATGCTGTTGCTTTAACTTGGGTTGGAAAAACAGAGCCCAGTAGAACATTACTGCAGCACCTCTTAACCAGATCAGGTTACAAGGAGAAAAGGGTGTACTGTGAGTGAGTCAATCTGGAAGAAGTCGAAAGTAAGAAAGAGGTGCTATGACAAACTGATTGCAGATAAGATGATAAACTGAGACCTTTTCATTACCAGCATGATGTTATGGCTTGTTATACAACTCATCTCTTGCAAAGCACCTGAAGGTTGATGTGGAAAATCTGAGCTATTCCGAGAGGAAACCTCAAAGTTGAAGCACACTGTTATAAAGCCACAGAGCAAGGTTGAGGTCCCTTGCAGCTGTACACTTTCCAGAGTGATTGAATAGGTGACTGGTTCTCAGTCAGTACTTCATCTCTCTCTAGGAATTCAGTGCCATTGAGTTTCATTTCATGGCTCTCTCTTTCTCCTCTACCCCTTCCCAGCAAGCTGGCCCTTTGTAGCCAGCTTAGCTATGGATATCGGGCTCTGAGACATCAGAGTTATGCTTTCTGAGGATATCCTGGCTCCCACTATAAGACCTTCATGTGGTAACTGTCCTCATGGGTTTTGTGCCTGTATTAGGTTTTCTGAATCTTCTTTCTCTTATCAGTATAACAGGGAGGTGGCAGTGGGAGGCAGTGAGGACAGGGAGAAGGAATGAAAGCGGACTATTGAATCCAATCAGTCCAGTTCAGTCGCTCAGTTGTGTCTGACTCTTTGCAACCCCATGGACTGCAGCACAGCAGGCTTCCCTGTCCATCACCAACTCCCAGAGCTTGCTCAAACTCATGTCTGTTGAGTCAGTGATGCCATTCAACCATCTCATCTTCTGTTGTCCCCTTCTTCTCCTGCCTCCAATCTTTCTCAGCATCAGGGACTTTTCCAGTGAGTCAGTTCTTTGCATCAGGTGGCCAATGTATTGGGAGTTTCAGCTTTATCATCAGTCCTTCCAGTGAATATTCAGGACTGATTTCCTTTAGAATTGACTGGTTTGATCTCCTTGCAGTCCAAGGGACTCTCAAGAGTCTTCTCTAACACCACAGTTCAAAAGTAATCAATTTTTTGGTGCTCAGCTTTCTTTATGGTCCAACTCTCACATCCATACATGACTACTGGAAAAACCATAGCTTTGACTAGACGGACCTTTGTCGGCAAAGTAATGTCTCTGCTTTTTATTATGCTGTCTAGGTTGGTGGTAACTTTTCTTCCAAAGAGCATGTGTCTTTTAATTTCTGGCTGAAGTCACCATCTGCAGTGATTTTGGAGCCCCCAAAATAAAGTCTGTCACTGTTTCCTTTGTTTTCCCATCTATTTACCATGAAGAATTCCATGATAGTCAAAGGGTATTACACCCCAGTTTTGGGGGCACCTTTTTCATGTTCTCAGTGTGTTTGTGTGAAGATCATCATTTTCTTGACAGAAATATAGGGAAAATTTTTGTGAAAAATCTAAACATTTACACCTGAAGCTGGCTTCAGTGGCTCTCCAAAATAAAATTCATAATATTACTATTTCTTTTTTATTTTTTAACATTTATTTGACTGCACCGGGTCTTAGTTGCAGCCTATAAGATATTCATTGCCATTTGTGGGATCTTTCATTGGCATACTAACTTTTTTTTAGTTGCAGCAGGTGGGATGTAGTTAACTGATCAGAGGTTGAACCCAGGCCCCTTATTTGGGAGTGCAGAATTTAGCTACTGGCCCACAAGAGAAGTCTCTGAAATTTCTTTTATACAGGAAAGCTCAAGTAACACTAAAATTTCACTTTGTTATAAAACTATTTTTCTTTGACTATAACACTAATCATAACATTTTTAGTGGAAATTTTAGAGCAAACAGAAAAACACCAGAGACAAGATCACCTCTTGTGTCACAAGTTAACCTTGAGGTTAACATTTCAGTGTATGTGTTTCCCAGTCTTTTTTCTCTTCATAGACACTATGGGAAATTTCACTTTTCCCAGAACAAAGACTGCTAAATCTGTAGGACATTTCCTAAAAACCCTTTCCCTGTCAGTGCCCATAAGCTCCGTCAGGTTTGCCTACAGAGGTCACTGACCTCAGCTCCTCTTCCAGGCGTGTGTTTGTATTCATGTGGAAATAAAAATGACACGGGGCGTAAAGCAGACAGAGTGGACAGGTTGAAGGCCGGTCAGCCTTTTCACCAAGACCAGTGGCCTTTTTGCCACAAGAGGCATGTGAGGTGGGGGTTTTTTTTTTTTTAATAGTTTCTAATCAGGCTCAAGTTGGACTCTGGCTAACACTGAGCTGACTCTGGCTCAGTGTCTGGCCTGCTGGCTGGTTTCTACTCATCCCTCTGTTATTCCCCATTTTTCAGCCTTCTCAGTCAGGTGGGTTTCCTCTCTGATCACTCAACAAAAGTTGAAAGCAAATATGAATATGTAAACTGCCATTCATTATCAAGTGTTTTTTAATGATCGTGTGATCTCGCTTTTCTTATCTGTATTTTTCTATCATTTTCCAGGTGGGCTTGGGAAAATGATTGCTATTTCTGCAACCGATCTTTGAAGCGCATCCACAGTAGAGGTAGCATTATGGAGGTAGAGGATGGCCGGGGCTGGAACCCAGATCCTGGGCCACGCTTGGGGTCTGGGGTCGGCTCTACCACTTTCTCGCCCAGTGACCTCATGAAAATCACTTTGTTGATTTTGTTTCATTAAAGGACAACAAAGTGCATACCCTAACTGGTACATGAGCATGTGGTCTTGTATAACAGGGGAAATGCGCCAAGAGGCTGCGGGGTGGGGGAGGAGGGGAAGGGTGAACCTGCTCAGTTGAACTTCATGGCAGTCAAAGGCCATGACACCCCATTTTGTTTCCCTCAGTGGACCTAAAATGTTCTCACCAACTGTGTGTGCTGACAGAGCCCAGTGTCATTCTTCATCCACCTGGCTCCCTCATCCTTGCCAGCCAGGGCATCCTCTCCGTCCTCTGAGGCTTCTGTGTGGAAAGCCCGAAGGCGGTTCTCCGGGCCGCTCCCCCGCCCGCGCAGCCTGCCGTCAGGCACCGTCCTCTGTCCTCTGAGGCACTCTCGGTGGCGACCCTCCTCCTGTCACTGCCACCCCCCACCCCCGTCACCTCCTGCTAGACCCGCTCGTCTCCGCACTGACCTAGCCTTGCTTTGAACACTGCATGTGATAGTTACTCACGTATGGGTCTCGCCTCCAAGGTCCTTGAGGATGGAGATGAGGTGGTCTTGTGTTTGGTCCCTTTTGCCCTCCTTCCTTGTCTGGTCCTGCACCTTAATGTGGTGAATGCTCGGTTTAAAGTTTATCGAGTTGAGCAGAAGTGAACTGATTGAACTGTTTATTCCCCGAGCCACATTTGGCTCACTCTCGAGCCTTTCTGGTGGATTTGGTGGCTTCGTGCTCTCGTGGGAGGAGCGAAGGATCTAGATCCCCGCTGTAGACAACCACGTCCCCAGCTTTCCCTGACTCGCTCTTCAAGCAGACCAACTGAGGGGAGTCAAACTTGGAGCCGTTAGGCTTCTTCCAGCTCTCAAACCCCACTTTAGTAAACTGCTTTCCTCTTGATCACTTTGAAGTGGCAATTTTCCCCTCTCGTATGAGATAAAATGAATATTTCATCTCAAGCCCAGGAGTCACTCTGCACATATCCGATGATGGGAGGCTAACGAGAGCCCTGACAGAGACTCCACATTTGAAGAGTGGGAACGTTTCCATTGTTCTCTGGTAAACATTTGGCCAGAGCCTCCACAGAGAAATGAGAAGACTTAGAATTTTCATACATAATGGTTAAAAACCATGATTTGAACATTATTGAAGTTAATTTTGAAACCACTTGGAATTGGGAAGATAGACATATTTGAAGTGAAAAAAATTTTTTAAACTTAGAGTGTAGCCTTTAAACTTTTTATTATAACCCCAGTAGTCCTCTTAAGGAGTGGATGATGCAGGGCAGTGGATTTTTTTACACACTTGTAACTTTAAAACTCATTGCCTTTTAAAGTATAATATAAAATATCTGCCATAGTACTTAGAACTCCAGGTTGCACACACAGGCTTCCCAGGTTCCTGCTGCCTGTAAACCTGGCCTGCTGGTTGGGCCTGGAGATAGTCCCTGGAGGCTTTCCTTCCATACCTGCCCTGATTCTGAGTCTAAAAGGTATGCTCCCTTCAGTGCCCATAAAACATGCCTGCCTGTCTGCCTGGCAGCTGAATGCAACCTGAGAAGTCCGTGCCAGTTCCCTGGAGGCTTGCACACACCCTAATCATCCTCTGGCAGGTTGGAGAACGCCTGGAAAATTCTCCGGTTCCCTAGTGTCCATTTCAGTGATGCCCACAGAGAGTCAGACTGATGCCTTCTATGGGCTGACCCCAGAGAGAGGCCCTGGAAGGGCAGGGGCACAGCAGGACCCATAATAGCCCTCCTGATGGCTTGTAAGAAAGGCCCAGGAGTGTGTCTGAGAGAGAAAGAGGGGCTCACTCCTTGCTGTCCTCAATATGATTATCTAGGTGGCATCTGTGTCCCTAAACACAGAGTGTGTCATGCTGTGGGCTGGGCTTTGGTTCTGCATAGTTCCACGTTTAGCCTTTTGAGATTGCCCTGTCATCACTGCATGTAAAATTACAAGGTTCAGAGATATAATACACATACACAGTAAATATCACTTGTATTTGCCTTACATATGTAGTCAAATTAACCTTCATTCAGTCCATATCAGTTATTGTACCTTTATTTTATTTTTTGAATTGAGGTATAATTCACATACCATAAAATTGGCTATTTAAATTGTACAGTTTAGTGGGTTTTAGTATATTCTCTTAAGTTGTGGGACTGTTACCACTATTTAATTCCAGAACATTTCTGTCACTTAAAAGGATCCTTACCTACCAGCAGTCATTCCTAATTTTTAACTCCCCTCAGCCCTGACAACCACTTTTCTTTCTGTCTCTGTGGATTTACCTGTTCATGACATTTCATAGAAATGTGCTGGTTTATTTGATTTCATATGTAGTTCTTAAGGTGTAGCTATATTCTAGCATATATCAGAGGAGAAGGCAATGGCACCCCACTCCAGTACTCTTGCCTGGAAAATCCCATGGACGGAGGAGCCTGGTGGGCTACAGTCCATGGGGTCTCTAAGAGTCAGACACGACTGAGCGACTTCACTTTCACTTTTCACTTTCATGCATTGGAGAAGGCAATGGCAACCCACTCCAGTGTTCTTGCCTGGAGAATCTCAGGGATGGGGGAGCCTGGTGGGCTGCCGTCTATGGGGTCACACAGAGTCGGACACGACTGAAGCGACTTAGCAGCAGCAGCAGCATATATCAGAACTTCATTTTTTTTCTAACTGCATAACATTCCATTGTATGGATGTTCCACAATTTGTTGATCCATTCATCAGTTGACGGGCATTTGGATTGTTCTGCATTTTAGCCATTATGAATAATGCTGCTATGAATATTTGTGTACAATATTTATATGAACATATGCATTCAGTTCTCTTAGGCACAATGGAATTGCTAGGTCATATGGTAATTCTATGTTTAACTTTTTGAGAAGTTGAAAAACTATTTTCTTACCTATTTCTTTGAAATATTTTTAAAGGCCTAAATATCACCCAGTTAAAACATTTTTAAGGGAAGTAGGAGTTAAACAAGTTAATATATGTTGTTAGAGGAAATGTAACTGAACTAGGAATAAGCTGAGTAGGAAAATTTTAGGTTGTGTTAAATACAAGAAAGCACATTATTTACAATAATTTATGTTATCTCTACATTAAACTGGCTTAAATAGGGTTGACGGAGAAAATGAATTTTCATGGATTTTTTAATAGACATATTCAAACTCTGGTGAAATAAAGCTTAATTATTTTTAAGAATTAGCAGTAATAATCAAGGTTGAGAAGGTATCTTGAGCATTGCTAATTAACTGGAACACTTGAGAGCCTGAGGAAATGACCCTTGTTAACATAAACTGAAAGTTAAAGGGAAGGTGAAAAACAGAGGCATGTAGGTTCCCTAAAATGTTGCTTTTTGTTTTATAGGCAGGGATTTTCTAAATAGAATGATAGCTTATATTTTTCCTTGACATTCTGTTCATCAGCTTGGCTTGGGAAATTGCAAGGTTCATGGATAATATATTGATTGACTCTGCTATTCATTAGTATGTTGCATAACCATTCCTAAAACATAAACACAGATGATGATGGGGAGGGGAGAGGGTGGGAGGGTGGCAGATTCTGTGGTGCTTTCTTGTTTGGCTATTTGCTTGGCATTTCTCACGCCTGCATCTGAGGCCCTGGGGCCTGTTCCAGGCCAACTTTTCCAACCTAATGAGAGAAGTTATTAACCACTGGATAATCAGAAAATGGGCTGCATCGTGGTTAGATGAAAGAAAATAGGGTTTAGTCCTGCCTTTCTTATTTATTTTGTGGTGTTGGACTTCCCTGAGCTTTCTTATCCTTGTCTTAAAAATGGGGATATTTATAATACTTTTCTTCCAGGGTGATGCCAAGATCAAATGAGACAAGGGACATGAAGACATCTTGTAAACTGATGTAAATTGGTTTTGTCATGGTTCAATTCGGGCTTTCCCCCACAGGATATCAGCCTTTCCTTAAAGTGCTCATTCATAGCTAGACCAAACTGCCAACGCTGCGTCCCTCTTTGCAATAAAGTACTTAAAGGATACCTAGAATCTAGATTCCAGGGTTCTTCAGCGTTTGTTGTTTTGTAGACCATCACTCTGTAGCCATATGACTAACAGCACTTACTGGTGCTGAATATCGGCTCAGACTGCCAGTGTAGACTCTGGGCTGGCCTTCTGGTGCATGTGTTTCTAAGTCAGGAAGCCACCATCTCCTGCCCAGTGGAAGGAGATTGCCACTTCTTAAGTCAACTGGGTTTGTCTGTGAAGGTTAATGTAGTGGTGGAGAGTCCAGATAGACTTGGGGGCAGGAGTACACAGTGGTACCTGTGTTTGCTGCAGAAAGGGAGAGCCCTCAGTGGAATTTTGGCAGGATGACTCATCTCATCTGGAAGTTCTGTTTCTTAATCATAATTAGCACAATCTTACAGGTCCTTGGCCTGGGAAAAATTGTTTTAAAGACAGTTAAAATGCTTCTTCCCTCTAATGTACATGTGTTTTATAAGCTTTATAAATGTTCCTTAGATTACCAGTACACACTGCCAGCAAGCCCATGCCCAATCAGAAGTGTGACACTGAGCCATCTTCAAACTGATTTTTAAATGTTCAGGTAAATAAGTCATTTCTGATCATATACAGTTCTTTCTTTGCTTCTTGACATTCTTCTTCCTTTCTCCTGTTTACCACTAGAAGAAACAGAACTTCAAAATATAAAAATATTGAAATTCAAAGCTTTAGAACCCTTGGGATCACAGAATCAGTGGTGCTAAAGAGAGCATTGAAGATACTCAGGCCCATACTTTTATCATTTGTTGATGGCAAGAATCCAACCCTCAGACTCCAAATATTAAGCTGTTGCTCCTGATTCCTGTCTGCCCACCCCTCCCATGTGTTCACCTTTCTTGCTACCTCCTTTGTTGTGAATCATCTTTGGTCTGTCTTGGCCCCCCAGTATATGTATTTGCACTTTCTGTGTTATCAGGTAAATCACTAACTTCAAACATCATTAAAATATTGGTATTTAGATGGAGTAGGTGACACATGTTAAATTGAAATATTCTTCATGCGTTTAGATGGACCATATTGTAGCATATTTGCATCAGAGAAAAAGCATTCTTAAAGAAGTTATCTTTTTTATAAATTGTTTTATGTATTTTTTCTTGACTGTGCCAGGTCTTTGCTGCTGTGTGGGCTTTTCTCTGGTTGCAGCGAGTAGGGGCCACTGTGTTGCTGTGCACGGTTCCTTTCATTTAGGTGGCTTGTCTTGTTGCAGAGCATGGGCTCTGGGGTGAATGGGCTTCAGTAGTTGCAGTACATGGGCTCAGTAGTGGCTAGCGGGCTCTGGAGCTCAAGTGCAAAAGCTGTGGCGCACAGCCTTAGTTGCTATGCAGCATGCGGGATCTTTCCGGATCAAGAATTGAACCCACGGCTCCTTCACTGGCACATGAATTCTTTACCGTTGAGCCGCAAGGGAAGCCCCAAAGAAGTTATCTTAATGGGGAGTAGAGATTTCTTTTAGGCTGCAAATCAGTAATGAAACACAGTGATTGAGAGGATTTTTGAGGTCATTATTAATTGTTTCAGCAAATTTCTAAGTTAGCTTCATCTGGTATTCACCAAACTCATGCATGTGGACTCAGGTAATAACGTTCTCCGTATAGGAAATGAGATTAATTACTTCTTTTTTTTTGCAAAGTGGAATTAATACTGTATTTACATAGTGTTGTACCATTTGCAAAGTGTTTTTCCATGCATGATCTCATATGATCCTTACACAAACTTAGCTGGGGAAAATATTAGCCTCATTTAATGAGCAATCTGAAATACAAAAAAGTATGTCATTTGCCTAAGTTCACATAGCAATTATCAGGTAGGACCCGGAATAGTATCCAGGTCTTTCGATTTCAAATCTCGTATGCTATTGTGATCTGCATGAGAATGAAACCCAGGCCAAAGCTTTGTTAAAGCAGAGTAGAGTGTCTTAAGAATATTCCTTAATTAACCCTTAAATTATTTTTGCTCCTTTATACTTCTCCCTAAAACTCGTAATTGCTTTCCAGTATCCCTCAGTTGACTCTTAGTTCTCTACGGAGAATTTATGTCCTACTTCTTGAATGAATGTGCTGTAAAGACAGCAGCCTCTCATCTCCCTCTTCATTAGTATTTAGCCCAGTACCAGGTTCTGTGCAGTTGACATGGATAGTTGCACTTTGAGAGACTGCCCTCATGCTGGAAGCTGCATTTGTTAACGCACATATGACATACTTTCAATTATTTGCTTTTCTGTGTAAAATTCATTTGTTATGGATAGCTTTCAAAAATAATTACATCAAGCATTTTATATATTTTGGGCTACATGAACTATTTCCGTGAGAAGAGGGAAAAAGATGCCACAAATCTACAAATCTCTTCTCACTCCTGACTCGCCCAGTGCTGTTGAGGCCCAGGGGTGGGGAACCAGGCAGAGTAATTGATGACCAGTAGCCACATGTCTTCCAGGTGTTCACAGGGCCTGGGGACATGGATCAGGTCACTTTTGATCAAATAAAATGATAATCTTTGGACTTTCTTATTCTGAACTGGTTTCAGACAAAGATAAGGATATGTTCCTGTTACTTGCAAAGAGAAATAGGAAAGAAAGTTTGTTTCACCTGGCAATTTAGGAAGGGATTCAGTGTTTGCCAGTGGCGTGCTGTTTCGTGTTTAACAACCAGCTTGCGGGGAAGTGGCACTGACTTTTCACATTTGCCAATTTTCATGGTATAAATAATCCCACCATGGCCAATTTCAAACTACCAACATAGTATTAACAGGTTCTCAAAATTCCTGAAAATGTAGCAGTCAGCTCTAGAGAGCTAGGAGAAGCCAGCTCCAACACACTGCTATAAATTAACAGTAACCTAGGTGGCTGTTGGGAGAGGTTGTAGGTCAGGCATTCAGTATCTGCCTTCAGTTAATCAGCAAGTTTTCCAAAAAAGATGCAAACTAATTTCATAAAGGGCATTTACTATTCAAGTAGCCACTACAAATGCAGCTTATCCTTGATCCACAGGAGTGTCCTTTTTCACTAACGGAGACTAGTCATTGTCATCTCTGCTACTCTACTTTTCCACTGGCTATAGGATATTTTTCTTCAAAATGCATAAGTAGAACTGAGTTTTTAAAGAGTCTTTACATTTTGCTTCCTCTTTTTATACCGTTGAGACAAATATTTTCAAGGAAAGTTTGCTATTTTAGTTTGACTTATTTGGGGGCTTTTAGATGAATCAGAATGTGGCAAATTATGTAATAAAATCCTCTTAATGTAATCTACTTCATTTGTCACTCAGGTTTTATGCCTCAGTTTCAACTCATTTCAAGATTTTGTCTTCAAATCCAAAACAAAAGGTTCTTTTTCCTTGACTCATATAAGTATATCCTATAAATAGTGATGTCTATAGCATCATTTTCACTCACTTAATTCTAGTGGGTTTTTTTTCAGACAATATACTCTGATGTGAGATGAGAAAGATGATTACCTATCAAAGACTGAGTTAATCATTAACTTGCAATCAATCTCAAAATGTATATTAGGTGTTTTTAAAACAATCTGTGCTGACAAGTTGAAGAAGTTATATATAACTGCTGTGCAAATCACCTTTATTCAGAAGGCTCACTGACCTATAAAACATAGATATTCTTTAGTAATTCCTTTTGTGCTATATAATATGAAATGCTATAGTTCTATATCATCTAAATATTTGGTTTTAAACTTACTGACTTGGCCTTCAGTATGAGATATTGGAACCTAAGGTTTGATTGCCAGCTCTGCCGTGAAACTTTTCTGATTTTCAGTTTCCATAAGTTTCCTTTTCCATAAAAGGAACTTTTGTTAATGAGCATGGCCTTTTTGTTTATTTAAGTCACATTGGAGTACAGTAGGGAAAGGTGCAGTCTTACCTACAGATTTTGAAACTATGAAGCAGAGCTGCCTGTTAGAAATATAATGCAAATTCATAACTGTAAGTCATACATGTAATTTAAAATTTTCTAGTGGCCCCATTAAAAAGTAGAGAACTTGTATAATTAATTTTAGTAATAACTTTAACATAGTATAACCAAAATGTTATTTCAATATATAATCAATATGAAAAATTACTGAGATATTCTACATTCTTTTTTCCACAGTAAATGTGTGAAATCCAGTGTTTTATAATGATAGCACATCTCCGTTTGGACTAGCTACATTTCAAGCCCTCAGAAGCTGGTGACCACTGGCTACCATATTAGACAGCATGGCTCCATAGAATAACTGTAATGCTTATCTTAGAGCATAAGTGTGACATTCATACATTCATAGAAAATGAGTTGCTTTTCCTAATAAGCTTTAGCTTTCAATTTAAGTTATATAGTTAGTAGCCAAACCCAAAATAATTTGTAGTCTTTCCTTTGATTTCTGAAAGACTCTTCAGCAAATTCTACAGAAAAATGAGGACTCCCACAGACTTAAATGTTCGTCTTTTTTTAAGCTGAGACTATTTTACACATATGGTACTTAGTGAAAACAGACCACTTGATGGGACAAAATTGGCTCCAAAGCTGTCTTATTACTGTGTGTAAATGCTTCAAACCTGATCTTAAAACAGAAGTCAACTTTATTTAAACTAAAATGAATCAAATGCTTTTCATCGTTACTTTAGATGTCAAGGATCCCTTTTCAGCATGAAAATACTAGGTGTAAGCCTGTTGGCCCTTGCTCCTATGGAATTTTGTTCCATCCGTTGGCAACCTGAGCACAGATCGGCTCATCCACCCTCCTGGGCAGCTGTGGGACTTCCCTGCCCTCAACCCCACGCAGTGTCCCCACTTCCTCCTCCCCCAGGGAGATCTCGAGTCGCCCAGGGTCACGGACTGGGCCTTCTGAGTGCTGTGGGGAAATCTTCCAGCCCCCTGAAACCGGATAATAGATTCTTCTGTGGTGACAGTGGAAACTTAGCTTCCCTTTACATATGCTTTACATATGCTAGGGCTGTGGGTAGAGAGTCTTTTTAACCAGCCTGTGCTCAGACCAGCCCCAGATAACCTGCTGGAGTCTGTTGAGAATGGATGGCTGGTGAGGTCAGAGGAGAACCTCCGGGGGTCCACTTGCCCCAAAGCAGTGTCCACCCTCTCTGGTTTCGGAGTTCCTGGAGTTGCCTCTGCGCCCTCCCCCGTTGCCCGTTGTCATCACGCAGCCTTGTCACGGCTACGGAGGAGACACCGCCTGCCGCTCCTGCTCTGCGCGCTCCGTGGTAGACACAAGGCCCTTGCCCTGCTTCTCACCTGCCCTCACCGACGTGGTTGCATTCCATTACTTACTTCCCAGTGACCTACACAAACACCACTTTCAACAAGCTGAGTAAACTCCAGCTTAGTAATAAGAATAGATTTTTATGCAGTGATTGCTGAAACGCTTCTCTCTTAGAACAGAGTAGCAGTGTTTAACCTCGGGTCCACGGACTGCTCCATTCTCTCTCCTCCCCTGCACACACTGAAACCTCCCGCCCTAGTCCATTGCTGTTTTGTATAAAAGCTTCCCTCAGATCACGTCTGTGATCCAGAAAATGTTACATACCACTGGAATCTCGCTCTAGCCATGGCCTTCCTCTGTAAACTGTTACATACACATATGCGACACACAGCACCCGTGCTCCTCCAGCCAGTCGCTCAGGCAGGTTCCTCCTCCTCATTCTGCCTCCTCGGAATCTAGTGCCCCTTCCTTTCACCTGTGCCTCATCGCTTTATTCATTTTCTGAATTAGCCACCGCCAGGCCTTGATCATAATATTTAACCACTAAAACAGTAAGTCTCAAACCTGTTTGTTTTGGGTTTTCGTTTATCTTGAACGACTCTAGTTCTTCCTCTTACTTTTCAAAGAGCAGTCTTTAACATGAAAAGTAAAGGCAGTGTTCAGAGGATTAGGGGTGTGGTGAAGGTGTTGTGAAATCAAATAATAGGATGTTGCAACTTTACATAATTATAAGTCATTTTCCCTTTTACTCTGATCTTTTCTCAGCTTCACCCCCAGTCCCTCTATTTATAGACTCCAGTTACTGGAAAGTGGGTCCCCTTTAGGCTTCAAGAATGAGTTATTGCCCTTTGTTGCCATTCTTTTCAGCACTTCACAGTGATCAGTTCATCTATTTGGGGTAGAACAGATCTGTATTTAATCCAGGTTCAACCATTTACATGCTAACCTGTGTGACCTTGGGCAAAACTTAAACTTAGTGAGTCTCAGTTTGTTTCCTTATTTGAATATGGAGATCCCAAGTATAAAAGTATCACTCATAGGCCGCAGAATACAGTAGACACTCATTGAACATCCCTTCTCTTGTCTTTCTCACTCAAGCATCCAAGTTTTAACCTATAGCTGTGAGTATTTCCCTTCTACCATGTTTATTTTCTATAGAATTTAGTGCATTACTGCTGCTGCTGCTAAGTCGCTTCAGTCGTGTCTGACTCTGTGCGACCCCACAGATAGCAGCCCACCAGGCTCCCCGTCCCTGAGATTCTCCAGGCAAGAACACTGGAGTGGGTGGCCATTTCCTTCTCCAGTGCATGAAAGTGAAAAGTGAAAGTGAAGTCACTCGGTCCAAGAGTGAAGTCCAACTCTTCATGTTACTAGTGATTAATAAATGGTATGGGAGTTATCTGACTCTTTCTTCACCCTAAAGTGTCAGATAATTAAGCCAAAAACTTCAGGTTAGACAGAACCTTGTAATAAAAGAGTTGCACTTAAATATAAAATAATGATTCCTCTAAAAAATTTTCTTAAAAGGCGAGTAATTTGGCCAGAATCTGATTTATTGGTTATCATTCTCTTCAAAATAAATCTGTTCAGAGCCCCAACTCTGTTTAGTTCTTGCTCGTTTCTGATCCTTAAGCCATGACCCTGTTGTTAATGTGGAACTTCCCTTGCACATAGCATTCTCTCCCGATTCCCCTGACGCTGAGAGAAGGCGAGGGGGAGATGCGTGAATCCTCTCTTAACCCTTCCCCTCTGAGCCACCACCGCTGTCTGCTCTCGTGTGTGAGACACTGTTGACGACATAGTCCCCCGGTTAAAAAAGTAAAAAGGAGAGGAGGAGAACGCAAAACTAAATCTCAGAACTTTGCAGTGTAACCAGAATAACTGTAACACCAGATAATAACATTTGTAATGGTACTTTATTTTTATCTGCTGAAAATCAGTGATAAGATTTTGCAAACAGAGAAAAAAATGAGAAAGTGAAGTGGGTTATCTGATGACATCAGGTCTTGCAGCATCCTGAGCTGATCAGAGCCATCCTCCATCCGCTCTCTCATTCTCACTGTTGGCTTTAGGAGAGAGTGGCTATGGGGTAGCCCTGACATAGTCACAGGAGCTCTTGGGAAGTGGGTTTTTCTAGGGGTTGTAGAAGAGGAAGTCAGTGTATGGGCTGCTTGACAGGGAATATGAGTCATCCCATCTGACAAGCAGAAAGGACATGGGACCACCACAAGGAACAGAATTCTAGCAGCAGGAGTGAGCGTGCAGAGCCTCTGGACAGAAACTCGGTCGACACCTGGGACAGCCTGAGCCGAGTGCCTGGTGACACCATACCGGGATTGGTCCCAATGGAATCTGTGACTTAAACCCCCCAGCACATTGTGATGTGTTAAGCTGCTGAGAAATTTGCAGTAACTTTAGGCAGCAATAGAAAACATGAGTATCAATCCCTGTTTTTAATTTAAGGGTGTGAATTCTTCCTTAAACAGACTTCTTAGTGTTGAAAGCCTCATTCGGAGTTTAAGTCACAAGAAGTAGGTATTGAATGTCTCCACTTCACCAGGACCTGTGCCTGATGCTAGGGATGAGTTACCAAGACCCGCCCTCTATCTAGTGAGAGGAGACAAGAGGTAGCAATACGGTGTGGCGAGCGCCTGGCATCCTGTCCTGGGGCTGCAAGCAAAGAGCCAGGGATAACTGGGTGTACCCCAAGAAGGTGACGAGGGCTTCTTACACCAAGGGGCACAAGTCTATTCCCAGCCAGTATGTATCAAGGATTCCTTTGAAGAAAATAATTCAAGTTGAATGAACGAACATAAGTTTAGGGTTTTATATTGAGTTAAAAGAGTTGAAGGAGTGTGAAAAGTTTTAATGTCATTTTAAAAGATGTGTATATTATGTTTGATTGTTTGCTTTTCAAATTTCTCTTGTAGATTTGTAACACCAGCAAATAGAAATGGAAAAATGATAACTTAATACATCATGAAAGCACTTTACCTTTGTACCTCATTAATCAATTTCTTTCTGAGCTTAACTTAATAAATTCAGATCATCCACAATCTACAACTGTCTCTGTACTGGCTTCCCTGGTGGCTCAGAGGTTAAAGCGTCTCTCTCCAATGCGGGAAACTCGGGTTCAGTCCCTGGGTCGGGAAGATCCCCTGGAGAAGGAAAAGGCAACCCACTCCAGTATTCTTGCCTGGAGAATCCCATGGACAGAGGAGCTTGGTAGGCTACAGTCCACGGGGTCACAAAGAGTCGGACACGACTGAGTGACTTCACTTTCACCTTTCACTGTTACTTTACCGTAGGCCACGATTCTCAACGTGTGGCCTGTGGCCCCCAGGACTCCTTGAGATAGGAGGTCCCAAGGGCAGAATTGCTCTCACAGTAACAGCAACACACTCGTCTTTTCTCCTGTGTTGGCAGTTGCATCAGTGGCCCAGGAGCAGCAGTGGGTAAAATGATTGGTGCTTTGGCACCCAATGATACTAATAGCCATTAAATTCTATGTCACAACACCCTCCAAGAGGAAAAAATGCCAGAGTCATTTAGTAATATCGTTGATGAAGCAGTGAAAAAAAAAAATCTTGACCCTTTGACTGCAGAAGTGGCAGACAGACTGTGGTTCTTGGGCCTTTGGCGCCTGGCAGATACTCTCTCACAAATGAGCAAGGTTAAGTCTCTCTCCTCAGTGAAACAGTTGATAGCATTTGCTGCCAGTGATAAAACTTGAGCTTTCAGGCAAAAATTAAAATATGAGAAAATGTGTAGCTACTCCTTGTGGTGGTGATTTAGTCACTAAGTCATGTCCGACTCTTGCAACCTTGTGGACTATAGCCCGCCAGGCTCCTCTGTTCATAGGATTCTCCAGGCAAGAATATTGAAGTGGGTTGCTGTTTCCTTTTCCAGGAGATCTTCCCAACCCAGGGATTGAACTCCAGTCTCCTGCATTGCAGGCAGATTCTTTGCCAACTGAGCTACGAGGGAAGCCCATAGGTTTGATAACTTCTCAAATCCTTCAAACTTTTCTGATGAGTGATGATATTAATGAATGTGATTTTTATATTGTATAACAAAATATGTCAACTCAGTGAACACTATTTTCCATATACCCAATGCAAAATGATACACGGATATATTCAAAGTGCTCGATAGAACAATCAATTTTAATATAAGAGTAGGAAAAGTGTATTGATAAGGTTTTGATTCTATATTGTAACTAGCTTTTGAGAAACTACCACTTGTTGAGTTTTGGTTTAATATCAAAGAAGAATATCCATAGTTATCTGAAGAAATTATTAAAATAATCCTTCCCTTTCAACAATGTATCTGTGAGGTCAGATTTTCTTCTTCTACTTCAGTCAAGATAACATATCAAAATGGAGATCTGAAGGTAAAAGCAGATATAAAAATCCAGTTGTAAAGAAAAAAAAAAGAATCCAGTTGTCTTCTGTTAAACCAGTTGCACAAGGGAGAGTTTGAGGGTTAATTCACCTGAAAGTTCTAAATTTTAAAATGTACTGTGTCTTAGAGATGAGTGGTTTGAATTTTGAGAAGCAGAGTATTCATTTATTGGCCCCCTTTTCCCTTCCTCTTTCCTTTATCCATTCTGCAAATATTTTATTGAACATATATTCCAGGACTTGATAGGTGTTTTATTTGCATTGTTCAGTAATCCTCACCTTCATCTTGTGAGGTATGATTCCACCCATTTTACATGTGGGAATACTGAGATTGTGAAAAACTACGTGAAGTACCTAAGTAAGCATAGCAACTGAGTGGTGTTTGAAGGTTTGGGCTTTGCACTCTCTGCCTCCAGTTCCCGTGTACTTGCATATTAAGCTATATTATTACTCATTTCATCCAGTTGGCAGCAAGAAGACGCCAGCCCTGTCTGTTGTTAGTTCCTTGGGACACATGCTGTCGACTTCAAGGTCACCAGCTTGGGTTCAAATCCTGTCTCTGCTACTTAACATCCTGTGACCTTGTATGAACTACTTACCCTCTCAGAACCTTGGCTTTCTTCTCTGTAAAACATAAATCACAACACCTGACTTAGGGGTAACTTCTGGATTAAGTGAGGAAACATATGGAAATCATCACCGTATAGAGAAGTGGGAACATGGAGGGCCCTCCACACCGTTTCATTTTAGCAGTGGTTCCAGCACTCTGCTTGGAGTTCTGCTGGTGACATCAGCCTTCTCCAAGTGGCCCATGGTTCGCAGGCCACACTCAGCTGGCAGGGCGGTTTGGAGCAGCAGTGGGGAGAGGGGCTGAGTGGTGGGTGAGTAGTGTGGGGGCGGGACGAGCAGGACTGGGTGCCTGACCATGCCAGCACAAGTCCTCTCCCCTCTGATTATGACGTAGCTGTGTCCAGAAGGACTCTGCCTTCTCGTCTATACATGTAGAGATGAGGCCGCCCATCTCTGCGGATGAGTGCCACAGATGCAAAGGCACGGCTATAAGGAAGGTGCTTCCTGGGTGTCCAGTACACGTTAATTCTTTCCCTACAGCATGTTCCTTCATTTCTTCGGGAGAATATAACAGATGTCCAATAGAGACCATTCCTTTGCCTCCGGAGTTGGGCTTATGGAATATTTGTCCTTTGTGAACCTTAAGAGTTTTTCTAGTTCCTGCTCAGGAAGTCTGCAAAGTCATGGAGCTCATCATTATCTGGAAAAAAAAAGCTGTTGCATCACAACCAGTCATGGTCTTAGATGTGACAGTCATATCAGATCTGAGTCACGTGTTTATTGTGGTGGAGCTTAGGAAAGTTTTCCAGGTTACTTTAGAGTTCTCATTAACACAAGATTTATTGTATCCTTTTGGGGTATATTAAATCTGTTCTTTGTGGGAAAGCTTGAGAAGCTCAGATTCTCAGAAGAGGAAGGGAAAGCACAATACGAAATAATTTGGCTTCTATTTCACGAACAGCAGACTTCTTTAGAGTTTAATACAAAGTAAAGTATCACCATAACAATTCAGGCCAGGTGAAATTCCTCATCACAATAAGTTGAAAGTGAAAGCGAAGTCACTCAGTCGTATCCGACTCTTTGCAACCCCATGTACTGTAGCCTACCGGGCTTCTCTGTCCATGGGATTTTCCAGGCAATAGTCCTGGAGTGGATTGCCATTTACTTCTCCAGGGGATCTTCCCAACCCAGGGATCAAACCCGGGTCTCCCGCATTGTAGACAGATGCTTTACCGTCTGAGCCACCAGGGAAGTCCTCACAATAAGTTGGTGGAGTGTTAAAATTCCCCTGGCTTCAGCTGATCAAATGTACAGCCAGTTGAAATGGAACTCAAGACCCTCACACACAGCCTGCTCCTGTGTGGTGAGTTTAGTGGAAATCTGGTTACATGAAAAATGGGGACTGGCAGCCTGGCCAGCAGGTTTCTCCCCGAATCACTCCACTTACCAGCAGGCTCACGGCCTGAGCCAGCAGGAAGCTGAGCCACTTTTGAGTCCTTCCCAGAACCGCATCCTCAGAGGCTGACGGCATGTACGACAGCCCGCGTTACTGCCAGCGGCGAGCGGGTCATTTCTGGGAATGCTGCTTTGGGGGTGGTTCTCAGGGTCCCTAAGTGGCACCCACTTGGTGTCCACAGGAGGTGTGGGTTTATTGGCTGTGATGTCAGAGCAGTCTTTACCTGCAGGGACCAGCCTGGGTGGCAACCAAGCTGGCTTTCTTGGAGTGTTTTCCAACCGCAGACAGAAAGGTGGCCGTTGAGCGGGTGCAGCTCTGACCGCTTCGGCTGAGGTGCCTCTTTGTCTGACGTGATTCCTGTGCCAGGGACGGAGACCACACGCTCATTTCACAGATGTCATGTACTGTCAGCTGTGGTCCACTCACTCAGCATCCAAGATTTTATGAACTGGGCTCTTCAGGGAGGCCACGTGATGTGTTGGTAATGAACGTGGTCTCTACAGCCAGGCGTCTTGCATCTGAACCTGGCTTTGCCACTGACCAGCTCTGGGCCTCTGGGAAAGTTACTTACCTTCTCTGTACTTCATTTTCCTCCTCCCGGAAAAGGCGGATAACGGCATCTATAAAGTGCTGAGTACCTAAGAAGTACTTGGCTAAGTGTGAGTTGCTGTCGTTATTGTGTGCTACGTGGGCAGGGTGGTCTGATGGTAGGCTTTCCACTTTGGGAAAGTACTGTGGGCTTCCTCCCGTGTGGGTGCTGAGTATGGACAGGAGAGCTGTCTTCTCGAATCCATCCTTGATATTTTGTACCCACACCCCTGCTTCCAGTACCTGCTCTTTCCATCTTTTACCTTTGCTCCCTGCTGGGGATGTGTAGCTGGAATCAGTAGATGAAGGTCTGTGGCCTGACTCGGCCACGTGCTGCTGCGTGAGCTTAGACAAGGTCCTGAACCCTTCTCTGAGCAGGCACGGAGGATTTGGGACGACTTGAGGCTGCCAGGTATCTTGGAAAGGTGGAGTAATTGCGCAGTCTATTTTCCCAAGATGATCGAGGAAGGAACGCTTGTTGGAACTATTGGTGGTTTTGAGATTTACCTGATTGTTTCTGTGAATGAAAAGAATCCCACCCCCCATACAGGGAGACGTGTGCTGGGAAAAGCACAGGGCAAGGGAGGGGAGGATCCAGAAGACTGGGTGCCGTAGCGGCTGTGCAGGACCCAGCAGAGCGCCAGCCGGAAAAGATGGCGTCTCCCTCCCGCTTGGCCTCGTGGTACTGAGTGCAGCAGGGGCTTCTGTCCCCGCTGTCTCCGCAGTGGCCCTGTGTTCCTAGAAGTGCGCAGCGAGTGGAGCTGTCTTATTTTAAGTGCTGACAGTAGTCACGATGTGGGTACCAACGCCTGTTGACCTCTGATTCTCAGCTTCCTGTCTTGGCAAATAAAAATCTTGGGCCAAATGAACTTTGGATATCTTTCAGGTTTGGTATGATACAAAGGGATGCAGATATACACTGTCTGTTCTATCACCTGGTTCTTCTTCTTCGTAGTACTTGATGCAGTCTTTTTAGATTTTGCTTTGGGTTTTTCTGTTCTCTTTTTACATACATCCTTTGTGTCTCCAACACCTGCATCCCCATTTTCAGGCACCTGGAAAGGAAGCTGCCGTGTACAGCAGCACCAGATCACATTTGGCACATTTTAGGTGTTAATGAATATACGCATATGCCCACATAGACACCTGTAACCAGGCATTATAATATAGTTTCAGAAATTTGTCTGTAGAAACTAAGTGATCAATTATTCTTTCTTTCCTCACATACTCCCCTCCCCCAATATGCAGCACATTGTTATTTGGAGATTAGAAGACTAGAATTAAGAATGATTATATAGGGAGTTTGGGATTGGCATGTGTACACTGCTGTATTTAAAATGCATAATCAACAAGGACCTACTGTATAGCACAGGGAACTCTGCTCAGTAATATGTAATGACCTAAATGGGAAAAGAATTTGGAAAAGAATAGATACATGTATATGTGTAACGGAATCACTTTGCTGTACACCTGAAACTGAGATGTTATTCATCAACTGTGCTCCAATATAAAATTAAAAAAAAAAAAAAACCCAAGGGCAGATGGGGAAACAATGGTTATATTTTCTGTCTTAAAACTTGCACAAAGTAGCGGTGCCCAGGTTCTCACCTTGTGTGTGCAGGTAGTATCAAGGGACAGTAACTCCTGACGTCAGAAGAAGCCCACAGTTCAGGGCTGAGGACACTTGATTGGGGAGGCGCTGTGCCGAGCGTCTGTGGTGTCGGTTGGATCCTTTTATATACACAGTGGAGGTGGTCAGCAGGAGGCAAGCTCTAAACCTTAGAATTGTGCTCGCTCATATTATTGAGATTTCATATTGCTTTTATTATTTGGCCATAAAAATGGACATAATCCTTGTTGGCTTTAACACACCTACTAGTACTGCTTTCGCTATCCATCTTGCAAAATATAAGACAAGGCCAGAGCTTAAATTAAAATCCTCAGCTTCTTATCTCCTTCCCACAGGAAAGCAAATCTGTGTTGAAAACCGTAAAATTAAGAGGAGAGCAAGGATAGCATAATTTAGCAAAAATTCATGGCACCAGATTCTGAGCTATATGACTGGAGGGATAGGTCAGACATTAAGAAGATGCTGCCTGCTAATGCAAGTTCCTTAAGGTGGTGCTCTGAAAATAAGAAAGGCACGTAAAATGTGTGTGTGTGTAAATATATATATATATATTTGCAGAAGATTTCTGCAATGTTTTACTCTTTTTAACTACCCTAAGAAAATATCTTTGTAGATCATTTGGCAATTATGCTTCTTATGAGACTTCTTGAAAGGAAACTTGAAATAGTTATTCTCAAATATATTTGAAATGCATTCATTTTAGCATTTGAGTGTTGAGATTTTTGCTTCCATATTTAAAGGGGTTTATAATAATAACATCCTCACACCCACCCACCCCCTACTTCCTCTGGCACTCTGAATTCCTTATATTTGAGAAGCTCATTCTGTGTACCTGGCATACTGTATCATTAACACTTGAAAAGCATGGAAAAAAATTTTTTAACCTTTTACACATTTATATGCATAGATGTCTGTGCAGAGGTGTGTAGAGAAAAGGCATGTGACTTTGATAATGGTGCTCTGCTTAATAAACGCCAAGGGCTATAGGAGCATGTGAGTTCTGCTGTTAGAGAGGAGCTGGTAATTATAAAATAGGGGGAAATCTAGCAAGGAGAGCATATCATTGTCTAAAAAGTGTGATTTTCCCCCCCCGCTTTTTTTTTGGTTCATAAGTTTCTTTGGGTGGAGATTGTAATGATAGGGTGTAAAGAATTACTAACTATAAAGAGAATTAAGAGTTACTAGGATAATTACTCCTTATTTTCCTGAGGATGGTTCTTTCTGTTGGAACCACGTACTTTTTACACCTAATTTGTAAAACAACAACAACAACAAAAAGGGACATAATCAGTGTATGTAGTAGGTGCAGCCATCATACACAGCTATGTCATGGGTTCTCAGCCACTCAGATTTGTCCCTACACTTTAAGCAGTTTACACTGTGCATTTTTCAGGGACTTACATAAAAAATTTTAATAATATATTCTTTTCTGGAGAAAGTGATTTTACATGTATTTTAGTCTGTAGAATAGCAACAGTCTATTTAAACTAGCATGATGAAGGCATGTTTGAACTAGTGAATTAGAGAATATTTGGAATTCATTAGAGTTTATTCCTTTTAAATTCATGAGTTATTATTATATTTCTAAATAGATATTTTTCTGAGACAGCCTAAATTAGGAGATGAGTTTAAAATCAGAAACATATTGTGCATATAATTGTGTTGAATTGTGTGTGGGGGTAGTTTCTTTTAAAACAATCCTCTAATTAGGTTAAACTGCCTGAGTCTTGTTTGTATTACTGATTTGCTTAGTAAGCACTTTATTGAGGGGGCAGTATGCATGGGAGATTCAACTTTAACCAAACAACAGAATTCAAGATTTCAAATTGAAGTCCAAACAAATAACCTGAGCCTTTAATAAGTGTTACTATTATATAGTCTTAGAATTCCAAATTAAATAGTAAAATTTATTTTTAAACAAATAAGAGACATAAAGTATGTTAAATATAAATGTCAACAATTTGAAGTGTTCTTATAAGCTATATTTCACATTATGCAGTTAAACCCAAGATTAGAAATTCTGTTTTATCTGTTAATACTTTTGGAAACTAGAGGAACTGAAGATGAGCTAAGCAGCTCTAAAGCATAATAAATGATGGTCATGTTTGATTAGCGAAACTATAGAACATGAAAAGAATGGTATAATTTGGTTCTTAAGGATGTACAATTCTGTTTGTGTGCGTATGAGCACACGCATGTATGTGCGTACGCTCAGTCGTGTCCAACACTTTGCAACCCTGTGGACCCAACAGACTCCTCTGTCTGTGGGATGCTTCAGGCAAGAATACTGGGGCTGGTTACCATTTCCTCCTCTAGGGGATCTTCCCGACCCAGGGATCGAACCCACATCTCTTGTATCTCCTGCATTGGTAGGCGGGTTCTTCGCTAGCTGGGCCAGATTTACTGCTCTACAACTCTAGGATTATGAATTTTATAAACTAAGATGATGTTTACAGCAAATATATATATATATATATATATATATATATATATATATATATATACACGAGGTTGTTTAAAAGTTGCCTTTTAAGTTGGAATATTTTTTCATTTATTCATAATATTTATTGAATGCCCATTTTATGCCAAACATATGTAATGAATAGAGTTACTTTTGGTAACTTTTGCTCCAGAAACTGTTTATTGACTTAAAGCTAAGGAGATGATCCAAAAGGGGTGTAAATATGTATGTATAGAAAATTGATATCATGAAATAATAGTGACCAACCTAAATCTCCAAAGGGGCCTTGGTTAAATAACTGATCGTTCTCTTGGTGGGATATTCATGTACTCAAGGCATATTTAACGTGAGAAAATCCTGAAAATCTTAAGTGGGTAGAGCAGATACTTCAGTTGTTTAGGTCTGGAGATAATTCTTGGTTGACTTTTGAGGAGAGAGGGAGACAGGAGTTGGGAGTCCATATTAACTGTTGTCCTTGTGGTTACTTTGCAGTCAAATAAAGTGCCCGTGGTGCAGCCATCCCATGCGGTCCATCCTCTCACCCCTCTCATCACGTACAGCGACGAGCACTTTTCTCCAGGATCACACCCGTCACATATCCCATCAGATGTCAACTCCAAACAAGGTGAGAGCCTCGCCGCCCAGGCCTCTCTGGATAAGGAAGAGCCTCGTCTCACCAGTCTGAGTGACCTCACCAGTGCCTCTGCTCCTGTCATAACACATTTGTAGGAGATAAGACTTAATTTATTTGATAGCAATTTTTTAATAAGCATACAAGAATTTGTTGTTGGCCTTTTCTTTTTCAGGATTAAAAAAAAGAAAAATAGTAAACAGTCATTTTCAACGTGACAGCTCTGAAGATCTATGATCACAATATAAACCAATATGTTGTGAAAATACATTACAAATTCAGTCCTCGGTGCCCCCTGCCATATTCATTTATTTCAGCATGTACTACGTGTTGATGATAGTACTGAAAAAGAAGTGAGAAAAGGGACAAAGTAGGAGGTGTTTTTCTTCAAATGTTATATTTTTGAGACTTGTGATTTCCTTTGGTTTCAGTAATATCCCTGTTGTGTTTTCTTTTCTTTTGGTTGTTTCTCAACAAAAATTATATTTAAAGTACAAAGGGTTTCCCAGGTGGTGCTGGTGGTAAAGAATCCACCCGCCAGTGCAGGAGACCTAAGAGACACAGGTTTGATCCCTGGGTCAGGAAGATCCCCTGCAGGAGGGCATGGCAACCCACTCCAGTATTCTTGCCTGGAGAATCCCATGGACAAAGGAGCCTGGCAGCTACGGTGAGTGCATAGGGTCACAAAGAGTCAGACAGGCTGAAACGACTTCACACACACACACATAAAGTGCAAGACCATTTCTGTCTAAAGTCAAAACAGACTAAGTGTTGGTCGCTCAGCCATGTCCAGCTCTTCATTACACCGTGGACTATAGCCCACCAGACTCCTCTGTCCATAGGATTTTCCAGACAAGAACACTAGAGTGGGTCTCTATTCAAAGCAACATGAATCTTATTTTGCTTCTCTACACTGTTACCAAGTTCTGCTTCTGTGTCATTTACAGAGAAACATACATCAGAAGTCTCAAAACCAAAACGCCTGTTTCTAACCTGAGGCGTGAGGGTTGGTTTGGTTGTCGGACGGACACAAAGCACAGGTCCTCAAAGCCTTCTGGTCCCAGCGTCCTAGAGCAGACCTGGAGAGAGGGGCAGTTTGTTTACAGGAGAGCCCTTGCTGTCTTCATGGACATAGACACTTGGACCTCAGCAGGATCTTGAGACATTCACAATGAAAGATCCTGTAAAACCATGTGAAGGCAGAGAATGTAAAGGGTAAAGAGGGTCAAACATGCCTTCTCCAGCACTTCTCCCTTTTGTCCAGCCCTATCTTTGATAGATCGTGAACAACAGTATTTAGTAAGTATGTAAAAGAACAGTGAAGTTCAGAGGTTGGGTGTTTTTCCCACCTCTGTGAACACTTTTAGGTTAAATATATATCATCTTCATTTCCCACCTTTATTAAAAAGACGACTCTTTGACAATATAGTAGGACTTTGCTTGTTTGGAGCCCCAGTACATCTTCTTAGAGAAGGCAAGAATCATTGTGGCGGATGTTTCTGGGTTTGTCTCTATTTTATTCTCATTTCCAGCCCTTTCTCTCCTCTACTTGCTTTTGTAAGGGACCTCCAAATAATCAGAAACAACAGAGGCAGATCTGTAAATATGTAGTGAAAAAGGAAACTTAAGAGTCTTTGTAAGAAAGCTGAGTTTGAGAGGGAAGCTCAGGAATATGACCTTGGCTGTGGCAAGTTTGAGGTCCCTTTGGGATATCTGAAGGGAAATGTGCAGCTCACAATCCCTGAGCAGGGCCCAAGCTAGAGATGCACGTCTGGGGACCATAAAGATGCAGATGACAGCTAAAGATAGATATAAAAGCCTCAGACAAGCTATTATCAAAAAGAATCCAAGAGTATGTTTTATTTAGTTTTAAACTTTATTTACATAACAAATGCATAGTATTTACATTATCCCAGTCCCCATTCACAGCACTTTGAAATGAACTTATTTAAAAGAATAACATTATAAAAAATTTAAAAGAGTAACACACGATGGTTCAGTAGTTTTTCTCTCACAAATTCTAGGAGACTTTAGATTTTAAAACAAATTTTTCTAATTGGCTACCAATTACAATTGCATTTTCTCTTCTGTTTCCATATCTTGCTGCTACCCTACCTTGTTTTACCTTAATAATTGTAATTTATCATTACTCCTCGAAACTTTTCTTTTAAAAAATCTTCTCAGAGCTAGAGAAGGGACTAGTGGGCATGGCCAGAAATTGTCTGCTTGCAATTTCTTTGAACTATTTTGTGCTAAAAATTTGTGACTTTTGCATTCTACTCTTATAATACTGTTGCTTTTGTTGTAATATAAAAATCCTGTTTTTAATTACTTTTTAATCATAGACTTAATGTATCCCATCACCATGTAGGTAGGGGGATATAAAACCTTGGTTTAAGAATTAATTTACATGATCTTGAGTTTATATCATTCCACTTGGGTACTGCTGCTGCTGCTGCTGCTAAGTCACTTCAGTCATGTCCAACTCTGTGCTACCCCATAGATGGCAGCCTGCCAGGCTCCCCCATCCCTGGGATTCTCCAGGCAGGAATACTGGAGTGGGTTGCCATTTCCTTCTCCAATGCATGAAAGTGAAAAGTGAAAGTGAAGTCGCTCAGTTGTGTCCGACTCAGCGACCCCATGGACTGCAGCCCACCAGGCTTCTCCATCCATGGGATTTTCCAGGCAAGAGTACTGGAGTAGGGTGCCATTGCCTTCTCCGCCACTTGGGTACAATCATCACCAAAAAAATAAGTATGAGGGAGAAAAGTCTAACGCTTACTGGATCTCTTGCCTTTACTCTTCTCTCCCCTGCCTGCCTTTTGGTTCTATCGTGTACAGCTGGTTACAGCATGGTGGTACTAAGCTGCTGATTTCAAAGTTCCTGGGGGGCTGGTTAGCTTTATCCCCCAAAATAAAGAAAAAAAAAGAAACTCATGTTCATACTCAAACTCTAGTTGGGCTTATTCAATAAATATAAACAGTTTGTCAGCAGAACCCATTCTTATTTTTAAGAAAGTAACTTTAGGTTAATTTCCTGTTAGTAATCACACTTGTTTTTACTCATGTGTGTTGGGGTAAGGTGGTAGGTGCAGGTATAGTTGTAAGAAGAAGAAAGGAAGCTAATATTCATCATTTTGTTCCACTCATTGTGTCTGATAAAAACGTTAAGAGTAAGAGCCTTTAGGAAATCCTGGGTTTATGTACCTGTTTATCTATTTGTATCCTTGTAAATAACAGCAAACACTCAACACAGCACTTACCAGGCACTTTTCTTTATTATATATGAATGCATTTACTTCTCAGAACAACCTCTACTTCATTTGTATTCTGATTCTGCAGAATAATAATTAAATAACTTCCTCAAGATCATATAGTTAGTGACTGGCAGAACTACTGTATCCATGCAGTCTGACATCAGAATCATTTTAGCTGTATTTATAAAAGTTTAAAAATTTAAGGATATATTGCATATAGCCTCCAGCATATGTGCTGTGCTTAGTCACTCAGTGGTTTCCAACTCTTTGTGACCCCATGGACTGTAGCTCTCCAGGCTCCTCTGTCCATGGGGATTCTCCAGGTAAGAATACTGAAGTGGGTTGCCATACCCTCCTCCAGGGCATCTTCCCAAGCCAGGTCTCCCCCATTGCAGGCAGATTCTTTACCATCTGAGCCACCAGGGGATCCTGTATAATAAGTGCTCAATAAATACTCATTAAATAAATGATGTGTAGCACAGGAGTTGGTAGAGAGACACACACTTTTAGGAATCTTTGGAAACAGGATCTTAAGACAATGAGCTATTTAGAAAACACAGACCTACTTTCTTCTGCTCGTGTAATGACCTAAGCCATACCGTGTGTGGACGTGCAAATGGCTTATCGTATTGACCCAGCATGGGTAATGTGTTCATTTGTTTCATCACTCAGAATTCTATTCAGGGCCTTCTCTGCAAGACAGCCATGGTTTGATACACAGATAAGGGAAAAAATGGTCATTTTTTTTCCTAGCAATGATAAGCTCACATAGGAAATCCTTTGCACAAACTCACTATAAAACATAATGAAGAACATCTTAAGTACCATGTTAAAAGTACAAATAAAATGTTGTAGATTCTAAGAAGAAAGATTTCTCACAGCAGTAAAAGTTAGAGAATATTTCATAAGAGAAAGTTATCTGAAATATGAGTAGAATTTTAATAGAAACAGTCAAATACCCAGCACAGGAACTAGCATGCAGCAGGTACTAAGGAAACGGTAGTTCCCTTGTTTGTTTTTAAGCAGTAAAATCAAATCCAAATATGAAAAACAATTGTATTTTTTGTTCTGTCAAGTTATTCCTACACCAGATCACAAATGCACTGTTCTCAGTGTACTTAAAAACATAGACTCGTGTTGGAAAGCAAGGTTTCCAGCTCCTCTGCTTAGAGACGTGACTGAAAGCAGTTTACTTCTCTGCATCCCAGAGATAAGATCCCAGGACAAATCATATTTTTAGGTACCTAAACAGTCACCTCATCTCCCTAACAAGGGTTAAAGTTGACCATTCACACAATTCAGCCTCATATTATGATTTTCAAGTTCAAGTTTCCACAAAGTTTCCAGTATTCTTCTGTGTTGGTCAGGTTTTTTTTTTTTTTTTCAAGACTGAGTAACCCCTCTTCAGAACAAGAGCTTTGGAGAATCTGGGGATGAGGGAGGCAGCAAGTTGGAGAAACTGCCCTATGATTCTGCCATGTCAAGAATCACTACTGCAGGCCCCCTGCTGCTCCCGCCTCCCCAGATCCAAGTTAAAACAAATCCCAAGGGCTCCTCTGTGATCAAAAGAAGCAGTATTGACAGCTTTTTTATAAAGGGAGATTTTTATGGTAACTCTGCTAAAGTGAACTTCCAGCTTCCATAAAAACAGTTGCCAGGGGCTCTGCTTCAGAGAGAGAGATAGACCCACAGAACTGCCTTAGGTCCTATTGTATCCAGTGCTTTTGGTGAATTGATGATATAAAGGAATTTTAAAAATACTCATTAAATTTGAAAGTGATAAGAGATCAAAAAGATTTTAGACTCCTTTTACAAACAGCAAAACCTGAGATGATCTCATGTAAACTCCATCGAAAGAGATTAAAAGACCTTTCTCCTTCCTAGCTACTTCTTGTAAGAGTTAAAGAATAGTTTGTCCTAACTTCAAAGTCAAATTAACATCAACTTTGAAGACAACACTTCTTAAGCCATTCCCGTATGCTCAAGGCCTTCAATATCTTTTAATATCCAAAAGAAATTCACAGATATTTTGAATAGTAAAAAAACAGAATACATAAAGAACATCTTCTGTATACTCACCTGATCTTGCTGCATATGAGGCAGTATAATTATAGCCACTGAATGTGTATTCGGGTTGTTAAACCTGGGGATATATGTTTATACAGGATAATGCTCTTTTAAAGCCAGATTAACTGTGTAAAGAAACTCTTGCGGCTTTCTTCTGTTCAGAATCACTTTCCCCCAGATATGAACGTAACGTTTTGTTTTGCATTTTTACGTATACATCGCACCCCTTCTTTTCAGTACCCAAGGTAAGATGTAAACAGGGATGTCCAGTGGGACTAGGATTAGGCGTCATCTCTGGGTGGTTTCACAGCTCTAGGATAGTGTGCTCCAGGGAGTGTGAGCTCGAGAAACAGCGTGGCACGCTCGTTCAGCTGTGGAGTACAGCTGATCCAGACCGGCTTGACCTCGGAGCCCATGGGACTCGACCCGGTGAAGAGCTCGGTTGGAGCTGCAGTGCCAGAGACCAGATGAATCATATCTCGTGTGGCCATTATGGGGCTGAAGATTATTTCCAGTTAATCTTTGATCCTCTGAGGTATCACATTTCCCAAATCTGTGTGCCCATAAGGGAGCCAGTGAAGATCTGAAACGAGCGACTTACCTAATCCTTGAACACACGGCAGGCCTGCTGCTTATGAAGCGCTGTCATTCGACACAAACACAGTTGTCTGCCCTCTTCCTAACCGAAGTGAAATAATGAGGCAGACTTAAGTACTTTTACAGTCTCATTTTGATGCTTGTTTTACTCGCAGTATATTTACTGTTTTAGGAGCCCCTCAAGATGTACCACCTTCGGACGTGTTTTCTCAGATGCTGAAATCTTGAGTAAAGATAACAAACTGACTTGTGTTAAATCAGAAAAATAAATACTGTCTCTCATTCTACACCTTAAGTACTAATGACATAATGCATTTTCTTGCCTGTTTCTCTCAGAAATCGAATGTCCTGTGAATCTGCCTCTCTGTTGTTCTTTTTAATAGGCATGTCCAGACATCCTCCAGCTCCTGAGATCCCTACGTTTTATCCCCTGTCTCCGGGTGGTGTTGGACAGATTACTCCACCTCTTGGCTGGTAAGATCCTTCTTGCAACCTGCAGCCAGACGTCTGATATCTCCTACTCCCCATTTATGGAAATTAGCTTTATGAATAATAACACTTGTGGAGTTGAGGAAACTTCAGCACACAAGGTGCTAACTTTATTTCATTTCAATTTAAAAGATTAAAAACATACAGACTTTGAAATGGACTGAGTCCGTTTGCTAATATGTGTAGAAAATGACTGTGTAGCATTTGCTTTGAAGCTTATAGTTTTATGGATTCAATTTGTGGCTCTGGGCATTTACTATGCCTGTACAAAGTGTTCACTGCGGTTTTTCTTTTCTAGTTCTTTATGAACAACTTATATTTTTGAAGCATAACCTTAGATATATTGAATATCGATCTTTGCTTATAAATGGGCAAGTGATGTAAATGACAAATAACTGTAACAAATGCAAAAGCGTCTTTTGAATTTTAATAAAGTAAGCACCAGTTTGAGTTCAGAGGAGTGAAAAACTGACGAATGGACTTTTATCCTTTCAGAATCCAAATGTTCTCTATTTTGTTGTTTCTGAAAGATCCATACCACTGTTTTCAGGTGTTTTTTTTGTTTGTTTGTTTTTTAATTATAAAGGTAAAGGAAAAGAAATGTATGTAGGGAAGAAAGAATCACTTCATACAGTGGAGCCTATTTCTATCATTTTATTGTTAGTTAGCACATAGCTTTCCCTGCCCTCACTCCCACCTCTCTCGCCCCACTGCTCACTCCATGGACAAAGGACTGCACCTTCAGCAAACGTTTTCTCTCCTTTCTTCCCTGACTCTGTGTCCTTGCAGACCCCTGGCGAAAGTCCCAGTTTCCCTCCCTCACATTCTTACATTATCTCCTCTTCATACGGAGGGCTTATCCTGCCATGAATATTCCAGCTTTCTCTCTTCTCTTTAGCATTAACTCTCAAAGTCAATAACTCTGTTTGGATTTAATTGATTATGCGAACACTTCCAAACCTACATCAATTATTCTGTCTGAATTTAGCTACTTAAGGGCGATAATCCTGGGCTGAGTTCCATCAGTGGCATCTGGAAATAAAGACTGTGTAAATGAAAAATGTGACATGTAGGAAAAACAGAGGGAGAGATGGAATTCTCAGAGCAGAGAGAAAATAACTCCAATGAATTGATCTTTTATTTCTTGCCTACAGCATGGGTGTAAGGGTGGGAGGTGGGGTGCAGGGTCTTCAAAAATATGTTCATTTTTATATAAACTTTTATTTCCTCCTTTCTTCCCTTCCCTGAAGTTCTCAAAGATTCTGATAAAGAATCCATTATCCTAAAAAGAAGAGTTCACCATTCTGAGGTTCTGTTATATTTAGTAAGAGCTGTTCACATGCCTACTTTGTGCAAAGCATCAGTGGGCCTGGAGAGGGGCAGGGGTAGAAAACGAGTCTCCCATGGAGGGCAGTGGGAGAGTTCCTTCAAGGCGCTAGTGAGGCTTTGGGTGGCGGAGGGTGAGGAAGGGAAGCAGCTGGGTGGTGAGCAGAACCCCCTCTAACACGCCCCAGATTCTGGTTGAGGGCCACCCCTCATCAAACTCTTGTTGCTGGTTGGTAACTCATGTTTTGTCATTGATGGGTTCCTCTCTTCTGTGACCTCAGGCAAGGTCAGCCTGTATATCCCATCACGGGAGGCTTCAGGCAGCCCTACCCATCCTCACTGTCAGTCGACACTTCCATGTCCAGGTAGGTGGAGGTGGAACCGGCGCCAGGACAGGCTGCTCTTGCGCGCTTGCGTCTCGTGCGCCTCTGCTTGCCTCTCGGCCCGGCGGCGCGCAGCTCAGCCCGCGTCTGTCTGCGCAGGGTGCCTGGCTCCCACACTAGGCGTCCTGGGGAGTCCCGGGAGGAGCCAGACTCCACGCCCACAGCACCAGCCACACCCGTCAGGCAGCCGGACTCAGCCGCCCTGGAGACCGTACCTCCAAAAGACTTCGCCGCCCCGACGGGGAGGGAGAAGCGCCCCAGAGGGGACAGCATAGGAAGAGCTTGTTCAATTCAAAACGTGCTGGGGGTGGGTCAGCGGGAGGGACAGACTGGCTTTTTTCCCCTGCTGTGAGGAAGGTTGTCTCAGTTTCATGTGACGGTGTCTGAAAAGGCCCAGATAGTCTAGAGCCTTCCTGGACCGAGGCTGTGGGAAGAGAAGGAACGGGGCTTACGGGCTGTGTGTCCTAGTGTGTGAATCAGGCCCTGTGTGGACGCAGTGGTGTGTAGCTCTGCGAGGTCTGCTGTGCCACACCGCTCTGTGTAACGCTTTGCCTCTGGAAAGGACGGCTTTTGTGCCCTGTGCTTGATGTACACGCACATTTGTGGTGTATCATCTGTGTGTTCAATGTGGCTTTTTCAAGGGAGCTAGCATTAACATGCTGGAAGTCAAACTGTTGGGTTAGTAACTGGTTGTGAATCTTAACTTTTTTATATATGTATGAAATTTGCAGTTTTCTGTGGTGAATTTCAGCTGCTTCAAAAATCATTTTATTCAATAAATTGTACACCTAACTGGTTGAGAGGGAATGAAATTAATATCCTTCCTCCAAAATATATTTTATACATATATTTTAACATTGTATAAGGATTGTGTGGTGATAGGATTTTCTCGTAGGCAAATAACCAGCATCACGTATTTTTGCAAATAGTCCATTTAGCAAAGCATCATAATTTGATCGAATGTTTGTATTTTTCCCATACCTCCTTAATTTTTAAAGATTTGTATCTGAAATATTACATATACAAGCAGAGTCCCTACTTTCCTTCCCAGAAGAAGGAATTAGCTGTACAGACGGTGATGAAAGACCTGAGAATGTTTTTTGTTGAACTACATGTTTACTTTAAAACAGTTTAAAGCAGAAATTTCTAAAGCATATCCAAATTTATCAAAGAGCTTGTTGAAAGTACTGTCTTTGTTTTATTTTTCTTGCATGGCAGTTTCCCTCCTTTGTGTTGGATGGTGGTGGATATTTTGAGATTTTTTTTTAATGCTCTATAAGCATACTCTGGGAAAAAGTCTTTATTTGAGCTTGTGTAGTTTTTACCTTGAAGCAGAACTGTATCCTTCCCTTTAATTAAATTCTTCCCCTTAATTTTGTTATCAATTTTCCATGAGGCTAGATCTCTCAGACACTACCTTCTTTCTGTGTAGAAAATTATTTGGAATGATGCTGATGGCAACCTTATTAAATTAGAGACTGAACAAATCTTTCTGTCCCTTGTCTTCTCAGTTGCTCTCTCCCGATATTAGAGGAAAAGCCAACAGGAGAAGACTTAATATGAAGGTCCACTTAGGGATGTAGACAGAGATTTTAAAATACGATGTCTTTAGATTTTAAAATCATTTTAAAAGCTAAATCTTCATAAAATATTCTATTTCCAGTAATTATTCTTACTGAAATTCTTCTCCTGAAAACTGCTTTGCAAGAAAAGTGACTCACTTTTAAAAAAACAAACACCCTATTGCCTAGAGCCCTCCCAGGAAAAATGCCAGAATCCACCATTAGCTTGAAAAAAAAATGTTAGGTGGTGTGTAATTATAAATATTTTCCACCTGAATACAGAAAGAAATTAATCATCAGCCTGCTCTTATAGTTAATATGTCTGTGTGTGAAGATGTGTTTTTACTCTCAGCCAATAGCAGCTAGTGAGTTGTTTCAAAATTCCATCCAGCTCTTGATACAGCAGTACATTTTGTTTTCTCGGCTTTCCTTCTTTCAGGTTTTCTCATCATATGATTCCTGGTCCTCCTGGTCCCCACACAACTGGCATCCCTCATCCAGCCATCGTAACGCCTCAGGTCAAACAGGAACACCCCCACACTGACAGCGACCTAATGCACGTGTAAGTGTGCCTCTCTCTCCACCTGTGAATGCCTTGTGGTACCAAGGACTTAAACCCCACAGTTTCTCCTTTGCTGTTGTCGAATCTTACCCTTGTCTGTTATCCTGAAAGTCAGTGTAGCTCTGCCTTGAAAGCTATGCCCCTGAGGACACTGAGCGCTTGATTCTCAGTGCTCTGATTTGGTTCTGAGATGGAAAAGGAGCACGAATCTCAAAAGATGAAGGGAAACCCACTAAAGAAACGAGATCTTCAGAGCAGAGAGACTGAAGAAATGGAGCTGCTCAGCCATGTAGTGCAAGGCTTGAATTGGGTTCCCATTCTTGGGGACCATGAGAGTGAAGTAGACTGGGGGGGTTCAGTGCACTTCCTCCTAGAATTACAGTCACCCTGCCTCTGCATCAAGGCTTTGGAAGCACTGAATTGAAAGGAAGGGGGCAAACCAAAACCCAGGATTTCCTGTCGGACCAGGGTTGTTGCAGGCTGTTACAGCACAGCTGAATTCTCCCAAAAGATTAGTAATTAATCGAATTTCTTAATCTAGAGTTTGTACTGGAACAGAAGGAATGCGGTGGCAGGGAGCATGTGAAGATTGTCCATAAGACCCCTGCAAGTACAGGCAAATCCAGTGTGCATTTGTCTGGGGAGAGAGTCTTAAGGTTTCATGAGCTTCTCAGAAGAGCCCTGACCCACAGAAGTTAAGAACATCAGTTCTAGAGGAGGACTGACTACCCGCACTGTATGTTCAGCTTTTCCTAAGGTGACCAGGGAGCATCTAAAATCTAGATGCAGCATCTTCACAAGCCCATTTCTGTGTTGGGTTAAACTCTTCTATAGCTATAGGTAAGCTTTCGCAAACCAAAGGATCCTTATGTATCAACAGTAGATGAGTCACTCTTTTAAGCAGACAGTGTCCTGGGGGCTTATAGAGAGCCCAGAGGGTGGTCCCAGCCTGAGGTGGACTCATGATATAAGCAGATGCCCTGCTCCTCTCCTCCCATCTCTTCCTGATTTGTCTAACCCCTTTCCCACTCCCAACTTTCAGGAAGCCTCAGCATGAACAGAGAAAGGAGCAGGAGCCAAAAGACCTCACATTAAAAAGCCTCTGAATGCTTTTATGTTATACATGAAAGAAATGAGAGCGAATGTCGTAGCTGAGTGTACTCTAAAGGAAAGTGCAGCTATCAACCAGATTCTAGGCAGAAGGGTAAGTAGTGGGATGGTATGTAAATGTTTATGGTAACCATGGAACTGGTTCGTTAACAGCTGCTCAAACGCACTTACACATCAGGTAGTCACAGAATCATCTGTATAGTCACCAGTCACTCGGGGAGTAACAGAGAGAGCATGACACCCTTTAGCAGGAATGATATAATGCATCAACAACTGAGATCGTATCTGGCACTTGGAACATTTCCTGTAAATAATAACTATTTTCCTATTATTATACTTTAAATGAGTATATCTTGAGTGTCTTTTATGTGCCAGGCAGTGTAGTAGGCATTACATAATTATTGCTGAGTAAAATAGATGTAGTCCTCACCTTCACAGATCTTGAAGTTTTGTGACAGGATACTGATATGAAATAATTCCTTATTATACATATATATATTTAAAATTGTGATAAATACTGTCAATATGAAGAGCAAGAATCAGAGAATAATGGAGGTGGGGCGGGGCTAGGGAATGGCCTCCTGAGAAAGTAGTTGAGAGATGAGTGGGGGTTAACCCCTGATGAAGGGGGTGAGGTGGACTCTCCCCACACGAAGCTGTGTGTGTGTGTGTGTGTGTGTGTGTGTGTGCAGACTCTGAAGCAAGAAAGTAGGGAGCTACAGCAAGGCCTTTGGGGCCAGCCACGTTTCTGGATAAACCCTGGCAGTCAGCAGTGGCTGCTCCTTCCGAAACGTAAGCAGGTCATTCTGCCTGAAAGCTTTACAGAGAAGAGTTGGTGTGGGCCGGAGAAGTCTTGATTCTGGAAGCACTGTTCTCTGACTCCCCAGGTGTACATGGGCCAGGTTTCTCGATTGCCCTCCTTTTCTGTTGATGTTGTTGCTTTCACCCATGCGTAGATATTTTTCTGAGTACCTGTCATGTCCCAGGCACTAGACTTATAACTAGAACAGACACTCTTAGATTTTTTTTTGTCCAGCCACCAGCCCAGAGACGAGTCAGTCCGTCCCAGTACTTTTCTCAGGGCTGAAATGGGTTTAGTTGGGTATATGAAAGGTGGTGGAGAAAATTGGAATTTTTCTCATTGAAATTGCATTTTACTATAATTCCATTGAAGTTTTAGAAATGCTTCAGCTTAACTTGTATGATGCTCTTCGTATATGTGTGGTGACTTCTTAAAATATGATCTTGTGTATTTGTTTTTGCAAACTCTCAAGAAATTCATGGTTTGCAAATGAACATTCAGGAGAAGGAAGGTCTTGACAACCTTTGTGGGACTTAAAGGTCATGTTTTAGCTGCTGATGATGATCATTTTCATCATGTTTGTTAAAAACCTCATACATTTCAGCATCCATGACAGAAAACATTAGAAGATTTCCAGTCCATGGGAGGAAAGCAGATGGCGGAGAGCAGGCGTTGTTGAATTATAGATTCCTGTTGGATGTCATAAAAATGCAGCTATTTCCAATCTTCAAGACCCCAGGTTTCAGGGGTAGGATGTGGTGGTAGATTATAGCTCTTTTGGTGCCCTGTGTACAATACTCTATCTCCCTGTGGATTCTTAGACACTTAATAACAATAATTACAATGATTTTCAAAGCCAGATCATAGTAGATGAGTGATTCCCATCATTTTTCCCCCTGACCCTTCAAAAGAAGAAATTAGAGGAAAAGAAGGGTTCTTTTTTCAGCTTATGTAAAACTCTTATTTTTTTTTCTTTCTCCCAAGTTAAAGGTCCATGGTCCTCCAGTGGGAATTATTTTCCTGCTCAGGAGAGTTAAGGATATGATATGGACGTATGCTTCCTATTTTTAATGCACATTTCCAACAGTTGCTACTTTCTCAGCTCCCTTAACAATCCCCAGATCAGAGCATGTGTCCTAAAGGATGGTTCTCATTTAGAGTCTCTCTCTGTCTTTGATTTGGACACCTGTTTCTATTTATAGGTCTCTGAGATCTTTGATTAAGATCAGGTTTTCTATCCTTTCATAACTCCCCTCTGGCAGGGTAGTTCTTGCTAGTTCTTTAAAGTTCCTAGCTTTAAAATCATGAAGTTTTACACTAGGATAATCAGAATTCTTAATAGTGGAATTGAAATTCATCCTGGAACATTTTATCTTTTGATTTTTACTCACCTTTATCTCTAACATAGAAATGTTCATTCATATGAATGACTCAAATTTTCTTCTTCATACTATAAATAATAATAACATAAATATTATTTTAAGGTTTTTCTTTTTCAGACCTTCTAGACTATTAAAGGAAGTCGATTTATTGCATATTTATTGTCAGAATTTATAAATCTTGGAACTGTGTTAAGTTTCTTCAAATGGGTATTCTCCCAACAACTTGATGAATCTTTCAGTAAGCAAAAGAGATGGAAAAACGCTTTTAGTCAATGTGTTTCAGAAATGCCTGTTAAGATCATCTTTCTAGCTTTGAATCAGACTTTACTTTTGTTTTCAACATAAAACTTTAATATATCATAATTTTACTTAACTGTTTTACTCTAGTAAATGATGCTTTATTTGTGAGTTGAGTTTGTGAATTATAAATCTCTAGGAGCTAAAAGCAGTTGAAAAGGCAGGTAAACAGTTTAGTTGGTGGTCTGTTTTTTAACTTTGAATTTTGCTCAGTTTTGTTAGCTGGGGTCTTGTCAACCTAAATTTCCTGCTGTAACTGAAAAATTCCTGCTTGTTTAACCAGTTGGGTAGAAGACCCAACCTCTATATGTATTTTGGGAGATAAGTTTTATTTACTAGTCCAGATAAAATATACCTCTATACTGACATATTGTAGTAGTATGAGAGATTATTGATCAAATGAATGAACAAATTTACAAAGTAAGACTTCTTATCTTTATTCTTCTTAGTCTTCTTTTTGTTCCTTTTTGATAATGCTTTGCCTCTTGCCAATTATGTTAGCACCAAAACTACCTCAATACTAATGATGAGTCTTTTTTTGTTTTTCCCCCGAGGTAGACTGATCTCTTCCACTGTGCCTGGTGTGGCTTTTTCTCCCTGTGAAGGGCTCTAGGTCAGAACCTCAGATTTAGAAAAGTGGCTTTCCTGGTCGCTCAGCTGGTAAAGACTCTGCCGCAATGCGGGAGACCTGGGTTCGATCCCTGGGTTGGGAAGGTCCCCTGGAGAAGGGAATGGCTACCCACTCCAGTATTCTGGCCTGGAGAATGCCATGGACTGTATAGCCCATGGCGTCACAGAGAGTTGGAAACAACTGAGTGACTTTCACTTTCTTTCACTTTCAGTGGACAGAGGCAGTGTGGCTTTTCCTGCCTCAGCTTCCACTGCTCCCCCAGACACGCCTTCTTAGGCTCAACTTGACTAATTGTGATCACTCTGCTGGTACAGAGAATTGTGTCTCAGGTAACTTCTTTCAGGTTTTGTATTTTTTTCTGTCACCTCCCCATCTGCCCTCCCTCCCTTCCCCACCTTTTTTTTTTTTTTTTTAAGAAAAGTATATTATTTGATTTGCCTGTAGGCTCAGGCCCAGTTCCACTGAGTGTCATGGTTCTTAACTTTACACTCTGCACTTCTAAAACAATTAAATCATTGTCCTATCAACTTAGAGGCTCTGGCCTTCAAGGGGCGGTTTGAAGGAAGTAGAATCTGATGCCCTGCCTGTGGGTCCTACCACCTCTGGACCAGAGGCTGGAGAGGAGGCTGGGATGAGGTCACAGGCGCTTTAGAGCTCTCTTTGAGGTGAGGGCCCTCCTTTCCAGGGGCAAGGGCAGCAGGTGTTTGTGTCCTTGAGGAGGCACGTCCCCATTGTGCTATAGGGACTGGTCCTGACCACTGGACCACGGTCATTGAGCACAGCCTCTTCTTGCTCACTGCTCACTTCTTGCTCTCTCACTCACTTCTCCTTCCTTGCTCCAGTCCAGTCATACCTTTCTTTCCATCATTAGAAAAAAGCAAGAAGAGAGTAATTAAAATCAATATACACAGTAGACATGAAGGAGAAAGAGCCACCCAGCCTTTAACAGGAAGTGAAATGGAAGCAGTACACCCTGGCATTGGGAGTGCTGGAGTGGAAGCGGGACTCATCCAGAGTGTGTGCAGGCACACGTGTGTGCAGGTGCAAGTGGTGTGGGGTCCGGCCCATGCCCCCTGCAGCTACTGCCCCTGTGCCATCACCTCCGGCCAGTGGGTCCCCCAGAGTGCAGCCAGTTCTCTGGGAGTTGCTGACAACAGACCCTGGCATTTGGAAAGTAGGAGGACGCACTGGGAAACTGCTACTGGGGGCCTGGGGTGAGTTTTATGTAAACACACAAAGTGCCAGTGTTGTTCAGTCATGCAGTTGTGTCTGACTCTTTGCGACCCCGTGGACTGCAGAGCGCCAGGCCTCTCTGTCCCTCACCATCTCCCAAAGTTTGTGATGCCATCCAGCCATCTCATCCTCTGACGTCCTCTTTTCCTTCTACCCTCTATCTTTCTCAGCATCAGGGACTTTTCAGTGACTCAGCTCTTCACATGAGATAACCAAAATAGTGGAGCTTCAGCTTCAGCATCTGTCCTTCCAGTGAATATTCTGGGTTGATTTCCCTTAAGATTGACTGCTTTGATCTTTTTCTGTCCAAAGGACTCTCAGGAGTCTTCTCCAGCTCCACAGTTCAAAAGCATCAATTCTTTGACATTCTGCCGCCTTTTTTTCTTCTTAGAAGAAATGGAGTAGCCCTCATAGTCAACAAAAGAGTCTGAAATGCAATTCTTGGGTGCAGTCTCAAAAACAACAGAATGATCTCTGTTTGTTTCCAAGGCAAACCATTCAATATCACAGTAATCCAAGTCTATGCCCCAACCAGTAATGCTGAAGAAGCTGAATTTGAATGGTTCTATGAAGACCTATAAGACCTTCTAGAAATAACACCCAAAAAGATGTCTTTTTCATTATAGGGGACTGGAATGCAAAAGTAGATCAAGAGATACCTGGAATAATAGGCAAAATTGCCCTTAGGGTACAGAATGAAGCAGAGCAAAGGCTGACAGAGTTTTGCCAAGAGAACACACTGGTCATAGCAAACACCTTCTTCCAACAACACAAGAGAAGACTCTACACATGGACATCAGCAGATGGTCAATAGCAAAATCAGACTGATTATGTTCTTTGCAGCCAAAGAGGGAGAAGCTCTATACAGTCAGCAAAAACAAGACCGGGAGCTGACTGTGGCTTAGGTCATGAACTCCTTATTGCCAAATTCAGACTTAAATTGAAGAAAGTAGGGAAAACCACTGGACCATTCAGGTATGACCTAAATCAAATCCCTTATGATTATACAGTGGAAGTGACAAATAAATTAAAGGGATTAGATCTGATAGAGTGCCTGAAGAACTATGGAAGGAGATTCGTGACATTGTACAGGGAGGCAGTGATCAAGACCATCCCCAGGAAAAAGAAATGCAAAAAAGCAAAATGGTTGTCTAAGGAGGCCTTACAAATAGCTGAGAAAAGAAGACAAGCTAAAGGAAAAGGAGAAAAGGAAAGATACACCCATTTGAATGCAGAGTTCCAAAGAATAGCTAGGAGAGATAAGAAAGACTTCTTCAGCGATCAGTGCAAAGCAATAGAGGAAAAGAACAGAATGGAAAGACTAAAGATCTCTTCAAGAAAATTACAGATAACAAGGAAACACTTTGTGCAGAGATGGGCACAATAAAGGACAGAAATGGTATGGACCTAACAGAAGCAGAAGATATTAAGAGGTGGCAAGAATACACAAAAGAACTATACATAAAAGATCTTCATGACCCAGATAACCACAATGGTGTGATCACTCACCTAGAGCCAGTCATTCTGGAATGCGAAGTCAGGTGGGCCTTTAGGAAGCATCACTACAAAAAAGCTAGTGGAGGTGATAGAATTCCAATTGAGCTGTTTCAGATACTAAAAGATGATGCTGTGAAACTGCTGCACTCAATATGCCAGCAAATGTGCAAAACTCAGCAGTGGCCCCAGGACTGGAAAAAGCCAGTTTTCATTCCAGTCCCAAAGAAAGGCAATGCCAAAGGGTGTTCAAACTACTGCACAGTTGCACTCATCTCACATGCTAAGCCAGGCTTTAACAGTACATGAGCCATGAACTTCCATGATGTTGAAGCTGGATTTAGAAAAGGCAGAGGAACCAGAGATCAGATTGCCAACATCCGCTGGAAAAAGCAAGCAGTTCCAGAAAAACATCTGCTATATTGACTACGTCAAAGCCTTTGACTGTGTGGATGACAACAAACTGTGGAAAATTCTTCAAGAGATAAGAATACCAGACCACCTGACCTGCCTCCTGAGAAATCTGTACGCAGGTCAAGAAGCAACAGTTAGACCTGGACATGGAATAACAGACTGATTCCAAATAAGGAAAGGAGTCCGTCAAGGCTGTATATTGTCAACCTACTTATTTAACTTATATGCAGAGTACATTATGTGAAATGCTAGGCTGGATGAAGCACAAGCTGGAATCAAGATTGCCAAGAGAAATATCAATCACCTCAGATAGGCAGATGACACCACCCTTATGGCAGAAAGTGAAGAAAAACTAAAGAGCCTCTTGATGAAAGAGAAGAGTGAAAAAGTCGGCTTAAAACTCAGCATTCAGAAAACGAAGATCATGGCATCCGGTCCCATCAATTCATGGCTAATGGATGGGGGAAACAGTGAGAGACTTTGATTTTTTGGGCTCCAAAATCACTGCAGATGGTGACTGTAGACATGACATTAAAAACGCTTGCTCCTTGGAAGAAAAGCTGTGACCAACCTAGACAGCACATTAAAAAGCAGAGACATTACTTTGCCAGCAAAGATCTTATCTAATCAAAGCTATGGTTTTTCCAGTGGTCATGTATGGATGTGAGAGTTGAACTATACAGAAAACTGAGCACTGAAGAATTGATGCTTTTGAACTGTGGTGCTGGAGAAGACTCTTGAGAGTCCCTTGGACTGCAAGGAGATCCCACCAGTCAATCCTAAAGGCAATCAGCCCTGAATATTCATTGGAAGGACTGATGCTGAAGCTAAAACTCCAATATTTTGGCCACCTGATGAGAACTGACTCATTTGAAGACCCTGATGCTGGGAAAGACTGATGACAGAGGATGAGATGGTTGGATGGCATCACTGACTTAATGGACATGAATTTGAGCAAGCTCCAAGAGTTGGTGATGCACAGGGAAGCCTGGCATGCTGCAGTCCATGGGGTCACAAAGAGTCGGACACAACTGAGCGACTGAACTGCCTTCTTTATGGTCCAGCTCTCACAACCATTTTTGACCATTGGAAAAACTATAGCCTTGACTATACGGACTTGGTTGGCAGAGCAACGTCTCTGCTTTTCAACACCCTGTCTAGGTTTGTCATCGCTTTCCTGCCAAGAAGCCATCATCTTCTGACTTCATGACTGCAGTCACTGTACACAGTGATTTTGGAGACCTAGATCAGGAAATCTGTCACTACTTCCACCTTTTCCCCTTCTATTTGCCACACAGTAATGGGGCTGGATGCTATGATCTTTGTTTGTTTGTTTGTTTTTAATATTTAGTTTTAAGGTAGCTCTTTGACTCTACTCCTTCATCCTCATCAAGAGACTCTTAGTTCCTCTTCGCTTTCTGCTATTAGAATGATATCATCTGCATATGAGGTTGTTGATGCTTCTCCTGCCTATCTTGATTCCAGCTTGTAACTCATCCAGCCCAGCATTTCTCATGATGTGTTCTGTGTATGGTTTAAGAAAACAGGGTACAGAGTACAGGGTACAGAAAGTACAAACAGGGTACAGAGACAGCCCTGCTGTATACTCCTTTTCTGATCTTGAACCAGTCAGTTATTCCGTACAGGGTTCAGGTTGCTTAAAATCCCAAACAGTACCTTGCTGTTTTGCTCTGTATGATCTATAAATATCTGTTACCTAAAGGGAAATGGAAAATTTGCAAGGTGTCAAGTGCTACATTCTCCAAATTAGATCCTACAGTCTGAAAGTGTAGATGTTAAAATAAATTTAGGCCATGCTCTTGTTTTCCATCAGAAGAAGACCAAAACACAAAGTGTGCATGGTGATTTACCGTGTTATCTGTGCTCTCCCTGTGGACAGCCAGTGTTTCTGTAAGTGTGAGGGGAGGGTGAAGAGATGGAGACAGACTGCCTGTTGATGTCTTGCTTTATAGACAGGATCATATGATGAAGATTTCAGATTCCTCATATGACAGAGTGGGAGAGTGTGCATGTGAGGTGAGGCGATACCTGTGTGGAAAGACCTGTGGAAAGTTTGCATTAATAAATAGCACTTGGACTCAATGGCAGAATATGCCACAAACTATGAAAAAGGGCTAAGTTGGGTGTTGAAGCTTACTGATGAACTCTCTTTAACTGGCCCTGGAGAAGAGAAAGGCTGGGCAAGAGGCCATTTCGTTTTGGATACTTGGACAGGTTTCATGTAATGTGAGAGCAGGACAGGAAAACAAAAGTTGGAATCTCATTGCAGCCACCAAACTCCAGATGGATTTCTGCAACACGTGGTCAAGTCTGCTATTTAAAAGTCAAAGTTTACATTCTTAACATTTTCATTCTCCGCTGTCTGAAATATGAAATATATAATCCTATTGCTATTTTGCTTTTACTTGATTTTCCCCCCTCTTTCTCCTTTGTTTTTCAGTGGCATGCCCTCTCTCGTGAAGAGCAGGCTAAATATTATGAATTAGCGCGAAAGGAAAGACAGCTACATATGCAGCTCTATCCAGGCTGGTCTGCAAGAGACAATTATGTAAGCGCCTTCTGCACACCGACGGCTCTCTCTTCTCACTCATTCTCTCCCTGTGTTGCTCTCATAAGGGAAATGTGTTATAGAGTGTAACTAATGCTGGCATTGTTTTCTATTTTGAAAGTTAATGAACTTTATAATAAAGACTCCATGGTTATATTTCATTTTGAAAATTGTGCTGTCATAATTTTTGGCTATATGCTAATGACATTTTTAAGTAAGATTTTTTTAATCAAAAAAATCCTTATCATTAAAATGTTGGTGAAAAGATTGTTTTTAAAGCCTGCAGTCTCATCATGTAAATAATGATGAGATTATTAATAACTAGTTAACTCTCTTCCACTATATTTTCTGTGCATATTTTTCCACTTTTACTTGGATGTGTGTTTGAGGGTGGGTGGGTAGTTGTGTATATACATATACTTTTGTACCATGCTCTTTGTTCTTACATACAGTATGTGTTTTTCTGTTATGGTATAGTGTTTCTATGTATCAGTTTCAACAGGTATACAGTATTCATTGAGTGAATGTCACAGTTAACCATTTTTTCCCTGCTTTTTAGTCATTTGCTATTTTTTTTTAATAAGTGGAAATAATCCTGCAATGAACTGTGTATAACAGGGCTTTTTTCCTGTATTTAGGACTTATTTTTATAGGATAGATTCAAAGTAGTAAAATTGTTGAGTACAGATTATAAAGGCTCTTGATATATATTGTCAGATTTCTTTTCAAAAAGGATTACGTTATTTTTCACTTATTACAGTGTATTCATGTACACTGTACATGTGTGGGGAGACCCGGGTTCAATCCCTGAGTTGGGAAGATCTCCTGGAGAAGGAAATGGCAACCTACTCCAGTACTCTTGCCTGGAAAATCCCATAGACAGAGAAGCCTGGTAGGCTACAGTCATGGGGTCTGAAAGAGTTGGACACAGACTAATTAGAACTAGGTAAAAATCCACTTTTTTGTTTCATATTAACATACCCTGATGTCCATTATATGTTTTATTTAGATGGAGTAGGTATTAATCATAATTTTCAGTTCAGTTCAGTCACTCAGTCATGTCTGACTGACTCTTTGCAACCCCATGAATCGCAGCACGCCAGGCCTCCCTGTCCATCACCAACTCCCGGAGTTCACCCAAACTCATGTCCACCGAGTCAGTGATGCCATCCAGCCATCTCATCCTCTGTCACCCCCTTCTCCTCCTGACCCCACTACCTCCCAGCATCAGAGTCTTTTCCAATGAGTCAACTCTTCACATGAGGTGGCCAAAGTATTGGAGTTTCAGCTTTAGCATCAGTCCTTCCAAAGAACATTCAGGACTGATCTCCTTTAGAATGGACTGGTTGGATCTCCTTGCAGTAAGCACCTCATTTTTATTTCCAGTTATTTTATATTACTTTATAGTTTGAACATCTTGTTCTTATCTTGATACAGCAAAAACTACTTCTGAGAAAGAATATTATAAGTGATATCAGTTGTATCGTATTTTACAGAGGGGAATGTTTTTGATCACTTAAGCTCTTAATTTAAAAATGTGAAGATCATTTGCACGTTTCTTGTGAGGCTAGCATTCAAAGTGCCAGCTAGGACAGTCTCCTTACTAGATACAGTTGTCCTTTTTGAGAATGGTGAAAATTAACGGGTGGCCGCTGCTGTGGATGACCCTGTGGGGCCACAAGTGAGAGGTCAGATCCCATGTAATGAGGCACAGAGACGCTGGGGGCACGCTGTCTGCTATAACATGGAAGAGAAAGTCCCTCCTGGTCAGGATTTGGAGCTTCCTCACTGGATACAAGTATCACATAGGAAGTAACAGTCCTGCTGTCTGTGACTTGGGAGCAGCAGCTTCGTCGACTCTCCTGGATTGTGTCTTGGTTGTTTTAGTAACTGCCGCATGCCAGTTGTCAAGAACTGTCTTAAATGCTCTGTGTGTTTTCTAGTCCTTAGGATAATCCTGTGACATAAACAGTATTGCTGCATTTTACAGATGAGGGAAATTGAAGAGTCAAGAGGTTAGGTAACTTGTCTGGGGCTGTGTAGTGGCTACGCTGCAAGGAACACCCAAGTCCCCCACATTGCACAGTCTGTGCCGTTTCCTTCCTCCGGGCAGACCAGCTCCATCTTCTAGGGCCTCCTTAGGAAGACAGCTTTACTTGAAGAGTTTCCTCTCAGAACTGGGCTTCTGTTCTCTGGACTGTAATTAGTATTTTCTGGATAGAGCCTTTGTGATGCCCTTTAAGTGGGAAGATCAATCCCCCACCTTTTTAGTTTCAGTCCTAAAGTATACTCCTTTTACCCTGTCCTGGGTCTCTTCTGGATGTGGTTAGCCTGTAGGGAAGAGTGGTCTTCCTTCTTTGACCGCCTGGGAGAGCTTTGCTGTGCTGAGAATTTACATAGATTAAGTGTTGCATGTTGAATGTCTTTTTTTTTCTTATGTTATTGAAGTATAGTTGATTTACAGTGTTAATTTCTGTTGTACAGCAAAGTGATTCAGTTATATGTGTGTGTGTATACTTTTTAATATTCTTTTCCATTATGGTTTATCACAGGATACTGAATATAGTTCCCTGTTGTATACAATAGGAACTGGTTGTTTATCCATCCTCTATATAATAGTTTGCATCTGTCCCAAATGCCCAATCCTTTCCTTCCCCACCCCGCCCACCTTGGCAACCAGAGGTTCCGTATGTCTGTGAGTTTACTTCTGTTTCATGGATATGTTCATTTGTGTTGTATTTTAGATTCTACATACAAGTGATATCATGTCTTTGAATGAAGTTTCTGTTTCTGATCCTTGAAGAGTGAGTTGCCACTTATAAAAAAAAATAAAAGAAACATATGTTCTTTTTCTCTCTCTACCCCTCTCTCCATGTGGAGAGATGGGAAGTAGTTTTTAAGAAAGACCAGTGTAATGTGAATTTACCTTTAAAGATTTTCCTTGGCACAACTTTTAAAGGAAATTGTTTGCACAATTTGATTTTTAGGATCTCTTTGAATGAAGGGGAACCCCAGCTTTGAAACTTAAAAATATTTAAAAATAATCAAAATAAGCCTGATAATTACTAAGGCAAACAGAAGTCAATCAAATGGTACCAATTTTAGCTAAAGATATTACAGAGTATTCTTAGGAGTATAAGAATACAGTCTAAATAAGATATATGCTCTGTATCTTAGCTTTTCTTTGTCAGAATACTATCCTAATGCTGAGGTCATATTAAATATATATCTCAATATTTAATATAAAATGCCCTAAGGCATCACAGATTATATAGCTTCAGTTTGTTTTTATAACTTTCATTTTTTGTAACTGGCTTTCATAAATCAGCAGTGAACATATATTCTTAGGTGTATTGTTATATTTGTATTTTTGAAGCTTCTAAATGTAGTGCTTAAAACCCCAGTACTATTTATGGTTTTCATGAAAAGTTTATTTACCACACATGAAATTTTGTTTGTTTTTGTGTAAACTAAAACAAATATATCCAAACTCCATAAGTCTTTTTGTCTACCATAAATGTAAGTTCTCTTGAAGCACAGGTGTATTCCTAGAATATAGTACAGGTGATTTCACAAAAGCAACATTAGTCTGACATGTCAGGTCACAGTTGCATGTTCTAAGCACATGCTAGGCATGCGCTGGGTGGCAGAGATGAGCTGAGATTCAGACAGTGCTAACAGCCCTGTGGTAAGGGGCCCAGGGACACAGCTCATCATGGCCCCTGTGAGGAGTCAGATTATGGTGGGACGCTCTCAGAGAAGAATCCTACATGACACTTGAGATGAATCTTAAAAGGGTGAATGGGAGCTTGGAGGAGGAGGAGGTGAGGAAGAAAGCTCCATGTACATAAAACTACCTCATTGCACCTTCTGAAAACCCTAAGTCGTTGCATGGGAGGGAATGACTTATTTGAAAGGGAGACAGTAAATGCCTATGAGAAGCATGTTCTTCCTCTGTCTGCTCCCCTCTTCCTGGAGTACCTGAATCATCTTACAGACGACCCCACCATTTTTGGTATGCCATTTCCCAAGGTTACTCATATCTGTTGTTTGCCTTAGTGTTTATGAGGACAGTTTCAGTCAACTTTCCCAAGATCAGGTCATGTGACATGAAAAAAACTTATCTTGAGGTGCATAAAAATACATACTTTTATATATTTGTACAGTATACTCAATATAATCTTATGGTTTTATTTTTGTAAATGTGATTATTACAGCAGACAGAGAAGCTGGATGTGACATGTGTCCTGTTATACTTATTTGAAAAGACCATCCTAATCTAGGTTGGTCATTTACTATTCATATAAGTGGAATACATACTGTGTCTATGCCTTGTTACAGTTATTTTTGAAGGGAAAGTAATTATGAAGGAAAACAGAAAATTAAACCAGTATAAATAGACCTAAAATGGAAATATGCGATTAAGGTGATGTTGAAATGTATTTTACATTGCAGGCATATTCATGTTGTTATGTCTTTTAGGAAGCAAGGTCTTTAGTTGCCGTAAATAAGTCTTTACAATGACCTTTTGAGTTTTCTCAGGTTCTGTCTTACCCTCCACTGCTGTCTCAGTTATGTCATGTCTGCGCCACAGGGGCTGAAGATCCCTGTTAACACTGTGGATTTTTAATTAGATGGTCGAATTCATAGTAAGGAAGATTTACCATCACCTCTCCCAGAAGTGGGTTCTAGGTGTGAGGGTTAGCAACAAGAGGAGTACCGGAGTCCCTCCCTTATGTGGGCTTTCCTTGAATGGGAGGTGGTGTCTGTGGCCACAGCCCTTGCTGTTTAGCTGCTAAGTCCTGTCCAACTCTCTGCTACCCCGTGGACTGAAGCTGCCAGGCTCCTCAGTCCATGGGATTTCCCAGGCAAGAATACTGGAGTGGGTTGTCATTTCCTTCTTCAGGGGATCTTCCCGACCCAGGGACCGAACCTGCGTCTTCTGCATTGGCAGGTGGATTCTTTAGCCCTGAACCACCAGGGAGGCCCACCACAGCCCTAGGACATCATTATCCTGTGTGCGTGTGGTCACTGCCAACTCAGTACTTACGACGTTAAACGTGAAGCTAAAAAGACAAAGGTCACAGATGAGAACTGTTCTCTCGCTCTCGGTTTCTAGGTACAGATGGTAAAGAAAAAGATAACGAGGCATCTCTCTCTGGGTTGACTGCCTGCCTGTCCTTTTGTGTCACACTCACCTGTGTGCTCAGAGTACAGTCTGTGACAGTGTGCCTGTCTTCTTCCAGGGTAAGAAGAAGAAGAGGAAGAGAGAGAAGCTACAGGAGTCCACATCAGGTAGGCGCCGTGTGCCTCCCCAGCCCATTCTGCCTCTGAGGAGCACCTTTAAAGCAGTCTGCATCTTTCCATACGCTGCTTTATTCTTCAACTCTACTGTGATTTCTAAACTCGGCTTTTCTTCCTGAAATTCCTTTAAAATGTTTCAAAGACCTTTCTTTTAAATGTGACTATGTGAAGGTACATCTAAAAAGCTCCCCCAAACCCTGTTATCGGGAGTCCTCATTGTTAACTGTGGTTGTTTTCTTTTTCCTTGGTTTTGTTTTTGCTTTTGTTGTATGTCTTCTCTTTGCTTTGACACTTCTGTTCTTCTGGTTGCATACTTGCTCACATTACAGTTTCTTATGATGACCCTGTGATATGCCACCTTGTATCCCCTGGAGAATCTTTTCTATGGTTTGGGGTTATTTAAAAATATAAAACATGATGCTAGGGTTTATCTTTCCTGTACAGTAATTCAAGGCATCAATCAGTGAGGTCCTATTTATTTCCCCTTTTCTTTCATTAAAGATAAGGCCTCTACTTGTACTGCACAAATAAAAATGGCTGGTATAAGAACCATAAAAAATAAAGCAAAGAGGTCCACATTATATTGTAGCTACTACGTATTTGGAATGTACAAAAACCTCTTCAATAAAAATTTGTTAAAGACACAATTTTCTGCAGGTACAGGTCCAAGAATGACAGCTGCCTACATCTGAAACATGGTAAGAACGACTCTCTGGTCCTACTGCTGACATTATTTATAAACAGAGGCACTTGCTTGTGAATCTTCTTGCTTATACTGATGCCGTTCAGCATTGCTCCTTTAAAGAGGAAAGACCACCAAAATCAAAGCAGTGCTTTAAAACATCTGATGGTTTTTATACCGGCTATAGACTTGCAATATAGTATGTGTCTCTTTTCTTCCCCTTTTTGCCCCTTTAATCTTTCTCCATTCCCTTTCCCCTAACTCTTGTCAACCATTCCTTACTAACCAGTGGCAATCTGCCTGCTTAAAAGACAAATAACAAAAAACAGCAAAATGCCATCTTACTCTGCAAACCCGGGACTGTGCTGGAGGAACTCAGGCCCACACTGGCCCAGGACTTGAAGGATTTTGCTCTGTAGAGACTTTTTCTCAGTTGGGATGATATATAGAGGCTTACAAGTAACGTATTTATTTCTAGGGAGAAAGAGGCTTCATTTTTTCTATTATTTAAATATATGGCTCACAGACTTATTAACTATATTGGACTATCAAGTTCTTTATTGGTAACCATTGCTAGATCTCGCTCTCATCTTTATAGCTAAATTTATTTCATTCCTGCTTATTGTAGGTATTTGATTTTTGACCATGTGACCAGAAGCCCTGGTGGAAATCTGGCTTGATAAACTACCTCGTTCTTTGCTAGGCTTCAAATTCATAGTATATCTGTGAATCCTCGGTTCTTCTCAGAGGCGCTCCCTTTGATTCTCTTCTCTCTAGGAACCTGCATCCAGTCCCGTCAACTCCCGTCTTTGGGGTCTGTCTCGAGTCTTTCCTCCCACACTCAGCAGTCCACAGCCTTAGCTCAGGTGCTCTAACTTTCCATCTGAGTTACTGTAATAGCCTTTGGATAACTGTCCTGCTGCCAGACTTCATTTCTGCCAGTTCTTTGTGTTGCTCTCAGAGGGAATTGCTGAAGCAAACGGATGGTGCCACTTCCCTGCTTAAAAGGGCCAGGGCTCCCCGCTGTCTGAAAGACACAGAACAGACCACGTTAGCACAGGGACCTGCGTCTATCCCCTGCTCAAGGTTCCGTGTTCTGCCTCTCCTCACCTCCAACCATGTGTCCTGTGCTCTGTCCAAACAAAATCATCTGCATCCCCCAGACAGATGGAGGCTGCTGCACATGCTGTCCCTGTGCTCGGAAAGCCCGTTTCCTCTGCCTGAGCATGGTGTTTCTCTGGAGAAGAGCATTAGCTTGTGGGTCATTTCGTTCTTGACTAGAACCAGATGATCACTTAAACTTTTAAAACTTAATCTTGGTGCTAAAATTTCAATGGACTTTCCTAGGAAAGCCTGCAGAGATTTTGGTACCAAATAGATATAAATTTTACATCCACTGTTTGCCCGGCTTGAGGTTCTTAATCTTCATTTCCCTCCACTCTGAAATGGGAACAGTAAGTGCCACCCCCTTAGGGTTCTTTATCAGTGGCCTCCCTTCGTCCCTCTACCCCACACCAAGACCCAATTCAGCTGTCTTCTCCTCTGTGAGACTTTCTTCATCTTTATTCAGAGTCCCAGAGTTCTTCACAATTTCATCATTGTTGTTTTATGAAAAGTCTTATAAATTAGTAGTTAGTGGCAGGCTTTTCTGCGGGTATAAAGATCAGCCCTTCATACAAGTGACCAAATGGGTATCAGAAAAACAATGTCACAGTTGATGTTCATATTTAATTCAACTTAATAGCTATTATTGAGGACCTCTTCTGAGCTGGCCTTGTAGCTGGGTTACCAGGAGCAGAGGCCCAGCCCCGGGTACTGACGGCATCATAGTTTAGAAATAGCTCTAGTAGTACACACATATGCTTTTGTACCTTTTTTGTCACATTTTATTTTTTGAACACTAGTGTCCTTTTAATTACTGAACACCTGGGTATGGACAGCAGCCCCTTTAATGCTTGACTCTAAATGGAAAACCCTCATAAGCACAACATGCTAAGGACTGATAATGGTCTGATTTACTCTGTCCTCTGTTTGCACCACCATCTTTAATGCTGTTTCTATTCAAAAATCATGCAGAAATGTGTTTCTATACTTCAGACTTTGATATTTGGTTTTGTGTCCTTTAAGATTAAATAGTATTTCAGATTCGAAAGCTAAATGCCTTTTTGTTCTAGAATGTACCCCAAATATCTCCTTTCTTAAAATAACGTTACAGTGATCATTATGCTTTCTTGTCACTTTCATCTTTGCCTTTTTTTTTTTTACGGTCAGGGTGTCCCCACTGCCCTGCTCCAGAAAAACACAACAAAGCTTACCTTCCCCCCACCCCAGGAAAAAATTCGTGGCTCTTGTCAGCTGGGCTGCACTTCATCAGAGTCTGCAGTGTTCCTCTCCCCTCTCGGTGCTGAACCAGTCATGCAGCCTTTGAAGTCCTGTCCTCCACACTATCCTGTTTTAGAGAACGGCACTGCCAGTCATTTGATAAGAGTTACTAAGCAGAGAGGTCAGATTTGCATTCATAAAGATTTCAGCAAATTAGGAATGATACTACCCCTACTGTTTCCCCACCCCTTTCTTTGTTTCAAGAATTCAGAAACTTCTATGGGTAGCAGTTGACTTGTTCAGTTACTACGCAGCATTTATTGGGCACTTTCTAAATGCCAGGTAGCTCTGTAATACCTAGAAATAAAGCACTGAATGAGGCTCCGGATGTCCCTGCTCTGTACTGCTTACATTGCTGGCGGGGCAACTGATTAAAAACAAACAGAAGCGTGTGAGTGCTGTAATACAAATAACGCAGAGTGCCCGCAGGGCTGGCTCTGGGCTGACAGTGATAAAAGGCCTTCAGAGGAGGTGACACTCGGTAGTAACCCATGATTTTCCATGGAGGGTATTCTGTGTATTGTTCTAAATGGAAGACCAGGACAGCAGAGCATCCTGCGGTTAGAAAGCAGTTGGACTAGGACTGAGGCCACCCAGGCTCTCACATTAGCCCTCTGTGTGCCATGTGGTGACCTGGGGCAGTAGGTCTAAGTCAAGAGCCTCTGGTCCCTCCGCAGAAGGCAGAAGTGAAAGAGGACTGTTTACTGGCCTCTAAGCTCCCAGCTGCCTCCAGTCCCAACTTTTCGTGGTTTGCTTTGTGCTTCCGCGGCTGCCCTGCCTCCCAAGTGTTAGAAGAGGGACTCGAAGTCTCCTCTGTGTGCTCATCTGCCCTCATTCTAGGTCTGAGTGGAGCGGCTCTGTAATAAGGCGCCTGTGCGGTCCTGTGCACGGCTTGCTTGCTCTTAATCCTGTGTAGCTTGCCTGCCCCCACCCTGGCATGAGAGACGGAAGCGCTGCCTCCAGTTCAAGGCTTTGCTTCCCTACTGATGCCACCACGTGGCCTCTTGTCTGCCAGACTTCAGTCCCACTTGTGCTAGCTCCACCTTAAAGAGGAGCCCGAGACAGATGGAGTGTTTGCTTAGGCTCGATCCTGCCCTCAGTGTGCATGAGGTCTCTTAGGGCTTTCTCTCCAGCTCAGAAGGGAAATCCTGAATTCAGGCTATCCGTGCAGGAAGGCAAAGCTGATGGAATGCAGTGCCCAGACGGGGAAGATGCTGTGACTCCAATGTGAAGAGAGTTTTGAGAGGGTTTGTCTCTGTATGATGAAACTTAGCATTATCCTGCTCTACTTAAAAGAAATTCCCGTTAAATTAGGTCACTGAGCTTAGACGTCTGTGATGTAGCTCAAATGGTAGGGAGCTCTCATTACCCTGAACTAGCATGGGATATGATGGATTATAGGGGAAAGACTCCTCTGAACAAAAAGCCATCTGAGAACTTGTCTCTACTCCTTAAAAGACACGAGTTTCATTTCATGCTTTCACTCTGGTGGGAAATGCGGCTGGAGTTGCTTCATGCTCCCAGCCGGGTCCCCATCTGCCGGTGTGTCTCAGCTTCTGTGAATTATATAAGAATAGCCATTCTGGTGAAATCAAGTTGAAACAAAGAAATTAGCATTAACCCAGTCTCAACATCTTGTAGCCAACTTTAGGAATAATTAGAATTAGGATCTATAAAAGCATTCCTCCAAATCGGAGGTGATTTCCAAGCTGTGGGATCTTTCAAGAAATCCAAATTCATCCTTAGCTTTTTTAAACTAACCCTTCATTTGTGGGAATGCTGGGAGCCCAGGGCCCCAGGCAGTGAGACTGCACACATTCTCCCACGAAGGCCAGTGTCATAAACACCAATTGTTTGTTCACTTTGTGAACATCCAGTGAGGTCTACTTGTGCAAATCAAGAACTGCTTCAGGCAGTGGGGTGACTTGCTAAATGAACCCTGCCCACTCCCAGAGGAGCTCTCAGTTTAAGAAGATACCAGACATACATAATTACAAAATAATGTGTTTTGTGGTAGAGAGGAAGCACATACAGCCACTGTGTTAAAGAGGACGAAAAGTATTAATACACAAATCAAAGTGAGCTCAAGGAAGGCTTCCTGGAGTAGTAAGTCACACTTGAGCTGTCCAGTCATGGAAGAATTCTTGGGTTTGAAGGAACAGTGATCAAGTTGTGAGTTTCCAGGATTCTGGTACATGTTAGATTTGAAATATGTAACATCTCAAGGTTTTCAGAAGTCAAAGATTATTATCAAATACTTCCCTTTCTTCCTGACTTAAGATTCATGAGGAATTAAAGCAGCAAAGAATTAATTTTTGAAAAGGTGGAGATTATTATTCTGCAGTTACTAACTTAAAAACATTACTGATTAGTTTACTAATATTTAGCAAAACATATAAAAGTCCACTATCTTAAAATTATATAAATTATGATATTTCAGTGTATTTCCTTTGATCATATAACACCAAAGGTCTAGTTTAAAACCAAGCTACCTTTTTAATGGCTGAGTAATACTCCATTGTGTATTGAGTACTACTCAGCATTGTGCACTGAGTATTACTCAGCCATTAAAAAGAATACATTTGAATCAGTTCTAATGAGGTGGGTGAAACTGGAGCCGATTATACAGAGTGAAGTAAGCCAGAAAGAAAAACACCAATACAGTATACTAATGCATATATATGGAATTTAGAAAGACGGTAACAATAACCCTGTATGTGAGAGAGCAAAAGAGACACAGATGTATAGAACAGTCTTTTGGACTCTGTGGGAGAGGGAGAGGGTGGGATGATTTAGAAGAATGGCATTGAAACATGTATAATATCATATAAGATATGAATCGCCAGTCTAGGTTCAATGCAGGATACAGGATGCTTGGGGCTGGTGCACTGGGATGACCCACAGGGGTGGTACTGGGAGGGAGGGTGGGAGGGGGCTCAGGATGGGGAACATGTGTGCACCTGTGGTGGATTCATGTTGATGTATGGCAAAACCAATACAATATTGTAAAGTAATTAGCCTCCAATTAAAATAAATAAATTTAAATTAAAAAATGAAAATAAATAAACACAAGCTGCCTTAAAAAAAAAAAAACCCTCAAGTTAAGCACACCAAGAGATACAGACAGGCACCCATATACAGACACACTACACTATGATTTTGGCCTTAGAATAATCTTTACCTTGTATGCTTGCTAAACTGAGAATTTAAAATATTTTTTATTAAATGAAAACTTTAGCCTTTATTTTCCTGGGCCAACAGGTATGTGGGAGAAGTAATTTCTAGTATAGCAGACAGCACAATAGTTGATTGTGCAGTGCTTGGATTTACATCTTTTAAAAATTCTTTCTAGCTTTCCATTTGATTGGACTGGAGTCCTCCTCAGAACTGACTGAAGGTCTTCCAGGAGACTTGCCTAAAGCCTGAGACTTGGCTGTGTGCTCCTAAGAGTCAGGGAGAGGTCTAAATATTTTTAGTAGTCTCCTTGAGAAAAACATTTACTTCATACAGTTTTTGAAGCTCACCCTAGTGAGTTTGACACTTTGCCTAATCTTTGCCCTGGACTCTGTTCCCCGAGGACAGATGTAGTCACCCACATTAACTATCAGTGAGCCTCTGGTTCCCAAGTTGGCTGGTCGAGTTAGAAAGCAAAGTCAACTGTTTACAGACTAGTAACTCTGGAAATACCTAGGAAACAGGAAGGCTTGTCCAAAGTCTCAAAGTAGAAATGAAGGCTTTGATGATGAGGAAGTGAAAAAACCAGGGGTGTGTTGGCGCTGGAATAATCAAGGGGAGGCAGGCAGATGCCCACCTCGGTGCGCTGTGCTACACGCTGCTGGCTGGGCTGTTTCTTGGTCCAGTACGTGCGGTGATTTTATCTCGGCAGCTATGCTCTGGTGAAGGAACAGGGAGAGGATCGTGCTTCTGGTGAAAGCTTTGAAAATCTCTGCAGTGCTACAGTGTCCTCCCCATCAGTTCTGTGCTACTCTTGAATGGTCAGAAGAGCTAAAATCAGGTTTAAGTGGCCTTGGGAGACAAATAGGAAACTGACCCCTTGGCTAGCAGGAATGATCACATGCCATTAAAAAATGATAGTAGATGGAGAGAAGAAAAAGGCTCTCACAACCCTCGAGACACATGGTCTTCAGTATTGTCCATGGAAACCTGTGAAATTAAGATCCAAGCACTTAAGAACAGTTGATAGAATAAAATGCTTTGGACAAATTTGGTATAATAGAATGTTTTCCTACTGAGTTGTCTGAAACTGAGAGAATTTTCCTTTTGGATAATGGAGTTTGCCAGAGAACTCTAGGTTTACCTGTTTAAGTATCAAAACATGTACCTTTTAACTCTTGTGAGTACCATTCTTTGTTCAGCAGAGTACATGTAATTTAACTATTTTTTAATGTCTCATGCCATTATTCTGTAGTATGGTATATGGCAACAAGGAATTGATGGTGTCTGACTCTTGTAAATGACCCCAAATAATCGGGGGATTTCTAAAGATCTGCTCTTTTTAATTTACTGTCTTCTCATTCTGACCAGGGACTGTACCTCTCCCTGACAGTAGTGAATATGTTCCTTCAGATCCATTTTGTGGATTTGGGAACCAGAAAACAAAGCTTATTTGAATGATATATACATTAAAAGTAAATAGTCTGAGTTGGCATATGGAGGGTGCTCTTACTAGGAAGGGTAAATGTGCGTTTTTGGGTTTTTTTGTGGTTTTTTTCACATGAATCTTTTGTTACTGCAGTGAGAGCTTAAGGCCCTTCCACTTCATCAGCTGTGTTCTGTGGGTCTGAAGCTACCAGGTCTTAGATCCAAGGAGTGAGTCTAATAATCTGAGGTGATCCTGCCTTAGCAAAGTCACTCTTTTTTTTTTTTTTTTACAGAATGAGGGGGAAGAAATGAAAGCATTTCAGTCAAACAGTAGTGCCCACTTTTATGTTTACATCCTAAGTCAAATCTGACTTGAAGTTTTCTAAATTTTTAGATATAGTCTCTGTAAATATAACAACAAAATTTTTGCTGCCCTTTGGTATTACTTTGCCCAGGTATCACTGTGTTTCTGTAGACACTGTAGAAGATGTTTTGTAATACATTTGAAAAGAGAGGCTTTGCAGAATTCTCTATTCTTAATTTTCCACCAGAAATTCTGTAAATAATACAACAGTTGCTTTTACCCCCAAACGTGCCACAGGAGGTCAGAACAACAAAACCGGAACCAACACTGCTGGGCCACGCATCCTCTCCTGGATGCGCTAACAGGAGCCTCTGTGCCCCACTGTGTGGCAGCCCTGTATGGGGAGGGATCTTCGCTGTGTGAGGGGTGAGAAGATGTCAGTAACTTGTCTAGGCTCGTGCGGTTGGTGTGCAGCAGTGTCAGGCTCAGACCTAGCTCTGTCTCTCTTTAGAGCACGTCTCCACCCGCTGCAGTAACCAACACTCACTGCACCGTTCAGATGCTAGGCAAGCAGTCTGTCACAGGCGATTATCTCCTTTCATCCCCCAGAGCGACATTATGAGGTGTGATGATGTACTATTGATATTTCTATTTTACAGATGAGACTGAGGTTTTTACATTCAGGTAGCTTGCTGAGGATAACTCAGGTGATGTGATAAAGGCTGGGGTTCACCCAGCCCAGGACTGATATTCTCAGAGCTCATGCCCAGAACCCAGAACGCATCATCACCTCCCTAGGCCCCGTACACTTAAGACTCACAGACCCCTACACACACTCAAACAACAGTGGAAAGAAAGAAGAGCGTGCGCTAGTTCTGCTGCCTCACTTTTAGAAGGTGACGTTAGCATCTTTAGTGTAGGACAACTTGTAGAGAGAAAAGGTGAACTGGATAAAGAATTTAGAGATGGGTATATGAGTCTCCGTGGATATTGTCCTCCTTAAGCACTTAGACATCAGTTCAGTTGCTCAGTCATGTCCGACTCTCTGCAACCCCATGAATCTCAGCACGCCAGGCCTCCCTGTCCATCACCATCTCCCGGAGTTCACTCAGACTCACGTCCATCGAGTCCATGATGCCATCCAGCCATCTCATCCTCTGTTGTCCCCTTCTCCTCCTGCCCTCAATCCCTCCCAGCATCAGAGTCTTTTCCAATGAGTCAACCCTTCACATGAGGTGGCCAAAGTACTGGAGCTTCAGCTTTAGCATCATTCCTTCCAAAGAAATCCCAGGGTTGATCTCCTTCAGAATGGACTGGTTGGATCTCCTTGTGGTCCAAGGGACTCTCAAGAGTCTTCTCCAACACCACAGTTCAAAAGCATCAATTCTTCAGCAGCTCAGCCTTCTTCACAGTCCAACTCTCACATCCATACATGACCACAGGAAAAACCATAGCCTTGACTAGACAGACCTTAGTCGGCAAAGTAATGTCTCTGCTTTTGAATATACTATCTAGGTTGGTCATAACTTTTCTTCCAAGGAGTAAGCGTCTTTTAATTTCATGGCTGCAGTCACCATCTGCAGTGATTTTGGAGCCCCCAAAAATAAAGTCTGACACTGTTTCCACTGTTTCCCCATCTATTTCCCATGAAGTGATGGGACCGGATGCCATGATCTTCATTTTCTGAATGGTGAGCTTTAAGCCAACTTTTTCACTTTCATCAAGAGGCTTTTTAGCTCCTCTTCAATTTCTGCCATAAGGGTGGTGTCATCTGCATATCTGAGGTGATTGATGTTTCTCTGGGCAGTCTTGATTCCAACTTGTGTTTCTTCCAGTCCAGCGTTTCTCATGATGTACTCTGCATAGAAGTTAAATAAGCAGGGTGGCAATATACAGCCTTGACGTACTGCTTTTCCTATTTGGAACCAGTCTGTTGTTCCATGTCTAGTTCTAACTGTTGCTTCCTGACCTGCATACAGATTTCTCAACAGGCAGATTAGGTGGTCTGGTTTCCCATCTCTTTCAGAATTTTCCACAGTTTATTGTGATCCACACCGTCAAAGGCTTTGGCATAGTCAGTAAAGCAGAAATAGATGTTTTTCTGGAACTCTCTTGCTTTTTCCATGATCCAGCACATGTTGGCAATTTGATCTCTGGTTCCTCTGCCTTTTCTAAAACCAGCTTGAACATCAGGAAGTTCACGGTTCATGTATTGTTGAAGCCTGGCTTGGAGAATTTTGAGCCTTATTTTACTAGCATGTGGGATGAGTGCAATTGTGCAGTAGTTTGAGCATTCTTTGGCATTGCCTTTCTTTGGAATTGGAATGAAAAATGACCTTTTCCAGTCCTGTGGCCACTGCTGAGGTTTCCAAATTTGCTAGCATATTGAGTGCAGCACTTTCACAGCATCATCTTTCAGGATTTGAAACAGCTCAACTGGAATTCCATCACCTCCACTAGCTTTGTTTGTAGTGATGCTTTCTAAGGCCCACTTGACTTCACATTCCAAGATGTCTAGCTCTAGATTAGTGATCACATCATCATGATTATCTGGGTCGTGAAGATCTTTTTGTACAGTTCTTCCATGTATTCTTGCCACCTCTTCTTAATATCTTCTGCTTCTGTTAGGTCCAGACCATTTCTGTCCTTTATCGAACCCATCTTTGCATGAAATGTTCTCTTGGTATCTCTGATTTTCTTGAAGAGAGCTATCTTTCCCACTCTGTTGTTTTCCTCTATTTCTTTGCATTGATCGCTGAAGAAGGCTTTCTTACCTCTTCTTGCTATTCTTTGGAATTCTGCATTCAGATGTTTATATCTTTCCTTTTCTCCTTTGCTTTTCTCCTCTCTTCTTTCCACAGCTATTTTTAAGGCCTCCCCAGACAGCCATTTTGCTTTTTTGCATTTCTTTTCCATGGGTATGGTCTTGATCCCTGTCTCTTGTACAATGTCACGAACCTCTGTCCATAGTTCATCAGGCACTCTATCTATCAGATCTAGTCCCTTAAATCTATTTCTCACTTCCACTGTATAATCATAAGAGATCTGATTTAGGTCATACCTGAATGGTCTAGCTGTTTTCCCTACTTTCTTCAATTTGAGTCTGAATTTGGTAATAAGGAGTTCATGATCTGAGCCACAGTCAGCTCCTGGTCTTGTTTTTGTTGACTGTATAGAGCTTCTCCATCTTTGGCTGCATGGAATATAATCAGTCTGATTTCGGTGTTGACCATCTGGTGATGTCCATGTGTAGAGTCTTATCTTGTGTTGTTGGAAGAGGGTGTTTGCTATGACCAGTGCATTTTCTTGGCAAAACTCTATTAGTCTTTGCCCTGCTTCATTCTGCATTCCAAGGCCAAATTTGCCTGTTACTCCAGGTGTTTCTTGACTTCCTACTTTTGCATTCCAGTCCTCTATAATGAAAAGGACATCTTTTTTGGGTGTTCGTTCTAAAAGGTTTTGTAGGTCTTCATAAAACCATTCCACTTCAGCTTCTTCAGCATTACTGGTTGGGGCATAGACTTGGATAACTGTGATATTGAATGGTTTGCCTTGGAGACAAACAGAGATCATTCTGTCGTTCTTGAGATTGCATTCAAGTACTGTATTTCGGACTCTTTTGTTGACCATAATGGCTACTCCATTTCTTCTGAGGGATTCCTGCCCGCAATAGTAGATATAATGGTCATCTGAGTTAAATTCACCCATTCCAGTCCATTTTAGTTCACTGATTCCTAGAATGTCGATGTTCACCCTTGCCATCTCTTGTTTGACCACTTCCAATTTGCCTTGATTCATGGACCTGACATTCCAGGTTCCTATGCAATATTGCTCTTTACAGCATCATATCTTGCTTCTATCACCAGTCACATGCACAACTGGGTATTGTTTTTGCTTTGGCTCCATCCCTTCATTCTTTCTGGAGTTATTTCTCCACTGATCTCCAGTAGCATATTGGGCACCTAATGACCCTAGGGAGTTCCTCTTTTGGTATCCTATCATTTTGCCTTTTCATACTGTTCACTGAAACAGAAAACTAGTCAATCTAATCACACTAGGACGACAGCCTTGTCTAACTCAATGAAACCAAGCCATGCCTGCAGGGCAACCCAAGACGGGTGGGTCATGGTGGAGAGGGCTGACAGAACGTGGTCCACTGGAGAAGGGAATGGCAAGCCACTTCGGTATTCATGCCTTGAGAACCCCATGAACAGAATGAAAAGGCACTTTGATATACAGAAGTAAAATGGATTTTGAGGCTCTCTTATTCAAAACTTTCCTCAAGAATATTTCTGCAGTGTTTCCCGTGGAGGTAAGGGTATAGGGTGGAATCTTGAGGCCCAGCCAACCAGTGTGATGTCCTTCTTCACAAGGGAGAGGCAAAGGGCTGATGAGAAGAGAAGCCAATAGCTGCAGATGGAAATAAGAAAGTCCCCTAGAGCAATTTATTAATAGTTACAGGCCTGCCTCAGAGTCCTCTTAACTTTGCCAAACTCTGCTTGCCTGGATAATGATTCACTCTGAATAACTACAAGGGAAGAAACCACACAGATGCAGTGACCTTGCCTTGGTTTATATGACCTGGGTGCAAGCCCAAGGCCAGTGACCCCTCATGGCCCTGACCTCTCCCTCCTTCCTCCAGTTTGGGAATCATCTTGCATCAGAGCTTATAGCTGGGGACTGGGGGGCCGGCTAGCTTGATGCTAGGACTTAAGGACTAACTCCATTGTAGAAAGAATAGACAGCACCAACCTTCCCAGCCACACATTATCGTTCTTTCTTTTCCTCAGATGCTGGGTAATCCTTTCAAAGACCTGAATCTGCCTTTTGTAGGTTATACTTTAAATCTTAGAGATTTAAATTTCCCAGTTACTTTCTCATGCTCTTTGTCCCCTCATCCTGCTCTGAGAGCAGGTCATCTGGGGTGGGCAGTGGTCTAGTAGACCACCCCCAGCCTTGCTGTCATAACAGTGCTGTTGACTGGCTCATGGGTATGGCAGGCGGGCAGGCGAGAAGCAAAGGAGTGAGAGCTCTGTAGTGCGGTGGGAAGAAATTGGGTTTAAGGCTCAGAAGCTAATTCTGCCCCTTGTGGTGACCTTAGCCAAGGCCTTTCACCTCACACAGCCCGGTTGCATGACACCGTGTCTGTCCCAGTGCCTGGTGCCGCAGGGCTCAGCCCGTGCTGTCCCTTTCTCCTCGCCAGCTCCTGTGACCTACGGGAAACCAGGAGCCCCAGCAATCTCTAGGGGGTCCCTCAGACCAGTCACTGACGAGCAAACGCCTCCGTCCCCTCTAGAAGGACAGGGCAGACCAGCTCTGTCATGCTCGCTCTCTGTTCTAGAAGTCCGCTCTCTGCATACACACATGCAGAGGGGCGCCCGCCCAAAGCAGGCTTGTGTCGGTTTGCCCGGAGGTGAGGCAGGAGAACTTGGCCATGTGCAGGAGGTGTGTGGTGTGCTGCAGAGAGGCAGGCGCTCTTTACAAAGTCTCTGCTTCTGTTCACCTTTCACAGACTCATCTCTGATGCTCTTTCCTCAAACTGTACATCATAACTAAAAATGTTTTAAAGTTCCTGCTCCTTGCTAGTAATATTTGTGGGGGGGAGGATCTCTTACTCCAGCCACCTTTGTGTGTTCCTCGCTGTTTCTGTACAAGGAGGTGCTGTTACATGACGGCAAGGCATCTCTCGGCGTGCTGTGCCCGCGTGGGTCCTCGTCACGTGTCAACCCTCCTCTTCTCCACCTTGGCCTTGCTGATGGGCTTGGTTCCTTGCCCCTTCTGCTGGAGGACAGACTGGGGGGGGGGCCACAGAACCCCAAGGATAAGGGCTAGCAAAGCACTCAGCTTCCAGTAGAGGCTGATGTTTGCACTTAAGAAGACATCTCCCTTTTCCCTTTCTTCACATCTTTTGAGCCAAGGTCATCTACCAGATGCAGGTCCGTCTTGAAATCGAGATTTCCCTTTAGCACTTGGGCTCTTAATAAGCAAATCTGTCTGGGCTCCTGGTTCCATTTGGTTAGCAGGATATTCTGTCAAGACTGGAGTTCAGTCCAGGAGAGAGTGCTGGATTTCATCTGGATGGGGTGGGGGGGTGGGGGTGGGGGAGGGTGTTTTCTTGTGCCTCCTTCAGAGTCACTCAACCAATGGCCCACGTGGTGACTCCTCGCGGAGGGAGCCCAAGCCTGACATATGTAAGATGGGACTCCAAGCTTCCTTTGAAGCGGGCACAGTAATTGCAGCTTTGATTGCACTGACTCCGCTGCGGGGTTGGGCTGCACTGGGCCTTGCCTGGCCAGCCCAGCCTCAGCCACAGCCCCCCAGTGAAGCCTCAGATGTCTCCAGTCTCCCAAGCCTCATGCCTGTGGTTTCTTGAAAAGAATCTTGATTTGACCTGTTTTATATCTGTAAAGCAACACTTTAAGGCCCCCATTTTTCCCATTTGGGGTAAAATTGGTCTCCCCTGACAACCTTATATTTTAAAGGACCAACCAGGTTCAAATAAAGTGCCCATTTGATAGACAGTTTCTTTACCACTTTGTTTAAACACTAGTTAAACTATTAGAGCATCCAAGGTAGGAAAGAGTCACTTTTTGATTGGCAGTTGTACAGAGCACCTCTAAAACCAACTTCCCAGGAGGATCCTGTAAGAGGAAACTGTGGTGATAAAATAATGGTGGGAACGTGTGCCACTACAGAAAGAACTGGCTTTATTAGGAAATGTTGAAATTCTTTCCAGGGAAGCGACCTTGTGATAAATGGTCATTCTGGCCAGCCAGGATTGGTAGTGGAGGGGGCAGAAGGCGCTTAAGGTGCTGTGAGGTGGGAAGAGGTCAACTCAGTGAGCGGGAAGTGCAGGAGGGCCAGGGTGCCACAGAGCCATGCAGGCTGCTACCCCGCAACGAGAGGGTCAGCCTGAGGCTGGGCTGGGGACAGGCTACTGAGGCCAGTCCATTCTGAACAGAGCTGGCCTCCCGCTGCTGTGCACTCCTGGTCCAGCAGCCCTGAAGGGCTGCTCAGCCACTCCTCACCAGCAAGAGCAACCTGGACCTGGCCCCGGGAGTCAGGGGTGCCCAAGCAGCTTGTGACTAGGAATCTGTGGGCAGTGCCTCCACCCCTTGCCCAGGCTCTGCCCGTCTCCTTGGAAAGCCAGGCCCTTTGCTGTGCTTCCATGCTCCTGCGTGAAGCATCTGTACTCTGCTCAAACTGTTAAAAACCACAGAGCTGTAGCATGGCTTTCCTGTTAACTGGGTGGAGGGTAATTGCAGAAGAGGAATAGAAATCGTCCCTGAAGCCCTCGCTGTGTTGAAGGCAGCATTCCTCCCACTTGCTTTCACTTGTCTGTTCACTAGCCCCCAGATCAACAGTCTCCTCACAGCTGTGATGATGCGTCCTCTTGAGGGACAGCACTGGTGGCGGCCGTAATAATGCTGACACGTGGCTGGTTAAAGCCCTAAACGCAGGGACTCACTGGCACTCTGCGCTCGGCAAGTCCCGCCAGGGTACTGGCTGCGCCCATCCTCAGCACAGCCCACGGCTCCGCTCCTCCCAGCTCCTGGGCTGCGGACCGCTCTTCTCTGAACAGCACCGTGTGGATTGGAACTCACCATCCTGAGTTTAGTTTCTCATTATTAAACTATTTCAAAGTTTCCTTTTACTTCTCCTCCAAGGTTTCTTTCTACTCAAATAAAAAGCATAAAGGAATGCACTCCACTATTTAATTGTTTTTCAAGGAAATGTTTGCTAATAAAAAGGCACTGCAGCAGACAGTTGAGATTCGTCTGAGCTGCCAGGGGACCAGGTAGGGGAGGTGACTTCCCTGCAGGTGGATGACGCCGTCTTCCCGGCTGCAAAGGAGGGGCATCGGATGCTCTCCACAGAGGAGCTGAACTTGGGGGCGCTTTTGCTTTCCTTTTGTCTCTGATTCTGTTGCGGTGTTTTATTTGTAATCACTCCTTGGGTCTAAGATTATTAAAACTTTTGGGATTTAGGGATTATCCTTTCTGAATGCTCTTGTCATTAGCAACATCTTTAAATACTTGTTGAGTGTACAATCCAAGATAATATTAGAGATCCCAGTTGTTAAAAAGGGGAAAAAAACCACTGAGAAGTGAAGCCTGAATATTTGAGAAGCTTATGTTCCTCAGACTGAGTATGAGCGGACAGAAGACATCCCGGCCGCGTGGCTGCTTGTGGGAATGTGGGCCACTAACTCCCTTGAGTGTGCTTTTAGTCTCCTGTCAGGGTCCCAAGGAGTGTGACACAACTGAGGCGACTTAGCACTCATGCACACACGCAGAGCCCTGCAGCGGCTCCCCACAGTGGACTAAAAAGACCAACCCTCTAGAACCACAGACCCTTCCCTGAGCTGGCCCTTGCCCGCCATTACAGTTCATGTTTGGCCATTCTCTTCTGATGTTTTTCAGGTTTATTTTTAAAAACCATGATCCAAAGTGTTATGTGTATTTCACATCATAACTCTGTACATATATATATATACACATGTACATGGAACCAAGGTAAACACTTGAGTAAAGTACAGTTAGTCTCTAACGTAATCTCAGGATTTAGGGCTACCTTAGGGCAATCTGGTTTAGCTATCACCAGATCAACAAAGAGGATTAATTAAATGCAGAGCTCTTAAGACGTGCTGTATGCAGCTGAGGTTCAAAATCTGTAAAGGTCTGTGGCAAATGCACATTAACAGCATTTTATTTGTTCCTTCTCGAGGTGGAAAACGAAGCTCATTCCCAACGTGCAAAGCCAAGGCAGCGACCCCGGGACCTCTCCTGGAGATGGAAGCTTGTTGAAAACCCAGACTGTCTCCAAGGCTTGCCCAGTCGACCCCAAAGGAGAAATGACACCAACTTCACCCTGAGGTCACTGCTGAAGATGCTGATCCATAAAGACAATCACTGCCAACTCCCTTTCATCTACTGCAAGAGCCAAGTTCCACAGTAAAGCATATACGGTTTTTTTTAAAGAAAAATTAAAAGCACATGAGAATGCTCGCAGGTCCTGGGTCAGCTGAGCAGCTTTCCTCCCCCCGTCTCCGCTGTGCACTTCCCAGAGCATCCTGCATCCGTATCTGTAACCTTCTGGCAAGGACAGTAACCTGGCTGCTTTCGCCTGCCCCAAGCACCTGAGCACTGGGAGCGGCTGCAGCAGAGCCGCCAGCGTCCCCGCAGGAATGTGGGGAAGAGTTCCCTCTGTTTCTGGCTTCGTGTTTCTTCTTCTTCTCCTCAAGCTTTTATTTAACAGTGCAAAAAGATCTGTCTTGTTTGCTTTTTTTAAACTTGAATTTTTTTAATTTACACTTCTTTTATTTTTCTTGTATATTTTGCTAGCTATGAGCTTTTTAAGTAAAATTCAAAGATCTGGAACTGTTTGAAATAAAACGAAAAGAAGCCTCCTCCTTTTGAGAGAGATCTCGTCTGCTAAGTGGCTTCTCCGTGAATTACCTGTAACAATAGTGGCCTCTCTGTCTTTGTAAGGTGTCTGATAGAGCTAAATAAACATAACAGCCAATCCACTCTGTGGGTAGCAGTTGGCAGTCCTCTTTATTTTTCTTATGATCTCTCTTTTTTTTTAATGGTAAACCTAACAGATACTTTCAGCAGACCAGTTTGCAGTGAATTTTCATTTCTTTCCTTCTTACCCCCTTGTTGTAAAAAGCCCAGCACTTGAATTGTTATTACTTTAAATGTTCTGTATTTGTATCTGTTTTTATTAGCCAGTTAGTGGGATTTTATGCCAGTTGTTAAAATGAGCATTGATATGTACCCCCCTTTTTTTTTTTTAAATAACAAGGCACAGCCTTTGCCCCAAACTGTCAGTCTAACGTTTGTCATTCCAGTTTGAGTTAACGTGCTGAGCATTTTTAAAAAGAAGCTTTGTAATAAAACATTTTAAAAGTTTTTTTTAAAGAGTGAAATTCCTGATGCTCTACAGTTGGTAATGGTGACCTGAATCCACAGGCTAGGCCAGAGCTGGCTGGAACTCGTGACAGGCCTGCCGGCGCAGCCTCCATGAGGACAGGCCCAGCCGCCGGGCCCGCAGGTCGTGAGTCCTCAGAGGTCCTTGTGTGCGCAGCCTGGACCGCTGCCACTGCCTCTCGCAGAGCTCAGTGTGAAAGTCAGGGCCGCGGGATTCAGATGGGAGCAATTCCTTCTTTCCTGGGCCCGCAGGCACCCTGATGGGCAGCGCTCAGCACCTCTACAGGTGCCACCCAGTCAGACCCCTGCTTCTCAAACTGGTTTCCCCCAGTCAAGGATCCCTGTGTCTGACTCCCACTCATCGCCCCCAAATCGACAGTTTCCCACCTTGGAGTCCATAATTCTCCCTCCCTTAAGCTTCTGTTATACTATTATATAGCCTGGTATCAGATTTAGCAAATCCTACATATTTTAAGTTTAAAACATCAATATTTCATGATCTTCCTCAAAGGTTCCACAACCCACTGAGCTAGTTTGAGAACCACTGATACCACTAGTCTAACTTCAGTCTGCTGCTGGAATTCTAGTCCTGTTTCCTTTTTCAACCTTCAATACAGCTGGATAACAGCTGGCTACCACACTTGTAATAACCCTTTACATACTGTACTTGAAGACTGCCATTAAATCACCCCTCAAATTTCTCTTCTCCAGGCTAAGTAATCCCAATTCTTTAAACCTTTCATCATTGGTCCTTTAATCATTTTCATTACTATCCTCTGGAACCTCGCCAATTCCTCCTCATTTAGTCCTAAACTTGAACCAGGGGGAAATATCTATTATGTTCAGGGGACCTACTTGTTAAAGGTTTCATATTCATTTGAAATTCTCTCCATTTTCTTAACATACATGAACCAAGTGGTTGTAACTGTTTAAAGCTGCCACTGTGTTCTTTACAGAGTTAACTAGAAAACGCTATAGGAAGTGACACTATACTTTGGAGAGAAAAAGGGTAGAAGCAACACATTGCTGCTTCTTAGTTTTAGAAAGAAACTGATTAGTCAGACTAAAAGCCTGTCCACCAAGCAAATAGAGCAAGGATACAAGTGAGACTCAAGCCTCAGCAAAGCCCACTCAAGTTGCCTCTCCTGGGTTCCTCCTCTGCATTTTTATGACACAAAAAATGAATAAACGATATTAAAAGAAATGGCTTGTTTGAATCTCCTGAGCCAGTTGTTTCTTCCACAGCTTGGTCCCTCCTCGTTCCTGGATTTCCTTCAGAATAACTTTTCCCAGGTAATTTGGGTGTTCTGGCAGTGCCCACCCTAGCCCATTCTGCCCAAATCCTGCTTCTGCAGGCAAGAGAGTCCAGAGTGCCCTGAGAGGCGCACACAGACCGGGGCTGCTCTCCCAGGGCCTCTGGGTAGAGGGCCTCCCTTCTGGGCCCTGCTTTTCTGCAGTCTTGCAGTGATTCTGCCTCCTTCCCGCAGCGAGCTCGGAGCTGGCCTGGGCCGAGAAGGGCAGGCCAGCCTTCCTGTGGGGCTCAGCCTCTCTCTCGGGGCCACAGCTGGTCCTCGCAGAGGCTGCTTTCCTCCTGGCTTCTGTCTGCCTGTAGCATTGCTAGCAGCTGCCTGTTTAGCTGGAAGAGGTCTTGAACAGGTTCACTGTCTTAAATGTCACCTTTTTCCTCTCTACTTTGGGCTAAGCTTCCAACAATATGGAAACCTCTGAACAGAGGCCCATGAGCAGTAACGAGATGTGTGCATAGGTTTCCTTTTAAAGGAGAGAAGTCACGAGGGAGAGAAGAGAAATTCCACGTGACACAGTAGTTGTACAAATTACTACATTTGCCACAGGATGTTACTGTTGATACATAGAAATTTTAAGAGCTGCCCTGTGAAACCTAGGGATACATACAGATACATGCACACAAGATTTGAACTACTTTTTAATAGAAATTGAATAGACTAACAAAGGACCATCTAGTCAAAGCTATGGTTTTTCCAGTAGTCATGTATGGATGTGAGAGTTGGACTATAAAGAAAGCTTGAGCACCAAATTGATGCTTTTGAACTGTGGTGTTGGAAAGACTCTTGAGAGTCCCTTGGACAGAAAGGAGATCCAATCAGTCCATCCTAAAGGAGATCAGTCCTGAATATTCATTGGAAGGACTGATGCTGAAGCTGAACCTCCAGTAGTTTAGCCACCTGATGCAAAGAACCAACTCATTGGAAAAGACCCTGATACTGGGAAAGATTGAAGGCAGGAGGAGAAGGGGACCACAGAGGAGGATGAAATGGCGGGATGGCATGACTGACGCAATGGATATGAGTTTAGAGTGAACTCCGGGGAGCTGGTGATGGACAGGGAGGCCTGGCATGCTGCAGTCCATAGGGTCACAAAGAGTCAGACACGAGAGCGACTGAACTAAGTTAAGCATCTTAATTCTAATAGAAGAATGTGGTCCTCAGCGGTGTCATAGGCATAGTAACCCGGCATTAAACACAAATGGTTGATGCACTCATCCAATACCCTATTTACTGGGCACTTGCCCCCTAGGAAAATGTTTTTTGCTGTTAGTAAGCTTGTTCACCACCTGCATTTGTTATAACACAGGCATCCTTCTCTTCCAACAGTAAACTTTAAATATCAAGTTCTTACAATGGAAAGGGGTTCACAGGGGGAAAGCCCAGGTTTGGAGAGCTGGACAGTGTCCTCCAACCTTCAGTTCACACCTCCTCTTGGGCTGGAGAAGACCTCACTGACCTCTACAAACAGACAGCAAGTGGAAAATGAGAGATGTTCCACACATATAAAATAACTAGCAAATTAATTTTCTTTTAATTGCTTCATAATCTATTATTAAACAGGTTTCTTCCCCTCAGTGTAAAAAATTACTTTGTTTTCATCATGCCTATAGCCACAGAACATGGGAACATATTTCGTCTATCCATGGAAGCAGTTAGTAACCAGACCTAACTATTCTGTTTTGGACCAAAGACCGAGGAAATACCTACACAAAGAGGGCAGAGTCTAGATTTTATTGGGTCATTTACATTGGTATGTTTATTATTTTTCTTTACCTATAGTATCTTGAGATTATTATTAACCACCTAAGTTAATTTTTTGGAGAAGGCAATGGCAACCCACTCCAGTCCTCTTTCCTGGAAAATCCCATGGACAGAGGAGCCTGGTAGGCTGCAGTCCATGGGGTTGCGAAGAGTCGGACACGACTGAGCAACTTCACTTTCACTTTTCACTTTCATGCATTGGAGCAGGAAATGGCAACCCACTCCAGTGTTCTTGCCTGGAGAATCCCAGGGACAGGGGAGCCTGGTGGGCTGCCGTCTATGGGGTCACACAGAGTCGGACACAACTGAAGTGACTTAGCAGCAGCAGCAAGTTAATTTTTGATCTCCATTAAATACATGGAAAATCTGGTAGGAAATGTATTATTTGCTGAGTGGAATGAAAAAACTGCCTACAATCACACAAAGGTTTCTTTTTGTAGTCATAGAGGGATTAGTAGATTAGTCAGTCTCTTCTGTTTGTAACTTAATTGTCTCAGAATTTGAACTGAGTAGAATCACTGACTTATATTCTATTCTGCAATCATATTTTCTCCCATCAGGAAAAAGGTATAAAGCAAAGTAAAACAGAGCCTTAAACAAAATGGCCTGTAGTTTTGACAGGTCCTATCAACCTTGCTCAATTGGAGAAAGGCAACCCATGGTTTTAAAATCTAGCTCACTCTAATGCCCGGTTCTAGCCATCATGCCATACATAAAGCACAGCCTGTGCAGTGCGCATGAGGGCTTTAAAAACCCAGAGGTACCTGCTGAACAACTTTATCTGTTCCCCACATGCCAACATCTAGCACAGACTGTGCCTGCTCCAGTTCCAATGGTCCAGTTAGCTGGCATTCTTCCTTCCTCAGTGTCTGATCTCAGAGAGCTCCAACCCATCCAGGCACCTCTTACAAAAATGGCCCATCTTCCAGAAGACCTAAATAGACACTTCTTCAAAGATATACAGATGGCCAATAGGCAGGCACATGGAAAGACGCTCAACACTGCTAATTAACAAAGAAATGCAATCAGAGCTGCAGTGACATACCACCTCACACCACTCAGAAAGGCCAAAATCAGAAAGTCTACAAATAAATGCCGGAGAGGGTGTGGAGAAAAGGAAACCCTCCTACACAGCTGGTAGGAATGCCAGTTGGTGCAGTCACTGTGAAAGATCGTGTGGAGGTTCCTTTAGAAAATGAAAAGCAGAATTACCATCTGATCCAGCAATCCCACTCCTGGGCACAGATCCAGAAAAAAAACTGGATAATTAAAAATGTACATGCGTGCCTGTGTCCACAGGAACATTATTCACAATAGCCAAGCCATGGAAACAAATGTCCAATGACAGATGGAGAAAGAAGATGCGATACACATATACTGTGGAATACTACTCAGCCAGAAACAGAACAAAATGCCATTTGCAGCAACATGGATGGACTTAGAGATTATACATAATGGAATTCAGGAAGAGAAAAATACCATATGATATCACTTGCATGTGGAATCTAAAACATAACACAAAGGAACCTATCTTAAGAAACAAACCCATTCAGGGGAAACAGAATAGACTAGTGGTTGTCAAGGGGGAGGGATGTGGGAGAGGGCTGGAGTGGGAGGTTAGGGTTAGGGGATGTAAGATTTTATATAGAGGATGGATAAACAACAAGGTCCCACTGTATAGCACAGATAATGATATTCAATATTCTATAATAAACCATAATGAAAAAGAATATTAAAAAGAATGTGTGTGTATATATATATATATATATATATGTATAACTGAATCACTTTGCTGTATGGAAATCGTTCAGTCGCAAAGTCGTGTTCAACTCCTTGCAACCCCATAGACCCTGGCCTGCCAGGCTCCTCTGTCCATGGGATTCTCTAGGCAAGAATACTGGAGTGGTTTGCCATGCCCCACTCCAGGGGATCTCCCCAACACAGGGATCCAATGCACTGGCAGGGAGGTCCTTCATCACTGGGCCACCTGGGAGCCGACCCCACCCACCCAAAGGGCAGCAGTTTCTCTCTGAACATCCCCACATGCGCTGGTTCTCAGCCTAGGATGTGCGGGCATCCGCTGAGGCTCTGCCAGGCGTGCAGGCAGGGCACACAGGATGACGGCTTCCCTCCCTCACGCATCACCTTTTCCCTGACGCCAGTTAAGCAGGAGTGTCACCTGGGCGCACTCGGGCGGCCAGCCTCTCCCCTGGACGCGGCTGGAGGATGGAAGGCCACAGGACCAAACGGGGCGCGCGCGCTCTGGCCCCCTGACCTGCCTCGAAGCCATGCGGTAAGGCAGGCTGCCGCTGTACCCGCACGCTTCCCTGGAACTTCAGCACCAGCGGAAAAGCCCTGGAAATCCACCTCCCACGAGCAGGTGGTGAAACCTCCACAGGGCTCCGGAGTTCAGCCCTTCAAACACCGCTACCAGAAAGCCTGGCTCAAACACGCCTCACTGCCCAGGTCTGTTGGGTCCGCTTCTGTTTTCTGTCTTCTAAACCTCACCGAGGCAAGTGATTATGAGTTCCTTCAGGTTTTCCGTTCCGGCACGTGCTCGCTCGCCTGAGAACAGGCTGTGTTTCTGGCAGGCACGAGGCCTGGACACCCAGCCCCACGGCAGCCCTGTCCGCGCAAGGCCTGCTCTTCGCTCTGCCTTGCTGACCAGTGGCCTCCGCGTTGCTCCTGTTTGCATACCACCCCTGCCCTGATTTCCATCTCTGCTAGGAGCCTTTTTCCAGGGCCTTAAATCATCCGCCGTCTACCAAACACAAAATATCTCATACCTAGGAGACAGCCGCCTCGCCTGCTTGCTAGACGCTTCCTGCATCTATCCAAGTCAGTCGGGAGAGGTCCGCACCCCGCCCGCCGCTTTGGGAAGCACTTCCGGAGCAGCTGCGGAAGTGCCCCCACAGCTTCACTTCTACGACTCTAGTTTACTAGACTCGTGGGACTGTTCCCAATCATCAGCCCACTCCCCCAGCGGTAAAAGTTCAGGCTCTCAGTAAGCCTGTAGGTTTGAGGTGAACTGTGGCTTCCTTTCAGATAGGGCGCAGAGGAGGGAGGTGGTTGCAATCCGTCTTTAAGCCTGGCAGAGAGCTCAGCACCTAACATCCATCGTCTCAGCCACCTCGTGGGACAGGACCCATCATTCTGCCGATTCTGCCAGCTCTCTCCAGAAGACAAGTAACCCCCCTCCAAGGTTAGGCTGCATAGGTAAGAGAGTGGAGCTCAGCACTAGATCCCAAGTCTTTAATTCCAAAGCCCTTGGTGTTAATCATTTATACCAATTAATCCTGCAACAGCCATAGTTGGTCATTTTAAATAAAACATTAAATAGAATTAGATTTTTCTTTCAGGAGTTAGAATTTGTTCTGCCATAGAAATAAAAACTGTGATTATGAAATATTGAGTGATTTTAAGAACAATTTACACAACCAAATGGGTTGAAAATGCAGCAATGCTTCCATTGTTCAAAGCATTTTTGATTAATATTTATGTACCATCAATGCCTGTTTACAGGAAAATTGTTTCCACAAAATTACAGCCACACCTTGTATTTTGATAAGACTTAATTGGTTACTTAGATTGAAATGTTAAAGGAATTAAAATCAAAGTGGGTCAAGAAAAGCTTATTTCAAAGTGTGAAAAGTGTAACTTGCAAACTATGGAAGTGTAACTGGCATATGTTGTTCAGTGGTGACTATACAGTAGCTGGTCCTGGTTTGAAAGCAGAGGACCTGACTGACCACAAAGACCCTGCTCCCCTCGCAGCCCTTGGCAGGCAGTAGCTGTGCTCACCTGAGAAAGCAGAGACTGGAGCTCGGGGTTGAGAAAGCCACTCTCCACTCCGGTGTGTAAGATGTTCAAAATTCGTTCCCAGACCCAGACATGACACATGCAAGAGGATTTTCATAATAACAAAATATTCAGAGGCTAAGAGCACATGGAGAAACCTCAGCCAGGGAAAGATGGGTGCAACCCCCACGCTCACCCCGGGCAGGCTGACGGCCACATCACTGAGTCTGCTCTTTCCTGGAAGCCAGTAGTCAAGAGTGAGCCCTGCCATTTCCAGGGTGAGAGCCCACATCCTGTGGACCGTCCAGTCAGAGAATAAGGAGGAAAGGAAGCCCCTCCTAAGCCTGGGGCTCCTGTCAAAGGTCAGGAGCCAGCCTGAGAGTGTGCCGGGGCTGCCAGACCACAGGGCAGCCTTAAGTGATGGAAATGGTGATGGTATCACAGGTGCTTCCTTTTTCGTTAGGAAATATAAGAATAACCTACAAGTTTCCTAAACCAGGTTCTATGTGTGGTAGAAATGTATGCACACGGTTATTTTTCCATTATGCTCTAGTTAGATTCAAGTAAAAAAATTTAATAAGGTCCCCTTTATCTATCATGAAATGGGTGGAGGACAATCTCTTAACCATGAGCACCGTGACCAAGAATTCCAAACAAGGATGCCCATTTTAGGGACAGTACTGTAAGGAAGTCTGGATTTGAAATTTTCAAATTTGCTATGTAATATTTTTTCGAAACCTAGTTCTAATCCTGACTCTGTCACAGAATTTCTGGTCATCTTGAGCACATCACGTCAGCTCTCTGTTAATGAGGCCTCAGGGTTTCTGATGTCTTTCCAGCCTCAAAATTCTATCTTGGAAGACACTTTCTCAAGCCAATGATGAAAAGAAGCTTATGTTACACTATTTTTTTGTTGGCAAAGAAGAAACAGATGTTCCTTAAAAACTGGTTTTTGTGCCTTTATTCCTGCTTTCCTGGTAAGAAATCTGGAGTGACAGCTACAGGCAGGCTGTACATAAACACCTTCTCTGGCCACTCCTCCCTCACCATTACCACTCAGAAAAGTGACTGCCGGCCAAAGACAGCACAGCTTCTGCCTAAATTACCAGCCTTTACTTTTATAACCATTTAAACATATTATGATTTTAAATTATACATGTTTATTTCAATTCAAATTTTCACAGATTAAAAAAACTGCATTTTATTAGAGTCAATTTGCAGCAGTGATTTCTCATGGGAAAAAAAAGACCATAATCATTCAGATTTCAGATGTGAACAAAACATCTTCCTGCACTTGGAGATCTTCCCACTAATCCAGCAGCAACATCTCAGTGATGAGTTGAATCAAGACATGATACCTGACATCATGCCCAAAGGAGGGTAAGGCTTGAGGCTGCAGGCAGTAGATAACCCAGTAAAGGCAAGAGGCAGGTGCTGCCTTGCAGCCCTCCACAGACACAACACAGTGTGTCAGTGGCTGGCGACTTTCCCATGTGGTAACAATGGACACAGGATGCTCTCGTTACAAGTAAACAAATTCATGAAAACAACAGGTTCAAAAGAAATGTCTGCTCCAAGGCACCAAGGATATAAAGCTTTTAGAAGATACACAGAAATGAACAGACTAAAAAGGGAATGGGAATTAGTTTCTCAATGGAGAAATCTGCTATTACTGTAACTCTTATAAATGATTACTTCAGATAGATTACAATCAAAACGTACATCGAACAGATCGTGCTATGGGAGGGACATCTGACCAAAGATCATTCCCGCAGGCACTTGGGGAGCTGCTGGTATGTGCTTACGGGGCTTCGTCCTCAAGCCAAAGAAGCTGCTCAGTTGTATTTGTAAAATCCTTCTCCAGACTTCTTGCCAAACTTTTTCTCTGCTACCAGCTTATTCAGGGATGGGCAGGGCTGAAACAGGGGGTTCTTTGAGTCCATTTCATGCCAACCTATTGAGAGAAGGAAAAAGAGCTTAGGATGAAGTGCTGGGTTTATTTTACATCTCAGCATTCCCAGGGTGAGCATGTTGGCCGGAGTCGCAAGAGTGAGGCCTATGGGCCTCTCCCACATCAGAGTAGGAACCCTTCTCCCCACGCTCTGCCTCTAGACTTGCAGAGGCAGAGGGAAGGCTGAACATGAGCCTCAAAGCAGGATTGCACCACTGGGCCATGTCTCTCGAGGCCCAGCTCTCCCATGGCCCTTCTGTTCATCTCATCTGTTCATGGAAATAGCTGATGCTAAAGGTGATCTGGTTAATCTGTTAATCTGGTGGCTGGACACCACTGACACAGTGAAATGACTTTCAGGCATGTTAAAGATCTGAATTTGCTGCTACTGGTATTTTATATACTCATAAAGTTCTTGCTTCCACTAGAACTTCCCCTTGCTCCTTCCTACAGGTATTCTTCATACAACTTGATACTATGAGCTACATTCAGCTTCAGTAGCCACCATAGTAAAACGAATACACATTTTTAAACGGTTCTGCATCTTGAATGCAGCGGTTACACAAACCAGCACACCTGACAGAATGACTGTGCACCAGTGCCCATTTCCTGGCTCTGCTATTGCACTGTGGCTGCCATAAGACATACAGCCCTGAGGGGAAACTAGGTAAAGGGGTACACAGGCCCTGTCTGCGCTGTATTTCACTGAATGCGGGACTTCCTATGAATTTATAATTCTTTCAAAACAAAAGATTTTTTAGAAGTTGCCTTATGAGACTAAGCAGTCATATTTTCCCTTCAGTCATGTTACTTGACTCTTTCAGCTGGTGGGACAGGACTTTGGAAGGTCTACTAAGGCTCCTTATCTATTTAAATAGGGATTTAATTTAATTCACAGTTGAAAGAGACTACCTCTACTCAACTCAAGACAGACAACAGAGAATTCCAATTCTTACCATCTAGGATGAACTTCGTAGTATCCAGCCCAACATAATCGAGAAGCTCAAACGGACCCATGGGGTACCCGGCGCCCAGCTTCATCGCCGTGTCGATGTCCTCCTTGGATGCTTCACCTAAGCAGCAGAGGGCAGCACTGAGCCGCCACCACCCTTCCCATGGTCACCCTGTCATGTGCTTAGTCCCTGAATTGCTAGTGTTCTACGTATCATGCACACTCAAGAAAGTTCTGGAGTCAGGGTTTCTGGCTTGGGTAAGATTTTTCTAAGAGGTCACAAGATTTTCAAAGCTACTACATGAAGTTACTCTGTGAGGTAAATTCTCAAGCACTACTATTCTGTTTGTGGAGAGAGAAGGCCCCAGAGGCCGGGAAAACATTAGTTACCTTCTAATGGATTGGGATGCTCCTTCTCTGGAATAACTTACTAAAAATCCTTTAAAGCTACAGCATGTTGTGATTGATAAAGGACTTATTTTTAAAAAGGAAACAATGAAGCTTGTATGTATTGTATGTATGCTTTTCTTTTTACCTTTCTTGGTTTTGTAAGTAATGAGTCATTCCTTTGAAATTCCATGCATATAAACTCTTTAGTCAAGATAATGTTTAAAGAAAAGCCCAAACCTAATTTAGAACTGCCACTCAAGTTTGAAAGTGTGTTGAGGAAACTAAGACAAGAACCAAAGTGCTTTTTCCGTGGAATATTATCCTTCACATAATGTCTGTGGACCAGAGGTCTTTATAGAGAGCAACCTGTCCCCTTTCTCCAAAATCAGGAACACAACTAGCCTGTAACAAGTGTCTATGTAGAATTTTGTTCCAAAGCATAAAGAAATGGTCAGTTAAAACAAAGCTAAATTTAAAAAGTGATTAAAAAACTTAAGAGAGGATGTCACAACCTAAATATTTCAGATATTTTAGGCATGAGGAACAAGAACTACTTAAACATGCATAAAGGCTCTATTTTTAAAAGCATATGAAGTACTAAGATAATGCCAAAGGATTTCAAGGTGGTTCAAGATGATTAAAATACCAACCAATTATTTCTCCTGGGTGACTTTATCGGTACTCCTCTGATTAGTCAACCAGAGGTTCCTGAGAATGATTTGAGTTTCAGGTCAGAACAGAGCAAAAATGATCACAAAGACATTAGCCTTATCAGGCAGCCTCACTCCTTCATTCAACTCCTGTTTAATATCTGTTATGTATCAGGCACCAGAGACTTGGAATGAAACAAGACAAGCACTGCAGTGTTCATAATCTAATGGGAGGATTCAGATGTGTAAACCAAAACTTTCATCTAACAAGTGCTGAAGGTTCAGGAAGATTCTCGTGGCTATGTGTGCAAAGATGGAGAGGTTTACTCACAATGCTATGACTTCGCCAAAACCACCACCCAGGCAGGGTGCTGATGGTCCTGAAGAGAATCCCCAGGGAAGAGCGGGCAGGGAAGGGCATTCCAGGCAGCAAGAACAGCATGTGCAAAGCAGGAATGAGAAAGCACATGGCAGCTGATAAAAGAGTCTGCTGAGAGGATTTCATTAGGCTCCCAGGCTTCTGCAGTGCAGAGGCCAAGTGCTGAAGCAAGCCTAGCATGCTCCTGAGTCTCGCTCCTGCTGCTCCTTGCACTGGGATCCTGTCCTCCACATCTGCAGACCTCTGCTAAGGTGTCAGAGCATCAGACTCCCCTCCTCTCTGCACATAACCTAAGAGCTATCAAGATGCCGGGCCAGGACTCCTGCCACCCTCTAGACTGTATACTTACTTTTTCAAGGATTACTGGTTATAACCTAACATGTTATCTATTGGTTCACTCGCTATAGGCTGTCTCCCCTTATTAGAATATCAGCTTCCTGCAGATAGAAATCTCATAGCATAATGGTTCCAACTTACCTTAAAGCCATTTAATCAAATCAATAGGAGAGACAATAAACCCTAGAGTCACGACTGTTATCCTAGATTCAGAGACTCACTTGACTATTTCTAAAAAATAATATGAAGACATAGCACATCATGGGGAAAAAATCTGAAGTTTTACAAAGTAAGCACAATTCTAAAAACTCTGTTCTGAGTAAGAGAGTAAAAGGGGTGGGGGAGAGAGAAATATATAAGAGAGACTAGAATGCCAAGTGGAATTTAAACATGGTATCATGCTTTAGATCATTAATTCCTAATCTTTAGAGTCAAGCACTTAAAATCTGACACCTTCTCCAAAGAAAATGTGTATACACAGGAAACTCTGCATCATCCTTAGAAGGTTGAAAGCCCCACTCCCAACCCCACCCTGCCCCATCCCCTAAACAAAGAAGAGCTAAGTTCCTCAGTGAACTCCCAGCTCTTCTACTGGCCTGGGAACTGGGGACCTGCCCGGATAGGCTTCTTCTGCTGACTCATCAGCACCACCTACCGACCATTCTTGGCAAAACAACAAACCATGGTCACAGGCAATAGGATCAGAATCAGCGTAGCCACCATTCCTTTATCCATCAACAGCTACCTAAAGCCTGCCTTACACAAACACTTTGGAAGTATGAAGATGAGGACCCAAACACTGAAAACGGAGTACAGTAGGAGAAGAAAGATGTGTGCCATGCGGCAGGCACATGCCCTGAGCAGAAGCAAAGCATAGAGAGTTACGACAACAACAGAGATTACATCCAGCTTGGAGCACTGGGGACGGTCCAGTGGGGCCTTGAGAGAAGATAGGAGTAAGGTGTGAGGTCAGACAGGAAGGCAGAGGGTGAGGAGAAAGAAGGCTCCTTGGCGAGGGCACTTATTCGGTAGGCTCCAACGGAACCACTGAACGTGTCCCGAGTACGGCAGGGACACTGTGAGCAGGATGTCACACGGTGACTGGGGGACAGGCTCGTGACACTCCCAGGCATCACCCAAGAAAAGCTAACCACACAGTGCAGCGCCCTGCCGGAGCTGACTCTGGCCCGTCAGTGGCGTCCGACAGCACGTGCTGTCTGCTGCGGCCACCAGCCTGCGCAGAGGTCTGCAGAGCGCGCCCTGGCCCCGGGGATGAGATTACGGTGGAAATGCCGACAGCACCAGGAGCGAGGACAGAGGCTGCAAGGCACTGGGGAGGAAGGCCTGACCCGGAAGAAAGGAGGCTCAGGCCAGTGAGCACGGGGAGGGGCAGCGGCGTGCCGAGACCCCACAGACGGTTGGCAGAGGCACTGCTAAGGCCTGTGAACTCTGAAAGCTATTCAGCTGCCCAGGAGGCCCGAGTGGACAGTGATGGAGCGGATTCTCTGCTCTAACACCCCACATATCCTTCCGATGACACCCTACCGCTCAAAGAAGCACTCCGCCCACCTGGCTTAGAGGCATGCTCACCTCAGGTATATCAAGTATTTGTTATAGCCCCAAATTCACAATGAAACCCTACTCCCTAAATACAGTGGTGTAAGGAGGTGGGACCTGTAGGAATTGGAAGAGTCACGGGGCTGGAGCTCACAGAGCTCTTTCCAGAGTCACAGGAGAGCTGGTTTCCTCGCTCCGCTCTCTACCATGTGTGGACACGAGAAGTCAAGGGTCTGCAGCCAGAGGAGGGCTCTCACCAGACACTCAATCGTGCTGGCACCCTAGTCTTGGACTATTGTCTCCAGAAACATGAGAAATAAATTGTGGTCGTTTATATGCCACCCAGTCTATATTGCTATTTTTTTAAGAGCACATAAGCTGACCAAAATAATATCATACAGAGAAGTTCTCCACCATGAGTTTGGAAAGGGGTGGGCTAAGCTGCCTTCGTGGTCCAGCGCTGCTGCCGTGCAGAAACGGAATGCACTGTTCCCTCACCCTCCTGGACAACACCGTATTCAGGAGAGCAGTTTAGAAAAGACACAAGCTAAGTGTGAATCCCTTGTTGCCTGAGGAGCTGCCAGGCAACAAGGCAGGCTGACTGGCACAGGGAGACCAGATGACCGGTGGGGAGTCAAGTGCCAAATGAACAGACATGGCAGGTGAAGGATAATCCAAAACACTTTCAGATTTCAAAGTAGAACGGAGGTAGCTCAGTCAGTCACTCCAAGCAGGTGATGAAAATGGGATGGCAGGTGGGCATGTGAGCACGCTTGCGGCTGGCAGAACTGTGAGGTGGCAGAGGGACACAGTAAGAAGCCTGAGGCTGAGGAGTCCAGACCCCAGTGTGGCTTTCCAGGAAACAGCGCCCACCCACTCCTAACACTCAGCACCTTCAGGACACCGAAGCAGCAGCAAGGGCAAAGCAAGGGCACCTCCCCGTGGGTCAGACCCCCCTGCCCAGTTCCATCTCCCAGGAAGCTAGCGATGCTGACGGTCAAAGGGACCCCATCTGCACAGAAAAGGACCACTGCTGAGAGGAGGAAAGAGGAAGGCAAGAAGGTGACTTTCAGCTACAGCCAGACACGCAGTTCAGGTGAGAAGATCTCAGAGCTGGCAGTGGTGTCAGCGAGAAGAACACTGTTAAGAGGTGGATCACCCACATGCTATTCTAAAACATTACGTTACCAAGAAAACCCCTGTCTTTCAAAGCAGGGCAAAATGCTTCATGCTGTCTTTGAGGTGTAATTAGATGTATTTGTTGATAGAGAAGCACAGAAGTGTTGGTTTGATCTAGAAGCAAGAGTGAGGCAAATGCCTCCATAAAACACAGAGGAAAGTTTTAATATTTAAAGCAGATTTTGAGGAAGCAAATATGCTTTCATCTCTCTGGAAGAGCTGGTATAAATGTTTTGTTTCAAAAATGACATTCTTAGGAGCAAGCATTTGTGAATGAAGTAACTGAAAACAATTACAGTTGCTTTTCATTCAGTCCTATTAAGGCCTATTTGCCTTTGAAGCAGAGATGAAACAATTACCTTTCCACAAATGCCTTAGGGAAGGTAGGCAGGAAGATACATGACATTTTCTAACCTTGGATCATGTCCCAAGTCTATTTCTACAACAGGGAAAATCATTCTTTGTCAATCTACCAGTATTGATGAAAAACCATTTTAGACCATTCTTAAGGTTAAAAAAAAAGCATCATAACATCATTCAGTAAGGAAGGATACCACTGTGAGAAACATTCCTTCTCACATTATAATCTTGTTACTAATTTCCCATTTCCTGTCACAATTTTACAACCTTAGGGAATTTTAAAGGTTCCCTAGCCCAGTGATTTTCATATCGCTGTCACTGTTTTAAGCAATAAACCTCTTAGCCAGAGATCCAGGATATAAACCCACGTTGGCCTATGACTGCTCTGGCTGAGACTGTAGTTGGAGGTGGCAGAGTGGGAAGTCCCCAGAGTCGCCCCAGAAGCCTCCAAGGGAATCGAGGGGGTCCTGGGAATTCAGTGACAAAGGCACCAGGCTCAGAGTGAGGCGGATTCACAGGAGTCCCAGAACAGAAGCTCCTGCCCTGCTCCACAGGGCCCAGCCCTTCCCACAGGAGGCCTACAGGCCTGCTGCTCCCAGCCCGGGCGGGGACAGCTACCTCGCTCACACAGCCTGACTGCTTCCATGAGGTACGGCACCAGAAGGCGGTTCACGATAAACCCAGGCGTGTCCTGTCAGGGCAGAGAGAAAACAGACAACAAGTGAATTTCTGTGAACTTTATCTTTACGTAGTCACTAGCTTGCTCCTTCTCACCCTGGATTATCATACACATTTATCAAGCTATACATTTTCAATGTTTCAAAGTGCCCAGACAGCCTAGCTTCTATGCCACATGACAATTTAACCAACTATTACAGTAACCAGAAGCCCCTACTGCACGGGTCCTGAGAGGAGTAAAGGCAGAGCCAGGGGTTCACTAGAAAGAGCACAGATGTGGGAGTGGGCAGATCTGGGCTCAGGCTGGAACACTTTTTGACCTTGCGTCATTCTGAAACTCAGTTTCATCATCTGTGAAATGGGAGCAGTAATTTCTACCTCACTAGTTGTGAAGATAAATGAAAGCACATAAAATGCTGCACATATAGCATTATTATGCTCCCCTCAAACAGTAGACCCTTTACTCCTCTTCTGCATTTCTTAACGAGTCCCAAAAAAGTCGTACACACCTCGGGAACACAACTTTCCAGCTGTTGAGGATTTCCTCAGGCTCTTTCCTATGTGCATTCCAGCGCTGGGCACAGGACTCTGGAGCTGGGGACAGGGCCCAGGACAAACTAGCAGGTCCCAACAGACCGAGGGCCTCTCCCAGCTCACCAACCAAGACTCCTCCCCGGAAGACCCCTTTCTTCGTTTTCCTCCTCACTCTAACACTTAGCCGTCTCTCCTGGAGGGACGCCAGGAATGTGGATTCTGTCTGCTGAGCTCTCCTGGGAGCCTGTGGGGCAGGCTAGCTTGGTAACTTCTCGGTGGTTTTTCATGGGAAGTTGATTTCCACTAGGTGAACAGAGTCCCTCTCTTTTAACAAAAGGCTGTGACCCTCCCTTAGGAAAAACCCTCACCCTGGCCCAGGCTGTGAGTCCCGTTTCAAGCACACACTGGGCACTCCATAAACTTCGGAACAGAGGTGCCCAGGCTCCTGTATCACTCTACTCACCTGCCTGCATACTGTAGCCACGGGGCCGTTCCTCCTTTCACTCTGGACCAACTGAGACCACCCCTACGCTACCTCCCAGGACACAGAGATGCACAAAAGGGCTTTATCTATCTAACCAAGACTATATTCATATAATTATGCTGATTTATTAATAATAACCAGGGCAAACTTGTTTTTTAACTTCAAAAAGTTTACTGCAGAAATTCAGGACAGGGTAGGGTACCTGACTACAGGAGGCCACACCATATACAAGGTTAGAAATCAGAAAGTAGCCTGGGAAAAATATTTTCTCCAATATATGGAGTGTTCATATATGGCACAGGGAGGCTACGAGACACGCCCAAGGTTACACATCCAGTAAATGCCAAAGCCAGGATGTGAGCCCAGGCAGGCTGCTTTGCCTGTGAAGTCTTCCTATGAAGAAAGATACATTTTAGGCACACTGGTGTCATTCTTCTATGTTGGGTGTTACTAAGCTGCAATCCTGGAGACCAAATCCACATCTATTTGTGTAAATCAAGTGGAGCAGACGCACATCGCTCCTTGCAGGTACAGCCCATGCTGCTCTCCTGTTACAGGGCCCAGCCGTCACAGCAGAGACTGCACACCCTAGAACACTTGGCCCTTGACAGGAAAGTCTGCTGACGTTTGTTCTATGGATTTCCTCTACTATCTGGATACCACACCAAGGGCCTGAATAACTGACCCTGAGAGTTAGTCAGGGTCTAAAAGACTCCCTGAATGCCTAACTGCTGCTGCTGCTGCTGCTAAGTCGCTTCAGTCGTGTCCGACTCTGTGCGACCCCAGAGGTAGCAGCCCACTAGGCTCCCCCGCCCCCCTGGGATTCTCCAGGCAAGAACACTGGAGTGGGTTGCCATTTCCTTCTCCAGTGCATGAAAGTGAAAAGTGAAAGTGAAGTCGTTCAGTTGTATCCGACTCCTAGCGACCCCATGGACTGCAGCCTACCAGGCTCCTCCGTCTATGGGATTCTGAATGCCTAAGGTAGCACCTAGAAAGAGAGTTCTGCAGTGACGTAACAAGAGCAATTTCATGAGACCACAGTTCCTAGGCCTGCACCTACCATGGCTGTCCTGATGGAAACATGGGTCATCGCTCTCACGAATTAATGGCTTTGCTGCTAAAGACTGTCCCTGGCTTGTTCCTGCACTCTCATTTCACACCTAGCTTTTCACCTGCTGCACACTCATGTCTTTTCTCACACAATGGCTACTTTTTGCCAAGAACAAAGCAAAAACTGGTAACAAAGTACAACCATACCCTCTGGTTATTAATGTGATATATATTTTTTAATACAGAAGATTTAAAACCATAAAAATAAACCAACAAAAACTGAGTGTAAAAAAATGAGATTCTCTGATATAACACTACAGTCCTGGAATGCAGGGGACTGGCCTATTTAAGTCTGCTCTCTTTGGCTGTTGGGGTCCACGTTGACAAATGACTTATTCAGATGATTCATAAACAACTGGAGTTTTCATGGATTAATTCAATACTGTGAGTTCAAACTTGAGACTATTTTGGAAAGTAAAAGTATGCTATGAGAAGAACCACAATGATATTTAAAAGATTACAGTCAACTAGCTATTCCACACCTGGGTATATATCTGAAAAAAACAAAAACACTAATTCAAAAAGATGTATGTGCCCCAGTATTCATGGCCAAGACATGGAAACAACCCAAGTGCCCATCAACAGACAACTGGCTTAAGGAGATATGGTATATATACAATGGAATACTACTCAGCCATATAAAAGGAATGAAATCCTGCCATCTGCAGCAACATGGATGGACTTGGAGACTATTATGCTAAGTGAAATAAGTCAGACAAAGACAAATCCTGTACATTACTTACATGCAGAATCTAAAAAATACAACAAACTAATGAACAGAACAAAAGAGCAGACTCACAGATATAGAGACCAAATTAGTGGGAATGCAAGGAGATCCAACCAGTCCATTCTGAAGGAGATCAACCCTGGGTGTTCACTGGAAGGAATGATGCTAAAGCTGAAACTCCAATACTTTGGCCACCTCATGCAAAGACTTGACTCATTGGAAAAGATGCTGGGAGGGATTGGGGGCAGGAGGAAAAGGGGACGACAGAGGATGAGATGGCTGGATGGCATCACTGACTCGATGGACATGAGTTTGAGTGAACTCTGGGAGTTGGTGATAGACACAGAGGCCTGGCATGCTGTGATTCATGGGGTCTCAAAGAGTTGGACACAAGTGAGCAACTGAATTGAACTGATGGGGTGGGGGTGGGGTATGGACAATATAGGGGTAAGAGTGGGAGAAACAAACTAATTGATGTAAGACAGGTCCATAATGTATTATTTTACAACATGGGGAATATAGCCAATATTTTGTAGTAACTGTAAATGCAAAGTAACCTTTAAAAATTACATAAAAATAAAAACTTTAAAAGTATAAAAAAATTAAATTATGGTCAAAAGATAAATGACATATTTACAAATAACTGGACTTCCCTGGTGGCTCAGTCAGTAAAGAATCCGCCTACAATGCAGGAGACTACCTGAAACATAGGAGACACAACCCACTCCAGTATTTTTGCCCGGGAAATCCATGGACAGAGGAGCCTGGCAGACTACAGTTCATGGAATCACAAGGGTCGGACACGACTTAGTGACTAAACCACCAACCATCATAAAAATTTGTAACGGCATCTTGTGACACAGTTGTCTTTACAGAAAAACTACCAAGTCATGCAGAAGTGCCATTCCTAAATTTGAGGGAAACTAAACAAGAACTATAGCAAATGCAGAGACTGAAGGTAATCAGAGCAAAGCAGGTGAGAGCACCAGGGGTAATTTTACATACAGTCACCAGGACTCCTTGCTAGCTGCAGCTTGCCCTTTACAGCCTGCAGGTTGACCTGCCAGAAGAGCTCTCCTCTCCCACATCAGCCTACAGCAGAAGAATCCCTCCTGGCCTAAGTCAGAGTCCCAGAAAAATCACCCCCTCCCGGGCCACCCATACGCTACCTTGCACGCAACAGGATGCTTCCCCAGGGCTCTGCTGAAGTCTAGCAGAGATTCAAACGTCTTCTGGCTGGTCATTGGTGTTTTAATGACCTGGAAATGCAAAGCAGAGAAGAATTATAACCATAAAATCAGCAAACAATTTCAATAGAACAGTTCAAGGAAACATTGAGAAAAAATGGCCACACAGGTGACAAAAATAATTTTTAGTTTCATAAAAGAAGGATCTCAAGCCAGAAACAAAATATCCACTTCAAGACACTGGACTATCACAGAACACACAAAATCAAGGCTAAAAAACTGATATAAATGTGTGTACATGTGTGTAGGTTTTACAGACTTTGTCACTGAGACTTGGGTTCAAACCCCAATCACACCACTTACTCGGCTCTGTGACTCTGGGAATGTTTCTAGAAATTGAAATAATACTGAAATCACTCTACCTATCAATAACCTCAGATGTGCAGATGATACCACCCTTATGGCAGAAAGTGAAGAGGAACTAAAAAGCCTCTTGATGAAAATAAAAGAGGAGAGTGAAAAAGCTGGCTTGAAGCTCAACATTCAGAAAACGAAGATCATGGCATCCGGTCCCATCACTTCATGGCAAATAGATGGGGAAACACTGGAAACAGTGTCAGACTTTATTTTCTGGAGCTCCAAAATCACTGCAGATGGTGACTGCAGCCATGAAATTAAAAGACGCTTACTCCTTGGAAGAAAAGTTATGACCAACCTAGATAGCATACTCAAAAGCAGAGACATTACTTTGCCGACTAAGGTCTGTCTAGTTAAGGCTATGGTTTTTCCTGTGGTCATGTATGGATGTGAGAGTTGGACTGTGAAGAAGGCTAAGCACCAAAAAATTGATGCTTTTGAACTGTGGTGTTGGAGAAGACTCTTGAGAGTCCCTTAGACTGCAAGGAGATCCAACCAGTCCATTCTGAAGATCAGTCTTGGGATTTCTTTGGAAGGAATGATGCTAAAGCTGAAACTCTAGTACTTTGGCCACCTCATGCGAAGAGTTGACTCATTGGAAAAGACTCTGATGCTGGGAGGGATTGGGGGCAGGAGGAGAAGGGGACGAGAGAGGATGAGATGGCTGGATGGCATTGCTGACTCGATGGACATGAGTCTGAGTGAACTCCGGGGAGTTGGTGATAGACAGGGGAGGCCTGGCGTGCTGCGATTCATGGGGTCTCAAAGAGTCGGACACGACTGAGTGACTGAACTGAACTGAACCCTCAAGGAGCTGAGGTAAGAATGGAGTTAGGAAGTAAAGCATTAAGGGCAGTTCCAAGGAAATGCTCAGTAAATGCTGGCTCTTTTCAGGGTTTTACTTACCACTGTTAATGAGTTCAGGGAAGTTAACTGGAAGTCTACTAGAGTATAACACTTGCCTTTAACACACTCTGCATGAAGATGCACCTTCTCTTAGTCCAAAGATGAACAGAAGGAGCCCCAGGAAAACTGAGGGATGTGCCCAGGCCACCTAGGTCCTGTGGACTCTGAGGGGGCCCTGTAACCCCCTATTACTCCACCCTCTCCCACACAGATGTCCCAAAAAGCCAACAGCTCTCTCTGCCTCACAATAGGCTCATCCCAGAGGGAGGCCTTCATACCCTGCAAACACAGGCCTACAGCTGGGGCGTGCCACCTGCCTGAACCCTGGGAAGGCCCAGGCCACCCCCCCGACCCTCTCTGTGAGGTGCATGGCAAGAGCACACCTGCTGCCCTGCTCACAGTGAGCTGCAGGGCTCGACAGGGGTCGGCACCGGGCACACCTGGCAGTCAGCTCGCAGGAAAGAGCTCGCCTGTCAGGAATTAGATTTCAGCAAATCAAGAGAGACCAGATGAATTTATATAAGTTAAATATATAATTTAAATGCCAGTTAAAGGACTTCAATGAGAGTCAAAGCCAACAGGCTTGGCTTCTACAGCAGACCCTTTATATAAGCTCAGGTGAGTCAAATCAACCCCTGATGCCTCACCTTTCGCATATGAAATAGGGATGACGATATCTGACACATCCTCTCTCTTCTAAGAGGACTGTGTGGTGTAATGAGATAGTGTCTGTGCAGGATAGGAAGCGCTATACAAATGAAGGGAATCATCAGCATTATCATTCACGCCTTAATGTGGTCACAGCTTGGGATGTGCCGGTATGCTATGGCACAAAGGGAAGCTAGTAAGGAAAACAGACAAAAGGCGCCATTAAGAGGGGGTTGAGGACCTCATGATACTGCTCTGCAGGCACCACAAATCAAACAGCAGCCTGAGGATTATTCAAGAGGAAGCAGAAACATCACCTCCATCAGGACCAAACAGACTGGGCTGTGACAAGGGCTGCGAGTCAGGGAGTTTTAAAAACACTTTGGTGACTTAAAGGAGTCAACAGTAAAGAGTTTTGTTTTGTTTTTAACAGGACGAATGCATATTTATTCATTCATCTAACAAACAACATGCTGCAGATATTCTGTTCCAACACAGGGTCTGAAAAATTACACATATACACACATAAATGTGCCCAGTCCCAAGTAAAGGAAAAGAGCCACTCAACTTACAGTTCATTTTGGTGTTTACCACCAGGGACATACACTCGAATGAATGCTCAAGTTAAAGATAAAAGTTGCATAAAGAAGAGCACTTTTAGAAAACATTTTCTAGAAAATGTTAACATTTGTCAAACATTAACTGTTAATAGTCAATGTACCATATTTCCAAAGACACAAATGGACATTATCAGGTAAATGCAGTTGAAAACAGTGTTAGAGTTGGAATATGTCTTTATCTTCAAAACACATACGTACATGATACAGTAACCGGAAACGAGGACAATTTCATTTCACTTCCTTGCTCTTTCTTGAATTAGGAAAAATGCTTTCCTCTATTCCCTGTGCCCCTTTAGTTCCTCAACTTCTTCAGAAACAGCCTTAAAGATTGGCAGTAGATTAGAAGAAGCCAAGAAGCAATGTTAGTGGAAGAGAGAATTCCTATCATAGGATGGTTCAGAGTAGTCCCTGAAAGAAAACTGTAAGGAAACTTAGTCATCCTTAAACTAGATGCTAGTGCTTACGGAGGGGAGGGGCTGAGCATCAAGAGATGGCAGAAACAAGGGGACACAGAGGGAAGGGGGCCTGGAGAAGGCAGCAGTGGAGACCACATCTCCACTCTCTCCCAGGGAGCCCTGGCTAGTCTCTGGAGGTCTGCCTGGATCCACAGCCCCCACACTTCGCACGGCAATAACTCCTCAACCTCAGCACAAATGCTATTTAATAGAAGCTGCTCCTCAGACCCTGTAATTAGCCCCCTATAAAAGGCAAGTTGCCGCATTTCAGTGCAAATTATCTACTGTGACTCCACCTCCCTTGTACCCAAGTCTCGAGCGAGCAAGCGGCAGCAGCAGCCCAACAGCCCTCCCTGGCCACTTCCCTCCACCTCCTAGTGCTGAGGTCAGGAGGTTCGAGGCTATGAGGAGCTGCTTCATTGCTCTGGTCACAACACAGAGGAGCTGTGCCTCCTGTGGGGACAGTACAAAGGCCCCGTCACTGGAGCAGACACCAGTGTGAGCCACCAACAGTGGACAGCGGCTTCGGGAGGAAACCAGGCTTCTAATAAAATTCCTCATCCAGCCTGGACAAGACAACACAAACATGTGTGGTTCTCCCCTGCATGGGCTCATCAGGCCAGTGGTCTTCAGTACCACCTTCCCAATCTGATGCTTCTCTCTGCGCTGCTCATCAGCTTACAAACAGTGATATTCCACACAGGTAACAGCTCTCCTGGACACCAATGGTCAAGAGAGGTCTGCAGAGAAATAAAGCCCAGGGGCCTTCCTAGATATTAGGTGTAGTTTCTTCCTTTGGCTCTGAAAGGAGACTCTGGCTAGAGAAACCCAAGCACAAGCACAACCAACCTGCCAACCTCCCACTAAAATCCGTGGAGTGCAATCCCCGGAGGCAGGGCAGGTGCCACTCAGAAGCAGCAGGCAGAGCAAGCCCGCATGCACAAGCAGACCCCACTGACCTCCACAAGCTTCATCAAAGGCACTGGGTTGAAGAAATGGAGCCCGGCAAATCGGTCTTGTCTGGTGGTGGAATTGGCTAGGCTTGTGATCTGCAAAGAGGAAGTGTTGCTGGCAAAGATTGTGTGTCTGTGGAGAGAAAGACATTGCAGTGTTGGGATGAGTCCCATCTTTGGAAACAGTCAGGGAAAAGACACAACTTCATTAACATTAGGCTGAAATCAAGTGACCTGCTGCATTTAAATTCTGAAATTTTAAATTGAAAAGTTACTTGCTCCAAAAGTTTGCTTAGTCTTTGCTAATCCTTCCTCAATTTTAGGCAACAAAATTCCTCCTGGCCTCTTGCATTATTTAATTTATATGGTACGTGAGGAACACAAGGAAGCAATAACGTCAGTCACAAGATGAAACTGCACGTGAGCAAACACTGAGGAAAGACAGGATGCATCACAGACACTCAAAATAAACAAAAACTGAAGAAACACCTGACTCCTCTGTGAGAAACATCTGACTTGAACTAAAATCATCTCCCCTCAAATGAAAAGCTTTACTTTCCCACTGATTGGGAATTAAAATGAAAACAGAAGGACACCAACATGGTCCAAAAGAAGTTTTAAGGTCACACTGGTAGGTCTGGGGAAGGAAGGATACATGTGGACACATGATAAACACGGTTCAACACATTCTTATTGTGGTGAAAGTGTCAGTCAGTCAGTCAGTCGTGTCCAACTCTTTGCAGCCCCGTAGAATGCAGCCCATCAGGCTCCTCTGTCCATGGGATTCTCCAGGCAAGAATACTGGAGTGGGTTTCCACTCCAACCATTTCCTTCTCCAGGGGATCTTCCCGACCCAGGGATCAAACCCAGGTCTCCTGAGTTACAGGAAGAATTTTTACCATCAGAGCCACCAGGGAAGCCCTATTATTATTATAAAATCTCCTTAAAAAGCAGTACCATCTTCTTTGGTGTATATAAAATATTAAATTATTAATTTTAAGAACTCCATGCTGATTTCAATGAAACTTAATTTTTAAAGACCTCAGTAAAGTGGGGTGCCAAAGGCATGGCAAGGCAAATCTTTAGAGATGGGCAAGACTCATCAGCTTTCCTACAGCACCACCTTGTGGATAAGTATACACAAAACGGCCTAACTCTACTAATAACCACCAGAAGGGCTTGGCCACGGCACAGGAAGGGCAGCGGTCCCTTACGACCAGATTAGGGTGTTCCTGCTGGCCCAAAAGGCAGTACTTCAATCTATCTGAAATCAGGAGCGAGTGGGAGGAGAGAAGAGGGAAGGGAGAAGAAACCAGTAATCTGGGAAGAGCAGAGAAGAGTGAGGTGAAAGCAGCTGGTGTGCTGGTGGTGTACACTGGTATAGCCGTGCAATGGAATGCTACTCAGCCACTAAAAAGGAGAAAATCATGCCATCTGCAGCTACATGGATGGACTTAGAGATTATCACACGGAGTGAAGTCAGTCAGAGAAAGACAAACATCACATGGCATCACGTCCATGCGGAACCTGAACTAGACGCAAAAGAATCAATCTATGAAACTAACAGAATCATGGACAGAGAGCGCAGACCAGTGGTTGTCAAGGGGCAGGGGTTTGGGAGAGGGACAGAATGGGAGCCTGGGGTTAGAGATGTGAGATTCTCTACAGAGGATGGATAAACAGCACAGTGCCACGGTACAGCACAGAGCACTATACTCAGTATCCTATGATAAACCATACTGGAAGAGAACGCATGTGTAACTGAGTCACTTAGCTGTACAGCAGAAATCAAACACTGTAAATGAACTATGCTGCTGCTTCTTAGTTGCTTCAGTCATGTCCAACTGTGCGACCCTATGGACTGTAGCCTGCCAGGCTCCTATGCCCATGGGGATTCTCCTGGCAAGAATACTAGAGTGTGTTGCCACGCCCTCTTCCAGGGGATCTTCCCAACCCAGGGATCAAACCCGGGTCTTCTGCAATGCAGGCAGGTTCTTTACCACTGAGCTGGTATACTTCAATTTAAAAACACTGATAGAAAAACACTGACCAATTTTATGAGTAGGATTCCACTGTATATATGCACCACATCTTCCTTATCCTTTCCTCTGTCAATGGATATTTAGGTTGCTTCCATGTCTTGGCTACTGTAAACAGTGCTGCAATGAACACTGAGGTGCATGTATCTTTTGAATTATGGTTTTCTCCAGATATATACCCAGGAATGGAATTGCTGGATCATATGGTAGCTCTATTTTTAGTTATTTAAGGAACCTCCAAACTGTTCTAGGAATCCTCCTGCCAATGCAGGAGAAACAGGAGATGGAGGTTCGATTCCTGGGTTGGGATGATCCCCTAGAGAAGGAAATGGCAACACACTCCAGCATGCTTGCTGGGAGAATCCCATGGACAGAGGAGCCTGGTGGGCTACAGTCCATGGGGCTGCAAAAAAGTCAGACACGACTGAAGGCACCGAGCATGCGTACTGTTCTCCACAGTGGCTGTACCTGTTTACATTCCCAGAACAGTGCAAGAGGGTTCCCTTTTCTCCACATTCTCTCCAGCATTGACTGCAGATTTCTTGACGATGGCCATTCTGACTAATGATACTTCACTGTAGTTTTAATTTGCATTTCTCTAATAATTAGTGATGCTGAGCAGCTTTTCATGTGCCTTTTGGCCATCTGTATCTTTTTCTGAGCAACGTCTATGTAGATATTTTGCCTATTTTCTGATTGGGTTGAATGGTTTTTTGATATTGGGCTTCATGAGTTGTCATCCCTCATAGCTCAGTCGGTAAAGAATTTTCCTGCAGTATAGGAGACCTGGGTTCGATCCCTGGGTCGGGAAGATCCCCTGGAGAAGGAAATGGCAACCCACTCCAGTATCCTTGCCTGGAAAATCTCATGGACAAAGCAGGAGCCTGGTGGGCTGCAGTCCACGGGGTCGCAAAGAGTCGGGCATGACTGAGAGACTAACACTTACTTACTTCATGAGTTGTCTGTATACTTTGGATGGCCAACATTTCATAGGGCTTCCCTGATGGCTCAGACAGTAAAGAATCTGCCTGCAATGCAGAAGATCTGAGTTTGATCCCGGGATCAGGAAAATCCACTGGAGAAGGAAATGGCAACCCACTCCAGTATCCTTGCCTGGAAAATCTCCTGGACACAGCAGGAGCCTGGTGGGCTGCAGTCCATGGGGTCACAAAGGGCCGGACATGATAACATCTTATGGAAGTACTTTTTCCTCATTCTGAGGGTTGTCTTTTCCTTTTGTTTATGTTTTCCTTTGCAATGCAAAACGTTTTACATTTAATTAGGTCCCATCTGTTTATTTTTGTTTTTATTTTCATTACTCTAGGAGGTGGATCAAAAAGATCTTGCTGTGATTTATAGATCAACAGACTAGGACAGAAAGCCCAGAGGAAACCTACGCACCTATGGTCACTTAATTTATGACAGAGGAGGCAAAAATATACAGTGGAGAAAAGACAGTCTCTTCAGTAAGTAGTGCTGGGGAAACTGGATAGCTACATGTAAAAGAATAAAATTAGTACGCTGTATGCAAAAATAAACTAAAAATGGATTAAAGACCTAAATGTAAGGCCAGATACAATAAAACTCTTAGAGGAAAACGGGCATAACACTCTCCTACATAAACAGCACTTCACTTTTAAGGCACGAGAACAGTGGCCTTTCTCAACAACTTCCAAGTTGGCCAATTTAAAGGCCAGGCAAAGAGGCGTCTCCTTAAAAAAAAAAAATCCTTTTAACCAACATCTCTAACCAAGACAGTCTGGTTTCTGTCACATAATGTGACAGCGCCTAAGAGAAGTGAAGTTGCTCAGTCATGTGTGACTCTTTGTGACCCCATGGACTGTAGTCCTACCAGGCTCCTCCATCCGCGGAATTTTCCAGGCAAGGGTACTGGAGTCAGTTGCCATTTCCTTCTCCAGGGGATCTTCCCAACCCAGGGATCGAACCCAGGTCTCCTGCATTACAGGTGGACGCTTTACCCTCTGAGCCACCAGGGAAGCCTGTAAAGTACGTGAGCATGCTGATCAGCTGAATGACACAAAGGGGACAGAAAGACAGGCCTCTCTTCTTTGTCAGGGTCACCAGACCACACCGCCCTAAGGGCTGTCAGGCCAGTATGCAAGTGTCTCTCTTTAGCCACTGCTCGCTGGTGGCTACCTAAGAATTCCTGTTGCCACATAATCTTAATCTTTGAGTCCCGATCAAGATGGGTGACACCTTGCCAAGCAAACCACAAGATGAGCATGAATGAACATGTCAGGGGTCAACATCACTAGGAGCCACAGGCAGAAGAGAGCTGCACATGTGCATGGCTCGCTGATGCCGCACAGACAGTCCTGAGCCAGGGGCCCTGCGTCTGACCTGCACGAGGCTAGCTCTCCTCGCCCACCCTTTGCCAAGAAGCTGGGTAACAACTCTGTGCTCCTTAAAGGACCCCAATTGTTTTGACTTAACCCACAGAAGGCTCAAAGCAGGAGGACCCTGGAAAACCATGGAAACAGAAGGCAATCCCTTCAATTACATTATTCTCTTGGTTTCATCTGAAAGAGGGGACACATCAAATTGCTCTGAGGTTGCTGAGCAGACGTCTAGGGACGTGACCTAGTGCCTCCACCCTCTGGCCTGGGAGGGGCCGTGACGCAGACGCTGCAAGAGACCAAGACTTGTCCCTGGATGGACCCTCCAATTCATGTGGGAAAAACTCTACCCTCCTCTGGGACAAAGACCAGATTCAGGGCAGCCCACACCTCAGGAAGCCACTGAGGGTGGAGGATGGAGAACAAAGGAAACAGTGTTGGCTCTTCTGGAAACAGCTATGGAGTAATAAAAAGAAGTCTTAGTGTCAGGAGACTCCTTCCCAAGAGGAAAGCCCACGCTCCAGGAAGGGAGCCCCGAGCACCAACGAGGTCTCCCAGAGATCACGTACTCGGCGGCAAACTTGTCCAGCCTCTTGAATAGCTCGTTCTTCACCTGCAGATTCTCTACGATGGCCTCCACCACCAAGTCTGTGCTGTGGACCACGGATGCTGCATCCGTGCTGGTCGATATGCTGCTCAGGGTCTTCGCCACAAACTCATCAGCACCCTAATGCCGTGGGGGAAGGAGAAGAGAATGGTCACTGGGCTTGCTGGAAAATGGTTGATGCGCTGCAGAGCGGGAAGCAAGAGGGCGAGGACAGGCCAGGACACCCCAGACAACCTGAACGTGCTCTGGAATCCTGAGAAATAAACTCTCTACGTCTCTTCTTAGGATAGACAGCATCTCAATGTGCTTCTGGACCCCAGGGCAAGAATCAGCCTGTAAACAATCCCAAGTGCTGGTCAGCACACTGTCGTGTGTCAGGCATAATCCTCAAGCTCTTAGATGGCTCTCAGGTTACTAAGCTGTTTGTTCACAGCATCGGTGTTGGCCTGTTCTATCTGCTCTGTGTCAACAAACAGCCATGTACTGTTCCATGACAGTACAGGCTTCTTGGAAGCCTGTGATCTGTCTTCCAGAAAAGGGTAGAAGTGGCTCTCAGCCCCATCCACGAGTCTGAAAGGTGGTGCTAACTATTGCTCTCTAGCAGGAGGCAGGGAAGAGTTGCCGGACTCAGCAGTTGTTTATCAATTAATAATCACCCAACATGTGCCAGCAACTGGTGGTTCAAGAGCACATGCCAGACACAGCCTCTGCCCTAGAAGAGGGTACAGTCCTATCTTTTCCTCACTTGTACCTCCAGGTTTCCACAAACAGATCTCAATCAGGGCAGAGACAGGTGGTCCCCTTATTAGCTGCCATTTTACTTCAAGATAAAATTTGCCCATGAGGATTCAAAATGGTCCAGCAAAGGCATCCAAAATCATCAAGGAATAAACAATTCTCAGAGTTGTTCCAATGGTATGTGGCAGCCTGGGTGGGAGGGAAGTTTAGGGGAAAGTAGATACATGTATATGTGTGGCTGAGTCCCTTTGCTGGCCACCACAAACTATCACAACATTGTTAATCAGCTACATTCCAATATAAGATAAAAAGTTTAAAAAAAAACTATCAGAGCTGATCAACAGAAACGTAATGCAAGATGATAGCTGATTTTAAATTTCTATCAGCTGCATTTTAACACATGAAAACAGGTAAAGTTAGTTTTATTTAACCCTAAGATATCTAAGCTACTATCATTCCAACAAGTAGTCAATATAGAGATGTCTTGCGTTCTTTTTCTACTCAGTCTTTGAAATCTGATGTCTGTCTTACAAAGCACCTCAGTTTGGACTAGCCACAGTTAAAGTGCTCAGCAGCCACTTGTAGCCAGTGGCGACTGTCCTTATCAACGGAGAGCTACATGAATACAGTTTATGTCAACTCAGCAAGCGGAAGCTGACCCTTCAAGCATGTCCATGGCAGTGGTGGGAAACGCCAGGAGACCAGACTCCTGAGGAGTGATCGGTCAGGAGCGAAGCATCTTGAGAACAGATGCCACCTTTTTACCCTCAGGGTGGGGCCCAGAGGCTCGGCCCAAAGAGGGACAATTGGCAGAAGTGTGCAGAGTAAACAAGTGAGAATGCAGGTTATTTGGATCCACTCACTCTGTCCTTGCATCCCCTCAGCCCTCTTTAAATCCCGCCTGACCAGACCCTTGTCATAACACGCTCCTCTCTATCGTGACCAGTGAGGAGAGTTTAACCTACTGTGATACATACTGCTCAGATTTCTTTAGGGAGAACATAAAATGATCTCCTCCCCGGCTCCTCTGATTTTTAAAAGATGACTAGATTTTAAGAAGATTCAAACCCAAATCACAATGAGATACCACTTCATACCTCCTATGGTGGTTGTTACAAAAAATAACACTAATAATTGTAGGCCAGGATGTGGAGAAATTGGAACCTCTGTACGTTACTTGTAGGCATGTAAAATGGTCCAGCCATTGAGGAAGACAGTTTGGTGGTTCCCCAGCAAAGCTAAACCTAGGATTGCTATATGACCCAGTGATTGCACTGCTAGGTATATACGTGAAAGAGTTGAAAAGAGGGACTTGAACAGACAGCACACTCATAGTCACTACGGCACCATTCACAATAGCCAAAAGGCGAAAAGAACCAACAATGCGGCTATTTACTTCTCCTGCTCTGTGATCAGTCCCCGTGGAATATGCAGTGATTATGTTATTATACTGGCCTAAAGTTAGGCCTGTTTTATTGGCCTCAAGTTTCAATCCAAACATTTAAAAAGCAAGCAAAGGCCAGAACCCCCTCACAAATGTAAAGTGGTCAGAGAACTGGTCTTGAAGATGATGACAAGAAATCACCTTGGGGTTTTCTGCAAACTTCTTCTTGGCCACTTTCCGAAGACTTTCCTCAATTCCCTTTCTAGATTTTGCCAGGATGTCCTCTGTTTGGTCCACCAACACTACTGTGTGGCCAGTTGCTGCAGCAACCTAGAACAAAACAAATTTTTAAAAAAGGCAAGAAAACATAAAATTTAAAAAAAAATAGTAGATAGGAATTCTCTGTAGTCCAGTGGTTAGGACTTGGCACTTGGCGCAGCTAGGGCCTGGGTTCAGTGCCTAGTTGGGGAACTAAGATCCTGCAAGCTGCTCAGTGCAGCCAAAACAAACAAAACCCAATAGAGTTTCATATTCTACATGAACTCTAGCATTATTCTACTAAAAATACCTCATAAACATAAAAATAAGCCAACAGTAATTAAACACACACTTCTTCTCAGGCACTGCTTTAAATCCTTAACACAGATGACAACAATTCTCAAAACAACCTTACAAAAAGATCAAGAGATGGGCCCACAGTCACAACAGGTGTCTGGAAATGGACGTGTGGAGAGGGCTCATGCCCCACGCGCCTAAACTGCACAATGTGGCCCACACTCACACCTACTTTCCTTCCCAGAGTCTGAAAGTTTGGCACTGGCCAGGCAGAGGGTGCCTGTGTGACCAGCCCCAATAAAAATTCTTGGCTCTGCATCTCTAATGAGCATCCCTGGTAGACATTTCACAGGACCTGTCGTAACTTGCTGCTGAAGGAATTAAGTGTGTCCTGTGTGGCATCAGCAGGAGAGGACTCAAGAAGCTGGCCCCTGGTTTCCTCCAGACCCTGTCCCATGTGACTTTCCCCTTTGCTGATTCTATGTCCTTTTGCTATAAGAAAGTATGGCCATGACGATGACTATATGCTGGTCCTGGGCTTCCCTGGTGGCTCAGATGTTCAGTCTGTCTGCAATGTGGGAGACCCTGTGTTAGGAAGATTCCCTGGAGAAGGGAAATGGTAACCCACTCTAGTATTCTGGAGAATCCCATGGAGAGAGGAGCCTGGCAGGCTAAAGTCCATGGGGTCACAAACAGGCAGACAGGCCTGAACAACTAACACTGAGAGAGGTGAGAAAGTCATGAAATCTGGAGCGGGGGGGCGAATTTGGTGGGGAACCCTAACATAGAAAATAAGAAAACAGATCTCAGATTTCAGATGCATCTAATGATGAAATTGAACTGCTCTGAGACAGGCACCCCTGAGGAGCAACAGCTGAAGGGAGGTATGATGACCACTGGTGGGTACTTTGTCCAAAAGGGGGCAAGCAGAGGTGCTGGCTAAGGGATCTCCATTTTTGTCTCAGCTCCTCTATGTGGCAGTCCCTCTGGAATAACACAAGTGATTTTCACCTTCCTCTTAACCTCTGACCTAGCTCATCCTTTGAACTGGCCAAACAGGATTCCTCAGATTCCTCCCTGCCCAGTCCCAGTACCTCTCCCACACTTCCACTTCCAGCATTACTCAGCCTTTTTTTGCCCTCAGGGGCTTGGGGAGGAAAATTCGAACACTTTTGGAAAAAGAGAAAAAGCTGAAGGCAACAGAGACAGAGAAAAACAGCAGAGGCACTGCGCTGGCGGCTCAGTGGCGAGGACGCTGTGCTTCCACTGCAGGAGGCACATGTTTGATACCAGGTTCAGGAACTAAGATCTCAGAAGCTGCAGTGAGTGGCCAAATAAAAGAGAAAGTTAAAGCAGTGTCCTTTTGTTTTGAAAGTTTAAAATCCCACTTAGAAAACACGGGAGAAAAAAAAAAACCACTCAATAATACAAAGCACCGTATGTCAGATGTCAAAGAAAATAAAAGCCACACGGTGAAGAACTCTGTCAGGAATCAGGTCTCAGAAGGCTGGGTACACCTTCTGTACCCAGAAGGAGGAGTATACCTGGAAGATGCCATTCTCCCAAGGAATAAGGCATTAGCCTTCAAGAGGTGGAGGGGAGCCAGCGAGGGAGGGGGGATGGTGCCGTCTCCCTAGAAAGCCACATGCAGAGTTACTGCAATCGTGTGACTGTGACAGTCACAAGGCGTCTTTGCTTATGTTGCAGATAAGCTATAAGGCCATCCCCTTAAGATTACCTTTTTAAAAAACTGCAAACAGAACCAATCCAAGAGATGAAGCAACCATCACTTACAAGAACACTAAAATTCAGCTGGGAAAATCCATGGCCAACAAGTATTTACAGCCTAAATGAGGACTTATCCAAAGTCCTCTGATAAACACACCCAGCTCCCCCAATCCCACTCCCACCCGTAAGGAGACACTGGGCAATTCAGTCATTGCTTTTCTTCATCCTGCGTCTGCATGGGCACCCTGGAGATGGTACAGTATGCAGACACCAGCCAAAATCAGCTATTAAATCAAAGCCCTCTAGGCAATGTTCTAGAAGAGCAAAGTGCACATGTCAAATGATCCATGTCAAAGTTACTGTGTGTGCAAAATGTCTGTTTACTTTCCCATATCAACCAGAATATACAGGCGTGCAAGGAGGGGCCAAGTCTCAGAAAGGTAGCAGACAGACCTTCCCAGTGCGTCACTCACATGCTCACTCTGCAAAACGTCCCTCAGCCCCACAGCGCCTCATTGGTCTTTAAAGAGGCTGCTCCTGTAGGAACTTAGCTTAACTGTTTTCCCTAACTCAGTTGCCTCAGACATTTCCTACAATTTCAGGATCTTCAAAATGCCTAGACTAGTATTTCTGGTCTAGTACATAATTGTATACTCTAAATGGTTATCCCTATAAACACTTTCTACTTCAGCTTTCCTTATCTTGGTTTACTCATAAAGCTTCAATAAAGTACAAAGGAAATCTTATGGTATTGCTATTCCACAGGCAGAAAAAAGATATTCTAGTTTAAACCCAAAGTAGACATAGCTAGTGGGGAATTTCCTGGCAGTCCAGCAGTTAGGATTCTGGACAGATTTCACGGCCATGGCCTTTGTTCAAACCCTGGTCAGGGAACAAAGATCTCACAAGCTGCATGGCATAGCCAAACAAACTACAACACCCCACCCAAAGGGGACACAATTAAGACTGAATAGAGAAAATATAGGTGAAAAAGATACATTTAAACTCTTGAAAATTATCCATTTTATGATGAAGTTCTTGGTTGCATAGTAATAAGCTACCATATCAGCACAATTTCAAGTAATTTCAATGAAAGCAGTATTTTCATTCTACCCACCTGTAGACAGCAACCCAATCCAACCTAAAGAACCTCCCTTAGAATCATTTGTTTGCAGACATACCCAAGAGACACAAGGTTGGCAACATCTTGAGGGTAACTTCCTGTCCTATTCATCTTCACAAACCCAGTGCCTGGTCCATGGTGGTGAAAGGGTAACAGGCAGGAAGACTAGGGCTCTCCAAACAGAGAGGCTGCAAGTGTCAGACATTTTTTTTCCTCTCTTAAGCGGTAGGAGGAAACAAACAAGTGTTAGATTTTTTTTCCCTTCTCTACACAAATTTAAAAAGAGGTTTCTTTTAAAATTCTGTGTTGCCATGACAATACATGGTTCCACCTGCACTTAACTTTTCTCAGACCTTGAGCTAACCAATGTGTTTTTCCTATGGAAATATTTGTCTTAAGCTATGTTAATGAACTATGTATTTACACTGCCTAATGGCCCTGGACAACTCACCTTGTGCCAGTGTTATGCCAACATGCATGTTGTGGCTGAGGGGCTTCCTGCCAGTCTCTGAGTTCTGAGACATTTCCTTTCTCCAATTAGTAGACTGCTACTGCTGCTGCTGCTGCTAAGTCGCTTCAGTCGTGTCCGACTCCGAGCGACCCCATGGACTGCAGCCTACCAGGCTCCCCTGTCCATCACATTTTCCAGGCCAGAGTACTGGAGTGGGTTGCCACTGCCTTCTCCAGCAGACTGCTAGTAGCTATATAACACTCGGCTAAAGACTAGCGGGGGGGGCTTTTTCTGCCCCCTTCTGGTGTCTATGTCAGAAGCTTTCTCTATCTCTTTTATACTTTAATAAAACTTTATTACACAGAAGCTCTGAGTAATCAAGCCTCGTCACTGGCCCTGGACAGAATTCTTCTCCTCCAGGGGCCAAGAATCCCAGCGTCTTTCATGGCTCAACAACAACCTTTCAGTGGGCACTCAATGTATATTTGCTGAAAAGTAAATGAACAAACAAACCACAGGTAGCCCACTGCCTGGTATGTATCAGATACCTAACATTTCCATGGGATGAGTCCAGTGTTCTGATTTTATTCATCTACTCCATGTGGTGTTGGTATTCCTCCCTACTGTTATGGGCTATCATCAAGATAGAGTGCGGATGCAGGCAGCCTGTCCCTTGTCCCCATGCAATCCATGTCAGACCTGAAAGGTACATGACTGCATCCCAGACTGGCTCAATAAGCAGATGCAGCCTCAAGCCTCGCCAGTAGTTAGATCTTCGCTCATAGCTTCAGCTGCATGCTGGTATGAAGGCTAAAGCCAGAAAAACATAACAAGAAGTGCTGTGCTTTTCTTGGAAGCCAAGTAATTGTACTGCGATATATAAACTATCTTGACAGTGGGGAAGCCTTCAAATAGTTTGGGTGAAAAAAATGCAGATTATTACAAAATCCTTTACACCAAATCACCAAGGGCCACACAAAAGCTTTGGGTTCTCTGAGGTGAGCACTCTTGCCCCACCACCCCAACACCTGAGCTCCCCTGGGGTAGAGAGGAACCACCCTGACCGCAGCCTGCTGGGCACAGCTCTGCTTTCATTCCCAGCCCTACTGCTGCCTCCTCCTGACTCAACCACCATGCAGGCAGGGGCCTGTTCCAGGCCCCGGGATAAGATGAGGAACAAAACAAATCCCCTGCTCTCAGAGAGCTTTCACTCTATCTCATAAATTATCCTATTTGGTCTTCATAATAGCATTTGGGGGAGGCACTGTAACAGTAAGCGTAACAAAGCCTGGACATGAGGGGCTTTGAAGATAGGCCCGCCTGTATCCTGAGCTCACATGCTGGCTGTTGACCCTGCAAGGCATGGCTGGGTCCAAGGGGAACAGTCTGAAACAGCTCTGAACTGGGCTAGAGTCAGACTCTGGAGCCTGTGTACCAACTATGAGACAGAAAAATTCCTTAACTCTCAAAGGCTGTCTCCTCATGTAAAATTGGAGCAGAAGAGTTGTTGAGAGGATCAAAAGAGTTAATACATGTTGAGAGGATTAAAAGAGTTAACACAGTAGAATTGTTGAGAGGATTAAGAGTTAAATAACATGTGATATGCTAGGCACCCAGAACAGTGCCCAAGATATCACAACAGCTTAATGATTTTATTCTAGGCAGGCCCCTTCTTCCTTCTGTAAGGGTCCAAGGCTTAATAATAGATCTAGGTACTGCCTCTAAAGGAAAATATTTTACTTTGCCTTTAAAATTATATCTTCGGTTCTCACAACTTGCCCCCTTTCTGGTTTTCATTTTCAGGTTTTCTTTTCAGTGTCCCTACATTTTTACAAACAGGTTAGGAACCCTCATTTAAAAAGAACGCTTATAAAGAGGGGGAACACCCACAAACTTCCTTAGCCACCTGAGGCTGACCTTTGCTTCACTACAAAAGTCCGTTAGTTGCTGGGGGACACAGCTGTCTGCGGAGCACCAGCTCTGCTGAAGGCAGGAACACATCAAAGCTCTTCCAAGCGTTAAAGCCAATGCCTGTTCTTTGGCCTCATCTACTTTTCTACAGCCCTACACACTGCCAGCTAAGCCTTCCTTTTTGAAATTCTCCGAATTCTTATCTCTATCTGTTCCTTTTAGCCATATTAATTCTCTCAATCTTCTCAAAGTTATCTTTCAAGGTTCTGCCTTTAGTATTCTTCTCCTCTGTCTTTCCATCTTTCCTTTCTGGAACCTTAACCATTCTCATAACTCCAACTAGGTGTGACACCAGCACATTCTGTCCTAAGCCAGTCTATGCTACGTGCATTATGCTAGGTCGCTTCAGATGTATCCGACTCTGTGACCCCATGGACTGCAGCCTGCAAGGCTCCACTATCCATGGGATTCTCCAGGCAAGCATACTGAAGTAGGCTACCAGGCCCTCCTCCAGGGGATCTTCCCAACCCAGGGATTGAACCTGCATCTCTTATGTCTCCTACATTGGCAGGAGGGTTCATCACCACTGAGCCACCTGGGAAGCCTGCAGTCAATACCTTGTGACCTTAAAACCAGTTCTCTTGACCCCATTAATGTTACCACTATCCTGAGGGTCACAAGAGTTGTTGGACAACATTTTTTCTTAATCTCCGCCCTAATTACATCCAAAGAAGTTCTATCCATCATTTAAGGCCCATTTCAAAAGCTACCCTCCACAAACATGTCCTTTTTCTTGTTTTAAATCTTAGAGCTAGACTTTCACTGCTGTTACTAGGCTGCTTGACACCAGTCAACAGTACCATGCGGTCTCTGCTTGGATCTGACTCCCTTAGTGGCGACACTGATCTGGCCCTTGTGTCCCCTGCCACTCATCACCCGTACGCAGCCTTGTCCAGTAACTCACTGCTCAATACCAGGTGCCGAGAGCAGGGTGGCCGAAGCCGGGGCCCTCCCCCAGCCCCGTCACACGGCTCCTTGGGCTGCTTCCTGGCTCCACAATCCCACCCTGAGGTTCCCTCCCTCAGGAAGCGCCTCCACCTCACTGAGGCCAGCCCTCTCTCCTTGGTGACCGCTCTCTCAGCCTCTAGCACAGGTAGTTGCTCCTTTGTGCTCTACTGATGTATAGATACAGCAGGTCCTTCCTGCAGGACCCTAAATATAGGGAAAAAAAAAAAAAAAAACCAGTGTGGAGCTGGTGAGAGTCACAGTTACCAATGATCACTCAGTTATGTTAACAGCAGCCCAAACCCCAGGACATGAATATAAGGGAGAAATAAGAAACAAAGAGTGGTAAGTGATTTCAAGTTGTAAAAATCTCATGAATTTTAGAATAAAGGTCATAAACCAAGGACGATGTAGGAGAAATTCCAGATGTGAAAGATAAATTAGACACGGAAAAGTTAACAGCAGCTTTTGATGATGAACTCAAAATACTGAATGACAGCTAGAGACCTTTTCAAAAGACCTACCACATCGTCCACTTCTTCAGAATCCGAAGTAGCTGTTACCACAAAGCCTAACATAGGGTAGTTCTATCATACTCCGAACTTCAGTCCAACCAAAATTTCCAGTAAATGCAAATTTCATATACATATATGTAGTGCAGTTACATACATATGCCTTTTTAAAATAACACATACTTTTTAATGTCCCTTTTTTCTTATCTAAGAAGATATATCCTGTATATCTGTAACATCATATTTTAAGTGTCTAAAGGCCGTATCTTAAGGTCAAGTATTTAACCCACCAAAACTTTCATCTGTCTCAGGTGGCATCCCAGATATGGCAAGCAGGCCGTCCGTGCCTTCATGACAGTTAGCTGCTCACACTTGGGCCTCCTGTGGATGGTGAGCAACTCAAGAGCAACAGCCACACCCTACCTCTCGCCCGCCTCAATGTCTAGCACAAAGGCACACTTAATCTTCATGAAAAGAATGCATGAAGCTTCAATTTGTGAACTATTTTAGGAATAAGTTCTCAAGAAATCATGACTGGTTTTGCTACTAGAAACTCGTTATAATATCTTATTATTTTGGTGGGCAGAGCAACCATTTTCTGGCACTGGTGGTGGAGATGCCAGGCAAAAGGGGAACTAGAGGGCAACTGCCGTGTAATATGACCACCTCTGTTCTTTCAAAACTGGATTTATGCTTAATTTGCTCCAGCGTGTCAATGTGTCCTGCACCATTTGTCAAAGGGGCTGTGGGCAAAGAGACACGCAGACCCTGTGTGTGTCTGTCCATCTGTGAGGGACACGTGTGAGCCAGGGCAGGGATGGCGGCAGACACACAACACAGGTTTCCCTCCAATGTAGCTTTCTTCTCTATCACAGCAGGGAGAGGGTGAGAGGCACCTTAGTTTCTCAACTACTGCAAGGTCAGAAAGAGGGAAAATTATTTAGTGTTCAGCTTTATTAGCTACAGATAATCGAGATCAATTACTAGGGTACGAAAATCAGTGCAACCGTTTTCAGGCTTTTTAGCCATGAAATTATTCCTCCTAAGAATGTATGCTGCTGCTAAGTCACTTCAGTCGTGTCCGACTCTGTGCGACCCCACAGACAGCAGCCTGTCAGGCTCCCCCGTCCCTGGGATTCTCCAGGCAAGAACACTGGAGAGGGTTGCCATTTCCTTCTCCAATGCATGAAAGTGAAAAGTGAAAGTGAAGTCGCTCAGTTGTGTCCAACTCTTAGCGACCCCATGGACTGCAGCCCACCAGGCTCCTCCGTCCATGGGATTTTCCAGGCAAGAGTACTGGAGTGGGGGTGCCATTGCCTTCTCCCCTAAGAATGTATACAGAAGAGCTCTGATCTATTCAGAGATGGCTATTATTTAAAAAAAAAAAAGAAACAAAAACAAAAAACATAAAAAATAAGTGTTAGCAAAGATATGGAGAAACTGGAACTCCTGCATACTGCTGATGCAGTCCCTGTGGAATATGCTGTAAGAGTTCCTCAAAACACTAAAAATAATTACCATCTTATTCAGGAATTCCACTTCTGGATATATATCCAAAAGAACTCTAACAGAGACTTAGAAGCAACATGCTAACAGAGCTGCAGACCATGTTCATGGCAGCACCCCCAATAGCCAAAAGGTGGGAGCAGCCCAAGTGTCCACTGATGGATGAACGGGCAGACAAAATGTGCCACAGACATGCAATGGAATGACTCCACTAAAAATACCCCAACGTATATTATTCCTTAAAGAGGAAAGACGTTCTGACACATGCTACAACACAGATGAACCTTTAAGGATTTTAGATGAAATAAAGCAGTCACAAAAGGACAAATCCTCAGTGATTTCTCTCATATGAAGAATCTAGAACAGTTAGATTCACAGAGACTGAGAGCAGAAGGCTGGCTGCCGGGGCTAGGGGAGGGAGAGATGGGAAATTATTATTTAACGGGCATGTACTTAAACACCGCTGAACTGTACATTTTTAATGTGCATATTTTCAGTTTTATTAGATAAATGCCAAAGCATTTCCCAAATAGTTACACTAATCTATTGATACATTCCTACCAACAGGAAATATGAACTTCCTGTTGCTCCATATCCTTACCAACACTTTATCAGATTTTTCAAATTTTTCCAAGCTGAAGTGTGTATAGTATTTATTTGTAGTTTTAAGTTATTTAATTGTAGGCTAATTACAATATTGTAGTGGTTTTTGCCATACATTGACATGACTCAGGCATGGGTGTACATGTGTTCCCCATTCTGAAACCCTCTCCCACCTCCCTCCCCAACCCATCCCTCTGGGTCATTCCAGTGCACCAGCCCTGAGCGCCTATCTCATGCTTTGAACCTGGAATGGCAATCCATTTCACATATGATACTATACATGCTTCAACGGTATTTTCTCTCAGATAATCCTACCCTTGCCTTCTCCCACAGAGTCCAATAGACTGTTCTACACATCTGTGTCTCTTTGCTATCTTGTACACAGCATTACCATTATCATCTTTCTAAAGTCCATATATATGAGTTAGTAAACTGTATTGGTGTTTTTCTTTCTGGCTTACTTCACTCTGTATAATAGGCTCCAATTTCATCCACCTCATTACAACTGATTCAAATGCATTCTTTTAATAGCTGAGTAATCTTTTTAATAGCTGTGTATGTACCACAGCTTTCTTATCCATTCGTCTGCTGATGGGCATCTAGGTTGCTTCCATGTCCTAGCTATTGTAGACAGTGCTGCGATGAACACTGGGGTGCACCTGTCTCTTTCAATTCTGGTTTCCTCAGTGTGTATGCCCAGCAGTGGGATTGCTGGGTCATATGGCGGTTCAATTTCCAGTTTTTAAGGAATCTCCACACTGTTCTCCATAGTAGCTGTACTAGTTTGCATTCCCACCAACAGTGTATCCACACCCTTTCCAGCATTGCTTGCTTGTAGATTTCTGAATAGCAGCCATTCTGACTGGCGTGAGATGGTACCTCATTGTGGTTTTGATTTGCATTTCTCTGATAATGAGTGATGTTGAGCATCTTTTCACATGTTTGTTAGCCATCTGTATGTCTTCTTTGGAGAAATGTCTGTTTAGTGAACTGTACATTTTTAAAGTAAGTTTTACTTTATGTATATATATATTTTTACCACATACAACATACACAAACCTTTAATCCAACATACCTTCATTTTACTGAGAAAGCAGCAGCAGCTAAAACAAAAATATTATTCACCTAAGATCACATATCTATCCAAAACATAATTCTGTAAAAGGCACTTCTGTCTAGATTACTAACTAAGCTTTTCAATGGCTCCTGGTGATCACAAGATAAAAGCTCCTACACATGGCAAGCAAGCCTCTCCAGGAAAGGGACCCACCTCCTCTCCAGACACACTGCTCACTGTTGCCAGAGACTGCCACAAGGCGTGTAGGTGCCTATAGCTGCTATCACCGCTCATCTCCAGGCCTCTGTACTATCCAAGCCTTCTCCCCAACTTCCCTCATTAACTAAGCCCAAGTATCACTTCCAGATACTAAGCACCGCCACCCCCAAGATCCTCTGAGTCCCAAGCAAGTCCCACGTTCCAGTAATGCCCCTGCATTCCCCTATGCCTGCACCCACCACAGTGTCACGATCATCCGTTTAAGTGCCGTCTCCCCCACTCCTGCGCTTAGTGCTTAGTCCCTCAGTCAAATCTGACCTTTGCGACCCCATGGACTACAGCCTGCCAGGCACCAGTGTCCATGGGGATTCTCTAGGCAGGAATACTGGAGTGGGCTGTCATTTCCTCCTCCAGGGGATCTTCCCAACCCAGGAATCGAACCCAGGTCTCCCACATTGAGGGCAGATTCTTTACTGTGTGAGCCACCAGGGAAGCCCAAGAATCCTGGAGTGGGTAGCCTATCCCTTCTCCAGGGAATCTTCCCGACACAGGAATCAAACCAAGGTCTCCTGCATTGCAAGCGGATTCCTTTCCAGCTGAGCTACCAGGGAAGCTCCTCCTCCTGGATTCTGACTAAATGAGACCCACACCAAGACACTCTAGAATTAAAATGTCAAAAGTTAAAGACAATGATTAATGTTGTAAAATATTAAAAGCATCAGGAGAAAACCAACTTGCTACACACAAGGGAATCCCTAATAAGACCAACAGCAGAAACCCTGTAGGCAAGAAGGGAGTGATACAATGTATTCAAAGTACTGGAAACAAAAGCAGAAACAGAAACTCCCAACCAAGAACATTCTCCCTGGCAAAGCTCAGAGGGAAGGAGTTCATCACTACTAAATCTGTATGACAAGAAACGTTAATGGGACTTTAAGCTGAAAAGAAAGGGCACTAACTAGTAACAAGAACACATGTGAAAGAATAAATCTCACTATGAAGGTAAACATACATAACAAAGGTAGTAGATTAATCATTTATAAAGCTAGTATGAATGCTAAAAGACAAAAAAGCAGTTTAAAAAAAAAAAACATGATTACCATAATTAGTTAAGGGGTTGTTGTTGTTCAGCCGCCCAATCATATCCAACGCTGTGCGACCCCATGGCCTGCAGCACGCCAGGACTCCCTGTCCCTCGCCATCTCCCAGAGTTTGCCTGAGTTCATGTCCATTGCATCGGTAATGCCATCCAGTCATCTCATGCTCTGATGCCCTCTTCTCCTTCTGCCCTCAATTTTCCCCAGCATCAGGGACTTTTCCAATGAGTCAGCTGTTCACATCAGATGACCAAAATACTGGAGCTTCAGCTTCAGTCCTTCCAACGAGTATTCAGGGTTGATCTCCCTTAAGGTTGACTGGCTTGATCTCCTTGCAGTCCAAGGGACCCTTAGGAGTTTTCTCCAGCACCATAGTTCGAAGGCATCAATTCTTTAGTATTCTGTCTTCTTTACGGTCCAGTTCTCACAACCCTATGTGACCACTGGGAAGACCATAGCCTTGACTCTACGGACCTTTGCTGGCAGAATAATGTGTCTGCTTTTCAACACACTGTCTAGGTTTGTCATCACTTTCCCGCCAAGAAGCGGCTGTTTTCTGATTTCATGGCTGCAGTCACCATCCACAGTGATTTCAGAGCACAAGAAGAGGAAATTTGTCACTAACTCCACCTTTTCCCCTTCTATTTGCCATGGGGCAATGAGGCTGGATGCCATGATCTTAGCTTTTTAAAATTTGCTTTAAGCTGGCTCTTTCACTCTCCTCCTTCACCCTCATCAAGAGGCTCTTGAGTTCCTCTTCGCTTTCAGTCATTAGAGTGGTATCATCTGTATATCTGAGGCTATTGATGTTTCTCATGTCTATCATGATTCCAGTTTGTAACTCATCCAGTTCAGCATTTCTCCTGATGTGCTCAGCATATAGGTTAAACAAACAGGTTGACAGCCGACAGCCCTGTCGTACTCCTTTCTCAGTCTTGAACCAACACAGTGTTCTAACTGTTGCTTCTTGACCTGTGTACAGATTTCTCAGGAGACAGATAAGATGGGCAGGTATTCGCATCTCTTTAAGAGCTTTCTACAGTTTATTATGATCCACACAGTCAAAGGCTTTAGCACAGTTGATGAAACAGACATAGATGTTTTTCTGGAATTCCCTAGCTTTCTCTATGATCTAGCGAATGTTGGCAATTTGACCTCTGGTTCCTCTTCCTTTTCTAAACCCAGCATGGACATGTGCAAGTTCTTGGTTCACATAATGCTGAAGCCTAGCATGCGAGATTTTAAGCATGACCTCACTAGCATGAGAGACAAGTTTAACTGTCCGATGGTTAGCACATTCTTCAGTACTATCCTTCTTGGGAATTGAGATAAGAAAAGGTCCAGTCCTGTGGCCACTGCTAGGTTTTCCAGATTTGCTGACATATTGAATGCAACACCTTGATGACATCATTCTTCAGGGTTTGAACAGTTCTACTAGAATAGAATAGTTAAGGGATACACAAGATTTAAAAAAAAAAAGTGTGAAATGTGACATCAAACACATAAACCAAGGAGGGTTATTAACGCTGAGCATCAGAATAGGATCAAACTTAAGTTGTTATTAAATCAAATACACACTGTTACGCATACAAGTTACTATATGTTAGTCTTATGGTAACCACAAAGTTTCAACTCCTGAAAGATGATGCTGTGAAAGTGCTGCATTCAATATGCCAGCAAATTTGGAAAACTCAGCAGTGGCCACAGGACTGGAAAAAGTCAGTTTTCATTCCAATCCCAAAGAAAGGCAATGCCAAAGAATGCTCAAACTACCGCACAATTGCACTCATCTCACATGCTAGTAAAGTAATGCTCAAAATTCTCCAAGCCAGGCTTCAGTAATACATGAACCGTGAACTCCCTGATGTTCAAGCTGGTTTTAGAAAAGGCAGAGGAACCAGAGATCAAATTGCCAACATCCGCTGGATCATGGAAAAGCAAGAGTCTATTTCTGCTTTATTGACTATGCCAAAGCCTTTGACTGTGTGGATCACAATAAACTGTGGAAAATTCTGAAAGAGATGGGAATACCAGACCACCTAACCTGCCTCTTGAGAAATCTGTATGCAGGCCAGGAAGCAACAGTTAGAACTGGACATGGAACAACAGAATGATTCCAAATAGGAAAAGGAGTACGTCAAGGCTGTATATTGTCACCCTGCTTATTTAACTTCTATGCAGAGTACATCATGAGAAATGCTGGACTGGAAGAAGCACAAGCTGGAATCAAGATTGCAGGGAGAAATATCAATCACCTCAGATATGCAGATGACATTACCCTTACGGCATAAAGTGAAGAGGAACTAAAAAGCCTCTTGATGAAAGTGAAAGAGTAGAGCAAAAAAGTTGGCTTAAAAAGCTCAACATTCAGAAAACAAAGATCATGGCATCCGGTCCCATCACTTCATGGCAAATAGACGGGGAAACACTGGAAACAGTGTCAGACTTTATTTTGGGGGGCTCCCAAATCACTGCAGATGGTGACTGCAGCCATGAAATTAAAAGACGCTTACTCCTTGGAAGAAAAGTTATGACCAAACTAGATAGCATATTCAAAAGCAGAGACATTACTTTGAGACTAAGGTCCGTCTAGTCAAGGCTATGATTTTTCCAGTGGTCGTGTATGAATATGAGAGTTGGACTGTGAAGAAGGCTGAGCGCCAAAGAATTGATGCTTTTGAACTGTGGTGTTGGAGAAGACTCTTGAGAGTCCCTTGGACTGCAAGGAGATCCAACCAGTCCATTCTGAAGGAGATCAGCCCTGGGATTTCTTTGGAAGGAATAATGCTAAAGCTGAAACTCCAGTACTTTGACCACCTCATGAGAAGAGTTGACTCATTGGAAAAGACCCTGATGCTGGGAGGGACTGGGGACAGGAGGAGAAGGGGACGACAGAGGATGAGATGGCTGGATGGCATCACAGACTCGATGGACATGAGTCTGAGTGAACTCCGGGAGATGGTGATAGACAGGGAGGCCTGGCGTGCTGCGATTCATGGGGTCGCAAAGAGTCGGACACGACTAAGCGACTGAACTGAACTGAACCACAAAGAAAATTAAAATCAATGCAGGAAATTGAAGATATCTGAAATACATATAAGAATTCATAAACATTTCCTACAAATCAGTTAGGGGAAAATGTACAACACAATAGTAAAATAGGAATGAAATCTAATAAGACATTATATAAGAATATATATGGCCAATAAACATATGAAAAGGGGTTCACCTCATTAGTAAACAGGAAATTCTAATAAAAATACAATGAAATATCACTAAACCCACTAGAATGAATAAAGGAACAAGAACATAATCCTATAGAGCAAGGAGGACCTTCAAACCCTGACGGCAGAATTCTAAACTGATATAACCACTTTGGAAAACTGTTCAGCATTATCTGCGGAAGTTGAATATATTCATATTTTGTAATCCAGCAATTTCACCCAAGAGAAACATGCACATATGTGTGTCAAAAGACAGGACCATGACTGTGGATAGCACCAGTGCTGTGAGGGTTGATTCCAGCAGGCCTACAATTAGCCTGAGTAGTTCTGCTGAAGTTCTAGCATCACAATGATCCCTGGTCAAGGCATGAAACCTACTGCTTTACATTGCTGCTCTGTAACATTAAGAAGTCTGGAGGTGGTTTGTATTAGCTTATCAATACTGTTGATAAGAGTGATATTGATGATTCATACCTGGTTTTTAAAATTACATTACTGAAGTTTCTTACTTAGAAAAGAATTTTACCTGTCTTGGATGCAAGGAAACCAATCACACTCATTTTTCTCAAATTAATCAATGAATTGTTCCCAACTTTCCGAGGCGATGGCAGTGGAAGAGTAGATCACAAAAATAAGCAATCTTTCTTCATCTCCCATAGATATATTTTCAATAAATAAGGAGGACTTTCCCTGGCACTTTAACCTGAGTGCCAATAATCTGATTCAACCCACTGAAGACCCACTGAGGACTCTAGTTTTATACAATAGTGACTACAAGACCTCGAGGACAAGAAGTCTGCAAGGGGGAAAAAATGTATTTGAAGGCTATGTCCTCAACTCCATGACTTCTCTAGCTTTGGTGGAAAGCAGGCTTAGCCAGAGAAATATTTTTGGACAAGGATGCTTCAGAGCTATAAAAATAGGCCCAGTAAATAGCACATTTGTCAAAATGCCCAAGTACTCCAGTCACAGGGCCAAGGAAACATGCCAAGCAGAAGTGTGCTGGATTTCTGTTTTTGCAAACATACCACTAGATTTGAAGCCCCTTCTCTGAATTATTACTTGAGTTATCAATTTGTGAGAATTGCAGCAACCGGTCCAGTGAGGGGTTCTGTGTGCCTTTACACTACAGGAGGGCTACATTTCAACATTACATTCTGACAACCGCTGAGTTTTATGTACCCTCTGCCACAACCAAATTCTGACTTCTCGATACCCAGAGGAAGTGTTCACCCAGAATAAGTCCACTGAGTCACTGGCCCCCTGAGGCTGCTGCACCTCTGCATTAAGACTTGCCCTTAGGTTCTCAGGATGTGATCCAGGGAGGAAGAAAGTCATAAATCAGTTGCCTCTCCCAGAGCTGGCAAGTCTGGGTTCATGATTATCTCTGGTTATGCAATGCCTTGAACTCTGCCATCAATACCAGTTGTGTTCACTTATTTTAACAATCAGAAAAAGGCATTCTGTTGAAGCGTTCAACCACCACCACAGCTGGTTTATACTTAAAACCATTAAGTTCATTGGTTGGCCTCTTTAACTTATATTTTTATACTTAAAAACTATTTCTAAAAAGCCAAAGGAATGTGCCTCCATTTTTAAGTGAGTCTGTTAAATACACAATTCTTTAAAAAATTCCCAAGCATCTGGGTTTGGTGATGGAGAGAAAGAATAACTTCTCTTCCTGGACTCTCCACTCCCATCTCCCACAAATTCTGGAAAGGAGATGGGATAGACGGACACATCCATGGCATCAACTAGCTCTCAATTATATTAAGAATCTCTGAAGGACATTGCCAGAATGCATGCTTATCTGAGCAGAGAAGAGACTGCAAATCCTAACTATTCTCTACGAAGATTAATATGGCAGTGGTTTTTAGGAGAGTTTTTTCCTCTATTAGATTATGCGGAAATTAACGAATTAAGATGCTTCCTCAACAATTCAGGTATCAATCCTTGTTCTAGGAATTAGAAGGAAAGAACAGGGGCAGGAGCACTCCTCAGAGCCTTCTGCAGAACGGTGGACATTCTGACAGCAACCCCGTCTTCAGAGGTGGCCACAAGGTCAACAGTGGCAATCACAGAGGGAGGAAGCACTCTGGGAAAGCTGGAGAGAACAAAGAAGTCATGCCAGGGAGTCTGAGTCTATTATGGGCAGAAAGATGGCAGCAGAGGATGGAGATGATCAGCTAAATCTGGAGCTGAAGAAAGGACAAGATGCTAACTGTTGACTCCAGACACCCACAGATCCTCTTGCCCATGGAGGCCACACTTCCCCCAAAGACAGCAGAGGGCAAAAGGTACATGTAGAACTATGGTCATCTCAGCCACAGGAATCTCCAGCCAGCAGAACCATCAGTGAAAGACCTGAGTTCCAGCCTCAGCTCTGCCGCTGACCCTTGAGCCCAGGTGACAGCTCTGCTGGGATGATTATTACAATGGTCACAAGAAATGACAGACATTAAAGTACTTAGAACAGAAAAAAGTGCACAAAACACACACACACACACACATCTGTAGTGTTTTTTAAGTGCCAAGCTCAGATTTAAATGCTCTGTATGAACTTACTGTAATAACCAAATACGAGTAAAGAAAGCACTAAGGTTATCTCTCAACAACCCACACAATTAGCTTAAAATCTTTAGAACTGTTTGAACTTTCCCAAACTGACTATCAGATCTTTAAGCATTGCTAAAAGAATCTAAAATAGATTCCTCACCAGATTAGAGCTGATGGATCTACACCAAATAAAAGCAGCCAACAATTATTAAACAGCTTCCACTGAACACACTAGTACAGTTCTAAGCACTTAGCTCATTTCCTCCCTCAGAACACTAAGACAAGTAACACTATTTGTTGATAAGGGAAGAAGCGGAGAGAGGTTAAGAGACTCGCTCAAGATTCCCACGGCCAGGAGGAGAAGGGCTGGAACCCAACTCCAGCAGGCACCTTACAGCCTGCTCACTTTCGATCACACTCTGCAGAAGCCATCCCACACTCAGCATAACCTGGAGGAAGAGACAGCACAGCGACCAGCAGCATTACCTGCCTGTGGTGCCAGGAGAGCTAGGCAGTGAGGTATGTGCCTAAGGCAGAACTCGGGAGAGGAAATGAAATTAGAAACTCAAGAAAGGGGCAGATAATTGTGAGGTGCATCCAGGACACGGCAGAGAAAACCCAAAACCTGACTGAGGTACCATTTCTGCTCCACATGTCCAAATATATTCCATGGCATTCATTTTTCTGCCTGTCAACCCTACCTCTGCTAGAGTATCCCCAGCCACACCCCAAGTCCAAAGACTAACATGCCGACAGAAGCTGATTTTACTGTCCCCAGTACACCATGGAGATCAGAGAGCAGCCCAAGTAAGAACCCTGCGACAACACAGGAAGTGAGGGAAGAACTTCCCAACAAACACAGCCCACGCGCCTGAGGACAAATTCAACACCTGGGAATCAAACTACTCCCTCCACAAAGAAGTCTGAGTCCCAGAGGAGAGCTTACCACTTAATGATGGTGCCAGGCTCCTGAGATCTTAAAACTTCTCCTAGGCCCCTGCACTGCTTTCAAGCAAATTTCAACAGAGGCAAATTCACTGAGGCAACAGGGAAAAAGTAAAGCTAAATAACACAAAGCAATTCTGATCATTCTTCTATTCAGTGTCAGAAAATTCAGAGTTGGGGGAGTGGGGGGCAGGAAAAAGAGATGGGCGAACCAACACAGAGCCGAGACAGAGCCGAGAGAGGAGACTTCCAACCCACCTGAGTCCTCAGTAATACAATGTCAGGGAAACATATATCTGTAGTTTAGAATATGGCTCCCCCAACCCCATCCTGTTTTAACAGCCTAAGGAGTTCTCCCCAGAAAAAATATGCACTTTTGCTCCTTTTTAAGAGGGAGCAAAAAAAAAAAAGTCTTTGGGTGCGAACCCAGCTCCAGCCCCCTTCAAGATGCCAATTCTCACTTCCTCGAAGTATGGCATACTAAAAGGAAGGTAAATCAGAAAGCCAAGAAGTCCACTCCTGAAATGTCATTCCCAGAAATCCCACTGGCTGCCCACCAGTAACTAAATGAAAGCCATAAACTCTCTGAGCTCCTTATAAGAAAAAAAGGCAATTCAGGAAGCAAAGCTTAAACTCATTCTACAAACTGAAGAAATGCACAGCTAATAACTTTCTTCCTTTTTCCCTTCTTTACAAAGCAAAAAACAACCCATCCCCTACTCAAGGGTCAATTACTGGTGGAAGTTTCTCTGCTGGCCTAAATATCCAGCTGAAGAAAAATTGGCAATCAGACCCAAGTAAGAATAATGTGTGAACACAGAAAACAAGTTAACCTTACTTAAATATTAACCATGAGTCAGTTGTATGCGCTTTTTTAAATTTAAAACAAGCAAAAAAATAATGACAGGCAAAGAACTCTTGGACAAAACAAATATACATATAGTCTGTGCTCTGATCAACTACATATTATTAAACACAGAACTCACTTGTCTTAAATTGCTTAATTGCTTAAGAAACGTGTTAGGCTCCCACAAAAATCTAGAGTTTTTTTTTTTTTCATCCTACTCAACATGAACTGGAACACATGCCAAAAACGACAAAATTTTAAAGTATTAAAAATGTAAATAGAACCACACCTTGATTAAAATTTAAACTACTTCAGAAAGAGTTCTGGAGAATGAAGCTAAATGCAAATTAAGGGCATAATTTAGGTGTTACTTTGTGCTTATGCTTTTAAAGCTTTACTGAAGAGGATAAAAAATGCCTTCCCTCTTTTCAGAGGTCCCTGAACAAACTGCATTGCCGACTGGCATTCTCCTTGAAGATCAAGAAGAAGGGACAGAATCACAACCAACACTCTCCATCTTAACATCACAGTCCTACCACAGCAGCAAGATCAGAGATAGGAATGGTGTGAGAGGACAATGACAAAAGGACAAGGGTAACGCCATAAAGGTAATAACCCCCAAGACAGCTAACATTCGAGTCCCTGCTAGATGCCACCCTGCTGAGTGCTTGATGTGTGCTAATCCACTTGATCCCTCCACTCTCCTAGTAGGCTGGTCCTACCTCAGAGGTTAGTAAAACAAGGCACAGAAGCACGTTTCCCATATTAGTACAGCTAGCGTGAGGCAGGCCAGCACAGGCCATCCCAGCTCCCCACAGTGAACTGAATACAATCTACAGTCGAGATGTAGCAACTAATAAGTCTATGGCACTAAATAAGCCAAAGAGATTTACCCAGTACCAAAAGCTGTAGGGCGAGGAGCATGAAGAATGAGGCAACACTGCCTCAAACAACATGATCTAGGGTAGAGTGCAAAAACAGATCAAAGCCAACCAACTGGCAGAAAGTGGCACAGAGATATTCTTCAGGAAAGGATGGTTCCCCTCTACAGGACTAAAACTGCCACCCACAGTGGCTGAGGCTCTTTAAACCTTGTTATGTAAGGACAGAATTACTTCAGTCTTTGGTCTTTATCAACTTCTTGAATGACAGTTCCATTATATTTCTATTCTGAGGGGTAAACAGCTTTCTTTTTAACACCTTAGGTTTCAAAAGGCACACCTTGATCCAACTATGCAAGGATGTGATCCACAAGTCTGGATTGCATCAGTGTCAAGCTCCTCTCTTCTTTCTCAGATGAAAGCTCCAACATCATACTTATAATTTTAGGTTCTGCCTGTGCGCATTGTTGTACAACATAACACTCTTTTTGGCCAATAATGGATACAACATTCCAAGAACTGAGCAACTTGAATTTGTTCAAAAGCTGAAGTGACACTTTCAATTTAGCTTCTAATCCTCTTCCACTGATGTCTTGAAGGGACCATCAACTATAATTTCTAACCCATTTCCTGTATTGTTATTGGGAGCTTAAGGCTTTAATCGGAGAAAGTGATGGCACCTCACTCCAGTACTCTTGCCCGGAAAATCCCATGGACAGAGGAGCCTGGTGGGCTGCAGTAAATGGGGTCGCTAAGAGTTGGACACGACTGAGCGACTTCACTTTCACTTTTCACTTTCATGCACTGGAGAAGGAAATGGCAACCCACCCCAGTGTTCTTGCCTGGAGAATCCCAGGGATGGTGGAGCCTGGTGGGCTGCCGTCTATGGGGTCGCACAAAGTAAGACACGACTGAAGCGACTTAGCAGCAGCAAGGCTCTAATATCTTGCCACTAAGATGCTGTTTACAGGTTTTTAAGCAAATAGTATTTTATACCTGCCACGATAAATCTCTCGGCACAGGGAGATTTGGATGGGGCAGGGATATACAAATGCACTCAACCTGAACTTTCTTTTGAGTTTCATGTAGTATACAAAGTGTGTAACTTTCAAGGTTAAAGGGACTTACTCCTCGCACCTCACATATAATAAAGATTCCAGAACCCAGCACCAGGCATGTACACAATAAATGCCTGAGAGTGAGCTGAGAAAAAATAGGAGCGTCTCAGGGTAAAACACTAATGAAATACAGATTTCAGGAGAAATTGCTATCAAATTAATATGTTGCAAAAAACCTGCAGTGTAGCAAAGTTTAAGGTATATAGTAATAATAATAAAAGATTTTTCTTAAAAGGAAGCACAGAAAACAGATACTGTGGCTAGGAGCAGACACTAAAAAAAAAAAAATTAAACTCTATCATGATTATACCCACTTGAGTACTCCGCCAAGAAAAATTAGCTAAATGCCTCCCCGCCCACAATACAAGTAGCAAAGGGCTGAAAATGCTGAGAATATTATCAGCTACGCTATGAAAATCACGGCTACCTGATTCTATCTGGAAAATAACCGTTAAATATCAGTAAGTAAAAATACAAGTATCACAGCGTGTGCGCGCGCCCCTGCTCAGTCGTGTCCGACTCTTTGTGACCCCCACGGACTGCAGCCCGCCAGGGTCCTCTGTCCATGGGATTCTCCAGGCAAGAATCCTGGAGGGGGCTGCCATTTCCTCTCCCAGGGGATCTTCCCAACCCAGGACCTAGGTAATAACTGCACACCTGAATCCCAGCTCAGCTGGAACCGGGCAGAGTCCTGCAGATGCAGCGAGATTAGAGGCTTCTTCAGAGCCTTCAGTCGCCCCCTCCCCAGTCTCCCCAGCGCCAGAGGGCACTGGGTCAAAGACATCTCGTGCAGCTGCTAGTGAAGTCTCAGGGCCTCACAAGCTCCGATTAGGTAATTTACAAAATGCTACAAAAGTGCTGACTACTACTCTTTTCAGTAAGCAAAGGATAACAATCGGAGGGGAGAAAGAAGACCATTTAGGAGAGCAGAAAACTGCTCTAACGACTGCAGAATAACTGATAAAACTAAAACTGATCGCAGTCCGGGTCTCGGGAAGCAAACCCCGAAACTGAGGCTCGGCCCAAACACACTAGACCTTTGGAGGAGTGAAGACCCACAGGCCCAGAAATTTCAAACTACACGGGGGAGGGTCGGGATGAAGACTCCCCGAGACTCCCGTGGGCGCTGGCCTCGGGCCCGACACGCCACTCCGTGTCCCGGCCCGCCAGCGCCTTCCTGTCAGGACGGGCAGAGAAACGAGCGGGCAGAGGTGCCCGCGGACGGCCCACCTGGGCAATGCCGGCGCCCATCAGCCCACCGCCGATGACCGTCACGTGCTTGACGAGGATTTTCTTCGCCGAGGCCGCGGCGGTGGAGGAGGAGGACATGGAGCGCACGAACTGCCTGGTTACGAAAGCCATGGTGCAGACGGCGAAGGCAGCGACAGGCACAAGACCTGGCGGAGAAGCAACCTGCACGGCGTCCAAGAAACAGCAGCGACCCGACGTCAGGGGGCGGAGGCCCGGGCGCCCAGGAGCCCGCGCGCCCTGGGCGTCGCCGTGACGTCATCGACGGCGGGGCGTGGCCTCGCGGCCCGCTTTCCCCATTGGCCGAGGCCCCAGGGACGGCGTTCGAACGTCCGAGCGCGGCGTCCGAGCCCCATTGGGCTGGTTCGGGCGGCCGCCCGTGTCTGGAGAACCCGAGAACCTGAACTCAGTCACCGATGCCAGGCCAGGCGCGGAGGGGCGGATAGCGCTCGGGTACCGGCCCAGGGCAAGTGTTTGCTCGGAAAAGCCACGGGCCCCTTGTAAGGAGAAGTCGGTGGTGTTGCCTTGTTGACTCCTCGCTGTTAGTCCTCGTGTGTAACTCGGCGCCGAATAAATACGTGCTGTTTGGCAGTGGTGATGGGGGAACCAAAAATGAGCACCTTCCTTTCACGTCAGCAAATAACCAAGTCTAGGGAATATTCTAACCCAGTGCGTATTGTTCCTGCTAAAAACGGAAGGAAATAAAGTGCTCACACCCAAAGCAATGTCTACTGACACATGAGTTTTAATGTAAAAATCAGGACTACTAAGCAAAAGAGAGATTTAACCTCTAATTGCCCGTTTCAACTTTACATCTTTATCAATGCAGGGAACGAACGTGTGGACAGTTTAGTCAAAGAGCAACCTCTGTAGTGTAACTGGTAACAATAGGCCAATTTTCTCGGGTGAGTAATTTTTAGTTACTGTGCCTTAGTAATACAGAATTTTTAAAATTTATTTTTAAGTATTTTATAACGATTCGCCAGCCTACCATCCAAAGTCGGCCTCTTCCTATTGGAAGTAACTTACATAGTGAATCCCTTGTTCACCATTCCTTCACTTTCATCTCATTTCTAATTCTGTAAAAATATGAGAGAAGTGCTTGTGTTGAGCATTCCGTTAGGCTTAGGACATTTCTAAGGAGATCATGATTGGCTGAAGACACTGTCACATCCAGATAAAGTCTGTTAAATGCCATAGCGTGTGTGTGTGTGTGTGTGTGTGTGTGTGTGTGTGTGTGTGTGCGCAAGCACGCGCGTGTGTGCATATGTTAGTTGCTCAGTCGTGTCAGAATCTTTGCGACCCTACTGACTAGCCTGCCAGACTCCTCTAGCAAAAACCAACAAGATTAGAATTGAAATGAGTCGATTACACAGCAAACCTAGTAACCTGAACAGATAAGTTAATTTATGAAGAAAAAAAGCATTCCAGGCACAGGAAGCAGCACATGTAAAAGTAGAAATGTAAAAAAATATTGCCTACGCGAAAAGGATGAGGAATTAGATATGTTTAGGGGTGAAGCTAGGATGGTAGAATAGGAGGATGCACAGATGATTCTTTCAGTGGATTTTCGTTATTTCAAAGTTGTGTTTAATGCTAAGCCAAACATATACTGTCATCACCACATATATTTTTTTAATGAGTTTGAATGCTCAGTCACTTCAGTTGTGTCCAACTCTTTGTGATCTTATGGACTGTAGCCCACCAGTCTCCTCTGTCTGTGGAATTCTCCAGGCAAGAATACTGGAGTGGGTTGCCATGCCCTCATCCAGGGGATCTTCCCGACATGGATGGAATTCATGGATCTCATTAGCAGGCAGTTTCTTTACCACTAGCACCACCTGGGAAGCACTTTATTGTGTGTAATGTAAAACATAATGCCTGAGTAATTGATACGTTTTCAGATCTCTGAAATGGCAACCCACTCCAGTGTTCTTGCCTGGAGAATCCTAGGGACAGAGGAGCCTGGTGGGCTGCCTTCTATGGGGTCACACAGAGTTGGACACGACTGAAGCGACTTAGCAGCAGATTTCTGATTTCCTTTCCTCAGAAAAGAAAGAACAACCACTACAGTTTTTTTTTTTAGCAAATCTGAGGCCGTCTGTATTATGTGAAGAAAGGAGCACTGGAGTAAGCATGAGGAGTCCTGCTTAGTCCCTGGTGTGGAGTATGACCATCTGCAGACAACCTGGGCTTCAGGCACCTTTCCAGCTGTATCACACTCAGAGTCTAACTCTCATTTACGCTCTTCTGAACCAGGAAGGCCACACTGACCGCTATTCCTGCCCAGTCCTGATCAGATGACAGTTACAGTAGAATCATTCTTCTTTTTGCCAGAACTGCAATTCTTTTCCTAAGTGCAGCCTTGGGCTTCTGGGCACCTGGTAACAATTTCTCTGGTCCTTGACTTGTACGTTCACCCTGTTCTTGGGGTTGTGCTTCATTTCTCGCTGCAGGAAGAGTGGTATACTGGGAAGCATGGCCATGGTCACCAATTAATTCAGAAACAGCAATGGAAAGGGTATCCCTTTTTACAGGTAAGGAAACTGAGGCCCAGAGAGGTTCAGAAACAACTGAAGTCACACAGCTTAATGAATGGCACAGTAGAATTCAACCCCAAGACAGTCTGTTTTAAGGGCTCATGTTCTTGACCACTATATTTTTTGCCTTCCTTCATAGCAACCCTAAGGTTACCACTGCTATCCAACTCCAAAGGTGAAGAAACTGAGGTTCTGAGTGATTAAGGTATTTGTTAAATGTCACTTAGATTAATCACTGGCTAGGCTCAGATTTGAATCCATTCTAACGTCATTCCTTTCATAATTTCATACTCCTTAGAAAGTGCTGCTGCTGCTAGAGGGGAAAAGAATGGGGGAGTGGGCTCCAATAACACATATGTATGTCTAGATTTGGAGCTTTAACTTATATTAATGTAATCATTAAGGTTAAGCAGATTAATATTTTTAGACCTTCCTGCTAATTAGCCCCGGTACTGTTAAGTTTTGCACAGTGATTCTAGTATTTACACCTGAAGACTCTATACGGCCATGTGTTTTATGCCATCCTGATTTCTAGCATGTGGACTCACGCTTCTCAAATGGAAACATCCATTAATAATTTGCATTCATCATCTCAGTTCATGATGACCCTAGTCATCGACCAAGAGCGTTTTCCTTCCCCCTCACCACCATGCTGGTTGGTCAAATGTCATCGATTCTACCTCATTGATTCTATCCAGGATTCGTCTCTTTTGTCCCCTCTCTGCATTTATTCAAACTGTCTCCCAAGTATGGGCTGAGCCCATTCCTAACATGCCTTGATGAAACTAATGTCTCTTCCTCCCAGTTAATGTTTCACGTTCTTCCCAGACTGATTTCTCAAGTTATAAACTGGATCACTGCACTCCCATCCTTTTAAAAACTTTACCCATAGGATAATGACCTAACTTCTCAAGTCCTGGCCCCAGTACTCTAAACTCACTCATTTCCTTCTACTCCTTCTCAAATACTTTAAATCCTAGCTACAAAGAACCAAGTTGATTTTCTAGCTTATAAATTGGAAACTATCTGATATAAAGATACTAATATTTATAAATGAGTTGAAGAGTAAAATATATTTTGACTAACTATACTTCTGAGAGTTTCAGAGCCAGGTATTTATTTATTTATTATTTTATTGAAGGGGAGGAAGCAAGGGTAAAACAAGGATTTAACGAGTGCTTAATTTACCAGGCTGTGTCAAGCATGTGATGTGTATCTTCTCATCCACTCCCATCAGTCTAACGTTACTGTTTCATAATGTATATCTTTATTTATACTCATTCATTATATTATATAATTATATATAATAATACATAATTATATTTCATAATGTATATGTTTCACATATGGCATGACTGAAGCTTAGAGCAGAAAATAACTTGCCTGATGTGTGATAGGGAGAGAGCACAGAGCCAGGTGTTGAGCCCCAGGCTACTGGAGTGCAAAGTTGTTGCTCATAACCAGTGTCCTAACCTACTTCATCATGATGGATATGTACAGCAGAGTACTGAGGATGATTAGAAGGTTTTCAAGCAGAGAACATGTTTTAAGACATTTCAGACAGAAAAATGTATATGTAGCCTGTAAAGGAATGAAGAATAGAGAGTGGTCTGGAAATACAGTTAATGCAGGATGGATAACAAAAGCCCAGGGAACTTTCAGGTGAATCAAGATGAGATTGGAAAGGTGGGCAGCGGCCAGATCAGAGTGGATGTTTTTATGAGAATCATAATCACCCTCATGTTCTTTTCAGTTTTTTTGTTTAGAAATAATTGAACTTACAGAAAAGTTGCAAGAATAGTGCAAAGAAACCCATATACCTCTAACCCATATTTACCTATTGCTAGTATTTTATCAAATTGCTTTATCTGCTCAATTGTCTATATATTTATCTATAATAGATATTTTATATATATAGGATGAATAATTTCTGAACTGTTTAAAGGTAAGTTATATACATCATGGTCCTTTATGATACTTCAATGCATGTTTCCTAGGGATAGGGGGATTCTCTTACATAATGATAGTAATCAACTTTAGTAAGTTTAATATTGATACAACATTTCTATCCATTTGGGCACCTGTAATCCAATTTAGTTAATTGATCCAGTAATATCCTTTATAGTTTTTTTCTTCTAGTACTTAATCCAGTCTAGAGTCACGTAGCATGACTCTAGACTTATTCTGTCTGTCTCTCTCCCTCTTTACAATAACAGCTTTATTGAAGTTTTAGTTAATTTGTTTTTATCTTTATGTTGAAGCACCGGCTTTCCCATAAACATGAGTTTGTATACAAGGAAACCATAGAAAGGACCAAATATCCTTGGAAGATATCTTTCAAAAACTATAATAATCAACAACTCTCTACAAGTCTTTGCATTTCAAGTAGGAAGAGGATGGCTAAACAAACTCAGATTGAAAAAAAGCACAATGAGAACAAATGCTGCCAAGTGGGGTATAATGGGAGAGAGTTTTCAGTGGTGGAACTTCCATCTTTAGCATCATGTATTAGAAATGCCAAATTGGTATATTTGTCGTGGAAAATGTTCTTTTAAATGAGGCACAACCTAAAGAAAGAAAACTAGTAGTAAATCTGAATAAGAAGGAACGATAAACTATAGGTCATTTAGTAGAATTCTTTTCATTGTTGCATTAGTAATTTAATTTTAAACATGTTTGAGAAAAATAACAACCATAGTCTTCTGGTCTGTTTGACATTCTAAAATATTTTCTTTGGCTATTTGTCAGTACATTTGTGCTGTGCTGTGGTGTCGTGTCTGACTCTTTCCAACCCCGTGGACTGTAGCCTGCTAGGCTCCTCTATCTGTGGAATTTTCCAGGCGAGAATACTAGAGTAAGTTGCTATTTCCTGCTCCAGGGGCTCTTCCTGACCCAGGGATTGGACCCTGTGTCTCCTGCATTGGCAAGTGGATTCTTCACCACTGCAGCACCTACACCCCCTTGTCAATATTTCTTTGAAGTAAAACTGCAACTCGGGATGAGCCATTCTTGGAAGACATATTTTACATGATGAATATGCTCATGTGATGCATCTGAGATTTGCTTCATAATAAATCAGTACAGAATAAGGCTGGTGGGAAGTGGGATAGTGTAGATGAAACAAGATTTGACCTTAACTTCTGTATGTGTTTCAAAATGTTCATAACTTTTTTTGCTTGGAAAAGTCACTTTCCATTCCCATATCAGATATTTCAGGAACATATACAAATATATTATTTTTACTTATTAGGCCTCTTGGGATGAATCTGGGTGTTTGGAAAAGAGGGAAGAGTTGTTTAATTTTCTAAGTAATTAACCAGTTGCCCTTCCCAGGTTGTGCCAGTGGTAATGAATCCACCTGACAATACAGGAAATGCAGAGATGCATGTTTGACCCTCTGGAGAAGGAAACAGCAACCCAGCCCAGTATTCTTGCCTGGAAAATTCCATGGACAGAGGAGCCTGGCGAGCTACAGTCCACAGGGTCACAAAGAGTGGACATGACTGAGCAGGCACACAGCAACAACCAATTGCTCAGCACTGTTTTTTAAAATATTTTGTTCTTTCATACTGTGATGCCAGCAGAGACTCTTGAAGAGTCCCTTGGATAGCAAAGAGATCAAACCAGTGAATCCTAAAGGAAATCAACCCTGATATTCATTGAAAGGACTGACGCTGAACCTCCAAAACTTTGGCCATCTGATGCAAAGAGCCGGCTCACTGGAAAAGACCTTGATACTAGGAAAGATTGAGGGCAGGAAGAGAAGGGGGCAACAAAGGATGAGATGGTTGGATGGCATCATCAATGCAATGGGCATGAATTTGAGCAAACTCCAGGAGACGGTGAAGGACAGGTAAGCCTGGTATGCTGCAGTCCATGAAGTTGCAAAGAGCTGGACACGACTGAGTGACTAAACAACAGCATGATGCTACTTTTATACACTAAAGGATATGCTATTTTGTTTCATTGATTCGTCTGAATATTCTGGCATTAGTACAAAACTGTTTAGTGATTCATTACTTTAAAAGTAGTATCCAGGGACTTCCCAGTGGTCCAGTGGCTAAGCCCCCACACTTCCAATGCAGTGGTTGCAGATTTCATCCCTGGTCAGGAAATTAGGACCCCACATGCTGTGCTATGCAGCCAAAATAAAAGACAATGAAAAAAATTTTAAAAAGATAGTATCCACCAAGAAATAAATCCTGTGTATAAGTTCAAACAATTTTGGACAAAAGTATCAAGATCACTAATTGGGGAAGACAGCCTTTTCAACAAATAGTGTTGGGAAAATTGTTATCCACATGCACAAAAGTTAGACGCGTACCTTATACCAAATACAAAAATCAATTCAAAATGGATCAAAGACCTACACATAAAAGCTAAAACTATAAAACTCTTAAAAGAAAACAGGGGAAAAGCCTCATAACATTAGATTTGGCAGTGATTTCTTGGATATGACACTGAAGACACAGGCAACAAAAGAAAAAATAGACTGACTGGACTTCATCAAAATTGAAAACTTTTGCATCAATGGTCCTCTGGCCAGAGGTGGAAGAGATGATGGAAACTGAGGATTTTAATAAACAGAATAACTGTAAATAACGAGGAGGTCTCTGGAGGAAATAAACGGGTGATAGATCAGGAAGTATTTTATCCATTTATGATATTATAACAAAAACACCACAGACTTGAGATTCTTACAAATACATTTATTTTGTATGGTTCTGGAAGCTGTTGTTTAGTTGCTAAGTTGTGTCTGACTCTTTTGTGACACTGTGGCCCACCAGGGTCCTCTGTCCGTGGGATTTCCTAGGCAAGAATGTTGGAGTGGGTTGCCTTTTTCTTCTCTAGGGGATCTTCTGACCCAGGGATCAAACCTGTATCTCCTACATTGATAGGCAGATTCCTTACCACTGAGCCACCAGGGAAGCCCTTCTGGAGGCTAGAAGTCCAAACTCAAGGCATCTGCAGATTTGGTGTCTGGTGAGAGCCTGCTATGACCAGTGCATTTTCTTGGCGAAACTCTTATTAGTCTTTGCCCTGCTTCATTCTGCATTCCAAGGCCAAATTTGCCTGTTACTCCAGGTGTTTCTTGACTTCCTACTTTTGCATTCCAGTCCCCTGTAATGAAAAGGACATCTTTTGGGGTGTTAGTTCTAAAAGGTCTTGTAGGTCTTCATAGAACCGTTCAGCTTCTTCAGCATTACTGACTGCAAGGAGATCCAAACAGTCCATTCTGAAGGAGATCAGCCCTGGCATTTCTTTGGAAGGAATGATGCTAAAGGTGAAACTCCAGTACTTTGACCCCCTCATGTGACGAGTTGACTCATTGGAAAAGACTCTGATGCTGGGAGGGATTGGGGGCAGGAGGAGAAGGGGACGACCGAGGATGAGATGGCTGGATGGCATCACAGACTCGATGGACGTGAGTCTGAGTGAACTCCAGGAGTTGGTGATGGACAGGGAGGCCTGGCGTGCTGTGATTCATGGGGTCGCAAAGAATCATGACCGAGCAACTGAACTGAACTGAACTGAGAGCCTGCTTCCTGGTTCATGGACGGCTGTCTCTGCATTGTGTTCTCATCTGACAGAAGGGACCAGGCAGTTCTCCAGCTCTTATAAGGACCCTAATCATTCATGAGGGCTCCACTCTCGTGACATAATCACCTCCCAAAGATTCTACCTACAAATACCATCACACTGGGGATCAGATTTCAACTAATGAATTCTTTGCCAGGGACACAAACATTCAGTCTAGAGCAAAGAGTTCTTGGGAAAGACCACTTTAGATTGGACTTTAGTGGAAGCCCTGCCTAAGAAGGTCACCTCTGAGCTGTAATCTGTAGGAGAAAGACTGAGCCATGGAAAAGGCTGGCAGTGGACTCATCTAGAGGAAAAATCCATAGGGTGGGGTATTTTAAAAACTCGTCTTCCTGAGCTAAGAAGTGTAACTGAGACAAGCCCTTGATACTTTGCCACCATGGGTTTGTAGAGATTTATCCATCCTTCAAATCATGCTGGATTTTGATGTGGGAAACAAGAAACATGGGCTTTAAGACATCCCTGAGAGTAACTGTGTAAAAGAGAGCATATTTTAAAAGAATTATCCTCCTGCCTGGAGATCATGCTTATATGTGGCCATCTCTCTCTTTCTGGAGGTCTGTTCCCTCTTCCACTTCCTAACTTGACATCTGGTAAAAGAGAATTTTGCTTAGCAGCTCAAATAAAACCCCCAAAACCCAGAAGTGACACTATCTCAGTTAAAATTAAAAGTTTAATAAAAACATCAAAAATTATGTTCATGATGAGGACTAAAAGTAGGCATCAGGCAGACTTATAAAACAAAGTACTATTTTTTCTATACTTCAAGTAAATCATAAAGTACAAAATCATAAAACATGAACACATGGGAGGAAAGCACTAACAGTCTTTGCAGTGATTTGCCATTAACAGATGTCTTTAAAATGCTACAGTTTAAGGCATTATGTTTTAAAGTTTAATAAATATCTTATTTCAACATACTCTCACAGAATAGTTTTTCTCAAATTAGCTGCAAACTGTTTAGGGAATACTGAAAATGTATTTATAAATCGAGGAGTAATAAATTTGCTAATGCAAAGTTAATAGTGCAATTCCAAAGCATATGCAATTCCAAATGAGGAACAAACTGCCCTGCTCACTCCGCAGGGTAACCCACACCATCCATCCAAGATCTGCACAATAAACTCTCCATTCACTCACAGTGCCTAGGTGTTTCATTCATTAGGTGTTCTATTTTAATTAACAAAAAATGCTCAAGGCACCTAAAGATTGGCCTGTATTTCATTTATCCATGTTCAAAATGCAGAGAGATAGGCTGCTATGGAGTCTAGTGGAGGAAGTACCAAGAAGTGGTACAGGAAGAATTCTCCTGTTATAAACTGGTAGGTGTGAAACAAACAGTGGTACTTCTTATTAATAGCTACAGGAAGTCCTTAGCTTTTCTAAGCTTGAGCTTCATCAGCTACAAAATATCATCCTGTGACTGGACAGTCTGGACGAATTACGTAAGTATTCAACTGAAGCGTAAAGTATGGTGCCAGATGAGGAAGGCTCACAAAGTACAGCTGCTCATGTTATATCACGACTCCTTCTATAAACGGAGTATAACGGGAGAATAAAGGAGAGGCCTGGCCACTTTCGGAGCACATTCTGTGGACAGGTCTGCTCTTCATTGTCCAGGAGTGCTCAGACATTTATCATCCTGGCTTTGTGGCAGCAAAAAGGCCAGAACACCCCCGTGATTGTGATAACTGAAAACACACCCCCATTATTTCCAAACACCTCCTGAAAGAGGGTGTTGCCTTTTCGAGAACTGCTCTTTCAGAAGGAGCTTATTTATTAAGAAACAATTTAGTTATCTTAATAAGCAAAAGAATGCCTTCCTATCTTTGCGAGTCTTCAAGGATGGGATATGTTAGGCCTAGTGGCAGGAAGGAAAGGGACGTTCAATACAGCTCAAGTCCTTCCCTTATAAATCCCAGTATCAAAATTCCTGAGCTCACTATTCAGGGCTCAAGTTAAAAGCTAGAGCTCCATCCTTGTGGGTAAAGACAGCAGAAAGGAATCCTGCCATGAAGCCACTTCTTCATCTAGGCTTACTGTTCATGTAGTTGAAATAGAAGGCAGACATATACATTCAGACCATATCTATTCCTCAACATACTGAACAAGGGTTCTCTTCATCCTATGTCTACAAAAAGTAAAAACTAAAATCATAAAAGGGTAATGATAACAAGTCCCCTAAAACATAAGCTCTGTTCCAAGATAAGTTCTAGTTCATTGTAACTCGAGCCCACATCCTTCTCTGATGAAGTATAAGTCTGAACACCACTTTCATGTTGCCATGGGTCTTAAACAGGTAGGTCTTCCTTCTCCTGGATTTGTTCTCCAGAACTTAACAGCATCTTAGTGACGTCAGAAAAGATATGAGGCATTTGACCACTGTTCAAGCTGAGATGAGTGTCTGCAGTAGCTCAGTGGTAAAGAATCTGCCTGCAATGCAGAAGCTGCAGGAGACCCAGGTTTGATCCGTGGGTCTGGAAGATCCCCTGGAGAAGGGAATGGCAACCCATTCCAGTATTCTCGTCTGGAGAATCGCATGGACACAGGAGCCTGGCGGGCAGTCCATAGGATTACAGAGTCAGAGACAACTCAAGTGGCTTAGCACGCACACACGCATGCCAAGATATAAGGCAGGTTTTGTTACCACTACCTTCCATGTGGAAAGACTGAGGCACTGAGAGATGAGATGAAATGTCCACTGGTGGAGCCCACTGGGCATAAAAATCCGTATCGCTTTCTTCCCCATCCACTATGGTCGCAATCCCCCAAGTCACATGCATTACTGAAATGGCTGAAGTTTCCTGCAGAGGAACCCCCCAAAAGGAAAAAATCCCACATGTTCTACTCTCTTTCCAATTTCTCTCTGATCTGAGCCCAACCTAGATTTCCAGAGTTGCCAGATCCACTATCAATTACAGAAGGAAGAATCTGTTTAGAAGGATGTGTATTTACATTCTCTGCACCATCTTTTCATGGAGATGTTCTTTATCTCTTTGAAATGATTATATTAAATGGATGTGGGGCTAAAGTTAGACCATATTTCCCAGTTAGGATTGGCTTTGAGTCCTTAGGCAAAACAAACGTGAAACTCTGCATGAGGCTCACGAACATCAGGAACAACTCCATCTTTGCCAGCTGCTCTCCCATACACACCCGCTTCCCTAAAAATAAGACCAGAAAAAAGGGATTACAAGACCACCCCTTTTCCTACCTCAAAAGGGATACATTTATACAAAAACTTTAAACTGAGTGTTTTAAAGGCAGACACAGAGAGGTTTGAAATAAAATTGCCACATATACCCCAGGGCTTCCCACAGTCTATCAGAACCAAGTTCACATTTTAGCTAACTCCTACTCACAAAAATCTATGCTCATCCTAGATGGAAACTGGAGACGGACCCAACAAGGAGGGCTACCTCGTCTCCTGCATACCTACTTATCTCTTTCCCTGCTCTTACCTGGAAGATTGAAGAGAAGAGACATCACGTGAGAATCTCTGGAGCATTCCTTTTCTATAGAAAGAAGCCTCCTTGCCCTCATCTAGGAACCTAGAAGAGCAACTGCTGAGAGCAGAGATCCCACCCTCTCACCCACCGTTCAGGCAGGTTGAAAGCTGCTCTTGACTCTAATAGGTCTCTGGGACTTAAGCAATCACCTGGACAACTCAAAAGGAAGATTTCTAGTCACATTTAATGATTTAAAATCAACTGCTTTCATTTTTTAATATGAAATGAACACAGTGGAGATGCATTATCTAAATTATTTCTCTCATATATTGGCTTGTCAAGAAAGACACATTTTTAAAACAATATCATGAAATAATAAAAGATTCTTCTGGTTCTACCTCTTTCTTAATTATACCATTAAGAAAATAAAAGTTTAACTGACCTATCCCAAAAGGAATAAACGTTTCCTTTTTAATAAGTTGTCCTTGATCATCCAGAAATCGATCAGGGTAGAAATCATTTGGTTTCTCCCAGATGGCTGGGTCTCTGTGTACTGACCATAGGTTGGGTAATATTATTGTGCCTTTAGGAATGGTATACCCTTGGAGCACTAAAACAGAACAAAACCACAGAATCATTCAACATGCTTTTACTAATAGCTCTCAGTAAACATCACTGTTTGAAAAAAAAAAAAAAGAGCTAGTTATGTATCTAGGTTCTTAACCTTCTGAGAGTAAACTTTCAGGTACTTTGAGGGCAGGGAAAAGACCTTATTAACTGTCATCATCTCCACAGGATCCCCAGACCCAGCATGTTGGTAAATTCAATCAAACCATTAAAAATTATAATTAACAGAAACATTAAAACAGAAATAATGTGGCATGTCAAGTAAACTGTTCCAAAAAATTATAAATTCCTCCCGGGTGGCTCCGTGGTACAGAAGCCACCTGCCACCTGCCCTGGGTTGGGAAGATCCCCTGGAAGAGGGCATGGCACCCCACTCCTGTATTCCTGACTGGAGAATCCCATGGACAGAGGAGCCTGGCAGCCACACTCCATGGGGTCGCAAAGAGTCAGACATAACAACCAAACTCAGATGGTAAAGAATCTGCCTGCAATGCAGGAGACCTGTGTTTGATCCCTGGGTCGAAGATCCCCTGGAGAAGGGCACAGCTACCCACTCCATTCTTGTCTGGAGAATTCCATTGGCAGAAGAGCCTGGCAGGCTACAGTCCACGGGGTTGCAAAGAGTTGGACATGACTGAGCGACTTTCACTTCACTTCAGACAACAGTAATTCTTATATATAATTTACAGCTCACAGAGTCTTTTATGTCCACACAACAATGCAATGAAGAAGGTAAACCAAAGGGATGTAACAGGATGTCAGCACTGGCTCTTACCAGCTGACAAGATCATATGTACTTTAAACAGTGCCCCAAAGATGCCACATATATTTCGCATCTAATTTCCACCGAACTGTTGAGTGATCCAATGTTATTTATAAGTGATTGCCTCCTACAACTGTCTTATAAGTAGATGTAAGCCCACTTCATCACAGGCTGTCTCCAGAGGACAACTCCTGGCTATGAAGGACATTTACAGTCTGAGCGCCTGTATGTCACTGTAGGTGAGAGGCTGAAACATGTGCCCTCAGAATCAGATGGGCTCTTCTGATTCTTCACCATTTGTGCTTCAGTTGCAGAATTGTTAAAAACAATGCAGGGTAATTCCCAGTTCCCTTAATTCCAAATTTAGGCTAGCTCTTCAGACCTCCAGGAACAGGAGGGCCGAGAGGGACCTTTGTTAATTACTGTAGCTGCGAATACAGCCACCTTAAAGGGCAGCAGAATTTGCCTGGCCAGTGTACATGAGCATGCTCTGAAGGCTAGAGAGCCATTTACCAGACAGGCAGTGCTGGAACGCCAGCCAGTACAGCAATCAAGGACAGTGAGGCTGAAGCATCCCCTGGACATTTGATTATCCATGACCATGCCAACCATCTGCTGCACCCTCACCTCAGGTCCTCTGGGTGAAGGGGCTGGGCTCCCCCTCAAGGGCACTCCAAGGAGGAAGGCCCTGGACTTGCCTGTTCTCTCTGAGGTCATGTGAGGGATGGAGAGGCGGCACCACGGTGCTCAGCCTCTGCACCTCCATGATGGTGGCTTCTGTGTAGGGCATCTTCGCCTTGTCAGTAAGGGAGGGGGCGCGGTCAGCACCAACAACCCTTGCAATTTCTTCATGAACCTTTTCTATACAAAACAAAAAAGGAAAAGGAAAGCAGAATCCAAAGGATAAGCCAGGAGAGACTGCCCTCCCATGCACGCTTCCCATCACCACACCCACACAGCTGGGAAGTCAGCAGTAGAAGCTGACTTAGCCTCCGCGAAGTGGAGCACCGGTCAGATATCCCAGTAGAGGCAGCTGGCACCACGGACTCTGTGCCAGCCTGGGACTCTTAGCGGAGCATGGCAGAGCAGACAAGGGGCCAAGGGGAAGGTGCACTGGATTCAGGACCAGTCTGAATCACTCCCTCGTATCAACTTTGAACTGGCTCTCCAAGTTTTTACCTGTGACGACGTGTGACAGCTCAACATGACCCCCAGTGACCCACCTCTTGGTGGTCACATCTTTGTGCCGTCCCCTCCCACTTGATACCACACTGGTCTCTGACCAACGGAATAGGGAGAAGAAACAGTATGACCATTCTGAGCTTGGGTTAGAGTTGACCACCATGGCTTTTGTCTGGACCACCCACTCTCGGGTCATTCACTCTGGGAGAAGCTGGCAGCCAAGTCAAGGTCTGAAGGGCAGAGCCCGAAAGCAGTCATGCAGGTGAAACATCTTGCTATAGGGTCCTAGTCAAGTCTACAGGTATTTGTCACCCCGGCCAACATCTTGATTATAATTTCATAAGAAATCCTATGCAGAACATCCAGGCTAGGTTGCTCCAAATTCCTGATCCTCAGAAACTATGTGACATAATGAATGGTTGTTCTTTTAAGATGCTAAATTTTGGGATAATTTGCTACTCATCAATAGTTAATGAACGTAGGTAGGCAAAATCCCATCTATAGTAGACAGACAATGGTCTCCCAAGATGTCCATAATCCCTTAGAACCTGTGAATATGCTATCTTATATGGTAAAGGGACTTTGGTTAAATGAAGGACCTTGAGCTGGGGAGATTATGCTGGATTTTCTCAGTGTGCCCAGACTAATTACATGAGTTTTAAAATTGGAGAACTTTTCCCAGTTGAGTTTAGAGTCAGAGGGAGATGTGACTATGAAAAAATGGCCGGAAAGATACAAGACTGCTGGCTTCAAAATGGGAGCAAGGGGGCCACCAGCCAAGGAAGCTGGAGATGGCAAGGAGATGGATTCTCCTCCAGAGTGTCCAGCAAGGCACGCAGCCCTGCCAATGTCTTGATTTTAGCTCACTGAGACAGTGTCAGACTTCTAATGTACAGCACTCTAAGAGAACAAATCTGTGTTAAGTCACTAAGTGTGTGGTTATTTGTTGTAGGGTCAATGGAAAATGAAAACACTTCTTCCCCTTGTCCTTCCACTGATATTCACTACCTACTGGTGTTGATGTGGTGGAACTAGCTCTGTGACCTTGTGAAAATCACAGAACTCTGGGCCTTTGGTCTCATTTTCAAAAAAGATGGATGGGTTCAGATGATTATGATACTCTTCAACTCTAAAAGAGTCTTCTCTAAAGTTCTTTCTTCATCCTAGATTTCATACAGACTCAGACCTGTAGAGATTTAAAGCAGATGCATGCAAGCTGTGACCTTAGTGTCACTGTCTAGAATCTTGGAGTTTCACTGTTAGCACCTTACCAATTCCCTATGAGATGCAAGCATTTCCATTTTGTTTTCCAGCCTGAAGACGTTGCTTATTGATAGGAGCCACAGGATCACCAAGGTTGTTGATCCTGATTTAACTATCCTGGCTTTGCCATGAATAAAGGAAACATCTGTTCATTACCTTGAATGCTGGGGTGCAGTGACATATACAAGAGGCACCAAAGCAAAGAGTTAGTTGTGGTATCAGTGCCAGCAATGAAGAGATCGCCAATGATATAAAATAAGTAATCTTCATCAAAACCACTATTGCTATTATTTTTCTTCTCCTCCTCCACATGGAGAAGATACATGTCTATGAAGTCCTGAGGGTTCTCTACATCCAAAGACTCTCGATGGTCTTTGATGATTTTTTTAAGGAAAACGGTTAAATCCTTTTCAATCTGTCTTAATTCCTTAAATGGTCCAAAAGGAAGGTAATACAGCCAGGAGCATATGTTGACCAGGAGGAGCTGGGTGTTCAGACAAATTTCTAATGCTCGTGACATAAAATTAAGCATTTTCTTAAATTCACTATTGGTGTAATCAAAGCGCTGACCAAAGCACAAAGAGCAAATGATGTTAGAGACGGCGTTGTTGATGATGGGGAAAGGGTTGAAAGGGGCTTCTCCGTGCTTTTGCATTTCCTCTTTCACATATTTGAACTCTTCAATAATCTTGGGCTCCAAGCTAAGCTTTCCCAAGCCAAAATGACGAAGAGTTGAATGAGAGAACTTCCTCTGTTGTTTCCAGACTGGACCATAATGTGCAAATACTATCCCTGCAAAAGGAAACCAAGAAAAGGTGAGAGACAGCAAAGCTTGATTATTAATAGTGAAGAGGACCAACTATGAAGTGGACTTGTATTTCTCAAGTCACTTGTGCAAAGCTCATATACGTATAGATAAGGACCACCAGCCAAAAAGAACGACTGGCAAAATTTAGTTATCCAGATAGTGTATGTTTCTAATAACAAAAATCGTATCTAATTTCATTAGAAAACTTTGCTAAAAAGTTATTATTATAACTCCGACTGAAATAAGGGAAAATAAGATTCGATTTCTAGAGTTACATAAATTTCAAAATTTTATTTTCTTAAAGTGAACCCAGACTTAGAAAATATCTCAAGCTAGGTACACTCACATTCTAGACATTATGAACAGAAGAAGAAGAAGAACAGTAACAGAGTGCACAGGAGGGCAGGGATATCTGAGTTTGCTGCTGCTGCTAAGTCACTTCAGTCGTGTCCGACTCTGTGCGACCCCATAGATGGCAGCCCAGCCCACTAGGCTACCCTGTCCCCAGGATTCTCCAGGCAAGAACACTGGAGAGGGTTGCCATTTCCTTCTCCAATGCATCAAAGTAAAAAGTGAAAGTGAAGTCGCTCAGTCGTGTCCAACCCTCAGCGATCCCATGGACTGCAGCCTTCCAGGCTCCTCCGTCCATGGGATTTTCCAGGCAAGAGTACTGGAGTAGGGAGCCATTGTCTTCTCTGAGTTTGCTTGTCACTAAAATCCAAACTTCTGACATAGTGCTACATAATGAGGAGGACCTTGTTAAGTATTAGCTGAATAAATCAATGACCCAACTGAATTAGAACAGTGCTCATCAAAGCCTGGATCAAAGAACTGGCAAGTAATCTAAAATGTCTGTTGTTGCAAACAGCCCTAATTTAAAAGCATCTGAACTTCAGGACATTCACAACCACATCTTATTTGATCCTCACTTATGTTATACATCTTTCACCATCAAACCCAACAGAATTGCTCTCAGATGTCCTATCAAATTGTTCTCAAATATTCCTTGCTTCCTGTCACTTATTTCATCCTCCTCTTTTCCGTGTGCTTTATTGTTTCAGCCAGTTCTCCTCCTTCCTTCCCATTTTTCATCTACTTCATTCCTGCTGCCTTCAAGGACATGCTTCATTCACTTAACAAATATTTCTGAATGCCTGCTATGTACCAGACACTGGGATGCTGTGAATACAGCTGAGAATGAAATAAAGACATCTCTCAGTAGTTAAGTTTGTCTATGTAAAATGATTCTCAATAAAAAAACAGCCATATGGTCAAACGTTTTGAATGATTTATCAGGTTCATTTTCCTGCCTGGAATCTTCCATACAACTGCTCAAATATGATATCCTTTCTAGGCCTTTTGTTTAGGTGTTTTATGACTTCCATTTGTCATCATCTACAAAATTTTGAGGGGGGAGCTTCCCAGGTGGTGCTAGTGGTAAAGAACCTGCCTGCCAACGCAGCAGACATAATGAGACACGGGTTTGATACCTGGGTCGCGAAGATCCCCTGCAGGAGGGCATGGCAGCCCACTCCAATATTCTTGCCTGGAGAATCTCATGGACAGAGGAGCCTGTGTAGAAATTTCTGTGCAGTGTAGAAATTTTTGGACCCTCCTGTGTTGAACCCATTTCTCTGGAATCTATGTCTTTTTCTTCTTTCACTACTGTATTTTGTTGAAGCCTATCCTCTAGTAGTTTCCTGGGAAAGGATACATCAGAGACAAATTTCTAAAGATGTTCAGCAAATGTATTAATCGTACCTTTCCCCCTCCATCAGAATTTTGAAAACATCGCTAACAGTACATTGATGTGTCATAAAATACGCACACCTTCAATGTGACTAGGTACCGCCAAACTCCTCTCCAAAGTGGAGAAGACCCCAAAAGTGTGCCTACCAGAAGTACATTAATGATCTCTTACCAAACAGTTGCCATCGCTTGGCAGTTATCAACATTTTATTTTTGCCAGAGGGCTGAAATGTGTCTCATCTGATTTTTATTTGCATGTCCCCGATTGTTACAGTGAGTTGGAACAGTTTCTCATATGGCTATTGCCCAAGTTTCCTGTTCTGTGATTTGTACTTATAAACTGTACAAGTTTCTTCTTATATATTCTACATGCAAGGCAGATATTGTCTTTCATCACGTGAATTGCTTTTTTCATGTTTTCATGCTACTACCTGATAAACAAGTTTTAAATATGAAGGTAGTTGCATTTACCAATCTTTCCTTGGTGGTTTATGCTGTGCATCTTTTTTAAAAATCTTTTCCTACACAGGTTCATAAATACCACTATTTTCTTATAAAATTAAAACATTTTGCTTTTTGACATTTAAGTCTCTATGGCCTACCTGGAGTTTATGCTTATGTTAGGTACTCCTACTTGTGAAGATGGGATCCACTGCACCCCCTATTTTGATAATCTGTTACTCAAGCAGCATTAATGGAACAGTTTCTCCTTTCCCCTACTGATCTACACCACTTCTTCTGTCACACATTTGCTGTATACAGGCAGCTCCATTTACAGGTTTTCTAGCCTGTTTTATTGTATATTGTTGCTGTTGTTTAGTTGCTAAGTTGTGTCCAACTCTTTGGGACCCCCATGGACTGTAGCCACTAGGCTCCTCTGTCCATGGGATTCCCAGGTAAGAATACTGGAGTGTATTGCCATTTCCTTCTCTAGGGGATCTTCCCCACCCAGTGATCAAACCCACGTTTCCTGCATTAGCATGCAGATCCTTTAACACTGAGCCACCAGGGAAGCCCACTAATTTTCAGATCTTTATCCTAATAAAGGATAGTGAAGGCTCTGCAAGGGTTTCCCAGGTGGCTCAGTGTAAAGAATCTGCATGCCAATGCAGGAGACACCCCTGGGTTGGGAAGATCCTTTGGAGAGGGGAATGGCTACTCACTCCAGTATTCTTGCCTGGAGAATCCCATGGACAGAGGAGCCTTGGGGCTACAGTCCATGGAGTTGCAAGGAGTCCGACACTATTGAGAGACTAACACTTTCACTTTTCAAGGCTCTACAGTTGCCTTTGAGATCCACCTTAGCTGCAGTCCACAAGTACTGTTTGCATGTCTTTTCAATGCATTTGAAGTATAAAGTTTTTCTTGTTAGGATTCTCTTTTGCCACCTAGGTTAACTGGCTTATGCTGATTTTTACATCGATGAGGCTAGCTTTTTAGTCTAGAACGTGATCAATTTTAATCTCCAAATAAAGTAGGGAAGAATTTTTATATAAGCAATTATTGGATATAAGGTCCTCTTTTTTGAAATTAAAAAAAAACTTTTAATTTTATATTGAAGTATAGCCAATTAACTATGTTGTGATAATTTTAGGTGAACAGCCAAAGGGACTCAGCCATACATATACATGTATCCAATACAACTGAAATTTAGCATTGTAAAATTGTCATTTTGAAACTAAAGAAGAAACCAAAAAGATAGTGATTTTTGCATATTGTTACATGACCTTATTAAATCTTTTTTTCATATGAAGGACCAGAGCACTAAAAATGATCCACTACAGGTGATAAATACACTAAGCCTGCCACTATAAGGTCCTTTCCAGCAAAGAAAGCGGATAACTGTTAGAATCAAATCTTCTTTATCCTTACCAAATTTTTATCTGCCTGATCTCTCAACTATTCAAATACTTATAATATTTTGCTCTAACGGTACTTGTCAATTTCGTTTTGCAATTATGTTTTTGTTATGTGTGTATATATATATATGTATAATTAAAATACACAAAAATTTTATACATCTGTGTATCTATGTTGTATATGCCAGACAACATTGTCAGCTACATTCAAATTTAGAAATATTTTATCTTCCTGGATTAAAAAAAGGGGCTCCTTTTATTGCCATGTAATGCCTTCCTTATTCTTTGTTTCTTTAGTTTGGGGGCTGTGCTGGGTCTTCGTTGCTGTGCTCCAGCCGTCTCTAGTTGCAGCAAGTCGGGGCTACTCTCCAGCTGCAGCGCCCAGCTTCTCATTGTGGCAGATTTTCATCTTGCATGGCACAAGGTCATATCCCTCTGCCCTCACTCCCCTCCCTACTTCAAATCCCTGGCTGACCAAGAGGTCACCAAAATCCAAAGTCCTTCAAAAGCATCTATTTTCTATTTTCCGCCGGGAAGGTGGTGGCGATAAGGAATTGCTCTAACTATAGTTGACATGGACTTCTAGCAAGTGCTGTTTTCAGCTCTCTGGCTCATCCTTATCTTCTGTGATCACTGGTACTTGGATTCCTTAGGAAGAACTGAACCACACTCCATTAGTACCTCCCCCTGTAGAAACTTAAGGGTGGTCACCCAACACTCTTTGAAGTCATTTGCCAATCCCGTCTCCATTCTTTGTCTTCAGGTGTTGTGGTACAGGGTTATAGGTACATTTCATCATGGATGGGGTAGGTGCTTCTGTGCAAAGTCCCTCTGGTGTAGTGTGTGATTTTCAAGACAAAGAAGGAATAAAAATTTATGAACCAATCCTGAAACTAGACTCTCTTGTTTACTAAAGCCCCATAAACTATTTTCTAGGGAACCACAGCTTAGTCACACTTCCTGTCTTTAACCATGCCCAAACCTTTCGCAGCCGTCAGCATTCAGAGGCTGCACTACTGGGCTCCCTTCTCTTTCCTTGGAAAGATATGGCCTCTCACTCTAACTTCAGGATTTTATCCTAATGTTAACTACCATCTAATTTAAGATGTCACATACGATATCTCTGGTCTGTCCTATTTCTCAAGGGATTTTATTCTTTCGTTAAGTCCTCAGTCTGTGTCACCTACTTATCATCTTTCAAACTCTCATCTTTGAACTCATCTTTAAATCCATACATTTGGATTTTAGAAACATTTTATCTAGCAAAATGCCCTCTATTAGTTTTTCCAATATTTAGAGTCCTCTATGTGTCAGCTACTAAGGGCATATGGATTTAAAAGACACAGTCACTGTTCTCAAGATGCTTTCAGTTTTTTTGAGGAACTGGATAAATCAACAACTCTAATACACTGTTTTATGCTGGACTCTACTGAAGTTGCATAGCATATTGCATGTTGTATGGTGGGTTGCACTGAAGTTGCATAGTTGGTATGGATGGTATTGAATGTTGCATTGTTGGACTGTATAGGATTGAATGCTGTATGCTGGACTATACTGAATGTTCCGTTGTTGGGATACATTGTATTAAATGTTGTATGTTGGAGGTTATTGAGGTTTCAATGTAGACAGAGGAAAGAGCATCCTGTCAGCTGAGTGAAAGCAGTGACATCTGAGTGATGTAAATAAGGATGTATATGAAGGCACATTTTAGAAAAATGAAGAACTAAAAGTTAAAAAGGGGCTGGATTATCTTTAGGGAAAAATTCAGGTTTAGATAAGGCAGGGGAAAGGAGGGAACCCTCTCAAGAGAGGCTGGTACTTGAGCATTGAGTATTGACAACAACTTGACAGGTATGAGGACTTGCCCAGTAGCTCAGATGGTAAAGAATCTGCCTCAAATGCAGGAGACCTGGGTTTGATCCCTGGGTCAGGAAGATCCCCTGGAGCAGGAAATGGCAACCCTCTCTAGTACTCTTACCCGGAGAATTCCAGGGATAGAGGAGCCTGGCAGGCTACAGTCCGTGTGGTTTCAAAAGTCGAACACGACTGAGTGACTAACACTTTCACTTTGACAGAGAGAAAGTGCAAGATCTAAGAGGTGTCCAAGGAGACAGTGTCTGAGAATGCCAGGGATGAGAGGCATGGACGGAATTAATGGCATCAGGGTTTCAAGCCTTGTAAAGACCCTGGTTGGGAAGTCTTAGAGTCTTAGAGTGTTTGGAAGAGGTTCAGGCACATCTTCCAATTGCTGACACCTCTATTCTTTTTTTTTTTGACATCGGTGGCTCAGAGGTTAAAGCATCTGCCTGCAGTGAGGGAGACCCGGGTTTGATCCCTGGGTCAGGAATATCCCCTGGAGAAGGAAATGGCAACCCACTCCAGTATTCTTCAGTCCACATGATCGCAAAGAGTTGGACACGACTGAGCGACTTCACACTATTCTTATGTATACAATGGCTGTCTACAAGGACTTCATCTCAAGGGGTATAAAAAACACTGAAAAATAAAAATGACAGCAAAGCAAAGTCAGGACTCCGGTTTGGAAATGACAAAACATACCCTCAATCTAGTTTGGCAAAAAGGCCAAGTAGGCTGTGGATGAAATAAAAAGCAGAAAGAGCTGGGTGTCACCACATCAGAGAGGACTCAATGTCACAGAACTCCTTCTCTCCGCACCCACTTTCACTTCTTTCTGCCTGCCTGCCTTTCTTCTTTCTTACTGTGAACCAGCTTCTCCAAGAATCAGGAGCTATCCTGAGATGCCCATTCTCCCATTTTCACCACTAGAGAGAAAAGCCCTTCTAAAACCCTCTATTCTCTAGTTATAACCTGAAAAATGCCAGAGAAGGTCTCAAGTGCTCATTAGTTTTGCCTTGAGGTTTTCAAACTATGCCATACTGGTAAGTACTTCTTGGGTAGACTTGGCTCTGACTTTAAAAACTTTTTTTATTTGAAGTAGAGTTGATTTACAATATTAATTTCAGGTATACAAAATTAGTTTCAGGTATACAAGATGATTTTGTATTTTAAAATTATACTCCATTTAACATTATTATAAATATTGGCTATATTCCTGTGATGTACAATATACCCTTGTAGCTTATTTATTTCATACCTAGTAGTTTGTACCTCTTAACCTGACTTTATAGCTTTATTAACTATTCCTGCTCAGGAACAGAATCAGATGGATGAATAGGTTTGATGGGCATAGCTAATGTAGAACATCTTTATGGCCTATCTAGCTGACTATAGTTTTTATGCTTAAAAACAACATCAACTTGTCTAAGCACAATCATTTGAAAAACTCAAATAAATAACTTTCCTACATGCTAGAACTCGTTGAAAATGTGTTAAGTGAACAATTTCCAACACAGGACTGTTCATGAAACATTCCTTCTCTGCTAGTCTCACCAACTTTAGTAGCAAAATTCTTTAAAAACAATTTCTTGTAAGAAACATTTAATAACACTATTGGTCCCCAGTTCCTAATATCACCTTCTCTTAGAGCCTACACATCCTCCTTCTGGACAATGTCACATTTTATAAATTTGCCGTTGGAAACGACACTGAAGGGAGTGAGCAGGGAGTGAGGAATGCCTGGGCACTCCTCAAATCTTGCTGAGTCTCTCAGCCTTTCACCCCTGTGGCCGATCTCCTTCAAGCTGACCACGCCATCCCCTTGTAGATCTATGAAGTCAACCCAGAACTCATCTGCTCCTTTGTCCTTTGATGGGCATCTTGAAATAAATTTACCTTCTCCCGTTTTATTCTTCACAATTTGAAACAATTCCATTAAAAGATTCCTTGACTATCTACATTTTCCTGGGCAGATGGCCTATTGTTTATTCCAAGTAAAATCCTTAAGCATTTCTCTTGTTACATATGGTTCTTGCTTTACCTTCTCCTGTCAATCACCTTCACTAGCAACAGAAATTTCTTCCACCACTTGCCCAACATACATCCACCAGAACACCAGAGCAGCATCGCCTGAGAAGTCCTAGCTGTGTCTTGAGGGAGTTAATAGTTTTAGGTCAGACACTGAAGCAGCAAATTATCCTGGCACCCAAGACTTTCCCCAATCTAATAACAAGCTGTGATCCAATTAATACTTAAAAACTGCCTTGCTATATATAACAACTACCTTATATATGTAATAATAACCACCTTATTATATATAACTACCTTATTATGTATAATAAATGCTTTACAATATATTTATGTATAATAACTGTCTTATATTACATATAATAATAACTGCCTTATTATATCTAATAAGGCAGTTTTTAAGTATTAGTTGGATCACAGCTTGTTATTAGATCCCTCCTTATTTAGGAAAGTCTTGAGAGCCCAGGATAATTTGGTGCTTCACTTAAAGTATTAATTCCTACAAGAGGCAGAGCCTATTGTACAGAGTAAGTCAGAAGGAGAAAGACAAACATTATATATTAATGCATGTGTATGGCATCTGGAAAGATAGTGCTGATGAGCCTATCTGCAGAACAGCAGTGGAGTCACAAACACAGAGGACTTGCTTGTGGACACAGTGGGGGAGGGGGGAGGGGGACACATGGCGAGAGCGCACGGAAACACACACGCTACTGTCTGCAAAACAGAGCTGGTGGGGATTTGCTGCTGACACACGGAGCTCAGCCCAGGGCTCTGTGACAATCTAGAGGGGTGGGACGAGGGGGCAGATGGGAGGGAGCTTTAAGGGGGAGAGGACACATGTATACCTGCCACTGATTCACGCTGATGTATGGCAGAAACCAGCACAGTATTGTAAAGCAATTATCTTCCAATTAAAAAAAAAACTGCCTTATTATGGATTATTGTCCAAACTATACATCCACCAAGAAGGACCTCAAAAAGAAAATCTAATTCTTACCTTTAAAAAATCAGGAGGAAAAGACAGGCAAGCAACAAAAGTGACAATACAATGTGGTAAATACAACAATAGGTGCTTGGGTGCATGCATTCACTCATTTCTTGACTACCTACTCTGTGCCAATTAGTGGGGGTACAGTGGTTGAGATGACCTAAGTCTTTACCCTCACACAGGTCACATTCTGAAGGAAGACGGGGTTGGTAATAGGCTAAATGCTTTCAAAATGTTTAATGAATGAGTTTAGTGAAATATGAATGAGATTAAGTTATGATATTGGACAGTGTCTAAACTAGAAGTGAAAGGTGACATTTGACCTAAGAGATGATAGAGTCAGCCAAGTAAAAAGTTATTCCAAGCCCAAGGATAACAAAACTCAGTAGCATGAGGCAGTCACCAACTTGCCAGGAATCAGCTTAGTGTGTCCAGAGCAGACACTGTACTTGAAATGTACAAGCAGAGAGTAGAAAAAGATAAACTCAAAAGGCAAACAAAGGCCAGATCCTTTAGGGCATATAGGTCAAGAACAGGGTCAGAAGCAATTGGCTTCAGTGGCAGAGTGACATGATTTGTTCTGATTCATGTGTTTTTTTTTTAAGAGATCCCTTTGATTGCTGTATATATGAATGATCGGAGCAGAAGCAAGCAGGCTAGTTAAGAGGTTTCTGCAGTAAGAGACGAGAATTGATTGTAGCTTGGATAAGATGGAGATGGGGAAAAGTGAATGGATACAACACATGGATGTATCTGCAGTAGGAACTGACAAGACTTACTGACTGACTAGTAGGGAATGGGATGAGAGCTTAAAGGAAAACAGTGGTATCACAGAGAAAAGAGGAGCACACCTCTGCCCAGGAGGGTAGAGAAATATAGAATATATTCTCAGAGAGGAGACACTGAAGCCGGTATGAGAAAACAGCGCACAAGGATTGCCGAGGATGTGGAGAAACCGGAGTGTGGGTCACTGCCGCTAGGAATGTAGGTCATTGCCGGGAGGAATGGAAAATGGTGCAGCTGCTATGGAAAATGGTATGGCAGTTACTCAAAAATTAAACACAGAGTTACCTATGATCAAGCACTTCTGGATTTACACCCAAAAGAACTGATAGCAGCACTCTGAGCGGTTATTTGTAGATACACCATGTTCACAGCAGCATTTTTCACAATAGTCTAAAGACAAAAGTACCCAATAGCCCACCAAGGGGGAATGGATAAACAAAACGCACTGCAAACGTTAAGTGGAACAGCAGTCACTCTTAAAAGGAAGAAAATTCTCACACATGCCGCAAGATGGATGCACCTTAAAACACTGTATGAGGTGAAATATATCAGCCACAAAAGGATAAATACTGCATGAGTCCACTTAAATAAATTACCTAGGATGGAAAATAGAATGGTGGTTGCCAGAGGTTACAGACTTTAATGTTCAGTAGGTGTTTAGTGTTTGTTTAATGGGTATAAAGTTCCAGTTTTGAAAGATGAAGAGGGTTCTGGAGATAGCGGTGATGGTTTCACAATGTTATTGACTTAATGCCGTTGAACTGTACACTTAAAAATGATTAAGATAGTAAATTTTATGCTATCTGTACTTCACCACATTAAAAAAAAGAGAGAGAGAAGAAAAGCAGGCAGAAGTTCTCCAGGTGGCCATGAGATCAGAAGAGAACTCCAGGTAGAAGCAGCAGCCTGTGTGAAGGCATGGAGAAGGTGAGGTATGGACTACGATGTGTGTGATTTCTCAGTAATGTCAAAATCCACGTTTTAAACATTAAAATATTAAGATCATCTTTACTATTCATTTAAAATCCTGATGCAAAACTCTGGCTTAATCAGGGTCTAAAAGCCCGAATCTCTCTATGCCACATTCCAAGAAGGGGAGGCAGTAGTTCATTTACTTAACAGTTGCTGACTCCTACTTCCAGCTGGCACAGTGGTCAAGTACCTGCCTGCCAACGCAGAAGACGCAAGAGCCACGGTGTTCAACCCCTGGGTCAGGAGATTCCCTGGAGAAGGGAATGGCAACCCACTCCAGCGTTCTTATCTGAAAAATTCCATGGACAGAGAAGCCTGGTGGGCTTCAGTCCATGGGGTCGCAGAGTCAGACACGGCTGAGCACACACACACCACATTATTACGCCACTGTGTGCTAGGAAGGACAATACTCTGTCCTCCTAGATGTCAGTCTAGTGGTGAAGACACAACTTTGAGCCCAAGATTATAAAGTTCTGAAGCCTCGGGACTGATAACTGCAGCGAAGGAAAAGTACTTTTGCAATTAAACAAGTTCTAACAAGGGAGCCTAACTTACCTGGAGAAGTGAGGGGGAAAAAAACAACCAAAACTCCCTGCAGGAAAGACAGTGAAATGAACACCTGAGTTAAGGACAGGATTGGCACAGATGGAAAAATAGTCTGGGACCCAGAGAGGGAACACTGATAAACAAAGGGCAACTGTGATATTCGACTGCAGCAGATAAGATGTTTACTAACCCTCAAAACTGCTCAACTTAGACTTCCATAAGCAGGAATCACAGAGGCTCTGAACCTGATGCATTAGTCAACTGGCTCCTATCTTATGGGAAAATAACCACATTAAATTCTTGCACTGACAAGGCCAACGCTGTAAATATCTCTCTCTCTTTTTAACTAGGCCAAAGTTTCTGTCAGGAACACAGCCTGAGGAGTGAGGCCCTGTTCTGGGAAGGAGTGAATACTCCTGGGGCGGATGGAGCCTAGCCCAGCTGGACGGAAGGGATCCAGGAGTGGGAGGCGCGCCTCCCTCCACCTCCGGCTGCAGGTGTGAGGCGGGCCGGGTGCGCGGCCGCAGGGGCACGGAACCCACAGCCTCTGCGCACCTGCAGCCCAGCCGCGCGTGCACACGGCCCGTGACCCCCGAGGCGCGGCCCAGCTCACCCTTCCCCTTGGTCATGATGGAGGTGAGCGGCACCCGCGGGCGGTCGCTGAAGACCTCGGCCTGCTGCACCAGCGCCTCCCGCACGCTGTGGAAGTCGTTGAGGACCACCACCATGTAGTGGCCGATGAAGAAGCTAAAGATGTTGCCGTACACACGGGCCAGGTCGCTCAGGAGCAACTGCACGCCCTGGCCCGAGGCATTCATTCCTCCGTTTCTCGCCCGGCGATATGGCCAGCTCTTTCTTCGGAGAAAAGGCGGCAGTAGCACGAAGCCGAAATTGCCCACCACGGGCCAGGGCGCGGGCCCGGGGGATGCCCCGCTCCGGGAGCCGCCAGAGCCAGCTCCAGCCCAGCAGAGCGGCGAGGACGAGCAGCAGCAGCGCGCCGCCCGTGGGGTCCAGCCGCAGCAGCCCCGGGGGCGCGTGCAGGAGGCGCAGAGGCCAGGGCGCGTCCTCGGTGGAGGGCGGGGGAAGCCCAGGGGAGGCCATGGCCTGTGCGCCGGTGTCCGCAGCCCTGGGCTCTTGCCGCAGACCCCACGAGAGTCTCCCAGCCACTGGTGCCGGGCCCCAGGGCCAACTCCCCTTGACGCCCAGGGGCGGGGAGGAGACGCGGATGCCACTCCGGATTGGCTGCGCCCACCGTCGCCTGTCCCTCCAATCAGCGTGGCCCGAGCGGAAACGGGAACGCGCTCGCTACCGCGCTGTTGAGGTCTGCGGACCCGGCTGGGCTCGCGTTCTGAAAGTTGGTTGCTTAAGCCGAGTCGCGCCCCTCCGCTGGGTAGGACTTAGCAGTGACCTACCCCTGAGAAAAAGATGCGCGCACGTATTTACGCTCTGATTGGTTATCAGACTTCCTGTGTCCATTGTCAGTTGCGTGCTTAAACCGTGCCCGGTCAATAGGCCGCTCATATGACTCAGCCTAACATTAGCACTTTTACCCTGAGCTGGGAGAGAGGTCCTCGCCCCGTCTCCTGGAGCAAAAAGACAGGATTGCTGCTTTATCTAAATCGGGATTCGGAGGAAGAAATGACCCTTTCCTCCATCCAGAAACAGCATGGTGATGGAAATGCAATGTGTAGAATTTGTAGGTGTCGGTGACCCACGCTTTGGAAGGGATGAGTGGGTAATAGTCATGAGAGGCTGGGGGAGGGCGGGTGATGGAGTAAAGCGCATAGATCTTGTGGTTCAGTTCGGTCGTTCAGATGCTTTACCATCTGAGCCACCAGGGAAGCCCAAAATAGACTACTACTCATCAGTAAAAAGGTATAAGATATGATAGACCCCACAGCATGATGATTCTAAAAAACCACTCTTCTGAGCGAGGGAGCCAGGCATAAAAGTCTACATACGGAAAGAACTCATTTATAACGAGTTCTAGAAAGGCACACCTAACTCGTGGTGGTATAAATCAGGGCAGAGGGCAGGACTGACTGAGAAAGGGACATGAAACATTTTTCCAGGGGGTGACGTGGAAATGTTTTATGTCTTGATTGAAGTGTTGGTTACCATGGGCATACACATTTGTCAAAACCGAACTGTACATTTCACTGAAAGTAAATTTTGTCTCAGTAAAACAAATTTAAAAAAAAAAAAAGAAAGGAAAGAAAGAAAAGAAATCCAGTATCTTGGAAAGAAGAGACAGGTGAAGTAAGAAGATTTATCTACCTATTGTGAAATGCATGCCCAAGAAACAATTATGTGATGTATTGTTATAACAAGAGTAACCAGTACTTTACTATGTAAATAGAGATAGGAAAGAAAGTGGTTAAATAGTAACATTCCTCTTAAAAATAAACATCAGTTCAGTCCAGTAGCTCAGTCATGTCCGACTCTTTGCGACCCCATGAATCGCAGCACGCCAGGCCTCCCTGTCCATCACCAACTCCCGGAGTTCACTGGAGGGTGGGAATATCTCTTTTGTGAGGAAAGTGAAAGCTCAGCGTGCGTTTCAGCGCGAGACCTAATCCAGAAATTTGCTTGACGGGTTTAATTAGCTAACAATATAAAAAGCAAATTGGGCGAGGAGGGGTGGCAGTATCGTTCTAGCTATGATACCAAACCAGAAATGCTGAGGTTGGCATATTGAGAATTGAGTAATGCTTTCCAAGTCTGTCTTTAATTTTCTATAATTATGGCTCCTCCCTTTTCTCTGACATTACACAGGATATAATTGCATTGTTTTCCTAAGTAAGTCTCTTCTGTGATGCAGATAGGAAGTTTTATGGGCTGAATTGTGTTCACCTGAAATTCATATATTGAAGTCCTAAGCCCGAGTACCTCAGAAGGTAACTGTATTTGGAGACAGGGCCTTTAAAGAGGTAGATGTAAGTGGGCCTTTAAAGAGGTCATGTAAGTGGGCCCCTAACCCAGTATGACTGCCGTCTTTTTAAGAAGACAGTAGGACAGCAACAGACACAGAGGGAAGACCGTGTGAAAACACAGGAGGAAGATGGCCATCTGCAAGACAGGGAGGAAGGACTCAGAAGAGATCAACCCTACCAACACCTTGATTCTTAGATTTCTAGCCTCAAGAAACTGAGGAAGTAAGTCTGTACACAGTACTGTGTTATGGCAGCCCTTGCAAACAAATTCAGAAAGGGAGACCTTGTTCATAACACAATGGATAAATTATTTTAACATGAAACATATAGCTCATCCAGTGCGTCTTAAGGATGAATTTTCCTAAATGATATTCAGGCCTTTCTTGTCAGAAAAGGAATACTTTCTGCTTCATCCATCCTATTTTAAATAGAGGAATAATATAATAATCAGTAGCAGGAAAAGAAAGGAATACCAAAAGATCTTTGGGGTGGGGAGAGAGGGAAAGGAAGAGGAGAGGAGTATTAAGGGAAACATTTTTAAATGGAATCCCCAAAGATCATTTAAACCACTCACCTTCCCACTGGAATCCTTCTTGCTGGATTTCAGCCAGAATTGTTGGTAACAGTATATCCAAAATATCTAAGTACTATTATTTTGTTTATCAAGAATGGTGTTAAATCTTTAAAAGAGAGGTGTTAAATTACTCTATTTGTAAAACTACAATTGTCCAGCTGGCTTGTAATTCCCTGGGAGGTAAACGCTACACAGGATACTCATCCAGAGTCAGTGAGCATGAACAGAGAGAGCTTACGGCTTAAGAAGAGTTTGCAAAATGCTAATGAAAAGTTGAAATACTAATTGTATTATTTAGTTGCACAACTCTACTAGCCATTTAAAAATTAATTCCTTCATTTCCTTTAAGTTCCTATGATTTGCTTCATATATACGCCTTCATACATACTTCCACATATAGCATATAGGTATTTCTGTGCACATTCTCTGAACGTCCATTTGCCCTACAGGAAACGGGGTTAATCAGTATGCCTACATCAAGTGTAAGGATTACATGAAGTAATGAGCACAATGTCTAGCATTTAGTTTAGGCTCAGTGAGTACAAGCTGTAATGGTAATAATTATCTCTGGGTCCTGACTCTACAGGTTGGTGGTATTGCCTTCCTTTTTCACCTCTTGCAACTTTAACTGCCTTTTCCAAAATTAGATTGTGAGACTGGCCAGTATATTAACTTGTTTTCTATATTCAGCCTTTCAGACTTGTTTGATGAATAAATAAACTGGCCCATCTTCAATATTACCCGTATCATTCTTCTCTAGTTGAATGTATTATGATTTTCCTGGAGAGGGCACGAGGGGAGGGAGGACCCTGAAAAGTATTGGTAGAAGGCAGAATCTCAATAGTAACAAAATCCAATTCTCAAAACTTTTTAAAGTAGAATCAGAACATATATTTTTGTTTAATGCCCAAACTGGTCCAGATGTCCTTCAACAGAAGAGGATGGGGATTCCATCTCTTTGTAAAATCGATTACTGTACTTAGTTGGTCAGTTGTGTCTGACTCTTTGCAACCCCATGGACTGTAGCCCACCAGGCTCCTCTGTCCATGGGATTCTCCAGGCAAGAATACTGGAGTGGGTAGCCATTTGCTTCTCCAAGGGATTTTTCTGGCCCAGAGATTGAACCTAGGTCTCCTGCATTGCAGGTGGATGCTTTACCATCTGAGCCACCAGGGAAGCCCAAAATAGACTACTACTCATCAGTAAAAAGGTATAAGATATGATAGACCCCACAGCATGATGATTCTAAAAAACCACTCTTCTGAGCGAGGGAGCCAGGCATAAAAGTCTACATACGGAAAGAACTCATTTATAACGAGTTCTAGAAAGGCACACCTAACTCGTGGTGGTATAAATCAGGGCAGAGGGCAGGACTGACTGAGAAAGGGACATGAAACATTTTTCCAGGGGGTGACGTGGAAATGTTTTATGTCTTGATTGAAGTGTTGGTTACCATGGGCATACACATTTGTCAAAACCGAACTGTACATTTCACTGAAAGTAAATTTTGTCTCAGTAAAACAAATTTAAAAAAAAAAAAAAGAAAGAAAGAAAGAAAAGAAATCCAGTATCTTGGAAAGAAGAGACAGGTGAAGTAAGAAGATTTATCTACCTATTGTGAAATGCATGCCCAAGAAACAATTATGTGATGTATTGTTATAACAAGAGTAACCAGTACTTTACTATGTAAATAGAGATAGGAAAGAAAGTGGTTAAATAGTAACATTCCTCTTAAAAATAAACATCAGTTCAGTCCAGTAGCTCAGTCATGTCCGACTCTTTGTGACCCCATGAATGGCAGCACACCAGGCCTCCCTGCCCATCACCAACTCCCAGAGTTCACCCAAACTAATGTGCATCAAGTTGGTGATGCCATCCAGCCATCTCATCCTCTGTCATCCCCTTCTTCTCCTGCCCTCAATCCCTCCCAGCATCAGAGTCTTTTCCAATGAGTCAACTCTTCGCATGAGGTGGTCAAAGTACTGGAGCTTCAGTTTCAGCATCATTCCTTCCAAAGAAATCCCAGGGCTGATCTCCTTCAGAATGGACTGGTTGGATCTCCTTGCAGTCCAAGAGACTAGCAAGAGTCTTCCCCAACACCACAGTTCAAAAGTATCAATTCTTTGGTGCTCAGCTTTCTTCACAGTCCAACTCTCACATCCATACGTGACCACTGGAAAAACCATAGCCTTGACTAGATGGACCTTTGTTGGCAAAGTAATATCTCTGCTTTTAATATGCTATCTAGGTTGGTCATAACTTTCCTTCCAAGGAGTAAGCATGTTTTAATTTCATGGCTGCAATCACCAAAATAAACATAACCTTGCTTTAATTAGCCTGGCCATATGGTTACAGACTGCGGACTTTGATTTTTATGTAAGCCAAAGCAAGCTGGAATCCCTGTTCCTTTCTTCTCCCTCATTTACTTCCATTTATTTTGCAGAACTCAGCATGGAGTCTGCCTAGATCTAAATGGGCTGTGTGGACAAGTTGTTAACCTTTCTGACTTCTTCACTGTAAAATGAGGGAGCTTAATCCAAGGCTCTAAAATGCCTCCGGTCCCTAAGATTCGCCCTCTTAAGTAGATTGTCAGGACCTTGAACTTGGCCCTTGATTAATAACGTGTTTAGTTAATAAAATCTGAAAAAAATAAAGTACATTCCCAAGGTCAAGTATAAGCCCTTTGCCTCAACAAAGCATAGGGCTTTTACTTCCTGGTGGCAGTCAGCATGCTTTGGCTAATAACGAAGCCTCATCTCTAACTCATGTAGAATCATGTTTTAGGAGGGACACGAGTGAGTAAAGAATCCACCTGCAATGTGGGAAACCTGGGTTCTATCCCTGGGTTGGGAAAATCCCCTGGAGAAGGGGAACGGCTACCCACTCCAGTATTCTGGCCTGGAGAATTCCACAGACTATACAGCCCATGGGGTCGCAGAGAGTCGGACGCGACTGAGCAACTTTGACTTGAAAGGTTACTCTTTCCTTTAGGCAAGAACATACAGCAAATCAGATATTTGAAAGTTGATAGCTTTACTCTGATTTTTAAAATGGCAATACATAGTTTTGTAGAAAATTTGAAAATGCAAGAAACTGTAAAGGAGAAAATAATAATCTTTTTATTTTTTCCACCTAGGGTTAATTTATTATATTTCTGTATGTATCCTTCCAGTCTTTTAATTCATATATCTATGATATTTTTAATCTTTATAAATATGTATATGTGTCATTAACATTTTTCATGTTGCTCTCCCACAAATTATTTTCTAATTACTCTCTTCTAGCCCAAGGATTTTCCTGTAAAGGACCAAACAGTAAATATTTTTAGTTTTGTTGGCAATTTGGTCTCTGTCACAACTGTGCAGTTGTGCTGTGGGAGCCGGAAAGTAGTCATAGGCAATAAATAAATGGTTGTGGCCATATTTCAGTAAAACCTGATTGAGAAAACAGGCAACCAGATGGACTTATTCTGAAGGCCATTATCTGCTGACTTCTGGACTTTAAAAATCTTGTTCATTGTTTAGGAATATTTCAAAATTGATCTGACCCATAGCCTATTGTCAACATAAGCTATTTTCAATTTTTTTGCTATTATGAACAATAATGTGATACGTATACCTATGATTATTTCCGTAAGATAAATACCAAGAAATAGAATTGGTACCAAGACCAAAGCACCAATAGAACAAAGTACATATGCGCACACATACGCTCATGCACTTTGTCCTTCTACCACTGAGAGAGAATCTCTGTTAAAAGTGGGATGTATTCCTCTCAGATTACTTATATTCCCCCTGCTGCCCCATAAATGGCATCATACTATGTTTCTGGTTTACTAATCTGCTCTTCTTATTTAAACCTGATGTTTTAATAGAATCATTTTGACTGTTCTGTAAAGGGGCAGAGATGAAATCAAGACTACAGGTACGTCACAATGTTAGTCCAATTCTCTGTTAATAAATACCTAGTTTATTTCCAATTTCTATTAAAATTATACCGGAATAAATATGGGGGCTTGTTTTTATCTAGTGTGGTAAATGTGGGAAAGGTAGGTGGTGTGGGGACTTTAGAAACATAAGCTCAAACACCTGACATTGTTCTCAACTGAAGTCCCAAAAGCTTGTACAGCATGACAAACATATGTATCTTGTATTAAGTAGAAAATTATTAAATTCTTGCAATTTAAAAATTCTAAAACTTCCAAAATTTTTTTAATTCCATGAAGTTTATTTTCTAATTAGACATTATTATATACATCTAATATGATCAGGCAGTATCAACTGCTTTACTATACGTTACCTCCAATCTGCAACATGATGTTAGGTAGAAAAATATCATTCAACAAATACTTGCTGTGGTAAGAACTTAATTAGACACTGGGATGAATACTAAGACAATTCTTTCTCTGAAGGAACTTTAATTTGGTATATTAATAGGGCTTGTCTTTTAAGATCTTAAACCAGTGAGTGTATCTCACATTTTGACAATTTTTTTTTTTTTTTGTATGTATCTTTTAGGAAGGAATTCAGATTCAGAGAAGTAAGGCAAAGCTTTCAGGAGATGAGACTTCTGCTGAACTTTTAGGACAAGCAAGATTTGGATATACACAAATAATTTCAGAGCTAGAACCACTGTACCTAAAAGATTTAACTGCATTTGGCTAACCCTGAATGTGTACCTTATAACCACCTCTTTCATTTCTTTCAGCAGTTCTGTGAAACAGGGACTGTTCCAACCCACAGATAAAGAAACCGAGGCGCAGAGGTTAGGCAACTTGTTTCAGGTCCTCAGCCGTACTGGAAGAAGCGAGATTCAAACCCAGACAGCACAGGGCCAACGTGTCCCCTGCCTTCTTCAGCAGACAGGTGACAGTCTGTCTGGGGAAGCCCCTCACGTGGTTGGACTGGGCGCTGCTGCACAGCAGACCAGGATGAAAGCAGCCTGACCAGGCAGAGGGGCTGCTCACTGTGCCTTGCATTCATCAGCAGGCTCACAGATCAGAAGAGACTCGGGGCCCAAAGAGCTTATAAAAAGTGCACTTTGCTTTTAAAAAATGTTTTTGTGTAAAATCATATGTCTTTGATTTTTACAAATTTGAAACCCAGGTGTTATGGACTAGTTGTTTGTGTCCCCCTCCCCCTGCCATCAAAAAAAAAAAAAAATCCATCATGTTGAAATAAAACCTCTAGAGGACTATATTCAAAGGTGTGGTCTTTGGGAGGTTATTGGGTTTAGAGGAGGTCAGATGGGCAATGAAAGGAGGGTCCTTAGAAGAAGAGAAAGAGATCAGAGCTCTCCCTACATGCCATGTCCCATGTGGAGGAAACAGGGAAGACAGGCCTCACCAGAAACTGACCGTGCTGGCACCCTGGCCTCCGACTTCCCAACCTCCAGAACCAGGAGAAGTGTTTGTTATTTAAGCTACCCAGCTTATGGTATTTTGTTAAAACAGCTTAAATGACTAGGACATCAGGGAAATGTCTTTCCCCTGGTATCAAATGTAAACATTCCCTTCAAACCATGGACTAGGAAATTGACCAGATATAATACAAAGTCTGTTCAAAAAGTATCGCTTCCTCTCTGCAAAGCCCTGTGTGCCTGGGGACCCTGGGGTGTGTGCTTTGGGGGTGAGTCTCCTTGCAGACCCAGGGCTCCTGCCATCTGCCGGAGGCAGGTGTGTGATCAAAGGAGAGGGAAGATGCTATCATTGCACATCGGTTACAGGGCATGGGGTTATAAAGAGGAACACACAGATGAAAGGGCCAGAGTTAACGTGGACACAGGACATCTGCAGAATGTGGGTCATGGCATCTTTCAGAGCGCAAGGTCACACACTCCTTAACTTTGCTCTCAACGACACAAAACTTGGTTGTCGAAAGATTTCTGCAAGAGGCCATTCTTCTTCATTTCTCCCATGTGGGGTGATTCTTCCATCCCATTGGTGCAATGGGAAAATTACGGGCTTTGGACAGTTGTGTGCCCATCAGAAGTTGTGTGCCCCATTTATCTCTCTGAGTCAAGAGTTCCTTCAAGTGTAAAAGGAGCATAATGAGATTCGCTTGGTGTTAAATAAGAGGACACCAACTTTCAGTGCCTGATCCATGGTAGCTTAAAGGAATTTAGGTAGAGAAACAGATAACTTCTTGGAAACAAGAAATGAGGCAAAGTGTGCCCAGACACTTGGTAAGATGTAAGCACATGTGTTGGACAGATTTTTAGTACGGAGAACCAGTTCACACTAGGGCCAAACAATCCTATGGCCTCACTTTGGTCCCCTGGGGAGCCCAGAATCAACCCAGACTACTGTGTGTCCCAAGACTCCATTCCATTTCCTTTGCTGTCCTTTGAAAGCAGGTCAATGTATCTCTTCCTCCTTTTGATCCCCCCACCCCCACCCCCCCAGACTAATCCCTGAGAGTCACATTTAGAGATAAAACCTCATGCACTCCCCAACCACCACTCCCCCAACCTGTGTAAGGCTAAGGTGCATGACAGTAATTATGTACTATTGGAGGAAAAGGCAACACACTCCAATATGCTTGCCTGGAGAATCCCATGGACAGAGGAGCCTGGTAGGCTACAGTCCATGGGATTGCAGAGAGCGGACACAACTGAAGTGATTTAGCTTTAGCATCCTACAAGGGATACTTGTAATAATTTTGTTTTATTGTAACAAATTTGTAAGCTCAAACCCAGAGATTCACTTGTTTTCAAGGCCATTTTGCACTACAAGAGTTGACTCTTCTCCCCCTCTGAAATGTAGTAAATCCCAACTACAAGAAAAATCAGCACCATTGCACAAAGAACTTGTTCCAAGGATCAGTTTCCCTCTCAACAAACAAATTGGCTGATAAGAGAATAAACTTCTCCAAAAACAAGCAACACCAACTACAAAAACAAAACCTCTGAACAGTGATGGTAACCATAGTAATTATCACAGGGAGGCAGAAAACCAGCGAAAACAAGATTCAGGTTCCAGCTGTAACAATTCTTAGCTCTTTCATCTCACAAAACGAGGTCACCAACTCTTTCCTTGTCTACCTTGTGGGGTTTTGTGAAGATTCAAGAATGTATGCCAAGCGTAAAAACTGTAAAGTAAGACACCTCATTCTACATCTGCCACATATAAATTAAATATGCTTTAGGCACACAGTGGTGCATAATCCACTATGCTAACACACATTATTACTCATTATTTGGTGAGTAATCTAGTATTATGCTGATAGTCTTATATATTTTATTAGAAAAAAATGAAATGTAAGGACTTCTCTGGTGGTTCAGTGGTTGAGAATCCTCCTGCCAATGCAGGGGACGTGGGTTCGATCCCTGGTCCAGGAAGATCCCATATGCCACAGGCCAAGTGGGCCCATGGGCCACAACTGAGCCCTCACCCTAGAGCTCTTGCTCAGCAAGAGGAGAAGCCACACCGCAATCAGAGGCTTGAGTGCCACAACTAGAGAGTAGCCTCTGCTCTCTGCAGACAGAGAAACCCATGTGCAGCGACGAAGATCCAGTGAAGCCAAAAACCAAACAAAAAAAAATTTTAAGGAAAGGGAGAAGTTAGGTGTCGAGGTTTGTCAAACATCACATTAGTTCCTTGTATCATGCATTCTTGATAAAAAAGGCAATCTTTGAGGCTCTGGCCAACAAAATCAGCAAGCCAATATCTCAAACATAAGGATGGAATAAGATTTTCATCCAAAACTGGGGTGGCAGTGACAGACTACTGTGATTTAGACTCACTCTATCATTTCCAGATAATCCAAAGAAACTTGAATTATCCAACAATTTGATCTTTGAACCATATTATCTTACCCTTGTCTCCTCATCCCACTGAAGGTCCTTTGAGGGTCATGCCTTCATCTTTTATCAGGAGGCCCAAAAACAACTTATAGCAAACCACTGTTGGAGTGACTACTGAAGTCTGGCTAAGGACATTACCTTGGGGCTCACTTTGTGAAAGAGGATGATAATTTCTTTCAGAATTGAGCAACAGAAAGGACTCTATTTTTACTCCATGAACAATGAGAATCTGAATTATGGAGCAGGGACCTGATTTGATACCTCTCCATGAATGACCTTATACTGTTGTGAATTATTTCTCACCTTAAATCCAAGGGGGAGGAAAATAACACACCCCAGTTTAATTAGTATGCTGTTATCAGCTTATTTAAAAAATAGTGCTTGAAGAAAATAACCCTCCTGTGGTTTTAATAGCTACTTAAAACTAAATACTTTTTTACAAACATTTAAAGAAAGCAATAATCTGTTTTAATTGAAGAAAACCATAATACTAATTTTGAAAAGACTGTTGATGTCAGGGTGGTTTATTGGGTAAATACAAAGTATAGGCTCTTGCTCTTTTTTTTAAGCAAAGCCAAAGAGATTAGAAACCAAGTAGACACATTCTTTTTTAGAACAGAAACATAAATTAGTTTTAACTAACAATTAGGCACTTAAAATGTAAATGTAAAATGGCATTTTGAAGTACAAATTATAGTTAACGCGCCCAAATTCCTCCTGAAATGTTTTTACAAACACAAACGCACAAGCATGGAAAACGTATTTCTAAACTAAGAGAATTTCCCCTTTTGAAAAAAGAACCTGAATTCAAATCTGTATGACAGACCAGTGATTAAGGTACCAGTGGGTAGGAGCAAAGAGTTTCTGAAATTTACACATTTAATTAAAACATAAGCATTTAATAAAACTATTACAGTAATATACAGTATATATCATAATGAAAAATATATGTCAGGAAAATAATGAATTCTAGACTTAGAATTTTACTTTACAACAAGGCACTTAACACATTAAAACAGTACAGTAAATTTCCGAAAGATGCAACTGGCTACCTCTCAAACCTTGTAATAATATCTCTTTTGTGAATATAGTATAACATAACCATACATTTTGCAGCATTAATCATTGCATAGGAGGTAAACTAAATAATGAATTCCAACTTGGCAATTAGATTAGCTTATAGCTTCTTCTTTTTCTTTTAAAGGACAGTTTTAAATAAATCCACAATAAACAGCTATTCTTATTCACGATTCATTCAGAACACAACATAGTTAAATTAATGAGTAATAAAATAAATCAGAACTTACAAGGTGTGTATCTATATAAAAACTTATCTTTGGGTACCTTTCAACATGATTTTCAGGGTTTAGGTATTGAAGTCAAGAGCACTTCTTAACAGAAGAAATATTTTTAGCAAGTAAGTCAAAGGAGTTAAATTATTGCAACACAATGACATTAAAAAGGACTCTTTATACAAATAGAAAAGCCTTCAACATATGGCATATTAATTATAATATGTCCGATTTAAACATGTAAACTCATTTATTAAGAATTCCTTCTCACACTTCCTTACACTACAGGAGTGAGTGTGTTAAGACTGGCTTACATTTGAAATCAGCTTTACAGCGCAAAACAAAGTCAACAATATAAAAGAATTTAAGAGAAATATTCAAAATATTCAAGGAACAAGATGTTAACTCTCAAAAAGTAATTGCATGAATTCTAGCATGTAAAAAAAAACACACACACACGAGAAAGATGGCCAATTTGGTGTTTCAAGGTAAACAAAGTATAGGAAGTTATAAAGGGAGACATTAATGATTGTGATAGTGAGAGGTAAAAATGGTCTGCAAATTTTCTTTGATCAGATGGATAAAAGATTAGAATTATAACCCCTGTGATCTAAGCACATTTTCCCTTTGGAAAAGGTTTAAAATGCCTTTAAAATAATTCCTTTTGAAAAAATAACTACTTTTCATGATGCTTTCAGATTACTGGTAAAAATAATAATTTTAAAATGCCTTTAAAACCTTGGAAATACACTTGTGTCTAGTTTGTGTTCCAAGTCCTATAACATATTTCCACAAGAGGGCACTGCTGTATAGCAAAGAACTTATGCGCTGTCATTCATCAACCAGCTCAGTCACAACCACCTCCCCACCTTCCTTCCATAGCAAAACTTGTTTCCTAAGATGCCAGGAAATTAAATACCAAATTCCAAATTACCCTGGGTGGAACTGAGTGGGTAAGAAGACTATTTCCAGAGCTAAAGTAGGAACTCAGAAAAAGAAAAAGAATATGAAAGGAACTCATTTTCACTTGAAAGATTTTTTTTTTAATGTGGCATCATTCATAGAAATTATATATTATAGAAATATTGCACCAAGGACTAAATCACAGAAAAAGCTTCAGACTGGACCACTGGCTTACAAAAACAAGGATAATAGATCAGATCTTATGTTGTTTCAAAGGCAAGCTCATAATTACGGGCTTTTTTCAATTGAGGTATAATTGACATAAAACTTTATATTAATTTTAGGTTTACAATGTAATGATTTATTTGTACATACTGTGAAATTATCACAGTAAGACTAATAATTGTTTACGTTTTATATCCCTAAGTGGCATATGGGGTTGAACCTCAAGTTTGGTTTCCTAAATGTAAATGGGTTTTGCTATTTCTCTTATTTTCCCATCTAGAAACTCTAATATTCCCCTCTTCCCTTATTTTCATACCACATGCCTCTACAGCATTTATTAAAGAGCAGTGGCATATATATGGGAGCAGTGGTGTCCATACATGGGGTCATAGATGTTTTTAAAGTTCTTCAAAAGGTGATGGTATTAAAAAAAAACAAAAACTGGATTACTTGATTAAAATACAAAGTTTATACTGTTTTCAAGGTTGTCCAATAATCAATACACCATGATTTTTAAAGCTTAAACACCTTTCCTTACTTAATTTGAAAAAGAGTGGGTTATACCAGATATAGCTGAATGAGGCTCTAAGGTATATCAAGTTGTTTTATTTGAATTCGAGGCTCAAGGAATATATCAGTGTTAGGAGACCAAAACTCAAGCTTCTGTGTCAGACACTTTTCCTCACAATTAGGAGAAATTTAAAATCAGTATTTTCAAGTAGAATACATTGTCTTATCGCAAGCGTCAATATTTAACAAATGAAAATAAGTGAAAATTACATAAAGTATAGCTAAATACACCACGTAAGCTGTACATATGGTTCTTATTGACTTAATAATAAATACTGGAAAGACTTCTTGCATTTCAAAACCTGGCAAGGATGCATAGGGTTTCAATTCATGTTTTAAATAAGTTAGTCTTTCTGCCTTCTGATTCAACCTTTAGTGTTTCTCTTTTACAGAAAAAAATCATACTGAAAACATACACAGAATTTTAGCACCAAAGGATGATGACCCTTCTGAACAGAATTATTTTGTGCTTCTCTTAGACAAGTTCAAGTTCAGTTTTGTGTACCGAGTCAAGGCTGACTCATTGACAATGACAAACTGAGGGATGTTTTTCATTCTAAGTGGGGAGAAATCTTCACCATCAATATAAAGGTAACTGCCTCCTGCTACCCATACTGACTTCTCCCCTGTATGACTACTGTTAATGATTTTGTAACCTTAAATTTTTTCTATGATTACTAGAAGTTTAAAGAAATCAAGCCAAGAATTATCCAAAGATTCAACAGCATTAAACAATGCACTAAATCTGGCCGGATTTTTAAAAATCCGTCTTTTTTTAAAAACATCACCTGAAAGAACTTCAGAAACAGCTACCCCCTTTACTGAGGAGCCGTCACCATCTAACGCACCCATTCTAACCACAGATTACAGTGCAGCACCGTGGTATAATTTCAGGGCCAAAGTAAAATTACTCAACTGTGGTATGTGTCCTTAGGACCAGTACATAAGAAACGAGTCTCTTGCTAAAAGGCAAGGATGAGATAAACTTTTGGACTCTCTCTTGGTTTTTCCATAAAGCACAATGGAACTAGGAAGAAATGGTTTTCAGTGACATGTGACCAATTGGATTTCTGAGTTCCAATTCATAGCTCCATGACAGATCTCAGCCAGGGTGTGTGTGACCTGGGAGAAAAACCCAGGCTTGCTCCCCACAGGGCAGGAGCGTCAGTTCAGACACCTATATATGTTCAGCCTGTGCTACACTGTTGACTGCCCTGGGGGCACAGGTACGAATTGACCAGGCAGAGAACTGAAGCCCCCTCATTCGCATACACAGCCCCATGTCTCCTGTATACCTGTCACAGGGATCTCAAAGTGAAATATTTACACACTGTGAAATCTGCGGGGTGTCTCAAATACTTCTCTATTGACTTCGTTCACTTTTTAAGTTATAAAATTATCAGTTAAAAAAAAATAAAGTAAAAGTGACACGTAGTACATTGGCTGGTAGCAGCAGCACATATTCCCAGACCTGACCCTGACCTCCCCTGAGGCAGGGCAGAAACAAGGTTCACCCAAAGTTCACTCACAACCCACGGCTAGGAAGCCTAATGCTAAAAACCACTCTCAACATTTGCAGATTTTATTTACACAGTAGCTGTCTGAATCCAGATATCTTTATTTATTTAAAATTTTAACAAATTCTTTTGACCTTGGAGGAAAAAAAATCCTGAAAAATTCTGAAGTAGAGAGCTTTCCTGGAGAAAGAATAAGGAAGGAGTAGCATGTTCTTTGGCACCTCTTTAACAAGCTCATTAGTAAAATCCCAGTTGGAGGGCTTGTCACCAATGAATGAAGAGCCGAAGGAGAATTTAACTTTCTCAGGATGAATTAAAAAAAAACAAAAACAACCAGTCAAAGGGTAATACTTTGTTCATCTTTCTAATTACTTGCACAAAACTTGGTCCGCTTCTTCCTTTAATGATCAGTTTTCCTAAAATAAAAATCAAAACTATACCTTTGGTTACAGCGATAACTCTTTTGGTGTAAGAGCCAATGCCTCTGCTCTGCTCCTCAGGTAGATTTCTCATTATCTTCGCCAATCTTCTGAACCCGTGAGTACTTCTTGCAAGATGATTTGAAGCAGCCAGGAGGCCAGGACAGAGGCCAGGAGAAGCAGCAGGGGATCGAGCCTTGTACGTTTTTCTCAAAAAAATAAAAGATGGGGAACCACCACGCTCGAGACAAGAAATTAGTCTGTGAAGACACCTTCAAGTTCTGTAAAAGGTAAAGAACAGGAAAACAAGACATATTTTTCACGATTTGCATCCTACATTGCTTCTAAATTAAACTGTCATTTGCTATAACTGAACAGGGAAACCAGCAGAATCTGAATCAGGAGACAACAGTCGCCGTTGCTCCTTTCCCCAACTATGATAGAGCTTTCCAGGTGGCGCTAGCGATAAAGAACCCACCTGCCAATGGAGAATCCCCATGGACAGAGGAGCCTGGCAGACTACAGTCCATGCGGTCGCAAAGAGGTGGACAAAACTGAAGCGACTTAGCATGCATGCATCAACTCTGACACGACTCTGGCTCCACCCTCGAACCACCCCCGTCTTTGTGGCTCAGGCTATCTGCCTGTGATTCCAGGAAGAATGGAGACTCAGGAATAGATGTGAGAGATCTCCAGGAGGAAAAATTTTCAGGATGTGTGAGCAGTCAGATCTATGGCTCAAGGAAAGTGGACGAGTGAAAGGAGAGCTCATAAGGTTGACAGTCTTTAACGGGAAAGATGGAGATCTTGGTTCAGTGGTGTTATGTAGATACCTAGATAGAACCCGAAGAAGGAAGATGTAAGTAGGAAACAGAGCAACAAGGACAAATAAAGTAATCCATAGAAAGGGCGTTTATTAGTGGGCACAACACTAACTGAGAACTGGAGTTAGATCCCTAGGGAATAGCATATTTCATTGTTCACCAATTGTTGCAACACTGTAAGCATCAGACAATATGGAATATATGGTATCGGACAATAATCAGACTATCCCAAGATAAGTGGGCTTCGCTGGAGGCTCAAACAGTAAAGAATCTGCCTGCAAAGCAGGAGACCCAGGTTCAATCCCTGGGTTGGGAAGATTCCCTGGAGAAGGGAATGGCAACCCACTCCAGTATTCGTGCCTGGAGAATCCCATGGACAGAGGAGCCTGGAGGGCTACAGTCCATAGAATCGCAGTCAGACACAACTGAGTGACTAACACTTTCACTTTTTTTTTCCTCACATCCCCAGATAAGTAAGCCATGGCATGCAGACCAACTCTATTAACACCAAGGACATACACTAAGGCTAGGAAGACACGGTGAAGGAAACGTTCTGTCTTGAGACTAGAGGTAGAGAGCAGGAGATAGGCAAGGCTTCTCAGAAGAGATGACATCTGAGCCACCTCTTTCAGAATGAATGGGAGAAGAAAAAAGAATCATATGGGAACAAGAGGCAGCAGAAATAAGGAAGGAAGGATAAGAAGGGAAGTCAGAGAGCACAGTATCACTAAAAGATGTACAAAGTCCAGTTATTCAGTCAGTTCAGTTGCTCAGTTGTGTCCGACTTTGCGACCCCATGAATCGCAGCACGCCAGGCCTCCCTGTTCATCACCATCTCCCGGAGTTCACTCAGACTCACGTCCATCGAGTCAGTGATGCCATCCAGCCATCTCATCCTCTCTCGTCCCCTTCTCCTCCTGCCCCCAATCCCTCCCAGCATCAGTCTTTTCCAATGAGTCAACTCTTCGCATGAGGTGGCCAAAGTACTGGAGCTTCAGCTTCAGCATCATTCCTTCCAAAGAAATCCCAGGGTTGATCTCCTTCAGAATGGACTGGTTGGATCTCCTTGCAGTCCAAGGGACTCTCAAGAGTCTTCTCCAACACCACAGTTCAAAAGCATCAATTCTTCGGCGCTCAGCCTTCTTCACAGTCCAACTCTCACATCCATACATGACCACTGGAAAAACCATAGCCTTGACTAGACGGACCTTAGTCGGCAAAGTAATGTCTCTGCTTTTCAATATACTATCTAGTTTGGTCATAACTTTTCTTCCAAGGAGTAAGCGTCTTTTAATTTCATGGCTGCAGTCACCATCCGCAGTGATTTTGGAGCCCCCAAAATAAAGTCTGACACTGTTTCCACTGTTTCCCCATCTATTTCCCATGAAGTGATGGGACCAGATGCCATGATCTTGGTTTTCTGAATGTTGAGCTTTAAGCCAACTTTTTCACTCTCCTCTTTCACTTTCATCAAGAGGCTTTTAGCTCCTCTTCACTTTCTGCCATAAGGGTGGTGTCATCTGCATATCTGAGGTTATTGATATTTCTCCCAGCTATCTTGATTCCAGCTTGTTTCTTCCAGTCCAGCGTTTCTCATGATGTACTCTGCATGGAAGTTAAATAAGCAGGGTGACAATATACAGCCTTGACATACTCCTTTTCCTATGTGGAACCAGTCTGCTGTTCCATGTCCAGTTCCAACTGTTGCTTCCTGACCTGATTTCTCAAGAGGCAGGTTAGGTGGTCTGGTATTCCCATCTCTTTCAGAATTTTCCACAGTTTATTGTGATCCACACAGTCAAAGGCTTTGGCATAGTCAATAAAGCAGAAATAGATGTTTTTCTGGAACTCTCTTGCTTTTTCCATGATCCAGCACATGTTGGCAATTTGATCTCTGGTTCCACTGCCTTTTCTAAAACCAGCTTGAACATCAGGGAGTTCACGGTTCACGTATGGCTGAAGCCTGGCTTGGAGAATTTTGAGCACTACTTTACTAGCATGTGAGATGAGTGCAATTGTGCAGTAGTTTGAGCATTCTTTGGCATTGCCTTTCTTTGGAATTGGAATGAAAACTGACCTTTTCTAGTCCTGCGGCCGCTGCTGAGTTTTCCAAATTTGCTGGCATATTGAGTGCAGCACTTTCACAGCATCATCTTTCAGGATTTGAAACAGCTCAACTGAAATTCCATCTCCTCCACTAGCTTTGTTAGTAGTGATGCTTTCTAAGGCCCACTTGATTTCACATTCCAAGATGTCTGGCTCTAGATGAGTGATCACATCATCATGATTATCTGGGTCGTGAAGTTCTTTTTGTACAGTTCTTCCGTGTATTCTTGCCACCTCTTCTTAATATCTTCTGCTTCTGTTAGCATTAGTTACTCATTTTTGCCTGACTTTAAAAGAGTTGGTGTCTTCCTCAAAATAAGTTCTCTGAGTGCAAGCAGTGTCTCACCTAGCTGCACAACAAAGCTTCTACGGAGAAGGTTTCTAAATTTTTATTCAATTTTAATTCTCCTATACGTTACCTGATGAGTAAAACACTGTGCTCTACAATTACACAGCGTTTTACCCTTAAATGACATTTATATTTGTGACATTCTTTAAGAGGCAGTCATCCCTATAAGTCAATTGACCTCAACCACACATTTAGGTGGCAACAGCAGTTATTCCCATTAAGCTACATGAACAACCCCCCCGCTGTGTGAAAAGGGGTCCCCCGCCTTTAAAGAAATTATCCAAGGATAAGTTCACTGCTCTCACCTTTTCGTTGGCCATGGAATGGTACCACCAGAAGAGCCGAGTCGTGATGTAATAGGCAACGATCACGTCGACGGTGTAGTGTTCGTGCGCTACCAGAATGCAGATGATCCCGGCAGCGCTCAACAGCCAGCAGATTAAGTGATACCACCAGAAGTGGCGAGGCGAATCTGGATAGCAGAAAAGCGACAGTTAAGAAGCATTCCCCAAGATGAACTGAACGATGACAGTCTACCCTAAAGACCTGAGAAAAGTCTTTCTAAGGCCAAGAAGTCACTGGTGGAGAAAATGGATAACCCAAAGTTATGGGTCGCTGTGAACCGCCCAGGATTTGCTCAGGTTGGAGGGGGTGGGGGCAGGGGAGGCTGCTGGTAGCAGGTCTAATAGTCATTTCCCTGCACAGGTTGGTAACACTGCTCTAGGTTTTGCTCACGCGAATAATAAGGAAGAGAACAAAAATATTTCACATTAGGTTGAGATTGGCTCATACTGGCTCCCACAGGGACTCCACTGGAAAGAAAAAGGGTAGAGGTCAAAAGAAAAAGGTATCGTCTATGAAAACGAGGGATGAGAAAGCAAGAGTGATTTTAGTTCTTATATATAAACTTATTTTCATTCCTGCAGGGAGAGAAAAATGGCATTTGTGCCTAGCAATATTTTGATTCTCAGCAATTTTATACTATTATTACTGATAGCAACTACAGGACAGTCCCTATATAAAGTTTGGGCTTCCCAGGTGGCTCAGTGGTAAAGAATCCACCTGCAGTGAAGAAGATGTGGGTTTGATCCCAGGGTTGGGAAAATACCCTGGAGAAGAAAATGGCAACCCACTCCAGCATTCTTGCCTGGGAAATCTCATCGACAGAGGAACCTGGTGGGTTACAGTCCATGGGGTTGCAAAAGTATCAGACATGACTTAAGAGACTACACAACAGCAGCAAAGTAAAAGCTTAGGATTCTTGCTAATTCACTTATGGGTTTGAGCCTTACCTAGTGAGGCTACTAAGTTCATGACCCTGATCAGCTTTAAGAGAGAAGCGAAAGCCCTTCACCAGAGAAAGCAATGGCACCCCCACTCCAGTACTCTTGCCTGGAAAATCCCATGGACGGAGGAACCTGGTAGGCTGCAGTCCATGAGGTTGTGAAGAGTTGGACATGACTGAGCGACTTCACTTTCACTTTCATGCATTGGAGAAGGAAATAGCAACCCACTCCAGTGTTCTTGCCTGGAGAATCCCAGGCAAGGGACGGGGAGCCTGGTGGGCTGCCATCTATGGGGTCGCACAGAGTCGGACACGACTGATGCGACTTAGCAGCAGCAGCAAGGCCCTTCACAGGTTAAACATGATCCTGCACCCCCAACCTTCCCACACAGGCGGTAATAACACAGGTATAAATGGAATCAGCACTCATTTCTAATAAGTCTTCTTTCTCTTGAATAACTGGGTTTTTTCCCCTCTTTTAAAGCTTTATTAGCTCACAAAGATAATAATGTAATACTGAAATTTATTTCATATTTAGGAGAAGGCAATGGCACCCCACTCTAGTACTCTTGCCTGGGAAATCCCGTGGACGGAGAAGCCTAACTGTGATTATTTTTATAGTGATATTTACTTTCAAGTGTGGAAGAATGGTTGAAGAGCAAAAGTTCCATTTTCAGAACTTTACATGACACATCAAATCAGGCATGGTTCAAATAAAAATAAAATAGCTAGTGCTCTTTAGGTCCAACGTGGAACAGTAAGATGATAAACCTGTATTTGTATTTGAAAGTCTGATTTCCTACTTCTGAATGTACAACTCATTAATTCTTACTTGCTTCATCCTGCCACTAGGTTCCAGCCAATACTTCATGGAATCTGAGAATTTTATAGCTGGGAGAAGCCTTACTTCCGTCATGTGGGAGGCCAGATCCAGTCCCCATAACTGTTCTGTTAGGCTCTGAATGTTAAAACGGAAGTAACATTCAGAAATCTGGAGCTTTCACTAAATATGCATTCTCCAGCACCACAGTCCTTACCCTTCCCTGAAATCCCACACCAGCCTTGCTTCCTTCCCATCCTCATGGGTCACCTGCTATTTACCTTAAAAGTTCAAAATGCTTTAGCAAACCAGAACCACTTTGTGTTGGTTTATCCACAAGAGGGGCTTCCCTGGTGCCTTAGACAGTAAAGAATCTGCCTGCCAATGCAGGAGACCCTGGTTCTGTCCCTGGGTCAGGAAGATTGCATGGAGGAGGAAATGGCATCCCACTCCAGTATTCTTGCCCGCAAAATCCCACGAACAGAGGAGCCTGGTGGGCTACAGTCCATGGGGTTGCAAAGAGTCGGACATGACTGAGCGATTAACAGTTATGCACAAGAAGCAAAGCTGAAGTAGGTGTGGAGTAAGGAGGTGGCCCGAATGATCAGTTTACTACTCACTGAATTGAAAATCAGGCTTTAGGAATATCTAGACACCCTAGCACTGCTCTCCCATAAAAATATATTCCCTACTAGCTACTACATTGGGACCACTGCTCATTGATTGAGAACACTGGTGGACCCAAATAAAAGATTTAATATAAACTATTTTGAAACAGAAATGGCAAAATGGCAATCCTCTCTGCTCTCTCATTCTATCGCCAGGGACAACCTTGAGCTGAGAGATGATGACACAGTTCTTATAAACTCCACTGTCTGTGTGGGAGCCTATCCCTGCTTGTCAATGACTACCAGAGACAATGGACTCAGTGTGGTAGCAAAGTGAAAAAGAAAAAGAAAGAAAAAGTTTTCTTAACTAGTAAGACATTCAGTACTAAGAGCTAGGTGGGTTTCTCCAGGCTAACTTTATAGGGAAGGAACCTAGGTCCCAATGATAATCCACTTGTGACAACAGAATGTCAAACAAGGAGTGTCCAAAACAATCAACAGCCAGGAAAGCAAAAATATACAAATAATGCATCTAACTCTAGCAGTGGAATCTTCAAAGAAACCACTGGAACCACTGCTTACTCATAACAACACATGGTATAATTTAGAAGCTGTTTCCCCTAATTACATAGGAAGCGGACCTAAACCTGGGATACCTGGCTTACATACAGAACGGATCCTAAAGTTGGGTTTGCATCCAGTATTACCGATTTGCCGTTTTGTTTCTCAACAAAGCTTAAAGAAAGCAGAATGTAATTCTTTCCTTGCTATATGCAAACTTACACAAGTTTAAAGATCTCAAGCCCAAACCATACCTGGGGAAGGAAACATGTCTACGTACTGCACTTGCCTTTATCAAAGTAGAGAAATAATTACGCAGTTGCCCTATTGAGCAGAGATAAAGGAACAACAATAAGCCAACATCCAGGCTATTTCTTAGCAATTCTACCAGACCAGACACTTGGGTCTCCCAAAATTCTAAACAGAGCCAAGAAACAGAGTGGACCTGCTGAAGTCAGCCTCCAGTTACTAACTGTGGACTGTGGCTAATTCACTCACTTTCCTTAGGCCTCTGAAAAAAATGAGGGAAACCAGTGCTTCCCTCCTGGGGTGGCTGCAGGGATTAAATAAGCTAATCTGCACCAAGGGCTCAGAATAGTGCCCAGCACAGAGGAAGTATTCTGTCTACTTGTTGTTATTGGTGATGTCGCCTTGTCTTCAGTTATCAAACTGGCCCTCAGTTTCCTGGGGTATTTTCTCTTCATTACCTGGTTTTCCACCCACAGTAGCTTCACTCTTAACTTGTAACATCTCCCTGCCATCATCCTCATCGTCTATAAGCTTTTATGATGTAACAGATTAGAGGGAAGATCCTACCACCCAAATGAACCTCTCAACTGGAGAGTAACTGACCTTACACAGAGATGGGACCCTTCCAGAGCAGAAGCTGGAGTGAGAACCACACACAACATAAATCGCTCTGCCCGCCACCCAGAACCAACAACTAGGTATTAGAAATTTCAGAAGACTGAAGTTGAAGGAGATACTGGTGCCCACACAGAGCTAGGTTCCTGTCTTCCGCCACTTCCCCAACAGTGTAAGAACATAAAGACGAGGGGAAAGGTGCCCAGGGCCCTCTGCCTTCAAGGCAGACAGTGTGACAAAGGCCAAACACTTAATAGACTATTCACCCTACTCCAGGTCTGGGGTGTTGGGTGGCAGGTGAGCAGGAAGGCGAGGGGGAGGAGGCAGTGGCGTGTCTGTTGTTGGCCAAGGGAGGGTGGAGGGGAGGGACCTCTCATGCAGACTCTGGGGGCCAGGAATATGACACAGGGGATGTTTGGGTGATGACTCAGGTAGCCAAGGTGAAACTGAACTCTACTCAAGGCTTGTATGTAGCATTTAGAAAGAAAACAATTCAGAAGATATACCACTGCCATCAAAAAACAAAAGACTTCATCTACTACAGAGATTCTCATCTCTTTGTCATAATGCCCTCAAAGCAGAAGTAAAATCTATATATCCCAGGCAATCTAAGGGCAAGAATTCACCTCTGCTCCACTGGAAGATAAACCTTGATGGGTCTAAACCTGTTTGGATTGATGATGGTTAAAAGAGGAAGGAAGAGAACTGAGCAAAGGGGACAGAAGGGAGGTCTCCTTCCCCCTGCTTTCTGCCCAAAGACCCTTATGATAGTCTTTGCAAGTGAACAGAATTGAGATAAGACTCCAAAAGAACACTGGCGTGGGGATGGGGTATCTTGCAATTGAAGATGAAGGATAATACTGACCAGCTGGTAAAAATGGAGGAAGGAGCATCACTACTTCAAAAGAATTTTGAGATAATGGGCCCAACTACACAAAGCCTCCGAAATCTACAAGAGGACGTGCTGGCAGCTAAAATCAAATACAGTCCCCACCCCTCTTTCCAATGAGCGAGATATTATTCTAGGCCCCCTCCCCACAAAGTTATTGGGATACACAAGAACTTTGCATAATGAGAATTAAGTATATAAATATGGAAAGATATTTCACATTCTCATCTCCATGTTGCTTTTTAAGAAGAAAAATGGTCACAACTGGCAAAATGTTTCGTAAAGATGCCTATTAAAGCACACAAAGCTACTGGAAGTGGCGAAATTAGAATAAAGTGGGACAAGGAAAAGTTACAAAAGAGGAAAATGTTAAGCAAAGCATTGGGGATGATGAAATGAATCTGTAAAATGGAAATTTCACTCAAAAGTCCTTTCCATTTGGCTCTGGAGCACATCGATTCTTTTTGCAATAAACTTAACGATTCCTCTTAATTCCAACATTAAAATAGCCTTTCATACCTTGGTAGCACTAGTGGTAAAGAATCCACCTGCCAAAACAAGAGACTATAAGAGACTCTGGTTTGATCCCTAGGTTAGGAAGAGCCCCTGGAGTAGGAAATGGCAAGCCCCTCCAGTATTCTTGCCTGGAAAATCCCAGAGCAGAGGAGGCTGGCGAGCTATAGTCCATAGGGTTGCAAAGTCAGACACAACTCAGGTGACTTAGCATTCACACACGTTAAGAAGTACTAACCAAGGAGGAAGACATTTTGGAGGCATGCTGAATGTTAGGAAGAAGCCAGGGCTAAGATTTAACCCTTCAGTGTTCATGACTGGTTGAAATGATTTTTAACACACACACACACACACACACACACACACACACACACACACACACACACACACACACCCTCCTTCCATGGCTCTCAATTTCAACAGAATAAGCGCTCATCAGTTTCAGGGCCTAGGGATTCCAGTCACTGCAACAATCAACAAAGCAGGAATGAGTTATCACTTACATTCTTTGATGAACAAGTAAGTAAGGGTCAGGACAACTGTGTGGCCGCTGAAGAGGAAGTCCCCACACAAGATGTGCGATCCCGTGATGGACAATCCACCGCCGGAGATCAGCCGTAGAATCCGCTGGACTTTGGCCTGAGAGTCTCCGTTGAGCTGAATGACACAAGAAGATGAGGAAGAAAATTCACAAGCTGATAAATCAAGTGTTACCCTAATTTATGTGACATGTACAAAGGTCATCAGTTGTGATTTTTTTTTCCCTTTTAAGTCAAAAAGAATCCAAGGGGGAAGTGCCTCAAACTGGGTTTTATTCATTGCATTGGCCAGTTTTAGTGACACGTTTTAAATTATTCAGTATGTTACTAATAATATGTCTTGGTGATGGTGTGTCCTTGGGCAAAGCTTTTAAAAATATTAATAACCAATGACTTCACCACAGTTATGCACTGAAAAGATCAAAGCTCCTCTCTTTCCTCTTTGCAGGGAAGTCGGGGTTTCGGATAGTTAATATTTGATTTGGCTGCCCTCCACATTACTAATACTCTACAGAGTATTCCTACCTTGCGTTAAGTGGGCAGCCTAGAGGGCGCATATAGTTGTATTAATGTCTGATCCAAGCACCTGCAGTTAAAAAGAGCTGCGATTTGTTAAATAATTTAAATAGGTTTGAAAATGATGGATTAGGGATGTACTGGTTGCTTTAAAAGGAGAGGCTTGATCAGGAAAAACATCCTCAGAGCAAAAATCTGTGTGCTGTGGCAGGGGGTAAGCAAAGGGCTCCCCTGGGTGAGGTGGAGAAGCCCCGAGAAGCCAGCATGATGACGCAGGGAGACAATGAAGGGCTAGGGCAGGAGTTTGATACAACAGTCAAAGGTTTATAACCCATTCAAGCTGAGGCATACAGATCTCCCTTACATGTAGAATCGACTACAAAATGCAACAGACTAGTGAATACAACAAAAAGGAAGCAGACTGACAGATACACAGAACAGACTAGTGGTTTCCAATGAGAAGACAGAGTGGGGGAGAGAGGCGACACGGGGTGGGAACGTGGGAGTACAAACTGCTGGGTGTAAGAAATGGAGATGCACTTGTGGACACAGCCATCATCACTCCAGAGGTTTAGACCCATCACGGTTTATCTTCCAGTGGAGCACAAGTGATGGATTCTTGCCCCTAGATTGCCCAGGGTTACAGGTTTTACAGACGGACTTGCGGACACAGTGGGGCATGGAGAGGATAGGGTGAACTGAGAAAGTAGTGGGAAGCTGCTACATAACACGGGGAGAGCAGCCTGGTGCTCTGTGATGACCTAGAGGGGTGGGACAAGAGAGGGGGAGGGGAGGTTCAAGACGGAGGGGGTTCATGTTTAATTTTGATGAGTTCCCATTGTTGTATGGCAGAAATCAATATAACATTGTAAAGCAATTATCTTCCAATTAAAAAAAAAGTCTCAAGGATGTATTGTACAGCACAGGGAATACAACCAATATTTCATAATAACTGTAAGTGGAGTGTAACCTTTAAAAATTGTACTAAAAACAACAACAACAAAACCCAAACCTTAGGTATACGGGAAGGAATAGAGGACTGATTGGGAATCCATGAGAAACTGGAATACTGAAATGCTGGGCCACTGGGTGGAAGACTTCGGATCTGCCTAATATCAAACGAGTAGGTTTAGAAAATCAAAGAATGATACTCAGAAATAAAACGTGGTAAGAGTAGACACGAGAAGAGAAATACAGAAAGACGGTCAATGACTATTCACTTGGGGCCTGGGCACACAGCTATATGACACGCTGCCTTTCACACTCAGTGACGATCCTTCTAGGCAACTGGCCCCTGAAACGTAGCCAGGCTGATCACAGTGGTGGTTCAAGCCTTTGGCAGTGTAGACAGGTAGGGTCTAGTCCAAGCAGACATGTAGTGGTGAAAGAGGGTGAGATGTGTATAGGTGGGTAAGAAGACAGTCCAGTCTCCAAAGCAGGTGGAAACCCATCCTGTTCAGTACCATAGGAACTGGGGCAGGAATCTTTGTCTAAAAATTTTCCAATGAAAAGTATCTTATGGATCTGGAAACATGTCTGGTATTCAGATGACCCCTATGAAAAGGCAAACACACTGTGCTGGGGTGATAGTTAAGTGTAGGGCTCTGTAGCACCAGATAATGGGAAATAGGATTAGAGGTCAAGGAAAGAAACTGGAGGTTTCAAGGAAACAACCTCCTTCCAAAGTTGGCTCAGGACAAGCCCAGGAGGCAAATCCGAGATAATATACAGGTTTCATTGAGTTGACAGTCCTTAAAACAAACATGCTAAGTAATAGGTGACCTTGCTTTGAAAAGATAGATCTAGAAGGCAGTAAAGGATCCCCAGGGGATCCCCAGGAGGTGCTAGTGGTAAAGAAGCTGCCTGCCAATGCAGGAGACATGAGAGACACAGGTTCAGTCCCTGGATCGGGAAGATCTGCTGGTGAAGGGCATGACAACCCACTCCAGTATTCTTGCCTGGAGAATCCGATGGACAGAGGAGCCTGGCGGGCTACAGTCCATGGGGTCACAAAGAGTCGGACACGACTGAATTACTAACACTTTCACTACTTTCTCGCTTTTCAAAGGATGCATACCCGGGGAAGAGAAGGACTGTTGACAGAGTTGCAGGACTCACCGCCAAACCACGTGAAATGCTGTGAAAGCCCTTGACGTGCAGGATAGAATCTAGCATGCGCTTTATCAGATCTGAGGTGGACCTTCAGGAATTTCTGGTTGTGTGGTTGGTACAAACTGTCAACACTGAGATCAAATAAAAAGGTACGTACACTCCACCCGACCATTGTGTTCTCAGTTTTAAGAACACATTATTCTTCACTTCAAAACCATAATAATTTTTTTTTAATCCACTCACTCACCCCAACTCAATGCTTGGATTTTCTAAGTGCAAAAACATGTAATCCAAAGGTATAACCAAACCAGGAGTGAAAATACTACCGCCACCCATTCTCTCCACCCCGCTCCCTTCCAGCAGTATTCAGGTATGGAGATTTGCAGTAGCATTTCACAGGAAAGAGGAAGGGCTCTCTTCTGCTCCTCCTGTACTTTCTCAGTTCTTAATCTCTCAATCCTGTCACTGCTATCTTAGACATAAGAACATGCTCAGCATAAATGCCAAATAGAACTTCAAGAAAGGAAGTTTAAAAAAGGGTGGAAAGAAAACTGGGGAAGGGATGGGTAACAGAGTTGAGATTAATGGATTAGTTCCTATGTGTGCACATCCTCAGTCGCTTCAGTCATGTTTGACTCTTTGAGAGCCCATGGCCTGTAGCCTGCTAGTCTCCTCTGTCCATGGGATTCTCCAGGCAAGAATACTGGAGTCAGTAGCCATTCCCTCCTCCAGGGGCTCTTCCCAACCCAGGGATCGAACCCAGGTCTCCTGCAGGGAAGCCCTAGATCCGTTCTATTTCATTGGAACCTCCATCATACACCACTTAAAATTCTAGTTCCTCTTAATGCCATTGTTTTATACCATTCTATGCTATTTCTTAATATTGAGTTGAAGATGTAAAAAAAAAGAAAGAGAAGCACTGATCATAATAGCCAAAACAGACAGAGCTCAGTGTTCTCAAGGATTCTTCCAACTGTGACCTCCACACACCATTTCCCACAAAAATAACTTAAGTTCAAAAGAGATCAACTTGGCTGCTGCCAAACCAGAAACTTCCCATTCATACATTCCCTTCAATTTAGAAGAGAAGAGGTCCTCTGGATCTCTACAGCAAGGATGAGAGGGCAGCTTTCTCGGGAAAAGCAAAGTAGCTGTGCCAGCCCAATACTGCCTGTGGATAAAGGGATTTGAAAACCTAAAGCATTTCATGCGAGTCCTAATAACTAGGCCAACATCCATCTAAACACAACTGTCAGAACTCAGATATCGTGCCTGCAAACCAAAGCTCAGGTGGGTGGGATGGAGCAAATCATAACCTAAGGACTTCAACCCTAGGATGGAGAAGGAAGAAGGCAACCGGAAAACTGCAAGTCAACGATTCTACCGAGGGCCTTTGACTGCAGTGGCTTCTGTGATCACACCTGGTGAGTGACAAGTGACGTCAGGCATCAGTGGCCGGCCAGACAGCCTTCCAGAGCAAGTGGTTTCAGTACACACAGCTCTGTCATCACTCTCAGTCACTAAGGGCATTCTATAGAGTCAGCAGCAAAGGAGACAGGTATACTGTCTAACAGCTTTGCAACCACAAATCTACGAAGCGCTGAAGCCGGAGGCTGGGCCACATTTAAAATGCGATTCTGCTCCCTGTTCTGTCAAACCACGTCATCTCTAGTCAAACAAACTGATGTGTGTTTGCTTTACTGAGAACCACAATCTAGGCACCCAAAGCCTGCTGATGCTTCAGAAAGAGGTTCTGGATCTTGACAACTGAACACAGGGGCCTATTAGCAAGGATGTCCCTGGAGCTTCCGTGTAAGTCTTTGCACCTCAGTTATTCAGCAGTAACTTTTGCTCCTGCGGCTTCTGAAAACTGTGTTTTCCATAGAAGATAATCTCTAATTTACTTCTTTCTGTAATCATAGCAATTCATCCCTGTAAATCACACCTTTTACTAGGATGGGCTTGCCTTCTCCCCTGTGGCCATTTCCTCATTTAACCCACCACAATAACCCCTTAGAAGTATTTATTATGCCTGTGAACTTCTCCCATGCCTTAAATTAGTTTCACTAAAAATCAGCCAATGTTTAAATTCAATATGTACACTGTTTTAATTACACACGCTTTCTGCCTTGATGGCTTTAGAAAATTAGAGCTTCTCAAACCACACCTATATTTGGTGAAGGAGACTGTTGACTTCTTTAGAACAACTATTTTTCCCTCCACCTTGGACATCTGTTTAGTGTTCAGTAAAAAATGTTAGGCTTTACTCCCTTGCCCAGAAAGCACATGATGTGCACGTTTCCTTTTTATAAACCAGGGCACAGTGGAGTCTAAGATGATTAACAGCTCTCTTGAGAAATGACTCTACCTGGAGAAACTATAAATCCTGCTTACAATAGTCTCAGTATCCATTCTCACACTCTGTCTCAGTAAATGGGCGAATTTAATTCAGATGACCATTATATCTACTACTGTGGGCAAGAATCCTGCAGAAGAAATGGAGCTGCCCTCTTAGTGAACAGAAGAGTCCACAGTGCAGTACTTGGGTACAGCCTCAAAAATAACAGAATGATCTCCGATCATTTCCAAGGCAAATCATTCAACACAACGGTAATCCACGTCTATGCCCCAACCACTGAGGCCAAAGAAGCTAAAGTTGAATGGTTCTATGAAGACCTACAAGAACTTCTAGCACTAACACCAAAAAAATATACGTCCTTTTCATCATAGGGGACTGGAGTGCTAAAGTAGGAAGTAAAGAGATAACTTGGAGTAACAAGCAAGTTTGGCCTTGGAGTACGAAATGAAGCAGGGCAAAGTAACAGAGTTCTGTCAAGAGAATAACACACTAGTCATAACAAACACCTTTGTCCAACAACATGAGACAACTCTCCACATGGACATCACCAGATGGTAAATATAGATGTAAGACTGATTATATTCTTTGCAACCAAAGATGGAGAAGGTCTACACAGTCAGCAAAAACAAGACCTAGAGTTGACTGTGGCTCAGATCATCGGTTGCTTGTTGCAAAATTCAGACTTCAATGGAAGAAAGTAGGGAAAACCACCAAGCCATTCAGGTAGGACCTAAATCAAATCCCTTGTGGAAGTGAGAAATAGATTCAAGGGATTAGATCTGGTAGACAGAATGCCTGAAGAACTATGGACAGACGTTTGCAACACTGTATAGGAAGCAGTGACCAAAACTATCCCAGAGAAAAAGAAATGTAAGAAGGTGAAGTGGTTGTCTGAGGAGAATTTAAAAATAGCTGAGGAAAGAAGAGAAGCAAAAGGTAAGGGAGAAAGGGAAAGACATACCCAGCTGGATGCAAAGTTCCAGAGAATAGCAAGGAGAGATAAGAAGGCTTTCTTCAATGAACAATGCAAAGAAATAGAGGAAAACAATAGAATGGGAAAGACTAGAGATCTCTTTACAAAAACTGGAGATAACAAAGGAACATTTAACGCAAGGGTAGGCGCAATAAAGGATAGAAATGGTAAGGACCTAACATAAGCAGAAGAGATCAAGAAAAGGTGGCAAGACTACACAGAGGAACTATACAAAAACATCTTAATGACCCAGATAACCACAATGGTGTGATTCACTCACCTAGAGCCAGACATCCTGGAGCGTGAAGTCAAATGGGCCTTAGGAAGCATTACTATGAACAAAGCTAGCGGACATGACGGAATTCCACCTGAGCTATTTAAAATACTAAAAGATGATGCTGTTAAAGTGCTGCACTCAATATGTCAGCACATCTGGAAAACTGAGCGGTGGCACAGGACTGGGAAAGGTCAGTTTTCATGCCAATCTCGAAGAAAGGCAATGGTAAAGGGTGTTCAAACTACCATACAATCACACTCATTCCACACACCAGTAATGTAATGGTAAAAATCCTCCAAGCTAGGCTTCAGCAGTATGTGAACCAAGAACCTCCAGAAATGCAAGCTGGGTTTAGAAAGAAAAGGCAGAGGAACCAGAGATCAAATTGCCAACATATGTTTGATCACGGAGAAAGCAAGGGAATTCCAGAAAAACATCCACTTCTGCTTCATTGACTATGATAAAGCTTTTGACTGTGTGGATCAAAACAAATTGTGGAAAATTCTGAAAGATATGGAAATACCAGACCACTTTGCCTATCTTATCTGTTAACTGAGAAACCTGTATGATGATCAAGAAGCAACAGTTAGAACCGGACATAAAACAACAGACAGCTTCAAAATTGAGAAAGAAGTATGTCAAGCTGTATATTGTCACCCTACTTATTTAACTTATATGCAAAGCACATAATGTGAAATGCCAAGCTGGATGAATCACAAGCTAGAATCAAGATTGCTGGGAGAAATATCAACAACCTCAGATACGCAGATGATAACAGTCTAGTAGCAGAAAGTGAAGAGGGATTAAAGAGCCTCTTGCTGAGGGTGAAAGAAGAGAATGAAAAACCTGCCTTAAAACTCAACATTCAAAAAACTAAGACCATGGCATCTGGTCCCATCACTTCATGGCAAATAGAAGCAGAAAAAGTGGAAGCAGTGACAGATTTTATTTTCTTGGGCTCCACAATCACTGCAGACAGTGACTATGGCAATGAAATTAAAACACACTTGCTCCTTAGAAGGGAAGTTATTATAATTAAGACAGTGTATTAAAAATCAGAGACATCACTTTGTCAACAAAGGTCTATATAGTCAAAACTATGGTTTTTTAGTAGTCAGTACAGATGTAAGAGTTGGACCATAAAGAAGGCTGAGTGGGAAAGAACGGCTGCTTTTGAACTGTGGTATTGGATAAGACCCTTGAGATTCTCTTGGACTGTAAACAAATCAGTCAGTCAGTCCTAAAAGAAATCAACTCTGGATATTCATTGGAAGGACTGATGCTGAAGCTGAAGCTCCAATACTTTGGCCACTTGATGTGAAGAGCTGACTCATTGGAAAAGACCCTGATGCTGGGAAAGATTGAAGGTAGAAGGAGAAGCAGGTGACAGAGGGTGAAATGGTTGGATGGCATCACCGACTCAATGGACATGAGTTTGAGCAAGCTCTGGGGGATGGTGAAGGACAGGGAAGCCTGGAATTGCAAAGAGGTAGATACGACTTAGCAAATGAAAAACAACAACAATCTGAGCAAAAGGCCACTTTGTCTTTCCAGTTACTAAAAACTTTGAGTTCATTCTTGATTTCTTTCTCTTAAACCCATGTCCAACTTATTAGTATATCCTGTCTGCTCTACTTTCAAAATATATCCCAAGTGGAATGCATTCTCCTCACTTCCACAGTCACCACCAAGGCTGAAGTTCCTACAATGGGCTAAAGGTCCCGTGAGATATGTGGCTGCATCATCTCAACTTTTCACAACTCTGCTCAGCCACACAGGTCTCCTTGCTTTTCTGGAATGCACTATGATGGTTATTTCTTTGTCCTGGAGTTCTCACCCCATCCACATGGCTCACTCCCTAAGCCTGGTTGTCTAAAAGCTTTCTTACAGAAGAAGTTTTCCTGACCACTCTGTAAAATAGTGTGGTTGTGTTTCAGTTGCTCAGTCATGTCTGACTCTTTGCAATCCTATGGACTGTAGCCCACCAGGCTCCTCTGAACATGGGATTTCCCAGGCAAGAATGCTGGAGTGCATGCCCATTTCCTTCTCCCCGGGATCTTCCCAACCCAGGGATGGAACCTACATCTCTTACATTAGCAGGCAGATTCTATACCACTGAGCCATGGGGGAAGGCTATATAGAATAGTACCTATCCTCATAGTCCCTTTCACCCTCATAGTCCCTTTCAGCTTTATTGTTCTCCAACTGACAGCTATTTGACCTACCACCACGTAACACGTTATGACTTTATTTATTTGTGGCCATCCTTCCATAAGAATATACATTCTCAGAGGAGGAGAACTTCATTTTGGTCACTGCTCTCATACAGTGCCTGGGATACAACAGGAACTTAACACTTCCAAAATGGCTGGATGAATGAGAAAATGAGAAGGCCAAAAAGCAGAGTCCAAAATCCGGCAGTAACTTCCGGGTAGCAGAAAATAAAAGTTTTATGCACAAAGACATACATGTTATTACCACATTTTCATTTCTCCCCCAAAATCTAAAGCAAAGCAGAAAATGTGCTAGATTTCAGTTAACACGTATGAATGTGCCTAGGAGAACGAATAACAGAGAGCAGGTGCTCAATCACTGCTTAACATCTTCTAAAGGGTAATTCGGAGGGGCTTACCTTTGGAGCACACTGGAAATGCATTCCAGGCACCGGGAGGGTAGTGACATACATTGTGATACAGCGATATAGGTATAAAGTTCCAATGATAAAAAGAATCTGCGGCCCACTATTGACCTAAGGGAAAAATAGGGATGGGGAAAAAATAGGTTTACTGGGGCTTTTTGATCCTAAAGGCAATATAAAATAAGGTTTAACAGAATAAAAAATATCTGCAGTTTTCTGAACTAAAGATTCACATACTGCGATCAATCTAGGTGGGTTGGGCCCCAAAGGTGTGATGAGTCTCTGGTGAGTTAAAGTAGTTTAAAGGTTAAATAACCACCACTCTTTAAAAAGCACTCTTTGCCAGAGAATTCAATGAACCTCTCTATGTTGTCAGTCAACCCACTGCATTAATAAGCCCTCTCTCGGGAACTCAGCACAGGTATACGCGAGCCACAGCCACAGAGGAATTTAGTAATGAGCTAAGGTGATACTATGTAATTGGGCACATAGGGAAATGGGACAACTCATTTAACCTAAGTTATATAAGCAAGGGTTATTTGGGGACCATCCAAAAATATTCTGACAACTTCGGCATGAACTATTTTGTCTATGACTACAGAGATTTTCAGAGAATTATATTTTGAAGACGGTCAAAGGGTCCTCGTGCATTTAAGGATATTTAAGAGTGAAGCTGTAAATTTCACCCTTATTTTATGCATTCTTGATGAAAAGAGGCAAAAAAAAAAAAAATCCACAAGTCCTTTTTCCCTTTGTATGTTTTGGTGGAGACAGCTGTCTTGACTAACATTAGTCCTGTCCTTTGCCCTCTGAGTCCTTAGTCTAAGGCAGTGGTTCTTAGAAGCTGGCTCTGAGCACACTGTCTCCAAAGGGAAAGGCTTTGCCTGTCTGCACTGCCTCGTGGGTTCCTGAATGCACATGGGAAGTTCTGAAGATGGGACTTCCCTAGTGGACCAGGGGCTAAGACTCCTTGCTCCCAATGCAGGGGGTCTGGGTTCGATCCCTGATCAGGGAACTAGATCCCACATGCTGCAACTAAAGCTCCTGCATGCCACAACTAAGACCCAGGAGAGCCAAATAAATATTTTTAGGGAAAAAAAAAAAAAAGAGTTCTGAAGATGGCCCTGCTGTGCAGTCAGAGATGGGTCTATAAACTCTGGGCTCTGGGGATTCAGACATGGGTGAGACCCACAAAACCCTTAGAATTACTAGTTGTAACTTTCCTAGTGCATAAAATATATTACTCCAAGTCCCCCATTTTCAGAGCTCTCAAACTTCCCAAACCAGATCTTCCCAAAGATCTCTGGAAAAACAGACAGTTCCAGGCAAGTGGCATATTTTAAGTTTTCTCTGAGACTGCAGTCTGCTGTGGATCAAGGTCTAATTCAGGTAACTGTTGGGACTTCTAATTTAAAGAATTATGTACAGATATAATTTTAGCTGTCTGTCTCCAAGAGCTATTTTAAGAAGATTCCAGGGTTTCTGGGATCAAAATATATAGAGAAAAACCACCTTGACTAGTTGATGAAAGCATTTATTTATTGCAAGTCATTTCTTTCAAAGGCTCGTTATTCTAGCATTGCCTTTACTAGTACTAAAAAGGAACAGGTGATAAACATTGCTGACTGTTTCCATTTGGTTAAGTGAAAAACTATCCTCCCTTTGATTCAACCCCAGGCTCAAAAGGAGCGCTGAATTGTGCTCCACGCTGTCAGATAAGGTGAAGTAATAAGCAGGAATTATTATGAGTCGATTATATTCACTCCAGTGTTCACAGTTTAGCAGTACTCAGAATAGAAAATTAACTTAGAGGTGAAATATGCACTCTGCAGTCTTATTTAGTTTAAGAACTACTGCCAATTATTTTTTTCCCCCATCGCTTTGAAGGTGCTCTTAAGTGAGAGAGTGAGAGTACAAGTAGAATTTTTTATTCAGCTGGAATGTGCAAAACAAGTTATAAAAATTACTCCACCAGTTACTAAAATGTTAGATCCAAATCTACCTGAAAAAGGAAAATTAGTGCGATTTTCCCCAACAAGTTTTTGCTGGTGGACTGTGACCAAAACAGTGGATGCTATTAAAATGCATGGCTGGCTTGTGTGACTTCAAGTTTTGATGTGGGAGAACCAAAGACGGCCATGGAAAAGCAGGTTAACAACAATCCTCTGGATGAACATTCAAACACACCAAAATGGTACTTCAGGCTGGAAGCCAGCCACTGACCAGACCCTGGAACATTTCTATTTTCACGGACATATACGAATAAAACTTTGCTCTAAAATAAAAGAGAGCAAATACCTTTGGCCTGAGCAGTCTCTCTTATATTGTGCCAATTCCAGACACTGAAAAGAAAAATGCTTAAAGTTTTTAAGCTTTTAGCATGAAGCATGTCATAACTAACACCTTCTGTAAAAAGTTCTAAGACAATTGACAGCTATGTGATTCACTTATACATACTGTGAGAGATATTTTATTTATAAGAAAATGCTCAGGAATGACTTCAGTTTGTGGAACAAGTTTTCAAAATTGCAAACTTGATATAGAACTCTTTAGCAAAAATAGATTGAACTTTTCAAATCTCAAAGCAACAACCAATTGAAAAAAATAATACAGCATAAATTCTCTCTTCAAAAAATGATCTTGTGGCATTAACACTGAAATCCTATTTGACTCTGAAGTGTATTGAATAGATTAGCATATATTATACTTTCAAAAGCCTTGTTTGTGGCCAATGTTTTGACCAAATTTATATTTGTGACTTAATTACTAGAATCTTAGCAGAGAAAAAACATCTGAATAATGGCTGAGAAGAAACGAGGAACTGAGGGCCCCCCTCCCTTTTTTTTTAAATGGGCTAGCAGTCTGAATTCACAGGGAAACAGAAATAACCACTTCAGAGCTTTGTCCTATTTTTAAGTGTCTTCAAACCAAAACTACCTGGCTTACTACACTTCCTGATTTCTGCTATTCTAAAAGGGAAGACTGAAGCCAGCGAACCAGCTGCTCCTTTGTGATGGCGTGAGGAAACTAGAAGGCCTGTTTACTACAGGTATGTAAAACCCAAACTGCATGGACCCAGGTCTAAACGCAGTTTATGAAGCAAACTCTTGTGGTTGAATTGCTAATAGGCAAATGGAAAAGAAATGTAAAATCTGAGAACTCTTGAAGAGAGGCAAACCTCAAAGCCTGCTGTGACTGACTGTAGACCAATATAGTCATCACATTCTGAGTAACAGCCGACTACTTTCCCCACCTGTCAAGAGCCTGGAATAACACAGGCATGATGAAGTGCATGTATTCTTTTCCAAGCCTCTTAATGTATCATGCAAATACCAGAGTGCCAAGTTGCTTGAAATCAGAACTGTACCTTAAATTTACAAGTTTTGAGTCATCTACCATAGCATTTCTGCACCTTCACACACACCTGCCACTTCCATACAGTTGCTCAATAAATGCTGATGGAATAATAACTGGATTTACTCAAGGTTGTGGATCTTTCTATCTCTTCTTTTCATCAAGTGTCTGGATAAGACTGAAGTTATCAGATAAAACCGAGAAAGAGCATTTCGATCACACATCTACTCACTTAAACTCCCATGGCAAACCCCCAAAACATGTTAGACCTTACTTACTTGTATCTCAAAAACAGCCACTGGGTGATCCATAATCCAACTAATATAATCCCATTTATTTCTGATACAGAAAATGCCCATTTCACCCGATCTATGTAATCAAAAAACTTGTCTGGGAGTGGAGGGCTGAGTTCCTTGGGAGGGACCCTCTCGTGCACAACCGTGATCATGACGGTTGTCAGGACAAGGTTGAAAAGAGCGTACACGAAAGCAATGCCCGTTTTCCACCACTCAAGGGGAAACTTGTTCCTCGCTTCTGTGGGCATAGCAATTTGGACATAGTCCGGGTACTTTTGGTGCCCTTCCGCAACCCATTGGATAAGCTCTTAGGTTTGTTGTTGCCATTTCTGTTCTCTTCTTCGACAGGCTCAGGAGGTCTCGTGTAAGTGTCTGCAGGGTCATTGGTTCGGTTTTCCATATGTTCCTCGAGTTTTGCTGTCTCTATGATATCCATTGTCCCCTGGTCTTCAGGTCAAAAGGAGATGGTAAAGTTCTTGTGCTTTGTGGAAACTCGGCTTTTTCTAATCCTTCTATTTCCAAGATCAACATGGACTCTTAAGACTGATCTTGTTTCCTAGTACAAAACATAGATGGTCTCCATCTCTCTAGTGTTCCTCCTGGGCCACCATCTGCTACACGTTTACCACTTTCAGGAAAGGAAGCCAATTTTCTTTCCCGCAAAGATGTTACTATCCCACCTGGAAAAACAAAACAGAACTCTGTTCAGAAACCGTGCTTGTCCACTTGCCAACCATCCAAAACAAAAACATTATCAAAATAAGGAAATAAATACCAAAGCCATTTGCTTTATAAATATATCGTCAGAACATAGTTAAAAGCTGCTGAGATGGAGTTTATTTATAAAACACTGAATTGTTTCATCTCGGAATTCTTCTCTTTTTGAGCTGATTTCAGTATAAATAGGAACATTCTAATAAACAATTCCTTTTCAATTTCTTTAAAGAAAAGTCAGGACCCAGCATTGCAAACACTTCATCAGACAGTATTACTTGTTGCTAACCATGAAGTCATAATAAGCCAGAACCTCCCCCAGAGATCATATCATTCCTTCCTAAGACTGCATCTTCTCTGTGAATCTTAAAGAATAAAAACTGTGATGAGTTGCTTACATGTATGGAGTAATTATTACTCTGTGAATTTGTCGACTTTCTATTTTCATAGTAATTTTAAGTGACTACTTTTCAGAACATATTCAAGATATTTTAAATGGTACTAACTCTGTTTATCCTTTTACAGTCAGAGATTCACACCATACAGAAGGAACGCTGACAGCCTACAAAATAACACAGTGAAAAGATACCAAAGCCTTACTAGCTATGTCTCACTTAGGGAGCAAGTTACACTGGTCTCTGGAAGAAGAAAATAATTTACTACAACCAACATGGTGAATTAGTAACTGAGAATATTTCCATGCAGGCATCATAATTTCTGTCCAACAATAGAAGCGCACCCAGAGGACCAGCTCAGAGGACTTACCTACCCACCAGGGACAAAGGTGCTCTCTGCTTGAAGCTCCACAGGCCCCAAAGAGCAGAGACTCCTCTCCACAGCACAGAGCACCAGCACCACCTCTTTTATACGGGCCAGCAATACAGCTCCAGCTGCTCTCAATTTAGGAAAGCAGTATTTTCGTCCTGCTGTAGATCCCAGCCACCTGAAGAGGCTTCCAAACCTCGTAATTAGTCCCCACGCAGAGGACACTGCACAACTTAAGCACAAGCTTTTTGCATTTTAAAGACCTCCCTTTCAGAGTGACCTCAGGGGGTGGAAATTGGGAGGAGGAAAAACTCAAAGTGATGACAAGCCACGTCTTTATTTAAGGAAACAGCAAGGAAAGAAAGTTAAAATGGCACAGACGGTAGGGACAGGCAGTATTTGTTGACAGCTGTGAATGGCAAACAGATCAACCAGAAATGTTTATTGTGCACCTAAATGTCCCAACACTGAGGGATATGTAGGGGCAAATGAAAAGAAGTTAAAAAAAAATTCATGCCAACCAGAATGCCACCCAAAGAGCTCAAAGTCTAACTGAAGAGGCAGAACTGAAGTGATGAAGCTTTGAAGACTGACTGGCGTAAGAAGAATGAGGTGGATGGCTAGATCAGAATGTAGCTCCAGCTGTGTCCCCAAAGATGTGTCCACAGAAAGGCGCTGTCCATTTCTGAGGAAGTGAAAGCAAGAGGAAAGTTCGCCTTGCAGGGCTAGGAGGATCCCTAAGAGACGGGGATCCGCTAAGAGCAAGTACCCCTCACCTTTCTCCTGGCCCTGGGAAAAGCCTCCAGATACTAAGGCATCAGAGGCGAGTGAGAAAGGACCAGGGTCCCTCTCTGTAAAATAGGCCTAACACAGACTCTCTGAAGTTCCCTGGCTCAGTACTGTGGGAAGACAAGGTATAACGAAGAGGTGCCTCAGTAAGGTATTTTCCAAAACAAACCATCAACACCATGGACAACCACTTCTAATGGAGGTATCAAAGCACTAGGTCAGCCATCGCTTGTTTCTTTTTGCCACCTTCAGGCGACACCACTCATAGCATCTTGCCAAACTATCATCCAAACTCCATCCAACTTTACTACTCCACAACTGCTCTGAGTTTGATGTTTGTAGGGGAAAGAAGCTTGTAATTTTGAAACCCAGGTCCACTCTAGTAGACATACAGATGGTCTTTAAAAGGTAGCTACCTAATTCTGGAACATAGAATGTAGAACAGAAGAAAATAGTTGCCTTTTTTTTTTTTTTTTTAATTTTAAAGAGGAAGCATCCAGCTATCTACCTACTGGGACAAGTGTGAGAATGACTGAAATAATTAATCATAAAGAGCTTTGTGCTCCTGGGAGGAAGAGAACTCTGAGTACAAAGCCTGTTTATTGTCATTAGTGGCAGGATTGATGTTTTCCTTGGGGTTTCATTAAGAAGATTAAATATACAAAGCACATCATCATGTGTCAGCCAATCTTGGGACGCAACGTTCATCATCACGATGATCATTACAACATACTGATTCCCACGGTGAGACTTTCCTACCAGCAAGTTTCTGGAAAGTGACAAAAACCACAGCGGTTCCTTTTGAGGCTCGCAACCCCATTAGGTCATTTGTTTAGGGTATACTCTGCCAGAGCACAAGCAGATGAGAAGCTTTCCAAGTCTTCTTACATTGCAAAATACTGCAAGTTAGTCTAGATAATATTTTAAAAGTTTAAGATCCCTGTAGACTAATCTTGCTTTTGAAGGCAAGTGCAAAACTCAGAAACTGTTAGTACAGTAACATCGCTTTGCTAGGGCTTTTTTTTTCTTTAAGAACAAAGTATGATTTATTCCAGAAATACAAGCTTGCAAATTAGGAAATGACTATAATTTGTATTTTACTAAATACAAAGAAATGTAAACCAAAAGATATGATCATCTTGAGTGATGTTTAAAAGGCACTGATAAAATTCAGTATCCACTTGATTTGGGGGGAGTGGAAAGCACTCAACAGTAGGAACAGAAGTATGTATCTACACAGCTATGCTCTTTCAATGCCAAAAATGACAATTTTAGCTGTGTAATATGTGTTTTAATATCTAGTGGGGGAAAAAAATCCTATACTTTTCATCCCTAAGGGAACTTCAGGATCTTTCTGTCAAATTATAAGAAAATACCTACTTTTGCTTATATGTTTTATTTTACCTCTATTATACCATAAAGGGTTTGATCTTACCATATTAAAATACATTAATCACTTTCTCTTAATAATCCCAATAGTTTTTTCCTGTAATTTGACAAAATGATTCTATGGTTCATCAAGGAGTAAAAATGGGAGCAGCAGAAGCTTTGTATCAGTAGATATTGCATTACACAACTAATATTGGGGCAATGGCACCCAGTTATTCTATTCTGGGAATTTATCCCAAGGAAATAAGGATGTATATTAAATATTTCTACAAGTATGCTTTCAATACATTTATAAGCAGAAATTGGAAACACTCTAATATCCAACAATAGGGAGTTAAATTACAGCCATCATAATATACTTGACATACTGTATTTGGATATAGTAACTACAAAACTGTGAGACAAGTATATAAATTCTATATAAGAAGGATGCAGTACCAAATTAAGTACAGATTTAGATCTGGATAAGTATAGAGGGCTTCCCTGGTAGTTTAGATGGTAATGAATCTGCCTATAACACAGGAGACCCCAGTTCAATTCCTAGGTTAGGAAGATCCCTGGAGAAAGGACAGGCTACCTACTCCAGAATTACTGAGCTTCCCTGGTGGCTCAGATGGTGAAGAATCTGCCCGCAATGTAGGAGACCTGGGTTTGATCCCTGGGATGGGAAGATCCCCTGGAGGAGAACATGGCAACCCATTTCAGTATTCTTGCCTCAGTAATTCCTATCAGAGGTTCAGTTCAGTTCAGTTGCTCAGTTGTGTCTGACTCTTTGCGACTCCATGAATCGCAGCACGCCAGGCCTCCCTAACCATCAGCAACTCCCGGAGTTCACCCAAACTCACGTCCATTGAGTCACTGATGTCATCCAGCCATCTCATCCTCTGTCTTCCCCTTCTCCTCCTGCCCCCAATCCCTCCCAGCATCAAGGTCTTTTCCAATGAGTCAACTCTTCACATGAGGTGGCCAAAGTGCTGGAGTTTCAGCTTTAGCATCAGTCCTTCCAATGAATACCCAGGACTGATCTCCTTCAGGATGGACTGCTTGATCTTGCAGTCCAAGGGACTCTCAAGAGTCTTCTCCAACACCGCAGTTCAAAAGCATCAATTCTTCTGTGCTCAGCCTTCTTCACAGTCCAACTCTCATATCCATACCAGACCACTGGAAAAACCATAGCCTTGACTAGACGGACCTTTGTTGGCAAAGTAATCTCTCTGCTTTTGAATACGCTGTCTAGGTTAGTCATAACTTTCCTTCCAAGGAGTAAGCATCTTTTAATTTCATGGTCTACAAAAAATGGAAAAGGAGCAATGTGACAGAGGTTCAAGGCTTGAAGAAAAGGTGCAAGTGTGAGGCTCATGACTCACTCCCAGTTCTGATCTGACGCTCCCGGCCAGCATTCCACAGAGGAGACTAAGCACGGACATGTGCTCCAGTCAACAGGCTAGAAGCACATTGCTTGTTAAAGCTGTATGTTGACCTGGTTGTACATTTGTAGTGGTTAAAAAGATAAGATGTATTAAGTGTGTAAATATAGCTTAAAAATTAAAAAAACTTATTGAAGTCTATATGTGGGTTTCAATGTTTAAAAAGATGTAATCTGTTGAAGATAGAGGTTAAACACTGACCAAAGAGAATGTGTAGCTAACATCCTCAAGTTACAATTATGAATGAAAGAGATTTAGACGTTGCTTAAAAGCTTAAGAATAACAAGGTCTTGAAACAGAGTTGAATGATCAATGGAAACAAAAGAGCTGATGAGTTTCTTAACAGACTACTACAAAGCCTTTGACTGTGTGGATCACAATAAACTTTGGAAAATTCTGAAAGAGATGGGAATACCAGACCACCTAACCTGCCTCTTGAGAAACCTGTATGCAGGTCAGGAAGCAACAGTTAGAACTGGACATGGACCAACAGACTGGTTCCAAATAGGAAAAGGGGTACGTCAAAGCTGTATATTGCCACCCTGCTTATTTAACCTCTATGCAGAGTACATCATGAGAAACGCTGGACTGGAAGAAACACAAGCTAGAATCAAGATTGCTGGGAGAAATATCAATAACCTCAGATATGCAGATGACACCACCCTTACGGCAGAAAGTGAAGAGGAACTAAAAGCCTCTTGATGAAAGTGAAAGAGGAGAGCGAAAAAGTTAGCTTAAAGCTCAACATTCAGAAAACGAAGATCATGGCATCCAGTCCCATCACTTCATGGGAAATAGATGAGGAAACAGTGGAAACAGTGTCAGACTTTATTTTGGGGGCTCCAAAATCACTGCGGATGGTGACTGCAGCCATGGAATTAAAAGACGCTTACTCCTTGGAAGAAAAGTTATGACCAACCTAGACAGTATATTTGGAGAAGGCAATGGCACCTCACTCCAGTACTCTTGCCTGGAAAATCCTACAGACAGAGGAGCCTGGTAGGCTGCAGTCCATGGGGTCGCTAAGAGTCGGATACGACTGAGCGACTTCACTTTCACTTTCACCCATTGGAGAAGGAAATGGCAACCCACTCCATTGTTCTTGCCTGGAGAATCCCAGGGACAGGGGAGCCTGATGGGCTGCCGTCTATGGGGTCACACAGAGTCGAACACAACTGAAGTGACTTAGCAGCAGCAGACAGTATATTCAAAAACAGAGATATTATTTTGCCGACGAAGGTCCGTCTAGTCAAGGCTATGGTTTTTCCTGTGGTCACATATGGGTGTGAGAGTTGGACTGTGAAGAAGGCTGAGCGCCGAAGAATTGATGCTTTTGAACTGTGGTGTTGGAGAAGACTCTTGAAAGTCCCTTGGACTGCAAGGAAATCCAAGCAGTCCATTCTGAAGGAGATCAACCCTGGGATTTCTTTGGAAGGAATGATGCTAAAGCTGAAACTCCAGTACTTTGGCCACCTCATGCAAAGAGTTGACTCACTGGAAAGACTCTGATGCTGGGAAGGATTAGGTGCAGGAGAAGAAGGGGACGAGAGAGGATGAGATAGCTGGATGGCATCACGGACTCGGTGGACGTGAGTCTGAGTGAACTCCGGGAGATGGTGATAAACAGGGAGGCCTGGTGTGCTGCGATTCATGGGGTCACAAAGAGTCGGACATGATTGAGCGACTGAACTGAACTGAACTGAAAGCTTACCTGGAGAAGGCAGTGGCACCCCACTCCAGTACTCTAGCCTGGAAAATCCCATGGACAGAGAAGCCTGGTAGGCTGCAGTCCATGGGGTTGCGAAGATCGGACACAACTGAGTGACTTCACTTTCACTTTTCACTTTCATGCATTGGAGAAGGCAATGGCAACCCACTCCAGTGTTCTTGCCTGGAGAATCCCAGGGATGGGGGCGCCTGGTGAGCTGCCGTCTCTGGGGTCGCACTGAGTCGCACACGACTGAAGCGACTTAGCAGCAGCAGCAGCAAAACTTTACCAGCCCTTAGAAAGAAAACCCAGGGGCTTCCCTGGTGGTTCAGGGTAAAGAGGCTGCCTTCCACTATAGGAGACACAGATTTGATCTGTGATCCTGGAAGATCCCCCATGCTGCAGAGCAGCTAACTCCCCTGCCCCACAATTACTGAGCTGGTACTCTGGAGCCTGGGAGCTACGACTACTAAGCTCACATGGGCAACTACTGAAGCCTGCACACCCTAGAGCCTGTACTCCACAAGAGAAGCCACCACAGTGAGAAGCCCGAACACAACAATTAGAGAGTAGCCTGTGCAGCCACCAAGACCTGGCGCGGAAATCAATCAATCAATCAATCAATAACATTTAAAAAAAGAAAAAAAAGCAATTGTCACCATAAAGCCATGAAAAAGTCAAGCTGTAGAATAAAGCAAACACAATATAATAGTTTCCAAATATGTGTCAGGAACTGTGCTTTGGGCAGTATATAACTAATCCTTAGAACAACATTAGGAAACATTTTTAGATATTTATTTATTTGGCTGTGTTGGGTCTTAGTTGTGGCACACGGCTCTCCCTTGCGTGACTCGGGATCTTTCAGCATGGCACACGGACTCTCTAGTGACGGCAGGCAGGCTCAGGCGTTGTGGCACGTGGGCTCCAGCGTGCACAGGCAGCATGCGGGCTTAGCTGCTCCGCGGCACGTGGGATCCTTAGTTCCCCGACCAGAGATCGAACCTACTGAACCTACCCTGCATTGCAAGGCGGTTTTCTCAACCACGGGACCACCAGGGAAATCCCAGGAAATATTTTAAAGAAAAGGAATTGAGATCATGTGAAATGCTCAAGGTCAGACAGGGAGGAAGTGGCAGAGCTCAGATCTGAACCAGGAATTCAATCTCAGGAGTCCCTGTTCTGTCACAGAGGTCAACAATATAGTCAGTGAAAAAGATCGAGACAATCAATTACAAGGTTTTTTTTTAAAAAAAGGAGAGATGCATAAACACACAGGAAAGTCTCCAGATAATATAGGCATTTTTAAATCTTTATAATTTTGAAAAAATTAATATAAACTTAGGAAAAAAATTTAATATATAAATCTCCTCTCTTGAGGGGAGAGGGGAGGAGCATGTGAAGTATTTCCCTGTTAGCCATATTTCCCTTTTAATTATAATTACTATAGCAAACACACCACTATATTAAATCATAATATAGATATATTGCTATGTTAATAGGATCCCAGTTGAGCTAAGAAATTTTACACCTATAGAAGTTTTTTTCAGAGACCAAGACATCTTAGCTTTTCCTTACTAACATTCTTAGAGCTTAATTTACTTGTAAAAATCCTCCTGCCTAAAATGGATAGGCATTAGTTAGTATGATAACAGAAACAAGGGTGCCTTATGAGTCATGGCATTCTATTTCAAAAATGCCCATAAAACTTGCTACATATTTTTACTAACAAGTTCTTGAAAACGAGACCCACTATTTAATTTAAAAAAATGATCATGTATATTTGTGAAATACTCTCCCAACAAAAGTTACATGGAAAGACATCCTTGCCAGACCCTATAGGTCCCAAATCTATATAAGAGTACAGATTTAAATTGGGGAAACGAGCAGGCCTGGAAGGTAGCTTTGTGACACTATTCTGAGAATGGACTGGGAAAAAGACTTAATTTAAAAGACAAGAATTTAAAAAGCAGCTACTGTGATGATTGTAATTCTGAACTCGGGGAGAGTGATGCTTGGGTAGAGAACAAACATTTTGATTTCTGGTATTAATTTGCTGTCCCACACTAAGATAGACTAGACAACAGCTTTAGTTCTGTGACTAGTTGTTATAAGAGGAAAGAGTCAGCCTATCAATGGTGGTTGCTGGTGGGAATGGAGAGAGACTGCAAATAGGCTGCCATTTTCCTTTTGGGGCGATGGAAATGTTCTAAAATTAGATCATGATGGTGGCTGCACAATTCTGTAAATTTACTAAAAATCATTCAATAATATGCTTAAAACACATACATTTTATAGAATGAAAGTCATAACTCAATTAAGTTTTACTCTTAAAAAAAAAAAAAGCCATAGCCCATCAAGATACATAATTTCTAAAGAATTAGAAACCAAAGACTATGTTCTGTTCTGTTATTATATATTCCAGGCTCACTTATCCCTTTAAAGTGTTGTTATTTACCAGCTGAGCACTTCCTCAGCAGTGACTGAAATAACATACATTTTAAAGTTTTCTACAGACAGGATCAAGAACCAGCCAATAAAATGCAAACTGTTTAACAAAATTTGTGTAAACTGTGCTCCAAAAATAAACTGGTAAGTAAATAAGATGAAGTGACAAAAAACAGATGGGTTTTCTAACAGAATTCATCAAAATTTACTACCAGTTGGATCTCAAGGGGGAAAAGTGAGGGTCTGTTTTCTCTCTCACTATTTAAAAAAAATTAGTCACTTTAACTAGCGAGGTAGTTTAATACTTGTTGAAATGAATATTTATTGACACAGAGCAAATATTAGCTGTGCAAATTTGAAAACAATAAATTTTGATTCGGAGTATTTCACAAGAAGTGATCATCTGGGGTCTGTCCACAGGGCAGAGCAGCACTCAGCCAGCAGTAACTGTTTTTGATGTCATTCAGTTTGGTAGAATAAAGTACCTTCACTAAAATCTGCTGTGCAAAGTGTTCCATAGGAAGTTTTCAATCTTGTCTTCTATTTCTTGTTCATCTTTTTATTTATGGCTGGAGAATTCCAAAGATTAGATCCAATTCCAGGAGAGGAATCTTAGAGGTGGAGTCCCAGGGAAAGACAATTTTAACTATCCCTGGTACATTGTAGAACATGTGGTAACAAGGAAACTGAATGAACAAATGCGTAAATAAAGGAATGAGCAAGTAGATGGACAGACTAGATAAGTAATCAGACAGACAGATAAGACCCTGAAGATAGAGGGCTATAAAACGAAGTCCAAAGCTAGGGAATATTTCAAATAATCCTTTACATTTCTTGGGGATATACTCTAAATCAGAGGTTCTCAGAGTTAACGGGTGGAGTGGGGGAACAGATGTTTTTCCCAAATACGGGATGATGTCTGCCCACGCCCCTTTCCCTGCCTCCATTCCTGATACACATCTAGGAGTTCAGAGAATTTCTGGAGGGTGAGGGTCGGTGGGGCTTTCCAGGTGGGTTCTCCCTCCTTTGCCTGTGTGTCTGCAGGGTTTAGAAGAAAGAACCAGGCAGGAAATTTCTGCTTCCCACGCCTTTATGTATTTATACAGCCTGCATGATAAACCCAGGTCCCTGGAGAATAAGTCAAGAGGGCTGAAGTCTGGTATTTGTGGTAAAATGCTTATATCTACTGCAGCAGGCAAGCAAAAAACCTTCCTGATAATTTAAAGACATTTGTACCTTTAACAACCTGAACTGTGATTCTATTAATTTCTAAGCAACCCTGTCTAAGAGGTGTTTGGTCAGAGAATTATTCCGCGCTAACTGGCACCACCTGCTCCCTGTTTAATGGTCAAACTAAAGTGGAAGGCACCGGCTTAGCAGCAGCGCCATGGGGGCTGTATCAGAAAGGTTCATGCCAACAGCCTAACTGAACAGCAGTGCTAATTACCTGCTGCTTCATCTCTAGCTTCCGTATATCCCCCAAAGATTTACACACCTAGAAACTGATTCCCGTAGGCTTTAATAATTATTACTCTGTAGTAGGAGTCTGCACAGATTACCTACTCAAGTGTGAGGTTTCTAAAAATCATTAAAAAAAAAATACCACATTCCATTTAATATTTTCAAAAGAGAGTGGAACTTACATTTTCTTCTAACCATGGCTGGTCTAGGAGCAAAGCAGAAGCTGGTTCTAACAGCTTAACCTTTATACTCTCTGAAACATGTATTTTCTAAGCCATATTAGAGATCACAGTCAAAGTCAACAGCACATTTCTTTGTCAACATCATCAACAACAAACTTTCTAGATTTGGAAGCGTAGTCTCTTACACTAGGAAAACTGTGAGAAGAAAAAAAGGAACAGTTTCTTCAAAATAATTTCATAACTCTTTCCTTTAATAAAGCTCCTTTACTACATGCCTTTCAGATTCTTTTAAAAATACCTTTTGATTTCTCCCTTTACCATGTCTTGACCAAACATGTCTGTTTTATACAATTTCAAAAAGTTTGTATAAAATAATTAACAGGCTATTTAAATGAGTATTAAAAAAACTGACATCTTGGAACTTTGCTTGATGTTTATGAATACATTAGAAGAAAGTCTTAGCACTCAGAGATTTAAGTGAAGTCATCTTTAAGCAAGAATCTATAGGGAGGAGTTAAATAATCCTGCTCTAGGGTGGAGGCAAAGGGAGACTTCAGGACAAACTTTTAACCTGGGGCTGTGGTTAACACATTTTATAGTTGTAAACAGGGGCAAATGCCTAAGAACAGGAAGCTTACTCAATCTCCAGGGCTGCAGTAGGAACGGCACTTAGGTACACTTGAACACAATTTCCTTGTAGAGGTCTAAAGTCTAGAATCAGACATTTTAAAATGCATTAAAATACAATGGGTTCCTTGTGACTATATTTCTGCTTAGTGAACTGTGTCAACAAAACAAGAAATAGCTGACAACAGCCTCAGAGAGAAGGGGAGCACTTTCTGTTAGCAAGAATTAAAACACTGAAAAGTGAAGGAAAAGGGAAGTTCTAGAGTCTGCACCCCCAGTAGGTTAGTCCCATTTGCTTGCTGCAGTTGGGGTGTGGTGTTCTCCAGGCTTTGGTAGAGGGCAAGGAGAGCAGGAGGGCTAGACAGCTCCTCAAGTCCTGTGCTGCAGCCCATCTGGCGTCCTCAACGCAGAGCACAGTTTCATATAAGGGAAGGAAAAAGTAGGAGAGGAAAGCAGGCATGGAAGAGCCAAGAGAAGCCTGTATAAAGCCTCCGTTTCTCATTCTCTTATGCCAACCACAAAAAGGTTCTTTTGCATGACTGGCCGAATAAGCCACTGCTTTCAAATGGTATGAGGCTATAAAAAGGAATACTTTCTCCAAAGCCGTTAAGGTCACTACACTTGGCTTCCAGAACTTAAACTACTATGTTGTATTTCAATAAATTATTTCTTGCTCAAAAGCACTTATTTGACCAATGTTTCCAACCTTGGCTTTGGTTTCTGCAAATAACTCCAACACAAGGAATGGCACCCATGGAGAAAAAGGCAGCAAGAGTAACTTAAAGATGAAAATCCTGAGTATAACAATGCCACGTTTAACAAGTCTGAGGAATGCCAGTGAATGTTAGAATTGGGATTTGAAATAGATCTCTAAAACATTTATCTACTGAATTTTTACTTATCCTAATAAATTAAGGAAAAGAAGAGACTGTCACAAAATGTTTCTTTAATTTTCACCAGAAAGTTTGCATTTTAAAAGAAAAACTCACTTGAAGAAAATAAATTTGGTTTATACATCACAGCATTTAAATATTATTTTAGGAAATATTAGTAAATACTTGGATATTCAGAATAACTGCCAACAGACATGCTGCTAAGGAAAATGAGGCTGTTCAGAGGTAAAAGTTGGAAAGTTGCAAAGTCTCATCAACAAATGTGTCTTCTGTTGCCTGTTCTACTAAATGTCTCCTGTATGGAGCTTGAGCCCTCTACCACAAAGCATAAGTGGCTGTTGGTATGATAAAGACCATATCTGGGTGATTATCTACATACCATTGGTTTTGCAGTGACCCTTAACCCTTAGCCAACTGCCTGTTTCCCTTAAACAAAAATCCAGAACAGAATACACAGTTCTATTTTTGTATTTCTCTTAGAAATACCATAACACAAGAAATTTTGTTCTAATATCCCCAAGCTATTCCTCCAGGAGGTAATTAGAAAAAGAGAGAAAAGAGTTTGGAAAGAAAGATACAAGAAAATGAGTGAGTGTTTACAAGGAACCCTGAAAAGAGACAGACAATATAGACAAGTATATATATCAGAGCTGACTCAAATGGCTTCTAGGGGCCCAGAGTATGTCCCATAAAAGGGCACTTACAGCTTGGGGAGTGCAGAGGAGGAACACTGGAGGTGAATGAGCATCAGTCCTTTTCAGCAAAACCAGGAGAGGTCCAAGGAGTTGGACAGAAAACCAAAAAAGTGTGGTAGGGATGGGGGGTGAAGGGGAATTGACACTGTTAAACAGTAACATAACTTTGAAAGTATGGAGATTACTTTTACTGAAACACTTCTATCTGAGCAATAGTAAAGAAAGATAAGTGAAAGTGTTAGTCGCTCAGTCGTGTTTGACTCTTTGCAACCCCACCGACTGTAGTCTGCCAGGCTCCTCTGTCCATGGAATTCTCCAGGCAAGAATACTGGAGAGTGTTGCCATGCTCTTCTCCAGGGGATCTTCCCAACCCAGGGATTGAACCTGGGTCTCCTGCATTGCAGGCAGATGCTTTACCATCTGAGCCAACTGGGAGCGAGTGAGTGAAAGTCGCTCAGTCATGTCCGACTCTTTGTGACCCCGTGGACTATACAGTCCAGGGGATTCTCCAGGCCAGAATTACTGGAGTGGGTAGCCTTTCCCTTCTCCAAGGGATCTTCCCAACCCAGGGATCAAACCCAGGTCTCCCACATTGCAGGCGGATTCTTTACAAACTGAGCCACAAGGGAAGCCCAAGAAACCTGGGAAGCCCTGAGCAATAGTAAATACAACCACAATTGAGTCAGCATATGAAACAAACAGATATTCTATTTAGCAGAAATGGTTAGTTATCACAGGTAAATAAAAATATACCATTTAGCATGTATTTATATGATCTATATTATATCTATATCTGGCTGTATTACTCATTACAGATAGATTCACTACAAGTAACGTATAATCCTTTAATTATGATGATCTATTTAATCAAGGCTTTCACATAGGGCCTTGGCTTTCATCTTTCTTTCTTTGCATATTAAATCGGCTTTTCATTTCCACAATCTTTGCAGTAAGGGCAGGTGATTTGATGAACCCAACCGCTGAAGTACATCCTCAAAACCCACCAGAAGAACTTGGAAAGAGACAAGAGAAACAGAGAATGATTTCTACTGGTTTATCCATGCAGTGAGTGAAGAGTGGTCAGGAAAGGAAACAAGTAGAAGATAAAATTCTGTGGCTCCATCTCATAGCCAGAGTTCATTTCCTTATTTTCTACACCTCCTCTGACAAATCCTAAGAAAAGAATTCCTGTGACTAAATGTCTCCCAATTACTAATAACAGAAACTTCCTACAGAATGTCTCACTGACAGATTAAACACACAAGCTTCTACTCTATTGTAACCCATGGGTAAGAACACTGGAAAGTTACCTTGAAACAAGCCTATTAAAAAATAATTTAAGCTGTAATCGGAAAGAAGCATAAAAATACAATAAGGATCATAAATTGTACAATTTTTATGAAAATCTCTCTTTTTAAGCACATGAGTTTTAAAAATGCTTATACTTCTTGACATATTAACTACTACTGAGAATTTATTTTGGAACAGTTTTAAATACAGAAAAAAACATTATCCAAAAATATATTTGGTTAAACATTAAAGCAATCTAAATGTCTACAGCAGATATTTTGAAGGATCCAAGAAATACATTAGGTCTTCCCTGGTGGCTCAGACAGTAAAGAGTCTGTCTGCAGTGCGGGAGACTGGGTTCAATCCCTGGGTCGGGAAGATCCCCTGGAGAAGGTAATGGTAACCCACTTCAGTATTCTTGCCTGGAAAAACTGCTCCTCAGTCCATGGGGTTGCAAAGTCAGACATGACTGAAATACATTATACTTTCTGTTTAAAAACAGCAACATATTTTTATTTTCATAAAAATTTAAATGCATGACATTAAAAAAAAAAAGTTAATAAATACACCCTAAAGAAGGTAAGGTGTTAATGTTGGTTGTGGAATTTACTAATTATTTTCTTCTCCTCTGGTACTTGCCTACTTTCTCCAAATTTTCTGTGACAAAAGTATTTACCCATGTATCTATTAACAGATACAACTGTATTCTCAGTTTACAAATATTATGTTTAAGATTTTGATGATGAGGAAAATACAATATGATTTCAGCAATGTAAAGATGTATGTTACATATATATTTTAAAACTCTAAAGAAAATACACCATATATTAATACTGCTTAATGAATTTATGCTTAACTTTTTCTTTATTTTGGATTGTATTTTCTAATTTTCCATATTACTCATTGTTGGTTAGATAGCATCACTGACTCAGTGGACAAGAACTTGAGAAAACTCCAGGAGACAGTGAAGGAAAGAAGCCTGGAGTGCTTCAGTCCATGGGGTCGCAAAGAGCTGGACACAGCTTAGCAACTGAACAACAACAAAACAACAAATAATCAGGAGAATGCTAATGGTTATTTTAGCTATAAGAGTATTGACAGAGTTAACAGGGAAAATGTGCTTCTGTTCTTTAAAAGGTATTTTGTTTTGTATAATTTCAAGTATGCAAAAAATGCATCTACAGAAAAGTCAGAGCACAAGTACACTAAAATATTAAGAATGGTTGTTCAAGTGGTAGGAGTATGAGATTTTTTTTCCTTCCTACATCTGTGTATAGTCCACATTTAGAAATATTTTCATTACCAGTGTGTCATTTTATAGCAATAGCTAAAAGTACTGGAAACCGTGTATAGCTGTTGCTGATATTTTCACAGAAATACTTATCCACTGAAATCTTTATTTCATGTCTTCACTCAGCCTCAATTAACTGCAATAAAAAGCATATGTTTAGGCACTTCCCTGGTGGTCAGTGGCTAAGACTCAGCGCTCCCAAAGTAGGGCATCCGGGTTCGATTCCTGGTCAGGGAACTAGATTCCACGTGTTGCAACTAAAAGTTTAAATGCCGCAACTAAAAGTTTAAATGCCACAACTAAAATCTGGTACAGCCAAATAAAAAAAATTTTTTTTTCAGTATATGTTTAGAATTTTGCATTTTGAACAAGTCTGCGGTATTGCTGCTGTAGAGAAAGCCTAGTAAACCAGTAACTATTTTTGGATGTTACAATTCTAACTTGAAGTAAACACACAATTAAATTAGTCTTATACTTAGTGTTCAACTTTCAAAAACAGACTTCACTGTACTAAAGTGTGATATCTTCTGCAGGGTTTATTCCCAAGAAGGGTGAAGACTGCTTTATAAATTTTCATATAATGGATGTCATTCATTCTCTCACAAAAGAAAACCAGCCAATCATTTAGCAAATCTCCAAGTCCTCTGGGTGAATATTGGTAATTTCTGTACACCACAAATGTTTTAGGAAGCCTGTATATTTAAGCACTTTTGAAAATCTTTTTCCTGTTACTTGGTGGAGTCTGGCTTTGTTGTGGGGCTTCTCCTGTGACTCAGACATAAAGAATCTACCTGCAATGCAAGAGACCCAGGTTCGACCCCTGGATTAGGAAGATCCACTGAAGAAGGGCATGGCAACCCACTCCAGTATTCTTGCCTGGAGAGTCCCATGGACAGAGGAGCCTGGTGGGCTACAGTCCACGGGGCTGCAGAGAGTCAGACACGTCTGAGAGACTTAGCACATATATACAGCACGTATTAGGTCACATGGCTCACCACGATCACCTTGCTGGATCTGGAAAACACCAGATATTCAAACAGTAATATATCTGAATGAGACAGAGGGATATATTGACACTGACTTGGGTTATCAAGAGGAGGAGGGAAGGAAGGAAGAAGTTTAGATTTTGAAATTGCAGATCAGTGATTCTGAACCTATACAACTCAAATCACATTATCTATCAAGATGGAACTAGTTATATTATAAATATTACTTGTACAATAAAATTGTTGCTGTTCAGTCACTAAGTCATATCTGATTCTTTGCAACCCCATGGACTGTAGCCCACCAGGATCCTCTGTCCATGGGATCTCCCAGGCAAGAATACTGGAGTACGAGGTCATTTCCTCCTCCAGGGTATCTTCCCAAACCAGGGATGGAACCACATCTCCTGCACTGGTAGATGGGTTCTTTACCACCGAGCCACCAGGAAAGCCTATACAATAAAAGACCATCATATTAATACAATGAGAGGTGCAGAAAGTTACAAAATGGTATATGTAGCACAATTTTTTACTGTGGGGGAAAACTGTGCTATGCATAAATAAACTAGTTACTAGAAAGGTGATAGTATATGGAACATTTACTTCACTTATTACCTTTTTGTGTTGAAAAAAATAAGCAGCATATTTTTATTTTACTGCTTAGAGCAAAGATAATCGTTGATTCAACAATATTTAGTGAGTACGTACTCTGTATTAGGGGCTGTTGTAGGGACACAAAAGTCACTTCCCTCACGGAGTTTAAATTCAGCTAATGTTGTACTACAACAACAATAAAAAATTTTCAAGTGCTATGAATAAAAATAAAATAAGAGGGATGTTTAAAGTAAGATCACCAAGCTTATGAAGCAATATTCAATTTGAAATTTTTAAATGAACACTCTTTACGTGGGAAAAAAATCAGTACCCCATCAAGTCAAATGAATATCAAGAACACCTATGTTCCAACTCGCTGAAACTCGGTCACCATAAACAGCTTCTAGAAACTTGTACAAATAAAATTTCTTGAAACTAAAAAGGAATTCCACTGAAGATGCTCCCCTAACACACTCAATTGTAGATTTTTGCCTTTGAGTTCTTTTCCATTTCTAATAGATTAAAATAATGTATATATGTGTAAAGTATTCTGGTTCTCTTGGTCATAATGGGCTTTTAAAAACTGATCACCCCAGTACACTCTTTAAAGAAAGGTTTAACCCACATGAGGCTTTTAAGAAGAAAAGGTTAAAGATGCAATATTGTAAACACAGGAAGATTAAAAACAAAAATATTATGTGGGAACAGAAAAGTCGAAGCTGGCACATACCTAATAAGGATTCAGAACTCAGTTTGAGTTTTGATGCAGAAATTATATTTTATCTTAAATAAGGAGGAGAGAAACTACAGATATCAAAAAACTTATAAAGCTATTTAATGAAACGGTGACCAGTCTCAAGATGAGCAATACTTGAGGGTTAGATATATAGTAAATGTTGTCTGCACTGCTGAGAGCTTAGATGAGGCAGATGAATGGTTGGCCAATCAGAACAGAGAACTATTTCTGGCTTTCTGTTCTGTGTGGAATTCAGCCCTAAGTTCTCAGGAAGGTAGCAGAAGGCTGGCTCTTGTCCTCAAGAGATTTTTGATTAAGTAACTCCTACCTTCCCCCCATTCTACCCAGAAGCCACTTAAAAGATGAATGAGCAATAAAAACAAATTTTATAAATTAGAGAAGAGCCTGAAATACATTTGAAGTTTAGCAAAACCGTGCATCAGACAGAAGTGAAAAGAAAATTCAAATAATGAACATAAAATGGGAGACGAGGGAAGACATATATATATCTTAGAAACCTTAAATGTCTAGGGTACACAGATGAAAACTGAAAACAATTTTTTTGAATGTAGAAGTCTTCTTATTTAAATGCCAAGCTCCACAGATCAGTAACGAATAGAAAATCATTCTATTCAGTTTAGCACTGGTCTGTCCTATGACTGTTTTCTACAGAGTGAAGCATGTTTAGAAAAAACACAGGATGATTAAAAGCATTCTCTGAACCCGAACCTCATGCTACAAAGTAGTCAGGAAACGCTATAGATTCAATGCTCGATTAGCATCTGGAAACTAAAAGATGTAATTCCATATTTAATCTTATTTCCATTAAATGCAATTTTCATTGATGATTCTACATAAAGATTACTCATTTGAAACTGTCTTTTAAAAACATGCTATCAAAGTGAAAGTGAAAGTCGCTCGGTCATGTCCAAGTTTTTTCGACCCCATGGACTACACAGTCCATGGAATTCTCCCGGCCAGAATACTGGAGTAGGTAGCCTTTCTCTTCTCCAGGGGATCTTCTCAACCCAGAGATTGAACCCAGGTCTCCCCCATTGCAGGTGGATTCTTTACCCGCTGAACCAGCTGATTCTTTACCACGGAAGCCCAAGAATACTGGAGTGGGTAGCCTATCCCTTCTCCAACAGATCTTCCCAACCCAGGAATCAAACTGGGATCTCCCACATTGCAGGCACATTCTTTACCAACTGAGCTATCAGGGAAGCCCTAAAATATTTTTTAAAAATTGAAACAAAGTAACAGCCTAGAAGTTTTTCATATTCTGATTTTGAAGGTTTTTTGATTTTGTCTTTTTTCTTCTAACATCTCTTATAGCATAATATGCAGTAATAAAGATATTAGAAGACTGGGAGCCCATTTCCAAGGTTTATACTGAACAAGAGTAAAAATGACATTCCAGTTAATATGTTTCTATACTCTAAAGTAAGGCACATTTTAAGAATGTCAAAAGGGCTGATGGGCTGATGAGGGGTATCTTTAAAGGACATGAGTGAAATTCATTTGTGGGTGGGAAGGCCTTCCCTGTGGCTTAGAGGTAAATAATCCGCCTGCAATGCAGGGGACGTGGGTCTGATCCCTGGGTTGGGAAGATTCCCCTGGAAAAGGAAATGGCAATCCACTCCAGTATTCTTGCCTGGAAATTCTTATGGACGGAGGAGCCTGGTGGGCTACAGTCTACAGGGTCACAGAGTCAGACACAGCTCAGCACGCATGCAGTTTTACAGGGTAAATAAAACCTTAGCGATCCTCTCAGCTTCAAATTCCTCCTTCTGCTCCCCAGACAGTCAGCCCACGTCCCATCCACTTTAATCCTGAATCTATCTTACCTAACTCTTATCTCTTTAGCTTAGTTCAGCTCACAAACACCTTTCCTTATAGAAAGCATGAATGAGTCCAAACATATCAGGAGCCACAACATATTTCTAAAGGATTCAATTTATCTACCAGAAAGATACATTTAAAAAACTGTTTTTAATAACAATAATAAAAAAATAGCTGGGACTTCTCTGGTGGTTCAGTGGTTAAGACTCTGCACTTCCACAGCAACGGGCACAGGTTTTGTCCCTAGTTGGGGAAATGAGATTCCACACACTGTGTGGCACAGTCAAAAATAAAAATAAAGAACAAAAGAAAGCTGAGTTGGGTACTAGGTATATGGAGCACTACTAGTACTTTGGACTGCTGGACACACAGTGAAAATACTGCTATTAACAGGAAGTGGGCAATCAGGAACAGGCTACTAAGAAGACATGAATAATCTTGCACAAGGGAAAGCTGGAGCCCCACAGACAGTCACTGGGAAAGGAGTGAACAGGTACTTAATGCAGCACGCTCTCCCTCTCTGGTTTTGTTCCCAGTCCATTTCCTGCTTTACTGGCTCCTGTAAAGCCCTTCAGTTCAGTTCAGTCACTCAATCGTGTCCAACTCTTTGCGACCCCATGAACTGCAGCATGCCAGGCCTCCCTGTCCATCACCATCTCCCAGGGTTCACTCAGACTCACGTTCATCGAGTCTGTGATGCCATACAGCCATCTCATCTTCTGTTATCCCCTTCTCCTCCTTCCCGAATCCTTCCCAGCATCAGAGTCTTTTCCAGTAAGTTAGCTCTTCACATGAGGTAACCAAAGTACTGGAGTTTCAGCTTTAGCATCCTTCCTTCCAAAGAAATCCCAGGGCTGATTTCCTTCAGAATGGACTGCTTGGATCTCCTTGCAGTCCAAGGGACTCTCAAGAGTCTTCTCCAACACCACAGTTCAAAAGCATCAATTCTTCGGCGCTCAGCCTTCTTCACAGTCCAACTCTCACATCCATACATGACCACAGGAAAAACCATAGCCTTGACTATACAGACCTTAGTCAGCAAAGTAATGTCTCTGCTTTTGAATATACTACCTAGGTTGGTCATAACTTTTCTTCCAAGGAGTAAGCGTCTTTTAATTTCATGGCTGCAGTCACCATCTGCAGTGATTTTGGAGCCCCAAAAATAAAGTCTGACACTGTTTCTACGGTTTCCCCATCTATTTCCCATGAAGTGATGGGACCGGATGCCGTGATCTTGGTTTTCTGAATGTTGAGCTTTAAGCCAACTTTTTCGCTTTCCTCTTTCACTTTCATCAAGAGGCTTTTAGTTCCTCCTCACTTTCTGCCATAAGGGTGGTGTTATTTGCATATCTGAGGTTATTGATATTTCTCTGGGCAATCTTGATTCCAGCTTGTGTTTCTTCCAGCCCAGCGTTTCTCATGATGTACTCTGCATAGAAGTTAAATAAGCAGGGTGACAATATACAGCCTTGACGTACTCCTTTTCCTATTTGGAACCAGTCTGTTGTTCCATGTCCAGTTCTAACTGTTGCTTCCTGGCCTGCATATAGATTTCTCAAGAGGCAGGTAAGGTAGTCTGGTATTCCCATCTCTTTCAGAATTTTTCCACAGTTTATTGTGATCCACACAGTCAAAGGCTTTGGCATAGTCAATAAAGCAGAAATAGATGTTTTTCTGGAACTCTCTTGCTTTTTCCATGATCCAGCAGATGTTGGCAATTTGATCTCTGGTTCCTCTGCCTTTTCTAAAACCAGCTTGAACATCAGGGAGTTCACGGTTCACGTATGGCTGAAGCCTGGCTTGGAGAATTTTGAGCATTACTTTACTAGTATGTGAGATGAGTGCAATTGTGCAGTAGTTTGAGCATTCTTTGACATTACCTTTCTTTGAAATTGGAATGAAAACTGACCTTTTCCAGTCCTGTGGCCACTGCTGAGTTTTCCAAATGTGCTGGCATACTGAGTGCAGCACTTTTACAGAATCATCTTTCAGGATTTGAAACAGCTCAACTGGAATTCCATCACCTCCACTAGCTTTGTTTGCCTCTATTGGCCAAAAGCCCATTGCTTATTTTCGCTTAAAAACAAAAACACCTTATAATAGAATTTTTCAAATTTTGTATTAAAAGCAGAGAGAACAGTATAGCAAACCTCATCAGTTACCATGAACATCATGGGAAATCTCTTTCAACTATCCTCTACCCTGAGTTTTTAATTTTTTTGAAACAATCCCAAACATCATTTCACTTGTAAATATTTCAGAATGCCTCTTTGAGGCTGTCTTAAAAAAAACATCCAATGCCATTATAGGTAAACAAAATAAATTTTATTTCCTTAATAACAAATATCTGGTCAGAACACCTTTCCCTAATTATCTTTTTCTCTGGACTGCTTCTTAGATGCTGGTGTGTCCTTCTATCAGGTAACACTGCTTAAACAGACCTTCATAATCTGGGTTCTGCCTTCCTTTTCAGGCCCACTTTGAGACTCACTTTTTCCCTTTCCCTAAACCCTGTTTCCAGACAGAGTTGCTTAATTTCTGTTAATGTTTAATGCTTAATGTTCCCTTTACACGCAACACTCGCTTTCCATATAATTTTTCAGCAGCACAAACCTCCTTTCACTCCCACTTCATGCTTACATACACGCCAAGAAATCCTTCCTGCTACAATTCCTGGACCCAGAAATGCATAGGCAAACACTGCACTCACCATCCCAGGGGGTTACAAAACCTAGTGTAACTAGCTGAACTTCCCTTACCCTTTCGTCAAGTTCCCACTGAAACACAAATGCCAATTTATAACTACAGCCTGTTAAGACAGAAACCAACCTTTACCTCTGGGGTGCTTTGTGTGTGATAATTTTACCATTTTTTATTTGCCTTTTCACAGTATGAAGTGAAGTGAAGTCGCTCAGTTGTGTCCGACTCTTTGCGACCCCATGGACTGTAGCCCTCCAGGCTCCTCCCTCCATGGGATTCTCCAGGCAAGAGTACTGGAGTGGGGTGCCATTGCCTTCTCCAGGGGATCTTCCCCACCCAGGAATCAAACCCGGGTCTCCCGCATTCCAGGCAGACACTTTAACCTCTGAGCCACCAGGGAAGCCCTGAATAATTATTACAACTCTTATACATGGTGTTCTGGAGGTCAAAGAAGACTTTAGTGCAAAGATTTCAGTAGCAAGAAAATCCGCAGAATTACTTAAACATTATCGTTAATAATCAAGAAGCTTTCAAATGAGAATTAGATATTTGGCAAATATCTAGCTGTGGAAGTGATGGGGACAAAACAGCTAGTGGCAAAAGAAGAGCCCAGAGCTTCCCTGGTGGCTCAGCAGTAAAGAACCCACCTGAGGAGCGAAGGTGCCCTGGAGAAGGGAACGGCAGCCCACTCCAGTATTCCTGTCTGGGGAATCCCAGGGACAGAGGAGCCTGGAGGGCTACAGTCCATGGGGTCGCCAAGAGTCAGACACGACTGAACATGCGTGCCATATTTTAGGGCAGCCTGTTCTGACCCCACAATATCAACTCCTTGAGGCAAAAAAGAAGAAAGCCTCTGATGGACAGCATATAGTAAGCTTTTAAGAAATATTTCCTTCATCTACAAGGACCTATTGTATAGCTCACGGAACTCTACTCAATGGTATGTGCCAGTCTTGCTGGGATGGAGGCTTGGGGGAGAATGGATACATGTATATGTACGGCTGAGTCCCTTCCTTGTGTAAATACCACAACATTGCTAATCAGCTATATACCAATTCAAAATAAAAACTTTAAAGCAAAAAAATAAAATTCAAAAAAGTAAAGAGGAAGAAAAAAAAAGATTTCCTTTATCTAATTACACCGGAAACACCAAGTGTTGTAGGAGTACAGAGGAGCACAGAGGAAGGAATGATTAACTTTTCTACAGGTGACGTGGTGTTAAAGGAAGTTGGACCAGTATTTGAGCCGGTCCTTGAATTTACTGGGCTAGGGGAAGGACTTTTTAGTTAAAAGGAACCATGTCATCAGCATAAGGAGAGTTCCAGTATTTCAGGTGTAACTTGAGCTGCACTAGTGGATCAGTGCACTGAAAGAATGCAAACAGAGGCCTCTCAAGGCTAGTGTGCTTCTTTGAAATAAAGAGGTAAACAATGTTTCCTTAACTTTTGATTAAATAAATCACTGGAGCATAAGGAAAGACAAGGAAATGTGTTAGCTAAGCTCAACTCTGCACCCTCAATAAACTGAGGTTAATTTATTTGGTTAGAACTTTAGTAATCAAGATCACAAATTCCTACTGCAAACATTTTTGCAACAAATAAATAAAATAAGTGAACTCCAAAATTTATTTGAATTGAGACATTTATGGCTTCCTCTGCTTTTGAATAGAAGTTATATATGTTCAGTAAGCTTTTATGAATAATGGTTAATACAGTTTTCCATCAAATAGCATAAAGATTCCTGATGAAAGACTGAGAATCTAAATTAATGGGAATTAATCCTAAAGGAAATCTACACTGAATATTCATTGGAATGATTGTCACGGAAGCTGAAGTGCCAGAAGTTTGGCCACTTGAGCCAACTCATTGGAAAAGACCCTGATGTTGGTAAAGATTGAAGGCAAAAGGAGAAAGGGGCAGCAGAGAATGAGATGGTTAGATAGGATCACTGACTCAATGGACGTGAATTTGAGTACACTCTGGGAGATAGTGGAGGATAGAGGAACCTGGTAGGCTGCAGTCCATGGGGTTGCAAACAGTTGGACGTGAGTTAGCAACTGAACAACAAAATATCAGTTATAAAATAAGCTACAAGGATATACTGTAGAACAGAGAAAATAAGGTCAATATTTTATAATAACTATAAATGGAGTATAACCTTTAAAAATTGTGAATCACTATACTATATACTTGTAACTTATGTAATATTATTCTATATCAACTATCCTTCAATGATTAATTACTTCAGTTCTTTTTAAAACAAGTCAAACTTAAAAGCATTTGCCCCAAGTCAACATTCTACACTCAGAAAACTATTCAAAGTATGAGACTCCATATGAAATAAAGCTACCTTCAATGAACAATTCAGTGAACGAAGCACTGGATAGTGTGGCTTAAGGGAAAGTGAGAAACTATAGAGTTAAATGGGTTTTTCTCTTACTTTTTACAGAGATCCCAAAGTTACCCTTGGTTGCTTCCCTGGTGGCTCAGATGGTAAAGAATCTGCTTGCAATGCAGGAGGCACGGTTCAGTCCCTGGGTCGGGAAGATCCCCTGGAGAAGGGCACGGCAACCCACTCCAGTATCCTTGTCTGGAGAATCCCATGGACAGAGGAGCCTGGCGGGCTACAGCCCATGGGGTCACTTAGAGTCAGACACTGAGTGACTAACACTTTCACTTTGCACACGCTAATGTCCTACTGTGGTCTATGAGGATGAGCTCTTGAGCCAGCCCTGACAGCCACTCCTGTAATCTCGTTGTGCCTCTTGACTTTACAGCGGATCCTTCCCTGGGAAACTCCTCCACCCGACAGAACCAGACTGCAAACTCAGGAAGAAGAATGACTCCTAATTTCACAACTCTCTCCCATCACTCAACCCCTGCTGGGCCAGTAGCCCAGTGTACAGCAACACAATCCAATCTGCTAACATTCTGCTTTCCTTTCAAAAAACAAATTCAAGAACGCTTAAAAGATCAGACTGGGATTTAATGTCAGGACTTTCTCACTTTACCAGTGCTCCTCCCATTTCTTTCGTCCAGCCTATGGGTCTGTAGTTTGCAACCTACACAGGGGATCCCCTCTGCTGGCTTAGAAGGTGCAAGGACAGTTCACAGCTGATGTGTGTCAACGTCGCTGGCCACCAGCCAGGTGCCTGGCGTTCAGAGGCACTAGAATGGCTGTGAATGAATGTGTCATCTCACACATGGAGAGACTCCAGCCCTGCTGCACCTTCTCCACAGTACCATAGGCACCTTTCTTTTTCTAATGGACTCAACAACGTGTCTGCATAATTATAATTTCCATATGGGATACAAGACTCCAAAATTTCACCCAACTTAGAATGCTTTATGTTACTGCATCTTTAAAAAAAAAACTATTTATTTGGCTGTTCCTAGTCTTAGCTGCGGCATACAGGCTCTTGAATTTTTGCTGCAGCATGTGGGGTAGTTTAGTTATGGCTTGTGGGATCTTTAGCTGTTGCATGCAAAATCTTAGTTGTGGCCTATGGGCTCTAATCCTCTGAACAGAGATTGAACCCGGGCCCCTGCATTGGGAGCGTAGAGCGTGGAGCCACTGAACCACCAGGAGAGTCCCTTGTGTGACTACATTTTTATTTTTATTTAATTTTTTTGGCTGCGCTGCAAGGCCATGTGAGATCTTAGCTTCCCGACCAGGGATCGAACTCATGCCCCCTGCATTGGAAGGGCAGAGTCTTAACCACTGGAATGTCAGGGAAGTTCCTGCATTTTTAATTATAATGTATCTTACATAAAGAGGAGGATAAAACATAAGGTATATTTAAAAAGGAAAAAAAATTTTAAAAAAGGTCTAAAAAAAAAACACATAAGGTATAAAAAATTGTAAAGCAAAAAATGCATATAGCTTCAGATACCCTGGAAACCCCCAACCAATCTCCATGATTATATCCTCCTGCACCCGCCTAATCGAGCAGTAGTTTTTTGATATATAAATACTTTTCTAAGTAAGAAATTCTGAAAACCCTTGGAGAGGTTTCTTAAACGGGCTAGTCTATAAGTGCAGTTCTCAACATGATAAAAGAATAGATAAATCCCTCAAAAGTTCTCACCTATCGTCGGGTGTTCCTCCATTCCTACAGAGTTCTACCTTTCCCCACCATCACCCCAGTGACCTCCCCACCCCCCACCGCTTACTTAGGGAGTTGCCTGGAGGGTGGAGGATGTGATTGGAGCTTCCCCAATATTAGCTGGTTAATATGCACAACCACTTACAGAGTAGGTATCATTATCACCTCCACGTGAGGCACGAGGAAGTGAAACCCAGAAATCCAGCAAGTGGTGAGATCTTAGCCGCTGCTAGGTTTTCTGAGATCTTGATCTGTTTTTACAATCTGGAATGTGCTGGCTTTTTTTTTTTTCCTCCTAAGAGCAGTGGATTTGCTTCCCCATGAGTCCTTCTGGGGAGATTTCATCTTTTCTTCCTCCACATTTTCTTCCCACAGTTATCATGTATTAACAGATAACAGTTTGTGTTTGCCCTAGGAGGTACGTTCTTCCAGATATTAGCTGGCTCCATCATCTAACACAGCTCCCAGCTCTGGGTCATCTGGTACCTTCAGTGCCTGCGTGAATGTCTGTCCAGCTCCCCAGTGACTTACAAGAGGGACACTTCCTGGAAATCTGGCTGATGGACATTTCACTGGGGTGAAGTGTTTAGAGGGTCTGAATCACTCCTGTTGCCTGGTAACCTGTTTGTATTTGGCAGGAGGAAGGAGACTCGGGCACAGGTACAGTCAGACGGAGGACAGATATTTATACAGGGCAAACTCCTCCCAGCACTAGACTGCTGATTTCATGTTTAACCTTGACACTGCTCTTTCTCATGTCATGGGGAGTGGGGAAAGGCACTTTCAATTCTTTTCAAATCTGTGCACAGATTTAACAGATCCCTCACAGCTAAAATACAGTCTGCTTTATTTCTTCTACTGAGTTCTGAAGAAAAGCTTTAACAGAGAAAGCAATTACAGGATTCTAACACATACAAGTGAACTAGAATTATAGGCTGTCATGGAACTTACCTGCTATCCCCATAAGAATTCTCTCATGAATTCATAGTTGGTATAACACATTCCTAAACAGCCCTGAGTCACTAATTCTGACCTCAGAGTCAAGAAGGAATTTTTTTCAGGCAACCAGAGGGTTCACTCCTTTTGGTAGGCCCCATTCCAGGTCAGAAAAACGATTACACCTTTACATATATCTGTCTTTTTAACCTGAAAGAATTGATACCACAACACAAGTAGCTTTAGAATTGAAGAGGTTCATCCTCAAACACCACCAGGAATACAAATAAATGTCACTGGCTGCCTAAGGTCACCTCTCTGAGCTTTGTCTTTAAACATAAATTAGCACCCATGCCTAGATCACTGTAGAAACCAAAACTCTAGAATAAAACACTCTGGGTTTGCATTTCATGACATTTCTCCACTAGTTATTACTAGCTCCTTGTAAAGCTCAACATTTAGAAAACGAAGATCATGGCATCCAGTCCCATCACTTCGTGGGAAATAGATGGGGAAACAGTGGAGACAGTGTCAGACTTTATTTTGGGGGCTCCAAAATCACTGCAGATGGTGACTGCAGCCATGAAATTAAAAACGCTTACTCCTTGGAAGGAAAGTTATGACCAACCTAGATAGCATATTCAAAAGCAGAGACATTACTTTGCCGACTAAGGTCCGTCTAGTCAAGGCTATGGTTTTTCCTGTGGTCATGTATGGATGTGAGAGTTGGACTATGAAGAAGGCTGAGCACCGAAGAATTGATGCGTTTGAACTGTGGTTTTGGAGAAGACTTGAGAATCCCTTGGACTGCAAGGAGATCCAACCAGTCCATCCTAAAGGAGATCAGCCCTGGGATTTCTTTGGAAGGAATGATGCTAAAGCTAAAACTCCAGTACTTTGGCCACCTCATGAGAAGAGTTGACTCATTGGAAAAGACTCTGATGCTGGGAGGGACTGGGGGCAGGAGGAGAAGGGGACGAGAGAGGATGAGATGGCTGGATGGCATCACGGACTCGATGGATGTGAATCTGAGTGAACTCCGGGAGTTGGTGATAGACAGGGAGGCCTGGCGTGCTGCGATTCATGGGGTCTCAAAGAGTCGGACACGACTGAGCGACTGAACTGAACTGAACTGAACTAATACTTCATGGAACCACCTTTCTTCCTAGTCATTGTTATGCATGAAATATTCAAAGCGGGAAAGTGGTTCTGAAAAAGCCACACACATCCACACATACCAGGTACTGTGTTGCCTTTTGTTTTGTCCTTTTCAGCCTTCAGAAGCCATCTAATTTCTTTTCTTTTTAAAGCAGCTTAAAGACATAAATCTTTATGTTTAACACTTTTTATCAGTTTTCCATTTGAAAATCTTTAAACGGGATGTTAATACAAAAACAGCATGCTAATATAATAGAATAAAGTAAAAATAAGCTCTATTTCCATCTTTGGGCCTTATGTCCTACTGGGGCAAAGATCTGCTGTCCTAAGTAATGCTTCCAGGACTACTGGTCTGCAGTTAAGCTTCAGAATCAGAGTATATTTAGGAATGAGACTGTCTGGCTAAAATTCTGTGGCTACGAAGCCAAAGAAATTTGAGTAAATCCATTTACCTAATAACCAAAGTATAGAAAGTTAAAGCAGTAAGTTTTTAAGCCAAAGTTCTTTGGAAGGAATGATACTGAAGCTGAAACTCCAGTACTTTGGCCACCTCATGTGGAAGAGTTGACTCATTGGAAAAGACTCTGATGCTAGGAGGGATTGGGGGCAGGAGGAGAAGGGGACGACAGAGGATGAGATGGCTGGATGGCATCACGGACTCGATGGACGTGGGCCGGAGTGAACTCCGGGAGATAGTGACGGACAGGGAAGCCTGGTGTGCGGCGATTCATGGAGTCACAAAGAGTCGGACACGACTGAGCAACTGAACTGAACTGAACTGGATAGACAGTGGGAAGACCAAATAACCAGTTGTGAACTCATCACTAAACATAAAACTCTCCATTCCCCAGCACCCTTCTTGTTGCCGCCATTTGTTAGATATAAAGGCTAAATCACAGAAATCTAAAGCATTACACACTTTACAATAGAACACAGACTATAAGTCAAGACACAATACCAAAGTCAATTAATTGCATGGTAAAAATATCTGTGTCACTCACCACTAATACCAGTACAGACAGAGAATGTTAGTCTTTCCCAGCTGTTTGGGGCAGGGTCCCCAAAACTCCCGGTGTGATGATTCACTAGGAGGACCCACAGGACCCAGTATACAGTCGCACTCATGGCTATTTGTTACAGCAAAGGGATACAAAGCAAAATCAGCTAAGGATAAAGGTATGTGGGGTAAAGTCTAGAGGAGACCAGGAGCAAGCTTCCAAGGGCTTTTTCCCAGTAGAATCACATAGGTGGTGTTTAATTTCCCCCAAGGAGTTGTGACAACACCTGTGAAATACCGTCTACTAGAGAAGCTCATTAGTAACTCAGTGTCTGGGATTTTTATTGGGACTGGCTACATAGGAAACTTCTGCTAGGCAGGTACCTAAATTCTATAACTCCCGGAATGCAAGCAGGTATTCAGCAGAAACCAATACTGTTTGCACAAACAGGTCAGACACAGTGAGCCATCCTTACCAGGAAGTGGTGGGAATCCTCCTCTAATCTAAGCTACCATGTGCCACCAGTCAAGGGCTAATCTTGCAAGCACTGTTTCCTAGAAGGGCAGTCTCAGCCTGCTGTGTTAACTCATCTTTGTACACTGTCCTAGTTCAGTTAACTATCATACAGGACCAAACTATATAAGAAAGGTCTTACTCGTAGCAGATCACCTAGGTATATCATAAGCCTAGAAGCACTTTCACTTGTATTATTTTCAGTATTTAAAACGTAGCCACGCGTTCCGGGAAACACACTCAACTCAGAAGGACAGTGCAGATGGTGGAGTGCAGTTCATTACACCGGTGGGCCCAAGGCAGAGTCTCCTCTTAGCCAAGGACCCCGACAAGTTTTTGTGAAAACCTTATATACCCTAAGTGTACGTGCTCAAATCCACCTCTCCAAATTCCTTGAAACTAGTTCTGAACAAAGGAAGAGAAAGATACAATCAAAGTTAACCTGTGATTCATATGCCTTAAGCCTAGGGAGTTAACAGTGGACAATTATCAATAGGCCTGTGGTCATATCCCACTAAGCATAAGAGAATTTATGATTCTCTTTGGTTACACAGATAATTAGGGTATCCTTTTAGGCAATGGAGAATCTAGGTATGGGCCCCGGGCTCGGGCGGGGGGGCTGGTTTTCCAGTTGGTATGCCGTTTCCATAGATACTGGGCATATAGCTTAAAGTCCAGTCAGGCCCAAGATGCAGTCCTGCTTTCAAGATGGAGCCTATTCTGTTTCCTTCTTTATTTTCAACATGGACAAACTTAACTTACATAATAGAAGATGTAAGATGGCTTTTAGCTTCTTTTTGTACAATAAAGAGCTAAATTCTAGCCTTGTTTACATTTCTGAGCACTTTCCTTTAAAAAATATACCACCGAAATTTCTGAATGAATAGTATTCCTAAACTGAAACTCTGAGAAACAGTTTAACTTATCAGACTGGTAAAAAAAAAAAAAAAAAAAAAAATCCAGACCCAAATAACAGCTAGCCTCACAAATTTCTAGCAGGGGGTGAGAATAAGATAAACCTCTGGGAGGCTATTTGACAAGACAGCTATCAAAATTACACACATCCTTTATGATCTGCAATTCTACTTGGCAAATTTATACACATATAATTGTGTACATGCAGAATAACCTACAGACAAAGTTATTTATTGCGGCATTGTTTAAGAGCAAGGACTGGCTACAACCCAAACCGCCATCAATAGGTCACTATTTAAATTGTGGTACATCCATACAATGGACTACTCTGTGACGAGGGGGAAAAAAAAAGGAGGAGGATGCTCTCTTTGTACTGATTTGCTAAACCCTCCTACATATATAAGGAGAAAAAATACATTGCTCAGAAGTATAGTTTGCTCTCTTCTACTTTACGAATGGGGCAAATATGAACTCATACCGTGCATAGAGATACCCTGGAAAGCTGCATTAGACCAAGGCTGGGAGGGGGCAGTGAAGGCAGAATTGGGGCAGAATCTGTAAACCTGAAAAAAAAAAATGACTTAAAATGGTATATTTGAAAAGTAACCCTTCTTTCCCCAAGCCTAGGTCAAATCACCCTGGCACCTGGTTTTTTGGTTTATTGTTTTAATAAGCTTCTCTATTTTGCAGTGGTTAAAACTAAAGCATTATACGATGGCTTTATCCTATTTTCCAAACCAGGTTCCAGCTCTATCCTTTGCATACTGTGTCTCTCTGCCATTTTAAAGGAGCTTTCCCCAGGGACATCTGAGAGCGAGTCAGTTCCCTGAACCTCCTTTATCCCACTTGTTTGCTGAGGATGTTTGGGGCTTTTAAAAGCTCCATGAAAACAGGGGTTTTACTTTGTTCACTGCATTCACGACACTGAAATGAGTGCCTGGCACACAGAAACCGTTCAGTAAGTATTTATTTAACAAATGAATTCTTTTCTTTACCCAGCGTCAACAGGACAGACACTATCAGACAAAGGGAGAGATATTCCTGTGGTCAAATATTCAGAAACAGTTGTCATTCCTAGCATTGGCTTACTATAGGCATTCTAATCCTAGCAACATTCTTAGAACTATTTTGAATTTTACAGAAGACAAACAAGTAAGCCTATAGAGTGCTGTGCTGAACAACTTAAATGCTCATAAAAATGTAGTTTTAATTAACCTGGGATTACATGGCCCTGAAGTCCATCTTTGGCTAAAGACTTTTAGGCAAACATGATGCTAACAAGTAATGATGAAAAAGAATGGCTATGTCAGAATAAACTGAGCCCCAGTCGTAAGGTGCCCATTGCTGTAGAGAAGAAAGAAAAATCCTTCTGTATTAAAGATCCAACTGCCATTTTTATTTTCAAGAATAAAACTATCTTGTCTATGAGGTTGCACAGAGTCGGACACGACTGAAGTGACTTAGCAGCAGCAGCAGGAATTAAATTCAAATTACCAATACTCCAGACAGTGGATTGAGTGGCACAATGTTAACCGTGAGCGTGAAAGCTTCCTTCCTTCTCAGTGGGCAGAAAGTGAAAGTGAAGTTGCTCAGTCGTGTCCAACTCTTTGGGACCCCATGGACTGTAGCCTACCATGCTTCTCCGTCCATGGGATTCTCCAGGCAAGAAAACTGGAATGGGTTACCATTTCCTTCTCCAGGGATCTTCCTGACCCAGGGATGGAACCCAGGTCTCTGGCATTGGAGGCAGACGCTTTAACCTCTGAGCCACCACGGAAGCCCAAGAATACTGGAGTGGGTTGCCATGCCTGCCTCCAGGGGATCTTCCCAACCCAGGGATCGAACCAGCGTCACCTGCATTGCACATGAGGGAGGATTCTTAGCCATCTGAGCCACAGGGAAGAATGCGTATAATTACCACGTGTGTTTGACCTCAGTTTAAATGCTACAGAAACAAAGTAACTTTGCTAGTAATCATTTCAGTAATGTTGATAAACAGTTGCACAGCTGACTGATGTTTCTTTGAAGGCTTTTAGTACCACTAATTTTTCTCAAAGCACAGTTGAGGCAGTGACTGAGTGCCCTGTCTGTGGGCAGTCATGCCAAGAGGTTAGAAGTTTGGGTATTGCCTCTATTTCTCTTGCTCTCATTTTAGACAACAATCCAACACATGAGGAAACATCCACACACATGAAACAGCTTGAAACCTAAGATTCTCCTGAAGATAAAACAGAAATTCTCAAAGTTAAGGCATTTTTTGCTTAAGGCATTTTTTGAAATGTCTTTAACTGGGAAAGAGAAGATAGCAGAGAAGTTGCAGGACAACTGGTAGGCATCCAACACTGAGCAAATCATACTTATGATCTAGCCCCAGGAAGCACCCAACCTACTGTTTGCAGGCTTCCCTGGTGGGTCAGTGGTAAAGAATCTGCCTGCCAATGAAGGAGACCTGGGTTTGAACCCTGGATCACGAGGATCCCCTGGAAAAGGAAATGGCAATCCACTCCCGTATTTTTGCCTGGAGAGCCCCATGGACAGAGGAGCCTAGTGGGCTACAGTCCATGGGGGTGCACAAGAGTCAGACACAACTTAGCGACTGAACAACAAAAACAACAATAAATCCCACCATGGTCCGTGATCCTCGCAGCAGCCCACACTGTTAAGACGCGTCAGAGATCCTTTCTGTGAAGGGCAGGAAGGGCAGAGGACGGTAGCTTTAAAAGAGAAAGTGAGAGCGTAAGTCAGAATCATGCTTTGTTAAGTTTTGCTGGTTTTCTTGGAGTGAGAGGGAAATGATGAGTTCTATGATACTGCCGTCCCACCCCCTGGAAGAGTCCCTGGGAGGACACTGGGTCTAACAGGCACCAGCATCTCAGAAGGAGAAAAGCAACTTGTGCTTTCCACCAACATTAACAATACCTGACAGAACTGTTCAGAGGTGGAGCAAGGGAGCTAGGCAGAGTCCCAGCCGTCATGATGCTCAATGGCAGATAAACAAGAAGACTGTGAGAAACGCCACTGAGAGAAGTTAGAATCAGAGTGACGCCGGCCTGGCTGATTTAGGGATTGTGTGTGAAGTTGCTCAGTCATGTCCGACTCTTTGCAACTCCATGGACTGTGGCCCGCCAGGCTCCTCTGTCCATGGGATTCTCCAGGCAAGAACACTGGAGTGGGTTGCCATTTCCTTCTCTAGGGGATGTTCCCAACCCAGGGATTGAACCCGGGTCTCCTGTATTGCAGGCAGATGTTTTATCCTCTGAGCCACCAGGGAAGCCAATTTAGGGATTAGCGGTTAGGAAATGAGCTGATAGTACTGGGCTGGTGATGTAATGGAAAAACCCCAATAAACTTTTTGGTCAACTCAATATTTGTGTTGTTGCTGCTGCTAAGTCGAGTCAGTCGTGTCCGACTCTGTGCGACCCCATAAACGGCAGCCCACCAGGCTCCCCTGTCCCTGGGATTCTCCAGGCAAGAACACTGGAGTGGGTTGCCATTTCCTTCTCCAATGCACAAAAGTGAAAAGTGAAAGTGAAGTCGCTCAGTCGTGCCCGACTCTTAGCGACCCCATGGACTGCAGCCCACCAGGCTCCTCCATCCATGGGATTTTTGCATCACATTCCAGCAAAACGGTGAAGGATTCCCTTGCAATACATACAACTGCTATGATATTTTAATGGATTTTTCACAGACTTTATTTTTTAGAGTAGTTTTAGATTCACCCAGAGTCCATAGTTCACAGTTAAGTTTCACTCTTGCTAGTGTACATTCTGTGTGCTTGGACATGTGTATAATGACATGCATCTACCATTAAACTATCAGAGTAGTTTTGCTGCCCTAAAACTCCTCTGTGCTCTAACTACTTACTTGAAAATTTGACTTGTAGATAGAAGTAAAACGTACACCATTTTCCAGAGGTTTCCAATTCATCAGTTCAGTTCAGTCGAATAGTCGTGTCCAACTCATTGTGACCTCATGAATGGCAGCACACCAGGCCTCCCCGTCCATCACCAACTCCTGGAGTTCACTCAGACTCACATCCATCGAGTCAGTGATGCCATCCAGCCACCTCATCCTCTGTCATCCCGTTCTTCTCCTGCCCCCTGCCCCTCCCAGCATCAGAGTCTTTTCTGGAACTACCTTATATCCTAAGAGTATAGCACAATACACACACACACACACACACACACACACACACACACACACACCAGATTTGGTATTTGAAGCATATATATCTTTTAAATGCCCAACCAACATCATTAAAATCTATGTTTAACAATTACATGCATCCACAACCAGAAACTGATTTTCAACTGAGATCCCACTTTCACCCAAAATACTGCTGGAAAAGACTCAAGAATGAATATGTCACTCCTAGTTATATATCCAAGAAAAATGAAAACCCTAGTTCACACAAAACCTTGTAGGCAAATATTCATTCTGCATTACTCATAACATCCAAAAAGCAGAAACAACCCAAACGTCCAGCTGATGAATGGATGAACACAATGCTCTGTACCCATATAATACTATTTGGCAATAAAGAACAATGAAGTGGTGATACATGCTAAAACACAGATGAGCCTTAAACATTATACACACTAAGTAAAAGAAGCCGGTTTCAAAAGATCACATACTTCATGATTCCATTTCTATGAAATGTGCAGAAGAGGAAAATCCACAGAGACAGAATATAGACGACTGTTGCCAGTGGCTGGAGGCAGAGGAGATTGGGTAGTGAATATCAGTGGGTAGGGGCTTTCTCTGGGGGATGATGTAAATGTTCTAAAATTAGGTAGAGGTGATGGTTGCACACCTCTGTGAATACACTAAAAGAATTGTACTCTTTAAAAGGGTAGATTTCGTGGTTATGAATTGCATCCCAATAAAGTTGTTATAAAAATTAAAGAACAAAGGTATATCTGAAATGCTTGGAACAGATGAAATAAACTTCAACTGGCCTACGTTCCAGTAAGGCCCATAATAGGTGGTAAGCAACTCTGTGCTCATTTCACATACCATACAATACTCTCAGTGGGACATGTTTAATCCTTTGAAAAGATCACCCCACCCTCAAAGGATGTTTTTCTCATTTGGGACCTCACTCTAGCTACTACCTCTCTCTACCCTCCCCACCAACTGCACTAACCCGGCCCTGTCTGTCCAACAGCTCCCTAATAGCCATACTTGGAGTCAGCATCGTGTTTCCCTGGACTGCATTAACCCCTTCCTGTCCCAATGCTCCACACTGACCTTTCTAAAAATTCACTCTCTCATTTTAAACCCTTCAGAGGTTCCCCCTACTGAAGCCATTTCTGGAACACTGAGGTACTATTAGAAGACATTAATTATATTCATATGCAGTTAGGTAGTACATGGATCAAAAGGGTCATGTACCTCTTAATACCAAAGTTAAGTGTTAAGGGATAGTTGATCAGTTGGGTCTGTCTCTTTGCAACCCTATGGACTGTAGCCCACCAGCCTCCTCTGTCCATGTTATTTCCCAGGCAAGAATACTGGAGTGGGTTTCCCTTCTCCAGGGGATCTTACCGACCCAGGGACTGAACACAGATCTCCTGCACTGCAGACCCATTTACCACCTGAGCCACTAGGGGAAGCCCCTTAACATCAAAGGTGCCTACAAATGCCACCTCAGAGTATCCCCAAACTATGCCTGTCTCTGCCTTCAGGGACACTGGCTGCAGTGCTAACACCCGCCAGTAATCTCGTGGGCTAATCTCTGCATCTGCCAACTTAAGCTACTCCATCAAAAGGATCTATTTAATTACCTGTTTATACGGTCAAGAGTTAAGTTAGCTTAGATAAATACCTGATTAAGCAAGAACTGGGCTAATGAAGAGATTTTTCAAGAAGACACATTGGAAGGTCCAATATTTTTCAGGTACCTACACGCAGCTGTATATAAAAACAAGCCCGGAGTGTCAAGATGGGAGAAGCTGAAACTTAAAGTAGCTCATAAAACAGGGCCAACATTTTATTTCTTAGGTAGCAAATGTAAATCAAAGAAGAGAAGAGGAGAGAGTGCCTCTTGGCCTGTAACATCTGTGGACAATTATAATTGTTTATAACATGATGGTCTTCCCAGGTGTTGCCGGTAGCAAAGAACCCTCCTGCCAATTCAGGGATGCAGGAGATTAGGGTTTGATCCCTGGGTCAGGAAATCCCCTTGGAGGAGGGCATGGCAAACCACTCCAGTATTCTTGCCTGGGAATCCCATGGACAAAGGAGCCTGGCAGGCTACAGTCCAAAGAGTCACAAGGAGTCGGTCATGCCTGAAGGGAGTTAGCAGAGCACAGCTATTAATGATGCTGATAAAATCATCAGCTTATAGTCTTTTTCATCTAATCAAACTTAAAATGTGTGCTCTTATTGAAAAGGAGAGGTAAATGGAGAAGGTGCTAGACTGCAAATTCATGCTGACCACTCCAAACACTCTGTACACATCCCAAAGTAGTGAGAAGACCCATTGAAAAGAGTGCTATGGAAGAGCTCATTTATCTTAATCTGAAGTAGATGTACCATGCGTCACTTCATAAAGGAATAAAATAAACGATACAACCTACAAAGTAAAATACTCCTACAAGAGGAGAAATGCAGAACCCAAAGCCAAGTAGAGACAAGGTTCTTGATCGCGGGAAGCAGTGGGAGGGGCGGGGATGTGTTTCCCGTGACTGAATACCTCTCACTGGCTCCCAGTAGGAGAGTGCCAGACTCAGCACCTCTGGAGCTCCTGACGTGATGCATAACCTTCCGGTGCCTCAGTTTCCTCGCCTATAAATAGGGGTAACAGCACTAACTTCATGGGGTCCTTAAGAGGGGTGAGGGCATTAATATTTATAAAGAGCTTAGAAACAGCACCTGGCGCAGAGCATGCATGAGCCGTATTTGTTAGCTGACTAAAATAGAAATGAGAAGAAAAGGGGTAACAGAGCATACTAGGTATGTCTTAAAACATGACAAAAACTGGGCTACACATTCAGTTCTCAGTTCCTTGGCAGCTAGAGTAAAAGAGAGAAGAAATGAAATTTTCCAGGCTCAGAGGTAGACTGTGGTGTCTCCATATCTGCATGTACTGGGAGGGGAGGAAAGAGAGTAGGGGACTGGTTTCCCGGTGGAAGAAAAGCTTTTCTTGACACTTAGCCCTAACATGCTCACCGCAGGTCGGTACACAGGGGTGGTGAGCAACAGCACCGACCAGGGAGAGCATCGGATGACATCACAGGATAGATTTTCATCATGTGTATGTTAGTTGCTCAGTCGTTTCCGACTCTTTGCGATCCCATCGACTGTAGCCCACCTGGCCCCTCTGTCCACTGGAATTCTCCAGGCAGGAATACTGGAGTGGGTTGCCACATCCTTCTCCAGGGTATCTTCCCAACCCAGGGATCAAACCCGGGTCTTCTGCATTGCACAAGGACTCTTTACCGTCTGAGCCACCAGGGATGCCCCTCAATAAATTCTGAATCATAACTCTCCAGAGTTTTGTTTTGTGGTTGTTGTTGTTGTTGTTGTTTGGCAGGAAACCAAGGCAACACAATACAAAGAAGTGGCTCTAATGGTCTGGATCATTTCAGGGACACAACTGCACCAGAAATTCACCCTTCAACATCCCCCAGCCAGGCATCTGACTAGAGCTGAAGAGAAGGCAGTTCCAGATTTGTGGAACAAATTCTCTGTATCAGGAGACAGCCAAGATGCAGCCATATAAAAACACTAAGTAACCTGATGCATAGAAAGTGACTTTCCACGGATGCATTTGTTTTTAGGCCTAATGGACTGGAGAGTCATCATCTGGCCTAAGAAGAGCTATGATCATCTCAGGGGATTAAACAACTCAAAAGAATATTCCTCTCTGTCATAGTCATCTCAGGCTCTACCCAACAGCTAAATGTGGAGTATTTCCAAATACAAGCACAGAAGCCCTTGTGCTTAAGGAGCATTTTATTGTAAGCTGGAAAATAGATGAAATTTTATTTTAAAGACTAGTTCCATGAGTGTTAAGTCACTCCAGTCATGTCCAACTCTTTGCAACCTTATGAACTATAGCCCACCAGGTTCCTCTGTCCATGGGATTCTCTAGGCAAGAATACTGGAGTCGGTTGCCATTTCCTTCTCCAGGGGACCTTCCTTACCCAGGGATTGAACCTGGGCCTCCTATATTGGCAGATGGATTCTTTACCACTAGTGCCACCTGGGAAGCCCCAAAGACTAGTTCAGTTCAGTTCAGTCACTCAGTCGTGTCCAACTCTTTGCAACCCCATGAATCACAGCACACCAGGCCTCCCTGTCCATCACCATCTCCCGGAGTTCACTCAGACTCACGTCTATTGAGTCCATGATGCCATCCAGCCATCTCATCCTCTGTCGTCCCCTTCTCCTCCTGCCCCCAATCCCTCCCAGCATCAGAGTCTTTTCCAGTGAGTCAACTCTTCGCATGAGGTGGCCAAAGTACTGAAGTTTCAGCTTCAGCATCATTCCTTCCAAAGAAATCCCAGGGCTGATCTCCTTCGGAATGGACTGGTTGGATCTCCTTGCAGTCCAAGGGACTCAAGAGTCTTCTCCAACACCACAGTTCAAAAGCATCAATTCTTCGGCGCTCAGCCTTCTTCACAGTCCAACTCTCACATCCATACATGACCACAGGAAAAATCATAGTTATAAGAGAGCAAACCTTAGCAAGAAAAGGACCTTTGTTCCTTCAGATATCCCCATGCTGTCCATGGAAGACATGGTATCTTCCACGGTTACTCCACAAGTCCTGTGAGTACACTGATATTCCAGTGATTTGTCAGCTTTATTCCAACAGGCAAAGTATGTTGTTGTTCTTAAGACTGATAATCTAAGAATTTTTCTTCACATTAAAATAGTGTTCCTCCTAAAGCTGTTAATCAGCTGTAGCAATGTATTTTTATTTTAATTCTTAGGTGGGTATTACCAAAGCTGAGGGCTTCCCTTGTGGCTCAGCAGTAAAGAATCCGCCTGCAATGCAGGAGACCTGGGTTCGATCTCCCAGGTTTGGGAAAATCCCCTGGAGAAGGACACAGCAACCCACTCCAGTATTCTCACCTGGAGACTCCCCATGGATAGAGGAGCCTGGAGGGATACAGTTCATGGACTCCTGAAGAGCTGGACACAACTGAGAGACTAACACTTTGACTTTTTCACTTAGTTATTGGTAAAGAGTTACTGGCTCTTTCCTGTCAGACTGTACACCCCATGAGGGAAGGGACCTCATGCGTCAGGTTGTCTGCTGTTTTTCTGGCACACAGCTGATATTATTTGTTCACTGACTAACCCCCACTTTATAAGATAGTCAGCTGTGTTCCTACCAGAGAAGGCGATGGCACCCCCACTCCAGTACTCTTGCCTGGAAAATCCCATGGGCAGAGGAGCCTGGTGGGCTGCAGGCCATGGGGTCGCGAAGAGTCAGACACAACTGAGCGACTTCACTTTCACTTTTCACTTTCATGCACTGGAGAATGAAATGGCAACCCGCTCCAGTGTTCTTGCCTGGAAAATCCCATGGACACAGGAGCCTGGTGGGCTGCAGGCCATGGGGTTGCTAAGAGTCGGACAGGACTGAGCGAATTCACTTTCACTTTTCGCTTTCGTGCATTGGAGAAGGAAATGGCAAGCCCCTCCAGTGTTCTTGGCTGGAGAATCCCAGGGACGGGGAAGCCTGGTGGGCTGCTGTCTATGGGGTCACACAGAGTCGGACACGACTGAAGTGACTTAGCAGCAGCAGCTGTGTTCCTGAAGAGTCTCATGTGAGCCCCTTGCAAGTAAGAGCAGGAAGTCATTGAGGTAATCTTACACAACGGGCAGGAAGGGAGGAAAGCAGTTTAATATCACACAACCCACAAGTCTGATGCCTTGAAGAGTGTCAGAAGCGAAGTCCTTGGAGTATACAAGGCAGGCATGAGTGAGAGAGGGAGAGAGACAGGGGCCGGATGGCCCACTAATTCAGATGGGTGCTATACGAGTAAAATTTTATGATGAGAACGCAAACAGTGTTTTCTAATTATAGACTCTTAAATTTGAAATATCTTGAAAGGTCACTCTGTACTTCTTTCTGCCTAATACAGTAGGCAGCATTCAAGCACCCCAGAAATAGAAGTCCTTTAAAAAAAAAAAAGCCTAGAGAGAAAGGTTGAACTAACAGATTAAAAGCCCTGTGTCTCCCCCAACTCTACAGTTTCTCTGTTAGGTCTTCCATGAAGAAACAATCAACAATCTAGTTCTTTCCTTCAGGACACAAAGTTACTGTTACATCCCAATTTCTCAACTCCTTACAGTAAAAATCACAAGAAATAATATCACATAGTATCATAACAGTGAAACTTCAATAATTACCTGATTTTAAGGAATCTTTTGGATCTTTACAACCAAAGAAAACAACCGTTCATACTTTAACGCTGAAAGGGAGACAGCGTTTTACACTCATTGGTGAGCAAAGAAACCCGAATCAAAAAAGTGAGATACCATGTTTCACATATTAAATTGGATTAAAAAAATACCCACAAAAATATCAAGCTGCCCTCCAGGACTACCATAAAATACATTTATTGTATTTTACAAACAACCTATGAATGTGACATCCTATAGCCTCTTACATCATCAATAAGAGTGAAACACTGGAAAAAACTAACCGGCCAACACTAGGGGGCTGCTTAAATAAACTGTGGCAGATGATGCAACAGAACACTGAAATGCTTCCCTACCATTCATATGGGCAGCGACAAGAGGCTCATGACACATCCATCAGTGCAAAATAGTGACATGTGCATGACCCTATGTAAAAGTTGCTTTTTAAAAGTTGCAAGCATAGACATAATCACTGGAAAGATCATGCAAAATTTTAACAAACAATAGATTCATAGATGGCTTAAGTTTTCCCTTTGATTATCCAGGTTCGAAATTTTCTAAAATAAACATGAGCTGTTATTAATTCCATAATTTAAAAGTTAAAGAGAAAAGGTGAGTCCTAAACTCCCAACATAAATTTCCAAATATTAGCTATCATATTAACAGTCTCTTTAAAGAGTTTATTATGGTAAGCACATAGTCTTTTTAAATACCATGTACTAAGGATAAAAATAACAAACCTCTTTTTCATTTTGGTTACTATGTGTGGAGTAGGCAAATAAAAATATTCTGTCCTGGAAACTTAAAATATTTTCTTTTACCAAGATGCCATTTGTGGGGATGTACCACCAGGTAGCCTCTCTAGTTAAATATAGCATAATTATATAGTTCATAAAATTAAAGTAAAATGTACATATTTATTGTGCTGATTACTCTTGCTCAAGTATAATCCTGTCTTTGAAAATAAAAATGAAACTAGAAGTAAAAATGAAACCTGACAAACCAGAAAAATGAAGTGGATAAATATGAAGGAAGATAGAAACCAATTGGGGTGGGAGGGGGAGATATTATTAGAAAGAGGCTGCCAGACAGAGAGAGGTCACCTCTGGTCAGGGAGAAAGCACGTTTGTGGGGGGAGACAGAGTGACTCCTGAGGATCTGGAAATACTATAATCAAAACTGTAAGGGTTCTGCAGTACAGGTACCTGAGGGGGTTAACAGAATGAGCAGACTAGCTACACCTGAGTAATTAAGGGATCGGTAAACTTGTGCGAGTTCATCAGCCCTTGTTTGGAAAGGTTTCTTTAGAATCCTAAATCTCTCCTTCCTGTAATCTGTTTCCTTTAGTTCTTCTTTTTCTCTCTTGTAAACTTGTCCTTACTATTAAGATTTCCAAGAGGTTGTTTACTGCAGCCTCCTCACTAGTTATCAGCAGTTTGCTTCTTCTGTTTAGAAAATGAATAATTTGTACTTACTTTAACTCTTATAAGGGGCTTCCCAGGTGGGAAATTTATTGTGGTGGATCACAATAAACTGCGGAAAATTCTGAAAGAGATGAGAATACCTGACCACCTGACCTGCCCCTTGAGAAACCTATATGCAGGTCAGGAAGCAACAATTAGAACTGGACATGGAACAATGGACTGGTTCCAAATAGGAAAAGGAGTACGTCAAGGCTGTATATTGTCACCCTGCTTATTTAACTTACATGCAGAGTACATCATGAGAAACGCTGGGCTGGAAGAAGCACAAGCTGGAATTAAGATTGCCAAGAGAAATATCAATCACCTCAGATATGCAGATGACACCACCCTTATGGCAGAAAGTGAAGAAGAACTAAAGAGCCTCGTAATGAAAGTGAAAGAGAGTGAAAAAGTTAGCTTAAAGCTCAACATTCAGAAAACTAAGATCACGGCATCCGGTCCCATCACTTCATGGCAAATAGATGGGGAAACAGTGGATGACTTTATTTGGGGGCTCCAAAATCACTTCAAATGGTGACTGCAGCCATGAAATTAAAAGAGGCTTACTCCTTGGAATGAAAGTTATGACCAAACTAGATAGCATATTAAAAAGCAGAGACATTATTTTACCAACAAAGGTCCATATAGTCAAGGCTATGGTTTTTCCAGTGGTCATGTATGAATGTGAGAGTTGGACTATAAAGAAAGCTGAGTGCTGAAGAATTGATGCTTTTGAACTGTGGTGTTGGAGAAGACTCTTTGGACTGCAAGGAGATCCAACCAGTCCATCCTAAAGGAGATCAGTCCTGGGTGTTCATTGGAAGGACTGATGTTGAAGCTGAAACTCCAATACTTTGGCCACCTCTCGCGAAGAGCTGACTCATTTGAGAAGACCCTGATGCTGGGAAAGATTGAAGGCAGGAGGAGAAGGGGACGACAGAGGATGAGATGGTTGGATGGCATCACCGACTCAATGGAGATGAGTCTGTATAAACTCTGGGAGTTGGTGACGGACAGGGAGGCCTGGCGTGCTGTGGCTCATGGGGTTGCAGAGAGTCAGATATGACTGAGTGACTGACCTAACTCCCAGGTGGCACTAGTGGTAAAGAATCCACCTGCCAATGCAGGAAATGCAAGAGGTGTGGGTTTGATCCCTGGGTCGGGAAGAAGAGAGGTACCTGGTCTACCTGTGTCTCATGACCCATCTCAGGCATCCTCACTCTTAGGTTTCCTCCTGAACAATGTCAAAGCAAATTACACATTAGCATATTTACATAATCTGCTGTTTCACAAAGTGATGCGTATCAAGGTCTTCTTTTAAGTCTCGGATGATGTTCAGAGGACAAAATATGAGTCAAGAAAGTAAACTCTCAGGGACTTCCCTGGTGGTCCAGTGGCGAAGACTGGCTCCCAATACAGAGAACCCAGGTTTGAACAATGGTCTGTATACTCAAAGCCACAGTTTTTCCAGTAGTCATGTATGGATGTGAGAGTTGGACCATAAAGGCTGAAAGTGAAAGTATTAGTCGCTTAGCTATGTTCAACTCTTTGCAACCCCATGGACTTTAGTCCGCCAGGCTCCTCTGTCCATGGAATTTTCTAGGCAAAAATACTGGAGTGGGTTGCCATGCCCTTCTCCAGGTGATCTTCCTGACCCAGGGATCGAACCTGGTCTCCCACATTGCAGGCATATTCTTTACCGTCTGAGCCATCAGGGAAGCCCAAAGTGAAAGAAGGCTGAGCACCAAAGAACTGATGCTTTCAAACTGTGCTGCTGGAGAAGACTCTTGAGAGTCCCTTGGACTTTAAGGAGATCAAACCAGTCAATCCTAAAGGAAATCAATTCTCAATATTCATGGGAAGGACTGGTGCAGAATCTGAAGCTCTTATACTTTGGCTACCTGATGCAAAGAGCCAACTTATTAGAAAAGACCTGGATGCTGGGAAAGACTGAAGGCAGGAGGAGAAGTGGGCGACAGAGTACAAGATGGTTAGATAGCATCACCAACTCAATGGACATGAATTTGAGCAAACTCTAGGAGATAGTGGAGGACAGAGGAGTCTGGCATGCTGCAGTCCATGGAGTTGCAAACAGTCAGACACCACTTAGTGATGGAAGAACAACAACTTCAGGGAACTAAATCCCACAAGCTGCAACTAAGAATTTTCATGCTGTAACTAAAGATCCTGCATGCCTTAAAGATCAAAGCTCCTTACTTGCTGCAGCTAAGACCCTGTACAGCCAAATAAATAAAGAAATAGAAAGAAAGTAAACTCTTGGGACCAAAAAAATTTATCTGGTATCCAAATAAAAGAACAAATAAATTACCAGGAATAACTGGAAAGGGGAAAGAGGAAAAAAGTGAAACAAGGGGCATGCTAGTATAAGTTTTTGCAATTGAATCTTGAGGAAAAAAAAAAAGGAAATGAACCAAAGCACCCAGAGCCCAAGGATGATGAGCACATTTTAAGGGTAAGGGCCAGAAGTGAGAATCAAGACGTGAATCAGATACCAGCCTGCTGGTAGCACCCAGGCTCTGGTGGGCTGGCACAAAAATGCATGGTGATGCTGACCAAATACATAAATCAGCCATGAGCTTTTATGTTGAGCTTCTAAATCATGCATGGTCAGAGGCTACACCTCAGAGTACATGAAGGAAAAGTCTGAGTAAGCTTTATGAATGTCATTATTAATGATCATCCTAGACTCTTTCTTGCTATTGAGATACAATCCATGGGCTTTGGATACTTTGGATATCACCTTTATTTCAGAATATAGCACCTTCAAGAGAAGGATGGGGTTTAGCGCATCGAGAAAGAAACTTTGAGATCCCTACAGTGTCTAACGCTTGCCATAAAGAAAAGTGAAAAACTCCTATTCACTCTTACAGGAAGATTTACAGATGGAAATTTTACATCACATTGTGACATCCCAGTGCTACATCACATTTCTAAACAAGCTTACTGAAATATGTCTAGCAAATGCAAGCATGTGTATTCTCACCAGTGAGAATACACACATTCATTTTTCACTGGTTCATGTTACTTCAAACTGTAATAATGTATTAGGTGGAGAGTCACTCTCTAATTGAGAGCAGTGGGAAATATGATGAAAACAAGAAAGTAAGGAGGCTTCCTGAGGGACAGAGCATGCGCAAAAAATACTTTACTACAAGCAGAAGACCTGATTTGAATCTGGATTCTGCTATTCCTAAGTATATCAGAGTATTCTAAGTATATCAGAATATTAGTATATTCCTAAGTGACTTTTATAGTCACTTTAACAGATTCAACATGCAGAAAACCAGCAAACTTACAGTTGAATTCAACAACACAACCAATCCATTGGATCTAATTGACATCTCTAGCCAGCTTCATCTAGTAACAGCACAGTACACATTCTTCTCAAGCTCACATGAACATGCACCAAGAGAGACCATATCCTGCACCATAAAACACACATTAATAAATTTAAAAGAACAGAAAGTCTATTCTGTTCTTTTACTGTCTCCTTTTATATCAAATGAGGAATCAATAATGAAAGATAGCTAGAAAATCCCTAAATAGTTGGAGATTAAATAACACACTTCTAATTAACACAATGAGCTGACAAAGAAATCCCAAGGGAAATTTTTTTAAATGTTTTGAACAAAAATGAAAATACAACTTATCAAAATTTATGGATCCATCAAAACCAGAGGGAAATTTATAGCAGTGAACGCACAATTCAGAAAAGAAGATCTAGTATCAGTAATATAAATTTATACCTTACGATACTAGAAAACAAACAAATTAAACCCAAAGTAAATAGAAAAGGAGAAATAACACAAAATTAGAGCATAAATCAATCAAAGTAAAAACAGGAAATCAAGAGAATTTAATGAAACCAAAAGCTCATTATTTGAAAAGATCGATAAAATCAACAGGTCTCCAGGCAGATTAATCAAGAAAAAAGAGAGAGAACACAAACTACTAATATCAGAAATTAAAAAAACAGACTTCCCTGATGGTATCAGTGGATAAGAATCCACCTATTAATGCAGGGGACATGGATTCATCCATGGTCTGGGAAGATCCCATGTGCTGTGGAGCCAGTAAGCCCATGCGCCACGACTAGAGAGCCCACTTGTAGCTACTGAGGCCCATGCACCTACAGCCCCCGCTCTGCAGCAAGAGAAGCCACCAGAGAGGAGCGCAGCCTCCACTCGCCACTAGAGAATGCCCCTGTGCAGCAACAAGGACCCAGAGCAACCAAAACGAAATAGACAAACTGGTTAATTCAAAAGGAATAAAAAGGAGGACGTCACTGCACATCTCACAAATATTCAACACAATCTGCCAAAACTCAAAGAAAGAAACCATCTGCATAAGCCTATACGTATTAAATAAATTCAATCAGTAATTAATAACTTTGAGAATTTCCTGGTGGTTAGGACTCGGTGCTCTTATTGCCAGGACCCTGGGTTAGATCCTTGGTTTGGGAACTGAGATTACCCCACAAGCCACATGGCACAGTCAAAAAAAAAAAAACCCAAAAAACAAAAAATTAATAACCTTAAAAATAGAAAGCACCAGGTCCAGATGGTTTCACTGGTGAATTCTACCAAATATTTAAAAAAGAAATTATACCAGCATCTTTCAGAAGACAGAAGCAGAGGGAATATTTCCTAATTCATTCTAAGAGGCCACATAATAAAGTCAACTGATCTCTGACAAAGGAGTAATGACAATATCTTGTAGCAAAGACAGTCTTTTCAATAAATGGTACTAGATCAAGAGGTCATTCACATGCAAAAAATTAACCTAGACACAGATCTTATACCCTTCACAAAAGTTAACTCAAAATGGATCACGGGCCTAAATGTTAAAAACTAAACTAACTCCTAAAAGATAACATAGGAGAAAACCAATTGACCTTGGGTATGGAGATTATTTTTTCAATACAACAGCAAAAGCACCATCCTTGAAAGAAATAACTGATAAGTTGGAGTTCACTAAAATTAAAACCTTGGACTCTGTGAAAGGCAATGTCAAGAGAATTAGAAGACAAGGAACGGACTGGGACAAAAATTTGCAAAAGAATATCTGATAAAGGACTATTCTCTAAAATATACCAAAAACTCTTAAAATTCAACAACAAAAAACCCCAATTAATAAATGGGTCAAAGACTTGAACAGACCTCATCAGAGAAGATACAGAGATAGAAAATAAGTGTATGAAAAGATGCTTCACGTCATATATCACAGGAAAATACAAATTAAAACAATGAGATACTACTACAGCTATCAGAATGCCCAAAGTCTGGAGCACTGACAAAACCAAATGATGCTAAGTATGCAGAGCAACAAGAAGACTCGCTAACTAACAGTCAGAATGCAAAATAGTACAACCACTTTGGAAGACAGTCTAGCGGCTTCAACCAAACTAAATACACTTTTTATCATATGATCTAGCCAATCGTGCTCCTTGGTATATACCCAGAGAAGCTAAAATCTATGTCCATACTGAAACAGGTACATAAAAGTTTATAGCAAGGTTATTCAGAACTGCCAAAAATTGGAAGCAAACAAGATGTCCTTCAGTGGGTGAGTGGATAAACTGCGGTATATCAGATTATCATTTATTAATAATAATGGTATATTATTCAGTGATAAAAAGTAATGACCTATTTCAAGCTACAAAAGAAAAAGAAACATGGAAGAGCTTTAAGGGCAAAGTGCTAAGTAAAAGAGCCAGTCTGAAATGGGTACACACTGTATATGATTCCAACCATATGACTCCGGAAAAGGCAAAACCATGGAGCTAGGAGAAAGATGAGTGGTTGTCAGGGGTTGGTGGAGAGAGGAATGAATAGATGACTCACAGGGGATTTTGGGGTTGAAGAAACTATTCTGTATGATACTGTGAGTGAGTAAGTGAAGTCGCTCAGTCGTGTCCGACTCTGCGACCCCATGGACTGTATAGCCTATCAGGCTCCTCTGTCCATGGGATTTTCCAGGCAAGAGTGCTGGAGTGGATTGCCATTTCCTGCTCCAGGGGATCTTCCCGACCCAGGAATCGAACCCGGGTCTCCCGCATTGCAGGCAGATGCTTTACCCTCTGAGCCACCAGGGAAGCCCAAATGATACTGTAAATGATGGCTATGTCATACATTTGTCAAAACCTATAGAACGTACAAGAGTGAGCCCTGATGAAAACTATGGACTTTAACAATAATGTGTCAACACTGGCTCATCAACTGTAACAAATACACCCCATTAGTGCAAGATGTTAAGATAGGGGAAACTGGGGGACGCGGGGCATAGCCTATGAGAACTCTGTTACTTTCCGATCAATTTTTCTGTCCATGGGGTTGCAAAGAGTCGGACACGACTGAGCGACTGAACTGAACTGAAAACCGCTCCAAAAAATAAAGCCTACTAATTTACAAAAAGTACTTCTCATAATTATCTATAAACTCACTCATTTTAAAGATATTTTAAGAAAGCAAAAGTTTTTTTCAAAAATAAAAACAAAAGAACCCCTCCAAATACTGTGATTTAACCTGTAAAGCAACACTCAAAAATTAATGTCAAAATAGCCTCCAGTTATGTCCTTTAAGGACAATGACAATTTGCTCAAGCACAAGCACTGATCTAAAACTGCCTTATAATTCAAAAGCACTTAAGTCTTTTAAATATAGAGAACTTTCTGAACACCGCTTAATGTTGAGGAAACATTTGTGGTTAGGGCAGCATTCCGTTTTGTCACTCTGCCCCCGCAGGTTCTCATACTCTAGGTACATATTCATTCCAACAGACATGAAGATGACGTTTTGTGTACCGGAGGGCAGGGCACGCGTTATCCTCCTGAGATGAAAGGTTCCATTCAGGGTGGCACACAAGCACAAATAAGAGGGCGCTTAGCACAAATCTCTAACATGTCATATGCACACGTGTACCTTGTTGAAATTACAACTAAGACTTGTTTTCCTTCCGAAATGACATTTTGGGGACATCCCTTAAGAATACTCTCATAGCCAAAGATGCACTTTAATAGAGCTCCCTAGTGAAGAGTTCCCAAACTGCTTGCCTCAAGGAACTTTGCTGTCAAGAGCTTTGCTATCAGCTCAGAAGACACAGCTAACACAGGCACATCTGCCAAGAAGACAGAGATTTGGCCACAGAAATAACAGCCAGGTCCCAAAAGATCTCTCTTCAGCCATTTGCAAAATTCTAGGTAAGTTGTTACACTGTGATTTTAAAGTAAAACATTTGGCGCTTCAAACAGCCTTCTCCAGGCTTCTGTGAGCTACAGCTGAAAACTACACGTGGAGCCACGGGCCGGTAGACTCAGGCGGGCACCCTGAGCCCTGTGGCGGAGCAGCACAGCCTGCAAGGTTATCCTCCTCTCAGTCCTGCCTCAAAGGGTGTGGGATCCTTGCACCCCTTTCCTGCAAAGCCATCCTTGGGTTGGAGGCAAGCCTCAGGACTCTGGACCTCAGAGCTCCACCTCCAGCTTCCTCCTGGAGTCACACCCTTTGCTCACTCTGCTGCTCCTGGACAGCCCTGACTGCGGCAGCTCACAGCTGACACATGCCACTTCCACTACTTCCCTTTCCCGACACAGTACTCAGAAACTGCTAGTAACACTTTGTGTTTGATAAAAAAATAATAATAAAGCTGGAGCATCAGACCACTATATTTGTTAAATCAGTTACACTAAAAGAAACAATCTAAATTCTCATTAGGATATGATCAAATCTCATATAAATGAATAAAAATGTATTTGAAGACAAGTGATTTTTTAAAAATCACTGTCAGGACCTTCCTTGGTGGTCCAGTGGTAAAGAATCCACCTTCCAATGCAGGGGGATGGATTCGATCCCTGGTCTGGGAAGATCCCACATGCCACGGAGCAGCTAAGCCAGTGAGCCGCAACGACTGAAGGCCATGCACTCTAGGGCCCGTGCTCTGCAACAAGAGAAGCCACCTCAGTGAGAAGCGTGTGCACCATGACCAAGAGGAGTCCCCACTGGCCGCAACCAGAGCAAGCCTGAGTGCTACAACGAAAGCCCAGAACAGCCGAAACTCATAAATAAATGCCTTCTGTTAATATTTTCTTCTTTTCAAGTTTCATGTTGTAAAGGATCAAAGGATTCTTAGAATTCAAAAATAGCTAATTAATCTCTTACATGAAAAAGGGAGTATGTACCCAACCTTAACATTATTTTTTCAAATAGTATTTTGGAATCTAGGTTCAAGCACATCATTTAAAATAAGAATCCAGCCTCATTTTCTTTAATGATGATGGCAGAATAGGGAAGGGCTCAAGTGTTCGGCAAAGGGGGCAAAAGAACAGAAATGAAACTTAGGGTCTAACATCCTATATTACCTTTAGTAATAGATACAGATGGATATATACATGGGTTATATACGTATATGCATATATACATACACATAAGCTATGTATGTTTTTTCTTTTACTTTTTCCAATTAAACTTTTAGTTTAGAACTTGCCAAATATCTCTATACTATAGAAAGATATATATTTGTTTTTGTTATAAGCAAACCAAAAGACCTGTTCATCTTCCTGATTTCCTCATGTCATATTTTCACTAAGATAAACTCAACTGTGATAACACATAACCCAACTCCTCCTAGGTGGGCAGGATCTATTTTCAGGGGGTGATATCATCCCAGCTGTCCTGATTTGAAACGACTTCCTGCATGTTAAGTTTTGTTTCCCTCTGCCAAATACACGTCACCTCTAGTTCACATTAGACTATCCTCGCCCCCACCCCGCCTGTGGAATGGGTGTATGTCCCAAACTATTCCATTGCCTCATCTCTCTTTTAAAAGCAGTTTCATTACTGACACACCGTAAAGTAGAACAACGGTTGCTAGTATAAGAAAGGAAAGGTCTTTTAAAATCTTGGACACTTTTAAGAATAAAAAGTGCTATCTAGATATTCAATCTTGCATTTAAAAAATATGCACATTCCTTCCCCAGTCCATTTCCCTTAATATCAGGTTATTATTATAACAACTCTGAGAATCATACTAAAGTTTTTATAATTGATCTAAGACCCTTGGAAAAATTTCTGGCAGGTTATCTCTGGGGGTCAAGAAGATCCCAAAGTGATTTTAAAAGAAAAGTACAGAAGTGAGAGTTAGACCATAAAGAAGGCTAAGAGCCAAAGAAATGATGCTTTTGAATTGTGGTGCTGGAGAAGACTCTTGTGAGAGTCCCTTGGACTGCAAGGAGATCAAACTAGTCAATCCTAAAGGAAGTCAACCCTGAATATTCACTGGAAGGACTGATGCTGAAGCTCCAATATTTCGGCCACCTGATGTGAACAGCCAGGTCACTGGGAAAACCCTGATGCTGAGAAAGATTGAGGGCAGAAGAAGAAGGAGGCAGCAGAGGATGAGACGGTTAGATAGTATTACCGATACGATGAACATGAATTTGAGCAAACTCCGGGAGACAATGGAGGACAGGGAAGCCTGGTGTGCTGCAGTCCACGGGGTCACAAAGTCAGACACACTTACTTTAGCAACTGAACAACAGCAACAAAAAGTGAATTAGGAGTATCGGAGCCCATCTCTTGCAGCCAATCTCTGGGGAAAGGGTCCTGACACACCCTGCTGTCTGTCAGAGGAATAAAAGTTGGTCACAGGGAAGGGTTTAACAAGAACGAGCAAGAGTCTGGTTTGCGCCAGGCAGGGTAAACTCCTGGAAACAAACAGACATGGTCCATCCCCTCGTGGAGCCCGCCACCCAGGGTGGGAGACATCCTGTCAAAAGAAGGCAACAAGTACCTAGTTACAAACTGTGAAAGTAGATCAGCAGTGCTGAGAGAAAATAAGAGGAGAAACTAACTTTAGACGGAGGACAAGAAAAGACCCCCTTGAGGAAGGAGCATTAAAGTTGAGAAGTGCAGGATGAAAAGATGCTGGCACTTTGACGTTGTTAATTCAAGCAAAAAGCCCATGATTTGGTGGTACAGCAAGGTGCGACTTGGGTTAAATGGAAAAACTAAATGAAAAAACACACATACCTTTATATGTATGTATATAATCTACATAATATATTCATATATATCTATCCATAAATTACATGGATTAAAACAAAAAATATAAAATACTTCGTTACCTCAGCTTCCTATTAAGTATGGCCTTTAATTAGGGTGGCCATTGAACTAACATCCTCACCAGGCCAGTTCTGAGTAAAAGAGAGATTTACTAATAATTACACCAGGGGGCTTCCCTGGTGGCTCAGTGGGAAAGAATCTGCCTGCCAATGCTGGAGACATGGGTTCAATCCCTGGTCCGGGAAGATCCCACATGCAGCCGAATAACTAAGCCCACGTGCCACAGCTAGTGAGCCTGTGCTCTAGAGCCTGGGAGCCAAAACCACTGAGCCCCCAAGCTGCAACTCCTGAAGCCTGGGTGCTCTGTGCTCCGCAACAAGAGAGGCCACTGCAATGAGACGCCTGCACCGCAACTAGAGAGTAGCCCCCCACTTGCTGCAACTGGAGCAAATCCCCGTGTGGCAACGAAGACCCAGCACAGCTAAAAACAAATAAATAAGCAAATAATTAAAAAACCAGTAAGCACACCAGGACAATACATATACACAGAACTGTCCCAGGCAATCAGGACACACTGTATGTGTGCATGCTAAGTCGCTTCAGCCGTATCCGACTCTTTGCAACCCCATGGGCTGCAGCCCACCAGGCTCCTCTGTCCACGGGATTCTCCAGGCAAGAATACTGGAATGGGCTGCCATTCCCTTCTTCAGGAGGTCTTCCTGACCCAGGGATGGAGCCCACATCTACTTATGTTTCCTGCACTGGCAGGCAGGTTCTTTACCTGTAACACCACCTGGGAAGCCCCATCAGGGGCTTAACTAACATAATCACCTTAATTATAACAGAGTCCATGGAACACGGCAAGATGTCATGAAACACAGATCAGATGAACAATATTAAAATGTGTCTCCTTTAGTAAAGTTTAAAAATAAAAAAGGTTTCAGAATTGAATTGTAAAAAAAAAAAGAAAAGAGAAATGAATTGTAAAAAACTAAAGTCCGCAGAAGATTTTGTCCACATGAAGCAACATCCTATTAAACAAACTAGTGAGCCTGCGCTTACAAATTAAAAGATACAAATTAAAGAATGAAGAGTAAAGTATTAACATAAGGAATTAACCTCTAACAGGACCAGAAGCTTAAAGTAATACTTTCTTTAATTAAGAAACCTAATCCTTTCTAAAAACATAAACCAAACCCATATAGACGTTTCCACACCACAGTCTCCAGTACCACTTAGTCATTGCTGTTACCGGGAGACATTTGCACAAAAAGAAGATTTATATCCTTCTCTTGTTTCTATTCTTCCACCTACAGGAATAATCCTCCATTATTAGCAATGCACTTAATATCTCCACAGCAACTAGTATAATTGGGGTTTGTGGCAGGAGGATAATGAAGTGGAAAACCAAATGATAGAAGTAGTACAGAAGGAAAAAACACTTCCACACAGCCTTGGCGGGAAAATAACTACCAAGAAGAAAAAGAGGAAACTTGCTAGAAAGAACCACTTGGGGGCTGCTTCAGTCAGTCGTGACTTGGCCTTTAAGATACGAAAGTATGCAAGGAGGCAAATAAAAGCTTTCAAAATGATGAATTGTACAGAGCAAGTGCAGATCAAACAACAGAACTCTGAGGTAGGGAAGAGATGAGGTTCCTGAAATAGACAAGAAATGATTTCCACAGGTTTTCACATGTGGCTCCCAAGAAGGTACAGGGGACCAGGTACAGGGAAAATGCCCAAGAGGGCATTAGAGGCTAAGCTAGCCTCCCAGGCCAATCACTGGCCACTGGGGAGAATGGGAAGGGGACGTGGGACCATCCTGAGCAAAATACACCCTGAGCCCAGGCCAGACAGTGGCTGCAGAAGGCTGAGGGCAGCAGGTTGAGAATCAGGAAACCTGGGCTCTTCACCGGCTTCTGCCTGACACCACACAGGGGTAAATAATGCAGACAAAAAAGCAGTATTCAAGAATACTCATTAATTTAGAAACTATGTGTTGAGTGCCTACATCATGCTAGGAAATTAAAAAAAAAAAAAATTTTTGCTCCCGAGGAGCTCAGTCTGGAAGAAACATAGTTTCAGCAGAAAATCATATTACAGTATGGTTGCCCAGTGACAGAGAAAGGCCCAACTTTTCTGGAACAAAGAGGGGACACTTAGCCCATGGGGATGATGGGGAGAAGGGAAAGAGTGAGGGGGAGGCTGGCAGTCAAGGCGTTTGTGCTTGAAATCACTCCTCTAAAATACTCAACAAAATCACCACGTAAAGGAACCCTCTGTGTTGTAAAACCCAATGAACACCGTGTTCTCATCTTACTCAGCTCGAGAACTCAGAACAGAACTGATTACTCCATCCTGCTTTACACACACGCAATTTTGTTGGCATCTGGAAAGCTGTCTTTTTGGTCCTCCTCCTACCTTGCTGGTTACTCCTGGGTCTCCCCCAACTTGATCTATTTATTAATTCTGTTAGTCTGCAGGGCCTAATCTCTGCCTCTCTTCTTGGCCTCCAAAATCTCCCCCAGGTGACTCTAGACTTCCCATCACTTTATATAGCACTTCTATGGTGACGCCACTGGCCATGATCTTATCCCTGAACGCAGTTTTCAGAATCATTGCTGGTCGTTTGACAACTCTCTCCATTAGGATGTCAACTAGGCAACTAGCTGGCCAAAATAGGACCCTATTCGCTACAATCTCCCCATCCATCAAAAAAACAAAAAAAAAAACAAAAACAGGATTTGTGCCTGATTTCTCCTACTTTGTGATTTCACCCATCCAGGCCTATCTGTTAAGTCTTGTCAATTCTGTCTCCAAACCTCTCAAATCCATCCAATGCTCTCCATCTCTAATACCACCACAAAGCTCCAGCCCACATTGGCTCATGTGTCTCTCCTTCTTAAAAAAAAAAAAAAAAAAAATTATGGATTTGGCTGTGCCAGGTCTTAGCTGCAGCACAGAGGAGCTTCGATCCTCATCGCAGCATACCACGTGGGTCTTCAGCTGCGGCATGTGGACTCTTAGCTGCAGCATATGGGATCTAGTTCTCTAACAAGGGATCGAACCTGGGGTCCCTGCATTGGGAGCTCACAGTATTAGCCACTTGACCACCAGAGAATTCCCTGCTTCTCCTTCTTAGATCACTGCACAATGCTTTCTCATTGCATTTGGAGTAGAATTTACAGAACTAACAAAATTGGGCTTCCCAGGTGGCATCAGTGGCAAAGAACTCGCCTCTCAAAGCAGGAGGTAAGAGACACAGGTTCCATCTCTGGGTTGGGAAGATCCCCTGGAGAAGGGTATGCAACCTGTTCCAGTATTCATGCCTAGAGAATCCCATGGACAGAGAATCTGGTGGCCTATGGTCCCTGGGGTCACAAAGAGTTGGACACAGACTGGAGCGACTTAGCACACACGCCCCTCCTCACTGGGTCCCTGCGTGCCTGGGCACCATCTTTCTCACTCCTCCCTGCTCACACACTGTGGCCAGACTGGCTTCCCTGCCTTCCCTTGCATAACTAAGCACTTAGCCTATCCCCTCTGCTGGCTCCTTCTCACCCTTCACATCTCAGTGCAAGTTCAACCTCTTCGACAAAACTTTCCTGACCATGCTTGGGTAGGATTCTCCAGTCACTCTCAGCATATTTCCTTTAAAGAACTGGTCCAAGTCTGAACTGATCTTGTTTATTAGTCTTACTTGCTTATCATCTGCTCAACCTCCCTTTTCAGCACTTTTTCCTGTCTTAACACGTTAAACTCATACAATCTCTGTTAAGGGTAGAAACTTTGATTGCTTATTGCTCACTGAAATCTAGAATCAAGAATAAAGTCTAGCACACAGCAGTATTCAAAAATAGTGTTGGATGCATTAATCAATTTCAGAAAAAACCGAGGAGGGCTTGGGCCTAACCTCAGCTACCTATTTAGTATAGGTATTTGATAAAGTCAATATAATTATGAAATCCAAAGCAACCTGTCTTGATACCGCAGTGAGAACATCAGCTTGTCCAGTGGCTGGGGGAATTTTTGCCACAAAATCATCCATCGTGATTTCCTTCCTCTGCATTTAGGTGATTTTCCTGTACAGAACTGCCCTCTCTCCTTCCTTCCTTCCTCTGTCTCTCCCTGCTTCTCTCCCCATATCACCCTCTCGCTTATCCCTCTCTCTCTTCTTGTCTCCTTCTCATAGTGAACCTGAGTCTTCTTACAGTCTAATCTTATCTATTCCTGGCAGACTGATATTTGATACCAAGTAATGATTTCTCTGATCTAGGCTTTTCAGTGGCCTTGCTTCCTAAATTGTCACAATAAGCAACTGAACAAGAATACAAATCTTGTAAGCAACATCATGCATATAAACAGGGCAAGAAAAACGTGAAGACCAGGGCAGGTACCACCACATCCCACTTATCACAGCTCACAAAGGTATATGAGCAGCCATCCTGTCTATACACATGAATCTAATAATCTAAATATTTCATTTATAGGCCCAGGCACACTGCCTGGCACTGATATTCACAAATTTATATTACAGATAACCTTAGAGAGAGATTTCACTGTACTGTTCAGCCTGTTCATTCATTCTAGCAAAAGGAACCAGAACCAGTTTTCTCTAGGAATGTCAGGATATAATTCACTTTATAAAATACCACACACAGAAGTCATGGATGACAACAATTAAGGGATATTCTAAGGATAACCTCAGATGCATGCAGGGTATTGGTCCTTAAGGATAAGGCTGGTCAGAGCTGCAATGCCTGGCAAAGCAGCCGCTAAGCCCACGTGACTCCTAAGCACTTGAAGTATGGCCAGTCTTAAGCTTAGATGTGAAGTCAGTGCAGAATACACAGCGGATTTTCGGAAGATTAGAAAAAAGTTAAAATGTCAAGAATGTTTACATTAATGTTAATATTAAATATGATAACAGTTTAATACATTGGTTAAATAAAATGTGTTTTTAGCAAAGTGACTCCAAATATCCCATCACCACAGATTTAAGAGTTTCCAATTTTTTTCTACTTCTACACGAGGCAGTCTATTCCCTCTGTGAAAGGGGCTTCCCTGGTAGCTCAGATGATAAAGAATCTGCCTGCAATGGAGGAGATCTGGGTTCGATTTCTGGCTCAGGAAGATCCTCTGGAGAAGGGAATGGTTATCAATTCCAGTATCTTGCTTGAAGAATTCCATGGACAGGGGAGCCTGGCAGGCTACAGTCCATGGGGTTGCAAAGAAAATACTATAGATACAGATAACATCATCTAGCAAATGGTCACCCATATTTCTTTAAAATTACCAAAAATCCTTTATTATCCCTTATTTCAGTTATTAAGCAGGAAAATTCCCAAGATTTTAGTTCTTACGCTGTTGCTATTTCTACTTTGCACAAAAGGGCAATCCTTAACTGATGAAGCTGTAACCAAATCAAAATGTAAGATCGTTATTGGAGGATTCCTTAAAAACAAAAGAGCCAAACTAACCCCATTCATTATGACAATTCTTGCTACTTTAAATTTTCATAATTGACATGCTGATTCCAAGATACTGTCTACTCCAGGGTCTACAACCCTCTAGGTACTTAGTACAGATGACCCAATGTATGATACTACTTTTTACTTGTTTTAATTCATTACAGTTTGAAAAGCCCTTGTATAGAAGCGCTTCTGCTCTCAAAGAATTCATAATAACATTGCTAGGCAAGCAGATCAAGTAACGGATTTTAAAACTATAAAGCGAGGGACCTCCCTGGTGGTCCAGTGGTTAAGACTCCACGCTTTCGCGGCAGGCGGTGTGAATTTGATTCCTGGTTGGGGAACTAAGATCCAGCAAGCCGAGCGGCATGGCCAAAAATTTTTTAAAAAGAAAAGAAGTGAAAGGACTCTGACCTCACATCTGTCAGAATGACTGTTATCAAAAAGACCACAAATGTTGGTGAGGATATGAAGAAAAAGGAACACTTGCACACTGCTGATGGGAAGGTAAACTGGTCCAGCCACTGTGGAAAACAATATGGAAGTTCCTCAAAAAAACAAAAATAAAACTGCAATACAATCCAGCCATCCCGCTCCTGGGTATATATTTGAAAATGAAAACACTAATGTGAAAGGCTACAGGCAGCCCAATGTTCATAGCAGCATTATTTACAATGGGCAAGATATGGAGGCAACTTAAGTGCCTCAATTCAGTTCAGTTCAGTCACTCTGTTGTGTCCAACTCTTTGCGACCCCATGAACCGCAGCACACCAGGCCTCCCTGTCCATCACCAACTCCTGGACTCCACCCAAACCCATGTCCATCGAGTCTGTGACGCCATTCAACCATCTCATTCTCTGTTGTCCCCTCTCCTCCCACCTTCAATCTTTCCCAGGATCAGAATCTTTTCCAATGAGTCAGCTCTTTGCATCAGGTGGCCAAAGTACTGAAGTTTCAGCTTCAACATCAGTCCTTCCAATGAACACCCAGGACTGATCTCCTTTAGGATGGACTGGTTGGATCTCCTTGCAGTTCAAGGGACTCTCAAGAGTCTTCTCCAACACCACAGTTCAAAAGCATCAATTCTTCTGTGTCAGCTTTCTTTATAGTCCAACTCTCACATTCATACATGACCACTGGAAAAACCATAGTCTTGACTAGATGGACCTTTGTTGGCAAAGTAATATCTCTGCTTTTTAATATGCTATCTAGGTTGGTCATAACTCTCCTTCCAAGGAGAATAGACAAATGGATAAAGATGTGAGATAATGTACATATAACAGAATATTACTCAGCCATAAAAAGAAGGAAACTTTCCATATACAACACAGATGGACTTGGAGGATGCTTAGTGAAACAGGTTGGACAGAAAAGGCCAATCTTTTATGTTACCACTTATATGTGCAATGTAAAAAAACAAATTAGCAAATAAAACAAAAAGAAACGGACTCACAGATATAGGGAATAAACTAATGGTTACCAGTGGGGAGAGAGAAGGAGCAAGATAGGGATAGGGGACTAAGAAACACAAACTACTCTGTATAAAATAAATAAGCTGTAAGGATATGCTGTGGCTTCCTCAGTAGCTCAGCGGTAAAGAATCTGCCTGCATTGCAGGAGACACAGGTTTGATCCCTGTTTCAGGAAGATCCCCTGGAGGAGGGCATGGCAACCCACTCCAGTATTCTTGCCTGGAGAATCCCATGGACAGAGGAGCCTTGCAGGCTAAGGTCCAGGGGTCACAAAGAGTCAGACACGACTGAAGCGACTGAGCATTCACACATGCAAGGGTATGCTGTATAGCACAGGGATACAGTCAATACCTTATAATTACTGTAAGTTGAGTATAATCCATAAAAATCTGAATCACTACATTGCAGACCTGAAAGTAATATACTATACCTCAATTAAAAAACTAAAATAAAATAAAAGGAATCTGGAGTCAAAATTCAAGCAACAATGCCCACAGCCATCACCAGCATCATATGCGGACCATCATCTTACCCCAAACAAATGCAAGGCTATAAGGACTGCCATGTGGGTTGTAGAGCCACATTTCTGTTAGGCAAATATTATGAAAGGCTAAGAGGCTTGACCTGCTCTGGAATCAACAAGACTTTTCTTTTTTTGCCAAAACCTTGATACGGTCATTTAAAATGGACAGTATATATTTGTGTGCTGTGCTGTGCTCAGTTGGCTTCAGTCGTGTCTGACTCTTTGAGACGTATGGACTGTAGCCTGCCAGGCTCCGCTGTCCATGGGATTCTCTAGGCAAGAATACTGGAGTGGGTTGCCCTGCCCTCCTCCTGGAGGTCTTCCCAATCCAGGAATCAAACCCCTAGCCCGGGCATCTCCTACATTTCAGGCAGGTTCTTTACTCACTGAGCCACCTGGGAAGCCCATTTACTTGTATACAAATATACAAATGTATAGAATTATCAAAAGCCAAGTCCCTCTGCCCTAAGGTGGTTCAGTTTACATGCAAACTAAAACCACCTCCAAAATGTAAACACTGCTATACCTGACCTGTCCATATAATAAGTCGTGAGATTAAGCAGCTCTCTCACAGGGCTGACATAAAGGAAAAAAAATCAAAGCACTGATTGTTCCAGTAACTGTCTGTATTATCCATTTCCTATTGCTGCTATCTAAGTTACTATAAATTCACTGGCTTAAAATAACTCAAATTTCTTCTCTTACAGTTTGAGAAATCAGAAGCCCAAACAGGGATTCGGTGGGTTAACACTGAAATGTCAGCAGGACTGTGTTCCTTTCTGGAGGCCCCGAATCCATTTCCCAGCCTTTCGCAGCTTCTTCGAGATCACGTGCATCCCCTGGTCCAGGGCCTCCTTCCATCTTCGAAGTTGGCAATGGCTGATTGGGTTTTTCTAATGGTGCCAACTCTTTGACTCCTCCTTCCCTTTTCCACTTATAAGGACCCTTGTAATTACATTGGGTCTACCCAGATAACCCAGGATAGTCTCTGTATCCTTAGTCTGCTGATTAGCAACCTTAATCCCTCCTAGCCAAGTAACATATAACAGATTCATCGTTTCTGGGGGTTTGGATGTGAACATCTTTGCGGTACCATTATTCTGCCTGCCACCTTGTCCAAGAGTAACTAACAAACATTTAAAGAAACCTCTCACATGTTCAAGCTATTCTCTTACAATGAGAACTTTTTAATATTTTAATTTATAATAAGTGAAAGCCTAAAACTTAAAAAAATAAGTAATATTAAAGTAGCAGGACTAGGTTCAGTTGAGTGTACTGATCAGGGGGCTGGGAGAAAGAACTCACTGCTCCTTTTCCAGACAAAACACCCAGCCTGGCTGAGCTCTCACAAGCTTATACAGAAAAATGTTTGATGATATCATATCATCAACAGATTTCAATAGCGACACAAATGTACGACCTAGCTGTAGTCCTCTACATGGTAAATCATAAGGAGTTGATAGCACGTATGGACAGGTGTGATGTTCCTCTGCTAAAACTGCATGTGCAAGGACAAAATTAAGCCCAAAGTGTGAGATACACGCTGCTGCTGCTGCTGCTAAGTCGCTTCAGTCATGTCCGACTCTGTGCAACCCCAGAGATGGCAGCCCACCAGGCTCCGCTGTCCCTGGGATTCTCCAGGCAAGAACACTGGAGTGGGTTGCCATTTCCTTCCCCAATGCATGAAAGTGAAAAGTGAAAGTGAAGTCGCTCAGTCGTGTCCGACTTTTGTGACCCCACGGACTGCAGCTCACCAGGCTCCTCTGTCCATGGGATTTTCCAGGCAAGAGTACTGGAGAAATAAACACTAGATTTCTACAAACAGTGCAGTGCTTAGGCACCACAGTCAAACTGTCTGCTTTCAAGACCCTGATTTGCCTCATACCGCCTGTGTGACTGTAGGCAAGTAACTTAACTTGCCCACAAAAAACTTGCCTACTGTGTCTCAAAAGAGGAGTCTTAAAATGGGGGTAATAACATCTGTCTCAGAGTGTTGAAGGAGGAACAGATGAAGAAGAGTTCTAAGTGTTCAGAGCAAACCCTGGCACATAGTGGGCGCTTTAAGTGTTTGGAAAATAAAATTGTAAATGTTCCTGCTTGCTGCGTATAAACTTATACACATACACACACAGATGTTAATTTAATAGAAAAAAAATGTCCTTTGCTGATATTAAAGTTTGGAAGCGACTATGGGGCAGTAATGACTGGATGGTTAAAGAACTTACAGATCCAATGCAAATCTCAGAAAACAGTAGCCACTGTGTTAGATAAACCGTCTCAGGGCCTCCTAAAGAAAGATGCCCAGCACACTGTGCAGGGAGGACAGTAGGGTCTGTGACCCTTAATGGCCTTGGCACTTTCTGGGACAGGGTGCTCATGGTACAATCCTCCTCAGAAGGCTGGGCTCTGAGGGACCATGGTGTGTGCTCACCACCGCTACCAGCATCTGCGGAGAGGCCTGGCATATCGTGATGGCAGCCTGGAAGGCTTGTCAGCATTCACAGCTGATGTTAGACACTTCCTATGAAAGTTCTTGAATTCAATGGCAATGGATGATCAATTTTTAAAAATCTTATTTTAACCCCTAAAGAAAGGAAGAGGAGAGGGTAAGAGATAGGACCCAGACCCTACAATAGAGACGAGATGTGACAAATGGTCATTCCATTACCTAAAAATACATTAACTTCATGAGAAATAATGAGAGACAATTTGATCCTTGAGACAACAGGAATGAATCCTGTTTTAAAAGTGAGAAATAGAGTCTATATGCAAAAAGTGATGGCAGAGCCACCAAATATTAACAATGAACCGGGCATCAGCCTCAGTGTTTTACACACATAAAGTAGTATGATTCATAGTTACCCCAGGAAGTAAATACTATCTTAGTCCCATTTCACAGCCAGGAAATGGAGATTCATCACAGGAAGTTGCTCATAGGCACCTAATGGTAAGGGGGTGTTTCTGGGTCATAAATCCAAGCTAGCATGAGTAAGCCTATGGGGCCTTTGTCTCTCTGGCGTTACTTCATGGCCTGAAGGCGGCACAGACCAGAGAAACATTCCAGGAGATGGAGTGGTAGACAACTACATATCAAAATACATCCCCTCAAACCTCAAACCTGCTGTAACTCCAAAGCTAGCAGAGAGATTACAAAACACCTAGGGGATTACTGGACAGAGGGTGGGCATGAGAATCAGCGGGCCCTGCTCCTTGTCCTTCCAGCTTCACAGCCTTGAGCACATTGACCTTTCTAAATTGTTTCCCTTCTTCCACAGTGGAGAGAATATAATTTCTATTGTGCAGGGCTGCCTGAAGATAGAGAATGTGATTTAATCTTCTCTAGAACCTAACTCAAGAGTACTCAACATTGTCTAACCATCACTATTTCACTGCACTATCTCTGGCTTCTGTGTCTGGTGAAACTTGGAGAACCAACTTGTTCAGTTCAGTTCAGTCACTCAGTCGTGTCCGACTCTTTGCGACCCCAGGGAATGCAGCAAGCCAGGCCTCCCTGTCCATCACCAACTCCCGGACTCCACCCAAACTCATGTCCGTTGAGTCGGTGATGCCATCCAACCATCTCATTCTCTGTCATCCACTTCTTCTCCCACCTTCAATCTTTCCCAGCATCAGGGTCTTTTCAAATAAGTTAGCTGTTCACAGCAGGTAGCCAAAGTAGTGGAGTTTCAGCTTCAGCATCAGTCCTTCCAATGAACTCTCAGGACTGATCTCCTTTAGGATGAACTGGTTGGATCTCCTTGCAGTCCAAGGGACTCTCAAGAGTCTTCTCCAACACCACAGTTCAAAAGCATCAATTCTTTGGCACTCAGCTTTCTTTATAGTCCAACTCTCACATTCATACATGACTACTGGAAAAATCACAGCCTTGACTAGATGGACCTTTATTGGCAAAGTAATGTCTCTGCTTTTTAATATGCTATCTAGGTCAGCATTGGTCATCTCTCTGTCTTAAAGGTTCAGCTTCATTTTCAGCTACTGCTGCCAGTCTTTTCCTGAAAGGTCTTTGCTTCTCACTGGAGGTGGGCTGCTACCTAGAGGTCCTTGGCAACCCAGTTAGCTAAGTGATGTCTGATCCAAAACCGCTTATTCATTAACATGTTTTCCCACCCGTAAAGGAAAACTCATTCCTTCACACTTTCTCTAGTCAGATCAGACTATCTACTTAGAGTACTCCCAGGTAAGAAAAAGTATCCTTAGCCCATCTGGGAGGGGTTCATGTTAAAAAGTATTTCCCAGGATGGTTCTCATCAGCCGAGCAGGTCAGAGAGGCCCCTAACGTGCATTTTCACTCTTGGGAGGCTAGATCCTCCAGGATCACATGTGATCCCAGTTTCAACAGCAGGAGCTGACTCCTAGAAAGCCTTGGAATTAGGTATGTCTTCCCAAGGGACACAGAATCTGCCTTTGGCACATCTGCATCCTTCTTTCCATATCTGTTTTCCCATCTCCAGGGCAACTCCTCCCTCGAGTCCCTCCCATTTATGGAAAAGCTTTTTCACAAAGTTTGACTCATTGAGTATTTTGCATTTCTAATCATCTTAATTGAAAAGAGGTTATTTAAAGGAACTTCCCCAGTGGTCCAGTGGTTAAGAATCCACCTCCCAATGCAGGGGACAAGGGCTCGATCCCTGGTCCAGGAAAGTCCCACCCGAGGAGGAGCAGCTAAGCCCATGAGCCACAACTGCTGAGCCTGAGCTCTAAGAACCTGTGAGCCGCAGCTACTGAGCCTAGAGCCTGTACTCCACAAGAGAAACCACCACAAAGAAAGGCCCAGGCACCACAACTAGAGAGTAGACCCCGCTTACAGCAACCAGAGAAAGCCCGCGCGTAGCAACAAAGACCCAGTGCAGTCATAAATAAATAAATAAAACAAAACCAAAATCAAGGTGATTAAATTCTAGAGTTGATACTCATCTCCTGTTGTGTTGCTCAGTCACTAAGTCATGTCCGACTCTTTGCAACCCCACGGACTGCAGTATGTCAGGCTTCCCTGTCCTTCACTATCTCCTGGAGTTTGCTCAAACTCACATCTATTGAATCAGTGATGCCATCCAACCATCTCATCCTCTGTCACCCCCTTCTCCTCCTACCCTCATTCTTTCCCAGCATCAGAGTCTTTTTCAATGAGTCGGCTCATCATTTCAGGTGGCCAAAGTACTGAAGCTTCAGCATCAGTCCTTCCAATGAATATTCAGGGTTGATTTCCATTAGGATTGATTGGTTTGATCTCCTTTGTGTCCAAGGGTTTCTCAAAGAGCTTCTCCAGCACCACAATTCAAAAGCATCAATTTGTCAGTGCTCAGCTTTCTTCATGGTCCAACTTTCACATTCGTACGTGACTACCAGAAAAACCATAGCTCTGACTATACAAACTGTTGTTGGCAAAGTAATGTCTCTGCTTTTTAATACACTGTCTAGGTTGGTCATAGCTTTTCTTCCAAGGAGCAGACATCTGTTAATTTCATGGCTTCAGTCACCATCCACAGTGATTTTAGAGCCCAAAAAATTAAAGTCTGTCAGTTTCCACTTTTTTCCATCTACTTGCCATGAATTGATGGGACTGGATGCCATGATGTTAGTTTTTTGATTGTTGAGTTTGAAGTCAGCTTTTTCACTCTCCTCTTTCACCTTCATCAAGAGTCTCTTTAGTTCCTCTTCCCTTTCTGCCATTAGAATGTTATCATCTGCATATCTGAGGTTGTTGATCATTTCTCCCAGAAATCTTGATTCCAGCCTGTGCTTCATCCAGCCTGGCATTTCACATGATGTACTCTGCATTTAAAGTAAATAAGCAGGGTGACAATATATAGTCTTGATGTATACTCTCCTCCCAATTTTGAATCAGTCCCAGTTTTTCATAAATATGATGCCTCCAGCTCCACAGTTTCAATTGGACTGCAATTTCCCCTTATACAGGTATTTATCAAGCACTTTCTTGTGTGAGCAAGTCCTGTCAGGTGAACTTAGAGTTAAGGATACCCTACGGTATTTCAGCTCAATTTCACAATTCTGCCTGAGGCCAAGCCCTAACATTTGGGTATCTCTCTTTCTGCCCTAAATGAAGCCCTGGAAGGACTGTTGCTGAAGCTGAAGCTTCAATACCTTGGCCACCTGATGCAAAAAGCTGGCTCATTGGAAAAGACTCTGATGCTGAGAAAGATTAAAGGCAAAAAAAAAGGGGGGTGGCAGAGGATGAGATGGTTAGAGAGCATCACCAGCTCAATGGACATGAATCTGAACAAACTCTGGGAGGCAGAGGAGGACAGAGGAACCTGGTGTGCTGCAGTCCATGGGGTCACAAAGAATTCGACACTTCTTAGTGACTGAACGACAGCAACAAAGCGAAGCTCGGCACAGGCACTACCAGGTGGAGAAATGACACCGACCTAGAGGGCCTTTCCAGTTGTTTACTTCATTTGACGTTGAGTAACTAACTGTCTTTCCTGACACTTTGGCTTCAAAATTATCTTTCATCTCCTTTTACGCCCTCCTCTTTAACACTTATTATGTGGTTTTATTCTTTTAAAGAGTACAAGGGATTCACTGAAAGAAAACGTATAAACATAAGACAAACACTCAATCCAGCTAATGTTGCTTTAAAAAGAAACTAAGAACATGTACAAGTTTGCTTGGAAGTTTCAAGCGACAGTGTCAAGCTAAAGACACAAAATTCTGAGGCTGAATTTTAAACTGCAAGCAAATGATCGTAGAGGGTTTTACAGCAGGGAAAACCAATCATCAAATAACTGATTATCTTATTTATACTGTAATTTCATTAACTCTTTCTTTAAATTCTGCTTTGCATTAATAATTTTTGTTAGGAATTAATAAATTGAACTGATCTGAGTTTCTATATGAAAAGGTTGAATTGAATACTACTCATTTTCCAATATCCTTTATCAAAATCATAAGGATAAGGTAATGTGCATTGGATTTGGAAATATAAACCCCAAAGTAAAAAGTATGACTCAGAGTAGCAAAGACAGTATGATATTATGATAAAACTTGAGAAGTGTTTAAATGAACGTATGCTTTATACCTATAATGAAACTAGCTAATGGATTTTTTTTTTTTTGGCACTTTCATTAAATCAACTGGAAAATGTCTTAGCAATGATACACTTTTTAAGAGATCAAAGAACAAATGTCTAAGATTTTCTTTTTTGGCCACACAGCATGTAGGATCTTAACTCCCCATTCAGGGACCAAACTTGCACCCTCTGCATTGGAAGCAGGGAGTCTTACTTAACCACCAGGGAAGTCTCTAAGATGGTCTTTAAAAATGACTTATTTAAAAATGAAAGAGCTTATTCTAAACCTGGTGATAAATCTGCTAAATGTAATATTTGCAAAACATAATCTGCCTATCCTGCTAAGTATCAATGACGTAAACTGTAGAAGCAGAATTTCTTTTCTGAAATACGTGTAGAACCTGAATTTCTTTTCTGAGATACACAGTCACAGCAGCACTATTTACAATAGCCAAGACATGGAAGCAACCTAAATGTCCACTGATGGAAGAATGGCTAAAGAAGGTGTGACACATATTTACAATGGAATATTACTCAGTTATGGCCAGCCTAGACAGCATGTTGAAAAGCAGAGACATTACTTTGCCCACAAAGGTCTGTCTAGTCAAGGCTATGGCTTTTCCTGTGGTCATGTATGGATGTGAGAGTTGGACTGTGAAGAAAGCTGAGCACCGAAGAATTGATGCTTTTGAGCTGTGGTGTTGGAGAAGACTCTTGAGAGTCCCTTGGACTGCAAGGAGATCCAACCAGTCCATTCTAAAGGAGATCAGCCCTGGGATTTCTTTGGAAGGAATGATGTTAAAGTGAAACTCCAATACTTTGGCCACCTCATGCGAAGAGCTGACTCATTGGAAAAGACTGTGATGCTGGGAGGGATTGAGGGCAGGAGGAAAAGGGGACAACAGAGGAAGAGATGTCTGGATGGCATCACTGACTCGATGGACATGAGTTTGAGTGAACTCTGGGAGACAGTGATGAACAGGGGGCCTGGCGTGTTGCGATTCATGGGGTCGCAAAGAGTCGGACACGACTGAGCGACTGAACTGACTGACTGAACTAATATAAAGAACGAAATAATGCTATTTGCAGCAGCAGAGATGAACCTAGAGATGATCACACTAAGCAAAAAAAGTCAGAAAGAGAAAGACAAACACCATGTGATACCACTTATATGTAGAATCTAAAATAATATGCAAATGAACACATCTACAAAACAGAAACAGACTCAAAGACATAAGTTACAGACTTGTGGTTGCCACAGAAGGAGCTAGGCAGGGAAAGGAAGGACTGGGAGTTTGGGATTAACAATGCAATTCATTACATATAGGACAGACAGACAGGCCCTGCTATATAGCACAGAAACCTATAGTCAATATCCTGTGATAAACCATAATGGAAAAGAATATATATGTATAACTTAGTCACTCTGCTGTATAGCAGAAATTAACACAACACTGTTGACCAACTCTACTTCACTAAGTCTTTTTTAAATTCTTTTCTGTCTGGCAAAGTCAGTACTGCTCCATTCTGCTATATTTCCCCATAAAAGAAGTTCAGCTTTCTGTCTAATAGCAATAACACAAACATAAATAGTGCTTTAAGAAAGCCTCTGTGCTCCATTTTCATCAGATAAATCCCTTGGATAATGAGCTATGGACCTATTGTGCAGCTCCACAGAGAATGTTGATCCTATTGCTGAAATCTTATAAGAAACATGAAAGGAACATAGAAATTAAGACAAAGTTTAAAGAGAAAGGAGAAAGTTTTCTAATCTTGAATATGGTGGAGAGGGAAAGGCACATAAATTAAAGATCAAAATTCACTTTTTAAAATACAAAATGACTAAAATAATCACGAATTGCACACAGATACAGCCAGAAGAATATTTACAGCAGAGTTGTCTAAAATAGTGAAAACTGGAAACTAACTGTCCAACAACATGGGACTGCTAGAGATGCAGTCATTCAACTGAAAACTATAAAAGATGTTGTTTAAGCATATATTTTAGTGATAGAGAGCCATCCATATTTGGATGGGGATTTTAAAAAAGGTTAGTATGTAGAGAACAAACCAATTTCGTAGAGAATAATTTTCTAGCTGTGTAACTTTAGGAAAGTTAATTTCTCTAAATCAGCCTTTTCCTCCATAATCACACCTAACTCATAGGGTTGGGATGAGCATAACAGGGGATCCTAAATATATCCAGTAACTGGCACATTGCCTGGCTCAGAGTAAGTGTAAGCTACTACAGGTGATAAAGGATTTAAGAATATAACACTAAGAATTATCTGGGTGGTGGCTGATTTGATTACCTTGTACTTTTAAACCTCTACAAGTAACATACTACTTATGAGGAAAAATAAATTGAAATACTACTCACACACAGTAATTATTCTCTTAAAATTTAAAACAGTGCTTTCTTTCCTCACAGTAAGTAAATCTTGGTTGAAACGATTTTACCCCTCAAATTTCATTTAAACAAGTCTGCTCTGATACGTTTAAAATTATTTAAGGGCTAAATTTGTCTATAATATTTTTACTGAGTAAAGCAAAGCATACTTCCATTGTTCAACATCGTAGCTTATGAGTACGAATTCAGCATATTTTAGATAGCAATAGACCTTACATTATCAGTGGAAGGCAGCCTATCATGGTCTAGTCACTTCTGGTTTCCTTCCAATTCCCTACTCCTCTCTCTTCCTCACCATAATCAAAACTTAGGGACTATTCCCACCAGACTGAAAGCCAGTTACAGTGCCTCCGTCACCTTAGCATTGCTAGTACCTAGCACAGTGGCTGGAATATAGCAGCTGCTCACTAAACATTCACCAACTGAGCAAATACCTAATAACTGTGGTTCAGGATGGAGGCTTCAGATCCTCCATAGGGGAACTGGATAAAAGTGAGTAGGCTACTCTAGTCTGAAGCTGTCTAGAATTCTCAGTAATTCTTCCTTTTTAAAAAGAAAACAACATCTCACTTCAAAGTATCACTTCTTTAAAAAGTTCTCATTTGTGGAGAAGGAAATGGCGATCCACTCCAGTATTCTTGCCTGGGAAATCTCATGGACAGAGCAGCCTGGCAGGTTACAGTCCATGGGGTCGCAGAGAGCTGGACATGGCTTAGCAACAAAACAAACAGTAAGTGCATAGCTTCCTATATCTGATGTCAAAATACCGATTGTAATAGTTTTCTATTGTTATAAATTGCAAACTTTTTAAAGCTTCTTGAAATGAATAAAGGTTAAGCATGAAAAAAAAGTTCTCATTTGTATTCCAATGTCAGCTTGCATAGATGTAAGATTATTTCTATTTTTTTCCCTGTATTTCGTTTAAATGTCCCACAAGAATTCCAGAGTTTACATAAATTGCTCAGAGTAACAACACAGCCAGTAAGTTACCACCCAGATAGCCTTAGGTCTTCTGGATTCTGACCAGATCTCTACATCACACTGGGGGTGGGGGTGGGGGGTGGGCGGAGGTTTCCCTGTGACCTTTGACCCTAAAAGTTGTAGGTATGGTAAAAACAAATGTTTTTAATATAACACCTGAGCAAATGCTCCTATCCCTCCAAATATTTCCTAGAGGCTTTTATAAAATTCTGTGAAAAGAGAAACCGAGGACAAGAGGCAGTAATCCAAAGGTGTCTAAGTGTTTCTCTCCATGTTCATAAATCAACCAGCTCTGCTTAAAAATGAAACTACAGAAATCAAATTAAACATTAACTCGTTAAAAGTTAAAAAAAAAACACTTCAACTAGAAGACTACTGTGAAGTGAGACAAGCAGCAAAGCAAGGACGGAAACGACTATATTTTTGCACTGATTATATATTTTTTAAGACAAAAAAACACAAAAAACAGTTAAGGGTAGAGAGTTCTCCACATCTAACTCCAAATTCCACTTGCCACTCTCAGCCACTGCTCTGACTCTGTTTAAACAATGAATGGCAGTTTCCCCTAATATGGCGTGGGAATCCCAAATCTTTCTGGTATCCACAAGGAAGCATTTAACTTCCTGAAACCCGCCTGCAATGCGGGAGACCTGGGTTCGATTCCTGGGTCAGGAAGATCCCTTGGAGCAGGGAAGGAATGGCTACCCACTCCAGCATTCTTGCCTGGAGAATTCCATGGACAGAGGAGCCTGGCAGGCTATAGTCCCTGGGGTCGAAAAGAGTGGGCCACAACTGGGCGACTAACACACACACACACACACACACACACACACACCAAATCTTACGGGTATCCACAAGGAGCATTTAACTTCCTGAAGACCTCACCACACTCTGCCAAAGGATTTCACACGCTAAACCTCAACCCACCAGGTCTGTAAGTAGGAAATGTTGTGGAAATTAATTGAAAATTACCTATGCCAGCTGGAACACACTGCTGCTGCTGCTAGGTCACTAACACACTATTTATACACAAACAGTTAAAGTTTGTTGAGGTCGGCTTCACGCCAGACATCATGACAGGTCTTCTGAGATTTAATCCTCATTACTAGCCTCTGAAGTAGTTACAGTCCCGTTTTGCTGGTTCCGAGTGTTTAATGTAACTGAGAACCCACCGATAATAGATGAGACTAGGAGTGAAACCAAGGATTTGAAAAGTTCAAAATCCACGCCCACCCAGAGACACTAAACAACCGAATCTCTTCAAAAATTTAACATACGTGTCAAAACGATGTTATGGTCTTATTAGAGCAAGCAAGACGAAACAGAATGGTAAAGGTTGATTTTAAAAGAGAGAGAGAGAGAGAGACAGAACCTGACATTAGAGTTGTTTTAAGGCGTTGCCGCGGGCTATTAACTATCCGTACCTCAAAGTAGGCAGGTCCGCTCCTACCTAAGTGCGCTGAAACACCAGACCTCTCTTTCCTAAGGAGTAACTCTGGAAAGCCAAATGTTGAAAGGTTTCAGTGCGGGCAGCCCAGACCTGGGCTCTTACTGTTCACAAATCATCGGTAAGTGCCTCTCAAAAAAGCTTCAAGACAGTCCCTCCTCCGGCTCCGGAACTTTAGCCCTGACCTCCAGACTGGCTCTGGACAACCTACGGTTCAATCTGGGTCCTTTCACCGGCAGGACCGAGTTACCCGCAATGACTGCAAATGAATGAGTTGAACGCTCGGAGCAAAGAGACGAAGACACGTCCATCCTCTACCAGGGAAAATCAAGGAAGGATGCCCTGGGGCGGGGCGACTAGGGGCCGAATTAGAGCCACGTCCGCGTTCGCAGTCCACCCTCCCTTCCCCGCGCCGCGCCGCTTTTCCAGCCCATCCTCCTCCCCGGCCCCTCGGGTGCTCCTTACCCGCTCTCAGCTGGGGCTCCAGACCTTCCCAGCCCGAGGCACTACCTCCCGGGCCGGGATCCGCTAGGGGCCGGAGCTGGCTGCCGCAGCCGCCCCCGCCTGAAGCCCCTGGAAAGTTTGCTCGGGGGTCTAGCCCTCTCCTGCCTCGGCCGCACCAGGCAAGCCGCTCTCCGGGCCGCTCTCGGCGGCGCTGCAGCACCGGCCGGGCTCGGGCGGCCGAGGAAGGCTCCGTGCGCGCCGAGGGCGGGGTCTCCCCGCTCGGCCCGCTGCGCGGCGCTCCGTGTTTACCGCGGCCCCGCGGCCCGCTCTCCCCGCCCGCCGCCCTGCGCGCTCCTGACATCATTCATTCTCTCACACCCTTGCCCGCCCACTCCATTTCCAAACAGTGACTCACTCGGAGGCGCCCGCTCCCCGCTGCCGTGGCTCCCCGAGCGCAGAGCGGAGCTCGAAAAACCGGTGCGACTTCTTAAGAAGGGAACCTCAGCCGACACTCTCTTCTCCCAGCTCTTAAAGGTGCAGGGAAGGAGGGGCTTGGCAGGCAGGGCAGATTGGCTCAGGCAGGGAAAGCTGGAGCCGACCTCCCTGAGCGGCGACACAGAACGATCTGCCAAAGTTCTTGGGGTGCCACTCCCTGCAACTTTCATGGGTGGGGCCGGGAAGACGTCCCCCACCCCCGCATTTCGCCTTTTTCGGGAACTGCTTCCTGTCCGCGCGAGTGGACTTGGGGCACCAGCGGTTACTCACGGGGTATTGCCCGGGCCTAGGTCAAAGAGGTGGGGTTTCCGAACGTCACAGGATTGCCCGGCAGGGTTAGTCGTGGGTCCATACGATGATTAACTCTAGATGTGAGCTGGAAGGATTCTCCAAGTTAATGAGGCTAATAATACTTTCCCTTAGGTGACTAACTACAGTGTCATAAGTCCTGTTAATTGATTTGCTTCTCGTTAAGGATGAAAAACAATAACCAAAATAAACAGTGGAAGAGTATTTCTTTGCTCAGCTGAACACTGAGCTTTTCCGCAGGTTTTTGGAGAACAAGGCATTGGCTGAGGTTTCTTTGATGAATTCAGCAGTAATGTTTTTAGAAGGGGTGTTGCCTTCTTTAAAATGGTCAAGGCTCTGCATTTTTGGAGTTGCTATTCATACACCTGCTGGGCAGTTTTCAGAGTAAATGATCACTGCCTCAGATTCCAAGCAGGATGAAATCAGAGGGAATTTGGCCAAATCTTTATTGAATTTAATTGACAGCTATGTTTTATGTTAATTTCTACTTTAGGACACAGTAATTATGTTTAGGATTTGCAGTGGCTTATGGGTGATTCCATATAATCGACAGAAATAATCCAGAGGCATGTCATAGTGCCCAGTGCAGAAATCGAGGAGGTAAACAATCATCTGTTCATGATAATTAAACAGGATGGTAACAGAAAACCAAACAAACAAACCATGCATAACAGTCCCCAAACAGACAACTGTATGATGTTGTCACTAGTGGAGTTTCCTTGAAATGAAAATGCTCCTGAAATTAACCAGAAGTTCAACATCACTGTTGTGGAAAATGTACAATTCAAGGTACAGAAAGGTAAGAACTCCAGAACAGAACACCAACAATCGAAATTTATCTTCCTTGGGCTTATGTTTCCTTTCCAATAGGAATTTGTTTTCTTATAAAACCCAGGCATTTTGCCCAGAAGACACTAGCAAATGGATTGGTTTGCTAGGATGCAAAGTAAATAGAAATTCAAACCAACAGTTTTTACAATCACAGATGTAAGCAGAGGCTCGGGTGTCCTGTCCGCTGATAACACAGAAGGACTAGATTGAAATGTGTGCTGCTGCTGCTAAGTCGCTTCAGTCATGTCCGACTCTGTGCGACCCCATAGATGGCAGCCCACCAGGCTTCCCCGTCCCTGGGTTTCTCCAGGCAAGAACACTGGAGTGGGTTGCCATTTCCTTCTCCAATGCATGAAAGTGAAAAGTGAAACTGAAGTCGCTCAGACGTGTCTGACTCCTAGGGACACCATGGACTGCAGCCCACCAGGCTCCTCTATCCATGGGATTTTCCAGGCAAGAGTACTGGAGTGGGGTGCCATTGCCTTCTCCAATGCATGAAAGTGAAAAGTGAAACTGAAGTCGCTCAGACGTGTCCAACTCTCAGTGACCCCATGGACTGAAGCCTACCAGGCTCTTCCGTCCATGGGATTTTCCAGGCAAGAGGACTGGAGTGGGTGCCATTGCCTTCTCCATTGAAATGTGTAGCCACAGGCAAAGTTTGAGTAGCAGTCCACCTATTCCCTACTTTATGACCCAAATGTTCAGAAATTATAGAAATATGTTTAAATAAGATTTTCTACAGATCTCAAAAAGTAATGTTGTGGGCTTTGGGGTCTGTGTACATGGGTAAAGTAAAAGCTCAAAAGAAGGCCTACCATCCGATGTGTCTTATTGCAGATGGAAATCCTGTAGCTCTGTCATACAAAGATCACTGAATGTATGGGAGACTGGTTAATGGGTGCTTTTGTATGTGTAATTACTATTGTGTCTCAGTTTAAATATTGTGAAATAAATAATCAAGTGATTTTATTATACCACTTCAATATCTTCTGCTAAGTCACTTCAGTCATGTCCGACTCTGTGCGACCCCATAGACAGCAGCCCACCAGGCTCCACCATCCCTGGGTGGAGCAAGAACACTGGAGTGGGTTGCCATTTCCTTCTCCAATGCATGAAAGTGAAAATTGAAAGTGAAGTCACTCAGTCGTGTCCAACTCTTAGCGACCCCATGGACTGCAGCCTGCCAGGCTCCTCCATCCATGCGATTTTCCAGGCAGGAGTACTGGAGTGGGGTGCCACTGCCTTCTCGGTCAATATCCTCTAGTAAAAGTAATAATATAATGGTGCCAGAGTTCCGTGAAGTTTTTCCATTATACTCTTTATCAACATATGAGAGGACTTCCCTGATGGTACAAATGATAAAAATGCACCTGCCAATGCAAGGGACATGGGTTTGATCCCTGGTCCAGGAAGATTATACATGCCTCAGAGCAACGCAGCCCGCATGCCACAACTACTGAAACTCGCATGCCCTAGAGCTCTCACACCACGACTACCAAAGGACGCAACTGTCAAACCTGGAGGCTTCATGGGTCACTGCCTTGCTGTGGCGAAGGAGCTTGCATAACTTGGTGGAGCTAGGAACCATGCCATGCAGGGCCACCCAGGACAGACGGCTCAGAGTGGAGAGTCCTGACAAAACATGGTCCACTGTGGCAAACCCCTCCAGTATTCTTGCCACAAGAACCCCTTGGACAGCATAAAAGGCAAAAGGATATGACACAGAAGAGGAGCCCCGCAGGTCAGAAGGTGTCCAGTGTGCTACTGGGGAAGAGTAGAGGGCAAATACTAATAGCTCCAGAAAGAATGAAGTGGCTGGGCCAAAGTGGAAATGACGCTCAGCTGTGGATGTGTCTAGTGATGAAGGTAAAATCTGATGCTATAAAGAACAATACTGCACAGGAATCTGTAATGTTAAGGTAAATTGGACATGGTCACACAGGAAATGGCAAGAGTGAACATCAACATTTTAGGAATCAGTGAACTAAAATGGACCAAAATGGGCTAATTTATTTCAGATGACCATTATATATACTACTGTGGGCAAGAATCCCATAGAAGAAATGGGATAGCCCTCATAGTCAACAAAAAGAGTCTGAAATGTAGTACTTGGGTGCAGTCTCAAAGATGACAGAATGATCTCAATTCGTTGCCAAGGCAAACCATTCAACGTCACAGTAATCCAAGTCTATGCCCCAAACATTGATGCCGGAGAAGCAGAAGTTGAGCAGTTCTATGAAGACCTACAAGACCTTGTAGAACTAATACCCACCCTCACCCCCAAAAAAGATGTCTTTTTCATCATAGGAGATTGGAATGCAGAAGCAGGGTGTTGAGAGATACCTGGAGTAACAGTCAACTTTGTCCTTGGAATACAAAATGAAGCAGGGCAAAGGCCAACAGAGTTTTGCTAAGAGAACATGCTGATCATAGCAAACACCCTTTTTGAATAACACAAGAGAGGACTCTACACATGGACATCACTAAATGGTCATTACCAAAATCAGATTGATTACATTCTTTGCAGGTGAAGATGGAGAAGCTCTATACAGTCAGCAAACACAAGACCTGGAGCCAACTGTGGTTCAGATCATCAGCTCCTTATCATAAAATTCAGGCTTAAACTAAAGAAATGGGGGAAATGACCAGGCCATCCAGGCATGACCTAAATCAACTTCCTTATGAGTATTCAGTGGAGGTGACCAATATATTCAGGGGACGTGGTAGACAGAGTGCCTGAAGAACTATGTACAGAGGTTTGTAACATTGTACATAAGCTAGTGAACAAACCCATCCCAAAGGAAAAGAAATGCAGGAAGGCAAAGTGCTTTTCTGAGGAAGCTTTTCAAATAGCTGAGAAAAGAAGAGAAACAAAAAGCAAGGGAGAAAAGGAAAGATATACCAAACTGAATGCAGAGTTCCAGAGAATAGCAAGAAGAGATAAGAAGGCCTTCTTCAGTGAACAATGCAAAGAAATAAGGAAAACAATAGAATAGGAAAGACTAGAGATCTCTTCAAGAAAAATTAGAGAAATCAAAGGAACATTTCATGCAAGGTTGTATGATATATATTGTCACCCTGTTTATTTAACATATATGCAGAGTACATCATGCAAACTGCCAGGCTGGATGAATCACAAGCTGTAATCAGGATTGCTGGGAGAAATATCAACAACCTCCAATATGCAGACACCACTCTAATGGCAGAAAGTGAAGGACTAAAGAGCCTCTTGATGAACGGTGAAAGAGAAGCGTGAAAAAGCTGACTTCAAACTCAACATTCAAAAACTAATATCATTGCACTTGGTCCTATCACTCCATGGCTAATAGAAAGGAAAAAAGTGGAAGCAGTGATAGATTTTCTCTTCTTGGGCTCCAAATCACTGCAGATGTTGACTGCAGCCATGAAATTAGAAGACACTTTCTTCCTGGAAGGAAGGCTATGACAGACCTAGACAGAATATTAAGAAACAGACATCACTTTGCCAATAAAGGTCCATATAGTCAAAGCTATGGTCTTTCCAATAGTCACGTACTGATGTGAGAGTTGTACCATAAAGAAGGCTGAACACTGAAGAACTGATGCTTTCAAATTGTGGTGATGGAGAAGACTCTTGAGAGTCCTTTGGACTGCAAGAAGATAAAACCAGTCAATCCTAAGAGAAATCAGCCCTGAATACTCATTGGAAGGACAGATGCTGAAGCTGAAGCTCTAATACTTTGGCTACCTGATGTGAAGAGTCAACTCACTGGAAAAGACCTGATGTTGGGAACAATTGAATGCAAAAGGAGAAGAGGGCAGCAGAGGATGAGATGGTTGGGTGGCATCATTGATCAATGGACATGAACTTGGGTGAACTCTGGAAGATGGTGAGGGCCAGAGAGGCCTGGTGTGCTACAGTCCATGGGAGTGCAAAGAGTTGGATACAACTTAGCAACCAGACAGCAACAACATTATCAACATATGAGAGGACTTCCAGGGTGACACAGTGAATAAGAATCCACCTGCCATTGCAGAGGATATGGATTTGATCCCTGGTCTGGGAAGATTCCTCAAACCTCAGAGCAGCTAAGACCCCATGCCCTAGAGCTCTCACACTGCAGCTACTGAGCGTGAGTGACGCAATGACGGAAGCCTGGGAGCCTAGAGCAGGTGTGTTCTGCAACGAGAGAGGTAACTGCAGTAAGAAGCTGACGCACAGCAAGAAAGAGGAGGCCTGGCTTGTTGCAACTAGAAAAAGCCCATGCAAAGCAAGGAAGTCCCAATAAATAAATGAAGGAAGACAAAAATAAATAAATAAATAAATAATTTTAAAAGCATATGAGAAAGTAATTTATTCATCTTAATTTCTGTGTTTTGAAAAACATTGACTTGACCATCTCACAGGAAGAGCGACTTTTTTCAACTGACACTTCTTGTTCATATAATAAGTCAAAGTTTACTAAGTCCTTGATTTAATCACCTTACAAAAACAATAATGCTGAATGTTCTAGAGAGACAGAGCTAGTGTTTGTGTTCCTGTCAATTTTTTTTTCAAACCAGTACATACTATAAATCAAGTTTTACAGATATTTCTTTGGTATGATAAGACATATTGACTAAGTTAGGAAAACATACATATCTGTAGTACTTATTTGCTCTTATAATAACTCCTCCTCTGAATGTGCCTAAGTCATTGACTGAAACAACAAATATTTATTGAGTTCTCACTTTGTGCCCACATTGTTTATCTAAAAATCACCACGTGCAGCTTCTAAATATATAACTCAGCAATGGGAAAGTCTTCTTCTTTAAAAAAATACCTAAGGGTGGGGCCTTCCCTGGTGGTCCAGGGGCTGACTTCATGCTCCCAATGCAAGAGTTAAATCCCTGGTTCAGGAATTAGATCCCACATGCCACAACTAAGACCCAGCTCAGCCAAATAATTAAGTAAATATATTTTTTTAATTACATAAGGATGTTTATAGCAGTACTGCTTATAATTTTCCCAGGATCCAGTACCTGGCATATAATTATTCAATGAGTGAAATAAGTGAATGAACAAGCTTTAGTGAACAAACTAATAGTGAAGTAATCCCATGTTATGAGTTACTGTATAGGCAATAGAAAAAAAAATAGTTTCATAGGCTCTGACTTAGAAAACTGTCCTTGTTAAGTGAAAAATACAAGAACAATACAACGGTAGGAAATACAGCCTCTCTCTCTCTCACACACACAGACACACACACATTCACTATTTCTAATGAATTAAACAAATATACCTTACTCTCAAAATATCCAGAACCAAAGAACATGTTACCTCTTGCAATGAGATACAGTCATCTCTTTGTATCTGTAGCCTCCAACTCAACCAACTGCAGACTGAAAATATTCAGAAAGAATTTCTAGGAAATTCCAAAACGCAAAATTTTAATTTGAAGTGCTAGCAATCATTTAGAGGACATTTACACTGAATTAAATTCTATTAATATAAGTAATCTAGAGCTGATTTAAAGTATATGGGAGAGTATGCATAGGTTGCATGCTACATCTTTTGCCATTTAGTATAAAGGATTTGAGCATCCATGGATTTTGGTACCCATCAGGGTCTTGAAGCAAATGCTCTGCAGATACCGAGGGCAACTGTAAAGAAGGGAAGGGTATGAGGAGGAAACTAGCATTTCTGGGCTATTTTTCAATCAGCCATACTACTTTTGAAATTAAAGACCACAGCACAAGCAGTATTACAACCAGGAAGGCAGTAATACAAATCCAAGACATAAGGAAGCTTACTGTCTAGTTAGAGAGACGATAACACCCAGAACAGCCAGAGATTCAGGCTGATCACTCTCTGAATTTGGGGTTTCAGATACTTACTCTGTGCCAAGCCTATCCAAAGAGCAATTACACACCATTTATTGAATACGTGTTATATGCCAGGGACTGTGCAAATTGTTTTATCTATAATATCTCATTTAATAATTTAAGCAACAATCTGAGATAGGTACTCGTAGTGCCCTCCTCTACATATGAGGTAACCAAAGAAAAGAGAGATTGCCATTTTCCAGAAATCATATTTAAGTAAGTGGCACCACTGGGGCATAAAACCAGGGTATTCTGGTCCCCAAGTTCATGCTTTTGACCACTATTCCATCAATTGCATCCACATTGATATACCTGTCTTGATATAACAATGCTCTTACTTTGGTTTTTAAAACATGTATTTTAAACTTTATTTTTAAAAATATGAGGCAATAGTATCATGTTTTGGAGCAATTGGAAAATGAAGACAAAATAAAACACTATTAACGTTTTCAAGTCCAACCTGCTTCCCTTGGATTTCCATTGCTTAAGATAAATTCGACAACATCATAGAAATGATTCTAATTCTGATTTTTTTTTAATGCAGCACTATAGCATATGCTCTTTCCTCAAAATTAGTGTTTTAGTGTCTGGGAAGTATGTATATATATATTATATATATATATACACACATATACATATACTTGTGGATGTATGCATGTGCACTGAACTTGGACTCTGAAATCTGGTAGTCTAGTTCTTGATTAGGGAGCAATTTATTCTAATATTTTTGTACACCTTAGGCTATTTTCTTAGACTTAGTAATACTACACTATATGTATTTATACAGATGTTTTATATTAGCAGAAATAGTTTGGGTATTCAGAAAAGTAAATGAAATGTCCTATTTGCCACATCTTATTAACATTACTATTCATGCTGTTTGTGGACTGGAGGAAACTGGAGCGGGAATAAGGACAGTAATGAGTAGCTTTGCAGCAGTCCAGGTGAGAAACGGCAGTGGTCTGCTTTAGGAAAGGAGTGATGAGAATGCAAAAAGCAGAGCAGCTGTGAAGTATAGAGGACAAAACTTGCAAGTCAATTGTATATAAGGATAGAGCCAAAGACGCCTACTTTTTTGTTTCCTTGAGCACTTGGTGGATGGGTGGTAATGCCTTTTACCAAGACAAAGAATGCCAAGGTGGGAACAGGTTTGTAAAGGAGGAGGATGGATTTTATTTAAACATGATGACCTTGAGATATGAGATGTATGATTGGAGATGTCAGGTGGGCAGCTAATGACAGTATTCTGGAACTCAGAAAAGAGCCAAGAATGGCAGATATGAATTTGAGAATAGTCAGCATGTAGATGAGAAAGTCATAGGCGCCCTTGGTGAAGATGATGGAGTAGGAAGACCCTGAGTTCACCTCCTCTCGTGGGCATAACCAAATTATAAATATTTAGAGCTCAAGTATTGATGAGAAAGATCAGAAAAGATCTTGTACAACTAAAGATGTAAAAAAGAAACCACAATGAGGTGAGTGGGGCGAGTAGAGTCATGGTATAGTCAAGACCCATACACTGCTGGGTGACCCGTCCCGGGGTCTCTTGGTCCCAACCCCACACAGAAGCAGGCAGTCAACTGGCCCCGGGACCAATGGACCCTCCAGTTTGCCTCGTCAGGACCCACTCAACACACCAGCATCCAGACACCAGGCCCAGAAACTCCCAGGCCCCGGCCATACCCTCTAGCTCTGGGACACCTTGGACCTTTCAGCCAGCAACCCCAGGATCCAACCCAGCCAGTCAGACTGAATCAACAGACTGAAATCAGGTTTGGAGCATCCAGGGCCTTATAGCTAGAGGCCCTAGGACCCAGCTCCACATTCCAGCAACTTGGAAAATCAGCTGACAGAGGACAATGGCTCCAAATGAAAGAACAAGATAAAGTCCCAAAAGAAGAATTAAGTGACATGGAGATAGTGAACCTACCTGACAAAGAGTACAAAGTAATGGATCGAGCAGAATGAGAAATTAGGAGATTTTAACAAAGAGAAAATATAATAAAAAAACAAGAGATAAAGAATATAATAACTGAAATGAAAAATTAGAAGGAATCAAGAGGAGATTAAATGATACAGAGGATGTATCAGCCAGCTGGAAAACAGAGTTGTGGAAATCACTGAAGCTGAAGAGAAAAAGGAAATCGAATAAAATAAAAAGAAATGAAGACATTTTAAGAGACTTCTGCAGGCTTCCCCAATGACTCAGAGGTAAAGAATCCACCTGCCAATGCAGGAGACACAGGAGAGGTAGGTTCATCCCTGGGTTGGGGAAGATCCCCTGGAGCAGGGCATGACAACCTACTCCAGGATTCTTGCTGGGAAAATCCCATGGACAGAGGAGCCTGGCAGGCTATGGACCATGAGGTTGCAAAAAGTCAGCTGAGCATACATGGGACAACATCAAACATAGTAACATTTGCATTATAAGAGTCCCAGAGAGAGGAGACAGAGAGAAAAGGACAGAGAACATATTTGAAGACAATAGCTGAATACTTCCCTAACCTGAAAAGGAAACAGACATCCATGTCTGTATCCAAGTAAACAATGGAGAGATTTTTTGAGGAAAGTAGAATGGCCATCTATATCAAATTCTCCTGAGAGAGCAGGTAAAATAAAGCTGTAAAAGTCCATTGGATTTGGTAACATAGAGGTTTTTGTTAGCTGTAACCAGAGGGGTTGGTTATGCTATGGTGCAGGGGAATACTGGTTGAATGGGAATGAGAAAGAGCTGAGTTCAGCAGTGGGTCGGGGAGTTGGCTTCCTAGAGGGCTGATCTATAAGGGATGCTAAAGCAGTGCCAGAATAAATTTATAAAATACAACTTGGGTTGGTGAAAAAGTGAAGACTGACTATAAGTTACAGAGTTTCTTTCTGAGGTAAGGAAAACATGACTGAAGGCTGATAGGAAGGAGTCTGTAAAGGGGGGTACGAAGGATACAACCGGTTGGATAAACAATCAGCGTTGAGGAAGAGTTCAAGAGGTGTCCACAACACAGATGGGAGGAACGGCCTGAGGGATGAGAAAGAACGGCTAGACCAATACAAGTGGGAAAGAAGAAAAGAGGAGTTTGGGAGTAACACAGTTATGCTTATAGACCGTTTGTAGAAAGTTGAAACCACCCCTTCAGATGCTTCCATTTTTCTGTGAGTTATGCGGTATATTCGCCTTCTGTTGTTGCTGCAACAAATTAGCACAAACTTACTAGCCTGAAATAACACAACTGTATTAACTCACAGTTCCATAGGTCTGCTGGTTTCTCTGCTCCAAGTTTCATGAGGCTGAAATCAAGGTGTGGCTCTCTGGGCTCTTATCAGCAGTGGCAGGCTTCCAAACTCCTTCAGGTCCCTGGCAGGATCTAGTTCTTTTCCGGTTGCAAAACAAGGTTTCTATTTCCCTGCAGGCTGTCAGCTGAGAGCTATGGGGCAGCGGGGGCTGGGGGGGTGGGGGGATGGTCTGATGCCTATGGCGGCAGAGGCATCTGTCCCAGAGCTAGTCACAGCTAGTTCAATCCTTCCCACAATTGGACTCTTGCTTATGTCTCTATCTGCCACATCTTTTTGCCTCAGTTGGAGAAAATTCCGTTTTAAAGGACTCACATGACTAAATTGGGCCCATCTGGATAATTCAGGATACTTTTTTCTATTGTAGGCCCGTAATCTTAATTAAAATATAAAGAAGAACAACAAATAAAGATGATAATAACTGAAATGAAACATAAACTAGAAGGAATCAAGAGACGATTAAATGACGCAGAGGAATGTATCAGTGAGCTGGAAAACAGAATTGTGGAAATCATTGAAGCCCAACAGAAAAAAGAAAGAGAATAAATAAAAGAAAAGGGAAAAGAATAAAAGGAAATGGGGACAGTTTTGCCATGCGATGTAACATATCCACAAGTTCTGGGGATTAGGGCATGGATATCAGCGGGGACCCCGTCTGCTGAGCACAAAGTGACATCATTAACTGAGAATAACAAGTGGAAGAGGTGGGAAGTTTTAGAAAGGATAGGAACAGTTTGAAATGGCGATGCTGGAGAGCAAGAACATGAACTGACTAGAAAAACTGTAAATCTGACAGTCAGCACTAAAGATTGAGTTGAAGTTGGGGCCATAGTGATACCAAGAGCGACTTTTTCTGGGCAGAGCACAGAGAATAGGGGTAGTGATGGAACAGGCAGGCAAAGGAGAGAGAGAGCAGTGCCTAGGGTAGTGTTAATGAAACGATGACCTAGGGAATAAAAGATGGTCAGGGAGACAAAGAGAAGAGCTGATGGGTCAATGGCCTAGAGATCTTGGACACACTGCAGAATGGGTGAACTAGGGCTGATAGATGGAAGACTTTGGAAGTGCAGAGATCAGGTGATGAGCCATTTATCTGAGCTATTGGTGGTGATGGCAGGGCGTGGGTGTAGGCTGTGGCTGTGAGTGGGTGAGTGAGGATGTAGGGAAGGAGGAGAAGAGAATGAAGTCACTTCAGAGTTCAGGGCATCGGAAAAACCCAGAATGCTGACCAGACTAGAAGTAGGGAAGAAGATGGTAAATCAGGCGCCAAACCAACAATGATGGGTTGGAATGAGGAGAGGAAGAGGGTGGTACAGAGGACCTGAATGCCTCAAAGAAGTGGGGAGTTTCACAAGAGCCTGGTATAATCTTGGTCCAGAAGTAGCTCTAGAAATCAAAGGGATGAAGACTTTACCTTTCAATTTCAAGGACGCAGAGAAGGTCATCAGGCATCCTTGACTAGCTGCAGACAAAGTGTGTCCTCTAATTTCAGTTAAGGCAAAAATATAGGAAATATTCAGAGATGCAATGGAACATATAGGAGAGTCTGTGATCATAAAGTAGGGATTTCAGAGGCTATAAGAGAAGCTTAGGGAGTGATGGGAAGAGTCCAGGAGAGCAGGGGAACAAAATCACAGAGCATTATGGAAATAAGTATGAAGATGGAATAGGTATGTCAATAGGAAGGGGGAAAATTTCTCCCTAAACCTAACCCTACCTTTTTGGGAGCTGATAGCCTGATTCTTTGCCAAACTCAGGGTAAATAGAAAGTGCGTAAATAGTAATGTAACTCAAGGCTCATGGAGACATACTTATTTAACAGAATAAAGCTCAGCGGGTGCATTGAGAAGAGATTAATCTTAGCGCAAATGGTTTCATTTTATGGTAGTGTTTCATCTAGAGGCCAGACTACTGTGAGGATCGGATCCCTGCTTCTCCACTTGCCCTCCCTAAGGATCCCCAAATCACTAACTTTCCCCTAACCACCTGCTCTCACATGCGCCTACTAATGAATGACAAATCATGGCCATATTTGGGGAATACGCAGGAGAAAATTGGTTTCAAGTGCTAAACAACTCTTTTGGGGGAAGACAGAAAGTGTTCCGGTAGGGGTGAAGGGTACAGGGACAGGAGCGGGCAGCCTCTGCTGACCAAGATAAGAAGCCACGAGTCAATCAAGAGAGTATACGGCTATGGATGGAGCAGTAAATTGACTGGGCTAAAGAGAACAGTACCGAACAGCCATCATTCGGGGAATCCGGTTGGTTGAAATATAGTACTTTAACCAGAAGGGCTGGTCTAACCTCTGGGGTCTGCGTATAGTCTTGACTGGCTAATGTTGAGACTGCCTTGCTTTTGCTGTTTGACTCTCAATTCCATGATAAAGGGGTAAGTGTTGGGACCACATGAGAAATGGTAGATACAGTTCTGAGAATCTCCTGCACTGGGTGGTGGGCTCTTTGCTGCTAGTGCCACCTGGGAAGCCCAGGGGACTTTTAAATGGTCTTAAACAGATTCCCTGGAGACACTGAGGCTCATTCTCAGTAGGAGGGGTTATCCCCCACCTCTCCACTCCCAGCCTCCTTCTCTGTTTGACAGTCATGGGTCTAGACTCTAATCAAGAGAAAGGGAATTCACCAATGAGTTTAATAGTGATATTCTGGTTAGAGCGCTCTCTACATAATTCTTGTCAGTCTGTCTCTAGAAACCTAGTCACCTTGCTATCCTAGCAAAGTTGAATTTCAAGCCTACCAAACTAAAGACTGGACTTCACAGACTGGTGCCCATACCAGGAAAATGACTCTCTGTAGGCCGGCTAGCCTCCCGGGCCACACTCACTTCTTCATTAGCTGGATCTCCAATTGTTTCCTGGTTATATCCCAGTTAGAATGTGCACACACACACACACACACACACACACACACACACACACACACATCTTCCTCCATAGAATTTATTAGGGCACTGAAAATGATTAAAATGAATGGGACTCGAATTGCAAATTAAAACATACATTTCCCCCAATTTAAAATGTGAAGGAGGATGATATTGCTGATGGTAACTCTACACAGCCCTGACTTTCCAGCTGGTAGCTCAAACCAAAATGTTTAATGAAAGTGAGAGTGAAAGTCGCTCAGTCACATCTGACTCTCTGCGACCCCATACAGATCTATACCCCTATACATGACCCCATACCCCTATACAGTCCATGGAATTCTCCAGGCCAGAATACTGGAGTGAGTAGCCTTTCCCTTCTCCAGTGGATCTTCTCACCTGAGGGATTGCACCCAGGTCTCCCGCATTGCAGGTGGATTCTTTACCAGCTAAGCCACAAGGGAAGCCCAAGAATACTGGAGTGGGTAGCCTATTCTTTCTCCAGCAGAGAACCAGGAACTGAACTAGGGTCTCTTGAATTGCAGGCAGATCCTTTAAAAACCAAGCTAAGAGGGAAGCAAGAAAGGTACAAAGTCTGCCTGTTTATGCAAGCCTTTTCTTTAAGGAAGTTGGGGGGGCAGTAATAACTGTACCTTGTGCTTTCTGTATGAAGGTATTCAGACATGTAATATATACTATATCAGTCATCATCTTTATAACTTTCTAGTAGTTAATATTGTCAGGGAGAAAGAGATGAAGAAGATGAGCAATAATAGGCAAAAATCTTTGGCCTCCCAGTTTCTTGAACCCTTCTAATCTTAGGTGTGTTCTCAGATAGTGGCCATCAGAGTATATATCATATAACATGACTTAACATCTTGCTTTTATACTAATGTTGCTGTTGAAAAGAATCCAGAGTACTTTCATATCATTAACTCATTTATTATCTCTTTAAAACATTCTCTTAAATCATGATGGCTCCTTAGTCTGTGCTCAGTATTTAATATCAAATGCTTTAAGATTCAGAAGAAAGTAAATGCTTATAATAGTTTCTAAAAACCATTTTCTGTTTTCTTTTGTGACTTTAAAACATTGTTTGCCGTTTAATTTCTTGTCCTTATATCACCCCTACCCACACAAGCTAGTATTCTTCATTCTCTGCTGCCCTTGCACTTGCTAAGGTCTCATAAATTAATTGTGTCCTTCTTTTCACTCTCTCTTCCTCTAGTCTGGTTTCCTTCATTACACAATTGAGACAATTAGAGGCTTAGGGATGTCAACCCTCCTCACAGTTGAAAATCCAAGTACAGTGATTTCTCTGGTGGTCCTAAGACTCAGTGCTACCAATGACCCTGATCCCGGGTCAGGGAACTAGATCCCCCATGCCACAACTAAGAGTCTGAATGCCACAGCCAAAGATCCCACATGTGGCAATGAAAATCGAAGGTCCCATGTGATGCAACTAAGACCGGTGCAGCCAAGTAAATCAATAAATAAATATTTAGAAAATCCAACTACAGTTGGTAGTCCGCCCTCTATTTCCTAAGTTCCTTGTATCTGCAGGCTCAACCAGCTGTAGACCATGGAGTACTGTAGTATTTACTACAGAAAAAGACTGAGTTTTATAAGAGGGACAAAAGTATAGCCTCTGTTGCTTGTCTCAAAATGTTCTCAATACAGTTGGGAAAAGAGGATAAACACAGTAGAGTTAAATTTATCAAAATGTGATATTTCACCTGGAAGTAACTTAAATCTTAGTATGCTTATTTCACATTTGTTTTCTAAGGTTTTCAACTCATGGATGGCATGCCATGAGGTTTGCCTGCGTGCTCAGTAGTCGTGTCTGACTCTTTATGACCCAATGGACTGTAGTCTGCAAGGCTCCTCTGTCCATGGGATTTCCCAGGCAAGAAATCCTGGGTTGCCATTTTCTTCTCCACGGGATCTTCCCAAGCCAGGGTTTGAACTCTCATTTCCTGCATTGGCAGGCGGGTTCTTTACTGCTAAGCTCCCTGGGAAGCTGCCATGCTATTTAGGACCCACTTTAATTGGACTGTATCTACCAGTGCCAACAGCTTCTGGCTTTCCAATGCCCCTCCATCTCTAGGAGATTTCAAATACTCTTTGAAACATGCTAGGGAATTAAAGTCATAGATAACTAAATTGATAGGAAAAATCAAGAGGAAAAATGTAAAATAACAATAGGAATTCTATTCACTGAAATGCTGAACCATAGGCATATGGCTATACGGTTAGAGTTGTCAACTGAAAACCAGATACACAATGTTGAGAGTTGTGGGCCTTCCCAGGTGGCATTATCGGTAAAGAACCGCCTGCCAGTGCAGGAGGCACAGATGTGGGTTCCATCCCTGGGTCAGGGAAGATCCCCTGGAGGCGGGCATGGCCACCCACTCCAGTATTCTTGCCTAGAGAATCCCCCAGACAGAGGAGCCTGGCGGGCTACAGTCTATAGGCTCACAGAGTCGGACACGACTGAAGAGACTTAGTGCAAGTGGTGAGAGTAAAGTTTTATTTGGGACAAAAAGAGGACTGCAGCCCAGGAGACAGCCCCTCAGAGAGCTCTGAGCAACTGCTCCGAAGAGGTAGTGGGGGAAAGTCAATATATAAGACTTCGGTGATGAGGGGTGTTCAACGCAATCAAGCACTCATTTTACGGAAGGTTTTCTGCTAGTCACAAAGAGCTGATGTCACCATGCTTTAGTGCTTTTCTAGATATGAGGAGATGCAAGGACTGGATTATGAAATCAGTTCCTGAAAATATCTAACCATCTAAGGACCTGTTCCACCAGTTTCCCTGGCACACAGAGTGCCTCAGTCTCCACCCTGAACTCCTTTTCAGGGCGTGTCGAGGGTGAGCAGCTGCAGCGGCACAGGGTTCAATTGCCGCAGAGGCAGATGGCGAATACCCTTGGCAAGCACCAATTTGTAGTTGGCAGGATCTTGGCAGGAAAAAAGATGATGTACCCCAAAATGTTTAACTACAAAGAGTTTAATGAAGTTACTAGTTAGAAATGGTATAGTCAGGGAAAGAAAAGAAAAATGTGAAATTCTCTCAGTCGTGTCCGACTTTCGGTGACCTCTTGAACTATACGATCCATGGAATTCTCCAGGCAAGAATACTAGAGTGGGTGGCCGTTCTCCTATCCAGGGGATCTTCTCAATCAAGGGACTGAACCCAGGTCTCCCGCATTGTGGGTGGATTTTTTTGTTTACCATCTGAGCCACCAGGGGCTCTTCCTATAGTCAGAGAGGCCAGGACAAAGATAGAGCCAGATATGATGAAGCCCCGAGGGGCTCTGGGAAATCACTACCAACTCTAGGGCTGAAGGGGGAAGAAAAGGAAAGATGTTTCCAGCACCAGAGAAAAGACTGCTCTGTGAAAAGGGCTGCCTGGCGGCAGCCAAGGCCTGTAGGGGAGGAAGGTAACCACTCGGAGTGGGGAGAAGTGAGAGCTACGATCCTGACCTCTCTCTGCGCCCTTCCTCAGATGACCTGGCCATGACTGGCCCCAACCTGAAGCTGAAGGGTCGTGAAGCCCAGATGGTGCTGTTGGGAAAGGTTTAGTGTCCAGGGCACCCAACAGAGCTGAGATGAGTGCGAGTGGATCTGGGAAGGCAAACAGAGGATAGCAAGCACGGATCCCTACAAAGCTTTGGGAGTCTGTGCAGGCGGGTTTATGATAAGTTATTTCTAAGGCAATGAACTCCAGCATCCTCCACCTGGTTGGAAAGAGGCATAACTGGGCAAACTGAAGAAACAAATGACCTGAGACTCTAACCTAACCGGTCGGTCTCCCAAACCCCTCCCACCACACCACCTACCATGCAGCTTAAATGTAGCCAAGTTGTTCACATTTTACCCCTGCTTTTTGGTGGGAACATACTCTTTGGTCAGGCCAAACTTCACCTTAATAGTAAGGGCCAACTGGTATAAGATGAGCCAACATGAAAGTACGATAAGCAGTTATGCATGGATGCCACGGACAATCCCAAGTTAAACCACACACACAACAGAAACCGCCCTAAGGTTTAATAGTGCAAGGACTCCCTAAATGACCTCTCCTCAGAAAGATGCAGATAGTCCATGCTCAGGGTCTTGGTTTTGTGAAAGCATCCTAGGGGTACAGTAATACACAAAATGATTCTTGAGTGCCTCAGTTTACCAATTGCTTACTCAGTTAAGACTCTGGGGCCCCAAGGGCTTCCTGGCGGTCCAGTGTTAAGACCCCACATTTTCATTGCAGGGGGCACAGGTTTAATCCCTGGATGGGGAACTGAGATCTGCGTGCTGCACAGCATATAATCTGACCTTGGATTCCAAAGCATTGCCTGCTTTTTTTTTAAATGATTTTATTTATTTATTTATTTATTTTTGGCTGTGCTGGGTCTTTGTTGCTGCACGCAGGCTTTCTCTAGTTGCGGCTAGTAGGGGCTACTCTCTAGCTGTGGTCCCAAGCATTGCCTGTTGATTCTCCTAAACAACTGGGCTTTGATCAAGAAAGCAGTGAAAGGAAAGCAACCTGCTCTTCTCATCTCCAGCCTACTTCCTGGCCTCCAATCCCACACTATCTTGCTCATTTTAAATAGAATCTCCATGATCAATAAACTGCTGTAGAGCAGATGAGGACAGAAAAGCGGACGCTGTGGACCTTTGTCAGTGAGGTCACTGGTGTCCTTTGCCAAAGCAGTTTCAGTGTTGCAGAGTCTCCCATCTGGTATGCCAGGGCACGGCATGAACAATGCAGGTGAGCTGAAAACCAAGGTCTGTAAGCACCAGGAGGAGCTGGAGTGATCTTGATGCTGTGCTCAGGATACCAAACAAATATGGGAATTTTCTGTTTGCCATGACATGGAAAAGTTTGGAAAGAACTGACATAGAGCAATAGATTAAGTGTTAAGTGTTAGTCACTCAGTCGTGCCCGACTCTTTGTGACCCAATGGATTGCAGCCCACGCGGCTCCTCCATTCTCAGTCCATGAGATTTTCCAGGCAAGGATACTGGAGTGGGTTGCCATTTCCTTCTCCAGGGGATCTTCCCAACCCAGGGATCAGAACCCGGATTTCCTGTACTGCAGGCAGATTCTTTACTGACTGAGCTACAAGGGAAGCCCCAAGTGATAGAAGACTGATAGAAGTGGAAGTCAAATTGCAGTTCAGAAGGATGGAGAGGAGAAATGGAGGTGGAGGCCATGCGCGTAGAGAATTTCTTTCACTGACATACAGGTCAGTGAACAAAGGGACAGAGAGCAAACAGACTGATTCCAAGGAGAATTAATAGGCAGATGCTTGAGGACATTCAGAGACATTCATACAGATAACAGAGAAGGATCTGGCTGTAGAGAGAAATTACAGAAACAAGAGAGAGAAAAGGAATGCGCTATTAAGGTGGGAAGGAGGGATGCTGAGAGAGTTCACTACTCTGGCTACTATTTTCTTTGTTAAAAAGAGGTTGAATCACCTGCTGAGTGTGAACAAGATAGAATCTTGATATGGGGTTTTATGAGGAAAATAAAGATTTGAGATATCCACTATCAGAAATGAGACTGCCAAAAGATAAGTAAAAAAATTTGCCAGTGTTGAGGGCCAGACTGAGAATGGAGCCAAGAATCTGTGATGAAGCTAATCAGCAGTTATATTTCACACAGCTGCACTAGGACACCTGGGTGCTTGAGAAGAGACAGTATTAGATGGTTTTATCTAGGACCAGGATCTGGAAGAGCAAGAATAGTAGAAAAGATAAGCTAGCAAGAGAGTTGTGGCAGCTGATAATTGAAGGAGGGATAGAATTTGAACTTGTTAGAGTTCTGTCTTATTTGTCTTGTTCATCTCTGTATCTCCCATACTTGGATCAAAGGCACTTATCTGTGGATTGGAATCACCTGGAGAGCTTTAGAAATTCCTGATGGACCTTGAACCAGTTAAATTGGAATCTTTCGGTGGCTTCTAAACATGGTATTTTTAAAGGTCTATGAATGATTCCAGTCTACAGTCAAAAGTGACAACATCTGGTCTAGAATACTGTCTAGCATAAAGGAGAAACCTAATAATTTCGATTCAGTGAATGGAATTCAGGTTATATTAGGGAGGTTCTAATGCTAGGCTTCCCAGGTGGCTCAGTTATAAGGAATCTGCCTGCCAATGCAGGAGATGTGGGTTTGATCCCTGGGTCAGGAAGAATCCCTGGAGGAGGAAATGGCAACCCACTCCAGTATTCTTGCCTGGAGAATCACCATAGACTTAAGAGCTTGGCAGGCTACAGTTCATGGGGTCACAAAGAATTAAACACCATGAAGTGACTAAGTATGCATGCACAAAGCTAGGAAGGGCTGAGGTTGGGGAAGGGATCAAGACTGAAGTTTCCATGAACTTGAAACGTAGGGATTTTTATATATGCTTATTATTTTGGAGTGGGCACTGTCCAAGTGATATGATTAAAGTATTTCTGGCCAAGGAACTTTCTGCATAAGTACCATGGTGTGAAGCATCTCACAGTATTGAAACCATTCACCTCAGATTGGGACTTGAATCCAACCAAAACCCATGGTCTTCCAACTGAGAAAACACACCTGGTTTCAAGACCTAATGAAGCTCAGGTTTTGATGTCTCATCACAGGAGAATTCTGTGAGAGACAAAGTAATAGATAAGAAGTGGACTTATTTAGAGAGAAACACACTCTACAGACTTCCCAGGTGGCATAGTGGTAAAGAATTTGCCTTCAAGGCAGGCGACGCAGGTTCAATCCCTGGGTCAGGAAGATCCCCTGGAGGAGGGCATGGCAACCCACTCCAGTATTCTTGCCTACAAAATTCCATGAACCGAGGAGCCTGGTAGGCTACAGTCCATGGGATCACGAAAGAGTTGGATACAAATTTGTGACTACACAACAACAGTGCACTCTACAGACAGAGCATGGGCTATCTCAGGAGGCAAGAGTGCCCTTGAAATGCATTGTGGTTAGCTTTTACAGGCTGGGTAATTTCATTGGCTAATAAGTGGGAGGATTATTCCAACTATTTTGGGGGAAGTGGTGAAGATTTCCAGGAATTGGGCCACTACCCACCTTTTGATCTTTGATGGTCAGCCTTGGAACGGTCATGGTGCCAGCCTATGGGTGTGTTGCTTAGCTTGCTGATGTGTTATAATGAGGATGAGATGGTTGGATGGCATCATTGACTCAATGGAGTAAACTCTAGAAGTTGGTAATGGACAGGGAGGCCTGGTGTGCTGCAGTCCGTGGGGTCGCAAAGAGTCGGACATAACTGAGCAACTGAACTGAACTGAACTGAGCCTCAGCGTCTAATGAAGTTGACTTGTCCACCATCCTGGACCCATTTGGTTCCCATCAGTTTGTGTTGTGTCCTTGGGCTATGTCATTCTTTCAAAGGTTGTGCCCTGCCTGCTTTCCTCCTGTTTCATTATAGTGGTTAAAGATTTGAAGTTAGGGAGTTGGATAGTTTGTAAAGTTAGAAGTTAAAGTTACACAGGGCATGACCAGAAGGGAGGAGGGGAGGAAGACTTGAGGTTCATGGCTCTCAGACTGGACATTGATCTCAATTGAACTTGGACATGCATTTGAGCAAACTCCAGGAGATGGTGAAGGACGGAGGAGCCTGGCTTGTGTGCCACTGTTGATGGGGTTGCAAAGAGCCAGACATGGTTTAGCAATGGAATAAAAACAATTTAATTGAACTGATTCAGGCTTACACTTCCTTCTATATCCTCATGACCCTAAATCCATGTTTTCCAGCAAATTTCTCAGGCTCCCTTAGTCTGAGATCACCTTTGCTTCCCTGGGATTGGGTTCACCTTACACTAAGACATACATACTAAAGTCTTATTGTAAATTAGTTAATCCATTTTCTTGCTTTCAAGAGAGTGTCAGGTGAAGGCATTGAAGGTTAGGAAAGCAAAGCATGGTAAAACATGGAAAATTCACCACTCTTACAATTGTGCTTATTGTTTAGTTGCTAGGTCATGTCTGATTTTTTTTGTGACCCCCATGGAGTCCAGCCTACGAGGCTCCTCTGCCCATGGGATTTCCCAAGCAAGAACACTGGAGTGGGTTGCTATTTTCTACTTCAGGGGGTCTTCCTGACCCCGGAATTAAAACCATGCCTGTTTTGTCTCCTGCTCTGGCAGTTGGATTCTTTACCACTGAAATTCCAATTTTGCTTGAGGCTATGCCTGTCAGGGCTTCTAGTTAGCAAAGACTACAACAGAAACAAAAACAAACCATAAAACTAATCTGTTACCCAAGTACAATAATACTTTAGGAGAAGCACAGTGATGCCAACGACCTCTAAAATGGCACTTCTTCATTTGATTAGATATTTACTACTCACTTATCTTAGGCTTCTCAGGTGACTCAATGGTAAAGAATCCACCAGTCAACACAGAAGACCAGAGTTCAATTCCTGGGTCGAGAAGATCCCCTGGAGGAGGAAATGGCAACCCACTCCAGTACTCTTGCCTGCAGAAGACCCTTTCAGGTTATGTCCATGGACTTGCAAAGAGCTGGACACAACTAAGCACGCACACAGTTACCTTATCACAACTCACAACCTCTGTATGAGATCACATTGAACTCTGATGGTGGATTAGGTGATTAGGGTGAGTCGGGCTTCCATGATAGAGCTAATTTATCCTCCCCACTGCTCAACATCTAAGTCATTTCCAAGGAATTGTTTATAAATAGTTGGATAGAGTATGGTCATGTGGTGAAGAAGTTTGTAAATCATTATTTTATTATATGAAGAAGCAGTTGCATTTCTCCTCCTGGCGAGGTAAATATTAACTTTCTAGATGGAAAACTGCAGTCCTAATCATCTAGGCAGCCCTGAGGTCATAAGATATATCTGGGGGCAGCTCCAGGTGGCAGTGTGTAAAACAAATGACATGGAGCCTCAAGTTATATTTGATTAAGAATTGTTTTCTTTGTGGGAGACAGTCAACAGCCAAACCAGCTAAGCTGGTAAACTCTCCTCCAGTGCCTGTTGCTGTGGCAGGATGTTGGAGAGAGTTTCTGGAGGACAAGTAATATCCCTCACTGCAACAGCTGAGCCAAAAAAACAGTCACAGTGGAATCGACATAAGAAAGAAGACTTTAGGCTGAAGACATGGAGTTCTCCCCAGAGCGGCAGGACTGAGGAAAGACCAGGTCTCTCTACCCCATTGTTACTACCCTGTCCCAGGTGCCTCCCCCTACCTAGACCCTAAGGCAGCTCCCCAGTAGGCATTCTGCCTGCAGACCTGGTCCTTCATTCCATTCCATAGTCTGCAGCCATCAGACTCTTTCTAAAATGCCATTCTGAGGACTTCCCAGGTGGGTCAGTGGCTAAGACTCTGTGCTTCCCACACAGGTATCCAGGTTGAATTCCTGGTTGGGGAGCTAGATCCCACATGCTGTAACTAAGAGTTCACACGACTCAACTAAATGTCCCACATTCTGCAATGAGGACCACATGCCACAACCAATGCCTGGTATAGCCAAATAAATAAAATTTAAAAGTAAATGAATAACACCATTTATAATAATGGTGTTATTATATAATATATATTAAATAAATATATGAATGATATAATAAATATAAATATAATATACTTATATATCATATAATTATAAAACTATATAAATACTTATATAACCATATAAATATATGTAAATATGTAAATATATAATAAAATATATTATATAAATATATTTGTATATACATAAATAATACAATAAATATTAATAATAAATGAATAAATAAAAAACATTCTGGCTTTAACAGCCCCAACTAGAGCCCATTATATGACTTCTTGTTTCTCTCATTTCTCAGAATAATGTCAGCTCTGAGTACAGCTGAAAATCTCAATTAATGATTATTTCTGCCTGCAACTCCCAGTTTCCATTCTCCACTATGTTAAAATCTAGTTTGTTTTAACCAGTAAGCTCTCTAGCTTCCTCTTCTGGGAAGCTCTCTTCCTCTTCCTCACTAATTCCTTATTTTTCAGGACTCTATTTAGATATCCTAGTGGGCACTCCTATAGCACCCTAAACTTCTCTTATCATAAGCTATTGCATCTTTTAGGATGTTTAATTATCTGCCTGTCTTGCTGTACAGTATTAGCTCACACCCAGTGTTTAATACTCACCACACCCTATTAAACATTTTCCTTGCCATATCTCATGTGATTCCCATAATAATCCTGTCAGAAAAACACTTGATTACAAATAATTAAACTGAGGCTCCTGTTAAGTCATTTGCTTGAGTCCTACAGCTAGAAATCTCCATAGGGCAAGATGGTGTCGGTCTTGCCTATCATTTGATCCCTAACAATAAATGGCAACCCACTCCAGTGTTCCTGCCTGGAGAATCCCAGGGACAGCGGAGCCCTAGTGGGCTGCCGTCTATGGGATCGCACAGAGTCAGACACGACTTAGCAGCAGCAGCAGCAGCAGCAAATAAGTGCATACCTAGCCCTTTAACATAGTTAACACTTACATTGCACTTAGAATGTGCTGGGCATATCTCAACCTTCTGTCACTAAGATGGGGAAACTGAGATAAAAGTGACCTGCATATGATCACACAGTAAAGAAGTAGTCAGGTTGGGATTTAAACCTAAGCAAACCCACTCCAGTATTCTTGCCTGGAGAATCCCAGGGATGGGGGAGCCCAGTGGGCTGCCACCTATGGGGTCGCACAGAGTCGGACACGACTGAAGCGACTTAGCAGCAGCAGCAGCAACTGGCTTCAGAGCTGCAGCACTCTTAACTGCTAGGCAGTTCTTCCTTTGCTTAAGCAGAAATGCTTCAAGTTGCAGAAATGTTAAGGAAACAGATGAAGCAGTCAATAAAGCAAAGCAAATTAAGACCACTTTTCGTAAGGCAATTTGTTAGTTGCCTTCTGACAGCCTCTCATGAAGTCTTCACATTGCCCACAATAGTAAATACATAGTTGTCACAAATGAAAACATGTCTGGAAGCAAAAAAAAAAAATCATTTTCTGTCTTCCAGTGTCTCAACTTCACTGAGTAGTTATCAGTGATTAAAAAAAAAGAAAAATTCAACAAAAATTTCCTTTTTAGCACTGCAGTATGTACTCAAATAACATTCTCTAGAGAAAATAGGAAGGGAAATCCAGTGGGATTATGGTGAAAAATTAAAGTCAGACAGCTATATTGCTAGAGGACTACAGTGACCTGGGAAAAAAGAATGGAAAAATCCTTGCATTTCCTAAGAAGGCCAAAAAGAAAATAAAAACCTTAGTTTGGCTTTGTTAAGTACAAATAGAACTTGGGTGGCAGAGAGAAAGAAGCAAAGGAATGCTTTAGTAGCTCTGTTTATCTCCCTTCCCCAAATGGAAAATTATATTAGTTTCTTCTGATTTTTCTGAATTGTTTTGATGGTTTCTACCATAATGACTTGTTTTAGAAGATCATCTCTGTATTTTTTCCTTTTAATAAAACAGAACAAAAGATTGAATAATTTTTATTTATTTTATTCAACTGAAAAATTGAATAAAATGGAAAACGTTTTACTTTTTGGAGAATGAGGGGTGAATGATGACTTGAGGGGATGCCTCTCATCATCAGAAGATGTGTCCCAGCAGCAGCTGACAGTTCCAGAGTTGGAGACCCCCGTAACTGTCACAAAGGCAAGAACTTTATTTGGCTTGGCTGCTGTCTTTTGTTAGAGACAGAAGAAAACAGTTCTTGACCAGAAATAATGGCTTGCTGATGGGGAGGAGCTCAGGTTAAGGATAGGATTTGTTAATGGATTTAAGGAGGAGTTGATAGCAAAGGAAGAAACAAGCATGACCCCTAGATGTGTGGCCTTAGCTTCTGGGTGAGGTCAGTTATTGACGTAAGGAAGGCTGTGGGGAGGAAGAGATTTTGGGAAGAAAATTTTAAAATTCAATTTTGCAGGTGTTTAGTTTGAAATTTCTGAATGAGGGTCCTACCTTGTCTCCCTTATACTCCATTATGGTATCTGCTCACTGGGCAGCAGCAAGAGGAGCCTCTTAAACTGTAACTCAACACTGGATGTAAGCCATCAACGACTCCACCTCTAGCTATAAGGAAAAGCCAAAGTCATGACCTTGTCTCCTGCACACATCCTTACTCCTTCCCTTCCGGCTGCACTGTTCTCCTGCTATCCCTTGGACATACCAGGTACATTCCCACTTCAGGATCTTTGCAGTATATCTTCCTTTTTGGGGCAATGTTCTTCCTACAAGTAAGTTAGCTATCTTCCTGACCTCACCTCCTCCAAACCTGAGCCTGAATTTTGGCGTCTTGGTTTGGGCACTCTGCACAGCTTGTGGGATCTTAGTTTCCTAACCAGGGACTGAACCCAGGCCCTCAGCAGTGAGACTGCCAAGTCCTAACCACAGTCCCACCAGATTATTTCCTATACTATGACTCTTTTATAAAGTCAACTGTTAATCCTCTCACTGGAATGTAAGCAGGATGAAGGACAGTAATTTGATACTAGTATAGCCCAAGAACCTAGAATATTCTATGACACATACTAAGTATCCAGTACTTATTGGTTGAATGAGTAGAAAAAATTATGTTATCTAAGAAATGTCAAAAAGATGGTTGGATAAATGAGTGTAGACCTAAGGAGAGGTGAGGTCTGGAAATATTCATCATGATGAATTAGTTAAAACTATGAGAATGGATGAAGCTACCCAAGGTAAAGACATGACTAGAGAGGTTCCAATATTAAGACCTGGAAAATGTCCACATTTTGACATCAGGCAGAGACGGAGAAAGCAATAATAATTAAAAAAAAAAGATATTTAGAACCAGTAATGTACGAGAAAAACTAGGAGATACTTGGGGTAGGGGTGGTATTTGTGAAGGAGAGAGGGGTCAATAATCTCATCTCCTGCTGTGTAGTTGGGTAAGATAAGGCTAGAAAAGCCTCCATTAAATTGGCAACAATGGAGATCTTTGCCAACCTTGGTAAGAACAGTTTTGGGAAGATTGAAGCTGAGATGGATTGCCAAAATGGCTTGAGGATACTGCTCGAGGACTGTACTTAATATGCCTTCCCAGGTAGCACTAGTGGTAAAGAATCCACCTGCCAATGCAGGTATATGACAAGGGTTCCATCCTTGGCTTGGGAAGATCCCCTGGAGGAGGGCATGGCAACTCCCTCCAGTATTCTTGCCTGGAGAACCCCATGAACAGAGGAGCCTGGCAGGCTGCAGCCCATAGGGTCGCACAGTGTCAGACATGACTAAAGCGACTTAGCACGTTCTTCAATGTGTGTGTGTGTGCTTAGTCACTCAGTCATGTCCAACTGTTTGGACTGTAGCCCACCAAGCTCCTCTAGAAGTCCATGGAATTTTCCAGGCAAGAATACTGGGGTGAGTTGCCATTTTCTTCTCCAGGGAGTGGGTTGTACTTAAATATAGCTCCACCAAATAAGAGCAAAGGATAACAAGAAATAATAACTAATGGGGTCAGAACTAATAGGAAAAGAGACAGCAGCAGATCAGCAATGTCAACAATTTTTGGAAGATGAGAAGCACCTGAAAAAGTAGAAGTTGACTTAGTAGATCAGGGGATACATGCCTGTGTGACCAGGGGCAGTGGTGGAATTGGGGTGCTTTGATGATGAACAAGTCCATTTGCTATGTAGAACTCTTCAGACGTTTTGCACTTGAGTCCAGAAGGTAAAGTTAATCTGCCTGGATAGAAACAGGGATAGTGGTGGAAAAATTTTATACAGTCATTGATCTCACTGATTCCTTTCCTTATATGACCTGCCCAGAGGACTACAACTCCATGCACCTCCAGCCTGCCCGAAGAGTTTAATCCTCTGGAGAAACTGGATTAGAGAGAGAGACTAGACTTTGGGACACAGAGATAAGGATAGAATAAGACATGGAGTTATAAAGGTGGGAATTAAGTGAAAATTTTCATACTGAATTATAATTATTAGATTCCCTTCTCCTGCTGTGCTCCTGGAATTCTGTCCAAAGATCGGAGTATATTGGGGGACTTTCTTTGAAGAATCTATATTGCATGCGAGAAAAGACTGACAGATACTGGTATCTCCAGAATCATCCAATAAAAAGGCACTGTCTTAGTCTGCTCAGGCTGCTATAACGAAACACCATCGACGTTTCTCACAGTTCTGTAGGCTGGAAGCCCAAGATCACTGGAAGTTCACGGTGTTCGGGAGCGCCCTCTTTCTGTCCTGCAGACAGCTGTGTTCTCACATGGTGAGAGAATTCTCTCTTCCTCTTCTTAAAAAGCCTCCAATTATCTCATTTAATCATAATCACCTCCTAAAAACCCTATGTCCAAATACAGTCGTATTGGAGTTAGAGCTCCAACACATGAATTTAGTGAGAGAGGGGGGTCACAATCCAGTTCATATCCCTGAACAGGAAATAACCATTGATAGTGTGCCTTTTGGAGAAGGCAATGGCACCCCACTCCAGTACTCTTGCCTGGAAAATCCCATGGATGGAGGAGCCTGGTGGGCTGCAGTCCATGGGGTCGCGACGAGTCGGACATGACTGAGCGACTTCACTTTCACTCTTCACTTTCATGCATTGGAGAAGGAAATGGCAACCCACTCCAGTGTTCTTGCCTGGAGAATCCCAGGGATGGCAGAGCCCTAGTGGGCTGCCGTCTGTGGGGTCGCACCGAGTTGGACAAGACTGAAGTGACATAGCAGCAGCAGCAGCAGTGTGCCTTTTATACGTTTGGGATCTGGTTTTAATGGCAGTTATCCCACTCCGATTAATGTAAGGGATTTCAACAGAGGAGAGGAGTGAAAGAGAGCCATGCACTAGACTTTTCTAGAGGACAACCAACCTTTCCTGCTTAGAAAAGAGGAGAAGGGCTTTCAGAGGGAGGGTGCCAAATGAAAAATGAAACTGATTTGTTCAAACATCTGGGGAAAATTATTGGTAAAGTTTCAGCAAGTCTATTGAAACATTTAGAGAAAAAATAAATGATAAACACATGGGAAGCTAAGTAAAGGCAATTTCAACTCCAGGAAAAACAAAATGTTATATGAAAAGGAAATATCCATGCATCTTGGGTTAAACAGGGAATCTTTACTGGATATAGTAATGTAAACAACACCTGATTTAGCCAAAAATTATAATAAGTTTACATGGAGGGGATGAAGCAGGAAAGGGAAGTTGTGTGTGTGTGAGAGAGAGACATGACATACTTTACCTTCTGTAATGGGAGGTGTTTAAAAAATATTTAAAGTATATTAAGAAATAGCATTACTATCCTATAAAAATATGTCAGTAATTACTAGTAAAAACAGCAAAGAAGTTGAAAGTGGGTTCCACTGGGAGTGGGATGGGAGTGCTAGTTGAATATTTAAGACTTATTTGCATATATTAATAAAACTGATACATGTAACTTTTCAAAATATATGGTATATATACTTCAATTAAATATACATATATAGAGAGAGTCTTCCCCAGTGGGTCAGAAGGTAAAGAATCTGCTTGCAATGTGGGAGACATGGGTTCAATCCCTGGGTCCAATCCCTGGGTCAGGAGGATCCCCTGAAGAAGGGAATGACAGCCCACTCCAGTATTCTTGCTTGGAAAAACCCATGAATGGAGGAGCCTGGTGGGCCCCAATCCATGGGGTCGCAAAAAAGTTGGACACGACTAACACACACACGTGTATATACGTGATGAATGCTGTCAGTTCAGTTGCTCAGTTGTGTCTGACTCTGCAACCCCATGAACTGTAGCATGCCAGGCTTCCCTGTCCATCATCAACTCCCAGAGCTTACTCAAACTAATGTCCATCAAGTTGGTGATGCCATCCAAGCATCTCATCCTCTGTCATCCCCTTCTCCTTCCGCCTTCAATCTTTCCCAGCATCAGGGTCTTTTCAAGTGAGTCAGTTCTTTGCATCAGGTGGCCAAAGTATTGGAGTTTCAGCTTCAGCATCAGTCCTTCCAATGAATATTCAGGATTGATTTCCTTTAGGATGGACTGATTGGATCTCCTTGCAGTCCAAGGGACTCTCAAGAGTCTTCTCCAACACCACAGTTCAAAAGTGTCAATTCATTTGCACTCATATATCACTTTTATATGTGGAATCTAAAAGAATAAAACTAGTTAGTATAACAAAAAAGAGATTTACAGATATATAGAATAAACTGGTAGTTATCAGTGGACAGAGGAGAGGTGGGAGTGGGGCAAGATGAGGGTAGGGGGTTACAAGATACAAACTACTGTATATAAAATAAACAAGTCACAAGGTTGTGTTATACAGCAGAATATAGCCAATATTTTATAGTAACTATAAATTCAATATAACCTTTAAAAATTGTGAATTTTTATGTTATATGTCTGAAACATATAATATGAATCAACTATACCTCAATTTAAAAATACATAAAATACATTGTACAGGAGGTTTAAAAGAAGAGATAGGAATTTATGGAAAGCTCTTTCAGGAAGCTTTGCTGGCAGAAGGGAGCAAAGCAATGGGGTAGTAACTCATTCAAGGGCGAATCTAAAAATTTTTTTTTGGCTGCACCACATAATATCTTAGTTCCCCAGCCAGGGATCAAACCAGTATCCCCTGCAGTGGAAGCATGGAGTCCTAACCACTGGACCACCAGGGAAGTCCCTGAATCTAAATATGTTTCAAGTGAGAATACTTAGTTACCAAATCAAACAGTGCAGGCTTTATAATGAAAAGTGGAGTCTCTTGCACCCCCCACCCCCATTCCAACACATTGCTTTCCATTCACCTATAAACATTTAAACCATGGTTTCTCTCAACCCAGGAGCGTGAACGAAGTTTCCTGCCCTGGGAGAGGAAGGCACAGGCAGGATTTTTGCCAGTGGAGAGCAGTATCTCACCAGCCCGTGTGCAAGCCGCATGGCACATGCTCTGCTGGCATCTTATCACCACCAGCCTGTAGGAAGACAGGAAAGCCCAGAAGATAAGCTGGGAAGCACGCTGTTGGGCATTTTTGCAGCGCTGCTTTGCAGAATTCTGTGATGTCTCAGATGCACAGTGCCCTCATTAGGACCTATGCAAAGAGGAAGGAAACACCCAGCTCTATTTGCAGCATATCTTAAAGCCTTGAGGTCTAAATTTAATTTGGGGAGATCAAGAGAGTGATTTCCTATCTATGCCCCCTTGGGAAGAAAAGGTGATACGCTTTCTGTTGGTATCTTTACCCAGACCCTGTATGATAGTGAAAGCGTTAGTCACTCAGTTGTGTCCGACTCTCAGTGACCCCATGGACGTAGCCCACTAGGCTCCTTTGTCCATGGGATTCTCCAGGCAAGAATACTGGAGTGGGTTGCCATGTCCTACTCCAGGGAGATTCTGTATACCATAACTATAAAGAGGTGCAGGCTAGTTCTCAGGGCCACACCTCTACTGAGGGTGCTGTAGGTAGGGATACATTTTATTGCACTCAATTTGCTATAATCACAACAATATAAAGCAAACATACAGTGTTTACTTTCTGAACATTAATGAAACAACCACCCGAGTACAGAAGAACAACCAGAGCTATGAGGGATTTTAAAACAAACATAGCCTCTTTACTGGCTGGAACCATGGAGGGTGCAGAAGAGAAGAAAAAGAAGGTTCCTGCTGTGCTAGAAACCCTTAAAAAGTGGAAGAATTTTGCTGAGCTTAAGATCAAGCGACTGAGAAAGAAGTTTGCCCAAAAGATGCTTCGAAGGCAAGGAGGAAGCTTATCTATGAAAAAGCTAAGCATTACCACAAGGAAAACAGGCAGATGTACAAAACTGAAATTCAAACAGCTAGGATGGCTCGAAAAGCTGGCAACTTCTATGTACCCGTCGAACCCAAACTGGCGTTTGTCATCAGGATCAGAGGTATCAACGGTGTGAGCCCAAAGGTTCGAAAGGTGTTCCGTCGAACCCAAACTGGCATTTGTCATCAGGATCAGAGGTATCAACGGTGTGAGCCCAAAGGTTCGAAAGGTGTTGCAGCTCCTTCGCCTCCGGCAGATCTTCAATGGCACCTTTGTGAAGCTCAACAAGGCATCAATTAATATGCTGAGAATTGTAGAGCCATACATTGCATGGGGGTACCCAAATCTGAAGTCTGTAAATGAACTGATCTACAAGTGTGGTTATGGCAAAATCAACAAAAAGTGAATTGCCCTGACAGACGATGCACTGATTGCTTGATCTCTTGGGAAATATGGAATCATCTGCATGGAGGATCTGATTCATGAGATCTATACCACTGGAAAACATTTCAAAGAAGCAAACAACTTCCTGTGGCCCTTTAAATTGTCTTCTCCACGAGGTGGAATGAAGAAAAAGACCACCCATTTTGTAGAAGGTGGAGATGCTGGCAACAGGGAAGACCAGATCAACAGGCTTATTAGAAGGATGAACTAAGGTATCTACCAGGATTATTTTTGTAATCTGGTTAATAAACAATTGAAAAAACAACAACAACAACAAAAACAAACATAAAAAAGCCCTCAGGAAAATGGTCTGTAGATCACCATCTAAGGATTTTTAAAGATGATATTTTAAATTATTTGGTATCCTATGTTTCTTTTTTGCAGCATATTTAAGAGGAAGACAGATTTGCCAGGTTTAAGGTAATATTTAAGGTAATCCATTATAAAAGGTACTGAACTCAAATATTAGAGGCAGGGCTAGTATACAGACGTATGCCACTGCCTTGGTTGGAGTGGGAATCCGTTTTGGAGAAGGTTGCCGTAACTAACTTGGGAAGCATCAGACAACCATTTCCAAACTGGTATTTCATGTTTTCCCCACCAGGGACCTAACTCCCTGATGTTTTCCATGACACTGTCTGTCTATTGAAATGTCGATAGAAGAGAAAAGGTGCCATACCTTTCAGGTGTGTCGTGGCTTTGTCAACCTAGAAGAAACTCAGATGTCTTCAGGGACCAGACAGGTGAGTAAAATGTGTGTGAAAGTGAGGCCCAAGAGAACATGGATTAAATTAAAAGCCACACTACGCACACATGGGCTTCCCCAGTGGCACTAGTGATAAAGAATCCACCTGCTAATGTGGGAGACATAAGAGACATGGGTTCGATCCCTGGGTCGGAAGGATCCCCTGGAGGAGGGCACAGCAGCCCATGCCAATAGTCTTGCCTGGGGAATCTCATAGACAGAAGAGGCTGGTAGGCTACAATCCACAGGGTCACAAAGAGTTAGACACGACTGAAGTGACTGAGAGCGCGCACGCGTGCACACACACACACACACACACACCCGCCAGCCACACTGTGCTGGCCAAACAGGCATCTGCTGCCCACTCTTTCATCAGTTCAGTTCAGTCGCTCAGTCTGACTCTTTGTGATCCCATGAATCGCAGCACGCCAGGCCTCCCTGTCCATCACCAACTCCCGGAGTTCACTCAGACTCACGTCCATTGAGTCAGTGATGCCATCCAGGCATCTCATCCTCGGTCGTCCCCTTTTCCTCCTGCCCCCAATCCCTCCCAGCATCAGAGTCTTTTCCAGTGAGTCAACTCTTCGCATGAGGTGGCCAAAGTACTGGAGCTTCAGCTTCAGCATCATTCCTTCCAAAGAAATCCCAGGGCTGATCTCCTTCAGAAAGGACTGGTTCGATCTCCTTGCAGTCCAAGGGACTCTCAAGAGTCTTCTCCAACACCACAGTTCAAAAGCATCAATTCTTTGGTGCTCAGCTTTCCTCACAATCCGACTTTCACATCCATACGTGACAACTGGAAAAACCATAGCCTTGACTAGATGGACCTTTGTTGGCAAAGTAATGTCTCTGCTTTTGAATATGCTATCTAGGTTGGTCATAACTTTCCTTCCAAGGAGTAAGCGTCTTTTAATTTCATGGCTGCAGTCACCATCTGCAGTGATTTTGGAGCCTCCTAAAATAAAGTCTGACACTGTTTCTACTGTTCCCCCGTCTATTTCCCATGAAGTGATGGGACCAGATACCATGATCTTAGTTTTCTGAATGCTGAGTTTTCCTAGGGGCTACCAGGCTGTGATCTCTGCTTAGCTATGGGAATAATGCCCCTGACAAACTGAGACCAGAATGCCCTCTAGAGCCACGGGGGTTTCTAACACCCTCCTGGAGCAGAATCAAAGGAGTTAGGCCTAAAAGAGTTAATCCAAAATGATTGCCCGAAGTCCCACCTCGCCTTCAAGCCATGCCCAAGGCCTAACTCCTCCATAAATCACTCCCTTTCTTCCTCTGAGATGGAGCCTTACCTTCTGCCAGCTCTGCTTTGTATCTCTGTTACAGCAGCTCCAGTGTTGGGTGTTGCAATGACCTGGGTCTGTGTCAGCTTCTGCTCCCAGAACTTGGCCCAGCCTTACTATGTAAACCTATCTCTCCCTCTGTAAAATTTAAAGGAAGGAATTTCTGAGTATTTGAATTGCATATAGAAATTATTTTAAAATCCTAGAGCTGTATCCAAACAAAAGAGTACCTCCCACCTTACATATTCTCTCAGTGTTTCCCAAACTGGTGTTCCTCAGAACATTAGTCCCAGGAGATGCTCCCTGAAAAGTGCTCTGTGGTCAAATGCTACTCTGTATCCGGATCGAGTCACAAGGCACACTGGTATTGTAAAGGCTCTGAGAAGATCAGGAAAAATTAAAGAAAAGTTTACTTTTGTTCAGGGAGGGAATTCCTCACGTATTTAGCCATGGGATTCTTTTAGTGGGACCATTTAAGGACTTGCTCCCTGGAATGTAACCTTCGTAGAGGCAGCCAGGACAGACTCTGGCCCCAAGCTGCCTACAAGCAACCCTTAGCATCCATTGTCCTTGGGTAAGTTACTTGACCTGAACAGGTTCCTTGACTTAACCTGTCTCATTTGTAAATTGGGCATAATAGTAGGACATCCTCTATTGTGAAAAGTTAAATGAGTTAATATACATATAAACTATGTTCTTATGCGTGCTAAATTGCTTCAGTCGTGTCTGACTCTGTGACTCCATGGATTGCAGCCCGCCAAGCTCCTCTGTCCATGGGATTCTCTAGGCAAAAATACTGGAGTGGGTGACATGCCCTCCTCCAGGGGATCTTCCAGACCAAGGGATCAAACCCCCATCTCTTACATCTCCTGTACTGGCAGACTGCTTCTTTACCACTAGTGGCACCTGATTCTCAGCCTAAATTTGGAGTTTTGGTCAGAAAATCAGACTTTTTTCCTTGCTTCAAATTCAGAAAAAAAAAAAAAAAATGGAAACGAGAGGACATTGAAGTGTTGGCTTTGCTACCAACAAAGGCTGTTTAGAGGAAGCTTGCTATTCAGTTCAGTTCAGTTCAGTTCAATCCCTCAGTCGAGTCCGACTCTTTGCGACCCCATGAATCACAGCACTCCAGGCCTCCCTGTCCATCACCATCTCTCGAAGTTCACTCAGACTCACGTTCATCGAGTCCGTGATGCTATCCAACCATCTCATCCTCGGTCGTCCCCTTCTCCTCCTGCTCCCAATCCCTCCCAGCATCAGTCTTTTCCAATGAATCAACTCTTCATATGAGGTGGCCAAAGTACTGGAGCTTCAGCTTCAGCATCATTCCTTCCAAAGAAATCCCAGGGCTGATCTCCTTTAGGATGGACTGGTTGGATCTCCTTGCAGTCCAAGGGACTCTCAAGAGTCTTCTCCAACACCACAGTTCAAAAGCATCAATTCTTTGGCACTCAGCCTTCTTCACAGTCCAACTCTCACATCCATACATGACCACAGGAAAAACCATAGCCTTGACTAGACGGACCTTAGTCGGCAAAGTAACGTCTCTGCTTTTGAATATGCTATCTAGCTTGGTCATAACTTTTCTTCCAAGGAGTAGGCGTCTTTTAATTTCATGGCTGCAGTCACCATCTGCAGTGATTTTGGAGCCCAAAAATATAAAGTCTGACACTGTTTCCACTGTTTCCCCATCTATTTCCCATGAAGTGATGGGACCGGATGCCATGATCTTCGTTTTCTGAATGTTGAGCTTTAAGCCAACTTTTTGCTCTCCTCTTTCACCTTCATCAAGAGGTCCTTTAGCTCCTCTTCACTTTCTGCCATAAGGGTGGTGTTATCTGCATATCTGAGGTTATTGATATTTCTCTGGGCAATCTTGATTCCAGCTTGTGTTTCTTCCAGCCCAGCGTTTCTCATGAGGTACTCTGCATAGAAGTTAAATAAGCAGGGTGACAATATACAGCCTTGACGTACTCCTTTTCCTATTTAGAACCAGTCTGTTGTTCCATGTCCAGTTCTAACTGTTGCTTCCTGACCTGCATAAAGATTTCTCAAGAGGCAGGTCAGGTGGTCTGCTATTCCCATCTCTTTCAGAATTTTCCACAGTTTATTGTGATCCACACAGTCAAAGGCTTTGGCATAGTCAATAAAGCAGAAGTAGATGTTTTTCTGGAACTCTCTTGCTTTTTCCATGATCCAGCGGATGATGGAAATTTGATCTCTGTTTCCTCTGCCTTTTCTAAAACCAACTTGAACATCAAGAAGTTCACGGTTTACGTATTGCTGAAGCCTGGCTTGGAGAATTTTGAGCATTACTTCACTAGCATGTGAGATGAGTGCAATTGTGCAGTAGTTTGAGCATTCTTTAGCATTGCTTTTCTTTGGAATTGGAATGAAAACTGACCTTTTCCAGTCTTGTGGCCACTGCTGAGTTTTCCAAATGTGCTGGCATATTGAGTACAGCACTTTCACAGCATCATCTTTCAGGATTTGAAACAGCTCAACTGGAATTCCATCACTTCCACTAGCTTTGTTCATAGTGATGCTTTCTAAGGCCCACTTGACTTCACATTCCAAGATGTCTGGCTCTAGATGAGTGATCACATCATCATGATTATCTGGGTCGTGAAGATCTTTTTTGTACAGTTCTTCCATGTATTCTTGCCACCTCTTCTTAATATCTTCAGCTTCTGTTAGGTCCAGACCATTTCTGTCCTTTATCAAGCCCATCTTTGCATGAAGTGTTCCCTTGGTATCTCTAATTTTCTTGAAGAGATCTCTAGTCTTTCCCATTCTGTTGTTTTCCTCTATTTCTTTGCATTGATTGCAGAAGAAGGCTTTCTTATCTCTTCTTGCTATTCTTTGGAACTCTGCATTCAGATGCTTATATCTTTCCTTTTCTCCTTTGCTTTTCACCTCTCTTCTTTTCACAGCTATTTGTAAGGCCTCCCCAGACAGCCATTTTGCTTTTTGGATTTCTTTTCCATGGAGATGGTCTTGATCCCTGTCTCCTGTTCAATGTCACGAACCTCATTCCATAGTTCATCAGGCACTCTATCTATCAGATCTAGGCCCTTAAATCTATTTCTCACTTCCACTGTATAATCATAAGGGATTTGATTTAGGTCATACCTGAATGGTCTATTGGTTTTCCCTACTTTCTTCAATTTAAGTCTGAATTTGGCAATAAGGAGTTCATGATCTGAGCCACAGTCAGCTCCTGGTCTTGTTTTTGTTGATTGTGTAGAGCTTCTCCATCTTTGGCTGCAAAGAATATAATCAGTCTGATTTCGGTGTTGACCATCTGGTGATGTCCATGTGCAGAGTCTTCTCTTGTGTTGTTGGAAGAGGGTGTTTGCTATGACCAGTGCATTTTCTTGGCAAAACTCTATTAGTCTTTGCCCTGCTTCATTCTGCCAAATTTGCCTGTTATTCCAGGTGTTTCTTGACTTCCTACTTTAGCATTCCAGTCCCCTATAATGAAAAGGACATCTTTTTTGGGTGTTAGTTCTAAAAGGTCATGTAGTTCTTCATAAAACTGTTCAACTTCAGCTTCTTCAGCATTACTGGTTGGGGCATAGATCTGGATAACTGTGATATTGAATGGTTTGCCTTGGAAACGAACAGAGATCAATCTGTCGTTTCTGAGATTGCATCCAAGTACTGCATTTCGGACTCTTTTGTTGACCATGATGGCTACTCCATTTCTTCTGAGGGATTCCTGCCCGCAATAGTAGACATGATGGTCATCTAAGTTAAATTCACCCATTCCAGTCCATTTTAGTTCGCTGATTCCTAGAATGTCGATGTTCACCCTTGCCATCTCTTGTTTGACCACTTCCAATTTGCCTTGATTCATGGACCTGACATTCCAGGTTCCTATGCAATATTGCTCTTTACAGCATCGGATCTTGCTTCTATCACCAGTCACATGCATAACTGGGTATTGGGCTCCATCCCTTCATTCTTTCTGGAGTTATTTCTCCACTGATCTCCAGTAGCATATTGGGCACCTACTGACCTGGGGAATTCCTCTTTCAGTATCCTATCATTTTGCCTTTTCATGCTGTTCTTGGGGTTCTCAAGGCAAGAATACTGAAGTGGCTTGCCATTCCCTTCTCCAGTGGACCACATTCTGTCAGACCTCTCCACCATGACCTGCCTGTCTTGGGTTCCCCTGTAGGCATGGCTTGGTTTCACTGAGTTAGACAAGGCTGTGGTCCTAGTGTGATTAGATTGACTAGTTTTCTGTGAGTATAGCTTCAGTGTGTCTGCCCTCTGATGCCCTCTTGCAACACCTACCACCTTAACTTGGGTTTGTCTTACCTTGAGCGTGGGGTATCTTTTCACAGCTGCTCCAGCAAAGCACAGCTGCTGTTTCTTACCTTGAACGAGGGGTATCTCCTTACCGCCGCCTTCCTGACCTTCAATTGTTAATAGGTTTCACCACCTCCCTGCCTCACCTGCTTCACCCCCATTTGATTCCAGCCTCTCCATCACTGGTGGAGATGGATACAGGCTTTTTTCATAGGATTAGGTCGTATACAGCAGAGTGGACAAAGTAAGTGTTTGTGTTGTGTGTCAGTTTGTTTGGGCTGCTATAACAAGGTGCCACAAGCTAGGTGGCTCAGAATGACAGAAATTTACTGTCTAACAGTTCTGGAGGCCAGAAGTCTGAAATCAAGGTATCAAGGACCATGCTTCTTCTGAGACAAGTAGGGAAATGCTCTTCCCCTGCGTGTTCCTGTTTCTCTAGCCCCGAGTGTTCCTGGGCTTGTGGCAGCATACCCCCACCTCTGCCTTCCTCATCAGACAGTATTCTCCCCCGTCTATTCACATGGCCTTCCCTCTGTGCGCGTCCCTGTCTATGTATACATTTTTCCTTTTTACAAAGACTTCAGTCATGTTGGACTAGGGACCACACTCATGACCTCATTTTATCTTGATTACCTGTGTAAAAACCCTGTTTCCAAGTAAGTTCCCATTCTGGGGTACTGGTGGGGTCAGGACTTCAACACAACATTTTTAGGACAGAATGCCACCTGTAACATCCTGAGACCAGAGCCTCTGAAATAGAGGAAAAGGGACCAAAGATAAAATCTGATCCTTCTTCCCTGTGTTGCCAATCAGAGACATCGTTCCTCCATGCTTGGGGAAGAGCAAGAGGGGAATCAAGGAAGTCCAGCATGTTCCTATGTCTGGAACTGAGAAACCTCCCTCCCTCTCTATGGAAAACGAAGAAGGAAGGAAACCTTCCCATTTCCACCTGCATCTCCAAACTGTCGTCCAAAGAGAACTTTGGAAGAAAATAGGTCCTTGGAATTACTTGTGATCCTGCCCTAAGATTTGTCAGCTGGAGTCCCTCCATCTCTCTTGGGGCTCAAAGGGCATACCTGTATGTACTGAGAACACTGGTTGCCTAGATACCGGGAGACTTAAGGACTCCCTGGTGTTGCATCTGGGGCCAGTTTCATTTTGCTATGCCCTCGGGAACAAAGTTCTTTCAAGCCTAATCTTTTGGGAGGTTGAGGAGAAAATATTCTCAGTAGTCTTAGAAACAGCTATTAGCAGTTAGTATACAATATATTGGAGAAGGAAATGGCAACCCACTCCAGTGTTCTTGCCTGGAGAATCCCAGGGACAGGGGAGCCTGGTGGGCTGCCGTCTATGGGGTCATACAGAGTCGGACACAACTGAAGTGACTTAGCCGCAGCAGTAGCAGCACACAATATATATTTAGATCTTTAATAAAGATTTGAAGAAGGGGAATGAATATTCAATAATGAGGGGAGAAATGGAGATATACATGAAGCAAAGATAACATTTCAAACAGCAATGGGTAGTGTGGGAGGGAGGCTCAAGAGAGAGGGGATATATGTCCACTTATGGCTGATCCACGTTGTTGTACAGCAGAAACCAACACAACGTTGTAAAGCAATTATCCTCCAATTAAAATTTTTCAATTAATTTCAAAATTAGCAATGGGTAGAACAAGCTGTGTGTGTGCTAGGTTGTTTCAGTCATGTTCAACTCTTTGCCAAACTAAGGACTGTAGCCCTCCAGGCTCTTCTGTCCATGGAATTCTCCAGGCAAGAATATTGGAGTGAGTTGCCATTTCCTCCTCCAGGGGATCATGTTGGATTAGGGATTACACTCATGACGTCATTTTAACTTGATTACCTGTGTCTCCACCCAGGGATCGAACCCGTGTCTCTTATGTCTCATGTATTGGCAGGTGGGTTCTTTACCACTAGCGCCACCTGGGAAGCCCACAGAATGAGCTAGGCATCTTCGTTTGGGGAGAGGATCTACAGCTGTTAAGTGTTTACCATTTGCCTGACCTGTACTATCTTATTTAATCCTCATACCCCTTGAGTCTCGCTGGTGCGCTGTGGGGCAGGGCAGTCTGTCGCCAGGGCTTGTCCTCTGAAGTGCTGAGTTACACAGCCTTCTTTGTCTGAAACTCAGGAGGCTGCTCTTCTGTGTCCAGAGAATGGTTTGTTTCATTTCTTCCACAGCACTGAACCCATCTGGAGTTGTTCCCTTTCTTGATTGTGAGCCCCTCCGGAAGGAACTGGTCCACACTCATCTTCATTGTCTAATCTGCTGCCTGTCACCTTGTGGGTAAGTTTTTAGTTAAATCAATAAATAATTTTTTATTAAGGAGCCTTTGGAAATTTTTCTGGTCTACACAGTTGTTGTAATATTCATGAACTGTGATTGCTTCACGCACAAAAACAAAAACACTCAGGCTAATGATCTGTATTAGAGCAGTGACAATATGCTAACCAGTCTCTTTCATTATTTAGAACTTTCCCCACAGTTTAAATTGAGAAAGCCCTATTTCTTCCTAGGTCTTTTCATGGAAGTGTCCAGGGTGTGGTGCTCAATGCATAGTGCCTTGGTGTCTTCAGGGAACCTGCTGAGTGGTCACTGACTCAAGCTCTTCCTAAGGTAGGACAAGGGTGACTCTGGGCCACTGACACTAGCAAAGTACTAACAAATCTGTTGCCCCATTCAAACCCGGCACTCACTCACATAGTGAATTTTGGAACACAAGAAATTAGCTGGCCTTTATGTTACATTTGGCTTCCCATGAGATGCCTAATTCTTGGAACCCATGGAGCACAGCCTTGGTCTAATAAACGCACAGGGGGACATGCACATATTAGAAGAATCTCAAAACAAAATCTCACGGCAACTGACCATGTAAGCTGCTTTGGGAAATGGAAAGGGAGACAGCCCCAGCTGTTACCTGGTTATTCAGCTAAGCATCCTGGACCTTGTGCTACTCTAGATGGTTTTCTTATATAGAGCAAATGGAAGAGCAAGGGGAAATAATACGTTCATGAGAAAATGGCAGGTACTGGAAGCTGAGTGGAAGCCAAATGGGAGGAATGGTGGCAAAGACTATGTCTCCTCTGTTTTCTAAACTCAAAGAGAGAAAAGTGAATGTTACTTCTTGGTTTGGTGGTCTCCGGGCAGCTTGCTCTTTAAATATTTATTCAGTAGTTTCTATTGCTTCATTCATTCATCTAAGCAATTATTAATTTGTTCAGGAAGCATTTGCTGTGTTAGGCACTTCGTGCAAGGCACTAGATAGGACACTGAGGATGTAGGGATGAGTGATCCTATTGCCTATCCTCCAGAGTTTAGGGGAAGTTTAAACACGGACATGGAGTAGACTGAAGACACTTTGAAGGCAGAGATGGAGACGTATTCATCATGGTAGCACCAATCCATGGTATGGTGACTGCCATATAGGAGGCATTTAATAAATGTTTGTTGAATGATTTAATGAAGGTATTGGTCATGCATTAATAAAGCCATTTTCACATTGTAGTGTTAAACTACTAAATATAGTTGAAGACTTCAAAAAATACTAGAAAGCTTCTTGCATGGTAGTAACTTAAATGAAATTTTCTACTTGGAAAAATATCAAATATAATTTATGCACTACATATCTGTTAATATACTGAAACCTCCACGGTGCTCTAGTGCTGCTGAGTGCAACCTATGTTTTAAATGATTAATCCTGAGTTAGAAGTTCCAGGGTAGAGTGTTCTTCTTTAATACTAGTTAATTTTTTTTTTCAGTTGTGGCTCAACCTGAGTGAAACAGCTGACATTAAAAAGGCATCAATTGCTCTAGTCGCTTTGGTGAAAAGAGCATGGCATGGGTTGACAGTCGCTGTGAGGACATTTGAAACAGCGCATGAGTTTGTATTCTTATTGATTTCTGATAGCACTTTAAAAATAGAAGCCATAAATTATGTATAGCCAAGAACTATTAAGAACTTCAAGGGAACGACACTTAAAATAAATGGCCCAAGAACTGTAAAGTCAGCTGGCTTAGAGTAAGAATTTCTAACAATAATTCATTTCTAGCTGCTACTAGTCATGCTCAGGTCTTGGAGGATGCTAAGAGGGATCTCTGGTGTGGCTACAGCCATGGGTCAGATGCCAGCTGTGGATGGGGCACACATAACCTAAAGCCTGCCTAGGGCTTGGGTTTGTTTTTGCGAGTGGCTCCAAGGCCAAGCTCATCTCCACAGATGACTGCCCACAGAAGGCCACCGAGTTCCTCTCTCATGAGATTATCCTTGATACCTGCCCAGTGGTCTCATGTCATGGGCAGAAATTTCAGAAAAGCATGAGACAGGACCGCGTGTGGTCCATATCAGGGCCAGTGGCTCTGCTAGTTGGAGCATGCTGCAGCCATAGCTTGTCCCTCAGCTGCGTAAAGAGGACTTGTGCATATGTCTGTTGTAGATTTACTGGTTTGTTGCTACCCTGCAACAAAGCAGTAGCACGGACATTAAGTTCTCCTAGTCAGAGAAGTCTGTAGACAAAGGATTAGAATAGGCACACATATGATGTGGTGCCCTTGCAGTTCAGGCTTAACAATGTCTGACAATTTGATTTGAGGCATTTTGAAAGATAACATTCCTAAGCACCGTCTAACGACAGTGGAGTTATCGTAACACATTAAAAACAGGTGCAGGAGTGCTTTAATGCCTTCTCACTGTGCAAGCAGAGGAAGATGTCCAGAAGAAGGTGGAGTAAGTTGTACAATCTGTATGGAGAACAGAGGGAAGCATACAGATAGCTTCTGCCTATCACACACAGGGACTTTGTGGTCACCTGTACTTAACTTTCGCTTGCTAGAACCATGGAAAGAATAAGGTAGTTGTTTTTCTGAAGAATGGCTGAGTGACCAGGGCTGGATAACAATCTCTGGGCATGACCTGGCTCAGTGACAGTCAGAAGGCACATTCTGGCCCTTTTAAAAAACTCATCAAAGGTCAGGGACAGAGAATCTGGAAAATGGTTGGCCAAATGTTCTGAGACCTTTCCTCTTGGCATGTAATGTGGAAGTATAGTTTATTTTTTCAAATAATATTTAGTCTTTGCTACATGCTTGTTACCAGAACTACACTGGTAAATGAGAGATCCATCCTACCTTGATGGAACCTACAATTATCCAGCAAGGGGAAAATTTTCAAACCAAGCCACCAGAATAAATATATATTTTCAAACAGTGATAAGTCTAACAAAAGAAGTATAGGATACTTTGTGAGGCATTGTTATAGGAGAACCTAATTCAGATTTGGGACTAAGGAAGACCCCATTTTGTGTAAACGACATTCAGCTGATAGCTGAAGGCTGGAGTTGGAGTTGGCAGAGTGTGTGTGCATGTGTACATGTGCCTGTGTGTGTGAAGAGTGTGAGTGCTGGGGACATCGGGAAGTGTCGTGGGCTGAAGGAGCAGCAAAGGTCTCATGGGGGAAGCTTGACTCCTTGCGGAACTGAAAGCAAGCTAGGGTGACTGCCATGGGATGTGTGAGTCAGAGATGGATATGAGTTGAAGTGGGAGGTAGGCAGGATCCACACCATTCAGGGCTTTTGTGGAACATCCTAAGGATGGAGTGTGTTTGTTGGTGACCTGCTGTAGGAAGATGTGATGGCGTGTACTACAGCTGTTAACCTGAAGAATGATGCTTCTCAGCAGTGGTTCTTGAAAGTGAACCAGGATTGAAGTGTGACCTTGGGTGAAATATCAGTGAGACAGAGTTGCATTTCATAACACATTTTATAGATTATCAGTGACGGTGATAAAGCTTTATCGAGATTATGGAAAAGGAATGCAATCACGCAGGAAAATACTTCATGTTGACTTGATGTCCCCCAAACCTCAAATACCATGAGCACATGTGCAGACATCCAGGAAGGCAGAATCAGTGAACACAAGGGTTCCTTCTGAATCTGAGTCTGCAAGCAGTTGTTCACTCCACATCCTGCCCTGCTAGAACCTCTCCTTGTAAGCACGCTCTCCTGCCCATCAATTCAGGAAATAGGAGGGGAGTTTAAATAACTCACTCTCAGGACTCTTTTCTTAAGCTTGAAAAGAAATTTTTTTCTTGTATGTTTCTTAGGAAAGGGTAATAGAAAATACCAAACTGCAAAATCTTTGACAGTGTGAAGAAATGCCTGTGGTGCTGCCCACATTTGCAAAGCTTGGGCTGGGATTTTTTTTTTAATCAATATTTTTCTTATTGAAGTATAATTGATTTACAATGTCATGTTCATTTCTGCTGTGCAGCAAAGTGATTCAGTAATACATTATATCTGCATTCTTTCTTATGTTCTTTTCTACTATGGTTTATCACAGGAAATTGAATAAAATTCTCTGTAGGACCTTGTTATTTATCCACTGGGATTTTGCTTTTGATTAAGATTTTAACAAGGAGCATGTACCTTACGAGGTGTTTAAGTCCCTAATTTAGCATGTTTTGCACTTCACTTGGGGAAGTGACTTTTCTTCTAAAACTGGTGAATGGGAAGCATGTGCACAGTTATATGTTGAAAGCTACAACCCCAATGAACCAGGGAAAACATTATGAATTAGTAGAGGAACGCGTTATCAAGTTATGTTTCTATGAGTTCAACCAGCAAATATTAATAAAAGTTGTCACTTAAAAGCATTATTCATAGGCTACCAGATGGATTATATATAATCTATTGTCTACAAATGTATCAGGTTAGAAGAGTATTGAATTTTGGCTTTAAGTAAATACAGATCTCAACCATGATTGCTTCGAAATGAATCTGAATGAGTTGGAGAGGCAATGGACTAATTGTTTCACAAGACAGAATGAAAACAAAAATATGATGGGAATTCACAGAATATATGAATTCTGCCCAATAGATGGCCAAGTCTCCATTCCTAAACCAGTAAATCTGAATTAATACTTATCCCATTATGTGAGTTAGTTCATAGAAAAATAGCTTTCCTTTCCTCTGTTTCACTTGCTTATTCTTAAGAAAAATAGAAGATAATAATAATCTTGACTGCTAGAAGTATGACCATGGGGGGAAAAAAAATGATTCTAAACCCATTGGCAGATCCAATGGATTGACAAAACTGAATAGTATGAGGTTTGAACAAATATTTCTCAAGTCCTATTTGCCACAGAACTATGAAGCTGGCCTTCTAGAGAGCACAGCCTGGTCATTTTTATCCCCTAGGTAGTCTGTCTTGGACAGTGAGACTGGATATAGCCAGCTGAACTAGACTGTCTAACCATAAAATGTGATAGAAATGAGATTAAAAGAGACTCAGCGTTCCATAAAAACTTCATCGTTACTAATGCTGGTTCTCTATTGCCCACTGATTCCCATTGTAAAAATCCAGATGATTCCATCCTAGAGCACAAGGGAAATGAGCACCACTCAGCTGTGAAAATGGCATGAAGGTAAAAGGGTAAAAGTCTGATTGCCGTTCAGAGCACAAATGATTTCAAATGCTTTACTGTAGTTTGGGCTTCCCTGCTGGGTCAGCAGGTCAAGAATTCGCCTGCAATGCAGGAGACCTAGGTTCAATAATTGTTTCAAAATAACTTCTCTTTACAGTTACTTAGTTTTCGAGAAACTCAAGGACCCACTTAGGTAGCATGCTAATATTTAAGGAATGATCCCTAAAAGAGTTGTTCCAAAGATTTATTAAATAATACTTGAGAAGTGCTAATAAAGAAGGAAATGATTTGACTATGCTAATCACTGTTTTATTTAGAATTGTATAGAGAGTTCTTCTAATTTTACAATATGTGTTAGTGCTTTTTCTGGTGTTACGCACTAAGTCACTTCAGTCGTGTATATGACTTTGTGTGACCCTATGGACTGTATCCTGCAAGGCTCCTCTGTCTATGGGATTCTCCAGGCAAGGATACTGGAGTGGGTTGTTGTGCCCTACTCCAGGGTATCTTCCCGACCCAAGGATTGAACCCACATCTCTTATGTCTCCTTCATTGGCAGGTGAGTTCTTTACCACTAGCACCACCTGGGAAGCCCAAAGTACACTAGGACATTATTAAAATAGAAAATGTTGGGAATTCCCTGGCAGTCCAATGGTTAGGACTCAGCAGTTTCACTACAGGGGCCCAGGTTCAATCCTTGGTCAAGGAACTAAGATTCTGCAAGCCACCCATGGTATGGCCAAAAAAGAAATAAAGAAAATGTTATGCAATTTTTCTATTTTAATATCTCACACTTTATAACCTCCCAACAACAAGTTGTGATGTTCCTAAAAATAAAAACAAATAAATGCTAGGAACACAAGCTACATAACTTCTTCAATAAACTGGGTGTTCCTGATATAGCTATAATCAAAAAAACAATTGTCCTGTTTGCAGATGACATGATACGATACACAGAAAATCCCAAAGATGCCCCAGAAAGCTACTAGAGCTCATCAGCAAATTCAGTGAAGTTGTAGGATACAAAATTAATATACAGAAATCAGTTGCATTTCTATATACTAATAACAAACTATCAGAAAGAGAATTCAAGGAAACAATTCCATTTACCATTGCATCGAAAAGAATAGAATACCTAGAAATAAGCCTATGTAAAGAGGCAAAAGACTTTTATTCCAAAACTGTAAGATGCTTATGAAAGAAACTGAAGAACAAATAAACAGATGGACAGATATATTGTGTTTCTGAATTGGAGAAATCAATGTTGTCAAAATGATTGTATCACCCAAGGCAATCTATAGATTCAATGCAATTCCTTTCAGAAATACCAGTAGTATTTTTCACAGAACTAGAGAAATAATTTTAAAATTTGTATGGAAACACAAAAGACCCTGAATAGCCCAAACAATCTTGAGAAAAAGGAAGAGAGCTAAAAGAATCAGGCACCCTGAAAATTCAGACTATACCACAAAATGACAGTAATCAAAACAATATGGTACTGGCACAAAAACAGACACATAGATCAATGGAACAGATTAGAGAGCCCAGAAATAAACCCACACACTTAGGCTAGTTAATCTACAACAAGGGAGGTGAGAAATATACAATGGAAAACATTCAGTCTCTTCAATAAGCAGAGCTGGGAAAACTGACAGCTACATGTAAAAGAATGAAATTAGAATATTCTCTAACACCATGCAAAAAATAAACTCAAAATGGATTAAATACTTAAATGCAAGACCAGAAACCATAAAACTCCTAGAAGAAAATATGGGCAGAACACTGACATAAATCATTTGGCATAATCTATCGCCTCAAATAAAGGAAATAGAAGCAAAAATAAACAACTGAGACCTAATTAAACTTAAAAACTTTTGTACAGCAAAAGAAATCGTCAACAAAATGAAAAGACAATCTACTGAATAGGAGATAGTATTTGCAAGTGATATAACCAATAAGGGGTTAATGTACAAAATATATAAACAACTCATATAACTTAATACCAAAAAAGAAACAATGTGATTAAAAAGTGAGCAAGAAGACCTGAATGGATATTTTTCCAAGGAAGATATACAAATGGCTAATTACATTGCTATTCACTAGGGAAATGTAAATCAAAACCACAATGAGATGTTGCCTCATAACTGTCAGAATCACTATCATCAAAAAGGCTACAACTTACAAATGCTGGTTAGGATGTGGAGAAAAGGGAACCCGAGTACACTGTTGGTGGGGTGTGAATTGGTGCAGCCACTGTGGAAACAGTGTAGAGGTTCGTCAAAAAACTAAAGATAAGGAGTTTCCTGGGACCTTGTGTTTAGGATTCTGGCTTTCACTGCCGTGGCCCAGGTTCCACCCTGGTCAGGGAACTGAGATCCTGCAAGCCATGTGGCATGACCAAAAAAACCACAAACTAAAAAATAGAACTGCCGTATGACCCAGGCTTCCCAGCAGGAGGCACAGGAGATGTGGCTGCGATCTCGGGGTCGGGAAGATCCCTGGAGAAGAAAAAATGACAACCCACTCCAGTATTCTTGCCTAAAAATCCCATGGACTGAGGATTCTGGTGGGCTAAAGACCAATGAGTCTCAAAGAGTTGGACTCTACCGAATGACTAAGCATAGCACCGTATGACCTACAATTCCACTCCTGGGTATACGGCCAAGAAAAAAATTACCCTCAGAAACACTAATTCAAAAAGATACATGCATCCCAAGTTTCGTGGCAGCATTATTTACAAATAGCCAAGATATGGAAGCAACCTATGTTGTCATCAACGGATGAAATAGATAAAGAAGATGTGAGGTGAGGTGAAGTCACTCAGTTGAATCCGACTCTTTGCGACCTCGTGTACTGTAACCTACTAGGCTTCTCTGTCCATGGGATTCTCCAGGCAAGAATACTGGAGTAGATTGCCATTTCCTTCTCCAGGGGATCTTCCCAACCCAGGGATCGAACCCAGGTCTCCTGCATTGGAGGCAGACACTTTAACCTCTGAGCCACCAGGGAAGCCCAAGGAAGGTGTGGTCTATATATATATGCTGCTGCTGCTGCCGCCAAGTCACTTCAGTCGTGTCCGACTCTGTGTGACCCCATAGACGGCAGCCCACCAGGCTCCCCCGTCCCTGGGCTTCTCCAGGCAAGAACACTGGAGTGGGCTGCCATTTCCTTCTCCAATGCATGAAAGTGAAAAGTGAAAATGAAGTCGCTCAGTCGTGCCTGACTCTTAGTGACCCCATTGACTGCAGCCCACCAGGCTCCTCCATCCATGGGATTTTCCAGGCAAGAGGACTGGACTGGGGTGCCACTGCCTTCTCCACTATCTATATATCATGTATTAATACATATACACATAAAATGTAACACTAGTCAGCCAATTAAAAATGACTTTTCCCATTGTTAGTAGCATGGATAAACTTAGAGGGTATTATGCCAAGTGTAATGAGTCAGAGAAAGACAAAAACTATATATCACTAATATGAATTATACAAAAAATACAATAAACTAGTAAATACAGCAAAAAGAAGCAGACTCGTAGGAATAGAGACAAGCTAGTGGTTGCCAGTGGGGAGAGGGAAAAGGGGGCAAAATAGGAGTAGGGGAGTAAGAGGTTAAAAACTATTAGGTACAAAATAAGCTATAAGGTGGTGGGGGTTGCAAAATGATATAATCTCTTTGAAAAACCATTTGTTAGTTTCAACTAGGGTTATGTTTCATGATACAGCAATTCCACCTTTTATCTTCCAAAGAAATGAATGCATATGCCCTCTTATTTTTAAATTATATTCACGGCAGCTTTATTCATAATATCCAAAAGATAAAAGAATACAAGTGCTTATCACACAAACAGATAAATAAATTGTGATAATTTATGTAATGGAATACTACCCATCAATTAAAACCAAAATAGTTCTAACACAAGGAGAAATCTCACAGACACTCTATTGTGTGAAAGAAGCCGGATACAAAAGAGGTCTAGTATGTGATTGTATTTATATACAGTTTAAGAACAAGCAAAACTAAGAGATGTTTTTAGAAGTCAGAATAGTGATCAACCCATCAGGGAAAAGAGGGAAAAGTGCAGGAGACTCTTAGAGAAAATAGTCTATCATTTTATCTCAGTGGTAGTTATTAAGATATATACATATGTAAAAATTCAGACTATAATGCTTACAATTAGTACATTTTATGCACTTTGCTATATGTATGTTATTACTGAGTAAAATAAAGTTGATCAAATCTGCAGTCAATCAATAAGCTGTAAGGGCATATTGTACAATACAGGGAATGTAGCTGATATTTTATAATAGCTATAAATGGAGTATAGCCATTAAAATTGTGAATCACTATTATTGTATACTGGCAACCCACTCCAGTGTTCTTGCCTGGAGAATCCCAGGGACGCGGGAGCCTGTTGGGCTGCCGTCTGTGGGGACACACAAAGTCGGACACGACTTACGCGACTTAGCAGCAGCAGCAGCAGCAGCAGCAGCATATAATACTGTACTTCAATAAAAGAAAGTAAAAACAAGTAAATGCTGAGAATACAAGGTGCATAACTTCTTGAGTAAACTGAGAGTTTCTAATACAGCTATTAACAAAAAAGAAACTTCAGATGAACCTATTTGCAATGAAGGAATGGAGCCACAGATGTAGAGAAAAGACTTGTGGACCGGTGGGGAAAGGAGAGGGTGGGATGAATAGAAAAAGTAGCATTGATGTATATCCACTATCATGTGTAAAACAGATGGCTGGTGGGCAGTTGGTATATGTATGATAGGGAGTCCAGTCTGGCACTCTGTGCTGACCTAGAGGGGTTGGGTTAGGGGACGAGAGGGAGGCTCAACAGGGAGGGGCTACACATGTAATTATGGCCGATTCCCATTGTTGTGTGGCAGAAACCAACACAGCATTGTAAAGCAATCTTCCTTCAATTAAAAATAAATGTAAAAATTTTAAATAAAAAAAAAGCTTCTGAAATTGTAACGAAAATTAACTTTGCATATCCTATATATTTCACTTATGTTAATAAGTCAGATGAAGTCCAAAATTCTGTTATTTTGAATTTTATTTTATTTTTTTGCAGCATGGCACAGTGTGCAGGACCTTCCCTGACCAGGGATCAAACCTGTGCCCTCTACAGTGGATGCATGAAGTCTTAGCCATTGGACCACCAGAGAAGTTCTGTTAAATTATTTAAAAAGGAGCAAATATCTAGATCCTGAGCTATTTGGGAGTTACAGCAATTTACATGTACAGTTGAGAGGCCCCATCTTCCTGCCTTGCTCCTACCAGCTGCCTTTATCTGAATACTCTTCACATGACAGTGTGAAAAATGGAGAAAAAGGTGGTCATTTGAAATAGTTTCTTTGGATTCCTTGGCAGAGGAATAAACTCGCTGCCAAAAATATCACAAATTCTTGCAATGAAGCAATAATAAAACTTTTTTATATCAACTGTGGTTCTTTTCATGGAAACAGTGACAGACTATTTTCCTGGACTCCAGAATCACTGCAGACTATGACTGCAGCCATGAAATTAAAAGATGCTTGCTCCTTGGAAGAAAAGCTATGACAAACTTAGACAATCTATCAAAACGCAGAGACATCACTTTGCTGACAAAGGTACATATATTCAAAGCTGTGGTTTTCCAGTGGTCACGTATGGATGTGAAATCAGTACACTTCAGTCGCTCAGTCGTGTCCGACTCTTTGCAACCCCGTGAAGTGCAGCACACCAGGCCTCTGTGTCTATCACCAACTCCCGGGGTCCACCCAAACCCATGTCCATCGAGTCAGTGATGCCATCCAACCATCTCATTCTCCGTCATCCCCTTCTCCTCCTGTCCTCAATCTTTCCCAGCATTAGGTCTTTTCAAATGAGTCAGCTCTTTGCATCAGGTGGCCAAAGTATTGGAGTTTCAGCTTCAACATCAGTCCTTCCAATGAACACCCAGGACTGATCTCCTTTAGGATGGACTGTTTGGATCTCCTTGCAGTCAAAGGGACTCTCAAGAGTCTTTTCCAACACCACACTTCAAAAGCATCAATTCTTCAGCACTCAGCTTTCTTTATAGTCCAACTCTCATATCCATACATAACCACTGGAAAAACCATAGCCTTGACTAGACGGACCTTTGTTGGCAAAGTAATGTCTCTGCTTTATAACATGCTGTCTAGGTTGGTCATAACTTTCCTTCCAAGGAGTAAGCGTCTTTTAATTTCATGGCTGCAGTCACCATCTGCAGTGATTTTGGAGCCCAGAAAAACAAAGAAAAAGAAAAATATGGATGTGAGAGTTGGACCATAAAGAAGGCTGAGCACTGAAGAATTGATGCTTTTGAACTATGGTGTTGCAGAAGACTCTTGAGAGTCCCTTGAATTGCAAGGAGATCAAACAAATCAATCCTGTTTATTGAAAGGACTGTTGCTGAAGCTGAAGTTCCAATACTTTGGCCACCTGATGTGAAGAGCCGACTCATTGGAAAAGATCCCAATGCTGGGAAAGACTGAAGGCAGGAGGAGAAGGGGGCAACAGAAGATGAGATGGTTGGATGGCATCATCGACTCAATGGACGTGAGTTTTGAACAAATTCTGGGAGATAGTGAAGGACAGGGAAGCCTGGCCTGCTGCAACTCATGGGGTTGCAAAGAGTTGGACATGACTGAGTGACTGAACAACAAAATGGTTATTTTAAGGTGAAGTGAAGTCCCTTTTTTTGGGGGGGCAAGAATACTGGAATGGGTTGCCACCGTTCCCTTCTCCAGGAGATCTTCCTGACCCAGGAATTGAACCCAGGTCTCCCATACTGTAGGCAGACACTTTACCATCTGAGCTACCATACTTAGTACATTTTATTTGCTGAAAGAAGGACCTTATTAACAAATGCTTTTTGATATTATGTTGATATACTGATGCATAAGGATATAAGCTCTATTTGTTAACTGTGGGAGTTAACTTCAATTACCTTGAAAGATTTGAAAGGGTTTATTGCATTTTTAAAAATTTTAGATAAAGCACAAAAATGTTATTTTTACCCTACTGATTAATTCTAACACCTAACGTTATGTTCCCCACAAAGATCTATGGTTGGACTTTGGATCGTAGAATTTCCACACCCTGTGCTTCTGCATGGTCCAGTTCTCTGTGGTTCATGCCATAGATTGCTAGAGTCTCTTAGAAGAAGGAAAATTAGTCAACTGTTTTGTTATTTCAGTAGTTCTAGTAACTGAAGTGATAGCAACAGAAGTAATAACCTTCTTTCATTGTGTTTTCATCCACACTTCTTTTTGCCCTTAGTTCTCAATATTATTTCCGCACAACTTCTATAAGTTGTACTAAGCAATAAAATAATAAAAGTCTCAAGATATGGTCCACGTGTCCTAGGCGGTTTTCACCTAAAGAATTAGCAAGACTCTCTGAGACTTGGCAGAGCCTTTCAAGTGGGATTTGCCTCAGTTCTGCTTTAAAGAACAAAGCTGTGATCAATGGCATAGAAAGTACTCTCAGTTTTCACATCATTGAACAGCTTCATCTACCTTCGGTCTGTAATTTACTTCTGGAACTCTAAAGTATCTTGAGTGTGTTGTCATTCTGGAAAAAATGAGCTGTGTAAATAACAGGTAAGGTGGATTCTGCCAACTGTCTGCTAGATCCTGTTCCACATTTTAAACTATAGACTTTCAGGTGAGGCCATGGCTAACAGGCTAGGAGTGCCATTCCCAAACTTCCTTATAGCTAGTTACGGCCATGAATTTCAGGTCTGCCTAACAGAATGTAAATGCAAGTGATGTGTGCCATTTCCTGGTTCAGACTGAGAAACATGATGTGTAAATTCCTCTGTGCTCTTTCCCATCTCCGGGAGTCAAACATGGAGCATGCTTGGACCAGGTCTCAACCATGTAGGTAAGTTAAACCCTAAACTATGGAGAAGAAACAAGAGTCATTCATTCTTACAACTAATATTTACTGAAAGGTAGGCTCTAAATGCAGGCCACATTCTAAATTCTGGGGATACATCAGTGACCCAGAGACCAAAGTCTTTGCTCCCCTTGAGCTCCAATGGGCAATAAAGAATAAGTAAATACTAGGCACAGTTTGTTAGAAATAAATGTTAAGGAGAAAAATAAAATATAAAGCAAGGAAGGGAGACTTGAAATCCTGACTGGCTATTTAGGTGATCATAGGCAACTAAATGAGACAAAATAGTGGTATAGACAAGGCTTGGGAGAAGAAGCTGTTGCATTCTGAATGTTGTGAAGGCAGAGCCAAGGAGATTTGCCAGGCAACTGGAAATGAGGTGTAGGAGAGATATAAAAAAAAAAAAGGAGTCACGGTTAACACAAAGATTTTTTTTCCTTGAGGAGTTTGGCAAAATAGAGTTGTTGATTAAGACTGGAACGACAGTAGGAAGGTTTGGAGGAAATATTCCAAGCTCAGTTTTGAATATTGCGGTTGTGATGCCTATTAGATGCCAATGGAGGTGTTAAGTGATCAGTAAAATGTGGGTCTGAAGTTCACAAGAGAGATCCAGACTACCAATATTTGTTTGGAAGTCATCACTATAGCTGCTATTGACTTTATTTTTGGCTGTGCTGGGTGTTCGTTGCCACACTGGCTTCTCTCTACTTGCGGCAAGCCGGGGTCTCCTCCTCACTTGCGGTGGGCGGGCTTCTCTTGCGGGGGCTTCTCTCGCTAGGAAGCACAGGCTCCAGGGCGCACCGGCTCCGGAGTTGCAGCTCCCAGGCTCTGGAGCACAGGCTCAGGAGTTGTGGTGCAGGGCCTTAGTTGCTCCACAGCGGGTGGGATCTTCCCAGGCCAGTGACAAACCTGTGTCTCCTGCATTGGCAGGCGAATTCTTTACCACTGAGCCACCAGGGAAGCCCTATTTCTTTTTAGGAATGTAAACATTTTTTATTTTGCTATTTAATACCACAAGACTGGATGAGATGACCTAGGGAGTGAATGATACAGAAAATAGAAATAGCCCAAGGACTGAACTCTGTACCTTTAGAGGGATGGCTGATGAGGGACAACTAGCCCTACCTCCAAAAACCGAGAAGGAGCAGCAAAAATGATAGGAGATATACAATGTCATTTAAACATATTCAAGGTTTGCCTGGGGCTTTCCCAGGTGGCGCTGTGGTAAAACCCACCTGCCAATGCAGGAGAGGTAAGAGGTGTGGGTCCAGTCCCTGGATCGGGAAAATCCCCTTCATCCCCTGTAGAAGGGCATGGCAACCCACTCAAGTATTGTTGCCTGGAGAATCCTGTGGACAGAGGAGCCTGGTGGGCTCCAGTCCATAGCATCGCACAGAGTTGAACATGACTAAAGTGACTTAGCATGCACGCATGCATATAGGTAGGTAGATAAAGGCAACGGAATGAGGCTCAGTCATAAAACAGAATAAAATTGTGCCATTTGCAACAACATGGATGGACCTGGAGGGTGAGGTAAGTCAGACAGAGAAAGACAAATAACTGTATGCTTTCACTTAGATTAGAATCTAAAAACCAAAGCAAGCATGAATGTAGCAAAAGAGAAACAGATTCATTGATATGGAGAATAAACTAGTGGTTATCAGTGGGGAGAGGGATGAGAGGAGGGACAAGACAGGAGCAGGCAGTTAAGAAGTGTAAACTACTATGTATAAAATAAATAAGCTAGATGGGTATATTATATAGCACAGAGAATGTAGCCAATATTTTATAATGACTAAGTAGAGTATAATATATAAGAATAATGAATCACGAAGTTGAACACCTGAAACTAATAAAATATTGTAAATGAACTAAAAATTTTTTAAAGAACACAGTCACTTGGGAGACAGTTATAAGCTCTGTGTGTGTGTTTCTGTGTGTGTGTTAGAGATTAAGGCATACTTAGATTCCATCTTGCATGCTATTCTTTCTCCAGAGACCTGGGTTAATGACATCAGTCTCTACATTCTGACCTGAGGCATCGTTTCTAGTGATTCATTATGTTACTTCAGTGTGTTTTGAAGAAATCCTTGGTTTGTCTGGCCATCTGGGTTTGCTTCTTCCCTTTTGCCAATTTTTTTTCATAAGGGGTAGAAGGGCAGAGGGAATAATACTCGAGGGGGAGGTAGGAAGTCTAACTTTCTGTGCATTTATGTGTATTTCTTACTGGAGTGTATGTAAGGGGGACAGAATGTCCAGGGAGTCTGTAAAAGGGCAGATTTTGAATACACACAGAAGGAAGCATAGAGGGGTTATCTGAGCTTGGTACTTCAGATTACAAGCACTGATTTACAAAGCATGGCAAAAAGATGGGAAGGAAATACACTGAAAACTCTGCAACAGCTATGCTTCAGGTCTAAGTCCTTTTATCTTTTTGATTTTTCTATATTCTATAATTTTTGTACAGTGAACATTTATTATTAGAATGTGTTGGATTCCCAAATGGGAGACAAAAAAAAACCAAACAAACAACTAAAGAACTTTGGTTTTAGTTCTACCACTTCCTAATTCTGTGATCTTGGGCAAATTTTTAAATATTGCTGAGCCTCTGTCCTCTTGTTCTTAAAATGTGAATTAAATCAGTTAATTGAATGGATTAAATGAGATAATATATAAAAATGCTTAGTATACATTAAGGACCTGGCATATAATAGGGTCCAGTGAATTGTCTCATCATTATATTCATTTTTATTACTAGGGGATATGGTCACTAAGAGTCGGACATGACTGAGTGACTTCACTTCCGCTTTTCGCTTTCATGCATTGGAGAAAGAAATGGCAACCCGCTCCAGTGTTCTTGCCTGGAGAATCCCAGGGACAGGGGAGCCTGGTGGGCTGCCGTCTATGGGGTCGCACAGAGTCGGACACGACTGAAGTGACTTAGCAAAAGCAATGTTGGCCGTAACGACTTATATATAGGAGTAGCTGACTATTCCAAAGACATTGAATGATGAGAACTTTTTCAGATAGCACATAATTGAAGAACATTGCAGTTCTCAGGAAACCAAGTACAAGGAGACTGAAAATAAATCCTACACCCTTTTTTACAGGGGGGAGGGAGGGCTTTCAGATAGAGATTTGTTTTAAATCTGAGAAAAACTATGTATTTTAAGCAGTATCTTCTTACCATAGGTGATTATGTACTCTCCAGATTTTTCTCATGAATCATAATAATTAGATCTACTTTTAAAATCATATGTGTTACTAGTGGTCATAATGCCGGCACCAGTAGTTATTATTTGGTTATTCAAATGAGAGTCCCAGGTCAAGCTCTCAGTTCTTGTGAAAATGTCTCTTTTTGAATCAAATCCCCCAAACCCATCCAACTGGGATCTCTAATTCTTAAGATTTTAAATTTGTTTGTTAAAAACCTACAGACAATTTCATTTCACTTTGGAATATGTTTTTGCTTTCACAGTTGAATATGGACTGTTCTGATTCCTTAGAATTTACCTATTAAGAGAAATAAAGCCATATTAAATTTCTGGCTAAGATGTTTTCAACTTCCTTGCTTTTAGTCATTCATCTAACCTTAGCTTTTCTGCTGGCTGTAAGCAGCTTCCTCCCTCGGACTATCACAAAGCACTAGCCTGAAATGTTTTGTTTTGTTTTTTCCCCCTTGCTTTTCAGATTTTGTGACTTCCATCTCCATGTTTTGAAAAGTCTCTGGTTTATTCATTATTAAGTGATGGATATTGTTACTCTCAGGATTTTCATTAAAACTGTGTATAAATCTGAAAAAGAGTCTTTGGATCATCTACTTGGAAATCCCGATTCTAGTGTTCATCTATATTTTGGGGCCATGAATCCTCATTTCTTATTAGGAAATATTTTGTTATTGCCATTTATTTTCTTATATTTTAAATTGTAGTTTACTTGCAAACCAAACCTGATGTATGTAAAGAGTTTGCTTCATGAAATATGTGTTGGTGCATATTCCTTTTAGAGGAAAAAAATGATTTTTAAAGGAGGATTTTTAAAAAGAATACTTTTAAAGAATTTGAACTGCAGGTATGTCATGAAGTCCTTAATTTTCAAATACTTTTGTATCCTCAAAGCCCAACACAGAGCGTGGTCCTTGCAGGCCTTTGGCGAGGTTTGTTGTTCAGGCACTCAGTCATGTCCAACTCCTTGTGACCTAAGGACTGCAGCAAGTCAAGCTTCCCTGTCCTCACTATCTCCTGAAGTTTTCTCAGACTCAAGTCCATTGAATCACTGATGCCATCCAACTATCTCATTCTCTGATGTCCCCTTCTCCTCCTGCCCTCAGTCTTTGCTAGCATCATGGTCTTTTCCAGGGAGTCAGTTCTTCGTATCAGGTGGCCAAAGTATCAGAGCTTCAGCATCAGTCCTTTCAATGAATATTCAGGGTTGATTTCCTTTAGGATTGACTAATTTGATTTCCTTGCTGTCCATGGGACTCTTTTTCATTCTAAAGTAACCATTTCCTTTGGTTAAAAAATCTGTCTGTGTATTTTATTTGATAATATGTGGATCTGTATCATCAGCCTTCCAGCATATGAAACCACCTTGGTGATTTTTAAAAGTCAATGCTCAGGCCCCACAGCAGGCCAGTTCAGTATGTAATTTTGTATTATTTAAAAGGTTTCCAGGTGATTCTAATGTGTGCTGGGATTGAGAACCACTTACCCAGCTCAGAGATTTTGGGAATTTATTTTAACCTTTACCTGATTGCAGGTTTTCATTTTGCAATCATTTATATTTAATAACTTAGGCTGCTTATGAGATTTAATGTAGGCATTTGTCCAATCTTTTCTTTTTAAGCCAAGAAGAAAACAGTTTCTCTACCTTCTCTTCCTTCCCACTTTTATTCGGTACATTTAAAAATTCAATGTGAGAAAGTAAGAGCTCGTGTAGTTTGCAGAGTTTTGCTTTCTTAGCTGTTGTTTTCGCCCCTGGGCTTATTTGGCAACTGGTATGGAAATGAGCTCTAGAAAAGGTGGCTAACAAGTCCATGTGCACAGTTACTGAAGGCCTCTTTTACAAACGCTATTTGTCATTCAACAAACAGTGACTTTGGGACCTGAAAAATTCAGTGAGAGAGTGGAGTTAAAATTTAAAAGTTATTTAAAGTTCAAGGAGATTTTCCCTTCAAAGGCAAGGCAAAGTTAAATTAAAGGGTTTAAAATCATAGTTCTGAGTGTGATGTTTTTAAAAAGACTTATTTTTGTAGCTTGTTTAGGGTATAGTTTTGCCTGTGATTATAAACACTGCTTTCTAATCTCTTTTCTTCCATAAGCCTAGCCTGTTTTTATGACTCAAGGATAAGAAGCACCAGAATTACAGGGCTTTTTGATGTCCTTTTGTAGTTAAACATTGTATTCTTTCCATAGTAAATGAAACAGCCACAAAGATTATGTTTCCACTTGTAAGATAAGTAGATGGATAATTATAGTAGTTTTAAAAAGAAGGATGCCACACAAGAATATAAACAAGAAAATGCTTATTTAGTGGATAAAAATATGCTATCAGTAGAGCACAAAATTTTGAGAAAATATTTGTTCTACAGAAAGTAGCATTACTAGAAAATCATGAAAAATAGGTTTCTTCAAATTATAAACAAGTACCTTTGTATTAAATTTATCAAGTACAAAATAAGAGAAAAATTGACTGTTTTTTTAAGAAAAAAATCTAGTCAGCCAAACTAGGTCACTCAGACTATCTAGATTAGACTTAGTTAAATTAGCAGGATAATTACCAGTTTTGAATTTATATTTATACTTTATTACATTATTGTCATTCTTTATTACCATGCATGGTCATAATTTCACTATCTAGTAAATAATCAATTCCAAAATTTAATTTTTTTAATCTTAAATAGAATAACAACCTTAGTATTTCTTGCTAAGATTATAACACTTATTGAATTGAATTACCTAATGGTTTGGTCAATATCTACCCATGACAATATTATAAAGCAATTATCCTCCAATTAAAAATACATTTAAATTAAAGAAAATCTACCCATGGGTTTTGAGGTGAGTGTGAGTGTGAGTTGCTCAGTCATGTGTGACTCTTTGCAATTCATGCCTGTGGCCTGCCAGGCAAGAATACTGGAGTGGGTTGCATGCCCTTCTCCAGGGAAGCTTCCTGACCCATGGATCAAACCTGGGTCTCCTGCACTGCAGGCAGATTCTTTATCATCTCAGCCACCAGGAAGCCCATCTCAAAGCTAAACTTTGAATTGGCCTGTGTACATGAATTATGCTTCTTTCTGTGTTGTCCCTCATATCTTTCAATGTATTTGTATAAACTAAGTGAACTAAATGCTTTAAAATTTTTGGAAATTTTTAAATATTATAGAAAGCACATCTGTAACATGTGTTATAAATGCACATGTATAGTATTTTCCCATAGTCATGAGCTCTATTTATCTAAAACTCATACCATCCCTAACTCCACTACCATTCATCGAGTTTATGAATATCCTCCGAGTCAACCCAGACAGACCTAACTCATTTTTCAATGACCATATATTACATATAGGTCTACTAAAGTTTATTTAGCTAACGCCCTATGGGCAAACATTTCGATCACTTTGAACTTTTACTATTAGATAATGCAGCAAAGAGCATATATATGCTTACACAGTTCTGTAAATATTTCTCAAGGGTAGAATCCAAGAGACAGATTTGCTGGGTCAGAGGATGTACGTTTTAAATTTGACAAGTATTGTCCATGCATAAGAGTCTCTATTTGTCCACAGTCTACTAAAAAAACTGGAAGGAACTGTAAATGACTAATGACAGAGAAACAAATAATTATGGTACTACTATAGATGAATTATTATACAGATATTTATAGATGGATTATTGTTTAAGTATTAAAATAAGTATGAAAGAGGTCTTATAACATGAAAATGTTTATCATATGATGCCAAGGTAAAAGTATAATACTTTATATGTAAAATTATGTATTTATGGGGATGAGAAATAAAACAGTTATATAAAAAAGGAAAAACTCTTTGGGTGGTGAAAGTATAGACAATCCCCCCCTTTCTATTTTGTTTTCTGTTATTATTATTTTGTTTCTACAATAAATATAATAAAAACTACAGCCTTTAAAATAATTAACAGGAACCATCAATATAAAAATTAATTCTTATCAGATTTATTGGTATCTTAATCTAATCTTGATTTACTGTTTGTCCCTTCAGATAGGCATTGAAAAATTTTGTGTGTGTTCTTGTTATTGGGACGGGGTGCCTTAAAGAGATGGTCCTTTAATAGCAAATGCCACAATGCTAAAAAAAAAAAAAAAAAATCACTGGTACATCACATTGTGGAAATTATTGGTATGGTGCCAACCCAATAGATTCAGCACATTTGTCTTGAATTTAGACAAATGTTCATTTGTTTAAATTTTCCTTTGTCCGAGAAGGTCATAAGCAAAGTTTTCAAATTTTTTTCTTCAGTAAGTAGTATTTTCAAGTTGTAATGATAAAAAACCAAAGTTTAAGGATGATAAAATGGTAGAATTATGATGAAGAATATCTTTGCCAATCCTGAAGCAGGTTTTGAAGGATAAGAAGGCCTTGGCCAGGTACAGAGGAAATGGGGCCGAGGTACTGAAGTCATAGCTTGACCCAAAAGATGACAGCAGGGATGGCCCAGAGGGGACAGGGTTCTGAGACATCCATATAACTCGAACAGAAGGTGCTTATTGTGATGAAATGGAAAATAAGGCTAGATAGGTAGAAATCTAGCCCCTAGGGGAGAGGAGGACAGACTTTGAAAGCCAGGAAACAATGAGTTTGGGTTGAATACATTAAATTAGATTGATTGAAATAAGGAGAAACTTTAAGATCCTTAGCCAGGAAACGAGAAAGAGAGAACAACTATTATTTTTAACCAGGATCGGGAGGCATGTTCTTATCCCATTCTGTGGAAGAAGCAAGAAGGAGTAAGTGCAGTTTGAAAGCAAAACAGTATTTTGTCTCATTGTTTTATTTTTTTATATTAACCTATGAACTTTATTTTTGTCTCATTGCTTTAAACTATTTTTAGCCACAAAGTTTGCTTCATTTCAATCTCCAAATAATATTAAAAACAATACGTGATTTTTGTTTGCTTACCAAATGCAATTATGGATTAAACATTGTTGAAAAACACAGAATATAAAGTCATGTATAAGCTACTATTTGATAGTATAATTAAAATAATGGGCTACAATAGATAGTTATGCTGCTGCTGCTGCTAAGTCGCTTCAGTCGTGTCCGACTATGCGACCCCATAGACGGCAGCAGCCCACCAGGCTCCTCCATCCCTGGGATTCTCCAGGCAAGAACACTGGAGTGGGTTGCCAGTTCCTTCTCCAATACATGAAAGTGAAAAGTGAAAGTGAAGACACTCAGTCATGTCTGACTCTTTGCAACCCCGTGGACTGTAGCCTACCAGGCTCCGCCATCCATGGCATTTTCTAGGCAAGAGTACTGGAGTGGGTTGCTGATTTTTATAATTTTTAAAAACTCTTCCTGTGGCCAGTCTCACTCCCTATTTCTAATCTTCCCTGTGTCTTGTGGTATTTATTTTTATACATGAGAATTACATGTTTATGCTGATATAATTTATTATATCTATTTATACATAGTCTATTGACTTTTCACATTGGTAAGTAAGGGTTTAGCTTTCTTATATGATCAACTTACTTTTTCCCCTCCAACCTCGCAATATAATCAGATCACAGATTTGGCTAAATTTTATTATGTGTTTACAGTATTTTGACTGTCTATGCATATTTCACTGCTGAAACTAGCTGTGTACCATGATTATGCTTCTTTTCATTTCCCCTGGAGTCAACAGTTGTATCAATTATTCATTTGGTAGTCTTCCAAATAATTTTTCTAAATATGGCCCAATACTTGTCAAATAATCTGAGTTCCATTTTAAATTTATTTCCAAAAACTTTTGTTCTCCTGCTCCAATCTTGAGTGGTTGCTTTCTGGCCATAGTTGATGATTTGTATGTTTGTTTGAGACTCTGCATGCCTGACGACAGCTTTGAATTTAGAGAATATCCTCAGGGGTCACTCAGTTCCTACGCAGAGACCCTCAAGTCTTATGCCTGGCTACAGGTGTCTGAGGATCTGGAAGGGGAAACAGGGCTGGTGAAAGGGTGATTGTGTGTTTTTCCCATAAATACACAAACTTCCACTTAATCCACCTATTTTCAGCCCCTTGGCTCCCCTTGAGCTTTTCTGAACCTTTCTCTCCTCAAGCTCAGAACCTCTTTGATTTATGTTCTGAAGGAATCAATCTCATGTCTGAGGGTTTTGAAGAGGATTTTTGGATCTAATTGCCTCATGTGCAGACTTTCAAATGATTCTCTGAATTCCAGATCTGTACCTCACTGTCTTTCTGTGCAACCAATTTCCTGAGTTTGGTTTTCCTCCTTTTGGAAGAAACTAGGTTCAATTTTCCCTGCTCTCTTAATTCATCAGCTTTCCATCCTACAAAACCTGTTACTATCGCCTATCCCCTGCTGTCTTCTCTCCTGTTTTTTTAGTCCTTTAGACCTATATATTTTAAATATTATTACTATCATTTTAATAGGAATTCAGGAGAGAATGGAAGTGATACATCTATTCAGTTTATCATATGGAATCATAAATCCCCATTTATGTTTTAAATCTTGTGATAGTAGTATATTATTTTCTCTTATTCTTTAGAAACTTATTTTTTCAAAGATAGTTTTGGCAGAAATACGTCATGAGTTGAGTCATCCTACTCTTTTTTTAAAACTGTTTGTTTATTTTTGGCTGCAGTGGGTCTTTATTGCTGTGCGAGTGCTTTCTCCAGTTGTGGCGAGCAGAGGCTCCTCTCTGCTTAGGTGTGCAGGCTTCTCATTGCGGTGTCTCCTCTTGTTACAGTCGTGCCAGATGAACTTGATCTTCCTGGACCAGGAAGATCATTCTCTTTAAGATCTTTTCATTTCACTGGTGCCTCCTCATAACTAGTTTGTTATAGTGACTCAGGTTTGCAAGTATCATTCCTCCCCATATTCTTCAGTTCCTTTAAAACTGCATTTCTCAGGAAGCTCACATTAATTGTTATAACTTCTCTATGTAATTCTATTTTTGGAGAATATAGTGACTGCATGATGTGAAACTGTCAAAGTCAGACCAAGACAATGATTGGGGTTACCTATTTTTATACATATAACTCCAAAATTTTATAATAAATTTCTTTTAAAATCTCTAACTTAATACCACATATACCTGCCTTGGTCTCTGAAATTGTCTGTGCACTTAGTATAGGAAGCAATAAAGGAAAGAATAAATAATAGATAATAATATATTAATTAAAATATATTATGTTGATATAAAATAAGGTGATAATAGTTGATATATAAATAATTGATATTTAAGAAATAAACACTGAAGGAAGAAAATAAAAGCATTTCCCATACACCAACAGCTAGTATAGTGGTTCTTCAGCAGCATTTCTAGTACTTAGGGTGACAGATTGTTTCTGTATACTTTCTATATTGAAAAACATTTGACATTTGAGATGCCAAACTACTGATATTATTTCTTTTATTCACTGAATTGACTGTTAGTAATGCCCTGGTGGCTCAGCTGGTAAAGAATCCGCCTGCAATGCAGGAGACCTGGGTTTGATCCCTGGGTTGGGAAGATGCCCTGGAGAAGGGAACGGCCACCCACTCCAGTATTCTGGCCTGGAGAACTGCATGGAGGGTATAGTCCATGGGGTCATAAAGAGTCGGACGTAACTGAGCAACTTCCACTTTCACACTTTCAGTGTATAAGCCTCATTTAATTTGCTCTAGTGTTCATACTTTTTGAGTTTAGTTTCATGCATGATAGGCCAAAATTACCTGTGTGCATATACTCAGAAAGCAAATAATATGGAAAAATGAAAATTTCAATCAATCATGCACTAGCTAATACCAAATCCTCAATTATAACCCTTACAGCAGAGCTATCTTTGAATGAAGTGGGAGCTCAGTACATATTTGCTCCCTTTTTTTCTTTTGTTGCAATTTGTTAAGGGCTCTCATATACAAAATGTAGGTAAACTATGAGGGCATCTGTCTAACTTAGTGTACATATATCATGTTAGAATGATTTTTTTATTTGATACATAAAAGATAGGAATGGATGTCCTTATTCTGGACCAGAAGATCATTATTCTGCTAGGAATTCTTCACACAGTCTCCAGTTAATCTAGTAAATTATCAGCTCACTTTATATCTTCTAAAGTGTGTCTTGTTTTCCCAAACTTTAGATAATATAAGGCTTATAGCCTAGGCAGGATGCTATCTGTCTCACTCTCAGCAGCCTTTCTGCTTTGTTGACCTTCCTCTACACTTTCCAGCATAAATACCCATTTTTCTCCAAGTCTTACTTCCTGACCATGGAGTACAGCTTGGAAAAAAATAGACAAAGCTCATTGACTCTAAAACTATTTAATGATTTCCAACATTAGCTCAGTTTTACTCCCTAGAAAACTTCCTTACCAACTGATCCCAAAGATTATTTCAAACTTCTATTACTTTTATCAGGCTTTATCTCTGTAGGTGTATGCCCCTTATCTCTATCAGAGAAAATAACAACAGCAGCTGCCACTTAATGAGCACTTACTACCAAGTGCTTTACAACACAGCTACACAGTAGATCTTTTATTCCCTTTCTGTAGGTGAGGACAACCTCAGAGAGGAAAAGAAACCTACTTGAGAGTACACAGCTCATCAGATTGCATCTGATTCATGTCTTCCTATCTTTTTCTTTGTTCTTCCTTTTATTATCTTTTAAAGTATAATATTTTACATGTACAAAAGTACATAATGTGTCAGTTCAGTTCAGTCGCTCAGTCTTGGCTACCCCATGGACTGCAGCAAACCAGGCCTCCTTGTCCATTGCCAGCTCCCAGAGTTTACTCAAACTCGTCTCCGTTGAGTTGGTGATGTCATCCAGCCATCTCATTCTGTGTCGTCCCCTTCTCCTCCTGCCCTCAATCTTTCCCAGCATCAGAGTCTTCAAATGAGTCAGCTCTTCGCATCAGGTGGCCAAAGTATACATATGTATGTATATATGCATATATCCATATGGATATGTATATATGCATATATCCATGCAAGGAGCATACATATGTATACATAATGGTTAAAGCTACATAGTAAAATGGCGTCCACAGCCTCATCATCTAGTCTGGTGACTAGCACACCATCAGTACTGTTGCATCTACCCATGTGTTTCTCCCTTCCCCACCCTCGGGCCTCTCCCACTACTCACAAAGGTTACCACTGTTTCCAGTTTTCTACTAATTTTTTCCTTGTTATTTTTAAACATGTTATTACAAAGTAATTTAAGACACAGAGAAGATTAAAGAACATTGCCAAACATTTCTGTATGCCCTTCACTAAACTCAACAGTCATCATTTGCCACGTTTGTTTTCTCATTTTGTGTCTCTGTGCACATGGTTATTGTCATTTCTGAACCATTTGAGAATAAGTTGTAGATATTATACCTTTTTGCCTCTAAATACTTCGGTAAATATTTTCGAAAACAAGCACATCCAGTTATCAAAACTGGAAGCTTTAACACTGATGCATTGCTATGTTTAACCTATAACCCATTTTCAACTTTCACCAGGTACCAGGCTCCCCCATCCCTGGGATTCTCCAGGTTAAGAATACTGGAGTGGGGTGCCATTTCCTTCTTCCCTAATAAATATCCTTTGTAGCCATCCTAGGCTACCCTGGTGCTTCGGTGATAAAGAATCTGCCTGCCAGTGCAGGAGATGTTGGGAAGACCCCCTGGAGAAGGAAATGACCACCCACTCCAGTATTCTTGCCTGGGGAATCCTGTGGGTAGAAAGAGCCTGGTGGTGGTGGTTTAGTTGTTAAGTTGTGTCTGACTTTGCGACCCCATGGACTGTAGCCTGCCAGGCTCCTCTGTCCGTGGGATTCTCCAGGCAAGAATACTGGAGTGGATGGCCATTTCCTTCTCCAGGGGATCTTCCTGACCCAAGGATCAAACCCAGGTCTCTTGCACTGCAGGCAGATTCTTTACCAAGTGAGCTACGATCACATCCACTGGTAGGCTACAATCCTTACGGTCACAAAAAAGTCAGACAGGACTTAGTGAGTAAACAACAACAAGCCACTCTACCGTTACCAAAAGAGGAGTCTGTGGGGTCTGACTGCTCGTTGCTCAAAAGCCAATAAACAGGCCAAGTTGGTGGAAAGGAAAATTTGCTTTATTTCAAATTTGCTTTATTTCAGCAACTGGGGAGGATGGTGGCAGACATCTGTCCAAAGACTGACTCTCCCCCCGCCCTGCCCCACTGGTTGCCAGTGGGGCAAGAGATTCTTAGACAGAAGAGTGGGGAGAGCTACATGCAGAAACGGCACAGTCAGCTCTGACAGTCATCTTCAAATTGGTCATCAGTGGTCTGACCTGCGTCATCTGAACTGTTTTAGGTACAGTTCATCTTCAGTTCCAGGGTCCATTTGTTACCATTTCTTTGAGGCCGATTCTCAGAATTGTGGCATCTTCTGTCGTGGGTACAGTCTGGTCATCAAATAGTTAACTTCTTCCACTGGTGTTTTGGTACCTGTGACAGCTCACAGGATATGGCTCAGAATATTATCTACAGTCCTTGGGAAAGAACTAAAGGTCCCTGACTATGCTTAATGACTACATGATTATTATTTGGTCTCCTTTGACTGGTTCCCTTTTTTCCTGTGTTTCTCATTTCTCTGATTAAACTTAATCTTTGACTAGTTTTTGACATGGGGTGGGGGGCAAGGACCACAGGGTTCTGCTCTGCTTCACTGCTCCACCCCCAAGCCCACCCCACCCCCTCATAGGATCTAGTCCAGGATCTCCCTAGTCCAGGATCACATATTGTACTTAGCGGAATTATCTCTGCAGTCTCACTTAGTCTAGAACAATTCCCCAGTCAGTCTTTGTGTTTTTTGACCCTGACATACTCAAACAGTTCAGGTCAATTATTTTGTAGTCTGTCCATCAATGCGGTGTTTCTTCATGATTTTCTCCACGGAATGTTTCTTCACAATTAGACTTAGGTGATGACTTTTTGGCAGGAATATTATGAGTGAGGTTGTGTCCTTTTCCACGTAACGCTCAGGAAGCATACTGTGTCATTATTCTCTATTTTTGGTAATGTCAACTTTGATTACTTGGTTTTGCTGATACCTTCCAGGTTTACCATCTCTAAAAGCACGATTTCCCCCTTTGTAATTAATAAGTAATTTGTAGAGAGATACTGTGAGACTATGTAGCTATCTCATTCATCAAATTTCAACCTAATAGTTTTGGCATCCATTGACAGTTTTGTCTGAATCAATTTTTACTGTCAGTTCAGTTCAGTCGCTCAGTTGTATCCGACTCTTTGCGACCCCATGGACTGCAGCACGCCAGGCCTCCCTGTCCATCACCAATTCCCAGAGTTTACTCAGACTCATGTCCGTTGAGTCAGTGATGCCATCCAGCCATCTCATCCTCTGTTGTCCCCTTCTACTGCCTTCAATCTTTCCCAGCATCAGGGTCTTTTCTAATGAGTCAGTTCTTCACATCAGGTGGCCAAAGTATTAGAGTTTCAACTTCAACATCAGTCCTTCTAATGAATATTCAGGACTGATTTCCTTTAAGATGGACTGGTTGAATCTCCTTGCAGTCCAAGGGATTCTCAAGAGTCTTCTCCAACACCAAAGCTCAAAAGCATCAGTTCTTTGGCGCTCAGCTTTCTTTATAGTCCAACTCTCACATCCATACATGACTAGTGGAAAAACCATAGCCTTGACTAGATGGACCTTTGTTGGTCTAGTAATGTCTCTTCTTTTTAATACACTGTCTAGGTTGGTTGTAACTTTTCTTCCAAGGAGCAAGCATCTTTTAATTTCATGGCTGCAGTCACCATCTGTAGTGATTTTGGAGCCCAGAAAAATAAAGTCTGACACTGTTTCCACTGTTTCCCTATCTATTTGCCATGAAGTGATCGGACCAGATGTCATGATCTTAGTTTTCTGAATGTTGAGCTTTAAGCCAACTTTTTCACTCTCCTCTTTCACTTTCATCAAGTGGCTTTTTAGTTCTTCTTCACTTTCTGCCATAAGGGTGGTGTCATCTGCATATCTGAGGTTACTGAGATTTCTCCCAGCAATCCTGATTCCAGCTTGTGCTTCATCCAGCCCAGCATTTCTCATGATGTACTCTGCATAGAAGTTAAATAAGCAGGGTGACAATATACAGCCTTGACGTACTCATTTCTCTATTTGGAACCAGTCTGTTGTTCCATGTCCAGTTCTAACTGTTGCTTCCTGACCTGCATACAGATTTCTCAAGAGATAGGTCAGGTGGTCTGGTATTCCCATCTCTTGAAGAATTTTCCATGGGTTGTTGTGATCCACACAGTCAAAGGCTTTGGCATAGTTAATAAAGCAGAAGTAGATGTTTTTCTGGAACTCTCTTGCTTTTTCCATGATCCAACGGATGTTGGCAATTTGGTCTCTGGTTCCTCTGCCTCTTCTGTAATGGTTGCTAAATGGTCATTTGCTATCTCTTAATTCCTTCTACGTGAAATTCCTCTAAAGGGAGAATTTTTCCTTCTTCCCTATTTGTTTATTATCAAAAGAGACTCACCTATTTACTTACTCTCAGTTCTCAGTTCGTCACCGATCAGCATTGTCACCTCTGTCATGTATCAAGTTTCCCTATATTCTTGGGTCTTTTGGGCTCTCCCTTTTGTTCAATGACCTTTTTTTCTTCCCTGTATCAAAACAACATTATCTCAATTACTATGGTTTCATCATTAGTTTCAGTCGTTTCAGTGTCTGACCAAGTTTCTCCTTCAATAAAAATTTAAAAGCGCCTTGGGTTTTCTTCCTTTTCCATATAAATATCAGAATCAGCTGTCATGTTTCACAAAATCTCTGTTGATTTTTTGATTAAGATTATATTAATTCTGCACATCAATTGGGGGAGAATCACTTTAAAAATTCAGCCTTTGTTTCCATAAATATATATCTCCATTTACTTAGATCTTCTGAGTTACTTTTAATAATGCTTTATATATATATATATATATATATATTCTGTACAGACCTTGTACATATTTTATTAAGTTTAATTCAGATGTCTATTTTTGAGCTATTTAAATACAATCTCTTTCTAAATTATGTTTTCTATGTGGAGATCAGTCCTGGGTGTTCATTGGAAGGACTGATGCTAAAGCTTAAACTCCAATACTTTGGCCACCTCATGTGAAGAGTTGACTCATTGGAAAAGACTCTGATGCTGGGAGGGATTGGGGGCAGGAGGAGAAGGGGACGACAGAGGATGAGATGGCTGGATGGCATCACCGACTTGATGGACATGGGTCTGAGTGAACTCCGGGAGTTGGTGATGGACAGGGAGGCCTGGTGTGCTGCAATTCATGGGGTCGCAAAGGGTCGGACACAACTGAGTGACTGAACTGAACTGAACTGATGTGTATAACAGAAGTGTTTTCTGAATACTTGTTAAATTTTATAGAAATGCAACTGAATCTTAAATATTAATCTTATGGTAAATTCTTATTACTTTTAATGAGCAATCTTCTCGATTTTTTACATAGATTATCATATCCTTTGTGAAATAATGTAGTCCTAGGTCTTCCTTTCTGGTCTTTTTGTCTTTGATTTCCTTTGCGTCTTGTGTCTTTCAGTGTGAGATTAATAAAATAGGTGGGAGACCCTGCCCAGTCCTGCTCTCCAAAACCCATCCTGGTCCCCACTGTAGTTTGGCACCATCTAGTGGTGCTTGTTCGCTCCAGTCTGTAGTGAGGGGAAGGATTCAGGGTCTGCAGCTGACTTGAGGGCAGCGCTAGTGACTCCAGGAAATTGCTGGCTAGATGGCAAAAGTTTTGTCGGCCCAGTTTGGGAATACTGAGTTGGGAGATCACTGAGCTAGCAGGAGTCAAACTCCACCTCCCTTCTGGGTTTTGTGCTATTTTCCTGCCAGGCTCCTCCCTCTCAGTTCAATTCAGTTCAGTCGCTCAGTCGTGCCCAACTCTGCGACCCTATGAATCACAGCACGCCAGGCCTCCCTGTCCATCACCAACTCCCGGAGTTCACTCAGACCCACGTTCAGCGAGTCAGTGATGCCATCCAGCCATATCATTGTCTGCCATCCCCTTCTCCTCCTGCCCTCAATGCCTCCCAGCATCAGAGTCTTTTCCAATGAGTCAACTCTTCACATGAGGTGGCCAAATGCTGGAGTTTCAGCATTAGCATCATTCCTTCCAAAGACCCTTGTCATTTTCCATCCCTCAGCTCCAGAATAAGAACTTTACTCTCCTTCTTTTGTACCATCTGCAGGATTTGGTTGTGGAGAGGAACAAATTATCCATTCTATCATCTCAGAATTCCTCATATCCTGTGTGTATTTTCACAGGATTTTACTGTATTTATTTGTATATTTTGCTCTCTCCTTCCATTATAGTAAACTTCAAAAGGACTCTTATGTCTCATTCACAGTCATATTTTCATGAATAGGAAAGTTCCTAGCATGTAGACACCCAAGAATATTTATTAAATAAAATGAGCAAATGACACAGAAATCTTCCATTACACGATACATTTGTTAGTTTCTTCCTGTAATTTTTGGATGAAGCACAAGCTGGAATAAAGATTTCTGGGAGAAATATCAATAATCTCAGATACGCAGATGATACCACCCTTATGGCAGAAAGTGAAGAGGAACTAAAGATCCTCTTGATGAAGGTAAAAGAGGAGAGTGAAAAAGCTGGCTTAAAACTCAGCATTCAGAAAACTAAGATCATGACATCTGGTCCCATCACTTCATGGCAAATAGATGGGGAAACAGTGGAAACAGTGACACACTTTATTTCTTTGGGCTCCAAAATCACTGCAGATGTTGACTGCAGCCATGAAATTAAAAGATGCTTACTCCTTGGAAGAAAAATTATAACAAACCTAGACAGTGGATTTAAAAGCAGAGCCATTACTTGGCAAGGTCTGTATAGTCAAAACTATGGTTTTTCTAGTAGGCATGTACGGATGTGAGAGCTGGACAATAAAAAAGGCTGAGTGCTGAAGAATAGATGCCTTCCAACTATGGTGCTGGATAAGACTCTTGAGAGTCCCTTGGACTGCAAGGAGATCCAACCAGTCCATTCTGAAGGAGATCAGCTCTGGGATCTCTTTTGAAGGAATCATGCTAGAGCTGAAACTCCAGTACTTTGGCCACCTCATGTGAAGAGCTGACTCAGTGGAAAAGACCCTGATAGTAGGAAAGATTGAAGACAGGAGGAGAAGGAGATGACAGAGGATGAGATAGTTGGATGGTATCACTGATTCAATGGACATGAGTTTGAACAAACTCTGGAAAATCGTGAAGGACAGGAAAGCCTCGTGTGCTGCAGTCCCTGGGGTCACAAAGAGTCAGATACAACTGAGCGACTGAACAACAGCAGCAGTTACTTAGAAAATTTGAGGGTTTTTGATCAGATGCATACAAAATTAAAATCGCTGCAGCTTCTTGATGAACTGTCTTCCTTAGTGATGTTTTTAATTTTTGGTTTTGGTTTTTATATTTTTGGCCATGAAACCTATTTCAAGGTAGTGCACTCAGTGGTCCTGCCAATCCGTCTCTTGCTTCAACAGTGTTTGATGCAACAGGCTCCAGGATGTCCCTTGCTCTAGCTCTGACCACCCTCCAGCTTCTCTTCCAAGCTCAACTTTAGAACCAGCCACTGAGCCATCCTCAACCTCTGGGACCAGCCAACACCAGTTTTTGAACTTAGCTCCTTATTACCGATTAACCATGAACTCCAAGATTCCTCAGAATTATTTCACCAAAGTCGAGGCTGCCTTCAACTGCCTTGCATCGGCCAGCCTCCTACACCTACCCCACTGGGCTTCTATTTCCACCACGACAGCATGACTCTGGAGGGCATGGGCCACCGTTTCAGGGAATTGGCTGGGAAGAATTAGGGTGCTGAGCCTCTCTTGAAAAGGAAAAACCAGGGCAGTGGCTGCACTTTCTTCCAGGATGTGCAGAAACCACCTGAAGTTGAGTGAGGGTAAAACCCAGGACAC